>CM048744.1:941475002-944325002 GCA_026315105.1 Locusta migratoria
CCAGCCCAAGTATAGTAGAAATGTTTATTTTTTATACCATAACAGGTTTCGGATTTATACAAATACATCTTAAGTTGATTTTTCTTTCTTTTGAGGTTGGAACTTGTCTTGCATCAGTTATTGTATTGCAGCCCTGTTGTGTCTTGATTTTTCTGTGATGTAATTTTCTTGTGTATTTTACAATTTCTAAATGTGCACTGCATTTGTGCTTTTAACAACAATGGAAGGTCCAGTAAGAAATGTTAATAATAATATGTAGATAGGGAACAACTCACCATAAAGACGAATGTTGAGACACCGACAGACACAAACACACACACAAAATTTAGAATTGTGTGTGTGTGTGTGTGTGTGTGTGTGTGTGTGTGTGTGTGTTTGTGTGTCTTTTATTTGTGTCTGTCAGTGGCTCAATGTTCATCTTTCTGGTGAGTTGTTCACTATCTACATATTGTTATTAGCATTTGTGCTTTTAATGTAGGTGTTTCACACAACACTCTGCAGTGTATCAGTGCTGTTAATGTAAATGATACAGAACAGAGTGTCATGTGAAATGCCTATGTTAAAAGTACAAATGCAGTGTACATTTACAAAGTGCAAAATACACAAAAAATTACATCACAGAAAAACTGGACACAACATGGCTGCAATACAATAATTCATGCAAGACAAGGCCAAAGTTCAAAAGCTGTTTCGATTATAAACATTATAATACCACAGCCACAGTTCTCACAATGTCAGTTTTTGACAAAATAGCAATTACATTTATGTATTCACTAATTCTAAATTTTATTATAAGAATTATCAAGCGCAGTTACTGCCTTGGCAGTCTGATGACAAATAAAATCAACTGAATATTAGCTTTATATGTAAAAAAATAGATGAAGTCTACTTACCAGGCGAAGGAGCACAGGCAGTGATAGCACAGGCGCGCACACACACACACACACACACACACACACACACACACACACACACAAACGCTGTTTGTGTGTGTGTGTGTGTGTGTGTGTGTGTGTGTGTGTTTGTTTGTTACTATCACTGCCTGTGCTCCTTCACCTGGTAAGTAGACTTCATCTATTTTTTTAAATATATTTTTCCTGTTCAGAATTTTTTCCTCTATAATATTCGAATATTGGCTTTAATTTAACTAAATCTCAGCACCCTCAGTTACACCTAAATAGTTTTTATGTAATTGACCTCCAAAGAGAATGAACCACATCCTCTCAATTGATGCCTATTAGTTCGATTTCATTATTGTTATACCTTTGCTTAGTTCCATCTGAAGCGTTGACCAATTCTGCATAATAACCTAAAATGATAAGATTGTGACTTAACTGTCAACTTAAGTTCAGCATAAAACTAAAAATTTTTTTCAGAAGAAAAGCACTGGTTTAAAGTGAGCTTGCCTATGAATCAAAGTGACATTTGTTTGTTGATAATCTTTTCTAATCAAAATGTTGTTTTTAATCCTTCCTGGAGTTAGCATTGTTTGATTATTTTCTAATAACACACAAAAATAATTATTATCTTCCTTGAATATCAGCTGCGGCACTGGGATTTAAACTTTGGATCCCTTGCTTATAGGCAATCGCTTTACCCACTCCACCACCGTGGCCTTATAGTTAACACAAAGGCACAGAATAACATAAACATGTCTACCTCCACAATACAAACTTCACTTCTATCTCAATTTTCCTCTATGTAATTCACATGCTGTATGGGGAAAGTAACAGTAAAGTAAGCAGGAGATACCGGGTTTGAATTCTCATCTGTGGCACAAATTTTAATTCAAAGCCTTGCCTTATTTTCAATGTCTTTGATATGCTGAGACAACATAGGTCTCTGGAAAATGAAGTACCATTTGATATTTTAATCTTTCTGTTTGCATTCTACATATTTATTCTCATCATAACTGCCATGAAAATTCACACTTTTGTCCCAAAATGTTATAGGTACCATCATTGTGGAATGTTTAACTTTGTTGACAGCCACTGTCTTACCAATACTTGCACCATTTCATCTCCATATTTCTACAAAAGTGAAGTCCTCAAATGTGTTCTTTAAGTTTTGAAAATGGGTGAAAATCAGATGTGACAAATGAGTACTGAATGGAGAAATATCAGTGACTGTGAACTGGTGGCATCAGATTGTTTCAAATGTTACAGTTTCCATGTGTGGTCTGGCTGAAAGAACTGTTGAAATTCATGCTTTCAGATTTCTGAGTGTTTCTCACGCATTGCCATAATTACATCAAACATTGGCATGTCGCACACTACAATCTGGCTCTCTCATGGCAGAGGGTTGAAGTTTGAAGTCAG
Source organism: Locusta migratoria (assembly GCA_026315105.1). Lineage (NCBI taxonomy): Eukaryota > Metazoa > Arthropoda > Insecta > Orthoptera > Acrididae > Locusta > Locusta migratoria. The sequence continues at coordinate 941,477,321 of CM048744.1, forward strand.
TGGAAAAAAAATACCCTGAACAGAAATAAAGAAGGGTCTTAACGATAAAGATGTGTGTTGTGGATAGGGGACTGAAAGACAGGTGCTATTAAAGAGTAGTGTGAAAGGAAAAGAAACTGTTGGAGAGTGGAGCCAAAGAAGAATAGAAGGTAGCCCCAGAAGAAAGACAGATAACTCTACCCACCCCCCTACCCTTGAACCCCTGGCTCCTTCTGTACTTCAGTATGGCACCAGAGGGCAAAAGATGGCAGGCTAGATGTGAACTGCCCCACTTCTGAACGAAATGCCTTAGCTTCATGTCCAGAACCCCCACGAAGAAAAGCTCGAATCCCCACTATTGTGTGCCAAAGATGAGTGAGCAGCAACACTCATATGTATAGTGTGCATGTGTGAGAAATGTGTATAACTGTGTGTGTGTGTGTGTGTGTGTGTGTACATAGTTTGTAGCAATCCCTACTACAATCTAAAAACCTCCCTTAAAAATCAAGTAATAACCATTCGCCATGTTATTACTCATGAAAGTATCACAAAATTATCATATTATCATGTATAAAAGTTATTAAATAAGATCTGACTTGTTTTTCAGAATTCTGTCTCTTCTAGGTAGAGACTAATAGATTCATTCCCTTTCTAGCAGCAACCCATCAGAACACATGGAACAAAATATGATATATAATCTTACAATTAAACACACAAATATACAAATAAAAATGTTTCATATCAGGATTTTGTAAAATCTGGAATTGATGTCTCATATCTGCATTCTATTTTATCATGTGTACTTTAGGTTTAGGTGTAATCTAGCTCACGTCCGTGAAAGAACTCCACACATGCACCCTGGTTAATGCTAAATGAACTAGAGTGATAGCTGGCACCAGACTTATCTTCTCAAGAGGATCTCCTGGCCTCATGGAAGCAAGCCTGTCAGATAATGGCTTCTGCAGTAGCTGCATGACAAGAAATATCAGACCTAGCCTCCAAATTTGCCAACTAAATATTGAAGGACTAAGCAGATCGAAATGTGAAACTCTGTCTCGAATTCTCCGTGAGAGGAACATTGATGTCGTTACTATAAAGAGACTCATGTAACCAGTGTAACCTATCTTAAGGCAAGAGACAGTATACCAGGGTATGAGGTACTAGGTGTAACGTACCATCATTCACACGGTTGTGCTACTTATATCCACAGCAAAATAGAAAATGTCCAAGTACTGCACTCTGACATTGACACTGGAATCCATACTGTCACTATAAAAGTGGAAGAAATTACAATAACTAGTGTTTACAAACCTACACTCGTCCAGTGGCCTCCAGAGGTACTACCCCCACTTCCCCACCCAGCTCTGTACTTGGGAGATTTCAATAATTGCCATACAATGTGGAACACTCACACACACATAAAAATATTAGCCGCGAACTTACAGAGTATTAGAAACAAAGTTCCCGAATTTGCAGCGCTGCACGGAAGTTATTGCGCTCAGATAGTTTTAGGCACCGAAAGCTGGCTAAATGATGATGTGGCAAGTTCAGAAATATTTAGCGAAGCGTGGAATGTATATCGGAAAGATAGATCTGATACAACTGGAGGAGGAGTGTTCATCGCCGTGGACAAAGATATTGTTTCTACTGAGATCGAGGTTGAAAGTAACTGTGAAGTTATCTGGGCACGCATAACAGGTCTAAAAGAAGTAAAGTTAATAGTTGGGTGTTTTTACCGGCCCCCCAGTGCTGCTGTAGCAGTTTTAGAATCATTCAAGGAAAGTCTACACCAGGTAGTGCATAGGTATCCGGGCCATGCAATATTAGTCGGAGGTGACTTCAACCTTAAGAGTATAGATTGGGACCTCGCTAGTTACATTTCAGGCGGTACAGACAAGCAGTCTTGCGAGCTACTTTTGGACACATTCTCCGAAAACTGTCTTGAGCAGTTAAACCGGCAACCCACGCGCAATGGAAATATTCTAGACCTGATAGCCACAAACAGGCCTGACCTCATTAACGATGTCTGTGTAGAGACAGGAATTAGTGATCATGATATCGTCATAGCGTCGATGGTGACCAAAGTTCATAAACCAGTCAAGAAGGCTAGGAGCGTGTTTTTGTTGGGAAAAGCCGACAAGCTAATGTTACGATCGCACTTAGAAAATGAATGGGCATCGTTTAATTCTGGGACTATGGATGTAGAGGAATTGTGGACTAAATTTAAATGCATTGTTAATGAAGGGTTAGAGAAATATGTGCCAGTAAAGACGATTAAGGATGGAAAAGATCCACCGTGGTATAATAATAATGTTAGAAAGCTGCTGAGAAAGCAAAGGCTGTTGCACTCTCGATTCAAAAAAGAACACGCAAATGATGACAGGCAAAAGTTAGTAGAGATTCGTGCGTCTATAAAAAGATCGATGCGTGAAGCATACAATAATTATCACAGCGATACCTTAGCAAAAGATCTTTCCGAGAACCCGAAAAAATTCTGGTCCTATGTAAAATCGATAAGCGGGTAAAAGCCCACTGTCCAGTCACTAGTTGATCATTCCGGGGCAGTAATAGAAGAAAGCAAACGGAAAGCTGAAGTTCTAAATTTAACCTTTAAGAAATCTTTCACGCAGGAGGACCGCACAAATATACCATCATTTGATCAACGTACTAATTCCGAAATGGGGGACATAGCAATAAGTATTTCCGGTGTAGAGAAGCAGCTGAGAGAGCTAAATACGAAAAAGTCTGCTGGTCCGGATGGAATACCAGTTCGGTTTTACAAAGACTATTCTGCGGCATTGGCCCCCTACTTAGCTTGCATTTATAGCGAATCTTTAATTCAGCGCAAAGTTCCTAGTGATTGGAAAAAAGCGCAGGTGACTCCAGTGTATAAGAAAGGAAAGAGAACTGACCCATACAATTACAGGCCAATATCGTTGACATCGGTTTCATGTAGAATTTTGGAGCATATTCTCAGTTCGAATATAGTAAATTTCCTTGAAACGGAAAAGCTTCTTTCCATGAATCAGCACGGGTTTAGGAAACATCGTTCATGCGAAACCCAGCTTGCCCTTTTCTCACATGACATCTTGCGAGCCATGGACGAAGGGCAACAGGCGGATTGTGTTTTTCTCGACTTCAAAAAGGCGTTCGACACGGTGCCACACTGCAGACTGCTAACGAAGATACGAGCTTATGGAATAGGTTCACAGATTTGTGACTGGCTGGAAGACTTCCTAAGTAATAGAACGCAGTACGTTGTTCTCGACGGCGAGTGCTCATCAGAGACGAGTGTATCGTCAGGCGTGCCCCAGGGGAGTGTGATAGGACCGCTATTATTTTCTATCTATATAAATGATCTGATGAACAGAGTAAGTTGTAATTTGCGGCTGTTTGCTGATGATGCTGTGGTGTATGGGAGGGTGTCGTCTGTAACTGACTGTAATAGCATACAGGTTGACTTAGACAAAATTTCTAGTTGGTGCGAAGAATGGCAGCTAGCTCTCAATGTAGAAAAATGTAAGGTGATGCGCATGAGTAGAAAAAACAATCCTATAATGTTCGAATACAGCATCAGTAGTGAGCTTCTTGATGCGGTCGCGTCGTTCAAATATCTAGGCGTAACATTGCAGAGCGATATGAAATGGAACGAGCATGTAAGGACAGTTGTGAGTAAGGCAGACAGCCGGCTTCGGTTTATTGGGAGAATTTTGGGAAGATGTACTTCACCTGTAAAGGAGACCGCGTATAAAACGCTTGTACGACCACGTCTTGAGTATTGCTCAAGTATTTGGGACCCGCAGCAGATCGGTTTGAAGGAAGACATAGAGGCGGTTCAGAGGCGAGCAGCTAGATTAGTTACCGGTAGGTTCGACCAATGCGCGAGTGTCTCGGAAATGCTCCGGCAACTCAATTGGGGATCGCTGGAAGAAAGACGACGTTCTTTTCGTGAATTTCTGTTAAGTAAATTTAGAGGGCCGGAATTTGAAGCTGAGTGTAGTACGATCTTGCTGCCACCTACTTACATTTCGCGTAAAGATCACAAAGACAAGATAAGAGAAATTAGGGCTCGTACGGAGGCATATAGGCATTCCTTTTTTCCTCGTTCAATTTGGGAGTGGAATAGGAAAGGAAATGCCTAGTAGTGGTACGGTGTACCCTCCGCCACGCACCTTACGGTGAATTGCGGAGTATGTATGTAGATGTAGATGTAGAAATACATCAAGGACTAGAATGGCGTTGCACTCGAAGACTGGATGGAGGAAAACAACTTAAGTCTCATATTCGATGCAAAGGATAAGGGAACTTTTAGATCAGCATCATGGGGTAGAGACTTCATCCCAGTTCTATGTTTCTCAACCCAGAATCACAGTGGCCAACCAATAAGCATAACCAGAATGGTCCTAGCAGATTTCCCACAGAGTCAACATCGTCCAGTCATATATGAAATAGGGATTCAAATCCCTGTAATCCAATCTATACCAAGACCTAGATCAAATTTCCAAAAGACAAACTGGGACCTGTTCACCCAAGAACTTGACAAGATTGTAAGGTGGATCTCAGCAATACCTAAAAATTACAACAGATTCGTAGGTGCAGTGATTACAGCAGCCAAAAAGTGTATACCGCACGGGTACCGCAAAAAATACATGCCAGGCTGGAACAACGATTGTGAGAAACTTTTTGAAAAATACGTAAAACATGGTGAGATGGACATAGCCGAAGAACTTTTACAGAGACTGGACGAGGGTCGAAGAAAAAGATGGATTAAGACAACTGCTGAAATGGATTGTATGAAGTCAAGCGGAAAAGCTTGGAGTTTACTGAAGAAGCTGGGGGGAAGTAAACTACCAATAAAGTAGCTCATACAGTTCTACCAGACCAGATAGCAAGTAGAATTGTATCACTATCCAGAGCACCATGTGACAAACACCACACGCAAAAAGTAAAAAGGGAGTACAGAAACATACAGCGAACAACACCTCATGAAACTGAATACTCTCGAAGCTTCACCATTCAGTAACTAGATGTGGCTCTCAGTGATGTCGAAACAGGTAAGGCGCCTGGCTATGATGGAATACACCCTGAATTTCTGACTCGATGTGGGAGGAAACAAAGAAATGGCTGACTAAGTTTTACTCATGCATACTAACATCGGGCTGTCCGCCAAAAGCTTTTAAAATTACTAAAATAATTACTGTGCTGAAACCAAACAAACCATCAGATAAAGCCAAAAGTTACCATCCTATCGCTCTTCTCAGCTGCTGCTACAGACTTCTGGAATGGTTGCTTCTCAACAGGCTGAGTCCACGAATCTTAGAAGTCATCCCACCAGAACAGGCAGGTTGCAGACCCAATAGGAGCTGCACAGACCAGGTTCTAACTCTAACCACTTATGTTGAAGGAGGTTTTCAAAAACAAAAAAAGGACTTTGGTAGCTTTTATAGACTTAACGGCTGCCTATGACACTGTATGGAAGGAAGGACTTCTATACAAGCTAATAAAAGTAATCCCCAGCCATATGACACTGAAATTTATCAACAACATGCTTTGGGATAGATACTTCCAGGTGATACAGGGTAATGATATAAGCAAACAGAGGAAACTCAATAATGGACTGCCTCAAGGCTCAGTGTTAGCACTGGTGCTCTTTAATCTCTACATCTCTAACCTGCCTGAAACCATTTCAAGGAAGTTCAGCTATGCAGATGATATGGCTCTAGCTATCCAAAGCAAACAGTTTGAAGAAACTGACAACTGACCTAAATAAAATGCATGAGTATTTCACCAATTGGAAGCTAATACCAAATCCTACCAAGACTGAGGTCAGCTGTTTTCATTTGAACAACAGAATGGCAGGATATGAGCTGAAGGTTCATATGAACAACTGTCAACTGCGATATCAGCCACATCCAAAGTACCTGGGGGCTACTCTAGATAGGACTTTATCCTTCAAAGAACACTTGGAAAATGTATCCAATAAAATAAACTCATGTAACAACGTCATTCAGAGGCTCTGCAGCACTAACTGGGGAGCATCAGCAGGGGCACTAAGAACTTCTGCACTTGCCTTAGTGTACTCTGCAACTGAGTACTGTGCACCAGTATGGTTAAACAGCAAGCATGTAAAGAAGGTGGACACCCAGCTCAATGCTGCTATGAGAACCATCACTGGATGCATAAAGACTATCCCACTATATTGGCTTCAAACACTTAGTCATGTAGCTCCACCCTCCCTGTGAAGACAGGAAGCTCTGCTGAAGGAATATGCAAAAATAATGAATAACCCCCTACTTCCTATCCATGAAGACATCCCAGCTTTGGAAAGGACTCTGCTCTAGAAACCCCCTTTCTAAGACTGGCCCAGCAACTTTCAGCTGCCAATATCAGCATGTATATTAAATGGCACGAGAGCTGGACTTATAGTGCCTCCCATGACAACCGTGAACTGATCTGTCCATCAGAGAAACTAAAGGGCTTTGAACTTCCACAACAATTATGGAAAACCTTAAACAATATCAGAACAGGACCTACACAAGTGGGGTAAAACTTCCCAGACCTAGCTGTAACTGTGAGGAACCAAATCAAACAACACAGCAGATAGCCCAGGACTGTGAGTTAAGAGCCTACCAGGGAAGTCAGACTGACTTCTTCAACACCATACCGCATTGCGTCGAATGGATCACCAATCTGGACGTCAGAATTTGAAGACTAGTGTAAAACATAATATATGCTGTGATATTACTTTTTACTGTGTGTAGGTATTATATTTTATATGAAAATGTATCCTTCACTTATGTCTTTTATAGTGTATTTTAACATGTAATTTCATAATGTAATGAGTGTAAACCATGTGTGTAGCGCCATACACTAAATAATATAGGTTTTAGATAGAGATCTTGCTCATATATCTGGTAGGTAATTGTGACAGACAGTATTAAGAATGTACAGTGATAGATATAAAGTCTAAAGAATAGTAAAAGAGTGCCGAACCTGTTCTGAAGAAAACGAGAAGGATATATCAGAACAGATGACTCAAGACCTGGTGGACGTCACATTGTGTGTGTGTGTGTTTCCCTTTCACGTGGAAAGAACTTTTCTGCATGTGCTGAACCCCATTACAAAGCTTCACCAACTAAATAACAAAGTGTAAAATTAATCTTCTGAAAGTCTATCCAACTATTTGGAAGGGTTCTATTGACTACCTGTAGTAAATGGTTAAGGTGTACTTCTCCCACTGGTGTAAATTTGGGTAACTCTTTTGATAGGTTTAAGCCTTGAGCAAAATTGGATGTATCTTCTCTTGAGTGCATAGGAGAACTTATGGCGGAAGCTGTTCTTATTAGGAATTCTGGAGTATTTGCTTAGGCTTCTCTAGTGAAGCAATTTCGGAAAGCTGTGTTGAGCAATTCTACTTTAGCAGAACTGTCATCAGTAGCATCACCGTTACTATCACGTAGTGAAGGAATAGTTGGTGTTTTGCCGTTAGTATACTTTACATACGACCAGAATTTCTTAGGATTTTCTACCAAATTACGTGACAGGGTTTCGTTGTGGTAACTATTGTAAGCTTCTCTCATTGAAATTCCAGCCAAATTTCTAGTTTCAGTGAAAGGTTGCCAGTATTTATATACCGGGTGATCAAAAAGTCAGTATAAATTTGAAAACTTAATAAATCACGGAATAATGTAGATAGAGATGTAAAAATTGACACAGATATTTAGAATGACATAGGGTTTTATTAGGAAAAAAAAGAAAAGAAAAGAAAGGGAAAGTATTGGTAGACGTGTGGAAGATCTCTTGCGGGCGTCGTTTGGTGGTGATCGTGTGCTCCGCCGCTACTTTCTCCATGCTTGTCCTCCCAGACCTCAGTCCGTGCGAGTATTGGCTTTGGGGTTACCTGAAGTCGAAGGTGTATCGTGATCGACCGACATCTCAGAATAACCGCGTCTAAACACCGTAAATCAGAGTAATCTTTTGTCGCAATAGTAGTATAAATAGTTCCTCAGTATAGTTACTCCATAGTCTATCACAGTTCGACTCTGGTTACTCGCTCTCTCAGTCACCCCGTTTACATGGGCTCCCAAAACCGGATTTCGTAAACCTATTTCCCAATTCCGCTTTTGGTTGGTCATGTAAACACTCCAAAATCGATTCTGGAAATCCACTTCTCTAAAGCGGTTTTCCAGTTCCACAATCGATTTTCGTGTCCATGTAAACGCAACCGTTTTTGAAGCGTTCTTGGCTTGTCAGATTGTGTTTTTTTGGTAAGAATTTTCGGCACATATGGACCGAGTGATATTTTCTAATGTGAAATAAAAGTATTAATATTAGAGTGAGCATGAATCTGTGTATTTAAGTAAAGAAAAATAGCGATTATGCTGACTAAATCAGGGACTGAATCAGCTGTTTTTCAGCCGCCATCTTAAGTGGATTAGGAAACCCGATTCAGGCTGTGCCATGTAAACACGACAGCGAAAAACGGTTTACGAAAATCGGTTTTCGTCTTCCGGAAGATGTGTTCCATGTAAACGTAGTCTTTGTCTCTCCCAATGTTAACAGCTCTCAGAATTGTTGCTCGTAACGATAAGATCTCACTCAGTCTTTGTGGTTCTATCTGAAATAGATAGTCAGGTGCAAATATATTCCGAACTTCTGGTTTACTATGATTGGATTTATTTGAAAGGCTTAATTAAATCGAACTTATACGCGAGTGCGTAAATAATATCTGTGGACTTTAATTCGGGATAGGCTACAGACTTAGAAAAATTCTGCCTCCCTATAGGAATGTAATAAGTCAAGAAAATATTAATCACTGCTAAAAAGGTTTTCTTCATTGACAAACATTAAATTAACTTGTTAAAAAGGAATAATTTCAAATATTGACTTTGCCAAGAATATCAAACTGCGATTTTTTGAAATGAACTATAGAGAACAGCTTCTTTAAAATATATCGTTCCTTTGACAGTGTTTTGTAAATCTGTGCTTAAGGTGAAATATAGGAGGAAATATTAATTTAGAATTTTGTGTCGACCATATCGATCGTAGTCAGCACCTGACCTTCCCATTAATAATTGAAGAACTTTTAAAAATAACATCTTTGATTTATCTGTGAATCAAAATGACTAAAAATAATTAAAATGTTATGACTTTTATAGGTAGAGACTAGTGAATGTTTATGTGACGTGCTTCGTTAAATGGAACTACCGGGAAAGAAAAGATTGTATTACAAAAAGAATTTATAATTTTTAAAACAAGCCCCTGAGATCAGCGGAGTCCATGTCCATGAGTTAAAATATAAACCATAAACTGTTGTTAGGCTACGGAAAGTTAAACCAGAGGCATCCGTAACTGAATATATGAAATATTATCAGGTGTACCAACTTAAATAACCAACGTATGCCTCAAATAAAATTTTACGTGCCTACTGAATCTTTATGTGAAGACGACGAAAGCTTGCACTACCGCTGATGTCGCTTCTATCATACCGAAGCACTACAATAAACCAAATAAACTTCTACCACCAACCAAAATATCAAATAAAAGGACGTCACAAACATCCGACGCCAATCGTGTTCTTCTTCTTCCTCCTCTTTAGCCGTTTTCCCACACATTGCAGGGTCGGCTTTTAATGTGGATTTGGCATGGTAGTAATTATGGGGTGGCCGGATGCCGTTCTTGCCGCCACATCATGCCCCCCAGGAGGAAATGTGTACTCCAAATGTCTTCGTATAGTGTTATACGTGTGAAAGTGTAAAGTATTACGAAATGTTTGCGAATCGTGTAACTGAGACGGGACTTGGGTACTAGCCCGGAATTCACCTAGAGGAATGTAGAAAATCGCCTAAAAGCCACACCCAGACTGGCCGGCACTCCGAACCCCTTCGTTAATCCGCCGGGCGGATTCGAACCGGGGCTAGTACGCCTCACCGTAGCGGAAAGCGGTGCGTTAGACCACATGGCTAACCGGGCGGGTAACATCGGACGCCAATGCTTCACCATAACTCCGGACATGCTTTACAGTGGTGTTCACAACATTATTCCTCGACTACAGCTATTGTTGAGGAATGATACTGACCATATTGAGCATTTCCTGTATAGATCATCTTTGCTTTGTCTTATTTTGTTATGCTAATTATTGCTTTTCTGATCAGATGAAGCGACATCTGTTGGACATTTTTTGAACATTTTTTTTTTTCCTAATAAAACTCCGTCATTTCAAGCATGCCTGTCGGTTTTTAACTCTCTATTTACATTATTCCCTGATTTATTAAAGTTTCCAAATTTATACTGACATCTTGATCACCCGGCATACAAAACTTTCAGGGTTTCTGTTCAAAACGACGGATGTAACATTACTTTTGTGTTGTTGCCTGTACGCATTAATATTCATCTCCGCGATTAAAAGATTAAGGATTTTTGTCAAAATTTCTATCATGGAAAAATGGGATAAAATCTGTTTAAATACTTTTGACAAGGGTGGATGAAATTAATACACGAAATGACTGAATAGATGAAATGGCGCCGGCCGCGGTGGCCGAGGATACTGAGGCGCTCCAGTCACGGTCAGTGGGTCTGCACGGCCACTACGGTCGGGGGTTCGAATCCCCCCTCGGGCATGGATATTTGTGCCGTCTTTAGTGTAAGGTAGTTTATAAGTACAATGTAAACTTTCACGGGCGGCGTCGACTTCATTTAAAACTTCCGGGCTGATAAGCCGTGGTCGATTTATAAAACTTTCCCCTAACGTTTCATCTTCGGCTGCGGAAGACATCTTCAGAGGTAGAGTGGCGAACTGCAGCCGCAGCCGAAGATGAAACGTTAGGTGAAAGTTTTATAAATCGACCACGGCTTATCAGCCCGGAAGTTTTAAATGAAGTTTATAAGTAGTTTGTAAGTTTAGGGACTGATGACCCCACAGTTAAGCCCACAGACTATACAAACATTTGAACATTTTTTGATGAAATGGCGGAATACAGATTGAGGTTGAGGCAACACACAAAAATAACGTTACAGAGAAAACTTACGGAAAGTAGCCATTGTAGCTTCTTTCTGGAAATGTTGATCACAGCAGCTGAAACTGTTAAGCTGTTGAATGGTTTAGATAAACTTTATGATACTTTCCGCAGTAAAATGCTGTTCGCCTCGTAAGTCATTGTTGACGGACCGTGTACTAAAGCTTGATTACGCAAATAACAAAGAAAACAAAAACATCTATAGGGTTTAGCGAAACTATACGAAGGCAGGTTCTACAAGGAAGATAAGTAGCGATTTAAAGTAACTGATACGGTGATTGGGTAGTACTGCTGTGAACCTGGTTAGGTCGCAAATTCTTTATTATAGGTCACACTTCATGTATAGCGTGCCCTGAAAAATGACGCGTTTCGGCTTCACCATCATCAGATTAGCATCTCTTCCGTACCATGTGCACACGTGAACAGATGTAAGATGTTGTTTGATATACATACAAAAGCAGCCTGCCTGGTAGTCTCCTTTTGTATGTATATCAAACAACATCTTACATCTGTTCACGTGTGCACATGGCACGGAAGAGATGCTAATCTGATGATGGTAAAGCCGAAACGCGTCATTTTTTAGGGCACGCTGCACATGAAGTGTGACCTTTAATCAAGAATTTGCGACCTAACCAACTTCACAGCAGTACAACAGCAACAATCATGGTCGCCTGCCTCCTCAATGACTTTGTCGCATTTACAATAACTGATAGGGATTTAATCAAGGCAATACACGAAGCGGAAGTGATGGCGTCTGAACATCATGTTAGGATGGAATATCGAGGAGCTGAAAATCTCAAAGAAAATGAATAATTAAGGAAGGATGGGGACATTATTAAATGAAAACAGGGTGGAGACATGGCTCTTAACAAAAGAGGGTATATTTTAAAGTAAAATTTAACAGCACTCACACTTACATCACAAAGCAGTGCATGACCACACTTAATAAGTTCAAACAAGAGAGTGAATGATCGCGTTTCCGTCCTCTCGACACGGCGGAAGAAACGAAAGACGAGCGAAAAAACATTTTCACAGATAAAATATTTCGAGAAGGAGGGAAACACGGCGACAATCGTCGCTGATGGATAAAAAAATATTAATTTAATCGTTGCAGTGTGATATTTGTAAAATGTTTGATTATAGTACGAGGCAGAGTCAGATGACATAAAAGTTTTCTGGGTGCTGTACCGCGTCATAATGTAAGAAGGCTATTACTTAAATAACTTATTGCTCATTTAAGTAATAGCCTTCTTACATCATGACGCGGTACAACACCCAGAAAACTTTTATGTCATCTTTCTAAGTCTAGTTTGCGATCAGATTAGCAAAAATCTAGTAAAAATAATTCCACTGATCGGAATGGAGTAATAAATGGTGAGACTATTTTTATACGAGGCGCACCCAGAAAGTAAGTTCCGTTTGGTAATAAAATGAAATTGTACACATATACAGAAGAAATTTTTATTGCACAAAATTCTACAACTCTTAAACTACTTTTCCACATAACTGCCGAAATTTTGCAGGCATTTGTCATAGCGTGGCACCAGGTTTTGTATACCTTCTTCATAGAAATCTGCCGCCTGTGTCTTCAACCAGTTGGAAACAGTTTCTGTCAGCTCGTCGTCGTTGGTGATGACCGCCAAGGAAAGACTTGAGATGTAACAACAGATGAAAGTCGCTAGGAGCGAGGTCAGGGATGTACGGAGGATGGTCAAACACGTCCCAGCCAGATCCCTGTAGGAGGTTTTTCGTCACATTTGCAGTGTGTGGTCTTGCGTTGTCGTGAAGCAAAACAACACCTTTTGACAGCAGTCGCCGGCGCTTATTCTGAATTGCACGGCGCAATTTCGAAAGTGTCTCGCAATAAGCATCTGCTTTGATTGTTTGACCACGCGGTAAGAAGTCAATGAGTAGGATGCCTTTCCAGTCCCAGAACACCGTGCACATCATTTTCCGAGGTGCCATGATTTGCTTCGGCCTTACTTTTGGTGGTGATGAAGTGTGCCTCCATTCCATTGATTGCCGCTTACTCTCAGGGGTGTCGTAAGAAACCCACGTTTCATCTCCTGTGACTATCCGTCTCAGATATTCTTCGCCGCTTTCAGCATAACGGGTCAAAAACTCAAGTGCACTACCCATCCATTATGTTTTGTGTTGCTCATTGAGAATCTTTGGTATCCAACGTGAGCAAAGTTTACGGAATTTCAGTTGTTTGGTAACACTTTCATGCATCAGTGATCGTGAAATTTGGGGGAAGTCTATAGCGAGAGCACTAATTGTAAACCTTCGGTTTTCCTGGATCTTGTCATCAATCGCGTGAACCAGTTCTTCTGAAACCAATGGTGGACGCCCACATCGTTCTTCATCGTGCACATCACTACGCCCGCCATTGAACTGTCGGACCCATCGAATCACTCATCGCATTTGGTCCGTAAAAATCTCAAATTTGCCGATACATTTCACTTGGTGTCACTTTCCTCGCATTCAGAAACCGAATCACCGACCAGATTTCACAGGCGGCGGGATTTTCAATCAACGCCGACATTTCAAACAAGCACAACAAAGCGTACTAACTGACAGCTATCTCCAAATGGCGCACGTTCTTCTCCTTGATACACAACGTCTACAGCTCAAGTGCGGGACTGCAATCGCAGCGCTGCAGCGGAGATAAATTGAAACGGAACTTACTTTCTTGGACGCGCCTCTGTGAGGGGGCTGACATGGAGCCATTTATTTCGTATATCAATATATTAGGTGTTAAAGAAGTTTTCTTGGTTGGAGAAATGTGTTACGTAAAACAAAGGGTGAGAGAGAGAGAGAGAGACAGTAGATGAGCTTGTATCCCGTGGGAAAGCTCCGCCCCTATTGCAAGTTGAGATCTGATTGGCTCCCGCCTATAATAGTTGTCAGCCAAAACTTCAAGCTTCTTTTATTAATATTTAACTTCCCTATGTCTATTAAAAAGTATCTGTATACTTTCTGTAATGCTTTTGTGCTAAGCTATATTTCGGTTAGTTCAAAGATTTAATTAATTGTATATTTTGTAATAAGTGAACAATGATTAGAAGTTTCGCTTGGCGCCAAAACGGTGGCTTTTGGCGCGCAGCGAGAGGCGGCGGCAGTCAGTCGAGCGCCGACCGCGATACCTTGCACATTCATGTTAGTTCAGTGCGGACCAGGGACAGTTTATACGTTATGTATCGCTTATATATTCAATATTACTCAGTCAGTATATTTGTCTTGGATATACACTGGCATTTCTTCAATAAAAACAAGCACTGGCATCCTACAAAAGCTAAAGTTATTCGTAGTGCAGTACTTCCTAGCCACATTTCAACAGCTCTTTAAGCATCACTTCAGGTACAACGGATGCGCGACATGTGTGCTTCACCTGCAGCTACGACAGAAGACACAAGGTTAGTAAAAGAGTGATTTTAGATGTGCACTGAAGTTGCATGTCAAAACGCCTCGCGTGCAGTGCTGCCCTGTTAACAAACCAGGGCACTGGCACGAAGTGCGTTGGTAACATCGCCGAGGGAAGGGATGAAAGAGGGGAGATGTTTTAGGAACTTTGTCAACTATGCACTGACCTTCCCTCCCTGTCTTTTAAAAAAGAAGCCCCGCCGTACCTCGTATAATAAATAATTGAATGTGTTCCAGAAGTTTATGTACACTTTGTATTATAAGCTTGTCGCCTCGAGTTACGCACTGAATTTCGAGTTTTGGTAAAAGACCGCCAACCTTTGGGATAGTAAGGCAGCGATACAGGGGAGACAGCGCTACGGAAATGATGCAGGATCTGGGATGGGAATCATTACAACAACGGCGCTTATCGCTGTGGCGTGAGCTACTTACGAAACTCGAATCGCCAACATTCTCCTCCGAGTGCGAAAATATATTGTTGACTCCCACTTACATATATAGAAATGATCATCAGAATAAGATTCGAGAAATCAGAACTCGAACGGAGAGATTCATTTGTTCTTTCGAGAATTGAATGGGAGATGAATAGTATAAAGGTGGTTCGATGTACACTCTGCTAGGCACTTAAATGTGATAGACGGTGATTCTTATAATAAAGAAGACAGCAACCAACCACTTTTGATTATGCTATTTATTAACTAAATAGCGCCGTTACCGGTTTCGAACCTTTCATTTCATCATCAGACGACTGTTCACGTTCACGTAAATGTTACTTAGATTTTTCTTTTACGCAGATAATTTTTCATTTGGCGAAAAGTCTTTGGTTGTGTGGTTTGCTACAATACAAAACCTGATTATAATGACTTTCTCGAGTGTAAATGTGACTCATGATTCCGACAAATATTGTGAACAAACTTTTATGCTAGAATTTTTCTTGTTATTTATTTACTTACGTCGAAAAGTCGGTTCCATTAGGTTGTGTCGCTGATTAGTGCAGCTGTTGCTGCAATAAGCACTTTTTGAAACACTTATATGGAGGAACATAGCGCGATTAACCACACATAAGGACACACACAAACAAAATGTTTTCGTCACATTGAATACACAGATCACCTTCTATGTATGCAATGTGGTGAAACATATTGTTTGTGTGTGTGATTATGTGTGGTTAATAGCGCTATGTTCGTCGATATAAGTATTTCAATCAACGACACAACCTAATGGAACCAGCTTTTCGACATAAGTAAATAAATAACAAGAAAAATTCTATCATAAAAGTTTGTTCACAGTATTTGTCGGTATCATGAGTTACATTTACGTTCGAGAAAGTCATTTTAATCAGGTTTTGTATTGTAGAACAGCACACAACCACCTTTCGCCAAATGAAAAATTATCTGCATAAAAGAAAAATGTAAGTGATAATTACGTGGACTTGAACATCCGCCTGATGATGAACTGAAAGGTTAGAAACCGATCACGGCGCTATTTAGTTAACCACACCACCAGGCTCCTACGTCTGGGCCATACCATAGTCCTCAGAGGCCCACACGATATATAATGACAAACTCTTTAAGAAATTCAGTGTCAGGATAAGATTGAGGGTATAATACATTATATAACCTTGAATAACATGAAATATATATATCCTCAAGAAACCACAAAACAAAATAATCAAACTGTCATAAATTAAACAATAGTAGTCTAAACTTCATATCCACATCTACATCTACATGGGATACTCTGCAAATCACATTTAAGTGCCTGGCAGAGCGTTCATCGAACCACAATTACACTATTTATCTCCCATTCCATTCTCGAATAGCGCGCGGAAAGAAAGAACACCTGAATCTCTCTGTTCGAGCTCTGATTTCTCTTATTTTATTCTGATGATCATTTCTACCTATGTAAGTGGGAGTCAACTATATATTTTCGTATTCGGAGGAGAATGTTGGCGATTGGAGTTTCGCAAGTAGCCCACGCCGCAGCGATAAGCGCCGTTGTTGTAATGATTCCCATCCCAGATCCTGTATCATTTCCGTAACGCTGTCTCCCCTGTATCGTGACAATACGAAACGAGCTGCCCTTCTTTGGACTCTTTCGATGTCCTCCGTCAAACCCACCTGATAAGGATCCCACACTGGGCTGCAGTACTCCAAAAATGGACGGACAAGCGCAGTGTATGCAGTTTCTTTAGTAGTTCTGTTGCATCTTTTAAGGGTTCTGCCAATAAAACGCAGTCTCTGGTTCGCCTTTCCCACGATATTATATACGTGTTCTTTCCAGTTTAAGTCTGAAGTAATAGTGATTCCTAGGTATTTTGTGGAGTTTACGGCCTTCACATTTGATTGATTTATGTTGTAAACAAAGTTTAACGGATTTCTTTTCGTACTCATGTGGACGACTTCACACTTCTCATTATTTAGAGTCAATTGCCAATTTTTACACCATACTGATATCTTATTCAGATCATTCTGCAGTTGGTTTTTATCTTCAGATGATTTTACTAGACGGTAAATGACGGCGTCATCTGCAAACAACCTAAGAGAGCTACTTAGATTTTCCCCTAAATCGTTTATGTAAATAAGGAATAGCAGAGGACCAATAACACTACCCTGTGGAACGCCCGATATCACCTCTGTTTTAGTCGATGCCTTACCATCGATTACTACGAACTGTACCCTCTCTGACAAGAAATCCCCTATCCAATCGCAAATTTGGGGCAATATACCATAACCACGCAATTTGATTAAAACCGTTTGTGAGGCACGGTGTCAAAAGCTTTCTGGAAATCAAGAAATACGGAAAATACGAAAGAAAAAAAAAAAAAGCCATCATATTCGAACACCACGTACAATTAATAATGTTTAAAACTAAAATCGGTATCACAAAATCTAGCGGAAGTTTCTCATTTACCACGAGAGGAGCGGCACAGTGTGAGCGGATAGTTGCTGCTGCTTCAGAGGGGCTGTTCCTGCTCGCCGCGAAAGGCGGACACGGCCGTTGCTAGGGCGGGCCGCGGCGTGCTCTGTGCTGTGTGGCGCGTACAGCGCTCGCTGCTGTGAATGGGAGGCTATCGATCCGTTGCTGCGCCAGCACTGCTCAATGGCACAGCGCGGCTGGCGGGCAGACGACGGCCTGCTGCCAAAGGTCAGGCCACTGGGACGCGGCCAGCCAGCACTCGTAAAACGCCAGATGCACAGCGCACTGTCTTTTCCATGAATACACCACTTTGTGCTATAGAGATATAATTGTTTTCCGTTTAAGACAGTGCCGCACAAACACGGAAAACTGCACGCGTGCAAAGCGAGGTGCAGAGAGTGTTTGCACAGTGCATCGGTTCAACTCGACATACTTCAAATATTCATAGAATATATGACTTCAACTGCTATTGGGCAAAGCTGAAAATGTGTACCCAGCCGGGATTCGAACCCGGGTCTCCTGCTTTCTAGGCAGTTGCGCTGACCCCTACACCACTGGGGACACAGTGATCACCGCACCTGCAAGGACTACCCATGCACGCCTCCCGTCAGATACAAATTCCCAGCTTCGCCCTGCCCATAATACTCAAACTCGTAGTTTAACTAATTCCCGTAAGAGTAAGGGCTTCAAACTTGCTCACCCCTCCCCACTAACGATAGGATCATTGCCCGTCACCGGCATATTATATATATATACATGTGGCGTCTGTTCGGAAAGAAAGCAGTTGAAGTCATATATTCTAAGAATATTAAATAATAACCGCTGCAGGATCAGAATGTGACGTCTGTTCTTTCCGAACAGACGCCACATGTATATATCGACATACTTCGCCTCAACTCGGCTTGCTGGGTGAGGCCGTCGCTGTACGCTGCCAGACGGCTTAGTCAACATTGGATTAAGTAAGCGCAAGACAATTACTACAATAATGGAACTACCTGCTAAAAAAAAAAAAAAAAAAAAAAAAAAAAAAAAAAAAAAAAAAAAAAAAAAAAAAAAAGCAAAAATTCCCGAAAGTCAATTTAAACCGGAATGGGAACTCTCTTACTTTTTTGTTCGTTTGTGACGATAAAGCCAAATGTTTAATCTGCTGTACACTAATTACGTGTGTCAGAAAATCGTCGCCGGCCGCGGTGGCCGAGGGAACTGAGGCGCTCCAGTCACGGTCTGCGCGGTAACTACGGTGGGGGGTGCCGTCTTTAGTTGTAGCTAGTTCATAAGTAGTTTGTAAGTTTAGGGACTGATGATCCCGTAGTTAAGTCCCATAAGCTTAACAAACATCTGAACATTTGATCTTACAAACTACTTAACACTTTAACTGCCAATCCCGTCAATTGATGGGATACAAAAATTTCCGTAGACTGCCGATCCCGTCATTTGACGGAATTCGATTTTTCATGTTTGTAAATACGAAATCCCGTCCATTGACGGTCTCACCGTCTCTTCATTGTGCCGCAAGGGGTATGTAGATTGTTAGAAAAGGAGAAGACAGGTCTTGTTCGAACTATAATGAAAAACAGGAAAGGAATGCCTCGGGCTTTGAAATCACCCAACATACAAAGAAGGGAACAGCTATTCCGGAGGAGTGGAAATCTTTCGACTGTGTGCTGTAAAGACAAAAGATATGTATATATGCTAAGTACAAGACACAGGGCAGAAATGATATAATTATGAAGACAGAAGAGGTAAAAAAAACAAAAACCTGCTTGTGTTGTGGAGTACAACAAAAAGAAGGTCGGGGTTGATCTGCCAGATCAAAGGTATGTCATACGGGGCTTTCGAACATAGAACAGCGAAATGGTGGAAGAAAAAAATATTTGTATAGTCTATGGGACTTAACTACGGGGTCATCAGTCCCTAAACTTACAAACTACTTATGAACTACTTACGAACTAGTACGGCACAAATATCCATGCCCGAGGGGGGATTCGAACCCCCGACCGTAGTGGCCGTGCAGACCGTGACTGGAGCTCCTTAGTCTCCTCGGCCACCGCGGCCGGCAAATGGTGGAAGAAACTTGCATTTCACTGTCTCCTTATGGTGCCTGGTGGATGCATGTATTCTCCATAACAAAATAAAAGATGAGGAGATGCCTCTGTCCAAGTTCATAAAGGTGTTGTGTGCAGAACTGTCAACGTGTGAAGACGATACTCCTAAACCAACTTCCGATGGAGGCCCCCTGAGCAGGTTATCTGCAGGAAAGCATTTTCTAGAAAAAATTCCACCTCCCACAGATAAAAGTAGAATTCAAAGGATGTGAAAAGTATGTACACCCAGAGGAAAAAAGTAAACTGGAAAGGCTGTAAGTGTTTTTACCAGTGTTTTATTATTGAAAGTGGAATAAAACCTTTTCTACTACGACAAGCATGATGTAAAAACTTTTTGATTTCCGTAAACTTTTTTCTTTTTCCCAAAAAATGACATTGTTTGAAAATATGTGGAAAAGGAAGTAAACATTCAAAGAAACTGAAAGTATGTTATCAGGAAGAAGAAGTCCAAGGCTTTCAGAAAAGGTTATTACCACATTAAAATGTTGTCTAGTTTTTCTAATACAAAATACTAAATATTGCTAAAAACACCTGGCATTCTTAGAAATGGCAAAGTTTACAGCGCCGGCAGTCAAAGTGTTAAACTAATAAGGGGAAGCCACCAATTGTGAAATTCAGGTTCGATTCGTACTGCGCATAATGAAAGCTCATGGCCAGAGGTGTAATTTCGCACGGAACCAAGATGCACTTCTCAGCCGTTGCCGAGAAAATCGACAATCATCCAGTTTACATGGGCTCCCAAAACCGGATTTCGTAGACCGATTTCCCAGTTCCGTTTTTGTTTGGTCATGTAAACACTTCAAAATCGATTCTGGAATTCACTTCTCTAAACCGGTTTCCCAGTTCCACAATCGATTTTCGTGCCCATGTAAACGCAACCGTTTTTGAAGCGTTCTTGGCTTGTCACATCGTGTTTTTTTTTTTTCCTTGGTAAGAATTTTTGGCACATATGGACAGACTGATATTTTCTAATGTGAAATAAAAGAATTAATATTAGAGTGAGCATGAATCTGTGTATTTAAGTAGAGAAAAATAGCGATTATGCTGACTACATCGGGGAGTGAATCAGCTGTTTTTTCAGCCGCCATCTTAAGTGGATTAGGAAATCCGATTCAGGCTGTGCCATGTAAACACGACAGCGAAAAACGGTTTGCGAAAATCGGTTTTCGCTTTCCGGAAGATGTGTTACATGTAAACGCAGAGAATTAAAAAAACCCGTTGCGGTGAAATACTCTCTACGATCTCTATGACTGGTAATATTGTACAGAGGCGTGATGTAGCTGTAAGCGTTCGGGTTGGTAATCCGAAGGTCGTCGGATCGAATCTCACGGCATGCAATTTTTTTTATTATTGTTATTATTTTTTTTTGTAATTCAAATATATATATATATATATATATATATAT
Source organism: Locusta migratoria (assembly GCA_026315105.1). NCBI lineage: Eukaryota > Metazoa > Arthropoda > Insecta > Orthoptera > Acrididae > Locusta > Locusta migratoria. Next base: position 941,498,167 of record CM048744.1, read on the forward strand.
TTGAATTACAAAAAAAATAATATATATATATATATATATATATATATATATATATATATATATATATATATATATATATATATATATATAACCAGAGTGATAGTAATCATGGCAATATGGAAAGCAGAAAGCAGCACGACACCGAGCACATCTGTTGAACGATGCGATTTTACAAGAACTATTGTTTTTTAAATTATCTCTCGGGAAACACACCTGATTGACATTCTGAAAAATTGTTCAATCGTTCATCAGGTTTGACTTACACTATACGTATTCGTTTCGGAATATCGTTTATACTTCTTCCGTTAACTACGCGTGGTAAACATTATGAAGACAATTTTTGTTTGCGGGAAACATAATGATGTTCGAAGTCGCCAGTTGCATATATTAAGTTGTTTGAATGTCGCTTGTCGTGGAAAAACTGGCGACTTCGAACATCAAATGTTATATATATATATATATATATATATATATATATATATATATAGATATATGTGTGTGTGTGTGTGTGTGTGTGTGTGTGTGTGTGTATACACTTGAATTACAAAAAACAAATAATAAAAAAGTTGCATGCCAAGAGATTCTATCCGGCGACCTTCGGATTACGAACCCGAGCGCTTACCGCTACGCCACGCCTCTGTACAATATTACTAATCGTAGAGAGTATTTCACCGCAACGGCTTTTTTTAACTGTCGATTTTCTCGACAACGGCTGAGTACATCTTGGTGCTGTGCGAAATTACACCTCTGGCCATGAGCTTCCATTATGCGCAGTATGAATCCAATCTGAATTTCGCAATTGGCGGCTTCCCCTTGTAAGTTACATCTGCATCTACAGCTACATGGGATACTCTGCAAATCACTATACGTCTATTTTGTCAAAAACTGACATTGTGAGCCCGTCGTTGTGTATGAAATACAGGGTGATTCTTATAATAAAGAATACAGCAACCAACACTTTTGATTATGCTATTTATTAACCCTGTCGGCCACACCATAGGCCTCTGACGCCCAGATGATCACTCAGACCTGTCTAATCCCGCTCCAACACAGCTGGACGGGTCGTGACTCGCATGTAAGCCTCTTCCTGTTGGAAAGCAATAGAGTAAACCTATTGTGGGTCCCTGGCCACTAGGGGATCAGTGGCAACGAACATGCCTACAGATTAGCCAGGATGGGGGCAGAGACTCCATTTATTGGACCGGAACCTGCCCTGACAATCACCAAGGCAATGATCAAATTAGAGCTACGTAACTGGCTCAGAAGACAGCACGTAGAATATTGGACCAAAGTCCATCAACAAAAACATGGCAAGGTAATGATGCCAAAGCCGTGTTTTAAAAGAAGCTCTGCAATCCTAGGTCTGAACAGGAGAGGGATTAGATTCGTGGTTGGATTGCTGACAGGCCATGGGAATTTCAAAAAAACACCTACGTACAACGGGAATAACAGAAGAGGACCCTAAATGTAGGATCTGTGATGACGGTGATGAAACTGCATCACATCTAATCTTCGAATGCATTGCATTGGAGAGTAAATGACACAGAACATTTGGGACAACCAGACCCAAAGAAATTGTGTCTAATAAAGAACTGGTAAAGGGACTCCTTGCACTGTTCAAGGACATTGGTTGGCTTTACTAGATATACAGGGAGCGATACCGCACAATAAACTTAGTTTCGGTGCGGGCAGTGGCGGGTTGGACCAAGACTGTTTTGGCTTCCCTGGAAAAATCAATCAATCAATCAAGCCTCCTCCTGTTAGTTGTCTCTGAGCTAGTGTACAGTGCACAACACTTCCGCCCCTGTCGGCCCGTTCAGGTAAACAACTAGGCCTCCGAAACCTCCATGACTTTACAAAAACCAAGGGAAAGGGAGACAAAACGATCAAACAAAACCATTGTCCCGATTTTGTTTTATTTTGACGCTTTCTGAACACTTTACAGCACCTTGGATGAAGGCTAGGCTTGACACACCAATTTCCCGTGACCTACGGGACAGTATTTATAGAGCCCACCTGCAGAGGCAGCTTGTGAAGAAATTGAGAAAGGAGCTATTCCTAAAAGAACTTGCTGTAAGTTTTTTGACTACAAAAAACAAAGGAAATCAAAAATTCAGTATGATTTCTGTAAGTTGCCAGTGTGTGGGCAGCACTACAAAAAAATTTGACCAAATTGTACCGGTAAAAAATGAGAAACTTCCGCTAGATTTTGTGGTACCGATTTAGTTTTAAACATTATTAATTGTACGTGGTGTTCGAATAAGATGGATTTTTTTTTTGCGTTATATGAAGTTTAATTTATGAGAGTTTGTTTATTTTGTTTTGTAGTTTCTTGAGGATATATATATTTCATGTTATTCAAGGTTATTTAATGTATTATACCCTCAATCTTATCCTGACACTGAATTTCTTAAAGAGTTTGTCATTATATATCGTGTGGGCCTCTGAGGCCTATCGTGTGGCCCAGACGTAGGAGCCTGGTGGTGTGGTTAACTAAATAGCGCCGTGATCGGTTTCTAACCTTTCAGTTCATCATCAGGCGGATGTTCAAGTCCACGTAATTATCACTTACATTTTTCTTTTATGCAGATAATTTTTCATTTGGCGAAAGGTGGTTGTGTGCTGCCCTACAATACAAAACCTGATTATAATGACTTCCTCGAACGTAAATGTAACTCATAATACCGACAAATACTGTTAACAAATTTTATGATAAATTTTTTCTTGTTATTTATTTACTTCCATTATGTCGTGTCGCTGATTGAAATACTTATATGGACGAACATAGCACGATTAACCACACATAAGCACACACACAAACAATATGTTTTCGTCACATTGCATACATAGATGGTGATTTGTGTATTCCATGTGGCGAAAACATTTTGTTTGTGTGTGTCCTTATGTGTGGTTAATCGCGCTATGTACCTCCATATAAGTGTTTCAAAAAGTGCTTATTGCAGCAACAGCTGCAGTAATCAGCGACACAACCTAATGGAACCGACTTTTCGACGTAAGTAAATAAATAACAAGAAAAATTCTAGCATAAATGTTTGTTCACAGTATTTGTCGGTATCACGAGTCACATTTACACTCGAGAAAGTCATTATAATCAGGTTTTGTATTGTAGGGAACTACACAACCAATGACGTTTCGCCAAATGAAAAATTATCTGTAAAAGGAAAATGTAAGTGACATTTATGTGGGCGTGAACAGCTGTTTGATGATGAACTGAAAGGTTCTAAACCAGTAACGGCGCTATTTAGTTAATAAATAGCATAATCAAAAGTGTTGGTTGCTGTATTCTTTATTATAAGAATAACTCAGTATATCATACACAACGATGGACTCAAAATGCTAGTTTTTGACAAAATAGACCTATAGTGATTTGCAGAGTATCGCATGTAGATACAGATGCAGATATAACTTGATTTAAGTAGTTTTTAAGAATCACCCTCTCTGCCTGGCAGAGTGTACATCGAACCACCTTTTGTACTGTTTATCTCCCATTCCATTCTCGAATAGCGCGCGGGAAGAAAGAATACATGGATCTCTCCGTTCGAGCTCTGATTTCTCGTATTTTATTCTGATAATCATTTCTACCTATGTAAGTGGAAGTGAACATATATTTTTGCATTCGTTGGAGAATGTTGACGATTGGTGTTTCGTAAGAAGCCCACGCCGCAGCGTAAGCGCCGTTGTTGTAATGATTCCCATGCCAGATCCTGTATCATTTCCGTAGCGCTGTTTCCCCTTTATCGTGACAATACAAAACGAGCTGCCCTTCTTTGGGCTCTTTCGATGTCCTCCGTCAAACCCACCTGATACGGATCCCACACTGGGCAGCAATACTCCAAAAATGTACGGACAAGCGTAGTGTACGCAGTTTTAGTAGTTCTGTCGTATCTTTTAAGGGTTCTTCCAATAAAACGCAGTCTCTGGTTCGCCTTTCCCACGACATATACGTGGTATTTCCAGTTTAAGACTGAAGTAATAGTAATTCCTAGGTATTTTGTGGAATTTACGGTCTTCACTTTTCATTTATTTATCTTGCAAACAAAGCCTGAGAGGCGTACTGTTTAATGTATTGAACGAAGTGCGAAATAAGTTTATTTATACTCGATCAGTGTATCCTTTTCCATGTGTGCAAGAAAAGTAATTGTTTGGTATCAAGTCTATTGTCACCGAGTGTGATCGTTGTTGTAGTAAGAGTACCTATTGTAATCATATCTGTCTTGTATGGACTTCACGACGAAGACGACGAAAGCAGATGAGTACTTTTGTAACATTTTATTTTGTATGCATGTAAATGTAGTGTCAACCCAATCAGAACTTTGGTTCAATTATACATGACTTATTTTGAAACCAGTCTTAATTTTGTAAGTAGTTGTAGTCACCCCATTATCACCATTATTAGATTATGTTGATTATGCAAGCCTGTACATTGACCAACAAGATCAATCATTTTTCAAAGTAATTACGATCAGTTTTAAAGAAATTGCTAGATGAGTTAAAGAATTGCTAAACGTGTTACAACCACAGAGACTAGTAATTAAAGTGCAAGAGAGTTTGCAAGTAAAGTAAATTTGGTTTCATTTATGTAGAAAGTAACCAGACTTGACTGAAGTAATTTTTTTATGAAATACGTTAAATGCCAAACTCTGCTCAGCCAGTTACATGCGTACGCTACCCAGGCCCTGGAACCAATTAAAAAAAAAAAAAAAAAAAAAAAAAAAAAAAAAAAAAAAAAAAAAAAAAAAAAAAAAGTTTACATAAAGTTTTATAAGGAAGGTGAATGCTTTAAACAATGTTATTAAAATATTTGGGAACTTTAACTGTAGTGTTTGTGAAGCTCATTGCACCACGCAGTTTCACAGTACTCGGCTATTATCATCGCAATCAGAGTCTATCAGCTATTACGATTTTGATTATAACACGAACACGCCATCACCACTACATGAATTCTGACACATTTATTAGTGAAGTTGTGCTGTTCGTGAATCGTAAGAGGTGCTAGTTGGAGGCTGTAGTCAATGCTAAGTCAGATAGGGCGAAGCTTAATTAATTACTACAGTGACTGTTTTAAGTTAATTAATATCAATTTTTTATTATTCAAAATTCTAACTTACACAGCAAAAGAGTTGTTGCAACCCATTAGTTGTGATTTGCTACAACATTCAATAACAAAATCATTAATACTAGAGCATATCATTACGCATTCTGAATTTTGAGATTATTTGACGACCTCCAACAGGCAATTTTCTTACATGACCACAAAATGAAGCCCGTTGAACTTCATTTACACGACAAATCAGTCAAAACTACAGGCCGTAAATTCAACTAAATACCTAGGAGTAACAATTAAGAACAAATTAAATTGGAAAGAACACACAGAAAATATTGTAGGGAGAACGAACCAAAGACTACGTTTCGTTTGCAGAACACTTAGAAGATGCAACAGTTCTACTAAAGAAACTGCCTGCACTACACTTGTGCGTCCTATTTTGGAGTATTGCTGCGCATTGTGGGATCCCCACCAAATGGGACTGACAGAGATGGGCAGCTCGTTTTGTACTATCGTGATATAGGGAAAATATTGTCACAGAAATGATGCACGACTTGGGGTGGAAATAATTACAAGAAGGGTGTTATTTGTTTCGACTAGCTCTATTTGCGAAATTCTATTCACTAACTTTCTCTTCCGAATTCGAACATATTTTTGTTAGCACCCACCTACATAGCAAGACATGATCATGAAAATAAAATAAGAGAAATCAGATCGAAAACGGAAAGATTTAGGTGCTCATTTTTAGCAAGAGCTATTACAGAATGGAACCGTAGAGAAACATAAAAGCAGTGCGATGAACCCTCTGCCATGCACTTCAATGTGGCTTGCAGAGTATTTATATAGATATAGGATATAGGAAAGATTGGGGAAATGCCGGCCGACTGTATTATAAACCCATGATGTTTCAATAAGCCATTTAATATAACAGCTGGAAGCAGTAGGAGCAGTGAGAGAAAACAGTTCCACACCGTACGTAGCACATTCTACATCTACATACTCCACAATCCACCGTAAGGTGCGTGGCGGAGGATACACTGTACCACTACTAGGCATTTCCTTTTCTATTCCCCTCCCAAATAGAACGAAGAAAAAAAGAAACTCTATATGCCTCTGTACAAGCCCTAATTTCTCTTGTCTTTGTTATCTTTGCGCGAAATGTAAGTAGGCGGCAGTAAGTTCTACACTCAGCTTATAATTCCGGCCCTCTAAATTTTCTCAGCAGAATTTCTCGAAAAGAACGTCGTATTTCCTCCAGCGATCCCCATTTGAGTTCCCAGAGCATTTCCATGACACTCGCGCATAGATCGAACCTACCAGTAACGAATCTAGATGCTCGTCTCTGAACTGCTTCTATGTCTTCCTTGAACTGATCGGCTGAGGGGTTTTATACGCGGTCTCCTTCACATCTTGCCAAAATTCTCCAATAAAACGAAGTCGGCCGTCCGCCTTACTCATAACTGTCTTTACATGTTAGTTCCATTTCATATCGCTCTGCAATGTTGAGCCGAGATATTTGAACAACGCAATTGCATCAAGACGCCCACTACTAATGCTGTATTCGAACATTATGGGATTGTTTTTCCTACTCATGCGCATCACCTTACATTTTTCTACAATGAGAGCTAGCTGCCATTCTTCACACCAGCTAGAAATATTGTCTAAGTGATTCTGTATGCTATTACAGTCAATTAAAGACGATACCCTTCTATAACCACAGCATCATCAGCACACAGCCGCAAATTACAAGTTACTCTGTCCAGCGGTCAGAAAGTAATAGCGGTCCTATTACGCTCTCCTGGGGCAGGCCTGATGATACACTCGTCTCTGATGAACATCCGCCGTCGAGAAGAACGTACTGTCCTGTACTACTTAGGAAGTCTGCCAGCCAGTCACAAATCTGTGAACCTATTTCATATGCTCGTATCTTCGTTAGCAATCTGCAGTGTGGTACAGTGTCAAATGCCTTTTTGATATCGGTAAAAACACAATCTGCCTGTTGCCCTTCATCCATGGCTTGTAAGATGTCATGTGAAAAAAGGGCAACCTGATTTTCACATGAACGATAATTCCTAAGCCCGTGCTGATTCATAGAAAGAAGCTTCTCAGTCTCAAGGAAATTTACTATTTTAGAACTGAGAATATGTTCAAAAATTCTGCAGGAAACTTATGTCATCGATATTGGCCTGTAATTATGCGGGTCAGTTCTTTTACCTTTCTTATAAACTGGAGTCACCTGCCCTTTTTTCTAATCACTAGTAACTTTGCACTGAATTAAAGATTCACGATAAATGCTAGCTAAGTAAGGGGTCAATGGCGCAGAATACTCTTTGTAAACCTAAATTGGTATTCCATCCGACCAGAAGACGTATTTGTATTTAGCTCTCTAAGCTGCTTCTCTACACCGAAGATACCTATTACTATGTCCCCAATTTGGAAGTTAGTGCGCTGATCAAATTGTGTCCTCCCGTGTGAACTTTTTCTTGCAGGGTAGATTTAGAACTTCACTTTTCGTTTGCTTTCTTCTATTACTGCCCCGGAATTATCAACGAGCGAGGAGGAAAATTGAAATGAATATTTAGAACACTTTCGGGTAAAAAAAAAAAAAATAATAAAAATAAATAAATAAATAAATAAATAAAAAAAATCGGGTAAGCAGCTGTGTGAAAGGATTGACTATCGCCGATATTTCGACTGCAGCACACCAAGCCATTTTCTAGGCAGCTGCAGAGAGGGAGCCCTGTGCGAAGACGTATAATACACGAGGAGAATTACTGAACTACATACACTAACTGATCAAAAGTATACGGAAGACTGACTGAAAATACAAGTTCATGGCGCCCTCCTTCGGTATTGTTGGAATTCAATATGTTTTTGGCTCACCCCTAGCCTTGAGACAGCTTCCACTCTTGCAAGCACACATTCAATCAGGTGCTGGAAGGTTTCTTGGGGAATGGTAGTACATTATTCACGGAGTGCTGCACTTAGGAGAGGCCTAGTACAAAGTTAGCGTTCCAAAACATCCCAAAGCTGTTCAGTTGGAATCAAGTCAGGATTTTGTGCAGGCCAGACCATTACAGGGATGTTATTGTTGTGAAACCACTCCACCACAGACCGTGCGCTATGAACAGGTGCTCGATCGTGTTGAAAGATGCAATCGCCATTCCCGAATTGCTCTTCAACAATGGGAAGCAAGAAGGTGCTTAAAACATCAAGGTACACCTGTGCCGTCAACAAGAGGTGCAAGACCCTTCCATCAAAAACACGAACACACCATAACAGCACCGCCTCAGAACTTTAGTTGGCAGATGACCTTCACTGGGCATTCGCCATAACCACACCCTGCCTTCGGATAGCCACATTTTGTACCGTGATTCGTCACTATACATACTTTTTTTCCACTGTTCAATCGTCCAATGTTTACGCTCCTTACACCAAGCGAAGCGCCGATTTGCATTGATCTGCGTGATGTGTAGCTTATAGGCAGCCGCTCGACCATGAAATCCATGTTTTCTCTCCTCCCGCCTGTCGTAGAACTTGGAGTGGATCCTGAAGTGGTTTGGAATTCCTGTGTGACGGTCTGGTTAGATGCCTGCCTATTACACTATACGACCCTCTTCAACTGTCAGCGGGTTTTGTCAGTCAACAGACGAGTTCGGCCTGTACGCTTTCGTGCTGTACGTGTCAATTCACGTTTTCACTTCACTGGCACATCAGAAACAGTGGACTTAGGCATGTTTAGGAGTGTACAAATTTCGCGTACAGAGTTCTGAGACAAGTGACAACCAATCATCTGACCACGTTCGAAGTCCGTGAGTTCTCTCACAATGACGAATGACTACTGAGGTCGCTGATATGGAATACCTGCCAGTAGATGGCCATAACATGATGTCTGGATACTTTTGATCACACAGTGTATATGAAATAATGTCATACAATGTAAACTTTCACGGCCGGTTGCCTTCCAGTGAAACTACCGGTCTGAAAGGCCGTAGTCGACGAGTAAAACTTCTCGCTGACTTTCCGTCTTCTTCTGTGAACTACCGGCTACTGCCACTGTGGTTCGAGGAGCTCTCGCATTTATGAAGTGCATAGAGGGCACCACCATTCATCACGTGATGCCGTGTGGCTATATCCTATCTCTGGATGGTGACATCATTCTCGATTAAAAATAATCTATTATCATTTTAGTGTCGCAAAGTCGACATCTATATATTGTCTTACTTAAGACAGTCTACATCTACATCTACATGGGATACTCTGCAAATCACATTTAAATGCCTGGCAGAGGGTTCATCGAACTACAATTATACTATTTATCTCCCATTCCATTCTCGAATAGCGCGTGGGAAGAATGAACACCTGAATCTCTCTGTTCGAGCTGTGATTTCTCGTATTTTATTCTGATGATCATTTCTACCTATGTAAGTGGGAGTCAACAATATATTTTCGCATTCGGAAGAGAATGTTGGCGATTGGAGTTTCGCAAGTAGCCCACGCCGCAGCGATAAGCGCCGTTGTTGTAATGATTCCCATCCCAGATCCTGTATCATTTCCGTAACGCTCTCTCCCCTGTATCGTGACAATACGAAACGAGCTGCCCTTCTTTGGACTCTTTCGATGTCCTCCGTCAAACCCACCTGATAAGGATCCCACACTGGGCTGCAATACTACAAAAATGGACGGACTAGCGTAGTGTATGCAGTTTCTTTTGTAGTTCTGTTGCATGTTTTAAGTGTTCTGCCAATGAAACGCAGTCTCTGGTTCGCCTTTCACACGATATTATCTACGTGTTCTTTCCAATTTAAGTGTGAAGTAATAGTAATTCCTAGGTATTTTGTGGAGTTTACGGCATTCACATTTGATTGATTTATCTTGTAAACAAAGTTTAACGGATTTCTTTTCGTACTCATGTGTATGACTTCACACTTCTCATTATTTAGAGTCAATTGCCAATTTTTACACTATACTGATATCTTATTCAGATCGTTCTGCAGTTGGTTTTGATTTTCAGATGATTTTACTTGACGGTAAATGACGGCGTCATCCGCAAACAACCTAAGAGAGCTACTTAGATTTTCCCCTAAATCGTTTATGTAAATAAGGAACAGCAGAGGACCAATAACACTACCCTGTGGATCGCCCAATATCACCTCTGTTTTAGTCGATGCCTTATCATCGATTACTACGAACTGTGTCCTCTCTGACAAGAAATCTCCTATCCAATCGCAAATTTGGGGCGATATACCATAACCACGCAATTTGATTAAAAGCCGTTTATGAGGTACGGTGTCAAAAGCTTTCTGGAAATCAAGAAATGCGGAATCGGTTTGCGAACCTTTGTCGATACCACCCATCACTTCGTGTGAATAAAGAGCTAGTTGTGTTTCGCATGAACGATATTTTCTAAATCCGTGTTGCCCTTTTTTCTGTTAGAAATTAACGCCTCTCTATACATACTTTCAAGGTAATGCGATGTTCTTGATAAACGCTTGTGTTACTATTTTATTCCATGGTTTCTATCACGGAAAATATATTTTGCTAGGGCCGATTTTTTTTCGGTGTGCCCCAGACGATAGTTCCTTTTGTATTGGGCTAAGCGGGTGTTGATACTTATTTTAGTTGTTCCAACACATACTTGACCACAACTGCAGATTTGTTAGGGAGTCACGAGCGTCTTTTGCCGATATTAAGTACTGATTGATCTTCTTGGTGAGTCTGTAGATCGTTTCGAACCCATCTTGGCCAAAAGTTTATCATAATTTGGAAACAGCCGAGCGGTTCTAGGGGCCGAGTCTTGACTCGGGTATGAGTGTGTATGTGTCGTCCATACGTTAGTTTAACTTGGTTTACGTAGTTTGTAAAGCTAGGGACTGATGACCACAGTTGTTTGGTTCCGTAGATTTAGAATCATTTGAACATTTGAATCATAGTAACTTCTGAACGGTTTGCGTTAAGAGTTTCAAACTGCACCGCGGTGCATGGTGGGAATTACTATGCGCATGCGCATGTGAATGTGTTTTGGTTTAGCGAGGAAGCTTACTTCATCTGGGTGGGTTCGTCAGTAAGCAAAATTGGGGTGTTTGGGGGACGGAGAATCCGCATTTCGCAATCGGAAATTGTCTTCTCCCTGAACGGATGACTGTGTGGTGTACAGACCCCCGCACGGATTAATTGGTGTGATTTTTATTGATAGCACGGTGACTACTGAACGGTACGTGAAGGTGTTGGAAGATGATTTCATTATCCAAAGTAACCTTGATTTCGACAAGCTGTCGTATATGCAAAACAGGAGTTCGACACCATCGAAGTAGAAGAGTGTTTCATGTCCCGGAGAAGAACTTTGGGGTCCAAATTCTCTGTGGTACCCAGAGGCCACCCGCGCGACTTCTGTTTGTAAAGTACAGCAATAACCCCAAATCCTACGATGAGGTGTATACAGCCATTCTGGTGGGCACACACAGTATCAGTGTTGCGACACTTCACCGATTCATGCAGAATTTGACTATAGATCTGCACCACATAATAATTGTGGAAGGCAGGAATATCGAACATGTCCCTAAATACATCTGGGGAGACGATTACATGTTGAAGGAAGTTTGTTCATATAGTTCAATAATCAACCCCCCCCCCCTATGAACCACAGACAGCTGAGATAAGCTTGGCTTGTGTGCCAGAGCTGTACAATAGGTATAACCGCAGAGGAGGGGTATCTGTGAAGAGGTGAGACAAACGTGTGGATTCTGAATAGGAGCAAGTTGCAGGGGCACCAGATTGGATGATTGACTCACCTGGCCATGTAACATCAGCTAACGTGGCTTTGTCATGCATCAACGACGAACGGGTGAAAGCAAGTGAAGCAGCTCTACTGATTGAATGTTCGAGGGTGGTTTGATAAGTCTGGAAAATCTGTACGAAAGAGCAGGAAAGTTTCGGAACCTGCACTGATGTCGGTAACCTAACATTTCCACGGTTATTCTCAGTTCGAATATAGTAAATTTCCTTGAAACGGAAAAGCTTCATTCTATGAATCAGCACGGGTTTAGGAAACATCGTTCATGTGAAACTCAGCTTGCCCTTTTCTCACATGACATCTTGCGAGCCATGGATGAAGGGCAACAGGCGGATTGTGTTTTTCTCGACTTCAAAAAGGCGTTCGACGCGGTGCCACACAGCAGACTGCTAACGAAGATACGAGCTTATGGAATAGGTTCACAGATTTCTGACTGGCTGGAAGACTTCCTAAGTAATAGAACGCAGTACGTTGTTCTCGACGGCGAGTGTTCATCAGAGACGAGTGTATCGTCAGGCGTGCCCCAGGGGAGTGTGATAGGACCGCTATTATTTTCTATCTATATAAATGATCTGATGAACAAAGTAAGTAGTAATTTGAGGGTTTGCTGATGATGATGTGGTGTATGGGAGAGTGTCGTCTTTAACTGACCGTAATAGCATACAGGATAACCTAGACAAAATTTCTAGTTGGTGCGAAGAATGGCAGCTAGCTCTCAATATAGAAAAATGTAAGATGATGCGCATGAGTATGAAAAACAATCCCATAATCTTCGAATACAGAATTAGTAGTGAGCTTCTTGATGCTGTCGCGTCGTTCAGATATCTAGGCGTAACATTGCAGAGCGATATGAAATGGAACGAGCATGTAAGGACAGTTGTAAGGCGGACAGCCGACTTCGATTTCAAATGTTCAAATATTTGTAGAACGTATGGGACTTCACTACGGGGTCATCAGTCCCTAAGCTTACAAACTACTTATGAATTAACTAAGACTAAGGACGGCACAAATATCCATGCCCGAGGGGGGATTCGAACCCCCGATCGTAGTGGCCGTGCAGAGCGTGACTGGAACGCCTCAGTCCTCTCGGCCACCGCGGCCGACGACGACTTCGATTTATTGGGGGAATTTTGGGAGGATGTACTTCACCTGTAAAGGAGACCGCGTATAAAACGTTTGTACGACCACGTCTTGAGTATTGCTCAAGTGTTTGGGACCCGCAGCAGATCAGTTTAAAGGAAGACATAGAGGCAGTTCAGAGGCGAGCAGCTAGGTTTGTTACTGGTAGGTTCGACCAATGCGCGAGTGTCATGGAAATGCTCCGGCAACTTAATTGGGGATCGCTGGAGGAAAGACGACGTTCTTTTCGTGAATTTCTGTTGAGGAAATTTTAGAGGGCCGCAATTTTAAGGTGAATGTAGTACGATCTTGCTGCCGCCTACTTACATTTCGCGTGGTGATCACAAAGACAAGATATGCATATAAGCATTCTTTTTCCCTCGTTCTATTTGGGAGTGGAATAGGAAAGGAAATGCCTAGTAGTGGTACAGTGTACCCTCCGCCACGCACGTTACGGTGAATTGCGGAGTATGTATGTAGATGTAGATGTTAATGTGGATGACTGTAATTATGGAGAATACTCAAAAGCCAATAAAATAAAAAAAAAAAAAATGCTAGATCATGGTGATTCTCCCGTTTTGAATCATGTAAGTTGGGTATGCGACGGCAACGTCGTTGATACCCAATCGCGTTCGCCACGTACCTGCTTTCCTACCTTGCAGTCTAGGTCTGAACCCCACTGCTGGCCTGGCTGTCGATAAGAGGCGAGAAAGCGGTGTTTACACGGCGCGCTGCAGATGTCAGCCGGGTCATTCCATTAGCGGGCGGCCCCGTCCAGGCGAGAGGCGCGCGGTCGCCTATTTTTACCTATCGATTGCAGCGTCGCGTCACGTAACTGGAGAGACGCCCCAGTGACGTTCCCGGTCGAGTGTCCTCCACTCCAACCCCCACCACGCCGGCGCGGCGTCCTCACCGTCTGCGCGATCGAACGTCTTCGAGGAAAGTGCAGGTAACGCAAGCCTTTACTGCCAGCATGTTGCCGGCGAGCGCGGAAGCGCCACAAAACGCAGTCGATCGTCGTAAAAAATGCAACAAGCTTTCATCGAGGCTGCTCCAAAATCGTGTTTTCTTTGATGAGAAATCTTTACATCTTTCAAGAATGACGTTCCTCCGATATGATGTATTGATTTTTTCAGGGAAGCCAAAACAGTATTGGTCCAACCCGCCACTGCCCGCACCGAAACTGAGTTTATTGTGCGGTATCGCTCCCTGTATGTCTAGTAAAGCCAACCAATGCCCTTGAACAGTGCAAGAAGTCCCTTTACCAGTTCTTTATTAGACACAATTTCTTCGGGTTTGGGTGTCCCAAATGTTCTGTGCCTTTTACTCTCCAATGCAATGCATTCGAAGATTAGATGTGATGCAGTTTCATCACCGTCATCACAAATCCTACAGTTAGGGTCCTCTTCTGTTATTCCCATTGTATGTTGGTGTTTTTTGAAATTCCCATGGCCTGTCAACAATCCAACCATGAGTCTAATCTCTCTCCTGTTCAGTCCCAGGATTGCAGAGCTTCTTTTAAAACATGGCTTCGGCATCATTACCTTGCCATGTTTTTGTTGATGGACTTTGGTCCAATATTCTACGTGCTGTCTTCTGAGCCAGTTACGTAGCTCCAATCTGATCATTGCCTTGGTGATTGTCAGGACAGGTTCCGGTCCAATAAATGGAGTCTCCGCCCCCATCCTGGCTAATCTGTCGGCATCTCCGAGTGGCCGATATGATGTATAATGAATTCGCTTATTATTTGCTAGCACCTTCTAAAAACGCACATAGCCGCACGGAAATGGGCGCGCGAACTGAAGCACGAGGTCACGGATTGCGTGACCGTTCCCGTCGCAGGTTGGAGTCCTCCATCTGGCATGTGAGTGTGTGTGTGTGTTTGTGTGCGTGTCTGTGTGTGTTGCACTTAGAGTATGTTAGTTGAAGTATAAAACAATACTGTGTATTAGACCCCGTCAGTTTTAAACCAGCGAAGGAACTGACGACGTTGTGACCATTATGCAATGGTACTCTCCAGGGCCGTTACCTGTTGGATGCTGCTGAATGATTTTCCCCATATACTGTGAATTACCTGTTGTGTGATACCGACCCCATACATCTAAGAATCAGCGAATCGGGAGGCAGGGCCGCTCAGAGCCAGCACCGGGCCCGGGGCAGGAAGCAAGATCGGGCCCCAACTCAAAATGTAGCATTTTCAAAAGAAGGTTTTACGTTGTTTATAATCGTTTATTTCCGATTGTCGCAAATTTGCATTATGCCATTGTAACCTTTATATCTGGAAGAATAAGTATGTTCGAGAGCCAGTGCTGACTGAAGCAGATTCTACAAGAACGGGCCCAGTCCGTGTCACGTGTGCTGCCATTAACTGAACGTTGACTGTACTTTTCTTTTCGCTTTATCGCCCCAGACTTGTGTTTATACTCCATAATGTTTACACATCAAACTTACACTCTTGCACACTAAACTGGCATTAGTCATATCTTGTAACACAAACGACAAGTTCAATGACCTTCAATTCAGAGTGATACAGATATATGATGGCATTCTTAAAATTGTTTTGTTTCCTGAACTTGTCATAGCATCTACAACATACGCATTGTAAGCTGCTTTATTTACGAAAGCATTTTCCGCTTCAACACATTTCCAATTTATTTTTTTCTTTCTGGGATCAGTCGTTATGTGTCTATTTCAAGGTGAGATCAGCTTTATGTTTGCGATGAACTCGATATACGGATGAGCTGCTGACCGCAAAAAGCAGTGTCCCTTTAGCAGCACCACCGAACAATAGCTACATGACGCTAGAAACGGCGACCATTATTGCGCTAATACCGTATCTACCGAATCGGTCACTTTGTAGCGTTCATGCAGTTGGACGGCCTGCTCAGTGCACACGTTGTTTTATTCGTTCGTAGAGCAGCCAATCTAAAGTTTAACTGCAACGTGGAACTTTATGCTAGTGGGACTATAATACAATATCGATTGCTTCACAACCCAGACATTTTTCATCTACAAATAAGTGATGAATGTTCGCGTCTGTAGAGATATTTTAAAACCCAATATGTTACAAACTTTATTTTACAACAGCTGATATTCGCCCTCACAAGGCCCGGGCCCCCCGCAAGGCCGGGGCCAGGGGATTTTATACCCCCTGTCCCCCCCTTTCCACGGTCCTGTCAGTGGGCTCTTACGTTTGCCACCCTGGTAAATGTTTGATAGGGAAAATCTTGTATTTACATATATACTCTGCAATCCACCGTAAAGAGCGTGGCGGGCGGTACACTGTACCACTACTAGGCATTACCTTTCCTATTCTACTTCCAAACAGCACTAGGAAAAAACGAATGTCTATATGCCTCCGTACGAATCCTAATTTCTTTTAGTTGCCTTTGTGATTATTACGCGAAATGTACCTAGGCGGCAGGAAGATCTTTCTACAGTCAGCCTCAAATTGCGGGCCTCTAAAGTTCCTCAACAGAATTTATCGAAAAGAACGTCATCTTTCCTCCAGCGATCCCCATTTGAGTTCCCGGAGAATTTCCGTGACACTCGCGCATTGGTCGAACCTACAAGTAACGAACCTAGCTGCTCGCCTCTGCTTCTATGTCTTCCTTTAAACTGATCTGCTGTGGCTACCAAACACTCAAGACGTGGTCGTACAAGCGTTCTATAGGCTGTCGCCTTTACACATGAAATACATCTTCCCAAAATTCTCCCAATAAACCGAAGTCGACTGTTTGCCTTATTCACAACTGTCCTTACATGTCCGTTCCATTTCATACTACTCTGCAATGTTACGCCTTCATATCTGAACGACGCGACTGCATCAAGAAGCTCACTACTAATGCTCTGTTCGAACATTATGGAATTTTTTTTCCTACTCAAGCGCATCACCTTACATTTTTCTACATTTAAAGCTAGCTGCTATTCTTCACACCAACTAGAAATTTTGTCTAAGTCATCCTATATGCTATTACAGTCAGTTACAGACGACACCCTCCCATACACCACAGCATCATCAGCAAACAGCCGCAAATTACAACTTACTCTGTCCTTCAGATCACTTATATAGATATAAAATAATAGCGGTCCTAAAACACTCCCCTGGGGCACGCGTGACGATACACTCGTCTCTGATGAACACTCGCCGCCGAGAACAACGTACAGCGTTTTACTACTTAGGAAGTCTTCCAGCCAGACACAAATCTTTGAACTTGTTTCATATGCTCGTATCTTAGTTAGCAGTGTGGCAACGTGTCAAATGCCGTTTTGAAATCGAGAAAAACACAGTCTGCCTGTTGCTTTCATCCGTGAATCGCAAGATGTCATGTGAGAAAAGGGCAAGTTGAGTTTCACATGAACGGTGTTTCCTAAACCCGTGCTGATTCCCTGGTAGACAACAGCGAGTTGTCAGCTATTATCCAGAGGTTGGTGTATCCTGCTGCGAACGTTCAGGCCGCTCGTCAGTTCTACCGTGACCGCTGTTTACACAGCATAACTCAGAGCAAGCGGTGGCGCTTGGCTGGGGCACACTCGAGGTCCGCAGGGCTGGGATTGCTGGCAGCTACGTCGAAGGTAACTTGTAAACATTCTCCCTATTCGTGTTGTTAGTCCGTTTAATTATTTCGATGGATTCTGTTATTCTGCGTTGCTGCAACCAAGATTTCAGGGCAAGCACGTAAGATTCTCGAAAGTTAATAGTACCGCCGCATTCCTTCTGGTGTCAGGCCACAGCTGACTTGTTCCAGTCATATGTAACATTCATGTTCCGAAACGCCTGTTCTGACGTGTCTCCCGGTTTTACCAACATAAACGTCGCCGCGTTCACATTGGAGTTCATAGACGCCTCCACGACGGAACCCATTTATGAGCTCCTTCGTGGGCCTCAAAGATCTTACGGCCACTCTGCAAAATTGATTTGATTCCTCCTGGAATAGGGACCTTGCCTATACTTTTGCTGACGCCTCTCACATAAGGTTAACGCCAGATGGGAAGAGTTTCTTCTGCATCTTTGCCTATCTTGTCTTCTCTGTACGTCATAGCTGGTTGTATAGCCCTGTTCTGTATCCATTCGCACGGAATGTTGTCTTTAGGTCCCTTAGTTCATGTTGAAAATGGTTAGCATCGCTAATCGTATGAGCCCGTGCTGTCGGCTTACGTGGTGATGGCCATCCGAGTGGCTGTTTTTGCCCTTGTTCAGTCTGGCAGATCAGGGGTGTTTCTTTGGTCACGTCGGCATCCCAGGCAACGAACGTACCGATGGGCTTGCCAAACAGGCGGTTAATGCCTCTGTCTTAGAGATCGGCCTCCCAGCTTCAGATCTCCGTACCTTGTTGCGCCGTCGGGTACATCAGCTCTGGGATGCTGAGTGGCGCAACCTGAGCACGCACAACAAGCTCCGGGTTGTCAAGGAGACTACGGCTGCGTGGCGCTCCTCAATACGTGAATCTCGCCAGGACTCGGTGATTTTGTGTCGCCTCCGAATTGGGCACACGTGGCTCACCCATGTACATCTCCTTCGGGGTGAGGACCCGCCCGAATGTCGGTGTGGCTCCTATTTGACGTCCACATATTGTTGGACTGCTCTGTTTTAGCCACCTTGCGGAGAAATTTTAACCTCCTTGCTAATTTATCGGAAGTTTTAGATAACGATGCTACAATGACAGATTCCGTTTTACGTTTTACTCGAGCTTGTTTTTTTTTTTTTTTTTTTTTTTTTTTTTTTTTTTTTTTTTTTTTTTTTTTTTTAGCATTCTCTCTAAATAGAGATTTCCTTGTACTGCCGAGTGGTTGACTTTTCCTATTTTATTTTTATGGTCGGCCAACCACAGCCATCGGCTTCCTTGTTATACGCTGTCTTTGTGTGATGGTCTCCTTTCGTTTTGTTTCTGGTCGTTTTAGATGTTTTATGGACTCAGTGGGATTCCTCTCCCACTTTACACGTTAACTCTGGGCGTGTCTCTTTTACGCCCACAGTATTCTTTGGACGCTTTGTGGTGAAATGGGGGACTGATGACTGTTGCAGTTTGGTCCCCCTTAAACATCAATCCAACCAACCATCACCTTACGTAGTGCAGCATTCTTCTGTGTTGGATGATAGTGAGAATCCGCATGCACGTACTTAATAGTGTGCGTCGGTTTCCTGTAGACTCTGTGTTCTGTTGTACCGTTAGATGTGCAACATGTATCCACATCCAGAAAAGGAATAACTCCGTTAGTTTCCAAGTATTTAGTAACATCAAACAGTTAAATGTTCAAATGTTTGTAGAGCTTATGGGACTTAATTATGGGGTAATCAGTCCCTAAACTTATAATCTACTTATGAATTAGCCACTACTAAGGACGACATGTCCGAGGGGGGATTCGAACGGCCGACCGTAGTGGCCGTGTCAAACAGTTAACTGCCTTGAAGAGGATCACCGCATAGCGGTCGAAACGTCGGCAATTTCTTTGCTAAGTGTTTAGAAATGACACGTTCTAATACCCAGATTTATAAAAACTGACACTGGACGTAGAAGCCTACGAAATTATACTAGTTTCAATAGTTTGTAAGCCTAGGGACCGATAACTTTAGCAGTTTTCCCCCAGTTTACAAAAAATCGATCATTTTTTTGTTAAAAAGGACACAGAGGATGCCCCACTGAACAATTTGAGGTAGGGAACCCGGGTCGGAGAAGCCAGCTCGAGGAGATAATAGGAATACAGCCACATTACTGTGTACTCTTTTATTAACATTAGTTACAGTTAATTTCACAGGGCCACAATGAACGAACTATTTGCTCTGTATTTTGGAAAATGTGCTGAAACTGACGGGCATCAACCTCAATGCAAGACTGTCATCGGCTATCAAGAGTCTCAAGTAGCTTGACAAACATCCCTGGTGTGTTTCAAAAAATGTTCAAATGTTTGTAAATCTATCGGACCAAACTGCATGGTCATCAGTCCGTGGCTTACAAACTACTGACACTAAGGTAATTTAACCTAAGGACAAACAAACACACACACACACACACTCACACACACACCCATGCCCCAGGGAGGACTCGAACCTCAGACGGCGAGCAACCGCGCGCTCCACAGCGAGACGCCTTAGACCGCTCGGCTACTCCACCGCGGCTGGTGTGTTTCAAATCACATCACAAGCAGCAACTATTCTGGCAAATAATGCGATATCCGTGTCCACTTGGGTCTCATACACAAGTGACTTTAGATACCCCCATAGGAAAAAATGAAAGGATTCAGATCAGGCGATCTCGCTGGCCATGGAACAAGAAATACAGCATTGAGATGGCTGCGGAGTGGGCTGGTTCTCCGTCATGTTCTACCGACATCCTCTCACGAACATCCAAGGGTACTTTCTTCAACAACACAGGTACTTCTAAAGAAAATCAAGTACAGGTGGCCATTCAGTCAGCCAGGTAGAAGATAAAGCCCAATGTTATTGTCTTCTACAACTTGATACTGGCAGCAAAACGTACTTGAGGGTGTGACTCTTCTAAGCGTAAGGATTTCCTCTTCCTACACATGGTTATGCCTGCTATTCAAGTGATCAAATTAATCCTCATTAATAAACAGCACGATATGGAGAAAATCTGGTCGCTCAATTCACTTTTGGAACAACCACTGACACAATGCACCACCTTTTTATTTGGGTCTCCTGCCACCCCTTCAACTCATCCAAAGCAAACGCCTTAACGAAAGAGGCGAAACAAAACCTCCTAGAAAACCAAATCTATATTCAGAAACGTAAGACGAAATAAAAACAGGCGAACCCGCATCTAAAGGAAGTTTTATTACAATGGAGTATCCTAAGAACAATGAGAGCCACGGTGGAGCAGCCGAGCGGTCTAAGGCGCCTCGCTGCGGAGCGCGCGGTTGCTCGCCATCGGGGGTTCGAGTCCTCCCTTGGAATGGGTGTGTGTATTGTCCTTAGGTTAGTTTACCTTAGTTTAAGTAGTTTGTAAGCTACGGACTAATGACCACGCAGTTTGGTCCGATGTATCTACAAACATTTGATTTTTTTAACAATGAGAACTTTCGACGAGTCTCGAATAATTGACCGATGGGGAACTGGTCACTACAACGGGAGCCCAATAAAAGGAACAGTCCCTCATAGAGACGTTCTGTTTAGCGATTAGCTCTCGGCCAACAAGAGGTGTGGATAATTGAAATAAAAGGAAGGCAATAGAAAGCCCACTATCTTCTGTTGGACGAGAACATAAAGAAAGAAACTCAAAGGCTATCCCTGCTGTGGCCTATCTTTTAAAGTTTCATTCGGCTGTCTTCTGAAGGAGCACCAATAAGAAAATAAAGACATCCTTCCATTAGTTTCAGAAAGAGTACAGCACAATCCACCCTACATTGGGTAAACAGAGCTGAGAAACTTAATAAAATATAAAATTGTACCTCAGATCACAAGGAGAACGTAAAATGAAAGTACCCATGCCATTCCTGCTGAATGATTCCAGACCTGAGATTAAGAGAAAAATATGAAATACTAGACGCTGCACAAATGAGCGTTAAGGCTCAAAGAAAAGCACTCACTCGCAATGAGCATGTTATTAGCAAAGAATCACAACAATTCGAGGTCAGTGTCCTAGAACGTTTTGGTAACTATGAATCAGCCCTGCCGTAAGGAAATGTGTGTAGTTGTCCTGATATTTGGGAGGTAACTTCAGCTTTTAATGATTGGACCAAAGGTAGACCATGTAAGTGACACAATCTCGTTTTGAAGCTCCACGATGGCAAAGCCGGAATGTCCCCAAAGCCACACGGTGGCATTGTGATTCATACGTGGAACCGGCTCCATGTCTGGCATAGTGAGCCACTGTACAGTGACACTCGCAGGGTTCGTTCTATTTATAAGCGCCTCCATCCCATGGCACAGCTACCACACGTCTTTTAGTGCATAATGATTCACGAGGATTGCGTGGACTCATTGTATGTGTAATCGTTGTTCGTGGGGTACTGGCCACATGCTAGTATGTGCGGCGCCCATTTAACGTGCAGTGGAACGAGTACTTGTAGTGGGGTCTGCTGCAATACCTTCCAGCACCTCCTCTTTAAAATCGGGAGTGCGAGTGGCCTCGTTTCTTCTTTCCAATGAACCAGTCCCCCGCATTCGACGAACGAGATAATAAACACTCGTCGTGACGGATTTTGCCTGTTAGGAAATGATTTCCTGTAAAACCTTTCAGCAGAGAGAGCGTTGCAACGTACTTCCTTCCCCATACACGAGGTGCATGTCAGTTCTGCGAAACTGTACCGGTAGGGCTTCGTAGCATTGTACTGTACTTCTGTGAAAAGTACCGAGTAATGAATGGGTCTGTCATCGATTCTTAGAGAAAATGTAAATACGACACAACAGAGCCAGATGCATCGTGCATAACAATTTAAAGCCATAGTACCTGCTGTAGATCGCGACTGTATGTAAATGATGAACAGGTTACTTCTATTACAATTGTGAATATTGTTTATTTAACTACATGTTTAGAGGCTGCGCCTCATCTTCAGGCAACCATGGCATTACAAAAATATTTCAGTAGACTTTTACGTTAACAAAGTCTTGTTGTCTGTAGCAATAAACCTGTAAAATAAAAAAATATAACCTACTAGCTGAAATCCAGCTTCGCCCGGCTAGTTATTTATTCCAACTTTCAAATGGTACACCTCTCCTTCCCCTTTCTCTCTCTAATCCCCTTCTATTTCTTTTCTCTCTGTTCTCTTCCCCTCCCCTCTCACTTTCTACTCTTGTCATTACCTAATCTAATTCCTACAGCTTCACCTGATTTTCTGACAATACATCGCATTACTCTTGATTTGCTCGTGTTAATGTTCATCTTACACCCAAATTTCAAGACACTGTCCATGCCATTCAATTGGTCTTCCAGGTCATTTGCTGTCTCTGAAAGAATTACTACATCATCAGCAAACTGCAAAGTTTTTATTTATTATCCCTGAAGTTTAATTCCCTCTCCAAGTCTCTCCTTGGATTCCTTCACAGCTTGATCAATGTACAGATTGAACAACTTTGGGGAAAGGGTACAACCCTGTCATACTCACTTCCCAACCACTACATCTCTTTCATGGCCCTCGACTCTTACAACTGTTGCCTGGTTTTTATGCCCGTTGATTATAACTCTTCGCTCTCTATATTTTACCCCTGCTACTTTTAGAATGAGCTCTACTAATTCTAAAAACGTAGGTTTGCCTTTCCTTAACCTATCTTCCAAGATAAGTAGTAATGTGTTGCTTTCCATGTTCCTACGTTTCTCCTAAATCCAAAATTACCTTCACCAAGGTAGCCAAGGTCGGATTCCACGAGTTTTTCCATTCGTCTATAAATTATTCGTTTAGTATTTTGCGTTCATGACTCATTAAAATGATAAATCTGTATTTTTCACATTTGTCTGCTGTTGCTTTCTTTGGAATTGGAATTACTATATTCTCCTCGAAGTCTGAGGATATTTCCCCTGTCTCATACATCTTGCCTACCAGTTGCAACAATTTCCTCAATACTGACTTTCCTAAGTACATCGGCAGTTCAGACGGAATATCACCTTCTCCTTGTTTCGACTCAAATCTTTCAGTGCTTTGTCATAGTCTTCTTGCAGTATCGTATCTCCTATCTCATCTTCCTCTACTTCGTCTTTCATTTCTAGAATACGGCATTCTAGTTTGTTTTCGTTGTATAGGCCCTCATTCAGCTTTCCATCAGTACTGTGTTTCCATCTGAGTCCTTGATATTCATGAATCTGGATTTCTTGTTTCCAAATGTCTCTTTTATTTTTCTGTAGTCGGTATCTATCTTTCTTGTAGTTGTACATTTTTTTTACAGTCTTGCATTTATCCTCTAGCCACTCATGCTTAGCCTGTCTGCACTTTCTGTTGTGAGACGGGAGCTGTAATTAGTCTATTTTTCATACTAACCTTGTGATACTGTATCTTTCTCTTTACGCTAATTATTTATGTAACATTTTTCTCTGTAGATCTTTTTTTATTTTGATTTCTGTGCCTTTGGGGACCCATCAGGGGTGATGGGCTCCTGGGATTGTAGTACATTCTATGTTTATATAAAATTTCGGGATTTTAATGTTTATTGGTGCAGCTTGGCTGCTAAGAAGTGGTCAGGCCGCGCAGAGCAGAGAAGCTCTTGGAGGTCTCCCCCTCCCACCTCCTTTCACTCGCCTTCGGAGAAGGACGAAAGGGGCTGGCTTGACCTGTTCGGCGTCGACGCTACAGCTGGCGGGCGGAGTAGCCCCAGCCGCCGAGGGTCTGACAATTATACCTGGCAGAATTTTTTTCGAGTGAGTGGGACGCTTTACACAATGCTGGACCGCGGTTTACGGTGGGCGATAGCGGGGGACTGCCTTTTGAGAGGAATTTGTCGGATACAAACAATAGCAGCTGGGATGTTTATCTAAAAAAAATTTCCTTGAAGGCAGCAGAGTTTGAACATAGTTAGTGTGACGAATGGTTAGGTTGAGAGAAAAGCTTTCTGCCCGTCTGGCACTCCACGGGTTTGGCTCCAGAGGCTATATATATAGCACAACGTCAACATTTTTAGGCCGTGTGACCGTAGCTAGGAGCAAGCTGAAATTCCTTGCAGGGCACTCACCCTGGGAACGGTGAAATCCGTGGGAAGCTTTGGTGGCGTGGGCGTAGCCTCTTGGCAGCCGCAGAGAACGCGTCCTGATTCGGCAAATTATTTTAGTATGACAGCTAAACAATTTGTCAACGGCGCTGCGCCATCCGATTGGTTTGACTATTAGCCGTTAGCAGAGATTGGTGCGTCTTTTGCGCGTGGCTGTGGCCGCCCGTCACTTGCCGTGAGCTGCGGCAGAGCGCGAGGAGGAACGGGGACTCCTGTTTGAGCGTCCGAAGTGTACGGACCTCGGGAGACTCCTGCCTGAGCGTCCAAATTTTACGGACCTCGGGAGACTCCTGTTCGACCGCCTGAAGTGTTTGGACCTAGGGAGACACGCAAAACCCCATTAACATTCGTGAGGAGGACATCGTCTTAAACTGGTTAGACTTGTGTTTGATTCCGAAGATTCGGACCTTGTAGAGCTTGTGTTTACTTCACGGACGTTACATTGCCCGGTGGTTAAGATGTGAGCGGCCACAGTTTAGTTTCAGTTTTGCTAGAAGTCTCTATTTGAACATTCGTGCCTTTGCGAATCAGGCACTGTTTTTACAGATCTTATTACACAAGTGACTGATCGATTTGTGCCAAGTGGCCATTGTGTCACCTATGCAAAATATTGATTAGTCAGCTAGCATGACAGAAATGCACAGCAACTGTCTAGCGACGCCGACACTAGTGACGCTGTGTTAAGTTACATGTCGATCCTGCTTAACAGTTCGCACCAATTACGGTCGGATAAAAATTTCAGGTCATCCGTTCCCACCGCCTGCTGCCTCCGAGCCTGAGACGCTGCCGTCAATTATCATCTGTGTGGGTAAGGTGACACACTTGCTGGGGGGTTATATGAATCAGACTTGTTGGATTCTGTCCCTTATTTTATTATTTTGAGATCTGCGTATTTACTCTGGGGATCTTAGGGATAACGATAATTTCAAGCCCCTGTGTAGCCATTCTAATAGCATTATGTTTTGCAAAACCTCCGACCTTTGACTCAGCCAGGCATTTTTGTGTCTCAATATTTTAA
Source organism: Locusta migratoria (assembly GCA_026315105.1). Lineage (NCBI taxonomy): Eukaryota > Metazoa > Arthropoda > Insecta > Orthoptera > Acrididae > Locusta > Locusta migratoria. The sequence continues at coordinate 941,523,815 of CM048744.1, forward strand.
CATTGGAAAAAGATTGTTTGAATACCATTATCTGTTTTACATGATAGGAAATTTCATCTGATTTATTAATTTAGTGTCAAGATAGGATTTTACATGTTTAATTATAAGAAATTGATTTTGAGCAGATCGTCTTTCATTTAAGAACATTCCTTTTTTCACTATTTTAGAGGGGAAACAGAATAATTAAATTCCACAGTGTACCAATAATTTTTCAAGTGCATTTTTTTTGGTACAACTGATACATTGCAATAGAGTAGGAATATTTATTATATGTTTGAAAATATCTATGATCACATTGTAGCTGATCAGTAACATTTTAATTTTCCATATTTTGGAGAAATATGGTGGCGACCCAAGATAATTAATTGCTGTCCTAATATATATATATATATATTTTCACCAAACACAAATACGACATACTTCACACTGTCAACCCTATTTTTTAGCCGTCTGTACTACCTTTTGCCTGATTCACATGCTGCATTTTTACATTTTCTCCTTCCACCAATAAGTTCAGAATCTCCTGTATTATCCAGGAATTTCTATTAGGTCTTGTGCTTCTGCCTGTATGATTCTTTGCGGCCTTCACTACGCCATCTCTCAGAGCTAACCTTTCTTCTTCTACCTTATTACTTTTCCCTGCTTCAGCCATTACTTGCTCTCTTTGAGGCTCAATCACCTCTGGTTCCTTCAATTTGTACAAGTCCCATCGCCTTAATTTTCTGCTTTTTTGCAGTCTCTTAAGCTTTATTCTACAGTTCATGACCAATACTTTATGGTCAGTCAATTTGCCCCTGGCTATGTCTTTGAAATCTGGTTCCTTGCCATTATGAAGTCAATCTGGTACCTTCCAGACTCTCCTGGCCTCTTCCACGCATGCAACTTTTTCCATGATGATTAAACCAAGTGTTTGTGACGATTAAATTGTGCTCTGCAGAAAGTTCTACCAGGCGATCTCCTCTTTCATTCCTTTTCCCCAGTTCATATTCACCTAATACATTTAATTCTCTTTCCTTTCCTAATACTGATTTCCAATCCCCCATCACAATCAAGGATTCTCCTCCCTTAACTGTCTGAATAATTTCTTTTATCTCATCATACATTTCTTCGCTGTCCTCGTCACCGGCAGAGCTAGTTGGCATATAAACTTGCACTACTGTGGTCGGTGTTGGCTTCGTGTCTATCTTTGTTACGATAAAGCGTTCACTACGCTATTCACCGTAATGTACCTATTTTCTTATTCCTTATTAGACCTACTTCGGCGTTACCACCAACTGATTTTGTATTTTTAACCCTGTACTCATCTGACCAGAAATACTGTTCATCCTGCCACCGAACTTCATTAATTCCCCACTGTGTGTAACTATAACCTATCCATTTCCCTTTTCAAATTTTTTAAGTTACCTATGTTCTTTTGGATAAATTAAAACCTTGTTTAAAATGATTGTTAGATTCTTGTGAGATATCTTTTTCCTGTCCCCTATGTTACGGATCTGTTCATGTTGCACATAAATTTTTGGATACAGCATTTAATAATTTATTTGATTTTAATTTTGCGCAGAATTGCTGGGAATAATTAATGCAAGGAACACGTTACTGGTGCACTGTGATTGCAAGCAAACAATATTTGATAATTACAGTTTGACAGAGCTTCATGTTCTAGAGTGTGTTATCAACTTTTTCTCAGTCAAACTTTAATACCGACTTTGTTCCTGCAAATTACATATTTTGTTAACGTACGTAAACTGCATGTGTTTGCTGACGACCCGAAGAAGCGAGTGAAATTTAATTAATTATGTTTGACATCACGAATGGGAAAGACAGCTTACGCGTGCTCTTACTTATTGGTTTCATATGTTTTGACTAGTTACTTATCCTACTACTTGAATTTTTTGGCGTTATTACTATAATTGTTGTCTCGTGAGACAGCTGCCAGTATATCTTCTAATTTGTGGAAAGAGCTTGATACACAAAAATTGATTACACTACTTGATGACAGCACAGTAATTTTGTTTGTTAATGAAATTAAGTCTTGTTCTCAGTACGTGTCGTAACACAAAAAAGAATCCATGCTCAGTTCGTTTTTGCTTTTGTAATCTAAACTTTGATCTTTAAACTAGAGGACATGTGCGATTACTTCGCAATGTTAGTGGAATGACATAAATGTTGGGAAAAATGGAAGTATGGTGAATGTTCACGCATAGCTTTCTTAATAATCAATCAATGCAAGTGTTTAAAAGTACTAGTGAAAGAGCTTGATCTGCTGAATGTTGTTACGTCAAAAAAAAAAAAAAAAAAAAAAAAAAAAAAAAAAAAAAAACTGCGCACCTTAATTAGAACCGAAGATATTGCGAAACAAACCGATTAAAATATTCGATGCAAGGACAGAAGGATTTCGCGTTTGAATAAAAATAAACAATTCTGAGACTTGATGACAAATCTGCGAATGAATACCTCTAGTTTAAAGCAATAATGAAGGAAATCAGTCGGATAGAATGGCCTGACCGACTGACTTTAGTTTACAACAAGGGAATCCCCATAAGGAATATACAGAAGGAAATCGCCTTTGAGTATAGAAAAAGGAAGGCGAGAGTTATGTAAATTCTGTTACTTGATGACAAATCTGTGGATGAATACCATTCGTTTAAATAAAAAGCCGGCCGCGGTGGCCGAGGGGACTGAGGCGCTTCAGTCACGGTCTGCACGGCCACTACGGTCGGGGGTTCGAATCCCCCCTCGGGCATGGCTATTTGTGCCGTCCTTAGTTGTAGCTAGTTCATAAGTAGTTTGTAAGTTTAGGGACTGATGACCCCGTAGTTAAGTCCCATAGACTCTACAAACATTTGAACATTTGATTTGAAATAAAAATGAAGGAAGTCGGCCGGGTAGTTTGGTCTAGCCGACTGACTTTAGTTTTCGTAGATTTTTTTAATATATAAGATAATTAAGGTATTTCATAACCGTGAAATCAAGCGTTTTAACTCTGTGGTGTATCCGTACATGCTATTCTGCTGCTATCATTCAGTGTCAAAAATTGTCTGTCATCCCACCCATCCCATCATTCTGTATCACACTGGTGTTAAACATATGTATGTACCCTTTTTAATTAATGAATTACTTGATTGTTAAATTAACGAATTCTACTTCGTGCAACGGCCCTATTTGTCGTTCAGTGATATTGTCAGTCTGACAGTTGTTCCGATAATCAATCACACTAACAGGGCCATACATCTTAATATCAGTCGTTACCAGGATGATTAATCATGGTGGGAGGTAATGCCTGGAAGTTGGTATTAATAGAACAGTGTAGATCTCGAAATACAGAATTTGCTAATGATTCCCAAAATGCAATGTACCGTGCGTCTATCATCAGCTGCCTTTTCACGTTGCTTAATTCCCCTCGTGTGTCCAAAATCACGTCGGAAACCTTTTATTAGTACAAATTACAGCTATGCGAAAGCTCGCCATATTTCTGATATCTGTATCTGTCTCTAGCCGAGGTGGTGTAATGGTAACACACTGGACTGGAGTTTGGGAGGACGACTGTTCAGTACCACTTCCGGCCCTTCTGACTTAAGCTTTACGTGTGTGTCCTAATTCACTCCATGCGAATGCTGGGATGGTTCCTTTCAGGGCCGCCTTTACCAGGGGGGTACAAGATGTGCGCGGAACCCGGCGCGGGTACCCAGGGGGGCTCCAGGGAGGGCGCCGCGCGTGGATGACCGCGTGGTCTAAGGCGCTATGTCGTCGTGGAGGGCGCAGCCACTCTCACCGGAGCTAGTGTCAGTGGTGTGTAAGAGTAGGCACCGATGACCTTTACAGTTTGATTCCATAAGTACTCACACACGTTTCGTCTGACGAACGCCTTTATCGTGTGCTATCTGCCAGTTTAGAAAATTACTGAACTAATATTAATTGTCTCATATCTTTAAACGAGCAATTCCTGTATTTTGTTGTTGTTGTAAAACGCGATTTTCCTATATATAGGATATATCAGGGTGTTTCACTAAGTGTGTTTGCCTCTGTAACTTATAAAATAATAGGTGACGAGAAATTTTAATGCGGTAGGTCAACACAAGAAATGTTACACTTTCTGCGTAGCTATGAACATAGTTTATTGTATCACTTTCCAAAGAGTTACGGCACAAAGATATAATTTTTTAAATGGAACAATAGTTTTTTTCTATCGTGCATTGGATTCGTTGAATCAGCTGCGTCCGAATCAATTTAAACTATATTCCTATCACTGTTAGTTTGGGAGCTACAACCCTTCTACGTTTAGGGGGCGGAGGCTACGACAGCGTAGCTAACTGGCTGGTTGCCATGAGACAGTGGGCCGTGCCCCAGGGGATAGCCACTCAGGCAGTTAGCTACGCTATCGCAGCCTCCGCCCCCGGAACTTTGAAGGGTTGTAGCTCCCAAACTAACAGTGATAGGAATGTACTTCGAAGTTTCTGCGGGTTTTCTGCCGGATAATAAAATCAAATTGATTCAATATTTCGACGGTACAGCTGTCCGCCATCTTCAGGAAACTGCTGCTGCTGAGTCCCGCTGAATTCAGAGACTTCGAAGATTTGTCACGCCGGGAAAGCCTATGAAGTTACGATAGGAATGTAGTTTGAATTGATTTGGGCGCAGCTGGTTTAAACGAATCCAATACACGATAGAAAAAACAATTCTTCCATTTAAAAATTATATCTTTGTGGTGTAACTCTTTGGAAAATGATACAATAAACTATGTTCATAGCTCCGCAGAAAGTGTAACATATTTTGTGTTGACCTACCGCAATCAAAATTTCCCGTCACCTATTATTTTATAAGTTACAGAGGCAAACACACTTAGTGAAACACCCTGTATATATATGGTGTTACAAAAAAGTACGGCCAAACTTTCAGGAAACATTCCTCACACACAAAGAAAAAAAATATGTTATGTGGACATGTGTTCGGAAACGCTTAATTTCCATGTTAGAGCTCATTTTAGTATTTACGGATGGGGCTTCATTCCAACGTGATCAAATTGAAAATTTTCACAATCAACATGTGTGGGCTGACGGGAATCCGCACGCGATTGTGTAATCACGTCATCAACACAGATTTTCTGTGAACGTTTGGGCAGGAATTGTTGGTGATGTCTTGATTGGGCCTCTTGTTCTTCCACCTGCGCTCACTGGAGCACGTTATCATGATTTCATACGCGATACTCTACCTGTGCTGCTAGAACATGTGCCTTTACAAGTACGATACAACATGTGGTTCATGCACGATGGAGTTCCTGTACATTTCAGTCGACGTGTTGGTACGCTTCTCAACAACAGATTCGGTTACGGATGGATTGGTAGAGGCGGACCAATTCCATGGCCTCCAAGCTCTCCTGACCTCAACCCTCTTGACTTTCATTTATGGGGGCATTTGAAAGCTATTGTCTACGCAACCCCTTCATGCTCGTATTGTGGACGGCTGTGATACAATACGTCATTCTCCAAATCTCCAGGGCTGCATCAGCGCATCAGGGATTCCACCGGACGGAGGGTGGATGCATGTATCCTCACTAACGGAGGACATTTTGAACATTTCCTGTAACAAAGTGTTTTAAGTCACGCTGGTACGTTATGTTTTGTGATTTCAAGAGAAGTAATAAAATGATTTATAACATGTAAATTAAGCCTTTCTGGACACATGTCCACATACCATATTTTCTTGTGTGTGAAGAATGTTTCCTGAAAGTTTGGCTGTACCTTTTTGTAACACCCACCGCGTTTTCAAGGCTAATATATCTTCTGTGATCCGAAAAACACAAAATTAAATCTTGTACTCACTCTTACACACAAGTGTGAGTAAAAGATTTAATTTTGTGTTTTTCGGATCACAGAAGATATATTAGCCTTGAAAACGCGGTGAGTAGCACTATGTAGAAAAAATGGTCGGTCACCCGATATAACCTTTAAAAAGGCACCGATATTGTTTACAAATATGCCTCATGGAGCTTTCGGCTCTACTTCGACTTTCAATGGGCAAGTGCAAGTATGCGCGTGCGAACACACAGACACGCACAAAAGACGATTCCTCGTAGGAGTGAATGCTAATAATTGACTACTGTTGCCGAAAGGGAAGGCGAGCAGCAGTAAATGTTAAGATAATACACACTCGGTACTGACGACGGAAACTGCACACAGTATAATACTGCAAATTCTAATCATTGGATGTGAAGTGTTTATGAAACACTGAAACCAACTTTACGTTTGTCCTTTGCAATCAAGACTTTTTTTGCAGGTGAATCTCATTCGGGAACGAATGATAGACTGCAACCGTACTTTTTGCCTTTCTACTGTTTGGCAGATTTCTAATCACAACAGCCAGGTATATTTTAAGAGGATACTTTACACCGCAAAAACACAAGAAACTTAAAATAAAATACACAATACGCCAGTCACTACTCTTGATGAACTGTGGTATCGTGTTGAAGCTGCATGGGCATCTGTACCTATACACGCCATCCAAGCTCAATTGCCCAGGCGTATCAAGGCCGTTATTACGGTCAGAGGTTGTTGTTCTGGGTACTGATTTCTCAAGATCTATGCACCCAAATTGTGTGAAAATGTAATAACATGTCAGTTTATTATAATACATTTGTCCAAAGAGTACCCGTTTATCATCTGCATTTTCTTGGTGTAGCAATTTTAATGGCCAGAAGTGTAAAAATGCCTAAGAAACACCAGAAGACCTGGCCTTTACAAAGAAACATCGCTTTTATGCGCAGGAACGTTAAGAGTTCTTCATTACAATTCCAATAAAACTGATGAGGCTGGAACGGAAGGAACGTATATAGAATGCAATAAATACAGTATTTAACTTACGAAATCAGGCAACACAGTTCTAGCTGAAGGAAAAATGTCACAGACGTGGCAATAAAACGACAAAAGCAATCAAACTGATTTCCAACAAAGAACAACCCATTTCCACAATTGTTGCTACAGCTGAACCACAAGCGACACGCATCATCAAACCATTGGCGTTTTAAGCTTACGTAATTACACTCAAAAGAATACGCGCGTACGAGAGAGACGAGTGAGGTGAGAAAATTTGCGAAAACATTAGGCGCAACACCGAATTGATACACGTCAAAAAACTGCCTGTCATAGTAAGAACAGATCATTATAGAAATTTATTATTCTCTTATGTTCATATTCTATTTAAATTGAGTATAAAACTGCAAATATATAAATATTTGTAAGTATTTGTTCATGAAGAATTTGTTCTTTTACCACTGAATCACTGAAGTTCGGCTGTTTTTACATTAATTTCCGTATTATGAAGGTCTCTTGATATTTTACTAATTATTATACCAACTGTTTCGTTAATTACGCACAATATAAACAAACATCTGTACTTCGGCAGCTGCTCACCGCTAGTGTTGTTGCTACTGTCCGTTGTTAACAACTTTTACAGCTGTGAGTGTCGGGACTGTGAGTGTTAGACTGTGGTTCGACTACTCTCCTATTTTATCTTCCGTTTTTTGTACATCGTATTCATGTGAGTGTTGTGAGGGCTTTCACTGAAATAAATCAGAATGAGTTTTGTTAAACTTAACAAGAAAGTGCATTTATTTCTCAATTCTGAAATATGCTGGCTGCCGTAGAGTAAATCATGCAATGTTAGGACGCCATTACGGCTGATCATTATTTCGGAACATTTGTTAACTTTCAGTGAAACCAATCCGTTTTAATGATGACGAAATATTTAGAACTTGCAATTGCGTTTCCTTTCTGTAATGTTTTAAATCCGAAGTCCGGTAATTAACAGTTTCATGATTTTCATCTGAATTTATCGGCTGTGCCCTATACTAAAATTTCGCTCACCATCAACTGCTCGGAACTCGATCGCGTAATGGGTCCAAATCCGTCACATGGCGGTGAGTTACCTACACAATTTATTACAATATATTCATCGGGATCCTTGTGAATGGCGAAAACTTGTGATGTAAACACCGTCACTTTTTTATGGTGCTAACTGCCGCCAATACCTGATAAATAATTTCCAAATTCTTTAAAATACGAGGCGCGTCCAGAAAGTAAGTTCGTTTCAATTTATCTCCGCTGCAGCGCTGCGATTGCAATTCCGCACATGCGCTGTAGACGATGTGTATCAAGGAGAAGCACGTGCGCCATTTGGAGATCGCTGTCAGTTACGTACGCTTTGTTGTGCTTTCTTGAAATGTCGGAGTTGATTGAAAATCCCGCCGCCTGTGAAATCAGGTCGGTGATTCGGTTTCTGAATGCGAGGAAAGTGAAACCAAGTGAAATTTATCGGCAAAGTTGCGATGTTTACGGACCAAATGCGATGTGTGATTCGATGGTGAGAAGGTGGGTCCGACAGTTCAATGGCGGGCGTAGTGATGTGCACGATGAAGAACGAAGTGGGCGTCCACCTTTGGTTACAGACGAACAGGTTCACTTTCATCTGTTCTTACATCTCAAGTCATTCCTTGGCGGTCATCACTCCACCAATGACGACGAGCTGAAAGAAACTGTTTCCAACTGGTTGAAGACACAGGCGGCAGATTTCTATGAAGAAGATATACAAAACCCGGTGCCACGCTATGACAAATGCCTGCAAAATTTCGGCAGTTATGTGGAAAAGTAGTTTAAGAGTTGTAGAATTTTGTGCAATAATAATTTCTTCTGTATCTGTGTACAATTTCATTTTATTACCAAACGGAACTTACTTTCTGGGTGCGCCTCGTATAAAAATAGTCTCACCATTTATTACTCCATTCCGATCAGTGGAATTATTTTTACTAGATTTTTGCTAATCTGATCGAAAACTAGACTTAGAAAGATGACATAAAAGTTTTCTGGGTGTTGTACCGCGTCATGATGTAAGAAGGCTATTACTTAAATAAGCAATAAGTTATTTAAGTAATAGCCTTCTTACATTATGACGCGGTACAGCACCCAGAAAACTTTTATGTCATCTGACTCTGGCCGCGGAAGCCTACGTAATTATAAAGACTTAGAAAGTTTTCATGTAATAAAATCAGAATAAAATTATGAAATCTGTATTAACCCCATTCCATACGGCAGTAGCATTATAAGCCTTATTAACTGTTACGTCGTTATTTAGTACCGGAGCGCTGCGTAATCGAGGAATTTCCATTGTAATCAGCAGTGACGTAGCAGGCGGCCTGTTTATCAGTGTCGGAGTCATGACTGGTGTGTGTGTGTGTGTGTGTGCTTGGCTACGGGAGAGAGCCGTCAGCGTCAGCGAGATAAGCAATTAGGCCGTCGCACGTGAAACACCCGATTTCCAAATGACGTAAGTTGGCTGTTTGCACGCTCATCTCGGCGATGCTTGTGTATCGCGCAGCTTTGGATCTGCGTATCTGAAAGTGAACGTGGAGTCGACCGATCAGCAACGTTTAACCAGTAATGTTAATGTATAAATCTGTTGTTTGTTGTTGTTGTGGTCTTCAGTCCGCAGACTGGTTTGATGCAGCTCTCCACGCTACCTTGTCCTGTGCAAGCCTCTTCATTTGAGAATAAGAACGGCAATCTACATCCTTTTGTATCTGATTACTGTATTCGTCCCTAGGTCTCCCTCTACGATTTTTACCACACACACGTCCCTCTAATGCTAAGTCGACGATTCCTTGATGTCTCAGAATGTTACCAACCAATCTATACCTTCTCGTAGTCAGGATATGCCAGAAACTCCTTTTCTCCCCATTTCGGTTAAGCACCTCCTCATTAGTTACGTGATATACCCATCTCATTTCCATCATTCGTTTGTAGCACCATGTTTCAAAAGCTTCTATAATGTTTTTGTCTGAACTCCTTATCGTCCACGTTTCTCTACCATACAATGCTACACTCCAGACAAATGCTTTCAGAAAGGAGTTTTTAACATTTAAACTAATACTGGAAGCAACAAATTTCGCTTCTTCAGAAACACTTTTCTTTCCATAGTCATGCTGCATTTTATATCTTCTTTACTTTGGCCATCAGAAGTTTTTTACAACTCAAATAACAAAAAATCATCTACTACTTTTATGGTCTTATTACCTAATCTAATTCCATCAGCATCGCCTTTCTGACATTACATTCCATTAATCTCGTTTTACTCGTGTTAATGTTCATCTTATATCTTCCTTTCATGGCACTGTCCATTCCATTCAATTGCTCTTCAAGATCCTTTGCAGTCTTTCACAAAATTACTACGTCATCAGCAAACCGCAAAGTTTTCATTTCTACTCCCTGAACTTTAATTCCCTCTCCAAATTTCTCCCTGCATTCCTTCACTGCTTGCTCATTGTACAGATTGAACAACGTTGGGGAAAGGCTACAACCCTGTCTTACTCCCTTACCAACCTCTGCGTGCCTTTCTCGCCCTTTAATAACTGCTGTCTGGTTTTGTGTGTAGGAAGAATATAATTCTTCGCTTCTTATATTTTACCCCTGCTACCTTCAGAATTTGAAAGAGTGTACTCCAGTCGACATTGTCAAAAGCTTTCCTTAGCCTATCTGGTAAGATAAGTCTTAATGTGAGTATTGCCTCGCTTGTTTCTACATTTCTCCTAAATCCAAACTGATCTTCCCCGAAGTCGGATTCCACAAGTTTTTCCATTCGTCTGTATAAATTTAGCATAATTTTTTTTTAATATTAATACACCGAGTGACGATAATTACACACATTCTTGGTTCCTAGGTGTCCTGAACACTAAAGTTGAATGTGTATTTGTATCAAGAACACACTTCCTTAGATTGCCTATAGCTGTCACTCGATCCGCGCAAAGATGTAAACAATCACTCGTAAGCAGGCGTAGTGGGTAAGAAGACCGCTCAGTTCCACTCATCGCACCAAGAAGGACGTACACTACATTTGTTGTCTGGAGTTCTGTAGTTTTTGTAGGTGTTGTCTTTCTGCTGCCTTGACTATTTCATCTCTTAAAGCTACCCTTTTCTACTCTACTGTTTTATTTTCCCCCGTTTCTATCAATTGTTGCCTAAACCTCCCTCTGAAATTTTCAAGGACTTAAGGTTTCTTCAATTTTTCCAGGTCCCATCTCCTTATATTCCTACCTTTCCTCAGTTTCAATTTCAGTCTACAGATCATAATGAATAAGATATGGTCAGAGTCCATATCGGCACCTGGATACATGTTACAGTTTAAAACCTTGTCCCAAAATCTGTTTTACCATTATAAAAATCTATCTGGTACCTTCCTGTGTCTCCTGATCTCTTCCACGTAATACAAACTTCTTTCATGACTCTTGAACCAAGTGTTAGTTATAATTAAATTATGATCCGTGAAAAATCCTGCCAGGTGGTTTCCTCTTTCATTTCTTTTTCCCAGTCTATAATCACCTCATTTTTCCTACCAACCAATTCCTGTCCCCCAGCACAAGTTTTTCCTCTCCCTTAAATGACTGAATAATTTTTTTTACATCCTCATACATTTCTTCGATCTCCTCATCATCGGCAGTGCTAGTGGGCATATAAACCTGAACTACTGTGGTCGGTGTTGGCTTCGTATCTATCTTGACTGCGATAATACGATCACTGGGCTGCAGTACTTTACCCGCATTGGTTGGTTGGTTGGTTTTTGGAAGGGACTAAACAGCGACGGTTGTCAGTCCCTTGTTCCAGTCTTAGAGATAAAACATTGTGTTAAGCGTTCCTAAGTAAATGCGTTAACAAGTCAAAGTTTAACAATCACAGCTAAATATGAAGAAAGGATACAAGTAAAAAGGAAGAAAGGATAAAAGGGCTGAAACAGTACAAGAGTTATGTTGCTGGGTGATCACAGAAATATAAGGATTTGTTGTTGTTGTTTGTATAGTCTATGGGACGTAACTACGGGGTCATCAGTCCAATATAAGGATTACCCGCATTCCTATATTCTTATTCATTACCAGACCTGCTTCAGTAATTTCCCCAACTTATTATAAATACATTTCCTTTTTATAATCCTGTACTCGCCTGACCAAAAATCCTGTTCCTCTTTCCACATAACTTCACTAATCCCCAACCGTTATGGAAGGTCCTGGTCTGGTTACAATGCGTCTGCCAAGTGCATCCCAGAGATGCTCAATCGGGTTTAAGTCCGGTGAACAAGCTGGGCACTTCATTCTTTCATTTCCCTCAGCTTCCAGCATGTTGTTCATCAGTGCAGCTCTGTGGGAACGAGCGTTATTGTCCACCAGGTGGAACCCATTTCCTATGGTAGCAGCGTTGGGACACCAAAAGCTCGAAGGATCTCGTCTCTATACTTCTGAACAGTCAAGACGCCAATCTGTACGTCCACCAATACTGACTTCTGCCCACACCATTCGTCCACCCCATGGTTTCTGCACATAAGCAGTTTCCTTAAATGTTCAAACGTTTGTTAAGCTTATCGAACTTAACTGCTGGGTCATGTCTCGGAACTTACAAACTACTTATGAAGTAACTTATACTAAAGACAACACAAACGTCAATTCCCGAGGGAGGATTTGAACCTCCGACGGGGAGCGGCCTCGCGCGTCGGAGCATATCGCCTCAATGCGCTCGGCCACTCCGCCGCGGCAGTTTTCCAAATTCATGTGCTCTCAGAAGAGGAAACGGTGATTGCCCGGCTGAATACAGATGTAAACTGCACCTGGCGCCAATTCTGATGTTCCTCCGCCCAGTTTTTGCGGACTAAACGGTGTCTTGGTTTTAACGGGACACGCACCATAAGCATCCGAGCTTAGAGGCCACATTCCCGAAGACGAATTCGGACCGTTTGTGTTGCTATTTCGCGTAATGTTGCTGTCTGGAGAGTACGTTGCAGCTAAGATGCATTCAACCTGTTCAAAATGTTCAAATGTTTGTATAGCTTATGGGCTTAACTACGGGGTCATGAGTCCCTAATCTTACAAACTACTTATGAACTAACTAAGACTAAGAACGGCACAAATATCCATGCCCGAGGGGGTTTCGAAGAACCTCCGACCGTAGTGGCCATGCAGACCGTGACTGGAGCGCCTCAGTCCCCTCGGCCATCCCGGCCGGCACATTCATTCAACCTGTTCACTGGGCTGTTAACCGGAGATAACGGTGATCTCTTGATGATGTAAACGAAGGCTTCTGCGGCCGTTGTCATTGTTTATAAAACTCTTTTGGGTCCAACACCCAGAAGAGTTTTATAAACAATCTCTTGATGATGTAAACGTGGACGACCTCGGCCTTGCCTTATTTTAATGGTTCCTGTTGGCTGCAATCGCGCCCAGGTCCTGGAAATGACACTTTGGGACACTCAAATAGCTGCAGCCACCTCTTCCTGTGTCTGTGCCGCTTCCAACCATCCTTGCCACAGCTTCGGGCAAGTCAAGTTGTTGTTGCATTGTGCTACCTGCTCACCACACCATCTGCGTTCAAATGTATTGAAATGTTTGTTAAGCTTATGGGACTTAACTGCGGGGTCATCAGTCCCTAAACTCACAAACTACTTATAAACTAACTTATACTAAAGACGACACAAACATCCATGCCCGACGGTGGATTCGAATTCCCGACGGGGAACGGCCTCGTGCATCGGAACTGCGCCATTTGAACCACAGTGGTTGCATAATTCCTTTGGTAGAGGTAACGCAACTCCATCCCCCTCTGCAGGAAATTCTGTTCTTACCACTATATAGGTTGCCGTAATGTTCACTCCGTAGCCGCGGAGGAGTAGCCGAGCGCTCTAAAGCGCCTCGTTGCAGAGCGCGCGGTTGCTCGCCGTCGGAGGTTCGAGCCCTTCCTTGGGCATGGGTGTGTGTGTATGTTGTTCTTAGGTTAGTTTACCTTACATATTTTTGGAAACATTTTTGTTTCACTTATGGGGTAAACACTCTTATTTAAATTTATATATATAGAGAACAGTCTAGAGAGAAAAAAATTTTATTATTTTTTTGACTAGTTTCGGTCTTATTTTAGACCATCTTCAGGAAATTAAGCTCCATTGATGTTGTGGAGCTGGCAGGAAACTTGAAGCTTTCTAGTGCGTCACTAGGCTCCAAGTTTCCTGCCAGTTCCACAACATCAATGGAGCTCAATTTCCTGAAGATGGTCTAAAATAAGACCGAAACTAATCGAAAAAAATAAAATGTTTTGGTAAGCTACGGACTGATGACCACGCAGTTTGGTCCGATAAATTTACAAACATTTGAACATTTCTCCACTCCGTGGAACCGGCAGAAAGACGTCGAACCATTTGGTTCATTCTGCCGACGACAATACATTAGAACCTAATTGTTTTGACCAGTGCATATGATTAGCCTAAAGATAAGAAAAATATAATCCTTTGAAAATGAATGATTTACTTGTTTCTAAACAAAGTTGTTTCGCCTATTCTCCGTTTTGGAAGGACGAGCAGCAACAAAAGAGTCCGGTACTGTGACTGTCCACTTATAAAATTACAAGGGGACCCAGGGGACTCAACGGCCTCTTTTGCACGATGGGTTGAGAAATTAATAATTATTATAAAAAAACTGCTAGTGTTTTTTCGGTGTGTTTATAAGTTTGTTTTCTATTGTAAAGGTACTGAAGAAACGGCAACATGAGAAATATTCTCTATGTAAGGGCCTTTGGATGATGAGAAAAATACGATAAAGTCTTTGTTGAAAATTGACTTTAAAATAAAATGAGAGAATTGTCTTGTGATTGCTTCTTAAAGAACAACTTGTAATTGCTTATTTCGCCAGGTCCATAGACCATGTCTGTCTTTCGTGTTCAACAATTCCTCAGTAACACCACTTTTTATAAAACACACTTACTTCTGCCAAGATCGCTAGTTTATATGTTGGTTTTTTCTTACCGGTTTCCAAGAACTATGTCATCATCTTCAGCGATCTTGGCAAAAGTAAGTATGTTTTATATAAATTTTGATCGCTCTCTATAGGCATAATATGCCACTTAACTATAACAACACTTTTTGTTAGGCGGAGACTCTAAAATATTTCTTCCGCTTTGCCCATATTCCTGCACATGCAGGGTCGGCTTTGTTAAATCCGGATTCCCCCCCCCCCCCCCCCACCCACCTCGTAGGAAACGTGAAATGTGTACCTCAAATGTCTGCGTTAGTGTTATATGTGGGAAAGTGTAAAGTGTTACGAAATATTTGTGAATCGTGTAACCGGCCCGGTATTCATCTACGGGGATGTGGAAAAGCCGGCCGCGGTGGCCGAGGTGACTGAGGCGCTCCAGTCACGGTCAGCATGGCCACTAAGGTCGGGGGTTCGAATCCCCCCTCGGGCATTGATATTTGTGTCGTCCTAGTTCGTAAGTAGTTCATAAGTAGTTTGTAAGTTTAGGGACTGATGACCCCGTAGTTAGGTCCCATAGACTATACAAACATTTGAACATTTGGATGTGGAAAACCGCCTAAAAACCACATCCAGGCTGGCCGGCACTCCGACCCCTTCGTTAATCCGCCGCGCAGATTCGAACCGGGGCGGGTACGCCTCCCCGTCCCGGAAAGCGATGTGTTACACCACACGGCTAACCGAGTGGGTAGCCCCCATGATATTTAATTCCTTGTTAAATTAGTTTGCACTAATTTCACAGCAAAAACATCGTTGTATTTCTGTTACGAAAGCCAATGCTTTTGCAATATGCAACAATCTCAACTCCTGGAAAATGAAAAAAGAACACCATGAATTTGTCGACCCAGCACAGCGAAATTTTATTGACTCATTTTTGAGGTTGTATACAACCATCGCACAGGCAGAGTCGTGTGCACGTGAGTACAGTCATCAGAGCATCCGCAACGTTGGCGTTCGTACCGCGTATACCCTCGTTTTGCAGCAATGCAAGCTGTAATTCTTTCATGGAAACGATCGTAGAGATTCCGTGGAATGGCCTGCCCTGCAGTTTCTACTTGGTGCCACAGTTGGGCCAGATTTCGTGCCGCTCACACAGACCGCCCAACATGACGTTTCAAAATGTTCAAATGTTTGTACAGCTTATGGGACTTAATTACGGGGTCATCAGTCCCTAAACTTACAAACTACTTATGAACTAACTACTACTAAGGACTGCACAAATATCCATGCCCGAGGGGGGGATTCGAACCCCCGACCGTAGTGGCCGTGCAGACCGTGACTGAAGCGCCTCAGTTCCCTCGGCCACCGCGGCCGGCCATGACGTTTCAAGCGGGTCCAAACATTCTCAATGGGGGAGAGATCTGGGGATCGTGCTGGTCTACATCTACATCTACATAGATACTCTGCAAATCACATTTAAGTTCCTGGCAGAGGGTTCATTAACCACTTTCATAACTTTTCTCTACCGTTCCATTCTCTAATAGCGCGCGGGAAGAAAGAACACCTAAATCGTTCCGTTTTCGATCTGATTTCTCTTATTTTATTGGGATGGTCATGTCTCCCTAAGTAGGTGGGTGCTAGCAAAATATTTTCACATTCAGAACTAAAAGTCGGTGATTGAAACTTCGCAAACAGATCACGCCGCAATGAATAACGTCTTTCTTTTAATGATTTCCACCCCAATTCGTGCAACATTTCCGTGACGCTTTCCCCCCCGTGACGCGATAAAACAAAACGAGCTGCCCTTCTCAGAACCTCAATATCTTCCGTCAGTCCCACCTGGTGAGGGTCCCACAAGGGGCAACAGTACTCCAGGAGAGGACGCACAAGTGTGATGTAGGCAGTCTCTTTGGTGGAGCCGGTGCATCTTCTAAGCGTTCTGCCAATGAAAGGTAACCTTTGGTTCGCCTTCCCCACAATATTTTCTATGTGTTCTCTCCAGTCAAAGGATAGTCAGGATAGTTGACGTGCACCTTGAAGAGCACGTTGGGTGATACGGGGAACATGTGGATTTGCGTTGTCCTGTTGGAAAAGCATATCACCGTGATGGTGCATGAGTGATAACAAGACGGGTTATTAACCAATAGCGAACACGGATTCATAAAGTATCGCTCTTGCGAAACACAGCTTGCCCTTTATTCACATGAAATGATAGTCTAAGTGCCATCGACAAGGGATCTCAAGTCGATTCCATATTTCTGGATTTCCGGAAAGCTTTTGACATTGTGATTGGAGTAATCATCGAATAAAACAGAAGTGCTCTCTGGCGTTCCCCAGGTAAGCGTTATAGGCCCCCTACTCTTCCTTGTGTTTATAAACGATTTAGGAAACAATCTAAATAGCTCCGTTAGCTTCGCGGATGGTGCTGTCGTTTATCGGTTAGTGAAGTCAACAGAGGATCAACAGCAACTGCACAGCGATTTAGACAAAATTTCTACATGGTGCGAAAATGGGCAATTGACACTAAATAAAGAAAAGTGTGAAGTAATACACATGACCAATAAAAGAAATCCGCTGAACTTCAATTACGCGATACATCAGTCAAACCTTAAGGTCGTAAATTCTACTAAGTACCTAGAAGTTACAATTACGAACTACTTAGACTGGAGAGAACACATGGAAAATATTGTGGGGAAGGCGAACCGAAGATTACGTTTCATTGGCAGAACGCTTCAAAGATGCACCTGCTCTACCAAAGAGACTGCCTACATCACACTTGTGCGTCCTCTCCTGGAGAACTGTTGCCCATTGTGGGACCCTCAACAGGTGGGACTGACGGAAGATATTGAGAAGGTTCAGAGAAGGGCAGCTCGTTTTGTTTTATCGCGTTACGGAGGGTGGGAAGTGTCACGCAAATTTTGCACGAATTGGGGTGGAAGTCATTAAAAGAAAGACTTTATTCATTGCGGCGTGACCTGTTTCCGAAGTTTCAATCACCGACTTTTCCTTCTGAATGTGAAAATATTTTGCTAGTACCCACCTACTTAGGGAGTCGTAACCATCCTAATAAAATAAGAGAAACCAGATAGAAAACGGAACGATTTGGGTGTTATTCATTCCCGAGCGCTATTAGAGAATGGAACAGTAGAGAAAAGTTATGAAAGTGATTAATGAACTCTCTGCCAGGCACTTAAATGTGATTTGCAGAGTATCTATGTTGATTTAGATGTTGATTTCAGTGTACCATGCACTGTTCAATGTTCTCTAGACGATCGCTAGAGGGGAATGGCGAGTGTAGAATATCGCTCGCCTCCCAATGATGCACGATCATGAATGCTCCGCTCACGCCCCAACATCGTTTAAAATGTTTGTAAATCTATCGGACCAAGCTGCGTGGTCATCGGTTCATAGCTTACAAACTACTTAAACTTAGGTAAACTAATCTAAGGACAACACACACACCCATGCCCCATGCAGGACTCGAACCTCCGACGGCGAGCAACCGTGCGCTCCGCAGCGAGGCGCCTTAGACCGCTCGGCTACTCCACCGCGGCTAACATCGTTCAGCTCACCTCCAATGGTTTCATGGTAGGCGCTTATGAAGGGACGAATGGATACGTGTCTTTAGTGATGAGAGTCGTCGCTGCTTCGGTGCCAATGAAGGTATAGGCGTGTGTGTGGTGTCGTGCAGGGGAGTGCGAAAATCTGGAGTGTACGCAACAGAGGCAAACGGGGCCGCAACCTGGCATCATGGCGTGGGGAGCCATATCCTACACTGGCCGTTCTCCTCTGGTGATCGTTGTGAGAAAATTGAACAGTACACGGTACATTGAAACCATCATTCAACCCATCTTGCCACCGTTCATGCACCCACAAGGTGATGTGCTTTTCCAACAGGACAATGCACGTGCTCTTCTAGGTGTCCGTCAACTAACCTGCCCATCATTATCCCCAGAGCTGTCCCGCATTGAGGGGCCGGATGAAACCTCATCTTGACGCGATATACACCACTGGCATGAGATCTGGTCCAACTGAGACATCGGATGGAAATTGCATGGGAGGCCATACCGTAAGACTTCATTCGGCATCTCTACAATCGTCTTCATGAGAAAGTTGCACCCTGCATTGCTGAAAAGGAGGGTATACACTATACATCGTGCACGCTCTGGTGACTGTATTGCATGATGGTGTGTTGCATCCATCGTCATGAATGAGTCAATAAAATTTCGCCTTGCTGGGTTGACGAATTCGTGGTATTCTTTTATCATTTTACAGGAGTGTATAATGACACAAGTGGCACTAGTGATTGGAAAAAAAGCGCAGGTGACTCTCGTTTATAAGAAAGGAAAGAGAACTGACCCACACAATTACAGGCCAATATCGTTGGCATCAGTTTCATGTAGAATTTTGGAGCATATTCTCAGTTCGAATATAGTAAATTTCCTTGAAACGGAACAGCTTCTTTCGATGAATCAGCACGGGTTTAGGAAAGATCGTTCATGTGAAACTCAGGTTTCCCCTTTTCTCACATGACATCTTGTGAGCCATGGATGAAGGGCAACAGGCGGATTGTGTTTTTCTCGACTTCAAAAATACGTTCGACGCGGTGCCACACTTCAGACTGCTAACGAAGATACGAGATTATGGAATAGGTACACAGATTTGGGACTGGCTGGAAGACTTCCTAAGTAATAGAACGCAGTACGTTGTTCTCGACGGCGTGTGTTCATCAGAGACGAGTGTATCGTCAGGCGTGCCCCAGGGGAGTGTGATAGGACCGCTATTATTTTCTATCTATATAAATGATCTGATGGACAGAGTATGTTGTAATTTGCGGCTGTTTTCTGATGATGCTGTGGTGTATGGGAGGGTGTCGTCTGTAACTGACTGTAATAGCATGCAGGATGACTTAGACAAAATTTCTAGTTGGTGCGAAGAATGGCAGCTAGCTCTCAATGTAGAAAAATGTAAGGTGATGCACATGAGTAGAAAAAACAATCCCATAATGTTCGAATACAGCATTAGTAGTGATCTTCTTGATGCTGTCGCGTCGTTCAAATATCTAGGCGTAACATTGCAGAGCGATATGAAATGGAACGAACATGTAAGGATAGTTGTGAGTAAGGCGGACAGCCGACTTCGGTTTATTGGGAGAATTTTGGGAAGATGTACTTCACCTGTAAAGGAGACCGCGTATAAAACGTTTGTACGACCACGTCTTGAGTATTGCTCAAGTGTTTGGGACCCGCAGCAGATCAGTTTAAAGGAAGACATAGAGGCGGTTCAGAGACGAGCAGCTAGATTTGTTACCGGTAGGTTCGACCAATGCGCGAGTGTCACGGAAATGCTCCGGCAACTCAATTGGGGATCTCTGGAAGAAAGACGACGTTCTTTTCGTGAATTTCTATTGAGGAAATTTAGAGGGCTGGAATTTGAAGCTGAATGTAGTACGATCTTGCTGCCGCCTACTTACATTTCGTGTAAAGATCACAAAGACAAGATAAGAGAAATTAGGGCTCGTACGGAGGCATATAGGCATTTTTTTTTCCTCGTTCAATTTGGGAGTGGAATAGAAAAGGAAATGCCTAGTAATGGTACAGTGTACCCTCCGCCACGCACCTTACGGTGAATTGCGGAGTATATATGTAGATGTAGATGTAGAAAGGAAGAGAAACTAAACCGCAGAATACAGCGAGAAAGAAACATCAATACATTTTAGAAATAAATGCAGAATATTTCCGAGTTATGTCCTTCACTGTATGTAAAAGCCAATTGCTCTTTTTAAAAACTGCCGCTGCCACTGCCGCTGAGTGATCGGATTACTCACGCAGAGCGCTACATGCTAACAGATTCCACGTCCCCACTTATTCTCTAACAGCGTTTGGCGACGGCGCAGAATCACATTTTACTCTGCAATAACTGGACACGGAAAAACAGTTTAGACGATAAATATTCAGACGGTGAAAGTTTTATCCGGGAAATTTTCCTCTTCAACAGTAAAATTTATGAGGGTATCATAAAGGCAAAGTAATTATGAGGGACCAACGTCAATGTAGTGACTGATCAGCTCATCAGGACATATCGAAAGTCTACAGAAAAGGGGAAAAATAGCACACTAGAGTCAATACCGATACCATGTACCTAGTTTGTTAAACTACTAGCACTCGATATACTAGACGACATACTTATATAGTCACCAATAGTGATACTTTCCTGAGTGTACGTTTTGAATTATAGTTAAAAGCTTC
This sequence comes from Locusta migratoria, assembly GCA_026315105.1. Classification (NCBI taxonomy): domain Eukaryota; kingdom Metazoa; phylum Arthropoda; class Insecta; order Orthoptera; family Acrididae; genus Locusta; species Locusta migratoria. The sequence goes on from CM048744.1 coordinate 941,544,827, forward strand.
TCAGTATATTTAATACTTGGGAAATAAGATTTAGGTTCAGATGTGGCATATCGAAAGTCTACAGAAATGGGGAAAAATCGCACACTAGGGTCAATACCGTTATCATGTACCCAGTCTGTTGAATTACTAGCACTATATTTACTAGACGCCATACTTATAAAGTGACCAATAGTGAAAAAATCCTAATTGTACGTTTTGAATTATAGTTAAAAGCTTAACAGTATGTTCAATACTTGGGAAATGGAATTTAGAATGGAATTTGGCCAGGACCTAATTATCTATTTACCGTGTCAGAAGCACAGAGTCTGAAATACACTGATAGTATTCAATCTACATAATGCAGAATGCAAAATACAAAATACAGAATACATAAACAATAAAATGAAGAAGGATTGTCAAAGAAAAATACATTAAAAAACGCACTGGCGTATTTTACGGCCCACTTTAGATTTGTAGTTTTATAAGTTTTTGCAAACATTTTGGACAAAAATAATAATCTAAATAATAAAAAATTAATTAACAAGAGTGTCTGAAACCCTTTTAGGAAAAAAATTAGAGAGTTGTGGGTTTCGAACCACTGACAATCAGCATCAAAATGTTCAAATGTTTGTAACTCTATCGGATCAAACTGCGTGGTCATCAGTCCGTAGCTTACAACTACTTAAACCTAGATAAACTAACCTAAGGACAACAAACACACCCATGCCCCAGGGGAGGACTCGAACCTCCACAGCGAGCAACCGCGCGCTCCGCAGCGAGGCGCTTTAGACCGCTCGGCTACTCCACCGCGACACAATCAGCATCACAGTCCAATGCATTGCCTACTGCACTACGGCTAACAGTTAGATGTTGTGTTCTTTAATTTCTTAATGGCCGTTGTTAACTGATCCTAATATGGCATTTGTAGACACTAAATTAGCATTTATAAAAAAAGAACGGGGAACAAAGTTGTAGAGAATTTTCTCCTCTACAAATTCGTTTATTCAATTTTCGCGTCAGATGAACGGTTCGTTTGCAATTACAGTTATATTACAAATACTACCGTATTTTTGGTCCGAAAAATTTGAAAAAGGGAGGTTCTGGTTTCTGGCGACCTAAAATTATGTCTGTAAAATTTGGTGTTGATCGGTTGAACGGTTTTTCTTAGAAACAGGGAACACGTTCCGGACAGACAAACAGACGTCCCAAAATCGCCGTTATTTTTGCAAATATCTCTGAAATGATACGAGATATGAAAAAAAACCATAACAGAGCAAAGTTAAAGAGAAGTTTCTCCTCTACAAATTCGGTTATTCAATTTTCGTGTCAGATGAATGGTTAAGCCGTAATATTCAATTAAATTTCGAGCTGTCAAAAGACGGTCGCAAAGGCCTATTTTTAGTGTTAGTATCGTAACCTAAAGTGGACCAATATAAAATCAACAAAGAAAAAATTATTGTTCTGTCATTTAATATAATGGCAGACCACAAATTGGCTACGTCGAGTGCATTAGGTGTCGCCCTCATCAAGTCTCTGGTGGTGCACGCAGGACACTGCAGCAGGTGGTTATTACACTGCACAGACCCACACGCGCAGAGGACTGAACCCACTGGAAGGCCACACTTCTGCAGGTTGGTTTTGCATCTCGTGGCACCGGAGCGTAGATTGTTGAGAGCCTTCCACGTTGTCCACTTCTCTGAGTGGCCAGGGAGAAGCTCTTACATCGGTATCATTCACTCCTCCAAATAATAACAGTTTCCCGCCACTGTGAAATCCTGACTTGCTGTGGTGTCCCTATAAGGGCGTCTGTAGTTGCCAGAAAGCTCTTTCTTGATTTCAGCCGACGCTGTGATGGCTGGCAGCCGTATTGTGGATGGGCTTCACTTCTCATAGCCTTGCTTTTCTTGCGCATAGCTGCTATCTCTCACCTGATTTAAATTCACGAAAGAAGCCTCCCCGAAGGATTATATTCGGGCGTCCCGTGGGCAACGGACTATGACCTGTTTGCTTTGAAATATTCCTCCCTTAAAATTTAATTGGTACTGGTAAATAATTGCAATAATAATAATAATAATACTTAAAAATGTTTAAAGACAGCGCCTGAGAAAATAATATTCCGCGAAAAGAAAGTTTAGAACCAAAGCAAATGATGTTTGAAATTGATTTTAAATATTGATACGAAACCTAGGACGCTAAAATTACGGCGGGAGAAATATTTCAAATTAATGACCGGGTTGCATATCACTGTTATAAAAAATTGTGCATGTTAAAACATTTCTACAACTTAATGAATATGGTAAAGGGCACGGAAATATTTAATTTTAGCAACCTGCCTAAAATCCTGTCTGATTAAATAGGAGACTGGCTCACCAAGTATACATTGCACAGAAATTAGGTGTTGGAATGCAACCGTAAAACACCAATTTATCTTAAGTCCACGGCTAGCTAAAAATTAAAATAGGGACGTTTGGTGCGGAATAAAAGATTCTAAGATTATCATGAAGTATTGCGCATCGTTCCAACACTTAATTTCGCACACTGCAAGAAAATAGCGGTCGATGGTAATCTGTAACAAAATTGCAAAGCCGGCCGCGGTGGCCGAGGTGACTGAGGCGCTCCAGTCACGGTCAGCACGGCCACTGCGGTCCGGGGTTCGAATCCCCCCTCGGGCATGGATATTTGTGCCGTCCTAGTCCGTAAGTAGTTCATAAGTAGTTTGTAAGTTTAGGGACTGATGACCCCATAGTTAAGTCCCATAAGCTTTACAAACATTTGAACATTTGATTTGAAAATTGCAAACTCTATTAATCTATTGTACCATTAGGAATAATGAGGTGGCTTTTTAAATAAAAAAATATTGAGAAATGTAAATTTTCTTTAAATGAAATTAGCGGTTTATATTTTCAAGATGCTGATCATACACTTACAATTATTTCTTACATGCATTTTGTGCAGGAAAAGAATTTATGATTCTGATAAATTAAACAAAGAGTAATGCGCTAATGTGTCCGAAACCTACCGATGGTAGACCAAGAAGAGGAAGAATGGAGACTGCTGCTCCTTCTTATATAGTAAAACATATGATAAGCTTAACTGTACAGATAATAATATAATAATGTGCTTGTTAACATTATACTTTCTTTGCATAAGATAGCTCTATTATCAGTACATAATAATTTGCATGAATTAAACACAGAATAATCGTAACACATACAAGAGATTAATTATGCAGAATAAATAAATAAATATTGAAATGAAGTCCAGGCGGCCCATGAAACGTTATAGCTTGACGGCTGATTCTCTCACACCAGAAACAACTGAGGCACCTAACATGAAGGACCTAATGAAAGTGACGGTGCTTTTGTCCTTTTTTAGACCTGTTTCGACGTGTCTACTCTTAAGTTTATAACTGTAATGCGAGTTTGTTGTCGCCGAGCTTAATGTGAGAGATGGCTGGTGAAAGTTTTCGTACTGAATTGTGAATTATCTGTTCCTGTACTGGATAACCTTTAAACTGTTTTAAATTTTATGTAGCAATGCTTAAGTTATAGAAGATATTTTAGGAATTTCATGTTATTAACCTCAGCTGTTTATTTTGCTTATATACGTCGACCGGTTTCTGTTTTAAACCATCATCACAAACTGTAAGCTAAACTGTAGGCTAAACATCCCCATCATTGTTTTCAGCAAACTGTCACGTAAGACTTAACACCCCTTTTATTCTGTGAATGGTTCGAAATATTGAAAATTTTCTGGAAATGGTTGTGCCCTAAGAAGCAAGTACTTCGGTATGTGATAACACAGTCGTAGCGCTGGTATCGATCGAGGTGCAGAGGAAAGCATTGGAAAGAGACTTGCAGTGACATAGCGGTAGTTCATATTGAGGATGTAACTTTTCGCAAAGTAATTCGAGAAACGTTCCAAAGTTGCTAAGCAATGTGCCGGAGTCGGGTACTGAAATGTAAAAATAGCGTTCCTAGGTCTCATCTGATTCGTCATAGCTAGTACATGACGTAGGTCCATACAAAAACATCACAACTCATCCTGTATCGAATAGGAAATTACGTTTATCACAAGTCTATCTTAATTGTTTGATCAAGATAATTACAGCCAAAGTGTTGTAGCCACGATGCCTGGCAAGAGAGCTCTGCTTAGAGGTGTTTGCACGGTAAATTCACCGAATGTATGACATTAACTGTGGCTGGACAAAGTTGAGAAAAGTGTACCCAGCCAGGATTAGAACCCGGGTCTCCTGCTTGCTAGGCTGTTGTGCTGATCCCTAAACCACTGAGGACATAGCGATCATCACAACTGCACGGACTACTCAAGCAAGCCTCCTGATACGAAATGCTCATCTTTTCCCTGACCACTATTACTCTAACTAGCGGTCTTTTCAAACTGATTCCCGTAATAGTTAGGGCATAGGAGTGCCTCTGCACTGAAGAAAGGATCATTGCCTGTCATCGCCGTAATGTAAAATTTTCTGTTCTTTGGAACATATCCGACAGAAGAGACACCACTCTTGATCCTGCAGTTGTTATCTACTCAAATTCATTGAATGTGACATTAATTGCGAATGGGAATCAATTTGAAAAAAAAAATGAGTCGTACTGGGCAGGGAAAAGATGAGAATTAGTATCTGACGAGCGCCGAGCTTGGGTAGTGCGAGCAACTGTGGTGATCTCTGCGTCTCCAGTGGTGTAGTGGTCAGCGCAACTGCCTACGAAGCAGGAGACCCACATTCTAATCCTGGCTGGGTAAAAATTTTCAACATTACCCATTTCGCAATTGACGTAATACATTTCGTGAATGTGAAATTACCAGATTCCTCGATGAAAATCGCCATTTTAAGATGTTTCACTATTTCTTGCCTCTTGTGTAATCTTGTATGAAACTGGAGCCAGTAAAAATCTGAAGACGTTTTATATAGTTGAAAATCATAATTTAAATGAATAATAACATTAAAAAAATCTTGCGATCTTTGCTTCTGTTGCGAAAAGAATTAGTTTAGAGGCGTATAACATGAAATCCTCATTTGTTGTTGGTTAATATTCAGCAGTTGAAAAAGACAATGCAAGAATGAGAGAAAGAGGAACCAGATTTGATGGAACAGAGAAAGATGCAGTTCAGGAGACAGGCATATGCATGAATACAATAGCAGTGGAAGGCAATACGTGATGTTGAAAGTCAGAAACAGTGTCGTCCCAAGCACGACGTTAAACTGCCCCCCAACCCAAGGTGTATTGCGACCCGTGCTGAGGGGTGCGTGGCACATGGGTGGATGTGTCTCGAACGGAGCCTCAGGGATACCGGGCGACCTCCCCGAGTAAGCTGCCTTGCACCGCGCAGGGTTATCGTGGTGTGGACCATATAAATCCCCAAATCTCGTGGGACTAAGATGAACACGGAGAAAAAAATTATTTTAAAAGAATCCGAGGGGCAATCTGAGACCTCAGATACTCAGACATTGGGATCAGGACCGATGGAGTGCACTCCTACTTCTCAGTCAGGATCTAGACCTGAGCAAGAAGTGGGGACTGTAACAGAAAAGGTGGACCAGATTAGGATTAAGGCCTTGTCTGGGGCTCAGAGGAGGAAACTTCTCAAGGAACAGAAGCAAAAGAATGGCTTCCTAAACATAAGTGGAGGGAATCAAAAGGGCTTGAGCCCAAGACCCCCAAAAAGAAACTGCCTCAGGTCGAAGGGGATACACAGACCCCCTCGACGTCAAAGACAGGCGGCAAGAGGGTTAGGGAGGAATCTAAGACTCCCCCCTCTCTGGACAAGCGTGATCCTAAAGGGCTGAGGCAGGAAATAGGAAAACAGACCTACAGTACTGCAGTCTCCGTCTTTAGAGTGGCGGTTGTCCAAGAAGATACCCACTGGTAAGCATCACCTCGCAGCAGGAGGAGCTCGTGCAGATGGCCCTCTTTGAAGAGACTGGGGGGACGCTGGTCCAGGACCCAAATTCAGGAGGGTCTAACTAGATCGCGGTGCCCTCATTTTTGTCTGCGAGGGGGAGCACTCAGCAGAATGGCTTAAGTACAAGGTGCCCATGATATCCCCATGGGAGGATGCGAAGCTGCTGGTCAAGACAGCAGCCGAACTCCTGAAGACCGCAAAGGTATCAATATGGGTACCAAAGATCCTTAAGGATGTCTCTCCAAAGACTCTGTTCGAGAAAATAAGGGCCCAGAACCCAAAAGTCTCGACAGAGGATTGGAGGGTAATTAACCAAAAGGTCGTTCCGGAAGGAAGAAACCCTGGTGGTGGAGGTCGGAGAGAAGTCCCTGAAGGCATTGCGAGAGCAAGGCCTGAAACTGTTTTTAGGGTTCTCGCAGGTCTGCTTCAGGGTAATCAAAGACTTTAAAGGCAATAATGGCAGCAAGATGGGGACTGGAAGTGCTGCAGATAAACCTGCAGCATAGTAAAGGGGCCACTGCTGCCCTGAGCCGTCGCCTGGGGAGACAGGAGGTGGACGTGGTCCAGATACAAGAACCCTATTTATACAAAGGGGGTGTATCGGGCCTCGGTGGTACTGGAGGTAAGCTGATTTATGCCAGAAATCTAAAAAACTCCAGAATATGCATTTATGTTAGAAATGGAATACCTTTCATACCAATGATGGATTTTTGCTCCAGGGATCTGGTGACCATCAGGATGCAACAATTTGAGGAAGGTATCACGAGGGAAATTGTTTTGGCCTCAGCATACCTTCCTTACGAAGACAGCTCTCCTTCTTTGGAAGTGAGGAGACTGACGGAAGCCTGCCATCGGCAAGGTGACGAACTGTTGGTGGGATGTGATGCCAATGCCCACAATCTATCATGGGGCAGCAAGGACACAAACAGTAGAGGTGAGCACCTTCTTGAATTTCTCCTATCTAACAACTTGGAGATCCTGAATAGGGGTGATGAACCTACATTCAGGAATAGTAGAAGGGAAGAAGTAATTGACATAACTTTTGGTTCCATGATGATGGGAAGTTACGTCAAACAGTGGCATGTGGTCCTGGAGCCATCCTCATCAGATCACATGTATATTAAATTCAAGGTTGAAATGGGAACCAGACAGACCATGGCCTATAGGAACCCCAGGAAAACGGACTGGGAGACATATAGGAAAGACCTTGACTTCAGCCTATCGGAAATTAAAACTTCGATAAGGAATCCAGCAGAGTTTGAGGAAGTAGCAGAGGCCGTAACCTCTGCTATAGTGACCTCATACCAGGACAACTGCTCAATCACCAAGAAGTGCACAAATATGAGTGTGCCTTGGTGGAATAATAACCTGGAAATGCAAAGGAAACAGGTACAAAGACTGTTTAACCTTGCGAGGCGCAAAGGACAATGGGCAAAGTATCGTGAGGCCCTTGTCAATTACCTTGCCATCAGACGGGCAAAGGAGGCATCCTGGAAGGTATTCTGTGAGGAAGTGGAGGGCATGGCTGCTCAAGCGAGACTTCATAAAATCCTCACTAGGGTACCAACTAATCCAGAAGGAACATTGAGGAAGGAGGATGGGGAGTATAGAAAGACAGCACATGAAACGCTGGAACTGCTCCTCAAACTCACTTTCCTCAATATACTCTGGGGGATAACTCAGACCAGAATGCGATTCCTGAGAGACAACGGTTCTCAGGTATATTTTTGGGTCAAGATGGAGGCAGCGGCTGGTGCATACAGACTCAAATCTGGCAACAACTGGAACTCTTTCGGATATCCAGAATCACACACTAAAATAGTGTGTGAGGTAAATATAGGAAAGGTTGGGGAAATGCCAGCCAACTATATTATAACCCCATACTGCTTCAACAAGCCTTTCAATATAACTGGAAGTAGGGAGCAGTGGGAGAAAATAGTTAGACACTGTACGGGGGATATTGTCTGGTTCACTGACGGGTCAAAATCGGACCAAGGTGTTGGGGTATATGGGGTGCAGCCAAGACTGGAGGGCGTCATATGTCTAGGGAAACTGGCCTCAGTATTCCAGGCCGAAATCACTGCCATCAGGGTGTGTGTGGAGGAGAATTTGCGTAGGTGCTACAAAGATCGTAGCATCTATATCTATTCAGACAGCCAGGCAGCCCTGAGATCACTGGCAGCTCCTGCAACAAGGTCTAAAATTGTTGCAGAATGTCACAGGGTTCTGGTGGAGCTAGGGGAAAGCAATAGAGTAAACCTATTGTGGGTCCCTGGCCACTCGGGGATCAGTGGCAACGAACATGCCAACAAATTAGCCAGGATGGGGGCAGAGACTCCATTTATTGGACCGGAACCTGTCCTGACAATCACCAAGGCAATAATCAAATTGGAGCTACGTAACTGGCTCAGAAGACAGCACGTAGAATATTGGACCAAAGTCCATCAACAAAAACATGGCAAGGTAATGATGCCAAAGCCATGTTTTAAAAGAAGCTCTGCAATCCTGGGTCCGAACAGGAGAGAGACTGCATCACATCTAATCTTCAAATGCATTGCATTGGAGAATAAAAGGCACAGAACATTTAGGACAACCAGACCCGAAGAAATTTTGTCTAATAAAAAACTGGTAAAGGCACTCCTTGCACTGTTCAAGGGCATTGGTTGGCTTTACTAGATATGCAGGGAACGATACCGCACAATAAACTTAGTTTCGGTGCGGGCAGTGGTGGGTTGGTTTTGGCTTCCCTGCAAAAATCAATCAATCAATCAGAAACAGTGGCAGTAAGTAACTAAGATACGTACAGATAGTAGCAACCGGAGAAAAAGAGAAAGGAAACAGTAGGGAAAATGGGATGATGAGGGTGTGGCTCTCCAATACCAGAGAACTTTTCCCACGAAACAACTTATCTAGTTTCTACCATCTCCAGTAACTGCGTGTTAAAGTTTCGTAGTCTATGAGTCAAACCCCAAGCAAACCATCCCCAATGACATATCTGCAAAGGAGAATACCGTGACAGAAGAGAATGAAAGCCCACTTTAAGTGAGAAAGCGACGAACACTGGCAACAGGACATGAAATGTTTCAAATGTTGAAATGTTTGTATAGCTTATGGGACTTAACTACGGGGTCATCAGTCCCTAAACTTTGGCAACAGGACATGAAATGTTTCAAATGTTCAAATGTTTGTTCAGCTTATGGGACTTAACTACGGGGTCATCAGTCCCTAAACTACTAACTACTAACGAACTAGCTAACTCTAAAGACGGCAGAAATATCCATGCCCGAAGGGGGATTCGAAACCCGACCGTAGTGGCCGTGCAGACCGTGACTGGAGCGCCTCAGTCCCCTCGGCCACCGCGGCCGGCGGACATGAAATGAATGGGACAAAGTCATTGAGTCAGACAAGTAATGAAAGTGGCAGAGACAGCGGCATCGTATGTCGAGGGAAAGGGATGAAGACTTCGAAAGTTTGTCACAGACAGGGGAAAAAGTGCCAATGGGAGAAAGAGAGGACAGATGGAATTGATGGCTATGGGGTCTTAACTGGGCAGGAGTATTTACAATGATCTGCGCTAAAAGAGCGTGACTGTGTCGCATGCCAAAATTTTTGTTTAGAAAGCCGAAATGAGGTTTGAGGCAGCTGATTCCATAATTTCCTGTCAGAGAACATATTCGACTTTATTGTGCTCTGTCAGACTCATTTTACAGCTGGTTCCCCTCTTCTTCCTGTTACAGCAGAGTGTACTGCTTATATAATATGCAATCATTGGTGTGTAAAATTGGGATGGTTTATTTATATACCTTGATAAATTTGTACAAACGTCAGATAATTACTAATGTGCGTTGAAATCGTTAAGTAGGCTTAGGATTTACCTGAAAGTAAACTACCACATACTCTACCACAATCAAAATGGTCCCATAAAAAGCACGCGAATTTTTTCGAATTCAGCTGAGAATTTCGTTTTCTACGCTGATGCTATTTCATGATAATTCAAGTCGTCCTCTTTGATCCAACCGTTATCATGGCTACTTTAGCACGTCCACTGGCCTGAAACACGTAAATGTTTATATAACATCAATGGATTGTTAATAGTACATCATACAGATATATTATTGGTAAGTAGCATTTTATCATAAAAATATCTACGGAGACCTCCGATCTCCTCTGGGAAATTTATGAGCTTATCAGGTTCAGCTGATTCTCCACTGTGCATATTTGCAGCTATTGATTTGAAGCGTTTTCCATAGATCTTGGTTTACCTGAAATTGAATCCCAAAATTTTCTGCTGTTCCATTCCTTTTGCTCATTCTTGATGGAATTCTGTTCGAAAATGTCAAGTACTATCAGAAAAAAATCTTTGTTTACACCCAATTTCGTACGTTTCTTCGACATGCATCTGCTCGCTCTATAGCTTACACATTGGATGCACTGCTGCTTCGGCTTCAACAAATGTCTGAATTGTTTTCCGTTGATGGGGTGTAGTGCAATTAGAATCTGATCTTGGATCTCAACTATAACTGGGTATCCGCAAGATGTACATTGGCGGTGTATTTTTTGGACTCAGGAAAACAACTACCTTATTGCTAGGGATTAGTCTATCTTATTCAGCTATCTTATGGAAGATTGATGAACCTTGCTGCGCTTCTTCGGTTTATTTGGATTCAGTAAGGTTGCTGACGAGGTGAAATCACGTGATGTGAGCGAGTGGGTCCACTTCAAGTGAACGGTTTACTAAACAAGTGGCAAGCCACCAGTTTTTTGATTATTGCGTAAATTGTACAACCGAATTAGTACCCTCTTAACTTCACTGTGACAATGTTAGTATGTCGTATCTTTCCTACAATATATCTCAAGCACATAAGACACTTTGGTTGCAATATCCAAAATTATATAAAAAAATTACCAATCTAGCTTCATTTTATGACGTGCTACCATTTATGACTTCAAAAATCATGATAAAATTGACGTGCACAATTTGAACAGCAAAGGCAGTGACATAAAAATAACAAACACTGGCGAGTAACCAATAACTACAGACGCTTTGTACATGTGATTCCTCTGGGAAGGTAGTAAACATTGTCAGTACAAATGTACGACATAGCGATGCTATGAGTGCGTTTAACTCATGTCGCATGTTCTGAGGTAAACGACTCGGAAGCAGCAGCTAGTTTAGTTTTAAGGAGTTTTAAACATCGGTTTGATCTGGAAAAAATATCACAGAAAAAGCCGAAGATGAACGTAAAAACGACTACTACATTAAACGCTGTTTTTAAAAATTCTTTTTCAATTAATAAGTCCGTTGTAATAAATACGTAGGTAAAGAAATGTTTACATATGATTTATGTCCACTCCCATGAACCACAGACATTGCCGAGGTGGGGTGGCTTGCGTGCCTCAACGATACAGACAGCCGTACCGTAGGTGCAACCACATCGGAGGGGTATCTGTGGAGAGGCCAGACAAACGTGTGGTTCCTGAAGAGGGGCAGCAGCCTTTTCAGTAGTTACAGGGGCAACAGTCTGGATGATTGACTGAGCTGGCCTTGTAACATCAGCTAATGTGGCTTTGCCACACAGTTATTGGCGAACGGCTGAAAGCAAGGGGAAACTACAGCCGTTACTTTTCCCGAGGACATGCAGCTCTACTGTATGAACATATGATGATAGCATCCTCTTGGGTAAAATATTCCGGAGGTAAAATAGTCCCCCATTCGGATCTCCGGGCGGGGACTACTCAGGAGGATGTGATCATCAGGAGAGACAGTACTGGCATTCTACGGGTCGGAGCGTGGAATGTTAGATCCCTTAATCGAGTAGGAAAATTAGAAAATTTAAAAAGGGAAATGGATAGGTTGAAGTTAGATATAGTGGGGATTAGTGAAGTTCGGTGGCAGGATGAACAGGATTTCTGGTCAGGTGAGTATAGGATTATAAATACAAAATCAATTGGAGGTATCACAGGAGTAGGATTGATAATGAATAAGAAAACAGGAATGCGGGTAAACTACTATGACCAGCACAGTGATCGCATTATCATTGTCAAGATAGATACGAAGCCAACACCGACAACAGTAGTACAGGTTTATATGCCAACTAGCTCTGCCGATGATGAGGAAATCGAAGAAATATATGAGGAGCTAAAGGGAATTATTCAGACAATTAAGGGAGAGGAAAACTTAATTGTTATGGGCGACTGGAATTCGGTAGTAGGACAAGGAAGGGAAGGTAAGATAGTAGGTGAATATGGTCTGGGCAAACGGAATGAAAGAGGAAGCCGCCTGGTAGAATTTTGCACAGAACATAATTTAGTTATTACAAACACCTGGTTTAAGAATCACAAAATAAGGTTGTACACGTGGAAGAGACCAGGAGACACCGGGAGATACCAGATAGATTTTATAATGGTAAGACATAGATTTCAGAACCAGGTTTTAAATTGTACGACATACCCAGGGGCAGATATAGACTCTGACCATAACTTGTTGGTTATGAACTGTAGGCTGAAACTGAAGAAACTACAAAAAGGTAGGAAAAGAAGGAGATGGGACTTGGATAAATTGAAGGAACCTGAGGTTCTTAAAAATTTCAGATGGAGCTTTAGGCAACAATTGACAGAAACAGGGGAAAATAAAACAGTAGAGGAGGAATGGGTAAAATTGAGAGATGAAATAGTGAAGGCAGCAGAGGACAAAATAGGTAGGAAGGCAAGACCTGCAAAAAATCCTTGGATATCACAGGAGATATTAAATTTAATCGATGAAAGGAGAAAATATAAAAATGCAGTAAATGAAACAGGCAAAATGGAGTACAGACGACTAAGAAATGAGATTGGCAGGAAGTGCAAAATTGCTAAGCAGGAGTGGTTAGAAGGCAAATGCAAGGATGTAGAAGAATGTATAAATAGGGGAAAAATAGATACAGCCTACAGGAAAATAAAAGAAACATTTGGAGATAAGAAAAACAGCTCTATGAATATCAAGGACACTGATGGAAAACCAGTTCTCAGCAAAGAAGGGAAAGCTGAAAGGTGGAAAGAGTATATAGAGGGGCTCTATGAAGGAAATGAACTTAGAGACAATATTGTAGGAAGGGAAGAGGATGTAGATGAAGATGAAATAGGAGACACTGTACTGAGAGAAGAATTTGACAGAGCCCTGAAAGACCTAAGTCGAAACAAGGCCCCTGGAGTAGATGATATTCCCTCAGAGCTACTGAAGTCTCTGGGAGAACCAGCCATGTCAAAATTGTTTCACCTGGTGTGTAAGATGTATGAGACAGGTGAAGTACCCTCAGACTTTAAGAAAAATGTTATAATCCCCATTCCAAAGAAAGTAGGTGCAGACAGGTGTGAAAACTACAGAACCATCAGTTTAATAAGTCATGGTTGCAAAATATTAACACGAATTATATACAGAAGGATGGAAAAGCTGGTAGAAGCCGACCTCGGAGAAGATCAGTTTGGGTTCAGGAGAAATGTAGGAACACGGGAGGCAATACTCACTTTACGGCTTATCCTAGAAGATAGATTAAGAAAAGGCAAACCTACATTTCTAGCTTTTGTAGATTTGGAGAAGGCTTTTGACAATGATGGTTGGAATAAACTCTTCCAAGTTCTGAAGCAAGCAGGAGTAAAATATAGGGAGCGTAAGGTTATTTACAACTTGTACAAAAACCAGACAGCGGTTGTCAGAGTTGAAGGGCATGAAAGGGATGCAGTGGTTGGGAAGGGAGTAAGACAGGGTTGTAGCCTTTCTCCAATGTTATTCAATTTGTACATTGAGCAAGCTATAAAGGAAAGCAAGGAGAAATTTGGAGAAGGAATTAAAGTTCAAGGTGAAGAATTAAAAACTTTGCGTTTTGCCGACGACATAGTAATTCTATCAGAGACAGCAAAGGACCTGGAAGAGCAGTTAAACGGAATGGACAGTGTGTTGAAAGGTGCATATAAGATGAAGATTAACAAGAGTAAAACTAGGGTAATGGAGTGCAGTGTAAGAAAATCAGGTGATGCTGAAGGAATTAGATTGGGTAACGAAGCAATAAAGGAGGTAGATGAATTTTGTTACTTGGGCAGTAAAATAACAAATGATGGTCGCAGTACAGAGGATGTAAAATGCAGAATGACAATGGGTAGAAAAGCGTTCTTGAAAAAGAGAAATTTGTTAACATCGAATATTGATTTAAGCCTAAGGAAGTCCTTTCTGAAGGCATTTGTATGGAGTGTTGCCTTGTATGGGAGTGAGACATGGACGATAAACAGTGCGGACAGGAAGAGGATTGAGGCTTTTGAAATATGGTGCTACAGAAGAATGCTGAAGATTAGGTGGATGGATCGCGTAACTAATGAGGAGGTACTGAACAGAATTGGGGAGAAAAGAAATTTCTGGCATACCTTGACTAAAAGAAGGGATCGATTGGTAGGACACATCCTTAGACATCAAGGAATTGTGAATTTAGCGTTGGAGGGAAGTGTGTGGGGTAAAAACCGCAGAGGAAGCCCAAGAGATGGATACATTAAGCAGATTCAGACAGATTTAGGTTGCCGTTCTTATGTGGAGATGAAGAGGCTTGCTCAGGATAGGTTATCGTGGAGAGCTGCATCAAACCAGTCTCCGGACTGAAGACCACAACAACATGATTTATGTGTTACATTGTATTTTTGGTTTTGTTTTGTGAGTCAAATGACTTAATATTAAAAAGCACATTTGTCATTGAAACTCCAGTAATCCGTCAGATACTATAAACCGACCTATCCAGGTCCCATATGTGTCACACAACTTACTGTACTGTATTCGACCTAGTGTAATGTGTACGTTTGCTGAAGTCGTCCGGTCTTTGAACAAATTTAAGGCCTCGGCTTAGATTTGATCAAATAAACCGCTTGTATCCTGTTTCCTGGCTTACCTGCAGTAACAAAAGCAACCGCTTGGCGCTTTGTTTCACATGTTGTTGTTGTGGTCTTCAGTCCGCAGACTGGTTTGATGAAGCTCTCCACGCTACTCTGTCCTGTGCAAGTCTTTTAATCTGAGCATAAGTTCGGCAACCTACAAGCTTACTGTGTTCGTCCCTCGGCCTCCCTCTACGATTTTCACCCAACACACTTCCCTCTAATGGTAAGTTGACGATTCTTTGAAGTCTCAGAATATGTCCCACCAATCTATCCTCTTCGTCAGGATATGCCAGAAACTCCTTTTCTCCCCAATTCGGTTAAGCACCTCCTCATTAGTTCAAAATGTTCAAACGTTTGTAAAGCTTATGGGACTTAACTACGGGGTCATCAGTCCCTAAACTTACAAAATACTTATGAACTACTTACGAACTCTGACGGCACAAATATCCATGCCCGAGGGGGGATTCGAACCCCCGACCGTAGTGGCCGTGCAGACCGTGACTGAAGCGCCTCAGTCCCCTCGGCCACCGCGGCCGGCCCTCATTAGTTACGTGATCTACCTATCTAATCTTCATCATTCGTCTGTAGCACCCCATTTGGAAAACTTTTATCATCTTTTTGTCTGAACTCCTTAACGTCCACGTTTCACTCCCATACAACGCTACACTCCAGACAAATGCTTTTAGTAAGGACTTCCTGACATTCAAATTATATTGGATATCAACAAATCTCGCTTCTTCAGAAACGCTTGTCTTCCCATAGCCATTCTGGATTTTATATCTTCTTTACTTCTTGCTACCCAAATAACAAAACACATCTACTACTTTTATTGTTTTATCACCTAATCTAATTCCTTCAACATCGCCCGACTTTCTGACGCTACATTTCATTATCCTTGTTTTACTCTTGTTGATGTTCATCTTATACCCTCTTTTCAAGACATTGTCCATTCCGATCAATTGCTCTTCCAGATCCTTTGCGGACTCTTAGGAGAATTACTATGTCATCAGCAAACAGCAAAGTTTTTTCTTCTCCCTGAATTTTAATTCCCTCTCCCAATTTCTCCTTGCATTCCTTCACTGCTTGCTCAGTGTAAAGATTGAATAACACTGGGGAAAGGCTACAACCCTATCTTACTCCCTTCCCAACCTCCGCGTCCTTTTCACGCCTTCGACTCTAATAACTGCTTTGTGTATTTTTGTATAATTTGAATATAACTCTTCGTTCCCTATATTTTAGCCCCTTTACCTTCGGAATTTGAAAAAGTTTATTCCAATCGACAATTTTTTCTCCAAATCTACAAACACAAAAACGTAGTTTTGCCTTTCCTTAGTCTATCTTCTAAGATAAGTCGTAATGTGAATATTGCCTCCTGTGTTCCTACATTTCTCCTAAATCCAAACTGATTTTCCCCACGGTTGAATGCTACAAGTTTTCCACTCGTCTGTAAATAATTCGTGTTAGTATTTTGCAACCATGGCTTATTAAACTGATAGTTCTGTAATTTTCACATTTGTCTGCACTTGCTTTCTTTGGAATTGGAATTACTATATTCTTCTTGGAGGCTGAGGGTATTTCACCTGTCTCATACATCTTGCGTACCAGGTGGAACAATTTATTCATGACCGGCTCTCCTAAGGATATCAGCAGTTCAGAGGGTATATCATATATTCCACGGGCTTTGACTAATGTCTTTCAGCGCTCTGTCAAATTCTTCTCGCAATATCGTATCACCTATCTCCTCTTCCTCCACTTCGTCTTTGTAGAATACTACCTTGAAGTTTATCTCCTTTGTATAGGCCTTCTATATGTTTCTTACACAATTCAGCTTTCCCCTCTTTGCTTAGTTCCGGTTGACCGTCTGAGTTCTTGAAATTCATACAGATGCTTTTCTTGTCTCTAAATATTCCTTTCATTTTCCTGTAGGCGTTATCTATCTTTCCCCTGGTTCTGCTTTGTTTTCTAGTCACTCCTGCTTAGCCAGTCTGCACTTCCTGTCAATCTCATTTTTCAGACGTATGTAGTCCCTTTTACCTGCTTTACTTGATGCATTTTTATATTGTCTCCTCTCATCAATTAAGTTCAGTATATCATGTGTTATCCAGGGATTTCTATTAGGCCTTGTCCTTCTGCATATATGATGCTCTGCTGTTTTCACTACTCTGTCTCTCAGAGCTATCCATTCTTCTCCTAGTGTATTACTTTCCCCCGTTTCAGCCAATCCTTGCCTAATGCTCCCTCTGAAACCCTCAAACACCTCTGGTTCCCTCAATTTGTCCAGGTCCCATCTCCTAACCTTTCTACCGTTCTGCAGTCTCTTAAGTTTTAATCTGCATAACCAATAAGTTATGGTCAGAGTCTATATCTGCCCCTGGATATGTCTTACAGTTTAGAACCTGGTTTATAAAACTATTCCTTACCATTATAAATAAACCTGGTACCGTCCAGTGTCTCCTGCTCTCTTCCACGTATACAGCCTTCTTTCATGATGTTTAAACCTTGGTGATCATTAAATTGTGCTCTACACAAAATTCTACCGAGCGATCTCCTCTTTCATTTATTTTCTCAGTCCATATTCACCGACTACATTCCCTTCTCTTCCTTTTCCTACTACCGAGTTCCAGTCCCCCATCACAGTCAAGTTTTAGTCTCCCTTAATTTTCTGAATAATTTCTTTTATCTCCGCATACATTTCTTCGATGTCCTCATCGGCATAGCTAGTTGGTATATAAACTTGTAGCACTGTGGGCGGTGTTGGTTTTGTGTCTATATTTGCTATGATAGTGTGTTCACTATGCTGTTCTTAGTAACTTACCCACATTCCTATTTCCTTATTCATTATCCTGCGTTTCCACCTGACCAGAAATCCTGTTCATCCTGCCACCGAACTTCACTAATCCATACCATATCTAACTTTTGACCTATCCATTTCTCTTTTCAAATTTTCTAACTTACCTAGGCGATTGAGAGTTGGAACATTCTACGCTCCAATCTGTAGAATGCCTGTTTTGTTTTTCTTGATGACGACATCCTCCTCGGTAGTCCCCGTCCGGAGATCCTAATGGGGGACTATTTTACCTCCGGAATATTTTACCCAAGAAGACGCATGTCCTCGGGAGAAGTAACGACTGTAGTTTCTCCTTGCTTTCAGCCGTTCGCAGTAACTGCATGTCAAAGCGATGTTAGCTGATGTTACAAGGTCAGCTCAGTCAATCATCCAGACTGCTGCCCCTGTAACTACTGAAAAGGCTGCTGCCCCTCTTCAGGAACCACACGTTTGTCTGGCCTCTCCACAGATACCCCTCCGCTGTGGTTGCACCTACGGTACCGCTATCTGTATCTTTGAGACACGCAAGCCACCCCACCTCGGCAATGTCTGTGGTTCATGTGGCTGGTTGTTTGACATAGCGTTCGTATTTGGAAACGTGGCTGCTGTTATAGCGGCAATTTTATGTGATGTGTACTAGCTAAAACAATATTAGTGGACTTGTATGAAGCTGCTGTGGCGCTTTATAGCACTCGACATCTGGACTACAAAAATAGAGTCGGAAGGAAGAACAGCCACAAAAAATCTACGTAAGCCATTAGCAGTGAAGTACGGCCTGGCTGCACTGCGGACTATATAAAAATATTCCTAGTCCCGCAGCTGCCGAAGAAAAATGTTGACAACTTTTTTTTTTTATATCGGCGTGGCATGGTTTTATTCAAGTACCTCCTCTTTTTGTCACTCTTCCTCCTCTAAAAACGCAAACACAACGCAACTTTTGTGTAAGAAACACGTGAGCATAACACTGCCATTTTGAAGCTACTTTGACAAAATATTGAATGAAAGTTCGGCCTTACGTCCAATATCTTTTTCAAAGGTCCAGATGTTTTTTTAGCATTTTCGCTGCGGTCTCCAGTGCAGGCCGCTAACTCTCTAGGCGGACGCCTGTAAGCCCTGCAAAACCCGTAATATTGAAAGCGAATATAACGTCTGCAAAAGAGGAGGTGCTAAGCCGCATGCCGATTACGTGGTAAATGCTGCAAGCTCTCTGACTTATAAGCGTCATATGCATTTATTACAAACAATTCTAATAACGCCTCTGATTTATTGATTTATTTGCAAGCTGGGAAAAAATTAAATTCAAACACAATCCGCGTTTTGCCCTTCATCCACGACTCGCAGGATGTCATGTGAGAAAAGGACAAGCTGAGTTTCACGTGAACTATGTTTCCTAAACACGTGCTGATAGATAAAAAGAAGCTTTTCCGTCTCAAGGAAATTTACTATACTCGAACTGAGAATATGCTCCAAAATTCTATAGGAAACTGATGTGAACGATATTGGCCGGTAATTATGTGAGTTCTCTTTCCTTTCTTTAAAACGGAAGTCGCCTGCGCTTTATTCCTATTACTAGGAACTTTGCGCTGAATTTAAGAGTCGCGAAAAATGCAAGCTAAGTAAGGGGCCAATGCCACAGAATACTGTTTGTAAAACCGAACTGGTGTTCCATCCAGACCAGGAGACTTTTTCGTAAGAAATACGGAATCAATTTGAGAACCCTTGTAGATAGCACTCATCACTTAGTGTGAGTACGGAGCTAGTTGTGTTTCGCATGAACGATATTTCCTTGGGTCAATAGATCATTCTCTTTGAGACAATTCATAATATTTGAATACAGAATATGTTCCAAAGCCCTGCTGCAAATTGACGTCAATGAAATAGACCTGTGGTTTAGTGGGTTACTCCTACTTTCTTGAATATAGGTGTGACCTGTGCAGCTTTCCAATCTTTTGGTACAGATCCTTCTTTGAGAGAGCGGTTGTATATGGCTGTTAAGTAAGGAGCTATCGCTTCAGTACAATCGCCACTGTTCCAATGCAAAATTATGTTCGTTTGTTCTTAATAGCAAATCGTGGTAAGTTCTGCACCTATTGGTTTGAAATTTTGATATAACGTTGCAATATAATATGTACATTTCTAGGCGTGCTGGGTAAAGCTAGTTGTATAAAAAGAAGACCGATAGAAATCCTATGAAGCCTTTAACAAATACAGATAAGAAAAATCACTTAATTTCATATGTAGATCTGATACGAATTCACATTCAATTGAATATTCGGCACTGAAGAGGCGCATTACGAAGTCATCACAAAGCACATAAGACGCAAGGTCTGCTGAAAGCAACATATTGGCTTTTGCCTGAAATATTTCAACATTTCCTTGCTTATTAGTTTACCTGCTCTATGCTGGATTTAATGAAATGAAGTAAAACAACATAAAATGTTACCTATCAAAAGAAATTTCAGCACTGGTCGTAATTATTTGTTATTGCAAATCGATTTCGACTATGGAATAGTCATCCTCACTGCAACTGAAATTAAAAGCACAAGCGAAGTAGGCAAAAATGCAACACTGATTCACGTAAGTACTACATCTGTTTTACATACCATGCACAATCGAACTGAAACATTTCAGTTCTTACTTATCAATCCGCAAGTCATAGCTACAAGATTTTTTCAGAATGGTGTTTTCCAGAGTGCAGAATTAGGACTAAGCGATCTGTTAGCAGCCTATACAGCTGACTTGTTACATAGGTGGCGCACTCTATGGTTGATGTAACGTAATCTGTTACATCCCATATTATATTGTAATCAATTATAAAAAAGTTAATACAATATGGAATCAAAACATATCAAGTTCGTGATATAAAATAAATAAACATATTATCGTCTTATCGCTATTTGGCATGCAAGATGAAGTCATTGGTTTATTAAGCAGTGCCCTCTATAATTTCTGTTATAAACAAAAGTTACATTTCGTCCTAAAAACTTATTTTTTGTTTTTTTAACTTGTGGATTTAATTGCGAAACCAGTGTCTACACGATCTTATTAGTGGTGTGATTTCGTCCACATCATAAAAAAATTTATAAATAAATGTAAAACTCTTATTATTTCAATTTAAATAAAAAGCTTTTTCATAATGGTAAATAACATAAATGGTACATAAATGATCCAACCCTTAGATACATATGTATATAAGAAAACTATTTTACATACAATTTTACCCTTCAGTATCTAACTACATTCGTAACATCTCATTTGTGCTGGCTGCTTGATTAATAACATTCCCACAAAGTGGTAAGACTAGTTTGTAGTATCCATAGTGAAGCTACAACGAACAGATACCACGGATTTTAAGGTCTAGGTTCAGGCTTGCGTTTTAAGATGTAGGTCACAACATATTCTCGTAATTTCTCTTCACATTTAGGATTAATGAATTAAAATGTGTTTTCTTCGTAAAAATCTTAAGGAGGTTATACATTTAAAATAACAGGATAAAGAAAGAGAAAATAAAACATGCACCTGTTTTTAAAGAGTCTAGGTGCCGTGCTCAGTTTTAAGGCCTATGATCCATGCACAGTTTGAGGTCTAGATGTCGTTACATAATTTCTCGTCTTATATGTCATTAATGATAAATAACATTATTTCTTCAATATGAAGTATTCATTTCATAACATAAAATGTTCATTCTGTATCAATGTAGGCGTAATGACTACACATAAAAGATTGGATTTATTTTCGTCGTTATAACACAGAAACGGAAGAAAAGGACGGGCATCACATTCGAACCATCTTTAGAATCGTATTTCTATTCGCAAACAGCAGTACGGAGTAAGTAATAACGATAAAAGTGTGGAGTAGCAAATCGTGAAGTGAAAGAAGCGGCAGTGAAGCGGCGCTGTAAGGAGGCCTGCGTCCCAGAGGGCCGGCGGCACTTCTGGCCGCACACGTCACGCGGCGTCGCGGCGTCGCCATGGCGACGGCGCGCTGACGTCACGGCGCGGCGCGCTGACGTCACACTGCGCCTGGGTTGCGTGGGCGCCGCTAGAGGCAGGGCGCGAGCGACCTTGACACCGCGCGGCGGGTTGCCTACCTGCAGACGGCGCGGACCCTCGCACGCGTGTTGCACGTGCGTA
The DNA here is from genome assembly GCA_026315105.1 of Locusta migratoria. Taxonomy (NCBI): domain Eukaryota; kingdom Metazoa; phylum Arthropoda; class Insecta; order Orthoptera; family Acrididae; genus Locusta; species Locusta migratoria. Next base: position 941,566,580 of record CM048744.1, read on the forward strand.
AGGGGTGCGGCAGCCAAGGTCACCGCCGTCCGCGCCAGGGAACTGCCGTGTACAAACGCGCCGCAGAAAACGCAATATACCCAAACTACCTCGAATAGTAATAATGTATACAACTTTACTGAACACCTGTTGATTACCAAACACCGAGAAAATCGATGGCGTCGCTGAATGTTACGGAACTTTCTCTTTCGAAACTGCTCCAGCTGAGCTCCTGATTCCCATTTCTTACTGCACGAGACGACGCAGATTATCGGACAGATTCGAAATACAACGCGAAACTGATCTTTATCGTTGTTAAATAAACAATATTGTGCAAGTAACTCTGCACTCATCGAATGGCTAACATTAACAGGTTCGCTGCGTCTGACGCTTATAAGCGTTTCCGCGATCAACACTCCAGAGCTGCCGAAGCTTATAAGCGGCGCGCTAGCTGAGTACTCAGTTTAGTTAGTTTGGCTGTGCTCTCGTGTTAGTACAGGCCATCAGAAAATATCACGTAACATTTTCCTGTCTGCAGTTGTGTGTTTTGGTCTTTAGTGGTTTGCTATAAAAACATCGCCTATACACCTTGCAAATTTGTTATATGGGATTAGGTTTCCATAGAACCACATTGCAGATGAGCCGTGTTTTCTTCTAAAAGGCGTTTGACGCGGTGCCACACTGCAGACTGCTAACGAAGATACGAGATTATGGAATAGGTTGACAGATTTGTGACTGGCTGGTAGACTTCCTAAATAATAGAACGCAGTACGCCGTTCTCGACGGCGAGTGTTCATCAGAGACGAGTGTATCGTCAGGCATGCCCTAGGGGAGTGTGATAAGATCACTATTATTTTCTATCTATGTAAATGATCTCGTGGATACAGTAACTTGTAATTAGAGCCTGTTTGCTGATGATGCTGAGGTGTATGGGAGGGTGTCGTCGTTGATTGACTGTAATAGCATACAGGATGACTTAGACAAAATTTCTAGTTGGCGCGAAGAATGGCAGCTAGCTCTCAATGTAGAAAAATGTAAGGTGATGCGCATGTGTAGGAAAAACAATCCCATAAAGTTCGAATACAGCATTAGTAGTGATCTTCTTGATGCAGTCGCGTCGTTATAATATCTAGGCGTAACATTGCAGAGCGATGTGTAATGGAACGAGCATGTAAGGACAGTTGCGAGTAAGGCGGACAGCAGACTTCGGTTTATTGGGAGAATTTTGGGAAGATCATCTATAAACGAGACCGCATATAAAACGCTTGTACGACCACGTCTTGAGTATTGCTCAAGTATTTGGGACCCGCAGCAGATCAGTTTAAAGGAAGACATAGAAGCAGTTCATAGGCGAGCAGCTAGGTTTGTTACTGGTAGGTTCGACCAATGCGCGAGTGTCACGGAAATGCTCCGGCAACTCAATTGGGGATCGCTGGAGGAAAGATGACGTTCTTTTCCTGAATTTTCTGTTGAAGAAATTTAGAGGGCCGGAATTTGAAGCTGAGTGTAGAACGAACTTCCTGCCTCCTACTTCCATTCCGCGTAATCATCGCAAAGACAAGGTAATAGAAATTAGGGCTCGTACAAGGGCATTTAGACATTCTTTTCAGCCGGCCGCGGTGGCCGAGGGGACTGAGGCGCTCCAGTCACGGTCTGGACGGCCAATACGGTCGGGGGTTCGAATCCCCCCTCGGGCATGGATATTTGTGCCGTCCTTAGTGTTAGCTAGTTCGTAAGTAGTTTGTAAGTTTAGGGGCTGATGACCCCGTAGTTAAGTCCCATAAGCTATACAAACATTTGAACATTTGATTTTTGAACATTCTTTTCTCTCTCTATTTGTGAGTGGAATAGTAAAGGAAATGCCTAGTAGTGGTAATGTGTACCCTCCGCCACGCACCTTTCCAAGAATTGCAGAGTACATATGTAGATGTCGATTTTGATGTTTTTAGACGAAACGATCAGTCAAACAAACGGAGTGATCTACGCCGAGTCGCCGTTGAAAAGTGGGACAACCTGGACCAACAGTCCTCTGATGATCTAGCGCACAGTATTCGACGACGAATACAGGCATGCATCAGGATCTGTTAGCGGGATCTGTTAGGGGTATTGGTGTATGCTGCAGTTAGGAATTGCTATTCAGAATGTCTAGGGTATTCTCGAACAACTTGTCAGTTTCTGTTTTCATGGACAATAAAGAAAACTTAAATGTTATTTTTGTGTATCTCTATTCCATTTTATGTAAAGGAGTATGAAGCATTAGAATCGTGGTGATGCAACGCTTTTTAGTGTGCTTACATGTGGAAGGTGGACAACATAGTTGTTGTTGTGGTTTTCAGTCCACAGACCCACAGACTGGTTTGATGCAGCTCTCCACGCTACCCTGTCCTGTCCAAGTCTCTTCATCTGAATAGGTTCGGCAACCTGCATCCTTTTGACTCTGCTTACTGTATTCCTTCCTGGTCTCTATGATTTTTACCCCACACTCTTCCCTCTAATCCGACGTTGACGATTCCTTGATGTGTCCCACCAATCTATACCTTCTCTTAGTCATGATATGCTAGAAACTCCTTTTCTCCCCCAATACAGTTAAGCACCTCCTCATTTCAAAAGCTTCTATCACCTTCTTGTATGAACTCGTTATCGTCCACGTTTCACTCCCATACAATGCCACATTCCAGCCAAATGCTTTCAGAAAGGACCTCCGAACATTTAAATTAATATTGCATGTCAACAAATTTCGTTTCTTCAGAAACGCTTTTCTTCCCATGGCCATTCTGCATTTTATATCTTCGTTACTTCGGCCATCAGAAGTTATCTTGCTACCCAAGTAACAAAACTCACCTACTACTTTTATTGTCTCAATACCTAATCTAATTACATCAGCGTCGCCTGATTTTCTGACACTACATTCCATTATCTTTGTTTTACTATTGTTGATCTTATACCCTCTCTTCACGACACTGTCCATTCCATTCAATTATCCTTCCAGACCATTTGCGATTACTATGTCATCGGCATGCCGCAAAGTTTTTATTTCTTCTCCCTAAACTTTAATTCCCTCTCCAAATTTATCCTTGAATTCCTTCACTGCTTGCTCAATGTACGGAGCATTGAACAAAATTGGGGAAAGGCTACAACCCTTTCTTACTCCCTTACCAACCTCTCCGTCCCTTTCATGCCCTTAGCCTCTAATAACCGCTGTCTGGTTTTTGTATAAGTCGGATTATCTCTTCGCTCCCTATATTTTACCCCTGTTACATTCTGAATTTGTAAGAGTTTATTCCAGTCGACATCGTCAAAAGCTTTCTCGAAATCCACAAATGCTATAAACGTACATTTGCCTTTTCTTAGCCTATCTTCTAAGAAAGTCGTAATGTGAGTATTGCATCGCGTGTTCCTACATTTCTCCGAAATCCTTACACAGGGCCAGATATAGACTCTGACCATAATTTATTGGTAATGAAATGTGGATTAAAACTTAAGAGGCTGCAGAAAGGTAGAAAAGATAGGAGATGGGACCTGGACAAACTGAAGGTACCAGCAGTGGTTTTGGGTTTCCGAAGGAGCTTTAGGCAAGGATTGGCTGAAACGGAGAAAATTAATACAGTAGGAGAAGAATGTGCAGCTCTGAGAAATAGAGTAGTGAAAGCAGCAGAGTATCAGAGTATAGGCAGAAAGACGAGGCCTAATAGAAATCCATGGATAACACAAGGTATACTGGACTTAATTGATGAGAGGAAAAAAGTAAAAATGTGCATCAAGTGAAGCAGACAAAGGGGACTACAAACTTACGAAAAATGAGAGTCACAGGAAGTGCAGACTGGCTATGCAGGAAAATAAGAGAGATATTTCGAGTCAAGAGAAGCAGCTGTATGAATATCAAGAACTCGGGCGGAAAACCAGTACTAAACAAAGAAGGGATAGCTGAAATGTGGAAGGAATATACAGGGTGTTACAAAAAGGTACGGCCAAACTTTCAGGAAACATTACTCACACACAAAGAAAGAAAATATTTTATGTGGACATTTGTCCGTAAACGCGTAATTTCCAAATTACAGCTCATTTTAGTATTTCTCTTTAAATGTAAATTGAAATAATTCGTGCAGACAATTGTAAAAAAAACCAATTGTTTCGTTAGTATGTACAGTACTTCCACGATTCACCGCCAGTTGGCCCAATTGAAGGAAGGTAATGTTGACTTCCGTGCTTCTGTTGACATGCTACTCATTGCTCTACAGTACTAGCATCAAGCACATCAGTACGTACCATCAACTGGTTAGTGTTCATCACGAACGTGGTTTTGCAGTCAGTGGATTGTTTACAAATGCGGTGAATCGAGGTAGTACAGTACATACTAACGAAACAATTGGGTATTTTGACAATTGTCTATACGAATTATTTCAATTTACATTTAAAGAGAAATACTAAAATGAGCTCATGGAAATTAAGCGATTCCGGACACATCTCCACATAACATGTTTCTTTCTTTGTGTGTGAGGAAAGTTTCCTAAAAGTCTGGACGTACATTTTTGTAACACTCTGTATAGAGGGCCTGTACAAAGGAAATAAAATTCAATGCAGTATTCTAGAAAGGGAAGACGAAGTAGAGGGAGATAGAAGATACAATACTGCGAGTAGAATTTGACAGAGCGAATTTGAGTCGAAACAAGGCCCCTGGAATAGATGATATTCCGTCTGAACTGCTGATATCGTTAGGAGAGCCAGTCATGAAGAAATTGTTCCACCTGGTACGCAAGATGTATGAGCCAAGCAAAATACCTTCCGAATCCAAGAAGAATGTAGTAATTCCACTTCCAAAGAAAGCAAGTGTCAAAATTGCAGAACTATTAGTCTAATAAGTCACAGGTGCAAATAGTGGTAGTAAAGACAAATAAGAGAAACTGCGTCCTGGGAGCGGTGTTCGGCGTTGGGGCATTGAGTGGTGCGGCCACAGGTCAACCCGGCTGTTCGTGCCGCGAGCAATCGGCCTGCTTAAGGCGCCCAGAATACCCCCGCCTCTCCATCTCAGGCCGTAATCTAGTGGCTCCACTTTTAGCTCGCCTTTTAATCCTGTTTGCTTAAGATTCCCATCTCGCAGCCCAGCCAAGCACGGACAAGTGCGAAATGAAGCGAGGGAGGTAAAACCACAAACTTTCTCGACTTCAAAAGGCTGTTCCTGACTGCAGCATACACCAGTACCCCTAACAGATCCCGGTAACAGATCCTGATGCATGCAGGTATTCGTCGTCGAATACTGTGCACTAGATTATCAAAGGACTATTAATCCAGATTACCCCACTTTTCAACGAAGACTCTGATTGTTCGGCTCGTCGTCTCGTCCAAAACCATCCTATGTTAATGTATGCTCGAGAATATGTTGGCCTTTCTAATCTAATCTGGCGATATCATAAATGAACGCATTCACAAGATATGCACGTTGAATGCGACAATTGTCGTCCATTAAACCGAATCCCGCGCCGAAATTCTGCCGATATGGTTGCACTATCCGTCGGAGGGGATCATCCCTGTACCTTTCAGTCGTCTGGTTCAGCCTACAACCACCAAAACACCAGCAAACCGTGACATTGCTGCACTAGGTGGACAATGTGCCCAAGAGGTTCAAGTGCCTTCTTCGGTATTCCCGTTTTCCTTATTTGCATATTGCCTGGTGAAAGTTTTTGTGATGTCTCGTGTAAGGAGGACAACTGCGTACCATCACGTTTCTGACTTCGTTAAAGGTCGAATTGTAGCCTATCGCGATTGCGGTTTATCGTATCGCGACATTGCTGCTCGCGTTACTCGCGACCAATAACTGTTAGCAGAATATTGAATCGGTGGGTTCAAGATGGCAATACGGAACGCCCTGCTGGATCACATTGGCGTCTTATCACTAGCAGTCGACATGACAGACATCTTATCCGCCTGACTGCAACGGATCGTGTAGCCACGTCTCGATCCCTGAGTCAAAAGATGGGGACGTATGGGACTATTGTAGGGAAGATGCGACATAGGCCTGCTCACTAACATTGTCACAAAGAAGATAAGAGGGTTTACACTGCAGACTGCTAACGAAGATACGAGCTTATCGAATAGGTTCACAGATTTGTGACTGGCTGGAAGACTTCCTAAATAATAGAACGCAGTACGTTGTTCTCGACGGCGAGTGTTCATCAGAGACGAGTGCATCGTCAGGCGTGCCCCAGGGGAGTGTGATAGGACCGCTATTATTTTCTATCTATATAAATGACCTGATGGACAGAGTAACTTGTAATTTGCGGCTGTTTGCTGATGATGCTGTGGTGTATGGGAGGGTGTCATCTTTAACTGACTGTAATAGCATACAGGATAACTTAGACAAAATTTCTAGCCGGTGCGAAGAAAAATGTAAGGTGATGCGCATGAGTAATAAAAACAATCCCATAATGTTCGAATACAGCGTTAGTAGTGAGCTTCTTGATGCTGTCGCGTCGTTCAAATATCTAGGCGTAACACTGCAGAGGGTTATGAAATGGAACGAACATGTAAGGACAGTTGTAAGGCGGACAGTCGACTACTCTAAGAGCTACCCATTCTTCTTCTACAATCCTTGCCTAATACTCCCTCTGAAACTCGCAACCTCCTCTGGTTCCATCAATTTGTCCAGATACCATCTCCTTAATTTTTTACCTTTTTGCTGTATCTTAAATTTTAACCTACAGTTACCGATCGAGGTGGCGCAGTGGTAACTCAGTGAAGTCGCATTCGGAAGGAAGGTGGTTCAAATCCACCACCGGCAACCAGATTTAGGTTTTTCCTAAATCACTCCAGAGAAATGCCGGGATAGTTCCTTTCAAAGGGCACGGCCGATTTTCTTCCCCATCCTTACCCAAACAATACGAGCGTAATCTCCGCCTCTAATAATCACGATGTCGTCGGGGCGTTAAGCACTAATCTTCCTTCCTTTCTTTAACCTACAGTTCATATCCAATAAATTATGGTCTGGATATCTGCCACTGGATATGTTGTGCAGTTTAAAAGCTGGTTTCTAAACGTTTGCCTTACCATTATAAAGTCATCCTGGTACCTTCCTGTCTCGTCATCCCTTCCACGTATACAACTTTCTTTTATGATGATTAAACCAAGTGTTCGTGATGATTGAATTATGTTCTGCACAATATTCTACCAGGCGATCTCCTCTTTCATTCCTTTTCCCCAGTCCATATTGACCTACTACTTGTTCTTCGCTTACTTTTCCTACTATCGAGTTCCGTTCCCCCACCATAACCAAGTTTTTCTCTCCCTTAACTGTCTGAATAATTTATCTCCTCGTACTTTTCTTCGATCTCTTCATCATCGGCAGTCGGTGTTGGCTTTGTGTCTATCTTTTCTAAGATAATGTGTTCACTATGCTGTTCATACTAACTTACCCACTATCCTATTTTCTGATTTTGGACTACTACTTCGCATTATGGTATCTTCACCAGGTGAGACTGATGGAGGACATAGAAAAAGTTCAGAGAAGGGCAGCTCCCCGTGTTGTATTATCGCGTTCCAGGAGAGAGAGAGTTGACGTCAAAATCATTAAAAGAATGGCACTATTCGTTACGGGAATATCTGTTTGCGACCTTCCTTTCGCCGACTTTCGCTTCCGTAAGGGAACATAATTTGATACCACCCACCATTATGGGGAGATATGATCATAATAACAGAAATCAGATCGAAACCGGGAAGATTTAGGCGCTCTTTTTCCCGCGCGGCAGAATGGAACGGCAGAGAAATGTAACGAAAGTGGTTTGATGAACCTCTACCAAGCAGTTACATGTCATTTGCAGAGTAAATGTGTAGCTGTAGACCAACACTAGCTACCAGCGCCATCAGGTTGAATTTTCTTTCTTGAAAGCCTCGTGTCTTTGTTTAGTATTCTAGCATTTGCGGCACGGGAACGTTCTTGTTTGGAGATGCATTGGAATTTTATACTGGTTTTTGGCCTCTTGAACCCATATTAGCCGTATGCCATTTACTAGCTTAAATGACACGGAGAAACAAAACCAAAAGATGAAGACAAATTTGTCCTACCCTAAGTTACTCAGCTGATTCCAAAAATGACTTGAAATAGTGTCAGAGACAAGCGACCATTTTGGTTAACACAGTAAGCGAAATCAATGCTGATTGGTCGCTATTATGTAATATTAATACAACCTTTCTATTACCGGTTTCTGGAGTGGCCCATCATGAGATAAATCATTGTACACAGTTCACAAGATGAAAATCACTGACGTATGGCACACAAATAAAAAAAATACTAATATAAAATCTGTCAAGTGCGTTCTAAGGTTGTTTTAGATAATGTCCAATTATTTTACTGCGCTGGTAGGTTGATACTCTCAGGAATATGGGCCTGAAGATGGCAGTGCTATCGAAACTGGTCGCATAATAAATTTATATTAACTGACTTTACAGTGAATAACGATTTTCCGTAAAAGTCTTATACAAAGGTGCGTTTAGGTGGGTTTTATCGAAATGTTTGCCCGAAATTGCATTGCCGACAACATTTTTGCAATACGACTGCAATACACGCCAATATTTCGATATGGATGGTCAATATTGCTGATGTTGCAGAGGTATTGCCTTGGGATTTCCCTGTTGTCCAAGAAGGGTGGAGAACATTTAGTGTTCTGTCCTTGTCTATAAATGCTTCCCTCTCGTTATCACCTCTGTTTCGCGAAATTGTATCGTTTCGCTGTTGTTCATACGAAAGTATGCGGGCTTACATTGTTTGTTTTGGCTCAAATGTATGTTTAGCTTATGGGACTTAACTGCGGGGTCATCAGTCCCTAAACTTACAAACTACTTATGAACTATCTTATACTAAAGAAAGCATAAACATCCATGTCCGAAGGAGGATTCGAATCCCGACAGGGAATGGCCTCGCGCTTCGAAGCATAGCGCCTCAAAGCGTTCTGCGTTTGTTTTACGTATAGAGCAGTTCGTATAAAGACAGAAACGCTAAGAAAAATAGATTCTCTTGTTTTCGTTTCGAATTACATTATTACTTGTGTCATTTAAAAGTAGGAGTGTTTTCAGCCAGCTTGGAGAGAGAACGGAAGTAGTCTTCGCCTTTCTACTCTGCACTCTTGTTCTGATCGGATGCCTCTTCATACTTTCTGCAGGGGACATGTATATGTGAGCATTTAATTAATTTTTGTTGTTTTAATAAACCCCCTCAGTTTGATTTCAAATATTTAAAAAAAATCAAAATGCCCTTTCCAATTCCCATTAATATTACTCTTTATTTTCAGCAAGCTGCGTTCAATCGTAAAAAGATGCCTGGTCATTATTACGAGTCGCTTCGCGACTGCTTAAGTTTAGTACAAACTCTAACGTTTCCTACATTCAATATTTATATTGATTTGATTTTCAGAATCTACAAATAATGTTTTCATCGAAGAAAGTCCGATAATCTGTAACTTTATTCACTTCTTGTGACAGTCATTTAACGCGGTCGCGAAACTTTGTTACACGAAGCGTAAAATAGCCAAGCATAGATTTACGGCGGGAAATTCCAGCTGACCTAGACTTCATCCTGCATGTAAAGGTGAGTTTGCGCCCACTTTATTTTGTATTGGTGCTTTCGGGTGTTTTCTTAACATTAACAATGTCAACCGCTATTTTTAATGTCAGTATTATTCATGCTCTAGTCCGACTTACCCTCTTTAAAAATTTAATCTCTACAGCTATTACAAAATTCAGGTTATTTCATAAGCGATATTTAATTCAAATCCTTACGACAACACTAAACCAAAAGGAAACTAACATTACAGTTGGTGTGATGATGGCTGAAAAGTTGCCCGACTACATTTTCGGGATATATTATTGACAATACGCAATTTTTATAGTGACGGAGTAAAAACATTAATGAGAGTCGCAGCAGATGACAAGCTCTCACTACTAAAATCCTTCTAGGTCATAGGTTTTACCCTCGATTAATCTGGTGTTGAATGTTTCGGTAACAGTGTCTGCAGCGGTGCTATAATACAGTTGTTTATACAAAACTGGCATTTAAGTGAATCTTCCGATCGGATCTGAGAGTGCCTCACCATAACTCCGGACATGCTTTACAGTGCTGTTAACAACATTATTCCTCGACAACAGCTATTGTTGAGGAATGATGGTGAACATACTGTAACGAACGTAATCTTTGCTTTGTCTTAATTTGTTATGCTAATTATTGCTTTTCTGATCAGATGAAGCGCCATCTGTCGGACATTTTTTCGACCACATTTTTTTGTTCTAATAAATCCCCATGTCATTCCAAGCATGTGTGTCAATTTTTACCTCTCTATCTACATTATTCCATGATTTATTAAGTCTTCAGATTTATACTGACTTTTTGATCACCCGGCACTTTGCTTTCATTCCGAACAGCCACAGTAAAGCAAGGCAGCGTTCTGAACTGAAAAGCTTCCTTTCCCGTTCATTTCATTTCAGATTGAGCCACAGCATAGCACGTTCCAGTTTCTCTAGTTATCAATAAAAGAAAATAATGAAAGGATATTGAAACGACGGTATCAAATTTCTTCAAATCAGGCAGATTGCCCTTGTTTCCCGCAAATCATTTAATGAAAATGCCTGGACAGTAGGAGTCGGAAGTAGAACGGAAGTGATATCTTTGTATCCAAATGTTGTTCAGATGTTTGTTTAGCTTATGAGACTTAAGTACGGGATCATCAGTCCCTAAACTTACAAACTACTTATGAACTAGCTAAGACTAAGGACGGCACAAATATCCATGCCCGAGGGGAGATTCGAACCCCCGACCGTAGTGGCCGTGCAGACCGTGACTGGCGCGCAATTACAATTACGAACAACTTTAATTGGAAAGAACACATAAAGTATCGTAGGGAAGGGGAACAGTTCTAGTAAAGAAACTGCCTACAGTACACTTGAGCTACCAAATTTGGAGTATTGCTGCGCATTGTGGCATACCCATCAAGTGAGGAGGATATAGAGAATGTTCAGAGAAGGGCAGCTCGTTTTCTATTATCGCGATATAGGGGAGAGAGTGTTACAGATATGATGCACGAATTGGATTAGAAATCGTTGAAAGAAAGGCGTTATTCGTTGCATCGAAATCTATTTGCGAAATTCCTGTCACCAACTTTATCTTCCGAATGCGAACATATCTTGTTAGCAACCACCTACATTAGCAGACATAATCATCATAAAATAATAAGGGAAATAAGATCAAAAACGGAATGATTTACGAGTTCATTTAACCCGCGCTATTTTAGAGAAAAAAATCATATAAGCAGTTCTATGAATGTGCCACACACTTAAACTTCATTTCAAAGTACTTGTGTACTGTAGATGATAATTTTTCTTCCTGTTATGTGCTACTCGTAGACGGCATGCTGAACCCTATGCTGCTTCCAGTATTTGAAGAAAAATGATGCTTAATATAATGAGTAGTTTATTTTCGGTCAGTCTTTAACGTACTAGTTCCCGTAGGACAGAACAGGAACAAAAATTGTATAGCAATTGGAACGAAATTGCTAAGAAAATAGTTCCGTTATATCTTTCCATGTTAAATAAAGGTATAAGTGCAGGAAAATATTTTTTCCGGCGTTAAAAGGAAAACCCGTACTATTCTCTTAGATAGCTCACGGGTAGCTTGCAGGAAAAATCAGTTCGCTGATACGGCAAATCCTGCACGCAGGCGCTGAGGTATGCTTGCCCGCAACACTTGTGTTCGCCGGTCTGCCTACTGACACAACCATTATATGCTGAATGTGCTCGGGTCTTCCTCCTCGAAATGACTTTGTATTAACCGTCAAAACACACTATCATTGCGTCATGGATGGTACATCGGTACTGACTACTGTCGCAAGGAAAGAAACCAAAATCACCACTGTACACTGGGGAATGAAAACAATGGCGAGGGAACACTACAGATTTTCTTCCATCTTTATCTTGCATCATCATTGGGAAAGCTCGTTATGTGTGTTGGTGCTTAACTGAAGAAAAGTCCGCCTTCGTGTCTCTGGCTGCCATGCGAGTGGTACGAACACGTCGACTGAAATGTGCAGGAGCTCCACTCCCCTGCGGCACACATGACATCACTCTTACTTCGGAGGACTTCTCTCCATTAAGAATGACATGCTGCATTCTGTTATCTACGAACTCCTCAATCCAATCACACAATCTCTACACGCCGCGCAAGGGGGCAATAAATAAATAAAAATAAATCTATATCTATAAATATGAATGTCTGTTCGGTGAACGTTTATCACGTCGGAACCACAAGAAATAAAGAGCTAAAAGTTTGTACAGTTACTAATGTCTACCCGGAGGAGGCTTTAGGCACGGTTTTATGGCGATCGGATAGCTATCTATCTATCTATCTATCTATCTATCTATATATATATATATATATATATATATATATATATATATATATATATATATATATATATTAATGTGAATGTCTGTTCGGTGTACGCTTATCATGTCCGAACGACAAGACGCAGAGACTTAAATATTTGTACAGTTACTAATTTATACCTGAGCAAGGTTTTTGGCACGGTTTTATAGCGATCTGATAGATATTTAGTAATTTGAAGACTATAACGCGAAATGCGGAGTAATAATTACTCTTCGAAAATTATATTTACTCTCTAAAATGGTTTTATTGGTTGCATTGTTTGCTTGAGGGTTGATAATGGTAAAAGGGTGGAGTGTATTGGGATAGAAAGTTATCGGTGTATATAAAATTCTACGTATGTGTGTTAATATTTCGCTCTGCAGCGAAAACTACAACGCAAACGAATGGTCCGTGTGTAATTGTTGTCCGAAGTCTCCCGTTGTACACCATAGCAGTTCCATGCCGATAGCTATAAGGGGGTGGAAGATATGGTGGTTGAAAGTCGTCAAATTTTACAAAAAATTCCGACTGAAGGTCAGCGATGACCTTTGCGACTCTATAGCAAGGAGGTTACATACAGCGAAACGTGATGCCAAAGACCATATCTCTGGTCTATGCGTGCTACAATGCCTTCAGTTCTTTCTCTGTAAGAATAAGCATACGAATAAAGAAATATAAGAATAAATAAAGCAGTAAAAAAGAAATTTCTTTTAATACATACAAATCGCAACACAGTCTATAAGAAATAATGTATGTATTATTTATTGTAAATCATTAAGCACTTCACATAATTTTTTTTATTTGAATGTTGATTAAAAATGTTTGTTTCGAAAGAAGGTATTGTATTCAAAACCTGTCTCATAGCACACTACTGATAAATAGTTTATCCATCACGCGAGTGGAGCCGCGGGCGTAAGCCAGTAAATAAATAAATAAATCGCTAGAACAAAACCTTTGTACCATTTATTTATTAAAAAAATTAAAATATCCTTAACTATTCGCGGAGCACTTGCAGTTCTTTCGTGGATCACCAAGTGCTTCGCAGAGCACAGTTTGAGAAACTTTGCACCAGATTGGGAACCACTGAACTAGACAGCATTATTTATAAAATAGTTTTTGTTCCTACTTGGTGAATTCCGCGTGCTTTGCAGGTGTCGGGAAGGACACGGGCGCCGCTACGCCCTGTGACCGCGCAGGTCGCTGTGCCGCGGTGTCTATTAATAGCGCAGCCTAGCCGCGGGCCTCCTCGGGTGTCGCCGCAAGAGGACGCCGCCAGCGCCAGCGCCAGTGACGTCACGGCCCGCGGCCATATTGAGCGGCCGGCCGCGGGCGCGCAGTCGATATCGCGGCTGACGCCCCGCGCGACAATCGATATCCGCGTCAGCTGTGAGGCCCGGGGCCGCCTGCCCATTCACGCCTAGCGGCCGCCCGGCCGACGCTGCGGAGACCACAACCCCCAACTTACATCCATACTACCTCGCTCTAGCTTTCTTCTTTTTACCTTCGCTTCGCATCCCAACATCCAAAATCCGCAATTTTTACCTCACACTGTGTGGATGAGTGCACTTTGGGTACCACTCTCCAAATGTTCAAATGTTTGTAAATCTATCGCACAAACTATTTTATACTTCGGGCATCCACATCTGAAATACATTGTAAATTAATTCTAGAAAGTAACATAAACAATCAGGATGTCTTTCTATGAATTATTGCAGTCCGCCTTAGCCGTTTTTATACGCCTTTATTGCGTTACTACCGGTTTCGTACCATTAAAGGTACATCTTCAGGTATCTTTTAAAAATGTTCAAAATGTTCAAATGTTTGTAAATCTATCGGACCAAACTGCGTGGTCATCAGTCCGTAGCTTACAAACAATCCTAGGTAAACTAACCTACGGACAAACACACACACCCATGCCCCAGGGAGGACTCGAACCTCCACGGCGAGCAACCGCGCGCTCCACAGCGAGATGCTTTAGACCGCTCGGCTACTCCACCGCGGCTATCTGTTAATTTACATGGTGTGGTTGGACTTGTTGCGTGACCCAACGTTCATGATGGTTTGCCGGGTTTTAGATAGGTTTTCTTCAAAGATGTTAATCAATTTTACAAGGGACTCCCTTCAACGGTTGCGTATACCAAGTTTACTGCTTAAAATTTTAAAGTTGAACGTTGGGTTCGGGTTCAGTATCCCCTGAATCTAAAGTAAAACGAACTGTACCAATGGTTTGCGTCATATGCTATTAAAATATTTGACAAAACCAGAAGCTTTTTGGAGTCGTGGTCCGTGTTATGATTCTAAAAAATTAAAAAATCTAGAAACCATTAGGTGCACGTTAGGACTTAAAATTTTTTGCTATCATTCAAACTTTGAAAAATTCGTGTGCACTGATAGTATATGATATGTTCAGAAGTGCAATACTTCTGAATACGTATTGTCGTCGTTCAAGAAATCGTTGTGGAAAGCTTCCAATACTCGTCATCATAACAGTGTGCTGTGCCGATGAAGAAAGCCTGCTCTCTTAACCCGGCATCGTCAGTCGTTGCCATGTACTCACTTATTGGCGGTGACTGAGGTCCGTTGGTCGTGTGGCTGTATACTAAAGTGAGTCTAAAACAGCGAAGGCGGACTCCAATAATTCATAGAAAGACATCCTGATTGTTTATATTACTTTCTAGAATTGATTTACAAAAACTATCGGACTCAACTACTTAACCCAGATAGCGCGAAAGTATTATTGGTTTAATTTTTTTTCTCAGAAGCTATTAATTACCTTCACATGACTGCACAAGATCATTATAAGTGTTTTTTTTTTCATTATTACGTCATTAGTTTTGCAATTCCTGCCCTTCCTTCTGGAATGACGTCAGAATGAGTGTATTATAATTTTAATCTGATGAATCATTATTATTAGAACAACATTTAAGATTAAATATATACATATAAATGTTTAAAAAAATTGAAGAAAGATCAATAAATATAAACGCAACTGCGAGGAAGTCTTCAGTACCTTCTGTATGAACCTCATCTTTGCAGCTGTATCCAAGCACTTTTATCAATATTTCTCCCAATAGCGAATTTCTTTTAGCGTCACTGTATAAGGCATGGATGTTCTACCAATAATATTATCATCACTGTAATTCGTCACCATACAGTAATTTAACAGATGCCTAAGCGAGGCAATGACGATAACAGCGTAGCTTAATGCCTCGTTGTTTTCATTCTCACTGGTGCGGGAATACAGATTAAGCTGCGAGTGCTAAGGGATGAATGTAGTTGACTCATAAGTGCAGTCAGGGTGGCATATGGAAGTTTGGGTCGGTCCTGGAGTCGTGTTCGGGTAGCCTAGTGGTTAAGGCGACCGCTCGCAAAAAGCGGGAAACCAGGGTTCGAGTCCCGGCCCGACACAGATTTTCATATGCCACCATTTACTAGAACATCCACACCTTAAGCAGTGACACTAAAAGAAATTCGCTATTGCGAGAAATATTGATAATATTATCATCACTGTAATTCGTCACCACATTGCAATCGACAGTAAAAGCTAAAATTGTTCAGGAATGGGAGCAGGCGATTCAAAGAAATAAAATATAACACTGTACACGAACGCTTACAGACAAGAATAAAAAAGTAAGCTGCCGTTCTTGTCCTTCTGGTAGGTCGTCAGCGCTATCTGGGTTAAACTAACCTAAGAACAAACACAAACACCCATGCCCGAGGGGGGGATTCGAAACCCCGATGGCGATCGGTCGCGCGCACCGCAGCACGACGCCCCAATGCGCACGGCTAATCCGCCGCGGCGTACTCCTCTCCCTTCTTCCTTGTCATATTCCGGTTGCGTTTGTTTCACGAAAATAGCGCATTACAGGTATATACATATACATCACTCCACCCATACTCCGCCGGCGACGGTGGCCGAGGGGACTAAGGCGCTCCAGTCACGGTCTGCACGGCCACTACAGTTGGGGGTTCGAATCCCCCCTCGGGCATGGATATTTGTGCCGTCCTAGTTCGTAAGTAGTTCATAAGTAGTTTGTAAGTTTAGGGACTGATGACCACGTAGTTGAGTCCCATAGACTATACAAACATTCAAACAACATTCCCATGCCCCGCAAGGCACCTCATCGTGTATGCAACTGTGTACCACTAGTACTTCCTCTTCCTATTCCAGTCGTGTAAGATTGGCGGAAAAAAAATAAAAATATTAAACATAAGGAGAGGCATTGAGTGAAAATTTATGCTGTGGCCGGAATTCGAACCCGGGACCTCCTACTTGCTAGATAGTAAATACCATTCTTTTTTTCACCTGCTAGATCTATGGTTCGCCGTCGTTCGCTCAGTTTTTTCGTGGTTGTTCGTTGAATTGTCAGCTAACACAGCGTTGTAGCCAAAGCAACTACACGGACTGTCTTAAAGCACGTCTCCCTCCACACCACATACTTTAATTCTGCCTCATGTTCCCTGTGAAACACGTATCAAATTCGCAGGGCTCTCCTACATTGGAATAGCACCCCAGCAAATAGCGAATTGGAATTATCCCGCCTTGTTCCTCACGCCGAAGTGATACCTTTGGTATAACGAGACATTGTTGTCTCAAGGATATATATATCCTCGTCGCCACTTTTGTGTCTCGTTTCCGCCGGTTGTCCTGGGTGTCGGTGGCCGAGTAGAGAGAGAGACCGACACAGGAAAATAGGATGTTCAGTCACGGTCTGCACGGCTCCTACGGTCGGGGGTTCGAATCCCCCCCTCGGGCATGGATATTTGTGCCGTCCTAGTTCGTAAGTAGTTCATAAGTAGTTTGTAAGTTTAGGGACTGATGACCCCGTAGTTATGTCCCATAAGCTGCACAAACATTTGAACATTTGATTTGAAAATAGGATGCACGCGTGTGCAGGTACGGAGGTGACCAGCCAGTGGGACAGAAGAAACTAGAAACACTAAGCTAGATTAGTATAAGAGATATATTTCACAGAAATAATACATTACTTAACTTGGAGAGCAGCAGACTAGTAGAATGCTGATGCATAGTTTAGGTACAGGCCTGCCTACTGATGATTCCTAGTGCCTATCCGATAGCCAAGTCTTAACTGGTGCCTATCTGATTCCCGAGTGAACGACGCCGTTCAGTGGTGGCCACGAACGGAGTTGCAGCAGAGGGGCCGGCCGCGGTGGCCGAGGGGACTGAGGCGCTCCAGTCACGGTCTACACGGCCACTACGGTCGGGGTTCGAATCCCCCCTCGGGCATGGATATTTGTGCCGTCCTAGTTCGTAAGTAGTTCGTAAGTTTAGAGACTGATGACCCAGTCGTTACGTCCCATAAGCTTAAGAAACATTTGAACATTTTTTTTTGCAGCAGAGGGCGCTCGTGGCTGACGTCGTAAGAACGCCGCGCCGTGCGTGCATGGCGGCGCGCGGCGTAAGTACGTGGCGCGCGCTGTAGATTTGTGCGACACCACACACACACACACTCACACACACACACACACACACACACACACACACACACATGTGTGTGTGTGTGTCTGTGTGTGTAAAATGAGTAAATAAAAATTGCCGGTATGCCTCCATGTCGACTCTAATATCTCCAATTTTATGCTTCTGGTCGGTTATGCTTCTGATTGTTTCGCGAGATGTATGTAGGAGGAAGCAATATGCTGATGACTCTTCGAGAAATGCATACGCTCGGATCTGACAGAAGCCGTACAGCGATGTAAAGCATAGTGGGGCCATAAGAATAATTTCAAATTACAGCAAATTTTTCTGGATAATTGCTAACTTAATTTTTGTTTTAAGCATTTACTATGACTTTTCTGGGTATACTTATCCTATTGATGAAATGTTACTCGATTTACCTTCCCGATTACACAAAAGTGCATTTCATTGGGGCTATTCGAATAGTGGCAGGGGCTATTTGACTAAACTAACGTAAACTATGGTCAGATACACAACTAAATTCCATGGATGGTTAACTGAAAATATGCTAATTTCTATTTAATGCTCATTACCTCTAATAATATAATAATTACAATAGTATGAACAATGGTAGCGTCAGATTAATAGAATGTAGCCGTTATGTAATGTTTCTGTCCTCACAAATCATCTGCAGCGCTCACAGTCAAACTGCTTACGACTTGTCACACCGACTGTGTCCATAATAGCAGTAGGTACACGTTTGGCATTGTATTAATCGACGTTTATCTTCAAAACGTGACCATTTCCCCTAGCAGAATAGACATTCCCATTGTGTGGCTACATCTTGTTTCTGTTAGAACGTTTCACGGTCCCTCTGCTTAGTACGACTGCTGTTGCTTCTTGAGACCCTCTGGTTTTCTCAAGGAAAGATAATAGTTTGACCAGCATATGACATGTCAAATATGTCGGTCAAACTATTAGGACTATTGAGGACCGTTGTATTGAGCATAAATGACACACACGTTTACAACAGCCAAACAAATCTGCTGTGACCGAACAATGTCTTGACACAGGTCACCCTATTGAATACAACAAAACGAAAGTTCTGGCATGAACTTCCAACTATTGGGACTGTGTTATCAACAAAGCAATGGAAATAAAACTAGCTGACAACCTTATGAATAGGATGGAGGATTTTGCTTAAATTCCGCTTGGGAACCTGCCCTCTCACTTGTCAAAAAACAGAGGGACAAAACTAATCCGACCTCATCCGTTGAGAACATGTTTATTACCGATACCCTGACCGTTTCATCTTGGCGTGTCGGCGCTGTGTGTTTGCCTCGTGTGTGTAGCCTTTCCTGTTTACTCATTGAAAACCGAGGTTTTAAAGATCGTTGCACATTGATTCCTCACTGCAGTTTCGCCTTGAAAATGGCAGGGTGGTCTCCTGCCGAAATATCGGCCGTCGTCGATTTTGGTACCTGGCAGCATTCCCGTAAGTTTTTCGAAGTTGTTATTCGCCAGGAGAAATTAAGGAATCACATCCTGACGAAAGTTGACCTCGAGAAGCGACAAATAAAATTTTATTTATCATCAAGACCTATTGTCAAGTGACATTTTATTGTTTGACGATATGTGTTGTTGTTGTGGTCTTCAGTCCGGAGACTGGTTTGATGCAGCTCTCCACCCTACTCTATCCTGAGCAAGCCTTTTCATCTCCTCATAAGAACGGCAACTCATATCCACTTGAATCTGCTTTCTATACGCGTCTCTTGGTCTCCCTCTGCGATTTTTACCCCACACACTTCCCTCCAATGCTAAATTTACGATTCCTCGATGTCTAAGAATGTGTCCTACCAAGCGATCCCTTCTTTTGGTCAGGGTATGCCAAAAATTCATTTTCTCACCAATTCTGTTCAGTACCTCTTCATTAGTTATGCGATCTACCCATCTAATCTTCAGCATTTTTCTGTAGCACCACATTTCAAAACCCTCTATTCTCTTTCTGTCCGCACTGCTTATCGTCCATGTTTCACTCCCGTACAAGGCAACACTCCACGCAAATGCCTTCAGAAAAGACTTCCTTACACTTAAATTAATATTCGATGTTAGCAAATTTCTCTTTTTCAAAAATGCTTTTCTTCCCATTGCCATTCTGCATTTTATATCCTCTGTACTGCGACCATCGCATGTTATTTTACTACCCAAGTAACAAAACTCATCTACCACCTTCATTGTTTCGTTACCTAATCTAATTCCTTCAGCATCGCCTGATAATCTAAGACCGCATTCCATTATTTTTGTTTTGCTTTTGTTAATGTTCATTTTATACGTTCTCTTCAACACACTGTCCATTCCATTCAACTGCTCTTCCAGGTCATTTGCCGTCTCTGACAGAATTACAATGTCATCAGCAAAACGCAATGTTTTTATTTCTTCCCCCTGAACTTTAATCCCTATTCTAAATTTTTTCTTGCTTTCCTTCACCGCCTACAAATTGAATAACATCGGTGAAAGGCTACAACCCTGTCTTACTCCCTTCCCAACTGATGCTTCCCTTTCATGCCCTTCGAGTCTAATAACTGCGGTCTGGCTTTTGTACAAATTGTAAATAACTCTCCTTTCCCTGTATTTTATCCCTGCTGACTTCAGAATTTGGAAGAGTGTATTCCAGTCAACATTGTCAAAAGCCTTCTCTAAATCTACAAATCCAGAAATGTAGGTTTGCCTTTCCTTAATCTATCTTCTAGGATAAGCCGTAAAGTGAGTATTGCCTCCCGGGTTCCTATGTTCCTCCTGAACCCAAACTGATCTTCCCCGAGGTCAGCTTCTACCAGCTTTCCATTCTCCTGTAGATAATTCGTGTTAAAATTTTGCCACCATGACTTATCAAACTGATGGTTCTGTAATTTTCACACCTGTCTGCACCTGATTTCTTTGGAATGGGGATTATTACATTTTTCTTAAAGTCTGAGGGTACTTCGCCTGTCTCATACATCCTACACACCAGTTCAAATAGTTTTGTCATGGCTGGCTCTCCCAGAGACTTTAGTAGCTCTGAGGGTATGTCATCTACTCCTGGGGCCTTGTTCTGACCTAGGTCTTTCAGGGCTCTGTCAAATTCATCTCTCAGTACAGTTTCTCCCATTTCATCTTGATCTACTTCCTCTTCCCTTCCTACAACATCGTCTCTAAGTTCATTTCCTTTGTAGAGCTGTTCTATGTATTCTTTCCACCTTTCGGCTTTCCCTTCTTTGCTGAGAACTGGTTTTCCATCTGAGTTCTTGATATTCGTAGAGTTGCTTTTCTTGTCCCCAAATGTTTCTTTTATTTTCCTGTAGGCGGTATCTGCTTTTCCCCGTCTTATACATTCTTCTACATCCTTGCATTTGCCTTCTAGCCACTCCTGCTTAGCCATTTTGCACTTCCTATCAATCTCATTTTTTAGTCGACTGTACTCCATTTTGCCTGTTTCATTTACTGCATTTTTATATTTTCTCCTTTCATCAATTAAATTTAGAATTTCCTGTGATATCCAAGGATTTTTTGTAGGTCTTGCCTTTCTACCTATTTTGTCCTCTGCTGCCTTCACTATTTCATCTCTCAATGCTACCCATTCCTCTTCTACTGTTTTATTTCCCCCTATTTCTGTCAATTCTTGCCTAAATCTCTTTATGAAATTCTCCAGAACTTCACGTTCCTTCAATTTATCTAGGTTCCATCTCCTTATTTTCCTACCTTTCTGCAGTTTTTTCAGTTTCAGCCTACAGTTCATGACTAACAAGTTATGGTCAGAGTGTATATCTGCCCCTGGGTATGTCTTACAGTTTATAACTTGGTTCCGGAATCTATGTTTTACCATTATAAAATCTATCTGATACCTTCCAGTGTCTCCTGGTCTCTTCCAAGTATACAACCATCTTTTGTGATTCTTAAACCACGTGTTTGTTACGATTAAATCATGTTCCGTGCAAAATTCTACCAGGCGGCTTCCTCTTTCATTCCTTTTGCCCAGTCCATATTCACCTACTATTTTTCCTTCTCTTCCTTGTCCTACTACCGAATTCCAGTCTCCCATCACAATTAAGTTTTCCTCTCCCTTAACTGTCTGAATAATTTCCTTTAGCTCCTAATATATTTCTTCTATATCCTCATCATCGGCAGAGCTAGTTGGCATATAAACCTGTACTACTGTTGTCGGTGTTGGCTTCTATCTATCTATCTATCTATCTATCTTGACAATGATAATGCGATCACTGTGCTGGTCATAGTAGTTTACCCGCATTCCTATTTTCTTATTCATTATCAGTCCTACTCCTGTGATACCCCCAACTGATTTTGTACTTATAATCCTGTACTCACCTGACCAGAAATCCTGTTCATCATGCCACCGAACCTCACTAATCCCCACTATATCTAACTTCAACCTATCCATTTCCCTTTTTAAATTTTCTAATTTTCTTACCCGATTAAGTGATCTAACATTCCACGCCCCGATCCGTAGAATGCCAGTATTATCTTTCCTGATGACAACATCCTCCTGAGTAGTCCCCGCCCGGAGATCCGAATGGGGGACTATTTTACCTCCGGAATATTTTACCCGAGAGGATGCCATCATCATATTTTCATACAGTAGAGCTGCATGTCCTCGGGAAAAGTAACGGCTGTAGTTTCCCCTAGCTTTCAGCCGTTCGTAGTAACTGTGTGGCAAAGCCACATTAGCTGATGTTACAAGGCCAGCTCAATCAATCATCCAGACTATTGCCCCTGTAACTACTGAAAAGGCTGCTGCCCCTCTTCAGGAACCACACGTTTGTCTGGCCTCTCCACAGATACCCCTCCGCTGTGGTTGCACCTACGGTACGGCTATCTGCATCGTTGAGGCACGCAAGCCACCCCACCTCGGCAATGTCTGTGGTTCATGGGGTTGGTTGACGATATAGTGACAGAAAATGTACCAACATAATCAGTCTGTCTTACTGTTCTGATGATGGTTAATGACCGATACCGGTAGAAATACAATAAACAGCTGATGGTATCATGCTTTTTAAAAGTATATTACGGCTGTTAACACTCATCTCAGTAAAAATTTGAATGGAGACTCTCACTCAGAAAAGCGTCAAGCGAAATTTCATCTGCTTTTTTTCATGTGGACAGGTTTTTCTTTTAATTTTTGGTGGGTTTGGGAACTTTGATATTCAGGTACTCTACGATGGCTCTGTGATCACTACTACCTGTAACACTTTTGATGTTATTTATTAGCTCAGAAGTATGTTGGTGGGAGATCAAGTGTGTTTTCACAACCGTATACTATTTTAGTGGGTTCATTAACTGTTCAACGCAACTTTCGTAGAATGCATTCGGTACAATTTGGGACGATCTTTTTTGGTTGGCCCCAATATGCTGCATATCCTCCGGTAATTCGCTACAGTTTCCATCATTGCGACTTGACGATATACTACAAATTTCTGGATCATGAAAAAAAAAGTGATCGATTGATAGGACACATTCTGAGACATCAAATAACCGTCAGTTGAGCATTGGAGGCAAGTGTGGTGGAGGAACGGGGCCTGATTGGAGAGACCGAGAGACGAGTTCAATGATGAAATTGATGCGGATTGCACTTGAAGAGGTTTGCGCTGGACAGGGTGATGTTGAGATATGCATCAGACCAGTCTTTGGACTGAAAACACAACAAAATGTCCGAAAAGCCACACTGAACTTACAGTGTTATTTAAGAGGTCATTTATATATATTGTGGAAAACATGAGTAGTATAACAATCCCTCGGGGCCCGCTAGAAATCGAATTCACGTTGGAGGACTTTTCTTCGCTGAGAATGAGATGCTGCGATCTGTTAGTTAGAAACACAGTTGCTCCGATATTTTGTTGTGTAAAGTCCCTCGCGCACTCACACCAGTTCCCGAGCTTTCAGGGGAGCGGGGAAAATAATATGAACATCTAACGTAGACACAATGTTTATTTTCTAATAATGACCTGGGCATCCACTGGCTGTCAGAACAACTGCAGTTATTCGCGGAATAAATCAAATGTTCAAATGTTTGTAGAGCTTATGGGACTTAACTACGGGGTCATCAGTCCCTAAACTTACAAACTACTTATGAACTAGCTACAACTAACAACAAATATCCATGCCCGAGGGGGGATTCGAACCCCCGACCGTAGTGGCCGTGCAGATAATGACTGAAGATTCGCGGAATAGTCGGTCAGTTTTTGTCACAGAATATTATCTCATTATTGGCATATTTCAATTACTGATACGGTATCTGTTCTTTTCGGACATGTCATAGCGGCCCCACCTACCATAATAATAGGTAATGTGCCCGATTCACTTCTATTGTTTACTGGTCTTGTAGTTGTTGTTATATAGTTTTGTCCCTTGTCGACATGGTATTTAGATACGGAAAGGCAAATGGCAACGGAAGGTAGGAAGCAAGGTTGTATAGGAATACCTACCCTCACCGACAACGACCACTTTTAGTATATAAAAATGTTTTTTTTTCTTTATTTTGTTTGTTTGTTCGTATTTTATGCAGGGCCATACCGTACATCCGATTGTGATAAAACTTTATTTGTCAACTCATTGCTTGCACTCGCGCGAAGGTTATATGCATGCTAACTTCATATGGTGCATGGCGGAGGGTGCTTTACAATTAGTTAATTCGGTTCTTACGCCTTCATGCTGAAATGGTTGGACGGGTATGAATTAAATTTGGAACAGAGGTAGCTTGTTGTTGTTATGGTCTTCAGTCCGGAGACTGGTTTGTGTACTGCGACCGTCATATGTTATTTTACTATTCAAGTAACGAAACTCATCTACCACCTTCATTGTTTCATTACCTAATCTAATTCCTTCAGCATCTCCTGATTTTCAAAGACGGTATGCCGTTATCTTTGTTTTGCTCTTGTTAATGTTCATTTTATACGCTCTCTTCAACACACTTTCCATTCCATTCCTCTTTCAGGTCCTTTGCTGTCTCTGACAAAATTACAATGTCTTCAGCAAAACACAATGTTTTTATTTATTCACCCTGAACTTTAATCCCTGTTCCAAATTTATTCTTGTTTTCTTTCAGCGCCTGCTCGATGTAAAAAATGGATTACATCGGAGAAAGGCTACAACCCTGTCATACTCCCTTCCCAACTAATGCTTCTTTTTCATGCCCTTCGAGTCTAATAAATTGGTACAAGTTGTAAATAACTCTCCTTTCCCTGTATTTTTCCCCTGCTGAGTTCAGAATTTGAAAGAGTGTATTCTAATCAACATTGTCAAAAGCTTTCTCCAATTCTACAGAAGCTAAAAATGTAGGTTTGCCTTACCTTAATCTAAGATACGTCGTAAAGTGAGTATTGCCTCCCGTGTTCCTACGTTCCTTCTGAATCCAAACTGATCTTCCCGAGGTCAGCTTCTGCCAGCTTTTCCATTCTCCTGTAGACAATTCATGTTAAAATTTTGCGACCATTACTTATCAAATTGATGGTTCTGTAAGTTTCACACCTGTCTGCGCCTGATTTCTTTGGATTGGGGAAGTGAGAAGGTAGTTCCTCTATCTCATACATCTTACGCACCAGGTGAAATATAGTTTTGTCAACTCTGGTTCTCCCAGAGACTTCAGTAGCTCTGAGGGAATGTCATCTACTCCAGGGGCCTTGTTTCGACCTAGGTCTTTCAGGGCTCTGTCAAATTCATCTCTTTAGTATCTCCTTTTTCATCTATTTCCTTTTCCCTTCCTTTGTAGAGCTCCTCTATGTACTCTTTCCATCTGTCAGCTTTCTCTTCTTTGTCGAGAACAGGTTTTCCATCTGAGTTCTTGATATTCGTAGACCTGTTTTTCTTGTCCCCAAATGTCTCTTTTATTTTCCTGTAGGCAGTATCTACTTTTCCTCTTCTTATACATTCTTCTACAGATTTGCATTTAGCCTCTAGCCACTCCTGCTTAGCCATTTTGCACTTGCCGTCAATCTCATTTCTTAGTTGTCTGGACTCCATGTTGCCTATTTCATTTACTGCATTTTTATACTTTCGCCTTTCATCGATTTCATCTACTATGTTCTGTGATATCCAAGTAGTTTTTGTAGGTCTTGTCGTCCTACCTATTTTGTGCTCTGCTGCCTTCACTATTTCATCTCTCAATGTTACCCATTCCTCTTCTACTGTTTTACTTTCCCCCGTTTCTGTCAACTGTTGCCTACAGCTCCCATTGAAATTCTTAAGAATTTCAGGGTCCCTCAATTTATCCAAGTTCCATCTCCTTATTTTCCTACCTTTCTGCAGTTTTTTTCAGTTTCAACCTATAGTTCATGACAAATAAGTTATGGTCAGAGTCTATATCGGCTCCTGGGTATGTCTTACAGTTTAAAATCTGGTTCCGGAATCTATGTTTTACTATTATAAAATCTATCTGATACCTTCTGGTGTCTCCTGGTCTCTTCCACGTATACAACCTTCTTTCGTGATTCTTAAACCAGGTGTTGTTATGATTAAATCATGTTCCGTGCAAAATTCTACCAGGCGACTTTCTCTTACATTCCTTCTGCCCAGTCCATATTCATCAACAATTAAGTTTTCCTTTCCCTCAATAGTCTGAATACATTCCTCATACATTTCTTCAATCTCTTCATCATCGGCAGAGCTAGTTAGCATATATGCCTGTACTACTGTTGTCGGTGTTGGCTTCGCATCTATCTTGACAATGATAATGTGATCACTGTGCTGCTCAAAGCAGTTTACCCGCATTCCTATTTTGTTATATGTGATACCCCCAACTGATTTTGTATTTATAATCCCTCACCAGAAATATTGTTCATCCTGCCACCGAACTTCGCTAATCCCCACTATATCCAACTTCAACCTATCCATCTCCCTTTTTAAATTTTCTAATTTTCCTACCCGATTAAGGGATATAACATTCCACGCTCCGACCAGTAAAATGCCAGTATTGTCTATCCTGATGCCAACATCCTCCTGAGTAGTCCCCACCCGGAGATCCGAATGGGGGACTATTTTACCTCCGGAAAAATAGCTTATACACTGCTGATATCCTGATTAATACATGGGCTACCTTTCGTAAGCCACCGTATGGTGCGTGGCAGAGGGTGCATTACAATGGGTTAATATGTTTGTTGCTCCTTCATGCTGAAACGGAGGGATAGATTTGAATGAAATTTAGAATCGATATAGCTTATACCCTGCATTGATACATGTGCTGCGTTTTGTAAGCCACCGTACAGTGCATGGTGGAGGGCAGCTTAAAATGGCTTGATAATTTTGTTTCTCTCGGTGTGAAAAGAAAAAGGGCGTTGACACAGATAGACAGATTTCATTGAAATGTTGAATGCAGATAGCCTATACCCTGAATAACGCATGAGTTATCTTTGGGAACCCATCGTACGGTGCATGGCAGAGGGCACGTTACCTACAAACTTCGACAAAATCTACAGTTTTTTTTTTATCATGGTGAAATTTTGTTCACTTGATCTTTAAAAGCCGGCCGCGGTGGCCGAGGAGACTAAGGCGCTCCAGTCACGGTCTGCACGGCCACTACGGTCGGGGGTTCGAATCCCCCCTCGGGCATGGATATTTGTGCCGTTCTAGTTCGTAAGTAGTTCATAAGTAGTTTGTAAGTTTAGGGACTGATGACCCCGTAGTTAAGTCCCATAGACTATACAAACATTTGAACATTTTGTTGTTGTTGTTGATCTTCAAAACAAGAGAAATATCACAGTCTACCTAAGATTTTATACCGTGAATGGGTGAGGGTACTTTGCAATAAACTTAGACACCACTTCACTCATCACCATGAAAGTTATATAATTCTTAACACATGGACGAGGCAGTGGACTGAGGAGGTGAGGGAGGAGTTCGACAGACAGACGGGGAGGTGAGGCAGAGGAAGGGGAAGGAGGATATTTGCAGAAAGGGATGTACGAGGAGATGCACAAATAGAGGCGAGATGAGGAACTGAACAGAAAGAGAAGGAAGAGGAGGAGATGGCAGAGAGAAGGCAGAGAAGGTGGACGGATAGAGAAAAGGGAAGGAGAGCTGGACTAATACTGGAGTAACCCGGGTGGTGCCGGGTTTTCAGCTAGTAAGTCAATATTTAGAAAAGTGTATTACCACTTCAGTGATACATGCCCGTTTAAGGAAGCAGGAAATCATTAAGGACTTACTCGAAATCTTCGGACACGACACTGGAGGAAAGTGCGAATATCAATGTGGAAAGCGACCGTCATGACAATACCAGGCAGTTAGCCCGTCAGTGCAGGGTAATAACAACAATTGTTACTACTTTTATATCACTTGCAGCGTGTGCAGGGCTTACTAGCGAAGGACTTTCTTCGTTGGGAGCAGTTTTTTTACTGGTTATTTAACAGGAAATCACGATTAGAAGATTTGTGTCATCCATCCTATTAAGTGGAGTGGTATCTTCAAAAACATTCATCTCTGGGATAGTGTGCAGGACCCACAAACCCCACGTGGTAGCGAATCATCAGCATCGGTGCAGCGGGAATGTGTGGGCCTGGATAATTTGTGACCGTATTTTGGGGCCAGTCCAGAAGTGGGGACACTGGAGCATGCTGCCTTTCACACTTTTCTGATCAAGCATATCCGATGTGCGAGAGAAAACATGCTACGGCAGGACGCAAGCGTAGAGGCACTTGGAAACCGTATTCAAGGCATAGCTGTGGCTGCGTGGTACAGCACATATTAGATTGCAGTCACTGTAACGAAGTATCATTCAATAACTAGTCCCTAGCATGGAACTCATGCATTTAAGCACACCATCAGATCGTTTCGTTTTACGTCCTCTCCTCAATCAAACCCTGTATGAGGCGATAGTTCCGCCATGTTTGAGGTAAATTGAACTGGAGTGCGCCATATTATTTGGGGCTTTGGCTGAAAGCTGGTATGTCACATCCACTAGAGAATATTACCTATTCACAGTTCCACGTTATAAATAAAGATTGATTATTGATTATGGATGTGCATCAAGTTCCGTAAGACTTTATAGAAGCTACAAATTGACGAGCTTGATAGTATATTTCCTAAACATAACGGTAATGAAATTCACGAACCTGTTAGTAATACAGTTACCTTACGAAGAATAACAGTTGATGTTTGCAACAGCAACGAAAGAGCCGCTTTGAAAATACTTCTGTTGAGTATAATCCATGGTATAAACGTGCTGCGAAACATACACCAAATAGTAATTGCTAAGACGAACTGTCATGATCATGGATTTGCATCTATTTTTAGTGTGCTGTAACAACTGTTAGCCTAGTATACATCTATCTGGTGTTTACTAAACGTGTTAAGTCTGAAAACTAGTAACAATTACTATCAAAGGGTCTGGTTGTGGTTTTTGGTGGACAAAATTTTAGTACACGTACAAAAATGACAACGAAATACCGCAGTTAAAAATGCGCCTGGCTCAGCTGCCACAAAAGCATTCCACATAGAAGTAAGGTGTCTTTAATAGCTTACCTTGTTGTCATGCTCAAACAAGTAACGATTGGTACGTGAAATTGGAGTACAACAAAGATGAAGTGACAACATAATATTGCAATAAAAATGCGTTTGTGTTGGCTGCCACAAAATCATTCCACGCCTAAATAACTTATCGTTAATAACTTCCGTTGCTGCCACACTAAAATAAGTACTTTTGGTTGCAAAGAATACAGACATATGAGACATATGCAAGTGAAACATTTCTGGCTGTCAATACTGCTTTCACACTTTGCACTGGTTGCATGTCAACCATGCTCCATGCGCCTGGCTCAGCTGTCACAAAAGCATTCCACAACAAATGAAAATATTTTAAAAACACTCAAATGTGTAGTTTCAAACCACAGGAGAAATAGAAGAAGAAACATGTCAAAAACATAGCAACACTAGCTAGAAAACTGAGCATCTTTTTAGGGTGCGTTTTTCAAGGGAATTACGGGATAGGTCATCTGAAGCTTCACAATTGGGGCAGTTAAGTGCCATTAGTCTGGAATTTTATTTGAGTACGGTATAGACGAACTGAGATCAAACAAGGCAAAACTTTTGATGTTTCTGCACGACGTAATTGTCGTTTAATCACTTTCATTTGTGCATTTAAAAGATACTTCAAGCATATTTCAGCAGCAAAAATTTTACAGACAGTACACACTAAATGCAATATTCACTAAATACAGCACTTGAGACAACAATATACGGTAGACAGACTCCTCTGAAGTGTACTGAGCGCCGTAGATATGGCGGCCGAGTTTCACAGGTTGCCGCAAAAGAGCGCTGTAACTTGTATGTCAGCATGGAGGTAAAAGGAAGTTGAGATGTCGCTAGGGGCGTCTGCTGTACTGCTATTTGAAGCCGGTCGGATGCCAGTTTTGTTTGCTCAAAAGACTCACATGCCCAAATAGAACATAATTTTCTTCAACTTATTAGTGCTGTGAAAACGGTTAGTACATCCATAAACAACGCACTTCTTTTCTGCCGCGGTGGATTAGCCGAGCGGTATAAGGCGCCTCGCTGCGGAACGAGCGGGTGCTTGCCGCCGGAGGTTCGAGTCCTCCCTGGGGCATGGGAGTGTGTGTTTGTCCTTAGGTTAGTTTACCTTAGTTTAAGTAATTTGTTCAAATGTTCAAATGTTTGTTAAGCTTAAGGGACTTAACTGCGGGGTCATCAGTCCCTATAATAGTTTGTAAGCTACGGTCTGATGACCACGCCGTTTGTTACGATAGATTAACAAACATTTGAACATTTGAATTACTTATTTCGACAATTCTTCACAGCAGCTCAGCAGAAAACTTATGTTTTGAACAAACTGTTATGGCGGAGCTAGGTTTTTGTCAGCTTCAAGCTTGGCTTCAAGTTTGTGACGTCATGGCCTCTCCCCTCTTTTTACCTCCATGTGTGCCAGCCACAGACATATATTACTAGACTGGCAATGCGGTACACAGTATCATTGGTGTCACTGAAGTCTCGTCGCCACATTTCTATACTACAAACGTGTGAGCAGTCGTATTTGTATTTACAGAAAACATTCGTAAAAATACAAATCAACCCACATAACTACGGTGTCTTTATAGATTTGACATATTGGTTGAGTCATGCGTTGTATGTAGCTGTAATTTTTCGTACGGCAAACAGAAGATTTAAGGCGAATTCACATTGCTGGTCATGTCAACGTCACGTCACGTTGTATTCACACTGTCCATCGCGTCAATTCGTTATCCTAATACACAATTTTCAAATTGAAGTCATGAGTGGCGATCTTTTAAGTAGAAAGTCATAGTTTAATAATGGAATTGCGGAAACGTTAAATGATTCATTTGTCGTGGATAACATGTATCTTTATTCTTCTCAGTGTTTTTCTCATAATTACAATCTGATTTAAATGTATGTAGCGGTAAAATTTACTTACCATCTCAGTGACAACATCAACAAAACGATAGAAAGCCCTAACCAAGATGTTGATATTCTTAGGAATCTATATAATGTGAGTTGATTAGTGTTTCGTACAGATGAGGAAGTAAACAAATAATCCTGTTCGTGCTCTACGATTGACAGATTTTTGTATGTGTCCTCGTTCACTTAGGAACAGTAATTGTCCTCGTTTTCATGACAAAACCTTTGCATCGTCAAGCGAATGGCTAATGCCAACGTCACACGACTGACAACATAATCACGTGAGGCCGCCTGGACAGTAAGTAAAATTTAAGTGTACGTAACACACTCTCCTCAAAACACGATTTGACAATATAGGCCTATCTGTTAAATTCAGCTATTGCGGATGTGTTAGCTCAAATGCAAATCATGTTCAAACAACTAGTAGGCTAAAGTTCACAACATCATATCGTGTCAGAAGATTGTTATATTACCGTATGGAAACTTTTTGACGCGAGGTGAGGCGACATGGCTTCAGTCAGAGATGCAAGTTTGCCAGTCTAGTAATATATGTCTGTGGTGCGAGCCACTGTATTAAATTTAAGCTCGTTGGTTACCGCTGACTCTCGGAGGCTGCCATATTGCCGGCAGCCGTATTGTTCTCCAAAGATCTTACAACACACATGTTTCACATGCGCCGCAGCTAACAGAGACTCCCAGAGGTGCCTCACAAAGAGAACATCCCAGGGTGACCCTGCCACGTTATTTTGTTCGTAGGAGGCACTCGCTTTACGATTGAAAACGCAGTAGTGGTGATTCTACTAAGAAGAATACTATCAAAATTAAAGGAATAGGATTGCTGGCTATACCTGACGGTCATTCTGTTTTTGTAGAGACTACTTTGAATTTTAGTGTATGGAGGAATTTTAATCAAATTGCGTGGTTATGGTATATCGCCCCAAATTTGCGATTGTATAAGGGATTTCCTGTCAGAGAGGACACAATTCGTAGTAATAGATGGTAAGGCATCGACTAAAACAGAGGTGATATCGGGCGTTCCACAGGATAGTGTTATTGGTCCTCTGCTGTTCCTTAGTTACATAAACGATTTAGGGGAAAAACTAAATACCTCTCCTCCGAAAGCGTATATTGTTGACTCCCACTTACATAGGTAGAAATGATCATCAGAATAAAATACGAGAAATCAGAGCTCGAACGGAGAGATTCAGGTCTTTTTTCTTCCTGCGCGCTATTCGAGAATGGAAGAATGGAATGGGAGATAAATAGTGTAATGGTGGTTCGATGAACCCTCTTCCAGGCACTTGAATGTGATTTGCAGAGTATCCCATGTAGATGTAGATAGATGTAGATGTACTGTTCAAGCAGTCTCTGGATGACTGACTGTGGCAATCGTTCGTTTGGTTCTTTCAATAAGTTCGGAGGACTAGAGAGTTTTAACGATCCTTAATAACTTATAATGAGGCTTGATGAAGGTTTTAATTTCCTAAAACAGTGGTATAATACGGCAATGAGGAAAATATCGTATAAGTGCTAGTCAAGGAACTGATTTGAAGCGACTGTGTAGTAGCAACGAATATCACGGGTACATTGACTAGCAATCTTATTTTCACTTTTACGAAATACTTTTTCCACAGAAACATTTTCCTCATTTGATGACAGCCATCGACACTACGACAGAGAATGTGGGATATTCAGTAAAGGAAATGTCAAACAGTTATGGAATCATAAAGTTCTCTGAAAAAGAGAGAAACGTAGCGCGGTTCTTTCCTGGTTCAGTTTCCGGACAGTTCGCAGAAATCGTCGCCTCGTTGACGGGAAGATCACTGTCGCTGTGTGTTTCCCGATCGCGCAGAGAACAAACGAGATAACGGCGGACGCAGCACGTTTTCCGCCGCTATTGGACATCACGTTTTGCCGCTCGGGGAATCTGTTCGGGGATCGTAGCGGCCGGGCGTTACGTTTCGTAATTAGGTAAATCATTAGGTGGGTATCACACGGCCGTGCGGCTCTCATCAAGGCGAGACCAGCTGTTGTATGCGCTGTTTGCTGTCGCTACTTCCGCTATCGTCATTCTGCGGCAGATAAGTGCCGTGTGGGAAGGGCAGAGTCGTCCGCAACAGGCGGCGCAGTTTCGCAACGTCTCGTTCCAGTCGCGTTAGCAGATTCGCTAACACTCCCCCGTGACTGACGAGATAAGTCAACGGCCGACAAGCGGCGATTGCACGCACCCGACGTCACGAATTCGATTTGTGACGTAGGCGCCGATCGGGATTGTGCAAGCCGCATTTTCGTCTACTGGTTTCACCAACTATAGTTGCGTATCGCGACGAAACACTCGTTGAAATTATTTGCGGCAGAGGTATCAGTTTCATAAACAGATGAGAAATTGTTTTGCATCACCCACCAAACAAACGTTCTTTGGTATTATAGGCCTATACTTCCGTGAATTGGCATTCATAGCGTAATACCTCTTTCTGTTAACGCCAACGGCCTTACCACAGTGGATACACCGGTCCCAGCTAGATCCACCGAAGTTGATCAATGTTGAGCGTGGCCAGCACTTTTATTTATCAGCGTCCAAATATGCCGGGCGCTCTTGAGAAGTGCCGTGCACTCAGCCTTTGTGATGTCAACTGTGATGAAGCCACATTAGTACCCATTAAAATTGCTACACCAAGAAGAAATGCTGTTGATAAACGGGTATTCATTGGACAAGTATACTAGAACTGACATTTGATTACATTTTCACGTTATTTGGGTGCATAGATCCTGAAAATCAGTACCCAGAACAACCACCTCTGCCCATAACGGTCTTGATACGCCTGGGCAGTGAGTGAAACAGAGGTTGGATGGCGTGAACAGGTAGAGATGCCAAGCAGCTTTATCATGATATTACAGTTCATCAAGAGTAGTGACTGGCGTATTGTGACGAGCCAGTTGCTCGGCCACCATTGACTAGACGTTTTCAATTGGTGAGAGATATAGAGTATGTGCTGGCCAGGAGGAGTCGAACATTTTCCGCATCCAGAAAGGCCCGTACAGGACCTGCAACACGCGGTCGTGTATTATCCCGCTGAAATGTAGGGTTTCGCAGGGATCTAATTAAGGATAGAGCCATGGGTCCTAACACATCTGAAATGTAACGGCCACTGTTCAAACTGCCGTCGATGCGAACAAGAGGTGACTGAGACGTGTAACCAATGGCACCCAATACCATCACGCCGGCTGATACGCCAGTATGGCGATGACGAATACACGCTTCCAATGTCCGTTCACTGCGATGTCGCCAAACACGGATGCGACCATCGTGTTGCTATAAACAGAACCTGGATTCATCTGAAAAAAAAATGACGTTTTACCATTCGTCGTTGCTGCGATGCAGCGTCAAGGGTAACCTCAGCCATGGTCTCCGAGCTGATAGTTCATGCTGCTGCAAACGACGTCGAGCTGTTCGTGCAGACGGTTGTTGTCAGGAAAATGTACCCATCTGTTGACTCAGGGATCGAGCGTGGCTGCACGATCCGTTACAGCCATGCGGATAAGATGCCTGTCATCTCCACTGTAAGTGATACGAGATCGTTCGGATCCAGCATGGCATTCCGTATTGCCCTCCTGAACCCATCGATTCCATATGCTGCTAACAGACATTGGATCGCGACCAACGCCAGAAGAAATGTCGCGATACGATAAACCTCAATCGCGATAGGTTACAATCCGACCTTTATCAAATGTTTGTATATGTTTGTACAGCTTATGGGACTTAACTACGGGGTCATCAGTCCTTAAACTTACAAACTACTTACGAACTAGGACGGCACAAATATCCATGCCCAAGGGGGGATTCGAACCCCCGACCGTAGTGGCCGTGGAGACCGTGACTGGAGCGCCTCAGTCTCCTCGGCCACCGCGGCTGGCCCTTTATCAAAGTCGTAAACGTGATGGTACGCATTTCTCCTCCATACACGAGGCTTGAAATTAGCAGGCACAGTGACAGTGATTATTTTATGGTAGCAAGTGACCGTCTTACGCGAAATTAAACTGTTGCGTGTGAAATCAGTTGTAATAGGAAGTGCGTGGCCACTGGATTATGTTACGTCGGTGCGGTAGCCAGCAGTAAGGCCGGTATTACACCATCAAATTATTGGACAAAGAATTGAACGAAGAAAAATTGGACGTAGTTTAATGGGAACGTCGTCCAATATTTCATCAAATGTAAGGACTCGGCTTACATTTGATCAAAGAAATCGCTCGTCTTCTATTTCCTGTAGCGAGAAATGTGACGGCTTAGAGCGATAGTAGTATTACAGCGTCCTTGCTACTTACTACAGCTGTTTTATTTGGAAGTTAAATGTATGACGTAACGTTCGTATTCGTAAAATTGGCTAGTAGTGGCAAGTTTTGTAGAGTTTTTCAGCAGAAAGAAAAAAAAATGATATGAATGTATAAATCAGATGGGGCGTTGTATAACAGGCGACAAGGCCAATTCACGTTGTCCGTCACGTCAAATCGCGTAGCACAATACCCTGTGGTGTAAGTGAGATTGAGTTACAATACGTGACGCAAAAAGTCATAATATACTATCGAACTTGAAGTAAAGCCCCTAAACCTTATTTACGGCTAGAGCTGACTTACAATGTAGTATGATTTTGGTCAACTTGGTGTGCTAAGGGCTGGGAAGTGAAAAAACTTTCAAAACATCGACATCTGTTTGGAAGCGAAAATATGTAGATATAAATACGTCAGACAATTTTTGTAAGGAAATAAATAAAGCCTATTTAATAATCAAATATGTTTCCCCGTTACATTGTTAATAATTTCATGAACAACTTAGATTTTCCTCGTTGTCAGTGCTGACATTTTTCATTTAAAACGTTAGTTAATGAAACTTGCTCTGTCAAGCTTACGATCTTATTCCTTTGTGTCAACATTTCCTGTTACTCCATTATTGTGAACAATGGAGAGCTACATAAAAAATCGCACTGACGTGTTTTCCGGCCCACTTTAGTCTGAAAATTTAGGTAGTGGCGGGATTCGAACCACCGCCCTTTCGCGTCACAGTCCAGCACCTTGACCACAACGCTTTTTTTTTTTTTTTTTTTTTTTTTTTTTTTTTCGGGTAGATCTATGGTTCGCGGTCATTCGTTCAATTCGTTCGTGGTTGTTCGTTGAATGGTTGGCTCAGCTTTTTTTTTTAACACAGAGGGCGTTCAACCCCCTGATCGGGCGCGCTGATCCACGGCGCCCGGCAAAATTATGTGCCGGAAACGCTACGGCTATAAATCGAAACAGAAGTTCTTTAATCTCATACTACTGATGGCCGTTGTTAACTGATGTTAATATGGCATTTGTAGACATTAGATTATCATTTATCGTACGAAGAACGATGTGTTTTTGTTAATTACTCAGTGTGCCGTTGCTTTGAAATTACAACGTGTAAATTACAATAAGAAAATCATCAAATACGCGTGGAATGTCACGTGACATCTCCGAACGGCTGGTTTTCGTTAATTCATTGGAGGGTGTCAAATCACCGTTATTTTTGCAAATATGTCTCAAACGATACGAGATATGAAAAAAACATAAGGGACATAAGTTGTAGAGAATGTTGTCCTCTACCAATTAGGTTATTCAATTTTCGTGTAAGATGAACGGTTCGTTTGCAATTACAATTATTTTCGTTCTCTACCGTATTTTTTGTCCGAAAAAATTGAAAAAGGGAGGTTCTGGTCTCTGGTGACCTACAATCATATCTGTAAAATTTGGTGCTGATCGGTTGAACGGTTCGTCTTAAAAACAGGGAACACGTTACGGACAGGCAGACAGACAGACTTACATCCCAAAATCGCCATTATTTTTGCAAATATCTTTGAAACGCTACGAGATATGAAAAAAACATAACAACGTTGTAGAGAATTTTCTCCTCTACAAATTGGGTTATTCAATTTTCGTGTCAAATGAATAGTTAAGCCGTTATTTTCATTTAAATTTCGAGCTGTCAAAAGACGATCGCAAAGGCCCACTTTTAGTGTTACTACCGTAACCTAAAGTGGGCCAATAAAAAGAGCTGGGGGGGGGGTTCCGCAACGACCCTCCGCCCCCCTCCCCCCTTGGATCCGCCTATGCTCCCGCCTGAGTTGTTCACCGCGCCTTTCAGCTGCGTCGCGTCTGGCTCACGCTCGTTGCGTCTGTGCGTGCGCCATCTTGTTTTTCTCCATCCCTCCACCACCTGGCGATTGCCTGACAACGCATCCAGCTGATCTAGTACATCAAGGAGATTGTTTACTTCGCTCTTATTTACGTACACTAATTTCTTCTGTACAGATATTCAGCTTCTCTGAGAGGATCTGTGAGATGTTGGTTCTTTTCCCAGTAGTGGTGGTAGAAATCCTTGTAACTAGGACAGCCACTATT
Source organism: Locusta migratoria (assembly GCA_026315105.1). NCBI lineage: Eukaryota > Metazoa > Arthropoda > Insecta > Orthoptera > Acrididae > Locusta > Locusta migratoria. The sequence continues at coordinate 941,604,199 of CM048744.1, forward strand.
GTTGAAATTATTGCCCTCAAATATTTCTGTACGAACTTTATCTTCCATCCTTTGTGACCAATACTAATTTCAAGAAGGCGATTACGAAATCTTGATATGTATTACAGGTGTTTGCAACCCCTGTCCCTCATGAAATTTCAAATGTGTTTTTTAACTCGCATTCTATGTTACTAAGATTTTGACAACGTCACATTTTTCCGGTATTTCTTTGATCTTTTGGTCAAGTTCGCACAGTTTACCCTGAATCGCACTCGTATAGCCTTTACAATTTCACGTTACAGTCATGACCTTATTATCCACCAAAACAACATTCTGTTTTATTTTCTCTAACTCGCTTTGTTGTGACTGATATCTTTCTTTGTATACTTTATCGGTTTCAGTTTGTTCATTACGTACTACCTCCATATTATTCCTTACTGCAAACAGTGTCATCCTGTGCATGCATTTTGTTCATTGACTCTTTTGACCTCTACATCTATCTTGTTATTAATTTCTGATTTACAAACATCTAGTTTTTTACTCCATTCTTGTTTTTCATATTTTATCTTTTTAAAACGCTGTTCTGTTTTGGCTTCGTTTATTGTTATCCTGTTTAAATTTAAATGAAAAGAACGGCTTAACTATTCAACTGACACGAAAATTGAATAACCGAATTTGTAGGAGAGAAAATTATCTACATCTTTGTTCTCTTATGTTTTTTTCATATCTCTTAGCGTTTCAAAGATATTTGCAAAAATAACGGCGATTTTGGGATGTAAGTCTGTCTGTCCGTCTGTCCGTAACGTGTTCCCTGTTTTTAAGACGAACCGTTCAATCGATCATCACCAAATTTTACAGACATGATTGTAGGCCGCCAGAGACCAGAATCTCCCTTTTTCAAATTTTTCTGACAAAAAATACGGTAGTAAAACCAAAAAAGGACGTTTGTAATATAATTGTAATTCCAAACGAACCGTTCATCTTACACGAAAATTGAATAACCTAATTGGTAGAGGAGAAAATTCTCTACAACTTATGTCCCTTATGTTTTTTCATGTATCGTTTGAGACATATTTGCAAAAATAACGGATATTTGACACCCTCCATTGAATTAATGAAAACCAGCCGTTCGGAGACGTCACGTGATATTCCTCGCGTATTTGATGATTTTCTTATTGTAACTTACTCGTTGTCATTTCAAAGCAACGGCACATTGAGGAATTAACAAAAACACATCGTTCTTCGTACGATAAATGATAATCTAATGTCTACAAATGCCATATCAAACATCAGTTAACAACGGCTATGGATAGTATGAGATTAAAGAACTCCTATCTTGATTTATAGCCGTAGCGTAGTGGGCAAGGTGCTGGACTGTGACGCGAAAGTTCGGTGGTTCGAAACCCGCCACTACTTAACCCTTTTCTCCTAAAAGGGTTTCAGACACTCCTATTAATTAATGTATTATTTATTTATTAATTATTTAACATGCTCCATTACATAGTAATATTACACGTTTGATGGTTAGATTCAGCCGGTTACATCAAATATTTTTGCAAACATAAGTACAGTGTATAACTTGACAGGGTTTACAAAGGAACAAACAATTTTATACATTAGGAAATCTTATAGAATTACAAAAATTGTAAAAGTCTGTAGTGTATTTATGTACTAATTCATATTTACTGATGGGCCATCCTCCTCCTTTGGCAGCTATTTTTTTCCTGAGACGGTCCCTCTCTTTCAATAAATTAATTAACGTATTATTATTTAGATTATTATTTTGTCCAGAATGTTTGCAAAAACTTATGTAGCTACAAATCTAAAGCGGGTTCGTAAAACACGTCAGTTCGATTTTTTTTTTTTTAAATTTAGAATGCACTGAGTCTTCAAAACTGCGAGACTTTTGTTGGGCGTGGGCTAAAGAGGGGTGGCCAGTACTAGAGTCTTTCTACTGAGCCAAAATTTAGCTGATGATGACAAGTTCTTTCACTGTGCCACCCCCCAGCAGGCCGTCCTGGAAGCGCCCCTAATCGTAAGGAAAACAGACCGCCTAGACACGGTCGCTGCCCATCTCGCAGGGAAGAAGCAACACACACAGAGGTAGAGGTGGCAACGTTGGTGGATACATGGAATATTTCTGTAGCAATTAACCTCAAGGGACGGTACTTCTTTATCGCTAGGTGGATAACGACCACCAGGTACATGAGTTGGCTGACAATTTACTTCCTTTTCCTTTATGGCTGTTAGTCCTAACCCTTCTTCATTCAGAACTATATTTTCTTTCATATTCTTCACTATCCAAGAGCAAACTTAGGGAGATGAATTTCGGTACATTACACGACTAGACAAGAAATAATAATAATAATAATAGAACATAGGTGACTTAACATTAAACAAGTAGATATTTTGATTAAAATATGACTAAAGTAGTCCGTCCGTTTTTGGAGTATTGCTGCCTAGTGTGGGGTCCTAATCAGTTGGGTTTGACGGAGGACAGAACATTTAGTAGGTGAAAATATAGATTAAAATTTTGTCGTTGATTCTAACAACGTAGAGAAAACATCTGATTAAAATTACTTGTTAGTTGACAGTTTACGGGCTGGAGCTACCTTCCTCCAATCAGAGCGCTCAACGTCACGCCCAGACCCCTGTTGCCAACCTGCCGCAACAGGTGGACAGCTCGCGTCCATTGTTGGCTAGTGCTGTGTAGAAGCGTGCGTCTTAGGTTAGCAACCGTTTTCTTTGCTGTCGTTGTGCGTGTGTGTTGTTATTTGCTGTCGTCGTAATATCTGCACTGGAGGGCTGTTATGATGCATACAAAGCGAGTAATAGATGAATCATGGGAAAAATGAAAGACTTCTGGAAGACAGTGTGACGGAACTCATTACTTTCAGCGGTTCATCCACCTTGGAAACTTCTCGTGATTCGGAAATGAGTGATATCTACCTTCTTTCCGATGATGCTACAGCTTGCAGTTAGCAGTCGGTGGAAGTATGTACACACAGAAAATTTCCTTAATTTTAAACGGTGAGCTTCGTTCTGCAATACATGTGCTGTGACTGCGTCGCCTATGAGCTGTAATGCGTCTGCTCATTGAGAACAGTTCCATGTAACTAATTAAGGCGAAAAGTTATAGTTTGTTTTTAGCGTTGACTTCTGTTTCGAATTTGCTCGTAGATGTAAATTGTAATCGTCGAGTATGGGCATATTCTACATTCAGATGCTGACAAAGCTTCATGAACCAACCACACAGCGTTAGTGTGTGTGACATCGGAAGAGTCCAAAGACAGGAAGCTCGTTTCGTATTGCCACGATACAGGGGAGACAGCGTCACGGAAATGATACAGGATCTGGGATGGGAATCATTACAACAACGGCGCTTATCACTGCGGCGTCGGCTACTTACGAAACTCCAATCGCCAACATTCTCCTCCGAATGCGAAAATACATTCTTGACTCCCACTTACATAGGTAGAAATGACCATCAGAATAAAATACGAGAACGGAGAGATCCAGGTATAATTCCTTCCCTCGCGCTATTCCAGAATGGGATGGGAGATGGTATAACGGTGGTTCCATGAACCCTCTGCCAGGCACTTTAATTTGATTTGCAGAGTATCCCATTCAGAGGCAGATGTAATGCATCTGAAATCTATACACAGTCATAAAGCGTTTTACAGCAAAAATATTTTACATGTAGGCTTATAAGAAAATTAGAATGACAGCAAAACAACAACAAATACACCAGGAATATTATTAAGCTAGGTTGCAAATCTATTATATAAATCATAAATATTAAGAGGAATGTTAAAATGAAGTAGCGACGCTGAAGGAGTAATGTTTACGCACAAGGTGAGTGACAATACGTATATAACAGCTAGGTCTTCTGTAAATAGAAAGAGTAGGTGGTCTGTTGTAGGTGCAAACTGGTAAAGTTTAAGGGACTGTGAGATACTTGGGTGTAAATGTAGAGGTATTCATGGCAACAGAAGTTGGCCCCAAATTATGTACAAGTGATGAATTATTAGGTAATGAAATACAACTAGATTATATGAATGTTATATGGCGACTAGGAGTCGGACCAATAGGTGAAATATATAGTATTTGTTATGTGAAGGAAATAAATGATGAAAGAAATATCGACGTTATTAGGAGACAGAAGTCGGCTAATTATGTGTATGACTATGGTGTATGGCGTACGAGTCAGCCCTTTTGTATATTCTTAGTTTACTTAGTTGCTATGGAACACAACGTTGTATTCTAATACAAGCATTCTAATGCAGAACAGGTAGAGCCAGTTAATTAAAAAATGTATAGAAAATAGATTTTTTGTAATAAATACAGCGTTATGATGCTTAAACCCAATGCCTGTAAATAGTTTTCAGGAATCAACGAGTAAATAACTAAACAAGTTGCCATAAGATCAAATGTCTCGAAATATCTACTTCTTAACAAATTGAATACACAGTGGGAACTTGATTAACGAGTACAGTTCATTTCTGACTCTTACCTGAAATGGAAAACACCCGTTATCATCATCGTCATCATCATCAGAGACTGATTATGCTTTTCAGCGTTCAGTCTGGAGCATAGTACCTCTAATAAAATTACTCCATGATCCCCTATTCAGTGCTAACATTGACGCCTCGTCTGATGTTATGCCTTTTACTGCAAAATCATTATGCACCGAATCTAAGTACTTTCTTCTTACCCTCCGCTGCCGAGCTCACGAGTCTCTTAGGTAACCTTGCTTCTCCCAAGCGTTCGCTCTAACTGCTTCATCTATGGTGTTCATTCCCAGTTTTCCTTTGATTTCATCATTATGGACACCCTCCTGCCATTGTTCCCATCTAATAGTACCTGCAATCATTCTTGCTATTTTCATATCTGTAACCTCTACCTTGTGAATAAGGTAACCTGTATCCACCCAACTTTCACTCCCATAGAACAAAGTTGGTCGAAAGATTGAGCGGTGCACTGCTAACGTAGTCTTGGTACTTACTTCCTTTTTGCAGAAGAGAGTAGATCTTTGTTGAGCACTCACTGCATTAGCTTTGCTGCACCTCGATTCCAGTTATTTCACTATGTTGCCATCCTGTGAGAAAATACATCCCAGGTACTTGAAACTGTCTACCTGTTCTAACTTTGTTCCTCCTATTTGGCACTCAATCTGTTTGAATCTCTTTCCCACAGACATTACTTTCGTGTTGGAGATGCTGATCTTCATATCATAAGCCTTGCACCTCCGATAGAGCTCTGAAATATTAGTTTGCAACCTTTCAATCGAATCGGCCATTACAACTAAGTCATCCGCATATGCGAGACTGCTTATTTTGTTTTCATCTACTTTTTCCCGCCCTGCCGGTCTACTGTTTTCATGAACAACAGTGGTGACAGGTTACAGCCTAGTCTTACCCCTGAAACTACCTTGAACCATGATCTTAATTTGCCATCTATTCTAACTGCTGCCTGACAGTCTACGTAAAGCCCTTTAATTGCCTGCAGAAGTTTGCCTCCTATACCATAATTTTGAAGAACTGACAGTAGCTTCCTCCTAGGAACACGGTCATAAGCCTTTTCCAGATCTATGAAACATAGATACAATTCCTTGTTCCACTCATAGCACTTTTCCATTACCTGCCGTAAGCTAAAGAACTTGTCCTGGCAGCCTCTAAGAGGCCTAAACCCACACTGATTTTCATTTAACTTGTCCTCAATTAATACTCGCACTCTCTTTCAACAATACCTGAGAATATTTTGCCTACAACGCTAATTAAAGAGATACCTCGATAGCTGTTGCAATCTTTTCTGTTTCCATGTTTGAAAATTGGCGTGATTATTGCTTTCGTACAGTCAGACGGAACTTTTCCCGATTACCACGCCTTTGCAATTATCCTGTGCAACCATTTGAGACCTGATATTCCACTGTGTTTGACGAGTTCCGGCTTAATTTCATCCACCCCAGCCGCTTTATTGCACTGTAATCTGCTGACCATTTTCTCCACTTCCTCAAATGAGATCCTGTTTCCATCGTAGTTCCTATCCCATTCTACCCGCGGCTTGACCCAGAGTTTCTAGATTGTTTCCAAAGTCTTCCCATGATTTCTGCAATTATCCGTTTGGCTTGGTTTCTTTCTTCAACATAACTTTCTCTGCCTGATTTCTAGTATGGAGCCATTTTTGAAATGCCTTCTTTTTCATTTTACAGGCTGCCTTAACTGTGTCATTCCACCAAGCTGTCTGCTTCTTCCTGCCTTTACACACTACTGTTCCAAGACATTCTCTAGCTGCTTCCAGTAGTGTGTCCCTGTACCTTGACCATTCCTCTTCCACTGACTGTAAATCATTACATTCAACTAACTGGTACCTTTCCGAGATCATTGTTATGTATTTGTGCCTAATTTCCTTGTCTTGAAGCTTCTCCACTCTTATCCTTCTACACATGGACCTGACTTTCTGCTCTTTTGGCCTCACAAAACCAATGTCACTGCAGATTAAATAATGATCAGTATCATCAAAGAACTCCCTGAAAACACGTGTGTCGTCGGCTGTCTTCCTGAATTTCTGGTCTGTTATTATATAGTCAATGATATATCTGGTTCCCCTTCCTTCCTAAGTATAACGGTGAATGTCCTTATGCTTAAAGAAGGAGTTTGTGCTAACTAAGCCCTTACTGGAACAGAAATCCAAGAGCTGTTTTCTGTTCCTGTTGGCCTCCATATCCTCTCCAAACTTACCCATAACCTTTTCATAACCTTCTGTTCGATTTCCTATCCTGGCGTTGAAATCACCCATGAGTAAAACATTATCCTTATCCTTCACTCTAACAACTACATCACTAAGTGCGTTGTAAAATCTGTCCATCTCATCTTGATCTGTCCTTTCACAGGGTGAATACACTGCCACAACCCTAATTTTCTTACTGGGGATGGCCAAATCTATCCACATCAGTCGTTCATTTACATACCTTACTGCAATTATGCTGGGTTCGATTGCTTTCCTGATGTAAAATCCTACACCCCACTGTGCTCTTCCTACTTCGACTCCTGACAGGTAGACCTTGTATTCTCCGACTTCGTCCTCTTTCTCTCCCCTTACTCTAACATCACTAACAGCTAAAACATCTAACCCCATCTTACTTGAAGCCTCCGCCAGCTCTACCTTCTTCCCATTGTAATCCCCATCTCATTCCAGATCGTTTGCCAAGTCGTATCGGAGGAGTCCCTGGTCTGTCAATTAGAGGTGGGACTCCATCACCTCCAAAGGTCCGAGGCATTTTGCTCTGATTGTTGCCAGCATGATATTGAAGTACCTGGGAAGCAGGTTGCTAGCCTTACTTGCCCAGGGCCCCACTGGGTTTTACCTCTAACGGTTGAAGGACTAACCGGTGGATTTGGTAGTCTTTGCCGTCTGAGCACAAAGGTGGCCACGACTCAGAATATGTCGGAGATGCCCAACCTTATTCCAAAGTAACTGGTATCCCGTCAGGACCACTTACATGTCCATCCATACGTTTCCCGTGGTTCATGAACTAGGACATGTCTATAGGAACCCACATCAAGAACCACAACACGCGTTATGCAAAATATATATTATGCAAAATATTCTAGACATTCTTTCAATAAAGTACAATACTGCACATTATTTTTTACAGCCGCGGCGGAGTGGCCAAACGCATTGATGTGCTATGCTCTGATGCGCGAGACCGTTCCCTGTCGGGGGTTCTAATCCCCCCTTCGGCATGGATGTTTGTGTCGTTTTTAGTATAAGTTAGTTCATAAGGAGTGTTTTTTTTTTTTTTTTTTTTTTTTTTTTTTTTTTTTTTTTTTTTTTACTGATGACCCCGCAGTTAAGCCTCTTAAGCTTCACAAATTTTTGAACATTTTATTTTTTACAAGGAAGTTGTACCATCAGAAAGAAAATTATATTCGTTACCTCTGACATCACAAAAATGGTAGCATTATGATCTTTTGGGGGTGGGGCTGGGAAGCAGGGAGGGGAGAACGCCAGAATATTTTTTATTCTAAGAGGGTAGTGTATTTAAAAAGTTGCGATACGGAAGCAGTTTCATTTCTCTCGCAGGCGGATTAATTTCCCGTGTCTTATATAATGCCGAGTAATTGTGAATTATATGAATTCTTGATACTATACCATCCAATGATAGGGCCTGTGATGCGTGGAACCACAGCGCTGCCAAATCATTTCCGCTAAATTTCACGGATTTTGTACACAGTCAGCAGGTTCAAATTGTCATTTACCTGTCAACGGATTTTTAATGGATTTGTGTATTTTTGTTTGCAACATTATATTTCTGTTTAATTCATTGTTTCTATTGTACTTCATACCATTCATGTACTTATCGCATACGTATGACGTTTAATAATCGATTTCGATGTAGTTATTCTCCTGCCTCAACACAACAGGGAGTATACTTAGGTCATGAAGTCGAAGTCTTGCTACAAGATATGAAAACTTCGAACAGAATTTCATTTGAGATTGTCATAAGGAAAAGATGTGAACATTTCGTTGCCCTTGCTTCTGAGCTGCAACGCCGCTTGCCCCACAATGTAATGAAGTTCTGAAAGACATATCTTTAATTGATCCAAGAGAATCAATAGTATCCCTGGCTAAGGAATGGGCTTCTCAGACAGTACAGTCACCAAAATTGATTTTCAGTGGTCCAAGCTCGCTACTGTCCAATAAAAAGAAATAAACAATACTGCGGCTTTCTGGAATGAAATTAGATCATACAGAGATGCCAGAGTTTTAAATCCTTTCCAAGAATTTTTAGATTTGGTCCTTACCCTGTTGGTTGTACCATGGTCCAATGCAGATGTGGAAAGCGCCTTCAGCCAACTAAATTTGTTAAAAACGTCCCTCTGGCACAGACTAACTACTACTATAGTCAACGCCATTATAACAGTAAGAGCTGGTCTTAGTAGTCCTGGCAAGTGTTGTCACGATTATGAGCTGCCGGAGCATGTTCTGCAAGAAATGGGCATCATGAAAGTATACACCAATGATATTTCTACATCCGACTACGGTACTTCAGGATCTTCAGCAGGGAGCATGGAAGGCACCATATTGCAGGAGAAGTAAAATATTGTGGAACTACATTAATGTGGAATCGAAACTTAGTAAACTTCCTTTAGAAACAGTAGTAGTATTAATAATAGTAGTAGTAGTAGTAGCAATAGTAGTATACAATGCCGAAGGAAAAAAATCTTTGGAAGTTATCAGTGCATTGAAATTTCAGTTTTAGAATGGTAAATAACAACAGTAAGTATCAATAAAATTCTTCTGGGTATGAAACCGCGTCGTCATTTTATAAATTCCACCGACGTTTCGGCCGCTGTTGCAGGCGGCCTTCATCAGGGTCTGTGTCTGACTGCTGAATATACGATATCTTGGGATTTATATAGCTGCGGCTGAGGGAAAGGAAGGGGGACGTTGGTTTGCCTTTATTGGTGGTTATATTATTTCACGCCATTGGTGGAAATCGGCAATGATGATTGGTGTTTTAGAGGCTAGTTTTCCATGTGATTGGGGGTTACATTCTTCCCCCTTATTGGTCGAAATGAACGTTTCCGATTGGCTTTTGTATTAGAAGTTGCTATTGGCGGAATGGACCTGAGAGAACGGACGGCGGTTGTGCCGTGCCGCTGTTGACTTGTTGCCTGGCGCAGACGGCGGCGGGCCGGTGCTCTGCGTGTTCGCGGCCGCTGTGGTCTCCGGGGCAGTCTGCGCGGGTCCTTCCGCGCGCGGTGCCGTCACGTAGCGTTGCGACTGCTGGCAGCCAAGACGCCGGCAGTCTGTAGCCATCCTCCCTGTTCATATTGGCGGGACGCTTCACTATTTCTATAGCCTCTCTAATTTTCCTCCTCGCTGAGAATGGTTGTTTCGCCAGCACGCGGGCCTCGCTGAAAGACAACTGTTTTCCGCACTGATTGTGATGCTCAGAAACCGCTGACTTCGTGTGCTGTCCAAGCCGTATGTATCTTTCATGTTCTGAAAGCCTCGTGGAGATTGCTCGCCCGGTCTCTCCTATATAAACCAGCCCACACTCGCAGCTTATTTCATACACGCCTGCATTGCTCAGTTTGTCAACTGCGTCCTTAGTTGAACCTAGGACATCCTTGGTCTTATTGGTGCTGCGGAAGACTGGCTTGATGCCTGCCCGACGTAGAACCTTACCCACACGCTCAGTGACGCCCTGCACGTAAGGTAATAGGGCGATGCATTGTGCTTCCTCTTGCTCCCCTCTATTCCTTTCATTCCTCCTGGACATTGTTTTATGTATCTCGCCCAGTCCGTAGCCATTAGCCGCAAAGGTGGATCTGAGATGTCGTAGTTCCGCCTGTAGGTGATCGTCATCGCTGATCCTGTGGGCCCTCCTTGTTAGTGTTTGTAGGGCGGATTTCTTCTGCATGGGGTGGTGGTGGGAGAAGGAGTGGAGGTACCTTCCCGTGCTGGTAGCCTTTCTGTACACTCTGTGGCCGAGTTTACCATCAGACTTCGACGTCGAGGAAAGGCAGCACTCCATTCTTTTCTACTTCTATCGTGAAATTTATTTTGCTTTGCTGCTGATTGAGATGTTGATGAAAGTTCTTTAGCTCCTCTTCCCCATGTGGCCAGATGACGAAAGTGTCATCAACGTAACGCAGCCAGCATGCTGGGCGTAGTGGCGCTGACTGGAGAGCCGTTTCTTCAAATGCTTGCATGAAGATGTCAGCTGCAATCGGAGAAAGTGGGGAGCCCAGCGGCCGAAACGTCGGTGGAATTTATAAAATGACGACGCGGTTTCATACCCAGAAGAATTTTATTGATAGTGACAACAACCGCGGAAGCCTACGTTTGCATTTAACAACAGTAAGCATTCAGTAGATTTTAGTGGAATTTTAACTCCGGTTTAGCGGAATAAATTTTTCTGAGTTGGCAACGTTCTATAGAAAGAGTTTGGTTATTATTTACGTTGATATCACGATAGAAAGAGTTTGGTTTTCTTCACGTTGATATCGCGGTCGTGTAAGACTGGCAATCTACATTTTCTAACGCTGTTGCCAATAACAGAGGAATGACTGCACATCACTCTTGGGAAGAAATTTTAATAATACTTTCAGACCCAAGGTTGTAGGTGACGTGACATTAAGGACGTTTAAGATACAAAATACATTCAGTAATTCATTACAAAAATAGATTTATTTTGATAAATTTTTTACACATAAAATTGTCTGTTTTTGGCTTTCACTAAAAAATTTTATGTTCTGCACCATCTCACTTTGAAAGAAATGACATAATAACGTCACAGGGTCATATAAAATCAACTGGATCTCAGACACGATAGCTTCACATGTCAAAACAAGGGTATCAACACCTTGTCAACAAGTCTTTCTTGCCCCCATTGTGAGTGTACTGGAAGTTTTCCGACTGCTGGTAGGTACACAGTGTACAAACATGGAACTAAAACACGCTACGCACGTTACCACAAGTGCATCCGAACTTCCTAATGTGAATCACAGAGAAATACAGCGAGCAAAACCAGAACCGCACAATTGTGCGTGCAGGGCCTGAAAGGGATATGATTGAATATGTATGGAAATTTAGCTCCACTTGGCTGAATTTGGAATGTGTATTCCGTGAAATGAGCTAGGGACTGAACATCGATTAAATTTCATGCGAGCTACGGTTTACGAAATTCAGGAAACAGAGGAAATTTTCACTGTATTTAGTCTTACAATTTCAGTTTACGATTGACGTTCGTCTTCCAATTGGACATTTTTCTTGTACATAATGTGACACGTTTGCTGGCAGCGGTTCTAGAAGTGACGTTTTGAATAGAGGTCTCCGCTAGTTAAATACTGATTTATAATATTACACGACAGCGTGTCCGCCAGTCTTCGTTGGTTCATTCCATAGTTTCAATTATTAGTGGATTAGTTTTTTTCAAAAGGGTAATTTTCTGTTGTTAAATAAGGTTCCACACTCGGTTAAAATTAAATATTTCGGTAGGAATGGAAATGTACTAGTGCAGAGGTTCCCAAACGTTTTTGCTCTGTGGCCCTGCAATTGCATAAAAACATCTGGGAGGACCAGTAACTAAATAAAAAGTCACCAACACACGAAAATAGTAGGAAAGTCGTTATATTATATTCACTTAATTATAACAAGAATAAGAAAACTCAAAATCGAGTAGGAAATGTTAAAAAAGCTCAGTGGAATAGTTGACACTGTTTGTCACTTACAAAACAGTCAATATTTGGATTAAAACTGCTCAACTTTAGCCTCAAATCAGTCTCTACATTCAGTCCATTCCTATTTTTTTTCTAAGAGAGTTAAGTTGAAAATGCTCGTTCATATAAATTGTCGAAAAGGCCTTTGAGGTGTTTCAGAGCGATTTTGGCAATTGCTTGATAGTCTTGCCGATCCCTTATCCACGATGTAACCAATGGCCTTATTTGGAAAAAAAACCTAAACAAAAACGATTTTATGGCCTGGTGACATGATACTTCAGTTAACAAGTCTTCTTCAAGTGATGAATTTTCAATTTTTTACTGCACTTCAAAGGGATTTTTCATCGTTTGGCGCACCACTACAACTTATTAAATTTTAACAAGCCCTAAAGTTGCAGAGAGAGGATAGGATGCGGAAGATCTACATCTACTTGAGATACTCTGCAACTCACATTTAAGTGTCTGGAGAGGGTTCATCGAATCACCATTATTCTATTTATCTCCCATTCCATTCTAGAATAGCGCGCGGGAAGAAAGAGCACCTGAATCACCCTGTTCGAGCTCTGATTTTTCGTATTTTATTCTGATGATCATTTGTACCGATATATTTTCGCATTCGGAGGAGAATGTTGGCGACTGGAGGTTCGTAAGTAGCCCACGCCGCAGCGATATGCACCGTTGTTGTAATGATTCCCAGCACAGATCCTGTATCATTTCCGTAACGCTGTCTCCCCTGTATCGTAACAATACGAAAGGAGCTGCCCTTGTTAGGAATCTTTCGATGTCCTCCGTCAAACCCACCAGCCCACACTGGGCTGCAATACTCCAAAAATTGACGGACAAGCGTAGTGTATGCAGTTTCTTTTATAGTTCTGTTGCGTGTTTTAAGGGTTCTGCCAATAAAACGCAGTCTCTGGTTCGTCTTTTCCACATTATCTGCATGTTCTTTCCAATTTAAGTCTGAAGTAATAGTAATTACTAGGTATTTTGAGGAGTTTATGGCCTTCACTTTTGATTGATTTATCTTGTAAACAAAGTTTAACGGATTTCTTTTCGTACTCATGTGGACGACTTCACACTTTCTCATTATTTAGAGTCAATTGCCAATTTCTACACCATAGTGATATCTTATTTAGATCGTTCTGTAGTTAGTTTTGATATTCTGATGATTTTACTACACGGTAAATGACGGCGTCATCTGCAAACAACCTAAGAGAGCTACTTAGATTTTCCCCTAAATCGTTTATGTAAATGAGGATTGACTCCTGAGTGGTGCAGGAGAGAGGTAATAAATGGAATAAGCTAACCGCGTAAGCAAGGTTTCTTTGTTCACACTGTGTAAGTGGGAACTTAGACGTTTCCATCACAACCATCATCCATAACAAAAATCTTTAGTTGGTCACGGAGTTAAAAGAATGTTGACAATACTTTGCTTCTCGACAGCCACCGAAATTCACTCCCCATTTCATCTCACAAAACACTAAACAGTATAGAATTCATTGACCTCGGTTTAATAAAATTGGGAATTTTACTGCATCGTTAAAAGTTTTTGAGATATTCCTCCAAACTTTCACTGCACGTGCCCCTCTTTGTAGACTACTGGCCATTAAAATTGCCGCACCAAGAAGAACAGCAGATGATAACCGGGTATTAATTGGACAAATATATTATACTAAAACTGACATGTTATTACATTTTCACGCAATTGGGATACATAGATCCTGAGAAATCAGTACCCAGAACAACCACCTCTGGCCGTAATAACGGCCTTGATACGCTCTCGCCTTGAGTCAAACAGAGCTTGGATGGGGTGTACAAGTACAGATGCCCATGCAGCTTCGTTCAGAGAAGTTCGTCAAGAGTAGTGGCTGGCGTATTGTGACGAGACAGTTGGTCGGCCACCATTGACCAGACGATTTCAATTGATGATACATCTGGAGAATGTGCTGTCCAGGGCAGCAGTCGAACATTTTCCGTATCCAGAAAGGCATGTACAGGACCTGCAACATGCGGTCGTGCGTTATCCTGCTGAAATGTAGGCTTTCGCAGGGATCGAATGAAGGGCAGAGCCACGGATCGTAACACATCTGAAATATAACGGCCACTGTTCAGGTGCCGTCGATACGAACAAGAGGTGCCCGAGGCGTGTAATCAATGGCACCCCATACCATCACGCCGGGTAATACGCCAGAATGGCGATGACGAATAGACGCTTCCAATGTGCGTTCACCACGATGTCGCGAAACACGCGACCATCATGATGCTGTAAACAGGACCTGGATTCATCTTAAAACATGACTTTTGCCATTCGTGCACCCAGGTTCGTACTTGGGTACACCATCGCAGGCGCTCGTGTCTGTGATGCAGCGTCAAGGGTAACCTCAGCCATAGTCTCCGAGCTGATAATCCATGTTGCAAAGGTCGTCGAACTGTTCGTGCAGATGGTTATTGTCCCCACCTGTTGCCTCAGGGGTCGAGACGTGGCTGCACGATTCGTTATAATCAAGCGGTTAGGATTCCTGTCATCTCAACTGCTAGTGATACGAGGCCGTTGGGATCCAGCACGGCGTTCTTTATTGCCCTCCTGAACCCACCGATTCCATATTTTGCTTACAGTGATTGGATCGCGACCAACGCGAGCAGACACGTAGCGATACGATTAACCGCAATCGCGATAGGCTGCAATCGGACCTTTATCAAAGTCGGAAACGTGATGGTACGCATTTCTCCTCCTTACAAGAGGCATCACAACAAGTTTTCACCAGGCAACGCCGGTCAGCTGCTGTTTGTGTATGAGAAATCGGTTGGAAACTTTCCTCATCTCATCACGTTGTAGGTTTCGCCACTGACGCCAACCTTGTGTGAATGCTCTGAAAAGCTAATCATTTGCATATCAGAGCATCTTCTTCTTGTCGGTTAAATTTAGCGGGCCGGCCGCGGTGGCCGAGGTGACTGAGGCGCTCCAGTCACGGTCAGCACGGCCACTACGGTCGGGGGTTCGAATCCCCCCTCGGGCATGGATATTTGTGCCGTCCTAGTTCGTAAGTAGTTCATAAGTAGTTCGTAAGTTTAGGGACTGATGACCCCGTAGTTAAGTCCCATAAGCTTCACAAACATTTGAACATTTTTTTTAAATTTAGCGTCTATAGCACTTTATCTTGGTGGTATAGCAATTTTAATGGTCAGGAATGTATGTTACAATGTGTCCGCTGAACCAGGGAAGCGATTAATCTGACGACTTACTAGTGATACAGATATCTAAAGGATATTTATTTAATTTTTTTACTCGGTGACCTTGGCAACTGCCGTGTGAAACCCCTGAACCTACCGATAATTTTTATGTTGTCTTTGACTCTGGACGAGTGTTCGCGGCCCAGTGCTAGGCTGCCCCCCGCGGCCCATTTACCGACCACGGCCCATAGTATGTGTAGCTTCTGCAGAGAAGTCTGGAAGTATTACTGAGAAGCAAAATTCACTGAAAAGCCCAAGAAACACCTTCCAAATATCTTGTTGGGCAATGGAGAGCACGACGAAATGCCGCAGCACGACGTGGTATGGACTCGACATGTCTGAAGCAGTGTTGGAGGGAGCTGACACCACGAATACTGCAGGGCTGTACGAGTAGGAAGGGGTGGAGATCTCTTCTGGACCGCACGTTGGAAGGCGTCCAAGATACGCTGAATAATCTTCATGTCTGGGGAGTGTAACAGCCATTTGAGGTGTTTAAATTGAGAAGAGTATTCCTGGAGTCCCTTTGTTACGATTCTGGACGTGCGAGTTGTCGCAATGTACTGCTGGAATTGGCCCAGTCCCTCGCGATCAGGGTTGCCACCTGTCCCTATTTTTCCGGGACAGTCCCGATTTTCACGTTTTGTCGTGCGTCCCGACGGCATATCTGTTTCGTCCCAGTTTTTGGTAAGGACTCGGCTAATTCGTTTGTCTCAAGCTGATGCACGAAACTCGCACTCTGTTCAAGTCTGCCATCCGGCGCCCGCCACACACACTGCGGTAGTGGCTACCGTACCGCAATGTCTCCCTCCTTGTGATGAGAAATTTTATGAAACGTTTGTTTTGGATTTTAAATTACTTTACCAAAATGCACTTGCTTATCGCCAAAGCCACTTTGATTTTAATCAATCAAATCCATTAAAAAAAAAAAAAATTTCACTCACTGCTGAGTTGACATTTACAGATCTTTGTGATGCTGCTTCTGTTTTAGGATTCGATTCAGATGAGGAATTTTCGACCGATGAACTATTTGAAGATTACAGTGTTTTAAAGAAAATATTGACTCACATCAATAAAAATCAAACTATAGAGAAAAAATAGGTAAAAATATTTAACCTCTTCAGGGACAACTTTTTTAAAAACAATTTCAGTTCAATCAGATTTACTAACACGTTTAAAATGTTAAAAAGTTTTTTTTTTCAAATTGCTGTCTTAATAGAAATTCAACAATTTACTCATCAGCAATGATAATAAGAAGTGACCACAATTGTGTACGGAGTGCAAATTTGGTAAATGAGATTGATGGCCACATATGCGTCAATATCCCTGAACAGGTTAAAATCATAGAACATCATAAGTTAAATATGTTATTTGCTATTATATCTCGCGCTTTGATAATTCCGCTCTCAAATGCATCTGTGGTACGAGTTTTTTCTTTAATAACCATGAAATGAACAAATGCCCGTGACCGTCGCTCTGTGGACGTAATAAAAGCAAAGTTGCAAATTTCGCTTAATATGGACATAACATGTTCGGAAGTTTTTAGTATCTACAAAAATGACGGCACATTGTTGAAACCGACTCGTAGTAACAAAAAATATTCACGGAAAAATAATTAAATATATTTATGTAAAAAAAGGTAATAAAATACACACGAGTATAAACGCGTTTTTATTTATTTTCCTACACTTGATGGTCCATAACAGCCCCCCCCCTGCCCCCGCCACCATGCAATTGTCCCGATTTTAGTACCCCGGGAGGTGGCAACGCTGCTCGCAATGCACAACGACCATGAATGGATGCCAGTGATCAAATAGGATGCTTTGTTACGTGTCACCTGTGAGATTCGTATCTAGACGTATCAGGGGTCCCACCTGCACACGCCCCAAACTGTTTCAGAGCCTTCACCACATTGAACAGTACCCTGCTGCCATGCAGGGTCCATGTATTGATGTCATCTGCTAGATACAATTTGAAACGATACTTGTCAGACCAGCCGACGCATGTCCAGTCATCCACAGTCCAACGGCGGTGTTGACGGACCAAGACGGGGCGTAAAGCTATGTATCGTGCACTCAGCAAGGCTACAGGAATAGGCCTTCGGCTCCGAAAATCCGTTTCCATCATGTTTCGTTGAATGGTTCGCACGCCGACACTTGTTGGTGGACCAGCACTGAAATTCGCAGCAATTTCCTGAAGGATTGCACTTCTGTCGCTCTGGACGATTATCTTCAATCGTCGTTGTGTGACGTTACCCCGCATATTTTCTCAAAATGTTTCAAATGTTTGTGTAGCTTAAGGGACTTAACTACGAGGTCATCAGTCCCTAAACTTACAAACTAGTTATGAACTAACTAAGACTAAGGACAGCACAAATATCCATGCCCGAGGGGGATTCGAACCCCGACCGTAGTGGCCGTGCAGACCGTGACTGGAGCGCCTCAGTCCCCTCGGCCACCGCGACCCGTATATTTTCTCATTTATTAAATTAAGACATTTCTAATTTTTTAAATTTTCGGTATGGGCAGTGGTCAGCCGCCCACATCATCTTTCTTAAGCGCCTTTTCCACGATCCGCTTTCTTGCTAAAATCGACTACTCGAAACGTGGACGGCTTCTCTGCCGTCGTTTAAATCAGGATCCAACCACGGCGCGGGTGCGACTATGACGTCAATAATCTTTCGATTGTGGCGAGTGTGGAGTTCTAAATTTACGAGAGCGGTGAACACTGCGCATGCGCAGAAGCAACGGCTGCACTGTCCAGCAGAAGACGCGAGGTACTGTTTTGTAAACAACGAAGGCAAGTGGTAAGTACGGAATGCCACCACTGGCATTCTTACTTCACGTTTTCCATAGAAATTATAAAAATGTTTTTTTTTAATTAATTTACATTTTTTGTAGAAATGGAGCGGACGAAAGGAAGGCGTTAAGGCTGTTATTTCGGCTTATGAAGAGGAGAGACCCCTTGTGGATATAGAACACCATTTCTATCACAATAAGGAAATTTTAATTGCATCTAGTATTATTTGTGATCTTTGCAGATACTCACTGAAAACATATTTTCTATAATGCATGGAAAGAAATGCTCAAAGTAATGACAAAGCATAAGCAGTTTACCCGAAAGTTACAGCTGAAGATTGTAAAACTAAATTTGGCACACTGCGCTCACATTATGACGCAGAGTTAAAAAAATCGCCAGAGTGAAAACAGTAGGTGTTCTACAGCAGAAGTTTACCATCCACGATCGCATCCAAACGCTTCTCTTCCTGTTCCTGCGCTCTTCCTTTTTGCCTTCCTGCAAAGCGGCGGCGATTGGTACCGTTGCTGCAGCCAATACCACAAAAATTTCATCCATTTCGCCGTGATGGATGAAAGGTTGTGGTTAGAAAGCAAATCAGCACACGGAGTATTACGACGACAACCACAGCGCAAAGACCGCACAGCAGACAGTACACACACAAATTTGGAAGTTTTCGTATGAACGCAAACGACCATGCAAAACAAATCAAATGTCTGTAAATCTATCGGACCAAACTGCGTGGTCATCAGTCCGTAACTTACAAACTACTTAAACCTAAGTAAACTAACCTAAGGACAACACACACACCCATGCCCCAGGGAGGACTCGAACCTCCACGGCGAGTAACCGCGCGCTCCGCGGCGAAACGCTTTAGATCGCTCGGCTACTCCACCGCGGCACACGCAAAACAAATGAAACACGGAACCACCAGGGGCGCTGCAATCGACACACTCGGTTCGAGTAGTCAACCGAGACAAGAAAGTCGTTCGTGTGAAAGGGGCTTTAAGGCACGTGTGTGCAGGCCCTGGGCTCGTCCGTAGCGGTTACAATAGGTTGCTCGGCCGACCGTGGGAATGCTGCCGCTGTCTGGTCAGGGTAAGGAGAGCGGGGCATCACTGTGGCGGGATCTGCTGCAGTTTCTTATGCAAATGTTTATTATTTATGATTAATAACCCTACCATTAACGGTAAGTACATTCATGATTGCAGTAATTATAGCGCACAATGAACAGGAAGCAACGTTAACCGAAATTAAGAAAAAGGAAAGATTGGAAAGATAGATGCCAAGGTCACAATTTTTATTTATTCAAGATGACCGGTTTCGACATTATATGGTGTCATCATCTCATATCATTGACAAAAAACTCCTTTTAATAACGCTTCACATAAAAGCTGGTCGGTGACTTCACTTAGGTGAACAGTCCTGTACTATTAAAGTAGATGAACTACAGTTACCTTACTGTCCTACGAAATCGTCACCCCCACCAAATAACTACGCACCACTGAGCTCTGCGATACGTGTCCTAGAAACTTTGCACGATGTCTTCCTTTGGGATGGTTTTCGAAAGCCTCGTCACGTTTCATTCGATGTCAGGAATATCGTCAGATGTATTTCCTTTCAAAGCGAGTTTGAGTTGAGGGAACACTAAGAGTGTCGATATTTATATGTAAAATCAGGTACTGGTGGGCAGTCATAAATAACATGGATGGCTGGTGAAAATTTAAACAAAAGAATATACATAAAATAATAAACCCCATAGTGCACATGTCTGGTTGAGCACACACATCATTGCATTCATCTTTAAGCAGTACTATAAGTGCGTATATCTCCAACTTCTAAAGCAAACTTTTTATATCACTGACGTCCAAAATTCGTCATACCGCTCTGGTGCGACAGACGGTAGAAAGTCAGCGTAGGTAGTTCAGCGAACATTATGAAGCTGAAGATGTGAGACTGTGGCTACAAAGTGAAGTACTTCGCCCACAAATCTCCTACCGTGAAGTTACTCATGTAATGAAATCGTACAAGAGATCGGTACAACTTCTCACACTGACCAGGAGCAGAAAAGAATATCTACTGGACGCTCGTAAATGAGCACTTCTGAATGCAAAGCACGCTGCAGTGAAGCAATCATTTAGTCGTCTGAGAAAAGAGAAACAAATCTGAATACTTCAAGTAATGCAATATGCACCCTCTAAATAATTGTGAGGTTAGTCATTGGGCACACTGTCATGTGCGTCCTCTCACTAGGAGCGTCAAAAGCCGACTATCTTAATTTTTCTGCAAGCCACATCTCTCCCTAGTGCCACAAAACATCCAATCACGGCTTCAGATTCAAATGTATTGACCTCACCATTTCCTACTGCCGGAACGTTTGCTTGCCAGAAGGATGCTTCTAGAACTTTCTAGAATGTTCTGGATGTTCAAATGTTCAAATGTTTGTATAGTCTATGGGACTTAACTACGGGGTCATCAGTCCCTAAACTTACAAACTACTTATGAACTACCTACAACTAAGGACGGCACAAATATCCATGCCCGAGGGGGGATTCGAACCCTCGACCGTAGTGGCCGAGCTGACCGTGACTGGAGCGCCTCAGCCACCTCGGCCACCGCGGCCGGCAATGTTCCGGAAGAACGGTTGAAATCATCCGCCAATCTCAACGTTTCCTCGCAGTTTCGGCCCGTGGTCTCAGCAGGACAGCCACCGCTGACTTGTCCCGAGTGCTCAATGGTCGCGACAACCCCTGATCAGCGAGCAAAGAATAACATAGAGAGGCTATATGTCTTCATCACAGGCAGTGACTGCACGGCAGCCATCTTGGATGGGTGTAGAAACGGAGTTAGGCCGATAAATGCTCAAAAAAATGTTCAAATGTTTGTTAAGCTTATGGGACTTATCTACGGGGTCATCAGTCCATAAACTTACAAACTACTTATCAATTACCTTCCACTAAGGACGGCACAATATCCATGCCCGAGGGGGGATTCGAGCCCCCGACCGTAGTGGCCGTGCAGACCGTGACTGGAGCGCCTCAGTCCCCTCGGCCACCGCGGCCGGCCCGATAAATGCATAGTTCTTCAAATTTTTCACGCAGACAGGTGAATACTGAAGGGATGCAGCAGTGTTCTTATCAAGTTCAATACGTATTGTGTTTGTATAGAAATAATAATTGAAACCCTTACACTCATATGAAACTAAAATTACTACATGAAAGTTATTCGCCTGCCACTATTTTGTTTTGTGATCAGGAAATTTTCGTCAGCGAGAAAGTTGCAAATAATGAAATGAAATTTTGTTTTTATGTAAACAACTTTTTATAGGTCCTTTGGTTTTCTCAGAAATATGGATAGAATTGAGGGGTGGGACCTTTCAAACTCAACTCGTTGCTTTTAGCAAGCACGGATTTTGTTGCCCACTCATCTCGTACTTTGTGACCAATTTCGATACACATTATTCTAAAATTTTCCATACAATCTTCGTTATTAAAAGGCTACGACCTAAAACTTTTCATCTATCGCCACGCACTACACGCCGATTAATTGGGTAATATGGCATCAACCATTCCAAGAATTAAAAAAAAAAAACAAAAAAAAACTTGTTCTTTTCATTCTCCACTCCGAGGAGTGGAGCGGGCTGTTTGAGATCCGGCCCATAAAGAGTCGGGGTTCTTTTCAGCCAAGCTGACAGTGGGGCAAAGAGGGGATCCCAATTGGGAATAAGTGGGAGGGGCTTACCAGTTCCGGCATACGCCTTACAACCAAGGAAAACCTTGGTCGGAACCGGGGGATTGGGACCAATTTAATTTATCTCCGGGATTTGCCCCGGACTAAAAATGGATTATCGAGAGAACACGAATGCATTCACGACAATCAACGATCTGACGCAGGAGTTACTCTCGTAATCTCGTAGAGATCAGCTCGACCAACAATAGGCAAGCGGCCCCATACAGGAACCGCACCCACCGGCACGGTGTCCTGTGCGTCGAACTACGTCGTCATAGACACTTGAGTTACAATTACTGTAATTATATAAGATACGAGAAACCAACCCGCCTGCGAGAGAAATGAAATTGAATTGCTTCCGTATCCCAACCTTTTAAATACACTACCCTCTTACATTAAAAAAAATATTCTTGCGTTCTCCCCTCCCTGCTCACCCCTCACCCCCAAAAAGTCATAATGCTACCATTTTTGTGATCTCAGAGGTAATGAATATAATTTTCCTCGTAAAAAATAAAATGTTCAAATATTTGTTAAGCTTATAGGACTTAACTGCGGAGTCATCAGTCCCTAAACTTACAAACTACTCATGAACTACCTTATACTAAAGACGACACTAACATCCATGCCCGATGGGGGATTCGAACCCTCCACGGGGAACGGCCGCGCTCACCGGAGCATGGCATCCCAATTCACACGGCCATACCGCCGTGGCTTTAGAAGCGAAAAATGATAAATGAGGTTCACTCGTAAAAGTTAAACAAAAGTTCTCGTGTATATTTTAGATCGTTTGGAGTTCTTCAATTCTATACTATGTACATTGGCCTAACTCTTATAGTTTAGGATCCAGAACTGACGAAAGTGCAGTAGCAGTAAACGATTCTATGTATTACTCTACTTTAGTTGTTAGAGTGTACATTAAAAATAGCCTATGTTTATCCCAGGATTTTAAAGAAGAAACTAAAAGAAATAGCATGACGACGATACGTTCAGTACTCCTCGAGTTATAAAAGATTAAAGGGTGAGTCAGAGGGAAAATGTGCTTCTATTTTATATAACAGTATGATTTACTAGATCCTCGCACATCAACGCCAGTATGGCGATGACGAATACACGCTTCCAATGATTCTATGTTCAAGAGTCAAAGTTAAACATGATAGATAACGAATCGCTACAAGAGTAGAACCAATCTTACCTCACAGCGGTCCAAGCACAAAGTGACCCCCCGAGCGGCCAGGAGCTGCGGGAAAGCTACCTGAAACTGGGAAATCCAGGAAAACAGTGGTGGTGGGGAGAGAAGATCGCAAGACTCGCCCTGGGGAAGGCTCCTCGACATGCTTGTAACGAAAGGGTGTAGAAACCTCTTTGGTTGCATCAGCAGCAGGGGTTGGTAACGACTAACTATCGACTCTGAGCCAGAGAAAACCATGCAAAGCGAGCTATCACTATCAACAGAGCAGTACTTTACTTTCAGTCAGCCATTAGATTCTAGCAACTCCACTTAATAGTAAAAGAAGTACATATTCTCACAGGGACAGTGGCGTAGTGGAGAAGCCGTACTTATTGCCACATTCATAAATACAACAATAAATTATCAAAATAAAGACATCCTAGCAGTATTAAACAAACATTTCAGAAACTAGTATTTTAAAACTTGAAATAAAATGCTATTCCACATGCCTTGAAAAGAGTGGGGTTCTAATTTAACAAAATGCTAATCTATCGACATCAAGTAAATTACAATTTTGTAAAAAATATATGGAAGACGTCAGACGGTCGTCTTTCAAGGTTCGTAAAACTTTGAAAAACATGGAATGGCCGCTCCAGTTCTCAAATGAGCTGCTATGCAATAAACTGGACAGGAGGATACGAAAACGGGAAATCATGTATGGAACACAGTTGTGGGAAGCAAGAATGGAGATTAATTCAAACTGAAACCTTGGCAAAACGGGCGCAGTGCGTGCCGAGAGTGTGAAAGGCAGTGATGAAAGCAAAGGGTGGCTGCTTTGAGGAATCGAAAATTTTGTTGTTACAGCTTCCCGTGTATTATTTGAGCTTAATAAACATTTGGAAAACAACGAAATGCATTTTTATACTGTATTTCTTTTCAATTGTCAGTAATTACTCGGTGTTTCCAAACTTTTGGAGGGTACTTAGTGTATCAAGTGAAAGAAAATTAGACGCGTCGAAAACTATTTTCTGCCTACACTGATGTAGTTTACTTTAAAAGTTATATAGCTGCACAATGTGATCAACCTCGGCAAGGATTTTTTACTAATGAAAGATGATAACGGTATTTAACCTGGCATTTCTGTCTGAGGAAAAGTCTGCTTGTTCATTAGCTTTGTGTGGCGGTCTCTTCAGTGGCTGTCTGGTGTAGCGTGTCTGATGCCCGTCTCGCCTGGAGCATTTGGGCCGGAAGAAATCGCTAATGAAGGACTGGGTCAGTAATTATCAATCACGGTGGCGCCACTTTTGCTTTCCTCATTCTGGCGGTCACGGGGGCGTTGGCTGCTGATGAGTAATGTAAGGGAGATGGTATTATAAAACACACCATCAATTTATGGCACATCAAGTTCTCTACGAGCGTCATTGACTGCTCTGTTTCCTCGTCAATTTCCCCACATCCGCACATGTTCATTGAAAGGTGACTGTTAGGTGTTAAATTTGGAAACTCTTCATGAATGTATGTATGTGAACGTGAAGGAGCTGTTCTGGGTTGCACTAAGATGCGGTTACACTGGATTAAATATGGTATGTTGCTGGTCGTAGTATGATCTTTATGCTGTGGCAGTAATACATGAGATGTACGTGTTTGCTGTGTTTTAGCCATAGTGCAGTTAACATGTTGATGCAACATCGACTTTAAGCAGAGCGAAGAATACATTACATTGTAGGATCGGATTATCTCTATATATAAAAGGAAGTGTCCCGATTGACTGACTGACTGACTGACTCATCATCGCCCAGCCCAAACCACTGAAGATTGAAATTTGTGGAGGGTGTTTATCTTACTCTGTAGGCGTCATTTAAGAAGCGATTTTTCGATATTCCGTCCGTAAGGGGGTGAAATAGGGGATGAAACGTTTTTTGAAAATACGTAGCTATTTAGGTAATTTTGAAGCTAGAACTACAAAATTTCGGATTTTAATTCAGGGTTCGAATTTAAAAGACACGTGTTTCGGCATTTTTTGAAATTCGACAAATAAGGGGGTAAAATAGGTGACGCAAAAAATTTATTTTCAAAAATCTGTTCCTGTTAAGTCAAATTTTAAGCTAAAACCACGAAACATCGGATATGGAATCTTGGTCAGGATTAAAAATCCATGATTTTTAGTATTTTGGGAAATTCAACAAGTAAGAGGGTTAAATAGAAGATCAAAAATTCTTTTTGAAAACACGTTTCTATTGACACAATTTTGAAGCTAGAGCTGCAGAAATTGATATTTGTGTAGTTGGTTAGACGTTAAAAAATACGTGTTTCGGTATTTTTGGAAATTGAACCATCAACGGGGTTAAATTGGAGAGGGGGTGTTTTTCGAAAATCTGTTGCTATTTAGGCAATTTTGAAGTTAAAATTACAAATTTTCGGATTTGGATTCGGGGTTAGAATTTAAAAGACGCGTATTTCGGTATTTTTGGAAATTCGACCAATAAGGGGGTGAAATACGGGATGCAAAAATTTATTTTCAAAAATATGTTGCTGTTAACTCAAATTTCAAGCTATAAATACGAAGATATGGATTCTTCATCAGGATTAAATAGAAACAACTGGTGCAGACCAATCAGCCTACGCATGCGAAGCAGCGGGGTTTCAGCTAGTTTGATATAAGGAAGAGCAAGCAAATAATTGCTCTCATTTTACTTAGCTTTGAAGGATATATTTGGAAGAGGATGAACGAAGTGACCTTTTTATACTTTACAGTCAGCTATGGCGTTTAATTTTGTTCTAACTTGGTTGATACATTCAGATGAAAGAATAATAATAGTGTAATTTTGTTTACACTATCCTTCGTAATAACCATACATAATTTTATTTACACTTTCCATCAGAATAATGGTACTCTGTTGTGCGATGAAAATACTATTCATGAATGAAACTATTACAAAATTACATGGATTGAATTTAAAAGTATACAACATGGTACTATATTGTTAGATCAATAGTATATTTCAAACTTTAGTAAATTCAGAATTGGTTTTGATTTTTAAAAAGAATTAAAAAAAGAAAGAAAGAAAAAAACAGGTTACTATTTTCGTTTCAGTTACAAGGAAACACGGCAGCTTAGGGTTTACGCCCCGTCGACAGCTTGGTCATTAGAGACGGAGCTAACGCTCGGAGTTTTTGGGTTAGGATGAGGAAGGAAATCGGCCGTCCCCTTTGAAAGGAACCATCCCGGCATATGCCTGGAGTGATTTAGGGAAATCACGGAAAACCTAAATCTGGATGGCCGGAGGTGGATTTCAACCACCATCCTTCCGAATGCGAGTCCAGTGCGTTGCCACTGAGCCACATCTCTCGGTTTCAGTTACAACTTCTGACAATAAAGTTCGTCGAATAATGTTCTAACGCTAACGTTGATGAACTACGAACTACACCTTACTGTACTTCGAAATAGCCACCTCCCATAACTATGCAACAGTGAGCTCTGGGATGCATGTCCCGGAAACTTTTCACAAAGTCTTACTTTGGAATGGTATTCTAAACCCTCGTCACATTTCGTTGAATGTTAGGAATATCGTATAATCTCTTTCCTTTCAAAGCGAGTTTTCGTTGAGGCAATAGGAAGACGTCTGGAGGATTGAGATCCGGCGAGATTCTTCTAGATAAACTAAAGTATTGTGGTATGAATGGAACAGCGTACAAATGGTTTAGATCATACCTAACAGGAAGAGTGCAGAAAGATGACCTAAGTAATTCACATAATACGCTGATTCCTCAAATTGGAGAACAATCAAAAATGGGGCGCCACAAGGTTCAGTCTTGGGCCCTTTGTTGTTCTTAATATATGTTAATGACTTGCCATTCTACATCCATGAAGATGCAGAGCTGGTTCTGGTTAGTTATCGCACCTGACAGACAAGAACTAACTGAAGAAATTGTAAATGTCATCTTTCAGAAAATCATTAAGTGGTTCTCAGCAAATGGACTATCATTAAATTTTGATAAAACACAGTACACACAGTTCCGTACAGTATATGGAATGATGCCATTAATAAATATAGACTTTGATCATAAATCTGTAGCAAAGGTAGAATATTCAAAATTTTGTGCATTGATGAGGGGTTGAACAGAAAAAAAAAATTGTAGATCTGCTGAAACGTTTGAGTTCAGCTACTTATGCTATTATGGTAATTGAAAATTTTGATGATACACATCTCAGTAAATTAGATTACTATGCCTGTTTTCATTCTCTGCTTTCGTATGACATGATTTTCTGTGGTAATTCATCATTGAGTAAAAAAGTATTCGTTGCACGTTAGCGTGTAATCATAATAATTGCTGGAGCACATCCAAGATCATCCTGCAGACACTTATTTAAAGAGCTAGGGATCTTCACAGTAGCTTCACAGCATATATATTCACTTATGAAATTTGTTATTACCAGTCCCACCGAATTCAAAATCAGTAGCAATGTACATAACTACAACACTAGGAGACAGAATGACCTTCACTATTCAAGGTTAAATCTAGCTTTGGCTCAGACATGGGTGAATTATGCTGCCACAAAAGTCTTTGGTCACTTACTAAACAGCATCAAAAGCCTGACAGATAGCCAAATAACATTTAAAAATAAATTGAAATAATTTCTGAATGGCAACTCCTTCTATACTATAGATGAATTTTTAGGTATAAATTAGTAAATCTGAAAAAAATTAAAAAAAATATTGTGTCATGTAATATTGAGTACAATGTAATAATTTGTAAAGACACCTTTCATTAACTTGACACGTTCCACATCATTACGAAGTGTCGTACTCATGATCTATGGAACAAGTACTAATCTAATCTAATCTAGTATGGTGGATGTTCAGGTTGCACCATTCCAATTTTTACGAGGAACTGTTTGACGACATTGGCTGTGTGTGGGCGAGCGTTGTCGGGGGACTTGAACATCCACCATACTTGCCAAGTCTCACACCTCCAGACATCTTCCTGTTCCCTCGAATCAAACTCGAAAAAAAAAAAAAAAAAAAATGTTCAAATGTTTGTAGAGTTTATGGGACTTAACTACGGGGTCATCAGTCCCTAAACTTACAAACTACTTATAAACTAAGGACGGCACAAATATCCATGCCCGAGGGGGGATTCGAATCCCCGACCGTAGTGGCCTTGCAGACCGTGACTGAAGCGCCTCAGTCCCCTCGGCCACCGCGGTCGGCACTCAAACTCGCTTTGAAAGGAAATACACCTGACGATATTCCTGACATCGAACGAAACTTGACGAGGTTTTTTCCACCATTCCAAAGGAAAACTTCGTGCAAAGTTTCTAGGATATGTAATATGTATCGCAGAGCTCAGTGGTGCCTAGTTGTGGGGTGGGGGGGTGACGATTTCGTAGGACAGTAAGATAACTGTACTTCATCTACGTTAATAGTACAGGACTGTTCTCCGAACTGAACTCACCAATGTGGGAAACATTTTTCTTTTTGTTACTTGTGTTCCTTTTTTCCCTTTGTACCTGGCAATGCCAGTAGCTACAACTGTTAAGAACTGTGACACAAGTGGAATTCCCGTTGCCAAATATTTTCTTTAAATACCAGTATGAACGCAACGTATCTTCAGTATTGTGAAATCACGAAATACTTCCAAAATAATTTTCGCAGGCGAGAGAAATGTCCATTATTTCAGCGTGTGTCAGTTTAAAACTTCATTTCATTTAGTTATTCTATTCTTTGACTGTACTGTTGTTAAATTATTGATGATTTTTTGCTAAAATCATAATAATATAACTATGCACGCTGTTGCAATGAAATTCACGCGCACTGGACTTATAACTTTGATTAACGAATGACTGTAAATTTTACACGGGCTAGTGGATAAGGATTGAACTACGCACAAGTATATAACACATTCAGAATGAAACTTTTGCTGCGGCGTGTCCGCGGTTGTGAAACTTCCTGGCAAATTAAAATCCTATGCCGTAATCGGGACTCGAACCTGGGACCTTTGCCTTTCGCGGGCAAGCGCTCTACCATCTGAGCTATCCTGGCACGCTTCAGGGTCCATCCTCACAACTTTACTTCCGCCAGTACCTTGCCTCTTGTTTTCCACACTTCACATAAGTCCTTTTACGAACCTTCCAGAACTAGCACTCCTGGAAGAAAGGATGTGTGGGAGACATGGCTTGCCGGCCGCAGTTGCCGAGGGGACTGAGGCGCTCCAGTCACAGTCTGCACGGCTACTAGGGTCGGGGGTTCGAATTCCCCCTCGGGCATGGATGTTTGTGCCGTCCTTAGTGTTAACTAGTTCGTAAGTAGTTTGTAAGTTTAGGGACTGATGACCCCGTAGTTAAGTCCCATTAGCTATACAAACAAAAGACATGACTCAGCCACAGCCTAAGGGATATTTGCAGAATGAAAGTTTCACTCTGCAGCGGAGTGTGCGCTGATAGAAAACTTCCTTGCAGATTAAAATAGTTACGCAAGCTTCGCAGGAAAATGTCAAAAGTCAACGCTGGTCTTCATTCCGAATTTTATATAAGCTGACGACTTTCGGCCACTATATTCTGCACCCTCTTATAGCTATCGACAGGGAACTGCTATGGTGTACAACGGGAGACTTTGTACTACAACAACACAAAGAGATCGTTTGTCTCCATTGTGTAGTTTTTGCTGAAGAGCGAAATATTGACACCCATACGCAGAATTTTATATAAGTCGGTAACTTTCAATTCTCATATCTTTCACCCCGTTATCTTTATCAACCCTCTACCACCATAGTGCACAATGGGAGACTAATACCTACTACCACAGACAAACACTATTCGTTTGCGATGTGCAATTTTGGCTGAAGAGTGAAATGTAGGCACAAACACATCAATTTATATGTATATTAAGTTAAAACATATATTTTATATTTTGCCTAAGTGCTATGTTCCACTTACTATTTAACCTCCATTTTTAAATAATGTAAAGTGACCGCATTGTATAATTTCATATGTCCAGATAATCGTGGCATGACCCATAGAAACCGGTCTTCATAAAACAAAGAATTGTATTGCGATATTGGCCTTCTACTTTCCACCACCGGCGGTGTCAGGTAACGCCACTAATACGGGTATTGCAGCCTGGATCGATACGTGGTACATTAGTACCGCTTGAACTATTGGTCTGAAAATATTGTATGTACTCCATATCGTTTCAGTACTAAGTCTTGAGTGAACCGAAAAACTTGCAGAGGGTGGGTGTACTATCTATGATACAATTTTGCAGGTATATTCAGTGGTATAATATTATACACAGTCTGCAAACTGTGTTTCGAATAGGCTCCGTATTCAAGAAGTAACAGATTAAAATGTCATGTTTGTTGCCGAAGTTTCACTACTAGAACAGCAAATTATAAAAAGCAATAATCTTTTCTCTTTATATCATTTCGTGGGGACTAAATGCGAGGTTTCTTGAACGTTTGAAATTGCATGTAAAGCTCTTTGCAAGTCGCTCTCTCATTGGGAAATAGTTTCGTCAACGCTGGCTCTATCCGTGGATATCAGCAGTTTAGAGGGATATCATATATTCCACGGGTCTTGTTTCAACTTAGATCTTTTAGTGCTTTGTCAGATTCTTCTCGCGCTATGATATCTTCTATCTCTTCTTCATTTACTTCCTCTTCCATTCATCTAAAACTGCCTTGAAGGTCATTTCCCTTGCATGACCACCTCATATATTAATTCTACCTTCTTACTTTTCATTTTTACCTTGAATTAGTTTTCCACCTGAGCTCTTGAGATCCACACAGCGTCATTTCTTGTCTCCAAAAGTCTGTTTAATACTCTGTAGGCGCTATCCACCTTTCACCCAGCTGTACGTTCTTCTATGGACTTGCATTTGTCCTCTAGCCAATCCCGCTTTGCCCAATGTGCACTTCCTGTCAGTCATATTTTAGCTGTCTGTACTCCATTTTGCCTCTTCCTTTTACTGACCTTTTGTGTTTACTCCTTCATTCTCTTGGGTATCCAAAAATTTACATTAGGCCTTGTCTTTCTACCTATACGATCCCCTGTGGCTGTCAATATTTCAACACTCGAAACTACCCACATTCCTTATACTGTATTTTCGCGCTGTCGTCGTGGTGCCTCAACAAAAACAGTTGCTAATCGTAATAGTTTTGACAAAAGAATATACCTCTTTAGAATATGATAGCACTTTACACTTTCAAATTCGGACAATAATCACCGGAAATATTGAAAATTAATATTTGTTTCGGCTTCGAAGTCGTTAAATAGCTGGTCTACACGTATGGACCGAGTTTCGAACTCAACATGCCGGGATAGTGCTGAATTAATATAGATTAACGACTACCGTATCATGTCTGGTGCGGCAAAATTCATTTCGCTTAAGATGTTTAGCGTAGCGAACAATACCTGTCTATTTCTTGCGTACAATACTACAAATAAGTGCTTTGTGCAGTAGTATTCTTCGATGGAGCATTTGTAGAAGACGGAAGTCAGCGTTAAACAAGCAGCGAGGGACAGACAACTGCGCCGCCGTACGTCGATACAGGCGGGGGTCGAACCGACGCAGTCTCAACCGGATATGGGTCACCAGGTTTGCGTCACCGTGTGAGTCATCTGACGCGACCTCGCAGCTAGAAGGTTTAAACCCTAGCCACAGTCGTCGTCCGCCGCTACTTCACGCCAAGGACCTTATCGTCTTGTTTGAAACTTCTGTTCCTTAATCCTTTCAAAAAGGAAATGGATAAGTTAAAGTTATAGTGGGTATTCGTGAAGTTCGATGGCAGGATGAACAGGATTTTCGGTCAGATGAGTACAGGATTATAAATACATCAGTCGGTGTAACCAGGTCTAATAATGGATAAGAAAGCTAGCATGAAAACCACAGTGAACGCACTGTCGTAGGTAGACAGACACGAAGCCAACCTATCAGTTACATGCCAACTAGCTCAGACGATGATGATATTAAAAAAAAAAAAAAAAAATAGAGAGAGAGAGAGAGAGATTAAAGAAGTTATTCAGACAGTTATGGGAGAAGGAAAAGTGACTGATGTGGGACTAGAAGACATCAGTAGGAAAAGAAAGAGAAGGAAAAATTATAAGTGAATATGGACTGGGGAAAATGAAAGAGAATTTGAGCCAGGACAATAATTAATAATCAGGAACACTAAATTCGTTTTTTACAAACGTAGTGTGCTCTCAATACAGTGATGAAATTGACGGTTATTTATATGTGTAACGGGTCAGCATGTGAGGACGGTAAGTCTGTCGAAACTAGAAACAAAAATCTTTTCAAGAAAGTGATCTTCGGAATTAACATGGTAAATTATACCAGACTGCCCCCAACAGAATGTGTGAGTTCTAAAAACACTTGGTATAAGAATCATGAAAGAAGAGAAGGCACCGGAAGTTTCCAGATTTTATAACGGTGAAACATAGCCTTGCTGTCTGCATTAGACATTTGTGTGACGTGGTGGCCATTTTGATTCAACTTTGAAATAACTTTAACTGTATTGACCACAAATTGTAATTTATTATGGCCTTACGCGTTTCAACGTGTCATTATCAAAGGCGTATCTGTTAAAAATTATTAAAAAATAAAACTAAAAAATTCCCTTTAAAACTATTACCGTCATAGACATACGTTACACATACAAGAAGTTTAAAATACCCCCAAAAACATTCCTGTAGGTGAGTATGCCCTTGACCATCCTACAGGAATGTCCTGGGGGGGGGGGGGATTTTAAATTTCTTGTATGTACGACATATGACTAAGACAGTAATAATTCTAAAGGGATTTTTTTAGTTTTACTTATTAATAATTTTTAACAAATACTCTTTTGATAATGACGACGTGTCGAAATGCGTAAGGGCTTAATAAATTGCAATTTGTGATCGAGACAGTTAAAGTTATTTCAGGTATTAACACATAGATTTCGAAACGAGGTTTTAAACTGCAAGACATGCCCAGAGGGTAGGTATAGACTCAGAAATGTCATACTCGAATTGTTGATTAAAACTGAAGAAACTGCAAAAAAGGTAGAAAAATTGACAGAACCTGAGGTTGTCGGGAGTTTCAGAGGAAGCATTATGCGACGGTTGACTGAAACGGAAGAACAGTTGGTGACTTCCAGGTATATTTAATTAGAGGCACGGCGGATCAAATGAGCAGAAAATAGTTGGACAATGCAATAATATTAGACTTAATTGATAGAAAGAAAGAAAATATGAAAAGAAAGCCCGTGAAGGAGGCAAAAGAGGGTACAGGCGGCTAAAATATGAAGTGCACATTGCCTAAGTAGGAGTGACTAGAGGACAAATGATAGCCCATAGAATGTATTACTAATGTAAAGATAAATAGCGCCTACAGGACAATAAATGAAACATTTAAAGACAAGAAAAGCAAATTTTTCTTGAGGTGTGGGGTAACCTACCCTCGGGAATCACAAACATTGCCAAGGTGGGGTGTCTTGCGTCCCTCAACGATACAAATACCACAGCAGAGGGGTATCTGTCCAGAGGCCAGACCAACATATTGTTCCTGAAGAGGGGTAGTAGCCTTTTCAGTAGTTACAGGGGCAAGAGTCTGGGTGATTGCCTGAGATGGCCTTGTAGCATCAGGTAACGTGGCTTTGCCATGCAGTAACTGCGAAAAGATGAAAGCAATCGGAAACTACAGTTGTTAATTTTCCCGAGGACATGCAGCTCTACTGTATGAATATATGATGATGGCGTCTTCTCGGGAAGTTCAGTAGTATTCGGATCTACGGGCGGGGACTGTCGTCATAATTAGAACATTCCACGCTCCGATCCGTAGAATACTAGTGGTTTTTGTTTGTTTAATATATAAATATATTAAACAGACTAAAACCACTAGTATTCTACGGATCGGAGCGTGCAATGTTCTAACCCTTAATGGGGTATATGTTAGAAAATTTGAAAAGACAAATGATAATGGTGGGGTTTAGTGAAGTTCGGTGGCAGGATGAACAGGATTTCTGGTCAGGTGAGTGCAGTGTTATAAATACAAAATCAGTTGGTGGTATTGCAGAAGGAGGTCTGATAATGAATAACAAAATAGGAATGCGGGTAATTTACTATGAACAACATAGTGAACGCATTATCGTAGTAAAGGTAGATACGAAGCAAACCCAGACTACAACAGTACAAGTTTAGACGCTGACTAGTTCTGCCGATCATGAGGAGATCGAAGAAAAGTATGAGGAGATAAATTATTCAGACAGTTAAATTAGAGGAAAACTTCATTTTGATGGGGATTGGAACTCGGTAGTAGGAAAAAGAAGAGAAGGAAATGTAGTAGGTGAATATGGACTGGGAAGAAGAAATGAAAGCCTGGTAGAATTTTGTGCAGCGCACAATTTAATCATCACAACACTTGGTTTAAAGATCACGAAAGAAGGTTGTACACGTGGAAGAGATCAGGAGACAATGGGAAGTGCGAAAAAGATTTAGAAACCAGGTTTTAAACTGTAAGTTATATCCAGGGGCAGATAGAGACAGTAAACGTAAGTTACTGCAACTTCATAGTTATGAACTGTAGATCAAAACTTACGAGACTAAAAAGGAAAAATATTATGGCGATGGAATCTGGACAGATTGAAGGAACCAGAGGTGGCTGAGAGAGAGTGTTAGGCAAGGATTCCCTAAACCTGGGGAAAGTAATACAGTAGAAGAAGAATGGGTAGCTTTGAGAGAGTACTGAAGGCCGCAGAATATCATACAGGCAGAAGGACATGGCTTAATAGAAATTCCTGGATAACAAACGCGATTCTGCTCTTAACTGATGAAAGAAGAAAATATAAAAAGCAGCAAGTGAAGCAGGGAAAAGGGACTGAAACGACTGAAAATGAGGTTGACAGGAAGTGCTGACTGGCTATTCAGTGGTGGCTAGAGGAGAAATGCAAGGCCGTAGAAGAATGTATCAGCAGGGGAAAGATAGATACCGCCTACAGTAAATTAACATACGTTCGGAGACAAGAAAAGAAGCGGTAAGAATATCAATAACTCAGATGGAAAACCAAAGCAAAGAAGGGAAAGCTGAAAGGTGGAAGGCACTATTTTAGAAATGGAAGACGAAGTAGAGGAAGATGCGCACTCTCTGCATTAGCTTTGATACACCTCGATTTAAGTTCTTTCACTATGTTGCCATCCTGTGAGAAAATACATTCTAGGTACTTGAAACTGTCTACCTGTTGTAACTTTGTCCCTTCTATTTGGCACTCAACATGTTTAAATCTCTTTCGAACAGACATTCCTTTCTTTTGGAGATGTTGATCTTCATAACCCTTAAAGTTCTGATCGAGCTCTGAAATATTAGTTTGCAACCTTTCAATCGAATCTGCCATCACAACTAAGTCGTCTGCATATGCGAGACTCATTATATTGTTTTCATCTATTTTAATCACATCCTACCAGTCTACTGCTTTCAATATATGATGCATGAATAGTTGGAACAGCAGTGGTGACATTTTACAGCCTTGTCTTACCCCTGAAACTACCCTGAACCATGACCTTAATTTGCCGTCCAATCTAACTTCTGCCTGACAGACTTCGCATAGACCTTCAATAGCTTGCAGAAGTTTGCCTCCTATTCCCTAATCTTTTAGAACTGACAACAGCTTCCTCCTAGGAACACGGTCATAAGCCTTTTCTAGGTCTATAACATATAAAATTTCCTCTTTCACTCATAGCACTTTTCCATTATTTGCCGTAAGCTAAATATCTGGTCGTGACAGCCTCTAAGAGGTCTAAACCCATACTGATTTTCATCCAGCTTGTCTTCAACCACTCTCCTTTCAACAATACCAGAGAATATTTTTCCCACAACGCTAATGAGATACTTCGATGGTTGTTACAATCTTTCCTGTTTCCATGTTTGAAAATTGGTGTGATTATCGCTTTTGTTCAGTCAGACGGAAGCAGAACCGACTTCCACGCCTTCTCAGTTGTTCTGTGTAACCATTTGAGACCTGACATTCCACCGTATTTGACGAGTTCCAGCTTAATTTCATCCACCCCAGCCGCTTTATTGTATTGCAATCTGTTAACCATTCTCCTCACTTCCTCAAATGTGCTCCTGTTTCCATCATCATTCTTATCCCATTTTTATCCAATTTTACCTCAAACGTTTCACCTACGTGGAGCATTGTTGTTGTTTAGAGGGGGCTAAACTACTTGGTCATCAGTCCCCTGTTCCTAACAAAGAACGTGCAGTGGATGGGAAACAATGGCTGTATGTACCTGGAGACATAGAATGAATACCCAAGAGGAGTACTTGTCAACGATGAACTTTCACCAACAGCACAAATAGAGAAACCAACAGCACAAGTAGAGAAAATAAAACAGAGCGATCAATCGCACTAAAATTTGGCAACGGAAATCCGTGGCTGGCTGGTCACTGGGATAATAATAGACGAGCCAGTCACATAGCGCACTCGAATGTCTGCTAGTCAGAAGACATAAAACACTAAAATACAAGTTAAAGTCAAGAGAAAGCACCCTCCAATAAATGGAATGGTAAAAACCGGCGGTACGGATAAAACATAGAACAGACTCAGCCGTAGAGGCATCGTCCCCTATCACTAAGGATAGGGTAGGTGGAAGATTGCCGCAAGGGGGCTAAAATATTACAGTCCATCAGGAGATGAACTACTGTCAAGGCAACACGACAGCGACACATGGGCGGTGGGTCACGGCGAAGTAAATAGCCGTGAGTCAACCAAGTGTGCCCAATACGGAGGCGGCATAGCACAACGGAGTCTCGACGATTGGGCCTTAGTGAAGTTTTCCATGTGGCTGTGGATGGTTTGATCGTGCGAAGCTTGTTTTGCGTACTCAGCTACGTGGAGCAGTTCTTCAAAATATTCCCTCCATCTGCCCAAGGCAACCTCAGGATTTACTAGCAGCTTTCCTTACCTGTCCAAAACGTTAATTTCTTCTTCCCTCCCTTTCGAAGACTGCTAATTACGCTCCAGATTGGTTTACCCGCGGCTTGACCCATAGTTTCTAGCTTATTTCCATTTAATTTCATTCTCTATAAAATTTTCCTTCCTTACTCGATTAATTATTTCTATCTTTCTCAAAGCATTAATACTATTGACATTATTAAATTATGAAAGCGCATATTATCTGACGCTACTACAATGCCTGACAAGACACGCAGCGTCTAAAGAGACAATATGGCGCATCTCTGCGAGTGGTTCCGGAAAAAAGTGCTCCGGTTTGTACCCCCCCTACCTCCCCTCTTTAGATATATTTTCGTTAAAATATTTGCAAAATGTCTTACCTCTGCTTGTTTGTGCTTGCTTCAACCTGAGCTGAGGCGTCGGTCTACCAAGCTTCTTTATTTCACACTTTTCTTCCAAACTTAAAGCTGCCATATTTATTTCTAAAAGACACTGAACGTTGTTCAATTTTCCATAGTAATAAACACCAAGAACAAATGAATATGCACATGAACACTAAAACACGGTAACTAATTATACTGTTAAGTGACTGTAACAAAATGAATCTGTTATAATGAATAGACTAGCTACCTTCGGGTCACGTGACAATGCAAGCAGCACTCCTGCCTAACCTTACACATGCGCAAAGACTGTTCTCCCACATATCTTTTCGAATAGTTAGATATTTGTTACAACGAAGAGTATAAACGTAACTTATCCTCAAAATCGCGACACATTTTCAAAAACGTCCAAAGATATGCGGCAAGTAACGATACAAAAGTCATTGTTCCTCTGTCTGTTAAAAGAAACGTTGGGTTTTTAAAAGTTGCATGTAATCGGTTGTGAACCTAATAGCTTTTTATTTTTATTTTTATTTTTTTAACACAATCTTTTGCAATCTTTTGTTGTCTGTAACAAAACAGAACCTTTTGTGTATAAAACGTTCATGTCTCCGATGAATATGGGAACTAAGAGACTGTCCAGTCTGTGAATGTAAGGGTTATAAATAAAACCATATGAATAAAACAAAAGGAAATAAATGGGAATTAAAGGCTCCCTTCGGAATAATAAAATTGGAAACAAGAAGTATTTCTAATTAATATGAACTTCCCCAGTTGGAAACTCAATGATCGAACAAACTAAGTCTAATAGTAGTCCTCACTACCTACGAGAGACAGGAAGTTTATACGCTCAGGATTATGAGCGCCTGTAGACTACAGGACCATGGCAGGAGCAACAGCATAAGGGTGACTTCGTAAAACAAAAATATTGCCAATTTAAGAGAAGAACAAAGGGAAAAAGATAATAAATGTTGTCACCTAATGACAGATCCCCCATGGGGAGTAAATGTCGATCGAGAAAATGTCGGTCCACTATAGACCAATAACAAGACCTGCTCCGAGAAGGGAAATTTATCAATCTCCGACCAGTACAGGTCACACCAAATATTGCAAAAGTATGTGAACACAGAACAAAAGAGTATGTATATTGCCTCATTTAGTTGCCGGTAACGCCGGCCGCGGTGGCCGAGGGGACAGCCGGGCGCCGTGGCTCAGCGCGCCCGGTCAGAGGGCTCAACGCCCTCTGTAATAAAAAAGCTGAGCCAACAACAAATCGAACAAGAACGAACAACAACGATCAGCATCCGCAACGAAAAAGAGAACTATCCATAGAACAAAAAAAAAAAAAAAAAAAAAAAAAGGGGACAGAGGCGCTTCAGTCACGGGCTGCACGGCCACTACGGTCGGGGGTTCGAATCCCCCCTCGGGCATGGATATTTTTGCCGTCCTAGTTCGTAAGTAGTTCATAAGTAGTTTGTAAGTTTAGAGACTGATGACCCCGTAGTTAAGTCCCATAAGCTTTACAAACATTTGAACATTTGATTGCCGGTAACTTCTTGGTAATCATGCACCAATGCAACCGTAAAAAGTTAGCAAACAGTGTCCGATAGTTGTCAAAAGACCTTGACTTACAGTGGGCATGGCCCCAGGTATGACATAAAGTCAACACCATCTGTCAGTCGCATTTCGATGATGGCGTAGGACGAATGTCCCTGCAGCCAGATAGTCGAGTTATGTCGATACCTCAGCGCGATGCCGCTAACCACACGGCTATTCTTCCTAGATTGGGAGCAGTCACGTAATTATTATTCATGAAAAGAAAGCTTTTACAATTCATACGTCTTTAAATTATAGTTATATTTTACTCAATATGACGTGGTTTTGGTAAATATTCAATGCACCAAAAACAAATATGAAGAGCGGATGTTGCCTTCTGCCGCGGCAGAGTAGCCGAGCGGTCTAAAGCGTCTCGCTGCGGACCGCGCGGTTGCTCGCCGTGGAGGTTCGAGTCCTCCCTGGGGCATGTGTGTGTTTGTCCTTAGGTTAGTTTACCTAGGTTTAAGTTTGTAAGCTACGGACTGATGACCACGCAGTTTTGTCCGATAGAGTTACAAACATTTGATTTTTTTTGTTGCCTTCGTGGAGGATTTCTGTATGTGCAAGGCAAGGTGCACAGTAGCTCCAAGTCTTGCTTTGGGACCATTCGTGCGTAACCGGCAGAGCCCGAATAGACAGGAGCTGGTGTCTCTACCAGCTCCAACGCCACTGTTAAAAGCGGCGTTTCCCCTCACCCCTCCCTGCCGCGGGAGCGCCCATATGCCGCCTCCAGGGGGTTCAGAAGAGAATGTGAACCTCAGCCGCGCATAAAACACTGCAACGCTCCCGCCTGTATTAAACGGCTGCACTACGACTCGTATACGTGCTGTCATTTGGGGCGATCTAAATCAGTTCAAACAGGTTTCTGGCCAAGATCGAGTTTTTTATTTATGGATGAACTGTTTCGACGTTACTCAGACGTTATCGTCTGGTCTCCTATAGTTCACAAGATATGGCATTGTGAAATATAGGAAATCACAAGATGATGTCTGAGTAACGTCTAAACCGGTCATACATAAATTAAAAAAAACGCGATTTTGGCTGGAAACCTGTATATATTTTTACTTTATTTATTTACTTTTTTCAAGGGCATTTTTCCTGGGTTCACTGAACCAGTGAACACAGAGGACGCGCCGCCATTGCCGTCATCCATTCGATCATACAGATGGCAAATATACATTATTTCAGGCCTCCTCGAACTGTCCACGTAGTTGTGGCAGAGCTGTGAGTTCACGAGTCACACTTGTCAGTTGTTGCCCCAACATATCCCACTCTTGCCGGATTGCAGACAAGTCCGTGCTGGCCGGGGAAGTTGCTGACGTCTTGCACAGCACGTTGAGTCAGTTGTTGCCCCAACATATCCCACTCTTGCCGGATTGCAGACAAGTCCGTGCTGGCCGGGGAAGTTGCTGACGTCTTGCACAGCACGTTGAGTTACACGCGCAGTGTGTAGGAACAAAACATTACCTCGGTGTTGCAAGAATGACAAAATAACGGTCTTGCGATATTTTGCACGTACTAAGCCTGGTCAGCGTTTCCTCTACAAACACTATAAGTGGTCTTGTAGCCTATTGCAACCGAAACCATAAGCCTTTTGGTGGGGACATTACGCCTTAGTCAACTGCACTCTACGAGACAGCGCTTGTCAGTTATACATTGTACGTGCGAACGACCATCACTGCATGAAGGCAGCATCTGCTTTTGACGCCGTCATTCCAGCCGAACAGGTCGAAAGGAAAGATAACTGATCCACTTAATTACAGGCCAATATCGCTGACATCAGTTTCCTGTAGAATTTTGGAGCATATTCTCAGTTCGAATATTAAATTTCCCTGAGACGGAAAAGCTTCTTTCTGCGAACCAGTACGGGTTCAGGAAACATCGTTCATGTGAAACTCAGCTTGCCCTTTTCTGACATGACATCTTGCGAGCCATCTTGATGAAGGGCAACAGGCGGATTGTGTTTTTCTCGACTTCAAAAAGGCATTCGACGCGGTGCCACACAGCATACTGCTAACGAAGATACGAGCTTATGGAATAGATTCACAGATTTGTGAATGGCTGTGTGAATAGGAGTGTGATAGGACCGCTACTATTTTCTATCTATATAAATGATCTGATGGACAGACTAACTTGTACTTTGCGGCTGTTTGCTGATGATGCTGTGGTGTATGGAAGGGTGTCATCTTTAGCAGTAATAGCATGCAGGATCACTAGTTGGTGCAAAGAATGGCAGATAGTTCTCAATGTAGAAAAATGTAAGGTGATGTGCATGAGTAGAAAAAACAATCCCCTAATATTCGAATACAGCATTAGTAGTGAGCTTCTTGATGCTGTCGCGTCGTTCAAAAATCTAGGCGTAACATTGCAGAGCGGTATGAAATGGAACGAACATGTAAGGACAATTGTAAGGCGGACAGCCGACTTCGGTTTATTGGGAGCATTTTGGGAAGATGTATTTCATCTGTAAAGGAGACCGCGTATAAAACGCTTGTACGACCACGTCTTTAATACTATTCAAGTGTTTGTGACCCGCAGCAGATCAGTTTAAAAAAGACATATAAGCCGTTCAGAGGCGAGCAGCTAGGTTTGTTACTGGTAGGTTCGACCAATGCGCGAGTGTCACCGAAATGCTCCGGAAACTCAATTGGGGACAACTGGAAGAAAGACGTTCTTTTCGTGAATTTCTGTTGAGGAAATTTAGAGGGCCGGAATTTGAAGCTGAGTGTAGTACGATCTTGCTGCCGCCTACTTACATTTCGCTTAGTGATCACAAAGACAAGATAAATTAAGGCTCGTATGGAGGCATATAGGCTCTCTTTTTTTCCTTGTTCTATTTGGGAATGGAATAGAAAAGGAAATGCCTAGTAGTGGTACAGTGTACCATCCTCCACGCACCTTACATTGGATTGCGGAGTATGTATGTAGATGTAGATGGTGTGGCGTGAGTGGAAGACAGGCTAGACGTGTGCTTACCCGTCGTTCCACTGCTAGGAACCGGTTGGTAACAGTTTTGACACCTGCGGCTCACAAACCTTCTCACCTGTGCTGTGGTACTGTAACCTCCCATCCCTAAACTCACCGGTCAATTAGCTATTAAGTATCCTGTGTGCCTAAATCACAAATTATTGGAAAGGCAATCGTCCAAATTTTAATTCCGATAAATGTAGTGGAGGTTATAACCTGATCGATGCCGCAGCGTATCTGTGCTCGACAACGATCCGAATTTAGGTGGGGCAGAATTTTGAAAAATATTTTATAAGTTGATAAAGTTGCCAAAATGTTGTGTGGAACAGACTGAATTTGGCAATAGAAATGGTTTGCGATCTCCACGGTCACCGAATCAGCGAATATATTTTGGAAAATGGCTTAAATATTAAAGTTAAATAAAATCCAAAGAGTGGTTTGAACACCACAGTGCTTTACTAGGCATGGTCCTGTTTGGAGGTGGTATGCAGTTGCCTACCTCCGACCTTCGAACTGACTTACCCAGCCAGTT
Organism: Locusta migratoria; assembly: GCA_026315105.1. NCBI lineage: Eukaryota > Metazoa > Arthropoda > Insecta > Orthoptera > Acrididae > Locusta > Locusta migratoria. Next base: position 941,646,736 of record CM048744.1, read on the forward strand.
AGAGGGGGACCTACAGTTTAACGTGGGTTCCGAACCACGGTGTTACTCGGTATTTTTCACATCAGCAACACTGCCAGAGGTGAAAGAAGTGGAAAGTGACAAATAAAAATCGTAAGACCTGACGAGGATCGAACCCGCGACCTTTGGAGTTGTAGTCTGGCACTCTACTACTGTGCAACCGAGCCACACAAAGTTAAATAATGAAGGGTTAATTAACTAGGAGAGTTGACCCAGACATCACACTACGCTAAGCTAGGCAAAGCACCAAACCAAATGTCACCAAACAAACAGTCTATGAAAATTGAATCATCTGTAAAACATTGCTTAAATTTTTACAACTATTGCGTATTAGGAAGCAGCAGTCAACAGTAAAACCATTTCCTCGTTGCTATTAAAATGCGTCTCACTGTAATGCCTTTTGGTTTTTACACACAATGAAACACGGTAACCAAGTCTTACTCATTAAGTGAGCAGTTTCATTATCATAGTCTGGTAATTACTTAGTAAAAATTACGCTCTCGTGTCTCGTCTATGTAAAATTAGCAATTATGTAATTTTATAAATTCTTGCAAATGATCTAGTGACTTGACTGATTAACGAATACTGTTATCAGAAGAAATTTACTGCTTTTAACAATATCATGCTTGCAGTTACTAACTGAAAAATTTATCGGTTGTTATGTTTCAAATGTCAATTATATTGGTTTCTACAAACTGAATTAATTCAAATCAAATGTTTGCATAGCTTAAGGGACTTAACTACGGGGTCATCAGTCCCTGAACTTACAAACTACTTATCAACTAGCTTATCCTAAGGACGGCACAAATATCCAAGCCCGAGGGGGGATTCAAACCCCGACCGTAGTGGCCGTGCAGATCGTGACTGAAGCGCCTCAGTCCCCTCGGCCACCGCGGCCGGCCTGAATTAATTATTCTTCCATTGCTCACACAGTGGAAACTAAATCAATTGGAATCAAAGCTGCTTTAAGATCAGTACTAAGCAGTTCAATACTGCATTACGTTAAATTTACTGTCTTTTTATTTTTATTTTTTTGCAATTAAAATTTTCATTCTCAGTATCACTTTTAATATTTATTGTTTTGGTCTCGGAATAACAATGGGAAGTATAGGAACCTGCCTGCTACATGTTTTAGGTAAAGGATTGTTGACACTGTTTTCCTCGATTCAGGTTCTCTATTGACAAAAAACAGTTGTAATACGCTGGCCAGCCGAGCATGCTCATCGCAGACTAATTGTCTGGATCTTACATTAGCGATGCCGCGTGTCGGTCATTACTGGCACTCAATAATTGGCATAACAGGCTCTTCTTGGCGGCGGAATATTTGCAATAAACTTTGAGCCCACAGTACTCTTCTTCTCACGTGCCTCTTCTTGATTGCTTGTGCTGTGCCCATAAAACTTTAATTACGCCTGGTTAATAAAATTTCTGATGCTCTTTTCCGACCACATAACTACTTTACACTGCATTATAGCGCTACGACTGCCACGCTAGCGAACTTCCTAATGACTACACGACCACTCGACTACTTATGCCTCTCTCTGCGTTTGAGGGGCCAAAGCTCTCAGCCACAGATTGTCTTACTCTTAAAATGTCAATAGCCCATGACTAGGCCACTTACCATTGCATTCATGAGAAATAAAAGAAAAAGAAACCTATGTTAGTTACTGTGTTGTCGTGTTACAGTACCTGTACGATCTGCCACTGTACGTCCATCATGACAGATGTCTGCGCTCCGTGGACGTCCAGAATCTCACCTGCTGCTGTGAGAATGCTCACGCGCATATTTAAACCAGCATCGCTCCACAAATAATAGTCCAATGCAGTTCTCCGGAAGTCGAACACGCTACTTAGAATGCCACAGTTTCATCCTTCCAAACTCGTCCTGTTGACTGTAGGAAGGGAGAATACGTCTCCGTGGCATGGCGCCTGTTTTCTTGACACATCGATTTCACAGTGAGCCTGATGGCTGTAAACATTCGCTGTTAAAGGGTACACACAGATGGCGACCTGGAAGGTGTGTCAGAATGGTATCATTTGCCGGATGACCTTGAAACCATTATCAACACATCTACTATCCCCCAGGGAGCATCTTCCGTCAACTGATCAAATCCTTCTGCCACTGCACGACCACTGGATTCAGCGCGTTCATATGTGCTGCGAGCGTGAAGGTCGGGGTGAGAGTTTAAAATAGAGAAAGTTTAATTTTTTTTCAAACTCACAACCACCAGCTGCGAACCAAATTCCTAAACTCGCAAAAACACTGGAACTGCGATTGCGACTGTTTGACTCGTTTTCTAGGGGATGATATCACACGTTCGCAGCTTTCCTTCCCTGCATATGATTAACAAAACAAATTCACAATAAATTCAAGTTCATGAGAGAAAAGGGTGTACTAACTACTATTTTTGAAAACACGTGAAAGTTCACTTTATGTTGTTTATTTCACAATACTTGAACCCTGTGGCTGATACGTCTGTACGTCGGCACATTTATCAAATAAAGTTATAGCTCGAGAGCCCCCAGACAAAATGAATATTTGTCGCGAGTTGTTTTCACACCACGTGGCTGTCTCAAACACCGTTTATGTTCATGCCTATGCGACGACACGTGTTACATTAACAAATCACAGTCACTTTAATTCAATGCGATGCACACCTTGTTACACCGGCTAAATATTCACAAACACACAGTAGGACTCGATTTAACTTGGTGCAGTCTACGACGAGCAACCACACGTGGCGATTGCCACAGACAAATCTCAAGTCACCACCTCGAGATCCACATGCCGACTGATGCAGAGCGACGCCGCCCGGCCAGCCACACCACGTGGTCTGGAGTCCTTCCTTCCTGCCCAGGCGCGCGCGCGCGCCAAAAGCTCAACTGCCGGGGTTTTTTCCCCTACGTCATCAACTTCCCCATGTGAACTGTTCTAACCGATTTGCCAACGTACAGCGCTCAGCCAATACATTTCTAAAACTTTACTTAAAATCAAAATAATTACACTACACATTAAACAAATATTTTCTTACGTTTTTATATTAGTATAAACATCCTTTGTACTGTTTATCATAATCGTGCAATTTCTTATATCACAGATAACTGATTTAACTGAATATTTCAAGGTAAAATACAAAAGATTGATTGAAAATAAAATGAAAAATAGTTAATATATTATTTTTATAAACAAACATTGCCATGCTAGTTGTGTAACTGTCTTGTCTTCGTCGGTAATTTATTACTTTTCATTGCCAATTAAACATATTACGTTAGATGTGACTATATCAGCTAATGTATTGTTTATTTATCAACAGGCTATTTTGTAATGAGGGCCTTAAAGTTCCTAACTGCATCGTATTACTTCAAATGCCAGTAGTATTACAATATTTGTGCACTGCACTGTGCCTGGCACTCGCGATTGTCCCTCTCTCCCCTCACCGGAAACGAACTGTAAAATCCTAAGTTGGAACAAGCCACCAACATCGGCCTGCTCGCTGGCCTCCCGTCAGCTACAAGCACACAGCAAATCTCAACGTGGAGAATTTCTACCTATGGCCTAACTATAAATGTTGTCACCCAACTGTGTACATACATTGCTACAATAATTAATAAGATTAAAATTGTGTAACATTTAGTGCATTGGCATGGTCAATGTTTGCAGTGAACTTCATACTGTTTAATTATCAAATGCTATTAATTACCAGTATTTCTATTGGGCGGTAATCTCACAGTGCGTCGACGAAGAGGGACGGCATGTTTGATACTGTTCATTTACAATAAATGTGTCAGCTGTAATTATTACATTGTAAATTTCATCGTCTCCATCGTCTTTCTGGGTGTGATGATTTTTCTCCGGTAAACCTCAGACCCACAACTGAAGCTACTAGTGCGTCCGCTCCTGCGTATGGCCACCAAGGAGGTTAGAATAGGGGGAGATGCCCTTAACGCTACAGAAATGAAGCCGTTGTCGCCGTATTGTGGTGCCAATAATTTTGTGTTAATAAACCACACTTCACCTATCTGGAAGGTCTGTATTTGTTCACAGAAGTGTACTATATCAAACATGTAACAGACATGGCAGTTATTGAAATTTATGAACGTTAAGGGCAAGACCCACACAGTGCTTTAATCTGAATCATAATTCGTTGACTCCACAACATGCATACATCAATTGAAGCCTATCTTCCGCCATTTTGGTCAGTCTTGGAATGCTATGTTTTTCGTTTAAACTATGCGTTAAGTCGAACCTCTTACTGTTAATGTATTGAACTGACAGTCACTGCAAAGTATGTACTTTCAAACAATATACTTTCTTGAATAAATAGTAATAAATACTCAACATAACTTAATTTTAACGACTAATTTCACTCTTTTAACACGTTGTACATCACGGCAAAACAGTCGGACGTTTTATTCCTGTTTTAAGTGGCATAAAACATTAGCTCTACAATACGAACACTTCTGCAGAACTTAGCAATACGGCTGAGGCAGGCTTCACTTTTTCAACGTAAGGGCGTCTCCCTGTATTCTAGCCTCCTTGATGGCCACCGACTCTTTCTACCAACACTCTGCCCAGAACAACATGGGAAGAATACTTTTACCTGTGGCCAGGGGGATTAAATGCACAGGGGAAGAGACTCTCTGTACAGTACAAGGTGAGTTAAAAGTCGCAGTACGGCCTTTTATTTCAAAATTCTGCAGAAACTGGGAAATCTGAACTTTCACTAACAAGGAAAGTACATGGGCTCGAACAAAAATATCTGTATCAATGTTTGGTTACAGGATCTCTACGTACACCTCAATGTGCTGGTGGGTGTCGTTAGCTCTGCAACCATGCTCTAGATAGCACTGTAGATGTAATTATAGACGCCATACGTAATGCAGGTGTCTTAACTAATGTAATAAATGTTCAAATGTTTGTATAGCTTATGGGACTTCACTACGGGGTCATCAGTCCCTAAACTTACAAACTACTTATGAACTAGCTAACACTAAGGACGGCACAAATATTCATGCCCGAAGGGGGAATTCGAACCCCCGACAGTAGTGGCCGTGTAGACCGTAACTAGCGAGCCGCAGTCCCCTCGGCGACTTATATAATAATCATCGTACATGTTCTCTAGCGAATTGTCATCAAAAGCCGTGATGATAGTTGCAACTTTAACCTTCTTCCCGAAAGACTGTTGGTATTCACTGCCAATGCTTCCATCGCCTCTTCCCGCACTTTCCGTTGCATTACCGCTTGCAATGAGTTGTTCGTCATTATCATCCCTATTATCGTTATTACGAGTTTGTAACCACAGTATGTAACTTATGCTCATATTTCTGTACCATAACAGATACGAGAAAGCACGCAAATGATTCATCTTCTACACTAAAACCATCTTCGCGAAGAAGGGTTCTTCGTAACTTCATCTCAACTAATCGCAATACATTATCAGGATTGATTGCCAATCGACGCCCCATCTAACGCTTCACCACACAAATAACATCAGAAAACGCGACTTCGGAGGCACACTGCACCGTCGCTACTGGCGAACCGACAGGTCAAAGTGCAATGTGGCAAGGCATACGCGGAGGCCTCTAACGGACAACTGCAGAGTTTTGCAGATGCGGGAGTATCGCTAGTGCAATGAGGGATCTTTACGTTATCTGTCATACGATTTTGGTGTATATGTGTTTGTTCGAGCCCAAATACTTTCCTTGGAAGATATGTACCAAACAGGAGCGCCTCTTGAAATCGGGCGTCTTGATTTTAAGGTGGTTTTTTTTTTTTTTTTTTTTTTTTTTTTTTTTTTTTTAAATGTAATGTATCAAATGACATCAGCAGTGGCGGCTGGTGCTTCAGATGACTGGGGGTTCACTTCTTCAGTGCCGGATGTTGGTAGTGGTGCCTCCTCCCTCCATCCCCCCCCCCCCCCCCCCCACCGTCCTCCGCTGGGCACGTCGACACTTTGGCGCCCACCGCTCGGCGTGCAAAGAGATAATCTGGCGCACCTCTGCGAGTGGCGCACGTGGAAATGGACCCTGTTTGCCCCCTTTAGATGTATTGTCGTTAAAATATCTGCAGAGTGTCTTACATCGGCTTGTTTGCGCTGAGCTGAGCTCAGGCGTTCTCACCAAGCTTATTTATTTCACACTTTTGTTCCAAGATTAAAGCTGAGTAATTTGTTTCTAAAAGATACTGAACGTTGTTCATTTTTCTTTGATAATAAACACCAAGAACATATGAATATGCACATGACCATTAATGCAGATTAAGTAACTGATTACACTGTTAAGTGACTGTAACGAAATGAATCTGTTACGATGAAGAGACAAGCTACATTTGATGACGCTGTAGCAGCACCATATATGCATGCGCAAAGCCTGCTCCACCGCACATCTTTTCAAACAGTTACATATTTCAAGACGTTATAGATAAAGGAAAAGCAATTAATTAAAATTTTTAATGCGGCCGGGCATCGAACCGGGACCTCCTTGCTTACTAGGCAGACGTCTTACCGTTAGACCACCACATCACTAACAATTAAGGCACCTCGGAATAGTCCCTCCACGTCACAAACTTTAATTCAGCTTCTTTGTTCCGTAGATAATTGCCACTAATGCCAAGGCTCTCCATGCAGCGGAGTAGCACCTCGGCAATGTACATGGTGGAACATTCCTGCTAATATGATATAAATATCAATTTAAATATAAATTCTCTCGAATATGTCCAACACTTTATTGATAAAGGAAAAGCAATGAATTAAAATTTGTGATGCGGCCGGGAATCGAAAAACCGTCTCAGGATTACTGAATTTATATTTAAAAGTTATATATTTATTACAACGAAGAGTATAAATGTCATTTACCCTCAAAATCGCGACACATTTCCTAAAACGTCCTAAGGTATGTGGCAAAAATACAAAATTGTTCTTCCCACATCTGTTAAAACGAAGATTGGGTTGAAAAGAAAATTCTTGCAGTCAGTCTCGAACCCATTGCCTTCGACGGGGCAACGCGAAGCCGCTATCCACACGGCTATTCTCGCTAGGTGGAGAGCAGTGACTTCATTATTATGCATGAGCGGAATTCTGAAGGCTTTTACATACAGTTGAGGCGCCTATAATTTATAATTGTAAGATTTTTATCAACTATGATGTGTTTTTGATCACTCTTCAATGCGCCAAAAACAAATATAAAGGGCGGATGTTGTCATCATGGAGGATTTGCCGATGCGCATGGTGAGGTGCGCAGTAGCTCCATTTTCTTTGCTTCAGGACCATTCCTGCGTAACCGTCAGAGCTCGAGTAGCCAGGAGCTAGCGTCTCTACCAGCTCCTACGGCAATGTTTAAAGCGGCGCTTTCCTTCGCCCCTCCCTGCCGCGGGAGCGCCCATATGCTGCCTCCAGGGGGTTCAGACGAGAATTTGAACCTCAGCCGCGCATGCACATTTGCAACGCTGTAGCCATTGACGCCTATATTTAGCGGCCGCGCTACGACTAGAGTAGAGGGGGACTCGTGCCTGACAGAGGGTTCGTCGAACCACCTTTGTACAATTCATCTGTCATTTAATTCTCGAATAGCGCGCAGGAAGATAGAACACCTGAATCTCTCCGTTCGATCTCTGATTTCTCGTATTTTTTTCTGATGATCACATCTACCTATGTTGGTGGGAGTCAACAATAAGTTTTCACATTCGGAGGAGAATGTTGGCGATTGGAGTTTCGCAAGTAGCCCAGGCCGCAGCGATAAGCGCCGTTGTTGTAATGATTCCCATCCATCCCACATCCTGTATCATTTCTGTAACGCTGTCTTTCCTGTATCGTGGCAATACAAAACGAGCTGCTCTTCTTATAGCAATACTAAAAAAAAAAAATAAAAAAAAGGAAAGGACGAAGAAGTGTAGTGTATGCAGTTTCTTTAATAGTTATACCTAATTCCTACGTATTAAGTGGAGTTTACGGCCTTCACATTTGATTAATTTATCTTGTAAACAAAGTTTAGCAGATTTCTTTTCGTACTCATGTGGACGACTTCACATTTATCATTATTTACACTCAATTGCCAGTTTTATACCATACTGATATCTTATTTAGTTCGTTCCGCACGTCGTATTAATCCTCACATTACTTTTTTAGATGATAAATGACGGCGTCATCTGCAAACAACCTAAGAGAGCTTCTCATATTTTCTTCCAGATCGTTTATGTAGGTAAGGAACAGCAGGAGACAAGTAACGCTACTCTGGTGAACGCCGGATATCACCTCTGTTTTAGTCGATGCCTTACCATCGATTACTACCAACTGTGTTCTGTCTGACAGGATATCCCCTATCCAGTCTCAAATCTGGGACGATATTCCATAACCAAGCAATTTGATTAACAGCTGTTTATTTTTGTTCGAATTCTAATAGTTACTTTCGCTTACGTATTTTTATTGTTGGATATTGAACCGTGAGGTTCGATATTTCCGCTTGCCAGGCAGGAGTAGATTATCTTTGGTTTTGTAAATTCCTTGGCCTCTGATATGATGCTCCCTGGCGGCTGATAGCGGAGGTGAGAGGACTGGCGATCGAGCGAGGCCGCGAGAAAGGGGGTGTGGCTGCCGGCGGCGGTTAGTAACGGCCCGTGTGCTCGATAGTGATTTCTTTATATTTTTTTTTTTTCTGCATGACGACTTGCATGGTGTTGCTAGAGCCCATAGTGTGGACAGTAATTATCATATCTCGTTAAAGAAAGGGACCTAGAGTGTTGCACAAGCAGTTATTGGCCTGTGTGATTTAGTGTTCCTTAGAGGTTGTTTACCCGCGTAAATTGGGACACTGGAGTGGTGCTCGCAGAAATCGAGTGACGGTAACACCTTGTTTTGGAGCCACTCAGTCCTGGAGAGCCGGACGCGGCGGGCGGTGTTTTCGTCGCAGCCCAATGTCTACGTGTCCACCGTGGGACTGCTTTCTCCTTCAAGTTAAGTTGTCGTCGAATGAGGGACATACCGTCCATTGCGTCAAATTTCTTAACTGAGTGTTCTCTATTTGGTTTTCCTCAGCCTCCTTAAGCTAGTTTCAAGTTTGTTGCCTTAAAACTTGGTTTTAATGTAAAATTGTTGTTGTATTTCTCCAAACAAGAAAATTATGCCAAGTTGTTTAACTTTATTAATTCACTTAAATGGGCTTGGTCTTTTAAGAGTGCAAATTAGTGTTGGGAAGCATTGCTCTTGTTTTGGATAATCGTTTGAATTTTAGGTATATATTGAGCAACCTAAACCCCTCTGTTGTTGATACTTAACTCTCTCGTTTATTAAGCAATGTGCTATAATCATCATCATCATCATCATCATCATCATTAGAGACTGATTATGCCTTTCAGCGTTCAGTCTCGAGCGTAGTACCTCTAATAAAATTCCTCCATGATCCCTTATTCAATGCTAACTCTGATGCCTCGTCTGATGTTATGCCTTTTACTTCAAAATCATTTTGCACCGAATCTAAGTACTTTCTTCTTGGTCTACCTCGACTCCTCTCACCCTCCACTGACGAGCTCATGAGTCTCTTAGGTAACCTTGCTTCCGCCATGCGTGTAACATGACCCCACCATCTCAGTCTGTTCGCTCTAACTGCTTCATCTATGGTGTTCATTCCAAGCTTTTCTTTGATTTCCTCATTATGGACACCCTCCTGCCATTGTTCCCATCTATTGCTACCTGCAATCATTCTTGCTACTTTCATATCTGTAACCTCTATCTTATGAGTGAGGTAACCTCTATCCACCCAACTTTCACTCCCATACAACAAAGTTGATCGGAAGATAGAGCGGTGAACTGCTAAGTTAGTCTTGGTACTTACTTCCTTCTTGCAGAAGAGAGTAGATCTTAGCTGAGAACTCACTGCATTAGCTTTGGTGCACCTCGATTCCATTTCTTTCGCTACGTTGCCATCCTGTGAGAAAATACATCCCAGGTACTTGAAACTGTCTCCCTGTTGTAACTTTGTTCCTCCTATTTGGCACTCAATCTGTTTGAATCTCTTTCCCACAGACATTAATTTCGTTTTGGAGATGTTGATCTTCATATCACAATCCTTGCACCTCTGATCGAGCTCTGAAATATTAGTTTGCAAACTTTCAACCGAATCGGCCATTACAACTAAGTCATCCGCATATGCGAGACTGCTTATTTTGTTTTCACCTACTTTAATCCCGCCCTGCCAGTCTGTTTTCAACATATGATCCATGAATAGAATGAACAACAGTGGGGACAGGTTACAGCCTTGTCTTACCCCTGAAACTACCTTCAACCATGAGTCCACTACACTCAGGAAGCGGCTACACGGGTAGCGGGGGCTGTGTGGCGTGGACTGGGCGATTTTTTAGGTTAGATGGCCTCGGGAATACACAAAATGGGTTTCAGTCTCAAAGGGGGCAGGTCAGACACGGGAAGAAAGTAGACATAAAAACCATTGGTGTAACAGTTGTAAATTGTCGTAGCTGTGTTGGGAAAATTCCAGAGCTCCAAGCGCTGATAGAAAGTACTGAGGCACAAATCGTTATAGGTTCTGAAAGCTGGCTGACGCCTGAGATAAATTCGGCCGAAATTTTTTCAAAGGGCCAAATGGTCTTCAGAAAGGATAGAATAAATAAAACAGGGGGTGGCGTGTTTATTGCTGTTACAAACGGTTTATCCTGCAACGAAATTGAGGCAGATACTTCCTGTGAATTGGTCTGGGTAGAGGTTATAACTGACCACCGAAATAAATTAATAATTGGATCTTTTTATCGGCCCCCTGACTCAGACGATGCGGTTGCAGAAATGTTCAAAGAAAGCTTGAATCATATTTCAAATAGGTATCCGAAGCATACTGTTATAATCGGTGGCGACTTTAATTTACCCTCGATATGTTGGAATAATTATGTATTCAAAACCGGGGGCAAATATAAAACATCGTCCGAACTAGTTCTGAATGCTTTTTCTGAGAACTACTTCGAACAGTTAGTTCATGAACCCACTAGAATAGTACGTGGTTGCGAAAATACTCTTGATCTCCTAGCAACAAATAATCCCGAGATAGTAAAGAGCATCAAAACAGATACAGGGATTAGCGAACATCGAGTTGTAGTAGCGAGACTGAATATCGAAATTCCCAAATGCACCAAAAATAAACGAAAAATATATCTCTTCAATAAAGCAGACAAAAATTCGCTTCACGCTTTCCTGAGTGATAGTCTCCAGTCCTTCAAAACTAAAAATGCGAGTGTAGATCAGTTGTGGCTTACTTTCAAAGACATAATATCAGTAGCAATCGAGAGATTTATGCCAAATAAATTAATAAAAGAGAGGGCTGACCCCCCGTGGTACACAAAACAGGTCAGATCACTGTTGCAGAAACAAAGAAAAAAGCATGCAAAATTTAAAAAGACACAGAATCCGCAAGACTGGCAATCTTTTACTGAAACTCGCAACCTAGCGCGGACTTCAATGCGAGAATCTTATAGTTGTTTCCACAACGAAATCCTGTCTCGTAATCTTGCAGAAAATCCAAAGAAATTCTGGTCATATGTGAAGTACACTAGCGGCAAAACACAAACAATACCTTCACTACGCGATAGCAATGGTAATACTACCGACGACAGTACTGCTAAGACAGAATTACTAAACACAGCTTTCCGAAATTCTTTCACCAAAGAAGACGAAGTGAACACCCCAGTATTCAATCCAAGAACAGCTGCCAGCATGCGAAACTTAGAAGTAGATGTTCCTGGAGTAGTAAAACAACTTAAGTCACTAAACAAAAATAAATCTTCCGGGCCAGATTGTATACCAACTAGATTCCTCTCAGAGTATGCTGATGCAATAGCTCCGTACTTCGCTATAATTTACAACCGATCACTCAGCGAAAGATCCGTACCCAAAGACTGGAAAGTTGCCCAAATTACTCCAATATTCAAGAAAGGCAATAGGAGTGATCCCAAAAATTACAGGCCTATCTCATTGACGTCGATTTGCAGTAGGATTTTGGAACATATACTTTATTCGAATATTATGTACTACCTCGAAGAGAACGACCTATTAACCAATAGTCAGCACGGATTCAGAAAGTATCGCTCTTGCGAAACACAGCTTGCCCTTTATTCACATGAAGTGTTAAGTGCCATCGACAAGGGATCTCAAATCGATTCCATATTTCTGGATTTCCGGAAGGCTTTTGATACTGTACCCCACAAGCGGCTTCTAATGAAATTGCGTGCTTATGGAATATCTCCCCAATTGTGCGATTGGATTCACGATTTCCTATCAGAAAGGACACAGTTCGTTGTAATTGACGGTAAGTCATCGAGTAAAACAGAAGTGATATCTGGCGTTCCACAGGGAAGCGTTATTGATCCCCTACTCTTCCTCGTGTTTATAAACGATTTAGGAGATAATCTGAATAGCTCCCTTAGACTGTTCGCGGATGATGCTGTTGTTTATCGGTTAGTGAAGTCAACAGAGGATCAAAAGCAACTGCAAAGCGATTTAGACAAAATTTCTACTTGGTGCGAAAATTGGCAATTGACACTAAATAAAGAAAAGTGTGAAGTAATACACATGACCACTAAAAGAAATCCGCTGAACTTCAATTACGCGATAAATCAGTCAAACCTTAAGGTCGTAAATACTACCAAATACCTAGGAGTTACAATTACGAACAACTTTGACTGGAGAGAAAACATAGAAAATATTGTGGGGAAGGCGAACCAAAGGTTACGTTTCATTGACAGAACGCTTAGACGATGCACCAGCTCCACCAAAGAGACTGCCTACATCACACTTGTGCGTCCTCTCTTGGAGTACTGTTGCCCCTTGTGGGACCTTCACCAGGTGGGACTGACGGAGGACATTGAGAAGGTTCAGAGAAGGGCAGCTCGTTTTGTTTTATCACGTTACGGGGGGGAAAGCGTCACGGAAATGTTGCACGAATTGGGGTGGAAATAATTAAAAGAAAGACGTTATTCATTGCGGCGTGATCTGTTTGCGAAGTTTCAATCACCGACTTTTAGTTCTGAATGTGAAAATATTTTGCTAGCACCCACCTACTTAGGGAGACATGACCATCCCAATAAAATAAGAGAAATCAGATCTAAAACGGAACGATTTAGGTGTTCTTTCTTCCCGCACGCTATTAGAGAATGGAACGGTAGAGAAAAGTTATGAAGGTGGTTAATGAACCCTCTGCCAGGCACTTAAATGTGATTTGCAGAGTATCTATGTAGATGTAGATGTAGATGAGCTTAATTTACCATCTACTCTAACTGCTGCCTGACAGTCTACGTAAAGTCCTTTAATTGCCTACAGCAGTTTGCCTCCTATACCATAATCTTGAAGAACTGACAGTAGCTTCCTCCTAGGAACACGGTCATAAGCCTTTTCCAGATCTATGAAACATAAACACAATTCCCTGTTACACTCATAGCACTTTTCCGTTACCTGCCGTAAGCTAAAGATCTGGTCCTGACAACCTCTAACAGCCTAAACCCACACTGATTTTCATCTAACTTGTCCTCAATTAATTCTCGCACTATCCTTTCAACAATACCTGAGAAAATTTTGCCTACAACGCTAATTAAAGAGATACCTCGATAGTTGCAATCTTTTCTGTTTCCATGTTTGAAAATTGGCGTGATTACCGCTTTCGTCCAGTCTGACGGAACCTGTCCCGATTACCACGCCTTGTCAATTATCCTGTGTAGCCATTTGAGACCTGATATTCCACTGTATTTGACGAGTTCCGGCTTAATTTCATCCACCCCAGCAGCTTTATTGCACTGTAATCTACTGACCATTTTCTCCACTTCCTCTAATGAGATCCTGTTTCCATCGTCGTTCCTATCCCATTCTACCTGGAAATGTGATACATCATTGAACATTGTAAATTTGAAAACTTATTTTGGCGAAGATTGTTCTTGTATTCCTCCAAAGAAAAAAAATTTGCCAAGTTATTTAACCCTTTTAATTGAGATAATTAAAGTGGTGTTGACCTAACTATACTGTGTAAATTTTAAATGGGCAAATTATAGTGGTCAATTATTGATCTTGTTTCAGATGGTTATTAGAAAATTTGGGAATAATTTGAGGAAGCTAAGCTATTCTGTTTGTTAATATGTTATCTGTTTGTTAATATCTTGTTTATTATTCAGAGTGCTGTAATTTTAAACTTATTTTACTGTAAAATTGTTCCTGTGTTTGTTAGCAAGTCAATTCAGTTAATTAAAGTAGGTCTGCCCTAAACAGAGCAAAATTCTACGGCTCTTCTTGTTGGCTTTAAAGAGACTGTTTGGAAACTAATAATCGGCAATCCAAAATTAAAGTTAGTTTAGTATGTTAACAAGTGTAGCAAGGAAAGATATGTAGATGGGCCTACCCTTCCTGATTCAGTCCCAATGCATCCTGTGATCTTATGTGGTTTCTTTAGGATCAGATAACTTAGGCAATCCAGTGTTCAGATTTATTCTGTGATTCTATACGTTCTGTGTTAAATAGAAGTGTCATGAAGACTACAAGAAATAAATAATTAAAGCCAATGTAATAAAGCGAAAATTAACCAATTTACACTAAAGCATGCTTTTTGAAAAATCTCGCGCGAGGTTAGGAGGGGGTCGATCGAAATCTCACGAAATCACATCAAGGGGAAGGGGGAGTCGAAAAAACACCAAACGCATCCCTGAGGGCCTCTCGTCGGGAATCTGTTGCTCTTTGTCGACTGCGTATTGGCCATAAGTGGTTAACCCATGGCCACCTCCTTCGACGAGAGGACCCACCAAAGTGCCGTTGTGGTACTTTGCTGACAGTGGTCCACATTTCAACGGACTGTCAGCTTTCAGCTGCTTTGAGGCACTCCTTTAATTTTCCAACTGCGCTTCCATCGATTTTAACTGACGACCGTGTATTAGGTTTTATTCGTGGAGCTATCTTTTACCATATTCAGTGGTGGGTTCCTTTGCCTGATTCCTCGGGCCCCCCTACCCTTGAACTTTTAATCTGTTGTCTTTCATTTAGTGTATGTCTGGTTCTTAACTGGAGGTTTTAAGTGTGTGCATAGTGGCTGGCTCATCCAATATTATCCTCGTGATTAGGTCACATTCTTCTGCTGTAATATTTTAGTTTTTTGCCTATTTCGTCAACAATCAATGTGTCTAATTGTCATTTTACCATCGACTGACACTCTGTCCAGAGTGTGTACTAAACGTAGACTGCTACATTATAAATGGCTCATTTTTATGGGTGTGACCTCTTCGCTGGGAACAGGGGACTAATAACCCAGCAGTTTAGTCCCCTTTAAACACCCAACAACAACAACAACAAAGACGCTCGTCTTCCATACGTCTCTAGCCGAGTCTGCATGTTCTGTCTACAAACATACAGGGCGTCCAGAAAAGGACTCCCTGATTTCAAAATTAAATATCTCGAAAACAAAGATCGATAAAGGAATGCAGTAAACGGTATGTTTATTGTGAAAGCTGTATGAAGTTTATACAGCAGATTGAAATAATAGTTACAAAAGCTGCTAACAGATGGCGCTGTAATCGCCATACGTAATGCCTTGTATAAATAGTGATCCGAAACCCAGAGCAATCAGTTCCACTATTGAAACGTGAAAGGAGGTTAGCGTACCGAAGGAAGAGATTAAAACCATGTACTCCATTGAACAACGCGTTTTTCTGGTGCTAGAGTACCACAGGTTAGAAGAGAGTCCTACGGCAACAAGACGAAGTTTTCAAGCACGATTTAATGTTCCAAAAGGACCCGATGCGAAAACCATTCGTACGCACTTCGCAAAATTTCAACGAACAGGCAGCGTAACTGATGTTGTAGTGGGGCATGTTGGCCGCAAGCAAACCGCAGTTACGCCTGAAAATATCGCCACAGTTTCTGGAATTATTCCGCGAAATCCAATGTCATCCGTCCGTAGAATTGCATCTGAGACTGGTTTGAAGCGTTCAGCATGCAGAAAATACTGAAAAAAAGCCTACACATGTTTGCATTCAAAATTCAAACGCACCAGGTCATATCCGTACGAGCTGTGCAACAAAGGGTTGCCTTTGCTAATCAGATGCTCACAATGATTGATAGTGAAGAATTTGATGTTAGCTACATCTGGTTTACAGATGAAGCACACTTCCATCTGAATGGATACGTGAATAAGCAGAACTGGCGATTTTGGTGTTCCGAAAAGTCATATCGGTGTGAAGCGAAACCCCTGTATTCTCGTAAAGTTACTGTGTGGGCTGCAGTATGCAGCAGAGGCATTATTGGCCCTTTTTCATTCGAGAAACGGTCACTGGTGCACGTTACGTTGCAATTTTGGAACTATTTCTCACCACACAGCAAGCGTTAGAGGATCGACCAGGTACTGAATGGTTTAAGCAAAATAGCCCGGCCACATCAGACCGAACAACTGTTTCGCTTTCTTGAGGAATACTTCGGGAATCGAGTCATTGCGTTGGAATATCCCAAATTTACTGGTGCAGACATGGATTTGCGACCATATTCGCCGGATTTGACTCCCTGTGACTTTTATTTTTGTGGGGCACAGTGAAAGACATGGTCTACCGTAAGCATCCCGCCACTTTGGACGAGCTTGAATCGGCGATCTCTGTGGCATGTGAATCCATTTCGGTTGAGACACTACGAAATGTGATGGCGAATTTCATTCTTCGTTTGCCTCTGTAGTGCCAATGGTGAACATTTTGAAAACATTGTGATGTGATTATTTGCAAAGAGTGTTTTCATACGATTATTTCACGTACGTATGCTGATATGAGCTGTACAGTGTACAGCGCCATCTGTTAGCAGCTTTTGTAACTATTATTTCAAACTGCTGTATAAACTCCTTACAGCTTTCACAATAAACATACTGTTTACTGAATTCCTCTATCAATCTTTGTTTTCGAGATAATTAATTTTGAAGTCAGGGAGCGCTTTTCTGGACACCCTGTAAATACGTCACAAAACTTCTGCACCCAAGACCGTACCAGCTCACATGCCCGGAAGTCGGCACACTTTTAAAATTCGCATCTCGGGCTGCGAAACGTCCCCTTGGCCTAACCCTCGACCGTAACCTGTCCTGGACCCTCCACCTCCGCACTGTCCGACAGAAAGCCCTTTTCCGCCTTAACCTCCTCAAACTCCTCACCGGCCGGACGTGAGGTCTCAGCCCCTCCACCATCGTCTACACCTACCGCTCCCTCATGCGTCCTGTCCTTTGCAGCTTCCATCCCGCCTGGATCTCCGCTCCCACATCCTATTATGAAACCCTTCAAGTCCTCGAGCGTCACGCCCTCCGCCTCGCCTACCGTATCCGGCTCCCTTCCCGCACGCGGATCCTGTATGACCTGATCCCGTTTCCCCACCTCCTTGAATACCTCCAGCATATCCGTATCCTCTATACCATCCGTAAAATAGACTCTCGCAACCCCTGGTCCACCCCCCTGATGACGTCCTCCGTTCCGACATATACCCGTCCTACCAGCTCTGATCCTCCACCTATAGATAAAGTGCCCCCTCTCCCCCCTCCCCTTCCATTCCCCCGCTTGGCTACCCCTTCCCTGCCCTGGAGTCCCTACGGCTCCTCCCTACCGCCTCCTTCCCCGCCGTTTTTCCTCTCCCCCACGCTTCCCTGCCCCCCCCCCTCTTCTCGGGGTCCTGGATCGGCAGTTTTAACAGTGCTACGTCAAGTGTTGTGTGCTGTGCTCCAGTGAAGTGTGTGTTTTTTAACTGCGTCCACCGCAACCAGACAAGTGTCGTACAGTGTATTTTAATTAGTGTCTCCGTGTACTCGCCGTCCTGTGTTCTTGTCGTCCTACATTGTTTTTTTAGGTCATCGTGGCTCATCATTTTTAACTAACTAAATGTGGTTTTAATCATCTGTCTATTGTCATGTACTCCAAACTGTCGCCTTGTTATGTCACTTTATATCTGTTGTTTTATCTCCTGTTCTGTATTTTAATTGTCCACTCATATATGTATTTTTACTCTCGGCTGAAGAGCAGCCCATAGTGCTGCTGCCAGCCTATCTGTGTACTGCTGGTATAAAATACAATAAAGGAAAAAAAAATACGAAATGTCCGAGCACAGAGTGGAAGCTTGAAAGGAACACAGTACGCACCAGTGGCGTAACTAGGACTTGGCTTTGGGGGGGGGGGGGGGGGGGCGATAGATCTGCTTGACGACCAAAATTTTAGTCAGTTTTCAGACAGTATCTACCACTCCCGTTCAAGAAACTAATTCACTCCCATCCAATGAAAGCTGATGGTAAAACACCACAAGTTTCCAACCTCTCTTTTTTTATGTTTGTAGAACTTATGGGACTTAACTACGTGGTCATCAGTCCGTAAGCTTACAAACTACTTATGAACTACCTAAGACTAAGGACGGCACAAATATCCATGCCCGAGGGGGGATCCGAACGCCCAACCGTAGTGGCCGTGCAGACCGTGACTGGAGCGCCTCAGTCTCCTCGGCCACCGCGGCCGGCTTCCAATCTTTACCTTTACGATATTGCTGTTACACGATTTCTTCTCTCTTCTTTTTTTTCGGGTTCTGGGGGGGGGTTCTATCCCCCTCATCCCCCACCCCCCCTAGCTATGCCACTGGTACGCACAGTCAGTCTCCTCGGCCACCGCTGCCGGCTTCCAATCTTTACCTTTACGAGATTGCTGTTATACGATTTCTTCTCTCTTCTTTTTTTTCGGGTTCTGGGGGGGGGTCTATCCCTCTCATCCCCCACCTCCCGTAGCTATGCCACTGGTACGCATAGTCAGTCTCCTCGGCCACCGATGCCGGCTTCCAATCTTTATCTTTACGAGATTGCTGTTATACGATTTCATCTCTCTCTCTCTCTTTTTTTTCCGGGTTCTGGGGGGGGGGAGTTCTATCCCCCTCATACCCCACCCTCCATAGTTACGCCACTGGTACGCACAGTCAGTCTCCTCGGCCACCGCGGCCGGCTTCCAATCTTTACCTTTACGAGATTGCTGTTATACGATTTCTTCTCTCTCTTTTTTTCCTGGGTTCTGGGGGGGAGTTCTATCCCCCTCATCCCCCACCCCCCGTAGTTACGCCACTGGTACGCACAGTCAGTCTCCTCGGCCACCACGGCCGGCTTCCAATGTTTACCTTTATGAGATTGCTGTTATACGATTTCTTCTATCTTTTTTTTTCGGGTTCTGGGGGAGGTTTCTATCCCCCTCATCCCCCAGCCCCCACAGTTACGCCACTGGTACACACAGTCAGTCTCCTCGGCCACCGCGGCCGGCTTCCAATCTTTACCTTTACGAGATTGCTGTTATACGATTTCTTCTCTCTTTTTTTTTCGGGTTCCGGGGGGGGGGGTTCTATCCCCCTCATCCCCCACCCCCCACAGTTACGCCACTGGTACGCACAGTCAGTCTCCTCGGCCACCACGGCCGGCTTCCATTCTTTACCTTTACGAGATTGCTGTTATACGATTTCTTCTCTCTCTCTCCCCCTTTTTTTCCGGGTTCTGGTGGGGGAGTTCTATCCCCCTCATCCCCCACCCCCCATAGTTACGCCACTGGTACGCACAGTCAGTCTCCTCGGCCACCACGGCCGGCTTCCAATCATTACCTTTACGAGATTGCTGTTATACGATTTCTTCTCTCTTTTTTTCGGGTTCTGGGGGGGGGTTTCTATCCCCCTCATCCCCCAACCCACACAGTTGCGCCACTGGTACGCACAGTCAGTCTCCTCGGCCACCACGGCCGGCTTCCAATCTTTACCTTTACGATATTGCTGTTATACGATTTCTTCTCTCTATCTCTCTCTTTTTTTTTCGGGTTCTGGGGGGGGGAGTTCTATCCCCCTCATCCCCCACCCCCCATAGTTATGCCACTGGTACGCACAGTCAGTCTCCTCGGCCACCACGGCCGGCTTCCAATGTTTACCTTTACGAGATTGCTGTTATACGATTTCCTCTCTCTTTTTTTTCGGGTTCTGGGAGGGGGGTTTCTATCCCTCATCCCCCACCCCCCACAGTTGCGCCACCGGTACGCACAGTCAGTCTCCTCGGCCACCGCGGCCGGCTTCCAATCTTTACGAGATTGCTGTTGTACGATTTCTTCTCTCTTTTTTTTCGGGTTCTGGGGGGGGGGGGAGGTTCTATCCCCTCATCCCCCACCCCCATAGTTACGCCACTGGTACGCACAGTCAGTCTCCTCGGCCACCACGGCCGGCTTCCAATCTTTACGAGATTGCTGTTATACGATTTCTTCTCTTTCTCTCTCTTTTTTTCCGGGTTCTGGGGTGGGGGAAGTTCTATCCCCCTCATACCCCACCCTCCATAGTTACGCCACTGGTACGCACAGTCAGTCTCCTCGGCCACCGCGGCCGGCTTCCAATCCTTACCTTTATGAGATTGCTGTTATACGATTTCTTCTCTCTCTTTTTTTCCCGGGTTCTGGGGGGGAGTTCTATCCCCCTCATCCCCCACCCCCCATAGTTACGCCACTGGTACGCACAGTCAGTCTCCTCGGCCACCACGGCCGGCTTCCAATGTTTACCTTTATGAGATTGCTGTTATACGATTTCTTCTCTCTTTTTTTTCGGGTTCTGGGGGGGGGGGGTTCTATCCCCTCATCCCCCACCCCCATAGTTACGCCACTGGTACGCACACTCAGTCTCCTCGGCCACCACGGCCGGCTTCCAATCTTTACCTTTACGAGATTGCTGTTATACGATTTCTTCTCTCTCTCTCTCTCTCTTTTTTTCCGGGTTCTGGGGGGGGGGAGTTCTATCCCCCTCATCCCCCACCCCCCATAGTTACGCCACTGGTACGCACAGTCAGTCTCCTCGGCCACCACGGCCGGCTTCCAATGTTTACCTTTATGAGATTGCTGTTATACGATTTCTTCTCTCTCTTTTTTTCCCGGGTTCTGGGGGGGAGTTCTATCCCCCTCATCCCCCACCCCCCATAGTTACGCCACTGGTACGCACAGTCAGTCTCCTCGGCCACCACGGCCGGCTTCCAATGTTTACCTTTATGAGATTGCTGTTATACGATTTCTTCTCTCTTTTTTTTCGGATTCTGGGGGGGGGTTTCTATCCCCCTCATCCCCCACCCCCCCACAGTTACGCCACTGGTACGCACAGTCAGTCTCCTCGGCCACCGCGGCCGGCTTCCAATCTTTACCTTTACGAGATTGCTTTTATACGATTTCTTCTCTCTTTTTTTCGGGTTTCTGGGGGGGTGGGTTCTATCCCCCTCATCCCCCACCCCCATAGTTACGCCACTGGTGCGCACAGACAGTCTCCTCGGCCACCGCGGCCGGCTTCCAATCTTTACCTTTACGAGATTGCTTTTATACTATTTCTTCTCTCTCTCTTTTTTTCCGGTTTCCTCAGGGGGGGGGTTCTATCCCCCTCATCCCCCCCCCACCCATAGTTACGCCACTGGTACGCACAGTAGGTGGCACGAAAAGCGGACGCGACGTTTCGGCAAGCGCAGTAGTGTGCATCGTCGGGCGGCGGAGATATCCGCTTTCCGGGAACGAGCCACCTGTGGCGAGCCGGGCTGAATGGGCGGCGGCACGTGCTGGCCCCGCAGTCAATGGGACGGCGCCCATTGACGCCGCTCCAAAGTTCTGAGTTGAGCGGGTCGCGCGCCGGACGCGAAGTTCAGGGTTCAGCGAGCCCCAGGCACCCGCGGGCAAGCGGGCTGCCACCGCCGCACAGTTGCTCACAGCGCCGACTGGTACTCGCAAGCGAACTTCCTGTTCTCTCCTGCCATTTCCTTTCTCTCAGTTCAGACTTGTTGGCTCCTTCACGGCTTAGCAGACCGATCCAGGACGGAACACATGACCACAAATACGCTACCAGTATACAGGGTTTAATTCAGCTTCTTTGTTCCAAAGATAATTGCCACTACTGCAAATGTTCAAATGTTTGTACAACTTATGGGACTTAACTACGGGGTCATCAGTCCCTAAGCTTACAAACTACTTATGAACTAGCTAAAACTAAAGACGGCACAAATATCCATGCCCGAGGGGGATGAAGCGCCTCAGTCACCTCGGCCACCGCGGCCGGCGCCACTACTGCCAAGGCTCTCCATGCAGCGGAATAGCACTTCAGCAATGGACATGGTGGAACAATCCTGTTATGGTGATATAAATATCAATTCATTCCAATAAATAATCCCAGAGACGGATTTACGTCTCAAATATATCAAAGACATTATTGATAGATCTGAAGCATTGTATTAAAATTTGTGGTGCGGCCGGGAATCGAACCCGGACCTCCATGCTTACTAGGCAGACGTCTTAACCGTTAGACTACCACACCACACCACAATAGTTTTTTTCTATCGTGCATTGGAATCGTTGAAACCAACTGCGTCCAAATCAATTTAAACTACATTCCTATCACTGTTAGTTTGGGAGCTACAACCTTCAACCACACCACTGACGATTAAGGCGCCTTGGCATAGTCTATGTACGATTTCCCTCCACAACACAAACTTTAATTCAGCTTCTTTGTTCCAAAGTTCCTAGTAAGCATGGAGGTCCGAGTTCGATTCCCGGCCGCACCACAAAGTTTAATTCAATGCTTCAGATCTATCAATAATGTCTTTGACATATTTGAGACGTAAATCCGTCTCTGGGATTATTTATTCGAATTAATTGATATTTATATTACCATAACACGATTGTTCCACCATGTCCATTGCTGAGGTGCTATTCCGCTGCATGGAGAGCCTTGGCAGTAGTGGCAATTATCTTTGGAACAAAGAAGCTGAATTAAAGTTTGTGTTGTGGAGGGAAATCGTACATAGAATATACAGGGTGTTTCACTAACACTACGTTTACATGTAACACATCTTTCGGAAGACGAAAACCGATTTTCGTAAAACGGTTTTCGGTGTCGTGTTTACATGGCACTGCCTGAATCGGATTTCCTAATCCACTTAAGATGGCGACTGATTCAGTCTCCGATTTAGTCAGCATAAACGCTATTTTTTCTGTACTTAAATCCACAGATTCGTGCTCACTCTAATATTAATACTTTTATTTCACAGTAGAAAATATCCTCTGTCCATATGTGCCGGAAATTCTTACCAAAGAAACACAATCTGACAAGCCAAGAACGCTTCAAAAACGGTTGCGTTTACATGGGCACGAAAATCGGTTGTGGAACTGGGAAACCACTTTAGAGAAGTGGATTTCCAGAATCGTTTTTGCAGTGTTTATATGACCAACCAAAAGCGGAATTGGGAAATCGGTTTACGAAATCCTGTTTTGGGAGCCCATGTAAACGGGGTGTAAGTGTGTTTGCCTCTATAACTTATAAAATAATAGGTGACGGGAAATTTTAATGCGGTAGGTCAACACAAGAAATGTTACACTTTCTGCGGAGCTATGAACATAGTTTATTCTATCATTTTCCAAGGAGCTACAGCACAAAGATATAATTTTTTAAATGGAACAATAATTTTTTCTATCGTGCATTGGATTCGTTGAAACCAGCTGATTCCAAATCAATTTAAACTACATTCCTATCACTGTTGGCGAATGGCGGCATTATGGTTCGCCGCGGAAGTCGAAAGCGCGTCAGACCCAGTATGGTAAAATTCTTTGGTGACTCTCGCGTATGACTGTGATGATGCTGTCGTAACGCATTGCGTTCCTCCACAGCACACCACCAAAGCACAGTATTCGTTTTTGGAGCATCACCTGGGACCAGCTGTCGACAGAAACGGTAACACTTTCTGAGCAACGCGCCCATCATTTTGCACAACAATGCGCGGGGGCATATAGCGCAAGCTGCGGCTGCTCTATTCGGTAGATGAGATTGTGAATTTACCATCCATCATATACTTCGTGACATTCGCTTCAGAACTGTTCCAGAGATTCGACAGGCAGTAGACGGAACAGAACAGGCTCTGCTAACGGTGTACTATGCCTTCCACAAAAATGTAGTGCTTTTGTATCGGTTATATATATATATATATATATATATATATATATATATATATATATATATATATATATATATATATATATGCCGAGGTGGGGTGGCTTGCATGCCTCAACGATGCAGATAGCCGTACCGTAGGTGCAACCACAGTGGAGGGGTATCTGGGGAGAGGCCAGACAAACGTGTGGTTCCTGAAGAGGGGCAGCAGCCTTTTCAGTAGTTATAGGGGCAACAGTCTGGATGATTGACTGAGCTGGCCTTGTAACATCAGCTAATGTGGCTTTGCCACACAGCTACTGCGAACGGCTGAAAGCTAGGGGAAACTACAGCCGTTACTTTTCCCGAGGACATGCAGCTCTACTGTATGAATGTATGATGACAGCATCCTCTAGAGTAAAATATTCCGAAGGTAAAATAGTCCCCCATTCGGATCTCCGGGCGGGGACTACTCAGGAGGATGTTGTCATCAGGAAAGACAATACTGGCATTCTACGGATCGGAGCGTGGTATGTTAGATCCCTTAATCGGGTAGGAAAATTAGAAAATTTAAAAAGGGAAATGGATAGGTTGAAGTTAGATATAGTGGGGATTAGTGAAGTTCGGTGGCAGGATGAACAGGATTTCTGGTCAGGTGAGTACAGGATTATAAATACAAAATCAATTGGGGGTATCACAGGAGTAGGATTGATAATGAATAAGAAAATAGGAATGCGGGTAAACTACTATGACCAGCACAGTGATCGCATTATCATTGTCAAGATAGATACGAAGCCAACACCGACAACAGTAGTACAGGTTTATATGCCAACTAGCTCTGCCGATGATGAGGAAATCGAAGAAATATATGAGGAGCTAAAGGAAATTATTCAGACAATTAAGGGAGAGGAAAACTTAATTGTTATGGGAGACTGGAATTCGGTAGTAGGACAAGGAAGGGAAGGAAAGATAGTAGGTGAATATGGTCTGGGCAAAAGGAATGAAAGAGGAAGCCGCCTGGTAGAATTTTGCACAGAACATAATTTAGTTATAACAAACACCTGGTTCAAGAATCACAAAAGAAGGTTGTATACATGGAAGAAACCAGGAGACACCGGAAGGTATCAGATAGATTTTATAATGGTAATACATAGATTCCGGAACCAGGTTATAAACTGCAAGACATACCCAGGGGCAGATATAGACTCTGACCATAACCTGTTAGTCATGAACTTAGGCTGAAACTGAAAAAACTGCAGAAAGGTAGGAAAATAAGGAGATGGGACTTAGATAAATTGAAGGAAAGTGAAGTTCTGGAGAATTTCAGAGGGAGATTTAGGCAACAATTGACAGAAACAGGGGGAAATAAAACAGTAGAAGAGGAATGGGTAGCATTGAGAGATGAAATAGTGAAGGCAGCAGAGGACAAAATAGGTAGAAAGGCAAGACCTACAAAAAATCCTTGGATATCACAGGAAATACTAAATTTAATTGATGAAAGGAGAAAATATAAAACTGCAGTAAATGAAACAAGCAAATTGGAGTACAGACGACTAAAAAATGAGATTGACAGGAAGTGCAAAATGGCTAAGCAGGAGTGGCTAGAAGCCAAATGTAAATCTGTAGAAGAATGTATAAGAAGGGGAAAAGTAGATACCGCCTACAGGAAAATAAAAGAGACATTTGGGGACAAGAAAAGCAACTCTACGAATATCAAGAACTGAGATGGGAAACCAGTTCTCAGCAAAGAAGGGAAAGCTGAAAGGTGGAAAGAATACATAGAGTAGCTCTACAAAGGAAATGAACTTAGAGACGATGTTGTAGGAAGAGAAGAGGAAGTAGATGAGGATGAAATAGGAGAAACTATACTGAGAGATGAATTTGACAGAGCCTTGAAAGGCCTAGGTCGGAACAAGGCCCCAGGAATAGATGACATACCCTCAGAGCTACTAAACTCTCTGGGAGAGCCAGCCATGACAAGACT
Source organism: Locusta migratoria (assembly GCA_026315105.1). NCBI lineage: Eukaryota > Metazoa > Arthropoda > Insecta > Orthoptera > Acrididae > Locusta > Locusta migratoria. The sequence goes on from CM048744.1 coordinate 941,672,659, forward strand.
ATTTGAACTGGTGTGTAGGATGTATGAGACGGGCGAAATGCCCTTAGACTTTAAGAAAAATGTGTTAATCCCCATTCCAAAGAAATCAGACGCAGACAGGTGTGGCCGGCCGCGGTGGCCGAGGTGACTGATGCGCTCCAGTCACGGCCAGCACAGCCACTACGGTCGGGGGTTCGAATCCCCCCCTCGGGCATGGATATTTGTGCCGTCCTAGTTCGTAAGTAGTTCATAAGTAGGTTGTAAGTTTTGGGACTGATGACCCCGTAGTTAAGTCCCATAAGCTTAATAAACATTTTTTAGACAGGTGTGAAAATTACAGAACGATCAGTCTGATAAGTCATGGTTGCAAAATTTTAACACGAATTATCTACAGGAGAATGGAAAAGCTGGTAGAAGCTGACCTCGGGGAAGATCAGTTTGGATTCAGGAGGAACATAGGAATCCGGGAGGCAATACTCACTTTACGTCTTATCTTAGAAGATAGATTAAGGAAAGGCAAACTTACGTTTTTAGCTTTTGTAGATTTGGAGAAAGCATTTGACAATGTTGACTGGAATACATTCTTTCAAATTCTGAAGTCAGTAGGGGTAAAACATAGGGAAAGGAGAGTTATTTACAACTAGTACAAAAGCCAGACCGCAGTTATTAGACTCGAAGGGCATGAAAGGGAAGCATCAGTTGGGAACGGAGTAAGTCAGGGTTGTAGCCTTTCTCCGATGTTATTCAATTTGTACATCGAGCAGGCGGTGAAGGAAAGCAAGGAAAAATTTGGAATAGGGATTAAAGTTCAGGGGGAAGAAATAAAAACATTGCGTTTTGCTGATGACATTGTAATTCTGTCAGAGACAGCAAAGGATCTGGAAGAGCAGTTGAACGGAATGGACAGTGTGTTGAAGAGAGCGTATAAAATGAACATTAACAAGAGCAAAACAAAAATAATGGAATGCGGTCTTAGAAAATCAGGCGATGCTGAAGGAATTAGATTAGGTAACGAAACTGTGAAGGTGGTAGGTGAGTTTTGTTACTTGGGTAGTAAAATAACATGCGATGGTCGCAGTACAGAGGATATAAAATGCAGAATGGCAATGGGAAAAAAGCATTTTTGAAAAAGAGAAATTTGCTAACATCGAATATTAATTTAAGGGTAAGGAAGTCTTTTCTGAAGGCATTTGTGTAGAGTGTTGCCTTGTACGGGAGTGAAACATGGACGATAAGCAGTGTGGACAGGAAGAGAATAGAGGCTTTTGAAATGCGGTGCTACAGAAGAATGCTGAAGATTAGGTGGGTAGATCGCATAACTAATGAAGAGGTACTGAACAGAATTGGTGAGAAAAGGAATTTTTGGCATACCCTGACTAAAAGAAGGGATCGCTTGGTAGGACACATTCTTAGACATCGGGGAATCGTAAATTTTGCATTGGAGGGAAGTGTGTGGGGTAAAAATCGCAGAGCGAGACCAAGAGACGCGTATAGTAAGCAGATTCAAGTGGATGTGGGTTGCCGTTCTTATGAGGAGATGAAGAGGCTTGCTCAGGATAGAGTAGGGTGGAGAGCTGCATCAAACCAGTCTCCGGACTGAAGACCATAACAACAACAACACACACACACACACACACACACACACACACACACACACACACACACATATATATATATATATATATATATATATATATATATATATATATATATATATATTGTACACACACACACACACACACACACACACACACACACAAACACGTATATAAGGGGCAACAGTCTGGAAGTACCCTCGAACTTTAAGAAAAATGTTATAATCCCCTATTCCAAAGAAAGCAAACGCAGATAGGTGTGAAAACTACAGAACCATCAGTTTAATAAGTCATGGTTGCAAAATATTAACAGGAATTATTTACAGAAGGATGGAAAAGCTGGTAGAAGCCGACCTCGGGGAAGATCAGTTTGGGTTCAGGAGAAATGTAGGAACACGGGAGGCAATACTCACTTTACGTTTCATCCTAGAAGATACATTAAGAAAAGGCCATCCTACATATCTCGCTTTTGTAGATGTGAAGAAGGATGTTGACGATGTTGATTGGAATAAACTCTTTCAAGTTCTGAAGCAAGCAGGAGTAAAATATAGGGAGCGTAAGGTATTTACAACTTGTACAAAAACCAGACAGCGGTTGTCAGAGTTGAAGGGCATGAAAGGGATGGAATGGTTTGGAAGGAAGTAAGACAGGGTTGTAGCCTTTCTCTAATGTTATACAATTTGTACATTGAGCAAGCTGTAAAGGACAAAATTTGGAGAAGGAATTAAAAACATTGCGTTTTGCCGACGACATAGTAATTCTTTCAGAGACAGAAAAGGACCTGGAAGAGCATTTGAAAGGAATGGACAGTGTGCCGAAAGGTGCATGTAAGATGAGCATTAACAAGAGCAAAACTAGGGTAATTGAGAGCAATCTATGAAAATCAGGTGATGCTGCAGGAATTAGATTAGGTAACGAAACAATAAAGGAGGTAGATGAGTTTTGTTACTTGGGCAGTAAAATAACAAATGATGGTCGCAGTACAGAGGATATAAAATTGAGAATGGCAATGGGTAGAAAAGCGTTCTTGAAAAAGAGAAATTTTGTTAACATCGGAAATTGATTTAAGCCTAAGGAAGTCCTTTATGAAGACATTTGTGTTGCCTTGTATGGAAGTTAAACATGGACAATAAACAGTGAGGACTGGAAAAGGATAGAGGCTTTTGAAATGTGGTGCTACAGAAGAATGCTGAAGATTAGATGGGTGGATCGCGTAACTAATGAGGAGGTACTGAACAGAATTGGGGAGAAAAGGAATTTTTGGCGTACCTTGACTAAAAGAAGGGACCGATTGATAAAACACATTCTGAGATATCAAGGAATTGTGAGGGTAGTTTGTGGGGTAAAAACCGCAGAGGAAAACCAATTGATGGATACAGTAAGTATATTCAGACAGATGAAGGGTGCCGTTCCTATGTGGAAGAGGATAGGGTATTGTGGAGAGCTGCGTCAAACCAGTCTCCGGACTGATGACCACAACAAAAACAATATATATGGCTGCGTGTTTTTTTTCTTTCCATTTCACAAGCTCTAGGTCAGTTCTGAACTTAACACTTATCAATATCATATGTATTAATTTAACACTCTAACCGCCATACCCGTAAAATTTAAGGGCCTAGGATCGCACGAAACTCACCAGACCCGTGAAATTTACGGGCCGCTACATTCAATTTAATGCATAACAGTGCGGCGTGAATTATACGTGTTTGGCCAGCGTTAAATGCTCTACAGATGTTTAGTAACAAAATGCGTCCATAGATGGTACGGATGCGAACACTGCGACGTTGCCCTCTGTGTGGAACCCTTGCTTGAAAATTTTCCACAGTAAAAATGAATATGATTGTGTGTGTGAAATCTGTATGCAGTTACTGTAGGCTGACTGAAGGATGAAATGTAGTGTCATACTGTTGGTTAAAAATGAATCTCAATTGCATTATCTTACTTGAATGACTTTTCTAAATTCTCAAAAACATCTAAGTAATTTCTGTAACTGTACCTCAAAATAACGCATTCCAAAGTAGTTTCTTTCGCACGGAATTAAAGTAGAAAAGTGCAGCTTCAAAATACTACTGAATTTCCCACAATCCTAACAGTAGATTTCATTCAGTGATTTTTTTCAATATTGTGCAAAATTGCGTGGTTTCTATGGACAGAAATTCTATAAATTTATGTTTTTTTTAGAAATCTTTGCGCGAACTGACGATATTAAGTTAGATTTTTAAAATTATTTCTTCGTTAATCAGCACATAAATACGCAACTTTCGAGCCCTATTACAACTCGATACTCAAAAATTCACTCTTTTCGGCCCACCCTACTGTGCAACCTACATCCTTTTGAATCTGCTTACTGTATTCGTCCCTCCGTCTTCGTCTACGATTTTTACCCTACAAACTTCCTTCTAATGCTAAGTCTCCGAATGTGACCTACCAATCTATCCCTTCTATTAGTCAGGATATGCCAGAAACTCTTTTTCTCTCCAATTCGGTTAAGCACCTCCTCATTAGTCACGTGATCTACGCATCTAATCTTCATCTTTCGTCTGTAGCACCACATTTCAAAAGCTTCTATCATCTTTTTGTCTGAAATCCTTATCGTCCACGTTTCAGTGCCATACAATGCTACACTCAGACAAATGCTTTCAGAAAGGACTTCCTAACATTTAAATTAATGTTGGATGTTAACAAGTTTCGCTTCTTTATAAACGCTTTAGTCCCCATAGCCATTCTGCATTGTATATCTTTTTTACTTCGGCCATCAGAAGTTATCTTGCTACCTAAATAACAAAATTCATCTACTACTTTTATTGTCTCATTACCTAATCTAATTCCTTCAGCATCGCCTAATTTTCTGACATTACATTCCATTACCTTCGTCTTACTCTTGTTAATGTTCATCTTATATCTTCCTTTCGTCTTATATCTTCCTAATGTATCTATTCATGTCAAAAACTCGACGTGATTAAAGAAATTTACGGCTACCGGTGTTAACGGCTACCCTTTTCAAATGTGCTAGTACTGACAGTTGCACTAGGGGCTCCTGAAGATGGTGTGCCTGTAACACCGAAACCTGTCGCGTAATTGAATAAATAATTTCTATACAGCTGCTGGTACTTTTCTCAACCTTCGTATTTAAGGAGATGAGACATCAAAAATAATGATATGAATGAAAAGCCCCAACAAGCAGGATTATTGCGTCTTTATTCAAATGTCTGTAAATCTGTGGGAATTTGTGGCGTCGCACTAGTCTAAAGTGCGCGCCACATACTTTCGCCGCGCGCCGCCATGCACGCACGCCGCGGCGTTCTTACGACGTCAGCCACGAGCGCCCTCTGCTACAGCTCCGCTCGTGGCCACCATTGAACGACATCGATCACTTGGGACTGCGATAGGTACCAGCTAACACTTCGGAATCAGATAGGCACCAGTTAAGACTTGGCTATCGGATAGGCACTAGGAATCATCAGTAGGCAGGCCTCTATATAATCTATGTATCAGCATTCTGCAGTCAAGAACTATATAAAAGTGAAGTATTACTAAGTCTCTATGAAATATATATCTCGTTCTAATTTACTCTAGTGTTTCCAGTTTCTGCTGTCCCACTGGCTGCTCCCCTCCGTACCTGCACAAGCGTGCATCCTTTATTCCTGTGTCGGTCTTTCTACTCTGCCACTGACACCTACGACGGAAACGAGACACAAAAGCGGCGACGAGGCCGAGACACAAAAGAATTAACTAGATTATCAGTCCGTAGGTTTAGAAACTACTGAAAATTATTTAAACTAGCCCATGCCTGAGGGAGGACTCTAATGTTTAAAATTTGTAAAGCTGCAGTGGTCATCGGTCCGTACTTAAACTAACATACACTAAGGACGACAAAGACACAAGCGCGCGCCCACACACACACACACACACACACACACACACAGACAGACACACACAAACCCATGCCCGAGGGAGGACTCGAACCTCTGACGGGGAACGACCGCAGCCTCCGCAGTATCGCGCCGTAGAGCGCTCGGCTATTCCCGCGCTGCTTCGTCTTTCCTTTCGCGGCAAATTTGTTACAGTTTCCTCATATTCCAGTCTACCAACCTGGAAAACGTATACTATTGTGCGACACGCAATTCAGGAGATATGAGGTCATAAAGATTGAGTTTGTGACGTCCTTTTATTTGATATTTTGGTTGGTGGTGGAAATTTATTTGGTTTGTTGTAGTGCTTCAGTATGATAGAAGCGACGTCAGCATAGATATGATAGAAGCTTTCGTCGTCTTCACATAAAGATTCAGTAGGCACGTAATATTTTTATTTGAGGCTTACGTTGGTTATTTAAGTTGGTACACCTGATAATATTTCATATATTCAATTACGGATGCCTCTGGTTTAACTTTCTGTAGCCTGTGGTTTATGGATTATATTTTAACTGATGAACATGGACTCTGTAATCTCAGGGGCTAGTTTTAAAAATTATTAATTCTTTTTGTAATATAATCTTTTCTTTCCCGGCAGTTCCATTTAACGAAGCACGTCACATAACATTCACTAGTCTCTACCTATAAAAGTCATGACATTGATTTTAATTTGCAAGTATTTTTACTGAGTATTTACGTCCTTTAATTGTTTTAGTCACTTGGATTCACAGATAATTCAAAGATGTTATTTTTAAAAGTTCTTCAATTATCAATGGGAAGATCAGGTGCTAACTACGATTAATGTGGTCAACACAAAATTTTAAATTAATATTTCTTCTATATTTCACATTAAGTACAGATTTACAAAACACTATCAAAATCACACTACATATTTTAAATAAGCAGTTCTCTATAGTTCATTTCACAAAATCGCAGAAGTCAATATTTAAAAAATTATTCCTTTTTTGAATCAAGTTAAAGTTATTTGATTTAATGTTTGTCAATGAAGAAAACCTTTTTAACAATGATTAATATTTTCTTGATTATTACTTTCCTAAGTCCGTATCCTATCCCGAATTGAAGTCCACAGATATTATTTACGCACTCGCGTATAAGTTCGATTTAATTAATGCTTTCAAATAAATTCAATAAGAGTAAACCAAAAGTTCGGAATATTTTTGCACCTGACTATTTCAGATACGACCACAAAATCTAAGTCCGAAAGTTGACTAAGAAATGTTAATGCAGCGAGAAACAAAGACTGAGAGAGATCTTATCGTTACGAAAAACAAATACTGAGAGCTGTTAACGTTGGGAGAAACAAAGACTGAGAGAGAGAGAGGTGCTATACTGCGGAACTATTTATACTACTATTGCGCCAAAAGATCACTCTGATTACAGTGTTTAGACACGGTTACTCTGAGACTGTACTGTTTCGATACTTCAAAGATATATTGACTGTTACTGAAATTTTCAAAATACGTAAAAATTCTGCCTCTTACAAATTATTAGAATTGAATCTGGATGAAAACGGCTAGTTTGTGCTGTGAATGCGATGTAGTGTTAAAAGTTGCATGAAAACGAAACTGCCGGGTGCGAATAAAACGCGTAGTCGCCAAACTACGGACTGGGCGTCGCTCCCGTCGGAGGTTCGAGTAGATAGTTTAAGTAGTTTTACAACTCTAACTGATCATGATAGCTGTTTGGTTCCTTAGATGCACAAACATTTGATTTGAAAACGACGCTGAAATGAACAGAGATTACGGTAGGACGCAATGCACACAAGTGGGAAGGAGCAGAAGGAGTAATATAAGGAATAACGTCGGGAACTACCACTAGGAGCGGGTGCTGGGAAGCTGAGACAAATATTCCTTTGTTCTCTTTATTTTTTCGTTTATGGCAGCCGCATTTGCAGCTGCGGAACATTTTTTAATGTAGGCAGACGCTAAATCTGTCGATCTATGACTCTCGTTCTGGTACCAGTTTTCCAGGGGATTATTATAATAATAATCTCTGACTGCGGTGCTTCACGCCGGAGAGACTTTTAAGAACTATGGTTTTTACCAAACTTAGAGCCAGTGATTGAATAACAAATTGTTCAATTGTTTGTAAATCTGTGGGACCAAACTAATGTACTCATCAGTCCCTAGACTTACAATGTACTTAAACTTACCTTAGAAAAAAATGTTTAAATGTTTGTAGAACTTATGGGACTTAACTACGGGGTCATCTAGTCCCTAAGCTTACAAACTACTTATGAACTAGCTAAGATTAATGACGGCACAAATATCCATGCCCGAGGGGGGGATTCGAACCCCCGACCGTAGTGGCCGTGCAGACCGTGACTGGAGCGCCTCAGTCTCCTCGGCCACCGCAGCCGGCCTTACCTAAGAACATCATGCCCGTAAAAGGACTCGAAATTCTGGGGGGGGGGGGGGGGGGGGGGAGCGGCCTCGCAGCGGATTGAGTAAAAGTTAAACCCAATGAAGGAATTGGTCACAAGTCGTACAATATTTAAACGCATACACCAGCATGTAATCGCTGTAAAAAATGAAGTAAAGGAAGAATATATGGTTTGAGAGAAGAAAGGAGAAAAATGCAGAATTAGAAAACGCATTCTGCTGTGATTGGCGAGCAGTGCAGAAAGACGTTAAAGAAAACATTTACTGAATAAAATGAGAGGTACGGGTAACGAAGGAACCTTTGAAGTTCGTACCCTCAGCTTTTTTACGTTCTTGGGTCGTAATAATTAGCGGCTAATGTTAATTGATTGATACACATGGCTTCTCTTGCACAAGGAGACCGTATTTACATTGCTGGTAGCTTTCAGACCGAGGATCGGGAAATCGAATCGAATGCGACAACGAGACAGGGAGAAGTAAACAGATAACGGAAAAACAAGTTGTTGACATGGAGTCGCGGGGCTTCGTCTGTGCTAAGCAGTTCCTTTCAGATTCCTGTCAGCTGGTGACGCACACAGATTGTTGTTCAAATTTGACAAAAGCAATACGTCACGCGCAGTGGAGAAAGCTTTAGTATATGTAAAGCTGTTTGCTAACACCGTGTCTTTATTTTATGAATACTGAATGACCAAATTTGATCACCACTTAATACAGTCCAAATAATGGTTCGATGAAGCCCTTCATGCTACCTTATATCACGCCTCTTCACCTCTGAATAACAAAGGCAACGTTCATTCCTTTGAACCTGCTTGCCCTATTTGTCTCCGAATAACACGAATTCGACAACTGCTACCTGCTGCTGGAAAACCAAGCTTTTCGAATTCGGCTACTCTCCTAAATCATTCTCCTAACTAAACACTCGAAGTCAGAAAATTCTACCTGCTGCCGAGGAGGTGTTTTCCCATTTTCCGCGCGTTTGCCGGTCACTCTGTCGAAGCGTGACGTCAATGGGCAGCTAAGCGTACTTTCTTACACGACTCACACTGTTGTTTCTGATGTTGTGCGCTCGAATGTTATGCATATTTCGTAATCTACGGTGTCTTCCAATACTTTTTTTTGGCTATTTTTCTGTATTTTTCGAAAATTGAATTTTTGCATTTTTTACTGGTTTTCGGAACCACTCACATACCAGTGCCTTACTATTGTGTATTCTTGCTTCGTAATCTATGATTCCATTAATTTTTTTGAAATGAATACGACCTTTAAGCACTTCGCCTTCAGTGGGGTGCGAATATGTAATGTAACAGACACGTGCCGTGTGTCTCAGTAAGTCTGCATGCTCACGGTTTGATTTAAATGGAAATTAATCTCTCTATTATCGCGTACCATCTCAAATAAAGAAAGACAGAGCAGAGCCACATACGAAGTTTATTTTCCTCGTGTTGTGTGGTACATCCAGGTTCGCTGAATTTCAGTGCCTGCTTCGTATCAGCACGCTGAGTTGGGTGAGTTTAGCTTCGCTTCGCGCGTGTGAGTGGCTGAATGCTTGTTGATTGTAAATACCTCCTCCGACGGTGTTCAGATTACTTAAGTTAACGTTCAATGGGATGCATATTTATTATTTAACAAAATTGGTTGCCCCATTTTCTCATGTTTGAACTGAATAAATAATTTATTGTCAGTGAAATTTTGTTCTACTTATGAATATTAGTTAATGAATACCCTCCCTTTTATTTAATGTTGTTTTTCACCAGTGCTGAGAACAAATTAAGATGCAAATTATCATATTTTAATTCCGTTGCGCCATAAATTTTCTCTCTGCCACCTTCATGAAATTGTTTAGTTCGCGGTGGCTGGTATATTGATGATTGTGTGTAATTCTCGTGATATACGGCGTGTGTCGGCCACCGTCTCTTTGTCTTCCTACTGCTAAAGTAAATTTTGAGTCAGTTCTAAATTTTGAGCCGGAGAACAAGATTCTGCTGCAGGAAGTATTCAGTAGTTCACGCGAATCCTTTAACTGGTTTTTACGGCCAGAATTATATGTTTGAAATAAGCTTTTAACTGGCTCCCTTCAGCTAGAATTAATTTTACAAATAACAATGGTATTTCAACATGGTCAGGTGATTGGGTGTCACTTGTAAGTGAAATTTACTGACTGCTAAACATCCATAGATTCACTGTTTCTGATGTGTTAGTGAGGTGGAAACGTGAAGGTACACGTACATTACGACAGCGTATAGGCCGACCTCGTCTGCTCAAGGTCAGTTGAAAAGGGTTTTACAATGTAATAAGCAGGCATCAATCCAGAGCAGCACACATAAATTCCAAACTGCATCATCATCCACTCCACGTACACTACAGGCCATTAAAATTGCTACACCAAAGAGAAATTCAGATGATAAACAGTTATTCATTGGACAAATATATTAAACTAGAACTGTCATGTGATTAAATTTTCACGCAATTTGGGTGCATAGATCCTGAAAAATCAGTACCCAGAACAACCACCTCTGGCCGTAATAACGGATTTGATACGCCTGGGCAATGAGTCAAACAGAGATTGGATGGCGTGTACAGGTACAGATGCCCATGCAGCTTCAACACTATACCGCAGTTCATCGGGAGTAGTGACTGGCGTATTGTGACGAGCAAGTTGCTCGGCCAACATTGACCAGACGTTTTCAGGTGGTGAGAGCTCTGGAAAATATGCAGGCCAGAGTAGCAGTCGAACGTATTGCGTATCCAGAAAGGCCCGTACAGGACCTGCTCAGTTGTAGGTTTTGGCAGAGATCGAATGAAGGCTAGAGGGTTGTAACACATCTGAAAAGTAACGGCTACTGTTCAAAGTGCCGTCGATGCGAACAAGAGGCGACAGAGACGTGTAACTAATGGCACCCCATACCATCAGCACGGGTGATACGCCAGTATGGCTATGATGAATACACGCTTACAATGTACATTCACCGCGATGTCACCAAGCAAGGATGCGACCATCATGATGCTGTAAACAGAGCCTGGAATCATCCAAAAAATGACGTTTTGCCATTCGTGCACCCAGGTTCGTCGTTGCGTACACCATCGCAGGCGCTCCTGTCTGTGATGCAGAGTCAAGGGTAACCGCACCCATGGTCTCCGAGCTGACAGTCCATGCTGCTGCGAACGCCGTCGAACTGTTCGTGGAGATGGTTGTTTTCTTGCAAACGTCCCCATCTGTTCACTCAGGGATCGAGACGTGGCTGCACGATCCGTTACACCCATGCGGTTAAGGTGCCTGTCATCTCGCATGCTAGCGATACGAGGCCGTTGGGATCCAGAACGGCGTTTCGTATTGCCCTCCTGAACCCACCGATTCCATATTCTGCTGTCATTGGATCGCGACCAACGCGAGCAGCACTGTCGGGATACGATAAACAGCAATCGCGATAGACTAAAATATGACCTTTATTGAAGTCGGAAACGTGATGGTACGCATTACTCCTCGTTACACGAGGTATCACAGCAATGTTCCACCAGGCAATGCCGGTCAATTTCTGTTTGTGTATGAGAAATCGGCAGGAAACTTTCCTCATGTGAGCACGTTGTAGGTGACGCTACCGGCGCCAACCTTGTGTGAATGCTCTGAAAAGGTCATCATTTGCATATCACAGCATCTTTTTCCTGTCGGTTAAATTTCGCGTCTGTAGCACGTCATCTTCGAGGGGTAGCTATTTCAATGGCCAGGAGTGTACTATGACAGACCGTTGAGGGGGAGGGGGGGAGGAGACGCAAACAAAATCATTGTTCATCGAACCCCTGCATTACAGCACAACTGACTGGCAATGCCAGATGAGCTATCACCGCCGACAAACCAGCAATCGCAGGGAACATGAACTAGCACAAAACACAAACAAATCCCACACTAACCCATGCACTTAGAGGCCGATCTCAAAATCGACCACTTGCCTGTCAATCTTGATTGTTGCAGCCAACCGCCGCCGATGGTGGCCCAGCAGACATCCCAGTGCCAGCTGCAGAGGGGCGACTCATCAAACCGGATTGACAAACTTAGGACGAACACGCAATGAAAATGGTACTGAGCTTGCACGATACCCAATAACTAATATAACCAAACCCTTGCATGATCTGTCGCAGATAGCAAGAGTCCGCTACTGCTCTTACTACCCGCTCCTGACTGTCGCAGAGGTTTTTCTTCCCTTGGCACTTTTTTCCCTCTGCCCTTAAAACCGCTCTTGTTTGAAAAGCTTTCGACCACTTCTATCATCCTGGTGGACCGTATTAATGGGTAATTTACCCGCACGTACGGCACAAATCACAGTACCCGCTCCTGTGACTCCTACATTAGAAATATTAACACTTGCAGAGGTGACAGTAGAACTATTGACTTGGTCTCCATGCTGGTGCGAGCTTGGAGGGGCTACACTCTTTCAAAAAAAAAAAAAAAAAAAAAAAAAAAAAAAAGTCAAACGATGCCTCGTTCGTTGAAAGCAGCGTAAACAGAATCAGAATGCCCGGTGAATGTCATCTGCCAGAGTGTGTGGTGTGGCGCGAACAGTAAAGTGTAGAAGCTCTGGTGGGGTCGTGTATTTATCGAGAGGACTTGCATCCCTTTTTGTTTCGTGTGGCACTATCACAGCACAGGCCTAGATTCACGTTTTAAGCCGCTTTTTGCTTCTCACTGTCGGAGAGCCATTCGAGGATGACGACTGCATACTGTAGAACACCTTTGAGATGTTTTGGAACGCTGACTTCGTGCCAGGCGTCACCGACCTACTCGATACCTCTCCTTAGTGCAGCACTCAGCGAAGAATGGACTGCTATTCCTCAAGAAAGCTTCCAGCACCTGATTGGACGTATGCCTCCGAGAGTGGTACTGTCATCAAAGTTAAGGGTGAGCCAAAATCATACTGAATTTTAACATTACTGTTGCAGGATAACCACGAACTCGTGTCATTTTCAGCCAGGTGTCTGGGTACATTCGCTTACATAGGGTACGTATCTTCTTAAACATTTATTCTATTTCACCACACATGGGACTGTAATGAGCGGAATCGAACGAGTCCACAACTGTGATTTACAACATGCTACTGAATGTTCGTTTTTTTAGTGGCACGGATGACGCCACCTGCACGCTTCGACGGTAGGACATGCCAGTACATCATGACACTCCACGAAAAACGCTGTATATACCTCCCATAAATCGATAAGGAGACTACCTGACGCGCCTCTGTGTCCGGAAGTCGAATCGAATGTTCCACTGCTTTTCCAATTAAAGTACATGTTCAAATGTAGCACCTTTAAGTGCACAGCAGTCATCCGTTCTCCAGATGATTGTACACAAGCGTATCTGTGCAAATATCAGCACAAGCATTACGTATGCGGTCGATCATGTCTTCACGGCCTGTTGAAACGTGTCCATAGTAAATGTATATTTGCTGAATATGTAAGGAAATATCTAATATTGTGCTTCCTGTTTTGTGTCGAGTAACTTGCTTGCAAGAAAATGTATAATATTGCATGTACTGTGTGTATCGATATCTGTACATGAATCTGTGAAGTTTCATCTTTGGCAAAGATTATGTATCGCATAACATTGTAGCTCGTGCGGAAAGACAGAGAGTCAGACTTGTGGTTCAGCTCGCTTAAAGAGTAGTTGTGTTGTGTATGTGGCTCCTATGTAGAGCAGAGGCTGCAGTGCCAGCAAGTTGGTTTGATTGTATTTGGAATAAATTGCACTTCATATAATTGTGAAAAAGGTTGTACCACTTCTGGAATGAAGGTAATAGCATTTCATGTAATTATGAAAAGCATTTAGGTAATGTAATGGTGATTATTAATAATAAGTAACAAAGTTGACCTTTCTTTCCTGTTTCATTTACGTACTTAGAAGATTAGCCTACTTCCTTTATTTGATAATTAGTTATTTGTGGATTTAAAGTGCAGTATTGATTTTGGTAATCTTGTTGAACAGATTTCTTTATTGGCAACGTAGTAAATGATTGTTATGCAACACTTCAATTAACTGAGTATGATACTTCATTTAAAACTTCCGGGCTCATAAGCCGTGGTCTATTTATAAAACTTTCTCCTAACGTTTCATCTTCGGCTGCGGAAGACATCTTCAGAGGTAGAATGGCAGGTAGAATGGCAGTTCGCCATTCTACCTCTGAAGATGTCTTCCGCAGCCGAAGATGAAACGTTAGGGGAAAGTTTTATAAATCGACCATGGCTTATGAGCCCGGAAGTTTTAAATGAAGTTGACGCCGGTCGTGAAAGCTTACATTGTATGATGAGTATGATACTGATTGTGAGTTTTGATAATAATTTACTGATCTGCATAAAATTCTCGTAGTCGAACATTAAGAAAGTGGTTTGTATTTTAATATTTTTCTCGCAGTCAAATTTTTTGAGTATAGTCAGTGTGTGTGTTTCTTGCAGGTTACATGTCATAGTTGCTTTGTTAAAAGATCCGTTGCGCACATAATCAGTTTAATGCACTGTTTCTCATTTAACAGTATATTCATCAATATCAGGGCCATAATTAAACCAAATTACTGTGTTAATTAACAATGTACGTGTTCAGTTAAATTTTGATGAATTTATTGGATGACTTAGTGATCTTGACTGTTAAACATCAATATATGACAACTGTTTAGACTGCAACTAAAATAATATCATGTTTTGAATGAGTAACATTAAAATAAACTTCTTTTGTTGTCTGATTAAACGATAGATTCAACTTTAAACCTCACGTACACATTTTAACCTTACCTTTTAAACATCCCCGCCTAAAGAAATCTGGTGGGGTCAAATCGGGTGACCTAGCAGGGGAGTTAAGAGGGACACCTCTGCCGATCCACTTACCAGTGTAAACATAGTCTAATACTACTCGTGACTTACTTGCGTATTGCGTTGCGCACCCTCGTAATGAATCCACATACTTTGCCATTGTTTGAGGGCAACATCGTGGATAAGTATCGGTAGTTTCTGTTCCAAAATAAAAGTTCCATATGTGCGTCCATGCAATGTGCCATCAATAAAATATGGGCCAATGAGTTTGTTTCCCATGATGCCACTCAATACGTTGACCTACCTGCGTCATAATGTGCCGTACAATAACGATCTGCGATAAGAACCGGGGGTGGGTTGGGGGGGGGGGGGGTTAGGGGGAGATTTCAAAGTTGCCCCCCGCAACCCGCGCACGGGGTTGGGCGGCGGGGGTGAGTGTACTATCATTGGATGTCTTCCTGTCACACAAACAAATTAGTATTGAGCATTTCTTTGATCCGAAGTGTAGTTTCTGCGATTCTTGAATGTCTTCAGTTAAAATCGTACTACCTATACGTGGGAGAAAATGTCGAGGTCCTTGATTAAATGTTTTTGAAACCATCAGATAGGTAAATAATCCAGCTCTCTTTATTTCACATTTGACTCTGTACAGGACATATTTGCCATTTGTTATGATACGTTAGAAGCATTTTTCTTTCTAGTTTTAATTAATAGGCTAAAACTAAAATCGTTCCACCTCCACCATTCCCTGCTACTGTATTCAGGTGACCCAATAGTGGTTTCATTTGGCTAGTGAAAATCGATATTAATCTAGAACATAAAGTGTGAGGTGCTCCACAGCTCTAAATATTTGAAAATATCCTTTTTCACCTTTAGATACTGATCAAAATCCTCTATTTAAACACGCAATTTCGGTCGACTGACAGTATTTTCCCGTTTTATTAGCCTCGTGATTTGTGAAATCAAACTTGAAACTAACTACTAACTGCCTCCCTTTCGCTTCCAAATGCCAATGTAACTTCTGCAGTTATACCACTTCGAGTTATTTTGGAAAATGTAGGATCTGGTGGAAGGAAAATTTCCAAGATTTGGTTCCTAATGCCGCTTATCCCTGTTTCTATCACAGCCCACCCAGCGAAATTATAACTAGCGAAGTGGGAGAGCACATATTGGGTAAGCGTTTGAAAGTGGATTTGAAACTGTTTTACTAGAAAAAACTATTTAATTTCCAAGTAAGACAAAATCAAATGCTTTAGAATTATTGATAAACATCAACACATTTGTACAATTATATGGGATAACATACACCAGAAATTTATATTACTCATAAAGAGAGAAATGAGATATGAAATAATTTTTATAAATTTAATATGTAATAAATAATATGTGAGATCACGTGTCAAAAAAATTACTTAATATTATATTAAAGCGACATTGCTCCTGTCATGTAAAAATGCTCCAAAAGGATTTTCTAAACTAAAACTTTAGACACTCATCTGCCCGTTTTGTCATCTTACAACGTCTGTCAAAGTATTGTAGTCCAGAAAAATATAGTACTTGCATGGACTTTTATGTGATTATCAGTTGCGTAATGTGCCTACATATTCAACTGTCAGTCTGTGAGTGAAAAGCATTTTGTTCAAATAGTCAAATGTTTGTTAAGCTTAAGGGCCTTAACTGCGGGGTCATCAGTCCCTAAACTTACAAACTACTTATGAACTAGCTTATACTCAAGACGGCACCAACATCCACGCGCGAGGAGGGATTCGAACCCCCGACCGTAGCGGCCGTGCAGACTGACTGGCGTGCCGCAGACCGCTCGGCTATTGCGGCCGACGAAAAGCATTTTTCTAGCACGCCGATTTGGGATGGCGGGGTCATCAGACTGGACGGCTCGTACGCCGTGTAGCATTACATTAAATATTTTTTACTAAAACTATATCTACGGCCGCGCGGTCTGGAGCGCCACGTTGCGCATCGCACGGCCTCCCGCGTCGGGGGTTCGAATCCCTCCTCTAACATGGATGTCTATGTTGTTCTTAGGTTAGTTTAGCTTAGTTTAAGTAGTTTGTATGTCTAGGTACTGATGACCAACGTAGTTTGCGTAGTTTGGGCCCATAAGAATTACAAACATTTGAACATTTTCTATATCTGCGAAACTTGTTGCTTGCTTATCCGTTCTCACCTCAGTATTCACCTCTGACGTTTTTTGCGATAATCAATTTTTTCAACCGGCCTGTTCTGCAGTCTTGTACCGACAAGATGCCTCTTCGTACTCTCTGCTACGAAAATGTAAATGTGGGTTTATTTATTTATTCTTATTGAAATAAACTCCCCAGTTTGATTTAAAACATTTTTAATTCAAGATGACCTTCTCCTATTCCCAATAATTTTTATTCATTGTTTTCAGCAAGCTGTGGGTAATCGTAAAGAGATGCTTGGTGATTATTACGATTAGTTTCGTCACTACATAAGTTTGGTTCAAACTCTTTCCTACAGTAAGTTTATATTGATTTGATTTTCAGAACATGCAATTAATGTTTTTTATTCAGCGAAGTCCGATATTCTATGATTTTATATCCCTCATCACTATCGTGAAACTTTGTTAAGCGAACCGTAAGATAACGAAGCATCGATTTACGTTGGATAGTTTAATTTCATTACCTCCTGTAATGTAGCTGTAAACCCGGCGTTTTTTTTCTTATTTCTTATTTCTTTTTTCAATGTTTGTTAGGCTTATGGCCCTGCGGGGTCAACAGTCCCTAAACTTACAAATTACTTATAAACGTATACTAAAGACAACACAAACATCAATGGCCGGGGGAGGATTCGAACTCCCAATGGACATTGGAGCATAGCGCTTCAATGCGCTCGGCCACTCCGCCGCGGCGTTAGCGGAAGAAGGCTGTATTTGTTTTTCTTTTTTGGGGTAATATTGGTAGAGAATGCTAAGTCGCAGTCGTATTTGTTTCTTTGGAGACGTCGTATTATGTACGAAACACAATATAAAAATGGAGAAGGGAAATATTTTATATATATATATATATATATATATATATATATATATATATATATATATATATATAACGAGCAGCAATTAAATGAATTGCTGCTTGTTAGTGTCGCTAAAACTCGAGAATGGCTGAACCTATTTGGCTAATTTTATCTTGAAATATTCGTGTAAGTCCAGGGCAAGGTTTAAACGGTGATAAAATATGGAAAAGTTTTCCGAAAAAGAGGAAAATCGGGGAAACCTGAAACAGCTTTTTCCAGTGAGCTGTCAATACCGATTGTCCAATTGCAATTAAATTTTGTATATTTCATGTTGAAAGCAAGAGGAAATTCCGCATCAAATAAAAATTTGGAGAAATCACCGCCGGCCGCGGTGGCCGAGGGGGCTGAGGCGCTCCAGTCACGGTCTGCACGGCCACTACGGTCGGGGGTTCGAATCCCCCCTCGGGCATGGGTATTTGTGCCGTCCTTCGTGTTAGCTAGTCCATAAGTAGTTTATAAGTTTAGGGACTGATGACCCCGTACTTAAGTCCCATAAGCTATACAAACATTTGAACATTTTGAGAAGTCACCCGGGAAGTAGGAAAATGTAGGAAAAACCAAAAGCGATTTTTTTCTATGAATAAAAAAGAATTGTCACATGGTTGTAAGAGCATCACTCGATTACGGCTTGACAGGAGCAGGTTTGTATGAAATAAAGTTTTTGGAAAATCTACCGGAAAATTTGAAAATTTGAGAAAAACTGAAAGTGCATTTTTCAATGTGTTTATGATTGAATTCAGCACTATAACTGACTATTCGCACGACAGAGAGGGGTAATTTTTTTTTTTTTTTTTTTTTTTTTTTTTTTTTTGAGCAAGAGTAACGTTCTTATGAAATAAAAAAATGGAATGGAAAAGTTTCCCGGAAAACTGGAAAATTTAGAAAAAATAGAAAGAGATTTTTCTATGAAGTATCAATACCATTCATATAATTGCGATAAACTTTTGCATATTCGACGTTCAAAGCGAGATGAAGGTTTGAGTGAAGTAAAAGTTCAGAATAGTTAGCGAGAAAATAGGAAAATTGGTGGAAAACTGACAGGTAATTCTGTTGTTCTGTCGTTCTACACAGTTTGTACAAAAGGGACAATGCATTTTTAAAAGATAATTAGGTAAGAAGTCAAAGAGTAAATAGCTTTTCCAGAGAGTTATTACTGTTCGTTATTTCACTTTATATACTTCAAATAAAAAAAAGATCTTGAATTAAACACTTTCTGAAGTATCTTATCCGGTACTTCAGCGCTCAAGCCATCTCCACCACAATAGAATAAGTGGTTTATGGAATGATATATAGCCAAATTGGTTCAGCCGATCTCGATTTTTAGCGAGAGTAAAGAACAGAAATTCATTTTTATCTTTGTCAGTTAATATCGTGTAAAGTGAACTTTGATCATTAAAAATACACTTCTGAACGGACCCAACACAACAACCAAGTCATTATTTTACAAGTTTTAAATATAAATTTTCCCTGTAATTTTTCCATATTTTATCACGGTTTAAACCTTCCCTGAACTACCGCGAATGTGACATGAACATTATCCTGGGCGTGTGTGCGTGATTTGCCCACTCTTTCCGCCCACTATCGAGCTGATATTTAGAGGATCTGATGATGCCTTTATAAAGCTACTGGGTCTAAAATACATATGCAATTGATAAAGGAAGGGAAGGGAGAAGGATAGGAAAGAAAGGATTGACAGTGGCCGCATTTGGGCATTGATATTTAGCAATGGCGACAAGTGAAAACGTGAGCCGCACCGGGAATCGAACCCGGGTCTCCCACTTCGGGCCAGCGGTCGCCTTAACCACATGGCCACCCGTGCTCGCCTCCCGTTCGTCTCAAATTCCCACAAGTCGCAAGCTATGTTTGTAGCGTCCCTATCGTCTATGCCCTCTTACACTCGCCATTACGGATTCCCATGCGAGGTCGGACGTATGACCGCATCTGCGGTGAAATAACTGAAGCTAACGCCGTCGTCGCGTTTGAATACTTATTGTATTGGTGTGGTGTCTGTTCTTTCGTCCGAAAGAACAGACACCACACCAATACAATAAAATACATATGATTTAAACTAATATGATTTTTATTAAGAGGTAAGAGATACGAAGTTCACTGGGCCATCTAGTTTTATTTTAAATGGTTCTTCTAGTCCCCCTGGCCATGGATTTTTCCGGAAATTTGATCCAATCGGTGTACGGGAATATGTTATTGGAGTGTATTGTGAGGCGGAACAGGTGACCTAGTTGGGCGGCAAATGTTTACCGGCAGTCCGGAAGCGCAGTGACGGAGGCAGGCGGCAGGCGGCGGTTACGCACGTGGCGCCCGTATTGGGCAAATTGATCGCGGACGCTCCGGGAATAGACGCGTGCGTCACTCTAGGACTGCCGCGGCGCGGCGAGCCGATGCCCGCGCGGTCGATAGGTCGACAGCGGGACACCTGGAGGGTCAGGCGCGAGCCGCCGCAGGGGTCTGGAAAACCGTACACAGTTCTCAAAGTCCATACCGACTACATAACATTATTAAAGTTCAAATGTTTGTAATGCTTATGGGACTTAACTACGGGGTCATCAGTCCCTAAACTTACAAACTACTTATGAACTACTTACGAACTAGGACGGCACAAATATCCATGCCCGAGGGGGGATTCGAACCCCCGACCGTAGTGGCCGTGCAGACCGTGACTGAAGCGCCTTTGTCCCCGCGGCCACCACGGCCGGCTAACATTATTACTCAGATTTGATTCCATATTATGGATCGGTGGGCACCGCGATCACAATATGATTAATATTACACAGGGAATGAGCAGCATTGTTCGTAATTGTTGCTTTATTAATGACAAATCTCTATATATATAAAAGGTAGTGTCCCGATTGACTGACTGACTGACTGACTCATCATCGCCCAGCCCAAACCACTGAAGATAGAAACTTGAAATTTGTGGAGGGTGTTGATCTTACTCTGTGGGCGCCATTTAAGAAGCGATTTTTCGATTTTCCGTTCCTAAGGGGGTGAAATAGGGGATGAAACGTTTTTTGAAAATACGTAATTATTTAGGCAATTTTGAAGCTAGGACTACAAAATTTCGGATTTTAATTCAGGGTTCGAATTTAAAAGACACGTGTTTCGGCATTTTTTGAAATTCGACAAATAAGGGGGTAAAATAGGTGACGCGAAAAATTGATTTTCAAAAATATGTTGCTGTTAACTCAAATTTTAAGCTACAACTACGAAACTTCGGATATAGAATCTTGGTCAGGATTGAAAATCCATGATTTTTAGTATTATTGGAAATTCAACAATTAAGAGGGTTAAATAGAAGATCAAAAATTCTTTTTGAAAACACGTTGCTATTGGCACAATTTTGAAGCTAGAGCTGCAAAAATTGATATTTGTATAGTTGGTTAGACGTTAAAAAATACGTGTTTCGGTATTTTTGGAAATTCAACCCTCAACGGAGTTAAATTGGAGAGGGGGTGTTTTCCGAAAATATGTTGCTATTTAGGCAATTTTGAAGTTAGAACTACAAATTTTAGGATTTCGATTCGGAGTTCGAATTTAAAAGACACGTGTTTCGGAATTTTTTGAAATTCAACCAATAATGGGGTAAAATAAAGGACGCAAAAATTGATTTTCAAAAAATGTTGCTGTTAACTCATATTTCGAGCTATAACTACGAAACTTAGGATACGGACTCTTGATCATGATAAAAAAGACACGTGTTTCAGTATTTTTGGAAATTCAACAACTAAGGGTGTAAAAGAGGGGATCAAAAATTCTTTTCGAAAACACATTGTTGTCAAGACAATTTTGAAGCTATAGCTAAAAAAATTGGTATTTGTATTGTTTGTTATGATTTAAAAAATACGTGTTTCGGTATTTTTGGAAATTCAACCATCAAGGGAGTTAAATTGGAGAGGGGATGTTTTTCGGAAATATGTTTCTATTTAGGCAATTTTGAAGTTAGAACTACAAATTTTCGGATTTGGATTCGGGGTTCAAATTTAAAAGACACGTGTTTCGGTATTTTTGGAAATTCGACCAATAAGGGCGTGAAATACGAGATGGAAAAGTTGATTTTCAAGAATATGTTGCTGTTAACTCAAATTTCAAGCTACAACTATGAAACTTAAGATATGGATTCTTCATCAGGATTAAAAAGAAACAACTGGTGCAGACCAACCAGCCTACGCATGCGAAGCAGCGGGGCTTCAGCTAGTCGATATATAAAAACAGTCTAGAGTGCAGCGAAATATTTATATAGTCTACTGGTTTCGGTCCTTTTCTTGGACCATCTTCAGGATTGTAACTCTGAAATGTATCATAGTTATATTTAGAGGACTTTCAAAAATATAAATTAGTGTCAACATTAACCTAACATAAAGAAGTTATTATTATTCAGATTTGATTCCATATTGTGGATCGGTTTGCACCACGATCACAATATGATTAATATAACACACGGAATGAGCAGCTTTGTTCGTAATTCGTGCTTTATTAATGACAAATCGATATATAAAAATCAGTCTAGAGTGCAGTGAATTATCAACTAGTTTCGTCCATAATTTGGACCATATTCAGCACTATAAGCCTGAAATGTATCATAGTTACATTTAGAAGACTTTCAAAAAATATAAATTAGTGTCAACATTAACCTAACTTTAAAAGAGAAGTTACGTTTAACGTTTATGTTGACACTAATGTATATTGTTTGATATACATTTGATATACATTTCAGAGTTACAGTCCTGAAGATGGTCCAAAATAAGGACCGAAACTTTTTTTTTTTTTTTTTTTTTTTTTTTTTTTTTTTTTTTTTAATATGTAAACTAGATTCAACTCGCGGCTCCGCTCGCGTGTTGGTTGATTATGATAGATAATGCGCAAAACGTAAAATCGATTTTTTTAAAGAGATGTATTAAAAGAAATTTCTTTTTCACAACTTTATTTATTTATTCTTATATTTCCTTATTCGTATCCTTACTATAGAGAAAGAGATGAAGACATTGCAGCACGCATAGACCAAAGATATGGTCTGTGGCATCACGTTTCGCTGTATGTGACCTCCTTGCTATAGAGTCGCAAACGTCATCGCTAGCCTTCAGTCCGAATTTTTTATAATCTGACGACTTTCAACCACAATATCTTCCACACCCTTATAGCTATCGGCATGGATCTGCTATGGTGTACAACGGGAGACTTCGGGCAACAATTACACACAGACCATTAGTTTGCGTTCTGTAGTTTTCGCTGCAGAGGGAAATATTAACATACACACGCGTAGAATTTTATATACATCGATAGCTTCCCAGCCCAATATACTCCACCCTTTTATCATTATCAACCCTCAAGCAACAATGTAATCAATAAAACCATTTCCAAAGAGTGAATATAATTTTCAAAGAGTAATTATTGTTCCGAATTTCGCGTTATATTCGTCAAAATACTAAATATCTATCAGATCGCTATAAAACAGTGCCTAAAACCTTCCTCGGGTATCAATTAGTAACTGTACAAATTTTTAGCTCTTTATGTCTTGTCGTTCAGACGTGTTAAACGTACGCCGAACAGACGTTCACATTTATAGATATAGATTGAAATAAGAGTGCTGTTAATCCCACAAAGTGAAACAAAAATGTTTGTAAAACATGTAATGACAAATCTATTTTAATCACAGAGTGACCATCATTAGGGCAGAACTTCAAGCTGAATATAAGATAAAATAAAACACAGAAATATAAACAAAACAAAAAGTCGATGAATTTTTTTTTTAATTTTGGCTCATACATATAACTCATATGAAGCTGTTACAGATAAAATTAATAGACATACTAGTAAGTTGTAGGATATTAACATACGTTTTACTGTTGTGTGTCAGGTTGTGTTATTGTGGTCTTCAGTCCGGAGACTGGTTTGATGCAGCTCTCCTCCCAGCGCTATCCTGAGCAAGAACGACAGCCTACATCCATTTGAATTTGCTTACTATACTCATCTATTGAACTCCCTCTGCGATGTATACCCCACACACTTCCCTCTAACGCTAAATTCACAACTCCTTGATGTCTAAGAATGTGTCCTATTAATCGATCCCTTCTTTTGGTCAAGGTATGCCAGAAATTCCTTTCCTCTATAATAATGATCATTAGATACACGATCCACCCACCTAATCTTCAGCATTCTTCCGTAGCACCACATTTCAAAAGCCTCTATCCTCTTCCTGTCCGCACTGTTTATCGTTCGTGTTTCACTCCTATACAAGACAATACTACACCCAAATACCATCAGAAGGGACTTCCTTATGCTTCAATTAATATTCGATGTTAACAAATTTCTCTTTTTCAAAAACGCTTTTCTTCCCATTTACATTCTGCATTTTATATCCTCTGTACTGTGAGCTTCATACGTCATTTTACTGCCCAAGTAACAAAACTGTGTGAGGTACAAGTTAAAATTAAGCTCGCGGTATAACGATTTCACGCGTCTCAGCTCTGTGTTGAGCGTCATTACCGCCCTCTTTGTTTCCTGATGACAACAGATTTTAATAAATTAAAATGGAAAATACATGCTGTCATGAGTAACGATTTTTTTCAGCGGTTAAAAGATAGGGCTAGTACAATGAAAGTGAAACTGCATAATAAATTTGCAACACTTGTGGCGCTACAAGGGTATAAGAAGACACCATGTTACAGTTTTTATATAATTATTGCATTAAAATAAATATAATTTTGCCAAATTCTTATTATTTTGTAAGTTATTTTAGGAAATTTTATTTATTTCATGCAATAGCCCCAATCATATAATAACCTACACCCATGTAGCGCCACAAGTGTTGCAACTTTATTATTTAGTTTCATTTTTGTTGTATTAGTCGTATCTTGTAACCACTGAAAATTTTTTTTTTGTTACTCATGACAGCATGTACTTCCCGTTTTAATTTATGAAAAACAACACACACGACATATATATAACTTATAAAATCTGTTGTCATTAAAATAATATTTCAGTAGAATAAATAGGGCTCTCCACGTACCTGTTACGCTGTCGTAACAGGCGGAGAGGTGATACTCCGACGTGGCGCGTCCCAGGTGGCGGATAGAGGGGACCTAACTGGCTTGCCAGCGGCTTTGAGCGAAATAAAATAGCTCTCGCGGACCAAACACAAACCCTCTGGATTAACACTCCACTAGCTTCGAGCAATCCTCGGAAAGCTCCACCACTCCAACCTTACAAATTTTATGGATTATGAGTGGAAATGAAAACAAATTACCCCAGGGAGTAAAATCTCTCGACCTACGGTCGCAAGCAGGCATTTCGGATTCTGGGGAGCCTGCACTTTCTGCTCTTGTTTTACCAAGACGACCCGAAAAACTAAAATTCAAGAAAAAATACAGTATCGGAACACTGAACATTAACTCGCTCATCAAAACAGGAAAACATAAAGAACTGACTCAAGCACTTGATCATCATGATATCCAAATTCTGGCACTACAAGAGACCCGCTACACTGATGAAAACTCTTTTGAAACAGGCAACTACAGAATATATAAAGGAAAACCAGCAGAGTGTATCATTGGAAAATGCCCCTTATTAGGAACAGCTTTTATTGTTAGAAAAAATATAACGGAGTCCGTAATAAACTTCAATTCTACGTCCAACAGGCTCTCAACAATAACGATAAAATGTAAAAACAAAATTTATACGCTAGTGAATGCTCATGCTCCAACAAATATTGACAATAAGAAAAATCCGATCAAAGTACAGACGTTTTGGGAAGAACTAGAAGACACGATTCAGAAGATTCCAAAGGAAAACATCATCATCCTACTCGGGTATTTTAACGCACAGCTCGGCAAGGAGAGGAAATACAAGACCATCATTGGGCAATATCCAGCACATAAGGGAAGAAGGGAAGACTTGTGGAACTCTGCCAAGTCTTCAACCCCAAAATTATGACTACACACTTCAAGAAACATCCGAAGAAGATGAAGACGTGGAAAGCACCAAATCAGATCCTTGGAGAGTTCCAAATTGACCATATAGCCATTTCTAGAAGAGAATTTAAGACAATTCAAAATATTAAGGTTCAGAAAGGAGCCAAAATAGATTCGGATCACTATCTTGTTAAATCCAAAATTAAATTCATCCCAAATTCTGTAAAAAATAATAAGAAACCTACGAGAAGGAATTTTGAAACCAATAATATTGATGCAGACACTAAAAATATCTTCAGATCAAAACTGCCAGGGGAGACATGGGAGGAAATGAAGACTCAAATAATGAAAGCAGCAGAAGAATCTCTTCCAAATAAAATTAAAAGGAAGAGTATCTGGTGGAATGACAAGTGCAATGAAGCATTGGACAACAGACAAACGCTTTGGCAAAAATTTAAATAGAATCCGACACAAATCAATCTGGAAATGTTCAGAGAAGGTACAAAAATAGCATCCTACACAATTAGAAACGAAAAGAGACTTTTCGAGAAATTATCCCTTCAACAAATACAGGTACACTTCACTCAACACAAATCAAGAGACTATTACCAATCCTTCAAAAGACACCTGAATGGGTATGAACCACCCAGTCTAAATTTTCGTGACAAATCAGGGAAATTAGGTACAAATGACCAAGAAAACTGCAAGATTCTAGCACATTACTTCAAAGACCTTCTCAATTGTAAAGCGCCCCTCGAGAAACCGGAATTCAAAACTACAGAAGAAATTCCTGCAGAATCACATCCACCATCTCTAGACGAAGTTCGGCAAGCTATAAAATTTCTGAAGAACAACAAATCTTCTGGTGAAGATGGAATCACGGCTGAACTGTTGAAACTAGGCGAGGAAAAAGTAACACTACACCTCGGTACAATTATTAAAGAAATTTGGCAAAACGAGAAGATCCCAGATGAATGGAGGACGGCAGTTATACATCCACTCCATAAAAAGGGTGACAGATCAGACGTGAACAATTACAGGGGGATTTCCCTTCTGTCTGTTCCATACAAGGTCCTTTCCACGATATTATTAAACAGAATTGAATCAGTTCTCGATCCACAAATAGGAGAATATCAAGGTGGATTTAGAAAAGGGAGGAGTTGTTCAGAGCAAATTATAAATCTTAAAAACATAATTAGAACCCGTGCTGGTCAACCACATGTTACAAAATTTATTGATTTTAGAAAGGCTTATGACTCAATAGACAGAGAAAGTCTCATCAGAACTCATTGGAATTTGGAATTGATAGAAAAACTAGAGAGATTGTTAAGCAAACATTGGCAGATACAAAGTCCAAGGTGAAATTTCGAGGCAAGATTTCAGACCCTTTCAAAATCCAAACAGGTTTGAGACAAGGGGACGGGCTCTCCCCAAGCTTATTGAACATAATTCTAGAAAATATAATAAGGCAGACATTGGCGGTATACACACAAGAAAAAGTGAAGGAAATTTCTTTTGGAGGATCAGTCAAAGGGCTTACGATACATGCACTAGCTTTTGCAGACGATATTGCGCTACTGTCCACGAATATACCAGATGCAATTAAACAAATAGAAATCTTAGCAAAGCAAGCAGCTAAATTTGGTTTACAGATATCACAAGAAAAAACTAAATTCATGTCGAACAAATTTAAGGAAATCAACAAATTGCACACAATTATTGGATGCATCGAAAGGGTCAAACATTTTAAGTATTTGGGAGAAACAATAACGGATACTGGCATAGAAAAAGAAGCTGGCAAACTTCGAGTAGCTAAACCCAAGAGGACGCAAATTTTAACAATGAAGCTGTACAAAAAAAAAAAAAAAGAAAAAAAAAAATGCTTATCTCGAAATGCGAAGTTATTACACTACAAGACAGTGACAAGAACAGAAGTACAATATGCAGCAGAAACACTCTCCATCAAGAACAAAGGACTAGTAGATGAGCTCGAGAGGAAGGAAAGAGTAATTCTGAGGAAACTTCTTGATGGACACAAAAAATTGTCGAAACATGGGTTAAGATGAGCAATGAGAAGGTCTATCAATTTATTAAACCAGTTACAACGGAAATGAGAAAGAGAAGGCTTATGTTCTTCGGTCATCTGGTGAGAATGGATGACAGCAGATTAACGAAGAAAATCTTCAATTTAATTCAACAGAGGAAAACACCCAACTGTTGGTTGCAAGGAATAAAGAAAGACCTCGTGTAACTTGGAATCACAGAAATGGACGCGATGAATAGGGATAGTTACAGAAAGGCAGTAACTGAATTCGAGGTTTTTCAGGAGGCCGCAAGAAAGAAGGTCAACAGGAAACTGACAGCTGAACATCTGGCAAAAATGGCAGCAGGCAGAAGAGCAGCCCTAGAGAAGAGAAAGAAGAAACTGAATATGAAATAAAATTTGTAACGCGGTCCTTAGTTGGCCAATTCGTGTAAATAAATAAATAAATAAATAGGGCTCTAATGATGCCCAGAGACAGAGCTCACCTACGTGAAATGTATATACAGCGATATCAGTTAAAACGTGTACCTTACACAGGTGTAATAGTAAAATGTATATCATCTTAAACATATTAATATGTACATTAATTTTATTTGACATCAAGTTCATATGAGTTGTACGTATGAGCCACAATTCAAAAAGGTATTTATGAATATTTTATTTATTTTTTTGGTACATCTTGTATTCAGCTTCTAATGAATTGGCGTGCTTATGGAATATCGCACCAATTGTGCGATTGGATTCGCGATTTCCCATCAGAAAGGACACAGTTCATAGTAACTGACGGTAAATCATCGAGTAAAACAGTAGTGATATCTGGCGTTCACCGAGGAAGCGTTATAGGTCCCCTACTCTTCTTTACGTTTATAAACGATTTAAGAGACAGTCTGAATAGCTTCCTTAGTCTGTTCGCGAATAATGCTGCCATTTATCGGTTAGTGAAGTCAACAGAGGATCAAAAACAACTGCAAAGCGATTTAGACAAAATTTCTACATGGTGCGAAAATTGTCAATTAACACTAAATAATGAAACGTGTGAGGTAATACACATGACCACTAAAAGAAACCCGCTGAACGTCAATTGCGTGATAAATCAGTCAAACCTTAAGTTCGTAAATTCCACCAAATACCTAGGAGTTACAATTCCGAACAACTTAGACTGGAGACAACACATAGAAATTGTGGGGGAAGGCGAACCAAAGGTTACGTTACATTGGCAGAACGCTTCGAAGATGCAACAGCTCCACCAAAGAGACTGCCTACATCACACTTGTGCGTCCTCTCCTGGAGTACTGTTGCCCAGTGTGTGGCACTGACGGAAGACATTGAGAAGATTCAGAGAAGGACAGCTCGTTTTGTTTTATCACGTTACAGAGGGGAAAGCGTCACGGAAATGTTGCACGGTTTGAAGTGAAAATCATTAAAGGACCGACGTTATTCGTTTCGACGAGATATGTTGGCGAAGTTTCAATCACCGACTTTTACTTCTGAATGTGAAAATATTTTGGTAGCATCCACCTATATAGGGAGATATGACCGTCCCAATAAAATAAGAGAAATAAGGTCGAAAACGAAACGATTTAGGTGTTCTTTCTTCCAGCGCGCTATTAGAGAATGTAACGGTAGGGAAAAGTTATGAATGTGGTTAATGAACCCACTGTCAGGCACTTAAATGTAATTTGCAGAGTATCTATGTAGATGTAGATGAATATCCGCACTGATGATGGCTGAAATAGATTTGCTATTAATAACGCAAGAATTAAGACCGGTGCTGCTAATTCCACGTGTTATATTAAAATTATTATATTTAAAGATCAATATCTCAAAGTCTCTTAACATGTGTCGATCGCCGCGGGGAATAGCTGTGTGCACTAAGGCGCATTGCTGAGGTGCGTGCGGCGTTCGGTATCGGAGGTTCAAGTTCTGCCTTGGGCATGGGTGTTTGTGATATTCTTAGGATAAGATAGTATGAGTAGTTTGTAAGTTTAGATCCGATGGCCACTGCAGCTAGGTGCCATAGATTTTCAAACATTTGAACATGTGTCGATCAATGTCTGAAATACCCACATTAGTACGCGGTATAGCCTCAAAGGGCGACTATTCCAACGCTGATTTTGGCATCCACTGCATCACACAGACGGTGAATACTGTCATGGAATACGTTATCCACACGTGCTCTACCTGTTCAAGCAATCCTGCAGGAATTGTGAGCTGACCACAGGTGTCAGATGTCGTTGCATCGTATTCTCGACTGAAGACCGGTGAGAGAAGTTGCTGCACGTTTTGCGTAACTTGTTGTTGTTGTTGTCGTCTTCAGTCTGCAGGTTGGTTTGATGTAGCTCTTCACGCTACCCTGTCCTGTGCAAGTCTCTTCAACTGAGAATACGTTCGGCCACCTACATCCTTTGAATCGGCTTACTATATTCGACCCTCGGTCTCCCTCTACGATCTTTACCCCACACGCTTCCTTCTAATGCTAAGTTGACAATTCCCTGATGTCTCAGAATGTGCCCAACCAATCTATCCCTTCTCCTAGTCAGTATATGCCAGAAACTCCTTTTGTCCCCGATTCGGTTAAGCACCTCCTCATTAGTTACGTGATCGACCCATCCAATTTTCATCATTCGCCTGTAGCACCACATTTCAAAAGCTTCTATCATCTTTTTATCTGAACTCCTTATCGTCCACGTTTCACTCCCATACAGTACTACACTCCAGACAAATGCTTTCAGAAAGGACTTCCTAACATTTAAATTAATATTAGATGTTAACAAGTTTCGCTTCTTTATAAACGCTTTTCTTCCCATAGCCATTCTGAATTTTATATCTTCTTTACTTTGGCCAACAGAAGTTATCTTACTACCCAAATAACAAAATTCATCTACTACTTTTATTGTCTCATTACCTAATCTTAATTAAAATAATATTTTATGCCTGGCTGTTAATCAGCGACTATAATGTATCTATTAGGTTTTAAAAAAATACAGCCCTCAGTCGCATGTGACATTTAAATACGTAACCTAGGTTTAGACGTCTCAAAGAACAACTACTTCAGACAATATGAGATGAAGGCTTAAACATTACATGTCAAATTAAAATTACAACTATCCCTCCCTTCATCTCATATTGCCTGAAGAAGGTGTCCTTTGCGACATCGAAACCTAGATTACATATTTAAATGTAACTTGCGTCTGAAAGTTTTATTTTTATTTTTTAAATATATTAGTTATAATTGTTTGTAAGTCTAGAGACTGATGACCATAGCAGTTTGGTCCTAAAGGTTTGCAAACATTTGAATATTTATCAAACATTCCTGACAGCTCAAAAACTTGGCGAGGGACGGACGCGGTGTCACACGACCACTAGAAACGCGGCCACATAACCGGGAGACGAGGTAAGCAGACCGCACATGCTGTTATAATTTGACAGAAAGGCCTCTCAGGACCAACCTCTTCAGCTCATGGCATGCATGGTTTCTCACGGACAGACAGTGCCACGGATCAAGTTCGATTCACACGCCGGTCCGGGCCATAAACGGCCCTTTAATCAAAATAACTGGACCCTGGCGATGCCATGCATCGTATCAAACTCACTGCCTGATCCCCTGTCCGCTCTCCAACTGCCTCGGCGCGCCACCGTAGCGCCACACGCGGCATGGAGAACACCAGTCAGAGGACAATCGACGCGCGATAGATCGAACAGCGCCACGAGCGGTGGACGCACAGAGAGATCAATGGTACTTGCGCCAGTAATTACATCAAGGATAGGGTCAATCGAAGAAACAGGAGTCGGGACGGCTCCATTCCACTTTTGCCAGCGTAATAACTTTGGCCCATTTGAATGAGAAGTACCTGGTGCTATATGAGAGAACTACACAAAAGGAGGCTTCGACGGAGGTAGAAAGATTCCAAAGAAGGGCAACTCGTTTTTTATTCTCACGATACAGGGTGAAAGTAGCCTGTTATTAAAAATGAGCAAGGTCTAGGGCTGTTGAGACATGAAAATGTAACTTAAAACGCTCAAAGCTGCTCTAAATTACTTTATGAGTAGCCACAGTACATGCGCAACGAAA
This sequence comes from Locusta migratoria, assembly GCA_026315105.1. Lineage (NCBI taxonomy): Eukaryota > Metazoa > Arthropoda > Insecta > Orthoptera > Acrididae > Locusta > Locusta migratoria. The sequence goes on from CM048744.1 coordinate 941,704,430, forward strand.
ATTTAAGTAACTGCTCACTCCTTAATGGAGCAGCCAACGTTTTAACAAATATATCGTCAAAAGTAAATCAATAGGTAATAAAACATGGGGCAGGGAGCATGAAATCATAAAGCAGAAGTTTGATGCTTTAAAATCATAATCTATTAAGAAAACAAGCAAATAAATGTGGGTAGACCAAATTAAGCACACACCTTGCACAAAAGTGAATTAAATCATGTAATTACTGTCCATATTGAAATTGTTTCTGCCCTTTATGACTATTCATTCATTCATTCACAGACACACACATAAAACTTGGCAGTATATTACGATCCTGGAACACATGAAAGCAGTGGTGAAATGAAGCAGCGGTGGCATCTTGACGAGATGACAGGTAATTAAACTGTGCACTAAATGAACTCATGTTAGGGGAGTCAGCGGATCACGGTTCTTAAGTACCACGTAGTGTAAGACCATGCAGAATTTCATAACATTTACAAACATAAATTAATTTAGAATAAGCGAGTAAAGCACATGTGAGAATTCGTGTAGAAGAATGCTAGTATTAACAAAAGCACGGCTGAAGGCCAAAGTAAAGACCGTTATGGAAGCAAGTGGTGTAATCGGTCATACAAAACAGACGAATAAAACAAGAAAATCTAAGAAATATTTAGCATATTCGCGGATACAGACGCGACTTGAAAACGTTAGTTAAAAACAGCAAGGAAATTCAAACACACTAAATTTACACAAAGGCTGAAGGCCACACATGTGTATTCTAACTTGAGTAAACCGGACACACAATCATCACTGAAATGAAAAATTCAAATAATAAATTTACTTGAGTTCTCTAAATTAAGAAACACTTACCCTCGCATAGCGAAAGAATTACACAAAGAAACTATCACAGAAAATCAAGACTGCTTGATTACAAATAAATCAAAGTCCTAATAGCATGCCTTCCCCTCAGCATGATTCGGTGGAGTACTTACATCCACAGTCGTCGGAACCAGAGTGAAACTCTAAGGCCACGGAAAATCCTCTCCCGCAATACACCGGATGTAGAGCGCGCTAAAAGCGACGCAGATTGCGTTCAGAGACTAGCGTTTACCAACCCTTGATACCTGGCCAAGACAATTACCTCTTCAACCGCTTCCAGATAGGTCTCCTGTCACCTCTTTCTTCCAGGATTAGGTTGGTACGACACTAACAACACGGCCACCTCGCCATCTTGCCAAGTAAGCTTGTCTCTGGCCAGCCAGCAGAAGACAAACGAAACCATGCGTTCTCAACTACAGCAAAACGAGGTCTAAAGCGGGAGGCGGGGACTGTAAGCTATTGCGCGGCAGTCAGTCAATATTAAGAACACACATTCACATGAACACACAAGTTCAATCACACAGGTGGAAACATATATTAGTGTGGGGAAAACATATATAATCATGGGACATCATTAATAAAAAGAATAATGTAATTAACACACAGATAGATAACATTAATGGTGCAGAAACACTTTAGGTTAAAGAATAAATCAAAATGGAACACGACCGCACAATCAGTGGACGTGTTGCAAGGGGAGACAGCGTTGCGGAAATGATACAGGATCTGGGATGGGAATCATTACACTTATCACTGCGGCATGGGCTACTCACGAAACTCCAATCGCCAACATTCTCCTCCGAAAGCGAAAACATTTTTTTTTGACTCCCACTTACATAGAAAAGATCATCAGAATAAAACACGAAAAATCAGAGATCGAACTGAGGGATTCAAGTGTTCTTTGTTCCCGCGCGCTATTCCAGAATGGAATGTGAGGTAAATAATATAAAGGTGGTTCGGTGAACCTTCTGCCAGGCACTTAAATGTGTCTTGCAGAGTATCCCGTGTAGATGTAGAGGCGGCAACACTTCGGACTCCACAGTGAGGCGTGCGGCCTACATTGCCCCTGCACGCTTCGGCATCGCGGACGAACCGTGGCGCAGTCAAGATCCGAACCCCAGACGGCGGTTCCAGTGCTTGCAGGGTCCACGACATCTGAGAGACCAGCATAAACGGGAGAAGGTAGTAGTAATAAGTAGAACTACTATTAGACTGAATAGATCGGTGAAACTGAAAGCACAGGTACAGACTGAGATTATTGTGGCGCGTTTCGGATTGTATCCATCATCAGATAACTATCGTCTCGTGATCGATAGCTACATGTATACAGGTATCACAGCTCGTTTGCTGTACAGATTGTAATCTGAATAGTAGAAATTCAATATTAAATAAATAAATAATAGAATCTTAAATCTCAGAATAGCAATAAAAAAATTATCCACGATAAGCCTGACCCTGCAAGGTAATCCTTCAAACAGCTATGTTGTTGTTGTGGTCTTCAGTCCGCAGATTGCTTTGATGCAGCTCTCCACGCTGTCCTGTGCAAGTCTCTTCATCTGAGTATACGTTCGGCAAACTACACTCTTTTGAATCTGCTTACTGTATTCGTCCCTCGTTCTCCCTCTACGATTTTTACCCCACACACTTCCTTCTAATGCTAAGGTGACAATTCCTTGATGTCTCAGAATGTGTCCAACCAATCTATCTGTGGTGTCGCACAAGTCCAAAGTGCGCGCCACCTACTTTCGCCGCGCGCCGCCATGCACGCACGGCGCGGCGTTCTTACGACGACAGCCACGAGCGCCCTCTGCGGCAACTCCGCTCGTGGCCACCAGTGAACGACATCGTTCACCTGGGGACTGAGTTAGGAACCAGTAAAGACTTCGGAATCCGATAGGCACCAGTGAAGACTGGGCTATCAGTTAGGCACTAGGCAGGACTCTAGCTCAACTATGTATCAACATTCTGCAGTACTATGTAAAAGTTAAGTATTGTATTAATTCTGTGCAATATATATCTCATTCTAATTTACTCTAGTGTTTCTAGTTTCTGGCTGCTCCCCTCCATACCTGCACCAGCGTGCTATCTTTATTCCTGTGTCGGTCTCATTCCACTCGGCCACCGACACCTCCGACGGAAACGAGACACAAAAGCGGCGACGAGGCTGGGACACAAAACTATCCCTTCTCTTAGTCAGGTTATGCCTGAAACTCCTTTTGTCCCCAATTCGGTTAAGCACCTCTTCATTAGTCACATGATCTATCCATCTAATCTTCATCATTCGTCTATAGCACCACATTTCAAAAGCATCTATAGTCGTTTTATCTAAACTCCTTATCGTCCACGTTTCACTGCCATACAGTGCTACACTCCAGACAAATGCTTTCAGAAAGGACTTAAATTAATATTGGATGTTAAAAAAATTCGATTCAATAGAGGCACTTTTCTCCCCATAGCCATTCTGCATTTTATATCTTCTTCACTTCGGCCATCAGAAATTATCTTGCTACCCAAATAACAAAATTCATCTACTACTTTTATTGTCTCATTACCTAATCTAATTCCTTCGGCATCGTCTGATTTTCTGACACTACATTCCATTACCTTCATTTTACTCTTGTTAATGTTCATCTTATAACTTCCTTTCAATGCACTGTCCATTTCATTCAATTGCTCTTCCAGATCCTTTGCAGTCTCTGACAAAATTACTATGTCATCGGCAAACCGCAAAGTTTTTATTTCTTCTCCCTCGACTGTAATTCCGTCCCCATATTTCTCCTTCCATTCCTTCACTGCTTGCTCAATGTATAGATTGAACAACACTGGGGAACGGCTACAACCCTGCCTTACTCCCTTCCCAACCTCTGCGTCCCTTTCTTGGCCTTCGACTCTTATAACCGCTGTCTGGTTTTTGTATAGGTTGAATATAGCTCTTCGCTTCCTATATTTTACCCCTGCTACCTGCAAAAAGATAAATCATTAAAAATTTTACAAATGTAGATTACATTTTAAATAGTCAATTATAAACCTTTTTCTTTTTTCTTTCTTTTACACTCTACAAAGTATTAAAATTATCAATACAGTGAGGAAGCCTATAAGGACAAATTTATGCAATCTAATAACAATTAAAAGTTTGATTAGCACTAGATTTAACGATTCAAGTGACAACTAAATTTCAACATGCAAGACAATTATACGTTAAATTCTGAATAGCCAAATAGAAACCATTTTCTTTTTTCCCCTTTTTTACCCTTCTCTTTTACACAAATCATAATTCATTAAAATTATCAATTACAATGCGGAAACCACCAAGGACCGGTTTATTCAGTCCAATAACAGATTTAAAGCTTTAATAAGCAGGTGATTTCACAACAGCAAGATAACAACTAAATCTCAATAGGCAACATTTCACTTAGAATAAATGCCCCAAACTGAAAATAACCTTTAAAAAAGCTACAGTACATCCATGGGTAACATAGGTATTAAGGCGCGCGCAATTTTACACTTCATAAAATATTTGTAAATCTATAATTTTTTTATTTCATCCAAAATTAATAACAATGTCAATATAAAACAAGCAATGACCAGCAAAACAACAGAAGAGTACAAAATAACATTCTGCTGGTACGGCTCCTAACGAGGCCAGACACAGATTGAAACAGTGGGAAAGTGCCATAACTCATTTCTCAAATGAAAACGAAATCCAACTCTTTCACGTGATTTTATATGTTGCGTTTCAATTGACGGAGAGTAACCATAGTGTATTTAAGTTTTCCATTTCATATGCTTGATACTTGGATTAAAAGGGAGCGTCCCATAAAACTGCATGGTGATCAGTCCGTAGCTTACAAACTACTTAAACTAAGGTAAACTCACCTATGGAGAACACACACACACACACTCATGCCCCAGGGCGGACTCGAACCTCCACGGCGAGAAACCGCGCGCTCCGCAGCGAGGCGCCTTAGACCGCTCGGCTACTCCTCCGCGGCTTTTTACACTTCACCGGTGCGTGTTTGCTCCTCCCCAAGCAGGCCTGCCGTCGCCTCGGTGTCGATTCCGACAAACCTCCGATGGAGTGGATCAATCACCCTCCAATAAAGACTTGTGAAACTGATCAAATGAAGACAATAATGACAATTACCCTTTTCAACACGCACACCGTATGTGTGCAGCGATCGGGAAAGAAGGAAACCAGCTTCCCTATACGTACGCACACGCCCTCGGCCAATAGGCACGAAAAAAACTTACTGGTGCACTTAGGTGCCCTACAGGCAGATTGATGATTAACAGCCAACCCAGCTTTACACTTACAACCACGACGCCCCCAGTAGGGGAGTGCTAAATTACAGCAAAAAGCTGACAGGGACTCACAAAACTACCCAGCAACAAACTGCTCCAGGAGAACCGAAGCACGGGGAACACTCCCACGCATTTTGAAACAGAGTCAAGGTACTTTAAATTCCGACCAATATCCCATAGCTCAGTAGGCTAAGGCTGCTATAAGTACGAGCTGACGCATCCGCCATTTTCATTCCAGTAACTCGTTAGTTGTGAACATACTGCGGTGCTATAGGATTTGCGTCACGGCACTTAAGCATGACATTACGGGTGGTTCAGTTGCCAAAAACTAATCAAATCATTCCAGAGGTGACAACAGAATGTTTAGTTTCCAGAGAGATTCTGAGAGAACAAAAGATGGATTATTAAACCCCGGCACAAAAATAGTAAACCAGACCGAGCGCATGATTATGTATTGGAAGTAAATATTACTTATTATTATGACTTCCAGAAATATTTAATAGTAAAAATCGTCTTTGATATTCGAACGTACGTTTTTGTTTATCGCTTTTGAAAGTACTATCTCTTAACAGAGAAGCCGCAAAATATCATAACACAGCAAACAATTGCAGAACAAACAGTTTTTAGAGCACAATATGTATGTGTTATATTATTTATTGAGAGTACACCACATCAAAAAGTTTTGTAGTGACATTGCACAAACTGTTGAAGATATGTATTTCCATTACGTTATTTCGAGGAAGTATTACAAACTTTCAAACGGAAAATATAAATATACTGGCCAAAAAGTTTAGTTACGTCTGTGCCAGCGTACTGTGCTGATACAGGCAATTAACGTTGAATGATATTTGTGGTATTTGAAAGTTTTAGTGTTATGACTTGTAGTATGCAATTTGAAAGAATTGTACCTGATGTTTTATCAGAAAATACACACTCAAATGAATTTCTTATCGGTAAATGCCAACATTGACGCTTATCCATTAGAGACTATAACATAACCGACACAGAATACTGGGTAAATTTCACTTATGGCTGCGGCGGCGTAGTGTGCTAATGTTGGCAACGAAATGTCTGTTTTATAAGGCTTCTTAAATTACTGACAAGACAAGACAAGGATACTGTTACATACAAAAACCTGTCAACCTTATAGAAGGAACAGAATTATTTATTTATTTCATGGTCCCCTTATTCTACACGAATAGGTTTTCAAATAGCATTCAACGGTTGTTGCCAACTTCGGCACCGTGTGCCTCTACGACCGTAAACTTTAGATCCTGTACACTAATATTTCGTTTTAATCTTTGCAATGAATTCTGATACATTCTCACTAACGTAATAGAAGTATATTTACCAACGTGAGTACAAAAATCCGATTTGGTGTATTTGTCACAGCAGACAAACACTGCAAAACGGCCAACAAACCTCGCATATTGACATTCATTATTCAAATACTAGCCATCTAGATGACCAGTTTCGGCAGAATTAAACGTTTTGGGCGATTTTTATCACAGAAATATATGTTTCTTGCGCTTTCTTTATTCGCGCAGCAAAGGAAACCAGCAATAAGTAAAGAAAACGCGAGATTTTTATGTCTAATCCACGTATGGATATAAGCAAGAGCGGAATACAAGTTCAAAGTGCACGATCTAGGGATCTATGACGGAAACTTCTAAATTATATCAGTAAACGTGAACAAAACAACACTGTTCGCATAAGCTACGAGTTGTGTTTAGCATTGGCATGGAATGAAAATGGCGGATGCGTCAGCCTGTGTTTTTAGGAGGTCTACTGTAGGCCGAGACGCCACGGTGCATCCACGAGGAGGCCGCTAGTACTGACATCTCTCGCCCCAATGGTCCGTCTACAGATGCAGCATATTTCTGCCCACGGTGCACTCCGGAACTCAGGCCTCTGGATTCCCTCAACTTCTTCCTCTGCTTCCGGCGCCGCGAAGGAGAAGCCGAGCGGTCAGGAGCGCCAAGTTGCTGATCGCGCGGCTTTCCGTGTCGGAAGTTCGAATCCTCCCTCGGCCATGGATGTTTGTGTTGTCTTTAGTATACGTTAACTCACAAGTAGTTTATAAGTTTAGGGACTGATGACCACCGCGGTGCAGTAGCCGAGCGATCTAAAGCACCTCGCTGCTAAGCGCGCGGCTGCTCGCCGTGGAGGTTCGAGTCCTCCCTGGGGCATGGGTGCGTGTGTTTAAGTAATTTGTATGCTACGGACTGATGACCATGCAGTTTGGTCCGATAGATTTACAGACATTTGAACTTTTTTTTTAGACTGATGACCCCGCAGTTAAGTCCCATAACTTTACAAACATTTGAACATTTCTTCACCGGCCGCTATAGCCGTAAAGTAGGACGGTACACACGTATTTCCATTTGCTGCGCCTTCACCGTACTACCTTGCGGCAATCAAATTCTACTGGTCGAGGGCTCTCACAGCGCAGCGAAACAACTAAGTGCGCGGCGACCATAAACGCAACATCACACGGGGACCGTGTCGAGAACAAATATTGTTCGGTCACCCCGCTCACTAACGATTGTGTCCGGCCCCCCTTAAACACTTCCTGCTTCCCGAATGTAGCTGTGAAAGCCACGCGAGCAAACCGGTCACCGCTAGAAAACAACCAACTGCCCGCAGCCCAACTACCACCTTTCGCTCAGCGAGGCAAGGCAAGGTCTTACTACAGACGCAGCCGGCGTCAGACCCCTACCACACCGAGCCGCCCCGGGTATCAAAGATCACAACGCGACACGCAGTGTCAGAAGAAGATCGGTGAAAATATCGAGCGCCGCTTTGACCAATGACGTCATACATAATCGAGAGATACTACGAGCACGTTTACCACAACATGGTATCGGTAGTTAGATTTCACCTAAATAGGTCAAATCTACTTAATGATACCACCTCTTCAAAATACATTTAATAATTAGGTAATTTTAAAGAAAGCTTGCACTCGAAGTTGTACGGCCAAAATGATGTCGCACATACAACTGTAAATTGATCGAGTGTTTCTGAACCGGAGATTCGGGCGCCATGCGCCCTCAGGCCCTAAAAAAATAAAATAAAAAAAGAATAAATAAATAAAAAAGAGAAAAAAATAATAAATAAAAGTAGAAAAAAAATTAAGAAATGTTCTTGTTTAACCTATACCTAACTTCTTAGGGTGACTTTACAGATAACGTTTTGTTTTAAGATTGAAAGTTAGACTAGGTATAGGACATGCAAGTCCTAAACCTTGCAAAAATAGAATAACTCCAAGGTGTCTTCAAAAATATCAGACACGTAAACATTGGGTATTGAAACCACACGCGGGACGGAATGACGTAAAACATGACGTCATTCGTCAAAGCGGTATCTAGATTTGACCCCCACTCTCATTGAAAGACGTAACCCAAGATCGATACATAAACACCAGAAAACTTGATAAGGAAAATATACACAAGTTAAGCAGACACGATGTTTGGCAAAGATGAAAGTTATTAATGACTGACTAAAAGATACTAAGGCTGACTCCCCTTAAGATAAATAATGAAAGCATCACCCATTAAAGGAGAGATGGAGGCCTCAAAATAACTTAAATCGGGATTAATTCCAAGTCGGAAGAGCAACTTTCTCGCCTTCGTAAATAAAGCTCGAGCCGGTACGGTGCAGATATTGGCAGGTAGTGTGCGAAGTTGCAGAAGGCAATGAAAATAGCTGCTCTGTTGCTGTTGTGCCCTTCGGTATAAGGACTAGATTGATGCAGATCTCCATCCTACTCTACCGTGTGCAAGCTTGTGAAACTGTTCACTATATTCGTCACTACGTCACTCTCTGCAGTTTTTACTCCGCACACTTCCCTCCAGTGTTAAATCCATGATTCCTTCATTTCTCAGAATGTGTCCTACCAATCGATTCCTTCTTTCAGTCAAGGTATGCAACGAATTTCTTTTCCCCCCTAATTCTGTTCAGCACTTCGTTACTAATTACGCGATCTATCCGCATAATGTTCTGCATTTTGTCTGTAGCACTGCATTTCGAAATCTTCCATCCCCTTCTTGTCTGAGATTTTTATCGTCTATGCGTTACTCACGTAAAAGGCAACACTCCACACATAAGCGTTCAGAAAAGACTTCATAAGATTTAAATTAATTTTCGATGTTTCAAATATCTCTTTTTCAGAAACTATTTTCTTCTCAGTGCTATTCTACAATTTATAACATCTATACTGCCACCGACGTTATTTTACTGCCCTAGAAACAAAACTTACCTACCATCTTTATTGTCTCATTTTCTAATATATTTCATTCAGAAATATAGTTTCTTATACAACATTCTACTACCCTCGTCTTCCTTTTGTTAAAGTTCATTCTATATGTTGCTTTCAAGACACCGTCCATTCCGTTCAACTGCCCTTCATTTCCTTTGCCGTATCTGACAGAATTATAATCTCATTGGCAAAACCTGAACTTTAATTCTCCAAATTTCCCCTTACTTTTCTTAGCGGATTTTTTAAAGTACCGATTGAATAACATTGGGGAAAGAATACAACCCTGCCTTACTCCCTTCTCAACCAATGTTTCCCTTTGATTCTCGAACACTCGAATTACTGCTGTCTGATTTGTATACTAATTGTAAAAAACATTCAGTCACCTCGATTTTACTATATCGTGATGATTGATTCGTTGGTAAAGGATTTAGGGGTTACTCTTCCATACATATCGCTCGAAGGGGACTGCGAAGAGGGAGGTGAACATCAGAAAATTGTTTTAGCAACGAAGTGCTATCATTCTACAAATCTCGGCGTGGGATGTCAGGTCGGGAATATACGCAGCAAGAAAAAACTAGTGATACGCCCAGAAAGAGTGGTTGGAAGTGAAGGAAACTAAATATGGTGAAAGACCATGTAACTGTAAATCATAGCTCATCTAGGTTAACGTTACAGGACTATTCGCCGAACTTTATTGTCAGAGTTTGTGTTTCTGTTGTGGCCGGGGTGACTCCTGCAGTATAGCCCAAGAGCGAGTAAATGCCCGAGACGTCTTCTTAGAAGTCTTCACTAAGAGTGATTTATTCAGTCGATCGGGAGCGTTTGGTACTGTAACTGGTTTATTATTTCGCACTATTCCACACAACTACTTGAAACTGAAATAGGAAATTGTTGCTTTCTAAACAGCAGTAGAAACAATTCGGCACGTCTTTCATTCGAACTGCGACATAATTAGCACTACTGTGCCTATTTTCAAACAAATAAAGTCAATAATACTAGCATCAAAGTGGAGAATATTAGCAACACTTGTTACGCAGATTTTCAGGTGTTTTTGGACGGCAACGAGAAATAAATTACCGAAACGGAATCGCCGATTCTTTCGACTGTATGCGATCTTGGCCTGAAGTGAACTGCCCGTCTACGCGCACAGCATCCTAATGGATGAACGGCGTAGCCGGAAAGAGAACCACCCGTTTATTGTCCGCTTACACTACTACAGCGGACATCTTTTATGGAACAAAAGTACTAATATTACTGTCGAAATAAAAAAAAAGCTCATTTTTGTATATACGCGCCTCGGTTGCACAGTAGTAGTGTCAGACTATAAATCTAAAGGTCGCGGGTTGGATCCCCGCCAGGTCGTAGGATTTTTATCTGTCACTTTCCACTTCTTTCACCTCTGACAGCATTGCTCATGTGAAAAATACCGAGTAGCACTGTGGTTCGGAACCCACATTAAACTGTAGGTCCCCCTATAACCAACACCACCTAGAGAGAAGGCCGCGGCGCTCTCGTGTGACGTCAGGCAGAGTAGGTTGCGCGCGCATAGCTGACTGGTTAGCCGCTGGGGCACGGCCCACTATGCCGAAGCAGCCAGCCAGTCAGCTATGCGCGCGCAACCTACTCTGCCTGACGTCACACGAGAGCGCCGCGGCCTTATCTCTAGGTGGTGGTGCTATAACTGGCTGGGTAAGTCAGTTCGAATGTCAGAGGAAGGCAACAGCATACCACCTCCAAACAGGACCATGGCTAGTAAAGCACTGTTGTGTTCAAACGAATCTTCGATTGTTGACTGCTTATATATACTTCATGTAACTTTTCTATCACTCCTGTCTTCCCGAAATAAGGTACAGTTTCATCCTGCTTAATAACTGAAGTTCTGTAGTACTAACCCTGTAATTTAATTCCAACAGGCACTTAATCTACAATGATTTTGTACTTTTGAAAAACAAATTTCGTGTTTTTTCAGATATTTTGACAAATCAAAATGTGCCGGAGTTCCATCATGAATGTACTACATACTCTGACGTTACTGAAGGGAAAAACCTCAAGCAATTCTGGAAGATGACGCCGCAGAAACTTAACTTTGGTGGAAGAATGTTACGCCCACTGAGTTGATCACCAAGTACCCCTAACCACACATTCAGTGAGAAACTCTGCTAATGTGGGGACTCATGAACAGCATGTGGGTTCATTTCACACCACAAATATGTATTATGAAAAATAAAATCACCCTTGCATCTGAATACTGATTCGTCAGTAAATAAAATGTTACATGCAAAACGAGGATTGACTATAGCCTGTTGTTGTACCCATTGATAAAACATCACTCTAGGTACAGCGTCCACACCATTGAGACATTGAACTAATTGGAGGTGGTAAAGGTACAGTAAATTGCGATGTAAAATTCTCCATACACTACTGTGGCTTAGTACAGGCACTAGTGTGGCAGTTCTTCTCGTAGAGGTTACTGGAGAAAGCTGAACTGCTTGCAACACCATATCCATAGACTGAATATCGAAATTCCCAAATGCACCAAAAATAAACGAAAAATATGTCTATTCAAAAGAGCAGATAAAAATTCGTTTCACGCTTTACTGAGAGATAGTCTCCAGTCATTCAAAACTAAGTTGTGGCTTACTTTCAAAAACATAATATTAGTAGCAATCGAGAGATTTATACCATATAAATTAATAAAAGAGCAGGCTGACCCCCATGGTACACAACACAGCTCAGATCACTGTTGCAGCAGCAAAGAAAAACGCATGCAGAATTTAAACACAGAATCCCCAAGACTGGAAATCTTTTACAGAAACTCGCAATCTAGCGCGGACTTCAATGCAAGAAGCTTATAATAGTTTCCACAACGAAATCCTAACTCGTAATCTGGCAGAAAATACAAAGAAATTCTGGTCATGTGTGAAATACACTAACGGCAGAACACAAGCGATACCTTCACTAGGCGATAGTAATGGTAATACTACGCGATGACAGCGCTGATTGTGTGGTAGTATTTCAGTTTGATTTATTCTTTAACCTAAAGTGTTTCTGCACCATTAATGTTATCTATCCTTGTGTTAATTATTTTATTATTTTTTATTAATGATCAATGCCCCATATTTATATATGTTTGTCCCATATTTATATTTGTTTCCACCCGTGTGATTGAACTTGTTGTTCATGTGAATGTGGAAATTTGCTCTTAATATTGACTGACTGCCGCACAATGGCTTACAGTCGCCGCCTCCCACTTTAGGCCTCGTTTTGCTGTAGTTGAGGACGCATGGCTTCGTTTGTCGTCTGCGCTGGCGTCTGCTGGCTGGTCAGAGACAAGCTTACTTGGCAAGGTGGCAAGGTGGCCGTGTTGTTAGTGACATACCAACCTAACCTTGGACGAAAGAGGTGACTGGAAACCTCTCTAGTAGTGGTTGTAGAGGGAATTGGCTTGGCACTAGGGTTACTAGACACTAGTGTCTGAACGCACTCTTCATCGCTTTTAGCGCGCTCTACAACCAGTGTGTGGTGGGGAGGGGGAGGTTTTTCCGTGGCCTTAGAGCTACACTCTTCACTCTTCATTCTGGCTCTGACGACTGTGGAAGTAACTACTCCGCCAAATCATGCTGAGGAGAAGGCGTGTTGTTAGTACTTTGATTTATTTGTGATCAGGCAGTCTTGGTTTTCAGTGATATTTCTCTTGAGTTATTCTTTCGCTATGTGAGGCAAAGTGTTTCTTAATTTACAGAACTCAAGTAAATTCAGTGTAAATTTATTATTTTCATTTTCATTCCAGTGATGATTGTGTGTCCGGTTTGCCTCAAGTTAGGAACCACGTGTGTGGCCTTCAGCATTTGTGTAAATTTAGTGTGTTTGAAATTCCTTGCTGTTTCTAACTAACGTTTTCACGTCGCGTCTATATCCGCGAGTGTGATAAATATTTCTTAGATTTTCTTGTTTGATTCTGTCTTTCTTATCTTGTATGACCGATTGCACCACGTAACGGTCATTACTTTGGCCTTCAGCCATGGTTTTATTAATACTAACTTTCTTCTATATGAATTCTCACGTGTGCTCTATTCGTTTATTCTGAATTAATTTCCTTTGTAAATTCTATGTAATTAACTGTGGTTACACACCTCGTGGTTCTTAAGAATAGTATGCCGCTGCCTTCCCACACATGAGTTTCTTTAAGGCACAGTATAAATTAAAATTTGTGATCAAGACACCTGCTATCTCGTCAAGACGCCGCCGATGCTTCGTTTTGCCGCTGCTTTCATGTGTTCCAGTGTGTCTGTAAATGAATGAATGTGCTTTCAGATACCCATTGTGTATTCGAAAATATCCTCTCACGTTACCTCAATATTCATACAGGGCAGAAACATTTTCAATATGGCAGTAATTATATGATTTAATTCAATTTTGTACAAGGCGTGTGCTTAATTTGGTCGCCTCATATTCATTTGCTTTTTTTTTTTTTTTTTTTTTTTTTTTTTTTACTGGATAGATTATGATTTTAAAGTATCAAACCTCTGCTTTATATCATCATGCTCCCCATCCCATTTCCAGGGGTGGCCAGCCGTCACCGCAAGCGCCAAGCAAGAAAAACAGCAATTTTCGTGGTTTTTTAAAGTGACTTCCAGGTCATCTCAGCGGCTAACATTCTGCACACAGACTTCCTTCAGTGTTAACTAACAGTGTGAAAAACTCAATACATGTTTTGGCGTGACAAGTCTGACCATTCCCTTGTTAATCGTTATCAAAGCAATTTCCTGTAACTGATTTGATTACCATAATTAACATAGAGCATATTGATTCTTCATTGTAGACATGTAATCCATTAACAGTCCACAGACAGTAAATAAAATCATAAAACCAGTTCAATATATGGTAGTCTTCAAATGCTTAGAGCACAACAAAGAAAAACAGAGAAAGAGGAATAAAAACTTTATCACTATTTCATTGGGGCCGTACCTTACTGCAGGTTTTAGAACAAACTGCCGTCTTGTTTTCTACATCGTTCCAGTCTGGAACGAATGCGAGCTGTAACACGCAGTACATCATATGACCCATCAAGTACAGAGGAGGTCTGCCTGACGCGTTTTCTCATCTAGTCATGTTTTCACATTCTTCTGCGTACGTCATATCTTTTATTGTACCCCAGAAATAGAACTTGACGAGCGACAGATCGGACGACCTGGTTGACTACTGTAAATCCATATTTCTGCCTGTTGTCTTATTGGGAAAAATATCCCGTGCAGATTGGCGCGCAGAAGCAGTACAGTGGCTGGGTGCACCAGCCTGTTCCATCCACATCATTTGCCTCGCTCTTAAATCAATATTGTCGAGCAGAACAGGCAGTTCACTCTGAAGGAATTTGGTGTACATTGCCCCGTTCAGCCTGCCTTCAAAGAAATGAGGCCCAACAACACGCTTACCGATGATGCCACCCCAGCAATTGACGATCTGGCTGGCCTATGGGACAGCCCACCGCCTAACAGCGGCCAGCCATTGAGCTAAGCGATCGCGACCTACTCTGTGTGTCGTGGCACGACAGTACGCAGGCCTTCTCTTCAGACAGTGGTGGCTCGAGACCCAGGAGATTTGCGCCCGGTGAAACGTCAGCGAAGCAGGCCTGTGCGAAATCGTAACAATGCCATTACGTTGGATATGGTATATGCAAATCCTCACAGCAGTACAAGGACGCTCGCTAGGGAGTTACAGATCTCACGCTGTACAGTGCATCGCTGACGTGGCAGCAGGCCTTCTCTTCAGACGGTGTTGCTCGAGCTCGTTTTACTACAGCCCTCAGCGTCTCTTAACAGCGATGTCTTCCTTATCGTTCCGGATACCTTTTGGCCTACATCCGAGCTGCCTCCCTGGAGACTTCGTTACCCATCCCTACAATTCTCAGTACGTAATTTCGTCAGAAAGATACTGTATATTACAGTAGCAGCAATTAAACAGGATGCTTCTACAAGTTAACGCTAGTAGCACGTAATCATCACGAAAATCATGTCTGTTACTTCTGAAGGTGTGTACATATTCTGTTGTGCAATGCGGCGTGGCCGAAAGATAACTGAGATGCGTCCGCTGCAGCTACACTGACGTACAGCAGTTGTCGTATCGGTTAACATGTGTTCGCACCGTCTTCCTTGCCCGAGGTGCTCCGTCGCGTGTGCTGCCACGCCTCTCTCCGTCTGCTACTGCCTTATGGAAGCGCTACACAGTCGCTGCCCGAGTACTGGTTAATTGACGTGTATTACTGTGTCTGCTCATACATTTCGATAAACCGAATATCACACTAGACTAATTTGGGACTGTTCTATAGATTGAGTACAGAACATTTTGCTTTAAAAATCGTTTTGTTCGTGATGGAAAACAAACCGACGCTTTACATCTACACCGGCCGCCGCTGGAATGGCGCGAGGAGAAGAATTTATTTGGCCTGAGTCCAAATACACATTGCAAAAAAGAAATAGCAAAATCTGCTCAAGCATCAGAGAAAATGGCCTGATGACTCTTAGGTGAGACAAATGTTCAAATTTTTGTGATGCTTAAGGGACTTAACTGTGGGGTCATCAGTCGCTAAACTTACTACTTATGAACTACCTAATACTAAAGACGTCACAAACATCCATGCCCGAGGAGAGAGTCAAACCCCCGATGGGGAACGGCCTCGCACATGGCAGCATAGCGCCTGAATGCGCTAGGCCACTCCGCCGCGGCATTAGGTTCAAAATGTTCAAATGTTTGTAGAGCTTATGGGACTCAACTAAGGGGTCATCAGTCCCTAAACTTACAAACTACTTATGAACTAGCTAATACTAAGGATGGCACAAGTATTAATGCCCGAGTGGCGGGATTCGAACCCCCGACCGTAGTGGTCGTGCAGAACGTGACTGACGCGCCGCTGACCGCTCGGCCACCGCGGCCGGCGCGGCATTATGTGAGACACCATATATACTGGTGATCAAAAAGTCAGTATAAATTTTAAAACTTAATAAATTGACACACATACTTGAAATGACATGAGGTTTTATTAGAACAGAAAAAAAGTTCACAAATGTCCAACATATGGCGCTTCATCTGATCAGAAAAGAAATAATTAGCATAAAAAATTAAGATATAGCAAAGATGATGTTCTTTACAGGAAATGCTCAATGTGTTCACCATCATTCCTCAACAATAGCTGTAGTCGAGGAATAATGCTGTGAACAGGACTATAAAGCATGTTCGGAGTTATGGAGAGGCATTAGCGTCGGATGTTGTCTTTCAGCATCCCTAGAGATGTCAGTGGATCACGATACACTTGCGGCTTCAGGTAACCCCAAGGCCAACGATCGCACGGACTGAAGTCTGGGGACCTGGGAGGCCAAGCATGACGAAAGTGGTGCCTGAGCACACGATCATCACCAAACGACGCGCGCAAGAGATCTTTCATCCGTCTAGCATTATGGGGTGGAGCGCCATCCTGGATAAAAATCGTACTTTCCAGCAGATGTTTATCAGCCAGGCTGGGGAGGATTCTACAACATATCGGCATACCTCTCACCCGTCACGGTAGCAGTTACAAAACCAGAATCACGCGCCATCTGTCTGAAATTTTTTGAACATTTGTTTTTGGTCTAAGCATATGTGTCACTTTTTTTACCTCTGTATCTACATTATTCCGTGGTTTATTAAGATTTCAAATTTATACTGACTTTTTGATCACCCGGTATATAAGGGAAGTAAGAAAAATGACTCAGTTTATCACAAGTAATTCATCTGAACGCTATGGATTAGAAATCGGTGTTACTTAAATCAAATAATAAAATTACATGTATAGAAACAAATTATTGTTTCAAAGATCATTCCGCTACCAATGTTATATTTCTTAAACAACTAATACGATGATGGAGTATTAACATGCTGTTACTGAAGCACACTTGAGATACCGTACCAAACTTTTAACGCTCTGATTTATACGGTCAGAAATATGGTTCCATTTGTTGGCTTTTCTCAGTAAGCAACAGGAAATACATGTAAAATTTTTCCATAGCAAGTGTGTTCTGTCACACGATGCTTTTCTGCATGTGTTTGACCTTTGCGTGCGGTAATAATACTCATCAAATCGATTTTGAATATAGCACCAAATTCTCTCGGCATTGGAATTCCTACACAGCCTCTAAATGCAGCGCTTCCTGCTTTCCGAGACCGGAAATGCTCTTCATAGAAATCAGCGGAGCACTACATTGCGTAGGAGGATGAAACAGATATTAAATTCTATGGCAAACTGGAGCCCGCAGTAGAAACGAAATTTCGTGGGCGCGACAACTAAGCTTGTATCCGTACTATTTCCTCTACAAAGGCAATAAATTTATTTTCGTATCTCAAAACGCAAAAATAAGCGTCAGGTACAAATTTAGTTAACCAATTACACTACTGGCCATTAAAATTGCTACACCAAGAAGAAATGCAGATGATAAACTGGTCAAATATATTATACTAGAACTGACATATGATTACATTTTCACGCAATTTGGGTGCATACATACTGACAAATAATTACCAAGAACAACCACCTCTGGCCGTAATAGCGTCAAACAGAGCTTGGATAGCTTGTACTGGTCCAGATGCCCATGCATCTTCAACACGATACCACAATTCATCAAGAGTATTGTGACGAGGCTGTTACTCGGCCACCATTCACCATACGTCTTCAGTTGGTGAGAGATCTGGAGAATATGCTGGCCAGGGCAGCAGTCGAACATTTTCCGTATCCAGAAATGCCCGTACAGGACCTGCAACATGCGGTCGTGCGTTATCCTGCTGAAATGTAGGGTTTCGCAGGGATCGGATGAAGGGTAGAGCCACGGGTCCTAACACATCTAAAATGTAACGACCACTGTTCAAAGTGCCGTCGATGCGAACAATAGGTGACCGAGACATGAAACAAATGGCGTCCCATACCATCACGCCGGGTGATACGCCAGTATGG
Source organism: Locusta migratoria (assembly GCA_026315105.1). Lineage (NCBI taxonomy): Eukaryota > Metazoa > Arthropoda > Insecta > Orthoptera > Acrididae > Locusta > Locusta migratoria. The sequence continues at coordinate 941,722,825 of CM048744.1, forward strand.
TGATGACGAATACACGCTTCAATGTGCGTTCTCTGCGATGTCGCGAAACACTGATGAGACCATCATAATGCTGTAAACAGAACCTGGATTCATCCGAAAAAATGACGTTTTGCCATTCGTGCACCCAGATTCGTTGTTGCGTACACCATCTCAGGCGCTCCTGTCTGTGATGCTACGTAAAGGGTAATCGCAGCAAGGGTCTCCGAGCTGATAGACCATGCTGCTACAAAAATCATCGAACAGTTACAGCAGATGGTTGTTGTCTTGCAAACCTCTCCATCAGTTGACTCAGGGATCGAGAGGTGGCTGCACGATCCGGTACAGCCATGTGGATAAGATGCCTGTCATCTCGACTGCTAGTGATACGAGGCCGTTGGGATCCAACACGGCGTTCCGTTTTGCCCTCCAGAACCCACCGATTCCATATTCTGCTAATACTCATTGGATCACGACCAACGCGAGCAGAAATGTCGCGATACCATAAACCGCAATCGCGATAGGCTACAATCCGACCTTTATCAAAGTCGGAAACATGATGGTGCGCATTTCTCCTCCTTATACGAGGCATCACAACAACGCTTCACCAGGCAACGCCGGTCAACTGCAGTTTGTGTATGAGAAATTGGTTGAAAACTTTCCTCATGTCAGCACGTTGTAGGTGCCTCCACCGGCGCCAACCTTGGGTGAATGCTCTGAACAGGTAATAATTTGCATATCACAGCATCTTCATGCTGTCGGTCAGATTTCGCGTCTGTAGCACTTCATCTTCGTGGTGTAGCAATTTTAATGGCCAGTGTACATTTCTGTGTGTCAGTTTTTTCATTCCGACTGTAGTCATCGCCTGGGGAAGTTGGTGCAATTCCGGTTTGCGCCGCTGTTGAATGGGGTGAGCGTGTATCGGAAAATGATGCTCTTGTTGTGTTTCCCTTTTTTGCGCCTGCTGTCCGGAAATACGCGGGACCAAACGGCAGTGACGTGTCGTAGATATCGACCGTCGACCGGCGGGCACGTGGGTTGCGTCACGTCACGGGGAGGGGTGGAGGGGTCGTTGGACGCCAACCCGCTCTTCCGGTGAGCCGCGTCTCGTTGATATTTCAGGTCCTGAAATCGACGCTAATAGAATGAAAGCGGCTATTCTGGGAACTCACTTCCAATACCCGCCAGCGGTAGCTCTAAGCCCTTCTGTTTGGAAACACCAGCAGGACTTTCGAACGTTATCTGATGGTAATCTGGCATGATGGGACAACGTAATGAAATCAAGCTCCGAATAAAATGGAATATTTCGTAAAGGTCTAAGCTGGGGCAGTAATTCTGGCGGTTATATAAAGTATATAAATAAACGTCTTCTTGTGACAGCTATTTGTGGTTGTTATGATTATCATTTAGAGGCAATATTTATTTTGCAGATCAGGGACAATATGTTTATTTTTTGTTCACTTATGTTTGTCAGTTGCGCAGGACATAACAGAGAAACGACCCCGCCCCCCAACCCCCGCCCCCCTCATGGTTATGGGACGAGTCAGTTCATCAGATTGCAACACGTTCCACATCATTACGATATTAAAATTTTGAAAATAGCTGCTATTATACAATGTAAACTTTCACCTCCTCAGGTAAAACTTCTGGGCAGATAGGCCGTGGTCCAGGTATAAAACTTCCTCCCAACGTTTCGTCTCCAACTGCGGGAGACATCTTCAAGAGTCTTCTGGCTACTGCCACTGTGGGCCGAGGGGCTCTCGCATTTATAGAGGGCATAGAGGGCGCCACCATACGGCACGTGAGGCTGACTGTGTGTTATGTTTGGATGACGTCGTCATTCTCGATTAAAGAAAAAGTTCAAATGTTTGTAAATCTATCGGACCAAAGTGCGTGGTCATCAGTCCGTAGCTTACAAATTACTTAAACCTAGGTAAACTAACCTACGGACAAACACACACCCATGCCCCAGGGAGGACTCGAACCTCCCCCCGCGCGCTCCGCAGCGAGACGCTTTAGACCGCTCGGCTACTCCACCACGGCTCTCGATTAAAACTAAACGATTGTCATTTTGCTGGTGCAATGTCGACTTCCATATTTTATCTAACTCCAGACCTCCTTCTTTTCTATTACAATTATTCCGGTGTTTTTGAATCTCTATTGCTTCTCTGGGTCACAAGGAAAAATCGGCGGTAGCAGAACATATTTTTCAACATGGGAACCATCAAATAAAATTTAATGAAACGAGCGTTTTAGCTAGAACATCACATCACCATGCACGCATGTATAGAGAAGCAATAGATATTCACAAACATCGGAATAATTTTAATAGGAAAGAAGAAGGTATGAAGTTATATAAAATATGGATGTCGACATAGCACCAACAAGATGACAATCGATTATTTTTAATCGAGAATGACGACGTTATCCTAAAATAGTCACACAGTCAGCCTCACGTGACGCATGGTGGTGCCCTCTATGCCCTCTATAAATACTAGAGCCCCTCAGACCGCAGTGGCAGTTGCCGGAAGATGTCTCCCGCAGTCTGAGACGAAACGTCGGGAGGAAGTTTTATACCTGGACCACGGCCTATCAGCCAGGAAGTTTTACCTGAAGATAGCTGCTATTGTTTTAAATTTTGTGACACAAGCTTTACAGCTGAGCTATAACTATTATTATATGATTTGTTTTAATTTATAATTTCTGATGAAGGCAATCGTATATATTGCCGAAACCAGGTTAAATAATTTGAATTTTGCGACCGAGGGCTGCATTTTATCCTTTGTCATTACGATATCTCTTATTCGCCAACTATGGAGCAAGTATAATCATCCGCAAAGTAGTTATAAAATATTATTGTAATCAATAATTTTTCGACATAGTCTCCTTGCGTTCCAACGCACTTGGTCCATCGTTGTACAAGCTTCCTGATGCCCTCATAAAAAGAAGGTTCTCGGTTGAGCTGCGAGCCAGGAATACACTGCTTCTTTCACTGGTTCGTCCGATGCAAATCGACGGCTCCTTAATGCCTGTTTGACTGCATTAAAGAAGTTCAAATGTTTGTTAAGCTTATGGGACTTAACTACGGGGTCATCAGTCCCTAAACTTACAAACTACTTATCAACTACCTTATACTAAGGACGGCACAAATATCCGTGCCCGAGGGGGGATTCGAATCCCCGACCGTAGTGGCCGTGCAGACCGAGACTGGAGCGCCTCAGTCCCCTCGGACACCGCGGCCGACATTAAAGAAGTATTAGTCAGAAGGGGCAAGATCGAAACTATATGGAGGATAATCCAGCACTTCTAATTTGAGTTTCTGGAGCATATCAGTAGTGTGGGCAGCAGTATGCGGACGGGCATTGTCTTGTAACAATGCAACACCTTTTGACAGCAGTCCTCGGCGTTTGCTTCGAATTGCATGCTTTAGCCTAGCAGTAAGCATCTCACTGCACCGTACACCGTTTATTGTTGAGCCCATTTCCCCATAATGTTCCAGTACTGTACCTTGCGCGTCCCAAAAAAACCGTAAGCAGCAGTTTTCCTGCGGACGGTTGGGTCTTGACCTCTTTCTTCCACGGCAAATTTGGGCATTTACGTTTCATACTCTGCCTTTTACTTCCCCGGCTCGTAATGAAGGATCCATGCTTGGTCACCAGTAATGATCCTGTCTAAAATGTTGTCCGCTTCGTTTTTTGCAGATGTCCAAGCGAGTTTTTTTTTACACAACTGTGTGACTGTTTTAGGACCCATCTGGCACAAACTTTATGAAACCCAAGTCTGTTGTGGATGATTTCGTAGTCAGGAGCGACGGCAGACGAAATGCTACTTCGTCAATAGTTAATCGACCGCCTAAGAGAATCATTTCACGTGAACACTGAATGGTCTCTTCATTTGTGGCGGTAATAGGTCGTCCGGCGCCTTCATCGTGCATAACACTTGTGCGACCATTTCGGAATTTTTCAATCCATTCTGTAAAGTCCCACCTGAACTGTTAAAATAACATCTACTACTGACGCCATTACAGTTGTGTGTAAACGGAGGTTTACACGTTGCCATTAAGTTCTTTCACGGAATATAAAGTCACATAATTATTCTTTTGCCATAGTGGATATTAGATATGCATGATGGACATACAGCAGTATAGGTTGTAATCCATACGTAACTTTTGATTTGCTCTCTTTGTAATAAGTTGTTGAACTGTTAACACGTAATATATGTGGAACAGATAAAAAATGTTTTTTATTCAGCAACCAAGTTCAGGTCTGTAACGAAGAATGATTTTGTTTTATTATTTGAAAATACAGTGACAAAAATATTACGTATTTAATTCAAGTATTTAGAATTAATACCAGATTTTCAGCATTTTCAGTATATTTGATGCCGCTGTTTAAAATCCATTGTTGCCGGGAGGCTGCCGTCATTATTATTCGAACCAACGGCGGGCAAAACTAAACTGTTCTGACTATAACCACACTAAAGAGGAGAAATGAGAAACAGAAACTGATATGAAAATTATTTTCTATTGCAGTTTCAAATTATTACTGCATTGATCATTTGCTTAAGTATTGCTGTGTTGATAAGATCTACAATGAGTAGTGGAATTGTCTATATGACAAAGTGTCAAAATCTCAAAAGAAATCGCTTCTCACACTTATGACAGACCTATTCTTGAAACTTTCTGTGCTGTTCGAACTAGCTGTGCGTAGGTCGAAGACTGTACAATTACTAAAGAGCTCAGCACCCAGATATATTATTTCAGAGCTAACCATTCAATGGAAATAATCCAGATATTTATTACGTGAATTTAGTCTCCATATTCCATGAACAGTGTTTAAATTGGATTTTGGTGGTCAATTTTTAGTTACATGTCACAGTTAACTATCAGTGATCATTCGATGAACTACTTTTAAGTCAAAATAGTTTAATGAAATAATGTAGACCTTATTCATAAAGGTTATTCTTCTTATGCGCTAACACAAGCAACATATAAAAAACCACACCCTCACACACTGCACATACACATGGACACTACAGAAACTGGCGCCCAACGTGGGGCAACTAATATCGATAAGGCAACTAAAATTAATTACAATTATACACACTCCATTGTGGCAAAACACTATTCCTGTACTGTACTGAAAGTCTGAAAGTCTTCGATGGATTTCGGCATATGATACGTCTTTCGACCACAAAAAACGGATCGGAGAATTTTGCTCTTCTTTGGTACAAATAGACAGCGGAGCAGCCATGATTAAGAGCACGGCAGCGATAAAGATACTAAGCTAGTAGTTTGGAATTGCAAACATTTAACAACAAATAAACAAAGCATGTGTCTTCAACGTAAAACTACCAACTCGTTGAACCATTCTCTTCAGGATATTTTTCCGGTCGCATCGTTACCGGATATTTGATCATTTATCTGATTCTCGATATACACGGTGTACTTGGGATATGATCATCCGGGAAAATCTCCACCTCGTTGCTTCCTCGGAGATGGTGTGTCCCGTCTGTTTTACACCGACTGTAACAGCACGTTCAGACTCAATTGGTAATAACCTGCCACTGTAGCAAAATTAGCCGATCTAACTTCTGCACCAGAAACCTGTTATTCGACCACTTAGATGAGTGCTACAGACGCGAAATTTAACTGACAGAAAGAAGATGCTATGATATGCAAATTATTAGATTTTCAGAGTATTCAGACAAGGTTGCGCTAGTGGCGATACCTACAACTTGCAGGCATGAGGAAAGTTTCAAACCGATTTCTCATACACAAACAGCAGTTGAGCGGCGTTGCCTGGTGAAATGTTGTTCTGCTGCCTCGTGTAAGGAGGAGAAATGCGTACTATCACGTTTCCGACTTTAATAAAGATCGGATTGTAGCCTATCACGATTGCGATTTATCGAGTCGCGATATTGCAGCTAGTGTTGGTCGCGATCCAATGACAGCAGAATAGGTGGGTTCAGGAGAGCAATACGGAACGCCGTGCTGGATCCCAACGGCCTCGTATCACTAGAAGTCGAAATGACAGGCATCTTATCTTCATTGTTATAACGTATCGTACAGTCACGTCTCGATCCCTGAGTCAACAGATGAGGACGTTTGCAAGACGAACAGTTCGACGACGTTTGCAGCAGCATGGCCTATCAGCTCAGAGATCATGGCTGCGGTTACCTTTGGCGCTGCATCACAGACAGGAGCGCCTGCGATGATGTACGAAACGACGAACCTGGGTGCAGTTGAGCAGTTGACTCCGCTCCGGCCACCGTCCATCAACAAGGGGCGAAAGGTCTGAAGATGGTTCTATACAACCGAAACCGGTTGCCAGCAATAAATGCAAGAAATTGCGATCTAGACTGTCTCATTTTAATTATTAAAATTTTCAAGATCGCTGTTCCAAAAAAATTCTTTCAAATATTACGAAAATATATTGTTTGACTCCCACCTACATAGATAGAAATGATCATCAGAATAAAATACGAGAAATCAGAGTTCGAACGGAGAGATTCAGAGGTTCTTTCTTCCCGCGGTGCTATTCGAGAGTGGAATGGAAGATGATTCGTATAAATTTGGATCGATGAACCCACTGCAAGGCACTTAAATGTGATTTGCAGAGTATCCCATGTTGATGTAGATAAGAACGGCAACCTTCATCTGTCTGAATCTGCTTTCTGTATCCATTTCTTGGTCCTCCTATACGGTTTTTACCCCACACACACTTCCCTCCAACGCTAAATTCACAATTCCTTGATGTCTAAGAATGTTTCCTACCAATCGATTCCTTCTTTTAGTCAAGGTATGCTAGAAATTCCTTTTCTCCCCAATTCTGTTCAGTATCTCCTCATTAGTTACGCGATCTATCCACCTAATCAAAAATTGAATGTTCAAATGTTTGTATAGCTTATGGGACTGAACTATGGGGCCATCAGACCCTAAACTTACAAACTACTTATGAACTAGCTAACACTAAGGACGGCACAAATATCCATGCCCGGGGGGGGGGGATTAGAACCCCCCGACTGTGGTTGCCGTGCAGACCGTGACTCCCACCTAATCTTCAGCATTCTTCTGTATCACCACATTTCAAAAGCCTCTACCCTCTTCCTGTTCGCACTGTTTATCGTCCATGTTTCACTCCCATAAACGGCAACACTTCACACAAATGCCTTCCGAAAGGACTTCCTTAGGCTTAAATCAATATTCGATGTTAACAAATTTCTCTTTTTCAAGAAAGCTTTTCTACCCATTGCCATTCTACATTTTGTATCATCTGTACTGCGATTATCATTTGTTATTTTACTGCCCAAGTAACAAAACTCATCTGCCTCCTTTATTAGGCAGCATCACCTGATTTTCTTAGCCGGGACTCCATTACCCTAGTTTTGCTCTTTTTAATGTTCATCTTTTATGTACCTTTAATTAGGTACATTAAACTAATTACAATGGAAAAGTAAACAATTACATGCTACTGGCTGCAGTAAAAGTAGTGGAAATAATGGTGAGTAAACTGATATATAAGCCACTGTTATATTAATAGTGCTTCACCTTCTAATTTAGTGTAATACGTTTGTATACAATTATTTCAGGATAAGCGGTAATTGTACAAACACTAGTGAAGGTACAATATTTCTAACATTAATTGCGAAACATAATAATACGTACTTTAGTATTACGCAGTTATAATTTACTTAGCCTTATCAGAAATATTAATGATCCTAATATCTGACCTATAGCAACACGCATGAGCTATTAATATTTGCAAATTAAACAAATCTCTGCGAATACAAATAATAGAAAATTTCAGCTAGTCACATTAGAAATAAAAATAACAAATGTTTTGGAAAAAATTACAATAGACTAATTACATCCATACCTATTATTATGCAACACTGGTATTAGGAGGGACAGTAATGCAAGCAGATGGGAATAAATCACAACATGTTTCGTTACAAGCTGTCAGAATAAAGACGCCGGTACGGCTTGACAGGACGTCCTCTATGGGCGTACATTTGAAAATCTGCAATGTCAGACTTAATTCGCTTTTATTTTTTACGTTGCTAATCGCTGGACAGCTGAAAGTTACCTAATAAACGACGCTCTGCACATGTCTACGTGACTGATGACTGCATATGTGAACGTATTGAAATCAATAAATTAATTATCTCTAGGTAATACCATTAAATGCGGCAAGAATACTGACTGTCTAATTTTGTGATGCGGTGTTGAAATTGTGTAAATATACATGAGCAGGATATATGACAAATGATTACTAACATTATTCATAAACACGTGTAACCTATTTCACTGAACCATGATTGTGAGTAAAAGGAATCGAATTAGTTTCAATCAAGCTGCAAATGATTTTCAGTACAAATTTCTGCTTTTAACTGTGCTATAAAGTCTGTCAGCCATTGTGTTTAAATAATGATTTTGCATGATCAGATAAAAATGACCATGACGACACGATGTTTAAGTTTTGCTAATAGTTTGTATTTTTTAAGGAGATCAACACAAAATTGATAACATCTACTCTTACATAAGTATATTCAGATTGTGAATGAAATTCGACTTTTTGTTAGTAAACTTTCACGCATTGTAACGGTAAAAATGTCTGTCTGTGCTCTTGGATGCCATGTTTCCATTTCAATTATATTCAAAATTGTTTTAATTTTATTATTAGAGGTATTAATCTCAGACATAATACACATGCTTTCTTAATAAGACATAGTAGTTTTTATAAGATTTGACTGTTTCTGGGTAATTACTCTTACTTACCGTTAGATACTTTTCCCTTTTCCGCTTACAAAATATTCCTTTAGTTACCTATGGTTTTAACGTGGTTTCATTTCACTATATGTAACTATTTTCTAGGGAAAACAGTTTTCAAATACCTTTACAAATGTATCATGAAATATGTTAAATTTCAAATTCGGGTTCGTTGTACACCTCATCCCAGTCTAACTTCTGTAAGCTTTCCCTCAACTCAGAAAGTGTTAAATAACTAATTGAACTCACGTCTTTGGATGTCTGTTTTAATTTGCTGTATGTAGCTATGTGGTGGTCAGACATCACCATCTGGAATCCTCATGACGAGTTTGCCTTCCAATGGCCACCGTAATTACAAATCACCCACAAATCTGGATTATTTACCATTCACCAAAGCAGGTAAATGGAACCCCAAATGAGGTTGCTTTCAAAGTTTGTCAGGTGTTGAAAACGCAATATCCCAAGAGTGCGCGTCACCTCAATGTCCCACACAGCGATCACTCAATATTTGACGCTGTTCAAGCCCCGCACCAGGCCTGGCAACAGCATTAAACACGAACGACACTAATGCGATCTGGTGACCACTTTACCTGTCACAGTCAATTCCAACTGTAATCATTTACTTACCCGCTGGTGGTGTGTTTGCGTACAGAGCTCAAGGCGTGGGGGTGGACAGATTAATACGAACAACATGCAGTACATACCATCCTGTTGTCAGTTGGCACCACTGCGTACGTTTTAACACTGAGACGCGACAGAAGAGCACAGCTAACGTAAAACGTTTTGGGCATTACATTGCAATGAATTATACATTTAGTTCTGTAATGGTCAACACAAATTATCGATGAAATGCGTGATCTTCTAAGACTTTCAAAATAGCCCACTCGATCGTGCGTCGTAAAGGCAGCATCTATAATGAAAACGCCTGCAGTGTTTATTGATTAACTACGACGGTTTACTCGTAACGAGAGGGTATACGAAACAAAGTAAAACATAATTGGCGAAACCAAAAGTTAATAACCGAGGAGCATCAAGAACGATTGTGGCCACACAACATAAAACCATTAAAAAAAAGCAACTCTAAGAATACTCACTTGAATAGTACTATGAGAAGGGCTTAAGTGACTAAGTTAGTAACGGAAGAAAAAGCAAGCCTGCGAACGAATTGGTGCCATGATCATAAAATCAGGACTTATGTGGTATTGTCCGATTATTAACCATTTATATTGCTTGTCGCAAACAACCCGGTTCATGTATCGAAAACCCCAGAAGAACTGTTTTTACAAATTTACAAATTATGAAGTATGAAACTTTTTGAAACAGTTTCTTTATGAAGTGAAGCACAAAAAGAACTTACATTCAGAACATCTCACATTCGTTAACTTGGAGCAGTCCATTGCTCTCCACAATGACTCTCTTTTTTTCGGTAGCCATTTATGGCTTGTGCAAAGCACATCTGTGTGTTTTGGCCTTTGTTGATCTTGGCTAATCTGATCTTTCCTTCCCTTTCTTCAGTTTCCTCCTCGTCACCTTCCGTTTCATAGATATCATGCCAATAAATATCAAATATTCAACAATATCTATCTTCAAGGAAAAATATTCGCTACTTCTCTTTTTGGGAACAATCAACATTCAAGCCTGTTGAAACTTTTAAAAACATTACATAGTCTGATCTATGGCGCCAGTCTTGTGTTGGATCTCTAGGAGATGGAGTTTCATGAATTTGTGTTGGGTTTACTGAAGTATATCTGTCTAAATCTTTTCTTGAAATGCTGTCAACTGCGTTTCGTGATTGTGAACTTCAGCGTCGTCATCATCATTATTGTCACCACAGTCATTATCAATTTCCATATCAGAAAAATTAGAATCAAGGAGCTCATCCAGAAGCTGAGCAATTTCCGAATCAGATACACCTGTCAATAATATTTAGATTTAAATTTTTAATTCAGATTTGTGAAGTTTTATTTGTACTGAAAGCGTTAGAAACGCCTATTTTTTCAAAGTCTGTTAGCAATATTTTAGTATTGCTTTAAAAGAAATAATTGAAGAATTAACAGTACTAACCTTTTCTTCGTGAGGCCATGTTTACTCGTACAAAACAGACTTGTCACTGAATGCGTCTGACACTTAATGGTTATTCTGACAAGAACGAGTGGGCTCCCTCGTTGTTCTCTGGATTGTAGCGAATATGATACAGTCGGCACTTTTTCAAACAGCTCCCAATGTGAAGGAACCTCGAAAAGGAAGCGCGTTTGAACGTATGTATCATATATGACAAATGCCGATAACTGCGTGTGAATATCTCACCACCACCAACAACAAACTGGACGGCGAGCGCTATATCGTAGAGTGCATTCGTCCAAAACACGCTAGCGCATTCCACACTTCATGGTTTGGGTTGCAATAATCTGCAACTCTCGTTCACGTTTGTAGAGGGAACGTTCACCAGCGCTAGGTAGTGTTAGTTCTTTCGCATTATTGCAATAGGTAGGCGATGTGTTGCTTCAACGCCGCAGTGGAACGGCTGAGCGCTTTAAGGCGACTTGTTGCGGAGCGTGCGTTTGCTTTCCGTCAGAGGCTCGAGTCCTTCCTCGAGCATATGGTGTTTGTGTTTGTGTGTGTGTGTGTGTGTGTGTGTGTGTGTGTGTGTGGTCCTTTGGTTAGTATTAATTTAAATAAGCGTAGTAAGGTATAACCACAGCAGTTAAGTCCCATAGATTTACAAACATTTGAACGATTGATTTTTTTTTGCTCCAAGAGTGTAATGCTCACTCACACACTGTGCGTAAGACTCGACGTGGTCCGAAAGACGTGCAGGAACTACCGTGGCCAGCACGAACTCTAGTGGAGCACATGGAAAATTTGGGAAACAACAAACTGACACATGCAACTAGTTAACCCACACTCTTGTAGAGATAGCTTGCACGTATCCCAATACAATATTCGGCAATTGTAGCATCTAATGGATGCCAGAATAGGCGCTCGTATTGTCACACGTGGGGCGTGTACCACGTACTAATACGAGGGTTGGAACATAAATCCTGGCAACTATTTAGTTACAACCGATACAAAAGGATTACAAGTGTATTCCTGTTACTCATCTTCCTTTGTGTAGAACCCGTTGCGAGCGATGTGGATGGCGTAGTATACCTTCAGCAAAGTCTGTTTTGTTGATGGTGCGAATGGAGCAGTCTAATGCCTGTCGAATATCTAGAACAGTTCTGAAGCGGTTGCCACGTAGTGGTACCTTCATATTCAGAATCAAATCAAAGTCACAAGGATTTAAGTCCGGGGGTGTATGGTGGATGGTACAATACTTCCCTGTCCCATCGACAGAGCAGAGTAGCCACAGCTTTTACGCTGTATGTACCAGCGCAATGTCGTGCAAAATGATGTGTGGATTGCGCAGAAAGTGTTTCCGCTTCTTTCGCAAAGCTGGTCGCCGGTGATGCTCCAAAAAGAAACAGTAATAATGGGCATTGACGGTCTGCCGCGGAGGAACGTAATTCGTTAGGATAACACTATCAAAATCGTACATGAGAATAACCATAACGTTCTCCATACTGGGGCTCTGCCACTCTTGAAGTCCTCGATGTCACGGTAGTGCTGTACGGCCTCTGGCACATTCAATCTTGATCCAGCCCAAGAAGCTGTTTCGAAGACATAGTGACACCGTTCTTAGTTCTAATATAGTAAATTTCCTTGAAACGGAAAAGTTTCTTTCTATGAATCAGCACGGGTTCAAGAAACATCGTTCATGTGAAACTCAGCTTGCCCTTTTCTCATATGACATCTTGCGAGCCATGGATGAAGGGCAACAGGCGGATTGTGTTTTTCTCGACTTCAAAAAGGCGTCCGACGCGGTGCCACACTCTAGACTGCTAACGAAGATACGAGCTTATGGAATAGGTTCACAGATTTGTGAATGGGTGGAAGACTTCCTAAGTAATAGAACGCAGTACGTTGTTCTCGACGGCGAGTGTTCATCAGAGACGAATGTATCGTCAGTCGTGCCCCAAGAGAGTGTGACAGGACCGCTATTATTTTCTATCTATATAAATGATCTGATGGTTAGAGTAAGTTGTAATTTGCGGCTGTTGGCTGATAATGCTGTGGTGTATGGGAGGGTGTCGTCTGTAACTGACTGTAATAGCATACAGGATTACTTACACAAAATTCCTAGTTGGTGCGAAGAATGGCAGCTAGCTCTGAATGTAGAAAAATGGAAGGTGATGCGCATGAGTAGGAAAAACAATCCCATAATGTTCGAATACAGCATTAGTAGTGAGCTTCTTGATGCTGTCGCGTCTTTCAAATATCTAGGTGTAACTGCAGAGCGATACGAAATGGGACGAACACGTAAGGACAGTCGCGAGTAAAGCGGACAGTCGACTTCGGTTTATTGGGAGAATTATTGGAAGATGTACTTCATCTGTAAAGAAGACCGCGTATAAAACGCTTGTACGACCACGTCTTGAGTATTGCTCAACTGTTTGGGACCCGCAGCAGAACAGTTTAAAGGAAGATATAGAAGCAGTTTAGAGGCGAGCAGCTAGGATTGTTACTGGTAGGTTCTACGAATGTGCGAGTGTCACGGAAATGCTCCGGCAACTCAATTGGGGATCGCTGGAGGAAAGACGAAATTCTTTTCGTGAATTTCTGTTGAGGAAATTTAGAGCGCCGAAATTTCTTGCTGAGTGTAGTACGATCTTGCTGCCGCCTACTTATATTTCGCGTAGTGATCACAAAGACAAGATACGAGAAATTAGGGCTCGTACGGAGGCATATAGGCATTGTTTTTTTCCCTCGTTCTATTTGGTTGTGGAATAGGAAAGGAAATGCCTAGTAGTGGTACAGTGTACCCTCCGCCATGCACCTTACGGTGAATTGCGGAGTAGGTATGTAGATGTAGACGTTAGTCTGCTCGCTCACAAGTGACTGTGTTTCCCTCTATTGTGCACACGCCGGAGACGTGGGTCGGGCGAGTTCATGTGTTAGGAGGTGAGGTAGGTATGTATAGCAAGGCGTTCTACCACCGACACTAGCGTCTCCACAGCAGTCTTGCCGCTATGTGAGTACCAACCCTCGTACGTGTCTTTCAGCATGTCTAGACACATGGCACCTCCTTTGCTATACATCTGTGAAAGCAATCATTTTGCACCACGGAATGGCTGCGCTTTCTAAGGCATCATGTGACGGAGGGTCGGCCGTTTTCCGCCGGACGTTCGAGTCCTCCCTTGGTCAGGGCCCTGTGCGTTGTCCTTGGAGTAAATTAAATGAAGTAGTTCGTAAGCCTAGCAGTTTAGTCCAATTGGTTTACAAACATTTGAACATTTTATTTATTTTTTATTTATTTTATTTATTTATTTACTTATTTATTTGCTTAATAAGAGGTTTTCAACCAAGATCGCTTTCTTCTTTTAATTACATGACCGGTTTCGGCGTGCTAGACGCCATCTTCAGACTTGTCGTAATTTTTTACATCACTGCTACTGTAACAATTTTTAACATAACACATTGGTATACACACACATTGTGTCATCCAAATAAAATTTATAAGTCGATAATAAAACGACTGAATCCATCTAAATTTTATTTGGATCACATCAATGTGTATGTGTAGAAGTCTGGTTTTATTTGCTCTAATATAGATTTGTTGATTCTTTTTGCCGTCCATGGAAACCTAAGAATTTTCCTCCAGCACCACAATTCAAAGGAGTCAGTTCTTCACCGTTTCTAACGATCAAGGTCTCGCATCCATACATTACGTATGTCTCTGGACCTTATAATCTTTACAAGGTTTGACATCGCCTTTCTTCCGATCAACAAGCGTCTCAAGCGTCTACTGATTTCGTTGCTGCAGTCGCCTTCATCAGAAATCTGGGAACCGAGATAATTGAATGTGGACACCACCTACATGGATTATCTTCTTATATCCCATAAATTAATAGGTTTAGTTGGCATAATTTTGGGTTTATTTACATTTAGCCTGGGACCGGCCTTTTCACTTTCGTTTTTTTACCTCCAGCAACAGAGTCTTTAACTCCTCTTCACTTTCTGCCAGCAGTATGGTATCATCTGAATATCTGAGGTTGTTTACATTTATCCCAGCTATTTTAATTTCTGCAGGGAGACAAAATCTTCTCAAGTTAGGTAGTTCAGCAACACTCGGCAGAATAACAGGGAGGGTGAGCCGGAGCACTTCCTTTTAGCAGATTGCGAGTGCCTGTTGAAAAAGTAACAGCTCGCAATACCATGCTAGTCGGCCGTTGTCCCAGGAAACGCTCCGCCATGCGCACGGGCAATTTAGAAATATTGTTCCAGAGTCCGGAAACCACACCTGCTGGTAAGGCAGACACAGTTCTTCTCCACAGAACTCAGCCGTTCACTTGTAGACAAACCGGAGAAGCGGCGGTAACCTTCACCACATCAGCAGTACCCTTTAGATATTGCCGCATACGGACTCCCGGACACATATGAGCACTTCGTGCATACCTCCCGCGGAAATTGCTGACGTCGTAAACCTGGCTGTCAACATACTACCACGTCGTTGCCTCCTTCTCCCGGGCACAGCCCACGGCAAAGATAAACAGGCGTGCAAGACCCGGAAGGTCGATGCACAAGGGGAGATAGGACTCGCACCGACTCAAGGCGGACAGCAAACTTCGGTTTATTGGGAGAATTGTGAGAAGATGTACTTCATCTGTAAAGGAGACCGCGTATAAAACGCTTGCACGACCACGTCTTGA
Source organism: Locusta migratoria (assembly GCA_026315105.1). Lineage (NCBI taxonomy): Eukaryota > Metazoa > Arthropoda > Insecta > Orthoptera > Acrididae > Locusta > Locusta migratoria. The sequence continues at coordinate 941,738,320 of CM048744.1, forward strand.
GTATTGCTCAAGTGTTTGGGACACGCAGTATATTAGTTAAAGTAAGACGTAGAAGCAGTTCAGAGGCGAGCAGCTAGATTCGTTACCGGTAGGTTCGACCAGTGCGCGAGTGTCACGGAAATTCTCCGGGAACTCGAATGGGGATCGTTGGAGAAAAGACGACGTTCTTTTTCGAAAAATTCTGTTGAGGAAATTTAGAGGCGCGGAATTTGAAGCTGTTGTGTACAACGATTTTCTTACATTTCGCATAATGATCACATAGACAAGAGATACTAGGGCTCGTACAGAGCCATGTAGACATTCCTTTTTCCTCTTTATTTATTTTGTCAAGTAGGCTCACTCACAGACAACGTATAAAAACACTAAAATATGACGCGTTTCAAGGATCAAGCACTCATCATCAAATAAACTATACAAGAATCTTAAAACCTGAGACAATAAAAATCTAAAACTTAATAAAAGAAAACGTGGTTACTTCCCTTGTAACCGTGTCTACGCAGAAAGGTCCTCAGCATAGTGTGCTTCGTCAAGATTCAAAACAGACCCCAGCACTGGCAGCGCATAACACTAGGGAAAATGCACGAAGTCAACAACACGAAAAAAATGGTCAAATGTTTGTAAATCTATCTGACCAAACTGCGTGGTCATCAGTCCGTAGCTTACAAACTACTTATACCTAGGTAAACTAACCTAAGGACAACACACACAACCATGCCCCAGGGAGGACTCGAACCTCCACGGCGAGCAACCGCGCGCTCCGCAGCGAGACGCTTTAGACCGCTCGGCTACTCCACCGCGGCCAACAACACGAGTGGGGCGCACATATGCACATGAAAACAAAGACCTCTAAATACCAAAGATCATCCACAAGGTAGTGGGAACATTCAGGTGTCGCGAAATCATTTGCACAGTAAGACAGAGGTTGAAATTTAAAATAAACGACTTGTGTTATAACAGGTCCACAAAATTTTTAAAAAGCTGTATGTATTACCTTGTACTTGTTCATTTAATGAAACGTCGCTTTTAGCGTTATGTATTGTAATCTCCAGCTGTTCTAGCAGATCTAACTTTCTTCCCTTATCCTGTTTACGCGAAAATGGCCACCCATTAAAGCGGATTGAAGATGACCCACAGATTTTAAGAGAAGAAAGTTAGATCTGCTAGAACATCTGGAGATTACAATACATAACGCTAAAAGCGACGTTTCATTAAATGAACAAGTTCAACGTAGTACATACAGCTTTTTAAAAAACTTTGTGGACCTGTTATAACAAAAGTCGTCTATTTTAAATTTCAACCTCTTTCTTACTGTGCAAATGATTTCGCGACATCTGAATGTACCCGCTACCTTGTGGATGATCTTTCGTATTTAGAGGTCTTTGTTTTCATGTGCATACGTGCGCCCTACTCATGTTGTTGACTCCGTGCATTTCGCTAGTGTTATGCGCCGCCAGTGCTGGGGTCTGTTTTGAATCTTGACGAAGTACAGTATGCTGAGGACCTTTCTGCGTAGACAAGGGAAGTAACCACGTTTTCTTTTATTACGTTTTAGATTTTTATTGTCTGAGGTTTTAAGATTCTTGTATAGTTTATCTGATGATGAGGGCTTGACCCTTGAAACGCGTCATATTTTAGTGTTTTTACACGGTCTCTGTGGTTGAGCCTACTTGATAAAATAAGTATACAACAGCGACCTCACATCTATTATGTATATAATTGTTTTTTTCCTCATTATATTTGGGAGTGGAATAGGAAAGCAAATGCCTACCGCCAACCCGTCACCACGCACCTTACGGTGGACTGCGGATTATGTATGTAGATGTAGTTCATCGTTGTTTGGTATTTCCGCGCGTCGACTCCAGTGCGTTAGGTCGACCGAGAGACGAGACCGTTTTTCCCGATTGGTTCTGACTCTTCGGCATCAATACTCTTGTTCAAATCTTTGTTAAGCTTAACTACGGGGTCATCAGTCCCTAAACTTACAAACTACTTATCAACTACTTACGAACTAGGACGGCACAAATATCCATGCCCGAGGGGGGATTCGAACTCCCGACATTAGTGGCCGTGCAGACCGTGACTGGAGCACCTCAGTCCCCTGGGCCACAGCGGCCGGCAGTACTCTTGTTTAGTGAGTGTGTCATGTCACTTTGCTGACGGGAATGTGTGTACCTTCAGAGTACGCAGATCACTATTGCTGCTGCTTTGCAGTGTTTCTGCCACCTGGCCTGCCGGTGCTGGGGGCCTGGCTACGCGCGCAGTGCGCCGCTGAGTCATGAGCGGACCGGCCCGGCACGGCTTCTCGTAATCTGATTTGCGGAGCGCTCTCTCCGGCTCGGGTTTCCGCGCTCGCTAACACTAAAACAGCGCGCTTTGCGCACTCGCGTGACGCCCCAAACCACTCGCCGCTTTCCAGGTGTGAATTCAGGCTAAAGCGTGCGCCAGGTACCACACTGACTTGAGAAAGCAAAGGCAACTTCACTCTTGAACTAGTTCAACACAAGAAAAAGTCTATTTATTTCTTATACTTTTTTATTACATTGTAGTTGACAATCAGGCGTTCTTTATTTTAAAATAACTTGGTCTTGACCACAATTGCACTTTGTTAAGGCCTTACGCGATTCTACAAACGTCATTATCAAAGGCTATCTAAAAAGACAATGGTATTAATATTCCATCCAACACTTTGATAAAACATAACGAATAAGTAACACTAACATTACATTCACCAAAACTATTAAAAAAATTAAAATATTTTTAAAATTCCCCTTAAAACTATTAGTGTCATACCCATATGTCATACATAAAAGATGTTTAAAATTCACCCCACATCATCTCTGTAGGATGGCCAAGTGCATACGGAAGTCTTCTTAACAGTCACTGACTATGCGGAAAATTCACCAATATTTATATATGTGTATATATAAACCGCAATTTGCGATCAGTTATGGCTTCACTGTATTAGGTATTCCATCTAAACCTAGTACAGTGAAGCCATAACTCATCGCAAATTGCGGTTTATTTCACTCATTGAACGCTGTAACGTCGTCAAAAAAATTATATAGCTTAGTGCAGTACAAAAATTGTTTTCTACTAAATTATAACAATTTAATTTTAAAATCATTGAGTACTGTACAAAAATGTTTCTCTTAGACTATCCAAATTTAGATGAGTGCTACACAAAACATTTTCTGTTACATTATAGTTTGACACCATCAGGCCAGATAGTATTAACACTGCTGACAAGCACCAAAAATATTATATCTTTACAGAATCCAGGTAAAACACGGAGAGAGTGTGCTTGTGTGGAGAGAGAGAGAGAGATGATTTGGGGTGAATCGTAAACATCTTTTATGTATAACATATGTCTATGACACTAAGAGTATTAAGGGGATTTTTTAAATTAATTTTTTTATAGTTTTGGTGAATGTAATGTTAGTATTACATGTTCGTTATGTTTTATGAAAGTTTTGGATGGAATATTAATACCATTGTCCTTGTGTAGCCTTTGATAATAACGTATGTCGAAACGCGCAAGGCCTTAATAAAGTGAATCACAAATGTCTAATGCAGACAGTTCAGAGCTAGCGGTCTCAATCGCAGAGCTTGAAAATTATTCAAAATTTAAACATCTACATACATACACCGCAATCTACCCAAAGGTGCATGGCAAAGGTTACCTAGTACCACTACTAGTTAGTTGCTTTCCTACTCCACTCACTTATAGAACGAGGGAAAAACGAATGTTTGTATGAATCTCTACGAGCCCTAATCTCTCTCTCATCTTATCCTTGTGGTCTTAACGCGAAATGTAAGTTGGCGGCAGTAAAATCAGTCTGCAGTCCGTTTCAAATTCCGTCCCTCTAAATTTCTTCAACCGTGTTTCTCGAAAAGAACGTCGCCTTCCCTCCAGCGTATCCCATTTGAGTTCACGTCCTCAGTAACATTCTCGCAATGAACGATCTTACCAATTACAAACCTTGCTGCCCGCATTTGAACTACCTCTTCGTCCTCCTTTAAACCGATCTGGTGGGGATCCCAAATACTCGTGTATTACTCAAGACAGGGTCGAAAAAGCGTTTTATATGCTGTCACCTTTCCTGAGGAATCAAGCGTTCCGAAAATTCTACCAATAAACCGATGTCGACCATCCACCTTTCCCCCGACTGTCCTTATATGCTCCTTCCATTTCATGTCACTTCCACATCGTTACGCCTAGGTATTTAATCGTCGCGGCTCTGTCAAGCAGCAGACTACTATATAGTACTGTATATTAACGTTACGGGATAGATTCTCCCAATCATCTGTATCACCCTGCATTTACTACATGTAGAGCTAGCTGTCATTCCTCACACCACCTAGACAATCTGCAGCCTACTATAGTCGTTCAATGACGACACCTTCCTGTACATCACAGCTTCATCAGCAGACATCCGCAGATTGCAACTCATTCTTTGCATCAGATGATTTATGTAGATATAAAATAATAAAGGCCCTATCACACGTCCCTGGGGCACTTCTGACGATACCGTAATATCTAATGAACTCTCGCCATTGAGGACAACGTTCTGGATTCTATTACTTAATAGTCGTCGATCCATTCACATACGTTGATACCGTTACCTATCATATATATTATTATATTCATGTGGCGTCTGTTCCGAAAGACAGACGTCACTTCTGATCCTGCAGATGTTATTGTTTCATATTCACAGAATATATTACATCAACTGCAAATGGGCAAAGCTCAAATGTGAACCCAGGCGGGATTCGAATCCGGGTCTCCTGCTTTCTAGGCAGTTGCGCTGAACCCTACACCACTGGGGACACAGTGACCACTGTACCTGCAAGGACTACGTAAGTACGCTTCCCGTCAGATACAAATTCCCAGCTTCACCCAGTCCACAGTTAAGGGACGCCTGTTCTTTCAGAACAGACGCCACACACACACACACACACACACACACACACACACACACACACACACACACACACACACACACATTATATATATATATATATATATATATATATATATATATATATATATAATCTCCTTTCGTTAGTGGGGAGGGGTGGGCAAGTTTGTGGCCCTCACTCTTACGGGAATTAGTTTCATAACTACGAGTTTGAGTACTGTGGGCAGGGTGAAGCTGGGAATTTGTGTCTAACGGAAGGCGTACTTCTTGTAGGTGCGGTGATCACTGTGTCCCCAGTGGTGTAGGGGTCAGCGCAACTGCCTAGAAAGCAGGAGACCCGGGTTCGAATCCTGGCTGGGTACTCATTTTCAGCTTTGCCCATTCGCAGTTAATGTCATATATTCTGTGAATGTATATTATTTCTCACCTAAATAAAGAAAAGTGTGAAGTAATACACATGACCACTAAAAGAAATCCGCTGAACTTCTATTACGCGATAAATCAGTCAAACCTTAAGGTCGTAAATTCTACCAAATACCTAGGAGTTAAAATTACGAACAACTTTGGCTGGAGAGAACACATACAAAATATTGTGGGGAAGGAGAACCAAAGGTTACGTTTTATTGGCAGAACGCTTCGAAGATGCACCAGCTCCACCAAAGAGACTGCCTACATCACACTTGTACGTCCTCTCATGGAGTACTGTTGCCCCTTGTGGAATCCTCACCAGGTGGGACTGACGGAAGACATTGAGAAGGTTCAGAGAAGGACAGCTCGTTTTGTTTTATCACTTTACGGGGGGGAAAGCGTCACGGAAATGTTGCACGAACTGGGGTGGAAATCAGACGTTATTCATTGCGGCGTGATATGTTTGCGAAGTTTCAATCACTGACTTTTACTTCTGAATGTGAAAATATTTTGCTAGCACCCACCTACGTAGGGAGACATGAACATCCCAATAAAATAAGAGAAATCAGATCAAAAACGGAACGATTTAGGTGTTCTTTCTTTTCGCGCGCTATTAGAGAATGGAACGGTAGAGAAAGGTTATGAAAGTGGTTAATGACCCCTCTGCCAGGCACTTAAATGTGATTTGCAGAGTATCGATGTAGATGTAGATTGGTGTTTATTGTGAGTACGCCATATCTCCCGTATTACTTACCCAAAATTAATGATTGAGGTTGCATTTTCAAGGTTTCGTTCTCCAGTAATTACGAAAAATACAAAGATAGTTTAAAGTTACTGTTTTCACAAAAAAAATCTTCAGTTTGAAAAAAAATCATCTAAGTTGATACCTGGCGAACGATCATAAATGGGACATGTATTTACGGTGTATAATTATGTTAATTAGAAATCCTAACGCTAATCAGAGATTTAATTAATGGTGCAAGATTAATGGTGACTCACTTAGGAAAGTACATCACCACTGCTAAATTCAATGAGTGCCACAAAACTGTGCTAATACCCCGCATTAACCTCACACCTTCCGATCCAAACATGGCTTTTCAAATGATAAGAAGACAATTCCCAATAAAAGTAGCCTCCGCTATGACCATAAATAAATCAGATCAGACGCTTCAAGGGAAGCATTATATCTACCAGAACCTGTTTTTTGCATGGGCTGTTATATGTGGCTTCTTCACGAGTTCGCTCATTCTGTGATATTTATGTTTGCGCTAAAGACACTACTAACAATTTTTTCAAAGTAGTTTTGTAAAATAAACAAGTTTTCAAAAAATAAAATATACACGAAAAAGTCAATATCTGATTTTTTATATGTTTCTCAAATAATCATATTGTATTTAATTGTATAAATATTCTTACAATGAGACTAATCTTTGTTAGTACTATACAAAGTTCATTATATTTTTTTCCATATGTACTTGCATCTATCATTAGTCAATTACTAACTTACTTATCTGTAACTGATAAGGATACAGTGCGAATTATTCGAACGGGTCAACTAGTTTAATACGTTCGTACCGTCGTTAGCAGTCTGCGGTGCAGTATCGTTTCAAACGCCTTTTGAATACTGAGAAATATGCAACGTGCCTGTTGACCATCGCTCGCAAGATGTCATGTGAAAGAAAAGGCCAAACTGAATTTCGCACGATCGATGCTTCCTAAAGCTATGTTGATGCATGGATAGCTTTTCCATCTCAAGGAAATTTGCTATATTAGAAATTTAGAATATGCTCAAGAATTCTAAACCACACTGATGTTAATGCTATTTGTGTGTAATTATGTGGGTCCGTTCTTATGCCTGTCTTATACATGGAAGGCACCTACTCCGATTTCTAGTCGCTGGATCAAAGATTCGCGATAAATGCAAGCTAAGTAAGAGACAATGACGCTGAGAACTTTTTGTAAACTTGTAGCACTGGGCAAAATAACAGCAGCTGATGGTCAACCACAATGAAATTTCTGAATTATTTATCAGCTGTGAAGCCCGACATCATCTCAAAATTAAGGGCAAAAGTTAGTGGAGATCCGCATGTATATAAAACGATGTGTGCTGGCTACCACCGTAATACCGTAGATAAAGACCTGGCCGAGAACCCGGAAAAAATCGGCAAGAGGTCAAAGTCACTCTATCATTCTCGGGTGGTAACAGAGGACGGAAATACTGAAGCACAGGATACTTACAACCCTTCGACTTTGGCCAATGACATCATACATAAGACAGACAGAACATAGATATGCCAACTAGCAAACAAAAACTCTAACGAGAGAACTATATAAATGTTTATCTGTATGTCCTCTATGTATTCATGAACCATTCATTCGATTGCAATTAAACTTTGGTGAACTGTTCACCGTACGCCTACGAAGATTCCTGGCACAAAAACAAATGAGCACCACACATATTACAGGAGATATGACGTCATAAATAATGTGAGGCCACCTCGTGAGAATACCCAGATTTATGCGTCAATTATTGGAAAATACGAGTAGTTAGGAACCTGCAACAAAATTTGCATGTAATTTCGGACGTTTATGAAACGTGTTGTAACTGACTCCCTCCCCCCTCCCCCTCCCCCCCCCCCCCAAAAAAAAGAAAAGGATGAAACGAAAAGAAGTCTCCGCTCACAACTATTTCGCTGTAGATGCCGTAAAACTGTCGCATCAGGCATGGCCTTGTATCAGATAAAGTTAGCCTTTCAGATTTGCATGTTAATATTTATTTTTGTCTCAAGTCTCCCTTTATTCTCTGGCATCGAAAATTAGGCACTCTGCTTTCTTAATCTCTATTTATATAATAGCGAAATGACACTCACTCACTGACTAAACATGAAACCTCGAAAATTACTTCACCTACGAAGCTGAAATTTGCCAGGAATGTAGTTTATAGGTAGAAAACGTCAGCTAAGAAAGTATTTTGTGATAGATGCATGGTGGATCATACTTCTCCTACAGACTCACGAAATCTACAATTTAATTCCGAACTTCACGAAATTTCGCACGCTTGACCTTCAAAACAAAAGAAAGGCCACCGCGTACCTTAAGTTTCATACGGTGCATGGGGAAGGTTACTTAACTTACGGAATTTTTTAAAATGCATAGTTTTGCTCCAATTTTTATGAATTTTTGCTCACATGAACTTTAAACCAACAGGAAGATCACTGGGTACATAAATGTTTTATGGGACGTAACAGAGGGTAGCTTTCAGAAAACTTTGCCGAGCGAGGGAAGGTGGAAACGAACAGAGAGATGGAAGAGAAAGAGGTGTGTGCAGAGAGAGGGGGGGGGGGGAGGGGATGTGGACTACGAGAATCTAGGATAAATAAACACCCGGGCAACGCCGCGTTTACAGCTAGATTATAAACAAAACGAGGTATAATATGATACCATCGAGGTATTATTACCTCCGTGCATCATACCTATTTAATTTACCTAATAAATTTTCTTTTCCTCTTCCGTCATGTTCCCGCACATGCAGGGTTGGTGGTGTTATTAGGATTCGGCGTGTTAATACTTTCGAGGTGGCCGGATGAATTTCCTGTCGCCACCCTATGCCCCCCGTGAGGAAATGTGTACCCCAAATATAAACGTGTAATGTTATATGTGTGAAAGTGTTACGAAATGTTAGCGAATCGTGTAACTGAGGCGGGACTGGGGCATCAGCCCGGTATTCACCTAGGGGGCTGTGGAAAACCACCTAAAAACCACATATAGACTGGACGGCACTCCGTCCCCCTTCGTCAATCCGCCGGTCGGATTCGAACCGGGGCCGATACGCCTCCCTATCTCGGAAAGCAGTGCGTTAGACCACACGAGTAACAGAGTGGGTTTAATTTACATAATAAATAAACTATGATTATCCTCGTAAATAAATGATTACAGTTCGGACGCACACTTTTTTTACGAGTAACATATTGTAAAATCGGGACGCATTCGTAGAAAATGCTTTAAAATTTTTCACGATTTACAGTGTAAATACAATTACTGCTCTTTTCACTCGCAGCGTAATTAACGCTGTTTCTGCTCAAAGGTCTACAGTTTCCTGGATGTACTCTCTCTGGTCTGTTAACAGATTATCCTCGTGAATTAGGTATTGCAATTTCGCCGTAAATACGTTTTACGAGTAACGTATTGGTCGTGACACATTCGTAGAAACTACCTTAATATTTTTCACGAGTTTCAACGCAAGTGATATCTCCGCTAGTTCATTCGAAGAATAATTAATGCCATTCCTGATCAGCCGTTGACAGTTTCTTGTATGTACCCTTGTCAGTTCAAAAATTAAACGTGTAAATTTTCAACTTCATTTATTCTGATTCCCAATGGACGTATCGTGTTTTAAAATAATTAATTACCTCATATGATGAACTTATTATCATATAGGAATAAAATATGACGTCATTTGTCGAAGCCGACAGGTTATACCGTGTGCTTCAGTTGACTTCAGTAGACAACAAAAGAAAAGTTCAAGTTTTAAATTTAATTATTTAAAATTCAAGAAATCGCAGATGGAGGAGGACCATAAAAAATTACCGGTATTTGATCGTCCCACAGAGTCCCAAACGGCGTATATCCCCAGAAAAGAGAAGCTGCTGAGAACATTGAAAAAAAAAAAAAAAAAAAAAAAAAAAAAAAAAAAAAAAAAAAAAAAAAGGAAGTGCCACACCTGGATGGAACAGCAATTTGGCTTTTCGGAGAGTACACAACAGCAATTGATTCTTAAGTATTCTATTTTCATCGCCAATCCAAGCACATGGAAAAGCTCAGATGACTCCCTTTTATAAGAAAAGAAATATCTGCACCCACATAATTATTGACGGTTACCCCCATGCCAGTGCTGTAGAATTCTTAACATATTCTCAGTTCGAATATATTAAATTTCCTTGAGATGGAAAAGCTTCTGTACATACATCAGCACGACTTTAGGATGTATCGCTCGTGTTATCTTTCGAGCCACGGATGAAGAGCAACAGGCATATTGCTCGACTTTCGAAAGGTGTTTTATGTGGCGTCATACTGCGCACTGTTGACGAAGGTACCAACACGTGGAACGAAGTCCCACAGTCCGACAGATCGACTTGTGTTGCGGGAGTGTACGGGGAGCTATCGCCATTGAATGCAGTCGAAGTTATCCTGAAAATTACAGGCCTATATCACTGACGTCGGTTTGCAGCAGGATACTAGAACGTACACTTTCCTCAAACATTATAAAATACCTGGAAGAGAACGACCCATTGACAGTCAACACGGATTCATGAAGTATCGTTCTTGTGAATCACTGCTAGCTCTTGACTAACATGAATTGATTACTATCGACAAGGGATCTCAGATCGATTCCATATTTCTAGATTGACGGGAGTCGTATGACACGCCACGGCGGAATAGCCAATGCGCCCATAGTGGCTAACTCTTGCGAAAAAAATTTGTTTTAAATTTTGTGACGTAAGCTTCACACCTGAGTTGTAACTTTTATTACTGAATTGTTTTAATTTATAATTACTGACGTAGGCAATCGTAGGTATTGCTGAAAACAGGTTAAATAATTTTAATTTTCCGACAGAGGGCTGCATTTTTATTATTGCTGCGGTGCGCGCGAACGTACGCCGTCCTCCCACGAACACGGGTGTGTATGTATTTCTTAAGATAAGTTAGTTTGAAGTAGTTTGTACGTTTAGGGACCGATGTTCACTGTAGTTAGACCCCATAACATTAAAATAGTTGAACATTTTCTTTTTGACAGCGTACCTCGCGAGTGGCTTCTGATCAAATTGCGTCCTAATGGGATATCGCCACAGCTGTGGGATCGGATTCGTTATTTTCTGTGAGAAAGGACACGTACGTAGTAATTGCCGGAAAGTCATCTAGTGAAATAGAAGTGATATCTGGCTTTTAAACAACTTAGCACACTAAGGATAAAAATGCAGCCCTCTGTCGCAAAATTAAAATTATTTAACCTGGTTTCGGCAATAACTACGATTGCCATCAGCAGAAATTATAAATTAAAACAAGTCACTACTAAAAGTTACAACTCAGGTGTGAAGCTTACGTCACAAAATTTAAAACAAATTTTTTCGAAAGAGCTAGTCACTATGGGCTGCACGCCTGCATCAAACTGGCGTGTCTGATGCCTCCGTGCAGGCGTGCAGCCCATAGTGGCTAACTCTTGCGAAAAAAAATTGTTTTAAATTTTGTGACGTAAGCTTCACACCTGAGTTGTAACTTTTATTACTGAATTGTTTTAATTTATAATTACTGACGTAGGCAATCGTAGGTATTGCTGAAAACAGGTTAAATAATTTTAATTTTCCGACAGAGGGCTGCATTTTTATTATTTGTTGTTCAAAATTTTACTTAGGGGACAATTTGAGCAGCTCTCTTAGATCGTTCGCACTTGATGCTGTCATTTATCGAAGTCACAAAAAGATCGAAAGTGACTGCCAAATGATTTAAATAAGATATCTGCATAGTGCAAAAATTGATAATTGTCACTTAATTATGAAAATTCTGATGTCATGCATATCTGCACTAAAAGAAATCCATCAAAATTCATTTACACGATAAATAAGTGAAATCTACAGTCCGTAATTTAAATACCTAGAAATAACAATTACGAACAACATAACTTGGAAATACCACCTTTGAAATACAGTAAAGAAGGATATAGAGAAAGTGTGGTGTCGCACATGTCCAAAGTGCGCGCCACCTACTTTCGCCGCGCGCCGCCAAACACGCACGGCGCGGCGTTCTTACGACGTCAGCCACGAGCGCCCTCTGCTACAACTCCGCTACAACACGCTGAACGACATCGTTCACTTGGGACTGAGATAGGAACCAGCGAACACTTCGTAATCAGATAGGCACCAGTGAAGACTTCGCTATCGGACAGGCACTAGGCAGGCCTCTAACTCAACTATGTATCAGCATGTAAAAGTTAAGTAATGTATAAATTCTGTGCAATATATATCAGGTTCTAATTTACTCTAGTGTTTCTAGTTTCTGGCTGCTCCCCTCCGTACCTGCACCAGCGTGCTATCTTTATTCCTGTGTCGGTCTCATTCCACTCGGCCACCGACACCTACGACGGAAATGAGACACAAAAGTGGCGACGAGGCTGGGACACAAAAGGAAGTTCAGAGAATGGCAGTTCGCTTTGTATTATCGCGATATAGAGGAAAGAGTTTCACGGAAATGATGCATGGATTGGGGTGGAAATCATTAAAAAGCAGACCCACTTACAAGGGATTGTGGTTGACAAAACCTGAATTCGTAAACCGATTTCCCAGTACGTTTCTGGATGATAATATACGCAATCGAAACCGACAGTGAAAATTCATTTGTAGTCGCTGACTTTCTTCATCTACACACTGTTTTCGCTCCCATGTAGACTCACAATCAATGTTTAAACGCCGGCCGCGGTGGCCGAGGAGACTGAGGCGCTTCAGTCACGGTCTGCACGGCCACTACGGTCGGGGGTTCCAATCCCCCCTTGGGCATGCATATTTGTGCCGTCCTTAGTTGTAGGTAGTTCATAAGTAGTTTGTAAGTTTAGGGACTGATGACCCCGTAGTTAAGTCCCTTAAGCTTAACAAACATTTGAACAATGTTTAAAAGTACTTGGCTGGTAAGGTTACATCTTGTTCTCAAAGAAATAAAAAATAAATAAAACGTGAAATAACAATATATAAAAGGCTCTGTGGTTTTTTATGCAGCGAAGAACAAATAGAAATATCAGACCAAACATGATTACATGTAATTCTTTACTATAAAGAAATACCGACTGCGCTCACTAAATCAGAAACCTGAGCAGGAAACAGCTGTTTTTCAGACACCATATTTGTCTGGGGTAAGAAATCCGCTTCAGGCCTTAACATGCAAATACGATGGCGAACAAAGCTTTACGAAAATCGGTTTTCGTCTTCTGGAAGACGTGACACATGAAAATTTAATGACAGAGACAGCAATGATTGACCAATGAAGCTTTGCGGCAAGGAGCTTATCTTTCTTTTTTTCGTTGTTTCTTTAACAACGCTTTGCCTACCGCAGAGCGACCGTTGGCTGGCGCTGACGCATGCGCAGTGAGACACTTTTCAGCTGCAAAGCCGTTACCAACTTTGTCCAACGCCGTACCCCTCGTGTTAAGCACGCTAGCATACTGTGAGGGGCTAAGCTGGCGGTAAATACTTGGGTTGACGCATTATCCCAGATTACGTTTCTCACGCGATGTGAAACTATAGTGAAATAGCACCATTCGTTTTGTAGATAGTATATTACACATGTTGCATACACTATAAATAATTTACAAATTGAAAGGAATATTTTGTCATTATGCTTACTTAACATTTTAAATTAATATTATAGATGTGCGAACTCTGAAATACGAAAGAAGTCGGTCGCTGGATTTAACTATATTTCCTTCTATCTTTTCACGAAATTATACCTCAAAATTTCCCGCGTATCATTTGCTCATACGCAGCACCAGTGGCGTAACTAGGACTTGGTTTTGTCTTAGACAAAGTCTAAGTACAATACTACTTGGAGTCCAGTATAACACTAACTAGTTAGTATTGTACTTAGACTTTGAAGTACCTCACTTCAAAACCGTTAGGAGATGGATATATATTTTTTACTTGTGAGTACTAATTGTATGTTTAAAGATGCCTCAACCTGGATGTACTCTTTTAGTATATAAAAATATCGTGAAATCATGTAAATTACGACAGGTCTGAAGATGGCGTCGAGTACGCCGAAACCGGTCACATAATAAATGAAAAATGCGATTTTGGCTGCATAATGATTATTAAACAATTATAGATCGCCCCACTTAACTATGAGTTCCTTATATAATAAGGACTATATTTAAAATTAATTTGCATATCTGTGATTTTGCACATTTCCATACCAGTGAACCGTCTCTGACGAGCAAAGATATATGCACTCGGTGGGGTTAACCCTCCCTTGTTTGACGCGATGTCATACACCATAAGCAGCCTTTTCAGAAATTTTTCTTGAGAACATTATTTTTCTATAGGCATCTTCACTACCGTTTCTGCAATGGAAAAACAACTTCACATACCTCCTTTCCGGCATCCATAAGTAGATACAGCATATAAGTCACAGCCAGTAAATCAGCTTCAATCAGTGCTGCAGAAAGTATTTCAAATAAAAGGTCACAGTTTAGAATAACAATATGATTGTTGGCAGTTTAAATTTACACATACAGAACAGAAAAAAACTGTGTACCACATGTTCATTGTTTCCTAAACCAATATTAATTATTAAAAATCTCTTACTCGCATTCAAGAAAAGATTAATAAAACATTTTGTATAGTTACCCTCTATTTGCAAAAATGCTTTTGATTTAGTTTTTTTATTTAAATTGTTTGTCGGCTAATAAAGCTGACAATTATGGGCATTGCTAATAAAGGTAAATGGTTCATGCTCTGACCGAATGCTGTGACAGCTGACTGCCGGGTTTCTTTATTTTTTTAAATATATATATATATATATATATATATATATATACTATGACAACTGCCCAGAATTTAGCTATTACCTGCATCTTAATCGCTCATCGGATTTAGTGACTTTTTAATTTCTGTTACTAAGATTGCAGCTTTTTTGTTCGATTTATATGAGTGGAGGAAACTTTTTTCATAGATTTTTATTTTTCTGATAGTATTCGAATAAAGGCATAACTTTAGACAAATTATATGTGCAAAGAAACAAAAAATGCAATGTGTATACTCGTTGCGGAGCAGACAAACATTTTGAGCCACAGGCTCTAAGATTAATTAACAAAGACTTTCTGGTCTCCTAAACATATAAATTTTAAACACGTTTCACGCCACAATGCATGGAAAACTAGAGATAAAAAGTGGATTTAATGGACTCTTAAGGATATCCTTCACAAACGCACTCTCAACAACCACGTTTACACTGCATGCACTAACCACTCCATTTTTTAGCTAGCAAAGGAAATAAAAAAAAAAAAAAAAAAAAAAAAAAAATTGGATCAGCAAAGAGGGTGGCCGTTATTAATTGCTGTTGTTAATGCAAGACCTGAGACACACAACGGTATCTACCGCTCAAATCTTACAGAATCCCAACACATGGCTCCGCTATTTCCAGAAAATTAAGAATCCCCAGAAAAGAAAAACAAATATTAGAAATTTCATCTGTTCCTACAATTCCACTGTACGATAAGACGCCACTCTACCCACTCTGCTCAATTGCCACCAAGCTCCGCCACGTGGCCCCCGCGGCTCATTCTGCTTTAGGTCTGATTACAGAAAATTCCAAAATCAATGAAATACCGGATAACCCGCGGTAGAAAATGAGATCTTTCTTGTTCTCGTGGCTGCTATCGACCACTGAAGGTGCATTATTACTTTGAAATTGCCAGACTATGGGCCTATTGTGTAAAGGCGCGAAAATTTGTCCAAGTACTTTTGTGTCCCAGCCTCGTCGCCGCTTTTGTGTCTCGTTCCGTTGTAGGTGTCGGTGGCCGAGTGGAATGAGACCGACACAGAAATAAAGATAGCACGCTGGTGCAGGTACGGAGGGGAGCAGCCAGAACTAGAAACACTAGAGTAAATTAGAATGAGATATATATTGCACAGAATTTATACAATACTTAACTTTTACATAGTACTGCAGAATGTTGATACATAGTTAAGCTAGAGTCCTGCCTAGTGCCTAACTGATAGCCAAGTCTTCACTGGTGCCTATCGGATTCCGAAGTCTTTACTGGTTCCTAACTCAGTCCCAAGTGAACGATCTCGTTCACTGGTGGCCACGAGCGGAGTTGCCGCAGAGGGCGCTCGTGGCTGTCGTCGTAAGAACGCCGCACCGTGCGTGCATGGCGGCGCGCGGCGAAAGTAGGTGGCGCGCACTTTGGACTTGTGCGACACCACAAGTACCTTTACACAATTAAAACTCCGCAAATGCTCACTACTTTCTCCGCACAAACTTTAAAATGAGGGTTTTCCAAAAGCTTTACTAAATCAAACAATCAATCGTCGCGTAATCTCAAACCGTGAGGTATCAAGCGGATACTAAGTCCCGACTGTTAACGTTAGTATCAAACTATTTTACTTAATCTAATTAACCAAAAAAAAAAAATCGCTAAAATTTCTGCCATATTAACACAAATCTGCTTCAACTATTGCGTTGCGAGTCAGATTCAGTATAATAAGACAGATTTTTTACCTACTTGCTTACCACATTAACAGCAGTCGAGCACAGGACGTCCGTCCTCTCGGGCCTCCAAGCTAACAGTGCCAAACGTGGCGTCTCCTGAGCCCAACTAACAGCTGTTTTTTTTTTCAAACGTGAGGAAGACACCTGCCATTGGCCGGTTCCTGCCTCCCCCTCAACACAAGCGACACCCGAGAAAGCCACTGCCAACTTCCTCTTTGCCTCACTTAAGCCAAACATTTCGCAACTACTCTACCACCTCGAAACTATCTTTGGTTAGTAATTACGGAAAATAATCTACTCAAAAACATTCACACATGCTTTTTTTCATGATGGGGTACCAGAGGAAAAAGGAAGTTTGACAAAAAAAAAAAAAAAATTAATAAAATAGATAAAGTTTACAGATCTAACTGGCCAGAGAAGTTAATCAGCGTTACAGTTCGTAATTATTCTCCACGTAATTGTCATTATCATTTGATTTACTATGGAGCTAGCCCATAGGGCTTAAATGGAGCGTATTGCAGTACCGCATCAATTTCACCATAACAATATGATAACCAGTCCCATTACGTACAATAGTGAATGAGTTAAATTTTAAATAACTTTAAGAATATCTCTATATGACTGCGTCCTATTGTGCTTAACAACAAAACACCGACAATTTTTATGCCTAGGAGAGACTCCTAACGCGCAGTCAACTTAGGGAGAGCGGTATTATTGACTGAATCCATCCCGAATACAACCCTACGTCATCAGTAAATTCAAGAAACCTAGTTTCGGCAAAGCGGAAGATTCGGCAGATTTTTGGATGAAACCGATACCACAGCCGAAGGCAATATTTTGGCCGAATCCGAAAACGAATATTCGGTCAATCCTTAATATCATTTACGGCTCATTCAGTACCTTCGAGCAAGATATGAAGATGGACGATTGGAATTTTGTCAGTGAATACTTGAAAATCGCCAAGAAGTCCCTTTTACACTCTTCTTTGACGAAGCCACTTTCACTCGCGATGGCATCAATAACACTCCTAATTCATGACATTAAAACAAATCAGCGACATAAATAAAATTGCCACGCCAGACTGTACAGTGTGCAATGTGCCTGACACCCGCGAACATTGGCTCCAGTCATCAGTAAACACTTCCGGGCTGAGTTGACGTGGTCGATCTATAAAACTTCTTCTCCCTGACGTTTCGTTCTCGACTACGGAGAACATCTTCCGAGGTTGAGTCGACGACTGGCTTTCGGGGGCTGAGGCCGCTCCTTATATAAGATCGTAGAGGGCGCCACCTCACGTCACGTGGCGTCGATGTGTGGCTGTCTCTGGCTATCGCCTGTTCTCTCGATTGCGAGCAATCGATTGTCATGTGATTGATGCAACGTCGATCGCCATATCTTGTCTAATTTTAATCCTTCTTCTTTACGATTAAAATTGTATTGATGTTTGTGGATTTCAATTGCCTCCCTATACATACGTGTATAATAGTGTGACGTCCTCGCCAGCACACTTGTCTCACCAAATTTTATCTCGTGATCTCCTTCCGTGAAAACATGTTCCGTCCCAAGCGACAATTTCTTTTATGCTCTGTCAAACGTGTATTAATGCTTCTTTTTGTGGTTCCTATGTAAACTTTGCCACAACTACACGGAATTTTATATACCCCTGGTGTGGCCAGGGGATGACGAGCATCTTTAGTTGATCTAAGGCATTCACTAATTTTCTTAGTCGGTCTGAAAATAGTCTCCACCCGAAACTTGGCCAGTACTTTTCCAATGCGATTCGTGATGTTATGAATGAACGGAAGAAATACTTTTCCAGCTGATGGTTGTTGCTGTCTCCTGTTTTTGTGCATTTTTCTACTTGGGTGAAGTACTCGGTTAATCTCGCTATTTGTGTAACCATTTTTCGTAAAGGCCTGTCGCAAGTGGTTTAGTTCTTCCTGTAAGTAGCCTGGTTCACAAATGTTATTGGCTCTATCCACTAGCGTTTTTATGACCCCTCTCTTTTGCCTTTTTGCATCAATCACATGACAATCGATTGCTCGCAATCGAGAGAACAGGCGATAGCCAGAGACAGCCACACATCGACGCCACGTGACGTGAGGTGGCGCCCTCTACGATCTTATATAAGGAGCGGCCTCAGCCCCCGAAAGCCAGTCGTCGACTCAACCTCGGAAGATGTTCTCCGTAGTCGAGAACGAAACGTCAGGGAGAAGAAGTTTTATAGATCGACCACGGCAACTCAGCCCGGAAGTGTTTACTGATGAAGACGCCGGCCGTGAAAGCCTTCATGGGATGATTGGCTCCAGTGTTTCCGTGTGTCAGCTGTATGGAAGCTATGCCGAGGCGTGATAGTCCTCATCAAGGAAACCATCCCAGTGAGTGTGACCATGAAATGATTTACCATGCCGGACGCGAAGTTGCGCCCACGCACCAAGCATAATTATATTCTGTTACTCGGGCACTGTACCTTTGCCATTGATTTGATTTGATTTTCTCAGCCGCGGTGGAGTAGCCGAGCGGTCTAAAGCGTCTCGCTGCGGAGCACGCGGTTGCCCTCCGTGGAGGTTCGAGTCCTACCTGGGGCATGGGAATGTGTGTGTTGTCCTTAGGTTAGTTTACCTAGGTTTAAGTAGTTTGTAAGCTACGGACTGATGACCACGCAGTTTGGTCCGATAGATTTACAAACATTTGACATTTGATTTTCTCAGGGAAGCCAAAACAGTCTTGGTCCAACCCGCCACTGCCCGCACCGAAACTAAGTTTATTGTGCGGTATCGCTCCCTGTATATCTAGTAAAGCCAACCAATGCCCTTGAACAGTGCAAGGAGTCCCTTTACCAGTTCTTTATTCGGGTCTGGTTGTCCCAAATGTTCTGTGTCTTTTACAGGACAGGTTCCGGTCCAATAAATGGAGTCTCTGCCCCCATCCTGGCTAATCTGTCGGCATGTTCGTTGCCACTGATCCCCGAGTGGCCAGGGACCCACAATAGGTTTCCTCTATTGCTTTCCCCTAGCTCCACCAGAACCCTATCTTTGCCATACTCGCCCTCCGCCTCTGGACCCGTGTGGCATACATGACGTATTTGTGGAATGGCCATCAACATTCCGGACTTAGGACCAACTCTACACCAAACACCTTACTGTGACGCTTATCAATCGCCACAAAAGGACCTTAAGACACTGAAATAACAATGAACTGATTGGAATAATGTGAAGTATACAAACTGTCATAAACGGTTTCGTTTGCTTTTCTTTTTCTTCACTTCATGTTGCGGTAATTCCGTATTTCTTTCAGACACATTGGAGTAGGTCGCTTAATGTGTTCTTAGTCTTCTTCGTACCTGCAAACAAAGCAGGTAAACTCCCCCCCCCCCCCGTTGGGGTTCAGTAGTGATCTTTAATTTAGTAAAACCTATTCGTTCCACCGTTTTGATTTTCACTTTTGATTACACTAATGGAATATATATTTGTTTTATTTTATTGCGAGATGGAATTACTACCCAAAGGATTTGGGTTTTTCCCTCTGTAGGAGTGGAAATTTCTCATTTTGTATATTTCTGTTGTGTTTCCAGAAAAAAGTCTTTCTGTTTAAGAACCTTCCGCTTTTTATTTTTCGATCTGGTGTATGATAGGAAAAAAATGTAACGCAGGAAAAAGAAAGATACATGCAATTAAAAATTTGGGTAAACAATATATATATATATATATATATATATATATATATATATATATATATATATATATAAAACAGTAACTGTTCAAATGTTTGTAAATCTATCGGACCAAACTGCATGGTCGTCAGTCCGTAGCTTACAAACCTACTTAAACTAAGGGAAGCTAACCTAAGGAGAACACACACACACACACACACACACACACACACACACACACACACACACACGCCCCAGGGAGGACTCGAACCTCCGACGTTGAGCAACCGCGCAGTAAGGCGCCTTACATCGCTCGGCTACTCCACCGCGGCAAACTATATATAAAATTACTCCAGTGGTTTGAATAAAACCCACATGGCATTGTGAAGCTAGATTTTTAAGAACGGGTCTCTGTAAGTGTGTGGTGTGTTTGACAATCAGTTTATTGGGACTCTTGTGTTATGGCATTGTCTTAATGGATCCTGTTATCTACAATTCCCTGATAATGAGCTTCCAGCGTTGTTGGAAGGCGTAATGTGTATGACCTTCCAGCATGACGGGGCTTGTGGACACGCCAGTCGTCGGTGACACATCGTGTTAACCTAACATTTCCCGGAAGTGGACCGGTTGATATGGGCAGGTTTCTTGGCCATCAAGAACCCTGGACCGTGCCGCTTTGAAATTTTGTCTGTGGGAATGGATTATTTTACTGTTAGGATTATGAATAGTTCTGCAAACAACGCGAAGATTACCTTAGAAGAAATACGTATGGTATTAAAAGTGCATTAAAGTTGGTGGAAGAGTTTTTAGAATCAACTTTGAAATTCAGCATTTGCCAGTGTTTTAAGTTTGTATCTTTGTATTCAATAAAAACTGGACACAGGATATAAGGCAAATGTTGAAAACGATATTCTGGCAGGGTAAAATTAAAATAGGTGAAAACAAGAATAAGCAATCTCGCATTGAAGGGCAACTTAGTGGTGATGGCAGATCAGATTAAAAGTTTGCTATCTAATGTTTCAGAGCTATATCAGAAGTGTAAGGGTTACTTTAAAACAAAAGTAATGTCTGCGGGTAAGAGATTTAAAAAGGTTGAATGTCAAACGGAGGAAGAAATAACAGGTGTACAGTTTCAAGTAGTTAGGATGTATTTTCTCACAGGATGGAACATAGTGAAAGAACTGGAAACAATTTGTGGGAATGCAGTAAATGCTCAGCTACGATCTACTCTCTTCTGGAAGAAGGAAAACGGTACCAAGACCAAATTGTCAGTTCACTGTTCAATATTTTGACCAACTTGTATTGGAGTGAAAGCTTGTAGGAGATAGGTTACCTTATCAATAAGGTTGAGGTTACAGTTAAGAAAACAGCAAGGTCGATTACAGATCCTAACAGATGGGAACAATGGTAACAGGGCGTACATAATGAAATATTAAAGAAAAATTGGGAGTAAAAATTATGAAGCAGTTACAGCAAACATGCTTAGATGGTATGGTCATGTTGGACGCTTGGGAGAAGCAAGGTCACTTTAAGAGACCACATTTACATACATTCTCCGCAATTCACCCAAAGGTGCGTGGCGGGGGTACTTGGTACCACTACTAGTTTCTTGCTTTCCTGTTCCACTCCTATTTAGAGCAAGGAAAAGAAGAAATGCTTCTATGCATCATTACGATCCCTACTCTTGCTGATCTTATCCTTGTGGTCTTTATGCAAAAGTATACAATGACGACAGTAAAAATGATCTGCACTGCGATTCAAATTCTGGCAATCTAGATTTATTAAACAGCTCTTCTAAACAAGAACGTCGCTTTCCCTCCAGAGACTCCCATTGGAGTTCCCGAAGTATTTCATTAACACTCGGGCATTCGTCGAACCTGCCAGTAACGAATCTAGCCGCCCGCCTCTGAATTGCATCTAAGTCTTCGTTTAATCCGATCTTGTGGAATACCAAACACTTGAGCATTATTCAAGACGCGGTCACACAAACGTTTTTCATGCGGACTCCTTTACAGACGAATCACATCTTCTCAAAATTCTCACAAGAAAGCGAAGTCGACATTTGACTTCTCATAAATGTCCTTATATGCTCGTTCGATTTCATGCCGCTGCGCAGGTTTACTCCTAGATATATAATGGAGACGACTGTCAAGAAGCACACTACTAATGGTGTAAAATTATGGGACTTTTCCTCCAACTCATCTGCATTACAATAAATTTTATTAGATTTAGAGCTACTAGCTACCATTCCTCACAGCCCCTAGAAATTTTGTTCAAGTCAACCTGCATCCTACTACAATCGTTCAATGACGACATCTTGTACACCACATTATCACCAGTAAACAGCTGCAGGTTGCAACTCACTCTCTGCGTCAGATAAATTGTATAGACAGAAAATGATATCGGTCCTATATATCTTTGCGATATTCCAGTCCCCACTAAATATTTCGGTCATTCAAACGTCCGGATTTAGCCAATTGTCAGTCCCATGGATTATTTGAGCGCTACAACTTTCCTGCAATGCAGTAAATCCTGAAACTTTGTTTCTTATCTTACGAAAATTTATTGCTAATATTTTCACGGTCAAAGAGTCCTTCTGAAAAAGGCCAGATTTAACTGTCTGCATATGTGTAGGTAAGGTAGAATATTAAAATTCTTATGTGTTTTCATTGATGAGGGATTGAATTGGAAGAAACACATTGAAGACCTGCTGAAACTTTTGTGTTCAGCTACTTATGCAATCAGGGTCATTGCAAAATTAGGTGATAGACGAGGCGCGTCCAGAAAGTAAGTTCCGTTTGGTTATATAAAACGAACGGGTACAGATACAGAAAAAATATTGATTGTACAAAAATCTACAACTGTTAAACTACTTTTCTACATAGCTTCCGAAATTTTGTAGGCAATTGTCATAGCATGGCACAAGGTTTTGTGTGCCTTTTTCATAGAATGTTGCCGTCCCTATATTCAACCATGTGGTAAAGTGTTATTTCAGCTCGTCATCGTCGTTGGTGGACAGACTTTAGGTGTAAGAAGAGGATTACTGTCAAAAGATTTTTTCACGATAATGCCCGACCTCACACACCGAATGTGACGATACAATTCTTACGGAAATTTCAATGGGACCTGTTTGATCATCCTCCATACAGCTCGGACCTCTCACCTAGCGACTTTCATCTCTTCTTACACCTAAAATCTGTCCTTGGTGGTCAACACTTCACCGATGATAAAGAGCTGTTACCACATGGTTGAATACACAGGTGGCAACCTTCTGTGAAGGATGCATGCAAAAACTTGTGGCACGCTATGACAAGTGCCTACAAAATTTCGGCAGCTATGTGGAAAAGTAGTTTAAGAGTTTCAGAATTTTGTGCAATAAAAATTTCTTCGGTATCTGTACAATTTCATTTTATTACCAAACGGAACTTACTTTCTGGACGCGCCTCGTATATCTCAGTAAATTAGCTTGTGTTGTTATGGTCTTCAGTCCGGAGACCGGTTTGATGCAGCTCTCCACCCTACCCTATCCTGAGCAAGCCTTTTCATCTCCTCATAAGAACGGCAACCCACATCCACTTGAATCTGCTTACTATACGCGTCTCTTGGTCTCCCTCTGCGATTTTTACCCCGCACACTTCCCTCCAATGCTAAATTTGCGATTCCCCGATGTCTAAGAATGTGTCCTACCAAGCGATCCCTTCTTTTAGTCAGGGTATGCCAAAAATTCCTTTTCTCACCAATTCTGTTCAGTACCTCTTCATTAGTTATGCGATCTACCCACCTAATCTTCAGCATTCTTCTGTAGCACCATATTTCAAAAGCCTCTATCCTCTTCCTGTCCGCACTGCTTATCGTCCATGTTTCACTCCCGTACAAGGCAACACTCCACACAAATGCCTTCAGAAAAGACTTCCTTACACTTAAATTAATATTCGATTTTAGCAAATTTCTCTTTTTCAAAAATGCTTTTCTTCCCATTGCCATTCTGCATTTTATATCCTATGTACTGCGACCATCACATGTTATTTTACTACCCAAGTAACAAATCTCATCTACCACCTCCATTGTTTCGTTACCTAATCTAATTCCTTCAGCATCGCCTGATTTTCTAAGACCGCATTCCATTATTTTTGTTTTGCTCTTGTTAATGTTCATTTTATACGCTCTCTTCAACACATTGTCCATTCCATTCAACTGCTCTTCCAGGTCCTTTGCTGTCTCTGACAGAATTACAATGTCATCAGCAAAACGCAATGTTTTTATTTCTTCCCCCTGAACTTTAATCCCTATTCCAAATTTTTCCTTGCTTTCCTTCACCGACTGCTCGATGTACAAATTGAATAACATCGGAGAAAGGCTACAACCCTGTCTTAGTCCCTTCCCAACTGATGCTTCCCTTTCATGCCCTTCTAGTCTAACAACTGCGGTCTGGCTTTTGTACAAGTTGTAAATAACTCTCCTTTCCCTGTATTTTACCCCTGCTGACTTCAGAATTTGAAAGAGTGTATTCCAGTCAACATTGTCAAATGCTTTCTCCAAATCTACAAAAGCTAAAAATGTAGGTTTGCCTTTCCTTAATCTATCTTCTAAGATAAGACGTAAAGTGAGTATTGCCTCCCGGGTTCCTATGTTCCTTCTGAATCCAAACTGATCTTCCCAGACGTCAGCTTCTACCAGCTTTTCCATTCTCCTGTAGATAATTCGTGTTAAAATTTTGCAACCATGACTTATCAAACTGATGGTTCTGTAATTTTCACACCTGTCTGCGCCCGATTTCTTTGGAATGGGGATTATTACATTTTTCTTAATGTCTGAGGGCATTTCTCCTGTCTTATACATCCTACACACCAGTTCAAATAGTCTTGTTATGGCTGGCTCTCCCAGAGACTTTAGTAGCTCTGAGGGATGTCATCTACTCCTGGGGCCTTGTTCCAACCTAGGTCTTTCAAGGCTCTGTCAAATTCATCTCTCAGTATAGTATCTCCTATTTCATCCTGATCTACTTCCTCTTCTCTTCCTACAACATCGTCTCTAGGTTCATTTCCTTTGTAGAGCTGCTTTATGTACTATTTCCACCTTTCAGCTTTCCCTTCTGTGCTGAGAACTGGTTTCCCATCTGAGTTCTTGATATTCGTAGATCTGCTCTTCTTGTTCCCAAGTGTCTCTCTTATCTTCCTGTAGGCAGTATCTACTTTTCCCCTTGTTATACATTCTTCTACAGATTTGCATTTAGCTTCTAGCCACTCCTGCTTAGCCATTTTGCACTTCCTGTCAATCTCATTTTTTAGTCGTCTGTACTCCATTCTGCCTGTTTCATTTACTGCATTTTTACATTTTCTCCGTTCATCAATTAAATTTAGTATTTCCTGTGATATCCAAGGATTTTTTGTAGGTCTTGCCTTTCTACCTATTTTGTCCTCTGCTGCCTCCACTATTTCATCTCTCAATGCTACCCATTCCTCTTCTACTGTTTTATTTCCCCCTGTTTCTGTCAATTGTTGCCTAAATCTCCCTCTGAAATTCTCCAGAACTTCACTTTCCTTCAATTTATCTAAGTCCCATCTCCTTATTTTCCTACCTTTCTGCTGTTTTTTCAGTTTCAGCCTACAGTTCATGACTAACAGGTTATGGTCAGAGTCTATATCTGCCCCTGGGTATGTCTTGCAGTTTATAACCTGGTTCCGGAATCTATGTTTTACCATTATAAAATGTATCTGATACCTTCCGGTGTCTCCTGGTATCTTCCATGTATACAACCTTCTTTTGTGATTCTCAAACCACGTGTTTGTTACGATTAAATCATGTTCTGTGCAAAATTCTACCAGGCGACTTCCTCTTTCATTCCTCCTGCCCAGTCCATATTCACCTACTATTTTTCCTTCTCTTCCTTTTCCTACTACCGAATTCCAGTCTCCCATCACAATTAAGTTTTCCTCTCCTTTAACTGTCTGAATAATTTCCTTTAGCTCCTCATATATTTCTTCGATCTCCTCATCATCGGCAGAGCTAGTTGGCATAAACTAGCTTACTATGTCTATTTTCATCCACTTCTTTCATATGGGATCATATTCTGGGGCAATTGCAATAATTGCTGGAGCCCATCCAAGATCATCCTGCCGACATTTATGTAAGAATCTAGGGCTCTTCACTGTAGCTTCACAATATATATATATATATCACTCATGAAATTTGTTACTAATAATCTAACCCAATTCAAAAGTAATAGCAGTATGCGTAGCTACAACACTAGGAGAAAGGGTGATATTCACTATTCAAGGTTAAATCTAACTCTGGCACAGAAAGGGGTGAATTATGCTGCCACAAAAGTCTTTGGTCACTTACCAAGTAGCATAAAAGATCTGACAGATAGCCAAGTGGTAATTAAAAAGAAATTAAAGGTATTTCTAAATGGCAACTCTTTTTACTCCCTGGATGAAGTTTTAAATAAAACTTATAAAAAACTTTAAATAAATGAAAAAGAAAATAAAATCCTTAAAATAACCCTGTATAGATGCGTTAGACATCATTACGAA
This sequence comes from Locusta migratoria, assembly GCA_026315105.1. Taxonomy (NCBI): domain Eukaryota; kingdom Metazoa; phylum Arthropoda; class Insecta; order Orthoptera; family Acrididae; genus Locusta; species Locusta migratoria. Next base: position 941,765,085 of record CM048744.1, read on the forward strand.
ATGTCGTATACATGTTCCATGGAACAAGTATTAATCTAATGTACCCTCCACTAGGCACAAAAACGAAGGACCCTGATCGATTTTGGGAACAATTCTGCAAATTGAATGCTCTGCTTGCACCCCGCGCGAGGACAGTAGTCATACCAAATTTCGCCAGCAGCCCGTACGATCTGGGGATGTCCTTAGAACCCAAGGAACAAGATTCATTAGTGCTGACATGAGCAACTGCTTGTAGACGATTGCTCCCGTACGATCAATAGCCGCTGGCAAGGACGCTGCCACATCTCGGATAAGGCCCCTCCCCGGCAAATATAATGGGTTCACACTGGAATTCTCCCCCCCCCCCCCCTGGAGGCTAAGGGGCTGCATAACCCGCCTAAAGCCCTTTCTACACGGGAAGTGAGATCTTAAGAGGTTACCCATGATGCACCGGTAATGCCGTCTGTGTACAGTCACAGAGTAACATATACAGAGGAGCAGCCCCCCCTAAACCACTGTCCTACGCTCCCCTCGTAGTTCCGTAAGATGCTAGCAGGTGTCAGGCGGATCGCTGGCTTAGGGTGCCTCTCGCACGTCAGAGGATAGCGTGGAGGGGAGGGTGAGAGGAGAGGTTGTGCTGCCTGCCATGAGGCTACGGCTGTGTCCAGCTTGCTGGCATCTGAGGGGAGGTGGTGGTGGGGGCAGCCGCTACCTGCCGCCTGCTCTGGCCAGTTTAAAGGGCTGCTTGTGACCGCAGCGCCATCATGGGACATCTTACAGAACTGCTGGAAACCCTCCCTCCCAGCACCCCAGAGCATAGGACCGGGCCCTTATGGAGGTTTCCCGTCTGTATATATTTGTCTGTGGTACAGTGTAGACGCTTCTACTTGCACAAGATACACGCATACAATCGCTAGTAGACGAAATAGGTTGGATACTATTCGCACGTGTATGGAAGTGCTTCACGCATGCGCAGATGAGCGAATGGGGAACCCAGCTGACAAACGAAGCCAAGTCGGGAATTCGTTTCAGAATGTGTACTTGTCTGCTGCTCAGAGGAACATAGTTTCTTGACTCAGTCGTAAATATTTTAGGAGGTGATAATATAGAGGAATTGCAATAAAAATTTAATATAATCTGTGTACAATTTTTATTGAATATAGAGATATAGCTGATAATATGAAATCCAAATAAACGTAGAGGAAATGCAAATCAAGAAATTTTCACTGATTTATCCGTCCGTTCTTGGTAGTACAACATCACACTTACTTAAAAGTAGAATTTTGTGTATCTTCCACTCGTTCATTTCCACTTAGTTACCCGGTTTTCGGCTTACTAGGACATATTCATACATTAAACTACGCCGTAAAGTGGTTATTTAAATAAAAGTCAATATGGTGATCTACCAAGAACCGACGAAAGAATTAGCCAGAATATCCAAATCAGTTTGTTGTACATACCAAGAGCTGTGTCTCACAATAAAAATTGGACACACGTTATATGAAATTTTAATTGCAAATCGTCTTTATTACCATCTTCCAAAATAATTGCTATTTTTCCTGAAACATGCTATAGTTAACAAATGAAATATTTGTTTTTCGTGAGCATTACTTTAAACTTTATCAAGGCGAAAGGTCTATGTATAGACACCTGAGCTTGTTCATCATATACATAGGCGCCTCAAACCGTAGGGACTGGAAGTATGTAATCGCATTTTATGATGACGACGTTAACGCATGTGAGCGATATAGTTAATTACGCATGAACTGCAAGAAAACAATGGAATACAGTTTCATAGTGGCGGTGTAAAACACAAATGTTTTAATCAACACAAATATCTTACAGTTTCGATAAGTGATGTTAACTCGGCGATTCGTTTGCTGTAAGTTGACAACAAACGAAGTAGACACGTGAAGCAGACGACTCAACAAATGCGTACCGTTTGAACGCTTCTTTGTACTTCGACGGTCTATGGCAAGGGGCGCTGCAGCTGACAGCAACTTGCTTGTGCGTGTCGCACGTCTCCTACAGAAAGGGCTTAACAATGCAGCTCCCAAACAGATCCTTTCCCCCGTGTGTGCCTGCTCGGATCCTGCCGCCACACACCCGAGCATCTCCCTATCACTTCTACTGAAATACCTAAACAGTGAAAACAAATAAAGTAACTAAAATCATTTATTTCGCTATTACTCTAGTGCTTTACTAATGGCAGCTGGTAGGTGACCGAGCTATGAACGGTCCACTATTCAGATCAATAGAGTGAGGACTAAAGTACAATATGTAATACTACGCGAAGAAAAGAAATGCTTTTCAAGACGAAGAAAAAACAACAGATATTTAAAAACTATCTACTAAAAAAATATTCTGTAGACACAGATCACAGATCACAACAGTTATTTAACAAATAGGCGAGAATAAAGCTCTCGAAGAAAAGACACACTAACGAAAGAATAGAGCTCTTAAAAACAAAAACACTAACAAACATTAAGAATTTGTTTAATATTAACCCTATAATGCATGACGTTTTATTTGGAGCTATAAAAACCACCACGATTAATGTATGGTGGGTATATACTGAGAAAAATATTGAAAAATTTCTTTAAAATTGTTATGCACTACTAGTGCTTCCATGATGTACCCGACGTAGTAAATGTCACTATTGTGCCTCTCATCTTTCCAGAAAGAAATTCACAATGCAACAGTAGTACGTGATTGACTACTTTTACATGGCAAAGGAAGAATACTAATTTAAACAAACGCACATGTTAGAAGTAACTCAATGCAGCTAACTGTCGAAATGATTCAGTAGCGTTCCGCAATTTATAATTTCTATGACGAGCTACTAGCATATGTAACACTATGGATTCAAGTAGCTACAAACGAATTTGTGGTAAAATATTGATCAGTTTGAGAGATAATGGAGAAACAAAGGTATATGGATGAGAAGCAACACTATGTATTAAAGGAGAGTTGCGAGTGAGGTTTATTGGGACAATTTTGGGAAGATGTACTTCATCTGCAAACGAGATCGGGAATATAACGCTTGTATGAGCACGTCTTGCATGTTGCTCAAGTGTTTAGGACCCACAGCTGGTCAGTTTGAAGGAAGACATATAAACAGTTCAGAGGCGAGCAGCTAGGTTTGTTACTGGTTGGTTTGACCAATACGCGAATGTCACGGAAATGCTCTGGGAACTCGAATGGGGGACCGCTGGAGGAAAGACGACGTTCTTTTCGTGAATTTCTGTTTAAGAAATTTAGAGGGACGGAATTTGAATCTAGTTGTAGTACATCTTGCTGCCGCCTACTTACATTTCGCGTAATGATCACAAAGACAAGAGAAATTAGGGCTCGTACGGAGATATACAGACATTCTTTTTTTCCTATAAAATGAATTCCAGTCCATGTTGCACAGCAATCAGTGAGAATAAATATTCCTTCAGTAAAAAACTGGCTTGATTGCAAATTGTTTTATTAATTAATGACGCGTGAGCGCAATTGTAAACATGGTCTTATCTTGTATCATCAGAGACCATCGCTTCTATTAAGGTAATCTTAAAAATCGGTTTTATATATCTCACATCTTTACCGAGTATGTTCCAACTGTAATTCTTTGTTACCCGATCATTTGTGGGGCAACAAGGAAATCCAAAAATTCCAGAAAAATATAAACACCGCAAAACAACTTACGGTGTCACACCACGGAGAGCGCATTGTAAGCTTTGTTCACCATTTATACTGTCTTCTTAACACAGAATAAGCCCATGTACCATTATACTCGTTTTGTAATTCCACCTTGTAATTTTGTGTACATTCTGTCACGCAGATAATCTGAAGATGCCCTGCTAAAGGACGAAACGCGTCATTAATTTTATAAAACAATTTGCAATCAAGACGGTTTTTTTTACTGAAGGGATATTCGTTCTATTTGGATTTAATAAGAAACGAAACGCCTAGTAGTGGTACAGAGTACCCTCCGCCATACACCTTACGCTGGATTGCGGAGTATGTGTGTAGATGTAGAAAGCGTTAAAGCTACAGAAAAGTTAAATCACGTTCCTAAGCTCCTATAAATTGCAGGTGGCCACTGGCACTGGACTAATGCATTCGGCAGCAGAGGGTAGGAGAAGTAGAGGTAGATTAAGGAAAAGTGTTTGGATCAGATCAAGAATCAGTTTGAAGTGACACGCTTAACATCGGACGAGGCATCAACGTTAGCATAGAATAGGAAATCATAGGGGCATTATGCTTCAGATTGACGGCTTTTAGGCAAAATGCCTTAAATCTATGTTGATGATAATGTGTTGCGGTATTTTGGCCCACTTTAGGTTACGGTAGTAACACTAAAAGTGGCCTTTGCTATCGTCTTTTGACAGCTCGAAATTATCTACAACTTTGCTCTCTTGTGTTTTTATAATATCTCGTAGCGTTTCAAAGATATTTCCAAAAATAACGGCGGTTTTGGGATGTATGTATGTCTGTCTGTCCGTCTGTCTGTCCGTGACGTGTTCCTTGTTTTTAAGACGAACCGTTCAGGCGATCAGCACCAAATTTTACAAATATGATTGTAGGCCGCCAGAGACCAGAACCTCCCTTTTTCAAATGTTTCGAACAAAAAATACGGCAGTAATATCAAAAACGCCGTTTGTAATGTAATTGTAATTGCAAACGAACCGTTCATCTGACACGAAAATTGAATAATTCGTAGAGGAGAAAATTCTCTACAACTTAGTTTTATTATGTTTTCTTCATATCTCGTATAGTTTGAGACATATTTGCAAAAATAATGGGGATTTGACACCTTCCATTGAATTAACGAAAACCAACCGTTCGGAGATGTCACGTGACATTCCTCGCCCAGAACTCTCTCTGGCATATGCCATCTTGCATTGCGTATTTGATGACTTTCTTATTGTAACTTACACGTTGTCATTTCAAACCAATGGCGCACTGAAGAATTAACAATAACACCTCGTTCTTCGTACGATAAATGATCGGCTACAAATGCCATATTAGCATCAGTTAACAACGGCCATCAATAGTATGAGATTAAACGACTTGTCGTTCGATTGATAGCCGTAGCGCATACCCCATGTGGCTCAAGTGCTACCGATCCCAACTCTCCTGGCACGGCCTATATTGGCTGCGTTAGGCTCCTACGTCAGCTCCGGATTGATATTCAAAGTGCAATACGACGTCCTTGCACTCCCGCGGGAACGTGGTGGGGTGGGACTAACACATGTGCCGACCAGAGTCACGGCGCTCTACGTCAGCTCTCAATTAAAAATCTGGCGACTTTGCCCACAGAGTCTCACCGGTATCCTATTCAATGCCTTTGCCCCGGACTCTTTGGTAGCCCCAGTAACGATTGCAGCCATTCCAGTTGCCTTCCATCATATCCGACGATTCTTCTTGAACTTTAGTTATGTATACAAATCATTACCACTTGCTCGTTTGTCTCAGACTAAAACAGTATATGATCTGCTACAACAGTGTCAACCATTCAAGCCGATCGAAATTAAGCATCCACAGTACGTGTGGCGGCATATATGGAAAGCTGTTTGCGAACGTCCAGTCAGCTTGGTACCTCACTGTGAATGGAAAACAAGTAAACCGACATCGCCTACATCGGATCCATCTCGCCGATTCGCCCCTCAGCATTCACTGCGGAGTGGACCACACAGACGGCCACAGGTTCCACTGTGGTCAGGCAAACGATGTCTGGACGCTCGCGCGGCGAATTTTGGCGTTCCTTACTCGCCAAACGGTCGCCCAGATGGACATCAACATGCTCTTATTTCCGGGGGAGACTTTCTACCCAACCACCAAAACACACTCGGTACATTGGATCCTGGCGAGAAGTCAGTACTTGGATATTGGAACTTTCTTAATGAACGACACTGCGTCCTAACCCGTAACCCAAAGTACCAGCAATATTTTTCCAACTTTTTACGGAGTGCCTTTCACGACCCGCCTCGCAGCTGGAACGTCCAAGCGATGAGAAGATAAATATTAACACAACCAACCTGAACTCAACAGGACCCACGACGGAACATAATAATCAACGAGAAGACACGTTTGGACGATTCTAACTATGCTGGCGGCAACACTGCGGCGCACCTCTTATTATATATTAAATAAATATATATACATAAATAATAATAATAATAATAATAATAATAATAATAATAATAATAATAATAATAAAGTAAAAAATACAAAAGAAAAGAAGTTTTCCCGTTTATTTTTTTCTTGCAATTCTCATGAGTTTTATTTTATTTCATTTTCTTTATTATTATTTTTCTGCTTTCGGTAGTTTATTAGCTTTCCTTGCCCTTTATTAGAATTAGGTTAGTTGGACTGGGACTAGGATAAGGTAGGAGCCAACGCCTGAAGTGGTCAAGTGTTTTTTTTTTTTCTAAGGGCAAAAGTGGCGGTGGAAGTCCCCCCCCCCCTCCCAAAAAAATATCCTAAAAGGGTTTCAGACACTCTTATTTATTAATTTTTTATTATTTAGATTATTATTTTGGTCCAAAATGTGTGCAATAAACTTACTAAACTACAAATCTAAAGTGGGCCGTAAAACACGCCAGTACGATTATTTTTATTCCAATTTGTGTATACTACCACTCCTGGAACACCCTGCTCACAACTATACTGGTTCTCTCTACCTATTTTCGTCAGCCGGAGAACTTTCCCTCAAAGGCGCGGACTGTCGCCGTGACGTAAGTGATGCAAGTTGTAGGGCCGGTAACTTCGGTGGCGGCATCGTATTCTGGGAACCTGGCGGCACTTTGCGTGCTTGCCCGCTCCGGCAGCAGGTAGCGTGACGCGCGCGCGGCTCATATCGGCGGCTCTGCGGCGCGCCTCGCGTCAGAACCCGCGGATCGAACGCCGCCCAGCCGACCGTCCATTCATTTCCGCGCGCGGGCCCCGCGTGACGTCACCGCCCGCCAGCAACAGGTGCCATGGCAACGTGACGTCAGAGCGGTCAAGGTCGCCGCAGCCGGCCCATTCACGGAGCGAAAATAGCGCGCCCGGCGGCCGGCTATTCTGGGCGCAGCTGGGGGCTCTTCCACCCCTGGGGGAGCTTACGCCCCAATATCTTTGGCGCATCCAGCCGCTATTGTTGCCAGCCACTAGGACGGACGAGGCAACGCCGCACAATGGACGCGCGCCTTTTGTTCCACGGTATAAAAATACCCCGTGAGCCATAAAAATGATTAAAACAGCAGAGTCAAGTGACGCGCGACGGGACAGCCTAGCGACTAGGCGCTCCTCGCGTGTCCTCGTACGGGTACATAGCGGCGAGTAAAAGAAAAATTTCCACTCTCGAAGAACAGCAGGTTCCTCGAGTCTCGTAATACTAACTTCGAATTAAACTTTTGTCTGGTTTTAATTAAGTTGAAGTTTACTTACAAACATCGTGGTGTTTACTCAAGACTTGTCCTCTGACAGGCTGTGACCCGAATATGAAAGTACCGGGTGATCAAAAGTCAGTATAAATTTGAAAACTTAATGAATCACGGAATAATGTAGATAGAGGGGTAAAAATTGACACAGATGCTTGGAATGACATGAGGTTTTATTAGGGAAAAAAAAAAAACCACGAACAGAAGTTCAAAATATGTCCGACAGATGGCGCTTCATCTGATCAGAAAAGAAATAATTAGCATAACAAATTAAGCCAAAGCAAAGATGATGTTCTTTACAGGAAATGCTCACCATATTCCTCAACAATAGCTGTAGTCGAGGAATGATGTTGTGAACAGCACTGTAAAGCATGTCCGGAGTTATGGTGACGCCGGCCGCGGTGGCCGAGGAGACTGAGGCGCTCCAGTCACGGTCTGCACGGCCACTACGGTCAGGGGTTCGAAACCCCCATCGGGCATGGATATTTGTGCCGTCCTTAGTCTTAGCTAGTTCATAAGTAGTTTGTAAGCTTAGGGACTGATGACCCCGTAGTTAAGTCCCATAAGATGTTTGTGCCGTCCTAGTTCGTAAGTAGTTCATAAGTAGTTTGTAAATTTAGAGACTGATGACCCCGTAGTTAAGTCCCATAGACTCTACAAACATTTGAACATTTGAATCCAACTAGTGAACGATGGAGTCTATTCAGGGGTATTGTCGGACGACTTAATTCTTTGTAAATAAAATATATTACCCAAGGAAAAAAAATGAAAGTGTAAGCGATTTTTAATTTTTTTTTTTTTTTTTTTTTTTTTTGTCTGAGGGGGTTGTATGAGGACTTGAGGACTTGAATGCCCTTTTCAGACTTTTGAGCTTACAAGGACATGTTTGAATTTACCTTTATTTTGTTTTTTAACATAGCCAAAAAGTTGTATTTTATATAAATTTAATAATTTATCATTTAGGATGAAATTAGATTCTAATTTGCTTTTATTTATTTTTTTAATCTTCTTTAATTATACTAAATTTTAATGTTGGAATATTGGGAAATACTAATTTGGGGACGACAATTTTCAATTTGAATGGTTATAAGCCAGTCGAAATAATAAAAATTAATATTAGCTCAGAAATATACAGGAAATCTATTACTTGTGTAACCTCAATAGAATAGTTGCGTTATAAAAAGTATCTGGGAAGTGACCCTACGATCTCCTATTATCGCTTCAAGCGTTCATAATCTAAAAATTTATGTACAAAATATATTTTAAGTAAAGAATCCCATGTGGCTAATAATTCATCAGGAGGCTGAGTAGGCCTATGGTGGCAGAAAAGTTGGGGCCAAAATTTTTGTGTAATAAAATTTATTTACTGAATATTTACCAGAAACGACACGTGGTTCGGATTACATGTTAAGCTGTAGGTCCCCTTTCCCCGGTTGGATAACTGGGGTAGGCTTGGGACAAGCAATTCGCCGAAGATTTGCACCAGGCCAATGAGCTACTCGAAATAATAATTATTATTAGCTCAGAAATATACAAGAAAACTATTTCTTGTGTAATCTTAACAGCATAGATGGGTTGTAAAAATAATGTAGGAAGTGACCCTTCGATCTCCGAGTTCACATACTACTTAATGAAAAAAGTTGGTGCAATTAGGACGATAGTGTACAAAACATAAAAGTACAAGTTCATTGACAAAAAATTATAATTACAATGATTGTGGAATAGTATATCCAATGGTAGAGGATGCCAGGGGTTACAAAATTGCATTAGCTTACACGCGGCAAATCTGAAGCTAATAAAGTACTAAAGGTGATACGAAAACAATGCAATCGTAGAATACTCTCGTGGCATATGCTCTTACGCTTGGCAACACCGAGTCCTCCTCCACTTACGACAAGCGTCATACGAGAAGCCTTGCATTGATTTGTTCTTTCTCTGGTTGCGAGATCACACCTTATTTGCTTGTTTTTAGTGTGTGGTTTCTTTTATTTTGTACTGTGTCTCTTTTTAAATTTATTTCATAGATAACGACTGTATTGTCCCACATCGAGTGGGGACGGAGAGTATCGAGTGTTTACAACTACAGATTTGAAGGAAGTAAAAGCTAGAATTTCTTCGTTATTCGAGCGTGTATTTTCTAGTTGAAAAAATAAAAATAAACAAAAAAATTATTAAATTAAATATGTTTAACACACCAGCAATTAATCCAGAAGCATGCTACGCAGCAGAGACACTGGTCATGGAAAGGAAAGGACAAATGGAAAAACTGGAAATCAGGGAGAGGAAAATTTCGAGAAAGATATTGAGTTTCAAATTCCAAAATAACAAATAAGGTTTTTTTTTTTTTTTTTTTTTTTTTTTTTTTTTTTTTTTTTTTTTTCTTTCTTTTAAACGAATCCGTCTACGTAAAGTCGAATGAGGAAAATTAGGATTGATTTCTATGAACATATACTCCACATGGAACAAAACACTCTTTATAGAACAAAACTTTTTTCTGAAAATTTGGAAGGTAATGTTTTATTGCATCCCTTTGACTTATATAGGCATGTAATATACTCAGAATTATTTTGTGTTCATTTAATTTGGTTGTGAAAAGAAGAAACAGGTAGTTGACATACAAAACACTATCCAATATTCGGTGTGGCTTAGACTACTGTGGATAGTGATAATTTAGAAGACCACCTTCCTATATCGAACAGATACCTAAAAATTGCATTTGGAATGCAAAGAAGATACAATTTGTTAAATAATTTACCTTATTATAAACATTAAACACATTACAATATTCACACAATGAAACATTATTAAACACTATGAAATATTACAAATTCCAGCGGTAAACTTGTTATTTAGAATGAAACGAGTAAAAAAAATGGAAGGCAAATAGCAACTTACTCTGTTTCGCACTTATGGTAGGTGTGCAGTATACTGTCCACTGGGTTAAGGAAGATTACAGAAGTCATGATAAGGAATGGTGCAGCGTGGATCATGACGGAAGATAAAAGTAATAGGTTCCAAAATAATATCAAGACCAGGAAACCGTTTCAGATATCAGATGAGGAAAGGAAGAAGAGATCAGATAGAATGAACTGTTGGAAGAAAGGAGAGCACAAGCATCTAAAAAGTGACTGAGTTTCAAAAGACTTCCCCAGCAAAGCATTTCCATATAACACAACTTTAACAACTTTACTTTCATATTAGATGCAATTTTTATATTACTATTTATTTTTGCGTCAAGAAAAATTTTTCAGACAAATTTTGGAACCCACTATGAAAAAATTGGAAACCGCTGTTCTCCGAGAGCAGGAGGCATTTTTGTTGGCATAAACTGAAGTTGTACTAGGAGTTCGATAGAGCGCTACATTTATAGACCTTCTTAGAGGTCACTGTTATTAGCCACGCGATATTGACTGCGAGATTGACTCTGATGGCGCCATCGTTATCGGCAGGATGTAATCGATTGTCATTCTGTAGCGCATACATAGTTTACCTTTTTCTTTTCCGTCGAAATTATTTTTGTATTTACTAATATTAATGAACTCTCTAAACTCGAGACGACGGTAATGCTTAGTCTTTGATAAATACTTCATCTCGCGGAAGTTTATGCCGTGATGAAACTCCCGGTGACGACATTCCCCTAAGGCTGCTTCGTCCGTGTCTCACAGGTTGCCTGCTTTATGTAAATAGATAGATAGTGTTCACTTACACTGCGCTGGAAAAGTTGATCGTCTTGTTACATGGAAATATACCGCATTAACACAGAACGAGATACAGCGATTGTAATTGTATGTGATTAAGTAGACAAGAATTAATCTTATATTAATATATTGCATGATTAAAACACTGGTAATCTACAAGAGGACGGAGCAAAAAACGGGAAAAATTAGAATAATACGAAATATAGAAAGGTATAAGCAATTATTAATTTAACAATGGATTGACACAAATCAATACTCCGAATCTTCTCGCCGTTGCTAATACTACAAAACTGTTTTCAGTGTGATACTTGGGAAGGGATCTCATGTCGTCTTCGAAGGACTGTATCAACCTGTGTAACAACACCCACAACGGAATGTAGACAAGATCGATATTTTGGTAGTCCTTTACTTTTTGACTACCGGTTTCAATGCACAATGTCATCATATTCAGATCAATTGTTTTGTAGACAATTGATCTGAAGATAATGACATAATGCATTGAAACCATTAGTGAAAAAGTAAAGTACTAAAAAAAAGCGATCTTGTCTACATTCCGTTGTCGTAGTTGTTGATTAACCTAACTGAATCACCTCCATCGTGAAATGTCAGGTAATGATAAGATGGCGACATGATGCATTAAAACCGGCAGTCAAAAATAAAGGAGTTGCTGATTAACCTGCTATCACATGACAGTAGTCTTAAGGAGAGTTATTGGTGAGGTAGCATCGAGAAAGACAGAGTAATTTCTTAAATAGTTGAACAACAAATTACTTTTCCTCTGATGTGTACGGCTAGTAACCACTTTACATAGAAGTGTTGGCTATAGTTGTTTGTGCTTACTACGATACTTCATTACATCAACAATCAATAGATATTTTGTCAGTTCTTTTCTGTCTGTTGAGATTACATATTCCTTATGTATTGTGCGTTGTAACAGCATTCAATACAATGTAAAAAAAATAAATAAATAAAAAAAAAAAAATAAAAAATGTTTTATTCTATAATCGCTATTATGCGACTACTTACTATCAGTTTCGGTAGATTTGTTTAGAGAACATAATGAACTTCACCAGACTATTTAATAAGATATTTGCGGTATACAGCACTATCTTGAGATCGTCCTTAGGCACGCATTCATCTTTCCAAGAAGATACGTCTAGATTACCTACAGGAAATGATAAAAAACATGCCCATCCAGTACACTACAACGTTTAGCAAGTTGGCACCACTGTGTATATGTTAACACTGAGACGCGGCTGCAGGGCACAATTGACGTACGAAGTCTTGGACGTTACGTTTCAGTATATTATACGTTTTGTTCTGTGACTGAAAATAGATGTGATCGATGAAATGCGAGATCTGTCATAAAACGAAGAGCACTCAATGGTGTGCAGTTGGAGGAGGCATCTGTGAGGAAAATGATGCACGATACAGTGTGCACATAAAGTCCGGGAACACTTCCGACTATTTATAGCTCGAGAACCAGAAATCATACATGTGTCATTTTGAAGAGAAGTCCTGAAGTTTTTTTTTTTTTTTTTATCTATAATTGTTTTCAATCTGTAAATTGAGCAAGCAATGAAGGAATGCAATGAGAAGTTTGGAGAGGGAATTAAAGTTCAGGGAGAAGGAATTAAAATATTTCCGGTTTGTCGATGACATAGTAATTCTGTCAGAGACCGCAAAGGATCTGGAGGAGCAGTTGAATCGAATGGACAGTATCTTGAAGAGAGGGTAAAAGATGAACATCAACAAGAGTAAACCAAGGATAAAGGAATGTAGTGTGAGAAAGTCAGGCGATGCTCAAGGAATAAGATTAGGTAATGAGACGATAAAAGTAATAGATGAGTTTTGTTATTTGGGTAGCAAGATAACTTCTCTTGGGCGAAGTAAAGAAGATATAAAATGTACTATGGCTACGGGAAGAAAGGCATTTCTGAAGTAGAGAAATTTGTTAACATCCAATATTAATGTATATGTTAGGAAGAATGGCAAGGGCGTTCTTGAAAAAGAGAAATTTGTTTACATCAAATATTGATTTAAGCCTAAGGAAGTCCTTTCTGAAGGCATTTGTGTGGAGTGTTGCCTTGTATGGGAGTGAAACATGGACGATAAACAGTGTGGACAGGAAGAGGATAGAAGCTTTCAAAATATGGTACTACAGAAAAATGCTGAAGATTAGTTGGGAAGATCGCGTAACTAATTAAGAGCTATTGAACAGAATTGGGGAGAAAAGGAATTTTTGGCGTACCTTGCCTAAAACAAAGGGATCGTTCGGTAGGACACATTCTTAGACGTCAAGGAATCATAGATTTAGTATTGGAGGAAAGTGTGTGGGGGGCAAATCGCAGAGGGAGACCAAGAGACGAATATAGTAAGCAGATTCAGATGGCTGTGGGCTGCCGATCTTATGACAAAATGAAGAGGCTTGGTCAGGATAGAATAGGGTGGAGAGCATCATCGTGCCACTCTCCGGACTGAAGAGTACAATTACAAAATATTATCATTAAGAAGTTCGTTTTATATATGAAATGGTGGCAGGTTATTAAAATTTTAGTTACAATGTTTTCTTTTCGAAAACTCTATTAATTCCACAAATTTTTACAATTAATGTTAAAACGTCCAATAGTATTATTACAGAACTTGGTGATATTGTAAGCTGTGGAAAGATTATAAAACTTAGCTGTAAATTCGAGGTACCGGTTTTTTCATGGAGGAAGAGAATACTGGTGTTGCCCTGTTGCATGTACACAGTCAGGCAGACGGTTTGAAATAGTCAAGTCCCGCACGGAAATAATTGTTCTGTGGGCCTTACCCGCTAAAAAGTAAAAAACAATGTCTTTTGAAAACAGGGTCGAACCTGGATCGTTCCTATGCAAATTTGCAACTGTTGGCTGATAATAAATTATTTTAAACATTACTAGTTGTTATCAGGAATCTATAATGTCAACTGTAGTACGAATTCATTCTATTGAAGGATATACAGTCGACAGCGTGATCATTAGAGACGTAGCTTACACTCGGAGTATTTGGGTAAGGATGTGGAAGGAAAACGGCAGTGCCCTTTCAAAGGAACCATCCCGGCATTTGCCTGGAGTGATTTAGGAAAATCACTTAAGACCTAAATCTGGATGGCCGGAGGTGGATTTGAACCACCTTCCTACCGAATCATTCTGTTGCTTTTATTTATCAGTATACGTCTACATCTACAGGTTTATCTACAATAAGCCATGCTGGCTCGCATGTGTTGCTGGCGCCACGGCCGTGCTAGAGCCAGTCCCAGCGATATCTGATCGCTATCGATCTTCGCGACCTGACCTGAACATCTTTGGCTGTCGGATTTGACGGGGATTTCATGTTTGAAATACCAGGCTTAGAGGCACGAGTTGGCAGTTGGACTCTGGGGCTGTTTCGAAGCCCTGGTCCTGGCCGGGGGTTGGCATAACGCGTGTGGCCTACCAGGAAGAGCACGGAAACGGCCCTCGGAATGTCTTGCGCGGGACCGGAGTCTAATAGTGCAGTTGCTGCTGCTGATTGACGGAATTGCTTCGGGAATTAAGTGCATCTTGGATGGTTTTAATTGCTAGTAAGTGACAGAGTAGGCTGTAAATCAATTCATTTCGTGAGAAAACTAAGATTCTAACAACTGACATTGCGTACTGTTCACTGGTTGTTCAATCACTGCAGAAACACGTCCACTGAATGTGAGGTCATGTTCCATTTTGAGTTATTCATTACTCTAAAGTGTTTCTCCACCATTGATACTGTTTATTTGTCTGCCAATTACGTTATTCCTTTATTAATGATCAATGCCCCATGTTTATGTGTGTTTCCATCCAAGTGATTGAACTTGTGTGTTCGTATGAATGCGGTTGTTTTTAATGTTGACTGACTGCCGCGCAATGGCTTACAGTCACCGCTTCGCGCTTTTGGCCTCGTTTACTTTAGTTAAGAACGCATGGCTTCGTATGTCGTCTGCATTGGCGTCTGCTGGGTAGACAGAGACACTCTTACTTGGCAAGATGGTGAGGTGGGTTGTTCTTAGTGTAGTACCAACTTAGTCATGGACGAAGGAGGTGACAAAACAGACCGCTCTGGGGCTCTAGAAGAGGGTATTACCTCAGGTAGCGAGGGTTGATAGCTAGATCGCTTTGAACGCTCCCTACATCCAGTGCGGAGAGGGAAGGCTCTGTCTGCGGCCTGAGGTTTAACTGTTTAAAAATGTTCAAATTTTTGTAAATCTATCGGACCAAACTGCGTGGTCATCACTCCGTAGCTTACAAACTACTTAAACTAAACTAACCTAAGGACAAACACACACACCCATGCCCCAGGCAGGACTCGAACCTCTGACGGCGAGCAACATGGCGCAGCAAGGCGCCTTAGACCGCTCGGCTACTTCACTGCGGCAAGGCTTCACTCTTGCCACAACCGCCGAAGTGAGTATTTCGTCGAATCATGCTGAGGGCATGATATGCTTTTAGCACTTTATTTGTGATCAGGCAGTTTTGGTTTATCAGTGGTAATTTTACTTGAGTAATTCTTTCGCTATGCGAGGTGAAGTGTTATTTACTTTTCATAACTCGAGTAATTCAGTGTAAATTTAGTATTTGTAGTTTCAATGGGTAATGATTTTTGTATTTGGTTTTCTCAAGTTAGAATACCCGTATGTGGCCTTCAGCCTTTGTGTAAACTTAGTATGAATTCCTTGCTGTCTTTAACTAACGATTTCCTGTGGTGTCTGTTCCCGCGAGCATGGTAAATTCTCGCTAGGAATTTCTCGATTGATTCCGTCTTTACTACCTTGGTACGACCGATTGCACAACGTGCTTTCGTAATGGTCAGTACTGCCTTCAGCCATGCTTATTACTGATACTAGCTTTCTTCTATTGAATTCTTGCATGTGATTTACTTGCTTATTCTAAATTAATTTTTGTAAATTCTAAGCGATTCACAGTGGTTGTACACTATATGCTACTTAACGATAGTATGTCACTGCCTCCCCGCACATGAGTTCGTTTGTGCATAGTATAATTTCAATTGTGCATGAAGACGCCCCCCATTTCGTCAAAAGCCGCCGACGCTTTGTTTTGCCGCTGTTATGAATTGTTCCCGTCTCGAGTATGAGTCGCAAGCATTATGCGCTTGTCTGTGAGTGAATGAGTGTGCTTTCCCTATCCCCTGTGTATTTCCAAATATCCTCCCACACTACCTCCATATTCAAAAAGGGCAGAAACTATTTTTATAACGGGCAGTAACTTTATAAATTAATTCCCTGTTGTGTAAGGGGTGTGCTTATTTGGTCTCCCCACATTTTGCTTGTTCATTTTATGGAATAGATAATAATTTAAAGTATCCAAACTCTGTTTTAAAATTTCATGCTCCCCATCCCATGTTTAATTATCTATTCCTGTTTATATATATAAAGTTTTTGAGTCTGTTAAAACGTTGGCTGCTCCCTTAAAGATTGACCAGTTAGAAATTTCCGTTGCCCAAGTACTGTGGCCACTCACAAAGTAATTAGGAGCAGCAGTGAGCGTTTTATCTTGCATTTGCAGATCTCTACTGCCCGAGATCTTTAATAGAAAATTTAACAAGCTACTTTCAGTGCTAAGCAAAGTCTGCTTATTAAAGGTTACGTTGATGTTATGAAGCTGGAAGTGAAATAGAAGTAACTGTTTTATCTTGCCTCCGCGCTAAAGCTAGTCTTGTGATTCTACTTAAAAAAGAGAAAAAAGGGGGTGGAGGAAATGTGTAAATATTTAGTTAACGAGTTCGGTGGTAGCTGTATCTGTGTTTGCAAAAACTACTGGTAAGTAGTCTTGTTTAAATACCTTCCGCTCTGGTAGCGTATACCTTGAAGGATATTCTGTTCAGTGGCCTTTGCCAGTTTGTATCTTATGTGGTTGACTAATTTTCAGCCATTTGTGAGCAGTGCCTGCATTCATGTTTACCGTAAGACACATAAAGTATTTTGGACTGTCGTTTAAGGGTTTTACAGGTTTTTCTTGTCGTTAGTACATGTATTAACGGATTTTTTTAAAAAAAAAAACTTTTGGCTTATTCTGGACTCTTTGCTAAAAATTGTCGTTTTTTCAGTGTCTTGGAAAATTTGTGAAGTGGGTGTTGTTAAAGGAATGTATTTTATGTGAGCATTGGTAAGGCCATTTTAAAATTGGGCGAAAATTGTTAAGTCTTATGGTATTCCTTGTGGCCGGCCGCGGTGGCCGAGGGGACTAAGGCGCTCCAGTCACGGTCTGCACGGCCACTACGGTCGGGGGTTCGAATCCCCCCTCGGGCATGGATATTTGTGCCGTCCTAGTTCGTAAGTAGTTCATAAGTAGTTTGTAAGTTTAGGGACTGATGACCCCGTAGTTAAGTCCCATAGACTGTACAAACATTTGAACATTTTGAATTCCTTGTGTTTGTTTACTCATATGGAGTGCAGGGTGACGTAACATAGCATGCTAATTAAAAGGGGGTTGAAACTACAGGACATGAGTGTCCTTGAAATTTGTTTGATAATTGCTGGTGTCTTTGAACAGGTGGCAATTGTTGGCGTTTGCTAGACCTCCTGCCCGCTTGTCGGGAACAGCATTTAGACAACATTTCAACCCCGTCCGTGGAGAAATATTTTGCTCTGTGTGACTCATATAAATTATTGGCTCTGATTAACGGGGCCCTCTTTATATTAAAGTTCAGTAAGAACTTTTTGAATTATTCCTTGTCAATATACTATGACCATAGCTTATTGGTTATAAACTGTAGATTCAAACTTAAGAGACTGCAGAAAGAAAGGAATGTTAGGAAATGGAACCTGGACAAATTGAAGGAACCAGAGGTGGTTGAGAGTTTCAGAGGGAGCATTAGGCAAGGATTGGTTGAAACGAGGGAAAGTAATAGAGTAGAAGAAGAATGGGTAGCTTTGACAGATAGGGTAGTGAAGGCCGCAGAGGATCATATAGGCAGAAGGACAAGGCCTAATAGAAATCCCTGGATAACGTAGGATATATTGAACTTAATTGATAACAGAGAAAATATAAAAAGTAAAGCAGGAAAAAGGGAGTATAGAATCTGAAAAATGAGATTGACAGAAAGAGCAGACTGGCTAAGTAGGAGTGGATAGAGGACAAATGCAGAACCGTAGACGAATGCATAACTAGGGGAAAGATAGATACCACCTACAGGAAAATAAAAGAGATATTTGGAGACAAGAAAAAACAGCTGTATGAATATCTAGAACTCAGACGGTAAACCAGTACTAAGCAAAGAGGCGACAGCTGAACTGTGGAAGGAATATATAGGGGGCCTATACAAAGAAAATAAACTTGAAGGCAGTATTCTAGAAATGGAACACGAAGTGGAGGAAGATGAAATAGGAGATCTACATCTACATACATACTCCGCAATTCACTCCCAAATTGAACGAGGAAAAAAAGACTGTCTATATGCCTCCGTATGAGCCCTAATTTCTCTTATCTGGTCTTTGTGATCATTACGCGAAATGTAAGTGGGCGGCAGCAAGATCATACTACACTCAGCTTCAAATTCCGGCCCTCTAAATTTACTCAACAGAAATTCACGTCGTCGTCTTTCTTCCAGCGATCTCCAACTGAGTTGCCGGAGCATTTCCGTGACATCGCGCATTGGTCGAACCCACCGGTAACAAATGTAGCTGATCGTCTCTGAACCGCCTTCCCAAAATTCTCCCAATAAACCGAAGTCGGCTGTCCGCCCTACTCACAACTGTCCCTACATGTTCGTTCCACTTCATATCGCTCTGCAATGTTACGCCTAGATATTTGAACGACGCGACAGCATCAAGAAGCTCACTACTAATGCTGTATTCGACCATTATGAGATTGTTTCTCCTACTCATGCGCATCACCTTACATTTTTCTACATTGAGAGCTAGCTGCCATTCTTCGCACCAACTAGAAATTTTGTCTAAGTCATCCTGTATGCTATTACAGTCAGTTACAGACGACACCCTCCCATACACCACATCATCAGCAAACAGCCACAAATTACAACTGTCCATCAGATCATTTATATAGATAGAAAATAATAGCGGTCCCCTGGGGCACGCCTGATGATACACTCGTCTCTGATGAACACTCGCCGTCGAGAACAACGTACTGCGTTCTATTACTTAGGAAGTCTTCCAGCCAGTCACAAATCTGTGAACCTATTCCATAAGCTCGTATCTTCGTTAGCAGTCTGCAGTGTGGCACCGCGTCGAACGCTTTTTTGAAGTCGAGAAAAACACAATCCGCCTGTTGCCCTTCATCCATGGCTCGCAAGATGTCATGTGAGAAAAGGGCAAGCTGTGTTTCACATTAACGATGTTTCCTAAACCCGTGCAGATTCATGGAAAGAAGCTTTTCCGCTTCAAGGAAATTTACTATATTCGAACTGAAAATATGCTCTAAAATTCTACATGAAACTGAAGTCAACGATATTGGCGAGAAGAATTTGACAGAGCGCTGAAGGACTTGAGTCGAAACAAGGCCCATGGAGTAGATGATATTCCGTCTGCACTGCTGATGTCGTTAGGAGAGCCAGTAGTGAAAAACTTGTTAACATCCAATATTAATTTAAATGTTAGGAAGTCCTTTCTGAAAGCATTTGTCTGGAGTGTAGCATTGTATGGGAGTGAAACGTGGACGATAAGAAGGATAAAAAGATGATAGAATCTTTTGAAATGTGGTGCTACAATTAGATGGGTAGATCACGTAACAAATGAGGAGATGCATAACCGAATGTGGGAGAAAAGGAGTTTCTGGCATATCCTGACTAAAAGAAGGGATAGATTGGTTGGACACATTCTGAGACATCAAGGAATTGTCAACTTAGAAGGAAGCGTGTGGGGTAAAAATCGTAGAGGGAGACCGAGGGACGAATATAGTAAGCAGATTCAAAAGGATGTAGGTTGCCGAAAGTAATCCTATATGAAGAGACTTGCACAGGACAAGGTAGCGTGGAGAGCTGCATCAAACCAGTCTGCGGACTGAAGACCACAACAACAACAAAAATCTCGGATAATGTGGTTATTATGTAAATGCAGTAGTGTTATTGTAAAAGTTGTTCCTTCCTGTGTACGCATGGAAGTCTGTTCTAGAACGGATTTCCGGCCGTCCTACTGTCCTGGTGGACTGTGTTTGATCGATGCCTGTGGAAGTAAAATAGTCCCCCATTCGGATCTCCGGGCGGGGACTACTCAGGAGGATGTTATCATCAGGAAAGACAATACTGGCATTCTACGGATCGGAGCGTGGAATGTTAGATCCCTTAATCAGGTAGGAAAATTAGAAAATTTAAAAACGGAAATGGATAGGTTGAAGTTAGATATAGTGGGGATTAGTGAAGTTCGGTGGCAGGATGGACAGGATTTCTGGTCAGGTGAGTACAGGATTATAAATACAAAATCAATTGGGGGTATCACAGGAGTAGGACTGATAATGAATGAGAAAATAGGAATGCGGGCAAACTGCTATGAGCAGCACAGTGATCGCATTATTATTGTCAAGATAGATACGAAGCCAACACCGACAACAGTAGTACAGGTTTATATGCCAACTAGCTCTGCCGATGATGAGGAGATCGAAGAAATATATGAGAAGCTAAAGGAAATTATTCAGACAGTTAAGGGAGAGGAAAACTTAATTGTGATGGGAGACTGGAATTCGGTAGTAGGAAAAGGAAGAGAAGGAAAAATAGTAGGTGAATATGGACTGGGCAGAAGGAATGAAAGAGGAAGTCGCCTGGTAGAATTTGGCACGGACATAATTTAATCATAACAAACACGTGGTTTAAGAATCACAAAAGAAGGTTGTATACTTGGAAGAGACCAGGAGACACCGGAAGGTATCAGATAGATTTTATAATGGTAAAACATAGATTCCGGAACCAGGTTATAAACTGCAAGACATACCCAGGGGCAGATATAGACTCTGACCATAACCTGTTAGTCATGAACTGTAGACTGAAACTGATAAAACTACAGAAGGGTAGGAAAATAAGGAGATGGGACCTAGATAAATTGAAGAAACGTGAAGTTCTGGTGAATTTCAGAGGGAGATTTAGGCAACAACTGACAGAAACAGGGGGAAATAAAACAGTAGAAGAGGAATGGGTAGCATTGATAGATGAAAT
The DNA here is from genome assembly GCA_026315105.1 of Locusta migratoria. Lineage (NCBI taxonomy): Eukaryota > Metazoa > Arthropoda > Insecta > Orthoptera > Acrididae > Locusta > Locusta migratoria. The sequence continues at coordinate 941,786,329 of CM048744.1, forward strand.
AGTAAAGGCAGCAGAGGACAAAATAGGTAGAAAGGCAAGACCTACAAACAATTCTTGGATAACACAGGAAATACTAGATTTAATTCATGAAAGGAGAAAATATAAAAATGCAGTAAATGAAACAGGCAAAATGGAGTACAGACGACTAAGAAATGAGATTGACAGGAAGTGTAAAATGGCTAAGCATGAGTGGCTAGAAGCCAAATCTGTAAAAGAATGTATAAGAAGGGGAAAAGTAGATACCACCTACAGGAAAATAAAAGAGACATTTGGGGACAAGAAAAGCACTTCTACGAATATCAAGAACTCAGAATGGAAACCAGTTCTCAGCAAAGAAGGAAAAGCTGAAAGATGGAAAGAGTACATAGAGCAGCTCTACAAAGGAAATGAAATTAGACACGATGTTGTAGGAAGGGAAGAGGAAGTAGATGAAGATGAAATAGGAGATACTATACTGAGATATGAATTTGACAGAGCCCTGAAAGACCTAGGTCGGAACAAGGCCCCAGGAGTAGATAACATACCCTCAGAGCTACTAAAGTCTCTGGGAGATCCAGCCATGACAAAACTATTTGAACTTGGTGTAGGATGTATGAGACAGGCGAAATACCCTCAGACGTTAAGAAAAATGTAATAATCCCCATTCTAAAGAAATCGGGTGCAGACAGGTGTGAAAATTACAGAACCATCAGTTTGATAAGTCATCGTTGCAAAATTTTAACACGAATTATCTACAGGAGAATGGAAAAGCTGGTAGAATCAGACCTCGGGGAAGATCAGTTTGGATTCAGGAGGAACGTAGGAACCCGAGAGGCAATACTCACTTTACGTCTTATCTTAGAAGATAGAGCAAGGAAAGGCAAACCTACATTTTTAGCTTTTGTAGATTTGGAGAAAGCTTTTGACAATGTTGACTGGAATACACTCTTTCAAATTATGAAGTCAGCAGGGGTAAAATATAGGGAAAGGAGAGTTATTTAGAACTTGTACAAAAGCCAGACGGCAGTTATTAGACTCGAATGGCATGAAAGGGAAGCATCAGTAGGGAAGGGAGTAAGACAGGGTTGTAGCCTTTATTCAATTTGTACATCGAGCAGGCGGTGAAGGAAAGCAAGGAAAAATTTGGAATAGGGATTAACGTTCAGGGGGAAGAAATGAAAACATTGTGTTTTGCTGATGTCATTGTAATTTTGTCAGAGACAGCGAAGGACCTGGAAGAGCAGTTGAATGGAATGGACAGTGTGTTGAAGAGAGCGTATAAAATGAACATTAACAAGAGCAAAACAAAAATAATGGAATGCGGTCATAGAAAATCAGGCGATGCTGAAGGAATTAGATTAGGTAACGAAACAATGTAGGTGGTAGATGAGTTTTGTTACTTGGGTAGTAAAATAACATGGGATGGTCGCAGTACAGAGGATATAAAGTGCAGAATGGCAATGGGAAGCAAAACCTTTTTGAAAAAGAGAAATTTGCTAACATCGAATATTATTTTAAGTGTAAGGAATTCTTTTCTGAAGGCATTTGTGTGGAGTGTTGCCTTGTACGGAAGTGAAACCTGGACGATAAGCAGTGCGGACAATAAGAGAATAGAGGCTTTTGAAATGTGGTGCTACAGAAGAATGCTAAAGATTACGTGGGTAGATCGCATAACTAATGAAGAGGTACTTAACAGAATTGGTGAGAAAAGGAATTTTTGGCATTCCCTGATCAAAAGAAGGGATCGCTTGGTAGGACACATTCTTAGACATCGAGGAATCTTAAATTTAGCACTGGAGGGAAGTGTGTGGGGTAAAAACCGCAGAGGGAGACCAAGAGATTCGTATAGTAGGCAAATTCAAGTGGATGTGGGTTGCCGTTCTTATGAGGAGATGAAAAGGCTTGCTCAGGATAGAGTAGGGTGGAGAGCTGCATCAAACCAGTCTCCGGACGACCATAACAACAACAACTATACTTGTATCATCAGCACTAAAAGAGTCTAGAGTGTCTAGAGTGTCTAGAGTCTAGAGACTGATGATTACTGCAGTTTGGTCTCATAGTTTTACAAGCATTTGAACATTTGATTCAAAAACTGCACTTCGTGATAGCTGATTTTTCTAACTTTTCACACGTTAAAGAAAACCTTTGAGATCTCCCTCATTTGAATTCGAAAAGAAAATTTCGAAAAATGAACTGGAGAGAAGCAGACTCATTGAAACGTTTCTCACCTCGATATATGTGGTAATAATGTGCATTATTTTTTAGTATGTGATAAAAAATGAATATTCTTCCATTTTATCATACTGTAGTTCCAGTACACTGCTTGCTACTACTGTAGATAAGAAAGACGCATCTCTATGATGGTACCTGTGCCTATCATACAAGTCATAGTAGGTGGCGTACAACTGAAATGGCTTTTATGCAGCGGCAGCAGCATCACCACCAAATAACATCCAGCTCTGCCGCTTAAGAAGACATTAGTAGGAAAATACTAGAGTTGGAACATAAACAGTGGCAACTATTTATTCACAACCGATTCTAATGCGTTACAAGTTTGCACCTGTTACCGTCCTTCAAAGTAGTCACCAGCGTTGTGGAGGGCGTAGTATACCGTTATCAGAGCCTGTTCTGTTGATGATGCGAATTTGTGGAACAGTTCTGAAGCGAATGCCACGAAGTAGTTCCTTCATCTTCGAAATCAAATCAAAGACACAAAGGACTTACGTCCAGGGAGTATGGTGGATGGTACAATTCTTTCCAGTCCCATCGACCGATCGGAGTTGTATGCGCCCGTGCATTGTCATGCAAAATGATGGGCGGGTTGCGCAAACCTTAAGTCTTCGTGACCTTGATTTCATTCCGAAGATGAAGGAAAAGTCTCAGGTCGCACCTGATGAAAGTTACAAGCTACGCTTCAGAAGTGTTCCAGAGATTCGTCAGGCAGTACAGCGCTTCATTCGCACCATTAACAGAACAGACTCTGCTAACGGTATACTACGCCTTCCACTTCTATACAACGCTTGTGACTACTTTCTAGGACAGTAATAGGTGCAAACATGTAAAACTGTTGCCATTCTTTAAGAACCAGTCCTCGTATATGTAGGTCAACCTGTAAAATCGATCAGAATTTGTGTTCCACGAATTCATACGATATTAAAATGCCTCCCATGACTTTTGTCACCTTGGTGTATTAGAATCAGCCACAATCATTAAAAAGTATAATGGAGCAACTGTAAGAAAGAAAAAGAAAAGACTTTTTCAGCACAAATAGCGACTCTAATTAGTACTAAGGTAAGTGCGTGAAGTTCATAGATAATTCACACATTTTATAAAGTAAGAGTGATGTCAGGAGTGCCATAGGGGAGTGTCGTGCGTCAGTTGCTATTCACAATATACACTACTGGCCATTAAAAGTGCTAAACCAAGAAGAAATGCAGATGATAAACGGGTATTCATTGGACAAATATATTATACTAGAACTGCCATGTGATTACATTTTCACGCAATTTCGGTGCATAGATCCTGAGAAATCATTACCCAGAACAACCACCTCTGACCGCAATAACGGCCTTCATACGCCTGGGCATTGAATCAAACAGAGCTTGGATGGCGTGTACCAGTACAGATGCCCACGGAGGTTCAACATGATACCACAGTACACCAAGAGTAGCAACGGCCACTGTTAAAAGTGCCGTAAATGCAAACAAGAGGTGACCGAGGCGTGTAACCAATGGCACACCATACCATCACGCTGGGTGATACGCCAGTATGGCGATGACGAATGCACGCTTCCAATGTGCGTTCAAGGCGATGTGGACAAACACGGATGCGACCATCAGCATGCTGTAAACAGAACCTGGATTCATCCGAAAAAAATGACGTTTAGCCATTTGTGCACCTAGGTTCGTCATTGCGTACACCATCGCAGGCGCTCCTGTCTCTGATGCAGCGTCAAGGGTAACCGCAGCCATGGTCTCTGAGCTGATAGTCCATGCTGCTGCAATCGTCGTCGAACTGTTCGTGCAAATGGTTGTTGTCTTCCAAACGTCCCCATCTCTTGACTCAGGGATCGAGACGTGGCTGCACGATCCGTTACAGCCATGCGGATAAGACGCCTGTCATCTCGACTGCTAGTGATATGAGGTCGTTGGAATCCAGAATGGCGCTCCGTATTGCCCTCCTGAACCCACCGATACCATATTCTGCCGAAAGTCATTGTATGGCGACCAACGCGAGCAGCAGTGTCGCGATAAGATAAACCGCAATCGCGGTAGGCTACAATCCGACCTTTATCAAAGTCGGAAACGTGATGGTATGCATTTCTCCTTCTCACACGAGGCATCACAACAACGTTTCACTAGACAACGCCGGTCAACTGCTGTTTGTGTGTGAGAAATCGGTTGAAAACTTTCCTCATGTCAGCACGTTGTAGGTGTCGCCACTGACGCCAACCTTGTGTGAATGCTCTGAAAAGATAATCATTTGCATATCACAGCATGTTCTTCCTGTCGGTTAAATTTCGAGTCTGTAGCACGTCGTGTTCGTGGTGTAGCAATTTTAATGCCTAACAGTGCATATAAATGACCTTGTGGATAACATCGGAAGTTCACTAAGTTTTTTTCCGGATGATGCTGTAGTATATAGACAGGTTGGAAAACAATGGAAAACTGTGTTGAAACGCAGGAGGATCTGCATCGAATTGCCGAGTGGTACAGAGAATGGCTATTGAAACTCAATGTAGACGAGTGTAATGTGCTACGGATACAAAGAAATATAGATCTTTTATCATTTAGATACACTAAACTGGAAGCAGATAATTCCATACATTATCTTGGAGTAGGCATTAGAAGTGATTTAAAATGGAACGACCATATAAAATCAATCTTCGTTAAAGTAGCTGCAAGATTCATTGGAAGAATCCTAAGGAAGTGCAGTCCGAAAACAAAGGTTACAGTACACTTTTTCGCCCACTGCTTGAATACTACTCACCGGTGTGGGATCCGTACCAGTTAGGGGTGATAGAGGAAGTAGGGAAGATCCAACGGAGAGCAGCGCGGTTCGTTACAGGATCATTTAGTAATCGTGAAAGCGTTAGGGAGATGATGGATAAACTCCAGTGGAAGACTGCAGGAGAGTCGCTGTGTCGCTCGGTAAGGGCTTATGTCGAAATTTCGATAACATACCTTTACCGAGGAGTCTAGCAGTATATTGGTACCTCCTTCGCGAAAAGATCATGATAAAATCAGAGAGATTAAAGCCCACACAGACGTATACCGACAATCTTTCCTTCCGCGAACAATATGAGAGTAGAATAGGAGGGAGAACCGATAGTGGTAGTCAAGGTACCCTCCGCCACACACCGTCTGGTGGCTTGCGGAGTATGGATGTAGATGACAATTATTGAACTCTACGAAACAAAACGTCTGTTACAAACTACGGGGGCCACACATTTTATTCGACATGTAAATGTTATTTCAGATATTCCGATTTAGGTTATGACATTGTATGAGACTGTGCCTTCCTTCTGAGGCGATGATGTGGTGCAAACTAATAGCGAAATTCTGCGTGTCCAGGTGCAATTATGCTGTCGATGACCTCATGAATGGCTACTCTCAGCTCGTCAATAGTTTTGGGGGTTTGTGCTTTAGACTGCATCGTTAATGTTGGCCGGCCGCGATGACCGAGCGGTCTGCGGCGAGCTACTCACGGTCTGCACGGCCACTACGGTCGGGGATTCGAATTCCCCCTCGGGCATGAATACTTGTGCCGTCCTTAGTATAGGGGAATTCATAAGTAGTTTGCAAGTTTAGGGACTGATGACCCCCTAGTTAAGTCTCATAAGCTCTACAAACATTTGCACATTTGTTAATGTTGTTATTGTTGTTGTTGTGATATTCAGTCCACAGGCTGGTTTGATACAGCTCTCCATGCTACTCTGTCCTGTGCAAGTCTCTTCATCTGAGAATAAGTTCGGCAACCTACATCCTTTTGAATCGCTTACTGTATTCGTCCCTCGGTCTCCCTCTACGATTTTTGCCCCACACACTTCCCTATAATGCTAAGTTCACGATTCCTTGATGTCTCACAATGTGTCGCACCAAACTATCCCTCCTCTTAGTCAGGATATGCTAGAAACTCCTTTTCTCCTCAACTTAGTTAAACACCTCATTAGTTACGTGATCTACCCATCATTCGTCCGTAGCATCACATTTCGAAAGCTTCTATCATCTTTTTGTCTGAAATCCTTATGTATACGTCTTACTTCCATACAATACTACACTCCTGACAAATGCTTTCAGAAAGGACTTCCTTACATTTAAACTAATATTGGATGCCAACAAATTTCGCTTCTTCAGAAACGCTTTGCTTCCCATAGCCATTCTGCATTTTATATCTTCTTTACCTCGGACGTCAGAAGTTATCGTGCTATCATCTTCTACTTTTTTTGTCTCATCACCTAATCTAATTCCTTCAGCATCGCCTGATTTTTCTGACGCCACATTCCATTAGCTTTGTTTTACTCTTGTTTATGTTCATCTTATACCTTCTTTTCAAGACACTGTCCATTCCATTCAATTACTCTTCCACATCCTTTGCGGTCTCTGATAGAATTACTATTGTCATCAGCAAACCGCAAAGTTTTTATTTCTTCTCCCTGAACTATAATTCCCTCTACAAATTTTTTCTTGCATTCCTTCACTGCTTGCTCAACGTACAGAATGAATAACATTCATTCCCAAACTTTGCGTCTCTTTCATGCCCTGCAGCTTTAATACCCGCTGTCTGATTTTTGTGTAAGTTCGCTCTCTATATTTTACCCGTGCTACCTTCAGAATTTGAAAGAGTGTATTCCAGTCTATATAGTCAAAATCTTTCTCCAAATCTACAAACGCTAAAAACTTAGTTTGCCTTTCCTTCTAAGATAAGTCGTAATGTATTGCCTACCGTGTTCCTACATTTGTCCTAAATCCAAATTGATCTTTCCCATGGTTGGATTCCACAAGTTTTTCCATTCGTCTGTAAATAATTCGTGTTAGTATTTTGCTCCCACGACTTATGAAACTGATAGTTCTGTAATTTTCACATTTATCTGCTGTTGCTTTCTTTGGAATTGGAATTACTACATTCTTCTTGAAGTCAGAGAGAGCTCTTGTCTCATTTATCTTGCGTATCAGGTGGAACATTTGTTTCATGACTGGCTCTCCTGACGATATCAGCAGTTCAGACGGCATATCATATTCTTCAGGGTCCTTGTTTCGACTCAAATCTTACAGCGCTCTGTCAGCTAGTTAATGTAGTCCTACAATAAAGGGCTCGCATGTGTTCAAATTCAAGAATAGGTGGCACATCGAGGTCCATGACCGGCCTCTGGACGCACAACAGCCAGAATGCGGTCCCCGTAATGCACCTTCAGGATATCAGACACTCTTCTGCTTCGATGGGGGTCGAGCTCCATGTTTTCGAAATCAGAGTTACTTGGTATAATGGGAATAAAATCATTTTCCAACATCTTCACTTACCGATCGGTAATCACAGTCTCGTCAAGGAACAGCACACCGATTATGTCGTGACTGGATACTGCACAGCTGGCCGCGGTGGCCGAGGGGACTGAGGCGGTCCAGTCACGGTCTGCACGGCCACTACGGTCGGGGGTTCGAATCCCCCCTCGAGCATGGATATTTGTGCCGTCCTAGTTCGTAAGTAGTTCATAAGTAGTTTGTAAGTTTAGGCACTGATGACCCCGTAGTTAAGTACCATAAGTTTAATGAACATTTGAACATTTTGAATTTAGATGTTGTAACATTGATTTTACGCGAATCGCACCCTTAGTTTCGGCATAATAGGCCGTCCTTCTGGAACGAAGTCAAAATGAAAACACTAATATTACATGTTAGATATGACATTTTAAATGTAAAGCCATCCATATGTTTCTGAATAATAAAAATAACATATATGTGTAAGTTCTTGCATATCCAAAAACATGAGTTAACTCATACGATGCTACATAGAATAACGCGCTAAAACAATGACTGTTAGTATATGCAAGTCAATGATCGCCATTCTAATGACGATGTTGAAGACGGTGTTTTGTGCCAAAATGGAACAATTTAAATATCAATAGAAATTCACAAACACTGAGACTGTTTCTCGCTTGGAAAATGTCAAAAACATGAATTACAATTTGTAATGGGGCCGGGAATCGAACCCGGGTTCTGGGTAGTTCAGTTCGTAGCGGTAACTGATCGTCTTAGTTCTTTTTTGTTCCACGTGTTCTTAGCTCAGCTTTTTTATTACAGAGAGGCGTTCAGCCCTCTGATCAGGCGCGCTGAGCCACGGCACCCGGCAGAGGCAATTTTCATATTCATACCACTAGACTACTCCGAGGCGCCTTAATCGATAGTGGCTCGGTGGCGGGTGCCGTGTCACGGGGCTCAAGTTCCTCCGTAATAAAAAAAGCTGAGCCAAATATTCAACGATCAACCACAAACGAAATGACCCAACGACCGCACAGAACAGATCTACCTGAAGAACTTTCCCCTTGCCCCCCCCCCCCCCCCACCAAAAAAAGGTCGTAAAACGTCTGCCTAGCAAGCATGGAAGTCCGGGTCCGATTCCCGGCCGCATCAAAAATATTAATTCATTGCTTCATCTTTAGTTTTAATGTCTTAGAAACAATTTACTTTAAATGTTAAAAATAAATGAAATACGACTGCCTGTAGAGTCGTAATGTGTGTGAAGTGTTTGTTAATTTTACCACTTGAAAGTCGTGGGAGTTGCTGTGGTGTGTTAATGGAAGGGAAGTGTAGTGAAATACTATCTAAAAGCGGAGTAAATATGGACAAATTAAATGTGAAACGCATAACTGTAAGTAATGTCTTGAAGACAGACTTAAATTGTAATTATTCAGTGTAGCATACCAAAATTAGTGTTTACTTTTTTCTCGTTTTCTGCCCTGCCGCAGGTACAAATTATATAAGGAACTCATAGTTCGATGGGGCGATCTATAATTGTTTAATAATGATTTTGCAGCCAAGATCGCATTTTTCATTTATTAAGTTACCGGTTTCGGAGTGCTTGACGCCATCTTCAGACCTGTCGTAATTTACATAACTTCACGACATTTTTTTTATATACTAAAAGAGTACTGAACTTCAATTAATATTGAACTTAGACTTTGAATTACCTCGCTTCAGAACCATTAGAAGATGGATGTATATATTTTACTTGTGACTAGTAATTTTATGTTTGGTGATGCCTCAACCTGGATGTACTCTTTTAGTATATAAAAAATGTCGTGTAGTTAAGTAAATTAAGTAACTTAATAAATGAAAAATGCGATCTTGGCTGCAAAATCATTATTAAACAGATAAAAATGTAATTTGCACTAAATTTACACCATATGATGATGAGCTGCTAGGCAGCTTGAAACCGGTAATGGTTGAAATAAATTTTCATTAAGAAGAAATAAAAGGCAACTAGTTGCAGTAATTTCTGAAACCTATTAAATGACTATTAAATGAAATATCATTCTTCTGGAAGGCCGTTAGGATCATCTGGTTCAATTCCCATCATGCCCTGCGGCAGACCGTGCTCTTTGAACGTCCTAACGCAAACCGTTCAGGAGTCGTGACAATTTTGTTTCATATAGTTCAGTAATTATCACTATATAAACGTGTATCCGAAAGGAAATTTGCGCCAGAAACTGTGGAATGATACAGCATTTACTTAAGCGTGTGTACTGTACCCTCTCTTCCGTGTGGGAGGATTCCACAGAGAGCGGGTTGTTAACGAGGCCAGTGAGTAGTTCCAGGTAGCTGCTGTAATTCCTCTCAGCAGGCGATCGAACAAAGGGCAGGCGTCAGTCATCGTATGGCGAGGCTGACATTTTGCTCCGAGCCGCGGCTAAAGTTGAGCTCCTGAAAAGCCCCACTCGCACCGTGTTCCCTACGCCGCTCCGTTAAAACACACACCGAGCAAAGTTTACAGCTCCGGATTCGCGGAACCGGCGTTGCGAATGCAAATTTACCAACTGGAGGTGTTCATGTACAGTTCTGTATACGTCCTGAGTTCTCTGAAACCACTGTAAATTACTTACCAGAGACATCTATAATTTATCGCTGCGGTAAACTAGTTTTTCGTTTCCGACTGTGCTGGTTGTTATCCTCGAAGCTGTTGAACTTACTATGCATGAGAAAAGTAATGAATAAAACGGGGTGGGGCAAATAAAACTAACCCGGAGAAGGGAGTGCCAGGGAGGAGAAACACAACATAGCAAATAAAATACCGTAGTAACCGGACTATTGAAGATGTAACAATGGAAAATTGTATTGAGATGCAGGAGGATCTGTATCGAATTGACGCATGGTGCAGGGAATGGCAATTAAATCTCAATGTAGACAAGTGTAATGTGCTGCGAATACACAGAAAGAAAGATCCTTTATCATTTAGCTACACTATAGCAGGTCAGCAACTGGAAGCAGTTAATTCCATAAATTATCTGAGAGTAGTCATTAGGAGGGATTTTAAATGGAACGACCATATAAAATCAATCGTCGCTAAAGAAGATGCCAGACTTAGATTCATTGGGAGAATTCTAAGGAAATGCACTCCGAATACAAAGGAAGTAGGTTACAGTACACTTGTTCGCCCACAGTTTGAATACTGCTTGCCGGCCGCGGTGGCCGAGGGGACTGAGGCGCTCCAGTCACGGTCCGCACGGCTACTACGGTCGGGGGTTCGAATACCCCCTCAGGCATGGATATTTGTGCCGTCCTTAGGATAAGGTAGCTGATAAGTAGTTTGTAAGTTTAGGGACTGATGACCCCGTAGTTAAGTCCCAATAGCTATACAAACATTTGAACATTTTGAATACTGCTTACCGGTGTGGGATCCGTACCATGTGGTATTGATAGAGGAAGTGGAGAACATCCAACGGAGAGCAGCGCGTTTTGTTGCAGGATCATTTGGGAATCGTGAAAGCGTTACGGAGATGATCGCTAAACTCCAGTGGAAGACTCTGCAGGAGAGATGCTCTGTCACTCGCTACGGGCTTTTGTCGAAGTTTCGAGAACATACCTTTACCGAGGAGTCTAGCAGTATATTTCTCCCTCCTACGTTTATCTCACGAAGAGATCATGAGGATAAAATCAAAGCGATTAGAACCCAGACAGAAGCATACCGACAATCCTTCTTTCCGCGACCAATACGTGACTGGAATAGGAGGGAAAATCGATAGTGGTACTCAAGGTACCCTCCGCCACACACCGTCGGGTGGCTTGCGGAGTATGGTTGTAAATGTAGATGTTGAAAGGGACCACTATTGCTCTTGGTCAGAGACTTGCTGAAGGCGGATCAAATTGGACTGCTGAAATTAATGCCATCGCATTCAAAATATTCTGCTGCAGTTCGTTGAGACTTTGAATGTTGTTGCGAAACACTTCATACTTGAGGGATCGCCAGCCAAAATAAGAAATGCACACTGACATATCAAGTGACATGGGTGGCCAAAAAGGCCGCTACCAGACTGACCTGCACAGAACTCTTCAGGCATGAACACTGTGTAATGTGAAACTTACTGACAGATTAAAATTATGTGCCGGAACCGCGACTCGAACCTTGGACCTTTGCCTTTGTATAATTGTGTTCAAAGGTTCGACCGGCTGTATGAACAGTTTTTCCATCCAGTTGGAAGTAACTGTGGGTCTTTTCCTCCTCCATTAATCCTGACACTAATGGTTTCCATTCGTTTAGGCCACTATTTTTGATTCTTTGCTTGCACATGATGCAGTGTTATAGACAGTAGATTCACTAGACGTGAGATGAGACAGCGATTTTGTCGTATTATGATTCCTCAAGCAATCATTCTTATGGGAACTCCACAAATAGGGAACATTAACAGGGTGATTCAGTTGTCCTTCCGCTGGTCAGTTTGATAGAACACTCGTTATGGTTCACGCAACACTGCAGCAAACATGCATGTGTTATGAACAGATCAGAGCACATTTTTCGTTAGTTGATAGTTCAGTACATTTCTTACTTCAGTGTTTGTTAGCAGAGTTCGTTTATGTTAAACCAGGTCAGTAGGCTATGCCACTATAGTAGTTGTCAGGTACGTTCAGAAGCACATGCAAAATGAAGTTACGGCACGCAGATGTGTTCCCCATATTTCTGTTCCTTTCTTTTCGAACCTCTGACAAATCCACCGTTCTCAGGGCCACAAACTCATTCACTCACAGTTTGCATAAAAAGTGGTCATTTCACGAAAACTAAGTACGTTAAAAACAAAACAATTCGCATCTCTTCTTCGTCTTTCCTCTTTACTTAGTTGGACTATCAGTGTTCATTCCTTGATGCAGTTTTACACATTTAACCCTCAGAACAAGAAGAAGGTCACTATCTACATAAAATTTTGTTTGGTGCATAGCGGATGGTACTTACATCTACAGCTACATCAAAAAGTCATTATAAATTTGAATACTTAATAAATCACGAAATAATGTAAATAGAGAGATAAAAATTGACACACATGCTTGGAATGACATGGGGTTTTATTAGAAAAAAGTTTAAAGAAATGTCCGACAGATCAGAAAAGCAATATTTAGCATAACAAATTAAGACAAAGCAAATATGATGTTCTTTACAGGAAATGCTCAATATATTCACTATCATTCCTCAAATAACTGTAGCCGAGGAATAATGTTGTGAACAGCACTGTAAAGCATGTCCGGACTTATGGTGAGGCATTGGCGTCGGATGTTGTCTATCAAGAAATGCGAAATCAATTTGAGAACCCTTGTCGATAGCTCTCATCACTTCGTTTGAGTAAAGAGCTAGTTGTGTTTCACATAAACGATATTTCCTAAATCCGTGTTGACCTTGGGTCAATAGATCATTCTGTTCGAGATAATTCATAATATTTGAATACGGAATACGTTCCAAGACCCTGCTGCAAATTGATGTCAATGAAGTAGGCCAGTAGGTTAGTGGATTAATCCTATTGCCTTTCTTGAATGTAGGTGTGACCTGTGCAACTATTCAATCTTTTGGTACAGATTCTTTGAGAGAGCGGTTGTATATGGGTGTTAAGTAAGGAGCTATCGCTTCAGCATAATCAGTTAGAAATCTAATGGTCATACAGTCCCAACCAGAAGACTTGTTCTAGTTAAGTGATTATGATCTTTCCATTTCATATCTCCTAGGTATTTAATGGACGCGTCTCTGTTAAGCGACTACTAATCCTGTATTCGAAAGTTACGGAATTTTTTCTCCTACTCATCTGCATCACCTTACATTTTTCTACATTGAGCGGTAGTTTCCATTCCTCACACCACCTAGAAATTTGGTCCAAGTCATCCTGCAACCTACTGCAGTCATTCAATGTCGACACCCTCTTGTACACTAAAGATTCATCAGAAAACAACCGCAGATTGCAACTCAGTCTGTCCGTCAGGTCATTTATATAGACATAAAATAATAGCGGTACTATCACACTTTCCTGGGGCACCCCTGACGATATCATAGTCTCTGATGAACACTCGTCATCTAGGACAACGTATTGGGTTCTATTTGTTAAGGAATCTTCGAGCCACTCACTTATTTGGGTACCTATTCCTTAAGCTCGTTCCTTCCTTAGCAGTCTGTAGTGTGTTACCGAGCCCAAAACCTGCATGTCTTAGGATACCTTACAACGAACTTCCACATCAATGTACTGTTCGTATCATGAAATTGTAGACACTTGACCTTCAGAAAAAATGTCACTGTCTACATGCAATTTCATTCGATGGATCGCGGATGGTACTTTACTAAGGAAAGTGTCCAATTTTATGATGTTCTTGATAAAAATTTACCCAGCTCATCCATAAAACAAGAAGAAATTCAAATGTATTTTATGACTTTTTGCCAATATTTTGGACAAAAATATTAAAAATGTAAGTAAAAAAAGTATGGGCGATACAATTACAACTCTACTATTGTGATAATATCTATGCATTCAACACGTAATTTTCTGTTTCACCTTATTTTAACAAACACACAAAATTGTTTGATATTTGAGTTTAGCTTTGACATACACTAAGGGGTAGCATCGTTTGAAATCGTATTATGTTCGAAAAATTAAATTTTACAGGAGAAGCAAAAAACTGATTACTCGTAACCTGAGGAACATTTCACAAATTTCAAATTTTGCAGGTGTTTTATTTGAGGTGTACTTCTAGGTACATGAAAAAGTATTATAAATTTCCAGGTGTGTTCTTCAAACTTAAAGTAAATGTGTTGGACTTGATATGATTCGATCCAATAATTTGTAAAATATGCATGTAAAAAACAATTACTGTTGTAAATATACAACTAATCATTTACTTTTGTTTCTTTTTGAAATAACATTAACTGTTAACAGCAAATTAAATCTTTAAATTAAACATTATGATCTACAATATGTTAATAACGCCCTTTTTTGTTGGCACTTGTCTCCAGAAACATTTCATTCCTCCATAATCGAAAAACTACTCTCTCACACAAAGTTCACAATATAACTATTGAATGCGTAGCATTGGTGAAAATAGCGCACCAGCTGTCAGCATAGCCAAGAGAGCAAAGTGACAATACTGTTTCATGCTGGGCACAATATGTATTGAAACACACTTGAAGTGGACTGAATACGATCTGAAACAACAGCTACTTTACAGATGCAATTTACGCTTTTAGTGAATGCGATTTGTTACACTCTGACTCGACAGCATGAAAGATCGCTAGGTAAACTATACAAAAATGTATCAATGTCAATTTTGCCCACGGATGGACTTAATAAGATTTGAAACGTTTCTCCCTCTTGTTTTTGAACTTTTACCTGTCTAAACAATTATTTTAATATCTCTCCCATATTTTCATTATCTTTTTCCGTTAAAATATTATACCTGTCTTGTCGTGGTAGTTAGTCGTTATTTTCAAGTTTATTTTCTTCGCCTGTACTAGTTTACGTAAAATCGACTAAATGCGTCAAATCGCTGCTAATTTTGCAAATAACTGCGAAACATTGCGAGTTACGGAAATAACATAACAGGACAAAGTTGTAGAGAATTTTCTTCTCTACCAATATGTATATTTAATATTCGTCTCAGATGAAGGGGTAATGCCTCATTTGCGATTAAATTTCCTGCTGTCAAAAGGCCATTATAAACGGCCTATTTTTAGCGTTACTAACATATTTTTTTGTCTGAAATATTGGAAAAATGGGGAGAGGGGGGTTTCTGGTTGCTGGCGGCCAACATTTACGTCTGTAAAGTTTGGTACCGATTGATTGAACGGCGGAACCTTAAAAGTGGGAACATGTTACTGACACACAGACATTGTAAAATCGACGTTATATTTGGAAATATCTCTGATAAGAAGCGAGGTACGAAAAAAAAGAGCAAAGTTGTAGACAATTTTCTCCTCTACAAAAATTTTTATTCAATTTTCGTGTTATATAAAAGATCAAATCTTTGTTTTCATTTAAATTTAGAGCTGTCAAAAGTGATCGTCAAGGCTCACTTTTCGTGTTACTACCGTAACCGAAAGTGGGCCAATAAATGGAACCTTTGTCTTGTGCTTAAAGCTCGCACCTTACACGCGATAACTCAGCAATGCTCCCTTTGTCCTTACCAAACACATTACAGCTATGTACAGCTTAATCTGGGCGGATTAAAGTAAATAATATCCTCAACAACATACTGACGAAGTACATACTCTAATCTGTTCGTAACAGAAGCATGTTCTTAGCATTGTAGCTTGGACATCTAAAAAGAATGCGATAGGGTCAGCTGAGCCACCCTTTATAGTCTACATTAGCTCTTTTACCACAAACTGAACTCGTCGAGTAAATAGGGAAAACTTGAATAATATAATGGATGAGCGATTTTGTTTCTCTTTATTTCCATTTAATATGCACTGTCATTTCTTAAGTAAACAAGCAGGCCAATATCGTTGACATCAGTTTCATGTAGAATTTTGGAGCATATTCTCAGTTCGAAAATAGTAAATTTCCTTGAAACGGAAAAGCTTCTTTCTATGAATCAGCACGGGCTTAGGAAACATGGTTCATGTGAAACTCAGCTTGCCCTTTTCTCACACCACATCTTGCGAGCCATGGACGAAGGGCAACAGACGGATTGTGTTTTTCTCGACTTCAAAAAAGG
Organism: Locusta migratoria; assembly: GCA_026315105.1. Taxonomy (NCBI): domain Eukaryota; kingdom Metazoa; phylum Arthropoda; class Insecta; order Orthoptera; family Acrididae; genus Locusta; species Locusta migratoria. Next base: position 941,802,480 of record CM048744.1, read on the forward strand.
TTGTATGTAAAACTCTTCTGGGTGTTGGACCGCATCGTCAAAATATCAAACACTTCACCGACGTTTCGGCCACTATTGCAAGTGGCCATCTTCTGGGTGTTACATTTACACCCAGAAGATGGCCACTTGCAATAGTGGCCGAAACGTCGGTGAAGTGTTTGATATTTTGACGATGCGGTCCAACACCCAGAAGAGTTTTACATACAATGACAACGGCCGCGGAAGCCTTCGTTTACATTCAAAAAAGGTGTTTGACGCGGTGCCCCACTGGAGACTGCTAACGAAGATACGAGCTTACGGAATAGGTTTACAGATTTGTGACTGACTAGAAGACTTCTTAAGCAATAGAACGCAGTACGTTGTTCTCGACGGCGAGTGTTCATCAGAGACGGGTGTATCGTCAGGCGTGCCACAGGGGAGTGTAATAGGAGCGCTATTAAATTCTATCTATATAAATGATCTGATGGAAAGAGTAACTTGTAATTTGCGGCTGTTTGCTGATGATGGTGTGTTGTATCGGAGGGTGTCATCTTTGACTGTAATAGCACACATGTTAACTTAGACAAAATTTCTAGTTGGTGCGAAGAATGGCTGCTAGCTCTCAATGTAGAAAAATGTAAGGTGATGCACATGAGTAGGAAAAACAATCCCATAATGTTCGAATATCGCATTAGCAGTGAGCTTCTTGATGCAGTTGCGTTGTTCAAATATCTATGCGATATGAAATGGAACGAACATGTAAGGGCAGTTGTGAGGTGGTCAGCCGACTTTGGATTATTGCGAGAATTTTGGGAAGATGTACTTCATCTGTAAAGGAGACCGCGTATAAAACGCTTGTACGACCACGTCTTGAGTATTGCTCAATTGTTTGGGACCCGCAGCAGATCAGTTTAAAGGAAGACGTAGAGGCAGTTCAGAGGCGAGCAGCTAGATTTGTTCCCGGTAGGTTCGATCAATGCGCGAGTGTCACGGAAATGCTCCGGCAACTCAATTAGGGATCGCTGGAGGAAGTTCTTTTCGAGAAATTCTGTCGAGAAAATTTAGAGGGCCGAAATTTGAAGCTGAGTGTAGTACGATCTTGCTGCCGCCTACATAAATTTCGCGTAGTGACCACAAAGACAAGAGAAATTAGGGCTCGTAATGAGTCATACAGGCATTCTTTTTTTTCCTCGTTCTATTTGGGAGTGGAATAGGAAAGGAAATGCCTAATAGTGGTACAGTGTACCCTCCACCACGCACTTTATGGTGGATTGCGGAGTATGTATGTAGACTGCATTCCATTACACCTCTTTTGCTCTTGTTTATGTTCATATTATACGCTCCTTTAAAAACACTGTCCATTCCGGCCAATTTCTCCTCCACGTCCTTAGCTGTCTCTGACAGAATTACAACATCAGCAAACCGGAAAGTTTCTATTTCTTCACCATGAATAGTAATTACTTCTCAAAATTTCTCCCTGATATCCTTCAGAGCTTGTTCAGTATACAAATAGAATAAAATTAGAGAAAGGCTACAATCTTACGCTCCAACGAATCGTTACCTTTCATGCCCTTCGACTCTCATAACTGCTGTGAGGTTTTCGAACAGCTTGTAAATATTCTCCGCGCCCTAATTTTATTCTGCTGAATTCACAATTTCATAGAGTGTTTTGCAATCAAAATTGGATAAGCTTTCGCAAAAAGAAAAAAAAAAAAAAAAAAGAGAGAGAGAGAAAAAAACTCTAGAAGTGTATCACGCCTGACCTTAATCTAAGTGGTAAAGTGAGTATTGCGCCTCCCGTGTTCCTACGTTTCTGCTGAATCCAAACTGACCTTCCCAGAGGTAAGCTTCTACCAGCGTTCCCATCCTTCTGTAAATAATTTGTGTCAAAATTCTGCTGAATCCATACTGACCCCAGAGGTAAGCTTCTACCAGCGTCCCCATCCTTCTGTAAATAATTTGTGTCAAAACTCTGAAAGGATGATTTAAACTGATAGTGCTACAATTTTCACACCTATCAGCGCCTGGTGTCTCTGGAATGGGGATTATTACATTTCTCTTAACGTCTGACGGAACTTAGCCTGTCGCATAAATTTTAGACACTAAATACTCTTATCATGGCTGGCTCATCCATAAGCTTAACTCTGAGGGAATGTCATCTATTCCAAGAGCCTTGTTCCGACTCACGTCTTTCAGTGCTGTTTCAAACTGAGCTCTCAGCATAGTATCTCCTATTTCTTCTACTATCTCTTCCATTACTATAGTATCATCTCTAAGTTCATTTACTTTGTAGAGCCCCTCTACATACTCATCTTCACCTTCTTTGCTCGGAACTGATGTTCCACCTGATTTCTTGATATTCATACAGCTATTTTTCTTGTCCCTAATTGTCTCTGTTATTTTCCTGTAGACGGTATCTATTTTCCCCAGTTATAAATTCTTCTACAAACTTGCATTTGCCTCTAGTCACTCCTAATAAACCATTTTCACTTCCTGTAAATCTGATTTCTTAGTCGTGTGATCTCTATTTTACCTGCTTCATTTACAGCATTTTTATACCTCTTTTATCATCAAATCAGAATTTCCTGCGAAATCAAGGAGTTTTGATGTTCTTGCCTTTCTACCTATTTGGTCCTCTGTCTTCACTGTTTCATCTCTAAAATCATACACCTTCTACCGTGTTACTTCCCACAATTGTTGCCTTAAGATCCCTCTGAAACTTTCAAGAACCTCAGGTTCCTTCAATTTATCCAGTTCCCTTTATCCTGCGACAATTCTGCAGTTTCTTCAGTTTCAGTGTACAGTTCTTAACCAATAAGATATGGTCAGAATCAACATCTGCCCCTGGGAATGTGTTACAGTTTAAAAGCTGGTTCTGAAATCTATTTTTTACCATTATAAAATCTAACTGATACCTTCCGGTATCTCCTGGTCTCTTCCACGCATACAACCTTCTTTCATGATTCTTTAACCAAATGTTTGTTATGATTAAATTATATTCCGTACTAAATTCTACCAAGCGGCTTCCTCTTTCATTCCTCTTTCCTTATCTATATAACCTACTATTTTTCCTTTACTTGCCTTCGTCCCTCCAAATTCTAGTCCCCGTCACAGTTAAGTTTTCCTTTCCCTTAACTGTCTGAATAAATGTCACGAGTCTCTTAGGTAACCTTGCTTCTCCCGTGCTTGTAACATGACCCTACGGTCGGGGGTTCGAATCCCCCCCTCGGGCATGGATATTTGTGCCGTCCTAGTTCGTAAGTAGTTCATAAGTAGTTTGTAAGTTTAGGGACTGATGACCCCGTAGTTAAGTCCCATAAGCTTCACAAACATTTGAACATTTTTTTTTTTTTTTTGTAACATGACCCCACCATCTCAGTCTGTTCGCTCTAACTGCTTCATCTATGGTGTTCATTCCGTTTTTTTATTTCCTCATTATGGACACCCTCCTGCCATTGTTCCCATCTATTAGTACCTGCAATCATTCTTGCCACTTTCATATCTGCAACCTCTACCTATGAATAAGGTAACCTGTATCCACCCAACTTTCAGTCCCATACAACAAGGGTGGTCGAAAGATAGAGCGGTGCACTGCTAGCGTAGTCTTGGTACTTACTTCCTTCTTGCAGAAGAGAGTAGATCTTAGCTGAGCACTCCATTATCTTTGTGGCACCTCGATTCCAGTTCTTTCACTATGTTGCCATCCTGTGAGAAAATACATCCCAGGTACCTGAAACTATCTACCTGTTCATCCTATTTGGCACTCAATCTGTTTAAATCTCTTTACCACAGACATTACTTTTGTTTTGGAGATGCTGATCTTCATACCATAATCCTTGTACCTCTGATCGAGCGGTGAAATATTAGTTTGCAACCTTTCAATCGAATCTGCCATTACAACTAAATCATCCGCATATTTGAGACTGCTTATTTGCTTTTGACCTATTTTAATCCCGCCCTGCCAGTTTACTGTTTTCAACATATGATCCATGAATAGTATGAACAACAGTGGTGACAGGTTACAGCCTTGTATTACCCCTGAAACTACCCTGAACCATGAGCTTAATTTACCATCTACTCTAACTGCTGCCTGACAGTCTACGTAAAGACCTTTAATTGCCTGCAGAAATTTGCCTCTTATACCATAATTTTGTAGAACCGATAGTAGCTGCATCCTAGGAACACGGTCATAAGCCTTTTCTAGATCTATGAAACGTAGATACAATTCCTTGTTCTACTCATAGCACTTTTCCATTACCTGCCGTAAGCTAAAGATCTAGTCCCGACAGCCTCTAAGATGGCTAAACCCACACTGATTTTCATCTAATTTTTCCTCAATTAATACCCTCACTCTCCTTTCAACAATACCTGAGAATATTTTGCCTACAACGCTACAGAGATACCTCGATAGTTGTTATAATCTTTTCTGTTTCCATGTTTGAAAATTGGCGTGATTACCGCTTTCGTTCAGTCAGACGGAACCTATCCAGATTCCCACGCCTTCTCAATTATCCTGTGTAACCATTTGAGAGCTGATATTCCACTGTATTTGACGAGTTCCGGCTTAATTTCATCCACCCCAGGCCCTTTATTGCACTGTAATCTACTGACCATTTTCTCCACTTCCTCTAATGAGATCCTGCGTCCATCGTCGTTCCTATCCCATTCTACCTGAAAATCTGACACATCATTGAACGTTTCACCTACATTGAGAAATTCTTCAAAATATTCCCTCCATCTGCTCAAGGCATCCACAGGATTGACTAGCAGCTTTCCTGATTGTCCAAAACACCTCTTAATTCCTTCTTCCCTCCCTTTGCTAATTACGCTTCAAAATGGTTTTCCCGCGGCTTGACCCAGAGTTTCTAGCTTATTTCGAACGTCTTCCCATGATTTGTGCTTGGAGTCTGCAATTATCCGTTTGGCTTTGTTTCCTTCTTCAACATAACTTTCTCTGTCTGCCTGATTTCTAATATGGAGCCATTTTTGAAATGTCTTCTTTTTTTTTTTTTTTTTTTTTTTTTTTTTTTTTTTTTTTTTTTTTTTTTTTTTTTTTTTTTTTTTTACAGGCTGCCTTGACTGTGTCATTCCACCAAGCTGTCTGCGTCTTCCTGCCTTTACACACTACTGTTCCAAGACATTCTCTAGCTGCTTCCAGTAGTGTGTACCTGTACCTTGACCATTCCTCTTCCAGTGACTGTATAAATCATTACATTCAACTAACTGGTACCTTTTCAAGATCACTGTTATGTATTTGTGCCTAATTTCCTTGTCTTGAAGCTTCTCCACCATTATTCTTCTACACATGGACCTGACTTTCTTCTCTTTTGGTCTCACAAAACCAATTTCACTGCAGATTAAATAATGACCAGTATCATCAAAGAACCCCTTGAAAACATATGTGTCCTTGACTGTCTTCCTGAAATCCTGGTCTGTTATTATATAGTCAATGACAGGTCTGGTTCCTCTTCCTTCCCAAATATAGCGGTGAATGTCCTTATGCTTAAAGAAAGAGTTTGTGATAACTAAGCCCTTACTGGAACAAATTCCCAAAAGCTGTTTTTCGTTCCTATTGGCCTCCATATCCTCTACAAACTTATCTATAACCTCTTCATAACCTTCTGTTCGATTTACTATCCTGGCATTGAAATCACCCATGAGTAAAACACTATCCTTATCCTTCACCCTAACAACTACATCACTAAGTGCGTTGTAAAATCTGTCCATCTCATCTTGATCTCTCCCTTCACACGGTGAATACACTGCCACAATCCTAATTTTCTTGGTGGAAATGGCCAAATCTATCCACATCAGTCGTTCATTTACATACCTTATTGCTATTATGCTGGGTACGATTGCTTTCTTGTTGTAAAACCCTACACCCCACTGTGGGCCTCCTACTTTGACTCCTGACATGTAGACCTTGTATTCTCCATCCTCTCTCTCTCTCCCCTTACCCTAACGTCACTAACAGGTAAGACATCTAACCTCATCTTACTTGAAGCCTTCGCCAACTCTACCTTCTTCCCAGTGTAATCTCCATTGATGTTAATAGCTCCCCATCTCATTCCAGATCGTTTGTCGAGTCGTATCGGAGGAGTCCCTGGTCTGTCACCTGCAAAGGTCCGAGACATTTTGCTCTGATTGTTGCCAGAAAGGTATTGAAGTATCTGGGAAGCAGATTGCTAGCCTTACTTGCCCAGGGCCCCACTGGGTTTTACCCCTAACGGTTGAGGGACTAACCGGTACATTCGATAGTCTTTGCCGTCTGAGCACAAAGGTTTGAGTTGCCCAACCGTATTCCAAAGTAACTGGTATCCCAACTGTCAGGACCACTTACTTGGCCACTCATACGTTGCCCGTGGTTCATGAACTAGGACATGACTACAGGAACCCACACGATGAACCACAAAAAACATCTATTAGGAAACATATTTAATTCTTAATGTATAACAGATATTTCAAGAAATTTACTATTACAGCTTCAGTTAATGTCATTTACTGTCGGCACAAAAATGGAACTTCCTCCGCATTGTAGATCAGGAGTAATGTACATCGAAAGCAATGTATTGTGTCGTTTCATAGAAAATATAAAAGATCCTGATTTAAAAACCTCACGATAAAAGTCACTACTAAGATCTTTTTTGAAACAAGAATATTGTAAGTTTTATGAAACTAACAGTTTGTCTAACGATTATATGTTTCGAACTATTTACGGAAAATTAGAATTATTATCCATGAAGTTTTGATAAACCATACACCTTTGTGAGCATTTATTCACTTGTAAATTATCGTTACCTTAAAATTTTGGTAAAATCTTGAATTTGAAGATCAATCATAAGACGTCAGGTGCGGACTCGTTTGTTTACATGTACTGACAGCTCAAATGTTATTGTTTCATCTAGGGGCTGTGTAGCGAAATACGCACCACTTACCTTTAAATAATTAATTTATTGCATGGATTGTAACCTTTTTTACCAACTTTTGTAACCAATTATATTATTTGTTAACCACTAAATCGAACTGTATTAATTTCTTTAAAATTTGTAGTCAATTTGTTTGATACAGAATTTGTAACCGTGACTTCAACTTTGGCGCCAAAATCGATGTATTTAAACATGCCGCTACCGACGGCAAGCGGCAGTTGAGGGCAGTTGAGGACAGTTGATGGCCGTTGAGGGCAGTTGTAAGCTTTACACAAAATGTATACAGTGCTGTAGTGATGGAAGACGCAATAAACATCCGTTTTCATCTAACAACGACTTTATTTTGGTAGAAGAACCTTGGAGAATTTGCTGCTTTTAATTTGTCAACGAAATTATCCGTTTTGAAGTTTGATTCGTTCTGTGGTTTGGAGTGCTTTGGTAATAAGCAATCCTAGCGACGACATAAGCCCAATTCACACAGGCCACGCAACGTCTCAGTATGAAAATGAAGTTCGATCACGTCGAGGTTCTCTGTAAGAAGTGAGATCTTTCACTTACAGTAAGCCTACCACAAAATTAAAGGAAGCAAGAAGCAAATAAATCGGACAACAAGGTCGCTGTGTGTGTGTACGTGCAGAGGGAAAGCTGTGTAGCGTGCCCCTGGAGGGCCGGCAACCCTTCCACCTTGGGAGCGCGGCGGGCGCTAGACATTGACCTTTCGCAGGCGCGCAGACCGGCGATCAATGCAGGGAAATGTCAGCGGACGAGTGCATACGCAGGTGGGGCAGCCGATGGCCATCTTCACCCGCGGCGGACGCTCCCAAACCGCGAGCCGTGCCGAGGGTCGCGGCCGCGGTCACCTCAAATGTCACGCCGCCACCTGTAACCGTGCGCCGCCCGCCACGCAGCTACACTCCTCTGTCACAGGTGTGTGTCTGCTCACCAGGCACAAGCGAGCGCCAAAGACACTTGCGCTTTTTTCCAATAAGTGTGGACACACAGGTGTCTACGTGTAAACAGTGGTGTGGTTGTGAGACTTTAACTTTTCCCGGCGTAATGAATGTTCAAACAACTTACGGGTATGCTGCCGGGTGACGTCGTCGACAACCGCCGATATTTCGGCAGGAGGACACCCTGCCATTCTCAAGGCACAGCTGCACTGCTTTATTTCTAGAATCTCTCATGCATGAGGAATTTTACCTTTTCGTAATAACTTTGTTTTGACCACACGTTCAATTTACCAAGGCCTTACGCATTTCGACATGTCATTATCAAAGGCTATAAGAAGAAAATTGATTGATTGATTGATTGATTTTTCCAGGGAAGCCAAAACAGTCTTGGACCAACCCGCCACTGCCCGCACCGAAACTATTGTGCGGTATCGCTCCCTGTATATCTAGTAAAGCCAACCAATGCCCTTGAACATTGCAAGAAGTCCCTTTACCAGTTCTTTATTAGACAATTTCTTCGGGTCTGGTTGTCCCAAATATTCTGTGCCTTTTATTCTCCAATGCAATGTATTCGAAGATTAGATGTGATGCAGTTTCATCACCGTCATCGCAGATCCTACATTTAGGGTATTAAGGTGATGCACATGAGTAGGAAAAACAATCCAATAATGTTCGAATACAGCATTAGTAGTGAGTTTCTTGATGCTGTCGCGTCGTTCAAATTTCTCGGCGTAACACTGCAGAGCCATATGAAATGGAACGTACATGTAAGGGCAGTTGTGAGTAAGGCGGAGAGCCGACTTCGGTTTATTGGGAGAATTTTGGGAAGATGTACTTCATCTGTAAAGAAGACCGCGTATAAAACGCTTGTACGACCACGTCTAGAGTATTGCTCAAGTGTTTGGGACCCGCAGTAGATCAGTTTAAAGGAAGACATAGAAGCAGTTCAGAGGCGAGCAGCTAGGTTTGTTACCGGTAGGTTCGACCAATGCGCGAGTGTGACGGAAATGCTCCGGCAACTCAATTGGGGATCACTGGAGGAAAGACGACGTTCTTTTCGTGAATTTCTGTTGAGTAAATTTAGAGGGCCGGAATTTGAAGCAGTACGATCTTGCTGCCGCCTACTTACATTTCGCGTAAAGATCACAAAGACAAGATAAGAGAAATTTGGGCTCGTACGATGGCATATAGGCATTCTGATTTTCCTCTATTTGGGAGTGGAATAGGAAAGGAAATGCCTAGTAGTGGTACAGTGTACCCTCCGCCACGCACCTTACGGTGGATTGACACTGTATTTACAGTCGCCATATCTGTTAAAAATTATTAAAAGTAAAACTAAAAATTCCTTTCAAAGCTATTACTGTCATAGACAAATCTCAATCATAAAAAAGGGTAAAATTCCCCCCAGAACATCCATGTAGGATGGTCAAGTGCATACTGAGGTATGCTTAACCATAGTCTATCACAGACAGTCGCAAAATTCTCTAGGGAGAAATGAAGCGATACTAGCGCTCCAAGCGGTCAGTAGGGAATAACAGCGGAATGGAATGATGCAAACTGAGAAGTTGCCGTTTTTAATACTGTTATTTTCATATTTACTAGTCACTAAACGTTGTTGTGAACTCTCTAATACAAGCTTCTGTCAGTGCAGTGTAATTCATACAGTTCACAATACCCGAACCGTATTCATATCGTCCAAATCTTTTTGAAAGCGGAAGTAAATTGCAACCTGATGTGCAAAAGTATATAAAAGGAACTGATTATGATTATGTTCGTGTACTCGGTGCTTACTTACTTACTCATTTTGTATTGATAATCCTGTACTCGCTTGACCAGAAATTCTATTTCCACTGAACTTCACTAATGCCTACTATATCTAACTTCTACCTATCTATTCCGGTTTTAAATTTTCTAACATCCCTACCCGAATAAGGAACCTAACATTCCATGCTCCGATCCGTAGAATGCCTGTGTTGTCTCTCCATAAGACGACATACATCTTAGTAGTCCCCGCCCGGAGATACGAATGGTGGGTACGGGGCGGCTATTTTTCCCGAGAGGGTGTCAACATCATCACATATTCATAGCTGCATGTCCTCGGAAAAAGTAACTTCTGTAGTTTCTCCTTGCTTTCAGCCGTTCGCAGTAACTGAATTGGAAAGCCACATTAGGTGACGTAACAAGACTACATCAGTCAATCATCCAGTCTGTTGGACCTGAAACTACTGTAAAGGCTGCTGCCCCTCTTCAGGATCCAAACTTTGTCTCGCCTCTCCCCTTTGCGATGGTTGCACCTGCTGTACGGCTATCTGTATCCTTGAAGCACGCAAGCTACCCTAGCATGGCAACATCCTTGCTTCATGGGGGTGGAACTTAAGCTTATGAACATCTTACTATAAGGTCACATTTTGTTTGAAGTGAGCGGTAGCGGTAACTAAAAAGTATGATTTTTAATTTTTACCCACGAATAGCACATATTGTTTTTATTTCGTTATCAATTCCGAATAATACGGCTACGAAGTCTTTCGCGACGGAGTGCTTACATAAGAAGTTCTCCGTTCATCAGCCGCGTCAATTTAGGATAAAATCCCAAGCTTTCCATTAGGGTAAGGTCGGCCGAATCGGGTCGGGAGATGAATCGGGTCAATTTTAGAAATTCCCGCCTTATCGCCATGTACGAAGTAGTATGGGAAATGTTGCCACACAGCGGTGACGGTTGGAACTCTGTGTATGAGTTGTAAAGTGATAGACATTGTCAGGCGTGTTCGTTGTTATGTAAAAATTTGTGAAAGATTGCATTGTTTGTTCTTAAAATTTTCTCGTTTGTAAAACATCTTTGGATTCAAATTCACATATCTCTGGTCATTCGTTTAGTAATTTGTTAACTATTCATTTAGAAGTAAATTTATGTAATGGAGAAAAGGTTATGGCGTTACCGGCGGGTGGTTATGCTTGTGCAGGACTGCCAACGTAGGGGAAAAAATATTTTGCATTTGCGCCGAATCGGGTCAATACAATCCGGGTGAAAAGGGTCAATGCTTTTATTTCGATTCATTGCAGTTATTATATTGTTTCGTTTTTTTATTAATTCGTTTCCATTTTTCTATTGCACACGGTAAAATATAAAAGAAAAACCGTTTCTTTGTGGAGCGAGGATGACGTGCAAAATGCAATTAAAGCTTACCGAGAGGTTAGGAGTCAGCGCCATCAGCGAATTGTTTGGGGCACCGCATTCCTGTCTACAAAGGCGACTGCAAAGTGGAAAGGATTATCCAGCAAAGGTAAAAGGTAGTCAGAAAACAGAGAGCAATACTTCTTACATCCCCAGACAATATAAATGCAACAAAAATGGATTGAAAAAAAAAATCTCATCCCAGCCCAAGAGTTTGAAGAAATACCAGGTTAAGAGCAGACAAGACCTACAGCATGAATCATCAGCGTCAAGTTCATCAGAATCCTCTGAAGAAACAGATGACGATGACACAACTTGTGAACTCTGCAACATTCAGTATCAGCAAAACTGGGTGACTGGATTCAATAAGGAAATGGCAAGGAATGGTACCATGAGAATTGTGTTGGTGCAGCGGGGACGAAGACATTTATTTGCGGAAAATGTGTTGCTTTTTTAAAGTAATGCATACATTTTAGTACTGACCCTATTCGCCGAATTGATGACCCGATTCCCCTTACCTGAAGAAGGCATATACGGTGATGCAATTCAGCTTTCAGATTTATTTTATGAAACTATGAACAATATTTACGAAGTGTTATATATTTGAATTTATAAACAAAAGAACATAGTTTTTATGGAAATAAAATGAGAATTTGTTTGTGTGTAAATTTGTCTTTTATTTCGATTTTAACAAATACTGACACGATTCGGCCGACCTTACCCTATCTCCACCATCATCGTCGTCAGGGGTGACTACGAGGCTCCGCCTTTTATAAGCAGAGGACGGCTGGATGACGTCACTGGTGACCACACTGAGCCGGCGTAGACGGAGGTGGCGGCCTCCACGTCCACAGACCCGCCGGCGGTTCTGTCCAGCGCTTCTTGCAGTGCCATCCGCCGCATCAGACGGTAAAATGCGACAAGTTTTGGAGGTTTTGCTTCGCGCCCTTTCTTTATCAAGCGCACGCTTTCATACGTTGCTGAGTGCGAAACCAGTGTCTCCGTTGAAGTGGTTTTCACACAGTCCAATTTCAACCACTTCTTTGATTAGAGTCCCAATAGTTCGATGCGTGAGCAAGTATTCTCGTTTCATCGAACTGGATCTTGTGTTTATTTAACAAGCTGTGTTCAGCGATTGCACATTTTTCAATATATATGTGTTTCAGACAACGATGGTGCTCCACCCATCGGTCGACCACAGTTCGTATTGACGGGCCCACATAACTTTTTGCCACATTCGCAAGGAGTGTTATAAATTCTTCGCACTCTTAATCCCAGATTTTCCTTAACCGGTCGTAACATTTCGTTGATTTTCCTGGGTGCCCGGAAGACTGGTTTGATTCCTTGCCTATTTCAGACCCTGGCAATCTTACTAGCTATAACGCGGCAGAATGGCAGCCGCGCTACGTGCTAGTCTTCTTGGCCTGTTTCATCCGCGTCCTGTCTTGGTTTCCTCGACAGTGTTAATTTAATATCGCGTCCAGTGTACCCGTTCTTTATGTACGCGGTTTTTTTGATTTATTGGTTTTTCCTGTTCCATAGGACCCACTTGAGGAGTTAGACTCCATGGTCATGGAAGAAGTCAATACATTGTTACATAAGAATGGTAATAGAAACTTTTTAACTAGTCCTTTGTACACGACAATCGTAAGACAAAGTGAAAAGAATCAATGAAGAAAAAAATGAATTAGCTTAATTGTTTAACTTTTTTAGGAGTTCCTCGACAGAATAAAAGGAGTGAGCCATGAGGTAACTCTTCAATTTAGATTTGAAAGCTTGTGGATTAGTGCTAAGATTCTTTAGTTCTTGTGGCAGCTTACTGAAAATGGATGCTGCAGAATACTATACACCTTTCTGCACAAGTGTCAAGGTAGTGTGATGCAAATGTAGATTCGACTTCTGTCTAGTATTCACCGAGTGAAAGCTACTAACTCGTGGGAATAAGCTGATTTTATTAACAACAAACAATATTAAAGAAAAAACGTATTGTGACGCCAGTGTCAAAAACCCAGACTACTGAAAAGGGATCGACATGACGTTCGTGAACTTACTCCAGATATTGCTCGAACCTCCCGTTTTTGAGTCAGAGATATCCTTTTTGCACCAGGCGAGTAACCCCCCCCCTAAAAATGCCGTAAGTCATAAGTGAGTGAAAGTAAACGTAATAGACTACTTTTCGTGTTGAAAAATCACTTATTTCGGATATTGCTCTAATGGTAAATAAAGCAGAATTTAGTTTTGAAACAAGATCCTGAATAAGGGCTTTCCATGACAGCTTACCGTCTGTATGAACACCTAGAAATTTGAACTGCTCAGTCTCACTTATCATATGCCCATTATGTGTAATCAAAATGTCAGCTTTCGTCAAATTATGTGTTAGCAATTGTAAAAACTGAGTTTTACTGTGATTTTACATCAACTTGTTTTCTACAAGCCATGAACTTATCTATCGATCTGTATTATTTGATACTGTGTCAATATTACAAGCAACATCCTTCACTACCAAACTGGTATCATCACCAAACAAAAATATTTCACAGTCACCTGTTATGGTAGAAAGCATATCATTTATATAAATATGGAACAGCAGTGGTCCCAAAACAGACCCCTGGGGCACCCCACACTTAATTGTGCCCCATTGGGATTTTACGTAATTTCCATTTTCTAGACTGCGGAGAATTACCTTCTGTTGTCTATTATTAAAGTAAGAGGTGAACCAGTTGTGACCTACTCCCCGTATTCTATAATGTTCTACCTTCTGCAACAATATTATGTGATCAACACAATCAAACGCTTTTGTTAAATCAAAGAAGACGCCTAATGACCGTAGCCTCTTATTTGACCCATCAAGTGCCTCAGATAGAAACGAAAATATAGCATTTTCAGTCGTTAAACCAGTTCTGAAACCAAACTGTACGTTTGACAACAAATTATGTGAACTGAAATGATCAATTAATCTTGAATATACAGCCTTTTCAATAACTTTAGAAAAAACCGATGGCATTGAAATAGGTCTATCGTTGTCTACTTATGCCTTACTCCTTTTTTATGAAGTGGTTTCACTACTGAGTATTTGAATCTGTCAGGAAACTGACCATTCTGAAAGGAATAATTACAAATATGGCTTAGTACTGGGCTAACATATGGAGAACAGTACTTTAGAATTTTGCTAGATACCCCATCATATCCACAAAAGTCCTTAGTGATTCAATTATTGACTCAATCTCCCCTATGGAAGTATCATGAAAGACCATTTCAGGTAACAGTCTCGGAAAGTCATTTTCTAAAAATGTTATATGATTACCTGTAGAAACTAGGGTTTTCTTTAGTTCCCCTACTATATTAAGAAAGTGATTATTGAATATTGCACATATATCTAACTTATCAGTAACAGAAACATTTCTACTACGCACTGACGTTGTATCTTCTGCCTGCTGCTGCTGACCAGACACTTCCTTCACGACTGATCAGATAGTTTTAACTTTATCCCGAGAGTTTGCTATTCTTTTTGCGTACCACATACTTTTTGCATTCTTAATGACATTTTTCAGAACCTTACAGTACTGTTTGTAATGAGCTACTGCATATTCATTCTGACTGCTTCTAATATTTTGATACAATTCCCGCTTTGTTCTACATGATACTCTTATCCCCTTTGTCAGCCAACCTGGCTGCCTGTTACTGGAAGTAACAGATGGTTGATCTCGGAGCAAAGATGGTCGTTGTCTGAAATAGTTCTTGCTACGTGTATTAAGGTGTTCAGCATAGCCCTCTTCTAAGCGAAATGTTGAAAGATACGTCCGTTGAAGTGCAGATTGGTATGCGTTGCTTTTCTGTACACGGAATGGCAGAGTCGTCCCTCAGGTTTCCCCTCTACCATTGCAGCTAAGAAAGGAAATCTTCCAGCCTTTTCCATCTCTACTGTAAATTTTATGTTGGGATGTATACCATTTAGATGGTCAACGAACTGTGGCTGCGTTTCACTGCCATGTGGCCAGATTAAAAAAAGTGACGTCACCGTATCTCAAAAAGCAGGATGGCCGGAGGGGCCACTGAGCAACGCTCGATCTTCAAAGACTTCCGTGAAGAAGTTAGCAATGGCGAACCTGTGTCGTCCCATCTATCGTCTCATAATACTTTCCACCATACAAGAAACAAGTATTCCTTCAGTAAAAATCCGTCTTGATGGCAGATTGTTTTATTCATTAATTAATGAAGCGTTTCGCCCTTTAGCAGGGCACCCTCAGAATATCTATGTAACAGAACTTACACAAAATTGCAAGGCGGAATTACAAAACGGGCGTCACACCACAGAGAGCGCATTGTAAGCTTTGTATATCATTTATATTTATATTTATATTTCACTCTGCAGCGGAGTGTGCGCTGATATGAAACTTCTTCCAGGAGTGCTAGTCTTGCAAAGGCGGAATTACAAAACGGGCGTCACACCACAGAGAGCGCATTGTAAGCTTTGGATATCATTTATATTTCCAGAATGACTCTTTCACTCTGCAGCGGAGTGTGCGCTGATATGAAACTTCAGTTTCATATCAGCGCACACTCCGCTGTAGAGTGAAAGAGTCATTCTGGAAAAATCCATTAGGCTGTGGCTAAGCCATGTCTCCACCATATCCTTTCTTCCAGGAGTGCTAGTCTTGCGTGTTTGCAGGGAGCTTCTGTGAAGTTTGGAAAGTAGGAGGCGAGGTACTGGCAGAAGTAATGAGGCGGCCTCGTGAGTCGTGTCGGGATAGCTCAGTCGGTAGTGCGCTTGCCCGCGAAAGGCAAAGGTCCCAGGTTCGAGTCCCGGTTCCGGCACACAATTTTAATCTGCCAGGAAGTTTCATCATTGATATTGTCGTATTATCACAAAAAAGCCCATGTCCCATTATCCCCGTTTTGTAAATCCGACTAGTAATTTTGTGTAAATTCTTTTACTCATATAATCTAAGTATGCTAAAGGGCGAAACGAGTCATTAATTAAAGAATAAAATAATCTGTAATCAAGACGGTGTTTTACTGAAAGAATATTTACTCTCACTGGTTACTGTATACCTTGGACTGGAGATCATTCTATAAGAAATAAGTTGTAGTTAATTTGTGGTGAAATAATGTCAACATTTCAGGTGAGAAATGATTAACCAACAGTCTTGTCTTCCACTGGTACCTTAGTGAACAGAGAGACCACGTCGAGGCTCACTATGACGTCATTTGGGCCTATCTACATCTTTTTTATGATATCAACAAACATTTGTGAGTTGTTGATATGATGTCCACAGTGTCTGAGTATAGGTGCCAAAATTTTGGTAAAAACTTTGCCAACCTGTAACTAGAAGATCCAATAGCTCTAACAATCGGTCTCAGTGGGACATCGTTCTTATGTATTTTGAGAAGACCATATTATCTTGGTGACCTAGATGCTCGTGGCATTAATTTCTTGACAGTTTCTTCAGAAAGGTCGGAATCCTTTAGTAGTTGTCCTGTCTTCCTGCTCAGTGACGATGTGGGATCCTCTTTCAGAATTCGTTTTGTGTTGTCTTCCAGTACCTTTTATGGTAGTCTATGGTGTTGAGGATAACAGTCGCATTCCTCTTGTCAGCTGATAAGACAAATAGATGTTCATCCTTGTCCCCGGATTTCAGTGCCACTTTTGCTGCTCTGCAAATATTTCATTTAGGAGCCTCGGTCATCGCTACAATTCGGCTGGTGGCAAGCCTTACCTCATCTGACGCTTCCTCAGGCAGGTGCAGAACAGCTTGTTCTACTCCACTGATGATTTCAGACACAGATAGCTTCTGTGGTGCTGGAGCGAAGTTCAATCCCTTGCTAAGAACCGAGATGACTACTTCGTCTAGTTCCTTGTCAGACAAGTTCATAACATATTCACAGAATATATGACATCAACTGCGAATGGGCAAAGCTGCAACCGTGTACCCAGCGGTGATCGAACCCGGGTCTCCCGGTTTCCAGGCAGTTGCGCCACTACACCACTGGGGACACAGTGATCATCGCACCTGCAAGGACTGCCTAAGTACGCCTCCCATCAGATACAAATTCCCAGCCTTCTCCTGCCCATAGTACTCAAATTCGTAGTTTTGAAAATAATTCCCGTAAGAGTAAGGGCCACAAACTTGCCCACCCCTCCCCACTAACGAAACGATCATAGCCCGTCACCGGCATATATGACATCAACTGCGGATGGGCAAAGCTGAAAATGTGTATCCAGTCGGGATTCGAACCCAGTTCTCCTTTCTAGGCAGTTGCACTGACCACTACAAAACTGGGAACACAACGATCACCGCACCTGCAAGGACTATCCAAGCACGCCTCCCCAGTGGTGAAGTGGTCAGCGCAACTGCCTAGAAACCGGGAGAACCGGGTTCGAATCCAGACTTGGCATACATTTTTAGGTTCGCCCCATTCTTTGAATATGAAAAAAAATAACAACTGCAGGATCAGAAGTGACGTGTTCTTTCGCAACAGACTCCACTTGTATACAGGGTGTTACAAAAAGGTACAGCCATACTTTCAGGAAACATTCCTCACACACAAAGAGGGAAAATATGATATGTGGACATGTTTCCGGAAACGCCTAATTTCCATGTTAGAGCTCATTTTAGTATTTCTCTTTAAATGTAAATTGAAATAATTCGTGCAGACAATTGTCAAAATACCCAATTGTTTCGTTAGCATGTACTGTACTTCCACGATTCACGTCATGAACAAAGATTTTCTGTTCTCACTGGAGCACGTTATCATGATTTCATACGGGATACCCTACCTGTGCTGTTAGAACATGTGCCTTTGCGGTTCATGCACGATTGAGCTCCTGCACATTCCAGTCGACGTGTTCGTACGCTTCTCAACAACAGATTCGGTGACCGATGGATTGTTAGAGGTGGACCAATTCAATGGCCTCCACGCTCTCCTGACATCAACCCTCTTGACTTTCATTTATAGGGGCATTTGAAAGCTCTTGTCTACGCAACCCCGGTACAAAATATAAAGACTCTTCGTGCTCGTATTGTGGACGGCTGTGATACAATACGCCATTCTCCAGGGCTGCATCAGCGCATCAGGGATTCCATGCGACGGAGGGTGGATGCATGTATCCTCGCTAACGGAGGACATATTGAATATTTCCTGTAACAGAGTGTTTGACGTCACGCTGGTACGTTCTGTTGCTGTATGTTTCCATTCCATGAGCACGTTATCATGATTTCATACGGGATACCCTACCTGTGCTGTTAGAACATGTGCCTTTGCAAGTACGACACATGTGGTTCATGCACGATTGAGCTCCTGCACATTTCAGTCGACGTGTTCGTACGCTTCTCAACAACAGATTCGGTAACCGATGGATTGGTAGAGGCGGACCAATTCAATGGCCTCCACGCTCTCCTGACCTCAACCCTCTTGACTTTCATTTATAGGGGCATTTGAAAGCTCTTGTCTACGCAACCCCGGTACCAAATGTAAAGACTCTTCGTGCTCGTAATGTGGACGGCTGTGATACAATACGCCATTCTCCAGGGCTGCATCAGCGCATCAGGGATTCCATGCGACGGAGGGTGGATGCATGTATCCTCGCTAACGGAGGACATTTTGAATATTTCCTGTAACAGAGTGTTTGACGTCACGCTGGTACGTTCTGTTGCTGTATGTTTCCATTCCATGAGCACGTTATCATGATTTCATACGGGATACTCTACCTGTGCTGTTAGAACATGTGCCTTTGCAAGTACGACACATGTGGTTCATGCACGATTGAGCTCCTGCACATTTCAGTCGACGTGTTCGTACGTTTCTCAACAACAGAATCGGTAACCGATGGATTGGTAGAGGCGGACCAATTCAATGGCCTCCACGCTCTCCTGACCTCAACCCTCTTGACTTTCATTTATAGGGGCATTTGAAAGCTCTTGTCTACACAACCCCGGTACCAAATGTAAAGACTCTTCGTGCTCGTAATGTGGACGGCTGTGATACAATACGCCATTCTCCAGGGCTGCATCAGCGCATCAGGGATTCCATGCGACGGAGGGTGGATGCATGTATCCTCGCTAACGGAGGACATTTTGAATATTTCCTGTAACAGAGTGTTTGACGTCACGCTGGTACGTTCTGTTGCTGTATGTTTCCATTCCATGAGCACGTTATCATGATTTCATACGGGATACTCTACCTGTGCTGTTAGAACATGTGCCTTTGCAAGTACGACACATGTGGTTCATGCACGATTGAGCTCCTGCACATTTCAGTCGACGTGTTCGTACGCTTCTCAACAACAGATTCGGTAACCGATGGATTGGTAGAGGCGGACCAATTCAATGGCCTCCACGCTCTCCTGATCTCAACCCTCTTGACTTTCATTTATAGGGGCATTTGAAAGCTCTTGTCTACGCAACCCCGGTACCAAATGTAAAGACTCTTCGTGCTCGTAATGTGGACGGCTGTGATACAATACGCCATTCTCCAGGGCTGCATCAGCGCATCAGGGATTCCATGCGACGGAGGGTGGATGCATGTATCCTCGCTAACGGAGGACATTTTGAATATTTCCTGTAACAGAGTGTTTGACCTCACGCTGGTACGTTCTGTTGCTGTATGTTTCCATTCCATGAGCACGTTATCATGATTTCATACGGGATACTCTACCTGTGCTGTTAGAACATGTGCCTTTGCAAGTACGACACATGTGGTTCATGCACGATTGAGCTCCTGCACATTTCAGTCGACGTGTTCGTACGCTTCTCAACAACAGATTCGGTAACCGATGGATTGGTAGAGGCGGACCAATTCAATGGCCTCCACGCTCTCCTGACCTCAACCCTCTTGACTTTCATTTATAGGGGCATTTGAAAGCTCTTGTCTACGCAACCCCGGTACCAAATGTAAAGACTCTTCGTGCTCGTATTGTGGACGGGTGTGATACAATACGCCATTCTCCAGGGCTGCATCAGCGCATCAGGGATTCCATGCGACGGAGGGTGGATGCATGTATCCTCGCTAACGGAGGACATTTTGAATATTTCCTGTAACAGAGTGTTTGACGTCACGCTGGTACGTTCTGTTGCTGTATGTTTCCATTCCATGAGCACGTTATCATGATTTCATACGGGATACCCTACCTGTGCTGTTAGAACGTGTGCCTTTGCAAGTACGACACATGTGGTTCATGCACGATTGAGCTCCTGCACATTTCAGTCGACGTGTTCGTACGCTTCTCAACAACAGATTCGGTAACCGATGGATTGGTAGAGGCGGACCAATTCAATGGCCTCCACGCTCTCCTGATCTCAACCCTCTTGACTTTCATTTATAGGGGCATTTGAAAGCTCTTGTCTACGCAACCCCGGTACCAAATGTAAAGACTCTTCGTGCTCGTAATGTGGACGGGTGTGATACAATACGCCATTCTCCAGGGCTGCATCAGCGCATCAGGGATTCCATGCGATGGAGGGTGGATGCATGTATCCTCGCTAACGGAGGACATTTTGAATATTTCCTGTAACAGAGTGTTTGACTTCACGCTGGTACGTTCTGTTGCTGTATGTTTCCATTCCATGAGCACGTTATCATGATTTCATAAGGGATACCCTAAGTGTGCTGTTAGAACATGTGCCTTTGCAAGTACGACACATGTGGTTCATGCACGATTGAGCTCCTGCACATTTCAGTCGACGTGTTCGTACGCTTCTCAACAACAGATTCGGTAACCGATGGATTGGTAGAGGCGGACCAATTCAATGGCCTCCACGCTCTCCTGACCTCAACCCTCTTGACTTTCATTTATAGGGGCATTTGAAAGCTCTTGTCTACGCAACCCCGGTACCAAATGTAAAGACTCTTCGTGCTCGTAATGTGGATGGCTGTGATATAATACGCCATTCTCCAGGGCTGCATCAGCGCATCAGGGATTCCATGCGACGGAGGGTGGATGCATGTATCCTCGCTAACGGAGGACATTTTGAATATTTCCTGTAACAGAGTGTTTGACGTCACGCTGGTACGTTCTGTTGCTGTATGTTTCCATTCCATGAGCACGTTATCATGATTTCATATGGGATACTCTACCTGTGCTGTTAGAACATGTGCCTTTGCAAGTACGACACATGTGGTTCATGCACGATTGCGCTCCAGCACATTTCAGTCGACGTGTTCGTACGCTTCTCAACAACAGATTCGGTAACCGATGGATTGGTAGAGGCGGACCAATTCAATAGCCTCCACGCTCTCCTGACCTCAACCCTCTTGACTTTCATTTATAGGGGCATTTGAAAGCTCTTGTCTACGCAACCCCGGTACCAAATGTAAAGACTCTTCGTGCTCGTAATGTGGACGGCTGTGATACAATATGCCATTCTCCAGGGCTGCATCAGCGCATCAGGGATTCCATGCGACGGAGGGTGGATGCATGTATCCTCGCTAACGGAGGACATTTTGAATATTTCCTGTAACAGAGTGTTTGACGTCACGCTGGTACGTTCTGTTGCTGTATGTTTCCATTCCATGAGCACGTTATCATGATTTCATACGGGATACTCTACCTGTGCTATTAGAACATGTGCCTTTGCAAGTACGACACACGTGGTTCATGCACGATTGAGCTCCTGCACATTTCAGTCGACGTGTTCGTACGCTTCTCAACAACAGATTCGGTAACCGATGGATTGGTAGAGGCGGACCAATTCAATGGCCTCCACGCTCTCCTGACCTCAACCCTCTTGACTTTCATTTATAGGGGCATTTGAAAGCTCTTGTCTACGCAACCCCGGTACCAAATGTAAAGACTCTTCGTGCTCGTATTGTGGACGGGTGTGATACAATACGCCATTCTCCAGGGCTGCATCAGCGCATCAGGGATTCCATGCGACGGAGGGTGGATGCATGTATCCTCGCTAACGGAGGACATTTTGAATATTTCCTGTAACAGAGTGTTTGACGTCAGGCTGGTACGTTCCGTTGCTGTATGTTTCCATTCCATGAGCACGTTATCATGATTTCATACGGGATACCCTACCTGTGCTGTTAGAACATGTGCCTTTGCAAGTACGACACATGTGGTTCATGCACGATTGAGCTCCTGCACATTTCAGTCGACGTGTTCGTACGCTTCTCAACAACAGATTCGGTAACCGATGGATTGGTAGAGGCGGACCAATTCAATGGCCTCCACGCTCTCCTGACCTCAACCCTCTTGACTTTCATTTATAGGGGCATTTGAAAGCTCTTGTCTACGCAACCCCGGTACCAAATGTAAAGACTCTTCGTGCTCGTATTGTGGACGGGTGTGATACAATACGCCATTCTCCAGGGCTGCATCAGCGCATCAGGGATTCCATGCGACGGAGGGTGGATGCATGTATCCTCGCTAACGGAGGACATTTTGAATATTTCCTGTAACAGAGTGTTTGACGTCACGCTGGTACGTTCTGTTGCTGTATGTTTCCATTCCATGAGCACGTTATCATGATTTCATACGGGATACCCTACCTGTGCTGTTAGAACGTGTGCCTTTGCAAGTACGACACATGTGGTTCATGCACGATTGAGCTCCTGCACATTTCAGTCGACGTGTTCGTACGCTTCTCAACAACAGATTCGGTAACCGATGGATTGGTAGAGGCGGACCAATTCAATGGCCTCCACGCTCTCCTGATCTCAACCCTCTTGACTTTCATTTATAGGGGCATTTGAAAGCTCTTGTCTACGCAACCCCGGTACCAAATGTAAAGACTCTTCGTGCTCGTAATGTGGACGGGTGTGATACAATACGCCATTCTCCAGGGCTGCATCAGCGCATCAGGGATTCCATGCGATGGAGGGTGGATGCATGTATCCTCGCTAACGGAGGACATTTTGAATATTTCCTGTAACAGAGTGTTTGACTTCACGCTGGTACGTTCTGTTGCTGTATGTTTCCATTCCATGAGCACGTTATCATGATTTCATAAGGGATACCCTAAGTGTGCTGTTAGAACATGTGCCTTTGCAAGTACGACACATGTGGTTCATGCACGATTGAGCTCCTGCACATTTCAGTCGACGTGTTCGTACGCTTCTCAACAACAGATTCGGTAACCGATGGATTGGTAGAGGCGGACCAATTCAATGGCCTCCACGCTCTCCTGACCTCAACCCTCTTGACTTTCATTTATAGGGGCATTTGAAAGCTCTTGTCTACGCAACCCCGGTACCAAATGTAAAGACTCTTCGTGCTCGTAATGTGGATGGCTGTGATATAATACGCCATTCTCCAGGGCTGCATCAGCGCATCAGGGATTCCATGCGACGGAGGGTGGATGCATGTATCCTCGCTAACGGAGGACATTTTGAATATTTCCTGTAACAGAGTGTTTGACGTCACGCTGGTACGTTCTGTTGCTGTATGTTTCCATTCCATGAGCACGTTATCATGATTTCATATGGGATACTCTACCTGTGCTGTTAGAACATGTGCCTTTGCAAGTACGACACATGTGGTTCATGCACGATTGCGCTCCTGCACATTTCAGTCGACGTGTTCGTACGCTTCTCAACAACAGATTCGGTAACCGATGGATTGGTAGAGGCGGACCAATTCAATAGCCTCCACGCTCTCCTGACCTCAACCCTCTTGACTTTCATTTATAGGGGCATTTGAAAGCTCTTGTCTACGCAACCCCGGTACCAAATGTAAAGACTCTTCGTGCTCGTAATGTGGACGGCTGTGATACAATATGCCATTCTCCAGGGCTGCATCAGCGCATCAGGGATTCCATGCGACGGAGGGTGGATGCATGTATCCTCGCTAACGGAGGACATTTTGAATATTTCCTGTAACAGAGTGTTTGACGTCACGCTGGTACGTTCTGTTGCTGTATGTTTCCATTCCATGAGCACGTTATCATGATTTCATACGGGATACTCTACCTGTGCTATTAGAACATGTGCCTTTGCAAGTACGACACATGTGGTTCATGCACGATTGAGCTCCTGCACATTTCAGTCGACGTGTTCGTACGCTTCTCAACAACAGATTCGGTAACCGATGGATTGGTAGAGGCGGACCAATTCAATGGCCTCCACGCTCTCCTGACCTCAACCCTCTTGACTTTCATTTATAGGGGCATTTGAAAGCTCTTGTCTACGCAACCCCGGTACCAAATGTAAAGACTCTTCGTGCTCGTATTGTGGACGGGTGTGATACAATACGCCATTCTCCAGGGCTGCATCAGCGCATCAGGGATTCCATGCGACGGAGGGTGGATGCATGTATCCTCGCTAACGGAGGACATTTTGAATATTTCCTGTAACAGAGTGTTTGACGTCAGGCTGGTACGTTCCGTTGCTGTATGTTTCCATTCCATGAGCACGTTATCATGATTTCATACGGGATACCCTACCTGTGCTGTTAGAACATGTGCCTTTGCAAGTACGACACATGTGGTTCATGCACGATTGAGCTCCTGCACATTTCAGTCGACGTGTTCGTACGCTTCTCAACAACAGATTCGGTAACCGATGGATTGGTAGAGGCGGACCAATTCAATGGCCTCCACGCTCTCCTGATCTCAACCCTCTTGACTTTCATTTATAGGGGCATTTGAAAGCTCTTGTCTACGCAACCCCGGTACCAAATGTAAAGACTCTTAGTGCTCGTAATGTGGACGGCTGTGATACAATACGCCATTCTCCAGGGCTGCATCAGCGCATCAGGGATTCCATGCGACGGAGGGTGGATGCATGTATCCTCGCTAACGGAGGACATTTTGAATATTTCCTGTAACAGAGTGTTTGACGTCACGCTGGTACGTTCTGTTGCCGTATGTTTCCATTCCATGAGCACGTTATCATGATTTCATACGGGATACTCTACCTGTGCTGTTAGAACATGTGCCTTTGCAAGTACGACACATGTGGTTCATGCACGATTGAGCTCCTGCACATTTCAGTCGACGTGTTCGTACGCTTCTCAACAACAGATTCGGTAACCGATGGATTGGTAGAGGCGGACCAATTCAATGGCCTCCACGCTCTCCTGACCTCAACCCTCTTGACTTTCATTTATAGGGGCATTTGAAAGCTCTTGTCTACGCAACCCCGGTACCAAATGTAAAGACTCTTCGTGCTCGTATTGTGGACGGGTGTGATACAATACGCCATTCTCCAGGGCTGCATCAGCGCATCAGGGATTCCATGCGACGGAGGGTGGATGCATGTATCCTCGCTAACGGAGGACATTTTCAATATTTCCTGTAACAGAGTGTTTGACGTTACGCTGGTACGTTCTGTTGCTGTATGTTTCCATTCCATGAGCACGTTATCATGATTTCATACGGGATACCCTACCTGTGCTGTTAGAACATGTGCCTTTGCAAGTACGACACATGTGGTTCATGCACGATTGAGCTCCTGCACATTTCAGTCGACGTGTTCGTACGCTTCTCAACAACAGATTCGGTAACCGATGGATTGGTAGAGGCGGACCAATTCAATGGCCTCCACGCTCTCCTGATCTCAACCCTCTTGACTTTCATTTATAGGGGCATTTGAAAGCTCTTGTCTACGCAACCCCGGTACCAAATGTAATGACTCTTCGTGCTCGTAATGTGGACGGCTGTGATACAATACGCCATTCTCCAGGGCTGCATCAGCGCATCAGGGATTCCATGCGACGGAGGGTGGATGCATGTATCCTCGCTAACGGAGGACATTTTGAATATTTCCTGTAACAGAGTGTTTGACGTCACGCTGGTACGTTCTGTTGCTGTATGTTTCCATTCCATGAGCACGTTATCATGATTTCATACGGGATACTCTACCTGTGCTGTTAGAACATGTGCCTTTGCAAGTACGACACATGTGGTTCATGCACGATTGAGCTCCTGCACATTTCAGTCGACGTGTTCGTACGCTTCTCAACAACAGATTCGGTAACCGATGGATTATTAGAGGCGGACCAATTCAATGGCCTCCACGCTCTCCTGATCTCAACCCTCTTGACTTTCATTTATAGGGGCATTTGAAAGCTCTTGTCTACGCAACCCCGGTACCAAATGTAAAGACTCTTCGTGCTCGTAATGTGGACGGCTGTGATACAATACGCCATTCTCCAGGGCTGCATCAGCGCATCAGGGATTCCATGCGACGGAGGGTGGATGCATGTATCCTCGCTAACGGAGGACATTTTGAATATTTCCTGTAACAGAGTGTTTGACGTCACGCTGGTACGTTCTGTTGCTGTATGTTTCCATTCCATGAGCACGTTATCATGATTTCATACGGGATACTCTACCTGTGCTGTTAGAACATGTGCCTTTGCAAGTACGACACATGTGGTTCATGCACGATTGAGCTCCTGCACATTTCAGTCGACGTGTTCGTACGCTTCTCAACAACAGATTCGGTAACCGATGGATTGGTAGAGGCGGACCAATTCAATGGCCTCCACGCTCTCCTGACCTCAACCCTCTTGACTTTCATTTATAGGGGCATTTGAAAGCTCTTGTCTACGCAACCCCGGTACCAAATGTAAAGACTCTTCGTGCTCGTAATGTGGACGGCTGTGATACAATACGCCATTCTCCAGGGCTGCATCAGCGCATCAGGCATTCCATGCGACGGAGGGTGGATGCATGTATCCTCGCTAATGGAGGACATTTTGAATATTTCCTGTAACAGAGTGTTTGACGTCACGCTGGTACGTTCTGTTGCTGTATGTTTCCATTCCATGAGCACGTTATCATGATTTCATACGGGATACCCTACCTGTGCTGTTAGAACGTGTGCCTTTGCAAGTACGACACATGTGGTTCATGCACGATTGAGCTCCTGCACATATCAGTCGACGTGTTCGTACGCTTCTCAACAACAGATTCGGTAACCGATGGATTGGTAGAGGCGGACCAATTCAATGGCCTCCACGCTCTCCTGACCTCAACCCTCTTGACTTTCATTTATAGGGGCATTTGAAAGCTCTTGTCTACGCAACCCCGGTACCAAATGTAAAGACTCTTCGTGCTCGTATTGTGGACGGGTGTGATACAATACGCCATTCTCCAGGGCTGCATCAGCGCATCAGGGATTCCATGCGACGGAGGGTGGATGCATGTATCCTCGCTAACGGAGGACATTTTGAATATTTCCTGTAACAGAGTGTTTGA
The DNA here is from genome assembly GCA_026315105.1 of Locusta migratoria. Taxonomy (NCBI): domain Eukaryota; kingdom Metazoa; phylum Arthropoda; class Insecta; order Orthoptera; family Acrididae; genus Locusta; species Locusta migratoria. Next base: position 941,829,652 of record CM048744.1, read on the forward strand.
CGTCACGCTGGTACGTTCTGTTGCTGTATGTTTCCATTCCATGAGCACGTTATCATGATTTCATACGGGATACTCTACCTGTGCTGTTAGAACATGTGCCTTTGCAAGTACGACACATGTGGTTCATGCACGATTGAGCTCCTGCACATTTCAGTCGACGTGTTCGTACGCTTCTCAACAACAGATTCGGTAACCGATGGATTGGTAGAGGCGGACCAATTCAATGGCCTCCACGCTCTCCTGATCTCAACCCTCTTGACTTTCATTTATAGGGGCATTTGAAAGCTCTTGTCTACGCAACCCCGGTACCAAATGTAAAGACTCTTCGTGCTCGTAATGTGGACGGCTGTGATACAATACGCCATTCTCCAGGGCTGCATCAGCGCATCAGGGATTCCATGCGACGGAGGGTGGATGCATGTATCCTCGCTAATGGAGGACATTTTGAATATTTCCTGTAACAGAGTGTTTGACGTCACGCTGGTACGTTCTGTTGCTGTATGTTTCCATTCCATGAGCACGTTATCATGATTTCATACGGGATACCCTACCTGTGCTGTTAGAACGTGTGCCTTTGCAAGTACGACACATGTGGTTCATGCACGATTGAGCTCCTGCACATTTCAGTCGACGTGTTCGTACGCTTCTCAACAACAGATTCGGTAACCGATGGATTGGTAGAGGCGGACCAATTCAATGGCCTCCACGCTCTCCTGATCTCAACCCTCTTGACTTTCATTTATAGGGGCATTTGAAAGCTCTTGTCTACGCAACCCCGGTACCAAATGTAAAGACTCTTCGTGCTCGTAATGTGGACGGCTGTAATACAATACGCCATTCTCCAGGTCTGCATCAGCGCATCAGGCATTCTATGCGACGGAGGGTGGATGCATGTATCCTCGCTAACGGAGGACATTTTGAATATTTCCTGTAACAGAGTGTTTGACGTCACGCTGGTACGTTCTGTTGCTGTGTGTTTCCATTCCATGATTAATGTGATTTGAAGAGAAGTAATAAAATGAGCTCTAACATGGAAATTAAGCGTTTCCGGACACATGTCCATATAACATATTTTCTTTCTCTGTGTGTGAGGAATGTTTCCTGAAAGTTTGGCCGTACCTTTTTGTAACACCCTGTATATAATTCGATAAGAAATTTTGTTCGACTCAGCAGTGACTTGTAGACCGTTAAGGCGCACGAATTTATCAGCCTGCTTCGACGTGGTCTTGTTTGAATGGGCTGGTTGATGTGCGGCCAGGGTCGTATTTACTAATTCCCTGTCCCATGCTGACGGAACTGCAGACAAGAGGAGATGGCAGCTATATAAGGATCGAGCATTGGCATCCGGTTCATACCTCGTATGATGTATTCTTTCCTTGACGATAGCTAGACTTGTCTTCCGGACTATGCAGTTGTACCACGTTTCTGTAGACATCAAGTGTCACAGAAATATACACTAAGAATCTGTGGGATTTCTACTGATATCGTGTTGCAGGTACTTATACCCGGCGAAGTAAAGCATTAGATGGCGACTCGCCTTAACAGCCATTGCAAATTCCATGCTCGAACTTTACTAACTAATGTAATACTCCGTTCTTCGTGGCGTTTATTGTATAAATCTTAAAAGCCTTTCGGCTGTAAGTAATCTACAGAAAAATATTAACAAGTCAATAATCAGAAGTAACTCGTCAAAACGTCTAGTCTTCAATGATACCAGCTTATTGTTCTATGGTACGCTCGTATACAGAAGGATGGAAAAACTGGTAGAAGCCGACCTCGGGGAAGATCAGTTTGGGTTCAGGAGAAATGTAGGAACACGGGAGGCAATACTCACTTTACGGCTTATCCTAGAAGATAGATTAAGAAAAGGCAAACCTACATTTCTAGCTTTTGTAGATGTGGAGAAGGCTTTTGACAATGTTGATTGGAATAAACTCTTTCAAGTTCTGAAGCTAGCAGCAGTAAAATGTAGGGAGCGTAAGGTGATTTACAACTTGTACAAAAACCAGACAGCGGTTTTCAGAGTTGAAGGGCATGAAAGGGATGCAGTGGTTGGAAAGGGAGTAAGACAGGGATGCAGTCTTTCTCCATTGTTATTCAATTTGTACATTGAGCAAGCTATAAAGGAAAGCAAGGAGAAATTTGGAGAAGGAATTAAAGTTCAGGGTGAAGAATTAAAAACATTGCGTTTTGCCGACGACATAGTAATTCTGTCAGATACAGCAAAGGACCTGGAAGAGCAATTGTCGAAGTATGTCAGGTAAAAATCGAAGAGGAAGACCAAGAGATGGATACAGTAAGCAGATTCAGACAGATGTAGGTTGCCGTTCTTATGTGGAGATGAAGAGGCTTGCTCAGGATAGGGTATTGTGGAGAGCTGCATCAAACCAGTCTCCGGACTGAAGACCACAACAAACAACAACTATCGTATATTGGAATTTTTTGTTGTGGACTACGAATCGTTGTCCTGTTAATATTTTTAAAGAGAACGTAAAGAGGAAACGCATGAAAACGCGTAATAACATACAATAATACCTATCAATCCGGTATGACATTGTCTAATTCAAAAATGTATGTGTTAAAGTCGCATAAAAATCTACGAAAACAATAAATTGGTAGGAACAGTTCCTAGAAAAGGTTTTATGATTTTCTCTTCTGGCTTACAGAGGATTTCTCTAAACAGGTGTTGATCTGTACATAGTTGTCAAAAGCCAAACTGAATATTGCAGTCCGATAATTTTATAGCGTGCTGAATTAGATCAATAAATGCTGTGATGCGCCAGTGGTTTGGGCACAACCACAAAAGTGGAACATAAAAATGGAAGCGCGAGTTGAAATAACTGTCAGTCAGAAATGCCATTAGATATAAATGACAGCCACACTTTATACTTCATTGATAGAGCTATTTTCGCTTCCAAATTTAATGGGAAATATTTCGTATTGTTCCAGATATGATTCGGTTTTTGTGTGTAATGAATTTAGTCCTACGAAGTGAGGTAAAGGTCACATCAAGTTTTTTTAGACTCAAATCTTCGTAATAAAACCTCAACGGTCGGAAAATAATGGGATTTGCTATTTATTACGCGAGTACTGTAATACAAAGGGAATTCATATGAAATTAAAATGAAATTTAACACCCAAGCATTATCAGAGCTCATTGCTTTCGAAGAAATGGAATCTGACGAAACTTTCTGGTGATGGAATGGACAGTTTGGCTAAACTATTTTTTCTGAGTCATAATCAGCCTTGTGACAGGCACATATGAGTAAATAACTACCTCATACTTCACTGGGCGTCATTTCCATCGTCTGCCATTAGCACCCACACTACTCACTTTTCTAATGTCAACACGGCAGTAGGATTTTTCCAGCTTCTGGAGTGAAACAAAGTTCTTTCTTGGCCAATACAATGCCCATTCGTCCGGCAGTATTAATTTTCTTTGTAAACACAATAAAATATCAGTCTCTTCTCTGAGCAACTACTTTGTTTGCCTTTCATTTAATACCCCCCCCCCCCCTTCTGCCTAACAACTTTTTTAAAAAGTATTTCCATTGAAAGATTGAGTCCAAAAAGCCTATGTCTCACTGCCACGATTCGAAACTGAAATTGATTACAAATATGGAAATATGCATAAGATTACCTGACATAGTCGGGTTTGGAGGCGATCTGATCATTTTATAGTTTTCAAAATGAAAAGCCAAGATCGCACATTAATAATTTATTAGATGACGACCGGTTTTGGTGCACTTTGTCACCATCATATGGTCACATATGTGTTATAAGCTGATCATCTTTGAGTATTATTGTAAGCTGTCATGTTTTTAACTTGTGTATTTTTATATAGTGACTAAGTGCAATGTTGCACTTGTTATTTTATACCAAATTTTTTTTAACAAGATGACCATCTTATAACATATATGTGACTAGATGATGGTGACACAGTGCACGGAAACAGGTCGTCGTTTAATAAATTATTAATGTGCGATCTTGGCTTTTCATTTTGAAAACTATAGGAAATATGCCTGTTAGTTACTCATTTATAACGAAACGTCTAGACGCATTGGGATGAAATCTGTAATGAAAATGTCACTGCCATAAGGCGCGTGATGGTGTATGCCTTACAGTGAGTAAGTTTCCAGAATGATATTTTCACTCTGCGGAGGAGTAGCGCTGATAAGCAACTTAATGACAGATTAAAATTGCCCCTAAAAGGGAACGTCCTGGGCTCATTGCCCGACCTATGTTACTATTTTAATCTGCCACGAAGTTTCAGTAAGTATATTTATTACTGATTATGAAACGGCTGGACGACGTTCGATAAAGTCAGAAATGCATATAGCTCGTACCCTGATTGACACACAGCTTGGTTGGTTGATGTGAGGAAGGGACCGAACAGCTAGGTCGTCCGTCCCACTGACTCACAGGCTATCGTTCATAAACCACCATGACACCATGAGATTAGCCATGTATCGACACTTTTAATGGATGTAGGAATAAGGTTTCTATTCTCCAAAAGCCCTCTGATGCACCGCAGAGGATACCTTGCATTACAATCCAATACAATTTGATGGATCATCCTGATAAGTATCAGTTTGGAGAATAATATATAAACTCTGGTTATGATAGCTCTGAAATGCCTATCTGAGAGATTCTTTGATTTTGGCCTGAATTGCTGCTTTAGGTCCAGCTTTCGGTGGAAGTCAATAATGCGATCGAGAGAATTGTGGTCGAAACGATGTGCCACAGGATATATTAATTATTCGTACCAGAGATTTGGAGAACAGAAAGGAGAAAGTATGGGGTTTAACAGGTTTAAGATATTTGCAAAAGGAGATGTTGACCATAGCTTTATTAGTTTATTATTCAGTCACTGACAAAATATCTATAGAAAGTGTAGCATGATGATAACGATTTTTTACAGTTTTTCAATTTTGTAACTTGATATGTTAAGCTATTGGATAAATTCTGCTAGCGGTTAAGATTGGTACACTAACCGAAACCGGTAGCTTTGAGTTATTAAAATAAACAGCAATGGTCAACATGTCATTTTGCAAATGTGGAAAATAATTTGTCGATATTGATCATGAGTGAGTTTATGATATGTTGTTGTTTTTGTTTTTGTGATCTTCAGTACGCAGACTGGTTTGATGCAGCTCTCCACGCTACCATGTCCTATGCAAGTCACTTCATCTGAGAATACGTTCGGCAACCTACATCCTTTTGAATCTGGTCACTGTATTCGTCCCTCGGTCTCCCTCTACGATTTTTACGCCAAACGCTTCCTTCTAATGCTAAATTGACAATTACTTGATGTCTCAGAATGTGTCCAACCAAACGTACCCTTCTCTTAGTCAGGATATGCCAAAACCATTTCTCTTCCAATTCTGCTTAGCACCTCATCATTAGTTACGTGATATACCCATCTAATCTTCATCATTCGTGTGTAGCACCACATTTCGAAAGCTTCTATCATCTTTTTGTCTGAACTCCTTATAGTCCACGTTTCACTCCCAACTATGCTACTCTGCAGACAAATGCTTTCACAAAGGACTTCCTAACATTTAAACTAATATTGGATGTCAACAAGTTTTGCTTTTTCAGAAACGCTTTTCTGCCCATAGCCATTCTGCATTTTGTATCTTCTTTATTTCGACTTTCAGAAATTATGTTGCTATCCAAGTAACAAAATTCATCTATTACTTTTATTGTTTCATTACTTAATCAAATTCCTTCAGCGTTGCCTGATTTTCTGACACTACATTCCATTACCTTAGTTTTACTCATGTTAACGTTTATCTTATACCTTCCTTTCAAGACACTGTACATTCCGTTGAATTGCCCTTCCAGATCTTTTGCTGTCTCTTTCAGAATTACTATGTCGTCAGAAAACCTCAAGGTTTTTATTCCCTCTCCTTAGTCTTAAATTCCCACTCCAAATTTCTCCTTGCACTCCTTCACAGCTTGCTCAATGTATAGATTGAACAACAATGGGGAAAAGCTACAACCTTGTCCTACCCCCTTCCCAACCACTGCGACCTTTTCATTACCTTCGACTCTAATAATTGATGTCTTGTTTTTGTACCTTTAGAATCTGAAAAAGTGTATTCCATTCAACATTGCCAAAAGCTTTCTCCAGATCCACAAATACTAAAAAAGTCGGTTTTCCTTTCTTAATCTATCTTAGAAGATAATTAGTAATATCAGTATTGTCTTGTGTGATCCTACATTTCTCCTAAATCCAAATTGATCTTCCCCAATGTCGGATTCCACCAGTTTTTCAATTCGTCTATAAATAACTCGTGTTAGTATTTTGCACCCATGACTTATTAAACTGATTGTTCTGTAATTATCACATTCGTCAGAACTTGCTTTCTTAGGTATTGGAATCACTATATTCTTCTTGAAGTCTGAGGGTATATCCCCCGTCTCATACTTTTTGCATACCATGTGGAATAGTTTGTACATGGCTGGCTCTCCTAACGATAATAGCCGTTCAGCCGGGATATCATCTACTCCAGAGGCCATTTTCTACTCAAATCTTTTAGTGCTCTGTCGAATTCTTTTCGCAGTATAGTATCTCCTCTCTCATTTTCCTCTACTTCAATTTCTAGAATACTGCCTTCAATTTTATTTCCATTGTACAGGTCTTTTACATATTCCTCCCACCTTTCAGCTTTCTCTTCTTTGGTTATTACTGGTTTTCCTTCTGAGTTCTTGACATTCATAGCGCTGCTCTTCTGGTCTCCAAATGCCTCTTTTTTCTCCCTATAGGCAGTATCTCCCCTAGTTATGCGTTCTTCTACTGTCTTGCATTTCTCCTCAAGCCACTAATGCATAACCAGTTTGCATTTCCTGTCAACCTCCTTTTTCAGACTACTCCCTTTTGCCTGCTTCACTTGATGCAGTTTTATATTTTTTATCCAAAGATTTCTGTTAGGCCTTGTCCTTCTGCCTATATGATCCTCTGCGGCTTTCACTACTCTCTCTCAGAGCTCCCCATTCTTCTTCTACTGTATTGCTTTCCACCCGTTTCATACAACCCTTGCTTAATGGTTCCTCAAAAACTCTCAACCACATCTGGTTCGTTTAATTTGTCCAAATCGTATCTCCTTAATATTCTTCCTTTTTGAGATATATTAACACGAGTTTGTGATCAAAACAATTTGTGGACGGGGGTTGAGAGGGAGGGTGGCAAGAGATAAGGTGACATGCTTTTCCGGCGCCAGTAGATTTCTCTCGGACAGCCATTGTTTGAAGTTGTCAGTGCAACAACGTTGTTGTTGTTATGGTCTTCAGTCCGGAGACTGGTTTGATGCAGCTCTCCACCCTACTCTATTTCGCCAGTCTCATACACCCTACAGACCAATTCAAATAGTTTTGTCATGGCTGGCTCTCCCAGAGACTTTAGTAGCTCTGAGGGTATGTCATCTACTCCTGGGGCCTTGTTCCGACCTAGGTCTTTCAGGGCTCTGTCAAATTCATCTCTCAGTATAGTATCTCCTATTTCATCTTGATATACTTCCTCTTCCCTTCCTACAACATCGTCTCTAAGTTCATTTCCTTTGTAGAGCTGCTCTATGTACTCTTTCCACCTTTCAGCTTTCCCTTCTTTGCTTAGAACTGGTTTCCCATCTGAGTTCTTGATATTCGTAGAGTTGCTTTTCTTATCCCCAAATGTCTCTTTTATTTTCCTGTAGGTGGTATCTACTTTTCCCCTTCTTATACATTCTTCTACAGATTTGCATTTGGCTTCTAGCCATTCATGCTTAGCCATTTTACACTTCCTGTCAATCTCATTTCTTAGTCGTCTGTACTCCATTTTGCCTGTTTCATTTACTGCATTTTTATATTTTCTCCTTTCATCAATTAAATTTAGTATTTCTTGTGATATCCAAGGATTTTTTGTAGGTCTTGCCTTTCTACCTATTTTGTCCTCTGCTGCCTTCACTATTTCATCTCCCAATGCCATTCCTCTTCTACTATTTTCTTTCCCCCGGTTTCTGTCAATTGTTGCCTAAATCTCCCTCTGAAATTCTCCAGCACTTCGCGTTCCTTCAATTTATCTAAGTCCCATCTCTTTATTTTCCTACCTTTCAGTTTTTTCAAATTTCAACGTTATTTTTTCTTTTTTAAATTAACTTTGTTCTTTTTAAATACTAACATGGTTGTCACACAGGTAAAATGATGGTAAATTTTGTGTCCATCTATTTAGAAAATATTAATGATTCTTGTTGTCGACTTAGTCACTTCTTCCCGATCATTGTAACTGATGAATCAACAATGGCTGAAAAAACTTGCATCATAGTTTAAAGTAGAAATTTGCACTGGAAATTATTTGCAGTACTAGCTGCTATAACCACTATTGCCCGGAAATATATGCATCTTTCAGATTCATATTAGAAACGAAAAGAAAATTCGGAAAGGATTTCATCTTGCTGTAGTCCTGCAAACAGCTTAGAAATTATGAAACAGTAAAACAAAGAAGTATGCATAATGTACAAAAATGTAACTGCAGTATCCTAAGAAAGAAAAATGGTAATAAAATACACATGACGTATAACATTAATTTAATTCAAAACTTGACTATAAACAATATTTAGTGTCTCTTGTTCTTCGTTTCCTGTCTATCGGCTTCTACTATCTGTAACACAGCTTGCTCTTTATTCACATGAAGTGATAAGTGCTATCGACAAGGGACCTCAAATCGATTCTTTATTTCTGCATTTCCAGAAGGCTTTTGACACTGTACATTACAGCGGCTTCTAATGGAATTGCGTGCTTATGGAAAATCGCCTCAAATGTGCGATTGGATTCACGATTTCCTATCAGAAAGAACACAGTTCGTAGTAATTGACGGTAAGTCATCATGTAAAACAGAAGTGATATCTGGCGTTCCCTAGGGAAGCGTTATAGGTCCTCTACTCTACCTTGTGTTTATAAAACGATTTAGGAGACAATCTGAATAGCTCCCTTAGACTGTCGTTTATCGGTTAGTGAAGTCAACAGAGGATCAAAAGCAACTTCAAAGCGATTTAGACAAATTTCTACATGGTGTGAAAATTGGCAGTTAACACAAAATAATAATGAAAAGTGTGAAGTAATACACATGAACACTAAAAGAAATCCGCTGAAATTCAATTACACGATAAATCAGTCAAACCTTAAGGCCGTAAATTGTACCAAATACCTGGGAGTTACATTTAAAAACAACTTAAACACACAGAAAATATTGTGGGGAAGGTGAACCAAAGGTTACGTTTCATTGGCAGAACGCTTCGAAGATGCAACAGCTCCAGCAAAGTGACTGCCTACATCACACTTGTACGTCATATCCTGGAGTACTGTTGCCCAGTGTGGGACCTACACCAGTTAGGACTGACGGAAGACATTGAGAAGGTTCAGAGAAGGCCAGCTCGTTTTGTTTTATCACGTTACAGGGGGAGAAAGCGTCACGGAAATGTTGCACGATTTGGGGTGGAAATCATTGAAAGAAAGAAGTTATTCGTTCGGCGAGATCTATTTACGAAATTTCAATCACCGACATTTACTTCTGAATGTGAAAATATTTTGCTAGCACCCAACTATATAGGGAGACATGACAATCCCAATAAAATGACAGAAATCAGATCGAAAACGGAACGATTTAGGTGTTCTTTCTTCCCGCGCGCTATTAGAGAATGGAACGGTAGAGAAAGGTTATGAAAGTGGTTAATGAACTCTCTGCCAGGCATTTAAATATAATCAAATTCTCTAACCACCGAAAATTTCTAACCCGCCATAAAGTCTAGGGACTAATGACCTCAGCATATTTTATCATAGAATGAAGGCTTTCACGGCAGGTGTCGTCATTAATTAAAGCTTCCGGGCTGAGATGCCGTGGTCCATATATGAAACTTTTCCCTGACGTTTCGCCCTCGTCTGCGGAAGGCATCCTCGGAAGTAAAGCGGCGTACTGCAACGAGAGCGCGACTAAGTGTCGTATATATAGGCAAAATAGAGGGCGCTGCTGTCAGTCACGTGGTGTCGGCTGTGCTGTGGTCTCTGCTATTGCCAACCTCCTCGATTGAAATTAATCGATCGTCATGCTGTTGCTGCAGTGTTGACATCCATATCTTATCAAGTTTGAAACCTTCCTGTTTTTTGTTAAAATTATTTCGGTGTTTAAAAATCTCAATGGCCTCAATGGCGCATAATAATGCGACGTCTTTGCTATGACGGACGTCTCGTTAAATTTTATTTCGTGGTCACCTTCTTGATACACGTGTTCCGCTACAGCCTCAGTATGTCCGAGGCGGCAGTTCCTTTTGTGTTCGCTCAGACGAGTGTTGACACATCTTTTAGTTGTACCTATATAAACTTTTCCACAACACAGCACAGCCGACACCACGTGACTGACAGCAGCGCCCTCTGATTTTCCTATATATACGACGCTTACTCGCGTTCTCGTTGCATTACGCCGCTTTACCTCCGAGGATGCCTTCCGCAGACGAGGGCGAAACGTCAGGGGAAAGTTTCATATATGGACCACGCCATCTCAGCCCGGAAGCTTTAAGTAATGATCTCAGCATATTTGTCCATTAAGTTTGCAAACATGTGATCTCTTTTTGATAATATTCTGTTGGAAAATATAAAGACACACCCAACATAAGATTTACAGTGGAAGTAGAGAAGGACGGGAAGCTACCCTTCTTAGACGTGTTGGTTGAACGAAAATCAGATGGACGACTTGGACACTCTGTGTACAGAAAGCCGACGCATACAGGCTCGTATCTGAATGCCCATCCCACTCAGAAGAAAGCTATGCTGAACACCTTGGTACACAGAGCAAGGATTATTTCAGACGAAAACCACCTCGACTCTGAGATCAACCACCTGAAGAAGGTCTTCAGAAATAATAGATATTCCTCCCGTGATATTAGGTCCACACTGTCGAGGAAACCTCGACAGGATGCTATTTCAATAAATCAAGAGGACCAACACATCGCGCGGCTTCCATACGGCAGTACAACAAGTAGTAAAATCGGAAGAGTCCTAAATAGGCAGGGGATCCAACCTGTCATTCGTCCTCCCAAGAAGATGAAAGAAATGATGCCACCCATCAAAGACAACCTCGGTCTGAGAGTGCCGGGAATATACAGCATTCCGTGCGAGTGTGGCAAAAATTACGTGGGGTCATCAATAAGAACTGTTTCTGAACGCTGCGTTGAACATCAGCGTCACCTGAAATACAGGCATTTAGAAAAATCTGCGGTGGTTGAGCACAGCCTGTTAAATAAACACCGGATTTTGTTTGAAGAAACGAGAGTACTGGCTCACGCTTCCAACTACTGGGATTCTGTCATCAGGGAGGCGATTGAAATCAGATTATGTGATAATAATATCAATAGAGACTCCGGATATGCACTCAGCAATGCATGGAAGCGAGCACTGGAGAAGGAGAAGGAACAGAGGTTGCTAACAACGCGGAATAGAGTGCGCTAGAATATTCTAGGTGGTTAGATGGCACCACCCGAGTACGCGCCATTACCGCTATGACGTAAGCTAGCCAATGAGAAGCCGTCTCCTGGTTATATAAGCGGACGCCTCCAGTTCACGGCAGCCCCCCTCCCAATGTGGCTTCCGACCATCCTTCTCTGCGGACGACCAGCTCCTTCGCCTGACTCATCTCCTCTCCATCCAACTCAACTCCTGTCGCTCCGCAATTTTTGTATCCCTCGACATCCAAAAAGCCTACGACCGAGTATGGCATTCCGGTCTCCTCTTCAATATCCAGCTCTACGCCCTTCCCATTAATTACGTCCGCCTCGTCGCTTCCTTCCTTACCTGCCGCCCCTCCTATGTCACTGTCTGCAACTCCCACTCCTGTATGTTCTACCCCTCCGCCGGGGTGCCCCATGGATCAGTCCTCTCTCCCCTCCTCTATCTCCTCTACTCTGCCGACATGCCTCAACCCCAACCTCCCGTCTATCTCCTCCAATATGCTGACGACACCGCCTTCCTGGCCCTCGCCCCCTCCCTTGCCTGTTCCCAGGTTTTCCTCCAGTCCCACCTCACCGAGTTCGCCTCCTGGTGTAACCGGTGGCTCCTCTCTGTCAATCCAGACAAATCCCAGGCAATAGTCATAGGTCGTACTACCCGCTCCTTCCGCCTCCACGATTTCTATCTTACCCTCCACAACCGCCCATTCCGTCACACCCCCACCCTAAAATACCTTGGCCTTACCCTTGACCGCCAACTGTCCTGGACTCCATACCTCAAATCCCTCCGTGAGAAAGCTCTGTCCCGCCTCAACCTCCTTAAACTCCTTACCGGCCGGACGCGGGCCTCCACCCTACCACCTCCTTCACACCTATAAATCAATCATGTGCCCCGTCCTTTGTTCCTTCCACCCTCCCTGGATATCGGCCCCTCCTACTTTATACAAATCCCTCCAGATCCTACAACGCCACGCCTTCCGCCTCGCATACCGTATCAGACTCTCTTCCCCCACGCGGATCCTCTATGACCTAATCCCCTTCCCTCCTCTCCTACAACACCTCGAACATCTCCGGCTCCTTTACACATCCCACAAAATCGAGTCCCAAAACCCTCTTGTCTACCCTATTCTCACAAATCCCGGGCCTCTGCCACGCCTCCGCCAAACCGTTCCTCCTGGTCTTCACCTACATACGCTCCGTATCCTCTCCCAGGGCAATTTCCGCACCCTTCCTCTACCGGATACCGAACTTCGTCCCGATATCTATCCGTCCTATCAACTGTGATCCCTTCCCCGTAGCATCAGCACCCCTCCCCTCTCTCCCGTCCCATTTCCTTCCCGCCCGCTTGGCTACCCCTCTCCCATGCCCAGAGTCTCGTCATTCCTTCTCTTCCCTCCTTACTCTCTCTTCCCTCCCCTTCTCCCCCTCCCCCGCACTTCCCCCATCCCTGTCCCACCTCCCCCCCTCCGTCCCCCTCCCCACCCCCTGCGGGGGCGACTCGACTTTTTACCATCATGTACAGTGCCAGGGTGTCCAGTGTCGTGTGCTTTTTAATCCGTGCCTCCGTGTTCGCCGTCCGCAAGTTTTATTCTGTGCACTGTTCAGTGTCTTCGTGTTCTGTCCTTAGTGTTTCTACAATGTACTTTTAACTCGTCACCGTGGCCAACTATTTTTACTGACTATGTGTGTTTTTTTTTTTAACTACTCGTCTGTTTATCGTTCCCTGATACATGTTTGTCCCGTTTTGTCCATGTCGAAAACTCAGCGTGTAAATAGTTTTAACATTCCACAATTTTGTTTCTCTTTTTATACTTTATCTCTTATTGTCAATTTATGTATGTCACTTGGCTGAAGAGCAGCCACCGCAGCTGCTGCCAGCCTGCCAGCTGTTTACAGTTGGCTTGAAAACACAATAAAGGAAAAAAAAAAGTTCACGACAGTCAGTTTTACCCCTGACGACGACTATGGAGGATATAGTCGAAAGCTTGGGCTCCTACCCATATTTGACGCGGCAAGAACACCGAGAGGATTTTACGCAAGAACTACGTCGCAAAAGTCTTCGTACTCATAAAGACACATAGTTCCTCGAGGATTTGCAGCTGTTGTCAAAGTCAATGGTGAGCCATCTCCTTACTAACAAGTAGGTGCTAGGTACTCGCGTTATTTCGCCAGCCCTGTAGCTGCAGTGTGCAGCTGCCCTCGCACTGTGGCTGGGCGGGTATCGAGCGCCCGCCGCAGTTCCAGGAAGAGGACCCGTCGCCTTCTGGGAAGCGCGCAGCCCACGCCAGCCGGCAGGTTCGCAGAACGCCTGCGCGGGAGCGCGGCCCCCTGCTCTGTAGGCAACCCGCCGCACCTGTTGAACCGCCACGGCGACACCCCTTGCTGGTTGCTTAACCGAGCCACCCAGTCGCATCACACGTTCTGAATCTGATTTTAATGCGACGTCTATTAATTACGTGACCCGATTTGGGCGTTTTTTCGATCCCTCTCCCTCCTCGGCGAGATGAGGTATTTCACGTAATTTGCGATCTTAATTAAAATAAAATAATGTTTTGCGAAGATGCCAAAAAACTTTTATTAATTGTTGATGACCCTTTTCCGACACTGATAAGATATTAGACTTGTATTATTACCGTATGGATTAGGGATCAGTCAAAATGTACAGCCACGGCGTATTGGCCAAGAGCATTGGTCCTCTGACGGAAAATCTAAATAGCTCTCTTAGGTTGTTTGCAGATGACGCCGTCATTTACCGTCTAGTAGAACCATCTGAAGATCAAAATCAACTGCAGAACCTGGTGTCAAAATTGGCAATTGACTCTAAATAATGAGAATTGTGAAGTCGTCCACATGAGTACGAAAAGAAATCCGTTAAACTTCGTTTACAAGCTAAATCAATCAAAAGTGAAGGCCGTGAACTCCACAAAATACCTAGGAAATACTATTACTTCAGACTTAAATTGGAAAGAACACGTAGATAATATCGTGGGAAGGGCGAACCAGAGACTGCGTTTTATTGGCAGAGTCCTTAAAACAGACAACAGTACTACAAAACAAACTGCATACACTACGCTTGTCCGTCCACTTTTGGAGTATTGCTGCCCAGTGTGGGTTCCTTACCAGGTGGGTCTGACGGAGGACATCGAAAGAGTCCAAAGAAGGGCAGCTCGTTTCGTATTGTCACAATACAGGGGTGACAAATGTTCAAATGTTTGTAAATCTATCGGACCAAACTGCGTAGTCATCAGTCCGTAGCTTACAAACTACTTAAACCTAAGTAAACTAACCTAAGGACAAATACACACACACACACACACACACACATGCCCCAGAGAGGACTCGAACCTCCACGGCGAGCAACCGCGCGCTCCGCAGCGAGGTGCTTTACACCGCTCGGCTACTCCACCGCGGCTTGCGAAGGTCCCAAAACACTCTTTTTAATAGTTGATGACCAGTTTCAGCATTGATAAGATGTTAGAAATGTATTATTACTGTATGGATCAGTTCTACAAGAGAAATGTAAATGTATCAACGTATCTATGACCAAAAGATGGTACCTTTGTGTTCCGGAACCGATCGTTAATACTAGAAATTATGATCTTGGTAAAATGTGATATCATTTGAGTCGTGAGATTTGCGTCGACGCCGGCCGCAGTGGCCGAGGAGACTGAGGCGCTTCAGTCACGGTCTGCACGGCCACTACGGTCGGGGGTTCGAATCCCCCCTCGGGCATGGATATTTGTGACGTCCTTAGTTGTAGGTAGTTCATAAGTAGTTTGTAAGTTTAGGGACTGATGACCCCGTAGTTAAGTCCCTTAAGCTTAACAAACATTTGAACATTTTTTGCGTCGACCCACCTGCACTCACCACTCCACCCCCCACATTTTTTTTTTTTTTTATTTATTTATTTTTTTTTTTTAAATTCATATTTTCAGTGAAACACGCAATCAAGCGCCCAAAAATTGAAATTATCACGATCAACTGAATGCTGCATTTGCATGTTAATAAGTGAAAAATATCTGATGAAGTAAATATCGTGATTTATAAGTCATATTTTCCGCCAATTTTGACCTACGGATCAACATGTTCACACAGATGTTTACACACTTATGGGATTTAACTACAGGGCCATCAGTCCCTAAACGTACAAACTACGTATGAACTAGCTTATACTAAAGATGGCACAAACATCCATGCCCGAGGAGAGATTCGAACCCTCGACGGGGAACGGCCTCGCTCATCGTAGCATAGCGCCTCAATGCGCTTGGTCGCTCCGTTGCGGCCTTACCGATCAAAATGTTGGACAAAGAAAGATCTAAGCAGAACAAAAGTAACATAAAAACGCCTTCTAAGAGGATAAAGGATAGGATAAGGAATACAATAATACGAACTACATTACACATGAAGTGAGAAGCCCATGCTGCTCAGGACGTGCGTTTCGCGTATTTCGAGTGTCAACTTCGGTTCGCAATATCTCGGGTTTTAATAGGCGTATTGCGAAGCAATCAACGCCGTTGTTTGCGTGATTAAAAAAATGTTCAAATGTTTGTACAACTTATGGGACTTAACTACGGGGTCATCAGCCCTAAGCTTACAAACAACTTATGAACTAGCTAAGACTAAAGACGGCACAAATATCCATGCCCGAGGGGGGATTCGAACCCCCGACCGTAGTGGCCGTGCTGACCGTGACTGGAGCGCCTCAGTCACCTCGGCCACCGCGGCCGGCGTTTGTGTGATTTGTCATGTTATAGATTACTGATGAAATAATATAGTGTGTCCATTTAAAAACATGTAAGTTTGTATTAACAATCACAAATGCTTTGCCGGCCGTGGTGGCCGAGGGGATTGAGGCGCTCCAGTCACGGTCTGCACGGCCACTACGGTCGGGGGTTCGAATCCCCCCTCGGGTATGGATATTTGTGCCGTCCTAGTTTGTAAGTAGTTAATAATTAGTTTGTAAGTTTAGGGATTAATGACCCCGTAGTTAAGTCCCATAAGCTATACAAACATTTGAACAAATGCTTTCGTTTTAGAACGTTTCAAAATATTTACAATCATGAGACCCCTTCCTTACATTGATACCGATAAAGTCGTTCTACAGTAACTGTTGTTGTTCCAGAGATATTTTGAATGTTCAACATAAATTGAACACTCTGTATAGGAGGAGGAAATGAACAGAAAGGGGAGAGAAGAAGAATGAGAGATGGGGGTAGTGGCAGACAGGTAAAAGGTGACGAACAGTGGGAGGGGGGAGGAAATGGCACACATTTTCAAAACATCTATTGAGTTTTGGTGAAGGAAAAGTAACATTTGATGCTACTACCAAATTGTGATCAGTTAAAAACCGTAATTGGCTTTGCGAACGTGCTGTTTTAGTAGCAAAACACACCAGCGTCAATGCAATCAACCATGCAATTCAAAAACAAATTCCAGGAGATTCTGTTTCCTACAATTGATTGATAGCGTCATGAATGCATACGAAGTTGTTAATTATCCAATGGAGCTTTTAAATTCATTGTATATTCCTGGTGTGCCAGTGCGTAAATTGTCACTCAGAGTCGACGTGTCAATTACTGTCCTGCGATACAGTAATCCACCTTGATTGTGTAATGGAACAAGACTCACTGTGAAGAAAATGATGCCGAATAACATCGATGTTACTATTCGTACTGGAAAGCCGAAACCACAGGCATGCCATCGGATTTCAAACGACTGCAGTCCACCATTCGAATTGCATACTTGCAAGGTCAGTCATTTCATTTGTGCGGATTGAATACAGAAAATGGATGTTTTCGAAATTTCCAGCTGTATATTGCGTGCGCACGGGTAGGAAAACCAAGACATTATTCGTTGTTGCTGAAGACGGAAAAAGTAACGAGCCAATATCTCTCAATCTAAGGAAATTAAAAACGTACTTGTACTTTATATTCAGTTATGATGTAACAAAATGGAAAAGCATATCAGAATAGAAGATACGTTTCGCATACAGACGGAAATTTAAATGGTACAGATAACTACTGTACTTCATTAAGTAGCAAATGCATAATAATTACGTACAAGTAGAGAATTACAATGAAACAAACTTTTGGAGCACAGCAGCAAATGTCTCTCATGCAGAAAGTCGTTGCTGTGGAAAAAAAAAAAAAAAAAAAAAAAAAAAATGAGCGTATGGCTTTCTTGGCCGGGAGATCCCTTGCGGGATTGTTCGGCCGCCTTAGGAAGTAAAGGAAGAAGGATGGGAAAGAATGGATTGACAGTGGCCGCATTTGGGCATTGATATTAAGCAATAGCGTCAAGTGAAAATGTAAGCCGGACCGGGATTTTTTTTTTATTGAATGAAAAAAAAAAAACCCCATTATCTGATTTTAAACGAAAACTATCTTCCTGGAAAATGGAGCAGTAGAAAAAAGCTGCCACACTGAAAATAATCTGTTCTTGCCGAATTCTCAACAGCAGATAAATAAATGAAAGAATATGTTCTTCTTGTATCAACTGATAGTAAATCTTCCCTTTGACTCGAAATGTGAAACATACATTCTTCTGTAAACATGCGTTGGGAAACCGCAGAAATTGAGGCATAATAACGTCGTCATGTAGAGTGCGTACGTGACACGAGTTGTCGAGAAATCACTGAATTGTGTATCGCAGAAAGTTAGCGAAGAGCTTCTTGTAGTTCTTTCTCTTCATAAGATTTTGGTGCTGTGTATGGAGGTACAAGTGGAAACCATATTTGCTTTTCGCTTCTTCTGTCAGTATGTAGTATAAAGCGTGCCCTTTTATCCATTTCTTTTCGTGGCTGGGTAGGGCATGTCGCTGGGGGTTTAGAAGCCACCCGTGCTCGCCTCCGGTCCGTCTCAAATTCCCACATGTCGCACGCTATGTTTGTAGCGCCCCTATTGTCCACGCCCTCTTACACTCGCCATTACGGATTCCCGTGCGAGGTCGGACGAATTATCGCATCTGCGGTGAAATAACTGAAGCAAACGCCGTCGTCGCGTGTAAATACTTATTGTATTGGTGTGGTGCTGTTCTTTCGGACGTCCGAAAGAACAGACACCACACCAATACAATAAGTTAGTCTTTTAATTTGACGCCGCGTGGGCGACTTACGTGCCAATGATGATGGAATGATAATGATTAGGACAACACACAACACCCAGTCCCCTGCCGGGAATCGAACCCGGGCCTTCTGAATGGTAGTCAGCGAGCTACGGAGGCGGACGGTCGTTGTGGAAAGCGTTCTCGATAAATTCGTACAGACGCCCTCGCAATACCTTTTGCTTCGACATAAATTAAATGAGTATCGCATAGTTCAGCAATACTTCCCTTCCATCCTAAAACTTGACAGAGTTGCAATAACGTCTGCACAGGTTACTCGACTTCTGTCGTCGCGCGCGCCGCCGGCGGCCGGTGGCGGATGCACTCCAGTCACGGTCAGCATGGCCACTACGGTTGGGGGTTCGAATCCCCCCTCGGGCATGGATATTTGTGTCGTCCTAGTTCGTAAGTAGTTAATAATTAGTTTGTAAGTTTAAGGACTGATGACCCCGAAGTTAAGTCCCATAGACTATACAAACATTTGAACATTTTTTTTTGTCGTCGCGCCGCGCGGGAGTAGCCGAGCGGTCTGGAGCGCCTCGTTGCGGAACTCGTGGCCTCCCACGTCGGAAGTTCGAATCCTCCCTCGGGTATGGCCTTAGTTTAACTTCGTTTAAGTAGCTTGCAAGACTAGGGACTGATGACCACCGTAGTTAGGTCCCATAGAATTACAAACATTTTTTTTTCTTTCGTCGCTTGGCGTATCACAATGATGCAGCCACTCAGGCCGTAGTTGCCTATGTGTTTACGATTCACGCTCGCGGTGCCAATACGCGCAGCGGACAAAAACAGGAACGTATTGCTTACGTACGTTCACTGTAAGGCGTCTAATTTTCCAAAAACATTTTCCTGAGATGAAGTATTTCATTTCTGGGACAAATGTAGGAAATAAGCAAACGTGTTACTAGACTTTTTCCGCCGCGGTGGAGAAGCCGAGCGGTCTTAAGCGTTTCGCTGCGGTTGCTCGTCGTGGAGGTTCGAGTCCTTCCTGGGGCACGGGTGTGTGTGTGTGTGTGTGTGTGTTGTCCTTAGGTTAGTTTACCAAGGTTTAAGTATTTTGTAAGCTACGGACTGATGACCACGCAGTTTGGTCCGATAGATTTATAAACATTTGAACATTTGAAGACTTTTTCCTCAAGCTCACCGAGATATAAAGATTACGTGACATCGTCTGGTCTGGAGGCGATCAATTCGTTTTATAGTTTCCAAATGATATGCCAAGATCACAAACTAACAATTTATTAACCGAGGACCGATTTCGGTGAACTGTGTCACCATCATCTGGTCATATATATATTTTATAAGCTGGTCATCTTGTTAAAAAATTGCGTATAAAATAACAAGTGCAACATTGCACATAGTCACTATATAAAAAATACATAAGTTCAAAACATGACAGCTTACAAAATACCCTGAGCTGTTGTTGTTGTGGTCTTCAGACCAGAGACTGGTTTGATGCAGCTCTCCACCCTGCTCTATCCTGAGCAAGCCATCTCCTCATAAGAACGACAACCCACATCCACTTGAATCTGCTTACTATACGCGTCTCTTGGTCTCCCTCTGCGATTTTTACCCCACACACTTCCCTCCAACGCTAAATTCACAATTCCTTGATGTCTAAGAATGTGTCCTACCAATCTATCCCTTTTTAGTCAAGGTATGCCAGAAATTCCTTTTCTCCCCAATTCGGTTCAGTACCTCCTCATTAGTTACGCGATCCACCCACCTAATCTTCAGCATTCCTCTGTAGCACCACATTTCAAAAGCCTCTGTCCTCTTTCTGTCCACACTGCTTATCGTCCATGTTTCACTCCCATACAAGGCAACACTCCATACAAATGCCTTCAGAAAGGACTTCCTTAGGCTTAAATCAATATTCGATGTTAACAAATTTCTCTTTTTCAAAAACGCCTTTCTACCCATTGCCATTCTGCATTTTATATCATCTGTACTGTGACCATCATTTGTTATTTTACTGCCCAAGTAACGAAACTCATCAACCTCCTTTATTGTTTCGTTACCTAGTCTAATTCCTTCAGCATCACCTGATTTTCTTACACTGCACTCCATTACCCTAGTTTTACTCTTGTTAATGTTCATCTTATATGCACCTTTCAGCACACTGTCCATTCCGTTCAATTGCTATTCCAGGGCCTTTGCTGTATCTGACAGAATTACTATGTCGTCGGCAAAACGCAATGTTTTTAATTCTTCACCCTGAACTTTAATTCCTTCTCCAAATTTCTCCTTGCTTTCCTTTATAGCTTGCTCAATGTACAAATTGAATAACATTGGGGAAAGGCTACAACCCTGTCATACTCCCTTTCCAACCAGTGCAACCCTTTCATGCCCTTCAACTCTGACAACCGCTGTCTGGTTTTTGTACAAGTTGCAAATAACCTTACGCTCCACAAACATAAATTCGTTTTCCGCATGTTCCTATGTCAATAAATGACAATGCAATTGAATGGTAAAAGGGGTCTTTTGGGTGTTACTGTGCGCCGACATCGGCCAACATGCCAACAGGCCAACAGGCCACATGTTCCTTTCCCAATGCCAACAAGGCAATATACATAACACAGGCCAGCGAAAACAGTATGAGATAGATGTGAGCGCTGTCATTGCTCGCACTGTCACTCGTCCCAGCACCCCTCGCCTTCGCGTGAGCGGCTAGACTACCTACAACACTCCCATGTTGTGCCCTGTTGCTGATCCGTCCCCTTGGTTAATGTCGGAACACATTGACACGTAATATTTTCAGATTTTTACCATTCAATTGCATTGTCATTTATTGACATAGGAACATGCGGAAAACGAATTTATGTTTATAGTTCAGGGTGTGACAATTTGCACGACATATTTTTTCTCATTTATGACTCACCCTGTATAAAGCTGAGTGTCTGTAATGCATACAGATCTACAGTTTTGTTCCAATCTTTTTGAAATGTTGTACACTTCAGCTACAATCAATGAGCACGGTCGCCGTAAGTGTAAGAATAACGTACGATATATAGTTCACGAGATATAACGTCATGAACAACGAGATACGCGAAAAACTACCGCATTTAGTGACAATGCTGCTCATTTTCTCCTAAACCACTGGACCGATTTAAACCATATTTGGTACACACATTTCTTGCCGCGAGGTAACAATTGGTTTACGGTTAAGAATGAAGATGTGACGTCATAAACAATAGGAATTGCAAAAAAAAACTGGCACATAATGCGGCGAGACTTTATGAATTCACTATAAGAGAATGAGAGTACTTAGCGACTTGCAACAAACTTTAAACCTAATTTCAAACCTTTATTAATCTTTCTCTCGCTGACAACCATAGCAAAATGATGAAAAGAAAAACGTGTCTCACTTACTTCTTGTCCGCTGTTCTTGGAGTAAAACGTTACAATATATAATTTGTACACTACAAATTATAGCCACAGGAAATTTTATAGACAGTATACACACATATGGTTAAGTGTACCTTTTGAATTGTATCGCAGTACGACACGTAGTTCCTGAGATATGAGCACATAAGCAGTAGCGTTCCGCTGTTCATGGACTAAAACTACGCCAGTCAGTATGACGTTACAATTTTTAATTTCTCACTACAAACTGTAGCCGCATGAAATTTTGCAGGCAGTATACATACATATAGTTGAGTGTATCTTCTAAATTGTATCACAGTACGACACGTAGTTCATGAGATATGAGCACATAAACAGTAATGTTCATGCAAGACTGCCCCATCATGCACCTCTTTACAGCTAATTGAATTCCCAAGAGATTTTACAGACATACAGCCCTTATACAAATACATGATAAATGGGAGGAATAAATACATAAATACCCGGGCAACGGCGGGTTTTCAGTTAGTGTCCAATAAGAATAAAAACCCTCTAAATCGCTAAAACTATATGTATTGATTAAGACGTTTCGGTATCTGCCATCATCAGATCTAAAAACGTCTGAACTTTCACAGTAAAGTTCAGAGGTTTGTAGATCTGATGGTGGCAGATGCCGAAACGTCTTAATCAATAAATATAATTTTAGCGATCTAGAGGGTTTTTATTCTTATCGAGAAAATGATGATTACATACTGGTTCAGAAAATTCGTTTCCTTTATTATATTTTCATGTCCACCACGACGTGTTGCGAGACTTCCGCGTGCTTGCAGGAGCCGCACACTATATTAGGAAGGTGTAGCAGTTTCTTTGCCTCTTAAGCGTAGAAGCACCTGTCCTTTATAGATGTACATATACAACAAACGCTATCGATTACAGCACTGACCGCTGAGGCAACCTCTAATTAATCATTCCCTAATAAGCTCCAAGGCCGCAATTAGCGTTTGGGTAACAGAGTTTCACAGTGATACTAAATCACGTGTTTTGTAACGTTGGCGGACAACTACTTTGTCTCCGTTAAACTGAATTAAAATGTGCCGAGGATTTGTCGTTTTTGGTGTCTGACTTTGGGAATATTTATTCAGCTCTACCTGGTGACCTAGATCCATCACACACACACACAAACACACACACACACACACACACACACACACACACACACACACACACACACACACAAGAACTCTGATGACAGCCGAAATTACTACAGATCCATTTCAAACTGCGAGATAAATACCGATATCACTCACAGTAATTAATATTGCTATGAAAGGAAACAATCCGGCAATTAGCGAAAAATTTTTCACAATTAATTTGAATAAAAATACAATTACCATAAATTAAACGAGCGTAGAAAATATGTGACTTGATGAGACTGTTTGACTCGCCTTTTATAATCCTTCAACGTTTCAGTTCAGTACTGGCATACCGTCTGAACGCTCAGTATTAATAAAGCTGCTTCTCTTCTCTCCAAAGGTTTCATTAAAGTTTCCTTAAGGTGGCAACCTGCTTACGAGTAGGCGAGATCGAGTGGTAATCAGTGCCTGTCACTTTTCGTTACTGCGATACTTAGAGAATCGTTAGGACACACAGCGACTTTATTGGCAGAGCTTCGGGTGGTGGACACATGTTCGCGATGCAGTCTGAGAATATCCACAAGGAAAAGCATACTATCCTTTAATAGGTGAATAAAGTCTTTTATCGTTGACCGGCTTTGCCCGACTGTGCATTTTTTCATTCTTATTCTACTCCTTCTTCCCCCCACCCTTCTGCCCAGGATTCCATTTTCACACACACACACACACACACACACACACACAAATCTTTATGACATACTAATGTTAGTTTCAGGCGTTGCCGGTGGATCTATGTATAACTTAGTTATGTAACTCCGTTTTCTCTGTCGTCGCTTTCTACACTACAAGTTACCCGCTTCAGTTTCGTTACATGCCGCCCAACGCGTATGACGTCATGGATCGAGGCCAAGGAGAAAGACTGGTAGTGGGCCACTGGTGCACAGCCTACTGCGTCATAGCGGCCAGCCAGTCATATAGCGATGACGTGACGTGACGTATAAGCCATTGTGACGTGTCATAGGAAATATTAACGATCCTGAGTTAGAAACCTCATGATAAAAGCCACTAAGATCTTTTTTGAAACGAGAATATTGTAAAGTTTATGAACCTAACAGTTTGTCTAACGATTATATCAGTTTCGAACGATTTACGAAAAACTAGAATTGTCATTTACTAAGTTTTGATAAACCATACACCTTTAAGAACATTTTTTTCACTTGTAAATTGTCGTTACCTTAAAATTTTGGTAAAATCTTTAATTTGAAGATCAATCATAAGACGTCAGGTGCGGACTCGTTTGTTTACATGAACTGACAGCTCAAAGGTTATTGTATCACCTAGCGGCCGTGTAGCGAAATACGCACCACTTACCTTTAAATAATTAATTTATTGCATGAATTGTAACCTTTTTTACCAACTTTTGTACCCAGTAATATTATTTGTCAACCACTAAATCGAACTATATTAATTTCTTTAAAATTGGTAGTCAATTTGTTTGAAACAGAATTTGTAAACGTGACGTTACATGACGTGACGTGACGTGACGTATTCGCGTCTTTGGCGCGAAAATTGATGTATTTAAATATGCCGCTACTGACGGGAAGGGCAGTTGTGGGCAGTTGATGACAGTTGAGGGCCGTTGAGGGCAGTTGATGATAGTTGATGGCAGTTGTAAGCTTTACACAAAATGTATACAGTGCTGTAGTGATGGAAGACTCAATAAACATCCTTTCTCATCTAACAACGACTTTATTTTGGTAGAAGAACCTTGGAGAATATGCTGCTATTAACTTGACCAAGAACTTCTCTTTTTTGTAGTTTGATTCTTTGTGTGGCTTGGAGTGCTTTAGTAACAAGCAACCCTAGCGACGACCTAAGCCCCATTCACACAGGGCACGCAACGTCTCAACATGACCCGTATTTCTCGTTGGCCACGTTCTGTCTACAATAATGCAACTTTCCAGGTTCGTGGAATGGAATATGTTGCGAATGGTTTTGGTAGAGAAGACATAATAAATTATACCATCACACGTTTGGGACAGAGTTTCATGCATTTATTGCTTTTTATATCTCCTGAAATATGCGTCGACTACGAAATAATCACGAAGTTACATGAGCACACTGTCTGCCAAATATGGAACGCACGGAAGCCTTTAGTAAGCGTCCCATTAAACCCACGACACGTTGACCTCTCAAAAACTGGGAGGAGTGACAAATGGCGCCGGGTTCTGTCCACAGAAGAGTCTAGAGTTTTTTGTTTAGCCGGGAATCGTCGTCCCCTCATCTGGAGAGAACGTGGAACAATCCTGCTCGTTCGTTCGTTCGTGTCATGTGATTTAGATGGCAATATTAAAATAATAATTCACTATTTAGCAGCTTCGTCATTAAAATTAAATAGGTCTTGTCAAATGCATGCTGGTGTAAGAATTTTAATAGGTGGTCATCTGATTGGCTATCACTACAGTCACAGTAAGGGTCGTCGATCTGCCCCCACGTATTTCAGCTTTCTTTCTGATCTGCTCTGAGGCAGTTCAAGGTTTTACATTTACCATATGGCAACTCTCCTGTTGGCAGTCGTTCTTGAAGTTCTGGCTCAGGTGATATAAAGAGATACAAAAAGATATGTCACAATGCTGCTTATGTGCAGGGATCATTACCATATCATGGTGGTTGACAAATGGTGTGGGCAGGAGTCAGTATTGGGCGGACGTACGGACCTCTATGGCGTTCATAATGGCGTTTTGAGTACTCATCGGTATAGAGACCTTTCTTATTTTCCTGTACCCTACGCTGGTGCCGTAGGTGATGGGTTTCTTGTGGTGGACGATAACGCTTGTCCCCATAGAGCAGCACTGATGGACAAAAAGCTTAAAACTGAGGGAATTCAATGACTGGAGTGGCTAGATGTTCATATGTCTTAAACCCGATTGAGCATGCCTGGGATGCACTTGGCAACGCGTTGTAGCCGGACCAGCACCTTCCTCAGCTATTGCACTCACTAAAGGATGGCCACATATCCCTCAACAGCTGTGCAAAATGTATGCAACTGTACTGGCTGTCCGAGG
Source organism: Locusta migratoria (assembly GCA_026315105.1). NCBI lineage: Eukaryota > Metazoa > Arthropoda > Insecta > Orthoptera > Acrididae > Locusta > Locusta migratoria. The sequence continues at coordinate 941,855,773 of CM048744.1, forward strand.
TGATCATACACTATTTTAAAGAGCAAGAGAATGACGTTTTCACTGTTATGGTAGCCACATGGTCCTCGCTCTAATTAAACGCCATGTAAACCTCAAGCTAAGATTTGAGACAGAAAAATGCCGTATTGTATCAGACGCAAATTACAATTGTAAGCAATATCTGAATAAAATAGTACCTACCTACGACACATATAACCAGATATGATGCTGTGGACAATAAAAACCGCTCCATCGTGCGAGGCGTGAAGAAATTTATTCATTCACTGTTTGAGAATTGGAGAACAAAGCTACACTGCTCAAAACAAAGGCGAGTTTTTTAAGTACCGTTTTGAGATTAAAAAAATGTGCTAGGATATCTGAATAATTTTATTTTTACATGATTCTACTTTTCTACATAATTTCCGTCAATATTGAGGCATTTGTCATAATGTTGTACCAGTTTTTGAATACCCTCCTCATAGGAGTCTGCCGCTGACTTGTTAACCACTGCATCACAACTGTTTTGACTTCGTCATCGTCTTGCTCGGTCACAATGACATACAAAACACTGTAAGAATTGTTAGGAAAGTCATCCCGCAAAGAGGAAATCGTACAGCGTATGTTTTCCTCACCTTATTGTCCACTTCCAGCACCAAACTTACATTAACGACTGAAGGACGCCCACTCCGTTGTTCATCATGCACATTGGTGCGGCCATCTTTAAATGCTGTCACCCACTTTCTTACCATTCCATCACTTATAATGTTTTCTCCGTAAACTGCACACATCTGACGATGAATATCGATCGCTTTTAGACCTTTAGCACTAAGAAATCTTATATCAGCCTGTACTTCACAGTCGGCGGGACTCACGATTATCGGAGGCATCTTAATCACTAAGTACACAACGTAAACAATGAAGAATCAGACTGTAATGGTGTCAGTGAATAGACAACATATAGGAACCCAGTGCACATAAAATTATTGAGATACCTTAGCACGTCTTTTCTTAATTTCAAAACGGTACTTACTTAAAAAGAACACGCGCAGTATATATATTGTACGATGTCTCACTTGATCCCCTATGTGTCATAGGTAGCTTTGTGCCCCACAGTGGTAGTTTCCCGATATTAAGGAATATATGTACTTAGTTTCGTTGAAATCCATAAGTTTAGGAGCAGACATTGAACATTGCGCATTTGCGTTTTTGCGAATATCAATATTAATGACGTCATATAACCTGTAGTATGTGTAGTAGGTGGTTCTGAAACCCACAGTGATTTCTGTCTTGAGCTAAGGAATATGTGTACCAAGTGTATTCGAAGTCCGTCCAGTAGTTTTGCAGGAGATGTGGAACACACACACACACACGCACACACACACTCACACACGCACGCACACACACATTTTTATAATATGTATTAACATTGATTACTAAGCATTTCTTCTTGTGTCAGTTGTGAATTAAATAAATAATTTCCGGTTATACTGAGGCTATCGCACAGAAAAATGATACGTCATGTAGTAGTATGGTCTTCTTATAATATTACAGTGTTTAACTTTTTATACATTTACGTCAATCGAAAAATGAAACCATTATGCAACAACTTCTTCGTTCCTCGGCCTGTCAATCCGACAAATTAGAGTCCTTTTTTTCAAGATTCATAAAGATGATATACATGTTCCAAAACTGAAGTCATACATGAGTTATGTAACTGTTCTGAACACCACCATGCGCGTAATTACTGCTAAGTAGTTCGCCCTTTACACTTCTTCGACGTTTTAACATTGTACTTCATAGACATTTATTAAGCACAACAATTTATTATTAATTCTTGTAAAGTAACTAATAAAACAAGACTCAGTTGTAACTACTTTCACAAGTTTCACTGGCGTTAACATGAATATATTAGTTCATAAAAATTTTGAGCTTAAAACATTAGTCCATTACCGTTAAGGTAAAGCAGTAAAAAATCAGAAAATTGGTTTGAACGCCACAGTGTTTTACTAAGCGTGTTTGCAGGTGGTATACCTTTGCCTTCCTCCGACCTTCAAGCTGACTTACCGGTCAGTAATAAGAGGACCTACAGTTTAACGTGGATTCCGAAACAGGATTATCATTTGAAATAAAGAAGTGGTTGAACTAAGTGGATAATTTTCTTTACTGGATAAAAAGAAGTATTATGAAATAAGTCTTATACTTTTGCTTCTTTCATTGTACAAGGTATTTCACTCTCGCATTTTAAACGAAAAAACGCGTTATAAAAAGTTGGAAACTAGTATAACGTTTAGCTGGAATATCTCAGATCTATTATAACGACCAGTCAGCATTGCTTTACTTTATTGTGCAAAATTTATCACATGCTACGGTATACGGTTCGTAGTCGACGTAAAAGTTATTCTGAGTCAATAGTCTCCATAGATAACAACTTTTCTTACGCTCGCAAGTTCATACAAAGCGAATTTTCAAAGTCATGTTTAGTCATACACGCAGGACTCATTTTCCAGGCTACAATCTATTATTTTCGCTATCAAACTTCCAACATTGGCGTCATTTTCTTGAACGTAAACACCGCAACACTTGCTATCTAAACCGAATTTCAAAGTATCATTAATATTTCACTTTACGACGGAACACTACACAGACATCACGAGTACCTTAAGCGACATGACAACACGCAATTTACCGTGATAAATTACTCAGAGAAATTGTGGAATCGTTCACGTTTTTGATTCGACTAGGGTGACGGCATCGCTACGCATAAACCTGTTGACGTCTCCGCATTAATATGCTAGGCGATAAAGCTACGTATTTACGTAATTATATTGGGAGGCGGCAGTAATTCTTCGGAGACAGGTTAATCGTTTCTACATAGGCGAAATCCCCACTGGAATGTGTATTATGCGCCGGGAGTCCTATTGAAACACAGCTTAGATTTTCTTTTTGTATTTCGTCGATAAGGGGGATGACTAAACGCGTTTTTTAGACCTCCATGTTATTCGTCTTGTTCAGTCTTATGTCAGAACGAAACGTACGCATTGTGAAGCAGAAAAAAATGTGAGGGCGAGGTAAATCCTGATGTTATACATTTTTATGGTGTGGGCCTCCCACTTGCAGAACGAATAAATAATATACAGTGGGTAGATAAAAATTGTAGCCGGCCGCGGTGGCCAAGGGGACTGAGGCGCTCCAGTCGCGGTCTGCACGGCCACTAAGGTCGGGGGTTCGAATCCCCCCTCGGGCATGGATATTTGTGTCATCCTTAGAATTAGCTAGTTCATAAGTAGTTTGTAAGTTTAAGGACTGATGACCCCGTATTAAGTCCCATAAGCTATACAAACATTTGAACAAAGTTGTATGAATAGATAACACTGAAATAATATATATTTATTAGAAAGGAGATGACCCACCATCTGCTCTGATAAAAGCAGCTACTACCTCTTAGAGGAACAGATTAGTAAATTGGCTTTATAGTTACCAACAGAATGTATCTCTGGACAACGGGCTGAGACTGGAAAGCTGAAATGTAATAAATAATAAGTATTTTCTTAATGAAGTATAAATATCACTGAAAAGAATTATTATTCTTACGGTTGGCTCTCTTTCAGTTAACCGCGGCGTAGCGGCTGAGAGCATTGAGGCGCTATGCTACGATGCCCCCCTTGGCATAGATGTTTGTGCTGTCCTTAGTATAAGTTAGTTCATAAGTAGTTTATAAGTTTAGGGACTGCTGACCCCGCAGTTAAGTCCCATAAGCTTAACAAATATTTGAACATTTTCTGTCCGTTAGATGCACTATGTCGAAGCTTGATGCTTAAACTTCCATAGCAGTTGTACAGATACGTTACACTGTGATATCAGTAAGTAAATGTATGGATTAAACACGGCGCGGATTGTATCAGTTTTATATTCATTGCGTTGTATCACATTTCGTAGAACATAGCAACCAAGAAAACGATTTTTAGAAATATGGTAAATTTGAAAAGTCAACGAGTAAGTAATATTTTCAAAGGGTAATAATCCTATCGCTTACATTATTACCATATTTAGTTGTAGCTAACAACATTTTTATCTGGGAATTTTGTATATCTTGGATCATTATAAATTGTCTAATGCTCTTCCGTGTTGCCAAATCTTATGAACTTGTCTGGCTCCCAATATCAGTCAGATACAGACTCCCTGGTAGAAGCTGTCTTGCTTCAGGAAGGCATTCGACAGGCTTCCACGCTGTTGCCTAAAGAATAAAATAAGAGGACAAGAAATATGAAACCAATTATGTTATACTGAACGAAGATAAGTCGACTTACACGAAAGTAATTTCTTCGTATCTCAACGGCATGTTATAGTATCTTTTCTTTTTACAATGTATGCGATGGCCTAGAAGATAACGAAGTTCCATGTGACTTTTCGACAATGATATTGTAGTGTACAAACAAGCAGAAGCGCTAGAAGACCGAAGCGAAAAGTAGGAGTATATGTAACCTATCAACCCTTGTAATTGGGTATGGCATTTGTCGCGCAACAGAAACAAAAGTAACCCACTGTGAATACATTGAATGAAAGATCCTTTATTATAATATGATCACACGATTAGTAGAATAGTCTCTTGAAGCAGTTACTGCCATGAAATATTTGTCCGTATGCATGCACGACTTGAAGTGCAGCGAGCAAATAAAATAAATGGCGAGTAAATCAGACGGCAGACAGAGATTTCTTAAGAGTCTTTATGAACAAACGAAGTGGACGGAGTCATTTCGTGTTGTTCTTATTGCGACCTTCCTACCGGTACTCACCAGTAAGAATTGGGCAATACATAACTCAGGTTAGTAAATGGTATATGGCTCGTTGTCTCTGTTCATAGGGGTGAGTTATGTATGTCAGCTTCTATGGCCCAAACAGCTACCCAATCTGTTTAAACAAGATAAATAATTAATCTGAAGTTTAGCCAGTCTATCAATCTGCATATAATGAAATGAAAATATATCTGAACAAACATAAATTAGACTCCTCACTAACCAACAAAATTGATTCTAAGATGAAGAAGTGATTCACTCACGAAGTACTTCTTTATAAATAGTTTATAAAACACAGTTTGACATCACAAGTGTACACGATTGCTTTTTCACCAGGGACTAAGTTCTGCAGTCAAAGCCTTGTATATTTTGAAAGTCCACACACGCCTATCTCTTCAAATCACAAGTTCGTAACGCGGCTTCATACCGCCCAGCGTCACAACCTTTCACCACCACGTCCAAGTTACGAGTCTCTTCCCAAGCGTTCGAAAGCATGCTCTCCCTGCTCCCAAAATTTTATCCTCCCGCGCATTCTAACGCCTCATCTTTAAAATACAATTTCCCTTCCAAAATATTATACATTTGAATATCGCAGAATTAAATGCTTTGACCACCTCCCTACAAATGCTTTTTACATGTAACAAACAAATATATATTTAACCATACTAAAAAACGGTTGAGACTGAAGGTCTTTGCTCAGATAGCCATTAAGCGTTGCATCTCACCGTTCAAATATACTGCCGCCGTCGAAATATAGTTACACAATTAATATTTAATTTATCATAACTTTTTGCAAATCTGTTCAGTTCTTGAAACTTCTTGGCAGATTAAAATTGTATGCCGGAACCGGGACTCGAACCTAGGACCTTTGCCTTTCGCGGGCGAGCGCACTACCGACTGTGCTATCCCGACACGACTCACTGGTGTCTATGCCATCTCCATATATGGTAGCCGGCCGCGGTGGCCGAGGGGACTGAGGCGCTTCAGTCACGGTCTGTACGGCCACTACGGTCGGGGGTTCGAATCCCCCTCGGGCATGAATATTTGTGCCGTCCTTAGTATTAGCTAGTTCGTAAGTAGTTTGTAAGTTTAGGGACTGATGACCCCGTAGTTAAGTCCCATAAGCTATACAAACATTAATTAAAAAACATATATGGTAATGTTTTGGCTCGGTAGCCGGCGTGCCCCGAGATATCATCAAACTTGATTCGTTGGCCTTTTTCTAACGCATGTTCTGCAAAAGCTGACTTCTGTGGGTAGCGTAGACGATAACACCTCTCATGTTCCTTCCTGTGTCTTTCTATGGTTCGTACAGTTTGCCCGACGTAAGACTGACCACACTCACACGGTCTCCTATAGACTCCAGGTGTTCTGAGACCTGCTGCTACTTTAACTGGTCTCAGTAGTTGGCGAATTTTTTCCGGAGGTCTGAAAATCAATTTGATTTTGTGTCTTTTCAGCAGGCGGCTTATCTTGCCTGACACAGAGCCACAGAATGGGAAGAAAGCAAGTTTCTTTTCGTGTTCCTCGTCCGTCTTCTTACTATGATTTTTTTTAATATCAAATCACTTCATTCATTTCATGGCGAATGTATCCATTAGTCTTGAACACTTTGTGTTGGTGGTTCAATTCGTGTTGGCATTTGATATTTTTCTTGCACGATGCACCAATGTTTGTAATACAGTGTCCTTATGTGCCAGGTGATGATGACTGTTGGTGTGCTAATACTGTTCTGTGTGAGTAGGTTTCCTGTAGACGCTGCGACCAAGGCATCCATTTCGTTTCCGACGGAGAAGGACATCGAGGAAGGGCAGTGTCTTGTCTTTTTCTACCTCGATGGTGAATTGGATGTTCTTGTTCATACAGTTTAGATGTCCCAAGAACTTTCCAAGATTCTCTCTCACTTGAGGCAAAATGGCGAACGTGTCGTCGACGAAACGGAAGAAACCCCTATGTTTTAATGGTGTCGTTTCTAGGGCTACATCCTCGAAATACTCCATGAGGAAGTTTGAAATAGCTGGAGCCAACGTTCGTCATTTTGCCTCACGGGAGAGAAGCTTGCAGAGTTCTTGGGACATCTTAAAAGAATTAAGAAGAACGTACAATTCACCATGGAGGTAGGCAGCTCATCGAGGCGTGGAACCCGGCGATCGCGAATTTGAAGCGGGTACGCCGGCCACCGAGCCAAAACATTACTATATATGGAGATGGCACGGATACCAGTGACGTCACGGCCTGCAGCTAGCGTATATAACGCCGCACCAGCTGCCACCAGGCATTCATAACACTTAACAACGGTCAAGGAGTTCTTGGACGAAAGCTCATGTGATGTTAAGCACCTGACGCAGTTGAAAAACTGAGTACTTTTCATTCAATTTTTTTACTACTCCTTTAAGTTTCTTTCTTGTTTTAACCATTTCTGAACCACACCCGTATTAAAGCGAAGAAAATGAAACAAAATCGTACAAATCGGCGAAGCCATTTATGGGCTTAATCAAGGCACACAGGTATCAATTTTGGCTCACACTAAGCTAGTAACACTAAGAGTGGGCTGTTTGCAAGGGACTATTGACACCTCGAAATTTAATTGCAGATGTCGGTTTAATCATTTATCTAAGGCTAAAATCGAAGAAAAAGAGTATTTCGCACCTTTTCAAAAATATTTCCAAAAATAGTGGCGATTTGAAACTGCGTGTGTCTGCAATGTGTTTCACATTTTTACGCCGCGGCGTTCAACCGATCGGTACCAGATTTTACAGACGTAATTGTAGGCAGTCTGCGACATAACCGATCGCTGCTATCTGCGTCGATTATTACACGTCGGGTTGAAAAAAATTTACGATAAGTATTGTTCAGAATTTAATATCGAGCAACTTTTGTTTGAAAAGGTTTTCGATATTTTGATTCATAGCTGCGCGTGAATCGTCGACACTTTACGGACCGCGCAGCTACTCCCGTCGGAGGTTTGAGTCCTCCCTCGGTGTGTGTGTGTGTGTGTGTGTGTTCAAATGTTCAAATGTTTGTATAGTCTATGGGACTTAACTACGGGGTCATCAGTCCCTAAACTTACAAACTACATATGAACTACTTACGAACTAGGACGACACAAATATCCATGCCCGAGGGGGGATTCGAACCCCCGACCGTAGTGGCCGTGCAGACTGTGACTGGAGCGCCTCAGTCTCCTCGGCCACCGCGGCCGGCTGTGTGTGTGTGTGTGTGTGTGTGTGTGTGTGTGAGTGTGTAAGTCTAGGGATCGATGGCGAGAGTAGTTTCGTCCCTGAGACATAAAAACATTTGAACATTTTTTTGATTCTGATAGTTGATAAGAGTAAACATAAATCTTCTATGGCTATATTGTTATATTCTTTTACTGTAAGTCATTTAATGGAGGTTAGAAGAATGGTTGGAAGTTGATATTTCATCTAGGGATAAATATATAAATATATATAAGGAAAATACTTTTTATAAAGAAAAAAGCTGTCGTATCAGACGGAGAGGTGAGTCTCTGAAGTGGAGCGTCCAATGTGGCGGATTGGGAGATCCTAATTTATAAGTGGTATCGGCAGTAATTGACAGTTTCATACCAAATTCGCCAATATATATATATATATTGGCGAATTTTTGTTCTTGTTATGGTCTTCAGTCTGGATACAGGTTTGATGCAGCTCTCCACCCTACTCTATCCTGAGCAAGCCTTTTCATCTCCTCATAAAAACGACAACCCACATCCACTTGAATCTGCTTACTATACGCGTCTCTTGGTCTCCCTCTGCGATTTTTACCCCACACACTTCCCTCCAATGCTAAATTTACGATTCCTCGATGTCTAAGAATGTGTCCTACCAAGCGATCCCTTCTTTTAGTCAGGATATGCGAAAAATTCCTTTTCTCACCAATTCTGTTCAGTACCTCTTCATTAGTTATGCGATCTACCCACCTAATCTTCTGCATTCTTCTGTAGCACCACATTTCAAAAGCTTCTATCCTCTTCCTGTCCGCACTGCTTGTCATCCATGTTTCACTCCCATACAAGGCAACACTCCACACAAATGCCGTCAGAAAAGACTTCCTTATACTTAAATTAATATTCGATGTTAGCAAATTTCTCTTTTTCAAAAATGCTTTTCTTCCCATTGCCATTCTGCATTTTATATCCTCTGTACTGCGACCATCGCATGTTATTTTACTACCCAAGTAACAAAACTCATCTACCACCTTCACTGTTTCGTTACCTAATCTAATTCCTTCAGCATCGCCTGATTTTCTAAGACCGCATCCCATTATTTTTGTTTTGCTCTTGTTAATGTTCATTTTATACGCTCTCTTCAACACACTGTCCATTCCATTCTAGTGCTCTTCCAGGTCCTTTGCTGTCTCTGACAGAATTACAATGTCATCAGCAAAACGCAATGTTTATAATTCTTCCCCATGAAGTTTAATTCCTATTCGAAATTTTTCCTTGCTTTACTTCACCGCCTGCTCGATGTACAAATTGAATAGCATCAGAGAGAGGCTACAACCCTGTCTTACTCCCTTCCCAACTGATGCTTCCCTTTCATGCCCTTCGAGTCTAATAACTGCGGTCTGGCTTTTGTACAAGTTGTAAATAACTCTCCTTTCCCTGTATTTTACCCCTGCTGACTTCAGAATTTGAAAGAGTGTATCCAAGTCAACATTGTCAAAAGCTTTCTCCAAATCTTCAAAAGCTTAAAATGTAGGTTAGCCTTTCCTTAATCTATCTTCTAAGATAAGACGTAAAGTGAGTATTGCCTCCCGGGTTCTTACGTTCCTCCTGAATCCAAACTGATCTTCCCCGAGGTCAGCTTCTACCAGCTTTTCCATTCTCCTGTAGATAATTCGTGTTAAAATTTTGCAACCATGATTTATCAAACTGATGGTTCTGTAATTTTTACACCTGTCTGCGCATGATTTCTTTGGAATGGGGATTATTACATTTTTCTTCAAGTCTGAGGGTATTTCGCCTGTCTCATACATCTTACACACCAGTTCAAATAGTTTTATCATGGCTGGCTCTCCCAGAGACTTTAGTAGCTCTGTGGGTATGTCATCTACTCCTGGGGACTTGTTCCGACCTAGGTCGTTCAGTGCTCTGTCAAATTCATCTCTCAGTATAGTATCTCCTATTTCGTCTTGATCTGCGTCCTCTTCCCTTCCTACAACATCGTCTGTAAGTTCATTTCCTTTGTAGACTGCTCTTTGTACTCTTTCCAACTTTCAGCTTTCCCTTCTTTGCTGAGAACTGGTTTCCCTGTTCTTGATATTCGTAGAGTTGCCTTTCTTGTCCCGAAATGTCTCTTTTATTTTCCTGTAGGCGGTATCTACTTTTCCCCTCCTTATACATTCTTCTACAGATTTGCATTTGGCTTCTAGCCACTCCTGCTTATCCATTTAGCACTTCATCTCAATCTCATTTCTTAGTCGTCTGTACTCCATTTTGCCTGTTTCATTTACTGCATTTTTCTATTGTCTCCTTTCATCAATTAAATTTAGTATTTCCTGTGATATCCAAGGATTATTTGTAGGTCTTGCTTTCTACCTGTTTTTGTCCTCTGCTGCCTTCACTATTTCATCTCTCAATGCTACCCAATCCTCTTCTACTATTTTATTTCCCCCTGTTTCTGTCAATTGATGCCTAAATCTCCCTCTACATTTCTCCAGAACTTCACGTTCCTTCAATTTATCTAAGTCCCATCTCCTTATTTTCCTACTTTTCTGCAGTTTTTTCAGTTTCAGCCTACAGTTCATGACTAACAAGTAATGGTCAGAGTCTATATCTGCCCCTGGGTATGTCTTACAGTTTATCACCTGGTTCCGGAATCTATGTTTTACCATTATAAAATGTATCTGATACATTCCGGTGTCTCCTGGTCTCTTCCACGTACACAACCTTGTTTTGTGATTCTTAAACCACGTGTTTGTTACGATTAAATCATGTTCCGTGCAAAATTCTGCTAAGCGGCTTCCTCTTTCATTCCTTCTGCCCAGTCCATATCCACCTACTATTTTCCCCTCTCTTCCTTTTCCTACTACCGAATTCCAATCTCCCATCACAATTAAGTTTTCCTCTCCCTTAACTGTCTGAATAATTTCGTTTACCTCCTCATATATTTCTTCGATCTCCTCATCATTGGCAGATCTAGTTGGCATATAAACCTGTACTACTGTTGTCGGTGTTGGCTTCGTATCTATCTTGACAATGATAATTCGATCACTGTGCTGCTCATCGTAGTTTACCCGCATTCCTACCTTCTTATTCATTATCAGTCCTACTCCTGTGATACCCCCAACTGATTTTGTATTTATAATCATGTACTACACTCCCATGAACCATAGACATTGACGAGGTGGGGTGGCTTGCGTGCCTCAACGATACAGATAGCCGTACCGTAGGTGCAACCACAGCGGAGGGGTATCTGTGGAGAGGCCAGACAAACGTGTGGTTCCTGAAGAGGGGCAGCAGCCTTTTCAGTAGGTGCAGGGGCAACAGTCTGGATGATTGACTGAGCTGGCCTTATAACATCAGCTAATGTGGCTTTGCCACACAGCGACTGCGAACGGCTGAAAGCAAGGGGAAACTACAGCCGTTACCTTTCCCGAGGACATGCAGCTCTACTGTATGAACATATGATGATGGCATCCTTTCGGGTAAAATATTCCGGAGGTAAAATAGTCCCCCATTCGGATCTCCGGGCGGGGACTACTCAGGAGGATGTGATCATCAGGAAAGACAATACTGGCATTCTACGGGTCGGAGCGTGGAATGTTAGCTCCCTTAATCGAGTAGGAAAATTAGAAAATTTAAAAAGGGAAATGGATAGGTTGAAGTTAGATATTTTGGGGATTAGTGAAGTTCGGTGGCAGGATGATCAGGATTTCTGGTCAGGTGAGTACAGGATTATAAATACAAAATCTATTGGGGGTATCACAGGAGTAGGATTGATAATGAATAAAAATATATGAATGCGGGTAAACTACTATGACCAGCACAGTGATCGCATTATCATTGTCAAGATAGATACGAAGCCAACACCGACAACAGTAGTACAGGTTTATATGCCAACTAGCTCTGCCGATGATGAGGAAATCGAAGAAATATATGAGGAGCTAAAGGAAATTATTCAAACAATTAAGGGAGAGGAAAAATTAATTGTTATGGGAGACTGGAATTCGGTAGTAGGGCAAGGAAGGGAAGGGAAGATAGTAGGTGAATATAGTCTGGGCAAAAGGAATGAAAGAGGAAGCCGCCTGGTAGAATTTTGCACAGAACATAATTTAGTTATAACAAACACCTGGTTCAAGAATCACAAAAGACGGTTGTATACGTGGAAGAGACCAGGAGACACCGGAATATACCAGATAGATTTTATAATGGTAAGACATAGATTTCGGAACAAGGTTCTACAGTGAAAGACATACCCAGGGGCAGATATAGACTCTGACCATAACTTGTTGGTTATGAACTTTAGGCTGAAACTAAAGAAACTACAAAAAGGTAGGAAAATAAGGAGATGGGACCTGGCTAAATTGAAGGAACCTGAGGTTCTTAAGAATTTCCTAGGGAGCTTTGGGCAACAATTGACAGAAACAGGGGAAAATAAAACAGTAGAGCAGGAATGGGTAAAATTGAGAGATGAAATAGTGAAGGTAGCAGAGGTCAAAATAGGTAGGAAGGAAAGACCTACAAAAAATCCTTGAATATCACAGGAGATACTAAATTTAATCGACGAAAGGAGATAATATAAAAATGCAGTAAATGAAACAGGCAAAATGGAGTACAGACGACTAAGAAATGAGATTGACAGGAAGTGCAAAATGGCTAAGCAGGAGTGGCTAGAAGGCAAATGCAAGGATGTAGAAGAATGTATAAGAAGGGGAAAAATAGATACAGCCTACAGGAAAATAAAAGAAACATTTGGAGATCAGAAAAACAGCTCTATGAATATCAAGGACACTGATGGAAAACCAGTTCTCAGCAAAGAAGGGAAAGCTGAAAGGTGGAAAGAGTATATAGAGGGGCTCTATATACTTAGAGACAATATTGTAGGAAGGGAAGAGGATGTAGATGAAGATGAAATAGGAGATACTGTACTGAGAGAAGAATTTGACAGAGCCCTGAAAGACCTAAGTCGAAACAAGGCCCCTGGAGTAGATGGTGTGTACGATGTATGAGAAAAATGTTATAATCCCCATCCCTAAGAAAGCAGGCGCAGACAGGTGTGAAAACTACAGAACCATCAGTTTAATAAGTCATGGCTGCAAAATATTAACGCGGATTATATACAGAACGATGGAAAAACTGGTAGAAGGCGACCTCGGGGAAGATCAGTTTGGGTTCAGGAGAAATGTAGGAACACGGGAGGCAATACTCACTTTACGGCTTATCCTAGAAGATAGATTAAGAAAAGGCAAACCTACATTCCTAGCTTTTGTAGATTTGGAGAAGGCTTTTGACAATGTTGATTGGAATAAACTTTCAAGTTCTGAAGCAAGCAGGAGTAAAGGGAACGTAAGGTTATTTACAACTTGTACAAAAACCAGACAGCGGTTGTCAGAGTTGAAGGGCATGAAAGGGATGCAGTGGTTGGAAAGGGAGTAAGACGGGGTTGTAGTCTTTTTCCATTGTTGTTCAATTTGTATATTGAGCAAGCTATAAAGGAAAGCAAGGAGAAACTTGGAGAAGGAATTATAGTTCAGGGTGAAGAATTAAAAACATTGCGTTTTGCGGATGACATAGTAATTCTGTCAGATACAGCAAAGGACCTGGAAGAGCAATTGAACGGAATGGACAGTGTGCTGAAAGGTGCATATAAGATGAACATTAACAAGAGCAAAACTAGGGTAATGGAGTGCAGTGTAAGAAAATCAGGTGATGCTGAAGGAATTAGATTGGGAAACGAAGCAATAAAGGAGGTAGATGAGTTTTGTTACTTGGGCAGTAAAATAACAAATGATGGTTGCAGTACAGACGATATAAAGTGCAGAATGGCAATGGATAGAAAAGCGTTCTTGAAAAAGAGAAATTTGTTAACATCGAATATTCATTTAAACCTAAGCAAGTCCTTTCTGAATTCATTTGTATGGAGTGTTGCCTTGTATGGGAGTGAGACATGGACGATAAACAGTGCGGACAGGAAGAGGATTGAGGCTTTTGAAATATGGTACTACAGAAGAATGCTGAAGAATCGGTGGGTGGATCGCGTAACTAATGAGGAGGTACTGAAAAGAATTGGGGAGAAAAGGAATTTCTGGCATACCTTGACTAAAAGAAGGGATAGATAGGACACATTCTTCGACATCAAGGAATTGTGAATTGAGCGTTGGAGGGAAGTGTATGGGGAAACATCGCAGGGGAAGACCAAGAGATGGATACAGTAAGCAGATTCAGACAGATGTAGGTTGTCGTTCTTATTTGGAGATGAAGAGGCTTGCTCAGGATAGGGTATTGTGGAGAGTTGCATCAAACCAGTCTCCGGACTGAAGACCACAACAACAACAACAATCATGTACTCACCTGACCAGAGATCCTGTTCATCCAGCCACCGAACTTCACTAATCCCTACTATATCAGTCAAACTTCAACCTATCCATTTCCCTTTTTAAATTTTCTAATTTTCCTACCCGATTAAGGGATCTAACATTGCACGCTCCGATCCGTAGAATGCCAGTATTGTGTTTCCTGATGACAACATCCTCCTGAGTAGTCCCCGCCCGAAGATCCGAATTGGGGACTATTTTACCTCCGGAATATTTTACCCGAGAGGATGCCATCATCATATTTTCATACAGTAGAGCTGCATGTCCTCGGGAAAAGAAACGGCTGTAGTTTCCCCTTGCTTTCAGCCGTTCGCAGTAACTGCATGGCAAAGCCACATTAGCTGATGTTACAAGGCAAGCTCAGTCAATCATTCAGACTGTTGCCCCTGTAACTATTGAAAAGGCTGTTGCCCCTCTTCAGGAACCACACGTTTGTCTGGCCTCTCCACAGATACCCCTCCGCTATGGTTGCACCTACGGTACGGCTATCTGCATAGTTGAGGCACGCAAGCCACCCCACATCGTCAATGTCTGTGGTTCATAAAATCTCTAACTATAAATGTGAATGTCTGTTCGGTGTACGTTTATCACGTCTCAACCGCAAGACATAAAGAGCTAAAAACTTGTACAGTTACTGATGTCTACCCGGGGAAGGCTTTAGGCACGGTTTTATGGCGATCGGATAACTATGTATCTATGTATATTAATGTGAATGTCTGTTCGGTGTTACGTTTATCACGTCCAAACGACAAGACGCAGAGACTTAAATATTTGTACAGTTACTAATTTATACCTGAGGAAGGTTTTAGGCACGGCTTTAAAGCGATCTGATACATATTTAGTAATTTGAAGAATGTAACGCGAAATGCAGAGCAATAATTAATCTTTGAAAATTATATTTACTCTTTGAAAATTGTTTTTATTTGTTGCATTGTTGCTTGAGGGTTGATAATGTTAAAAAAGTGTAGTATATTGGGATGGAATGTTATCGCTGTATACAAAATTCTACTCGCGCGCGCGTGTGTGGGTGTGTGTGTGTGTGTGTTAATGTTTCGCTCTGCAGCGAAAACTACAGAAAGCAAACGAATGGTCTGTGTGTAATTGTTGTCGGACTACTCCCGTTGTACGCCATAGTAGTTCTATGCCGATAGCTATAAGGGGGTGGAAGATATGGTGGTTGAAAGTCGTCAAATTATAAAAAAATTGGGACTGAAGTCCAGTGATGAATTTTGTGACTCTATAGCAAGGAGATTACATACAGCGAAACGTGATGCCACAGACCATATCTTTGATCTATGCATGCTACAATGTCTTCAGCTCTTTCTCTGTAAGGATAATAATACGAATGAGGAAATATAAGAATACATAAATAAAGCAGTAAAACAGAAAGCTACTGAAATCACTTAACAGGTCTTCTCGTCCGGACTGTATACCCATTAGAATTCTATCTGATTATGCTGCTGCAGCCATATGACTTGCAAAGTCCCCATCTTTTGACTCAGGGATTGAGACGTGGCTGCACTATCCGTTACAGTCATGGGGATAAGATGCCTGTCATCTCGACTGCTAGTGATACAACGCCGTTGGGATACAGCAGGGCGTTCCGTATTGCCCTCCTGAACCCACCGATTCCATATTCTGCTAACAGTCATTGGATCGCGAGCAGCAATGTAGCGATACGATAAACCGCAATCGCGATAGGCTGCAATCCGACCTTTATCAAAGTCAAAACGTATTGGTACGCATTTCTCCTCCTTACACGAGGCATCGCAACAACGTTTCACCAGACAACGCCGGTCAACTGCTGTCTGTGTATAAGAAATCAGTTAGAAACTTTCCTCATGTCAGCACGTTGCAGCTTGTGTGAATGCTCTGAAAAGCTAATCATTTACATATCACAGCATCCTTTTCCTGTCGGTTAAATTTCGCGTCTGTAGCACGTCATCTTCGCGGTCTAGTAATTTTAATGGTCAGGAGTGTGCGTCTTTTTCCTCGCCATAAATAACTTGAATATCGCATAGTTGAGCGATATTAAACCCCCTTCCATCCCACCAGTTAACGGAGTTGCAATAACGTCTCACTGGTTGCTCGACGATGGTCGTCGCTCGGTGTATTACAATGACGCAGCCACTCAGGCTGTAGTTGCCTATGTGTTTACGATTCACGCTCGTGATGTCAATACAGTAGAACCGCTCATATCCGACCTCGGGATATCCGACTCCTCGGGATATCCGTGTGCCCGACTGTCTTCTGCCGGCGACGAGTCATACTGACTCAACAGTGATGTGCATTGTTTCTCTGTTACACTGCCAGTTGTGTTCTGATTGTCGACGTGAACGTTGCTCTACTTTATTGTTTTTTGTTTTCGTGATTACTGTATCTTTGGTGATAAAATGTGTTGTGCTAGAACCTAAGCTAGAACTTGATTTTAAAAATGTCAATATGGCGACACTCCCGGTGTACTATCGTAATCAATCGTCTGCTTGGATGGATTGTGATATTTTTAAAGATTGGTTTTTCCTTGAATTCGTGCCCTTAGTAGAAAAACATTTAAAATCAGAAAACCTGCCACCACGAGCTGTGTTGTTGTTTGATAACGCTCCAAGCCATCCTGCAGGGTTTGAATTAAAGAAAAGCAACATCAAAGCTATATTTTTTACCTCCACATATTACACCATTAATCCAGCCCATGGACCAAGGGGTCATTGAATGGCTAAAAAGGCGGTACTGTAAAAAATGCGTAGGGTCTCTTTTGAACAAAACGGAAGGAGGCTGCTCACTCTTGTTGGAGGCTATGAAGATTTTAAACATCAAAGACACAATCTATACCGTCGCTTCTGCATGGGATCAAATGAAACAGACAACTCTTCAAAAAGCATGTAAGAAAATTTGGCCATCATTAAAACAAAGTGACAGTGCTGATAAGGACGATGATGAACCCACTTCACCAACGGAATTAGATCTGGAAGCTGAAGAAAACGACGTCGCAGAAAGTCTTCAAGACCTGCAGGCACTGCAGCTGACAGATATGGAGAAATGACTAACCGAAGCTGACATGGCAGAGTCTACAAATGAAGAACTCAATGATGAGGAAAATAGTTGCTGTAGTTCAAAGCGCAACAAATGAAGACAGCGACGCTGAAGACGAAGTTGATCGTGATATTGGTGTGACGCATTCATGTACAGCTTAAGGGACTTAACTACGGGGTCATCAGTCCCTAAACTTACAAACTACTTATGAACTACTTACGAACTAGGACGGCACAAATTTCCATGGCCGAGGGGGGATTCGAACCCCCGACCGGAGTGGCCGTGCAGACCGTGACTGAAGCGCCCATTCAGAGGCTAAAGATGCATTTGACACCGTGTTAAAATATTTGGAGCAGAACCCGAGAGCCACCCCTATAGACGTGTTGTGGGCGTGATTTATCAGCGAAATAAAGATTGGATAAATTGAAGCAAAAGAGTATTAAGGACTTCTTCAAATGAGGTATTGTACACACTGTATGTAATTGTTTGCCTTTTTGATTAAACAGTACAGTACTGTATTTTCAATGTTTTCGTTAATTAATATAAAAATTAAACCTTTCCATTTTATATATATATATATATATATATATATATATATATATATATATATATATATATATATATATATATATATATATAAACTGTTACTTTTTATTAGAATATGTACTGTAAAATAATTTTTTATTGAAAACAGTAATTAAGTAATTGCGATTAAGCAGCACTGTGTGTATTGAGTGTGTATTTTGTACATTACTTATAATTTAGTGCAATATACGACTGTTTTGACCCGAAAAACCGTGTTTTATTGCTCCTCGGTATATCCGACCTTTTGGCCGTTCCGACCACGGCCCGGTCCCGTGAAGGTCGGATATCGGGGGTTCCACTGTAATTTTTGCGGCTTATACCGTTTACACCCTTTAGTGAGATTTTTACCAGGGGTTTTGTATCTACATCTACATGGGATACTCTTCAAATCACATTTAAGTGCCTGGCAGAGGGTTCATCGAACCACCATTATACTATTTATTTCCCATTCCATTCTCGAATAACGCGCTGGAAGAAAGAACACCTAAATCTCTCTGTTCGGGTTCTGATTTCTCGTATTATATTCTGATAATCATTTCTACCTATGTAAGTGGGAGTCAACAATATATTTTCGCATTCGGAGGAGAATGGTGGCGATTGGAGTTTCTCAAGTAGCCCACGCCGCAGCGATAAGCGCCGTTGGTGTAATGATTCCTATCCCAGATTCTGTATCATTTCCGTAACGCTGTCTCCCCTGTATCGTGACAATACGAAACGAGCTGCCCTTTTTGGACTCTTTCGATGTCCTGTCAAACCCACCTGATAAGGATCCCACACTGGACTGCAATACTCCAAAAATGGACGGACAAGCGAATTGTATGCAGTTTCTTTTGTAGTTCTGTTGCATGTTTTAAGGGTTCTGCCAATAAAACGCAGTCTCTGGTTCGCCTTTCCCACGATATTATCTACGTGTTCTTTCCAATTTAAGTCTGAAGTAATAATAATTCCTAGGTATTTTGTGGAGTTTACGGCCTTCACATTTGATTGATATATCTTCTAAAGAAAGTTTAACGGATTTCTTTTCGTACTCATGTGGACGACTTCACACTTCTCATTATTTAGAGTCAATTGCCAATTTTTACACTATACTGATAACTTATTCAGATCGTTCTGCAGTTGGTTTTGATCTTCAGATGATTTTACTAGACGGTAAATGACGGCGTCATCTGCAAACAACCTAAGAGAGATTTTCCCCTAAATCGTTTATGTAAATAAGGAACAGCAGATGACCAATAACACTACCCTGTGGAACGCCCGATATCACCTCTGCTTTAGTCGATGCCTTACCATCGATTACTACGAACTGTGTCCTCTCTAACAAGAAATTCCCTAGCCAATCGCAAATTTGGGGCGATATACCATAACCACGCAATTTGATTCAATGCCGTTTGTGAGGTTCGGTGTCAAAAGCCTTCTGGAAATCAAGAAATACGGAATCGATTTGCGAAACTTTGTCGATAGCACCCATAACTTCGTTGTGAATAAAGAGCTAGTTGTGTTTCGCATGAACGGTATTTTCTAAATCCGTGTTGACCTAGGGTCAATAGATCGGTCTGTTCGAGATAATTCATAATATTTGAATACAGGATATGTTCCAAAACCCTGCTGTAAATTGACGTCAATGAAATAGGCCTGTAGTTTAGTGGGTTACTCCTACTGCCTTTCTTGAATATAGGTGTGACCTGGGCTACTTTCCAATCTTTTGGTACAGATCCTTCTATGAGAGAGCGGTCGTATATGACTGTTAAGTAAGGAGCTATCGCTTCAGCATAATCAGATAGAAATCTAATGGGTATACAATCCGGACCAGAAGACTTGTTCTTGTTAAGTGATTTTAGTTGCTGCACTACTCCGATGATATCTACTTCTACGTTACTCGTTACGGCATCTGGAATATTGGTTTCGTCTTCTTTGGTGAACGAGTTTCTAAAAGCTATGTTTTGTAACTCTGCTTCTGTAGCGCTGTCATCGGCAGGATCGCCATTACTATCACGTAATGAAGGTATTGTTTGTGATTTGCCCCGAGTATATTTAACATATGACCAAAATCTCTTTGGATTTTCTCTTGACGGTCTCAGCATCTCTTCATTGTGCCGAAAGGGGTAAGTAGAATGTTAGAAAAGGAGAAGACAGGTCTTGTTCGAACTGTTATGAAAACCGGAAGGGAATGCCTTAGGCTTTGAAATCACCCAACATACAAAGAAGGGAACAGATATTGCTGCACTACTCCGATGATATTTACTTCTACGTTACTCATTACGACATCTGTTCGTAAATCTTTTCGTATGGACGTGGCTGTAGAAGGACAAGTGAGAAGCGCCCCTCTGTCTTAACTGGAGGTTGTAGCAGGTATTAATTGCCTTGCCCAGAGCGCCAGGTCACCGGCGTTGCGGCCTGGACACAGCAGTGTTGATGCGAGGGCCCTGGTCTATGGAGGCCAGGCGTTGGTCCTCACTGCCCTGGCTGGCGGCTGGCTGGCTTCCTTCCTTCCCGCGGCGGTGAGCTCAGCAGGACGTCCGTCCGGCGACAGCGAGCCGGATTACTCAGCCGCAAGCCGCAGCACTCGCTTCCGCGAACGGAACACGCGGCTCCGCGCACAGTGCCAGACAGACACTTCGCCGCGCCTTTCCGTTCACACGTTCGCTGCCGTTCACGCTCTGGCGCGTGATATCTGGCGTTCCACAGGGAAGCGTGAGGATTCCCAAAAAAGGGGAGGGAGGGGAAATCCAAGCGGTGGGGGAAGAGGACGGGAGGGGGGTGGGGACGAGGGGGCGTGCATGTACGGGGATATTAAGGTTGATAATATGGGTAATTGTTGGGACGGAGGGCGTCATCCTGGAGGGGGAGGTGACGGAAGGTACCCTCGGAGAGGATGTGGAGAATGTGGAGGTGAAGGGAGGCAGGGATAACAGGGTATCGGCATAGCAGAGGCCCAGGATGCAGCAAGAGACTGGATACAATCGGGTGCTGGGAGTCAGGTTTGCGTGTGCGATTGGATTCACGATTTCCTATCAGAAAGGACACAGTTCGTTGTAATTGACGGTAAGTCATCGAGTAAAACAGAAGTGATATCTGGTGTTCCACAGGGAAGCGATATAGGTCCCCTACTCTTCCTCGTGTTTATAAACGATTTAGGAGACAATCTGAATAGCTCCCTTAGATTGTTCACGGATGATGCTGTCGTTTATCGGTTAGTGAAGTCAACAGACGATCAAAAGCAAGTGCAAAGCGATTTAGACAAAATCTCTGCATGGTGCGAAAATTGGCAATTGACACTAAATAAAGAAAAGTGTGAAGTAATACACATGACCACTAAAAGAAATCCGCTGTACTTCAATTACGCGATAAATCAGTCAAACCTTAAGGTCGTAGATTCTACCAAATACCTAGGAGTTACAATTACGAACAACTTTGACTGGAGAGAACACATAGAAAATATTGTGGGGAAGGCGAACCAAACGTTACGTTTCATCTGCAGAACGCTTCGAAGATGCACCAGCTCCACCAAAGAGACTGGCTACATCACACTTGTGCGTCCTCTCCTGGAGTACTGTTGCCCCTTGTGGGACACTCACCAGGTGGGACTGACGGAAGACATTGAGAAGGTTCAGAGAAAGGCAGCTCGTTTTGTTCTATCACGTTACGGGGGAGAAAGCGTCACGGAAATGTTGCACGAATTGGGGTGGAAATCATTAAAAGAAAGACGTTATTCATTGCGGCGTGATCTGTTTGCGAAGTTTCCATCACCGATTTTTAGTTCTGAATGTGAAAATATTTTTCTAGCACCCACCTACTTAGGGAGACATGACCATCCCAATAAAATAAGAGAAATCAGTTCGAAAACGGAACGATTTAGGTTTTTTTTTCCCGCGCGCTATTAGAGAATGGAACGGTAGAGAAAAGTTATGAAAGTGGTTAATGAACCTTCTGCCAGGCACTTGAATGTGATTTGCAGAGTATCTATGTAGATGTAGATGGTGATGGTGCCACTTCACGCTCTGGCGCGTGATCGTATTTTGACAGTATCTTTTCATAGTTTTGAGCCACAGAATGTTTTGGTTTTAGTTTTCAGTTTTTTAGTTGCATTTGTATTTTTGTGAAATCAACAAATGGACAATATAAACAGTACATACAAGGTATTTCATAAAACATATACTTATTTCTATATCATCAGCAATATAAGTATGAATAATATCAAAACTAGTAAGTATTTTTTATAAACTGGTAACTAATCGAAATAAAATTGAAATAATCAAAAGCCTGCTTGCTTGTTTACATAAGAATCCAATAAATCTATCACGACATCATGAGAAGCGTGTGTGGCTCGTAGCCGGTAATGGAAACGCGGAAATCTGGAACCACGTACGTGTGCATATTACTTATACTCTTTCCTGAGTGCCTGCCAGAGTATACAGCTTACGATGCCAGTTTACGACAACCCATAATAGGATGCTAGGTCGCAGCACGCGCCACAGCGTGAGCGGCACCTGACTCAAGTAACGTTTACACGCGCCAGAGCATGAGCGGCAGCGAACGTGTTAAGCAATCTGGAGAGCCTCGACTCTTCAGTGGAAGGCAGAGTTGCAGAACCTGCTGCAAACTGATAGAAGATCTATTCTGCAAGTGCTAAGAGCCAAATATAAAGTTTTGAGATATAGCAAAAAAAAAAAAAAAAAAAAAAAAAAAAAAAAAAAAAAAAAAAAAAAAAAAAAAAAAACTGTATAGTTTATCGTGCGAAATTAATATAAACTTTTTATAGTATTATACCGTTTATTAACATCCAGTTCATACAAACTACAGAGCAAGGCAATAGAAAATTGCATAGAACGTCTTGCCACCCCCACAAATATAAAGTAGCGTTTTTCAAAAGTGCGGTACACAGGGTGAACTCCATTCCGCTAACCCCTGAAAATAAGAAAGAAGGAAAATGCGAATACTTCGGCAAATAGCGGTCGAAAATGGTGATGAGGCCGGGTTAGTAGATAAATTGGATAGGATGATCAGACACAAAAATATACAGATTGAGAAAATCTCCCAGAAATATAGAGTCATGTCATTTTGGGGTAATATCTCACATAAAGTGGCTAAATTATTTAACAAAGAAGGGGTTAAAATAGCTTTTAGGACGGACAAAAGATTAGAACAGAGGTTGAAAAAATGTTCAAATGTTTGTTAAGCTTATGGGACTTAACTACGGGGTCATAGTCTCTAAACTTACAAACTACTTATCAACTACCTTATACTAAGGACGGCACAAATATGCATGCCCGAGGGGGGATTCGAACCCCCGACCGTAGTGGCCGTGCAGACCGTGACTGGAGCGCCTCAGTCCCCTCGGCCACCGCGGCCGGCACAGAGGTTGAAACAAAAGATTGATTCAGGAGAGGATTGGGCGGGAAAGCGAGAGCTTATGAATTTAAATGTTTAGATTGTGAAATGAAATACGTGGGACAGACTGGTAGGAATTTTAAATTCGATTTAAAGAGCATAACAACGTTGAGAATGGCTCTTCGGCGGTGGCGAACCATATAAAAAATGAACGGCATTCGTTGGGCAATATTAATAAGAGTATGAGGCCAATACATTATGAGGATAAGGGATGGTTGCTGCCTAACCTGGAGGAGGTTGAAATTTTTTGTGCGTTAAGAAAAGAACCGAATTGCATATTAAATGAACAGACGGAATTGTCTAAAGGACATTGCTGGTCTCATTTTCGTAATGTCCTTCTCGATAAACAGTGAAACTTCACCTCGTATTTGGTTCCTTGGGGTTAGGGTGGGCTGATTAACTGTTAGTTTTTTGTATACATTTTAAATTTGTGTTTTTAGACGGGTTTACGTTCGATAGTAGCAATACGGTAGGTTTGTCTTTGGTATGGGTAGCGTTTGAACTAACTCTGATATAGCAGATAGCAGTCCACAACTGTGCCTCCAACTAGAAACATGTTTTACAGTGAGGAATGTTTATCTGTTGACATGGCGCATATGCCGCAAACATTTTACGATTGACGTTGCCTTAGGGGAGATATGTTTTAGAATTCAAGGTAAGCCTGTCTAGGATGAACACACTTGATTGTATTGACATGGATCGTATTTAATATTTAGTGTTTTCGTTTTAATTTTCGTTTTCCTTGGCTTTCTCCTTTTAGAACTCGAGAATGGGCTAATGTAGGTCCGAAACATGTCTTTCGGACATTTTTAAATTGTGACAACGAATTTACCAATGATTCTTCGCCTTTTTGTTTATTTACCCGAATCTCCTTAACAAAGTCCTGAGTTTTAATAATGGCAGCTCAGGTTTGCGCAGTGATTATATTGTCGAAGTTAATTAAACCCAAAACTCTCTCGTTGCACGCAATGTTCAAGACCTCTTCGTCGTCCATTGGATTGCATTGCTATCCTGATTTCCCTGTTCTCCCGATCTCCGGCCTATCGAAAACGTCTCACTGATAATTGCATAACGATTGGCCCTATTTACATCAATCACTGCCACACCAGTTTCCAGTGACGTACCAACGAAAGGGGGGAGGGGCAAGGTGCCTGTTTACTGATTTCTGGGGGGCTGAGGTCATGTAGCGTTTGAGCAGCCGATTTGTCTCAAATTTTGTTACCCCTATATATTTCACTTGGCTACAGTGAAACTTTTTGTTACTATTACCACAAAAAAAAAAAACCCCTGTGAATCACATATATGTGCTGCGGGTCAGAGATAAACCACTGTGACTTTCCATAATGTTACAGGAGAGCACAAAGAAGGTACTCCGGCTCAGATTAATATTGTGTGTAACAACACGGAAGAGAACGAGGAATATTTTTGTGTAAAGAGGGTTGTTTGAAGTCTCTCTCATATTTAATCTTCTTTCCCCGACCTCCTGCATGTTGCCATGAGTTTCTAGTGACTGAATTTGGTTGTAACAATAGTGCAGTACTAGTGACGTGTCTAGTTGCTGTCATCGCTCTGAGGAAAATGCACAGTCTCTAAAAAATGTTCATCAACCTGTTATCTTCAAAAGTTGACTCCCCAACGCAGGCACACTGGTCGTTGAGGCTATTAGGTTAATTAGGAAGGTACTAGCCTGGTAAAGCAAATTACTCGAAGGATGCCACGTCGTTTATTTACGCAGAACAAAGAAACTGCATAATTAACACTGACGATTTATATTGCTTCTATGAATTCAAAAATGTTCAAATGTTTGTCAAGCGTTTCGTGTGCTTTTTCGTTTTGTTTAATGATTTATGAGTTTTTAAATTGTCTGAAACAACATAATGGTAGTCTGCATTTGAGATATGAGTCTTATGAGCCGGCCGCGGTGGCCGAGGTGACTGAGGCGCTGCAGTCACGGTCAGCACGGCCACTACGGTCGGGGGTTCGAATCCCCCCTAGGGCATGGATATTTGTGCCGTCCTAGTTCGTAAGTAGTTCATAAGTAGTTTGTAAGTTTAGGGACTGATGACCCCGTAGTTAAGTCCCATAAGCTTTACAAACATTTGAACATTTTTGAGTCTTATGAAAATCAAGCGAAAGTAATGAAAAATATATCTAATTTTGACGAAAGAAGAAATTAGTTTTGACGCCTAGCCTCCACATGCCCTGACCAAACACGACAGAGTACTAAAGCTTCAGGCGGCCTTTCACACAGAAATAGTACCTACTGTACTACCTGCTATTGTTACCTCAAACCTCCCTGCGCCAGGTGCATACAGCTCTCTTCTGACTTGCTCCAACGAAAGTGAATATGATGGCTGCAATAAAGAACCTACCGAGTTTGAACCAGAAATGTTCAAATGTTTGTAAACCTATTTGACCAAACTGCTATGGTAAGCAGTCCCTAGGCTTACGAACTAGTGAAACTAACATTAAGGACAACACACACACACACCTGTGGCAGAGGGACGACTCGAAACTCCAGTGCAAATCACGCCGCCTTAGACCACGCGGCGAATCTGCGCGGCATTTACATGACAGGTTTACATTTACTTAGTAGAAGGCACCACGGCGATGCCATAACAGATGTAGCATTATATTTAATATATTTTTTATTAAAATTATATCTGCGACGCTTGTCGGTAGCATCCGTTCTTTCTGCCAGTAAATCTCTGATTATTTTGTTTCATAAGAGACTTTCAAACTTTTTAAACGAGTTGGGGAGAAAACGGAATCGCTTGTCGTCTTCGTCTTCTTGCTGTCTAATAGATCGGACGTCTCTCTTTTAATCTCTCCATATTGATCATGTAAAGTGTGAGCTATAAAAATAATTAATACTCTATTTAAAAGGAGAGCTTTTCCCATTTTTCATTCTTTTTAAAATCCTTGTTTCCAGCATAGTAAAATGATGCTTGGCCATTCTTCTAAATTGCTTCACGATTGCGAAGAACATTCCAGACTCCAATTTCACTTACGCACATTTTGTGTTGAATTTTGTTTCAATGCCTGCAGTAATTCTTCTTTTCTTTAAACGAAGTCCAATAATTTTGTAACTTTAAACATCAATCATAATTGGAATTAAACACTGTCCTGAAACTTTAGTATTCGAAGCTTATGCAACCAAGCATCAGTTTACAGTAAAGAAGAGATTAATTATTCCATACAGGTTCGACTCTAGTGTGATGACTCCAATCTGTGTGATTCCGCCACTTTCTTTTGTAATGATGCTTTCTGGTGTTGTCTTTTTTCTAACTACTATTGCCGCTAAATACTGATGGCGGAGTCTTTCATGTTTTTCTCAGTGTCTCTATTTTTTCAAAATTAATATTCACTGCAATATTTCACAGTTTACTAAATTTCAATAACGGTACATAACTTTAATCTTGACGAGAACACCAGCTAAAAAAAAATATCATTACACAGAGAAAAAGTTATTCGTATTGCCCTCTAATAGACTCTGACCATAACTTGTTGGTTATGAACTGTAGGCTGAAACTAAAGAAACTACAAAAAGGTATGAACGTAAGGAGGTGGGACCTGGATAAATTGAAGGAACCTGAAGTTCTTAAGAATTTCAGAGGAAGCTTTAGGCAATTGACAGGAATGGAGAGAAGAAAAAAAAAACATTAGAGGAGGAATGGGTAGCTTTGAGAGATGAAATAGTGAAGGCAGCAGAGGACAAAATAGGTAGGAAGGCAAGACCTACAAAAATCCTTGGATATCACAGGAGATACCAAATTTAATCGATGAAAGGAGAAAATATAAAAATGCAGTAAATGAAACAGGCAAAATGGAGTACAGACGACTAAGAAATGAGATTGACAGGAAGTGCAAAATGGCTAAGCATGAGTGGCTAGAAGCCAAATGCAAGGATGTAGAAGAATGTGTAAATAGGGGAGAAATAGATACAGCCTGTAGGAAAATAAAAGAAACATTTGGAGATAAGAAAAACAGCTCTATATCAAGAACTCTGATGGAAAACCAGTTCTCAGTAAAGAAGGGAAAGCTGAAAGGTGCAAAGAGTATATAGAGAGGCTCTATGAAGGAAATGAACTTAGCGGCAATATTGTAGAAAGGGGAGAAGAAGTAGATGAGGATGAAATAGGAGATACTATACTGATAGATGAATTTGACAGAGCACTGAAAGACCTAAGTCGAAACAAGTCCCCTGGAGTAGATAATATTCCCTCAGAGCTACTGAAGTTTCTGGGAGAACCAGATGTATGAGAGAGGTGAAGTACTCTTAGACTTCAAGAAAAATAATCCCCATTCCGAAGAAAGCAGGAGCAGTCAGGCGTGAAAACTACAGAACCATCAGTTTAATAAGTCATGGTTGCAAAATATTAACACGAATTATTTACAGAAGGATGGAAAAGCTGGTAGAAGCCGACCTCGGGGAAGATCAGTTTGGGTTCAGGAGAAATGTAGGAACTCGGGAGGCAATACTCAATTTACGGCATATCCTAGAAGATAGATTAAGAAAAGGCAAACCTACATTTGTAGCTTTTGTAGATTTGGAGAAAGCTTTCCACAATGTTGATTGGAATAAGCTCTTTCAAGTTCTGAAGCAAGCACGAGTAAAATACAGGGAGCTTAAGGTTATTTACAACTTGTACAAAAACAAAAGCAAGGAGAAATTTGGTGAAGGAATTAAAGTTCAGGGGGAAGAATTAAAAACATTGCGTTTTGCGGATGACATAGTAATTCTGTCAGATACAGCAAAGGACCTGGAAGAGCAATTGAACGGAATGGACAGTGTGCTGAAAGGTGCATATAAGATGAACATTAACAAGAGCAAAACTAGGGTAATGGAGTGCAGTGTAAGAAAATCAGGTGATGCTGAAGGAATTAGATTAGGTAACGAAACAATAAAGGAGGTAGATGAGTTTTGTTACTTGGGCAGTAAAATAACAAATGATGGTCGCAGTACAGAGGATATAAAATGCAGAATGGCAATGGGTAGAAAAGCGTTCTTGAAAAACAGAAATTTGTTAACATCGAATATTGATTTAAGCCACGGAAGTCCTTTCTGAAGGCATTTGTATAGAGTGTTGCCTTGTATGGGAGTGAAACATGGACGATAAACAGTGCGGACAGGAAGAGGATAGAGGCTTTTGAAATGTGGTGCTACAGAAGAATGCTGAAGATTAGGTGGCTGGATCGCGTAACTAACGAGGAGGTACTGAACAGAACTGGGGAGAAAAGAAATTTCTGGCATACCTTGACCAAAAGAAGGGATAGATTGGTAGGGCACATTCTTAGACATCAAGGAATTGTGAATTTAGTGTTGAAGGGAAGTGTGTGGGGTAAAAACCGTAGAGGAAGACCAAGAGATGGATACAGTAAGCAGATTCAGACAGATGTAGGTTGCCGTTCTTATGTGGAGATGAAGAAGCTTGCTCAGGATAGGGTATTGTGGAGAGCTGCATCAAACCAGTCTCCGGACTGAAGACCACAACACAACACATGGTTTGTAATCACTTCGGTCAGTGCAGTTATACACTTGCGTGACATGGACAGCTTGACGTTATAAGTCAGCTATTGAGGGATAATTGGTCATTCTTCCATGACTGCAATATTCAACTCTGACGCCGTTGAGCTGGTCTGGTTACAACGCATTGACAAGTGAATCCCAGACGGATTAAAGTCCGTTGAACAAGTAGCCACTCTATTCATTCTCCTGAGCTGCATGTTGTCCACCAGTACAAAAGTCTATACCTCTGAAAAGTAAAAGCGCCAATACTAACTCCTATCCACACCATTCGTCCACCACTATCATATAGTGATGTTACCTGCACAGAAGCAGACTGTTCGAAGTTCGACATACTCTCCAGATGACGGAAGGATTGTCCGGCTGAACAGAAAATCCCGGCGCCATTCGTTATGGCCGCGTGGTTCAAGGAGTCATGCTACGGAATGGGTGACCTATCCCGCCGGAGGTTCGAATCCTTCCTTGGGCATGAATGTGTGTGTGTGTGTGTGTGTGTGTGTGTGTGTGGTCCTTAGTGTAAATTAGTTTCAGTAGTTTGATTGTCTTGGGACTGATAAGCTTAGCAGTTTAGCCCTATCGGTTTACAAACGTTTGAGGATTCGTTACGACCCCAGTCCTGATGTTTCTCCACCCAGTTTCTGCTGGCTAAACTATGTCGTGGGTTTATTGGGACACACACCATATGCCTCCGTGCGCAGAGACCACATTACCGAAAGCAGTTTCGGACTGCTTGTGTTGATATTGCGCGTCCTATTGTTGCCTGGACGGTGCGTTGCAGCTGAGCAGCATTCAGCCTCCTGTCTCAACGAGCTGTAAACCAGAGATAACGGCCACCTCTTGCTGACGTTACACCTGGATGATCTTGGCCTGACCTTGTTTTAACGGTTTCTGTTGTCTGAAATAGCGACCAGGCCCTGGAGATTACACCTAGGGACACTCCAATAGCTGCAGCCTCCTCCTACCGCTTCCAACATTCCTATGGCTCCCTGTGCCATACCTTCGGGTAAGTCACATTGTTTTTAGCTTCGGATAAGTAACATTTTTTTTTGCATTCAACTACCTGCTCACTACACTATCTAATCCCAGCTGGATGAGCATGCATCACGTTTGGTACAATGAACACAAGTCAAGACCAACCCTCTCTGCAGGAACTTTTTGTTTTACTGCTACCACTGCGTATCACACAACCGACAGAAATACGTCAAACCATTTTGGTTCATTCTGCGAATGACAATACTTCAGAACGTAGATATCTCAACCACTTTCCTAATTGTTTTGACCAGTGTACATTTCTAAGAAAAGGTAATTTACTTTCTGGATGAGCTTCATAATTCCAGTCTTGCGATGATAATGATGTCGGATAACTTTTCATTGTGGTACAAATGACAGCTGCTCCTACGCACTGCCGTTTTGTACTTTGTGTGTCCGACACTGTCATGATGCGTATCCGTGCAAATCGCTATCCTATTACACTACTGTCCATTAAAATTGCTACAACAAGAAGAAATTCAGACGATAAATGGGTATTCATAGGACAAATATACTAGAACTGAGATTTTCACGCTACTTGGGTGCATTGATCCTGAGAAATCAGCACCCAGTACCTCTGGCCCTAATAACGGCGTTGATACGCCCGGGCATTGAGTCAAACCGAGCTTGTATGCCCATGGAGCTTCAACACGACACCAGAGTTCATCAGCCGGCCGCGGTGGCCGAGGGGACTAAGGCGCTTCAGTCACGGTCTGCAGGGCCACTACGGTCAGGGGTTCGAATCCCCCCTCGGGCATGGATATTTGTGCCGTCCTAGTTCTTAAGTAGTTCATAAGTAGTTTGTAAGTTTAGGGACTGATGACCCCGTAGTTAAGTCCCGTAGACTATACAAACATTTGATTTAGAGTTCATCAAGGGTAGTGACTGGCGTATTGTGACGAGCCAGTTGCCCGTCCACCATTGACCAGACGTTTTCAGTTGGTGAGAGATCTGGAGATTTTGTTAGCCAGGGCAGATGTCGAACATTTTCCGTATCCAGAAAGGCCCGTACAGGATCTGCAACATGCGGTCGTGCGTTATCCTGCTGAAACGTAAGTTTCGCAGCGATCGAATAAAGGGTAGAGCCACGGGTGGTAACACATCTCAAATTTAACGGCCACTGTTGAAAGAGCCGTCGATGCGAGCAAGAGGTGACCGAGACGTGTAACCAATGGCACCCCATACCATAACGCCGGGTGATACGCCAGTATGGCGATGACGAATACACGCTTCCAATGTGCGTCCACCGCGACGTCGCCAGACACGGATGCGACTATCATGATGCTGTAAACAGAAGCTGGATTCATTCGAAAAAAAAATGACTTTTTTCCATTGGTGTACTCAGATACGTCGTTGCGTACAGCATCGCAGGCGCTCCTATGATGCAGCGTCAAGGGTAACCATAGCGACGGCTTACGAGCTGATAGTCCACGCTGCTGCAAACGTCGTCGAACTGTTCGTGCAAATGGTTGTTGTCTTGCGAACGTCCCCATCTGTTGACTCAGGGATCGAGACGTGGCTGCATGATCCGTTACAGCCATGCGGATAAGATGTGTGTCGTCTTGACTGCCGGTGATACGAGGCCGTTGGGATCCAGCACGGTGTTCCGTATTTCCCTTCTGAACCTACCGATTCCATATTCTACTGTCATTGCGACCAACAATGTCGCGATACGATAAACCACAATCGCGACAGGCTACAATCCGACCTTTATCAAAGTCGGAAACGTGATGGTACGCATTTCTCCTTCTTACACGAGGCATCGCAACAACGTTTCACCATGCAACGCCGGTCAACTGCCGTTTGTGTATGAGAAATCGGTTGGAAACGTTCCTCATGTCAGCACGTTGTAAGTGTCGCCACCGGCGCCAACCTAGTCTGAATGTTCTGAAAAGCTAATTATTTGCATATCATAGCATCTTCTTCCTGTCGATTAAATTTTGCGTCTGTAGCACCTCATCTTCGTGGTGTAGCAATTTTAATGCCCTGGAGTGTATATTTCTCAGCATATTGTCTGACGTGTCTCGTAAATGCAGGAGCAACACAGCTAAGATGGTTGTCATCAACAGGTACGGATAGCAATGGTAAAACAGTGAGGTACGTTATGATTGAAAGAGTCTGGGTTTCACCGGCGCGACGTCTTGAGAAGGCACGTGCGGACTATAAGGTGCCTCGTCGGCGCTCAGTGCGGAGGACAGGGCAGCCAGCGGGGTCAGCGACCGGATGGAGCGACGGCCACCTTGCACTGATTAGCGCATCCGCAGCTTCTGATAACGCGAGGCGCTCTGCGGAGCTGCGGGCAGGCCGGGCCAGGCGTGCCAAGAGGAGGCGCGGTACTCCGAGGGCCAGCGATGGAGGCCTGTCTTCTAGGGAGGGTAGGCAAAATGGCTTTCTGCATAAGCAGAAGAGCCGATGTCTGTTGGATTTTCAAGAATACTTAACAGCCATACACAACCGCTCTCTCAAAGAAGGATCTGTACCAAAAGATTGGAAAGTTGCACAGGTCACACCTATATTCAAGAAAGGCAGTAGGAGTAACCCACTAAACTACAGGCCTATTTCATTGACGCCAATTTGCAGCAGGGTTTTGGAACATATCCTGTATTCAAATATTATGAATTATTTCGAACAGAACGATCTATTGACCCAAGGTCAACACGGATTTAGAAAATATCATTCATGCCAAACACAACTAGCTCTTTAGTAACACGAAGTGATGGGTGCTATCGACAAGGGTTCGCAAATCGATTCCGTATTTCTTGATTTCCAGAAAGCTTTTGACACCGTACCTTACAAACGGCTTTTAATCAAATGGCGTGGTTATGGTATATCGCCCCAAATTTGCGATTGGATAGGGGATTTCTTTTCAGAGAGGACACAGCTCAAGGAGATGGTAAGGCATCGACTAAAACAGAAGTGATATCGGGCGTTCCACAGGGTTGTGCTATTGGTCCTCTGCTGTTCCTTATTTACATAAACGATTTAGGGGAAAATCTAAGTAGCTCTTTTAGGTTGTTTGCAGATGACGCCGTCATTTACCGTCTAGTAAAATCATCTGAAGATCAAAACCAACTGCAGAACGATCTGAATAAGATATCAGTATGGTGTAAAAATTGGCAATTGACTCTAAATAACGAGAAGTGTGAAGACGTCCACATGAGTACGAAAAGAAATCCGTTAAACTTTCTTTAGAAGATAAATCAATCAAATGTGAAGGCCGTAAACTCCACAAAATACCTAGGAATTATTATTACTTCAGACTTAAATTGGAAAGAACACGTAGATAATATCTAATATCGTGGGAAAGGCGAACCAGAGACTGCGTTTTATTGTTAGTAGCCTTAAAAGATGCAACAGAACTACAACAGAAACTGCGTACACTACGCTTGTCCGTCCATTTTTGGAGTGTTGTTGCCCAGTGTGGGATCCTTATCAGGTGGGTTTGACGGAGGACATCGAAAGAGTCCAAAGAAGGGCAGCTCGTTTCGTATTGTCACGATACAGGGGAGACCGCGTTACGGAAATGATACAGGATGTGGGATGGAAATCATTACACCAACGGCGCTTATCGCTGAGGCGTGGGCTACTTGCGAAACTCCATTCGCCAACATTCTCCTCCGAATGCGAAAATATATTGTTGACTCCTACTTACATAGATAGAAATGATCATCAGAATAAAATACGAGAAATCAGAGCTCGAACAGAGAGATTCGATGAACCCTTAAATGTGATTTGCAGAGTATCCCATGTAGATGTAGTAGATGTAGAAGAAAACGATCTAGGATCCTCTGCTTCACCTCTCGGTGTGAAACATGTACATTCTACTCAATTCGAATTCGTATCAAGATCATCTGCCAGCATACGAAATTTTAAAGTAGACATCCCTGAAGTATTAAAGCAACTTAAATCACTTAACGAAAGTAAGTCTTCCGGCCCCAATTAGGTTCCTTTCAGCAGCCTCGGATTAGCCGTGAGTACTGGAGCGCCGTGCTGCGGTGCGCGCGGCCGATCACCGTCGTGGTTTCGAGTCCCCTCTTGGGCACGGGTGTTTGTTGTCCTTAGGTTAGTTTACCTTTAAGGAGAGCTGGCTATATCTATGCTGCCCATGTTAAAATCACTAAATCTGAGGAACATTTATCTACCAAACCAAAGAATTTGAAATTTTTTCAACAGATAAAGTGGTTTAGTATTGAAGTTATAATGGATGGAAATTGCCGTCCCTTTTCTAGTTTCCTTCCAATTTTCTTATTAATGACCCAACTATATTTATATAAAAAAAAACTCCTGAACATTTTGTGTTACAAGTTAAGTTTGACTACTAGGACTGCTGTATAAAAATTTCTTCCCCCTAGTTTGAGTGGATTTTGAGAAAACATTCCTTACATTCGGAAATTTCTAATTCACGAGAAATGGCTATTAAAGTTTTTCAATACATCCCTTCATTAAATGAAAGCTTTCGTTTTGGTCTTCTGGACTGTTGTTCCATCATATTTCATATTCCTTTCTCTTCTTTCTGCTCCTCTTACCCTCTCTCTGTCAATATTTCTTAGTGCTCGTACAGTGTTCACTCCAGCTTTAAATCCTAATGCCTTCAATACCTCACACTTCACACAGTTTCCTTGGTTGTAGGTTGCTATTGCATCATAAATGCCGAGGTTTAGTGTTTTTATGCTTACAAACACTCCGCCTTAGGAATCACTGTCAAAATTAAATTCTTTACCCTCTTATTAAGATTCGCGTTTTTTCGTGTAGACATTTGTGTAACAATTCTGGCTGTGCTAAGTCGTGAAAAAGCTGGTAAACCATGTTTGTGATCTTAGTCCTTTTTGGCATTGTATTTGCACCAGGAATATTTTGGGCACAGGCTGTGATGAGGGCATTCATTGGAAGAGTCAGTATGAAAGAACAATGCCCACACCGCTTTTCGCATGTCACTAGCATTACTAGTATTTTGCCTTATTGCACACCAAGAGCACCTCTGTAGACGTTCAATCACCTCATCAGTAAGTCTGTCTCTCCCTCCTATTGACGTTCCATCACTGCTTGATCCCAAAGTTTGTTTGAGCCTTCGAAGCCGTATACCCATACGCTTTTGCACATGCCCAATATATTCCCACTTCTCAACTACCAATTCATTTCGATAAGGTTTCAATTCCTCTATAGTCTTGAAACCTTTGGTGTAAACCAAGTTGTTCGCCAAGAATTGGTGTTAGATGCATTGAGCGGCCCCGCTAATTTTCTGTGCAGTTGCGGAAGAAAATGGTAATAACTTCGCTTCTAGGACGAGTAGAATAATAATGCAAAATTTGCATTAAATAGGAATGTTCCAATTAAATATTGATAAAAATCGTATTTTTTTCGATTTGACCACCTCCGGCTCCCCTTAGTTAGTTTGTAAGTTACGGACTAATGACCAAGCAGTTGAGTCCGATATATTTACAAACATTTGAACATTTTGGTTCCTTTCAGAGTATGTTCATGCATAGCCCCCTACCTAGTTATCATATACAAGCGGCCGCACAGAGAAAGCTCCGTACCCAAACACTGGAAAGTTACACAGGTGACTCCAATAGTTAAGAAATGCAATAGGAGTGACCCGCAAAATAACACGTCTGTACCATGGACGTCGGCTTGGAGCAGGGTTTTAGAATACGTACTTTCCTCAAATATTATGAACTACCTCGAAAAGAACGACCCATCGACCCGTAGTCAACAGAGATTCAGAAGGCATCGTTCTTATGAAATCCAGTTATCTGTTTACTCACACGATGTAACTAGTGTTAAGCACAAGGATTTTCAAATCGATTCCATATTTCTAGTCTTCCGGAGGGCTATTGACGACTGAGTCACTCTGGAAAACACCATTGTGAAACATCTTGTAGCTATGCCTTGCGGCTTGATATGTAAAACCTGAAATGTTTCAATTCGGTTGTTATGTTACACTGAGGATGACTATTCTAAAATGTAAATCGATTTACGACCAAGGTTGAAATTTCTTTTGATAGTTATCATTCTATGGTCGTGGTGTACAGCGCTCTTAATGGAGTCTTCATTTCGTAGGTGAATATGTTTGATACGGAGAAATTCATGTACGAAATTTAGGAACAATCTGCTATTTATGACGCCGGATCAAAGGACTACAGCGACAAACAGTTGCAGAACATCCCATGTTTCTCGTATAATTAACTGAATAATTTTCTGGACTCATGCAAGTCGAAATCGCCGAAGCTCCTTCCCGAGCCCTGATATCTGAAACTCACCGACAAATGAAATGAACATTTCTTATGATTTACTTATACACACTTTTAATTTACGTAAAGAAATAATGAAGAAGTGATAATTAAAAATAATCTCGTAAAGGATTTCCACTTACTGAAAGACATTGGTAATCGGAGTGATTCAAAAATGTTCAAATGTTTGTTAAGCTTATGGGACTTAACTACGGGGTCATCAGTCCCTAAACTTACAAACTACTTATCTACTACCTCATACTAATGACGGCACAAATATCCATGCCCGAGGGGGGATTCGAACCCCCGACCGTAGTGTCGGAGTGATTACAAGGAAAGGGAAAAAAGAACGTACTTTGACAAACGGATTAAGCAGCAGCGTGTGCCCCTCAACGATCATGTCTTGATCGTTATTAAAGTCTGAACAACGAATTCTACTTGTAAAATATGTACGGATTCTTATTTTAAAAGTGATCAGTGTCTGTGTGTGTGTATTCTGCGTAATGGAGGAGGCGCCGTCAGGACAGAATAATACTATTTCTCACGTAAAAAAACCTAAATATTTACTTTGTGCAGTTACGATTACTGTAGAGCCTCCATTAAATGCTTACAGTGTAGCTAGAAGTAGAAAAAAATCACAAATGAAAACACGACACAAAATACTTATCCAAATAAATACAGTCATCAACATCGGAATAAACTGTGGATTTGCATTAATTACAATCTGTCGGACATTCTTCTTTATTCAGGGGAAGAGGGGGAGGGGAGGGGGCAGGGGTGTATGGCACAAACTGCAAAAATATGTTTCTCACATATAGAGGGAGATATGATGTTAATATTAAAGTTATCAGAATAAACGTAGTAGGAAATGAAAATAAATTATCAAAAGACGTGGTGATTGAGTTTCGACTCTGACAACAAAGTTCGGTATAGTGGGTGGGTAAGTCAGTTCGAAGGACGGTAAGGTAACTGTAGTTCATAGTTCATCAATGTTGATATTACAGAACTTTTCACTAACCTTTATTGTTAGCGGTTGTATATTGTTTTGGTCATCAATGGATAAAAGATTTAAACAGTTAACGAAAATACATCGTTTATATTTGTATCTAGCTGAGAGAGCCTACTCAAATATATACCAGATGTAACTCTAGTAAGCGAGTATGTATGAGAACGACGAAAAATACTCGTTTACTGGACTTACTCATATT
The DNA here is from genome assembly GCA_026315105.1 of Locusta migratoria. NCBI lineage: Eukaryota > Metazoa > Arthropoda > Insecta > Orthoptera > Acrididae > Locusta > Locusta migratoria. The sequence continues at coordinate 941,893,100 of CM048744.1, forward strand.
GTATTTTTATACATTTGACATTTTAAATTTCATACATTTTGTATAGATTTTATACATTTTGATATATACATTGGAATGGACAGCGCCAGCCAATAAAAGTTTATACGATATACTTTCTTGAACAATTTTACATCTTTTATTCAGTAGAAAAAGACAATGACCGAAACTAGTTGATAGGGTTAGATAGGGTAAGAGTGAGCGTCTGGTAATAGTACGCAGTGTTTTTTTTTCTCTACAATGGCGGCACTGAGCGGCGATGGAAAACTATATTCAGTTGTTTCCAGAATGAAACTTTCACTCTGCAGCGGAGTGTGCGCTGATATGAAACTTCCTGGCAGATTAAAATTATGTGCCGGAACCGGGACTCGAACCTGGAACCTTTGCCTTTCGCGGGCAAGCGCACTACCGACTGTGCTATCCCGACAGTTATTTCTATACCGACGCCATCACACGGAATATAAAAGAACTTCGACAGGTTTATTGGTTATAATAGGTAAATAAGTTTTCGTTTGAAATCTTGTGGTATTTAGTTGGTATATCAAAAGGTATAAGCACTATATATGTACGCCATTAGAATAGCCGTTCTGCGAGGAACAAGCCATGGTACTACAAACTGCAGAACCGACCAGTGACTACCAACTGTTGGTGTGTGTGTGTTTTTATTTTTTTTTATTTTTTTTATACACTATTTGATGCATCGGTTAAGAGTACGCTCTGATTGAAATATTTCCTTTCAATCCGCATGTATTCACAGCATTAGACTTCGCACTATCAGTGAGAGACCCGAATGTCCGAAGACTGAAGAAGACAAAAGAACTCAACAGGGCACCAACGGCAAATGTTGCTGCTGTGGATGTGCAGTCATCATAAAAACACCAGGAACATGAAACAGCCGGCGGCGGTGGCCGAGGGGACTGAGGCGCTCCAGTCACGGTCTGCACGGCCACTACGGTCGGGGGTTCGAATCCCCCCTCGGGCATGGATATTAGTGCCGTCCTTAGTGTTAGCTAGTTTGTAAGTAGTTTGTAAGTTTAGGTACTGATGACCCCGTAGTTAAGTCCCTTAAGCTATACAAACTTTTGAAAAATTTGAAAAACGTGAAACAAATGACAACCGATCTGATATACAGGCAGATTTTGGCTTAGAACTATCAGATGGTTGATCCAGAGCAAAGGAAAACATGGCAAAGAAATCAAAGATTTTGTCTGCATCTCCGTACAAAAATGCGTTATTATAAAAACTGTCCAACTCAGACAAAACCAAGAACAGACTTAGTACAACTACAGAGAAATACAGAAAACTCTAAGCCTAATCTGGATTTATCCATCCCATCAACTTCAGGAACAAACAACGCCAAATCCAAGGATGAGTCTCATGTGTTGAGCTACTCATGTCAGCAAGGAGCCAATCGTAGTCGACTGGGTATAGTGTGACAACTGCTCTGAATGCAGGGGTTACGAAGGGAGCGGCAAATCTTTTTGTGATTTGTGTTAATGCTTACTCTTCGACCATATCTTGCGTACTCTTTCTCGACGTTGCGGCTAAGAGTACGAACGAGCAGGTTGTAATGTTTGTTATTATTTAAGGTTTGTGATATATAGTTGACAGCTATAACTGATATACCGTATTTACCGGCGTATAAGACGCACTTTTTTTCCTACAAAAATTGGTCCAAATACTGGATGCGTCTAGTACGCCGGTTGCCAGAAAAGGTAGATTTCTTTTAAGGGATTTCAAAAAATGATGTTAAATACGGGAAATAATGTTTTAAGCGGGAAAATTTGTTTTAAGTTTCTCTTACATTTAGGGTGACCCAGCTATCTTGTCCACCCAAAATATCTCTGGAACAATAACAGCTATTGGAAAACGACTCTCACCGGTATCGATGTACGTCTGGGGCCCATGAATGTACATATTTGGAAACATTCTAAAACGAAAGCAAATGTGTTTTTTTTAACACAAAATTATGTTTCTTTAAATGGACACCCTGTATTTTTTCTTCAGTAATCTATAGCATGACAAATCACACAAACAATGGCGTTAATTGCATCGCAATATTCCAGTTACAACCACAGATATAGCGACGCGAATCTGACGCTTGAAATACGCGTAACGCGCGGCTAGCGCACGTCCTGAGACTCAGGCGAGAACCCCATGCTGCTCAGGACGTGCGCTAGCCGCGCGTTACGCGTATTTCAAGCGTCAGTCGTTTTCCAATAGTTGTTATTGTTCCAGAGATATTTTGGATAGAGAAGATAGCTAAAAAATGTTTGTAAAGCCTATAGGACTTAACTACGGGGTCATCAGTCCCTACACTTATGAACTAGCTAACACTAAGGACGGCACAAATATCCATGCCCTAGTGGCCGTGTAGACCGTGACTGGAGGGCCTTAGTCTCCTCGGCCACCGCGGCCGGCAGAAGATAGCTAAGCGTAACTGAAACTGGTAACTTAATAGGAAGTCGAAACTTTCGACGTAATTTTGTTCATCATAATCGATTTTTCGGCAATCTTGTAATGGTGTCATTCATTATTTGAGTAATGAAACGCTGCTCACGTAAGTCTCCATGTTTCGCCTGACGATAGTTGAGAATTAATGGCATTCTGAAGTGTAAATACGTACACAAGTATTTTTTGTGATATTTGAAGAGCCTCTGCGTCTCACAGTTGTATTTTTGAGGTTATACCATGCTGTGCCCCATACAGTGAGCCGACCAGTACACAGACGCAAACCATCCATCTTTCTCACAGTTTATGGAACATCAGGAAATACTTACATAAATGTTTCCGACTGACAATAAATTCTCAAAACGCATTATTTTGAACATGAACACCTCCTACCCGTTGGGCGAAGTTCGGGAACTGATACTCGGCGCGATGTCTGATCAGACCAAAGCAGAGCCAATTGGCGCCAATGTCGTAAGCCTTTTGGACGCTCTCGTCAAAATGTCATAGTCTGTCATTACGTCGCCCACTGTAAACAGCGACAGGCGAAAATATATCCGTTTGAATAAGCGTAAATTGTCAAGACACTCGACTGCGTAAAGTTTATGAAGACTTCTTTAGATATTTGATGTACCTGAACAAAGGTATTATAATTATAGTTAAGTGGCATATAACGTCTATGAAGAGCAATCGAAAGTTTATATAAAACACACTTACTTCCGCCAAGATCACTAGTTTATTTGCAGTTTTTTTTTCGATGAAATATGTCATTTTTTTTACAAAATTCTCCTATTTTCAATAAATAGTTACTTGTGAAAATGTAATATAAAAGGAGACCATTGTCAAATAATTAAAATTTGCATCACCAAAGTGGATCGTCACTGTATTGCACATTTAAAAATCCACTTTGCTGATGCAAATTTTAATCATTTGACAATGGTCTTTTTCTTATATTACATTTCAACAAGTAACTCTTTATTTTATTGAAAATAGAAGAATTAAAAAAATTAAAAAAACAGTAAATAAAATAGCGATCTTGGCGGAAGTAAGTGTGGTTTATATTATATGTTGCAATTGACGTATTAGGTGTGATTCATTTTTTCCTAAAAAAGAAGTATTAAAAGTGGGGTGCGTCTAACATGCCATTGCGACTTATATGCCGGCAAATACGCTATGTTGTTGAGAAATAAACCAGCAATAATTTGGTATAACAAAAGTTTATTTTAACCCTCTGATATACTAGATATAAGGGCTTAAATTCTATGCGTAGTCTTTCCCGATTTTCTCCTACTTAAGCTTTTAATAAAACAGCTGATGGTCTTAAGTGCTTTTTATGTAGTAACTAGCTGAAAAGCCGACGTTGCCCGGGTATTTATTTATTTATTACTGCCATTTTTCAGGTATATATTCATTTGTATAGGGGCTGTATGTGTGCAAAATCTCTTAGTAGTAAAGAAGCAATATGTTACAACTTGGTGCGTGATGGGGCGGTTTTCCATGTACGTTACTGTTTACGTGCCCATGTCTCATGATCTACGTGTCTGAATGTGATACAATTTAGAAGCTACATTAGACTATCTACGTGTATACTGTCTGTAAAATTTCCTGCCGCTACAATTTGTAGTGTTCAAATTATAAATTGTAGCGTCATACCGAGAGCCGTAGCTTTACTCCATAAACAGCGGAAAAGTAGTAAGCGAGAAACATTTTTCCTTTCATTATTTTACTATGGTTTCCAGCGAGAAAAAGTTTAATAAAGGATTGAAGTTATGTTTAAAGTTTGTTGCAAGTCGCTAAGTACTGTCATTCTCATACACTGTATTTCGAAAGTCTCGCCGCATTATATGGCATTTTTTGCGATTTCTGTTGGTTATGACGTAATATCTATTGAACCATGTGTCGTATATGATTCTTAACCCTAAAGCAATTGTACCCCATGCCAAGGAATGTGTGTGTACCAAATTTGGTTGAAATCGGTCCAGTGGTTTAGGAGAAAATGAGCGGTATTGTTGCTAAATGCAGCAGTTTTCCGGCAATCTCATTGTTTTTGACGTCATATCTCACGAACTATATATCGTACGCGATTCTTACACTTACGGCGACTGTTCTCATGAATTGAAGCTTACGTGTGCAAAATTTCATAAAGATTGGAACAAAATTGTAGATTTGTATGCAACATGTACAAATATACGGACACTCTGCTTTATATATTAGACTAGCTGTAAACCCGGTGTTGCCCGGGTGTTTATTTACCCTAACTCTCGTAGTCCACATCCTCTTCCACCCTCTCTCTGCATCCACCTCTTCTCTCCCATATCTCTGTCCGTTTCCACCTTTTCCTCTCTTGGCAAAGTTTTCTGCAAGGTACTCTCTGTCATGTACCATACAGACATTTATGTATGCAGTGATCTTCCTCTTGGTTCAAAGGTCATGTGTTGAAAAATTTATGAAGATTGGAGCAAAACTATGCATTTTGTAAAATTCCGTAAGTTAAGTACCCTCCACCAGGCACCGAACGAAATTTTATACAGACAGTGACATTCCTCTTGTGTTTGAGGTAGAGTGTGCAAAATGTCAGCAATATCGGAACAAAACTATAGATTTGTGCAGAACCAGTTGAAGCGATGTGGAAGGCGTAGTATACTGTTAGCAGAGCCTGTTCTCTTGATGGTTTTTACTGCTTTATTTATTTATTCTTATATTTCCTTATTCGTATGCTTATCCTTACAGAGAAACAGCTGAAGACATTGTAGCACGCATAGACCAAAGATATGGAATGTGGCATCACGTTTCGCTGTATGTATCCTCCATGCTATAGAGCAGCAAACGTCATCGCTGGCTTTCAGTCCGATTTTTTTAAATAATTTGACGACTTTCAATCACCGTATCTTCCACCCCTTATAGCTATCGGCATGGAACTGCTATGGTGTATAACGGGAGACTTCGGACGACAATTACACACACACACAGACCATTCGTTTGGGTTCTGTAGTTTTCGCTGCAGAGCGAAATATTAATACACACACACACACATACACACACACGTAGAATTTTATACACACCGATAACTTTCCTTCCCAAGATACTCCACCCTTTTATCATTATCAATTCTCAAAGAACAATGCAAGTAATAAAACCATTTTCAAAGAGTAAATATAATGTTCAAAGAGTAATTATTGTTCCGCATTTCGCGTTATATTCTTCAAATTACTAAATATCTATCAGATCGCTACAAAACCGTGCCTAAAACCTTCCTCAGGCATAAATTAGTAACTGTACAAATATTTAAGTCTCTGCGTCTTGTCGTTCGGACGTGATATGTATTAGCTATCCGATCGCCATAAAACCGTTCCTAAAGCCTTCCCCGGGTAGACATTAGTAACTGTACAAAATTTTAGCTTTTTATGTCTTGTGGTTCCTACGTGATAAACGTACACCGAACAGACATTGACGTATATTACCCCTGCAGAAATTTTACTTCACAGCAAGGAACGTGTGTACCAAATTTGGTTGAAATTGGTCCAGTGGTTTAGGAGAAAATGAGCAATATTGTCGCTAAATGCAGTAGTTTTTCGCGCATCTCATTGTTTATGACGTCATATCCCGCGAAATATATATTGTACGTGATTCTTACACTTACGGCGACCGTTCTCATGGAGTGAAGCTTACGTGTGGAAAATTTCATACAGATTGGAACAAAATCGTAGATTTGTATGAAACACGTACAAATATACGGACACTCTGCTTTATACAGGGTGTTTCACTAAGTGTGTTTGCCCCTGTAACTTATAAAATAATTGGTGACGGAAAATTTTAATGCAGTAGGTCAACACAAGAAATGTTACACTTTCTGCGGAGCTATGAACATAGTTTATTGCATTATTTTCCATAGAGTTACACCACAAAGATTAATTTTTTAAATTGACCAATAGTCGTTTCTATAGTGTATTGGATTCGCTTAAACCAGCTGCGTCCAAATCAATTTAAACTACATTCCTATCACTGTTAGTTTGGGAGCTACAACCCTTCAAAGTTCCGGGGCCGGAGGCTGCTGGTGGTCATGAGACAGAGGGCCGTGCCCCAGGGGATAGCCATTCGGCCAGTTAGCTACGCTATCGCAGCCTCCACCCCCGGAACTTTGAAGGGTTATAACTCGCAAACGAACAGTGATAGGAATGTAGTTTAAATTGATTTGGACGCAGCTGGTTTCAACGAATCCAATGCACGATAGAAAAAAACTATTGTTCTATTAAAAAAATTATATGTTTGTGGTGTAACTCTTTGGAAAATGATACAATAAACTATGTTCATAGCTCCGCAGAAAGTGTAACATTTCTTGTGTTGACCTACTGCATTAAAATTTCCTGTCACCTATTATTTTATAAGTTACAGAGGCAAACACACTTAGTGAAACACCCTGTATAAAGCAGAGTGTCCGTACATTTGTACGTGTTGCATACAAATGTATAATTTTTTTCCAATCTTTATGAAATTTTGCACACGTAAGCTTCAATCCATGAGAACGGTCGCCGTAAGTGTAAGAATTGCGTACGATATATAGTTCGCGAGATATGACGTCATAAACAATGAGATGCACGGAAAACTACTGCATTTAGCGACAATACTGCTCATTTTCTCCTAAACCACCTGACCGATTTAAACCAAATTTGGTACACACATTCCTTGCCGTGAGGTACAATTGCTGCAGGGTTGAGAATCATATACGGGATATGGTTCAACAGATATTACGTCATAACGAAAAGAAATCGCAAAAACATGCCATACAATGCGGTGAGACTTTCGAAATACACTATATGAGAATGACAGTGGTGTAACTCTTTGGAAAATTATACAATAAACTATGTTCAGAGCTCCGCATAAAGTGTAACATTTCTTGTGGTGACCTACCGCAATTAAAATTTCCCGTCACCTATTATTTTATAAGTTACAGAGGCAAACGCACTTAGTGAAACACCCTGTATATTAGATTACACGAAATAGAGAGGGGAGGTATATTGGTGTTGGGAGCAGCTACAGGGGTTGATGTAAACACGGCGCGCTGCATCGATCGGTGCGTGGCGGCCCCGCGCGCCGCCCACGCACTGTGCGGGCCGTGTTGTGCCACCTGGCGACACCCCGGCCTGCGCCGCCCCGCCGCCCGCCGCCCATCGGCCCAGCAGTGGCCCGCGGCCTCGCCTTGACCCTGGGGGCTCGCTTTCACCCCGCCGCCCGCCGCCCATCGGCCCAGCTGTGGCCCGCGGCCTCGCCTTGACCCTGGGGGCTCGCTTTCACCCCGCCGCCGCCGCCGGCCACTGCCCCCGCCGCCCACCTGTGGCTGGCCGGGATGGACCGCTCCGCGCCGCCCCGCGCCGCCCACGCCGTATCCCTGGATACTGCCGGGCCTCGTAACCTTTGACATATCAGCGATCGCGCGGCGCGCTCCGCCGCCCAGGTGCCGCTGCCGCCCATCCAGAAATACTGCCGCTGTCTGCTCAATGAACGCGGGTAGCGAAAATAAAAGCGCGCGCGCTCAATGGACGCCCAAAGTGAATGCATATTTTTGGCACGCATCAGACCGCGACCCACGTATGGTATTTCTGACAGTGTACGCTAAGCTGCACCCGTGTAGAAATCAACGAGTCAAACTGCTGTAGCGGACAAAATTGAGATGGGAATAACGGTCCAAAAATATACTCACCAGGGGAACAAAAATGGATGTAGTGATCTATACCACCGACCCACAGATATACAGGGTGTTACAATAAGGTATGCCAGCCGCGGTGGCCGAGGGGACCGAGGCGCTCCAGTCACGGTCTGCACGCCCACTACGGTCGGGGGTTCGAATCCCCCCTCGGGCATGGATATTTGTGCTGTCCTAGTTCGTAAGTAGTTCATAAGTAGTTTGTAAGTTTAGGGACTGATGACCTCGTAGTTAAGTCCCATAAGCTGTACAAACATTTGAACATTTTTGAACAAAAAGGTATGACCAAACTTTCAGGAAACATTCCTCACACACAAATAAATAAAATATGTTATGTGGACATGTGTCCGGAAACGCTTTATTTCCATGTTACAGCTCATTTTATTACTTCTCTTCAAATGTTGTTCATACTATTCATGGATCATATGTTGAAAACAGTAGACTGGCAGGGTGGAATTAAAATAGGTCAAAACAAAATAAGCAGTCTCGCATATGATATGGGAATAACAGGCCAAAAATATACTCACAAAGGGAAGAAAATTATTACTTATCTTCTAATGTTGTTCATACTATTCATGGATCATATGTTGAAAACAGTAGACTGGCAGGGCGGGATTAAAATAGGTCAAAACAAAATAAGCAGTCTCCCATATGATATGGGAATAACAGGCCAAAAATATACTCACAAGGGGAACAAAAATGGATATAGTGATCTATACCACCGACCCACAGATATACAGGGTGTTAGAATAAGGTACGGCCAAACTTTCAGGAAACATTCCTCACACACAAAGAAAGAAAATATGTTATTTGGACATGTGTCCGGAAACGCTTCATTTCCATGTTAAGCTCATTTTATTACTTCTCTTCAAATATTGTTCATACTATTCATGGATCATTTATGTTGAAAACAGTAGACTGGCAGGGCGGGATTAAAATAGGTCAAAACAAAATAAGCAGTCTCGCATATGCGGATGACTTAGTTGTAATGGCAGATTCGATTGAAAGGTTGCAAACTAATATTTCAGAGTTCGATTAGAGGTGCAAGAATTACGAATTGAATATCAGCATCTCCAAACCGAAAGTAATGTGTGTGGGAAAGATATTTAAACAGATTGAGTGCCAAATTGGAGGAACAAAGAACAGGTAGACAGTTTCAAGAACCTGATATGTATTTTCTCACAGGATGGCAACATAGTGAAAGAAATGGAATCGAGGTGTAGCAAAGCTAATGCAGTGAGTGCTCAGCTAAGATCTACTCTCTTCTGCAAGAAGGAAGTCAGTACCAACTTTGTTGTATGGGAGTGAAAGTTGGGTGGATACAGGTTACCTTATTCATAAGGTAGAGGTTACAGATATGAAAGTAGCAAGAATGATTGCAGGTACTAATAGATGGGAACAATGGCAGGAGTGTGTCCATAATAAGGAAATCAAGGAAAAACTGGGAATGAACACCATAGATGAAGCAGTTAGAGCAAACAGACTGAGATGGTTGGGTCATGTTACACGCATGGAAGAAGCAAGGTTACCTAAGAGACTCATGAGCTCGGCAGCGGAGGGTAAGAGGAGTCGAGGTAGACCAAGAAGACGGTACTTAGATTCGGTGCAGAATGATTTTGAAGTAAAAGGCATAACATCAGACGCGGCATCAATGTTAGCATTGAATAGGGGAACATGGAGGAATTTTATTAGAGGTACTTTGCTCCAGACTGAACGCTGAAAGGCATGATGATGATGATGATGATGACGATGACAAATCACGTTAATCATGGAATGGAAACACACAGCAACAGAACGTACCGGCGTGACTTCAAATCCTTGGTTGTAAGGCGTATGCCGGAACTGGTAAGACCCTCCCACTTATTCCCAATTGGGATCCCTCTTTGCCCCACTATCCGCTATCACTCTTTATGGGCCGGATCTCAAACAACCCGCTCCACTCCTCGGAGTGGAGAGTGAAAAGAATAAGTGTTTTTTTTCCTTGTTACAAAACGGCACGGCCAAACTTTCAGAAAACATTCTTCACACACAAAGAAAGAAAATATGTTTTGTAGACATGTGTCCGGAAACGCTTAATTTCCGTGTTAGAGCTCATTTTATTACTTCTCTTCAAATCACGTTAATCATGGAATGGAAACACACAGCAACAGAACGTACCGGCGTGACTTCAAACACTTTGTTACAGAAAATATTCAAAATGTCCTCCGTTAGCGATGATACATGCATCCATCCGCAGTCGCATCGAATCCCTGATGCGCTGGTGCAGCCCTGGAGAATGGCGTATTGTGTCACAGCCGTCCACAATACGAGCACGAAGAGTCTCTACATTTGGTACCGGGTTTGTGTGGACAAGAGCTTTCAAATGCCCCCATAAATGAAAGTCAAGAGGGTTGAAGTCAGGAGAGCGTGGAGGCCATGGAATTGGTCCGCCTCTACCAATCCATCGGTCACCGAATATGTTGTTGAGAAGCGTACGAACACGATGACTGAAATGGGCATCTGACAACTCCGAATTGTAAACATTGCACTGACTGCAAAACCACGTTCGTGATGAACACTAACCAGATGATGCTACGTACTGATGTGCTTGATGCTAGTACTGTAGGGCAATCAGTCGCATGTCAACAGAAGCACGGAAGTCAACATTACCCCCCTTCAATTGGGCCAACTGGCGGTGAATCGAGGAAGTACAGTACATACTAACGAAACAATTGGGCATTTTGACAATTGTCTGCACGAATTATTTCAATTTACATTTAAAGATAAATATTAAGATGAGCTCTACCATGGAAATTAAGTGTTTCCGGACACATGTCTACATAATATATTTTCTTTCTTTGTGTGTGAGGAATGTTTACTGAAAGTTTAGCCGTACCTTTTTGTAACACCCTGTATACCTCACCCATATACTGACTAGGGGAACACGAAGTATGGTACCAACGGAATTTGATTGGTCGTAGGTATGTTCCGAGTGAATTCCTCCAGACCATCAAGCTAAATGGATTTGTTCCAATGGACCTTGATTTCTAAGAAATCGAAATCAAATTCGCAGCAAATTTCCACGCGTAATATGTCTACTTATACAATGGAATTACCACTCAGCGAGAAAGCGTGGTGTAATCGGCAAAGGTGCTATGCTTCCATACAGAAGACCCGGGTTCGACACCTAGCAGCAGAGCAATTTTTAAAAATTGTAATTGCTACTTTTTATATTTCAAAATAAATAAATAAATAAAATAATTAAGCAAAGAAAAAGATATAAAGAAACAAAAACAAAGATAATGAATTATTAACAGCTAATCGCGAAATCGCTTTACGAGAAGACTCGATTCGAATACATTCATTACTGTTGCATCAGTTCAGCGCGCTAGTCTTCGTTTCCATGATTAAATATGCCTGGTTTGCGTCGCAATTAATTGACGACCGAACATTGTTTTTGAATGTGAACGACCAGTGTTTTCCAGTATCGCTGATGAAAACACCTTACGCCTGTAAAGCGGTAGCATTTATTAGATGTGCGTGGGGCTACAATGTTCTGTGTATTCGGTGCTTCTATGACAATTATCACCCAGAATTTTGTACATGTGTTAAAAATAGTGACGATGGCGACAGTGAGTAAATAACACTGCGCAATAAGTAAAATAATCAGTTGCTAGTGTGTTATTTGCTATTATCCTGACTGTTTACTCAAGCTGTAACATATAAGTGGGCATAAAGGCAATCATTATGCACAGTAAAAGAGAAATGAAGAAAAGTGAAAAATAAATGACCAGAAGGGGAAGATTTTGTAATTTTTGTTATTTTCTTGGTAATTTTTTTAATCGTTTGACTTTTCATTATTTTTGTTTTTCTTTCTTTATATCTTCTTTTTTGGTTAATTAATTTTTAATTTTTTTAAATATAAAAAGTAGCAATTAAAATATTTAAAAGTTGTTCTGCCGCTAGGTATCAAACCCGGGTCTCCTGTATGGGAGCATAGCATCTTGTCGAATACACCACGCTGTCTCAATGAGTGGTACCCGCCATGTATAAGTAGACACGTTACGCGTGGTAATTTCCTTAGAATTTGATCTCGATTTTCTTAGAAATCACGGCCAATTGGAATAACTCCTTTTATGTTGATGGTATGGAGGAATTCCCTCACAACATACTTGCGACCCCCGTTGGTACCTTACTTGGTGTTCCCCTAGTCAGTGTGTGGGTGAGGTATATATCTGTGGGTCAGTGGTATAGAGCACTACACCAATTTTTGGCCAAAATGGAATTACTGGCACAATGATATGAGTTTCTTGTCCTCTACTCACAAGGAGACTCCATGGGTATATGATTTTAGAATTTCTTTATATTTATGGTACGCGAAGTTCAGAAAACAATCAGCCAAAGCCATTGGACGCAACTCTCAATTATTATCGAGAAAATCGACCACGAAGTTTTGCAAAGTACCCACAAGTAGCAATAATGAATAGAGTTGTGACATCTGTTGGTGTAGCTTACGTGGTAGCGTTGTGGCCTCGAACAACTTACCCAAAGGACAGTCTCGTAGATAGATACCAAAAACCACAAATAAAAACACACACGACATCAAGACACAAGTTTCGCAACCCATGGCCGCTTCTTCAGGAAAAGAGGAAGGAAGGAGAGGAAAAAGGGAAGGATGCGGCTTTTAAGGGAGTGGAAGAGGAGTCATCCAAATCCCGGGAGTGGAAGGACTTACCTTAGGGGGAAAAAGGAAAGGTAAATAAGCTCACACACACACACACACACACACACACACACTCACACGCACACACATATACTCGGCCAGGCGCGGTGTCCGAGCGTTTTCCGGCGCGCCAGTCACGGTCTGCACGGCTACTACGGTCGGGGGTTCGAATCCCCCCCTCGGGCATGGATATTTGTGCCGTCCTTAGTATTAGCTAGTTCATAAGTAGTTTGTAAGCTTAGGGACTGATGACCCCGTAGTTAAGTCCCATAAGCTCTACAAACATTTGAACATACACACGCAAACACAGCAAGGTAGACACATGTAGAAAGCAAAGAAGTTGGATAGAGATAACAGTTGAGGCAGAGGCTCAGTCCAGAGAACCGAGGCAAATATGTTAAAGAATGGTGGGCGGGATTTTGAATTTAGCGGAGGTTGAGGCCAGGTGGGCAACGGGAGGAGAGAATATCCTGAAGGGCAAGTTCCCATCTCCGGAGTTCTGAAAGATTGGTATCATTGAGAAGAATCCAGATAACCCGGACGGTGTAACACTGTGCCAAGATGTGCGGGCCGTGCACCAAGGCATGTTTAGCCACAGGGTGAATAAGCGGCCATCGGTTGCGAAAGGTAGTATCTTGTGTTTGTGTGTCTTTTTATTTGTGTTTTTTTTTTGTCTATCTACGAGCCTATTCTTTAGGTAAGTAATATATATATATATATATATATATATATATATATATATATATATATATATATATATATATATATATATATATACACGGAGCATGAGTATCAAAAAATTCTAAAATTCTATACTCATTTGGTATTCTTATCAGACTTGCACCACACTACCTCCTACATAGAATATTGGCGGAGTTACGGTGCAATGAAATAACACCAAGTATACTTTACCTTAAAGGTAAACCATCTGGACATAGTGCTATATACTTCTGCACGTTGCAGTATTAGTTTCTATAAAAGTAAACTTTGGGTCTTAAGTTTAACCTCGTATGTTGCATCAGATTCCTCACATCACTGTGGTATGTGCGATGAGTCAAAAGGAGGAGGAGGCGGAAACGCAATTGGATCATCAATTTTGAACTGCGCAGAGGATGTTATACCTGACAGTGACTTGGAAGAAATCACACTTTGGACAGAGAACTGCTACGGACAAAATAAGAATGTGAATATTGTGTGTTTTTTCTAAAGGCCACGCACTTTTACATGGCTCCTCTGTGGCGAAGTTGGCGGACTTCGTTTGTCTACGGAATGTTTATGCTGTTATGCTGTCTGCCAACCTTACCTACGTAACAGCATTTTGCACCTTAGCCATCGTCAATGAATTGTTGATTCGTGAATTGTATTGATTCTTGTCATCCACATTGTTATTTTCAAAACTGACTCCTCATAACACCGACGACTCTTTAGAGGAAAATAAAAAATGTTATTGAAAGTGGTTGAGAACTGTAAATGTGATTGTCATTCAGTGCTGCGGCAGTAAAAAGAGGCCGAAAGCGTTGCTACACCCCCTTAAAAGTATTAATATTTCGTAGATATAAGATCCAGTTTCGTGTACTCAAAAATTAAAGTGATGCTTAATTTCATGTTCCTTTTGCGGCACTTTAACCAATTATACGTTGTTTCTTTCAAAACCTGTCAGCTACACACACAGTAAGCTGGCTGAAATGGGAGAAAGAGGCGGCGCTACGAGCTGATTTCAAACTTAAGCTCCCAACATTCTCCGCTCAGGGGCCACGTGTGATCTGCAGTTACTGCATGCGTAACCACAGATTAAGACCACATGTCAAAGGTTCTACTAAAAGGCCATATCCATATGATAGAGAGGAAACGGAAGATATTGAATAATATGAGCATTTCAACACCCTGGGACTGGCAAAAATAGATAAGACACAGTTGTAGGAAGTGCATTGTTTATAGTATGGATCTTATAAGTTTCAACCGTTTTAATTCACTGTATGCCACAAAAATCTCTGGAAGGCCTCCCTTGTTCAGGGGAAAATGGATACGGAGAAACGGCCAGTTTTGCAATCTGGCCCGCGGTGGAGTAGCCGAGCGGTCTAAGGCGCCTCGCTGTTGAGCGCGTGGTTGCTCACCGTCTGAGGTTCGAGTCCTCCCTAAGACTTGGGTGCGTGTGTTGTCCTTAGGTTAGTTTACCTTAGTTTAAGTAGTTTTTTGTTGTTGTTGTTTTTTTTTGCAATCTGTGTGCAACTACAAGTGAAGCAGGAAAACACGGGAATTCTGTATTTCAAAACATCTTTTGATGGTTAGGTTACGCAGACAAGGATTTACACATTTACAGTATATTTGAACCATCAGATCTTCCAAGACCTATTTCACTGCAAAAATCTAATGATTTAATGGCACTGTTGTCATATATCCCTTCAGTTTGCGGTGTATTCTATAAGAACCTGTAACATACACGTAATACAAACATAACAGACTACCCAGAAGAAGATATAGATGTGATTTAGGACCAAATGTGACAATTATGTTGGTACAGCAAGTTGTAGCACAATGTTATTAATGTTCTGTTCATGTAATATATTCTTATAGCTGAAATTAATGTGATTGAATAAGATTATTCGTTAAATATCAAGAGTTCGATGACACACAAAATGTCCATTATATATCTCCAAAACTGGCACAAAAGGGAAAAAGGCTATTATATGTGAAGCAGCGTGATACGTAATGTTCAAAGTGTAAATTGACCATATTTCGTTACAGTGATGCTAATAATAGGCAAGATATTTAATGGAGAATACTGTGGTGTCGCACAAGTCTAAAGTGCGCGCCACGCACGGCGCGGCGTTCTTACGACGTCAGCCACGAGCGCCCTCTGGTACAACTCCGCTCGTGGCCACCACTGAACGACATCGTTCACTTGGGACTGAGATAGGAACCAGTTAACACTGCGGAATCAGATAGGCTTCAGTGAAGACTTGGCTATCGGACAGGCACTAGGCAGGCCTCTAGCTCAACTATGTATCAGCATTCTGCAGTACTGAGCTATGTAAAAGTTAAGTATTACTAAGTCTCTAAGAAATATAGATCTCGTTCTAATTTACTCTAGTGTTTCTAGTTTCTGCTGTCCCACTGGCTGCTCACCTTCGTACTTGCACAAGCGTGCATCCTTTATTCCTGTGTCGGACTCTTTCTACTCGGCCACCGACCCTACGACGGAAACGACACACAAAAGCGGCGACGAGGCTGGGACACAAAAAATACAATAAAGCACTTTAAAACTGCTCTCCTGTAAAATTGAGTAAATGTGTCATAGTGCCCTGTACCTCCGACCCACAGATATATGTAGGGTGAACAACATGAAACAAAACGTAAATCGTATAAAAACTACGGCATCACGCACTTTATTAGACACGTAAACGTTACTACACATTTACGGATTTGGGTCGAGAGATGTTCGGTGAGCCTGCCTTCCTTGGCGATGATATGACGCCGACGAATGGAGAAATTCTGCGTGATCCGCCCAAGTGTCGGAACGTAAGATGCTGTCGATTATCTCCCGAATGGGTTTTCTTATCACATCTTCGCATGTTAGTACTACACATAAAAAAATAAATAAATAAATAAATAAATAAATAAATAAATAAATAAATGGTGTCCAGTCGTAGGAATTTTAAAGCGCACTATTAAGAAAGCTTTAGCGCAACTCATGTATCCTATATACGAGGGTTGAAACTTAAAATAGTGGCAACTATTTATTCACAACCGATACAAAATCGTTACATGTTTTCACCTGTTCCTGACCTTCAAAGTAGTCACCAGCATTGTATTGAACCTGTTGACAGCGGCGTGGAAGGCGTAGTAAACCGTTAAGCAGAACCAGTTCTGTTGATGGTGCGAATGGAGCGGTCTTCTGCCTGTCGAATCTCTGGAACAATTCTGAAGCGCATGCCACGAAGTAGTTCATCTTCGGAATCAAATCAAAGTCACAAAGGCTTATGTCAGGAGAGTATGTTTGATGGTACAGTACTTCCGAGTCCCATCGACCGAAGAGAGCGGTCGTGTGAAATGATGGATGGATTGCGCAGAAAGTGTTGCCCCTTCTTTCGAAAAGATTGTCACAGGTGATGCTCTAAAAGCGAACAATGATAATGGGTACTGACGATCACCGTTATTACTAAACCATAGTGACTCCGTTACGTTAGACCGCTCGTTCACAGGTATCTGTGTTCCCATCGATTGTGCTTACGCCGATGACGTAGGACGGGCGAGTCCATTTGCTCGGTGGTAAGGAAGGTATGTCAACATGGTGTGCTATCAGCGACAATAGTAGATTCCATTGCATAGTGTCGCCACAGCAGTGTTGCCACTATTTGAGTTCCAATTCAACGAGTTATGTGCAGCAGTGCGGTGAAGGAGCTCAGGAAGTAACGAGTATCCTGTCTTGTAGATGACCAGCGTTCGAACCTAATAGCAGGATATATTTTATTCTTATTTCTTTTAAATATTATAAGAATTTTCAAATAAAATAAGGTATATAAATGTTATCAATTACAGTATAAATAATATTATATATGAAATGACGATTACAGCTGATTAAAACTTTAAATACAATATTTTCTTCTTAAAAAGTAGAATAATTCTAAATGAGTTTGACAAATTATGCAGATAGACTATAGCATTAAGTACTATTCGCATTAAATTTTTTTTTACAAAATCAGGCGATATTGTATGCTGTGGAAAGATTATGAATGTTCGTTGTAATTTCGAGGAACCGGTTTCTTCACGGAAAAGCAGGTTACATCAGATGTCCTATTGTACGTATGAAACAAGTAAAAAGGGTCAAATTGATGATAAAAATTAACAACAATGATGCTGGAAGATAGGTTCGAACCTAAATCGTGCACACGGCAGGGTAAAACGCTACCGCCTGATCTGTGCGCCCGCGATACATTACAATTTGGTCAGATAGATTTACAAACATTTGAGGACACAGTTTGTAGTAATCGATGGTAATGCATCGACTAAATCAGAGGTGATATCGGACGTTCCACAGGGTAGTGTTATTGGTCCTCTGCTATTCCTTATTTACATAAAAGATTTGGGAGAATAAGTAGCTTTCTTAGGTTGTTTGCAGATGACGTCGTCATTTACCGTCTAGTAAAATCATCTAAAGATGAAAACGAACTATAGAACGATATGAATAAGATATCACTATGGTGTAAAAATTGGCAATTGACTCTAAATAATGAGAAGCGTGAAGTTAAACTTTGTTTACAAGGTAAATCAATCAAAAGTGAAGGCCGTATACTCAACAAAATACCTGGTAATTATTATTACTTCAGACTTTAACTGGAAAGAACACGTAATAACGCCGTGGGAAAGGCGAACTAGGGTTTTCATTCGTAGAACCCTTAAAAGATGCAACGGAACTACTATAGACACTGAATACACTACGTTTGTCCGTCCTTTCTTGGAGTATTGGTGCCCAGTGAGGGATCCTTATCAGGTGGGTTTGACGGAGGACATCGAAAGAGTCCAAAGAAGCGCAGTTCGTTTTGTATTGTCACGATACAGGGGAGGGAGACAGCGTTACGGAAATGATACAGGATCTGGGATGGGAATCATTACAACAACGGCGCTTATCGCTGCGGCGTGGACTACTTACGAAACACCAATCCCCAACTTCTCCTCCGAATGCGAAAATATATTGTTGACTCCCACTTACATAGGTAGAAACGATCATCAGAATAAAATACGAGAAATCAGAGCTCGAACGGAGAGATTCAGGTGTTCTTTCTTCGCACGCGCTATTCGAGAATGGAATGGGAGATAGTATAAAGATGGTTGGATGAACCCTCTGGCCAGGCACTTGAATGTGATTTGCAGAGTATCCCATGTAGATGTAGATGTCAATGTGTAGAGTGGAAAGTCTTATCAGGTATATCTGTGTTGCGCTTATAATTTTCGGTTCTTTTTCTTGGAATGTTTTGTATACTGAGCTTCAGCACATCTATGAGAGGACAAACATCAGGTATACTACTATCTTGTTAAGACCTACCTACGGATAATGCTCCATATCAATATGAAATGGAATGAACATATAAGGACAGTCGTGGGGAAGGCGAATGGGCGACTTCGCTTTATTAGGAGAGTTTTGGGAAGGTGTGATACGTCTGTAAACGAGACCGCATATAAAACGCTTGTACGACCCCGTCTTGAGTATTGCTCAAGTGTTTGGTATCCCCAGCTGATAGGTTTAAAGGAAGATATAGAAACCAGAGGCGGTCGGCTAGGTTTGTAACTGGTAGATTCGATCAATGCGCGAGTGTTACTGAAGCTCAAATGGGAGGAAATGCTTAGTAGTGCTACAGTGTACCCTCCGCCACGCACCGTACGGTGGATTGCGGAGTATGTATGTAGATGTAGAGTCGCTAGAGGAAAGACGACGTTCTTTTCGAGAAACACTGTTACAGTAATTTAGAGAATTTGTGGCGGACTGCTAAACGATACTAATGCGGCCAACCTACATATCGCATAATGTCTAGAAGAATAAGATTAGAGAGATTAGGGCTCGTGCGGATGAATACAAGTATTCGTTTCACTTGTTCTATATAGTAATGGAACAGGAAAGGAAGTGAATAGTAGTAGTACTGAGTACCCTGTAAGAATAATTATAACATTACTTATTTTGTTAAGGAATGTATATACCATAAAAATTTCACTTCACCTTTCAGGCATTTTCAGTGAAAAGCGTGAGGAAAATCAAGTGTTTGGGCACCAACAATCCTTGGTTTCACTACACGACAATATAACTTTAGCTGTAAGAAGAGGCGAAGACCAGAGGCAATGCAGAGGGTGCTATGCGTCAGTTAGAGCTGCTACATGTCGACTAAATGGTTGGTCAGCTGTATACATGCATTACAGCACATCCAGGCCTGTTTTAAAGCATTTATTTGTTTTGGGTCCAATTTACACCCGAGAAGTAACCTCAGTTTACGGTACAGTGACTACAATCAACTTTAGAAGTGACTTGCTTTGCCACACAGTGGTACTCTCTAATTGGTCCATTAATATGTTTTCTTGAATGTTCAGCCCAAAGAAGATAGTTGTCTTCTACCATTACGGCTCGGGTAAGCTCAAAAGTTGGGCACCCCTGCTTTTGGTACTTTCACGACTTTATTATCTCTTAAAAAAAAATAGAGGGCTTGATATATTAACGCCTGGGACATTTGAGAGGACAAATTGATTTGCGACAATATTGCGGAAACAGCACAAAGTATATTACAACTTGCAGCGCATACAATTACTGCCTCATTTCTCATTCAGGTGAGGGGCGAAATGCAGCGCCTTTGCTTTAGGCTACCAGCACAACAGAAGCCGCGAGCTGTACATTCCGAAGTTGCGTTCAGACACAGCCACGGTCGTGCGATAACATCGGCGGACAGATGGCTCATTCTGCATTCTATCTCCTCCGTCAGATTCTGCGGGAGCAAGGTGGTTACGCTAGAATTTGTTCTGAGGGTGAAACAGTATAGATTTCAGCCTCGTAGTCTTTGTGCTTGCAGACGACCATTTCAGCTTTTCTTCTGAAAAAAGACACCAAATAATTGTGAATGAGGTATATCTATTCCGTATACACTGTTCTAGTTACTAGAGAAGTTATACAAATATTTGAGATGAGAGAATATCTGAGATTATTTGTTGAGATTTTTCAGTATTAATCACACAACCATGCTGTCATGCTGAATATATTTGATATTGACGTAGGTCCATTAACCTTCAATGGCATTTACTCACCACACTTGTTAGAATCATGTAAAGTCTAGAATTCGATAGTCTGGACACCTCAGTCACTGAAAAATGGAAGCACGTATACATTTGAAGCGTATTTACACAACCGGACAAGTCCACAGATCGTATAAATAGATATACATATAATCAAAAGATCCACGAGTGTACTGCCGGTCTATAGTGTCCAACGGGCACAATATTTCGGCGATCATACATGTCGCCATCATCAGGTGAACTGACGGACTGAGCTCCAGGAAACGCGCCGGCACGGAGATCCGGTTTATGAGGTCGTCACTTGTGCGAATTTCAATGGCCTCTCTAACGACGCAGTCCCAGTGTCTCGACGTCTGTACCAGAATCCGAGTGCGTTCATACTCCATCGCATGATTCTCCGACAAACAATTTTCAGCGACCGCCGACTTGCTCGGATACATCAATCGTGTGTGCCTCTGGTGTTTAACGCATCGATCCTCGACGGTACGCATCGTCTGTCCAATATATGACTTTCCACACTGACACGGAACCTGGTACACGCCGGCCTTCCTCAAACCGAGATCATCTTTGGCGCTCCCCAGGCCATTGAAATTCGCACAAGTGACGACCTCATAAACCGTGACTGTGGCTATAATCTTAGCGAAGCTTGGGAACCAGCGATTGGGTTAATTAAGAGTAAATCTAGCAAACGTAACGAAGTGACGACCACGGCGGACAGAGCCCTCACACCGACGTCATCTCAGACGCCGGCGCAATCGGTTCCACTGCGCGGCCGCGGCGCGGGGCGCGGACCGCGGAGGGGTCGCTCCGCGGGCCGAGGGTATTTAAATGGCCCGCTACCGGGCTAGAACCCAGTTTCCTTCGAGCAGCCGTAGCGTGCGGATCTCCGTGCCGGCGCGTTTCCAGGAGCTCAGTCCGTCAGTTCACCTGATGATGGCGACTTGTATGATCGCCGAAATATTGTGCCCGTTGGACACTAGAGACCGGCAGTACACCCGTGGATATTTTGATTATCAAATACGCCGGGAGAAACTAAAGTATCACAGAGATACATATAGTTTCCTACGCCTATCGGTCAGCTGTTTCCATTCCAATTACGCGTGGAGCACAAAACGTGGCAGAAGCTCTCCAAATTGGATGTGCAATATATTGTTTGTTGACAGAGCGGGACAAGTCCTCCACGAAAGCGTTTCAGAAGCGGACTACTCCGTCACCAACAGTCAGAATTGTAGCCGCACATCATGTAACAATAACAAGGGTAAAAGCCGCTGATTTCGCGTGAGAAATGTTTTCATCAATATGTTCATAAGTTTTTAGAGCTTATGGGACTTAACTAAGGGGTCATCAGTCCGTAAACTTACAAACCACTTATGACCTAGCTTATACTAAAAACGGCACAAACATCCATGCCGGAGGGGGGGATTCGAAACCCCGACAGGGAAAGGTCTCGCGCATTGTAACATAGCGCTTCAATGCGCTCGGCACTCCGCTGCGGCCTGTTTTCATCGAATATTTTTCGACTGTGTTGAATTTGATATAATTACTACAAGGAAATGAGTGATTTAACATCAAAGATGGTTGTGGAAGTAGTTGAGAGCAAAAAGATGCGGAAGAAACAACGGAATCCACAGAAATGGAAACACACAGAAGAGAAGTGGTATATAATGGAGTTCAGATTTCCGGAATTACTGCTTATCAGTTTGGATTTACTACGCATGAATGACACGCTGAGATGGCGTATTGTTCATTTATTGACGTGGTATTTGTAATTTTAGCTTCTGATAATCTATAGCTAATAATCTGATATCAATAATGTGTGCTTTATCGAACGATGTGCCGCACATAAAACTCCGGTTATTGCGCTTGTGTCAACGTTTTACGCATCAAGTGTAAAGTCACAACAGGATGCTTTCGTTGCCAAATATTGCTCATCTTCAGTCCCTCATTCACAATCCTTTACAGTGCAGACCAAGAAGAAGTCCAAAGTGTAAGTTTCATAAACGGACAGGTCCAAAGGAATCATTTCTTCTTTTTATGTTTATCACCGTATTATAGATCGCAAAAATACATTTTGCTAGCTATTCATTAGCAAACAAAACAATAAACCGAAAGCCAGCAATGTAGATCGAATCTGACGTCTTATATGTCATGCTTTTCGTAAATTTAAGACTTAATGGGCATGTCCAGATTTGAAAATAGATGCCTCATTTCAAGAACTCAGTTGGAAACTGTTTTACGCAGAGAAAGCAAATCTAAAAGGTGGAAGTAGCATACAGAAGGGCTTACAACGAAAATGATGGTAATATTATAAAAGGGAGGAAGTTGAATCAGAAGATTTTTGGGCTATCATTCTGTGATAACAGAGGTCCCTTTTTCTGTACTCCACCCATCATATTGGAATTTATTCATGTCAGTATACTCAGTTTTTATTCCGGACGACCGCCTAAAAGCTATTTTTCTGTCCCTCGAGAACAGAACATTTTCTAGACAATAGGTACTCTGTGTCCATTCCTGTACTCCTGAAACGTGAATGCAAAATTTCATTATTATTGGTTGAGTAGCTAAGCCGTGAAAGCGCAAAAAATAAAAAAAATAAAAAATTAAATAGAACAATTATGGATTTTAAAAAGGCATCTGTTTCCGTTGATAGAGAAACACTAGATGAACTGATTCGAGAATTTGGCATTTTAATTAAACTTGCAAACCAAATTCGTTAAACGAGCACTGTCACGCAATTAAAAGTAATGGAGCAAGGACGCCGGCCGCGGTGGCCGAGGGGACTGAGGCGCTTCAGTCACGGTCTGCACGGCCACTACGGTCGGGGGTTCAAATCCCCCCTAGGGCATGGATATTTGTGCCGTCCTTGTGAAGGTAATTCATAAGTAGTTTGTAAGTTTAGGGACTGATGACCCCGTAGTTAAGCTTAACAAACAAACAACCTGTCTCCACTCCTCTTCAACTTCCGTCTGTAGAAAATAGCAAGAAAATGATAATAAAAACTAAAAGTATGTAGGTTATCACTAATAAGACTTGGGACTAAGAACAAGGGTATTGATGTTCACTGTCCAGCATTTGTTGATGATTTTGCCATTATTTCTGAAAACCTAGCAAATACAGAAATACAAATCAGTCTCCTAGATGAACCAGCCAATAAAGCAGGAATAAGAATTTCTACAGAAGAACAAAATTTATGACAAATATAGTAAATACTCCAGAAATGTTACTAACAGACATTTGGCAGCTAAAGAGGGTAAATCAAATATTTGGGAGAAATTATTCAATAAAATGGGTTAGAAAAACAGAAGAAAGAGTACATAAAATGGCTAGGCATATGGAATAACATAAATATTTACAAAAAAGGTATATCTAAACATTTGAAAATACAAAACACACTATGGCTTTAAGCAAGAGAATAGCATTGAATTACAAAGTATACAAACGTAAAGTTCTAGAAAGAATTATTCGAAATATACTCAGTCCACCAGAAATGCACTTCATCAGTTTTACCAAACAGATTTTTAAATATCTTTGGGACAAAAAGTCAACCATATCTTCGATTCAAGATATTATGTAAGATTTGAAAAGAAACAGAATAAGTAAACAAGATGCAAAAGAGATTTTTAAGAAAAGTGTTAAAATGGATTAGATTAGATTAATACTTGTTCCATAGATCATGTTTTTAGATTTGGTATTAAATAGTTATGTACTTTAATGGTACAAATCCTCTAAACAGATTATGATGACGCAGTGAAAATATGTAATCTGACTAGTGGGAGACTGTGTTCTTACAGTAATTTCCGAATAATAATAATAATAATAATTTCGTAAGCATCTCCGGAACCTGAAGAGACTAACAAATGATTGAAATTATTGACAGTGATAGCACCTCGCGGCAGGTGAAATAGTTCACTGAATATTCAGAAAGTTGCAGACACCTACATTGGAAATAAACTACGGAAAGAAATATGTGTGAGAAGATTCTGAAGACGAGTAAAATAATTGAGGAAAAGCAGGGACGCTTGGAAACAGCACAACAGAAACTTCGCGACGCCTGACATAAGTTTGAGAGGAACACCTTTCCAAACGCGACCTATTTCCTGAGTTACCGAAGGCAAACAGACGCCTTATGAGAAACAAATAATTTATGGGCACCGCTGCAAATGGTCGGGACGAGAACTAGTAAGGCAACCTGTTTGTCCTAATGGACCGCACAACTTGGAGCCTTATTAGTGAGTTCAGCCACGCAAATGGACAGCTCTGTTTTCACCACCTGTGGCATCAGATGGGACAGCTACAGCTTATCCGACCTAGGCCCACGAGCTGCCTGACTTCCATTAGCTGTCTCACTGCATACAAATTTCTGGTACTCTAGTTCACTGTTGACGCGAATTCCTGCTTTGTAATTGTCATTGGTGGTAGTTTTGTACCACGGATGCTGTGGCACTCGTACGAAAGATGATCTGTTGGAATCCGACATGCTGAATGAAACCTATTCACTAGGATTTGCCTGGCAAGCTTCTAATGGCGATGATACGTGTATTACACTATATGGGAGTGTTGTGACACAGCAACAGTGACCAAGGCCACTTTTCATTCATGCTTGTTTGCAGCATGTGCTGTAATGTATTGTTTTTTCTTGTCGGTGGTACTCTTGTAATTATTAATGTATTTTTTTTATCTTTTATTGATTTGCTGTAATTGCAAAGTCCTGTTTCTGTTTGTTTGTCTAAACCAATATTGTAACGAAGTAGACACGCTGGTTTAGAAGGGATTTTCAATTATATAGAGTCATCTGTGAGTAGAGAGTATTATCGCTGGTAGCGTGCGCGCGCGAGCAAGAGACAGACAGAGAGAGAGAAAGAGAGAGAGAGAGAGTTGGTGTTGAGAGTTCGACGGAGTCGGAGGTAGCAGGTAGTCTGTACGCATAGTAGTGCCTTGTAAAAGCATTTGGCTAAGTTTCTGTGTTGGCTTGGCACGAGAAAATGACGAACAGGCTATATTATTTATTTATACGGTTACAGCTTCAGCAGTCAGAAAGTACGCATCAAGAGGGTTTTTTTTTTTTTTTTTTTTTTTTTTTTGTATATTCTATGAGACTTAACTAAGGGGTCATCAGTCCCTAAACTTACAAACTACTTATGAACTACTTACGAACTAGGACGGCACAAATATCCATGCCCGAGGGGGGTTTCGAACCCCCGACCGTAGTGGCCGTGCAGACCGTGACTGGAGAGCCTTAGTCCCTCGGCCACCGCGGACGGCTCAAGACGATTGCTATTGGGGCAAATTTGTAATTATTATTTGTCGCTAAGAAGAGCCTATATTCGCCAATTGTTAAATGCCAAAAGTCTTCATCAGCAGCACCACGCCGGCCGCGGTGGCCGAGGGGACTGAGGCGCTTCAGTCACGGTCTGCACGGCCACTACGGTCGGGGTTCGAATTTCCCCTCGGGCATGGATATTTGTGCCGTCCTTAGGATTAACTAGTTCATAAGTAGTTTGTAAGTTTAGGGACTGATGACCCCGTAGTTGAGTCCCATAAGATTTACAAACATTTGAACATTGTTTGAAGCAGAACCACACCGCACAAGAAATTAGATCCGTCCAGTTTACCAGAATTAGCATGAATGATAATATTCTTCTCGGGTTTCCTGCCGGATAAATGCGTCATCTTGACACAATGTTTCGGCGGTCCACCTGGCCGCCATCCTCAGGTGACAATGCTGGTACACCGACTCACCGAGACTGAGTACAAGCAGTTTTTTTTTTCCTTTATTGTTTTTTAAAGCCAGCTGTAGAAACAGCTGGCAGGCTGGTAGCAGCTGCGGTGGCTGCTCTTCAGCCATGTGACATACAAAAATGTTGACAAAGAGGATATAAAATATAAAAAGATGAACAAAATTGTGGAAATTAAAAACATTGACATACAGAGTTTTCGACAGACTAAAACGGACATGTACACACAGGACAAAACATACGGCAGAGAACAAAAAAACAGACGGGTAGTGATAAAACGCACACACAGTCAGTAAAAACGATCGGCCACGGTGACAAGTTTAAAAGTACATTGCGGAGACACGAAGTTCACACATGAAGACAGCGGACGGCGTACAAAATAAAACATGGGGACGGCGATTATGGAGGCACTGAGTAAAACACACGACACTGGAGGCACTTGCACTGAACACGTAGGTAAAAAGTCGAGACGCCCCCGCGGGGGGTGGGGAGGGGGATGTAGGGGGGGGGGGGAGGTGGGGCAGGGGGGGAAGTGCGGGGGAGGGGGAGAAGGGGAGGGAAGAGAGCGTAAGGAGGGAAGGAGTGACGAGACTCTGGGCATGGGAGAGGGGTAGCCAAGCGGGCGGGAAGGGAAAGGGACGGGAGAGAGGGGAGGGGCGCTGATGCTACGGGGAAGGGCTCAGAGTTGATAGGAGGGATAGATATCGGGACGAAGTTCGGTATCCGGTAAAGGGAGGGTGCGGAAATTGCCTTGGGAGAGGATACGGAGCGTATGGAGGTGAAGGCCGGGAGGGACGGTTTGGCGGAGGCGTGGCAGAGGCCCGGGATTTGTAAGAATAGGGTAGACCAGAGGGTTTTGGGACTCTATTTTTCGGGATGTGTAAAGGAGCCGGAGATGTTCAAGGTGTTGTAGGAGAGGAGGGAAGGGGATGAGGTCATAGAGGATCCGCGTGGGGGAAGGGAGTCTGATACGGTACGCGAGGCGGAGGGCGTGGCGTTCTAGGATCTGGAGGGATTTGTAGAAAGTAGGAGGGGCTGATATCCAGGCGGGGTGGAAGGAACAAAGGACAGGGCGCATGATTGATTTGTAGGTGTGAAGGGCAGTGGAAGGGTGAAGGCCCCACGTCCGGCCAGTGAGGAGTTTTAGGAGGTTTAGGCGGGACAGAGCTTTCTCACGGAGGGATTTGAGGTATGGAGTCCAGGACAGTTGGCGGTCAAGGGTAAGGCCAAGGTACTTGAGGGTGGGGGTGTGACGGATGGGTTGGTTGTGAAGGGTAAGATAGAAGTACAAGCAGCGGGTGGAGGCCCCTTTATACGGAAGGCCGAGGGCGCGTGCGCAAGAATGGACAGTTCTGCCCTCTACGTTACAGCGCCGCCAGTGGTGGAAATCGGCGTAAATGATAGATCGCTATTCAGCAGGTCTAAAGAGAGACCGTTGTTTTTTAATGTCAAACAATACAGGGTTCTACATTTTACTCCAGGGAAAACCCTTGTCTCTGTTCATAATATTGTCAGAAAGACGAATTGCGATTGATTCTTTTAAAATGCAGACCCAATAGCGAGACGCAGATGCAACCATTTCTGCCTCGTCATACTTCATTTTATGTCCCTCAGTAAGATAATGCTCAGCTACAGCAGATATCTCTGGTTGAAGCAATCTTGTGTGTCAATGGTGTTCAGTACATCGATCTTGAATTGTACGGATTGTCTGACCGATGTAAACTTTCCCACAGTGACAAGGAATTTTGTATACGCCGGGTTTCCTCAATCCTAAGTCATCCTTTACGGAGCCCAGGAGCGCTCTAACCTTGGCAGGTGGACGGAATATACATTGGATGTCATGTCTTTTTATAATTCTTCCTATTATTGAAGAAATGCTTCCGGCAAACGGTAGGAAAGCCATCGATTTGAAAGTTTCTTCTTGTGGTTCCCGCAACGGTCCAAACTGGAAAGCACGGCAGATCTGTTGGTCAGTGTAACCATTCTTTTTGAATACCGTCCTCAGATGGTCCATCTCTTTAGTCAGACTTTCAGCGTCTGAAATGGCAAAAGCTCTTTTTGTCAGCTTACGCAGGATACCAGTGCGCTGGTAAGCTGGACGACAGCTTCTTGCATGCATGTAGCGGTCCGTGTGCATGGGCTTTCGGTAAACACTATGTCCCAATGTGTCAAGATGTATTTATCCGGTAGGAAACCCGAGAAGAATATTATCAATCATCACGCTGGGAAAGCCGACGTAGTCACACTAGAATGTATGGTTAACCAGTGTAGAAGTGGTATTTTTCAATACTGAAAACTTTTAAATTCGAACCTATGTTAGAGACTTCATTATCCACAGTCATCGTCACAGGTAGGTTCCTTCCTTACCCATTGGTTTACAGAGGATGCGCTCAAAATTACTGAAAAGTAAACTCAGTTAATAAAATCAGTGCTGCTGTTCATAGACTTTCACAAGTCTCAATGAAACTATAAAAACAAATTTACCACCAAAAAATCTTTATAAAGTATATTAAGAGCAATACTGATGTTCACGGAATTTTATTTAGTGCAGAAAATGTTACCAATCCGTAACAACGATAAGTAAAACGAATGACTGTTTCCAAATAATGTTCCATGACAGGAATTATTAATTTAGTGCAATTTCAAATTAATAAAATTTATTACAATAAAGTCATTAACTATTTTTGCTTAAAGCATCAGTACAGTTTGTTGTTCAATCACCACTTGACTATAGCTAAAGACAGCAGCATTTGAAGCTGTACATGATAGGCATTATGGTGTGATGTGCATATTTTTTGTTCCATGCTAAAATCGCTTTGCCTCTGACTGCTCTTTGGTGCCTTGTGCCTTCGATTTCCGACTTGATGATCTTTTTGTCTGTGCGTAGAGCATCATTAGCGCCTGTTAAACACGAATTTAACGCTCATATTCTGATTCCTTGCTCTCCCACTTGTTCGTAATTTGTTTTCAGAACATTAGTTAACATTATCATCATTTTGTTTTTAAATTTTAATTTTATTTATTTATTTATTGCTCTTACATAGAGCTGGCGACCGTGAAATAATTTATTCATTTTTCCAAATTATTTAACGCATTCTCTTTGTTCTGCATTTTGCTTATACACTAATTAATTTTATTCCAAATTTTCTTTTCTTTACCAGTTATCGATTGTTTTTGACAACCAAACGGTGCAGTAACGTTCCGCTGACTGCCTCCACTACATCATCGGCCTCATTAACGATAGTCTTTCCACGTAATTATAATCATTAGACACACAGGTCATTGTTCTAATTATTTCATATTAACCGCTGGAACAGGAGAGGGGAGGTTGTAGTGTGACTGGAACCCAGTGAACTTCGTATCACTTACCTCTTAATATAAACCATATTAATTTAAATCAATTGTATTTTAGATCCAGTAGCTTTAAAAAGGCATCATCAGATACGGGCGTAAATAGTGGACAAACATGTCCAGGATACCGCGGCGGAGTGGCCGAGCACCTTGAGGCACTATGCTCTGATGCGCAAGAACGTGCTCGGTCGGGGGTTAGAATCTCAACCCCATCTCGGGCATGGATGTTTGTGTCGTCTTAACTATAAGCTAGTTCATAAGTAGTTTGTAAGTTTAGGGACTGATGACCCCGTAGTTAAGTCCCATAAGTTTCACAAATATTTGAAAAATTTAACATGTCCAGGATAATATTCGTGTCACATTCGTGGAAGTTCATGGAAGGTTTAAAAGGTGACAGAATATGGAAAAATTGCGAGCAAAATTTAGATTTAAAACATGTAAAATAGTGGCTTGGTTGTTGTGTTGGGCGTGTTCAGAAATATACCTTGAAAGAGTAAAGTTCGCTTTACACGATCTGAACCCGTATATGAACTGTCAAAGATAAAAATGAATTGCTGTTCGTTAGTCTCGCTAAAACTGGAGAACGGCTGAACCGATTTGGCTATATATCATTACATAAACCACTGAATCTATTGTGATGAAATCTGGTGTGGACATAGCTTTAGCGCTGAAGCACCGGATAAGATACTTTAGAAAGTGTATAATTCAAGATATTTTCTTCTGAAGTATATAAAGCGAAATATCGAACAATAACTACTCTCTGGAAAAGTTTTGACTTCTTAACTATTTTTCAGAAGTTATAATTAACTTTTAAAACTGCATTGTCCCTTTTGTAAAAAGTGGGTAGAACGGCGGAACAACAGAAGTACCTGTCAGTTTTCCACACATTTTCCTATTTTCTGGCCAACTATTCCAAACTTTTACTTCACTCAAACCTTCCTCTCGCTTTGAACGTCAAATGTGCAAAATTTTATCGCAACCAGATGAATGGTATCGGTATTTCATAGAAAAATCTCTTTTTATTTTTTCTAAATTATCCAATTTTCCGGGCAACTTTTCCAAATTTTTATTTCATAAGAACGTTACTCTTGATCAAAACAAAAAAAGAATTATCCCTCTCAGTCGAGCGAATAGTAATAGTGCTGAATTCAATCAAAAACACATTGAAAAATGCACTTGTAGTTTTCTCAAATTCTCCGGTAGAGTTTCCAAAAAAATGTATTTCATACAAACCTTGTCCTGTCAAGCCGTACTCAAGCGATGCTCTGACGACTGATTTTTATTCGTAGAAAAAATCGCTTTCGGTTTGCCTAAATTTTCCTACTTTCTGGCGACTTTTCCAAATTTTTATTTGATGCGAACCTTCCTCTTCCTTTCGAGATGACATGTACAAAATTTTATCGCAATTGGACGAACAGTATTGATAGCTCATTGGAAAAAAGCTGTTTCGGCTATTCCCGATTTCCCTCTTTTCCGGACAACTTTTCCATATTTTATCACCGTTTAAACCTTCCCTGGACTTAAACGAATATATCAAGAATATAATTAGCCACATCTGTTCAGCCGTTTTCGAGTTTTAGCGAGACTAACGAACAGCAATTCATTTATATATATTATTCTGAAAACTTTGATGAAAAAAAAAACAAATAAAAAAAAAACAAAAAAAAAAAAAAACAAAAAAAAAAAAAAAAGAAAGAAAGAAAAGAATTAAGTTACCCGACTCCGTCGTGCGAATAGTCAGTTACCAGTTACTGCGCTGAATTCAATAAAAACTTTCAGTGCGTTTTTCAATGTGTTTTTGATTGAATGCAGCCCTATAACTGACTATTCGCACGACGGAGAGGGGTAACTGTTTTGTTTTGTTCGTTATGGTCTTGGAAAAGTTTTCAGAAAAAACATTTGGGAGACTTACAAAAGGAAGTAGAAAGATTCGAACCAAGTTCTTTTTTAAATATGTTTCTAAATGTACCCAACACTATAATTGCGATAAAAGTTTGATTATTTAACGTTCAACGAAAGATGAACATCCTTATGAACTATAAATTTGGGAAAATTTGAAAATTCGCGAGAAACTGAAAGAGCTTTTTTCAATGGGATATCAATACCATTCATCCGATCGCGATAAAGTTTCCGTATTTGACGTTCAAAGTTACAGTAACGTTCTTATGAAATAAAAATTTGGTAACGTAGTCGCGAAAATTGGAACATTCAGAAAAAATAGAAAGAAATTTTTCTATAAAATATCGGAACCATTCATCTGATTAGGACAATGTTTTTCCATACTTTATCACCGTTTAAACCTTGTCTGAACTTCCGCGAATGTGACATGAACATTTGCCTCGACATGTGTCCGTGAGTTTCCCACTCTTTCCGCCAACTATCGAGTCGATACTTAGACTATCTGATGATGCCTTTATAAAGTTACTGGCTCTAAAATATATACGATTTAAATTAATATGGTTTCTATATTGGTTTATAGTATGTGATAGGATGTTTCTGGGTCATATATATATTGATGCCATACGTGGTGCTCAAGCACTTCACAAATGAATTTACTCTTTTAAATGCCACGTTTCGTCGCAGTATGTCGTCATTACATAAATACTTGCTAAACATGATCGTGATATATTGTGAAGCATAGTTGATGTGCCAGGAGTATGATTAGCCATTATTTACACGATATTTCATTCCTATATTTGAAAATCACAACGTAATGCGTAGAAACGTGTAAAGCAAAAGCGTAAATTATATTATCAGTGACTGTGGCACGATGACCAAGCGCGGTGTCAAAAATATTTGAAATTATTTTTACCACACATTGATTCAGAGATATTTTCCTTTCCTTGTATTCAAATGTTTTTAAACCTACTGACCAAAACAATTAGGTCATCAGTCCCTAGACTAACAAACTACTTAAAGTAAATTACAATAAGGCGACACACACATCCATGACGGGGCAGGACTCACACCTCTGGCGGGAGCGAACGCCCGTTTCGTAGTATGATGCCATAGACCACGCGTCTACTCCCGCGCGGCGTTCTCTTATTTGATAACTAACGCAAACAGTAAAATTTCAGATCAATATTAATAGCTGTGAGAAACAAAAAGCACAAAGTACCTATTTATAATGCGTATGTTGGTTAAGTGAATGGTAATAAGGAATGACCTAAATTTAGCTTTATGAAAATAAGACACTTTAAGAATGAAGTTGATATATCATTATAAAGTGTCTCATTTCCTATGTTAAAAAAATCAGGATCTGATGCAAGATGTCTGGAAAGTGTTTCGTCCGATTCACCAAAGTACACTACTGGCCATTAAAATTGCTACGTCAAGAAGAAATGCAGATGATAAACGGGTATTCATTGGACATATATATTATACTAGAACTGACATGTGATTACATATTCACGCAATTTGGGTGCATTGATCCTGGGAAATCAGTACCCAGAACAACCACCTCTCGCCGTAATAACGGCCTAGATACGCCTGGGCATTGAGTCAAACAGAGCTTGGATGCCCATCAGATTCAACACGATACCACAGTTCATCAAGAGTAGTGACTGGCGTATTGTGACGAGCCAGTTCCTCGGACACCAGTGACGAGAAGTTTTCAATTGGTGAGAGATCTGGAGAATGTGCTGGCCAGGGCAGCAGTCGAACTTTTTTCGTATCCAGAAAGGCCCGTACAGGACCTGCAACATGCGGTAGTGCATTATCCAGTTGAAATGTAGGGTTTCGCAGGGATGGAATGAAGGGTAGAGCCACGGGTCGTAACACATATGAAATGTAACGGCCACTGTTCAAAATGCCGTCGATGCGAACAAGAGGAGACCGAGACGTAACCAATGGCACCCATACCGTCACGCCAGATGATACGTAAATATCGCGATGACGAATACACGCATCCAATGTGCGTTCACCGCGATGTCACCAAACACGGATGCTACCTTCACTATGCTGCAACAGAACCTTGATTCATCCGAAAAAATGACTTTTTGCCATTCGTGCACCCAGGTTCGTCGTTGCATGCACGATCACAGGTGATCCTGTCTGTGATGCAGTGTCAAGGGTAGCCGCAGCCATGGTCTCCGAGCTGATGGTCCATGCTGCTGCAAACGTCGTCGAACTGTTCGTGCAGATGGTTGTTGTCTTGCAAACGTCCCCATCTGTTGAGTCATGGATCGAGATGTGGCTGCACGATCCGTTACGTTCATGCGGATAAGATGCCTGTCATCTCGACTGCTAGTGATACGGGGTCGTTGGGGTCCAGCTCTCCGACCAGAGCAGCTAATAAACAGGGAATGGTGCACAAAAGACCCAATTACTAAATGTTATCTACAGGATAGTTTCACAGGGGAAACAGTGGAAATTGTAGTTCTTCCTCTAAAATAGACCTACTAACGACAAAATGACAGACATGGGAATAAATGAGCAGAGAATTCAAACGCAACTGAAATCGCTCAACAGATGAAGAGCGGTCTGGAGCGCTACGTTACGCATCCACCCTCGTCGGAGTTTCGAATTCTTCCTCGTGCACGGATATGTGTGTTGTCCTTAGGTTAGTTTAACTCAGTTTAAGTATGATTCTTCAGTTTCTCCCGGCGTATTTGATAATCAAAATATCCACGGGTGTACTGCCGGTCTATAGTGTCCAACGGGCACAATATTTCGGCGATCATACATGTGGCCATCATCAGGTGAACTAACGGACTGAGCTCCTGGAAACGCGCCGGCACGGAGATCCGCACGCTACGGCTGCTCGAAGTGAACTGGGTTCTAGCCCGGTAGCGGGCCATTTAAATAACCTCGGCCCGCGGAGCGACCCCTCCGCGGTCCGCGCCCCGCGCCGCGGCCGCGCAGTGGAACCGAATGCGACGGTGTCTGAGATGACGTCGGTGTGAGGGCTCTGTCCGCCGTGGTCGTCGTTACGTAAGCTAGATTTACTCTTAATTAACCCAGTCGCTGGTTCCCAAGCTTTGCTAAGATTATAGCCACAGTCACGGTTTATGAGGTCGTCACTTGTGCGAATTTCAATGGCCTCTCTAACGACTCTCTAACAGTCCCAGTATCTCGACGTCTGTACCAGAATCCTAGTGCGTTCATACTCCATCGCATGATTCTCCGACAAACAATGTTCAGCGATCGCCGACTTGCTCGAATACATCAATCGTGTGTGCCTCTGGTGTTCAACGCATCAATCCTCGACGGTACGCATCGTTTGTCCAATATATGACTTTCCACACTGACACGGAATCTGGTACACACCGGCCTTCCTCGAACCGAGATCATCTTTGGCGCTCCCCACAAGTACACGAATTTTATTCGGCGGACAAAAAACAGTTCCAACTTGTTTTTTCAAAATGCGGGCGACCTTCCCCGATAGTGCGCCGGTATATGGAACGAACGCAGTGCCTACATCCTCCCTCGTGTTTTCATCCGTTTCCACAGTTTGTGATTTAGTGGTTGGGCGGAGAGCCCGCTGAATCTGCCACTCTGAGTACCCATTTTTTCGAAATACAATTCTCAGGTGTTCCAATTCCTGAGGTAGACTCTCTGCCTAGGAGATAGTGCGCGCCCTATGTACTTGAGTTTTAAGTTCCCCATTCCTCTGCGAAGGGTGGTGACAGCTGCCTGCGTGTAAATACAGATCAGTGTGCGTTGTCTTCCGATATACACTATGACCCAGGGTTCCATCAGCTCTTCTCTTGACCAAGACGTCAAGGAACCCTCCGTTTCAGTCTCCATAGTGAATTTGATGTTGGGGTGTATGGAGTTCAGATGTGTAAGTAAGTCAAGGAGTTTATCCATACCATGTGGCCAGATGACGAAGGTGTCGTCCACGTAACGGAAAAAGCAAGTAGGTTTCCATTCAGATGATGCCAGGGCTTCCTCCTCGAAATTCTCCATGTACACATTTGCGACCACAGGGGAGAGTGGGCTACCCATGGCGACTCACTCCGTTTGTTCGTAGTATTCGCCATTGAAAAAAAAAATACGTGGAGGTCAAGACGTGCCTAAAAAGTTCGGTGGTCTTCTCGTCAAACTTCTGACCAATCAAATCTAGTGACTCTCGAAGGGGCACCCTCGTAAACAACGAAACGACGTCAAAACTCACCAAGATATCTGACTCATCCAGCCTGAAGCTGTTAAGGCGTTTAACAAAATCAACGGAGTTACGGATGTGATGAGGGCATTTACCCACAAAGGACTTAATATTCCCGTCAAGTATTTGGCCAACAAATATGTAGGTGCTCTGATGTTACTGACAATGGGACTTAACGGCACCCCATCTTTGTGAACCTTAGGGAGTCCATAAAGTCTTGGCGGTACCGGACCTTGAGGTTGCAGTTCCTCGGCGACACCCTCCTTGAGAAGCGCCCTCGTCTTGTTCTCCACCTTCTTTGTGCGGTCAACGCTGATCTTCCTGTAGGAATCGTCATTTAGCAGGCACTGCATCTTTTCAGTGTAGTCCTTATGGGAGGCAACAACCGTAGCATTGCCTTTGTCAGCCGGTAAGACAAGAATTTCAGGGCGCTCCCTCAGGTCACGAATGGCCGCCCTCTCTTTACTAGTGATGTTCGACTTCATGGGCTTGGATTTCGTCAACGCACGACAAGTTTCACGACGTATTTCCTCAGATGATTCAGGCGAAAGACGAACACTATAGACCGGCAGTACACCCGTGGATATTTTGATCAGTTTAAGTAGTTTGTAAGACTAGGAACTGATGAGCAACGTAGTTTGGTCCCCTAGGATTACAAAGATGTGAACTTGTGAACATGTGGACTACAGGTCGTTTCTACACAACGAGGAAAAACTTGGGTCTCCTAACAGCAGTGCTCTTTCGGTGAAGCAGACCCCAGGATTAGACAGAAGAAGTGCAGGTGAATCCTATTTAAAAGATGGGTCGTACAACTGATTCGCAAAATTAAAGAGTCTGGGGAAATGATAAATTAGTTCAGACAAGAATAGGAATGAAGCTTTTGAAATTAGATGCTACAGTCGAAAACTGAATGTGGGTGGATTGCTTAGTTAGTGAGGAGATAATGAACAGAATTGGGGGAAAAAAGTATGCCATGATCTAGTCAAAGAGGACATGTTCTTAGGTATCAAGGAATAGTCAATTACATGATGTTATTTGGAAAGGGGGAAGGCATTTTGAGTAACTCAAATTGGCTGTTGAAGGAAACCTTTTCACTAGCATTTCAGTGGCAAGCTTCTAATGGCGAAATTTAAGCAGAACTCTCCATCCCTATTCATAAGGTTGTCACCTAGTTTTATTTCTATCGCTTCCTTGATAAGCGATAGAAATAAAAGTAGGTGACAACCTTATGAATAGGGATGTAGGGTTCTGCTTAAATTCCGCTTGGGACCCTGCTCTCTCACTTGTCAAAATAGAGGGACAAAACTTATCCCACCTCATCCGTCGAGAACTGATGTTTATTATCGACATTATGACCGGTTTCATCTTTGGTCGTGTCGGCGCTGTGTGCTTGCTGGCTCGGTGTGTGTTGTCTTTCCTGTTTACTCATTGGAAATCGAAGTTTTAAACATCGTTGCACATTGCTTCTGCACTGCAGTTTCGCCTTGAAAATGGCAGGGTGGTCACTTGCCGAAATATCGGGCGTCGTCGATTTTGATACCTGGCAACATACCCGTAAGCTTTTCGAAGTAGAAAAGTTTTCTTCTTTGTAGATTTTTCGTTTGTGCTTATTTCGTGAGATAATTGGCCCGGTCACTATCAATGGACCACCCTGTATAATAAGAACGGCAAAGGACCCAAGACTGAACCTTGTGGGACCTCATTTTTGATAGCTCTCCATTTAGTTTAGTTAACTGTCTCTTACATATTAGTGAAGTGCTTATTTCAACTTTCTACACTCTTCCAGTCAAGTATTATTTAAACCATTTGTGCACTGTCCCACTCATAACACAGTACTTAAGCTTATCTAGAAGGCTTCCTTGTGAGCTTCTTTTATCCTTTTTTTTTTACCTGCTCCCCCTCCCCATGTAACGATACACTAGAATTTTATTTCATTTTTTTTTGTTTCTCCCTATTTTTGATCAGCGATGCTTATCGCCTCCGGTTCTAATAAAGAACTGGTAAAGGGACTCCTTGCACTGTTCAAGGGCATTGGTTGGCATTACTAGACATACAGGGAGTGATACCGCACAATAAACTTAGTTTCGGTGCGGGCAGTGGGGGGTTGGACCAATACTGTTTTGGCTTCCCTAAAAAAAATCTAATAAAATCAATCAATCAACACGCCAATTTTCAAACATGGAAACAGAAAAGATTGTAACAACTATCGAGGTATCTCCTTAATTAGCGTTGTAGGCAAAATATTTGAAATGAGAGTGCGAGTATTAATTGAGAACAAGTTAGATGAAAATCAGTGTGGGTTTAGGCCTCTTAGAGGCTGTCAGGACCAGATCTTTAGCTTACGGCAGGTAATGGAAAAGTGCTATGAGTGGAACAGGGAATTGTACCTATGTTTCATAGATCTGGAAAAGCCTTATGACCGTGTTCCTAGGAGGAAGCTATTGTCAGTTCTTCAAGATTATGGTATAGGAGGCAAACTTCTGCAGGCAATTAAAGGTCTTTACGTAGACTGTCAGGCAGCAGTTAGAGAAGATGGCAAATTAAGCTCACGATTCAAGGTAGTTTCAGGGATAAGAAAAGGCTGTAACCTGTCACCACTGTTGTTCATACTATTCATGGATCATGTTGAAAACAGTAGACTGGCAGGGCGGGATTAAACTAGGCGAAAACAAAATAAGCAGTCTCGCATATGCGGATGACTTAGTTGTAATGGCCGATTAGATTGAAAGGTTGCAAGGATTATCATATGAAGATCTCCAAAACGAAAGTAATGTCTGTGGAAAAGACATTCATACAGATTGAGTGCCAAATAGGAGGAACAAAGTTAGAACAGGTAGACAGTTTCAAGTACCTGGGATGTATTTTCTCACAGGATGGCAACATAGCGAAAGAACTGGAATACAGGTGCTGCAAAGCTTATGCAGTGAGTGCTCAGCTAAGATCTACTCTCTTCTGCAAGAAGGAAGGAAGTACCAAGTCTAAGTTAGCAGTGCACCGCTCAATCTTTCGACCAACTTTGTTGTATGGAAGTGAAAGTTGGGTGGATACAGGTTACCTTATTCATAAGATAGAGGTTACAGACATGAAAGTAGCAAGAATGATTGCAGGTACCAATAGATGGGAACAATGGCAGGAGGGTGTCCATAATGAGGAAATGAAAGAAAAGCTGGGAATGAACACCATAGATGAAGCAGTTAGAGCGAACAGACTGAGATGGTGGGGTCATGTTACACGCATGGGAGAAGCAAGGTTACCTAAGAGACTCATGAGCTCGTCAGTGGAGGGTAAGAGGAGTCGAGGTAGACCAAGAAGAAAGTACTTAGAATGATCAGACGAGACATCAATGTTAGCATTGAATAGGGGATCATGAAGGAATTTTATTAGAGGTACTATGCTCCAGACTGAACGCTGAAAGGCAAAATCAGTCTCTAATGATGATGATGATGATGATGATGATGATTCCAAATTCAAAATTTCGATACAACCAATCCTTAGTCCAAATTACAATCGGAATCAATTGAACAACTTATGGCATAATACGAAAGCTAGGGTAACGTTATACCCCCCTCTCCACAACAGTAATTCAGTGCAGGTGCCGCACACGCTAGCAGTAGTCCATAACTTGGTCTCGAGACCCTGCGCAGCCAGCGCGGCGCGGCGTCACACAACAGGTGGGCAGGCGACTGAGGAGAGCGATGGCGACCGGCTGCCGATTTCTGCCCGCCCGCTAATAAGGATCGCCGTCCTTGCCAGGCAGCCGGCGCCCGTATTTATAGGAGGTGCCTGGAAAGGAAACCCGCCGAGTAGCCAGGCAGCCAGCTGTGGCCAGCGCTCCACCCAGGGACAGCTGTCCTGTCACCACAGCCTCTGCTGTGCTGTGCTGTAGCCGGCGTCATCTGGCCAGAGGCTGCCCAACGGGTGCCCTTCTGCCCCAGACACACAGCTGGAAACAAATTGTAAAATATTAAGGGGATCAGTTGGGATGTCTAGGATGTGAGGTATCATCAGCAGAATGAACTGAAGAGGTTCGACGTCTAGGTTCTATGGAGTGGAGACAACAACATTACGGCGACCGATTTAGTGGTAAGAACAGAGAATTGCTGAAGAGAGTGTTTCTTTAAACACACAACCAGTAGACGTAAATAAAGGCTTCCGCAGCCGTTGGTACAGTCAATAAAATTCTTCGGGTTTTTGGCCGCATTGTCAAGTCCATAGACTCTACAAACATTTGAAATGATTTGATAAAAACCGAACGGTTCATGCGAAATACTGTCAACATTGAGCATAGTAGTGCTGTGGGGAGGTGACTAGTGTGAGGAGCTGTAGAATGAGAGGGTCTTGGTTCAAACCTTCCCTTGAAAAAAATTTTTATTTTTTTTTAATTTCCAAAATTGTGATCTGTCCGTCCGTTCATTGACGTCTCTGTTCGCTGTAATCAGTTTAGAGTGTGACTTTTGCTAGCGCACCGCAAGACCGTGCGATGAGCAGACCAAAGGAAGTGCCTCTTCAATGGGAACCCAAAACATATGATCACAAGGTGATAGGTCAACCGATTCCTCCATAGGAAAACACGTCTGATTTATTCTATACTACACTGGTATGTTTGTCATATGACAGGAATCTTTTGTCGACCCTCTAACTTGTACACTTGGTGAATGGATGAAGAGATTCTACCTTGCCCGATTTAGGTTTTCTTGTGGATATGATAATCACTCCCAAATAAGTGATGGAAACATAAGAGTTTGTCACATAAACTGCAACAAATGATCACCACGCGATCAAATGTTTTACGTTTCCGTTGGAGAGGCACTTCCATTCTTCTGTTAATCGCACGGTTTTGCGGTGCGGTCGCAAAACACACACTCTAAACGGATAACAGCGAACAGAGACGTCAATAAACGAACAGACAGATCATAATTTTGGGAAAATAAAAAAAATCGTTCAAGAGAAGGCTGGAACCAAGAACCTCTCGCTCCACAGCTGTGCACGCTAGCCACAGAACCACAGCACTCCTCTGTTGATAACATGCTCGACGTTGCTTTCTTTCACACGGACAGGTCAGTTCTTATATTTTGCTTTTTTTCATAGTTCCACACAAATTCTTCTTGTTTTCTCGATTGACTTCAGTTTTTCAAGGCCTATCCACTGCCCCAACGTATAACAAAAATTATGTATTGTGGCATGAGTGGGACAGTGCACAAATGGTTTAAAACATACTTAACTGGAAGAGTGCAGAAAGTTGAAATAAGCAGTTCTAACTGGGGAGTTATAAAAAATGAGCCCCACAAAGTTCGGTCTTGGGTCCTTTGCTGTTCTTAATATAAAATGTTTAAATGTTCAAATGTTTGTATAGTCTATGGGACTTAACTACGGGGTCATCGGCCCCTAAACTTACAAACTACTTATGGACTACTTACGAACTAGGACGGCACAAATATCCATGCCCGAGGGGGGATTCGAACCCCCGACCGTAGCGGCCGTGGGGACCGTGACTGGAGCGCCTTAGTCCCCTCGGCCACCGCGGCCGGCAAACATATGATCACAAGGTGACAGGTCAACCGATTCCTCCACAGGAAAACACGTCTGATTTATTCTATACTACACTGGTATGTTTGTCATATGACAGGAATCTTTTGTCGACCCTCTTACTTGTACACTTGGAGAATGGATGAAGAGATTCTACATTGCCCAATTTAGATTTTCTTGTGGATATGATAATCACTCCCAAATAAGTGATGGAAACATAGGAGTTTGTCACATAAACTGCAACAAATGATCACCCCGCGATCAAATGTTTTACGTTTCCGTTGGAGAGGCAATTCCATTCGTCTGCTAATCGCACGGTTTTCGGTGCGGTTGCAAAACACACACTCTAAACGGATTACAGCGAACAGAGACGTCAATAAACGAACAGACAGATCATAATTTTGGGAAAATAAAAAAAAAATCGTTCAAGAGAAGGCTGGAACCAAGAACCTCTCGCTCCACAGCTGTGCACGCTAGCCACAGAACCACAACACTCCTCTGCTGATAACATGCTCGACGTTGCTTTCTTTCAGTTCTTATATTTTGCTTTTTTTTTCATAGTTCCACACAACTTCTTCTTGTTTTCTCGATTGAGTTCAGTTTTTCAAGACCTATCCACTGCCCCAACGTATAAGAAATATTAAGTATTGTGGTATGAGTGGGACAGTGCACAAATGGTTTAAAACATACTTAACTGGCAGAGTACAGAAAGTTGAAATAAGCAGTTCTAATTGGTCTTGGGTCCTTTGCTGTTCTTAATATATATTAATGATTTGCCATTTTACGTTCATGAAGATGCTAAGCTAGTTCTTTTTGCTGATGATACAAATATAGCTATCACACCTGACAAATAGGATTTAACTGATGAAATTGTAAATGATATCTTTCAGAAAGTTATTAAGTGCTTGTCTACAAATGGACTCTCATTAATGTTTGATAAAACCCAGTATATACAGTTTCATACAGTAAATGGCATGACACCATTAATAAATTTGGACTTTGAAAATACATCTGTATATAAAGTAGAATATTCAAAACTTTTAGGTGTTTGAATTGGCGAGGGATTGAATTGGAAGAAACATATTGAAGATCGCCTGAAACGTTTGAGTTCAGATACTTATGCTATCAGGCTCATTGAAACACTTGCTGATATACATCTCAAGAAATTAGCTTACTATGCCTATTTTCATTCATTGTTATTAACAATCCGACCCACTTCAAAAGTAATAGCAGTGGGTGACATTCACTGTTCAAAATCTAACTTTGGCACAGAAAGGAGTGAATTGAATAGCTAATTATTAAAATGGGGTAACTCACATTTTTTCCAAAATCTACTTTTTTGACGATTTACGTTCCCGTACCGTAGACACATCGTCTTATGTTAACATGGCTTTGAAAACCCTTTTGCAAATGGTTAAATTCTTAAATTTGTGCGTCTATGTTAAAAGGGCGGAACTGCTGGACTGATAATTCAAAGTAGTGCGTCTCTTAAATTTACAGTGGTCGAGGTTGGTACCACCAAACCCATAATATACAATTTCAAGGATTGATAGTGCGGGCCGCGGTGGCCGAGGGGACTAAGGCGCTCCAGTCACGGTCTGCACGGTTACTACGGTCGGGGGGTTCGAATTCCCCTCGGGCATGGATATTTGGGCTGTCCTTAGTATTAGGTAGTTTATAAGTAGTTTGTAAGTTTAGGGACTGATGACCCCGTAGTTAAGTCCGATAAGCTATACAAACATTTGAAACATTTGTATTGATAGCCGAAATATTACAGAAAAAAATCTTTCGTCTGTTGAAAGTGTTAATGAGAAGGACTCTGATAAGAGAGGTAGTAGCTTCTACCATTTTGTGTACGATAATCAGCATCCAGGGATTGTTCTTAAACGACGTTTCATTAATGGAATAATTCCTCGTCACAATTCCCATATCAAGATTAGAGCTCTCAGATTTAGTGGCCTACCCTGAAGGAAAACTGCCACCGAAGAAATAAAAAGTGAAGGACATGGAGAAAATTCTACCATACATTGAAGACACATACAAAAACTTTTATGAAGAATTAATCAATTAACATTCTCAGCTCGGGAAAATTAAAATTACATCTTGACAGAACCTATATTAAAATTGACGCCACAGTGTGTGTTCTATTATTTTCTTATGAAAAATAAAATTGTGATTTACAATTTATATTAACAATAACTGTCAGTGGTGTCACTCTGTAATATGTTACTCATAATTCATTAAATTTTTAGCAGTAAAATGTGATTTATGTTAGTTTCCAAGGAAACATATTTTCTTAAACTCCA
Source organism: Locusta migratoria (assembly GCA_026315105.1). Taxonomy (NCBI): domain Eukaryota; kingdom Metazoa; phylum Arthropoda; class Insecta; order Orthoptera; family Acrididae; genus Locusta; species Locusta migratoria. The sequence goes on from CM048744.1 coordinate 941,936,742, forward strand.
TAATTTGTTAAAAGGTCGTAAATCCAATAACTAATTAAGGTTGTATTTAATACGTACATTAATGAAAAGTGTATAAAAACTGTTTCGACGACAAACTAAAGGTCGAAACAAAATCTCAAGACCAAAAACAGAGATCCAGTATCCAAGGTATTTGTGCAAAACAGATTTTTTTTTTTGTCTCTCCTTTAAAATTTTGATTTTTGTAGTTACGCCCTTTTAACAAACACCGATTCAATTATGCTGCCACAAAAGTCTCCGGTCACTTATCAAGTAGCATCAAAAGTCTGACAGTCAAGTACTAGGCCTATTTAAAAAGAAATGAAAAAGGAATTTCTGAATTACAACTCCTCCTACAATATAGATGAATTTTTAGATAAATCTTTTAAAAATGAAATTAAAAAATCCTTAAAATATTGATTGTCATGTATAGACAACATTTAATAAGTTGACACTTTCCACATCATAACGAGATGTCGTATATATTGATCTACTAGCTGCTCTCCGCGGTGTTACCCGCGGTGCAATAGTCAGACATTAAAGTTCCAAGAAAGGGCATAAATAACTACATGGCTGTTTGCTACGTTGTTAGCACGGAATATATAATTGTCTTGGAACGGATGGAGAGCCAAAAATCTATTGCAATACGTCCCTGTAAACGACGTTTCGAGACTTCTTGTTCTCCGAGTATACGTAGAGATTTCTAGCTCTCGATACACGGGAGCAGCCTACGTAGAGCTGTCCGTGCGAGAAACATGGGGTGGCCAGATGAATACCTGCCACTTTTAATGTTTGTCCTTGACTCTTGTTTATAGTAATCGAGAAGGCCACTTTCAATGGGAACTGTAACCGGTTAAACTGGAATGGCAAGTTTGTTGGGATGATGGGAATTCGTGGTAGTAATACAGTCTCTCCCTTGGCTCCCCGGTGATGATGGTGGCCTGCACGATATGCCTTCTCAGGTCCGTGATGTGTAACTTGGTGCCATTGCATAATCGTGGTGCATCCAAGTTAACGCATCAATAAAACAGGCACACCCAACGTCAGCTCCAACTTGTGGGATGGCACCCTTGACAGTAAGTAACTACAGTAACAACAATACAATAATCGAAAACAAATGCCAAGTAAAGGAACAAAATAAACAGCAAACCTAACAGAGAAAAGTAACGAAATAAACAACAAACCTAACGGAGAAAAGGAAAGAGATAAAAAAGTCATCTAACGGAGAAACGAACTGTTGAGATCCTACAAATGCAAAGCGAACCAACAAAAGAACTAAATGCAAACGTTCGAATGCTACAAATAATCGAAACCCCAAAGAAACTATTATTCATTGAAATCCAAAGAGAATACAATTTGAAAGAATTACGATAACATCACAATGTTAGAACATCTATAACGTTTCATATGTTAACTGCAGCGTACCGCCTGTCATCTGTTGAGTGCATTTGCTACTACTTTCGTCGCAGTTTACGTACGCTATTTCTATGTGGCAGTTCGCGCTTTGTACACAAAATAGGGCTTGGTATCGATCCCATTCTACAAAAAACGTCAATGTTGTTTCTTGCGATGGTACTTAGAGCATATTTTATTTAAAGTCTTCAATTTATATACATACTTCCTTCATTTGTTACAACAAATGAAAATGAATGCGGCATCAACGCCAACATTCAGATTTCTTGTGTATGTCATTATATATCAGTTAAGCCGTTTTGGCAGTATCCAAGAATCTTTTTGTATATTCGAAAGTACAAAAGATAACAATAACAAAGAAAAAAAATTTCACTATAGCAGGACCCGAACAATTGCCCAAAATAACTGAATACTATTACATAACGCGTTAACCCTCGCGGCTAAACATGACATACCTTAAAACGCTCTTCTGCTGTTGTATTAGAAGCTTCTTACAACCGTTACGTATTTCTATGGATATATTTCAAATAAATAACTTGTAATAAACATTTTGAAAAATAGCCTATGTACTAATCCAAGACATAAGAAATCTCTATATGAAATTTCATCTAAATCAGTGCTGTAGTTTTAGCGTGATGCGGTAACAAACATACACACTTTCGGAATTATAATATGTATAGGATGGAACAAGTATAAAACTAATATAATCTAATCTCAGGGGGGTGCGATGGGAAGGTTCCGTTGTGAGGTAGAAGGTGGCGATCCATGCTGTAAAACACACATTCGTATATTGTATAGCCTCCAAGGGCGACAACGCATGCGCTGACTCAGACATCCATCCGGTCATACAGACGCCGAGTACTGCCTCGGTGTACATTACTCCACGCCTGATTGAGCTGTTCATGTAGATTTGTGGGTTGTCGTTCCATTATCCCACACGTGCTCGACTGCAGACAAGTCCGGCGATAGTGATGGCCAGTGAAGCTGGTGCACGCCTTTCACAGCCCATTGAGTTACAGACGTGTGCATGCCAGCATAAACCCTACTGTTGCAAGAACGGACACACAAGACACCTTGAAACATTCTGCATGTACCGAGCGCTAATTAACATTCGCTCCACAAACAGCAATGGAATTTGTGGAGGTCCATGTGGCTGTCTCTTTGACGAATGCACTCTACAATTCAGCACCCACTAGGTGTAGGGTAGATCGGAGCTAAGTGAATAGAGGGGCTACATGAATGCCGGCCGAGGTGGCCGAGGGGACTGAGGCGCTCCAGTCACGGTCTACACGGCCACTACGGTCGGGGGTTCGAATCCCCCCTCGGGCATGGATATTTGTACCGTCCTTAGTTAGTTCATAAGTAGTTTGTAAGTTCAGGGACTGATGACCCCGTAGTTAAGTCCCATAAGCTATACAAACATTTGAACATTGGCTACATGAATAATATTAGACGCTTCACGTGTGCCGCAACAACATAAAAGTGGAGGCGCCATTATGAGAGTGTTTCTTGTTGTCGAAGGTTTTGTCTAACCAGTTAACACGCCTGATTTGATTTGATTTGATTTTTTCAGGGAAGCCAAAACAGTGTTGGTCCAACCCGCCACTGCCCGCACCGAAACTGAATTTATTGTGCGATATCGCTCCCTGTATGTCTAGTAAAGCTAACCAATGCCCTTGAACAGTGCAAGGAGTCCCTTTACCAGTTCTTTATTAGATACAATTTCTTCGGGTCTGGTTGTCCCAAATGTTCTGTGCCTTTTACTCTCCAATGCAATGCATTCGAAGATTAGATGTAATGCAGTTTCATCACCGTCATCACAGATCCTACATTTAGGGTCCTCTTCTGTTATTCCCATTGTATGTAGGTGTTTTTTGAAATTCACATGGCCTGTCAGCAACCCAACCATGAGTCTAATCTCTCTCCTGTTCAGACCCAGGATTGCAGAGCTTCTTTTAAAACATGGCTTTGGTATCATTACCTTGCCATGTTTTTGTTGATGGACTTTGGTCCAATATTTTACGTGCTGTCTTCTGAGCCAGTTACGTAGCTCCAATTTGATCATTACCTTGGTGATTGTCAGGACAGGTTCCGGTCCAATAAATGGAGCCTCTGCCCCCATCCTGGCTAATCTGTCGGCATGTTCGTTGACACTGATCCCCGAGTGGCCATGGACCCACAATAGGTTTACTCTATTGCTTTCCCCTAGCTCGAACCCTGTGACATTCTGCAACAATTTTAGACCTTGTTGTAGGAGCTGCCAGTGATCTCAGGGCTGCCTGGCTGTCTGAATAGATATAGATGCTACAACCTTTGTAGCACCTACGCAAATTCTCCTCCAGTTATTAGCAAAAGTAAAGTTGTAAGGACGGGCCGTGAAGCGTGCCGAGATAGCTCAGTGGTAGAGCGCTTGCCCGAGAAAGGCAGAGGTCAAAGGTTTGAAACCCTTTGCCAGAAAGTTTCATTCCAGAAGTTCGTTTCCGGGTATGAGAATGTTCACGGGATCGTTGCAAACAGCACCGTTGTGATGAACTGACTCAGCATGTCGAACGTGTTTGGCAATTTTCCGAAATGACGATCCCACCACTCGGTTGATCTCAATTTGACCCCCTTCAAACTGTCTCAGCCGGCTGTAGGAAACACTAGAACGTTACTGTGGCATGGCGCCTGTTTGCGTCACATCGTGACGTCACACCGAGGATTATGGCTATAATTTGCGATTGGATAGGGGATTTCGGGTCAGAGAGGACACAGTTCGTAGTAATCGATGATAAGGCATCGACTAAAACAGAGGTGATATCGGGCGTTCCACAGGGTAGTGTTATTGGTCCTCTGCTATTCCTTATTTACGTAAACGATTTAGGGGAAAATCTAAGTAGCTCTCTTAGGTTGTTTGCAGATGACGCCGTCATTTACCGTCTAGTAAAATCATCTGAATATCAAAACCAACTGCAGAACGATCTGAATAAGATATCAGTATGGTGTAAAAACTGGCAATTGACTCTAAATAATGAGAAGTGTGAAGTCGTCCACATGAGTACGAAAAGAAGTCCGTTAAACTTTGTTTACAACATAAATCAATCAAATGTGAAGGCCGTAAACTCCACAAAATACCTAGGAACTTCAGACTTAAACTGGAAAGAACACGTAGATAATATCGTGGGAAAGGCGAACCAGAGACTGCGTTTTATTGGCAGAACCCTTAAAAGATGCAACAGAACTACTAAAGAAACTGCATGCACTGCGCTTGTCCGTCCATTTTTGGAGTATTGCAGCCCAGTGTGGGATCCTTATCAGGTGGGTTTGACGGAGGACATCGAAAGAGTCCAAAGAAGGGCAGCTCGTTTCGTATTGTCACGATACAGGGGAGACAGCGTTACGGAAATGATACAGGATCTGGGATGGGAATCATTACAACAACGGCGCTTATCGCTGCGGCGTGGGCTACTTGCGAAACTCCAATCACCAACATTCTCCTCCGAATGCGACAATATATTGTTGACTCCCACTTACATAGGTAGAAATGATCATTAGAATAAAATAAGAGAAATCAGAGCTCGAACAGAGAGATTCAGATGTTCTTTCTTCCCGCGCGCTATTCGAGAATGGAATGGGAGATAAATAGTATAATTGTGGTTCGATGAACTCTCTGCCAGGCACTTAAATGTGATTTGCAGAGTATCCCATGTAGATGTAGATGTAGAAAGGTTCCCTATTAAAGAGTACACACACATGACTCTCTGGCAGCTACTTCAATACGATCAGAAAAATCTAGTACCACACCAGCTAGTATATGCCGTCATTGGATCCAAATCGACATAGTCTTTCAAGGTGTACTAATTTTATTTCGGTACTTCACAAAAACGAAGATGCTACTGTGAAAGGTGGAGTGAGAGACTGAAGGGAAAATGAGGTCATATCCATGTTTCAACCAGTCCTTTACTACCTCTCACAATGACTGGCCCACAGCTTGATAAGATATTGTTATATAAGTTAGTCCTCATATAACTTACATATAAGTTAGTCCTCATATAACTTACATTATTAATGACTCAGATTTAAACACCTTAATAGTCAACTTCCTTAGCAACAGGAAACATTCCGTGCAGTTTATAAGACGGCGCAATAAAAGCTGACTACAAAGAAATGGGCCTTGGGCCCTACACTCCTCCTACTTCTTCTTCATTTTCTTTCTTTTTTGTCGCCAATAGGACACCTGAGGATCAAGTTTCAATTTGAGTTCTACATTCTTTGTTCCTTTTTATTCCAGTGTGCTTTCATATGTTTGTTTCTTCTTCTCTTTTCAGACCATATTGAATGTCTGCTACCCTTACTTAGAACGTTTCAAATTCGAATCTTCTTCCTGAAAGGCATTTCTGTTTCATATGTTCTGTGTTTATATTGTCATTTTAAACCAATTTTTACATCGTTATTTTTGTTGAATTTTTACCACAAATATATTTAAAAATTATATTGGTTAATCTACTGTCTTCCCTCCGAAATAAAATTAAGAACATCTGTCTTTCCCATGATGTTTGAGATGTTCAATGTCAGATACTCGCCTGTGTACATGGTGTATCAAAAAGGTTGGAGCAAACTTACACGGTTGAAAATACACGCTAATAGAAGCAAAAATGTCCCAGTAAACATGGGTCCGCAACAAGCTGTTTGCGAGATAATTACGAATGTATGGTTCCAAGCTGTAACTGACGTCATTGTAAACATCGTCCTAGTTAGTACACATTAATTTGAAATTTAGACTTTACTATTAAGATTTACATCGCATTTAGTTCACATTTCACTGACTTTACTGTAAACATCGTCCTAGTTAGTACACAGCAAATTTATTCATTTTTTCAGAATGAAACTTCACTCTGCAGCGGAGTGTGCGCTGATATGAAACTTCCTGGCAGATTAAAATTGTGTGCCGGAACCGGCACTCGAACATGGGACCTTTGCCTTTCGCGGGCAAGCGAACTACTTCTGGAAACATCCCTTAGGCTGTGGCTAAGCCATGTGTCCACCATATCCTTTCTTCCAGGAGTGCTAGTCTTGCGTGTTTGCAGGAGAGCTTCTGTGAAGTTTGGAAAGTAGGAGGCGAGGTACTGGCGGAAGTAAAGTTGTGAGGCGGCATCGTGAGTCGTGTCGGGATAGCACAGTCGGTAATGCGCTTGCCCGCGAAAGGCAAAGGTCTCTGGTTCGAGTCCCGGTTCCGGCACACAATTTTAATCTGCCAGGAAGTTTTATTTATTTTTTGATAGCAGATGACACATTTCCGGCAAGTGTAGCAAAACAAATGTGCAAATGTAAGACAATTTGTTTCGATCTTCTTGTTTGCTCTTGTCGGGTTCAATAACCGTTCCAAAATCCAAATTCGGATAGGCCATCATGTGATTATACAACCTTTTTTATTTAGAAAATCTGTAAAATTTCCACATAAACGTTACTGTGGCGACTGTATCTGTAACTGTTTCATGAATTAGGTTTCCCAGTTTCGACATTTTTAGCAACTTCTTGAATTATTTTACCAATAGTTACACGTTCAAAAAATTAAATGCCCTTTTGAAACCTACGCAGTACAATATTCTATTAATGAAGTAATATGTATAGTGTTTGTTTTTAGCATGACGTTCCATCCTGAAACCACCAAAATATTAAAGAAGTGTCTCTTGTTGTTTATATTCTGTTTAATAAAATCTTGTAGAATATTTTATACACTACAAGTAGTAGAGAGATCCTCCTGTAGAGTTTGCTTCTTTTTTCGTGGACTGGGTGTATGAAGAAAAATTTCCATTCCTTAGCGGTTTTTTTTTTCTTTCTTCAAAGAGTAAGAGCACTTATAAAGTTCAACTCTAATAGAATATTCTTCGGTAGCTCTTGTTTCTTAGTGCATTATTTACTACCTCTATTTCTCTGTTGGTGGTCAATCATCTTAGAAAATCTTATGAATATTTGAGAATTCTAATCGATGACTTCGTTCGGAACAAGTCAGAATCTTATGAAAATTGTACTGTTTCACACTTTTTCAGTATTTATTCTATTCCGTTTTATTTTTTATTTTTGTTTTATTTTTATTTTTAACGTATGTTTGGAATGTGGTGTACCTCTAAATTAATCGTGAAAGTTTTATAAAAGTATAAATGAGCTATGTTTTTACAATTCGGCGGTGTTATGGCAGAGCGTTCTAAGGTGCGTTGCTGCGGTGCACGCGGTTGCTCGCCGTCGGAGACCTCCCTCGGGAATGGATGTTTGTGTTGTCCTTAACATAAGTTCCTTTAAGTTAGTTTAAGTAGTTTGTAAGCCTAGGTACTGATAACCAACTTAGTTAAGACCCTTAGATTTACAAACGTTTGATTAATTGTTTTGTATGGTTCAAAAAGTTTCTCATTGTCTGAGGCTTTGGTACTTTTGGTAAACGTGGCTGTTTTCTTTTTTGTTGTTTAAACACATCATCGTTTTTCCCATTTTAGTTTTCTCCACGGCTTCTTAGCATATTTAATCCCACAATATTTTCCATATATTTCTTATTGACCCAAATGTTTTCTGTGAAACTTAATTAATTGTTTTGGATACATCTTGCCACATCCTCTTTCAATACACATCAAACGTTGTTTTGTACGAAGATGACATCGCGTTGGCCACTCAGGGAAAAGATTTCCAGTATGTTGAAAGCAATCTGTCCGAAGCGTTGGAAAAACTAAGACAGCCCCACAAAAATAATAAGACCTAATCCTACCAAAAAGCAAATCTGCACCAACAACTTAAAAAGTAGGCAGACCTTCTAATTACTAAGTATTTCATGGAATACCGTTTATCTCAAACATTCTTTTTCATCAAAATACTTTGGGGGTGACTCTAAGCCCGCACTTTAACCATTTAAACGAAATTATAGCTCAAAACTGAAAGTATCCGGAAGGAATAACATGAAACCCAACCTAAGAGGCTTTAACTGGGATGCACAGCCAGCCGCTATTCGGACTTGTGCATTTGTGCTATTCTGCGGACGAATATGAACTGCCTGTGTAGCATAATTCCTCCCAAGATAGGCATTCACCTCGCTCAGTGGGGTGTGCGCCTAATTACTGGATGCTTGAAACCAACTAAATAGGAGCCGCTGTATGAACTGGTAGGTATAGCATCGACAGACATCAAGCGTAAACTAGCTGCCCAAACGGAAGGACATAGAGCACTGAACTTCACAGATAGACAGTAAGACAAAAGGCTTGACATGAGGAAAAAAGAGAGTAGAGAATGCTCCACGAGACTAGAGAAAAGATGGTGCATCTGGAAGACCCTCAACAGACTGCGGTGTTTGGCGTTGGCTTGCGCGCCGCAACGATACAGATAGCCCCACCGCTGATGCAAACACAGCGGAGGGGTATCTGTGGAGAAGCCAGATAAACGTCTGGTTCCTGAAGAGGGGCAGCAGCCTTTTCAGTAGCTGCAGGGGCTACACTCAAGATGGTTGACTGAACTGGCCTTGTAACATCAGCAAATTTGGTTTTGACATATACTGGGAACGGCTGAAAGCATGGTAAATTACAGCCGTTATAGCTATGATGGAATGGAAGGAGAAATTTGGAGGGGGTATTAAAGTTCAGGCAGAAGAAATGATAACTTTGCGGTTTCACGATGACATAGTAATTCTGTCAGAGAAGAGCAATTGAATGGAATGGACAGTGTCTTGAAATGAGGGCATAATATGAACATTAACAAGACTAAAAAAAGGCTAATGGAATGTAGCGTCAGAAGATCAGGCGATGCTGAAGGAATTAGACTAGGTAAGGAAACAATAAAAGTAGTATATGTGTTTTGTTATTTGGGGAGCAAAAATAACTTATGATGGCCGAAGTAAACAAGACATAAAATGCAGAATGGCTACGGGAAGAAGAGCGTTACCGAAGAATCGAAATTTGTTGATATCTAATATCTTTTAATGTTATGAAGTCTTTTCTGAAAGCATTTGTCTGGAGTGTAGCACTGTAAATGAGTGAAACGTGGACGATAAAGACTTCAGACAAAAAGTAAGAAGCTCTCGAAATGTGGTGCTACAGACGAATGATGATTAGATGGGTAGATGATGTAACCAATGAGGAGGTGCTCAACACAGTTGGGGAGAAGGGAGTTTCTGGCATATCTCGACTAAGAGAAGGTATAGATTGGTGGGACACATTCTGATACATCAAGGAATCGTCAACTTAGTATAATAAGGAAGTGTGTGGGGTAAAAATCCTAGAGGGAGACCGGGGATGAAAAGAATGTAGGTTGCCGTTCTTATTCTAAGATGAAGGGGCTTGCACAGGACAGGGTACCGTGGACTGAAAACCATAACACATACTTTCCCGAGGACATGTAGATTTACTGTATAAATTGATGATGATGATGATGCTGATGATGATAGTATCCTCTCGGGTAAAATATTCCAGAGGTAAAATAGTCCCCCATTCTGATCTCTGGGCGGGGACTATTGAGAAAGACGTCATCAGGAAAGAAAACGCTGGCATTCTGTGGAGCGTAACGTGGAATGTTAGATCCCTTGATCGGCAGGGAGGTTAGTAAATTTAAAAAGGGAATGTGTAGGTTGATTTAGTTAGATGTAGTGCGATTAATTGAAGTTCGGTGGAAAGATAAACAGGATTTCTGGTCGGGAGAGTACAGGGCGATAAATTAAAAATCAGTTGGGGGTGTTATGAGAGTAAGAAAACAGGAATGCTGGTTAACTACGACGAGCAGTGCAGTGATCGCATTATCGTAGTCAAGATAGATACGAAGCCATCACCGATCACAGAAGTACAAGTTTATATGCCAACTAGCGTAGCGGATGATGAGGAGCTCAGAGAAATGTATGAAGTGGTAAAGGAAATTATTCAGACAAGGAAGAGGAAAACTTAATTCTGATGGGGAACTGGAATACGGTAGTAGTGAAAGGAAGGGAAGAAATAATAGTAGGTGAATATGAACTGGGAAAATGAAATGAAAGAGGAAGCCCTCTGGTAGAATTTTGTACGGGACATAATTTAATGATTACAAACACTTGGTTCAAGAGTAATCTTCTTCGAAGAGACCAGAAGACACCGGAAGAGACCTGATAAATTTCATAATAATAAGACACAGATTTCGGAACCGGGTTTTAAACTGTAAGATATATTCCGCGGCAGAGAAAAATTCTGACTGTATCTTTCTTATTGGTTATGTAATGTAGACTGAAAGTGGTCAAACAGTAGAAAGAAGGAGATGGGACCTGGATAAATAGAAGGGACATGAGCTTCTCCTAAGCTTCAGATGATGCCTTAGGCAACGATTGACAGAAACAAGAGAAAATAACAGAGAAGAAGGTTAATGAGTAGCCTTCAAGGAAGAAAGAGTGAAGGCAGCAGAGGCCCAAATAAGTAGAAAGACAAGACCTACAATAATCCTTAGATATAATAAAAATAGTGAATTTAATTGATCAAACGAGAAGATATAAAATGCATTAAACAGTAGATAAAATGAATACAAACCACTAAGAATTGGAATTGACAGAAAGAACAAAATGGCTTAGCAGAAGTGGTTAGAGGGTAAATGCAAGTCTGTAGACGAATGAATAACTAGATAAAAAATAGATGTTGTCTAAAGGAAAATGAGACATTTGGAGACAAGAAAAACAGATGTATGAATACCAAGAACTGAGATAGGAAACCAGATGTGAGCAAAGAAGGCAAATCTAAAAGGTCAAAAGAATATATAGAGGGGCTCTACAAAGTAAATAAACTTCGAGATAATATTGTGGAAAGGAAAGTAGAGGAAAACAAATAGGAGATACTATACTGAGAAAAAAATTTACGGCTCACTAAAAGAACTAGATCGAAACAAGGCCCCTGGTGCAGATGACATTCTCTCAGAGCTACTGAAGTCTCTGGGAAAGCCAGCCACGGCAAAACTATTTCACCTGGTGGTGTATGAGACAGAGCAACATATCTTCAGACTTGAAGCAAAAAGTAATTACCCCTATTCCAAAGAAATCAGGAGCAAACAGGTATGAAAAATCACGGAACCATTAGTTTAATAAGTAATTCTTGCAAAATTTTAACACGAGTTATTTATAGATGAACTGAATGTCTGCTTGCAGCTAACCTCGGGAAAGATTCGTTTGAACTGAGGAGAAATGTAGGATATTGGAGGCAATACTCACCTTAAGCCTTATCTTAGAGGATATATCTTGCTTTTGTACATTTGGTGAAAGCGTTTGACAATGTTGTCTGTAATAAATTCTTTTGAAGTCTGCAAGTGTAAAATATAAGGAACGAAAGGTTCTTCAGTACCAGAGAGTAATTATTGGTGGGCATGAAAGGAAAGCATTGGTTGGGAAGAGAGTAAAACAGGTTTGTAGCTTTTCTCAGATGCTATTCAATTTGTACATTGAGTATATGTAAAGCATATCAAGGAGGAAGTTGGAGAAGGAATTAAAATTCAGGGTGAAGAAATAAAAACATTGGGTTTTCTTATAGTGTAATTCACAGGCAGCAAAGGACCTGGAAGAACAACTGAACAGAATGGACAGTGTCTTGAAAGAAGTGTATAAGATGAACATTAACAACAGCAAAATAAGAATAATGAAGTGCAGTCTAAGAAAATCAGGCGAAGCTGAAGGAATTAAATCAAATAACGAATCACTAAAGTTGGTGGATGTTATTTCTGTGAAATAACATATGACTGGCGCAGTAAAGAGGATATAAAATGCAGGTGGCAACGGGAAGAAATGCGTTATTAAAAAGAGAATTCTGTTAACATCGAATATTAATTTCAGTATATGGAAGTCTTTTCTGTAGATATTTATGTAGTGTGTCCCTTGTACGGGAGCGATAAATAGTTCAGTCAGAAAGAGGGCAGAGGCTTTTGAAATGTGGTGCTCCACAAGAATACTGAAGATTAATTGGGTAGATCGCGTAACTACTTAGCAGTTACTGAACATAATTTGGAAGAAACGAATTTTTGGCGTACCTTAACTAAAAGAAGGGATTGATCGGTATGAATCATTCGTAGATATCAAGGAATGGTTAATTTAGCACTGGAGAGCAGTGTGTAGGGTAAAAATCGCAGAGGGAGACCTAGAGATGAAAACAGTAAGCATATTCAAATGAATGTTGGTTGCCATTCTTATAAGGAGATGAAGGGGCTTACTCAGGATAGAGTAGGGTTGAGAGCTGCATAAAATCAATCTCCGGCTTCATGCTGAATTTTTTTTTCCAATATTATTTGAAAAGTCACATTTCTAAAACGCTACCGAGCGACAGTGTCCCCCCCACCTGTTGCGCGTCAACTATCTAGCGACTTCCAGCACGAAGGAAAATTCGATTTTCTAATTTTAGATCAATATTTTCATCATAATCCTGTATGACTGTATGTAAAGTTTAACACGACGAGAATTGCAAATAATATTCTAGAACACCACTAGTGTATGAATAAAAATAGCAATAATACGAATTTTATTCTTGTACTTTAACTGATTGTATACATACATATTAGTTAAAAAAAACTATGCAAACAACGCAGACAGTATTTATTATTCACTTTTGCAGTTTAATATTAACAAAATTATTTGCTAAATTATCGACTGTATCATACTCAAAACAAACTTACCTGTACAAAGTGTGTTATATCTTCGAGTAAAGACGTTTGTAAATAACAGCAGCTGTAAAAGCACATGTTGGACGCTGTTGTTTATAGTGCAGTGTAGAACTCAACAGAAAGAAGACACAAGAAATGGAAATGAACCACAAAAATCCGACCATGCAGTCGCAGTAAGTAATTCAGCAAATTTCACGGAATCTTACAAATACAAAACCGACCTAAACAACGTACAATTCGAGTTTTTCCTTCTTCCCACAACAAAGCCAGCATCCAACATGACGCTTAAAATGTTATTGTACCATAATCCATCTGATGATGAAGATGAAAAGGTTTGAAAACCGGTTCATGGAATAAATATCAATTCAAGAAAAAGTGACTGGAGCAATTTTCTTAAATCATATAAAAACTGTTTGCTTGTCTTGAAGCTTTGGTCATCCGTTACTCAAAAATGATAAGTTATATACGATTTCAAACGTTTACGGAAGTTTTTCTTGCTATCATCCCCTCCCCCTAATTTGCCCCCCCCCCCACTCCACGAATGATCGCTTACTATCAAGTCTATTCGCAAGATATTTTGCAGACGGTATCTTAATATGCCACTGAATGCAACAGATAGTTCAACAGATATGTCCTGATAGACAAGAACATCAGTATCTACTTTCTGCCTACACTGCCGGGCAGTAGGACTGCAGCATCAGGTGTGAAACTGTCATTTGTTACATCTTAATATTTTTTGACACTAGCATACAACACTGAATCTACGACCAATATTATATCACGGTACGACAGATAGTGAAGTTGAGGACATGTCATAATAATTTAGATGCGTGAATAAGTAGCTAGCTTTTATCCAAAAAGGGAACATATTACCCAGTAATCATCGTGACAGTGCATTTAGTGACTACTGACAAGATTTGAATTTCAAAGCATTTAACACATTTTACATATCCAGATGAGACAGGCGAAATACCCTCAGAATTTAAGAAAAGCGTAATAATTCCCATTCCAAAGAAAGCAGGTGACAAAATTACAGGACCATCAGTTTACCCCCGGAAGGGGTAAAATATAAGAAACTGAAGGTTATTTACATCAACCAAAGAACAGTTATTAGAGCTGAAGGGCATGAAAGGTAAGCAGTGTTATTCCATTTGTACATTGAGCAAACTGAAGGAAAGCAAATTTGGAGAAGGAATTACAGTTCAGGGGGGAGAAATAAATATATTGCGTTTTCATGGTGACACGACCTGGAAGAGCAATTGAACGGAATGGACAATGTGTTGAAAGGGGCGTATGAGATGATTATTAACAAGTTCAAAACAACGGTAATGGAACGCTGTCATAGAAATTCAGGGGATACTAAAGAAATTAGATTAAGTAACGAAACAGTAAAGGTGGTGGATGAGTTTCGTTACTTGGGCAGTAAAATAACATATGATGTTCGCAGTACAGACGGTATAAAATACAGAATGGTAATGGGAAGAAAAGCGTTTTTGTAAAAGAGAAATTTGCTAACATCGGATATTAATTAACGTGTAAGGAAGTCCTTTCAGAAGGCGTATGTGTTAAAAGTCGACCACTGAACGCAACAAGAGCCTTGTTTTATCACTAAAATTAGCAAATGAGGTTCGTGTGAAATGCTGATTACTCCCTGCTACAAAGCCTTGTTCCCTGGCGCAAGATGAGCACTGACTCGTTTCAAATTACTTCAATAACAGGAAGTTAATACTGCAGTGGTCAATATACATAGCAGCTCAAACGTTATTACACACAGACATTAATAAATAAGCCACCACAATTAAAGCTATCTTAGAAAGGTGGCTAAGAAAACATTTATGGCGCAACGGAATGTAGTCGTAAATCAATTGCGTCTGATTTTGTTCTCAGCACTTGTGAAGAACAATATTAAATAAAAGAGGGAAGGTGCTCTAAAAATAACGATTTATAGGCAACTTACGGATTATACTGAACTTAAACTTGTTTATTCAGATAGAAAACAAGCAAAATGGGGAACCAATTTCGTTAATACAATAAAAATGCATCTCTTACATGGATTAATGCGGACGGTTCCCAGCCTAAATTATACATAATTTAATGCCATTGGGGGGGGGGGAGGGAAGGATTCACAAACAACAATCATTCTCTCAGACATACGCAATGCCACAGCGAAACTCACCAGAATCAGGGTGCTGAGATGAGGTGGAAGTAGGCGCCGCTATCGTAGGCGAAATTCACCAAGTCGGAGGTAGCACAAAACACAGTATACAAAAACACTTCGAAGCTGGCTCTGGTCAGTCGTGCCTGTTTTGAGATGGTGCGTGTGTATAGCCAAGTTAAATTACTTCTTAATTGGACCGCGAGCAAACACGCTAACGGCGACACACGGCTACGTTACACGAACGCACTCCACTGAAGATGAAGTGGTTGAAAATCGGATTCATTATACAAACTCACGGTGGATTCTCAAAGTTGCAGTCTGTCAGCGATCGAAACAGGGCCGGATCTAGGGAGGGGCAAAGGGGGCAGTTGCCCCGGGCGGCAGAATTTAGAGGGCGGCAAATTTTGAGCGACTCTTTTTTTTTTTTTTTTTTTTTTTTTTTTTTTTTTTTTTTTTTTTTTTTTTTTTTACAACATGTATCTTTATGGTATAAATTAAAAGTAAAATGACTGCAAAAAATACCGAAATAATTTAATAAAACTAAAATTCCTGGTTGCTGACTTTAGTGTTGCCCTGTCACAGGTACTTCAGCTAATCAAACTTTAGAAATCTACTAGATATTAGCCAGAATGAGGGAGATGTTTGCGTTATTGCATAAGTAAATGCACAATGTTTATTAATTTGCATAGATTTCCTTTTTCAGGTAGATGAATATTCATATTTCATATCAAGGTAATACTTGTAGAACACGTGAATTTGAATAACATTCCAGTCCTTATAAAAAAATAAATAAAGAAATATAAATATTTCAGGTGCGCACACTTCTTATTGAAAGGCAAAACATTAAGGATCTAGAGTCCTCTCTCGGTAGCGGTGGAATTGAGACATCTACACAGGATACTCTGTAAATCACATTTAACTGCCTGACAGAAGGTTCATCGGACCACTTTTATACTCTTTATCTCCCATTCCATTCTCGAATAGCGCGCGGGAAAAAAGAACATCTGAATCTCTCTGTTCGAGCTCTGATTTCACGTATTTATTCAGATGATCTTTTCTACTTATGTAAGTGGAAGGCAACAATATTTTTTCGCATTCGGAGGAGAATGTTGGACGATTGTAGTTTCGTAAGTAGCCCACGTCGCAGCGATAAACGCCTTTGTTCTAATGATTCCCATCCCATATCCTGTATCATTTCCGTGACGCTGTCTCTCCTGTATCACGACAATACAAAACAAGCTGCCCTTCTTTTGACTCTTTCGATGTCCTCCGACAAACCCAACTGATAAGTATTGTACACTGGGCAGCAAGACAGATAAAACAGGAGGAATCTCACTGTGTTATTGATGACGTCCTTTTTCTAGCTAAACAAGGAAGTCCTTCTAGAGGAACAAAAGAAGATGGTGAGTTTGGTGATCCACATAACGGCAAATTTCTAAATACAATCGATCTCATATCATACTATAGTGTCCCCCTTCGTCTGCGTATAGAACGCCACAAGAAAGGCCAGATTAGCTATTTTTACAAAAATATACAAGATGAGTTCCGTGACTTGATTGATGACAAAATAAAACAAAATATAATTAAAGATATTTTAGCTGCTAAATACTTTTCACTGATGTTTGACTGCACTCCCGATTTCAGCCACAATGCGCAGATGACACAAGTAATTCGATATGTCAAGTCGAATGACTCAGAGGTTGTGGGAAGTTTTACTGACTTTTTTTACGGTTACAGACAAAACAGGAGAAAGCCTTAGTCAAGAGATACTGCAAAAATTGGAACAAGACGGGTTGAGCATTAATTACTGCAGTGGACAGTCTCATGAGAATGGGGCAAACAGGGCTGGAAAGTACAAAGGGGTCCAGTCACGAATACTCCAGAAGAATGAACTGGCCTATTTCGTACCATGTGCTGCTCACTCTTTAAATTTAGTAGGAGCAAATTCAGCAGACATTCAGCAAGACTAGGTGGTCCGCAAGAGTAGATGCGGTTGAAGCTGTTTACAAGCATTTTCATAAAGTTTTGAAGGCCCTGGAAGAAACTGAAACTTATAAATTGTCAAATAGAAAACAAAAAGAAATAAATAATAAAAAAAATCGGAGACCAGATCTATTTTAAAAAATATGAGAAAACCCAAATTCATTACTTTAACTTGTTTCTGGTATGCAATATTAACATAAATTGCTCATGTTAATCAGTTTCTGCGAAGTTAATACTTTACAATTGATAAAGCTGTTCGAAACATTCAAGGACTTTTGGGCATTCTTAAAACTTCCCGGGATTCTTGTACCTCTGAAGCTATTTCTGAGGCCAAAGTGCTAGCAGAAGATAAGAGGTATCGACGGTATTCTCCGAAAAAGGGATTCGAAGAAAGAAGAAAATGGCCGATGAGCTTTGTGAGGATGAAGTATCCAACATTCACAGAAAAAATAAGGAATAATTGACAGAGCTTAGTACCAGGTTTACCGTACTTGAGAAAATTTGTGCAAAAATTTGTTTTCTATGTGGTGTGCAAATTCGAGAAATGGAAGTGGAGGACTTGAAGGCGAAAGCAGAGGAACTGGCAGAAGATCTTAGCGAAGAAGAAGTTGAAAGTTTCAGACAACATGCGCTGGCAGTAGACAGAGACTTGCAAGATTCTACTGCATCATCAACATTAAGTTTAATTTATAAAAATAAATTGGTACAGGGGTATCCCAACCTTACTACAGCGTTAAAATATGTCTTACCATTCTAGTTAATGTTTCGTCTGGAGAAAGAAGTTTCAGCAAACTGAAACTAATTAAATACAATTGAGGAGCACGACTGCTTGACAAATCTGAGTATAGTATCCATATAGCACAAACGAGTTGCTTCTCTAAACTATGACGATATCAAAAGCAGTTTTACAGCTAAAAGAGCTTGAAAAGCGAAATTTTGAATTTATTTTTGTACGATGAGTAATCTTGTAATATTTTTGTATGTATTAACATTGTTCTGTTTTCCTTTGATCTTAATTCAGACATTAAAATAAGTTCATGCTGTGAGATTGTGACATTTATTTAGAAATTTGTAACCCAATTAGCGTCAAAAGTCAATTCTTAGACGGGGGAGGGGGTTGAAAGAAGGGTCGGCAAATTTAAGCTTGCCCCCCCTTGGCAAATGCCCTTGATCCGGCCTTGGTTTTATGAGAAGTGGCGTGAACTCAGGCGACTAACAGCAAACCCCGGAAGTAGGAACTAGGACCCACGTGGTCCCGAAAGCCGGTAAAAGTGAATAAATTCAAATTTCGAAAAATAAAGATAATTAACTACAGCTTGCAACCCATAGAAATGCTTAGAATTATATAAGGAAGCGAATGAAATACAGCTACACGTGATATGGGGCGATTACAGAGACGGATGAGGTCCTGCCTCAGGAAAACCACAAAAATTAAATAATTACAAAGTCGGAAAAATAAAAATAAGAATAACGGTATGCAACCCATAGAAATGTTTAGAATTACACGAAGAAGCGAAAGAAATGCAGCTACACGCGATAGGGAGCGATGACAGAGACGAAGTCCAGTCCCAAAAAACTTGTAAAAGTGAAATATTTACAAATTCGGAAAAATAAAACTAACAATTACAGCATGCAACCCATAGAGATGTTTAGAATTACATAAGGAAGCTATTGAAGGAGGTTGTACAAGGCTCAGAGAGAATCACTGACAAAGACAGAGTGTCTCCTACCAGTCGGAGAAGAGACGGCAAAATTAAAATAGGCGGGGAGAGAAGATCGCGAAATATTAGTGGAAATTAGAAGGATACCCGCATAGTTACTTGCCTGATGGGCATGGAACAAACAAGAGTAAAAGCTGAAGGCTTTGTTCTATGAACCAACCACGTGGAACTCATATCACTCACAGAAGGAGAGGATGAGAAGATTTTTACATGCACTGTACACAAATAAACATAACACCTATTGGAAATCGATCCCCACAAAGCAAGAAATTATTTACACAGTGTTCATACACAGCCACATGATCACAAAAGGTTTTAACATATCAGGCCTTTATCAAACTGCAACTAGAATCACACACACCGCGTTTATCTATTGGAAATCACTGGATTGAAAAACGAGAACACATTTCCGCACATGATAGGAGAAAATATTCCAAAAAGTGATTGTAAGTTCACAAATCTAAGTTAAACGTGCTGGACAATGAAAAGCTACCATCTCCAGAAACAAGAGCAGAACCAACCTTACCTCACTAGACGGCCAGCCCAGAATGATCAGACCGAGCGGCCACCGGACGTGGGAAGCGACCGGAAGCCGGAAAATCCATGAAACAGCGGTGGTGGGGACGGACAGCAAGACTCGCGCTGGAGGAAAGGCTCGCTGACTGGACTGTAACCAAAGGGTGTAGAAACCTCTTTGGTAACCTTAGCAGCTATCGACTCTGAGCAGAGAGAATGATGCAAAGCGAGCTATCACTCCCCACATTCAAACAGCCATAGATTCTCGCACACACTTAAAAGTACAACTACTGCACATTCTCACAGGGACAGTGGCGTAGCGGAGGAGCCGCACTTATGCCACATTAATTAATATAATAATAAATTAATAACATAACAAAATAAGAAAAACCTAGCATTATTAACTAATATTTTAACACATGAAATAAAAATGCTATTCCTCAAGCATTGAAAAGAGTGGGATTCATGTTTTATCAAAATGATAATCTAGCGACATTAAATAAATTATTACTTTACAGAAATATACAAAAAATATGGAAGATGACAGACGGTCGTCTTTCAGTGTGGACTGTTGTACGGAAGTGAAACAAGCACGATAAATTGTTCACGTAGAAGATGATGGAAGCTTTAGAAATTTGGTGCTATAGAAGAATGCTGAAGATTATGTGAGTGTATGGCGTAACTAATGTGCTGATCCGAATTGGGGAGAAAAGGAATTTCTGGCATAATTTGACTGAAAGAAGGGATCGATTGATAGAACACATTCTTAGACACAAGGAATCATTAATTTAGCATTCGAGGTAACTGTGTGAGGCAGACCAAGAGACGACTATAGTAAGCGGAGTCGCGTGATTATGTTGGCAACATCAACAACACGATAGAAAATCTTTGCCCATTTGTTCGAACCACATAGAATGACTCGATTAGTGTATCATACAGACCGTGAAGTAAAAAAATAATGCTGTTCCTGCTTTATGGTTGACAGGTTCTTGTATGTACCCTCGTCCGCTCAGTAAAAATAATTGCCCTCGTAAAGTGAAGATTCCATGAGAAAACATCAGCGTTGTCAAACGATTGACTAAACTGAAGACTCACAGGATTCTCACTATTCAGCATCGGTTGCGAACATTATCATAGAAGGCCGCTGGGATATTTGATAAAATTTAACCGACACTGGGAGGTATGAAATGGTATCTTTTACGTGTTAAGGAAAATGACTAACACAATAATAACAAATAAAATGGAAATATACACTTCTCATGCCATTTTCGAATTATATAACTTTCATTAGCCTAATACTTGACATGGAACTACGATTTCGGTGTTCGTATACTGCGATATTCAGAATTCCAGAGCTGAGAAAATGTCGACTTCGTAGTTCCACCGCTACATGCCTCTCCCGTCGCATCATCATTTACATCGGCATTCTCGACTTCGTAGTTCCACCCGAGCACCACTAGATGCTTCTCCCGGTGCATCATCCTTTATATCGGCATTCATATTCCTTTAACCACTCTTAATCACTGCAATATGAAGCATTTGAACGGCAGAAGAAAGTGAGTTGGGAGCACTCCATGTTTCGATATTCACTTATTTTAATACGTTATTTCAATACTGCAGATGTGCTGCATTACAGCGTCCAAGCTGTAGATAGGAAAATTTTTACTTCCTTTTACCACTTTTAATGGCTAAATGCACACATAATATTTATATTCGTGAAATCTACGACAAACAATCTTTCAAATTATGTAATATTCATTGGCCTTCTTGTACAAGTAAATTAGTAATCTGTACCATAATTTTCGTGTTAGAGTATTTATATAATGATATGTAGCATATTTGTAAGGTAATAAGTCTGAGATGGAGTCTTAACGCCGGATATTCAATTTTTATGGAGTAGGCCGTTTCACTACTGTGCAACGGAGCTACCAAAGCACTTCCTGTGACGAATAAGATCGGGTCTCTTATCTGCCGCGTGTACACTGCCGTTCAGCGCTACCGTCGACACGTCCTTGCCCGCTACGACGTACGTATAGCTACTGTCGCGCCGCGCCGCGGGACAATATACCATTCAGACTTTTATCAGCGGCGGTCGGTGGCGTTTGTCATTCCCGCGCGTCCTTTTGTTATCTGCGTTGGAGGCCATCAGTGTGGGCACTTTTTGTGCGTCGCCGGCCGTTCGTCTGCGCGACTCGAGCCGGCTGGCCGCCTTACCCCGGCCTCGTTAGGCGGCTTACGTATGGACCTGTCAAACGTCGCCGTGCCACCTGGCGCTGCCGGCAACCTTTCAAATTGACTCCCCTCAGAAAGCCGTAGATTTTTCGCCCGCGACTCAGTTTTGTCTTCAGTTCCTCAGCGAGTGGCAGCCGCTTCGTACGGTGACTGGGCAAACAAGGAGAAACAGATTACAGGTCTGGAGGGGAATCCATTATCTGCCGCGCCGGGGCCCGGCCGTCAGGAGACATTTCTTGTAAGCGTGCTGCTCGACAATGCGATACTCGCAATGAATAGCTTGTTTTTTTCACTTCAGATGTCTGCCGCGATGTCGGCAGTTGAAAAGAGGATTTCACATTCGACAGAATGATTTTATAAGGGGTAGGGTCATTATCTCTGGAATAAATTTGCGACGTGTGCACGAGAAGGCAACAATACGCTTAGATAGAGAGATATCACTTCTCATTTACTTAGGTATACGGTACTACAAACAAAATATACTAACTGGAAAACTTTATTAAGCAAAACGAAAATATCTCGGATACAATTTATGTTGCAACCTCAGATAATCGTAATGAAATTAATTAATATATATATATATATGGTGTCTGTTCTTTCGGGCATGTCCGAAAGAACAGACACCACACACACACACACACACACACACACACACACACACACACACACACACATATATATATATATATATATATATAATGTATACGACATTTCGTAATGATGTGGAACGTGTCAGTATAGTAAATGTTATCTACACTTCACAATCAATATTTTAAGGATTCTTTATTGCATTTTTGTTGTTTTTTATTTTTTTATTTTTTTAAGTTTCATCTAACAATTCATCTACATTGTAGATAGGGTTGCCATTCAGAAATTCCTTTAATTTCTTTCTCAATACTAGTTGGCTAACTGTCAGACTTTTGATGATACTTGGTAAGTGAGCAAAGACTTTTGTGGCAGCATAATTCACTCCTTTCTGAGCCAAAGTTAGATTTAAACTTGAATAGTGAATATCAGTCTTCTCCTAGTGTTTTAGCTATGTACACTGCTATTACTTTTGGATTGGGTCGGATTGTTAATAACAAGTTTCATGAGTGAGGATTGTTAATAACAAACTTCATGAGTGAATATGTGTATTGTGAAGCTACAGTGAAGATCCCTAGATCCCTAAATAAATGTTTGCAGGATGCTCTTGGGTGGGTTCCAGCAATCATTCTGATTACACGCTTTTGTGCAATGAATACTTTTTTACTCAATGTTGAAATGCCCCAGAATATGATCCCATATGAAAGTAGTTAATGAAAACAGGCGTAGTAAGCTAATTTACTGAGATTTATATCACCAAATTTTGCAATGACACTGATAGCATAAGTAGCTGAACTCAAACATTTCAGGAGATCTTCAATATGTTTCTTCCAATTCAGTCCCTCGTCAATGCAAACACCTAAAAATTTTGAATATTCTACCTTAGCTACCTTACGTTCAAAGTCTAAATTTATTGCCGGCCGCGGTGGCCGAGGGGACTAGGCGCTTCAGTCACGGTCTGCACGGCCACGGTCAGTCACGGTCGGGGGTTCGAATCCCCCCTCGGACATGGATATTTGTGCCGTCCTTAGTTGTAGGTAGTTCATAAGTAGTTTGTAAGTTTAGGGACTGATGACCCCGTAGTTAAGTCCGTTAAGCTTGACAAACATTTGAACATCTAAATTTATTAATGGTGCCATGCCATTTACTGTATGAAACTGAATATACTGGGTCTTATCAAGGTTTAATGAGAATACATTTGTAGAGACCCACTTAATAACTTTCTGAAAGATATTATTTGCAATTTCATAATTTAAATCCTGTTTGTCAAGTGTGATAGTTATACTTGTATCATCAGCAAAATGTACTAGCTTAGCATCTTCATGAATGTAGAATGGCCGACGGCTGGCAATTATCTTTTCTTCAGTGCGGAGGCACTACTAGGCCTTTACGGGAATTAATACAAAGTGACTAAGTGACAACGAGTTTGAGTTAGTGGGCAGAGTAAAGTGGCAAATTTCTATCTGACGGGAGGCGTGCTTGAGTAATTCCGAGCAGGCGTGATGATCGCTCTGTCCCCAGTGGTGTAGGGCTCAGCGCAACTGCTTAGAAAGCAGGAGACCCGGGTTCGAATCCCGGATGGGTACAAATTTTCTGCTTTATCCATTCGCAGTTAATGTCATACATTCCGTGAGTATGAAATTACTTTAATAAAATAATACATGAAAATCAACACAAAAAAGATTATGGCATGCAGCCAAGATCAAATTACAACTGAGATTAAGGTAAATGAGGTACCATTGAAACAAGTTAATGTACTCACATTCTTGGGAAGTAAAATTATGTCAGATGGCAAAAGTTCAGCAGAGATAAAACCAGAATTGTGGAAGCTAAAATAGCCCTAAAAATGAACGGATGCTTCTTACATCAAGAAATGACCAAAAGAGCATTTATAAAACACTATTTGTGGCGTGTGGCATTGCATGGCTCCGACATTTGGACACTCGGCGTGTCCGACGAGAGAAGACTAGAAGCACTTGAATTGTGTTGTTGGAGGAAGATGCAGAAAATCCCTTGGACGGTAAAGATGACAAACGAAGAAGTTCTTACAAAAAATCGCGAAAAAATATCACTTGTGAAAACGATAATGAAGAGGAGAGACACGTTAATCATCTGTATAGAGATATAGAGCGGAATCACACCAGAAAATGAAGAGAATATCCGAGAACAGAATTATGTAGGAGAAGAATTACTGCCAACCGATCTTCGGATTGAGAACGAGAAGAAGTAGGGTCAAAATCCTATCGAACTGTAAATAATGAATCAATTTAAATATATTACCATCAAAACAGAACACTGATGGTTACAACACACTGCACTATCGACTCAATAACGACCTCATTTTATACAGTATGCTATATTGTTGGTCTTAAAAAATAAAAATTGTTGGTTCTCTCGACATATCCAATACGTTTGCCGTATCACATCCCCGTCTAAGAATTTGTGGTTAGTTACTTACTTAATTGCAAGAAGCATCATCCTAAGCAAGGTGATGTAAAGGAGAGATATGGGACTTGCATCTGGAACGATTATGGATCAGATCGCCCTCGGGCCATCGATATATATGATTTCATAGTTTTCCTGAATTAACTGGCGAAATGGTTCTCTTGAAAAGGATACTGGAGCTAGCCTTTTCCAATTGGAGATAGTGTTGTGTTGGTGATGATAGAGCAGTCGATGCACCTTTAAACTACACAGTTCTGCCATACTTTTACTGCAAGACGTCGTAGGCTTAAATTTCTTCACTATTTAAAACCTAAATTCCTTTAGTTATAGTTAGTGAATAAAAATACAGGTATAACTACAATAATTAACCACATCTTTGCTACGTAATATTATGCATGTTCATACGAGGCGACGGTCCCGTTTCGGATCAAACTGGCATTATCAAGCCAGTACAAAGAATGTATATATGCTAAATATATTGACCCGTTTTAGTAGGTTTTAGCATATATAAATTCTTACCACATTTAAAATATTTCCAAAGATTACACACATCCTAATATCATAACTATGACATTTTAATGCTTTGTAAACATCCGACATCATGGCTACAGCAGTCAAAATTCCAAATCAAGATTAAAATTACCAAAATTTCTGACAGTCAATATACAGCAGCCTCATATGTCCTATGTTTTTCAGCCCATCTAGAAATATACGTAATTGAATGCTAATTACTGTGTTGTAATTTACATTAGAGCATAATAATTTGTTCAGCCTAAATCTCTACATCTACATACATACTCCGCACACCACCGTACGGTGCGTGGCGGAGGGTAGACTGTACCACTACTACACATTTCCTTTCCTATTACACTCCCAAATAGAACGAGGAAAAAAAGATGTCTATATGCCTCCTTACGAGCGTTCTGTTGGACAAGTAATTTTTTCCGTTATATGTGTCAGCCATACGCATATAATGGGTATCGAAATTTTTTCCAAGGAGATGGTGCGTCACACTATAAAGAAGGAACCACTGAAGTAGGTTATTCGGTAATCTAGTTAGACTTCTCAATTAGAAGAGTAAGACTTGAAATAAACTTTAGAGTCTTGAACACTAATTTTAATTTATTGAGGCCTTACGCGTTTCGACGTTCCGTCATTATCGAAGGCAACAGCAAGACAATAGAATTAATATTCATAAAACAATTTTGATAAAACGTAAATGAGAACACTATCATCACACTCACCATATCTTTTAAAACTTATTAAAAAGTGAACTAAAACATTCCTTTTAAAATAATCATTGTCAAAGACATATGTCAAACATAAAATAAATTTGAAATTCCCCCCCCCCCCCAGAACATCCCGGTATTCTTATTGTTTTTTTTTTTTTTTTTTTTTTTTTTTTTTTTTTTTTTTTTTTTTTTTTTTTTCCTTCCTTGTTCCATATAACCCAATTGAGGAGTGAAACTCCATGGTCATGGAAGAAGTCAATACATTAATTGTTACACAAGATTGGTAACCGAAAATGTTTAAGTAGTCTTTTGCACACGACAAGTGAAAAGAATCAATAAAGAAAATAAAAATTAATTAACTTAATTGTTTAACTTTTCTGCAGTTGGTTTTTATCTTCAGATGATTTTACTAGACGGTAAATGACGGCGTCATCTGCAAACAACCTAAGAGAACTACTTAGATTTTCCCCTAAATCGTTTATGTAAATAAAGAACAGCAGAGGACCAATATCACTACCCTGTGGAACGCCCGATATCACCTCTGTTTTAGTCGATGCCTTACCATCGACTACTACGAACTGTGTCCTCTCTGAGAGGAAATCCCCAATCCAGTCGCAAATTTGGGGCGATATACCGTAACCACGCAATTTGATTAAAAGCCGTTTGTGACGTACGGTGTCAAAAGCTTTCTGGAAATCAGGGAATACGGAATCAATTTGCGAACCCTTATCGATAGCCGGCCGCGGTGGCCGAGGGGACTGAGGCGCTCCAGTCACGGTCTGCACGGCCATTACGGCCGGGGATTTGAATCCCCCCTCGGGCATGGACATTTGTGCCGTCCTAGTTCGTAAGTAGTTCATACGTAGTTTGTAAGTTTAGGGACTGATGACCCCGTAGTTAAGTCCCATAAACTATACAAACATTTGAAACTTATCGATAGCACACATCACTTAGTGTGAGTAAAGTTGTCTTTCGTATGAATATTGTCTAAATCCATGTTGACCTTGGGCCAATAGATCATTCTGTTCGAGATAATTCGTAATATTTGAATACAGTATGTGTTAAAAATCCCTGCTGCAAATTGAAGTCAATGAAATAGACCTGTAGTTTAATGGGTTACTCCTACTTCCTTTCTTGAATATAGATGTGATCTGTGCAACTTTACAATCTTTTGGTACAGATCCTTCTTTGAGACAGTGGTTGTATATGGCAGTTAAGTAAGGAGCTATCGCTTCAGCATAAGCAGATAGAAATCTAATGGGTATACAGTCCGGACCATAAGACTTGTTCTTGTTAAGTGATTTTAGATGCTTCACTACTCCGATGATATCTACTTCTACGTTACTCATTACGGCCTTCGTAATTCGTAATCTGATTTCGTCTTCTTTGGTGAGTGAGTTTCTAAAAGCTATGTTTAGTAACTCTGCTTTAGTCGCTCTGTCATCGGCAGGATCGCCATTACTTTGACGTAGTGAGGGTATTGTTTGTGTTTTGCCCCTAGTATATTTAACATATGACCAAAATCCCTTGCATTTTTAGTCAAATTTCGAGAAAGAGTTTCGTCGTGATAAGTACTGTAGGCATCTCGCATTGACGTCCTCGCTAAATTTCGAGTTTCTGTGTAGGATCGCCAATCCTGGGGATTTTGTGTTCGTTTAAATTTAGTATGCCTTTTCCGTTGCTTTTGCAACAGTGTCCTAACCTGTTTTGTGTACCAAGGAGGATCAGGGAGGATTACCTCCTTCTTTCATTAATTTACTAGCTTATATGCCCGTGCTTCGCAAAGGTTGTTAAAGAAGGTCCTGGCTGGCCGCGGTGGCCGAGGGGACTGAGGCCCTTCAGGGGACTGAGGCCCCCCGTCGGGGGTTCGAATCCCCCCTTCGGGCATGGATATTTGTGCCATCCTCTGTTGTAGGTAGTTAATAAGTAGTTTGTAAGTTTAGGGACTGATGACCCCGTAGTTAAGTCCCTTAAGCTTAACAAACATTTGAAAATTTTGAAGAAGGTCCTGTGTATATCATGGTTCTTTGGGTTCCGGACGTAGGTCAGCAAAAACAGAATCCTTGTTGGATATGTCTGTCAACAAACTGAGTTCTCCTAGCCAAGATGTCAAATTTAAGTAGAAGTCATTGTCGAAAACGACGAATGTTCATAAAGTTTTTCACACTAAGAGTGAAATTAATTTATGTCCATACTTCGGAAGAATGTAAATTCAATGTTAGGTTGTGGTCATAAGGTTACACATTGCAACAGCAGCGCCGAAAGCGGCTGCTAAATTACAATTCTGAAAGCGATATTGGATAAGTGAGAATATTGATATGTAACAGTTTTCACAAATATCTTCTTGAATAGGAATTTGGAATGAATTGTAAGACAGTGTGAATCATGAGACTGTATACAAAAGAGCTTCGCGTGAAAGTGCTGATCATAACGAGATGTGACAACAACGGATGTATCTGATTCGGTAAAATTTTACTTTATATCCTGACGGCCTCGTATTTTTATGTTGGCAACATCAATAACACGATATAATATAGTTGCAACCAGAGTGTAGAAAAATACTGCTGTTCCTGCTGTATGCTTGATTTCACGACAAAATATTTGCGTGTCACACGATTGGCTTATGACGATGTCACATGATTCTCGTTATTCAACATCTGTTGTCAACATTATCACAGGAGGCCGCCGGGATATGAGTAGGACTTCGTCGCACAGTTTTTCTTGACCCAGCTGTCGAACGATAACACCTTTCCCAGCAGAGAGTGTACATCTGTGTTTCCACCACGCTTCCAAGACAGTGATCAATGTTCCACGAGTATTTTTATCTTTGAGTCTATCCCAATTTTTATCTTTGTTTTGTGTCTCTGTTCATAGTCGGTAATTTGTGGTTGACGGAAACATGTGATGTATTTAAAAAATGCATATTTGATATTCCTCGTGGTTATTAAAGTCTGAAAGGACCGCATTGTCTGACGATTGAAAGAATAAACAGATTTTGACTCATACCGTAAAGTTCGTAAGTCACAGAGTCATAATGAGATGTGACAACAACGGATGTATCTGATTCGGTAAAATTTTACTTTATATCTTGGCGGCCTCGTGTTTTTATGTTGGCAACATCAATAACACGATATAATATAGTTGCAACCACATAGAGTGTAGATAAATTCTGCTGTTCCTGCTGTATGCTTGATTTCACGACAAAATATTTGCGTATCACGCGATTGGCTTATGACGATGTCACATGATTCTCGTTATTCAACATCTGTTGCCAACATTATCACAGGAGGCCGCCGGGATATGAGTAGGACTACGTCGCATAGTTTTTCTTGACCCAGCTGTCAAATTATAACACCTTTCACAGCAGAGAGTGTATGTCTGTGTTTCCACCTCGCTTCCAAGACAGTGATCAATGTTCCACGAGTATTTTTATCTTTGAGTCTATCCCAATTTTTATCTTTGTTTTGTGTCTCTGGTCATAGACGGTAATTTGGGGTTGACGGAAACATGTGATGTATTTAAAAAAAAATGCATATTTGATATTCCTCGTCGTTATTAAAGTCTGAAAGGACCGTATTGTCTGACGATTGAAAGAATAAACAGATTTTGACTCGTACCGTAAAGTTCGTACGTCACAGAGTATATAGCTTTTCCTAAGAGTATTTATTGCATATTTTGCGAATTTTTGCTCGTCACACTCACCCACTGCCACGCACCGCGACCAAACTCCCTTACTAACATCATTAGACCAAGGGCTATCCACCAGCACAACCACGAGTGGGTGGCAGTATGTGGTCATGGAGAAAAGTCTGTCAGCACGTACACACACAAGCCTTTTATGTATAGATATGTATTTGGTGTTGCACTGTAGAATGTCGGCGTGAGAATGCCCGCCGCGGTGACAGGTGAGTGTTATCGGGCTGCCCCTGCAGACAGTCAGCTGTTTGCCAGTAGCCAGTAGCCAGTAGCCAGTAGCCAGGTGGCGTGGCGTGGCGTGGCACGCGCCCGGGCTCGGCGTTCCTCCGCCCACCACATCCGGCGCTATCTTCGCCCGATCATCAGAATGCCCGCAATCGCCATCGTTCCCGCAGGTCTATCGCGGCGCGGCTCGCTGAGCCAGTTTCCGTTGGGAAATTAGAGACAGCCCCTCTGTAAGCGCGCCTGCAGGCTTTCATCACCGCCAAGCAGCGCCTCAAAGGAGACGCTTCCTTCTGCTCTGTGCATATTTCATAACATGGTAACGCGCGACGCCGCACTTCCTTTCAAGAATTAGGCTGTTGACTGTTCCGAACCAACAACCAATCTCATCCTTCTCGTGCTCTTCCAATATCTCTTTTACCATTCGGTTTGTATTTCAGGAACTTCTGGCGCATTCTGTGCTCCGGTATTCTAAGAAAGTGTTGCCTCCAGTTTTCTCGATATTGTTGGATTTTCTCGTTCATGCTGAAGATATTTAATCAATATATTTCTGCCACACAGTGCCGTGTTGCTCAGGGCACACTACACGTGAACCTCTGTCAGTTTCATTTTCATGTTTGTAAAATGTTCAAATGTTTGTAGAACTTATGTGACTTAACTACGGGGTCATCAGTCCCTACGCTCACAAACTACTTATGAACTAGCTAAGACTAAGGACGGCACAAATATCCATGCCCGAGGGGGATTCGAACCCCCGACCGTAGTGGCCGTGCAGACCGTGACTGAAGCGCCTCAGTCTCCTCGACCACCGCGGCCGGCTCATATTTGTAAAACAGTTGAAGAGGCAACTGGGAATATAAATTCATTTCATTTGCGACTGCTGCATTGTATGTCTCTTTTAATGACATACAGATAATACAAATAATACCGAAATGCGGATTTACGCGGTAGATGTTACTTGATGCTAATAAATACAGCAGGAGGCCTATTTAGGCACTGCGGCCATCATCAGGAAAGCCACAGATCCGAAATAGGCCTATTGCTATATTAATAAGCATCAATAACATTCACCATGTAAAGCCACATTTCGGTATTATTTCTGTTAACGATAAGTTTGGAAAATAAATGACGAACAGCAACAGTCATCCAAGTATCAAAACTCAAAAACCTTATCAATGTAGAATTGATGAAATAACAATAATTCCTAAGAAATGCTGAAAATTAAGTCAGTTACATAATCTTCTCATTCTATTATTGTGATGTGGTACAGTGACCGTTTGAAGTCGCAGTTCTGGAATAAAACTTTGAAAAAAATCATTATTATGCTAGGGCTGTAAAATAATTTTATTTGCTATGTCCGATCGGTTTTGGCAATTTCTGCCATCAGGAGGAAATCAACAAAATATTTTAGGTAAAAGACAATAAAATAACATTTTTACTGAGTACAGCATCATCATATTTACAGTAAATATAGCGAGCGCTTCCGAAAACCTGTCCAGGTTTATTTTTGAGAAGTGGTCCCTATATTTACTATAAGTTTGACGATCTGTACTCAGTAAAAAAGTTATTTCATTGTCTTCTACGTAGAATGTTTTGTTGGATTCCTCTTGATGCCAGCAATTGCTGAAATCGGTCGAAGATAACAAATAAAAATATTTTACAGCTCTGGCACAAGAATGTTTTTTTTTTTTTTTTTCAAAGTACATTGATGCTGTAGACTGGCATCTAGAAACAACATCTTGAATAAAAGACTACACTAGTTGCAAAATTCTGTTTTACTCAGATATGACGCGTTTTTCCCGATCAGGGCATCTTCAATACCTAACGAAGAAGAAAGAGAACTAGTACACACAAGTCGATATTTAGATAAGAGTATTTGAAAAATATTTAACAGAAATTTTCTCTAGCTACACAGAAATCGTAAAATCGGTTTTATTGTACTAATCTATGCTAAATAATGTTTTGCCTGTGTTAGAGGATGTTTTGATTTAATTTGATCAAAGCCCCATTAGCACAGAGTAGACTAAACGTTATTTACCAGACATTAGAACCGAGTTCAGGTTTTGTAGCGAAAGAAATTTAAAAAAAAAAGTTTAAAAATAATGTCATATAAATATGGTCTTGTATATGTTAGTTCTCCTCTTTCTTCATCTGAAGATGCTCTAACCGAGCATGCGTCACATCCAAATAAATCGGATTTTGGCAAGTAGGACAATCTTTTATTCAAGAATTACGTACACTGTAGAGGCTCGCTTCATCGACCATCTCTGTCGCGACGCAGTTATTGTTGCGGTAAAGGATGCATCTCCGCTTGTGCCTTAAGCCGCGCCGTGCGTATCTATTTAGTGACGTTTTTGTATGTTTTATGTGTGTTATAGAAGGAACTCATAGTTCGATGGGGTGATCTATAATTGTTTAATAGTGATTTTGCAGCCAAGATCGCATTTTTCATTTATTATGTTACCGGTTTCGGCGTGCTCGACGCCATCTGCAGACCTTGCGTAATTTACATAACTTCACGAAATGTTTTATATACTAAAAGAGTACATCCAGGTTGAGTAATCACCAAACATAAAATTACTAGTCACAAATAAAATATATACATCCATCTTCTAATGATTCTGAAGCGAGGTACTTCAAAGTCTAAGTTCAATATTAATATTGAACTTAGACTTTTTGTTTGGTGATGCCTCAACCTGGATGTACTCTTTTAGTATATAAAATATGTCGTGAAGTTATGTAAATTACGACAGGTCTGAAGATGGCGTCGAGCACATCGAAACCGGTAACATAATAAATGAAAAATGCGATCTTGGCTGCAATATCATTATTTTAGGTGTGTGTTGGCTTGCAGTAAAGTTACCGGAAATTTTTCAAGGAAAAGCACTTGCCGACAAAAGCCATTTTCCTATTAGATAATGCTCCCGCTCTTCCCCGTGAGGGTGAACTGCAAAATGGATAAATAAGGGCATTTTCCTGCCACCGAATGTTACGTTTATTTATCAGCCTATTGACCAGTGTATGTTGCAGGCGTTAGAAAGAGATTACCGCAGTCAGCATTCATCAAGGAGAAGAAAGAAGGACGGAAATCATGGACAGTTTGTTGCTTTTGATGAAACAAATCCCTGTATGTGTGGATGCAATCGATGAGCACCTTAATAAGTATCTTGTCCTTAATGACCTGTATGAAGTCACTGTCGGCATTGTTAACAACGGTGAAAAGGAAACAGAAGAGGAGGAAAACATGGATGATCAAGTTGCTGCTAAAATAACACATGATGAAGGATTCAAACTCTTGAAACTGCACTGATATACGCGTATCAACAAGAAGAAACTTCGAGTATTGATGTGTTACTTCTACAGAAAATGGGTGAACGTGGCGGCGATGAAGATTCTCGGCAGGAAAGCAAAAGTTACTTACAATTTTTTTTAAATTCAATACATATCAAAGTATACTTACGCTTTTCAATTTTACTGCAAAGTTAAAGTATTACTGTTCCAGCTTTACCAATAACAAGACCCTAGCGACCAATATAGAAATTGTTGTTTCTTCTTTCCTTGTTAACTAACACATTCCAGGTAATACGACATCCCGTGGCTCGTTTGCGTCGAATAAGCGAAACTGTACTGTATTATGAATATGTTAACTGTTCAAAAATATTTTACACAGATCACAAAAGTGTTGCATCATAACGCCAGGAACGAAGTACACTGTTTGTATTGACTGTGATTCTGCTATGTCTAGATGGTCATTTCCGAAGTTTGATCGTATCCGCATTGTTACCTTATATCAGGAGGTACTCTCATCAAGGAAAGTTTCTAGACGTCCCAGAGTCCGAATCGCCATTGACATTTGGTACAATCTGGACCAACAATCCCTTGATCTAGTGGACAGAATGTCACGACGGATGCAGGTATGCATCAATGCAAGACGGCGTATTACCCGGTATTTGTGGTATTATATGCCTCAGTTGTTGCTGTTGTAGTCTTCAGTCCGGAGACTGGTTTGATGCAACTCTTCACCTTACTCTATCCTGAGCAATCCTCTTCATCTCCTCATAAGAACGGCAACGCACATCCATTTGAATTTGCTTACTATATTCGTCTCTTGGTCTCCCTCTGCGATTTTTTCCTCTCACACACCCCTCCAATGCTAAATTTATGATTCCTTGTGTCTAAGAATGTGTCCTACCAATCAATCCCTTTTTAATGAAGGTATGCCAATAACTCCTTTTCTCCCAAATTCTGTTCAGTACCTCTTAATCTGTTACGCGATGTACTCAACTAATCTTCACCGTTCTTCTGTACCAACTCATTTCCAAAGCTTCTAGCCTCTTCCCGTCTGAACTATTTATCGTCCAAGTTTCACTCCCATACAAGGCAACACTCCACACAGATGCCACCAGAAAAGACTTCCTTACACTTAAATTAATATACGATGTTAGCAAATTTCTTTTTCAGAAACGCTTGTCTTCCCATTGCTATTCTGCATTTTATATCCTCTGTACTACAACCAACATATGTTATTTTACTGCCCAAGTAACAAAACTCTTCTACCACCTTTACTGTTTCATTACCAAATCTAATTCCTTAATCATCGCCTGATTTTCTAAGACAGCACTCCATTCCCCTTGTTTTGCTGTTGCTAATGTCCATCTTATACGGTCCCTTCAACAATCTGTCTATTTCGTTCAATTGCTCATCCCGGTCGTTTGCTGTCTCTGGCAGAATTAAAATGTTATAAGCAAAACGCAATATTTTTATTTCTTCATCCTTAACTCTAATTACTTTTCCAAATTTCTCTTTGATTTCCTTCAAACACTGCTCAACACACAAATTGGAGAAAGGGTACAATCCTGTCTTCCTTCGTTCCCAACCACTTTTCATGCTCTTCAACTCTAATAACTGATGTTTGGTTAATGTACAAGTTGTAAATAACCATCCGTTCCCTATTTTTTGCTCCTGCTAACGTAAGAATTTGAAAGAGTGTATTCGATTCAACATTGTCAAAAGCCCTCCCCAAATCCACAAAAGCAAGACATGTAGGTATGCCTTTCCTTAATCTATCTTGTAAGATAAGTAGTAAGGTGAGTATTGCCTTCCGCGTTCGCACATTTCTCCCGAATGCTAACTGATCATCCCCAATGTCAGCATCATTTAGCATTTCCCTCCTTGTGTAAATAATTAAAATTATGAAATGGATTAAAACATTAGAGAAGAAAATACTACTAGTGTACATAGCTTCACACTCCATGCCCAAGCTTTGATCACGAAGACTTTCGTTCTTTAAATTTCTTCCCCGAAAAACTGTTTACAAATTAAATCCATGGTTTCTCCCATTGGCTTTCCAGTTTATGAAGCTCCTTTAGTTATTTTTCGCAAACTGACTGATTCAAATTACAGTAAGTAAGAAAAAACAGCATCTATAAATAACTAAATGGAATCTGCACTGTGGGTATAACTAAATGTTGCAGAACAATGTTTCCAACTGTTTTCTGATTTTTAGAGTGAATTTATTTCCTGGTTGCATCAAATTCTGAAAGTAGCGGAGATAAAATATACTAAAGGAAAAGTTCTATACAGCTAGTGCAGAAGTGAAGCAGTGGTGGCAAGGTGGTAAGACAGGGTTGTAGCTATAAATCTGTACATATTTAGCAAGCTCTCAAGGAAAACAAGTAGAAATTTGAATACATAGTTCACGGAGAAGAAACAAGTACTTTGCCAATGACACTGAAATTCTTTCGCAGATAGGAAAATGTTTTGTTGAGCTACTTACCGGATCCGATAGTAACTTGGAAGGGATGTATCGCGAGAAAATAAACCAAGAGCAAAACAATCGTAATGGAGTTGTATCAGGCGAAGCTGATTGAATTAGTTTAGAAGACGAGACAATAAAATTAGTTCATGAGTTATGTTAGTTGAATAATAAAAAAACCTATAATGGCCGGAGAAGAGAATAAAGTGGAGAATAGCAATGACAACAAACGCATTTCTAAATAAGGGAAACTTATTAACATCGAATATTAATGGCTTTTCTGAAGGCATTTGTCTGGAGTGTAGCAATGTGTGGGAGTGAAACGCGAAAGATAAACACTTCAGATAAGAAGAGGATAATATCTCTTAACATTTAGTACTATATAATATTGCTAAAGATGAAATGGGTAGGAAGTGTAACTAGTAAGGAGTTGCTGAACACAACTGCGAAGAAAAGAAATTTGTGACAAAATTTGTCTAAGAGAACAATCGTAATGGAGTTGTATCAGGCGAAGCTGAATGAATTAGTTTAGCACACATTATGAGTCCTCAAGGAACAATAAATTTAGTATTAGTGGGATTTGCGGGGAAGATGGATGATAAAAATCCATTTAACCGGGCAGACCGCAGCTATACTACTGTACATACATTATCGGACTTTCGACCAATCTGTTTTACTCCACATTCTGCACTTCTCTGCGAACTGAAATCTACCCTTCATATTTTTAATAATGGTTTTCGAAAGGTCATTGCCATGTAACTCACTCGCTGCAAAAAACGCCGTTTGATGGTTGAAACATGCAACTTCACTACATATTTACCTCAAATCGTCTGTTATTTGTCTTGCTGATTTCTATGAATCAGCAACCGTCTTAAGATAATTATATCCTTTCTTATATTAGTTTTTCGTGGGTCTCCTAATCTGGATGTGGTATTCAGATTACTAGTTTTTGTGAATCGTCGATACCAGACGCCAATTGTTGCCAAAAGTCAAAGTTTCTTTCAACAGCAGACTGTCGCACTCCATTTTTAAGGGCATGTATACCTTTTTTGTGGTGGCATAGCTTAGCTCTGCGGCATAAATAGCATTTATTACGAACTCTTTTATATCATCGGAATATACTTTCGGCGGTAGCATGGGATCAATCCACTGTATAAATATTAACATTTTATAAAATTCTTTGCACATTTCGTGCTTCAACACACTTTACGTATTGTTCAATATCGGTTTCCGTCGAGGCCCATTATCTGGTGGGTGTATCACACTGAAAAATTCATGAAGTTATAGCACATCTCAAAATACAGAATGTTAGTGGACGGTATAACATCAGATGTACTTATGAAAATATTTTAAGTGAAACAGTTCACATATCAAAAGAGATTATAGTGCTATGTATAAGAACTTGACAGCATAAATAAAAGAAGATTGTATACATGTAAGAGATAAAATTGACTTTGCATGGATGAGTGCGACAACACCAGCAATTGACGAAAGTGGATTTCGTTTAACTGGCGATTTTCCGTTGAATGAAAACGCATTGGCTGTTGAACACGAATTCTTACCGGCTAGCATATCGTCCAGCTAAGAAAACTCATCTAAGGAAACTGAACGTAAGACTTTGTCTGCTCCTGTTAGCTATAGTCCAGGTCATAGCAGACCAAAACGCCAAACTCTTCTGCTTCATTCCACGAATTGTTGCCGTCTCCAAGAAAGACTACAGCAAAATATTCTGCGAGAAAACAGAAAGCACTACATCTTACATCCCCAGAAAATATAAATGCAACAAAAAATAGATTGGAAAAGAAAAGAAAAACGTCATCCCAGCCCAAAAATTTGAATAAACGCTCGGTTAAGAACAGAGACGACCTACAGCATGAATCATCAGCGTAAAGTTCATCAGAATCCTCCGAAGAAACAGATGACGATGAAACATCTTGTGAACTCTGCAACATTAAATACAGCGATCCAATATCGGCGAAACTCGGTGACTGGATTCAATGTCAAGGAAATGGCAGGGAATGGTACCATGAGAATTGTGTTCGTGGAGTAGGGAAGAAGATATTAATTTGCGGAAAATGTGCTGCTATTTTAAAATGATGCATACAGTTTTGTGCTCACCCTATTCCCCGAATTGATAACCCGATTCCCCTTACTTGAAGAAGGCGATTAGGGTTATGCTGCTCAGCTTTCAGATTTATATTATGAAACTATGAAGAACATTTTTCGAAGTGTTATATATTTGAATTTGTACATAAAAGAACATAGTTTTATGGATATACAATGAAAAATTGTTTGTGTGTAAATTTGTCTTTTATTTCGATTTTAACAAATTTGGACTCGATTCAGCCGACATTACCCTAATCCGGTTTCTAATCAAATGTTCAAATGTTTGTATAGCTTATGGGGCTTAACTACGGGGTCATCAGTCCCTAAACTTACAAACTACTTATCAACTAGCTTATCCTAAGGACGGCACAAATATCCATGCCCGAGGGAGGATTCGAACCCCCGACCGTAGTGGCCGTGCAGACCGTGACTGGAGCGCCTCAGTCCCCTCAGCCACCGCGGCCAATCCGGTTTCTCAGCATGAGAGAAGCAAGCAGCAATGTAACAAAAGTGCGGTCAGTACGGAAAAGCAGGGAGCACGCGTGTAGCAACGAATGCGTGAATATTCATTTTAAGAAGCCGATAGGACGGTAAGCGATTCGTGCTGATGAAGTAACTAAAGAGGCGGGCGTGTGAGGCATTCAGGGAAACCGAAGCGCTTTTAGTAGAACTGTCACGGTTTCTGCGAGTGTTGAATCTGCATGAGGCACAGCGGTGACGAGCGCTATCGATCAAATGAATGCAAAGAGGGGTGTTTACAGGCGACAAAAATAGCTGAAGCGGACCGTTAGCCGTTGATAAGGGCCGGTTTTCCCGCCTGCCAGTTAGTGTTATACTGGACTTCAATTAGTATTGTACTTAGACTTTGAAGTACCTCACTTCAAAACCATTAGAAGATGGATATATATTTTTTACTTGTGACTAATAATTTTATGTTTAACGATGCCTCAACCTGGATGTACTCTTTTAGTATATAAAAATGTCGTGAAATTATGTAAATTACGACAGGTCTGAAGATGGCGTCGAGTACTCCGAAACCGGTACATAATAAATGAAAAATTCGATCTTGGCTGCATAATCATTATTAAAGAAGATATTTGTTTGTGGAAAATGTGTTGCTATTTTAAAAGTGATGCATACATTTTTGTGCTGACCCTATTCGCCGAATTGATGAACCGATTCCCCTTACTCGAAGATGGCGAATAGCGTCATGCAGCTCAGATTTCAGATTTATATTGTGAAACTATGAAGAATATTTTTCGAAGTGTTATATATTTGAATTTGTACACAAAATAACAAAGTTTTATGGATATACAATGAAAAATTGTTCGTGTGTAAATTTGTCTTTTATTTCGATTTTAACAAATTTTGACTCGATTCAGTCGACCTTACCCTAATCCGGTTTCTCAACATGAGGAAGCGAGCAGCAATGTAACAAAAGTGCGGTCAGTACGGTAAAGCAGGGAGCACGCCTGTTGTAACGAATGCGTGATTATTCATTTTAACCACTTAATGCCTGAATTAATTTCTACTGCAAGAAAAAAATCAAAAATCATATATTGTGCTCAATATTGGGGTCTTAGACCATTTATAACATCAAATATAAGAAATGTTATACATAGTGGGTATAATTAGGTATGTGTCAAATTTGCGACAACAGGCATTTGAGAAATAAAACGCTTCCAACTCTTCATTGAGAGAATTTTTTTTATTGTTCTCATGAGATTTAATGAAAAAAATGAACATGCGTTTGAATTACGATTATGGTTACTTATAAATCTAATGCAGAGTATCAACATTTCTTTGCTCATGAAATTGCCTAAAACAATTGGAATTTTTGTTTAGGCAAAGGTCAAATTTGCATTTCGCACACATAATGAGTGTCTGCCCTTTACATCTGGGTCTTTTGCATCTTTGCCTTCGTGTTACACAAGGCCAATGACCTACTTCATCGGTACGGGTAGATTTATCAGGGCATGGTTTCATTGGACCCCGACGCTTCTTACGTTGGATTTCCGTTTCCATACTTTGAAGGGCCTACCTCTCTTTTTTCGTGTCATGCCTTTTCCTTGCTTACAGAGAGCATCTGCTATTCTGGATTTGAATTCCAGAAGATCGTTTTGTTTGCGACGGGGAATTTCCAAAGCATCACAATGCCTTCGATACCGCAACCACGAATTCACTATCACAAGATAGGTGGAAAAACAATCTATGGTAATATTTCCTTGACTTTACGAAAACCCTATATCAGGAAATTAGAGGGTCAAGTAAATCCACCCCTCCTATGAATGTATTGTAAACTGTAACAATGCTAGGGCATGGTACATGAGTGCGTGCTTTTTCTTTCGGTCCCATCTTTTTATTGTGATCAGCGCATGAGCAGATGCAAATGCACTGGTAACACCTCTGTTGTCAAACCATCGTCCTTTCTTCGTTTTATTTTATCGCTTGCATTTGCCCATAGAAGTGGCCAAGTGCCTGATGATGCATATTTTACACAAACCGTATTTACGCGTTCACTGAAAGTTTTATCTGCTTTATCACATCTAAGTATGATATAAAATACTTAAAAGATATTAGAAAAACAAAATATAATTTTCAAAATGAAACTGACCTCTGTATTTAGCTGTATTTCACGGAACAATGAACACAAACACAGGTATTGGTTATCAACACGCACACAATACACAAATGTTGTCATACGAAGACAGTCAGTGCTCTGTAGATGGTAGCACATGTCACACGCACTGCGCCGGTCCCTGTACAATCTGATACAACCGGCGCTGGGGCCTGAAAACACTTACTCTTCCATATATATAGGTCACAACGGTATGAGGCGAATTTACGACAACCGTCATTAAGTGGTTAAGAAGCCGATAGGACGGTAAGCGATTCGTGCTGAGGAAGTAACTAAAGAGGTGAGCGTGTGAGGCATTCAGGGAAACCGAAGCGCTTTTAGTAGAACTGTCACGGTTTCTGCGAGTGTTGAATCTGCATGAGGCACAGCGGTGACGAGCGCTATCGATCAAATGAATGCAAAGGGGGGTGTTTATAGGCGACAAAAATAGCTGAAGCGGACCGTTAGCCGTTGATAAGGGCCGGTTTTCCCGCCTGCCAGTTAGTGTTATACTGGACTTCAATTAGTATTGTACTTAGACTTTGAAGTACCTCACTTCAAAACCATTAGAAGATGGATATATATTTTTTACGTGTGACTAATAATTTTATGTTTAACGATGCCTCAACCTGGATGTACTCTTTTAGTATATAAAAATGTCGTGAAATTATGTAAATTACGACAGGTCTGAAGATGGCGTCGAGTACGCCGAAATCGGTAACATAATAAATGAAAAATGCGATCTTCGCTGCATAATCATTATTAAAGAAGATATTTGTGTGTGGAAAATGTGTTGCTATTTTAAAAGTGATGCATACATTTTTGTGCTGACCCTATTCGCCGAATTGATGACCCGATTCCCCTTACTCGAAGAAGGCGAATAGCGTCATGCAGCTCAGCTTTCAGATTTATATTTTGAAACTATGAAGAATATTTTTCGAAGTGTTATATATTTGAATTTGTACACAAAATAACAAAGTTTTATGGATATACAATGAAAATTTGTTCGCGTGTAAATTTGTCTTTTATTTCGATTTTAACAAATTTTGACTCGATTCAGCCTACATTACCCTAATCCGGTTTCTAATGTTCAAATGTTTGTATAGCTTATGGGACTTAACTACGGGGTCATCGGTCCCTAAACTTACAAACTACTTATCAACTAGCTTATCCTAACGACGGCACAAATATCCATGCCCGAGGGAGGATTCGAACCCCCGACCGTAGTGGCCGTGCAGACCTTGACTTAGGCGCCTCAGTCCCCTCGGCCACCGCGGCCAATCCGGTTTCTCAGCATGAGAGAAGCAAGCAGCAATGTAACAAAAGTGCGGTCAGTACGGAAAAGCAGGGAGCACGCGTGTAGCAACGAATGCGTGAATATTCATTTTAAGAAGCCGATAGGACGGTAAGCGATTCGTGCTGAGGAAGTAACTAAAGAGGCGGGCATGCGAGGCATTCAGGGAAACCGAAGCGCTTTTAGTAGAACTGTCACGGTTTCTGCGAGTGTTGAATCTGCATGAGGCACAGCGAAGACGAGCGCTATCGAGCAAATGAATGCAAAGGGGGGTGTTTACAGGAGACAAAAATAGCTGAAACGGAGCGTTAGCCGTTGATAAGGGCCGGGGCGGTAGCGGTGGCGGCTGCGGCGGCCTGACGTTGCGTTGCGTTGCGTCGCGTCGCGTGCAGTTGGCTGCCGACGCTTCCAGGAACACAGCGCCATCAGACCGCCCACGCGACCGTTATGTGTCCCGGCCCTGTCGCTCGTAAATATTTCTAATATCTCTGCCGGCAGCGGGTGCTAAATTTCATCGCGGCTCCGCTTTCGTCGAAACCCGAAACATTAAATGCAGATTAAGGGCCGCAATCAAATTCAACACGAGGCACAGAAGAATAGCCACGAGCGTGTGAGTGACGGATTGGCGAATTACAGAGGGCCTGGAACTAAACTCGAAAAAATATTTACTGGTCTGAAATGAAATATGTCTACAATTTGACTTGTTTTTATACATCGTAAAACAAGTAGTTAAGTAAAACACACTCACTTCAGACAAGATCGCTAGTTGATTTGTTGGTTTTTCAAAAAATCACATTTCAAATGTTTGTATAGCTTATGGGACTTAACTATGGGGTCATCAGTCCCTAAACTTACAAACTACTTATGAACTAGCTAACACTAAGGACGGCACAAATATCAATGCCAGAGGGGGGATTAGAACCCCCTACCGTAGTGCCCGTACAGGCCGTGAGTGGCGCGCCTCAGTCCCCTCGGCCACCGCGGCCGGTTTCGATGTAGTCTTGTGTAGTTCGCGAACGAACTAATTCGGAAAAGCGCAGATCCCTCGCCTCTTAGTTCGTCCGCTCCTTTTCCGAAGACTGATGGGTAACAGCGAGAGGACGCGAGAGCGCGCAGAATCGCATGATTCCCTTCTGCCAGTTGCCGCCATTTCGAGTTGAGATGCAGCTCAGCTGTAGTTTTAGTAGCGGTAGCAAAAGCCGAAACGAGCGGACGAGCTAAAAAGAGCGACCTACTTCGCTGAGCTGCGAACTAAAAGGAGAACTAACGGTCGCGAACTAAAATATGCGTGATAGGTCGCGAACTAAAAGATGCGTTATAGGTCGCGAACTAAAAGATGCGCGACAGGTCGCGAACTAAAATATACGCGATATGTCGCGAACAGAATTAAAAATCACGTGTTTGCCTTCTGCTGATGAGAGCCATTTCGAGGTTAGCGTCTGCCTGCTAAATTACATAGTTCAGTGCTACAAAATTTCTGCTTTGTAGTATTCTGCACTCTGCAATATCTGACTAATAAATTGCATAATGCCAAGATATAGAGATAACTCTAAAACGAGAGAAATTATCCACAAACTGTTTCTTTTGGCTTGCTTGATATCGTCAGCGGCTCAAGCA
The DNA here is from genome assembly GCA_026315105.1 of Locusta migratoria. Classification (NCBI taxonomy): domain Eukaryota; kingdom Metazoa; phylum Arthropoda; class Insecta; order Orthoptera; family Acrididae; genus Locusta; species Locusta migratoria. The sequence continues at coordinate 941,979,938 of CM048744.1, forward strand.
GCTAGCACATGAAGCAGCTACGTGGGGGAACTTCTCCCTCCAACTGCACGCGCAGGCCACGCCGCTCAGCCGTCACATGGAGCGGACGAACTAAAAGAAAGAAAGTGAATATATTTTATTATATATAACAATTTTCTCCTATTTTCAATAAAATAAAGAGTTACTCCTGAAAATGAAGTCTCCTTGTTACTTGAGGACAAGAACACACACCATTTTTAAATGTGCAATACAGATGACGATGCACTTTGGTGATACAAATTTTAATCGTTTGAGAATGTTCTTTTTCTTATATTTCATTTTTACAAGTAACTCTATATTTCAATGAAAATAGGAGAAAATTGTTATCTGAAGATGATGATATAGTTCATCGAAAGGGGTAAAAAAACCGACAAGTAAACTAGCGATCTTGGCTGAAGTGTGTTTTATTTAAATTTTGATCGCTCTCCATAGGCATAATATGCCACATAACTATAATTAATTAAGTAATTTATTTATTTGTAAAATATTGATTTTTTTTCTGAGACTTTCGCCACAGACCCAGGAAAGAACACAAATACATGTGGAACGTGTACTATGCAACACGTTGGCGTTGCATGATGCGAAAATCTTTAACAGATTTCCTTAACTAACGAAAACAACATTTCAGTAAAACATTTTGACGAACTATTAAGAACAAATGAAGTTGTATGCATATGTCACTTCATTGATGAAGTTTTATGAAGTTTTACACTACATTCACAAAGGTAAGAAGATGAACGCCCGAGAAAGATTGGAAATCAATAAACACATGGCAACTTGTCCAAGTCTGGTACTCAACGACCAAATAGAGTTCCCTCATTCTCCACTTCTAACTGCAGATAGTACTAATACTGCCACCTAATCATTGTACTTGTTTTGTATAGTTTTATGATTGTCGCACATCTGTTTACCACCTCTTTCAAAGAGAAAAAAAGGAAAAAAAAAATACACAGGACATTATAATTATTTCATGTGGCGTCCTTTTTCTCAAACAAACAATTTAATTAATTTTTTGAAGAATTGTCACTCACCTTTGTAACACTTATCATGTAATCATTTCTTTCATATTGTCGTATATCTTTCTTAACAATTTGCATCAGTTCTTTGTATACCGTATCTTCCAACAGTACGTTTATCTTTTGGCTGTTAATGTAATTCTCTGTTGCACATTTTGTAAAAATTTTGACATAACATTTGTTTATAGTAATCTTTGCACCTGATGATGGCATAACAGCCGAAAACTAGTTTATATAAGTCAATAAATATTCTAGAATATCAAACCAATGTCATTTGTGTTTTAGTGTTCATGTACGTCACTTCAGGCAGCTGAGGGTTTTATATCCAATAAAAGAAGGGAGTCTGGGGAGAAAATAACGCTTCTTATTATAGCTGCATGGACAAATGAATAATACCCTTGGAAATTATTTATTATTAAGGACGGGAAGGGAGATGGATTAGGAGGGAAAGGATTGATATTTGCTTCATTGTGGCACGGAAATTATAAAAGAGCGACAATAAAAATCGAACAGATTTTATGACATTTCTCTACAGTTCCATTCTCTAATGGCTCGCGGCAAAAAGGAACACCTAAATATGTCTTCGACCTGATTTCTCTTACTTCACTACGATGATAATGTATCCCTTTGTATGTGGGTCTAAGAAAATATTGGTCGTATTAAACATAAGGCGAGGCATTGAATTAAAGTTTGTGCTGTAGCCGGGATTCGATCCCTGGATCTCCTACTTTCTAGATAGGCGCTTTAAAACGCTCAGCTAACACAGCGTTGCAGATAAAGCGACTACGTGGACTGTGTTGAAGCACGTCTCCCTCCACACCAAATACTTTAATTCTGCCTCACGTTCCCTGTGAAATGCGTATCAAGTTGCCAAGGCTCTTCTATTATGGAATAGCACCCCAGCAGAGAACGCGAATGGGAACAATCCCGCCTTGTTCCTCAGGCCGAGGTGATATAAATATCAACAATAATACATTTAATATTCATAGAATATATGACATCAACTGCGATTGGGCAAAGCTGAAAATGTGTACCCAGCCGGGATTCGAACACGGGTCTCTTGCTTTCTAGGCAGTTGCTCTGACCCCTACACCACCGCACCTGCAGGGACTACCTAAGCACGCCTCCCGTCAGATACAAATTCCCAGCTTCGCCCTGCCCACAGTACTCAAACTCGTCATATATTCTATGAATATTAATTAATTAATTAATTATTAGTTCATAACTAGGTGTTTGAGTACTGTGGGCAGGGCGAAGCTGGGAATTTGTATCTGACGGGAGGCGTGCTTGGGTAGTCCTTGCAGGTGCGGTGATCACTGTGTCCCCAGTGGTCGGAGTGTCGTCTCGGCTGCGGCGGTGTACGGACCTCCGGCGGAGCAGCGCGCCGTGGCGAGTTTGTTTACGTCTGCGCGGTGAGTCGCGTGCATACAGCGTAGTCTTAGCTGTGTAGAATACCATGGAACCATGAATCAAATAGATACACTGAAGTTCACCTTTGACACGACTCTACCTAGACCGAGCTCTTTCGAAGTAGAAAACTGGTTAGAAGACGCCGCTAAGATATCTGCCCATGAAGTCGTTGGAATCAACTTTTCTATCGTGACGAGTGTGGTTTTTCTTAAAGTGATAAATTCAGACGTATGTGACAGAGTAGTAGCAAGCAGTGGAGGGGCCTTGAAATTTAAATACAGGGACGGTGCTGTCGGAAATGTGACTGTTACGCACGCAGGACTTGGTATCCGAACAGTGCGGATATTCGAACTGCCCTTTGAAACAACAGCGGAACAAATTAATGCTGTCTTAGCGCCGTATGGCAGGGTATTGAATAAGTTTGCAGAAAAGTTTTCTCAGAGCCATAAATTCCCTGTGTTAAGCGGAGTGCGACAAATTAAGATAGATTTAACAAAACATATCCCCTCTTACATCACTGTAGGCGGACACCGTGGTATTGTAATATACGATGGGCAGCCGAAGACTTGCGCTGGCTGCGGAGCGACAGGCCACGTCAGAGCGCAGTGTTTACAGCGCCGCGTGGCGCAGATACCAGCCGGGGAGGCCGCGCGTCCTTCCGTGACAACAGCGCTGTCCCTGACTTACTCGACGGCGCTAGCTGCAGTGCAAACCGCGACCCCATCTTCAGATGTCCCGCCATCAGACGACGATGATAAACGTGCAGTTGCGCCTACAGTCACCGAACGCGTACCTGCAGGTTCAAACGTTGATGTCCTTTCAAGTGCCGAGATTCACTCAGACACACATATGGAAATGAGTGATGATGCAGCATCGCGTGAAACAGACCACGAACAAACAGGTTTGGCTGAAGCTGTCCCTATACCTGGACCTAATGAAGTACGGGACTTCATGGATCTTGGATCTAATGACGAAAGCAACATGACGGAACAACGAACCTCTGATACTGATGGTTCGGAATCATCAAAAGAGTCATCTTTGACAAAGAAGACAAAGAAAAGGAGACGAGACCAACAGGGTGCTAATCAAGTCGCCCCTTTACTGAGGGAGAAAACAAAGAAGGTTATCAGCAAGATCCGTCATGGAAATTCTGCGACTTCCGATGTGAGTGAGCCGGTCTCGGGAGAAATGGATATTGAGATGTCCGCCTCTTCCGGATCGATTTTGCACCGAGAGTCGAGTGGTGGAACAGCCTCTATCCCGGACACACTGCTAGCACTGGACTCCTCTGCAGAGGTACATCAAACAGAGGATCTGAACCAGTCCACATGTCCAAAATCTTGGGCAGAGGAAATGGACGAAGCAGAGGTGACCGCTGACACGGCCGCGGTCCAGAAATTGCAGACGAAATCCTCGACCATCTTGAAGGAGCAACCGACAACTACAAAAGATGCCTCTATGGCAGCCCCGATTGAGGAACTTGGGGCGTCTGTGCCCAGTCGCCCTAACAGGACAAAGTAACTAATAGCAACCCTAAAGCCATGAATCAGCCGCAAGCATATAAAATAGCCACCCTCAACATCAATAAGATCCGGTCAGGGTTGCGGCTGTCCATGTTACAGGATCTGTTACGTGCTGCCGACATTGACATCATATTGCTACAGGAAGTGGCTGCCATAGAACTCGAACACATTGCCGGTTATACTGCTATCACCAATCCGGGAAGTGGAGAGGATCTCGGGACAGCTGTTTTGGCAAAAGAAGGCATCATAATGACTGATGTGGAAAAATTACCGAATAGCAGGGGAATTGCAGTCATCGTTTACCGCACTCGCATAATTAACGTGTATGCGCCATCCGGCAGTAGCAATAGGCGAGGAAGAGCAGAATTCTTTACCAGGGAAATAGTACCGCTATTTGGTCGGAATTGTGATCACCTAATACTTGCAGGCGACTTCAATTGTGTGCTGCACCGCAAAGACCAGACGCCCAACTTCAACACCTCGATGGAACTGCGACGTATCGTCAATGAACTGCGTTTAATTGACACTTGGGAACACCTGCATGGCATGTTACAAGGCTTCACGTATGTCACGAGCCATTCTGCTAGTCGGCTGGACAGAATATATGTCACCGAACAACTCACTTCTTCCGTCCTACATTCCGAAATTTGGCCGACAATTTTATCAGACCATGCTGCATATATATGTACTGTTAACATGTGCAAACAAGGCACTTACCGTGCCAGAGACACGTGGAAACTGAATAACTCCATTCTCCGTGATGTAGAATGCCAGCGTGCATTTAATGATACATGGAGGGAATGTGAACGTAAAGCACCACAGTACAATTCAGTGACGGAATGGTGGCTCAAACATGCCAAACCAAGGATACGGAGAATGTTTCAAACTTATTCACGAGAAAAGTATTATTGGCAAAAGAAGACCACAGAATTTTATTTCTCTTGCCTAAGAGAGTTATATAAATCGGACGCGACGATAATCGGCAATTACGTACAAATAAAGCGAATTAAAGCAAAACTTCTGAAACTTAAACAGCTACAGTGTGATGGATACAAAGTCCGGTCTAGGTCCGATACCCTGATAGAGCAGGAGGAAGCTTCTATGTTCCATGTAATTCGCGAGAATAAGAGAGGCAAAAGAAAAATTATAACGCAACTCCAGTTACGTGACGGGACCACCCTCGTGCAGCAACAAGACATAAAAAATGCAATTCATACTCACCTGGAATCGCTGCTGGCAACAGGAAGCAACGACGCAATAATGCAACAGGAGCTGTTACACAACCTTCAAGGGACGTTAAGTGAAGCACAAGCCGAGAATCTCCTTAAAGAAATTGATGAAGAAGAACTGGAATATGCCATACAGCGAAGCCCCAAAAACAAATCACCGTGGCCTGACGGTCTCACTGCGGAATTCTACCATATTTTTCGTGAACAACTGAAGCCAAAATTACTTGATATGTATAATGAATTGTTGCAGCCGCATTTTAATCTGCCTAAAGAGCTGGTAGAAGGAATTGCAGTTTTCGTCCCTAAACACCCAGGAAGCAAACTTGTAGACGATTTTAGATCTCTGACACTACTAAATTGTGACTACAAAATCGTGGCACGAGTAATTGCCCATTGATTGAAAATGATGCTGAATACAGTAATAGGCAGATACCAGACATGCGTGGGCCTTGACAGGAAAATCCAACAAAATTTATGCGAATATAGAGATGTGATTGCTACAGCAGAGGCTTGCAAAATTCAGTGTGCCTTGGTATCACTTGATTTCGCAAAGGCATTTGATAAAGTGAACCACCAGTATCTCTTGAACACCATGCATGCAATGGGCTTCCCGCAGCGCTTCACAAACTTCATCGGTGCAGTCCTTAGTAAAGGTGTTACAAGAGCGTTAGTCAATGGACAGCTCACAAAAGAAATTACATTAAAGAGCTCGGTGAGACAGGGCTGCCCTTTGTCAATGGCGCTTTTTGCTATCGCCATTGAACCCCTGCTTGCTGCACTGAACCAACGTCTCCGAGGATTGACAATCCGTGGACTCAAGATTGCCTGCAATGCCTACGCGGATGACGTCGGTTTCTTAGTCAAGGACGAACGGGAGTTAGAAGCAGCTCTCCGCATCGTTAGGCAGTACGAACTTGCCTCAGGGGCGAAGTTAAACGAAAGAAAGTGTGGTATTATGAACATCGGGAGTGGGATTGCATTGCAGCACCACGAATACTTAACTCCAGTCTCCAAACTGACATGCTTAGGCATCGAATACCGAAGCGACATAAGGCACACGATCGCTGTCAACTACCGAAATCTTCTCGCACGTCTGCGTGCATGCATACAGAGCCACTACATCAGAAAGCTTGATGACTTACAAAGGGTTACCCTCGCTAACGTTTACATAACATCGAAGATGAACTATGTTGCACAAGTATTACCGATGCCACACGGGACAATCCAACGAATTATGTCAGCCTTAGGTCACTTCGTCACTCGAGGGTACATCTTTAAAGTTAAATACGACACACTCACTTTGGCTGTTTGGGATGTCAGCCTTAGGTCACTTCGTCACTCGAGGGTACATCTTTAAAGTTAAATACGACACACTCACTTTGGCTGTTTGGGATGGCGGAATAAACCTTACGCATGTTGAAACTAAGACACGGGCGCTATACGTGTGTAATACATACAAGATCTGGAAGAATTTACCAAACAGTTTAACGGCCCACCTGTTAAACGAGATAACACCTACAAGTCTGCAGCCTCCAATCAACGTCCAACATATTCCGAGCGCTATGTCCCATTTTCAAACCTTTTTAATTGAGTTGAGCTATCTGCAGCTAAACATGCAAGATGATGAGCTCATGACGGTGCGTGAAGTTTATAAAAAGCTAATGGAAACCAAGAACCGGAACATCATTGAACAAAAATACCCTAATCACAGATGGTCAACCATCTGGAAGAACATCCACTGCCGTGGTCTAACAACAGCGGCCAGAGCCTCCTGGTATCGCTTAGTGAACAGGAAAGTCAACACCAACTCCAGGTTACATTCCATACACTTGGCGGACTCACCATTGTGCGCAACGTGCAACTTATTGGAGAGCGACGAATATCTTTTTGTGTGCTCCAAGGTCCAAGACGTATGGAACTATATTCGGAAGAAGCTTGCTATCATTACAAGAACATCGGTTCTTCGTATTACGCCTGATGATTTCTTGCACCCATATACTGTTCCGTACCCTAAAACCAAACGGAACTCTGTTAACTGGCTGAAAGGACACTTTGTTCACTATTTAATGTCAAGCACAGCTAAAAGCAAAGAGGATTTCTCCATATATATAGTTCAACAACTTCACAAGTTATCACAAAAACTAAATTACAAGCGCAACTATGCGAACTTTTTAGAAGCAGTTTTCAAAGAAGAATTTAGAAACTACTGAGCACCCCAGACATTTCAAAACATGGAACACTACGTTTGACCGTACTTGGATATCTTTGGAATAAGAGCATTTTTAATACTTATATTTTTCTATTTTTTCAAATATTTTTGTTTTACTATGTTCCACATTTAAACGGCGAGAGGACGCCTTTCTTTAATTATGTACTCACCACTCCTTTATGTATTAACATCTGTCATAATAAAAATACAAAACCTGGCAGCTCACGGTTCACGAGTTAGGAGCAGATAAATAATGCGAAGAGACAAAGAATTGAATTGAATTGTAGACACGATAGAAACTACACGGTAACACACATTTTTCGAGAAGACGAACTCGGAATCGTTCAGAGAGCCAGGAAAAAAAATGGATTCGACGAGGATACGTAAGTTTTATTTTAGTTCTTTCTATGGAAGGAGATTTTAATTCTCATCTTGGAAGAGATCCATTAATTTAACCTGCAGAAGGAAAAAAAAAAAAAAAAGTGGTATAGGGGTCAGCGCAACTGCCTAGAAAGCAGACCCGGGTTCGAATCCCGGCTGGGTACACATTTTCAGCTTTGCCCAATCGCAGTTGATGTCATATATTCTATGTATTAAATAATAACAACTGCAGGATCAGAAGTGACGTCTGTTCTCTCGGAAAAGACGCCACATGTATATAAATAATACATTTCCTTGAGACAACATTGCCTCGTTATACCAAAGGTATTAAACCTAAGGAGAGGTATAAGGAGACAATGTTGTCTCAAGGAAATGTATTATTGTTGATATTTATATTACCTCGGCCTGAGGAACAAGGCGGGATTGTTCTCATTCACGTACTTCGCTAGGGTGCTATTCCAGTATAGGAGAGCCTTGGCAAGTTGATAGGCATTTCGGCGGTCTAAAGCGCTACCTAGTAAGTAGGAGGTTTCGGGTTCGAATCCCGGCCAAAACACAATTTTAATTCAATACCTCTCATACTTAATACCTTTGGTATAACAAGGCAAGGTTGTCTCAAGGAAATGTATTATTGTTGATATTTCTGACAAAAGATATTCGCATTCAGAAGAGAAGTGAATGAAATTTCGCAAATAGATCTCGCCGCAACAAATAACGCCTTACTTTTAATGATTTACACTCCAACTCGTGCATCATTTCCGTGGCACTCTCTCCCCAATATCGCGATAATACTAAACGAGCTGCCCTTCTCTGTTCTCTAAATCGTCCGTCAGTCCCACCTGCTGTGGACCCTACAGTGCGCAGCAATAGGACGCACAAGTGTATTGTAGGTAATTTCTTTAGTACAACTGTTTCATCTTCTAAGTGTTCTGCCAATGAAACGTTCGCCGTTCCTACAGTATTTTCTATGTGTGCTTTCCAATTTGTTCCTAATTGTTAGGTATATAACAGAATTGACGGTCTGTAGGACTGATTGATTTATCGTGTAGCTGAAGTTTAATGGATTTCTTTTAGTGGTGATAGGGATTATCATTATTAAGGGTCAATTGACAATTTTTGCACCATGCAGATATCTTATCCATATAATTATGCAGTTGTTTCTGACTTCACTAAGCGATAAACGACAGCATCATCGGCGAACTGTGTAAGAGAGCTTCTCAAACTGTCTCCTAAATCGTTTATAAAAATAAGAAACAGTGGACAGTGGGGCCCGATAACACTTTCCTGAAGAACGTCAGCTATCACTTCTACTCGATGACTTACCGTCAGTTGCAAGGTATTGTCACCTGTCTCACAGGAAATTACCAATCCCATCGCACAACCGCGGCGATAGTCCATAAACACGCAATTTGACTGGAAGACACTTGTGAGGTACAGTGTCTGTTTAAGCTGCTATTCTTAATTCGAATTGTAGAGTGTTCGCTTCGTCTTCTTTTGTGTTTAGATATTGTGGTTTAGCAGAACTGTGATCAATAGCATGACTCATGCATGCAATATACTGTTGAGAATAACATACAGGACATCCTTCTTGATAGCACTTATCACATCATGTGAATAAAGATCTATCTGTCTTTCACAAGATCAACTCTTTCTTATTCCATGTTGACTATGGGTCAAAAGATCGTTCTCTTCGAGATTCTTCATAATATTTTAGGAAAGTATGTGTTCTAAAATACTGCTGCAAAACGACGTCAATGATATAAGATCTGCAATTATGCGGATCACTCCTGTTGCCTTTCTTGAATATTGGAGTGACCTGTGCTACTTTCCAGTCTTTGGGTGCGGAACTTCCGATGAGCGAGTGATTATACATGGTGTTACAAAAAGGTACGGCCGAACTTTCAGGAAACATTTCTCACACACAAAGAAAGAAAATATGTTATGTGGACATGTGTCCGGAAACGCTTAATTTCCAGGTTAGAGCTCATTTTATTACCTCTCTTCAAGTCCCATTAATCATGGAATGGAAACACACAGCAACAGAACGTACCAGCGTGACTTCAAACACTTTGTTACAGGAAATGTTCAAAATGTCCTCCGTTAGCGAGGATACATGCATCCACCCTCCGTCGCATGGAATCCCTGATGCGCTGATGCAGCCCTGGAGATTGGCGTATTGTATCACAGCCGTCCACAACACGAGCACGAAGAGTCTCTAAATTTGGTACCGGGGTTGCGTAGACAAACGCTTTCAAATGCCCCCATAAATGAAAGTAAAGAGGGTTGAGGTCAGGAGAGCGTGGAGGCCATGGAACTGGTCCGCCTGCACCAATCCATCGGTCACCGAATCTGTTGTTGAGAAGCGTACGAACACGTCGACTGAAATGTACAGGAGCTCCATTGTGCATGAACCACATGTTGTGTCGTACTTGTTAAGGAAAATTTTCTAGCAGCACAGGTAGAGTATCCCGTGTGAAATCATGATAACGTGCTCCGGTGATCGCAGGTGGAAGAACATGAGGTCCAATCAAGACATTACCAACAATTCCTGCCCAAACGTTCACAGAAAATCTGTGTTGATGCACAACTGCGTGCGGATTCTCGTCAGCCCAAACATGTTAACTGTAAAAATTTACAATTTTATTTGAATTTACATTCAAAGAGAAATACTAAAATGAGCTCTAACATGGAAATTAAGCGTTTCCGGAAGCATGTCCACATAGCATATTTTCTTTCTTTGTGTGTGAGGAATGTTTCCTGAAAGTTTGGCCGTAACTTTTTGTAGCACCCGTAGGCTTCCGCGGCCAGAGTCAGATGACATAAAAGTTTTCTGGGTGTTGTACCGCGTCATGATGTAAAGCTATTACTTAAATAACCGACGTTTCGGCCAACGTTACAGTGGCCTTCATCTTGGTATACTGAATATACCAGTTTTCTGGGTATTGTACCGCGTCATGATGTAAGGCTATTACTTAAATAACTGACGTTTCGGCCAACGTTACAGTGGCCTTCATCTGGGTATACTGAATATACACAGATGAAGGCCACTGTAACGTTGGCCGAAACGTCTGTTACATCATGACGCGGTACAATATCCAGAAAACTTTTATGTCACCCTGTATATTATAGCTAGGTAAGCGGCTATTGCATCAATATATTCTGAAAGGAACCCAACTGGCATACAGTTTTGACCGGAAGACGTACATAAGTTATATAACTTGCTTTAATCCTCCATGGGTATCTACTTCTAAATTACGGATGCTGGCAGCTGTAATTGATACGAATTCTAGAGATTTGCGGTTTTTGATACACCAACCCGGCTGTTTGTGGGAAACAATGTAACGATAATTCGTCGGACCAAACCTTATACTTAGTCGTCAAGTGTCCAGATTCTATGACCGAAGCACTACTTCCTTCGCACATATGCTCTGACGTCCGTTATTGTTTAGCAACTGCAGCCTTTTCGTGAATACTGAGCTCCAGCCATTCTGTTTTATCAGTATCACGTAGCTTAGTGTTGAGTTTTTTGAAGTCGATTTTGCTGTGGTAGTTTTGGCAACAATGGTTCTTAACACTCTTCGGTCGTTTCCAGTTAACTTCGGGTTTGCCCACTATTCCTTTTCGTCGATGATGCTCTACTTTTAATTAAAGTTTGTTTCGAATTTCTGCTACCAGTCACAAATATGATTTAGGTGTTCAAATATTTATTAGCAACATGCTTCGATGCTATGTATCATCATCAAACTTCAATCATACGAAATCTAATACTACCTGTATACATTAATATACAATGACCAAATCTTGCTGTTTGTGGCACTGAACCTGTGGAAATACAAAGATGACCTTTGTGTGGGTATGTCTGTTTATGAGCTGAAGTACTGTTTATAAAGGCAATAGTTTTAAAGACTCACATTCATGTTGAGAAGCTTCTGTTCTCTGAAGTTACTCAACATGAATGTGAGTCTTTAAAACAAATTCCTGAACAAACAGAGAGTATTTCAGCAGATAAACAGACATAACCTTACACAGGTCATCTTTGTATTTCAACAGGTTCATTGCCACAAACAGAAAGATTTTGTCAATGTATATCAATGTAATGAAGAGTCCAGGGGAAAACTGATAAATGACAATTCTCATTTTTTTCAGGAAACGAAATTTACAGTTTCAAGACTCATAAAATTTTAGTTTTTCAAGTTATATTACTTATTTTTGTTTTAGGCCTTAATATATCATTCAGAGAAAGAGTAATGATGAAATTATACGTATCTGAATAGGATTTACAACAATATGATGTATTTTTTATGACAAAGGAAGCTCATACAGAGGAAATATATGACTGTTCCACAAGGTATTGCATGTAACTACAAAATTTCATATTCACGTTACAATGAATTAGCTTATATAATATTTTAATAATCTTCTATAATATATCCTGTGTTTTTCCGATGGTGGATTAATGGAAAAGATAATCAAAGGACACTTGCACTTCACTACGGCAAAATCTTTTCAAGTGTTGTAAATCTCTGTATTTCTCAGCAGATATTTTCAGATCACCTGCAAAAAAAAGCAGAATCCCTTAATTTAAATCGCTATATGCCTAATACAAATAAAAAACTTTCAAAACATTTTGCTGTAAAAGAATTACTGTACCTTCATATTTAGGAGAGGGGAGGCTGAACACCCCACTTTCAAGCTGGAAACGTGCATTTTCTTTCCTGGAAGAAGTAATGAAGCTTGCTCATACGCCCCATTGTAGCTGCCTCTATACCGAACCAATGCTGCATTGTGTCGTGTGACTTCAAATTCTCTTATTGGCCTGGACTGGAAAGGGAGTTTTTTCCTGTCTATTGTATTATCCAGACGCTCTGTCCAACCTTTGATTATTTCTGGCTGCTCTTCAATATCAATTATGACAAAAGGCGAAGGGTGTGCGTGCGAATTCTGGAAAACCTGACACCAGTCCTTTGGAATTTGACATTCCTGAGTCTAGACTACCATGTCCATATTTTTATCACATTCTAGGTAAGAATGACCTCTTATAGGGAATGTCATCTTTACAAAGTCTAATAGTTTTTCTGTGTGGACCAGATGGTGAAGGAATCTGAACACAGTGGCATTCTTGTTTTGCCCGCAGGAGTCGCAGAAGAACAGGTGTCTGACTTCTGGATACAGAAAATTTTGCGCAAAATGATGAAGGAAAGATGAAACTTCATCTGCTCCTTTTCGGCCTGTGCTCTCAGGATACATATAAAAATAGCTGTCCCCTGTTGCCAAAACATGAACATTGAAAATAAATACAGATAGCTGTCGTTTATAATAAACTTCATTTGTCTTTATATACGGACATAGAGAGTTTTTGCTATAGTCCATCGTAATTGCAACCTTTGATGGATTTTTTTGACATTCCTTCTTTGCCTTTTTCTTCCTGTCATAGAACACTTTTTGTTTTCTGAGTTGCAATTCATGGGCTACTTCATTGGATCGAAGTTCAGAATGAAGCCTTACTTTATTTTCAACAAATGATGTCAAAGTCAGTTCCTTCTCCAAATTTATTTTTCTTCTTGGCTATATACTCATCGCAGGAGCCACGAGTATCAAATCGTGGATATCCAAAACTCATATTGAAATCTGAATTGAATATAGTGCGGTATGTTTCATACGGTATGTTCTGATCCCGAAATTTCTCCTTGAACATGTGGAACATTTTCTTAATATTCAAAAAATGTTCAATTGTTTGTCTAGTCTATGGGACTTAACAACGGGGTCATCAGTCCCTAAACTTACAAACTACTTATGAACTAGCTAATACTAAGGACGGCACAAATATCCATGCCCGAGGGGGGATTCGAACCCCCGACCGTAGTGGCCGTGCAGATCGTGACTGGGGCGCCTTAGTCTCCTCGGCCACCGCGGCCGGCTCTCTTAATATTCAAAGAATCTGGTAGGTAAATTTTTTCTGACTTCGTCAAACTGTAGTGGCTGTTGCGACCTTTAAATGTTTTAAGGTGCCCACTTTTTATTGCACGTGTTTCATCTTTCAAAGCCTGTGGACGGGATCTGTGCTTCCCTCGGCCGTCTCGTAGAGGTTGGTCTCCAGATTTAAGTTTCTTCAGTAAATGATCACCCTTGCCCTTCTTTATTCCATGTAATGACATAAATGCTTGCTTGCACACGTGTACTTCTTGGACACTTCTATTAATGGTAATACAAACACTGAATTTATATGATGCATCACGAAACTGTGCTTCCTGCTCATCTTTTCTAGGACGCCTGCGCTGTACAGGGAGCACTGTGATTAAACCACTTAAATAGAGCTTTATTTCATCATGACTTTGAAATTGGTTCATGTTATTAATAATGTTTTTGTTTATGTTCTAGGTGGCGATCCAATTATATTGTAGAAAGACTGTGATAATTATGTTTTATTATAATGACAAAATGCACCTATGCACTGTAAATTATGTTATATAGCAACTGATTGACATTACAAGATTATGGCCTTGTAAAATGATTTTATTGTACCAAATGATGCTGACATAGTTCAGCGAAACCGGTCGTCTTAAATAAAAATTGATGATCAGCGATCTTGGATTTTTTATATCTTTCTACATTATTAATAATGTTCCTTTTAATTTCGTCACTGACAATATCAAATCAATTGTTTTTGCACGTACATGGTTCTCCTGTTTCATGTGACTGCAATCTTAAACGTTTAGAGTCATCGCTAACGCGACCATATTTCTTTCTTTTCTTAGTCAGCTTGTTTGATGACATTCTATATTTTTCTTCACTAGTAGATGAGTCACTGTCTTCTTTATTCATATTTCACTGACAGAATACAATGCTAGATCGAACTTCCTTCACGAACTCCACAAAGCTAACAGCAATGGTGAACTTACATACAACAATGACTGTGGCATCAATAATAAAACAACAATAACATTAGTGAAAACAGACCACATACATACATTAATAATGTTGTATTCCCTGGACTTGTCAGGATATTTCCCTGTTTTGACTCATCAGATTTTTAACCAGTTCTGTAAAACCAGCTAAAACTACATTGGCTGGACTATTACATTATGGAAAACACAGAAATTTTGGACTTATCAGGTTTTAGCCCTGGACTCTTCGTATGCCTTTAGTAATAGGTTTCGTATACCTAAAGCCTGATGATGAGGTACAGCATCGAAACATGTTGCTAATAAATATTTTAACACAAAAATAATATTTGCGACGTAGCAGAAATTTTAAGCAACCTTTTATTTAGATAGTCACCTTATACACAAACTCAGTATGGGTTTAAAAATGTTTGCTTTATGTACGGTGTCACTACTCAGGATACCGCCGCTAATGAAACATTAAACAATTATCCTCACAGATGCTGCCATTAACAGAACACGATCGAATTGGCCTGTTTGGAAGTCAAAGAGGTCGTGAATTTCACCGACCATTTGTGTCGACCGTCGCAGAGCAAATCGTATAGTTTACTACGTACGTCAATTGTGCACAGTGGTCGCTTCGCAGTGTTAGCATTAGCAGGTGCGCAATGGTGTCAACTTCCAATTGGATTTGGTATACCGTAGGGTGTTCAAAATGTTCTAATGTTTGTAAATCTATGGGACTGTGGTTATCAGTCCCTAGATTTACAAACTACTTAATCTAGCTTACACTAAGGATAACACTTACAACCATTCCAGAGGGAGGACTCGAACCTCCAACGGGGGGCAACCGCGCGCTCCGCAGCAAAGCCCTGTAGAGCGCTCGGCCATTCCAGCGCGGCTGCAGGGTGTTCATATTATTTTCTCCGCCCCTGTAACTACTGTACTTCTTTTCCAAGACTGTTGCACAACTTCCGTTAGAACTTATACCCGACTCGTCAATATTTGATTTACATCTACATCTACATAGATACTCTGCAAAATCTGCCATTTAAGTGCCTGGCAGAGGGTTCATTAACCACTTTCATAACTTTTCTCTACCGTTTCATTCTCCAATAGCGCTCGGGAAGAAAGAACACCTAAATCGTTCCGTTTTAGATCTGATATCTCTTATTTTATTGGGATGGTCATGTCTCCCTAAATAGGTGGGTGCTAGCAAAATATTTTCACATTCGGAAGTAAAAGTCGGTGATTGAAACTTTACAAGCAGATCACACCGCAATGAATAACGTCTTTCTTTTAATAATATCTACCCCAATTCGTGCAACATTTCTGTGACGCTTCCCCCCCCCCCCCGCCCCTCGTAACGAGATAAAACAAAAAGAGCTGCCATTTTCTGAACCTCCTCAATATCTTCCGTCGGTTCGACCTGGTGACGGTTCGACAATGGGCAACAGTAATCCAGGAGAGGACGCACAAGTGTGATGTAGGCAGTCTCTGGTGGAGCTGTCGCATCTTCGAAGCGTTCTGCCAATTAAACTAACTTTTGGTTCGCCTTCCTCACAATATTTTCTATGTGTTTTCTCCAGTCTACGTTGTTCGTAATTGTAACTACTAGGTATTTGGTAGAATTTACCACCTTAAGGTTTGACTGATTTATCGCGTAATTGAATTTCAGCGGATTTCTTTTAGTGGCCATGTGTATTACTTTACACTTTTCTTTATTTAGTGTCAATTGCCAATTTTCGCACCATGTAGAAATTTTGTCTAAATCGCTTTGCACTTGCTTTTGATCCTCTGTTGACTTCACTAACCGATAAACGACAGCATCATCCGCGAACAGTCTAAGCGAGCTATGCAGATTCTCCTAAATCGTTTATAAACACAAGGAAGAGTAGGGGACCTATAACGCTTCGCTGGGGAACGCCAGATATCACTTCTGTTTTACTCGATGACTTACCGTCAATTACAACGAACTGTGATCTTTCTGATAGGAAATCGTGAATCTAATCTCACAATTGGGGAGATATTCCATAAGCACGCAATTTCATTAGAAGCCGCTAGTGTGGTACAGTGTCAAAAGCCTTCCGGAAAATCAGAAATATGGAATGGATTTGAGATTCCTTGTCGATGGCACTTATCACTTCATGTGAATAAAGGGCAAGCTGTGTTTCGCAAGAGCGATACTCTCTGAATCCCTGTTGACTATTGGTTAATAGGTCGTTCTATTCGAGGTAGTTCATAATGTTCGAACAAAGTATATGTTCCAAAATCCTACTGAAAATCGACGTCAATGAGATTGGCCTGTAATCTAGTTGGTGTAGTTCCTTTATTTAAAGGAGTACTGCACCTACGTTTACAGCAGTCAACATTAAACCTTTAAGTAGCTCCAGCTGATAACAACTGTTGGCCAACATTACGGTTGTGGTCTGATGATGGTCATGAAATAAAAGAAAATGTGATCCAGACTGCTTTCTTACATGCATCTCATCTTAGTTTTTCAATCACGTTTAAGAGGCAATATGTGTTGTATTACTGGATCGAGAAAAAAATCGGAACTGCCTTCCTGATCATATGTTATACAGGGTGTTACAAAAAGGTACGGCCAAACTTTTAGGAAACATTCCTCACATACAAAGAAAGAAACTATGGACATGTGACTGCAAACGCTTAATTTCCATATTAGAGCTCATTTTATTGCTTCTCTTCAAATCACATTAATCATGGAATGGAAACACACAGCAGCAGACCGTATCAGCGTGACTTCAAACACTTTGTTACAGGAAATGTTCAAAATGTCCTCCGTTAGCGAGGATACATGCATCCACCCTCCGTCGCATGTAATCTCTGATGCGCTGATGCAGCCCTGGAGATTGGCGTATTGTATCACAGCCGTCCACAATACGAGCACGAAGAGTCTCTAAATTTGGTACCGGGGTTGCGTAGACAAACGCTTTCAAATGCCCCCATAAATGAAAGTCAAGAGGGTTCAGATCAGGAGACCGTAGAGGTCATGGAATTAGTGCGCCTCTACCAGTCCATCGGTCACCGAATCTGTTGTTGAGAAGCATACGAACACGTCGACTGAAATGTGCAGGAGCTCCATCGTGCATGAACCACATGTTGTGTCGTACTTCTAAAGGCACATGTTCTAGCAGCAGTTAGCGTAGGTGGAAGAACATGACGCCCAATTAAGACATCACCAACATTCCTGCCCAAACGTTCACAAAAAATCTATGTTGATAACGTGAATCCAGGAAGTACAGTACATACTAACGAAACAATTGGGTATTTTGACAATTGTCTGCACGAATTATTTCAATTTACATTTAAAGAGAAATACTAAAATGAGCTCTAACATGGAAATTAAGCGTTTCCGGACACATGTCCACATAACATATTTTCTTTCTTTGTGTGTGAGGAATGTTTCCTGAAAGTTTGGCCGTACCTTTTTATAACACCGTGTATAAGCACTGTTGATACAGGCTGTATCAGGAAGAACAACAAATATTTTAGAAGGTGGAAGTGTAGAATTTGTAAGGTTCCTACATTTAATTTTATATTTTCGATTCTATGTAAATTTTAAGCATCGTGGCAATGTCAGTATATGTAATTTTATATTTTTGATTCCATGTAAAATATACTCTATATCTTTGGAGATACTGTTATCGCTAGACGCAGATATTGTAGCGAGTAGGAGAGTCTCTCTGTAGTAGCTAGTATGAGGAGTCTGGAGCAGTTGTTATGTTGAGTCTGTCTGGAGAAGTCGGTACGTTGGAGTCTGTCCGTGGCAAGTATTCTGTAAACGAACTTTGTTACTAACCTTTTGGGCAACGAAGAACATGTACGTAAATATGCTCCGTGAAATAAAGCATAAGAAATGTTGTTATGGTACTTTAGATATCAAGTAAAAGAGTGTTTGGACTCCATTTTGTTAATGTATAATAAAAATCTCAGATGGAGACCAAGAGACGAATATAGTAAGCATATTCAGATGGATGTGGGTTGCCGTGAGCTGTATCAAAAAATGTTCAAATGTTTGTATAGTCTATGGGACTTAACTACGGGGTCATTAGTCCCTAAACTTACAAACTACTTATGAACTATTTACGAACTAGGACGGCACAAATATCCATGCCCGAGGGGGGATTCGAACCCCCGGCCGTAGTGACCGTGCAGACCGTGACTGGAGCGCCTCAGTCTCCTCGGCCACCGCGGCCGGCGAGCTATATCAAACCAGTCTCCGGACTGAAGACCACAACAATGAACAACGACGTGGTGAAGTTATGTCCAAATTTTTTATTGTTAATGTTTGTTGCAAATTGTAGAAAAGAACTCTCTGTTCCATTATTTGACTTCTTTTGTAAGTGTTAAATTTTTCATTGAAGCCAATATAGGATCCTTTGTTAAAACTAAAGCTCTTCGTCTACATCTTTTAATTCACTTAGTTGCCCCTTTCCTCTGCGTACTTTACTTTGGCCCACACTGCACATTCCATACTGGAATTATCTAGTTAATTACGATTTTGCCTGCTGCCGCTGCCTGTGTTGCTGTAGTTCTTGCGAGAGAATTCTATCCGTAATCCAACTTGAAGGTAAGTTCAAGAACAGGGCCATAAATTCGACAAAAACAGGGAAATCACTTTCTCGTTCTGCTACTTCTTCTCATAATAGCCTTACCTGATTCTCGACTAATTAAATGCAGTTGTCATACATTTCAAATCAGTTGTCAGGTTACAATGTAAAAGATACCTATTGTAGTTCAATTTTTATTTAAAGTAATTATTCAATTTTTATTCAGCTCGCTTAAAACTGATACCATATAAATTTTAATAAAAATACCATGTGTCCAGTTTTGACTCCAGAGATATAGCGGAGTTCAATGCATTTCCGTTTTAGTGTCAGTACAGTGGTTGCTACGGGTTGCTGTGGGCGTATTTATCGAATGCTAGCAGTTGCAAAGCCATGCTTTAGTTTGCACTGAAGTTTCCATTATGATTTATTGGCCAAGTCCGCTGTGCTGTAACGCTACAAACATGCTGCACGTATTTAAACATGCGGAGTATTTCGACGTCGTATTTGTTTACAGGTTTTGTAATGGAAACGCTGCTGCTGTAGAGAATACTGCGTACGATTTACTAACCGCAAACAGTGAGATTCAAGTGTGTTTGTTTGTGTGTTCAATACACTGGCTGACACAGGTGCAATGACCTGCAGACGTATGGGATCTGAACGTGTAAATGGACAGACTGTCGATGAAGTAGATGACATTATTCAGTCCGTAGACCACAGACCTTTAAGAGGCACATATAGAGCTACCTCTCGTACCGGTCTTCCGGTTTTCCTCTTGCAAGAATATGACATACATTACGTATGCATGGGTACCATGCGTGTCATTCAACACCATCGAACAGGAGATGAAAATAGACAGTTGTGAACCATGATACATGGTTCGACTGTGCCTTTGCCATAGACTGACTGCTGTCCCTTGATCGAAACTCTTTCATGCAATGAATAGGAGGCGTACGAGGCGAGCAAGTGGAAAGGCAGGAGGTTACATTGGATTAGATTAGTACTTGTTCCATAGATCATGAATACGACACCTCGTAATGGTGTGGAACGTGTCAGGTTAATGAAAGGGGTCTTAAGAATTTATGACTTTCTACTAAATAAATAAACTAATTTGTAACTACATCTATAGTATAGAATGAGTTGCCATTCAGAAATTCATTTAATTTATTTTTAAATGCTAGTTGGCTATCTGTCAGACTTTTGATGCTGTTTGTTAGGTGACCAAAGACTTTTGTGGTAGCATAATTCATCCCCTTTCTGTGCTAAATCTAGATTTAACCTCGAATAGTGAAGATCATTCTTTCTACTAGTGTTGTAGTTATGTACACTGCTATTGCTTTTGAATTCGGTGGGATTAGTAATAACAAATTTCATAAGTGAATATATATGTGTGCTCCTCGGTTGCACAGTGGTAGAGTGCCAGACTACAAATCTAAAGGTCGGAGGAAGGCAACGGCATACCACCACCAAACAGGACCGTGCCTAGTAAAGCACTGTGGTGTTTAAACCAATCTTCGGATTGTTGACTGCTTTATATATATATATATATATATATATATATATATATATATATATGTGCTGTGAAGCTACTGTGAAGATCCCTAGCTCATTAAATGTCTGAAGGATGATCTTGTATGGGCGCCAGCAATTATTCCGATTTCATATTTTTGTGCACGAATACATTTTTACTCAATGATGAATTACCCCAGAAAATACCATACAAAAGCAAAGAATGAAAATAGGGATAGTGAGATAATTTACTGAGATGTATATCACCAAAATTTGCAATTACCCTAATAGCACAAGTAGCTGAACTCTAACTTTTCATCAGATCTAAGGTTTTTTTTTTTTTTTTTTTTTTTTTTTTTTTTTTTTTTTTTATCAGTTCAGCCCCTCATTAATTTATACACCTAAAAATTTTGAATATTCTACAATTATTACAGATTTCTGATCAAAGTCAATGTTTATTAATGTTGTCATTCCATTTACTGTATGCAACTGTATGTACTATGTTTTATCAAAAATTAAAGACAGTCCTGTGATGAGAACTACTTAATGATTTTCTGAAAGACATCGTTAACAATTCCTTCAGTTAGTTCTTGTCTGTCAGGTGTGATACCTATACTTGTATCATCAGCAAAAAGAACCAGCTCTGCATCTTCATGAATATAGAATACCAAAGGACCCAATACCGAACCTTGTGGCACCCAATTTCTTATTGTTCCCCAGTTTGAGGACTCAGCTGTTTTCGCATATTATGTGAACTACTTATGTCAACTTTCTGCACTCTTCCTATTAGGTATGATTTAAAACATTTGTACACTGTCCCATTCATACCACAAAACTTCAGTTTATCTAGAAGAATTCCACGATTTACACAATCAAAAGCCTTGGAGACGTCACAAAAAATTCCAGTGCGTGATGTCAGGTTATTCTGAGCATTTAATATTTTATTGCTGAAAGTATATATAGCATTTTCTGTTGAAAGGGTCTCTGGCTTTATGGCAAGCGAGGAGGTGGCGCTGCGAGTGCGTGTGATTGGTGACCGGAACGCCTAGCGAGAGGCTGTGTGTGTGTTTGGACAGCTGATGGAAGCTTAGGAACGTTCATGTGTGAAGGATCGACGGAGAGACTTTCGCTAGTTCTGAGTAAGACGTCGGTACGCTGTGGCAGCCCTCTTGTGTAGAATGACGGTATGTCGCCTTGGAACCTTTGAAACACGAATTCGCCCCGAGCAAGTGATATGTTGTTGTGAAGTTTTCTAAGAGGGAAAATCCGGACAGCACCATGAGAAGTAAGTCGTTGGGTTGGCTGGCACGAACGGTTACCTGCTGTGTTAGTTGGACATCTGTTGATCAGGAAGTCATCCCTGTAACGAGGGGTACTAGTGGTACGAAAGCATGATCGGTGTAAGGGGTGGGTAGATATTAAATAATTTTAAGTCGGGTTAGTCTGAACGTGGTACTTCAGTCAGGCTTTGTTTTTAATTACTGTAACATCTCGCTGTGTGCTATTGTTTGTAGTGCTGAAAGTTCCATGCATTGGCAGAGTAGTAATTACGGACAGATGTTCTCGTAAAGGTTTCGTTGCACTCACAAGGAAAGTACATAGGCTCGAACAATCATATCTGTATGAACGTTTGGTTACAGGATCTCTACGTACACCTCAATTTGCTGGTGGGTGTCGTTTTTCTGCAAATCTCTGCAACCATGCTCTAGATAGCACTGTAGATGTAATTGTAGACGCCATACGTAATGCGTAATGCGTAACTATAACTTATGTAATAATCATCGTACATGTTCTCTAGCAAATTGTCATCAAAAGCCGTGATGATTGTTTCAACTTTAACCTTCTTCCAGAAAGACTGTTGGTATTCACTGCCATTGCTCTCATCGCCTCTTCCCGCAATTACCGCAGCACAACCGTTTGCAATGAGTTGTTCGTCATTATCATCCTTATTATTATTATTATGAGTTTTAACAACAGTATCTAACTTATGCTCATATTTCTGTACCGTAACCGATACGAGAAAGCATACAAATGATTCATCTTCTACACTAATGCCATCATCACGACGAAGGGTTCTTCGTAACTTCATCTCAACTAATCGCAACACATTAGCAGGATTGATTAGCAATCGCCGGTCGATCTGACGCTTCACCACACAAATAAAATCACAAAACGCAACTTCGGAGGCACACTGCACCGTCCCTACTGGCGAACCGACAGGTCAAAGTGCAATGCGGCATGGCACACGAAGAGGCCTCTAACGGACGACTGCAGAGTTTTGCAGATGCGGGAGTATCACTAGTGCAATAAGGGATCTTTACATTATCTCTCATACGATTTTGGTGTATATGTGTTTGTTCGAGCCCAAGTACTTTCTTTATGAGTTAACGTGTTAAAGTTTAACGGCAAGCGTTGATGAAACGGCTGTGTGTAAATTGCTGTAAAGAACTGTTAATTTTCCTATGTGGCCGAAGCGCTACACCCTTGGGCAATATCTGAAAGCCCTATAACCTGATTATTAACAGTAAAAGCGGTTAATTGCATTTGGTACTCTGAATTGTTTGGAATCTGGTAGCGTCTGATTCTTGTCGTTTTGTAACTCTAGCGGTTCAAACGCACGCTTGTTCCAGATATTAAAAATCTGTTAATGTTGTTGTTTAAAAATTACCATTTGTAATTTTCTTGTAATGTCTTTTTTAAAGCTCTGTTCAGTGAAAGGACACGATAAAATAAATTGATAGGGCACGGTGTTGATTGTTCATCCAACGTAAAATATTTGGTTTGGGCTATTGAAGGTTAATAAACCTTGTAATAAAGTGTTCGGCTTTCAATATAAAACCACTACACCGCCCAGTAAATCCGTGCCTCTGCCTATCAGATTGGATACATGCACATGCAGAGCACAAAGCGACTGGAGTGGAAGGATTGAACCCACACGAGGATACTGTAAGACAATCTAATTTATTTTATTTTTAGCAAAGGTATTTACACAACTGCACCGTAGCAACAGCATAGGCAATTTACGACAACCATACTACACAAATGTATAGGAATGCTATTTAATTCTTAATCACAACTCTGCAGTCTCAAAACAGTTTTAAATAACGGTTACGCCAAAAACTTGGTCTTCTATACACAAGTATAAGGTATCTTAACCTACAGATGAATTACCTCTGACAGTTTTGCAGCCAACATCACAGTTTTAAACAACGCATTAATATTAAAACCATATCAATTACAAATGCCACTGAGATTTTGAATCAGGACTAAGTTACAACAAACACCTCCTGTAACACATAAATCGACAAGAAATTAACAGACATGAACAGACAAACAAATACTAGATATCTGTTCACTAATGAAGTGCAATATCAATTTCAGGACAGGCTCTTAATAACCAAACGCAAGCAGAAAAGCCACACTGCAAATGGTGCAGATCTGACATCAGGTGCCTTTAGTAGATTTCAAAATTAACCAGCTAGCATAAGATTTCCCCTTTGACAGTCTTCATAACCATTCAAACAATTTTCAAATGTGACTTACTAACTTCAGGGAAAATGTGCCGCGCCAGAGCGACCGAGTGCATTGAGGCGCTATGCTCCGATGCGTGGGGCCATTCCACGTCGGGGTTCGAATTCCCCCTTAGGCATGAATGTTTGTGCTGTCTTTAGTGTAATTTAGTTCATAAGTAGTTCGTAAGTTGAAAGACGACCGTCTGTCGTCTTCCACATATTTTTTATAAAATTGCAATTTATTTGATGTCGCTATATTAGCACTTTGTTAAAACTAGAACCCCAGTCTTTTCAAGGCATGAGGAATAGCATTTTTATTTCATGTTTTCAAAAATTAGTTTTTGAAATGGTTAATATTGCTACGATTTTGTTATTTTAATAGTTTATTATTGTGGTTGTGATTGTGGCTATAAGTACGGCTTCTCCACTACACCACTGACCCTGTGATAATGTGTAATTGTTTTACTTTTAAGTGGATGTGCGAGAAACTAATGACTGTCTGAACATGTGTAGTGATAGCTCGCTTTGCGTGGTTCTCTCTGGCTCAGAGTCGATAGTTAGTCGTTACCAACCCCTGCTGCTCATGTGATCAAAGAGGTTACTACACCCTTTGGTCACAAGCCAGTTGACAAGCCCTCCCCAGGGCGAGTCTCGCGATCTTCTCTCCCCATCACCGCTGTGCTCGTGGGTTATGTCCAGTTTCCGGTAGATTTCCCGGCTCCTGGTCGCTCTGTGGTCACTTGGTGCTGGAATCGTTGGTTCTGCTCTTGTGTCCGCAGAGATGGTAGCAATTCGTTGTCTAGCATGTTTAACTTAGACCCTTGAACTTAATTTTTCAGAATATTTTTTTCCGATTGTGTGCAGAAATGTGTTCAAGTTTTCCAATCCAATCCGGTTAAATGTGGTGTATGTTACTAGTTGCAGTTTGATAACGGCCTGGTATATTCAAACCTTTTGCGGTTATGTGTACGAACTATGTGTAAATTCTTTCTAGCTTTGTGGGGCCCGATTTCTCACGGACGATATGTTCATTTTTGTACAGTGCATGTAAAAAATCTTTCTTACCGTTTCCTTCCGTGAGTAATATGTGTTCCACGTGGTTGGTTCTTAAAACAAAGCCTTCAGGTTCCACTATTGTTTGTTCCATGCCCATCAGGCAAGTAACTATGTGTGTATCCTTCTGATTTCCACAAACATTTCGCGATCTTCTCTCCCCAACTATTTTAATTTTGCTGTTTCTTATACGAGCTTGTATTATGCACTCAGTCTTTGTCAGTAATTCACTCCAAGCCTTCAACAACGTCCTTCAATTGCTTATGAAATTCTATGTATTTCTAAGGGTTGCATGCCGTAGTTTTTATTCCCACTTTTCCGTATTAGTAACTGTTCCATTTTTTATTTTATTTTATTTTTTTAGACTGGTCTTCATCCGTCTCTTTAATTGCTCCCAATCGCATGTAGCACATTTCATTCGCTTCCTTGTGTAATTCTAAACATTTCTATGGGGTGCATGACGTAGATTTTATTTTTATTTTTCCGACTTTGTAATTACTTCACTTTTCCGCGTTTTGAGACTGGGCTTCTTCCGTCTCTGTGAACGCTCCCAATCGCATGTTGATGCAGTTCAGTAGCTTTCGTATGAAATTCTACGCAGTTCTAGAGGTTGCATGCCGCAGTTAATTCATTTTTCGGGAATTCAATTTATACATTTTTATCGATTTTCGGAACCACATATGTCCGAACTCCGATTTCAGAGGTTTGCAGCTAGTCATCTGAATTCACGTCACTTCTCATAAAACCAGTGCCTAGATAGTTTACTCTCAGATTGCAACCTAAGTTTCCGCCGTGAGTTTGTGTAATGAATCCGATTTTTAACCACTTCACCTTCAGTGGAGTGCGGTCACGTAACGTAGCCGTGTGTCGCCGTTAGGGTGTTTGCTCGCGGTCTGATCTAAATGGAACCTAACTTTGCACCATCTCAAATCACGCACAACAGACCAGAGCCATCTTCGCAGTATCATTGTATATTGTGTTGTGTGGTACCTCCGCGTTTGCTGAATTTCGCCTACGATAGCGGCGCCTGCTTCTGCCTCGTTTCTGCACGCTGATTTTGGTGAGTTTCGCTGGTGCTTTGCGTGTGTGTGAGCGAGTGAGTGTTGTTTGTAAATCCTCTCCCCCCTCCCCCCAGTAGCGTTAAGTTCTGTTAATTTCAATGCTGGGCATCGTCAGTATTAGTTCCTGTAAATGGGATGCATTTTTATTGTATTAACGAAATTGGTTCCCAATTTCGCTTGCGTTAGACCTGAATAAACAAGTTAAGTTCAGTATAATTTTGACTTGCCTATAAATTGTAGCTTTCGAGCACGTTCCCCCTTTTATTTAATATTGTTTTTTACCAGTGCTGAGAACAAGCTTAGATGCAAATTTTTAAGTTCCGTTGCGCCATAAATGTCTTTTCTTAGCCACCTTTATGAAATAACATTAATTGCGGTGGCATGTTTATAAATGCCTGTCTGTAACTTCGTGTGAGCTGCAACGTATATTGGCCACTATATCGTTACTTCCTGTATCGTTAACTTCCTGTTATTAGAGTAATTTGAACGAAGTCAGTTCTCAATTTGGGCCAGGAAACAAGGTTTTTGCAGCAGGGAGTAGCCGGTAGCTCACACTGACCTTTTGCTAATTTTACTGCTAAAATTAAGCTTTTTTATAACGGTAAGCTCTTATCTGGGTACCTCCTACCAGAATTAAGCTTTTATTACGTACAGTGGCCCACTTTTAAAGTTTAGGGACTGATGATCCTGCAGTTACGTCCTGTAAGCTTAACAAACATTTTTACATTTGAACAGGGAAAATGGAGCACCACTGAGCCAGAGTCGAAAGACCAAGAAAGAAACTCAAATTTTCAAATGTCTGTAAATCTATCGGACCAAACTGCGTGGTCATTAGTCCGTAGCTTACAAACTACTTAAACCTAGGTAAACTAACCTACGGACAAACACACACACACACCCATGCTCCAGGGAGGACTCGAACCTCCACGGCGAGCAACCGTGCGCTCCGCAGCGAGGTGCTTTGGACCGCTCGGCTACTCCACCGCGGCTAGTAAGAAACTCTTCGAACCGAACTACCAGCCGACAACAACCAGAATTACACACAGTGAGGAGAGCGAGCACCGCAAAAGAGTCTGGCGTGCACGAGCATGGAGTTTCACCGAACATAGTAACTTCCAGACGTTAGCAAAAACACCCAGAGGCAGCGCGTTTAACACATGACAAGACGATCCGCGGCCGCT
This sequence comes from Locusta migratoria, assembly GCA_026315105.1. Lineage (NCBI taxonomy): Eukaryota > Metazoa > Arthropoda > Insecta > Orthoptera > Acrididae > Locusta > Locusta migratoria. The sequence continues at coordinate 942,007,492 of CM048744.1, forward strand.
TATGCAGGCTTAGGCCGTCCTACCACCGGTGACTTGTTGCTAGGACTGCAGCAGACCCAGTTCCGCCACACACGGCCGGCGCCGCACAGCCAAACACAGCACAGCTCGCCGTAGACGCCTAGCCTGCCCTCCAGCTTCTCGAAATGTCTCCGTACTGCCTCACACAAACACTGCCCCCGTGCAACAGACACGCCCCTCTCTATCCCGATGTCAACCACAAATCGGCTGGCTGGTAAACTCGTAACCCGAAGAAGAAGACACACGCCCCGCGACAAGATGATCAGTGGACGCCACGGATCAAAAGCCTAGTTTCGGTCTTATTTAAACCATCTTCAGGAAATTAAGCTGCTTTGATGTTGTGGAGCTGGCAGGAGACTTGGAGCCTTCTAGTGCGCCACTGCTAGACTGTTCTTTATATATAAATTTAAATAAGAGTGCTGTTTCCCATAAGTGGAACAAAAATGGTTTCCAAAAATACTCGTATTGTATATATTGTGCGATTGAGTAGAATATGCCTGGAATTTTATCAAGGACGGAAAATCAGCTGGTGTTAACGAAATGACTGGAGAAATGTTAAAAACGATGGCGGTCGTTGCTAAACAATGGGTCTACAGACTTTTCCGTACTAATTGGAAAGAAGGGGAGATACCTATTAATTGGAGAACAGACAACATAATTCCGAATTTCAAGAAAGGGGATAGAAGAAATGCCTTAAATACACGGGTATCAAACTAACATCTCAAGTAAGTAAACTTTATCAAAGAATTATTGAGCGTAAGATAAGACCCACTATCGAAGCAAATCTCTCCGAGAAACAGTACGGATTCGGACAGTGGAGATGAATAACGGAGCTAATACTTTCCTTCCGCCAGTCAATGGAAAAATACTACGAACACATCGGAGACACATAGCCTTTCTGGACATCAAGAAAGCATTTGATGCTGTAAACAGGGAGAAGGTGTGGGAAGGGCTGAAGAAAACCGGAATACATGATAGCATAATCTATAGCATAAAGAAGATGCTCACAGTAATGTGAAAAAATCCGTTGGAATGACCGAAACCTTTGGCACAAAATCTAGGCTAATTCGGGCTGGGGTTCTGTCTCCTATTATCTGCATCACTGTAATGAACGATTTTCAAAGAAAAGTACACCAAAGAATCGGAGGTGAATCATTGAAAGCCGTCTTGTTCACTGACGACATAATATGTCTGTGGGACGATTCTTGAGAAGAGCTCCAAACACACCTAAATAAATGGGCAGAAGCTGCTAAAGAATATGGTCTCATCTTCAGCCAAGAGAAACGTAAGGTTATAGTCATGAAAAGATCTGGACAACCTATGGTAGACATGGAACTGGAATGGTAACAACTACGCATTACTAATAAGTTTAAGTACCTAGGTAGTATTCCCTCCAATAATGGTTCTGTAGATGAAGAAATCACACACAGAATTCAAACAGGTAGCGCGTTCTACAGAATACTCAAAGATCTAACATGGAACATAATAATATCACGAAAATGCAAGACAGTCATTAATGAAACTTACCGTATTACATACCTATCTTGACATATAGTTGTGTATCATGCACCATGTGAAAGAAGTATGTCAGCAGAATCCAAGCAGCGGAAATTCGTTCGTAGTATGGTCGAAAGACACATAGAGATAAAGTTCTGAACGTGGAAATCCGTAACCAGGCTTAAGTCATAAAACTACAAGACCGAATAACTACATAGCGGCTAATATTGTAAGGGCATATGCGTCGTATGGATGGAAACAGACTACCAAGAAAAATGTACGAGCTAAACATCAGAGGCAAAAGACCTAGAGGACGGCCACGACTGAAGTACAAAGACATGCTGAAGTCGGATATAGAACAGAGAGTGTACACTCTGGCGTATATCGAAGAAGAGGAGAAGGACCGGGGCTTGTGGAGAAGCCTCATTCGCCTCCCATCAAATAAGATGGAACGACGTGGGATATGATGATGATAGTGTGAAGATACTGTAAAGAGACATATAAGATTCTCGGTTTACTAGCCGCGTCAAGTCGATTAAAATCTTCGAGCTTTCGAAGGCAAGCTCCGCCATGGTCATCAGGAATAAAATCACTGACTGCCGGTGTTGGCAAGGCGTCCTGCTTATGGAGTTGCAGCGCTGCATCTAGAAGCTTCTGGAGGGCCCGAGAGCGTCTGCGCGGGAAGACAGCGCGGGCTGAGGAGCCGCGGTACCGCGTGACGTCACGTGGAGCGTGCCGCCGGCCCCACGTTTGAAGCTGGCGCCCTCGCTTCGCTATTAGCGCGAGACCTCTGTTCTACATCCAGGGCCCGCCCCCACAACCTGCTGAGTGTATACCCCTGCTCTCTGTTGAAATTGTTGCCGTTTAATCTAATTTCAGCCGCCTCTTTTATAACAGAATCCCAGTAATATGCTGTTTGGGCCAGAATTTTAGTATTTTCAAATAGTAATTTATGCCCATTTGTTAGGGAATGTTCTGCCAACGATGACTTTTCAAGCTCTCTTTGTTTTATGTGCCGAGAGTGTTCTGCACTACGTTCAGCAACAATTCTAATAGTCTGTCCAATGTAAATAAATACTTTCACTCTCAAAGGGGACGTCATATACACCCGGAACACGCAGACCTGTACTATCCTTAATGGGGCGTAACATGTCTCTGATCTTGGCCAGAAAACTGGTCGCAGTCCATGTCTCTTCAGGAGGCGCCCAATCTTGCTGGTCGTTGCTCCACAGAATGGGAAGAATGTTGCTCGCTTGGTCTCGTCCGTGGATTCACGCGTTTCCTTACGTTGGTGGCAACGGAAAGCTTTAGAGATTTCACTTTTGCTGTAACCGTTCTCTTTGAAAACACGCTTCAAATATTAAAATTCAGACTCCAAATGGTCGTGTCCGAAATAACCTTCGCCCTGTGTACTAGCTTGTTCTGGACAGCTTTCTTGTGTACAGGCCGTCTAAGTGGCGATTGTGCGTATAGGTGTCCTATACACTGAATGATCAAGCTTTCCGTCAGAGAAATGAATTAAAATAGGCACAGGGTGCTGATTTACTGAGATGTCTGTTACCAAAATTTGCATTTATCCTAATATACTAAGAAGCTGAATTCAAATGTTGCATCAAAGTGTTTCATCCAAATCAGTCTCACATCAATGGACAAACATCCTACCTTAGCTACAGCTGTCTGAAGTCTATGTTAATTAATGGTGCCATGCCATTCCCTGTACAGAATTGTACATACTGTGTGTTACCGAAATTTGAGCAGAATCCATTTGCAGAGAGCTACTTAATGATTTTCTGAAAGACATTGTTTACAAATACACCAATTGATTCTTGTTTGTCAGGATCGGTTACAATACTTGCATTGTCTGCAAAAAAGCACCAGCTTTGCACATTCGTAGTCATTAATATACACTCCTGAAAAATGAAAAAAGAACATGAATTCGTCAACCCAGCAGAGGGAAATTTTACTGACACATTCTTAAGGATGTATACAATACACGATCACACAGGCAGAGTCGTATGCACATGAGTACAGTCACCAGACCATCATTGACATCGGGGCAGAAGCGACTATCATCAATGAAGGCGACACGTCTCCATTTCTCCTTCCATAAGCGCCGCTCATGACACCACCGGAGGCGGGCTGAACGATGTTGGGCGTGAGACGAAGATGCCGTAACAGGACGCATAATCATGCCTCATGCTGAGGTTACCCATATCGGCCCTGGGCGTTCTTCTCTGGTGATCATCGAGGGAACACTTAACAGCGCACGGTACATTGAAACCATCATTCATTCTTGCTACTGTTCATGCACCAACAAGGCGATATGTTTCCCAGCAGAACAATACACGTCCATATGTACTGTGTACCACTCAACATGCTCTTTAAGACGTACGTCAACCACCCATCCGCAAATATGACCCCCAATGAGCATGTGAGGGAAACATCTTGAGCAATTTGCACGACCAGCACCAAAATGTGTCCCAACTGATGCCCCAGGTGGAAATATGAATGACAGGCAATTCCCCAAGATTACATTCGGAACGTCAACAATTGTCTCCACGGAAAAACTGCAGCTTGCATTGGTGCAAACGGAGACAAAAAAGTAGGATACAATTTTGGAAATGGTCAGAAGAACGTTATAACATATGATCCTATATGTATCATTAGGGCCAGCAGCTGTTTTAGGACCAGTTGTACAATCGTCTGTTCTATTTGGTTCTAAAACAACTGCTGGCCCTAATAATACATATAGGATCATATGTTATAACCATTTCCAAAATTGCAATGTATCTTTTTTTTGTCTTTTTATAAACATTTTACTTGTTGTGGAGCACTTGAAAATGTTGCCATGTTGTTGTTGTGGTCTTCAGTCCGAAGACTGGTTTGATGCAGCTCACCACCCTACTCTATCCTGAGCACGACAACCTACATCCATTTGAATCTCTTTCCTATATTAATCTCTTGGTCTGCCTCTGCGGTTTTAAAAAAAAAAATGTTCAAATGTTTGTAGAGCTTATGGGACTTAACTACGGGGTCATCAGTCCCTAAACTTACAAACTACTACTTATGAACTAGCTAATCCTAAGGACGGCACAAATATCCATGCCCAAGGGGGGATTCGAACCCCCGACAGTAGTGGCCGTGCAGACCGTGACTGGAGCGCCTCAGTCCCCTCGGCGACCGCAGCCGGCTGCGGTTTTTACCCCACACACTTCCCTCCAATGCTAAATTCACAATTCCTCGATGTCCTAATAATCGATCCCTTCTTTTAGTCAATGTATGCCAGAAATTCCTTTTCTCTCCAATTCTGTTCAGTACCTCCTCATTATTGACGCGATCCAGCCACCTTCAGCATTCTTCTGTAGCACCTCATTTCAAAAGCCTCAATTCTCTTCTTGTCCGGACTGTTTATCGTCCATGTTTCACTCCCATATAAGGCAACACTCCACACAAATGCTTTCAGAAAAGACTTCCTTACGCTTAAATTAAAATTTGATATTAACAAATTTCTCTTTTACAAAACTGCTTTTTTTCCCATTGCCATTTTTCATTTTATATCCTCTGTACTGCGACCGTCATCCTTTATTTTACTGCCTAAGTAACAAAATTCATCTAACACCTTTATTGTTTCTTTACCTAATCTAATTCCTTCAGCGTCTCCTGATTTTCTAAGACTGCATTCCATTACCCTTATTTTGCTCTCGGTCACGTTATGTGCTCCTTTCAAAACATTGTCCATTCCGTTCAATTGCTCCTCCAGGTCCTTTCCTGTCTCTGCCAGAATTACAATGTCATCGGCAAAACGCAATCTTTTTATTTCTTCACCCTGAATTTTAATCCCTTCTCCAAATTTCTCCTGGCTTTCCTTTATAGCTTGCTCATTCCACAAACTGAAGAACCCTAGAGAAAGGCTACAAACCTATCTTACACCCTTCCCAACCTCTGCATCCCTTTCATGCCCTTCAACTCTGATAACTGCTGTCTGGTTTTTGTACAAGTTGTAGAAAACCTTCCGTTCCCTATAATTAACTCTCGCTAATTTCAGAATTTGAAAGAGAGTGTTACAATAAACATTGTCAATAGCGTTCTCCATGTATACAAAAGTTAGAAATGTAGGTTTTGCTTTCCTTAGTCTACCTTCTAACATTAGGCGTAAGGTGAGTATTCCCTTCCGTGATGCTACTTTTCTCCTGAATCCAAACGGGTCCTCCCCAGCTTTTCCACCATTCTGTAAATTATTCGTGTTAAAATGACATGAAATTGATGGTTCTGTAATTTTCACACCTGGCTGCACCTGCATTCTTGGGAATGGGGATTAATACATTTTTCTTAAATTCTTAGGGTATTTCCCCTGTCTAGTACATCTTACGCACCAGGTGAAATAGTTTGATCAGGGCTGGCTCTCTTACAGACTTCAGTAGTTTTGAGGAAATTTCGTCCACTCCAGGGGCCTTGTTTAGACTTAGGTTTTGCAGTGCTCTGTCAAATTCTTCTCTCAGTATAGTATCTCCTATTTCATCTTCATCTACTTCCTCTTCTCTTCCTACAATACTGTCTCTTAAGTTCATTTCCTTTGTAGAGCTCCTCTATATACCCTTTCCACCTTTCAGCTTTCCCTTCTTTGCTGAGAACTGGTTTTCTTTATATTTATCCAGCTGCTTTTCTTGTCTCCAAATGTTTCTTTTATTTTCCTGTAGGGGGTATCTAATTTTTCCCCTATTTATACATTCTTCTACAGACTTGCGGTTTCCTCCTAGTCACTCCTGCTTAGCAATTTTGCCGTTCCTGTCAATGTCATTTCTTAGTCGTCTGTACTCCATTTTGCCTGTTTTAATTACCGAATTTTTATATTTTCTTCTTTCATCAATTGAATTTAGTATTTCTTGTGAAATCCAAGGATTTTTTCTAGGTCTTGCCTTTCTACCTATTTTGTACTCTGCTGCGTTCACTATTTCACCTCTCAATGCTACACATTCTTCTTCTACTGTTTTATTTCCTCTCCCCGCCCCTCCCCCGTTTCTGTCAATTGTTGCCTAAAGCTCCCTCTGAAATTCTCAAGAACTTCAAGTTCCTTCAATTTATCCAGGGTCCATCTCCTTCCTTTCCTACCTTTCTGCAATTATTACTGTTTGAGCCTACAGTTCATGACCAACATATGGTCAGAGTCTAGTAGTGCACTGAAATTGGTTGTGCATTTGATATGAAGTATTAAAAATTCTTCAACAAGCAACTGTGACTAGGAATACATTTATATTCCCTATTACATAATTTATTCCATTTGCACTCCTAACTGACATTATGTCAGATAATAATAAATTAACAGTGATATTGCAATTATGGATGGTAGTTGCATACACGGACAAACATCCATATCATAGTTATACAGCGTGTTACAAAAAGGTACGGCCAAACTTTCGTGAAACATTCCTCACACACTCACAGAAAGAAAATATGTTATGTGGACATGTGTCCGGAAACGCTTAATTTTCATTTTAGAGTTCATTTTATTACTTCTCTTCAAATCACATTAATCATGGAATGGAAACACAGCAACAGAACGTACCAGCGTGACTTCAAACACTTTGTTACAGGAAATGTTCAAAATGTCCCCCTTAGCGAGGATACATGCATCCACCCTCCGTCGCATGGAATCCCTGATGCGCTGATACAGCACGGGAGAATGGCGTATTGTATCACAACAGTCCACAATACGAGCAAGAAGAGTCTCTACATTTGCTACCGGGGTTGCGTAGACAAGAGCTTTCAAATGCCCCCATAAATGTAAGTCAAAAGGGTTGAGTGCAGGAGAGGGTGGAGGCCATGGAAATCGTTCGCCTCTACCTATCCATCGGTCACCGAATCTGTTGTTGAGAAGCGTACGGAAACGTCGACAGAAATGTGCAGGAGCTTCATCTTGCATGAACCACATGTTGTGTCGTACTTGCAAAGGCACATGTTCTAGCAGCACAGGTAGAGTATCCGGTATGAAATCGTGATAACGTGCTCCAGTGAGCGTAGGTGGAAGAACATGAGGCCCAATCAAAACATCACCAACAATTCCTGCCCAAAAGTTCACAGAAAATCTGGGTTGATGACGTGATTGCACAATTGCGTACGGATTCTTGTCAGCCCACACATGTTGATTGTGAAAATTTACAATTTGATCACGTTCGAATGAAGCCTCATCCGTACTAAAATGAGCTCCAACATTGAAATTAAGCGTTTCCGGACACATGTCAACATTACATATTTTCTTTCTTTGTGTATGAGGAATGTTTCCTGAAAGTTTGGCCGTACGTTTTTGTAACACCCTGTATAAGCAACTACGGACGTTCAAATGTTTGTACAGCTTATGGGACTAAACTACGGGGTCATCAGTCCCTAAACTTACAAACTACTTATGAACTAGCTAACACTAAGGACGGCACAAATATCCATGCCCGAGGGGGGATTCGAATCCCCGACCGTAGTGGCCATGCAGACCGTGACTGGAGCGCCTCAGCCCCCTCGGCCACCGCGGCCGGCAACTACGGACTTCATGGCCACACAAATGAAGAATTTTTTTCAACCATTTTAGTTCATTCTGCTGATGCCAGTTCTTCTGAACCTAGATATCTCAACTGATCCCCCATTTATTTTGACCAGTGTTGATATGGGCTGCTGTTCTTATAAGGTTGTGGAGAGGTTTGCTCAGGATAGTTTGGAGAGGTTCATCAAACCCGTCTTCTTATAGACTACAACAATAACAACAGCAACCTTGAGCTGACGGGATGTGGTGTCCAGTTGTGCAATCTTGCACAAGTGCGTCTTAATAGCAGGTGCACACGCCGCGATATTCAGCCGGTACATGGGAGAGCGGGGCACTCTGCTTTCCTGCCCTGTTACGCCGCTACAACGGGAGCCGTCGCGGCGGCCGACTGCCAATAGCGAGAGTGATCTCATAGAGCGGACGCGCTCGCAATCCGCGACCAGCGGGAACCGGCCGCGGCCGCCGGCGCGTCACGCCTGCTTGAGATGCTGGCGGTGTGTCCGCCGCCTTCTTGCCGGGGAAGGAAGCCGCGACCCGCCGCGCGCACGCCCCGGCCATTGCGTCACCGCCCGATCCGTCCAACCCTCGGCGTTCATCATTAACCCGTCGCGCACCTATTTCCTTCCGCGCCATTCCCACGGACCGTACATGGACGATCGCTTTTTTCGAGTGGTGTGCTCTACGGACTGGGCAACTGGGTACACTCATCAGTAGACCGCGGATTCTGAGGTTAAAACCCGTTCTTTTTACGTTACTCCAAAGTTCGCTGGCCTGATGCAGCAACAGTGAATCCATATTTGAACTTAAAAGCAGTCTGACCATTAAAATTGATATACCAAGAAGAACTGCAGATGATAAACGGGTATCGTTGGACAAATATATTATACTAGAACATCTTCACGCAATTTGGGTGCATAGATCCTGAGAAATCAGTACCAAGAACATCCACCTCTGTCCGTAATAACGGCCTTGAAACGCCTGGGCATTGACTCAAACTGATCTTGGATGGCGTGTGCAGGTACTGCCCTTGCAGCTTCAACACGATACCACAGTTCGTCAAGAGTGGAGACTGGCGTATTGTGACGAGCCAGTTGCTCAGCCACCATTGGCCAGACGTTCTCTGTTGGTGAGAGTTCTGGAGAATGTGCTGGCCAGGGCAGCAGTCAAACATTTTACGTATCCAGAAAGGTCCTACAGCACCTGAGGTCGTGCATTATTCTACTGAAATGTAGGGTTTCGCAGGGATCGGACAGATTCACGAGTCTCAACACATCTGAAATGTAACGGCCACTGTTCAAAGTGTCGTCGATGCGAACAAGGTTGATCGAAATGTGTAACCATAACATCACGCCTGGTGATACGCCAGTATGGGAATGACGAATACACGCTTCCAATGTGCGTTCACCGCGATGTCGCGAAACACGGATGCGTCCATCATGATGCTGTAAACAGAACCTCGATTCATCCGAAAAAAATTACGTTTTTCCATTCGTGCACCCAGGTTCGTCGTTGCGCACATCATCGCAGGCGCTCCTGTCTGTGATACAGCGTTAAGGGTAACCGCAGCTGAGGGCTCCGAGCTGATAGTCCATGCTGCTGCAAACGTCGTCGACCTGTTCTTTCAGATGGTTGCTGTCTTGCAAACGCCCCCATCTGTTGTCTCAGGGAATGAGACGTGGCTGCACGATCCGTTACAGCCATGCGGATAAGATGCCTCTCATCTCGAGTGCTAGTGATACCTGGACTCGCATTCGGAAGGATGGTGGTTCAAATCCACCTCCTGCCATCCAAATTTAGATTTTCCGTGATTTCCCTAAATCACTCCAGAAAAATGCCGGGATGGTTCCTTTCATAGGGCACGGCCGATTTCCTTCCCTATCCTTACTCAAAAGACCCAAGCGTCAGCTCCGCCTCTAATGACCACGCTGTTGACGGGGCGTTATATACTTATCTTCCTTCTGCTAGTGATACGAGGCCGTTGGGATCTAGTACGGCGTCCTGAACCCACCGAATCCATTTTCTGCTAACAGTCATTGGATCGCGACCAACGCGAGCAGCAATGTCGCGATACGATAAACCGCAATCGTGATAGGCTGCAATCCGACCTTTATCAAAGTCGGAAACATGATGGTACGCATTTCTCCTCCTTAAACGGGTCATCACGACAACGTTTCACCAGGCACCGTCGGTCATTTGCTGTCTGTGTATGAGAAATGGGTTAGAAACTTTCCTCATGCCAGCACGTTGTAGGTGTCACCACCGGCGCCAACCTTGTGTGTATGCTGTGAAAAGCTAATCATTTGCATGTCACAGCATCTTCTTTCTGTTGGCTAAATTTCGCGTCTTTAGTACATCATCTTTATGGTGTAGCAATTTTAATGGCTAGGAGTGTATACTTATTATTAACAGTGTCATCATTATAACCAATCATCTGCTACATTGATGGGCCAATTTATACTACTACATTTTTATGAGATATTGTCCCCTTGTTGTATGTGTAATACATTTTGTTAAAGTGACTGAACTGCTATGTGTGGGGGATGGGGGTAAGCTACTTTACTAATTCATGCAGTGTCACAGGTGCGCCAATGTTGTAAAATCCTAGTTTGGGGCCTTGTGGCTCCCGAACGAACCCCATCAGATGTACCCCTGGCACTGAGCTGGCCATTTCTCCCTGCAGGTGCAGTGTTGGTGGGCAAGGAGGTTAGTTTGTTACTTATTCTAACTTATATCTTAGCCTACGTCGTCATTCGTTGTCGCTCGAATCCCCCTGGTCCAGGAGGGCAGCGGATCCCGCCAGCAAGCTGACGGCCAGTCCACGACCCCAGCGGCATGGCCGGGCGTGATGTCAGTCCGGGTTGGCTGCACTTCCTCTCTGCTTCCTCACATATTCTTGGACTTTTTTGGAGATCATCTGTGCAAGACTACTGAGGACATTAAAGGTGTCCGCTTGTCGAATCATGGTATAAGTGTTATGATCGGGTAGTTGTCTTCTTAGATTGTTTGCACTCATGCCCGACATGCTTATGTGTTCCTACTTCAGCCCCATAGTCACATCCAAGCGTCGCCCTTCTCCTAAACCAATTATGCCAGATAGGGGCCTTGGCCTACGGCTAGGCTCAAAGTGCTTCATAGTTAACCTTTCCCACACACTTGGCAGCAGCTCATAGGTCCTTTTGCCAGTTTTCTCTTCTTCCCATTGATCCTGCCATAGTTCTTCCCCTCTCTACCTCATGGAGGCCCAGTCCCTAAGACGGGTCCCAAGATTTCAGTTACCTTAACTTGCTTCCCTTTTTTGGCCCAGAAACATGCGGCCTGCTCTCTAATATCCAAGGGGCAGAGCCCCACCAGGACAAGGAGAGATCCACCTAGTGTGGTCCTGTAAGCCCCTACCGAGTGTAACAGGATGCTTCGTTATACTCTCCTCACAGCCATGCCAGACAACATCTGGGTGAGCCTGTGAAGTTTCTGTAGTCCATGATGGATGCTGTTATGGTACAGCTTGATGAGATCGAGTGGGAGGTGGAACTTTCGATGCCCAATCCCAGCCAGTCGATGTAACGACACCGAAGACTGCGCAGCCACCGTATCCACGAGGGCCGTGAAGTTCCATCGCTCATCGAGGGTAATTCTCAGGCATCGCGCATGCCCTTTCCGACTGACGGGCACACCATTGATGCTAAAAGTCTGGTTTCTTACGAGGTTTCCTTTGAGAAACAGGTGATTTTTGTGGCACCATGCTACCAGAATGTTGATGGTTATTTCTACCCTGGGTTCTTAGTCTTTGCGGCTATGACCGCCGACCAGTAAGATGATGTCAGCAGCGTAGACTATCACCTCTAGTGTATCCTCATTTTGTTGTGGCTGCCTCAAGAGAGGATCCATGTTTAGGTACCAAACGAGTAGCCCCAGGACAGAGCCCTGGTGATGTTCTTAGAAATGCGTCCAGAGCTCCCTGTTTATGCAGTAGCTTTTCGAATTATAATATTTATTACTTCTAACGCTTTTCGCGCTTTTGGCGCATCATCAGAAATACTTAACAGGGGAAATATACAAAATACCTCAGTTTCATGCCGCAGACCTCTCCATTACAGTAACAACAGGAAACATTGAATTGAGAGCGTCCTTAGTATTAGTATTAGTATTAGTTAGTCCATAAGTGGTTTGTAAGTTTAGGGACTGATGACCCCGTAGTTAAGTCCCATAAGCTATACAAACATTTGAACATTTTTGAACAACATGGTTGCAAATTATTAAAAGATGGAAATAAGAACAATGGATGGTAGTGATTAAGTATAAATATATTTGTAAATTAGAATGGATAACAGTAATATTGATAATTTAAAATTATATGGCCCTATATCGACGTTAATTATAAATGTATCCACTCGAAGGACGCTAAAAACATATGTTAAAATGTAGAATAAATGAAGTGGTGCGAGCCGAGTGGTGGTTAAGTTATAGAATCAAGCTAAAGTGAACACGACAATTTGTTGGCGGAGGGTGGCTGGGGAGGGGGGATGAGTTATAAGGGTGAAGGGAGTTGGGAGTTGCAACTAAAAATAACAAATTAGGTAAAATTTTGTTAAGTTGACTTAATTATTCTTTTCCCGAATTCCTAGTTGCAAATAAACTGGTACTGAGGCGTTTCATGACTAATTAAAACCAAAACAGCTAATTTTATAGCACCTAATACAATACATTTCGACGTTAACGCCTGTTTTTGCCTATTTCAGATTTAGAATCGTAAAAGGCACTTATTTCTCCCGATTTAATAAGACTTGCTTCGAAAAATCAAAGGTAGAATCACTTAAGTCGATATTTGAAAAAAAAAAGAGTACTGCTTTTAGTCTGTGGCCTCGGACTTAGCTTTTTGTAAAAATTATTGTTGAATCAGCTATCACGGTCGTACTGCAGAGAAACCGATAAAGTATTTCGGAGTCTTGCATATGGATTTCTGTAGATGAAATTCTAGCACATTCAAAAGCTGATTGTAGGTAGGTTATATCCAGCTATGTCACTGAGAGATTTTTTTTGAGTCGTTCAAAACAAAGGACCAAGACTGAAAAAGAAATAGCGGCACACTTTGTCGATATTGCGTAGATGGTGCCATATTCAAATGGCGTAGATGAAAATAAAGTGCTTCTGACTTTGAAAGATGCAACACGAAACGAAGATTCATCAGTTCAGCGGGACTTGACTTACAATAGAGCCAACTGCACATTTATGGTGACAGTTACGAATTATAAGGCTCAGGTAGACCTCTCTACGAGAATACAGATTTCCTGGAGGAAGTTGTAAATAAAATAAATGAAGCTCAGGTGAAGTGGGAGTTATAGAACGGGAAAAATTCAACAGGCTTTCCAGAAAGGGAAAAAAACCACCAGCCCTAAGGTAATTTACGGAAAAAAATAAAATAAAACAGTTCCACGAAATGCTCCATTATTGTTCAAAATGTATCGGACGTGACTTTCACCCCTGTCACATCCGTTAATGTCGAACGTTCATTCTCGGCACATCGTGGCTTTTCTCTGGAAATTCTACAAAAGGTTTCAGTCATTTCTGTGAAGCCGTTAGTGTTTGAACGTCTGGTTTATTCAGAACGTATTACATTGTATAGGCCTATTACATGTATTTCAACATATGGCTTCTGATCTGCATTGTATTTTTATCTTCGAAAACTATTAAGTTTTGGTGTCAGTTTAATCTCTAATGATGTGTGATGTTTTTGTTATTCTAAACGATTGAAAATTGACTCATAAGACAATACTACGTATTTTACTTTATTTTATCTATTTCAATTTTAAGGGCCTCTTTTAGATTTGATTTAGCCTAAATGAGGTACATAATCTGCGTATTTTAAACCCTTAAAATCCTCTTTTCATGACCTAGAAATCCGATGTCTACTCAACATTAATGTCACCGTATAACGGTGGGGGGTATGCCATGTCATAGTTGAGTTTGGTTTAGTTATCTACATAATCTGAAGATCATATTTGTAACATCTCACCAAGATACAGCACGAGTGACTATATTTGAAATTGTCATACTCTTCCTCAGCTTCTCAACATATGGCAGCTCACAGACCTTCCTCATAATTGGATTTCTACTTAAGGAGAGTTAAAACGCCATGGCCGGCCGCAGTGGCCGAGGGGACTGAGGCGCTTCAGTCACGGTCTGCACGGCCACTACGGTCGGGGATTCGAATCCCCCCTCGGTCATGGACATTTGCGCCGTCCTAGTTCGTAAGTAGTTCATAAGTAGTTTGTAAGTTTAGGGACTGATGACCCCGTAGTTAAGTCCCATAAGCTGTACAAACATTTGAACATTTGAACAAAACGCCATGTCCCGACAATGTTAAATTTAGTGACTTGGCTTTCCTTTATTTCAGGACCCACTGTTGCCAGTGATATGAAACTTTTAGAGGCGATTAAATAATTTTAATTATACATAACATTACGTCCTTCTCTTAGTTCAGGAGACCCAGGATATGTATGTTATTACTCCCTAAATATTTTAATACTCTACTCGAAGTGGTTTCTGTGATTTAGGAGAAAATGCAACCGAAAATGTAAATTTTCAGGAACGGCTTGTAAAGTTTCAAACGAGTGTAAATCAATATATGCATTTTTTTTTAAATTTTAGTCAACCTACACCATACTGCATATCATCCACTTGATATTTTTCCAAATTGTTTCTTCTTTTCTTCTTTCTGGACTCCTTATCTGTCAACTGTGCTGCTTACTCTGCTTGATCGATGTTAACTGTGTCTATCGGTTCGTTCTCTGATGCAGTTTGCTCCAGGATTAATTCTCATATGCTGTAGCACTTTCACCCTGCCAATAATGCTGTTGTTAATAGCAATAGTAGCGTCACTGACCCCTCCCCCTCCCGCAACTTTAGTGTCTCCATTCCAACAAAATCATCTTTCGTATTCACAGAATATAAGACATGAACAAGCCGCGGCGGAGCGGCCGAGCGCATTGACGCGCTATGCTACTGTGCGCGAGGCCCGTCCCCGTCGGGGGTTTGAATCCCCAATCGGGCATAGATGTTTCTGCCGTCTTTGGTATAAGATAGTTCATAAGTAGTTTGTAAGTTTAGTGACTGATGACCCAACAATTAAGTCCCATAAGCTTTACAAACATTTGAATTTTGACATCAACTGCGAATGGGCAAAGCTGAAAATGTGTACCCAGCCGGGGTTCGAACCAGGTCTCCTGCTTTCTGGGCAGTTGCGCTGACCACTACACCACTGGAGCACAATGATCACCGCACCTGCAAGGACTACCTAAGCACGCCTCCCGTCAGACACAAATTCCCAGCTTTAACCTGCCCACAGTACTCAAACTCGTAGTTTTGAAACGAGTTCCTTGAAGAGTAAGGGACGCAAACTTGCCCACCCCTTCCCACTAACGAAAGGATCATTGCCCGTCACCGGCAGGGGAAAGAGTGAGCACGTTTGTGGCCCTTACTCTTGCGGGAATTAGTTTCAAAACTAAGAGTTTGAGTACTGTGGGCAGGGTAAAGCTGGGAATTTGTGTCTGACGGGAGGCGTGCTTAGGCAGTCCTTGCAGGTGCGGTGATCATTCCGTCCCCAGTGGTGTAGTGGTCAGCGCAATTGCCTAGAAAGCAGAAAACCCGGGTTCGAATCCCGGCTGGGTACACATTTTCAGCTTTGCCCATTCGCAGTTTATGTCATAATTTTCTGTGAATATGAAACAATAACAAATGCAGGATCAGAAGTGACGTCTGTTCTTTAGGAACAGACGCCTCATGTATATATAAAAACATGGTAAGCGCGTCGATATAAGATTACCGAACGACTCATTAGGATTTTTACATGCAGACACTTATTCAGTAATTCAGGATATGCCAGGTCTCTGTAAATCGGTTCTATGATATATATGACTGCTGTTGGGATGGAATGTTTGTGGCTCCATGAATGAGTCTTGGCATTGGGTAATTGCACCATGGATTAGGTCCAGGAGGGCAAAGGTATTTCATCAGTTGGCAGTCTGTGATTCATTTTCAACAAATATTCAGTATTATTTCTAATGTCCATCCCATAATACTGTTGTAGTTCATCGATCATTTTGTGTGTGAGGCCTCCCTCAGAAAAACGTTAGTACTTAGACATACATCTCGTGTTCAACCTATGAAACCATACGTCACAGTGCCACCAATACAAACACGTAATTTAACCTTTATAACACTCCTATCCACAGCCTTCTGTATAAGAAATTACATATTTTATTGGCTCTTGAAGTGCATGCACACAAAAATCTTAACATTTTCAATTGGTGTGATTATATTAAAAAAATCTAAGAAATAGTCTTCCATGTGCTAAGATTGTGTACTACGGAACTACTAAAGAGACTGCATACACTACGCTTGTCCGTCTTTTATGGAGTATTGCTGCCCAGTGTGGGATCCTTATCAGGTGGGTTTGGCGGAGGACGTCGGAAGAGTCCAAAAAAGGGCAGCTCGTTTTGTGTTGTCACGATACATGGGAGACAGCGTTACGGAAATGATACAGGATCTGGGACGGGAAACATTACAACAACGGCGCTTATCGCTGCGGCGTGGGCTATTTACGAAACTCCAATCGCCATCATTCTCCTCCGAATGCGAAAATATATTGTTGACTCCCACTTACATAGGTAGAAATGATCATCAGAATAAAATACGAGAAATCAGAGCCCGAACGGAGAGATTCAGGTGTTCATTCTTCCCGCGCGCTATTCGAGAATGGAATGCGAGATAAATAGTATAAAGATGGTTCGATGA
The DNA here is from genome assembly GCA_026315105.1 of Locusta migratoria. NCBI lineage: Eukaryota > Metazoa > Arthropoda > Insecta > Orthoptera > Acrididae > Locusta > Locusta migratoria. The sequence goes on from CM048744.1 coordinate 942,024,326, forward strand.
ACCCTCTGCCAGGCACTGAAATGTGATTAGCAGAGTATCCCATGTAGATTCAGACGTGTTACATTCTTCGTACAGTTAAGAAGCTAGTCTGGGCTGAACCCCTGTAACCGTATCATACGAAATTTAATTTTTTTATAAATTATTTTTGGCAAACAGAGTCGTTATTAAAGTAATGGATATTTAGAAATTCAGTATGAATGATTTATTAAACATTTTTTAGATGATGTACAAGTACTTGAGAATGGAGACAAAAATTTCGCCGAAACTATTTGGACAGTATAAATAAATAGAAACCATAAAAGTAACTTAGCGACTGTGGCCTGTGAGTAAATTACTTAATTGTGTCTGTCATCAACACTACTCAAGTGCTGACCGAACGAGAGGTTTGTAACCTACTTTCTTTGTACACGGATAAACTTCCTCAGGATACTTCGAATGAAACCCAGTCTGGCATCTGCCTGATCCACGACTGAATTTATATGATAAAGGTGAAGCATTGAATTACATTTTTGATGCTTCACCTTTATCTTTAATGTCTTTGACTTGTTTGAGACGAAAAATATTCTCAGGGATTGGAAATTTCTATTTATAATTAATTTATATGGTCGCTCCATTTCCAGCCTCCTCTTATGTCTAATCCCAGATGGAAGTAAGTGCTTCCAATTTTTGTCCTTCTATTGCGTAGTTAAATAAGAAAGTACCTCGATTTGTATGTAAAAGTAGCACTAGAAGCTTTTGAAATGTGGTGCTACAGAAGAATGCTGAAGATTACGCGGGTAAATCGCGTAACTAATGAGGAGGTACTGAACAGAATTGGGGAGAAAAGGAATTTCTGGCATTCCTTGACTAAAAGAAGAGATAGATTGGTACGATACATTCTTAGACATCAAGGAATTGTGAATTTAGCGTTGGAGGGAAGTGTGTGGGGTAAAGACCGCAGAGGAAGACCAAGAGATGGATACAGAAAGCAGATTCAGATAGATGTAAGTTGCCGTTCTTATGTGGAGTTGAAGAGGGTATTGCGGTATTGTGGAGAGCTGCATCAAACCAGTTTCCGGACTGTAGACCATAACAATAACTATGACGTCATTTATATATTTTATAAAAAGGCACGGTCTTATAATACTCTCCTGGGCCATGCCTGAGATCACTTTAAAGTCTGAAGACTTCTCACCGTTGAAAATGACATGTTGGTCTCTGTTAGCTAGGAACGCCTCAGTCCAGTCACACAAATGGCATCTTATTTTATATGCTGGCACCCTTGGCCATGAGGCGTCGGTATCGAACGATATCGAACGGTTTTCGAAAGTCAACGAAGCATCGCTCGGGTGAAACTTAGCTTATCATTTTCTTAGATGACATTCTGCATTACACAGATGAAGGGAAAGGGGCAGACTTTTATGTTCCGAACTGCGTTTGACGCGATGCAGCACTGCAGAATGCATATGAAATAGGTTTCCAGATATGTGAGCAAGGAACAGAACCAAGTTCGTTGTCCTCGATGGCATGTGTTCATCAGAGACAGTGGTATAGTCAGGAGTTCCCAAGGAAGTATGAAAGAACCGTTATTATTTCCAATCTACATAAATGATCAGACGTTTGCAGGTAGCAGAAATCTGCGACTGTTTGCTGAAGGTGTCTTCATTGATTTTAGTAGGGTAGAGGATGATTTGCACAAAATTTCTAGTTGGTGTGAAGAATGGCAGCTGAAATACATATGAATAATGTTGTCTGCACGTCGAAGAACTAACAAGGTGGTGTTGACTCTCTTTAGAATAGGGGAAATGTTGATACCGAAACTGACACAATTTATCACGGTACGATTAACTAATCTGCAGTCCCAAAGCGCCCATTTGCAATATTTAAAAAAAATTAAATAACTAAAAAAAGATAAGATTGTCGCTTTGTTTAGACACTGCCAACCAAGAAACGATCCAGACCCAAAATAAATATGGCGTTTGTTTTTTAACACTTAGATATTGGACTAAAGAGTAGTACATACCATCTCAAAACTGTGACAGGAAATAAATTACAAAATCTTTCGTATTCCTGTTATAAAGATACAGAAAAAACTGAAACTGAGGCAATAATTGGTTTCGTAGTTCTGTGTTCGATTTTTAAGTCTGGACGTGAAAACTTGCTATCACTTTTCGCAAATGATTGTACTTGACGTCCCATTTTTCGTGTAACTATCTCTCTAAAACGATGCGAAATTTTACTTGTGGCTCTGAGATTTGATGATGCATCTAAAACGGAAAATAGAAGATCCTGTTGCAGTTGTGTCCATTATTTTCAGAATCCTTATTTCTAATTGTGAGAAGGTACTGTACATTCCATTAGGTCTCATACAGTCTAATGCCATGAGACGCCGATTCAAAATATTTATGCCAAAGAAACAATCTAAAGATGCCCTAAAATTCATATGCCACAGATGCACAATACTTACATTAGTGTGGGGAAAGATAGTGATGGAGCAACACTATTCGAGGAAGAGAAAAAGTTCCAAAACGCAAAACAGTCGGTGATCGTCTTTCCAAAAGCATATAAGGGAAAAAGAGGAATACCACAGCAGACAGCTGGTTTTTATCCATTGAACTGTGTAAGTTGACATATGTTGGAACTCTACAATCCAACAAAAGAGAAATTCCAATAGAATTTCTCCCCAACCCTAAGAATGAAGTGGTTCCAGTATTTATGGTTTTACTAGAGATCCTACACCATTGTTAAAAAAGAAAAAAATCCTAATGCACTTTTAGGGTTTTCTTCAATGCATCACTCTGCGTACACTGATAAAAGTAGCAACAAACCAGAAATTATCAGTTTCTATAACACCACTAAATCTGGCGTAGACGCTCTGGACATACGTATAGGAACTATTCAGTTAACCGGAGAACGAGGAGATGGCCATTGGCAGTATTTTAGTTTCTAATATCTCTGAGTTGCGCAGATGCCTACCTTATGTATCTTCATAAAATTCCGATGTCAAGATTTGAGTTTATGAAGAGCATTGGGATGAACGTAATCAGAAGTCGTATGCAGGGAACGCTCCAGATGCCAAAGTTACCAGATGTCCTCAGGAAAATTATTTCAGGTATTTTAGGAAGCAATGTGAATCCAAGAAAAAAAAAGCCTGTTGTCATTGTCTCTACAGATTGAACAGAATAACGGTATACAAGTGTGTGAAATGTGATAATTACTTACAGTGCTCTATAAAAATATGTAAAAAGTGTCTAGAAAATTTATAATTTTTCTTTTCTTTGCATGTACAAGATATTTGAGAAAAACATGTCAAGTTTAGAAACTATTTAATTTGAAGTACTAATATTAATCTTTGTGAACTTTTCAAAGGAAGAATATACATTAAAAATTATTTCATGCAAAAACTAATACTTAGTTTAATAACTTTTTCGTGATGTATTGTAAAATGTGGTTGAAAGATAATAAAATATTGGTATTAATTTTTCATCAAATTTTTATATTGTTATTTATTTTTTATTTTCTCTACATTGGAAAGTCTTTGAAAAAATTGATCATCTTAGTCTTTCAGGCGTATATTACCGTAAACGCTAACTTTTCGCATGTTACCAACTGACGGCTACTAGTACATTAAAAAAGATTTTTTCCAAGGAGTGACAGTCGCTTTTGAATATATTGTGTGTTTCGTAAATATATCTATAAATCAACTGCTCTCCTTACAGTCAATATGCCGGATTCTAATAAAACATTTAAGTTATCAAAACATCAAAAAGTTTCTAAATAACATTTAAATATATGTATAAATGTATGTTGTTTTGGTCTTCAGTCCGGAGACTGGTTTGCTGCAGCTCTCCACAATACCCTATCCTGAGCAAGCCTCTTTAACATCACATAAGAACGGAAATCTACATGTGTCTGAATCTGCTTACTGTACCCATCTCTTGGTCTTCCTCTGCGGTTTTTATCCCACACACTTCCCTCCAACGCTAAATTCACAATTCTTGATGTTTAAGAATGTGTCCTACCAATCGATACCTTCTTTTAGTCAAGGTATGCCAGAAATTTCTTTTCTTTCCAATTATGTTCATTACCTCCTCATTAGTGCGACTCCGTAGCACAGTGGTAGAGTGTCAGACTACGAATCCGAAGGTCGCGGGTTCGATCCCCGCCAGGTCCTAGGAGTTTTATCTGTCACTTTCCACTTCTTTCACATCTGGCAGTGTCGCTAATGTGAAAAATGCCGAGTAGCACCGTGGTTCGGAACCCACGTTAAATTGTAGGTCCCCCTATAACTTGCTGGGTAAGTCAGTTCGAAGGTCGGAGGAAGGCATCGGCATACCACCTCCAAACAGGACCATGCCTAGTAAAGCACTGTGGTGTTCAAACCAATCTTCCGATTGTTGACTGCTTTACCTTTACCTCCTCATTAATTACACGATCCACTCACCGAATCTTCAGCATTCTTCTGTAGCACCACATTTCAAAAGCCTCTATTCTCTTCCTGTCCGCACTGTTTATCGTCCATGTTTCACTCCCATCAAAGGCAACACTCCACACAAATGCCTTCAGAAATGACTTCCTTAGGCTTAAATCAACATTCGATGTTAACAAATTTCTCTTTTTCAAGAACGCTTTTCTACACATTGTCATTTTAATAACTATCCAAAAGTATCTCAGTTACCCATTGCTAACAAAGTTTAGTCTTCAAAACTGAATAACATAGAATAACTGGCTAAAATATTGAGTATTATCAAATGTATGGTAAAGTGGACATTTAATTAAAATTCATTGTTGCAGAAAGTGTATTGTGTGGTAAAGGAACGAATTACATTAGACGATAAAAAACTACACACAAATCTTCCTCAAGGACGACATTATAATCTAGGTACGCTAAGCCGTTTTTCTCTAGCTAATCCACCGCCGGTGCTGCTAGAAACCTTGCTGCTTTTATTTGGCGCTCTCGAGCGGCAGCACTTGTCTCGCGGATCGTTTTTATTGAGGTGACCTCTGACGCCCGTTACGTGCAGCTTAACGTCTCTGTAATTAGCCGGATGTCCTACAGACTGCCATTAGGTTCCTTATCCATCTAACATTAAAAGGTTGCCGAGTGCGTATTTGGAAGCAACTGATTTGTAATCAGCGTGACAACGTATTATCTGGGTCTCGATGTAAATTAGGAAAGTAAAAGCAGTATTTTCGAATCGAACGAACATGTAAATACGCCCATTTGCCTGTGCGTCGTGACTCGTGCTCGTTGCTTTGTTGCGATTTTCCCTTAATAAGACGTACATACACTCAGCGAGGGGACCGCCGCGTTGCTCCCGTTCGTAATGGCCTGCTGCACGTTGTCAACTAGCTCGCTCGCCTTGGACGTGTACGCATTTTGGCCTCTCTGAAAATGGATGCTGATAAGGGCATGCATTTTGTGCATTTCGGCTCAAAACACTGAACTTTGTTGTTGAGGAGGGGAGGGACATAAGGCAACGGTAGTATTATTTAAAATTGAAGAAAAAAAAAATCTCGGAAAAAGTGATGAAACTGAAACGGTGACTGGATTGTTAAATTTTAAGCGCATTTATTTTCAATTAAAGATTGAACTTACCAGTAACAAATGCCTGCGAGTATAACAGGTTATAGTAATACATTAACGAAATTTTTTTAATAACTTGTGCGATGCTTGTCGCTGACTTCTGCCCTCTCTCTGCCAGCGTATCGATAAACATTTGATATTTGTCACGTTCAACTTTTTTTGCAACAAGCTGAAGGGAGAGAGCGGACTTGTTCGTCACTTACTGTCTTCTCCTCGACGTATTAGGACGTGTTCCAGGATTTTGCCTTATTATTGTGTGAGCTTAGTTTCTTTTATTATTAACCCATTTCTTCCCAGTGTTGCGTACACGCAACACAAAATTTAGCTTTACAAAATGCAGTCGAAATTGACTTATTGTAGAAAACTCACCACACATGTGTTAAAAGGCATTCACTAGCTCTCTGTATAAGTTTCACAATTACCTTAACACTTCGTAAAAATATGCAAGATTTACAAACGTCAGACGATCTACATACATAAAAAGTGACAACTTCAGCTTCACACAGAGTGTTTTTCAATATTTCATGAGTGATACCATCAATGTAAGTCAGAGTTATCATATAATAGACAATATTGCACAGTTTGAACAAATAGAAGAATGTGATCACAAAAAGTAATTTTTTTTATTTTTTTTACTAGGAAACAGCGCAACATTATGGGTGGTGCAAATTACAACACATACTGCTAGTTTGTAATATTTGTAATGTTATTTCAATAATTTTGAAGAGAACCTGATGACTAAATATAACACTTTTTCACAATTTCTATTTTTGGGAAGAAATAGGTTAATTTCAATAAACCCTCACAGTTAATTTGAAATATCTTACTTACTTACAATCCCTTCTCCATTCTCACTAATTTTAAAGTAATTTATTTTCAGCAGATCCAGTACTTCATAAAGTGATGCTCGGAATTGTTGCGATTTGTTTCGCGATTGTACTAAAACATTCTCTGTGCAACTATTATTTATTTCCTGTCTATGAATGGTTTATTACATTTTAATGCCTGTAGAAAAATCTTCGCGATGTTTATGTAGTCCAATAATTTTGAAATTTTTGGCGACTATCGTGATTAATTTTCAACACGGTCATAGAACACTAGTAAACGAAACGCACAATCCCCGCATCAAATTTATCGAAGTAATATTCCAGTCATCTCAGCTAGAATCACTACAGAATATGACCGAAATATTAGTACAAGCTCTCAATGAGGTAAAATTTAGATTCCGCCGACTTCTTCTGTAATGTTGCTTTCCGCTACCGAAGTCACGACCGCTACCATTTAATGGCGGAATCCAATAATTTGTTTAAATTGTCCCTTCCTTGACAAAATTGCTCCGTATTTTCATTTAAACATATTTCAATACCTGGTAAAAGTTCATTTGCGGTCCCCAACCTCAACTTTAATACGCAACACCCATTTTCATACGAAAGCAGCATTACAAGGTGACTGTAAAATATTTTTGTTTGCTGATGTTACCAGCTAGGTAGCGAAGGATGTTGCTTGTAACATTGACACAGTATCAAATAATGCAGTTCAAGAGATAAGTTCATGGCTTATAGAAAACAAGTTGACTTTAAATCACAGTAAAACTCAGTTTTTACAATTTCTAACACGTAATTTGACGAAAGCTGACATTTTGATTACACATTATGGTCATATGATAAGTGAGACTGAACGTGTTCAAATTTCTAGGTATTCAGATATATAGTAAGCTGTCGTGGAAAGCCCATGTTCAGGATCTTGTTCCAAACTAAATTCAGCTATATTTACCGTTAGAACAATATCTGAAATAAGTGGTTTTTCAACACGAAAAGTAGTCTATTTACGCTCACTTTCACTCACTTATGACGTACGGCATTACTTTTTGGGCTATCTCGCCTGATGCAAAAAGGATATTTCTGGCTCAAAAACGGGCGTTTCGAGCAATATGTGGTGTACGTTCACGAACGTCATGTCGGCCTCTTTTCAGTAGTCTGTGAATTTTGACACTGGCCCCACAATACGTTTTTTCTTTAATGTCGTTTGTTGTTAATAATATCAGCTTATTCCCACGAGTTATTAGCTTTCACTCGGTGAATACTAGACAGAAGTCGAATCTACATTTGCATCACACCACCTTGACACTTGTGCAGAAAGGTGTACAGTATTCTGCAGCATATATTTTCAATAAGCTGCCACAAGAACTAAAGAATTTTAGCACTAACCCACACGCTTTCAAATATAGAAGAGTTACCTCATGGCTCACTCCTTTTATTCTGTCGAAGAACTCCTAGAAAAGTTAAATAATTAAACTAATTCATTGATTCTTTTCACTTTGTCTTAAGATTGTCGTGTGCATAGGACTACTTAAAAATTTTCTATTACTATTCTTGTGTAAAAATTCATGTATTGACTTGTTCCATGACCATGGACTCTTACTGTTCAATTAGGTTCTATGGAACAGAAAATCATAAATTTTACCTGAAAATGGTTGTAGAGATATACTACACCGTCTGCTTTCCTTGAAAGCTTTCCATGCACAGCCGTTGCGTACGTGCGCTAGCCATAGCCATATCCGTAAAGGCTTTGTTGTATCCGTAAATGCCTCTCGGAATAAATGATTTTATCAGAAATTACCGTTTTGTAAACTGGTGGGTCTAATCTAATCCTTACTTTATCCACTTATTAGTACCAAATGTTGCCAAGATCTCTATTTTATTGTCTGGATGGCTAATTTCGGTAATACACAGTTACCATCATTGGATCATGGTTGTCACGTTGAACTAGAATCTACGCTTACAAGCACCACTAGCTGCATTAATGTGGCAGACTATGACGATCTTTTTGTGGTTGCCCTTGATGGGAAAATAAGAGTGCTTTCATTAATTGTCAAAAATGTTGTGTCTGAAATCGATGATCCGATGATGGTAACTGTGTATTACCGAAACTAGTCATCCAGACAATAAAACAGCGATTTTTGAAACATATGGCACTAATTACTTAAGATCGCCCCTTAAAACATGATAAAATTAATTATCCTTTTCTGTTGCGTATATTAATTAGTTTCATTACCTTCCTAGTATCTATAATTCTTATATAATGTATTTGTATATATCATTTAATTGGGTTGCAATGCTGTTTTTGCTAACCATGGTTCTTCGTTACCACAAAAAAAGGTTGAAGAAATAAAGTGTGTAGCTACTACTATTACTTACTTCACATGGTAATGTAGCCGGCCGCGGTGGCCGAGGTGACTGAGGCGCTCCAGTCGCGGTCAGCACGGCCACTACGGTCGGGGGTTCGAATCCCCCCTCGGGCATGGATATTTGTGCCGTCCTAGTTCGTAAGTAGTTTGTAAGTTTAGGGACTGATGACCCCGTAGTTAAGTCCCATAAGCTTAACAAACATTTGAACATGGTAATGTAACGCACAGACTTTTTGAGGGTACACAATACTTCGCCCCAACGGCTGTGCCATAAGAAAGGAATCAGAGCAAAATAATTATTCCGACCACGGATTCGAGTTGCCAGTAAAATTACAAACTCCCCGATACCAATAACGGACCGGACGGATCCTTAATTAAAATGTAGCAAAATTAAAACTATTAATTTAGGACGGTTTATTAATTTTCACCAAACCAGGAGAATCACGGAATGATTGCTTACTTAGAGGACAATCGAAGGGACAGAGTAATTTCTACATTACCCGTTTTGTTAATCTAGAAATTGCTCAAAATGAAGAATTTCCAGTAGCCGTTAAATTTAAAAGCAACCGGAAGCGACGTCGTTGCGGAGGCATACCAGCTTTGTCCCGCGCTCCAAACAGGTGTCCTTGCCTGAGTGTCCGAGACACAGTGCCGCCCGCAAGGGCTAAGCTCCGCCAACGGTTTCTCTTCCCTACCTGTAAGGTTGGCTACAGGGACTACTTTTGAACAGCGGAAGCCGTGCCCGGCGAAGAGACACGCACCGCCATTCGGTTGCAGAGCTTCGAAGTATCCACCTCGCGGTCAGTCTAGGGCGGAAGTTACCGCCGTATTAGGAAAGTGTGACTTTGAGGACCGTCCACGTTTGTTACAATGATGGGCGAGTGGAAGCATCCGGTAAACTTACAATTTAGTTTATAGTGAGGTAAGCTTGGCCGTTTGGCCCCTGCTCTGATGTTAGTATCACGACTTAATGACTAACAATATTCTCTCTGATTCAACCACTCTCCGCTCTCTCTAGAGACTGCAAATGTATCTGTATAAAATGTGCTTATTTCATGACTATTGTTAGTAGTTCCTTGATCTACAGCAAGATGGTTTCGTGGCAAAATAGTCTTATTTGTGAAATAATATTAAACATGCATCAGGGCTACCTCAAATTCGTCAAATCTTTATGAATACAGATTTCACCACAATTCTGCCTATTTGTTCTGTAACTTTCCCACAGTCCTCTTTTCAATTAATGAATCATCAATAAGGCGACGAAACACCTGCCAAGAGAAGAAGTCCGACGCCTTTACGGTCCAAGGACAGCAGATCAACAGGTGAGTGAAAATTCCTGTCTGAGAGAAAAGGCGATAGGCAGCAACCCTTCTTGCTTAATTTTCTTTCGAAAACCTTCACCAATTACAGTACGTACTCTCCAAAACCTCTACCATTCTGTTAAGTTCCAGAAGTCCAGCTGATCCCTGAAGTAGACGCTGTCCTTTTGTATCAGTTTTCGTTAACGATATCTTCTGATACACTGTCCGCCTCAATACGTCGATAGCGTCGTTGACAACCATGAATTGGGGGCTCGGGTTCGATTTCCGACAGAGGACTGACTGTTGTGTATAGTCATCATCATCGACCCCAAGTCGCCGACGACCGATGACCACTGCATTAGATGCCATAGCTTTACAAATATTTGAACATTTACTTTTAACAAGAAGACCGAACATAGGATAGGGACTTCCCGGCCAATAAATGCCGTGAGATCATCATCTTACTGAAACACCATTGTCAGCCGATTTCTTTCCTTTCCGCATTCTTAAATGCAATAAGGAAATGTAATTATTAGAATTTAGATCAAAACAATAACACTTTTTCCATATCAGATAACGATTAATTTTACTTAATCAATACGAATACGTAAAGCTTAGAACATAAATCACTATAACATGATACCCTACCGCGCTGTTTCGTATATTCAACATTTTATAGCATTTTACATATTTTTATACGTATCTACTACTGCCTAAGATATGATAGAATACAAACAGTCACAGGAAATGTTATTTATTACATATAGTCAACACTATTGCTTCTAGAAGTAATATCTCTCAGATACTTTGATTCTCGTATTGTTTACAAATGTCTTTTATTTTCATACCCCTTGTTTTATACCATCCATGAGACCTTATAACATTGCTTCAATGCTGATTGTTGGGTCATTTGTAATTGTTCCTTATATTTTATACTAGCTTAATTCCCGCTGCTTCGCACGCGTAGACTGGATGGCCTCCATTGGTTATTTCTATTTATGAATTTTCATAGATTTAGCTGTAAAAATGCTTTCCTAATCAAGTATTTTGCTACAACTTGCCATCCCCTATTGCACCATTGATGGCAGAATTCAAAACATCACGAAACACATTTTTTTAAATTCTAACCAAGCTTCCAAATCCAAATTCTCGCATTTGCAGCATCAAAATAGTCTTTTTAGCAACCTTAAAAATTTTCCATTTCGCCCGGTTAATGGTTGAATTTCCAAAAATATCGAAATATGTGTTTTCAAAATTCCAATCAAAAAGTGTAAATCCGAAGTTTTGTATTTCTTGCTTCAAAATTGCCTTAATTGCACCGTCTTTTCAGAAAACCGTTCATCCCTATTTCATCCCCTTAGGGATGGGAATATCGAAGAATAGCTGATGCCTACAGTGTAAGATAAGCAATGTCTACAAATTTCAAGTTTCTATCGTCTGTAGATTCACTTTTCAGCGCCGTATTCTGTCTTTTAGAAACAGATCGAGAAAGCGAAATTTCTTTCTTACTCTTTCTTGATAGTTTTACATTTCTAACTGCAATATGCATTTATTTTTCTTTATTCTTACGGATGTTGCAGAAAAACAACTGAAGAATGTGCATCACGTTTAGCTGTGTGTAACCTCTTTGCTTATTGTAGTGTCAAAAGTAATCGCCGGTCTTCACTCCGAATTTTATAAAAGCTGACGCTTTTCAACCACAATATCTTCCACACTCTTTTAGCTATCGACACGTAGCTGCTATGGTGTACAACGGGAGATTTGTACCACAACAACACAGAGAGATTGTTCGTCTCCATTGTGTAGTTTATTCTGTTGAGCAAAATATTGACACAAACACGTAGAATTTTACATAAGTCGTTAACTTTCACCCATCCCCTTATAGTTATCAACCCTCTATCATAGTGCACAATGGGAGAATGATTCCTACTAGCACAAAGAAACACTATTCGTTTGCAATGTGTAGTTTTGTCTGCAGAGTGAAATACTGCCGGCCGCGGTGGCCGAGGGGACTGAGGCGCTTCAGGCACGGTCTGCACGGCCACTACGGTCGGGGGTTCGAATCCCCCCTAGAGCATGGATATTTGTGCCGTCCTTAGTGTTAGCTAGTTCATAAGTAGTTTGTAAGTTTAGGGACTGATGACCCCGTAGTTAAGTCCCATAAGATTTACAGACATTTGAACATTTGAGTGAAATACCTGGTGATCAAAAAGTCAGTATAAATTTGAAAACTTAATAAATCACATAATAATGTAGATAGAGAGGTAAAAATTGACACACATGCTTGGTATGGCATGGGGTTTTACTAGAAAAAAAAAGTTCAAAATATGTCCGACAGAAGGCGCTTCATCTAATCAGAAAAGCAATAATTAGCATAACAAATTAAGACAAAGCAAAGATGACGTACTATATAGGAAATGCTCAATATGTTCACCATCATTCCTCAACAATAACTGTAGTCGATGAATAATGGTGTGAATAGCACTCAAAAGCATGTCCGGATATGGTGAGGCATTGGCGTCAGTTGTTGTCTTTCAGCATCCCTACAGATGTCTGTCGATCACGATACACTTGCGACTTCAGGTAACCCCAAAGCCAATAATCGCACGGACTGAGGTCTGGGGACCTGGGAGGCCAAAGTGGCGACTGATCAGACGATCATCACCAAATGACGCGCGCGAGAAAACATTTTTTTTTTCTAATAAAACTCCATGTCATTTCAAGGGTGTGTGTCAATTTTTACTTCTCCATCTACATTATTCCGTGATTTATTGAGTTTTCAAAGTTATGCTGACTTTTTGATCACCCGGTATATTAAGATTAGATGAGATACGTAGAACATGATGTTATAGATGTAGCTTTATCTATATAGGGTCTCAAGATGGTATTAGTGTAATACCGAAACCGGTCCTACAGGAAAACATAAACTTTACATTAATTTCTTGGAATTATATTAAGGAAGTTTGTATTTATTTCCAGAAGGCTTTAGACACCGTACCTCAAAAAAGGCTTTTAATGAAATTGCGTGGTTATGGTATATCGCTCCAAATTTGCAACTGGATAGAGGATTTCCTGTCAGAGAGGACACAGTTCGTAGTAAACGATGGTAAGGCATCAACTAAAACAAAGGTGATATCGGGAGTTCAACAAAGTAGTGTTATTGGTCCTCTGCTGTTCCTTACTTACATAAACGATTTAGGGGAAAATCTAAGTAGCTCTCTTATGTCGTTTGCAGATGACGCCGTCATTTACCGTCTAGTAAAATCATCTGAAGATCAAATCCAAGTGCAGAACGATCTGAATAAGATATTACTATGGTGTAAAATTGGCAGTTGACTGTAAATAATGAGAAGTATGAAGTTTTCCACATGAGTACGAAAAGAAATCCGTTAAACTTTGTTTACAAGATAAAACAATCAAATGTGCAGGCCTTAAAATCCAGAAAATACCTAAGAATTACTATTACTTCAGGCTTAAATTGGAAAGAACACATAGATAGTGTCTTGGAAAAGGCGAACCATAGACTGCGTTTTATTGGCAGAGTCCTTGCTATTGAATTTCCGGGTTATGTGCTCGTGGTCGAAAAAACGTATCTGCTCCTGACGGTAAATTACTGTTCAAAGGTTTACTGTGGCACAGAACTCTAGTGGTTTAGATTCGAATTGCATAGGGTTCTGTGGCCATGAAAAGGTAAACAAAAAGACAGCAACAAAACACAATGATGGAAGATCACCGTTTCTGTCCCCTTCATTAAAACAGTTACGGATCAGATAGGAAAGATTTTACGTAAACACGATATCAGACCGGTTTTTAAACCAACAAAAAAGATAAGTCAGGCACTCCGATCTGTAAAGGACAAATGCCCTCCACTATCATCCAGTGGGGTGTACAAAATTCCGTGTTCTTGCGGAAAAGTGTATATTGGTACTACGAAAAGGAGTGTGAATACAAGTCTGAAAGAACACAAAAGTCTTTGCCGACTGGGTAGATTTGAGAAATCAGCTGTAGCTGAACATGTTTTCCAATCAGAATCATGAAGTGAAGTTTTCCGAAACGGAAATTTTATCTACAACGACGAACTATTATCCATGACTGTACAGAGAAGCAATCGAAATATACAAACATGGGGATAATTTTAATAGAAATGAAGAAGCAATGAAACTTAATGTCATATGGACTGTGGCTCTTCAGAGTAGGTAGTTACGCTTTTATCTTTGACCATCGACTATCGAAAGTTACGTTTTATCTTTGACAAGGCTTATCTCTGCTGCGCACGTGAACACTTGACCACGCCCCCTTTTGCACAGTATTTATACCGCTCTCCGACGCCCGGCTCATCAGTCGGCAAGACTCACCGCTACCTCACCGCTACCAGTAGCACCTCTGAGGATGTCCAGCGCAGCTCTGGACGAAACGTCAGGAGCAGATACGTTTCTTCGACCACGGCCACATAACCCGGAAGATTCAACAGCAATTATATTGTTGACTCCCATTTACATAGGTAGAAATGATCATCAGAATAAAATACGAGAAATTAGAGATTCAGTGGAGAGATTCAGGTGGTCATTCTTCCCGCACGCTATTCGAGAATGGAATGGGAGATAAATAGTACAACGGTGAAACTTCCTGGCAGATTAAAATTGTGTGCCGGAACCGGGACTCGAACCTGGGACCTTTGCCTTTCGCGGGCAAGCGCACTACCGACTGTGCTATCCCGACACGACTCACGATGCCGCCTCACAACTTTACTTCCGCCAGTACCTCGCCTCCTACTTTCCAAACTTCACAGAAGCTCTCTTGCAAACACGCAAGACAAGCACTCCTGGAAGAAAGGATATGGTGGAGACATGGCTTAGCCACAGCCTAAGGGATGTTTCCAGAATGAAACTTTCACTCTGCAGCGGAGTGTGCGCTGATATGAAACTTCCTGGCAGATTAAAATTGTGTGCCGGAACCGGGACTCGAACCTGGGACCTTTGCCTTTCGCGGGCAAGCGCACTACCGACTGTGCTATCCCGACACGACTCACGATGCCGCCTCACAACTTTACAACGGTGGTTCTATGAACCCTCTACCAGGCACTTAAATCTGACTTACAGAGTATCCCATGTATATTTAGATGTAGATGTAGATACACATTGGTCGAAATTAAGCATGCTTTTAAGTTCGTTCTTTGTGCCTAACCTGATAGGGCAGTTAGTTAAAATAGTGTTATTTACACGTACAACTTTAGAGATGGTCAACGTCTAACAGGGTAGGGATATTCTTCAAACGTGCACAAAAAGTGCCCCGCCGGTTAGGAGTGGGCCCAGCGCAGTGTGAGGGCGCGTGCACGGCACGTGTGACGCGCTTCGTTTGCGATTCCCGCGGTGCGGCCGCGTGGGCGTCGGCCGACAGGTGACACGATCTGCCGATTACGGCCGGCGCGGCGCAGCGCGGGACAGAATAATGAGCCGCGACACCGCGGCAGCAGCCGCGTGGCCACGGCGTTCTGCCGGCTCATTTTACAGAGCCAGCTGCCGTTTGCTTGTGTAGGATACGTGGCAAGCGCAGGTAACTTTAAGAACTACCACACAGTCAGCATAACATCTCAGCCGCGGTGGAGTAGCCGAGATGTCTAAAGCGTCTTGCTGCGGAGCGCGCGGTTGCTCGCCGTGGAGGTTCGAGTCCTCCCTGGGGCATGGGTGTGTGTGTTGTCCTTAGGTTAGTTTACCTAGGTTTAAGTAGTTTGTAAGCTACGGACTGATGACCACGCAGTTTGGTCCGATAGATTCACAAACATTTGAACTTTTTTTTTAACATAACATCTCATCTATCAGACAACTTGTTGTTGTTGTTGTTGTTGTGGTCTTCACTGGTTTGATGCAGCTCTCCACGCTAACCTGTCCTGTGCAATTCTCTTCATCTGAGGATACGTTCGACAACCTACATCCCTTTGCCGCTGCTTACTGTATTGAATAAGATATCTGTATGGTGTAAGAATTGGCAATTGACTCTAAATAATGAGAAGTGTGAAGTCGTCCTAATGAGTACGAAAAGAAATCCGTTAAACTTTGTTTACATGATAAAGCAATCAAATGTAAAGGCTGTAAACTCCACAAAATACCTAGGAATTACAATTACTTCTGACTTAAATTGGAAAGAACACGTAGAAAGTGTAGTGGTAAAGGCGCACCAGAGACTGCGTTTATTGGCAGAACCCTGAAAAGGTGCAACAGAACTACTAAAGAATTTGCGTAAACTACGCTTGTCCGTTCTTTTATGAAATATTGCTGCGCAGTGTGGGATCCTTATCAAGTGGGTTTGACGGAGGACATCGAAAGAGTTCAAAGAAGGGCAGCTCGTTTCGTATTGTCATGATACAGGATCTGGGATGGGAATCATTACAACAACGACGCTTATCGCTGCGGCGTGGGCTGCTTACGAAACTAAAATCGCCAACATTCTCCTCCGAATGCGAAAATATATTGTTGACTCCCACTTACATAGTTAGAAATGATCATCAGAATAAAATACGAGAAATCAGAGCCCGAACGGAGAGATTCAGGTGTTAATTCTTCCTGCGCGCTATTCGAGAATGGAATGGGAGATAAAATAGTATAACGGTGGTTCGATGAACCCTCTGCCAGGCACATGTGATGTAGATGTAGATGTCCCTTCATCTACGATTTTCACCCCCACACGTCCTTCTATTGCTACATTGATGATTCCTTGATGTCTCAGAATGTGTCCCACCAACCTATCTCTTCTCTGAGAATACACCAGAAACACCTTTTCTCCCCAATTCTGTTGAGCACCTCCTCATTATATACGTGATCTACCCATTTAATTTTTATTATTCGTCTGTAGCACCGCATTTCAAAAGCTACTGAACTCCTTATCGTCCACGTTCCACTTCCATGCAATGCTACTCTCCATGCAAATGCTTTCAGAAACGACTTCCTAACATTTAAATTAATAGTGGATGTTAACATGTTTCGTTTCTTTAAAAACGCTTTTCTTCCCAAAGCCATTCTGCATTATATATCTTCTTTACTTCGGAACTTAGAAGTTATCTTGCTACCCAAGTAACAAAACTCATACTACTTTGTGAACTACCACACAGTCAGCATAACATCTCATCTATCAGGTATCTTGTTGTTGTTGTTGTTGTGGTGGTCTTCAGTCCGCACACTGGTTTAATGCAGCTCTCAACGCTAACCCGTCCTGTGCAAGTCTCTTCATCAGAGAATACGTTCGGCAACCTACATCCTTTTGAATCTGCGTACTGTATTCGTCCCTCGGTCACCCTCTACGAGTTTTACCCCACACGCTTCCTTCTAATGCTAATTTGACGATTCCTTGATGTCTCAGAATGTGTCCCACCAACCTATCTCTTCTCTTAGTCAGAATACGCCAGAAACTCCTTTTCTACCCAATTCTGTTGAGCACCTCCTCATTATATACGTGATCTATCCATTTAATTTTCATCATTTGTCTGTAGCACCACATTTCAAAAGGTTCTATCATCTTTTTATCTGCAGTGGTTTTAATAAAATTGCATGGTCACGGTATATCGCCCCAAATTTGCGACTGGATAGGGGATTTCCTCTCAGAGAGGACACAGTTCGTAGTAATCGATGGTAAGGCATCGACTAAAACAGAGGTGATTTCAGGAGTTCCACAGAGTAGTGTTATTGGTCCTCTGCTGTTCCTTATTTACATAAACGATTTAGGGGAAAATCTAAGTAGCTCTCTGAGGTTGTTTGCAGATAACGCCGTCATGTAACGTCTAGTAAAATC
Organism: Locusta migratoria; assembly: GCA_026315105.1. Taxonomy (NCBI): domain Eukaryota; kingdom Metazoa; phylum Arthropoda; class Insecta; order Orthoptera; family Acrididae; genus Locusta; species Locusta migratoria. The sequence goes on from CM048744.1 coordinate 942,042,162, forward strand.
ATCTGAAGATCAAAACCAACTGCAGAACGATCTGAATATCTGTATGGTTTAAAAATTGGCAGTTGACTCTAAATAATGAGAAGTTTGAAGCCGTCCGCATAAGTACGAAAAGAAATCCGTTAAACTTTGTTTACATGATAAGTCAATCAGATGTGAAGGCCCTAAACTACACAAAATACCTAGGAATTACAATTACTTCTGACTTAAATTGGAAAGAACACGTAGATAATGTCGTGGGGAAAGGCGAACCAGAGACTGCGTTTTATTGGCAGAACCCTTAAAAGATGCAACAGAACTACTAAAGAAACTGCATACACTACGCTTGTCCGTCCTTATTTGCTGCCCAATGTGGGATCCTTATCAGGTGGGTTTGACGGAGGACATCGAAAGAGTACAAAGAAGGGCAGCTCGTTTCGTATTGTCACGATACAGGGGAGACAGCGTTACAGACAGTTGGGTTGGGAACCTACTTACGAAACTCCAATCGCCAACATTCTCCTCCGAATGCGAAAATATATTGTTAACTCCCACTTACATTGGTAGAATGATCATCAGAATAAAATTGTGTGCCGGAACCGGGACTCGAACCTGGGACCTTTGCCTTTCGCGGGCAAGCGCACTACCGCCAGTACCTCGCCTCCTACTTTCATATCAGAGCACACTCCGCTGCAGAGTGGATGTTTCATTCTGAAGACTGAGTACTATTTGTTGTGAAATTTGTCTGCTTATAGTTAGGTGCCAGTTGTGTTTCGTATGTGTGTTGCTCAGTTTAATGACTACTAGTGAGTGCCGCTATAGCTACTTCCGTTTGAATTGAGGATTGCATTTTCTCTTTCTTTTGCTTGACTGGTGTTTTACATTCAGTGTAACCAACAACTATTTCTTTTATGTCCTATTGGGCCGGCGACTACCAAAATTTCATAGTAGTACAATTGACTTTTAGTTTAAACAGTGTTAAATCCAATTCCTGTGACTTTATGGTGTTTATTTTCCGAATATTACATATCTGAGGAAACGAAGTGGAACCTCTTATGCCTTATCGTACACACGGTCATTTTAAATCCTCGTAGAGGGGCACACTACAACTATGTAAGTTTTGTGAAGTAGGAGCTGCACGGTAGACGAAATTTTCTGTTACCTTCATTGTATAATTGACCTGCACTGACATTTCTCCAAACTGATATTCCCCAAGATCGGATTCCACCATTTTTTTCCATTCGTCTGTAAATTATTCGCGTCAGTATTTTCCAACATCAGACATCTACGAAGTCGTTTTTTTCTATATCTACATCTACATCGATACTCTGCAAGTCACATTGAAGGGCATGGCGGAGGGTTCATCGTACCACATTTATGATATGTCTCTATTCTCTAAAAGGTCGCGGTAAAAGAAAGCCAAAATATTTCTGTTTTCGATCTGATTCCAATTCAAATGTTCAAATGTTAGTGAAGCTTATGGGACTTAACTGCGGGGTCATTAGTCACTAAACTTACAAACTACTTACAAACTATCTTATACTAAACAGACGACACAAACATCCGTGGGGGGGGGGGGATTCGGACCCCCAACGGGGAACGGCCTCGCGCATCGCAGCATAGCGCCTCAATGCGATCGGGCGCTCTGCCGCGGCGATCTGATTTCTCTTATTTTTCTATGATGATCACCTATGTAGGTGGGTGCTGACAATATATTTTCGCATTCTGAAGAGAAAGTTGGTGAAAGAAATTTCGCAAATAGATCACGTCGCAACAAGTAACGTCTTTCTTTTAATGATTTCCACCCCAACTTGTGCATCATTTCCATGACACTCTTCCCCTTCCATCGCCATAATACAAACCAAGCTGCCCTTGTCCGAACTTCCTCTAAATCGTCTGTCAGTCCCACTTGGTGGGGATCCGGCATTGCGCAGCAATACTCCTAAATAGGACGCACAAGTTTCTTTAGTAGAACTGTTGCATCTTCTAAGTGTTCTTCCAACGAAATGTCGTCTTTAGTTCGCTTTCCCTACAATACTTTCTGTGTGTTATTTCCTATTTAAGTTGTTCGCAATTGTTACTCTTAGGTATTAAGTTCAATTTACGGCCAGATATTTGACTGATTCATCGTGTAAATGAAGTTTAAGGGATTTCCTTTAGTGGAAATGTGGATGACTTCACAATTCTCACAGGACCACTAGTGTCTCGACGATATCGCCGGGAGACTCCACGTTAACCGACTGCCAGCGTAGCGCAAAGGATAGCGTTACCGATTGAGGTGATGAAGGTCGCCGGTTTAATCCCGTCCACCGGCAATAATTAATTTCTTTGTCATTATCAATTCCAGAATGTTCTGCATGTTTCTTATGTTCACTTGTAATTTCTACTTGTTTCTTATTTTTGGTACATTCTGTCTGTATATAAATAGCAGAGCACTGTACACGAGAGACAGCCAGTCAGCAATAAACCTGCTTTCAGTATAAGTGCTGTGTTCAGTCGACAACCCTGCCTTTGAAGTGAAGCCTGCTTTCATTTCAACGCGGCACTATGACAAATGTCTCAGTTTCCTATCATATCGAGTACACGGACCTCTACGTCTAAGACCCAGGAATACTAGTGTCCCAGCAATATGACAAGTACCTGGATTTCAGGAAGGCTTTTGACACTGTACCCCACAAGCGGCTTCCTATGAAATTGCGTGCTTTTGGAATATCTCCCGAATTGTGCGATTGGATTCACGATTTCCTATCAGAAAGGACACAGTTCGTTGTAATTGACGGTAAGTCATCGAGTAAAAGAGAAGTGATATCTGGCGTTCCACAGGGAAGCGTTATAGGTCCCCTACTCTTCCTCCTGTTTGTAAACGATTTAGGAGACAATCTGAATAGTTCCCTTAAACTCTTCGCGGATGATGCTGTCGTTTATCGGTTAGTGAAGTCAATAGAGGATCAAAAGCAACAGCAAAGCGATTTAGACAAAATTTCTGCATGGTGCGAAAATTGGCAATTGACACTAAATAAACTGTGAAGTAATACACATGACCAGTAAAAGAAATCCGCTGAATTTCAATTACGCAATAAATCAGTCAAACCTTAAGGTCGAAAATTCTACCTAATACATAGGAGTTACAATTACGAACAACTTAGACTGGAGAGAACAAATAGAAAATATTGTGGGGAAGGCGAACCAAAGGTTACGTTCCATTGGCAGAACGCTTCGAAGATGCACCAGCTCCACCAAAGAGACTGCCTACATTACACTTGTGCCTCCACTCCTGGAGTACTGTTGCCCCTTGTGTGACCCTCACCAGGCGGGACTGACGAAAGATATTGAGAAGGTTCAGAGAAGGGCAGCTCGTTTTGTTCTATCACGTTACGGAGAGGAAAGCGTCACGGAAATGTTGCACGAATTGAGGTGGAAATCATTAAAAGAAAGACGTTATTCATCGCGGTGTGATCTGTTTGCGAAGTTCCAATCACCGACTTTTAGTTCTCAATGCGAAAATATTTTGCTAGCGCCCAGATACGTAGGGAGACATGACCATCCCAATAAAATAAATCAGATCGAAAACATAACGATTTAGGTGTTATTTCTTCCCGCGCGCTATTAGAGAATGGACCGGTAGAGAAAAGTTATGAAAGTGGTTAATGAACCCTCTTCCAGGCACTTAAATGTGATTTGTAGAGTATCTATGTAGATGTAGATAGATGTTTAAGGGATTGGTTTTAGTGCCGGCCGCGGTGGCCGAGGGGACTGAGGCGCTCCAGTCACGGTCTGCACGACCACTACGGTCGGGGGTTCGAATCCCCCCTCGGGCATGGATATTTGTGCTGTCCTAGTTCGTAAGTAGTTCATAAGTACTTTGTAAGCTTAGGGACTGATGACCCCGTAGTTAAGTCCCATAACCTTCACAAATATTTGAACATTTTTTGATTGGTTTTAGTGGTCATATGGAATATTTTCACATTCAGTACTAAAAGTCGCTGATTGAAGCTTCGCAAACAGATCACGCCGCAATGAATAATGTCTTTCTTTTAATGATTTCCACCCCAATTCTTGCAACATTTCCGTGACGCTTTCCCCCCCGTAACGTGATAAAACAAAACGAGCTGCCCTTCTCTGAACCTTCTCAATGTCTTCCGTCAGTCCCACCTGGTGAGGATTTATCGCGTAATTAAAGTTCAGCGGATTTCTTTTAGTGGTCATGTGTATTTCTTCACACTTTTCTTTATTTAGTGTCAATTGCCAATTTTCGCACGATGCAGAAATTTTGTCTAAATCGCTTTGTAGTTGATTTTGATCCTTAATTGACTTCACTAACCGATAAACGACAGCATCATCCGCGAGATGAGTAGAGCAGGAAGTAGTGCGGTAGGATTCAGACTGCGTGCTGAGCGACTGCAGCGGTGAGCTGAGGTCCCGCCGCATTAATCCTCATTAGCTGCACTCAGGGCAGGCCAGCGCGGTGACACCCGACTGATGCCGCCTCGTGGGTGGGGCCGGTCCCACGTGGGACTGATCTCACCACCGCCACGCTCCATCTGTTAGGCTCCTCCCGATCGATGCAGGTGTCACGCGCCGCTGGCCCGCTCTGGCATTCTGGTTTTCGAATGCCAAGAGACGGAAACAGGTGTCCTGTGTTTCGAAAAACTTACGAATATGCTGCCACGTACCAAAATCGACGTCGGCCGATATTTCGGCCGGAGATCACCCTGCCATTTTCAAGGCGAAACTGCAGTAAGAAAGCAGTGTGCATCGTTGTTGTTGTGGTCTTCAGTCCGGCGACTGGTTTGATGCAGCTCTCCACAATACTCTATCCTGAGCAAGCCTCTTCATCTCCACATAAGAACGGCAACCTACATCTGTCTGAATCTGCTTACTGTATCCATCTCTGCGGTTTTTACCCCACACACTTCCCTCCAACGCTAAATTCACAATTCCTTGATGTCTAAGAATGTGTCCTACCAATCTATCCCTTGTTTTCCTCCCCCTCAATTACCTGAATAATTTCCTTTAGCTCCTCATATATTTCTTCGATTTCCTCATCATCGGCAGAGCTAGTTGGCATATAAACCTTTACTACTGTTGTCGGTGTTGGCTTCGTATCTACCTTGACAATGATAATGCGATCACTGTGCTGGTCATAGTAGTTTACCCGCATTCCTATTTTCTTATTCGTTATCAATCCTACTCCTGTGATACCCCCAATTGATTTTGTATTTATAATCCTGTACTCACCTGACCTGAAATCCTGTTCATCCTGCCACCGAACTTCACTAATCCCCACTATATCTAACTTCAACCTATCCATTTCCGTTTTTAAATTTTCTAATTTTCCTACCTGATTAAGGGATCTAACATTCCACGCTCCGATCCGTAGAATGCCAGTATTGTCTTTCCTGATGATCACATCCTCCTGAGTAGTCCCCGCCCGGAGATCCGAATGGGGGACTATTTTACCTCCGGAATATTTTACCCGAGAGGATGCCATCATCATATGTTCATACAGTAGAGTTGGCATGTCCTCGGGAAAAATAACGGCTGTAGTTTCCCTTTGCTTTCAGCCGTCCGCAGTAACTGTGTGGCAAAGCCACATTAGCTGATGTTACAAGGCCACATCCAGACTGTTGCCCCTGTAACTACTGAAAAGGCTGCTGCCCCTCTTCAGGAACCACACGTTTGTCTGGCCTCTCCACAGATACCCCTCCGGTGTGGTTGCACCTACGGTACGGCTATCTGCATCGTTGAGGCACGCAAGCCACCCCACCGCGGCAATGTCTGTGGTTCATGGGAGTGGAACGATCTTTAAAACCTCGATTTTCAATGAGTAAACAGGAAAGACAACACACACCGAGCAAGCAAGCACTATTGAAGATCTCCTAAAACGTCTGAGTTCAGCTACGTATGCTATCAGAGTCATTGCAAAATTTGGTGATATACCTCTCAGTAAATTAGCTTACTACGCCTATTTTCATTCACTGCTTTCATATGGAATTATATTCTGGGGCAATTGAACATTGAGTAAAAAAGTATTCATTGCACAAAAGCTTGTAATTAGAATAATTGCAGGAGCCCAACCAAGAGCATCCTGCAGACATTTATTTAGGGATTCAGGAATACTCACTGTAGCTTCACAATATTCACTTATGAGATTTGTTGTTAACAGTCCGACCCAATTCAAAAGTAATAGCAGTGTGCATAGCTACAACACGAGGAGAAAGGATGATATTCACTATTCAAGGTTAAATCTAACTTTGGCTCAGAAAGGGGTGAATTATGCTGCCACAAAAGGCATTGGTCACTTACCAAGTAGCATCAAAAGTCTAACAGATAGCCACCTAGTATTTAAAAAGAAATTAAAGGAACTTCTGAATGGCAACTCCTTCTACAATGTAGATGAATTTTTAGATAAAAAAATATAAAAAAAAAATCCTTAAAATATTGATTGTCAAGTATAGACAACATTTACTAAACTGACACGTTCCACATCATTATGAAATGTCGTATGTATGATCTAATCTAATCACAGCGCTGACACGACTAAAGATGAAACCTGTCAGAATATCGATTATATACAACAGTTCTCGACAGATGAGGTCGGATTAGTTTTCTCCCTCTGTTTTTTGACAAGTGAGAGAGCAGGATCCCAAGCGGAATTTAAGCAGAAGCCTACATCCCTATTCATAAGGTTGTCACCTAGTGTTTTTTCTATCGCTTCCTTGATAACACAGTCCCAGTAGTTGGAAGTGCATGCCAGGATTTTCGTTTTGTCATATTCCATAGGGTGACCTGTGTCGAGACAGTGTTCGGCCACAACAGATTTGTTTGGCTGTTGTAAACGTGTGTGACGTTTATGCTCAATACAACGGTCCTCAACAGTCCTAATAGTTTGACCAACATATGACATGCCACAGCCACATGGGATACGGTAGACACCCGCCTTACACAAACCGAGTTCATCCTTAACGGATCCCAACAGTGCCTTAATTTTTGAAGGTGGACGAAACACATGTTTTACATTATTTTTACGCAAAATGCGACCAATCGTATTAGAAGTGCTGCCAACGTATGGCAGAAAGGCTACTGATTTGTGTGCCGACTTAGTGTTATCATCACTAGCCCGTTGCACATGTTGTCGATAGCGCAACGTTCTTTTAACCTGCCTTTCACCATAGACACTCTGTCGAAAAGTTACCTCCAGATGAGACAGCTCAGCGGGCAACCTTTCTGGGTCAGAAATGACATGAGGCCTATGCACTAATGTTCGAAGAACCCCCTCACGTTGAGCTGGGTGGTGACGACTATCAGCTTGCAAATACAAATCAGTATGTGTTGGCTTCCTATAAACCGAATGTCCCAACGTACCATCTGCCTTTCTCCTGACCAACACATCAAGGAAGGGAAGGCAACCATTCTTTTCCACTTCCATTTTAAAACGGATGTTGGGGTGGAGTGAATTTAAATGTTCCAAAAAAATGATTCAAGTTCTCACTACCATGAGGCCAAAATACAAACGTGTCGTCTACATATCTGAAAAAACAAGCAGGTTTCAACGCCGCTGAATCCAGTGCACGATCTTCGAAGTCCTCCGTGAATAAATTAGCAATGATGTCTTTCCTGTTTACTCGTTGAAAACCGCCGTTTTAAAGATCGTTGCACATTGCTTTCTTACTGCAGTTTCGCCTTGAAACTGGCAGGGTGGTCTCCTGCCGAAATATCGGCCGTCGTCGATTTTGGTACCTCGCAGCATACCCGTAAGTTTTTCGAAGTTGTTATTGGCCAGGAGAAATTAAGGAATCACAGGTGTTCTGTGGTCGGCACTCGTGTTCTGTGTGGCAACAATCAGAAACTCCCTCCATGAGGCAGTAAACACAGTCGACAGCAACATAAAATTCACAATAAGAGATTCATCTACATCTACATGGGATACTCTGCAAATAACATTTAAGTGCCTGGCAGGAGGTTCATCGAACCACCTTTATACTCGATCTTCCATTCCATTCTCGAATAGCGTGCGGAAAGAAAGAACATCTGAATCTCTCCGTTAGAGCTCTGATTTCTCGTATTTTATTCTGATGATCAATTCTACCTTTGTAGGTGGGAGTCAACAATATATTTTTGCTTTCGGAGAAGAATGTTGGTGGTAGGAGTTTCATAAGTAGCCCACGCCGCAGAGATAACCGCCGTTCTAGTAATGATTCCCATCCCACATCCTGTATCATTTCCGTGACGCTGTCTTTCCTGCATCGTGACAATACAAAGCGGGCTTCCCTTCTCATTCGATGTCTTCCGTAAAACCCACTTGATAAGCATCCAACACTGGACAGGAATATTCCAAATAAGGACGGACAAGCGTGGTATATGCAGTTTCTTTAGTAGTTCTCTCGCATCTATGTTCTCTTGTTCGATTTTCCTACGACGTTATCTACGCGTTCTTTCCAGGTTAAGTCTGAAATAATAGTAATTCCTAGTAATTTTTTGGAGTTTACGGCCTTCACTTTTGATTGACTATCTTGTCAACAAAGTTTAACGGATTTCTTGTGGACGCCTTCACACTTCTCATTATTTATAGAGTTAATTGTCAATATTTGACGCCATACTGAGGTCTTATTTAGATCGTTCTGAGTTGGTTTTCATCTTCAGATGACTTTACTAGACTATAAATGACGGCGTCATCTGCAAATAACCTAAGAGACATGTTCAGATTTTCTCTCAAATCGTTTATGTAGATAAGGAACAGCAGAGGACCAATAACTCTACCCTGTGGAACGCCGGATATCACCTCTGGACATGATGCCTTACCATCGATTACTACAAGCTGTGTCTTCTCTGACATGAAATCTCCTGTCCAGTCACAAATCTGTGTCGATATTCCATAACCACGAAATTTGATTAAAAGTCGTTTGTGAAGTACGCTGTCAAAAGCCTTCTGGAAATCTAGAAATACCGAATCGCTTTGAAATCCCTTGTCGATAGCACTCATAACATCTTGAGAGTAAAAATTTAGTTGCGTTTCACCTGGGACGACATTTTATAAAGGCTATTGTTGGAATGACAACGGAAATGTACGGCCTCTCACACCCAACTGTCAATGTCCGGTGCTAGTTGTATTCCCTACTTATCAGACGACACTGCAAACAGGTGGAATAGGTATTGGTGACATAACTTCAACATGCTGTACAGAGCAAATCTTGTTGGATACTCACGTAGAAGATTTACGCATTACAACCCCATCACTAGTCTTGCCTGCGTTGGACCATTAAGCCATTTAGGAAACAGTAAAGGTTCTTGCAATGGTGAACAATTACGGACATGAAAAAAAAGGTTACATGACACTTGGAAAGTAGTGATGTTCGGGACGTGAATATCCCTTAAAATAATTGAATTAAGAATTCGAAATATTGAGACATCTCGATTGTTTCAGGACACTGAAATAAATTCAACGGCAAAGTTGAAAATATTTGCTCGGCAGGAGACGGGCCGTCACGTGGCATGCATCGATACGTAGACAGGAAAGTTTGAAGAGCTTGCTGCCTGGAGTGCTGACCTTTCATCTTTTCCATGTGAGACTTGAATGTTCGAACGAAACGTTCTGCTTCACCATTGGACTGAGGGTGAAAAGGTGCGGTGGTGATATGCTGAATGCCATTCACACGACAAAACTGTTGAAATTCCGCACTAACAAACTGAGGTCCATTGTCACTGACGATAGTTTCAGGCAAACCTTCGATGCAAAACACTGATGTTAAGGCACTGATTGTACTAGAAGCTGTCGTTGAGTTCATGGCAATCACGAAAGGAAACTTGCTGAAAGCGTCGACAACAATTAACCAGCGCGTATTCCAGAAAGGTCCGGCAAAGTCAATATGTAAACGTTGCCATGGTCCCTTGGGGCGTGGCCAGTCTGAGAAACGCTGTGGAGGAGCCGCCTGATGCTCCGCACAAACTGTACACTGTGATGTCATGCTCTCTATCTGAGCGTCCATACCAACCCAGGTACAATGACGTCTGGCCAGTTGCTTTGTCCTAACAATGCCCCAATGTCCTTGATGCAGGAGGCGTAACACTTCTCGTTGCAGGGAACGAGGAACATCACTCTTGCTTGGTCGTTGTCGGTATGCAACAACAGTACACCCTGACTTAAAGATAATGCATGACGTTGTGCAAAATAACGTCGAACCAGAGGCCGATCAATGTCTTTGGCTCTGGCAGGCCACCCTGAGCGAACAAAACGTGCTACCACACTTAGGTCTGCATCCGCTGTTTCCTGTGCAACCCGACAAGAGTTCAAAGGGAAATCTGCAACAGCGGAAGCATCTCTGGAGTCTATCTGACAACATGCCATTTCTGAAGAATCAAACGAAACATCCTGGCCAACCGGAAGTCGGGAAAGTGTGTCCGCGTTGGCGTGTTTAGTGGTAGGTCGGTACAAAATCTCATACTGATAATTAGACAGTATTAAGGACCATACAAAAGGAACATTCTTCCTACGTAAGTGATGCAGTGGAGCTGCAATCTGAGAGGCATTGGGAATAAATCTGAAATAATAGTTAAGCTTTCCCATCACTGCTTGCAATTCATGCACATTCTTAGGAGGAGGCAAGTCTTTGATTGCTCTAAGATGTGACTGTAAGGGATGAATTCCTTGGGCATTAATCACATGGCCTAGGTACTCTATTTCAGTTTGAAAAAACGAACACTTTGCTTTATTACAACGTAGACCTGCTGCAGTCAAAACTTTGAAAAGGCACTCCAGGTTTGCTAAATGTTCTTCAACTGTACGTCCGGATACCACAATATCATCTAAATAGGTCGAACAACACGGTACAGAAACTGTCAGCTGTTCCAAGAAACGCTGAAAAATAGCGGGGGCGGAAGAACTGCCAAAGGGTAGGCGTTGAAATTGAAAAAGGCCCATGTGAGTATTAATGACGAAAAATTTTTTTGACTCGTCATCAAGCGGAATTTGTGAGACTGTCCTAATTTGTCCATAAGTTCCTCAGGCCTGGGCAGGGGGTAAGTGTCTACAATTGTTTGACTGTTCACTGTTGATTTGAAGTCCGCACAGAGACGAAGTTTTCCTGAAGGCTTGGGTATAATTACTATAGGCGAGGCCCACTGACTCGCAGAAACAGGAGAAATCACCCCACTATCTTGCCAACGTTTAAGTTCTTCGGCAACTGTATCACGCAATGCGATAGGCACTGGTCTAGCTTTACGAAATTTTGGAACTGCAGAGTCTTTTAAAGTTACATGTGCCACGAAGTCTTTTGCACAACCTAGTTCCGGCGAAAACAAGTCACTATATTTGTCACACAATGCATTGATTTTATCCTGAGGCACTATTGACGAAATTTGAAGCACATCTCTTTGAATTGATAAACCAAACAAGTCAAAAGCATCTAGTCCAAAAATGTTCTGTGTCGATTTGGCCTGAAGAACTACAAAAGCAACTGTTTTTGTGACACCTTGAAAAGAGGCGGGCAGGCTACACGTTCCTAGCACGGGAATATTTTCACCTGTATAAGCTGTTAACACTTGCTGTGACGGCGACAATTTTGGCGAACCCAGAAGTTCATAGGTATCTTTATTTATTAATGTGACAGCGGAACCAGTATCAAGCTGAAATTGCACCGTCTTATTTTCTATGGAGAGATTTACAAAAAGTTTGTGCTTCTGGCGCACGACAGGTGCGCGAATGTGGGCAACGTCTGCTACGGTTTGTGTGCTGCGTATGCGCGGGCCGCGTAGTGAAGTAAGCGGCGCAGACTCGGCACGCAGCGGATTAACAACACTATCACTAGATGGCACTACCGCCGGATCGGCGTCCGCGCATTGCGAGGCTACTGCACTAAAATTACTTTGAGTAGCTACACCAAGACTACTGTTACTAGCTACACAGTACTGGGCACTTTTACAATAAGAAGTTGCAGAAGGCACTAGGTTCACTACAGGATTGCACTGTACAGAGTCATTTTGCTTGTCCCGAACCCTTTTCCGTTGCACTCTTTTACGCGCTCGTCGGCGCTTGCTACGTGGTGCACTATATAGGTTTGCCATAGGCGCAGAACTACCATCCACCGGCCTAGAGTCGCAAGTCTCTAGGAGATCGACAAAAGGCGATACGTTGTATCGTTCTTTTCTCGATTTTAGGGGCCGTCGCCGTCGCCGTCGCCGTCGCCGTCGCCGTCGCCGTCGCCGTCGCCGTCGCCGTCGCCGTCGCCGTCGCCGTCGCCGTCGCCGTCGCCGTCATCGCCGCTCAGTCATCCCGGTAATATGTCTCACTCACCTGCTACAACCACATCCATCCACTACACTTCCCGTCCCAGGCCTCCTCCACCACCACCACCACCACCACCACCACCTGGAGTTCCACTTCCCTCCCCCAACCGGCAATTCCCCTGTCGGTCTTAATGTCCTTTTCCTCCGCTTCCCACGTCCCTCCTCCTCCTGTCTACACGCCGCTGACTTCGCCTCATGAGTTTCCTCATTTACCGCCTGCCCGAATTGAACATCGCCGTGCCACGGTGGCTGACACGCCACAGTCGCCCCCGCCGTCCTTCCTGCCCCCACACCAACCTACGATTATCCCCCTCAACCCAGTCTCCGTTTCTCCTGCCCCTCCCTCCACCGCCTCTGCATCCTCCTCCACGGGCGCCAAGCCCAAAAAGTCATCCAAACGTGGGAGCGCGGACCCCACTCCAACTTTGCCCAAAAAGGCTCCTCCCCCTCCTCCCCCTCCTTCTCCGCCTCCATCCAACCACATGGACACTGCCCCCATTCCTGCTCCCGTGCAGCCTGACCTATACTCCTATGTCCTTACCCGCCCCGACGCCCGTTTCCTTGACTACAAGACCCTCTCCATTGAACTTCGTAAATACTACCCCGACGTCCCCCTGACTCAGATCATCCCCCGCCGAGACTCCGTCCTCCTCAAATCCCCCAGCCCCACCCTACACACTGACATCCTCCACCGCCTCCCCCGCATCCACTTTGGTCCCCATGCCACTCTCACCCCTTACTACACCGCCACCTCAGCTCGCCAACCGCCTCCTTCCCGCCGCCCACCCACCCTCACCGCCGTGATCACGAAGCTCAGCCCTCTGATCACGGAGGAAGAGGTGTTGGGCCAGCTCAACTCCATGCCCGATGTCACCATCCACTCCGCCAAGCGTATCTTCAATGCCACTGGCCCGACATACCTGATGCGGATATTCACAGAGTCCGCATCGTCCCTTGATCACCTTTTCCTCCAGGGGGCCCTAATTTACGACCGCCGCCACAAGGTGGAGCCCTCCCGTTCCCCACCTCAGTCATACCGCTGTGCCAGGTGCCTCGTGTACAACGACCACCTGACACAGAATTGCCGCAACCCCCCCACATGTCCTCACTGCAAGTCCCCTCACCTGCACAAGCACTGTCCTAACCTTGCCTCCCCTCCTACCTGCAACACCTGTGGCGGACCCCATCCCACCTACTCCTACAAATGTAAGTCCGTCCCAGCCCCCACCGTCCCCGAACTCACCGTCCCCATTCGCCCCGTCGACCCACCCATGCACCCCAACAACTCCTTGCTCCCTCCCCCCAGTGCCGAGGACGTCATCCGGTTTGTAACCACGGTCCTCGCCAACATCCATCCTTTTCAACGCCCGCACACCCTCCAGCAGATTGCACTGGCCGCACGGTCAGTGTTCCACCTAGAAACCTTTGCCACTTTCTCCCGCGCCCACTCCCACTTCGCTTTTTCCCGCCTCGAAACACAAGTCTAAGCCCGCCCGCTCCCCCTTCTTCCGTTCCTCCTCCCGTACCCCCCCACCATCACCATGGCAGGCTCATCATACACCTTTCTATACCATAATGTCCGGTCTCTCCCAGCCAACAAGCACCTCTTCATGCATACCCTTTTCCATCACCGCGTAGACGCCTTCCTCCTGAATGAAACCTTCCTCCAACCCCGTCGTCCCGTCAGTACCGCTCCTTACCTCCTTCATCGCACTGATGGTCCCCCTCCCTTGGCCAGAGGCGGAGTGGCGATCGGCCATCTCCGTCACCACCCCGTCCGGCTACACCCGCTCCTCAATGATCCTACAGAACATTTAATCCTCAGTCTCTTCCTCCCATCCCTCACCGTCACCCTCGCCACCATCTACGTCCGCAGCACCTCTCCTCTCCCATATGACTTCCTCTCTCACGTTGACCGCACCTACACGACCTATGTGGTCGCCGCAGACCTAAACCTGTCTTCCCGTCCGCCTGCTGAACTCCGGCGGTGGCATCAGTTTGTCACCACCTCGCTCCGGGGCGGAATCCTGCCCCTCCCTCGCCCGACTCGCCCCGAAAGCAATACCACCCCTGACGTCGTCTTGGCGTCTCCCAACCTCCTTGGGCGTATCACGGCAGACGTCCTTGACCTTATAGGCAGTGACCACGCCCCTGTCCTACTCACCCTTGACCACCGCCCCCGCCCTGCCCGAGCTCCTCGTCCTAGACCTCCTCCCAAACTCATTCATGACTACTCCCGTGCCGACTGGAATGCCTACGGTCGCTCCATAGATACCTCGGTCGAAAGCCACCCCCTTCCCCTCCGCACACCCGAAGATATTAAACACGCCTCCACCTTTCTCCAGCAAACCCTTGCTAACGCGGTTGAAGCCCACATCCCTACCAAATCAATATACCCTGCCTCCACAGGCTGTCCTCCTCCTCCGAGAATCCCGACGCCTCTACCGCTCGTAGCTCCGTACCCGGGACCGGGATACACTCATACGCCACCGGCAAATCCAACGTCACATTAGAAACCTTTTGTCCGCGAAAAAACGCCGGGACTGGCGGCATACATGCACCCGCCTTAACGCCACTCTCCCCATCAACTCCTCAAAGTACTGGAAGGCCTTCAATCGCCTTACTGGCCGTCACTCCTCCCCCTACTACCCGCTTCTCCATGATAACCGTCCCTTTCCCGACAATGCCAGTAAGGCGGAACACTTTGCCTCCTACCTTTCCGACATCTTCTCCCTTCCTGATAATCCTCATTTTGATTACTCCCTCTTTCCCAATGTCCATGAGCGTACCGACACCTCTTCTCCCCCGCTCGCCCCCGGCTTCCAGTACTTGGGGCACATTCCTCCCTCCGACTTAAACACACCCATCACAGCACACGACATCATAGCTACACTTCGCACCAAACGCAACACCGCTCCCGGTCACGACCGGCTCACCTACAGGCACCTCCGTGCCTGTCCCCTCTCCTTCCACACTGTCCTTGCCGCCCTCTACAACACTATCCTCTATACCGGTTTCTATCCTCGCCTGTGGAAAATCTCCCGCATCCTCATGTTCCCCAAACCCAACAAGCCCCCATCCCAAGCCTCCTCCTACCGTCCCATCAGTCTCACCTCCGTGTTTAGCAAGGTCCTTGAATCCATCATTTCCCGTCGTATCCACCAACACCTCCGACAGCACCAGCTCCTTCCTTCTTCTCAATGTGGCTTCCGACCATCCTTCTCTGCCGACGACCAGCTCCTTCGCCTCATCCACCTCTTATCCGTCCAGCTCAATTCCCGTCACTCCACCATATTTGTGTCCCTAGATATAGAAAAAGCCTACGACCGTGTCTGGCATTCCGGCCTCCTTTTCAAACTCCAACTCTATGCCCTTCCTATTAACTATGTCCGCCTCATTGCATCCTTTCTCACCAATCGCCCGTCCTATGTCACTGTCTGCTATTCCAACTCCCGTTTGTTTTACCCCTCTGCCGGGGTGCCCCAAGGATCTGTCCTCTCCCCTCTCCTGTACCTTATCTACTCCGCCGACATGCCCCAACCTCAGCCTCCCGTCCATCTCCTACAGTATGCTGATGACACCGCCTTCCTAGCCCTTGCCCCCTCCCTTGCCCGATCCCAGGTTTTGCTCCAGTCTCACCTCACCGCGTTCGCCGCATGGTGCAACCGGTGGCTCCTCTCCGTCAACCCTGACAAATCCCAGGCGATCATTATAGGTCGTACCACCCGCACCTTCCGCATCCCCGATCTCTACATCACCGTCCACGACCGTCCCATCCGCCACACTAACACCATTAAGTATCTGGGCCTCACCCTCGACCGACACCTTACCTGGACCCCCCATCTGAAATCCATCCGTGAAAAAGCCATGTCCCGCCTCAACCTCCTTAAACTGCTCACCGGCCGGACGTGGAGATTACGCCCTTCCACCGTCCTCCACACATACAAATCCATCATGCGCCCCATCCTCTGTTCCTTCCACCCTGCCTGGGTATCTGCTCCTCCCACCTTTTATCACACCCTCCAAGTCCTTGAACGCCACGCCCTCCGCCTCGCCTACCGTATCCGCCTTCCTTCCCCCACGCGGATCCTCTACGATCTCATCCCCTTCCCTCACCTCCTTCAACACCTTGAACGCCTCCGCCTCCTGTATGTCACCCGAAAACTCGATTCCCGCAACCCGCTAGTTTACCCTATCCTCACCGCCCCTGGGCCTCTGCCACGCCTCCACCACTGCATTCCTCCCTCTCTCCACCTGCACACCCTACATATCCTCTCCCAAGGCAACTTCCGCTCCCTTCCCCTACCGGATGACGCCCTTCGTCCCGAAATATACCCCTCCTATCAGCTTTGATCCCTTCCCCGTAGACTTAGCGGCCCCCTCTCCCCATCCCCTCCTTCTCCCCCTCCCCGCTTGGATTTCCCCCCTCCTTTCCCCACCTGGAGTCTCAATCGCGCCTGTCTTCCTTCTCCTTCCCTTCTCCCCCACCCTCTCTCTCTTTTCGACCCTCCCCCGCGCTTCCTCCCTCTCCTTGCCCCGCGGGGACTGCAGCGTCGCCTTTTAACAGTGTATTCTCGTATCAAGTGTATCGACATCTCCGTGTGTTCATCTCCAGTGCGTCGTAACTCGTGTCGTCACCACCTATATCATCGTGTGACTTCGTGTGTCCAGTGTTGTCTCTCCATGTGGATTTTATCGCCACCGTGGCACTGACTGTTTTTAATCTGCTTATGTGTGTCAGTCTCTCTTGTTCATGTGTCTTAAGTCTGCAGTATTGTCTCCGATGTCCATTTTGTAAGTCTTCCATTTTTCCTCCGTACCATGTTTTTATACTCATTGTTTTTAACTTCATGTCGTTGTTCTTTTTATCTCGCTTGTCATGTGTCTGTTCTCTCGGCTGAAGAGCAGCGCTGATGCTGCTGCCAGCCCGCCGACGAAAGTCGGAGTGAAATTACCAATAAAGAAAAAAAAAAAAAAAAAAGCAGAACTACTTTCTTGCAATTGAGATCCAAGGAAAGCACTGTTCAATTCCACAGCCCGTATAACATTTACAGAATGAACTGTTCTCGCACTCTGCGAAGCACTGTTTCTAACGGTACCGTTCTTTGAGTTTTTAATTTGCATACACACAGACTGTACATGTCCTGACTTGCCACATTGATAACAGGTTGCGTTGCGACTTGGGCACTGTGCACGTTTGTGGCGAGATACACACTGGGGGCAAGACTTACGAACATTTTTCTGAAATGGGCGTTGGCGCCCGTTATTCAAATTACTGTTACTAACACGACGGGGCGACCTTTGTGTCGCACTTTTACACTGGCTACTGTTCACTGTCTGTTCAGCACGGCCTGTACTATTGTAAGAATCACTAGTGCTACACTGAGAACTACGGCTAGGAAAGCGTCCGTTACGGCGCACTGAATTTACACTGTGGCTTTGCATTTCTACATCTGCTAAGTCAAAAGTATCATGCGCTTCTATAAGCTGCAGTACACTGTCTAATGAAGGGTCTGACTGTTTTAGAATTGCTGCCCGAATTCTGGGATCCTGAATGTTCTGCGTAATCGCATTCCTCAACATCACGTCACTATAAGAAAGTCCACAAGAGCAAGTAAATTTACATTGGCGGGTTAAGCCCTTCAACTCGGTGATCCACTCTTGGTGTGACTGTTCGGGTGATTTTTTAAGTCTGAAAAATCGGTACCGTGCAGCGGCTACAAGAACTTTTCTCTCATAATGAGCATTCAGTGCATCTACAATTTGTTCAAAGTCTACATCACGAGGAGATGCGAGAGGGAAAAGTTTTTGCAATAGTACGAAGGTCTGGGGGCCCACAATCGATAAAAAAAGGTTCTTCACTCTCTGACCTGTAACTTGATGAGCCGCGACGAGTTCTTGAAACTGTGCGAAATAGTCGCTCCATTCTTCCTCACGTTCGTTGTACTGGCGAAATGTAGGAAGCGGTGCAGCGGCAGGTGTGGGCTGTTGATGTGACGGCTGTTGTTGTTGGTGAGCAGCCTGTGCCGTCAACTGCGACACGGCCTGCAGTAGTTGAGTGATTTGCGCCGTCTGTAACTGAATAATTTCCATTAAGTTTGGGTTCGGGGTAGTGGCCATGCTGACCGATTAGGCGCCGCGCATACAAGTAAACTATAACAAAACACAAATGCAATACGAAAGAGGACGCTCTGCAACAAAAAAGTCCACAAAACACGTAACAGAATATGTTCCCCCAAAAATCTTATAATAAGGGTGGGTGGGCGGGAGCAAGTTTTGCGTGCTCCGACTGCTGCTGTCTGGCTGCTGCAAGCGGGCTGGTCCAAGGTTCTATCACTCCTCGTCGCCACTTTTGTATCCCATCCTCGTCGCCACTTTTGTGTCCCAACTTCGTCGCCGCTTTTGTGTCCCAGCCTCGTCGTAGGTGTCGGTGGCCGAGTGGAATGAGCCCGACACAGGAACAAAAATAGCACGCTGGTGCAGGTACGGAGGGGAGCAGCCAGAAACTATAAACACTAGAGTAAATTAGAAATATATTGCACAGAATGTAACAATACTTAACTTTTACATAGTACTGCAGAATGTTGATACATAGTTGTTAGAGGCCTGCCTAGTGCCTGTACGATAGCAAAGTCTTCACTGGTGCCTATCTGATTACGAAGGTCCTCACTGGTTGCTATCTCAGTCCCAAGTCGACGATGTCCTTCAGTGGTGGCCACGAGCGGAGTTGTCGCAGAGGGCGCTCGTAGCTGTCGTCGTGAGAACGCCGCGCCGTGCGTGCATGGCGGCGCGCGGCGAAAGTAGGTGGCGCGCACTTTGTACTTGTGCGACACCACAGTCCCAGCTACAGAAATAAAAATAAAAACAACTGGAATTACACATCTTCTACAGCGGAGTAAAACAGGAACAAGGCGTGAGTGTTTTTAAGAGAAAGCATTCTAGTAACAGGACTTAAAGGTCCCAGACGAAATCTAATGATAAAAGCAACTCATGTCCTATAAAAAAGGAAAACAATCACATGTCAAAGGGCGTTGACAAACAAATACAAATAATATGAAAAAGACAAAATGCAAATCACGTTTTAAGCACTGCAGGTCTTAACGCTAGAATTGGAAATATACCAATTCTAAAAACAGTAGGACAATTTTTGAGAAGACTTACGTAATGAAAGAGCGAAATACTTCGAGACTTTTTTTTTAATCTTAGTTTCTTTAGGAAGAGGACCATACATAAATTTACCTGAGCAGCAAGAGGATAAGGATTTGTTGCAGAGTACATCTTGATAACTGAAGAGTTTCCTGGACTGACAAACTTTATCGAGAAGATAACGGAGCACACAATTTATTATTGGAGTCAATAATGAATATCTATGCAGACTGGATAAAGTAAAAATCCATTTAAGAACCAAGAGGAAGATTAAGGTTTACCATTTAGAAGATAGTAGCATAAGAGATCTCCACCAGATTGGGATGGTAAAACATTCGAAAAAATCGAAAAGGTAGAAGATTTGGAAGAATGGAAAAAACAGCCATATCAAAAATAGTGAATGAGATACTAGGGGACTAAAGGAAACACAAGAAATCTAGAGAAGTAATAATTTAGACACAATAATTTGGCAACAACTTTTAGTGGCCATTAAATACCTCTATGGATGAAAATATATAAAGGGAAAAGAAATAGTGCAAAATACTTAATTGGGAAAGCACTTGAAGACTCACAGGAGACACCTCATTAACAATACAGAACTTAGACAAAAAAAAAGGGTCCTTCATGTGTCAAGAAAGACAAGAGTAACGGACACCTCATTATAAAAATTAAAAAGAAAAAAAAAAGGCTACGATGATACTGAAATTTAATCATTACCTGAAGTAAAGAGCACATGATGACATGACGGTATTGATATGAGGGAAATAATGGAAGTTCTAAATATTTCAGAGAATTTGAAAGCCATTTATTCCTGTATCTAAGGCTTCTTCAGATCCTTTATATTGGAGGTATCAAGGTACTTTCGAAAAGCCAAAGGCCATAAAAATGAATATTGCAGTTACAGAGGCACAAGCCTCCTGGTTTCAGTTTACAAATTAAGTACGACAAATTGACCCCAACATATAATAGAAAAACTGATATCTAAAGAACAGATTGTAGAAAAGGTCGATCAACAGGTGAAAATGATTTTTTCTACAAAAAGAGAATTATAGAAATAAGACGAAAATTTTAGTTTTACAGATTTTGTAAAAGCATTTACTAATATAATCAGTGAACTGCTCCTTATAATGGGGACGTGTCAAACGTGAATCTGCTATCGTTTCATAACACGTAACCTGTGTGGTTATAACTGAAATTAGATGTTTTGGGTTCCATTATAACGTATACGTTATAAATCAAGTTAATAAATGTTTGCGTGGGTGCACTTGTCTATATATGTGTGAATGAAACTGTGTCTATATTGTCACAACACTGCGAACATAAAATTGATCAGAATGTCTGTGTTACAGTACGAATAAATATTATGAATAATCAGCTTCGAATTGATTTATTGCGATATATATGGCTCTGTATACACGTCGTTAGTCGAACTGTCTCAAAAATGATGACTTCAACTGACTGAACGAAATATGCCAGTAAGAAATGCATTATAATTACGAGAATTGACAATAATGAAATTCATTAATTGAACTTAGTACATATAAATGTTTAATTCGAGTATGAGTGTAAATATGAATATGTACTTGGCTGACGAGAGAATTGTCATAGCACCTGTTTCACCGTACGATTGAGATTAAATTTCACTAACAAATCAGTACTGTAATCAAGGGATGTAATTAATTTTAGTATTTCAAGAGCTTCACACAATTGGTACGAAAAGCTGGAAACTACCGAAGTGTTTTAATTACGATAACAGAATGGAAGTCCGAGGAGAGATGGCCAAGCAAATTCACAAACAAACTGTCCTTCCTACTCGTCGAACATCAGTAAATTGAATTTCATTCACCTTTTTCTGTTGCCAGCCGCCGCACTTCATTTAGTACATTAACAAATGTGTACTTCGTAAAAATTTGGGGTTGTATATAATCAAGAATAATATTCAGTCAAGACAAAACTCGTATTCATCTGTCGTGATTATTAAAATTCTTATAAGTGAACGTGTTAATTATGTTTTAAAATTGATTATGTCGTTCACAAATATGGGAAAAAATCTGTAGAACCTATTGAAACATTGCAGCAATAAAAAAAATCCTTTGCAAATTGCAATAGAATAAATTCTAATTTATTTGCTATATATTCTTATGAGATTACAAAAAACAAGAAAACAAAAAGGAACTTTCGTTGCGTAGTGTTACACCAATACTGTCATTCGTCGGTGTCAACAATTATAAAAATTACATAATTTAAATTCAAAAAGAAAATGCGGCTGTCGACTAAAATAATGACTTAAAATTAACTTGACTGATAGAAATTAAAAAAGACATACATTGTATATTTTCACCTGCATATTATTTTAATTGATCTGAATGACTTGTCAAAGCAAACATGACAGGAAGACATTTGCACTTCTGAAATTAGACCTTGCACGACAAACGGAAAAGATTTTTGTATTGGTTATTATTATTTGTCCATTCAATGGATAGGTACGATCACTCTTCAGTGTTGTTCGATTGATTTGGTTTGTATTTGTAGCTCATTCACGGTTGATAGATTTATAGACTTCTTGTTCCCAATATTATTAAAGGGGGGGGCTAATGGTAGAGTATCTTAGTGTCGTGAGGTGAAATTCTTGATGCAGTATTTTCCGTTTTGGTTTTACTCCTTCCCATTTAGTTGTAAATGTTCACTCTAGATGGCATACCTATTTGTTCTCACGCTTGGAATCATTTGCTTCGTGTATCTGATTTTATTTTCTTGTATTTCAGTTTAATATATGATTATTTCTTACGTAGGTATCAATCCAAACAGTTTTAAGATGAGAGCGATAATATTTAGCGTTGACTGCCAAGAGCACGACATAATTGAGTGCCTGTCAATCGATCTTGGTGTCGGTCAATAGCACCGTGGCAATAGGCCAAAAAGTCTGACTGAGCAGTTCTGAGTTGGGAGGATTTAACTAGAAGGTTGGCTGACCCGTTGCGCTGGTTTTCTGGAAGACGTGTAGCATACGTCTACATTCATGAATATCCCTATTTAATTTGATTCTTTAATTCTGAAACAATCACGGAAGCAAGTGGCTGTAAATGATGACAAAGTGTCAAAATGTCGAAGCAACTGCTGATAAATAAAATTAAGGTTTCAACAAGTTGAGTTTCAGTATAAAAACTATATTTGCTGTAGCTGCAGCGCAATTCAAAGACTACATTTGCACTGATTTTGGCGTATGCTTTCTAGATAACATAAACTGCCTGCCTCCTAGTAAATATCGTAACAAAGAGCCAAAGAACTTAATCACGCATTAACTGCGAGTACCAAACTTAGCCAAGACGTAGAGTAGGTGTGTAGGTAAATTCTGTTTGTACCACGAAACAGGGAGTGAAGTGTCAGTCTATGACTTTAATCCGTCTTCTTCTTCTTCCTCCTCACTACCGAATTAGGTGAAGTGTCTGTTCTCAAAGTCTGTTTCTTCCTACATATATTCTTCCAGACCTTTATAACTGAGATGCTTTACTTTATTCCTCCAACAATACGGTCTACATATTTTCCCTTATATATCTTTATTTTTCAAGTTTAAGTTATATATTCCTAAATATTTCCTTATATCCTCAGTATTTTCGATTTGTTGTTGTTCATTCTATCACTTTTCTTACAAATCTCTTGTGATTTTGTTCTACTTTCTTGACGTCTTGTTGACACACATGCCTTACTTCTATAATGAAGGGTTGGTACTGCTATGATTTTATAAAATTTCAGCTAGGTTTCTTTACTGTCTTTACTCTGCAAACTTTCTGTGATCGCTCCACTTAACCCTTACCATCCCAAATTTTTATAGTTTATAAACGAAAGTATTTCTTTGCATATTTCTATACATAATGATTAGAATAATGTATATTTGTTAGAATTTTCCTCCTTAAAAGTGCATTATTATACGCAATATAAATGTTGCAGATAATGTGGTTATACCAAACTTTGCGTCTTGACGAGACCTTTCATTTGAGCCCTTGCTCGTTACTATGGTTCAATTAGTTTAGCCTCTGGATTTTTCCAAACGAGTAAATAACTTACGATATAAAATTAATATAAACAAGTATTGCCTGTGGTCGAAAATCGACCAGTTGTGTTTACAATGGTCACTGGGGGTAAAATTTTACGTATCATGTCGGCAGCCTCAATTCAAATGTTCAAATGTTTGTTAAGCTTAAGGGACTTAACTACGGGGTCATCAGTCCCTAAACATACAAACTACTTATGAACTACCTACAACTAAGGACGGCACAAATATCCATGCCCAAGGGGGGATTCGAACCCCCGACCGTAGTGGCCGTGCAGACCGTGACTGAAGCGCCTCAGTCCCCTTGGCCACCGCGGCCGGCCAGCCTCAATTGTCGAGACACAATTGAACGCTGTAACGTCGTCCAAAATGTATAATTGTATACAAGCCGAAGCTGGGCTCCTGACGACAATTGTGTCTCGATACCTCATTGTCTGTTCTCCCTGATGCGGGAATACAGTATTGTGGCAGCGAGCATTACAGAACAAATAGGCTGTGGTAATATAAAGAGACAGCTTGGCGAATGGAGATTTGGGTGTGGCGGGAGACGTGCAGGGAAGAGTCCTCTGCAGTCGGGCTGGTCAATGTGTTCTCGGTGGCGGAGTGGTCAACGCGTCTGCCTAGTAAACAGGAGATCCCGGGTTCGAATTCCGGCCGGGCCAAAATTTTCATTCGCCAGGCTTTGGTACTCCATCTAAACCTAGTACAGTGAAGACATAACTGATCGCAAAATGCGATTTATTTCATGCATTAATACGCATTGCACCAGACAGTGGCAACTACAAACGTGTCTGAGTGCAGCGGCGACTGAGACGGCGAAGTCGAACTACCCTGTGCTCGCAGTTGTGGCCGGGTGGCGCTCGGCACTGGGATGATTCATGCTCTACGGCTGCCGTGTTAGTTTGGTGTCGCTCTCTCTGCCCGCTTCAATTCACTGTCATTATAAGGTCTCTCTATTCTGTGCTCGCTGTGTATACCGAGCCATCTTTGCGCCCATAGACCGGTCGTTTTCAATATACGAAATATCGCGAGAACAGAGGAAAAAGCGGAAATACAATCTGACGGGCGACGAAGAAGCCTTCAGTACTGCTTCCCATCTGTGGGCATGCATTATCCTGTTGAAATTTTGCCGTCAGCGTGTCCAGATGGTACGATAACTGAAAACACATTTCAGATATGTATCGCTGGATGGTCAGTGTACCGGTGGTGCGAGAGTGGAATGCAATACCTCCCCACATCATAATATCGAGTATAGTGACGCGTAAGGTGTTACTTTAACAGTCTCTGGCAACGGTGTCTGCAGACTCAAACGTCATCGGACGCTGATGACCGCGATGTTGTGCGCCCTAAAGCTCCAATAACAACAACACCCAAAAGTCATAGTGGTACAGGCGGAATCCCGTTTCTTCGGTAAAAACGATTTCGTGTTTGTAGTTAATGGCACCACTGTTGGTGCAAACGTCACTGGAGCTGTCTTGGTAGTACCACCGTCTAACATATACAGTCGCGACACTCAATGCTGTAAATGTTGTTACCAACTGACACCTGCATCGACACTAGCGATCCTAGCGATGGGCAAGCCACCGTATTAGTGATTTTTATTTATAATTATTTTTGTACGTAATTAACGAAATAGTTAGTTCAATTTTTGCGTTAAAACATTAGTAAAATATCAAGAGACGTAAATAATACGGAAATTAAAGTAAAAACAGCCGAATTTTACTGATTTAGTAGTATAAAGAACAACTTCGTCTTTAACAAATACTTACGAATATGTGTATTTCAAGCTTATTGCGGTGAAAGTAAGTACACTATGAACACAAGAGATTAATAAATTTCTATTATGGTCTTTTCTTACTATGACAGGCAGTTTTTTGACGTGTATCAATTCGGTGTGGAGTGTAATGATTTGCACATTTTTACACCTCCCTCGTCTTTCTCAAAGTTGCATATTATGTTGATTGTATTAATTTAGCTTAAAAAGGCAAAGTATTGATGATTCTTGCAATTTGTGGTTCAGCTGTAGCAACAATTGTGGAATTGGCTTCTTCTCTGCTGAAAAACAGTTTCAATGCTTTTGTCGTTTTATTGACACATTTGTGACGTTTTTTCTTCAGCTACAACTGTTGTAGCTGATTTGGTACGTTAA
The DNA here is from genome assembly GCA_026315105.1 of Locusta migratoria. Taxonomy (NCBI): domain Eukaryota; kingdom Metazoa; phylum Arthropoda; class Insecta; order Orthoptera; family Acrididae; genus Locusta; species Locusta migratoria. The sequence goes on from CM048744.1 coordinate 942,067,766, forward strand.
ATATTGTAGTTGTTGCATTCTTTATACGTTTGCTACGTTCAAACTTACTGATTCGACTGGAATTGTAGCGAAAAAGCCTAAACGTTCCTGAGTAGAAAAGCGACATCTTTCTGCCAAAGGAAAGGTCTTCTGGTGTTTCCTAGCCATTTTTTATTTTTAATAGAAAATCAAATTTAGCATAAGCCTGTAGGTTATAAGACAGCTGTAAATAAACTATCCTGTAATGTACCGTTTCGAACCTAGCCAGGAGCCTTAGGAAACTTAAGTAAGACAAATGTGGAGCTATTTTTAAGTTATTACGCACTTTAAGGCATTACAAATGTTTCGTAATGTAAAAACTATTTTAAAATCAATATAAACGATGTTCATTAAAACCGTTAAGTTGTTGTCCTTTAAGCCGATGTGTTTCAGAGTTTTGAAGAGGTATTCGTGGTTCACTCTATCAAATGCTTTAGCAAAATCAATGAAGGCAATGCCGCCATTAGCTGACGATCCACTGGGGACACAGTGTACACCGCACCTGCAAGGACTACCCATGCACGCCTCCCGTCAGATACAAATTCCCAGCTTCGCCCTGCCAACAGTACTCAAACTCGTAGTTTAACTAATTCCCGTAAGAGTAAGGGCTTCAAACTTGCCCACCCCTCCCCACTAACGATAGGATCATTGCCCGTCACCGGCATATTATATATATATATGTGGCGTCTGTTCCGAAAGAACAGACGTCACTTGTGATCCTGCAGCTGTTATTATTTAATATTCATAGAATATATGATATCAACTGCGATTGATAATACATAATACATTGTTGAACAATTTTAATTTTACTACGGATACTGAGAGCATATTCCTACTTGTCCGTTAGGGATTAGTTCCTAGCGCCGACTGACTACTGTGGCGCGCAGCCGAGACCTCCTACCAAGATCTAGTTGTTCATTTATTTAGTTATCTTAACAACATTAAACAAAGTAACATTACCAGCATCGACTTTTGATGACCCCTAGGCTGCTACTACAGCCTGTATGCCACCAAACATTGTTAAATAATAAATAATAATAAATTAAAAAATGATAACTTGGTGACATAGTTTTGGGACTTCCCCGGCTTATAGGCGCGGTGTCCGCAACGGAATATCTCTCGGCAGCGGCGATCTGGAGCTTTCGTTACCCCACGTCCTCGGCTGACGCCATATGCTGCGTCTCGGTCGTGGGAAACTATAACGGCTCTTGCTGTCGGCGAGCTGCCTAGCCGTGCCTAAAGAAGTATTTGTCGCTGGTTGACGGACAGAATCTGTCTAATTAATTAAATAAAATGAAATTAAAAATAAATATACTTCCATATAGAACCCTCACAACCGTCCTACTGACCCTCTGCTAACACGAAAACATTTTCGCTTTAAGTTCCTCCATTATATTCTACCGCCCCCCCCCCCCCGCCCAGAAGGTTATCGGTTCACCTTCATTGTTCGCTGCACGTACGTTTCCATATTACGTTGTCGACGACATTTACAGCAGGCTCCATTCCCACCCTTAAAGTTTGAATTTGGTGAGTCCGATCTGGTATCTTGCTCCGTTGTCCGAGGCCATAGTTCCATAGAATCCGTGGGGCCGCATGCACAAGACAGTCCAATTGAAGCCGGCCGCAGTGGTCGAGCGGTCTGCGGCGCGCCAGTCACAGTCTGCACGGCCGCTACGGTCGGGGGTTCGAATGCCCCTCGGGCATGGATGTTTGTGTCGTCTTTAGTATAAGGTAGTTCATGAGTAGTTTGTAAGTTTAGGGACTGATGACCCCACAGATGAGTCCCATAAGCTTAACAAACATTTGAACATTTTTATTCAAATTGAAAACGCCAACTGTGTTTTAGTGTCCATCATCGTGAGTGCTTGTCCAAAGTCTTTCATTACTTCACGATCAAATGTAAAATCATATTGAACATATGATAACTGGTCTATTTGCTTCTAATTTTATATTTATCTGTGCCTTCTTATGACTTCAATCGTGGTTTTTTTTTTTTTTTTTTTTTTTTTTTTTTTTTTTTTTTTTTTAAGATGTATTACCACTAGTTTTTGCAAAAGAATTTAGGCTTTAGCTATCGCTGTAATGTTCAAATGTTTGTAAAGCAAGGGGGCAAACTGCAGTGAGCATCCTATACTTACAGACTACTTAAACGGACTTATGTTAAGAACACCACACGCACGCACACGCCCTACGGCATGCACCTCCGACGGGAAGCAGCCACGTACCCCACAGCAAAGCGCCTTAGGGGCCACAGGCATTCCCGTGCGGCCATTGATGATACTGATATGTTTGCGGCTCAATTATTCTTTATTGAATTCATTAATTTACATGTTGATGAATTATCTTTTAATGTTAAGTAGAGCGCTTCCTGTTTTTGTTTGATGCATGCGTTAAATTCAGTACTCGAGGCAACAAACGGTAAAGTTAAAACTCCAGTCCTTCCACGTCCCAGTTTCTATAAAACTCTGGTTTGCACATTCCATTGTCGGGTGAAAACAAGCAACTGTGAAAATAAACTGTAATCGCTGGATCCAGGAGGGAACGACTGATTAACGGATCAGATTGCTGCACGCCTACTCATCATGACTGCCATATTTGGCTTATGGCAGTAATGGACTGCTTTGCCAGATCTCTTTAAAATGTTCAAACGTTTCTAGAGTCTATGGGACTTAATTACGGGGTTATCAGGCCCTAAACGTACAAACTACTTATAAACTAGCTAATTATAAGGACGGCACAAATATCCATGCCCGAGAGGGGATTCGAACCCCCGACCGTAGTGGCCGTGCAGACCGTGACTGGAGCGCCTCAGTCCCCTTGGCCACCGCGGCCGCCGCCAGATCTCTTACCACATCCTTAACAATTTAGTGTGTTACTCTACAAGCAGTGTCTGCCATACCATTCGTCTGCAACAGAATACTGTCCATTCCTGTATGTACTACCACAGTCAAACATATACAGTCACGACATTGCCGCAGATGTTTGTTATACACTGCGACAGTAGCGCTCCAAGCGGCCGGAAAGCTACATTTCTGAAGACGATATTGGATGAATGCGGCTTAAAGGACAACAACTTAACGGTTTTAATGAACATCGTCAGGGGTATCAAAACCAAAATCTCGATAAATGGACAATATACTAACGAGGTATTGATATTAAGTGGAGTTCCTCAGGGAAGTCCCTTGTCTATGTTGTTTTACGTAATTTCTCTAGAACCTCTCCTACGGCGTTTGAATGCAACCCTAGAAGGCATAACAGTAGCCGGACTCAAGACAGTTACAAACGCATACGCTGACGATGTGGGAGTTTTAGTGAGGAGGAATGAAGACGGTGCAAAACTAACGGAAACGTTAATGCTTTATAGCAGAGCAACTGGTGCGAGGATCAATGAGACGAAAAGTTCTTTTTTAAATTTAAAGGGACTTGAAAATGTGCAGCTACCGTGGGCACACACAGTGGAACACCACAAGACCCTAGGAATAACGTTCTACAGTTGCCCGTTAAGAACAACGGCCGCAAATTGGAAACAGGTCCTAGGAAAAATTAGAGGCAGCTTAATAATGGACGAAACAAGAGACTTAAATATAAAGCAGAGAATTAAGCTAATAAATTGTGCAGTTCTATCAAAAGCGGCATACGTCGCTCAGATTTTACCTACACCTCCTGCAACTGCGAGAACTATAGTGAGCACTATCTGCAGATATGTATGGAAAGGGCATATATTCAGAGTAGCGGTAGGAACAACCACCATGAGACCAGAAAAAGGAGGCCTCGGGCTGACAGACATTCGGAAAAAAAGCACGGCCCTCTTCATTAAAAGGACACTCAACCTTATAGAGACGCAACCGAACAGCATAACTGCTGCTCTGTTCGACCTTCTGAAACCTGGCAGCCTGCAGCCACCAGTAGATGTTAGTGATATAAGCTACAAACTGAAGCACATTCAGTCTTTTTACGTAGAGCTAAGCTACTTGACATGTATTCTAAGGGATAAACACAAGAGGACAAGCAAATATATAGTAGATAAGTTGAAATCAACCGATAACCAAAATAAGATGGAGCTGAAATACCCTAACAAAAACTGGGGGAAAATTTGGGCGAATATAAATAACCGAATGCTGACAACAGATGTGCAAGCATCATGGTATAGAGTTATAAATAATATCGTTAGTACGAACGAAAAACTTTATTCAATAGGACTAAGCGCGACCAACGAATGCCCAAAACGCAAACATTTGGACTCATTAAGCCATCGCTTCATTTGTAACGGATACGAAAATATATGGAAAGACGTTATATTTCAAGTCGCTTTCATCAAACGGAGCGATGGAAGGGAATTAACAATAAACAATTTACTCTTCCCAGAAGATGTTTCTTTCCCATCACAAAAGAACAACGTAATATTATGGCTATTCGGAAATTTAGTAAATTATGTAGTCAACAAAAAAGGAACCGACAATGTACCAGAATATCGAGAATATATAAAAGAAGAATACTTCAAAATATACAAGAAAAAAGACCTTAAAAATAATTTTGGAAACATGTTGAAAATTTTGTTTCAGAAACAAGGTATAGGTTAATATCTACACATCATGAAATAGACAGAACAAGGTAGAATGCCAAAGTAGGGGAGTGCTGTTGAGGGTGAAGTACGGTGGGGACTTCGTGTGCCCCGGGGCCGCTACGGTAGCCGTGAAGGCCTCAACAGAACCCCGAAAAAGCAATTCTGCCGAAGAAGAAATGGAAACAGATAAAATCCCACTAACCGAAATTGGTACTGGAAAACTATACAAATGCATAAGAAGAGGTAAAGTGACGAAGATTATTTTTCTTAATTATTTTACTTTTCTTTCCTTTTGAAAAACATCATTAGTTTCGTATTATTCAAGTAAACTATTTAATAAAGCAAGGTATTCGGATAAGGAATTTTACGTTTGTCTTTAAAATGCAGAAAGGCATATTTCTTTCAGTTAAAAAACAAGTATGTAAAATAAAAATATAAAGTACCAAGAACGGTACTTCAAATACGAACTGCGAAGATAAAAAAAAAAAAAAAAAAAAAAAAAAAAGTGGTGTAGGGGTCAGCGCAACTGCCTAGAAAGCAGGAGACCCGGGTTCGAATCCCGGCTGGGTACACATTTTCAGCTTTGCCCAGCCGCAGTTGATGTCATATTTTCTATGAATATTAAATAATAACAGCTGCAGGATCACAAGTGACGTCTGTTCTTTCGGAACAGACGCCACATGTATATATATATATTATGGAGAGACTAGCCATAAAGTCCCATAATTGTCAACCCGAATTTTATTCAGAAGAAATACCTACTCGTAACTCCCACACGTCGGCTCATAAGACTGACTCGAAGGTGGGTCAGCTTCTTTTGCAGATCCTGGATAGGAAGTGTGGGCCGGTAAATCCGCACGCCCCCTACACCAACGTCTACGGACACCTTAGTACGTCTACGGCTCCAGTATAGGTTTAGTACAAGGAGGGGTTCTTGCACGGTGGCCGCAGTGGAACTACTTGTTGTTCCTCCAACTTCGACTGCCCTAGCTCTCCCGCTCCCAGCCAAAACACGACTTCCGTTACTGCCACTTCACGCTAAATAGCGACACTAAGGAAGGGAACGAACAGCAAAGACCTTTAGAACTGAACAGCAATCAAATAACAGAAATCTGCAACATTGAAACCACTTCCTCAATAAATAGCAGTAACAATACGATGTGGTACACACAAAAAAGCCTCAAAATTAATCAGGCTTAATAACAACAAGAAAAGAGAGAAAACAAACACCTTCAAATGAAGACAAAACTTGGTGGCAGGAAGGAAACACTCGGTTGTCAAAAGATAACAACTTCATCAAATAAAGCACATATATAACGATTACAAACAGTTAAGTAAATTCATGCCACCCAAGTACATAAAGTTTCGTGCCATCCCAACGCCGTTTATCATCCACAAAAGGCCAACCATGCTCCCGTCCAGTGGCATGAAAACCCAGCTTAACTTACAGATCGTCCATCATAGCCACCCACGCTTCGGCAGAAAATTCGCCGTCTTCTACGGTCACGGCCGTACTGCGCCCTCCCAGGGCTGACATACAGGCGACTTCAGATCGAAACACGCCGGGAAGAGACTTGATGAGGCGACATATCCTGTTCCGCCAAGCCTTCGGCAAGCCCCTCCAACTTCTGCTGCTGCCGTTTCCGACAGCCAAACTGCGATGCGATGCGTCGCCGTACCCGGTAAAGATATCAGCGATATTGCAGTGACGCCGATGACAGCAGCGTCACACATGACTGATGCTCATGATTTTGACTATCGAAAGAACGGGCAACGAAAATGTTTCGTGTAAGAAACGACAATAGTGGGAAGGAAGAGAGCCGAAATACAAGAACGGGCCGCCACGGCTGAGACAGGAGCACCGAATTCTCTGAGCCGTATGTCGACGGGACGTTAAACCCTAAGCATCCATCCATCCATCCATCTGAGCCGTATTACCCAAAGTATTATTCCTCAATAGAACTCCGAAACGTGCTCACTTTCGTCTACAAGACATGCTACAGCTGCTTACGAAAAGAACATTTCCAGACAATACGTCGACACGTTCGCTTGCAGGTGATCGGTGTTGAGCTCCTGAAATGAAAGGCCGCGCGGGAGTAGCCGAGCGGTCTGGAGCGCCACGTTGCGGATCGCACGGTCTCCCGCGTCGGAGGTTCGAATCCTCCCTCGGGCATGGATGTTTGTGCTGTCTTTAGTATAAGTTAGTTTATAAGTAGTTTGTAAGTTTAGAGACTGATGACCCCGCAGTTAAGTCCCAGAAGCATTACAAACATTTGAACTTTTTTTTTTCTGAAATGAAAAGTTAGGCATGAGCATCTCTCGCCGCCACCAGCACATGCTGCAAATTTTACCTAATTTGGTTGCTCCCGTCATGATGTTTCATTTTGAGTGTCAACCAGTGTACGTTTGAGTAATTTAAACCTCAGCGGTCTGTGTTTTCTAACAGAAACTGACATCAGGAAAAGGTTAGACCCGATCGATATGAAAATAAGAACAAAACAAGTGAAGAAAACGGGTTACTCGTTCATTTGTTACTGTTCGTTTAGGTTCTTATGGGAGTCAATTAAAATAGATGACTAGACAGCTGATTCAATTTGAGTTACGTAAAGGCAGTGAAACGTAATTGCTGAGTCTTGGATTGTTACATCACAAGGTAAAGTAGGTACGAAAATGTTAATAAAATAGTCGTCAGACTAGAGCACGACAAAGTTGTAGGAGATAAACGTAACCAATGTAGACAACATATCTTCCTGAGTTTCATCATCTTCGTCGTCGTGGTCATCATCACTTCTGCTGCGTTTGAAAATGGCAATACTCAGTGGTAGAATGAACACGTAAATTGATGTACCGTAGGCGAGGTTGAATGCAATAAGAAACAGTCTCGCAGTTATAACCACGTTAACACATCATCATTATTATCATCAAAAAACCTTTCATCATCCTCTGGTTTTATTTCAGAACAATCTTCTGATTTACGAATCCTCTGCTTAAAAGGCATACCGAAATTCTTATCAGTTTAGCCGTGTGGGTATGGCTGCGTGGTCTGAGGCTTCATGTCACCGATTCCGCGGCCGCTCTCGTGGAAGTGTGTGTGTGTATTTTGTCCTTAGCATAAGTAGGTTGTAAATCTAGGGACCGCTGACCTCAGCAATTTGTTTCCTTACATTTACAAATATTTGAACGCGTTAACGAACGTAATCACTTATCTATAACATTTGAGAGACGATGAAGAATTACTTTTACTGACTGAGTTAAATTATTATTATTATTATTATTGTTATTAGTCAGTTTCACAGTGTATTTCAGTTCAAATTTTCCTGTGCCCCAAGATTATACATCAGATTTGATTTCCATTCCCAAATTTTGTTTATCTGTTCATAAATTTTCTTCAATATTTCTTCTTCTGAAAGCTGCCTGAATTCCTTGAATATATATATGATCGGTGGTCTTCCAGTTTTTTTTCACCCCTATGTCTTCCATTCCACCATTCTCTGCGGTAATCTCTCTTTTGACAACCTGTTTTGTATAAAACACTTCATTCAGCCAAGATCGCTAAAAGTTTTATTTTCGTCCCTTAACCGGTATGTAATTCCTCCCTTTTTCGTTCATTATTTATATTTTGCTACCCTGCTGAAAAAATCATTATTGCTTCTTTTACGTGTAACATGAGTGTTACTTTACACTTTACACCTTATAGTCTTAATGTCATGTTGTAGTCATCAATGCTAAAGTTTTTACTCTCTTATTTTATATACTGTTATCATCTATGTTAAGGTTTTTACTCATTTGTTTTATATAAATATTTTTACTCTTCACAGGAATATATAATCTGTATATGTTCACCCTTTACTGTTAATGTAGACTTTGTGTCACTTATTTAACTCAAAGGAGAAGTTTTATAATCTTCAAATGAGTTGGTACATAGAAACCTATACTTAACTTTAACTACAGTTGTATATCATTTTTATTATTAATGATCTTGGTTTTTAATCTTTAGATATAACTTTTGTCCTTCTTGTCTATGTAGACATTAAGCTATTTAAGGAACGACTGACTTCTTTTCTCATAATATGAGAATTATTAGGTTAACTTATATATATAAAGTATTTCATATCTCCACTGTAGGACGCTTTTCTCTATTTGGAACTGTGTACATATTACTTTATCTACATTTATGGGGTCTAGTCCCCTCTAAACTGCAACAACAACAACTACATTTATAGTTATGTATTTCTACTCTATGTAGACATTAGGCTACTTGCACAGTGACTTAGTTGTCTTCTCATAATGTGAGAAACTTTATCTCTTCATTTATATTATATACATAAAAAATATGTTTCTTTTAAGTTGAATTTGCATCCATATTGCTTTGTTTTGACACCACTGCCACCTAGTGGCAACCTGTAGCAATGTTTTCCTGTTCAGTCTCATGTTTGCTTGGCCCAAGACGACATTTTATACATTATGACGAACCACCCTGTGACGAAAAACTTTAACGAGATGTTTACGTGTGTTAGAAGGTTATGTTTCTATTTTTACATATGACGCTAAGGCAATGAACATGTTTTGTTAACTGTCATTTTATTTGTATACCACAAAAACTTTGCAGTTTGTAGACGTTATATAACTTTTTGCAGTGATTGTACTGGACTTTCTGAAGATAGTGACTGAGCTCACAGAAACCGGTTATAAAATTTTTAGCAATCTTGGCTGAATGAAGTGTTTTATATAAACTGTTGATCGCTCTCCAGTGGAGTAAAATACCTTTTAACTATAACCTTTTTTATATGTCCAAACCATAAGAGTGGATTTTCTTCTCTATAATGGGTGACGACCATCTTCTTCCTAATAAATTCATTTCTGCTTCTTTCTCGCTTAAACATCCCTGCGGAACGCTTCCAAATTCCAAATCGGTTGCCATAAATCTTTTTAATTCTTGTGATTTGACTGTCAACTCAATTGATCCATATGTCATAATGCTTATACAGGGTGTCCAGAAAAGGGCTCCCTGATTTCAAAATTAAATATCTCGAAAACAAAGATCGATAGAGGAATGCAGTAAACGGTATGTTTATTGTGAAAGCTGTAAGAATTTCATACGGCAGTTTGAAATAATAGTTACAAAAGTTGCTAACAGATGGCGCTGTAAGCTGTACAGCTCATATCAGCATACATAAGTGAAATAATCGTATGAAAACACTTTTTGCAAACAATCACATCACAATGTTTTCAAAATGTTCACCATTGGCACTACAGAGATGGCGCAAACGAAGAACGAAATTCGTCATCACATTTCGTAGTGTTTCAACCGAAATGGATTCACATGCCACAGAGATCGCCGATTCAAGCTCGTCCAGCGTGGCGGGATGCTTCGGGTAGACCATGTCTTTCACTGTTCCCCACAAAAAAAAAGTCACTGGGAGTCAAATCCGGCGAATATGGAGGCCAATCCATGCCTGCACCAGTAAATTTGGGATATTCCAAAGCAATGACTCGATTCCCGAAGTATTCCTCAAGACAGCGAAACAGTTGTACGGTCCGATGTGGTCGGGCTCCATCTCGCATAAAGCATTCAGTACCTGGTCGATCCTCTAACGCTTGCTGTGTGGCGACAAATTGTTCCAAAATTGCAATGTAAAGTGCACCAGTGACCATTTCTCGAATAAAGAAAGGGCCAATAATGCCTCTGCTGCGTACTGCAGCCGACACAGTAACTTTAGGAGAATACAGGGGTTTCCCTTCACACCAATATGGCTTTTTGGAACCCTAAAATCGCCAGTTCTGATTATTAACGTATCCATTCAGGTGGAAGTGTGCTTCATCTGTAAACCAGTTGCAGCCAACATCAAATCCTTCACTACCAATCATTGTGAGCATCTGATTAGCAAAGGCAACCCTTTGTTGCACAGCTCGTACGGGTATAGCCTGGTGCGTTTGAATTTTGAATGGAAACATGTGTAGGCTCTTTCTCAGTATTTTCTGCGTGCTGGAACGCTTCAAACCAGTCTCAGGTGCAATTCTACGGACAGATGACATAGGATTTCGCTGAATAATTCCAGAAACTGTGGCGATATTTTCAGGCGAACTGCGGTTTGCTTGCGGCCATCATGCCCCACTAGATCATCAGTTTCGCTGCCTGTTCGTTGAAATTTTGCGAAGATGGTTTTCGCATCGGGTCCTTTTGGAACATTAAATCGTGCTTGAAAACTTCGCCTTGTTGCTGTAGGACTCTCTTCTAACCTGTGGTGCTCTAGCATCAGAAAAACGCATTGTTCAATGGAGTACATGGTTTTAATCTCTTTCTTCGGTACGCTAACCTCCTTTCACGTTTCAATAGTGCAACTGATCGCTCTGGGCTTCGGATCACTATTTATATTAGGCATTACGTATGGCGATTACAGCGCCATCTGTTAGCAGCTTTTGTAACTATTATTTCAAACTGCTGTATAAAATTCTTACAACTTTCACAATAAACATACCGTTTACTGCATTCCTCTATCGATCTTTGTTTCCCGGATATTTAATCTTGAAATCAGGGAGCCCTTTCCTGGACGCCCTGTATTAGCTGTGTTCAAGAGATTTGTGTTTGATTCCTGTTTCTAATCTGTTGGTCCCATAAATTACCATTTACGGAGAATGCTACCACTGTATTATTTGGTAGTATGTGGATTGATGCATGGGTATTATTATAAGACAAATCTAATGCTGTACTGTATGAGAGATGGTGTCAACATTTTTTGTTAAGAACAATGTTGGAGATCAGATGATGATGCCTGAGTAACATCGACACCGGTCATCAAATTAAATAAATAGCGATCTTGTTTGGAAACCATTATCAATTTATTCCACATTGCCCCAACGAAACCATGTGATTCATACAGTGAAAAAGCATTTGTATTGATAAAGTCAAAATACTAACACGTATCATTCACAGACGAATGGAAAAACTGGTGGAGTCCTACTTTTGGGGGGACGGGAAAGTAGGGATCAGTTTGGATTTATGAGAAATGTTGGAACAATAGCGACAATATTTACATTATTCACATTTTTAGCTTTCGTAGATGTGGGAAAAGCTTTTGAAAATTTTGACTGTTATACGCTAAAATTCTGGGACCCATTTTATTAGATTCACAGATCAATAACAGCAAAATAAATGGAAATCGTGATTTTCCTTAACCTGCTACATTTTTGCAAAGGATTCGTATTAGCGAGGTTTCAGTTACGTGGCAGCAACGGTGCAGTTCAAGCGTAATGGTGATTAACTTTCTGTTGATCGGAGGTAAAAGCGCGATTCCGAAATAGACCATCAATCGATACAAAGAATAAGAAAGTGAAATGAAAAAAATGGATTTATTTCTCATTAGCCTTAAATCAAATAGAAAATTTCGAAAGAGGATGATTAAGGTAACATTTTGCACTTAAGGTTTAGCTATGGTGCATAGTTTTATTCTAAATTGGTTGACATAGACATTCACAACGGGAGATTTGCAACGATGACAGAAATGTAAGTATTCAATTTCTTTTTCGAAACGTATTTATAAGGTAATATAAAGATTAAAACAATGACGCAATTTGCCTTTCACTGAGTTTGAATATAGTGATAAACATTATTCTAGGTAACTAACTTTTGTGATCTAGGAACAGAAGTTTGCCGGTTTTACAGAAACAATCAATTTTTCTGTGTTACGAAAAGAGTGAAATGTTCGAAACTTTTACAAATACAGATTCTCATTTAATCTGATAAGAAACCTTCACCTCTTCTTTCTCTTTGGTCATGTTCCCGCACATGCAGGGTCGGTCTTGTTAAATTCGGATTTGGCGTGTGTTTATTGCAATTCGGACATAAAGTCCTGGTAGAGGTAGGCAGCCATTATTAATATGCCAACACAAAGGATTCTAAAAAAGCTATTGGCTGCGGTAATGAAGGAGTTGTAGATGTTGTAAAATCCTTTATTTTTCTCAGTCCATCATCGGAGCGCCTGGTGGTAAAGTACGGGATACAGTATATATAGGTGAAAATAGTTACAAAGACCAATTTTTTTAAAGCAATCTCTGCCAATTACAATTATAACATACGTACCTTTCCTGAATGGATAACGGAAAAAGATGCATGTAAAAACTCATAATACATTAACGGTCAACATCAGCTGTACTTGTAACATAAATTGCTAGCTCGATGGATCACATGCAAATACCACTGAACGGAAAGTATACTATTGAGCAACTTAGGTGTTAGAACCTATATTTCTAATTTTTTTTTTTTTTTTTTTTAGAATATTCTCTTATACCAACAACAACATTATATTTATGACGTTGTTGGTATATGAGAATATCCTAAAATAAATAAAAATTAGGTTCTAAATATGTTGTTTTATTGTATGACAACTATTTTCCAGTATTGAAAATGTTTTTAACTAACTCGCTGTTGAGTTCTTTTTATCCCTGTAAATTATGGTAACTTCTGCGGCCATACATAGAGGGCGCCTATGCTACGCCTACGTTGCTCAATAGCATACTTTCCATTCAGTGGTATTTGCATGTGATCCATCGAACTAGCAACTCATGTTAAAAGTGCAGCTCACGTTGACCTTTAATGTATTATGAGTTTTTACATGCATCTTTTTCGTTCTCCATTCAGAAGAGGTATTTATCTTATAATTGTAAATGCCAGAAATTGCTTTAAAAATGGTCTTTGTAACTATTTTTACCTATATATACTGTATCCTGTACTTTGTCACCAGGCGCTCCGATGATGGGTTGTGTCCGAAACGCGTCATTGTAAAGAGAAAAAATAAAGGATTTTATAACATCTACAACTTCTACATTACTGCAGCCAATCAGCTTTTTTAGAATCCTTTGTGTTACTTGTGTTTATGGAGTGGACGGATGCCGGTGCTGCCGCCACCTCACCGCATGCCCCAAATGTCTGCGTGTAGTGTTATGGATGTGAAAGTGTAAAGTGTTATGAAATGTTTGTGAATCGTTTAACTGAGGCGGGACTTGGGGACCAGGGAGGATGTGAAAAACCGCCTAAAAACCACATCCAGGCTGGCCGGGACTCCGACCCCCTTCGTTAACCCGCTGGACGGATTCGAAGCGTGGCCGGTACGCCTCCCCGTGTCGGATCGCAATGCGTTAGACCGCACGTCTAACCGAGCGGGTATAAAAAACCTCCCCGTATCAGCAGTAAAATTATTCATCATACAAGCCATATTATTGGTTGAAAATCCACAGATTTCGTTAATTTTTTTAGCATTATTTTCTATTGTGTAGTTGCTTGCGCTCCCATTTCACCTTTTGGAGTCAGGAGGCTAGTTAAAATATTGAGCTTGGTAGCGACGCATTTCTAGAGAACAGAGACATACATTACAGTTGACGTTGCACGTAGGTAGGCGAAATAATTTAGCAATCAATTCATGTGATTAGGTTTAAGTTACAGTGAACCTTGCTTTTCATTTATTTATTTATTATTATTATTATTTTTTTTAGCTTGATTCAGATGGTTTCTCGTATTGAGAAAAACTGATACTTACAGTAAGATACATCAAATTGTGCCTCATGTGCCAATTAAAGTTTTTTTTTTCTTTCAACTTAAGAAGTCTTCTTTCACAGTACAAGTAAGTCCCTTTACTTTTCACTACTTTGTACTTTGAAATAAATCACAATTTGCGATCAGTTATGGCTTCACTGTACTAGGTTTAAATGGAATACCAAAGTGCAGCGAATGAAAAATTCGTGTCCGGCCGGGATTCGAACCCGGGATCTCCTGCTTACTAGGCAGACGCGTTGACCACTCCGCCACCTTTTTTATTTTTCTTATTTTTTAGGGCCTCCTTCCTCCCCTTCAGCACCACCTTACGCTCTCCAAAATCTTCTTCTTCGGCGTCTGTTTCCTTTGCTTTTTAAACGAAAATATCCTTTTCTTCTCATTTCTTATTTGGAGTACTCTTCTTGGTACTTCTTTTATTTTGCATACTTTTTTAGGCAGGAAAAAAATTAGCATTATTAAAAGAAATTGTTTCTTCTTTCTTAATTAGTTTGAAGATCTGTAGAATTAACGCTTCTGGGTTAGAGCGGCGTTAACACTGTAGTAATGGAATCTGAACGAACGGGAAAAAAAAAAAAAACAGTTTCACCACTGTGTTGCATGAAATCAACAAAAGCCATCTTGTGTTCGTATATAGAAATCCTCTAGATTTCCTGATTGCTTGGTGAAGACGTGATGTACATATTGGCCCTTCAGCCAGTTGACTGCGTTTCGTTTCGTGCTGGGTAAGGGATACCGTCCGGGTTTAAAAAGTCAGCACGCGTTATGGCATTTGGCGTGGTTCTGCTGATGCTCACTAACTTTTGTCGGATGTAAAGCCATAAATCTTTTACCCTGTCGTACGACAACTGATGTTCTTCGTCGTCTATTTCATTGCAGGACGCATATATTGGTGACTCCGCTAAACGGATAGAATAAAGTTTCGAATAGAATAAAGTTTCGAATTTTCCAGTTTACGGCAAAGTACCATGTTTCTTTCACATATGACGTTAGACTCCGGCTGTGGATGTTCTCCCTACGTTGCTTTCCAATTTTGTGAAGGATATTTGTGTTCTATCGTGTTTCTGGTTTTGTCTTTTGTCAGATGATGGTATAGATCTTTTATTCTGATGATTACCTTTTCCGGAATCCTTGCTTGTATATAAATGTATTCCACTAGAAAGTATTTCAGATGGTATAGTCCGTTGGTAATGTGTTGGACACAGATGGGTGATAGCTTTTGACAAACCAACTATCATTTATCTTAAGGTTTTTGACGACATTACAGTGTTCAATGAATTAAATACATCGCAATTGGTTTCACTGTACTAGGTTTAGATGAAATACCAACGTGCGGCGACTGAAAACTTGTACGCGGTCGGGATTCGAACCCGGGATCTCTTGCTTACTAGGCAGACGTCACGACCACTCCGCCACCGAATACACAGTGACCAGTCCGACTGCAGAGGACTCTGCCCTGTACGTCTGCCGCCACACCCAAATCTCCATTCGCCACGCTGTCTCTTTCCTACACCACAGCAGTCCTCGAATCCCGGCCGGCCACAAATTTTCATTCGCCGCACTTTGGTATTCCATCTAAACCTAGTACAGTGAAGCCATAACTGATCGCAAATTGCAATTTATTTCATTCATTAAACTCTGTAATGTCGTCAAAAAATATATATAATTGTATACAACCCGAGGCTGGGCTCCTGACGACAATTAATTGTGTCTCAGTAATTCATGGTCCGTTCTCCCTGATGCGGGAATACAATATTGTGGCTGCGACCATTAAAGAACAAATAGGCCTGGAGAATGGAGATTTGGGTGTGGCGGTAAACATGCAGGGAGGAGTCCTCTGGAGTGGGATTGGTGACTGTGTCCTCAGTGACAGAGTGGTCAACGCATCTGCCTAGTAAGCAGGAGATCCCGGGTTTGAATCCCGGCCGGGCACAAATTTTCATTCGGCGCACTTTCGTATTCCATCTAAACCTAGTACAGTGAAGCCATAAGTGATCGCAAATTGCGATTTATTTCATTCATCGAACTCTGTAATGTGGTAAAAAAATATATAACTTGGTAGTTTGTAAAAAAAAAAAAAAAAAAAAAAAAAAAAAAAAAAAAAAAAAAAAAAAAAAAAAAAAAGTAGTCAACAATACGAAGATTGGTTTGAACACCACAGTGATTTACTAGGCATGGTCATGTTTGGAGGTGGTATGCCATTGCCTTCCGCCGACCTTCGAACTGACTTACCCAGCCACTTATAGGGGGACCTACAGTTTAACGTGGGTTCCGAACCACGGTGCTACTCGGTATTTTTCACACGAGCAATACTGCCAGAGGTGAAAGAAGTGAAAAGTGACAGATAAAATTCCTAAGACCTGGCGGGGCTCGAACCCGCGACCTTTGGATTTGTAGTCTGGCACTCTACCACTGTGCAACCGAGGTTTGCAACAGTAGATTTATAAAAAGGTATTAATACGATTATTACGCATAGTGTTGTAACGACAAACACACGCAGACGTATAAGATTAACGAATGAGTCAAAATTTTAAACTGATAAGTAATCAATAGGGTTAATTCTCCACAATGATGCCAGACATGTAATCTATTTATTCATTCTTATTAAGAGAAATTTTACTGTAGGTATACGCTATCTAATGTTGTTCAACGATGATGAACACAGAATTGTTCGAAATTACTGGGCTAGCCTTGTATTTGACAGCTGTACCACAATGCCTCGCGCTCTATTCTCGAATTTTCAGGTCAAGGTATTCAACACTGAGATCTAAAGCCCATCATTTGTCGGTAGATTTTATTCGGTGACGAGGTCCGTTGAGTCAACAGCTGAAACTGAGTCGAGCGGCGAGCTGTCAGTACTTCGCGGCTCAAATAAATCACGCAGAGGAACGGTAAGCGGCGGCGGGCTCCTTGGGCGGCCGTAGATGGCGGACGCGTGGGGGCAGCCGGCGGTGCTCGGGGCGTCGCTGGGCGCAGCAAGTGTGCCGAGGCCAAGGGAACACCCTCCGTGGGCGGCCGCGGAGGGCACGACACGGCCTAGCAGTCAGCCGGCAATGACCACTGGCCGCGCTGTACCAGCAAGCCTCCCACTGAAGGCGCTCTTTGTTTAGAGGGAGCTGCAGGCTTTCACGAAGGAACGCAGGCAGTCGCTGTTTGGGAGGACAGAATTTCCGTATTTCCCCCAACGGTTTCCAGTCCAGCGACTGCACATCAGCACAGTTCTTGGTATTTTGGGGGGGTCGGAGAGTAGAACTTTGTATTGTTACATGCGCCTCCACATGCAAAACAATATTTATTTGCATATATATATATATATATATATATATATATATATATGGGCTTGATGATTCTAATTCAAGACCTTCAGTTTTATTTTTACAATGGCCACCTTCACTCCATTGGCAATCTACGGGTAAGTCATTTTAACAAGTTTTAATGCTCCCCATACCCTAACGATTACTTTGTCAACTGACATAGGTGCAACCCTCCTCCCCTCAACTACCCTTCCCCTATGATTTATTTTATGACTATAGACACAAAATTGTCACGTGTCCTTTTTTTTTTTTTTTTTTTTTTTTTTTTTTTTTTTTTTTTTTTTTTTTTTTACCTTTAGGTTTTATCGACAATACGGTAGTCAAAATCACGCGACTACATGTCCCACATTTTAACGTCCATGTTTTTAATCCTGAAAGACAACCATTTGATTTTGGACTTGGACCCATGTATTTGGCCCTATTGAATTTTTAACCAATTGACGGATGAAAGCAACTAGAATGTTGGGACTCAGTAGCGAATTATGACGAGAGAATAGAAAATTGTAAGTAATACCTTGTTCAATTCATGTATCGCATTTATTAAGTTATTGGTTCTGTAATTTTAATTATTGTTTTGTTATTTAACACAGTAACACCTGAAGATGCGTCTCTATTGACGCGAAACCGGTAGTGGACCTGTACATAAAAGGATCTCAATGAAAACAGCTGAAGCGGCTCCAGAATTTATTGATTGTTTCATAAGAGGACATTTCTATTTCAATTTTCAAAATAGTTTCTTTTATTATATAAAGTCATACAATCAATTTTTTAAAACAATTCATAAATTCATAAAAGAATATATATATTTCGTGACATTTTCAATGTGTCACTAAATTCTTAAAGACGCAATATTCTTTGAAAACCCCAAGTCAAAGACTAACTCTGAACAAAGAGCAATTAGAATAATACATAGATTTAACGATTGTTTCTTTTAAAAAGAAAGGAGTAGTGACGCCATTTTTTTCTTTTGTATTATGCTCTCGTCTAGTAAACTTCTCTTCCATATTACGCTTGTATATGACCGGATGAATTGTGAAAATGTCTGTACTATATATCTCGATTATAAAGTTGTAATTGAAATGATGTACTGAATTTATGACATGATCTCGACTGTATGAATTTAATGAGATTTCACAGAGGTAACTGAACTTTGAATGTGATGTATATGTAGACTTTCTTCATTTATTTGAATAATAATTGTTTCGTAAGTTTACCGAAATTTGACCGAGTATTTATTTGTAGTGAGATTGGAACCTTATTTTTTTTCCTTTCACATTTTTCATTTAACTGTGATGCAATTTATTTTTCAAGACAAAAGAATAATGAATTACACTGATTTACGAATCTAATTGATGGAGATGTGTACAATAGGAGCCATTTTTATCACATTCTTTTATTAAATAATTATTCTAACTGCGACCCTGAGATTACGAACGACTTACTATTTTTCGATTAGTAACAGATCAACTAACCGGAAACTTAGCTACAAAATCAGCAATAGTGATAATGTCTCCAACAGTTAGGTTCATGTTACGTATCACTGTCAGCCAGGTTAGAAAAGGATTTTAACTACTTTCTTGGTGCGTAGCTCATTAATTTCTCTAAAACTACAGCATAGTAGATTCATTTCAATAGATAGATGGTTTTGCTACGTAACCAGTATTGAAATATTTCTCCCAACCACTCTTTACAGTTATTATATTTAGTGTTCACATTTAATTGCAAAAAATGTATACTGATTTAAACATTTAAATTAAAATAATAAAATTAAGGGAGGAATGTTTCAACTTCCAGACACCACACATACAGGGTGAATCACCTAACACTTGCACCGCTAATATTGCGGAAACGGAAAGTGCGATTGATGTGCTGTTTTCACCGAATGGATTCGTAGTCAGGGGCTCGCTTTTTGAGTCAACAAGCAGACTGTAATACTCTCCTGGCTATTAAAATTGCTGCACCACGAAGATGACGCGCTACAGACGCTATATTCAACCGACTGGATGGACATGCTGTGATATGCAAATGATTAGCTTTTCACAGCATTCATACAAGCTTGGCGCCGGTAGTGACAACTACAACGTGCTGACATGAGGAAAGTTTCTCGTACACAAGCAACAGTTGACCGGCATGGCCTGGTGAAACGTGTAAGAAGGAGAAATACGTACCATCACGTTTCCGACTTCGATAAACGTGTGATTGTAGCCTAGCGCGATTGCGGTATATCGCAACGCGACATTTCTCATCGCGTTGGTCGCGATCCAATGACTGTTAGCAGAATATGGAATCGGTGAGTACAGGAGGGCAATACGGAACGCCGTGCTGGATCCCAAATGCCTCGTATCACTAGCAGTCGAGGTGACAAGCATCTTACTCGGATGGTTCTAACGCAAAAAGCAGCCACGCCTCGTTCCCTGAGTAAACAGATGGGGACGTTTGCAATACAACAACCTACTGCACGAACAGTTCAACGACGTTTGCAGCAGCATGGACGATCAGCAGGGAGACCATGGCTGCGGTTACCCTTGACGCTGCATCACAGACAGGAGCGCCTGCGAAGGTGTACGCAACGACGAACCTGGTCGCACGTTTGGCAAAACGTCATTTTTTCGGATGAATCCAGGTACTGTTAAGAAAACCATGATGGTCGCATCCGTGTTTGGCGACATCGCGGTAAACGCATATGGGAACTGTGTATTCTGTCATCGCCATCCTGGCTTATCACCCGCGTGATGGTATGGGGTGCCAATGGTTACACGTCTCGGTCACCTCTTCTTCGCATCGACGGCATTTTGAACAGTGGCCGTTACATTTCAGATGTGTTACGACCCGTGCCTCTACCTTTCATTAGTTCCCTAGATTTCAGCAGGATAATGCACAATGGCATGTTGCAGTTCCTTTAAGGGCCTTTCTGTATACGGAAAATGTTCGACTTCTGCCCTGGCCAGCACATTCTCCAGATCTCTCACCAATTGAAAACGTCTGATCTATGGTAGCCGAGCAACTGACTCGTCACGATACGCCAGTCACTACTCTTGATGAACTGTGGTATCGTGTTAAAGCTGTACACGCTATCCAAACTTTATTTGACTCAATGCCCAGGCTTATCAAGGCCGTTATTACGACCAGAGGTGGTTGTTCTGGGTACTGATTTCTCAGAATCTATGCACCCAAATTGCGTGAATATGTAATCACATGTCAGTTATAGCATATTTGTCCAATGAATACTCGTTTATCATATGCATTTCTCCTTGGTGTAGCAATTTTAATGGCCAGTAGTCTATAGAACACGTTTCGGATGTTTTGAAACGTCGACTTCCTGCCAGGCCTCACCGACCTATATCGATACCTCTCCTCATTTCTACTAAACCGGCTACCATTTTACTAGATCCATAAACCAAGTTCCATCTTTATATAGCTTCATGAAACAGTGGAATCCCGCACAGTGATTATACTTTGCTTTCTAATAGGCGACACCTTCAGAGTATAGTTAAGAAATACAGTTTACGTAATTTTGCGATTGTAGCTGTCAAACTTCTTTGTATACACAGGTCCGTTGTATCTTCAAAACTATGAGGGTTGTTGCGATACTCCTAAGACGTGAAGCACTAATCTCACAAAAGGTAATCGAGCATTGACAGCTCAGCTGCCCTGGTTGGTGTAACAGAACCGCGACCGGGCTGACCTCCTAACAACTCTGCCAGGCGTGAAGATTGTGTAAATGTGCTTCGGCCGGCTGAATGGGTAATTACTCCATCCTGTTGGAAGTAAATGTAGGTCTTTCCCGCTTCCATTATTACTCCACAGATTGTTTCAAATTCGTAATTGTCGTGGCAACTTTTACTGGCCCACTCTCAGTTTCGGCAGGTTTAGCGTGTCTACATTGGAGAATCAGCTGGAGGTTATGTACCAAGATATTGCTGACACAATCACCTAATTCTCTCCCCCCTTCTCGCTCGGAGGAAAAAATTAAAAAGAAATAAAAAATAAAAACCCCTTCTGAAGGCCCACTCAAACACACGTTTTGTTCAGTGCTTCAACGCCATACACTTGCACTAACATCCCATGAGTTTCCATCGCCGGTTTGCCTGATTTGGCCGTCCGCATTGGCCGAGCGGTCTGCGACGCGCCAGTCACAGTCTGCACGGCCGCTAAGGTCGGGGGTTCGAATTCCCCCCCTCCCCCCTCGGGCATGGATGTTTGTGTCGTCTTTAGTTTAAGTTAGTTCATAAGTAGTTTGTAACTTTAGGGACTGATGACCCGCAGTTAAGTCCCTTAAGCTTAACAAACATTTGAATATTGCAATTGCCTGATTTAAAAAAAATAGATAAATAAAAATGATGTCAATGCGTTGCTCCAATGCTTAATTTTGCGCTGCATGGTGCAATGACACGAGTTCTCACAATGACCCTGTTAGCTGGGTCTTAGCGTGTACCACCGCTTCACTGCAGTGCTTTGCACGATAGAGGTCGCTTCTTGACATGTCCCTCAATGTGTATGTGCGGGCACCTCAACCTCAAATTCTCAGACGCAACTTGTACATGAACTATCGTTAAATCGGTAGGATGTGGAACTAGACATTTTACAGGATGGTTTAATCAGACGTGGCGGTTGGGATGCCCGGTTACCCGCGCGATTTAAGGTTCCGCTTTCTGGAACGGAGAGATATTCCAGCCCCAATTCGAATTTGAATGGATGAAATGCCTATGTCGACTATGGGTGGTTTTCCACGTCTTATTAGGTGAGTACTAGGCTGATACCAAACTTTCGTCTCTGCTAAAAGGTCGGCAAACAAATTTGGCATGTGTACTACACATGGGGTACACATACATTGTCAGAAAAAAATTACACCTGGGAAGACGCCAGAAGCCATCAAGGGGACAGTAGATGTACTTATAATAGTTTCAAAGTCGTCCGTCAACAGATAGTACAGTACTTTAGCTGCCATCTGAATGTACCCTTTAGTAGTATGTAGCAATAGTGCGAAGTCAACACGCATCATGCCACAAAGACGCACTTGTGCTTCCTATAGTCACTAGAAGAGTACGAAATGGATCAAACTGTGGCAGGATGGCCCTTTCGGAGAATTGTAACACAAGTTGGACGTGCTGTGACAATTGTGCCACGATGCAGATTGCAATCGTCACGTGAACAATCTCACGTCCGTAGATGAAGTTCTGGATGCCCATGCAGCACAAGTATCCAAGATCGTCGTATTGCAAGGTCAGTAGTGGCAGATCGCACGGCTACCACTATACGGATAAAAATGTTAGTGAGCCCAGAAGTGTCAACAATGTTGGGCACCGTTTATAAAATGAATCCAACAAACTCACTCCTCAGAGGAAGGGCACTTGTGTTTACATAGCATCCAGTATTATGCAGTATACGTCTATAAAATTTGTAGCAAAGTTATTGAGCCTTATCAGAAAACATGAATAAAAGAAGAAAAAATATTTGATGCGATCGCTAGATGAGTGGCTCGCCGCTTTGAGGCAGTGGTCTGTGCACCAGCGGCTGGCCAATCAGCTAGCGATCGCGCTGGCTCAGAACTACCTTGTTTGTGTGGCATGACAACTGCGCTGGGGCCTGTCATTCTCGTAGGCCTGGATGCGAACCGAGACCAACGAGAAAAGCAAGCCCCAGTGCGCATGTCATGTCACATAAGCGAGGTAGTTCTGAGCCGGTGTGATCGCTAGATGAGTGGCTGGCCGCTTTGAGGCAGTGGTCTGTGCACCAGCGGCTGGCCAATCAGCTAGCGATCGCGCTGGCTCAGAACTACCTTGTTTGTGTGGCATGACAACTGCGCTGGGGTCTGTCATTCTCGTAGGCCTGGATGCGAACCGAGACCAACGAGAAAAGCAAGCCCCAGTGCGCATGTCATGTCACATAAGCGAGGTAGTTCTGAGCCGGTGCGATCGCTAGATGAGTGGCTGGCCGCTTTGAGGCAGTGGTCTGTGCACCAGCGGCTGGCCAATCAGCTAGCGATCGCGCTGGCTCAGAACTACCTTGCTTACGTGACATGACGTGTGCGCTGGGGCCCGTCTTTCTCATTCGCCTCAGTGCGAACCGCATGTTGATGACGCTTTCCCAATGTCACGGGCAGTATCAAGCATGCTAGATATTCTTAACGAACTCCAATAAGGTGGGAGAACGCCACCAACGTTTATCTATATGAATAAGGTCTTATGAATGTATGATATTTCAAAGCAAGTAAATGTAACTAAGTAAATTGAGAATCTCTCGAAAAGTGGTCATTACAGGTACTATTTGTTGGAATACATGTCTGGAGACGTCATATATGTGGTTAAAAAAATTCCGTATTACAGTAACCTGCCGTTTCAAGTCAAGGTGGACTGAAGATCTATCATCACGAATTGTTCTTTACATCATTTTCTATAGGTACATGTCAGCAATCGACATAAGAGCTAGTACTGTATACAACGTGTCTAATACCTTCGTTGATAATACCCATGTACGTTAGTGGCTATAGATGCCGGACGCCGTGGCTCAGCGTGCCGGGTCAGGGTGCCCAATGTCCTCTGAAATAAAAAATGGTGAGCCAAGTATTGAACGAACTGAAACAATGACCGCAAAATATTGATCTACATGAAGAACAAAAGAAAAAAGGAAAAAAATTGCGTAAGCAGCAAAGTCGTGGACTATGAAGTAAACATTGTCCACTGCGCTGGTTCAAGAAAGACGGGCCCCAGCGCGCACGTCATGTCACGTAAGCAAGGTAGTTCTGAGCCAGCGCGATCGCTAGCTGATTGGCCAGCCGCTGGTGCACAGACCACTGCCTCATCTAGCCAGCCACTCATCTATCGATCGCGCCGGCTCAGAACTACCTTGCTTCTGTGACATGACGTGCGCACTGGGGCTTGTCTTTCTCGTTGGCCTCAGTTCGCATCCAGACCTACGAGAAAGACATGCCCCAGCGCAGTCGTCACGCCACACCAGCAAGGTAGTTCTGAACCGACGCGATCGCTAGACGATTGGCCGGCCGCTGGGGCACAGCCCACTGCGTTATAGCGAGTAGCCACTAAAGCTAGCGATCACGCAGGCTCAGAACTACCTTGCTAACGTGGCATTACGTCTGTGCTGAGGCCTGTATTTCTCGTTGGCCTCGGTTCGCACGTTGTGTCGTCAGAAACTCGCCACGTTGGCCACACTCGTTCAGATACACGCCCCGTGTGCCGACGGCTTAAAGGAACAGACGTATCTAGCTTGCCTTCCACTGTCGCCACAGCATCAACGTGCACGCTTCAACAGGTTCACATGGAATGGCGGGCTGTGGTCTTCAGCGATAGATTCTGCGTGCAAAGTACGCAAGTGATGGTCGTTTCGGAGTAAGATGAACACATGCTGAGCGCTGCCTCGATGAGTGCATCTGCCCATCACACTTCTAAGCTACAATCTGTTTCTGGAGGGAAGACAGATCAGCGCTCGGTACGTGCAGAATGTTGGTAGACACATAGTTCTGACAGTGACGTTTTGTACCAATAGAGTAATGCGAATACACAGCGTTTGACACTCAACGGGTTTTTCAAGACGTAAAGCAAAATCTTTGGCCTGCACGATTCCCGGACTTGTTCCCAATGGAGCACGTGTGGAACATGATAGGATGACTACTGACACATGTTAATCGTCAACCCACATCTATTGCAGAACTACGAGAACAGGTCGAACAGGAGTGGAAAGATGTTTTCCAGGAAAGTATCCGTCATATGTATGATCGAATGGATGCCACAATCAGCGCTTGTATTGCTTCAGCACGTACCACGGACGTTTCAGCACGGATCAGCATCCTGGAATAGTACGCGCAATAAGTCCTGGCCCGTGCGCAGAAACACACTCTCACGCTGTGCGCAGGGTGAGTCCATTCATTTGTTTCTGAGGGGCGGCCGGCTCAGTTGCACGTTGCCTGCTGGGCCGTACACTTCGTCTGTAGAGCCCTTTCTATACGAGTCGTGCAACACGCACAAGGAAGTCGTCGTCAGCTGCAGCACCCCTTGTGATAGACGGTCGAACTACAAAGAAGCGTTCAAACGGTACGCATTTGCTAAGTAATCTGCTTCACTTCGTTTGTTGTCAACTTACAGGAAATGAATTGCAGCGTTAACATCACTTCCCGAAATTGTATGATATGTTGTGATGATTAAAACATTTATTTGTGTCTGAGACTGCCTCTGTGAAACTGTATTTAATTGTTTTCGTGCAGTTCATGCGTAACCACGTCGCTCACATGTGTTAACGTCCTCATTATAAAATGCGATTAAATACTTCCAGCCCCTGTGGTTTGAGGCGCCTATGTGTATGATGAAGAAGCTCAGGTGTGTATACATAGACCTTTCACTTTGATTAAGCTTCAAATAATGCTCACCAAAAACAAATATTTCATCTGTTAACTACAGCATGTTTCAGGAAAAATAGCAAATATTTTAGAAGATGGTAATAAAGACGATTTGCAGTTAAAATTTCATCTAACGTGTGTACAATTTTTATTGAGTACAGAGATAGAGCTCTTAGTATGTATAACAAACTGGGATATTTTTGATTCTTTCGTCGGTTCTTGGTAGATCACCATATTGACTTTTATTCAAATAACCGGTTTTCGACGTAGTTAAAAGTCTAAATATGTCCTAGTAAGTCGAAACCCGGGTAACTAAGTGGAACTGAACGTGTAGAACATACATAAAATAAAGTAAGTGTGACGTTGTATTACCAAGAATCGACGGAAAAATCAGTGAAAATTTCTTGATTTACATTTGCTCTAAATTTGATTGGATTTCATATTAACAGATATATCTCTGTATACAATAAAAATTGTACACAGGTTATATTAAATTTCTATTGCAATTCCTCTATAGTACCATCTACTAAAATATGACTGAGTCGAAAAACTACGTTCCTCTGAGCAGGAGGCAAGTACACATTCTCAAACAATTTCCGGACTTGGCTTCGTTTGTCAGCTGGGTTACCCATTCGGACGTCTGCGCATGCGCGAAGCACTTCCATATAGGATCCATCCTATTCCGTCTGCTAGCGATCGTATGCGTGCATCTTGTGCAAGTGGACGCGTCTATTCTTTACGCGGACGGCGTCACCGGTGCATCATGGGTAATCTCGAAAGCTCTCACTTCCCGTGTAGAAAGGGCTTAAGGCCGGCAGGCAACTACGCCTCACGTCTAGTAGGCAACGCTCAACTATGTGGCGGCCCCTCCAAAACCAACGGACTGACTCGCCCAGCTCCCAAGTTGAGAAGGCTGGGACCACTACTACTGGCAAGAGCTCTACACCAGCACCGCTGGAGGCATTGATCAGTAAATGTACTCATATCATGATCTCCAATAAATCTTGAGTGAATTCTAAAGCACTAAGAGTGTGTACTAATTTTTATATCACTCAGTGTATTCCCTCCCGAGGTGGTAATGGGGTGGTGGCAGGACGGGAACCTGGAAGAGGTCAAATTAATCACGCCAAATGTGGTTTTACAGTGCTGACCCTGTGAATGTAGAAAAATAACAGATTTGTCAGGTTGTATGTGACATTAAAGAACACTTTGCTGTTGCAACGGATTTGGTGCTTGTCGCGCAAACCGGTGCTGGTGGCCGTACACAAATGAATCTGGTGAAACCAGGAAGCGGAGCGGCCTTGGGCGGCGCCATCCGTCACGTGGCTGTCAGTAGCAGTGACCGCGCAGTCACCGCGCGCTGCAGACGTGTGGGACGTGACGGATGGCCGCCGCCCACGTCCGCGGCCTTCTGCGCTGCTCGCCTATTCTTGCGGTGCACAAATCTGGACGGAGAGAGAGAGAGAGGAGCAACTGCCGACATTAGCGGGTCGAGGGCGAACTCCTTACCTGACGAGCACTTCGACAGCACGCACTGTGAATGATGGACGTTACAAGCACACTGGATGCGAACCCAGTGCACAAGTGACGTACGAAGTCTTGGACGTCACCTTGCAGTCTTTCCGAATATGGCAAAACTTCCTTGGGAATGATTTTTGTGGGGCCCTGGGCAAGTAAGGCTAGCAACCTGCTTCCCAGATACTTCAATATTATGCTGACAACAATCAGAGCAAAATGCCTTGGACCTTTGGAGGTAATGGAGTCCGACCTCTAATTGACAGACCAGGGACTCCTTGGAAAATGATCTGGAATGAGATGGGGAGCTATTAATATCAATGGGGATTACACTGAGAAGAAGGTAGAGCTGGCGGAGGCTTCAAGAAAGATGGGGTTAGATGTTTTAGCTGTAAGTGACGTCAGAGTAAGGGGAGAGAAAGAGGACGGAGAATACAAGGTCTACCTGTCAGGAGTCAAAGCAGGAAGAGCACAGTGGGGTGTAAGGTTTTACATCAGGAAATCAATCGAACCTAGCATAATTGCAATAAGGTATGTAAATGAACGATTGATGTGGTTAGGTTTGGCCATCTCCAGCAAGAAAATTAGGATTGTGGCAGTGTATTCACCCTGTGAAGGGACAGATCAGGATGAGATGGACAGATTTTACAACGCACTTAGTGATGTAGTTGATAGAGTGAAGGACAAGGATAGTGTTTTACTCATGGGTGATTTCAACGCCAGGATAGGAAATCGAACAGAAGGTTATTGAAAGGTTATGGGTATGTTTGGAGAGGATATGGAGGCCAACAGGAACTGAAAGCAGCTCTTGGATTTCTGTTCCAGTATGGGATTAGTTATCACAAACTCCTTCTTTAAGCATAAGTACATTCATCGCTATACTTGGAAAAAGAAGGGGAAGCAGATCTGTCATTGACTATATAATAACAGACGAGGAATTCAAGAAGACAATCAAGGACACACGTGTTTTCATGGGGTTATTTCATGATACTGATCATTATTTAATCCGCAGTGACAGTCTGCACGGCCACTACGGTCGGGGGTTCGAATCCTCCCTCGGGCATGGATATTTGTGCCGTCCTTAGTAGTAGCTAGTTCAGAAGTAGTTTGTAAGTTTAGGGACTGAATACCCCGTAGTTAGGTCCCATAAGCTCTACAAACATTTGAACTTAATCCGCAGTGAAATTGTTTTTGTGAGGCCAAAAGAGCAAAACGTCAGGTCCATGTGTAGAAGGATAAAGGTGGACAACCTTCAAGACAAGGAAATTAGGAACAAATACATAACAATGATCTCCGAAAGGTACCAGTTAGTTGAATGTAATGATTTATACAGTCACTGGAAGAGGAATGGTCAAGGTACAAGGACACACTACTGGCAGCAGCTTGAGAATGTCTTGGAACAGTAATATGTAAAGGCAGGAAGAAGCAGACAGCTTGGTGGAATGACATATCAAGGCAGCCTGTAAAAAGAAAAAAAAAGCCTTTCAAAAATGGCTCCATACTAGAAATCAGGCAGAGAGAGATAGAGAAAATTATGTTGAAGAATGAAACAAAGCAGACTCCAAGCAGAAATCATGGGGAGACTTTGGAAATAAGATGGAAACTCTAGGTCAAGCCGCGGGAAAACCATTTTGGAGCGTAATTAGCAATCTTCGAAAGAAAGGGAAGAAGAAATTAACAAGTGTTTTGGACAGGTCAGGAAAGGTGCTGGTCAATTC
The DNA here is from genome assembly GCA_026315105.1 of Locusta migratoria. Classification (NCBI taxonomy): domain Eukaryota; kingdom Metazoa; phylum Arthropoda; class Insecta; order Orthoptera; family Acrididae; genus Locusta; species Locusta migratoria. Next base: position 942,096,792 of record CM048744.1, read on the forward strand.
TGTGGATGCTTTGAGCAGATGGAGGGAATATTTTGAAGAATTTCTCAATGTAGGTGAAACGTTCAATGATGTATCAGATTTTCGGGTAGAATGGAATAGCAACGATGATGGAAACAGGATCTCATTTGAGGAAGTGAAGAAAAGGGTCAGTATTTACAATGCAATAAACCGGTTGGGGTGGATTAAATTAAGCCGGAACTCGTCAAATACAGTGGAATATCAGGTCTCAGATGGTTACACAGGATAATTGAGAACGCGTGGGAATCGGAACAGGTTCCGTCTGACTGGACGAAAGTGGTAATCACGCCAATTTTCAAGCATGGAAACAGAAAAGATTGTGACAACTATCGAGGTATCTCTTTAATTAGCGTTGTAGGGAAAATATTCTCAGGTATTATTGAGTGCGTTTATTACTTGAGGACAAGTTAGATGAAAATCAGTGTAGGTTTAGGCCTCTTAGAGGCTGTCAGGACCAGATCTTTGGCCTACAGCAGGAAATGGAAAAGTACTATGAGTGGAACAGAGAATTGTATCTATGTTTCATAGATCTGGAAAAGGCTCATGACCGTGTTCCTAGTAGGAAGCTACTGTCAGTTCTACAAGATTATGGTATAGGAGGCAAACTTCTGCAGGCAATTAAAGGTCGTTACGTAGACTGACAGGTAGCAGTTAGAGTAGATGGTAAATTAAGTTCATGGTTCAGGGTAGTTTCAGGGGTAATACAAGGCTGTAACCTGTCACCACTGTTGTTCATACTATTCATGGATCATATGTTAAAAACAGTAGACTAGCAGGGCGGGATTAAAATAGGTCAAAACAAAATAAGCGGACTCGGATGACTTAGTTGTAATTGCCGATTCGATTGAAAGGTTGCAAACTAATATTTCAGAGCTCGATTAGTGGTGCAAGGATTATGATATGAAGATCAGCATCTTCAAAACGAAAGTAATGTCTGTGGGAAAGAGATTTAAACAGATTGAATGCCAAATAGGAGGAACAACGTTAGAACAGGTAGACAGTTTCAAGTACCTGGGATGTATTTTCCCACAGGATGGCAACTTAGTGAAGGAACTGGAATCGAGTTGCAGCAAAGCTAATGCAGTGAGTGCTCAGCTAAGATCTACTCTCTTCTGCAAGAAGGAAGTACCAAGACTAAGTTAGCAGTACAGCGCTCTATCTTTCGACCAACATTGTTGTATGGGAGTGGTTACCTTATTCCTAAGGTAGAGGTTACAGATATGAAAGCGGCAAGAATGATTGCAGGTACTAACAGATGGGAACAATGGCAGGAGGGTGTCCATAATGAGGAAATCAAAGAATAACTGGGAATGAACACCACAGATAAAGCAGTTAGAGCGAACAGACTGAGATGGTGGGGTCATGTTACACGCATGGGAGAAGCAAGGTTACCTAACAGACTCATGAGCTCGGTAGCGGAGGGTAAGAGGAGTCGAGGTAGACCAAGAAGAAAGAGATTCGGTGCAGAATGTTTTGTGTCCCAACTTCGTCGCCGCTTTTGTGTCCCAGCCTCGTCGTAGGTGTCGGTGGCCGAGTGGAATGAGACCGACACAGGAACAAAGATAGCCCGCTGGTGCAGGTACGGAGGGGAGCAGCCAGAAACTATAAACACTCGAGTAAATTAGAAAGAGATATATATTGCACAGAATGTAACAATACTTTTACATAGTACTGCAGAATGTTGATACATAGTTGTTAGAGGCCTGCCTAGTGCCTGTACGATAGCAAAGTCTTCACTGGTGCCTATCTGATTACGAAGGTCCTAACTGGTTGCTATCCCAGTCCCAAGTGCCCATGTCGTTCAGCGGTGGCCACGAGCGGAGTTGTCGCAGAGGGCGCTCGTGGCTGTCGTCGTGAGAACGCCGCGCCGTGCGTGCATGGCGGCGCGCGGCGAAAGTAGGTGGCGCGCACTTTGGACTTGTGCGACACCACAGAATGATTTTGAAATAAAAGGCATAACATCAGACGAGGCATCAATGTTAGCATTGAATAAGGGATCATGGAGGAATTTTATTAGAGGTACTATGCTCCAGACTGAACGCTGAAAGACGCTGTCATCTGCGGCGGCGACAGCGGCGGCGACGACTGCGTCGGAGGTACGTCGACGTTCATAGCGATCTCGTAGTCCGGGGACGAACGATGTGGCTGTGCTCCCTGGCGGTGAACTGGGTCTGGAATCAAGAAACCGGAGACAGGATCGCGTGGCCTGTGCAAGCGCAATTGGTTTGCGTGGCGCCGCAGCTCCGACCCTGTGGAAGAACGTACAACCTACATAGTGCGACCGAGCACGCGCTGAATGGTGCCCGGCAACCATGTCTTCTTGTTGCCAGCAAACACCCTGTACAGCACCGGCGTAGAAACCTGAAAACGCGTAGCGCCATACGAACCGACTCGGTGCGTGGGAGGCTGCAGCAGGTGAAGGAAAGTGCGGTGACGGCGGCCGTGTAGCAGCTCGGCAGGAGACGGGCCGTCACGTGGCATGCACCGATACGTAGACAGGAAAATTTGAAGAGCTTGCTGCCTGGAGTGCTGACCTTTCATCTTCTCCATGTGAGACTTGAATGTTCGAACGAAACGTTCTGCTCCACCATTGGAATGAGGGTGAAAAGGTGCAGTGGTAATATGCTGAATGCCATTCACACGACAAAACTGTTGAAATTCCGCACTAACAAACTGAGGTCCATTGTCACTGACGATAGTTTCAGGCAAGCCTTCGATGCAAAACACTGATGTTAAGGCACTGATTGTACTAGAAGCTGTCGTTGAGTTCATGGCAATCACAAAAGGAAACTTGCTGAAAGCGTCTACAACAATTAACCAGCGCGTATTCCAGAAAGGTCCGGCAAAATCAATATGTAAACGTTGCCATGGTCCCTTGGGGCGTGGCCAGTCTGAGAAACGCTGTGGAGGAGCCGCCTGATGCTCCGCACAAACTGTACACTGTGATGTCATGCTCTCTATCTGAGCGTCCATACCAACCCAGGTACAATGACGTCTGGCCAGTTGCTTTTTCCTAACAATGCCCCAATGTCCTTGATGCAGGAGGCGTAACACTTCTCGTTGCAGGGAACGAGGAACAATCACTCTTGCTTGGTCGTTGTCGGTATGCAACAACAGTACACCCTGACTTAAAGATAATGCATGACGTTGTGCAAAATAACGTCGAACCAGAGGCCGATCAATGTCTTTGGCTCTGGCAGGCCACCCTGAGCGAACAAAACGTGCTACCACACTTAGGTCTGCATCCGCAGCTGTTTCCTGTGCAACCCGACAAGAGTTCAAAGGGAACCAAACATGCATCACTGAGTAGTGCAGACTTTAATTTGTCAAAGGCAACCTGGCAATCGTTGGACCATACAAAAGGAACATTCTTCCTACGTAAGTGATGCAGTGGAGCTGCAATCTGAGACGCATTGGGAATAAACCTGAAATAATAGTTAAGCTTTCCCATTACTGCTTGCAATTCGTGCACATTCTTAGGAGGAGGCAAGTCTTTGATTGCTCGAAGATGTGACTGTAAGGGATGGATTCCTTGGGCATTAATCACATGGCCTAGGTACTCTATTTCAGTTTGAAAAAACGAACACTTTGCTTTATTACAACGTAGACCTGCTGCAGTCAAAACTTTGAAAAGGCACTCCAGGTTTGCTAAATGTTCTTCAACTGTACGTCCGGATACCACAAGATCATCTAAATAGTTCGAGCAACACGGTACAGAAACTGTCAGCTGTTCCAAAAAGCGCTGAAAAATAGCGGGGGCGGAAGAACTGCCAAAGGGTAGGCGTTGAAATTGAAAAAGGCCCATGTGAGTATTAATGACGAAAAATTTTTTTGACTCGTCATCAAGCGGAATTTGTAAGTATGCCTCTGCTAAATCAATCTTAGAAAAGAAGCGATACTGTCCTAATTTGTCCATTAGTTCGTCAGGTCTTGGCAGGGGATAAGTGTCTACAATTGTTTGACTGTTCACTGTTGATTTGAAGTCCGCACAGAGACGAAGTTTTCCTGACGGCTTGGATATAATTACTATAGGCGAGGCCCACTGACTCACAGAAACAGGAGAAATCACCCCACTATCTTGCCAACGTTTAAGTTCTTCGGCAACTGTATCACGCAAGGCGATAGGCACTGGTCTAGCTTTACAAAATTTTGGAACTGCAGATTCTTTTAAAGTTACATGTGCCACGAAGTCTTTTGCACAACCTAGTTCTGTCGAAAACAAGTCACTATATTTGTCACACAATGCATTGATTTTATCCTGAGGCACTATTGACGAAATTTGAAGCACATCTCTTTGAATTGATAAACCAAACAAGTCAAAAGCATCTAGTCCAAAAATGTTCTGTGTCGATTTGGCCTGAAGAACTACAAAAGCAACTGTTTTTGTGACACCTTGAAAAGAGGCGGGCAGGCTACACGTTCCTAGCACGGGAATATTTTCACCTGTATAAGCTGTTAACACTTGCTGTGACGGCGACAATTTTGGCGAACCCAGAAGTTCATAAGTATCTTTATTCATTAAAGTAACAGCGGAACCAGTATCAAGCTGAAATTGCACAGTCTTATCTTCTATGCAAAGATTCACAAACAGTTTTTGCTTGCGGCGCTCGACAGGTGCGCGAATGTGGGCAACGTCTGCTACGGTTAGTTTACTGCGCTTGCGCGGGCCGCGTAGTGAAGTAAGCGGCGCAGACTCGGCACGCAGCGGATTAACAACACTATCACTAGATGGCACTACCGCCGGATCGGCGTCTGCGCATTGCGAGGCTACTGCACTAAAATTACTTTTAGTAGCTACATCAAGACTACTGTTACTAGCTACACAGTACTGGGCACTTTTACAATAAGAAGTTGCAGAAGGCACTATTTTCACTACAGGAATGCACTGTTCATATTCATTTTGCTTGTCCCGAACCCTTTTCCGTTGCACTCTTTTACGCGCTCGTCGGCGCTTGCTACGTGGTGCACTATATAGTTTTGCCATAGGCGCAGAACTACTTTCTTGCAATTGAGATCCAAGGAAAGCACTGTTCAATTCCACAGCCCGTATAACATTTACAGAATGAACTGTTCTCGCACTCTGCGAAGCACTGTTTCTAACGGTACCGTTCTTTGAGTTTTTAATTTGCATACACACAGACTGTACATGTCCTGATTTGCCACATTGATAACAGGTTGCGTTGCGACTAGGGCAATGAGCACGCTTGTGGCGAGAAACACACTGGGGGCAAGATTTACGTACATTTTTCTGAAATGAGCGTTGGCGCCCGTTATGCAAATTACTGTGTCTAACACTACGGGGCGACCTGTGCGTCGCACTTTTACACTGGCTACTGTTCACTGTCTGTTCAGCACGGCCAGTACTATTGTAAGAATCACTAGTGCTACACTGAGAACTACGGCTAGGAAAGCGTCCGTTGCGGCGCACTGAATTTACACTGTGGCTTTGCATTTCTACATCTGCTAAGTCAAAAGTATCATGCGCTTCTATAAGCTGCAGTACACTGTCTAATGAGGGGTCAGACTGTTTCAGAATTGCTGCTCTAATTCTGGGGTCCTGAATATTCTGCGTAATCGCATCCCTCAACATCACGTCACTATACGAAAGTCCACAAGAGCAAGTAAATTTACATTGGCGGGTTAAGCCCTTCAATTCCGTAATCCACTCTTGGTGTGACTGCTGCGGTAATTTTTTAAGTCTGAAAAATCGGTATCGTGCAGCGGCTACAAGAACTTTTCTCTCATAATGAGCATTCAGTGCATCTACAATTTGTTCAAAGTCTACATCACGAGGAGATGTGAGAGGGAAAAGTTTTTGCAATAGTACGAAGGTCTGGGGGCCCACAATCGATAAGAAAAGGTTCTTCACTCTCTGACCTGTAATTTGATGAGCCGCGACGAGTTCTTGAAACTGTGCGAAATATTCGCTCCATTCTTCCTCACGTTCGTTGTACTGGCGAAATGTAGGAAGCGGTGCAGCGGCAGGTGTGGGCTGCTGATGTGACGGCTGTTGTTGTTGGTGAGCAGCCTGTGCCGTCAACTGCGACACGGCCTGCAGTAGTTGAGTGATTTGCGCCGTCTGTAACTGAATAATTTCCATTAAGTTTGGGTTCGGGGTAGTGGCCATGCTGACCGATTAGGCGCCGCGCATACAAGTAAATTATAACAAAACACAAATGCAATATGAAAGAGGACGCTCTGCAACAAAAAATCCACAAACACGTAACTGAATATGTTCCCCCAAAATTCTTATAATAAGGGTGGGTGGGCGGGAACAATTTCTGTGTGCTCCGACTACTACTGCTGTCTGGCTGCTGCTAGCGTGCTGGTCCAAGGTTCTATCACTCCTCGTCGCCACTTTTGTGTCCCAACTTCGTCGCCGCTTTTGTGTCCCAGCCTCGTCGTAGGTGTCGGTGGCCGAGTGGAATGAGACCGACACAGGAACAAAGATAGCCCGCTGGTGCAGGTACGGAGGGGAGCAGCCAGAAACTATAAACACTCGAGTAAATTAGAAAGAGATATATATTGCACAGAATGTAACAATACTTTTACATAGTACTGCAGAATGTTGATACATAGTTGTTAGAGGCCTGCCTAGTGCCTGTACGATAGCAAAGTCTTCACTGGTGCCTATCTGATTACGAAGGTCCTAACTGGTTGCTATCCCAGTCCCAAGTGCCCATGTCGTTCAGCAGTGGCCACGAGCGGAGTTGTCGCAGAGGGCGCTCGTGGCTGTCGTCGTGAGAACGCCGCGCCGTGCGTGCATGGCGGCGCGCGGCGAAAGTAGGTGGCGCGCACTTTGGACTTGTGCGACACCACAGAATGATTTTGAAATAAAAGGCATAACATCAGACGAGGCATCAATGTTAGCATTGAATAGGGGATCATGGAGGAATTTTATTAGAGGTACTATGCTCCAGACTGAACGCTGAAAGACTTAATCAGTCTCTAATGATGATGATGATGATCGGTATGCCTTTATGAAAATCGCTCATGTGTAACTCGGCTTTCCCTCTTGTGACATGACATTTTATAAGCCATGGATGAAAGGTTAGTGCCAGACTACATATTGCTAAAATACCTAAAGTCGTTTGACGTGATGCCAACCCGCACACTTTTATCGAACTGATGACCAGTGAGCAGGTTTCCAGATACGTTGCCCTCGACGGCGAGTGTTCATCAGAGACAATAGTATCGTCAGGGCTGCCACAGGGAAATATGATACCACCTTTATAATTTCCTTTCTACCTAAATGATCTGAAGACCAGCTTGGGTATCCATCTGCTTATGATATTATGTATAGAAGGTGTAATCATTTAATGCCTATAGTATTTTCTGCCCATAACGTATTGGTTATGAACTGTTAATTATATGTGGTATTCAAAATGTTCAAATGTTTGTAAATCTTATGGGACTTAACTACGGGGTCATCAGTCCCTAAACTTACAAACTACTTATGAACTACTTACGAAGTAGGACGGCACAAATATCCATGCCCGAGGGGGAATTCGAACCCCCGACCGTAGTGGTCGTGCAGACCGTGACTGAAGCGCCTCAGTCCCCTCGGCCACCGCGGCCGGCGGTATTCAAATGAAAAGGTACGAAATGACACTGTGGGTGCAATATTAAAATCTTTATTCAAAAGCAATCATCAGATTCCTGAGCGCAACTATGCTACGGTTTTACGGGCCGAAGAAATCCCTGTTCCCGGAATTCCTGTGGCTCTGGCAAGCGCCAGTCCTCTACTGCGGCCTTAAGTTCGTCGTCCGAGTTGAAACGCTTCCCTTTGAGATACTTTTATAGCGGATCAGATGGAAGTCACAGAACGACATGCCCGGACTGTAAGATGCATGCTCAAGCCACTCCGGCTTAAACTTTGCCAGTAAACTTTGCGTGGCCCTGTAGACGTGTGGTCGCGCGTTATTATGCAGCAGAATCACTCCCTCCGTGACCAGACCAAGCGTAGGCTACGAAGTGCCTCACTGTGCCCGTCAGTGTTAATGGTTTTCCGTGCTCGAGGAATTCGATGAGTGTCGGACCTCGGACTTCGCAAAAACGGTGAGCATCACCTTGCCTGTTGAGGGCACAGCTTCAAATTTTTAGGAGGAGGTGACGAGGCGTACTTCGCGTCTCTAGATCTCTCACACTCTATCCGAAAGCAGATTCAAATTTCGACCAGTCTGTCTGTTAAGACGTTTCGTATCTTTTCAGTAAACTAGCATACTATGCCTATTTTCATTCTCTGCTTTCTTATGGCATCATATTCTGGGGTAATTCATCATTTAGTAAGAAAGTATTCATTGACCAAAAGCGGGTAATCAGAATAATTGCTGGAGCCCACACAAGATCAAATGCAAATGCAAATGTTTGTATAGTCTATGGGACTTAACTACGGGGTCATCAGTCCCTAAACTTAGAAACTACTTGTGAACTACTTAAGAACTAGGACGGCACAAATATCCATGCCCGAGGGGGGACTCGAACCCCCGACCGTGCAGACCGTGACTGGAGCGCCTTAGTCCCCTTGGCCACCGCGGCCGGCACCCAAGGTCATCCTGCAGACATTTATTTAAGGATCTAGGAATCTTCCCAGTAGCTTCACAATATATATATATATATATTCAGTTATGAAATTTGTTATTAACAATCCAACTAAATTCAAATGTAACAGCAGTGTGCGTAGCTACAACACTAGGAGAAAGGGTGACCTACACTATTCAAGGTTAAATTTAGCTCTGTCACAGAAAGGGGTTAATTATTCTACCACAAAAGTCTATGGTCACTTACCAAATAGTATCAAAATTCTGACAGATAAATTAAGAGAATAAAAAATAAATTAAGAGAATTTCTGAATGGCTATTCCTTCTACACATTAGATGAATTTCTAGATAAAAGTTAGTACTTTAGGAAAAATAAATAAAAAGAATAAAAAAATTAAAGAAAATATAAAATAAAATAAAATATTCAAATATTGAGTGTCATGTAATATGTATTGACACGTTTCATTTAACTGACACGTTCCACATCATTACGAAGTGTCGTATTCATGATCTATGGAACAAGTATTAATCTAATCTAATCTAATTTGGACAACTCTCATAAAACTTAAGAAACTGGAAAAAAAGTTAAGAGACGGAACATATATAAAATGAAGCAACCAGAGTGTTACCGAGTGTTTCAGAACATTTAGCTAGGATTGACCAAAACGGAGGAAAGTATGGGTATCTCTGAGAAACAAAGTAGTAAAGGCGGCAGGGCATCATATACACTCCTGGGCATTAAAATTGCTACACCACGAAGATGACGTGTTACAGACGCGAAGTTTAACCAACAGGAAGAAGATGCTGTGATATGCAAATTGTTAGCTTTTCAGAGCATTCACATAAGGTTGGCGCCGGTGACGACACCTACAACGTGCTAACATGAGGAAAGTTTCCAACCGATTTCTCATACACAAACAGCAGTTGACCGGAGTTGCTTGGACAAACGTTCTTGTGATATCTCGTGTAAGGAGGAAAAATGCCTACCATCACGTTTACGACTTTAATGAAGGTCGGATTGTGTAGCCTATCGCGATTTAGGTTTATCGCATCGCGACATTGCTGCTCGCGTTGGTAGCGATCCAATGACTGTAAGCAGAATATGGAATCGGTGCATTCGGGAGGGCAATTCGGAACGCTGTGCTGGATCCCAACGGCCTCGTATCACTAGCAGTCGAGATGACACGCATCTTATCCGCGTGGCTGTAACGGATCGTACAACCACGTCTCGATCCCTGAGTCAACAGATGGGGACGTTTGCAAGACTACAGCCATCTGCACGAACAGTTCGACGATGTTTGCAGCAGCATGGACCATCAGCTCGGAGACCATGGCTGCTGTTACCCTTGACGCTGCATCACACACAGGAGCGCCTGCGATTGTGTACGCAACGACGAACCTGGGTGCACGAATAGCAAAACGTCATTTTTTGGTTGAATCCAGGTTCTGTTTGCAGCATCATGATGGTCGCATCCGTGTTTGGCGACATCGCGGTGAACGCACATTGGAAGCGTGTATTCGTCATCGCCATACTGGCGTATCACCCGGCGTGCCATTGGGGTGCCATTGGTTACACGTCTCGGTGACTTCTGGTTCGTATCGACGGACGGCACTTTGAATAGTGGCCGTTACATTTCAGATGTGTTACGACCCGTCGCTTTACCCGTAATTCGATCACTGCGAAACTCTACATTTCAGCAGGATAATCCACGACCACATGTTGCGCGTCCTGTACGGGCCTTTCTAGATACGGAAAATGTGCGACTGGTGCCCAGGCCAGCACGTTCTCCAGATCTCTCACCAACTGAAAATGTCCAGTCAATGGTGGCCGAGCAACTGACTCGTCACAATATGCCGATCACCACTCTTGAAGCTGCATGGGCATCTGTACCTGTAAACGTCATCCAAGGTCTGTTTGACTCAATGCCCAGGCGTATCAAGCCGTTATTACGGTCAGAGGTGATTGTTCTGGGTACTGATTTCTCAGGATCTATGCACCCAAATTGTGTGAAAATATAATCACATGTCAGTTCTAGTTTAATATATTTGTCCAATGAATACCCGTTTATCATCCGTATTTCTTCTTGGTGTAGCAATTTTAATGGCCAGTAGTGTATATTGTGAGTAGCAACGGACGCGCGACACTCCCCTGTGACACACTTGATATCACTCTTACTTTGCCGGCCGCGGTCGCCGAGGGGACTGAGGCGCTTCAGTCACGGTCTGCACGGCCACTACGGTATAGACAGACTAGGCCTCATAAGACACCCTACCACGGGAGACACTGAAATTAATTAATACGTTTGGGTACATTCTTTCCTTTTGGAAAACAGCGAACAGGAAAATGTTTTCAAATATGAGAATAACAGTGAAGTTCGCCAAAGGTTTTAACAATTTATTAGATGGGTGACTGGCTTCGATCTCTTCTGAAATCATCATCAGACCTAGTCGTCTCGCTATTGATGCTGAGGCGATGAGGGAGCAGTCGTCGGACGGTCATCGCGTCGACATCAGCAGCGAGACGACTAGGTCTGATGATGGTCTCAGAAGAGATCGAAACCAGTCACCTTATCTAATGAATTATTAAAACCTTTTGCGAACTTGATTGTTATTCGCATCTTCTGAAATTAACTGATGAAAGGAGAAAATATAAAAATGTGAGACAGGCAAAATGAACACAAACAGCTAAAAAATTAGGGTGGCAGAAAGTGCATCAGATTCGCTACAGCAGGAGTGGCTAGAGGAAAAATGTCAATATGTGGAACAATCTGTTACCAGGGAAAAGATAGATACCATCTACAGGAAAATAAAGGAGACTTTGGAGACAAGAAAACCACAAGCATCAATATCAAGAGCAAATGTTTAATAACGGAAGGTAAGGAAGGAGAGGAAAGAAAGGATTGACAGTGGCCGCAGTTGGGCATTGATATTAAGCAATGACGACAAGTGAAAATGTGAGCCGCACCGGAAACCAAACCCGGGTCTCCCGCTTTGAGCCAGCGGTCGCCTTAACCACTTGGCCACCCGTGCTCGCCTCCCGTCAGTCTCGAATTCTCGCAAGTCGCACGCTATGTTTGTAGCGCCCCTATTGTCCATGCCCTCTTACACTCGCCATTACGGATTACCGTGCGAGGCCGGACGTATGACCGCATCTGCGGTGAAATAACTGAAGCTAACGCCGTCTTCTCGGTTTTTTTTAATACTTATTATTTTGGTGTGGTGTCTGTTTTTTCGGACGTCCGAAAGAACAGACACCACACCAAAACAATATTAAAATATCAAGAGCTCTGCTGGAAAACCAACGCTAAGCAAAGAGGAGAAAGCTGAAGGGCGGAAGGAATTGTGTAGAGAATCTATACAAGGGAAATGAAATTGAAGACAATTTTGTAGAAAACGGATGATGAGATAGGAAATTCGATACTGCGAGAAAATTTGACAGAGCTGTGAAAGATTTGAGTCAAGACAAGGCCCCAGGAGTAGATGATATTCTCTCTGAACTGCTGACACCGTTGGGAGAGTCGGTGATCAAGTAAGCGTCACACCTGATGTGCAAGATGTATGAGACAAGCGAAATATCCTCTTCCTTCAAGAAGATTACAATACTTCCAATTCCAAAGAAAGCAACTGCATACATGCGTGAAATTAAGGGAAGGGAAACCTACGATTTTAGCATTTGTAGATTTGGAGAAAGCGTTTCACAAGGTTGACTGGAATGCACTATTTGAAATTATGAAGGTAGCAGGGATAAAATATAGGGAAAGAAAAGTTATATACAACTTTTATAAGGACTAGACAACGGTTACAAGAGTCGAGGGCCATTAAACGGACGCATTATTTGGAAAAGGAGTAAGAAAGGATTGTAGCATTTCCCTAATGTTATTCCAACCGTACTTTGAGCAAGCTGTGAAAGAATCCAAGGAGAAATTTAGAGACGTAATTAATGTTCAGAGAGAAGATATAAAATCTTTGCGGTTTGCCGATGAAGTTGGCATTCTGTCAGAGACAGAAAAGGACATGCAAGAGCAGTTTAAAGGAATGGAGATTGTCTTGAAAGCAGGTTGCAAAATGGATATTACCAAGAACAAAACAAGGATAGTGGCATGTAGTGTAAGAAAATAATGATATTCTGAAGGAATTAGATTGGGTAATGAGGCAATAATAGTAGTTTTGATGGCCTAGGTAAAGAGGATAAAGAGAATACAAAATATAGAATGGCTATGGGCAGAATGGAATTTCTGAAGAAGCGAAGTTTGTTGACATCCATTATTTATTTAAATTTTAGGAAATCCTTTCAGAAAGCATTTGTTTGGAGTGTAGGCTTGTACGGGAGTGGACGATAAGTTCAGACAGCAATATGAAAGAGATATTTGAAATATGGTTTTACAAATGAATGCTGAAGATTAGGTGGGTAAATCTGGTAACCGATGACGAGGTCTTTAACAAAATTGGGGAGAAAGGAAATTTCTGGGATATTTTGACTTAGACGATGGGTCGATTGATGAGACATTTTCTGAGACATCCGAGAATTGTCAAATTAACATAGGAGGGAAGTGTTTGAGGTAATAATGGATGAGGGAGACAGAGAGGCGAATACAGAAAACAAGTTCCTGCGAAACTTGCAACACTAGCACTCCTGGATGAAAGGATATGGTAGAGACATGGCTTAGCCACAGCCTAAGGGATGTTTCCAGAATGAAACGTTCACTCTGCAGCGGAGTGTGTACTGATATGAAACTTCCTGGCAGATCATATCAGCGCACACTCCGCTACAGAGTGAAAATATCATTCTTCATAATTGGATTGTTTGCACAGCAACCGTTGATGTAATTACTGGGAATAACACTGTCTTCCGTCGCAATAAATCTGTTTATTAATTACAGATCTTTTTCGGCTAGGTAACTAGCCATCATTAGTGTCCTATCTACAAAGTAAGAAAATAGGATCACATAATCTGTACATAACATAAAAGTACATCACATCAATTTTTAAATGACAAGATTGTAAACATTAATAAACGTACCGTAGGTATGTTTCGCAGGCTGCCGTTTAAATTCAAGTGGTACAAGTTTACAGTAGCGCTACAGTTCGTTCATACAAATTATGGCGTCCCCTAAAAGGGCTAATTCAAAATGTATTACGTGTTTATTATTAAGCAAATTTGTCAAATATAAAAACATAAAAAAGTATACAATTTATAGGACAATTGTATCTAGTTACACAAGTAATACAAATTTTATTTTATAAAGTGATAAAATGGATGGCATCATAGAATGCTTGTACAGATAAAAACAGTTATGAAGTAATTTAATGTGTAAAATACGTATAATTGTTTCAAAAATAATGTTAATAATTTTATTTTAAAATAAAAACGAGAGTGACAGATAAACAAAGACGCCAAGAAGAGCCTTTTGTGGGTGGCATCTGTTTTGACTGCGTCGTAGTCCATGCAGCTATTGCAAAAACCAAACACCTCGGTTATTTCTATGTGGAAAAAACTGGTTAGTTTGTGTCTTCTCGTCGGGAGCATACACTATTATATGTTTCAGAAGTTTATACAGGTAACGGTGTGCAGGCATGAGATATTCGAATTATATTCTAGAGCCTTCAGCTTTATGTTTCCAACTTTATTTCTTCGTCTACATACATACCCCGCAATTCACCGTAGGGTGCGTGGCGGAGGGTACACTGTACCACTACTAGGAATTTCCTTTCCTATTCCACTCCCAAATGGAACGAGGAAAAAAAGAATGCCTATATGCCTCCCTACGAGCCCTAATTTCTCTTATCTTGTCTTTGTGATCTTTACGCGAAATGTAAGTAGGCGGCAGCAAGATTGTACTATATTCAGCTTCAAATTCCGGCCCTCTAAATTTAATTAAAAGAAATTCACGAAAAGAACGTCGTCTTTCTTCCAGAGATCCCCAATTGAGTTGCAGGAGCATTTCTGTGACACTAGTCGAACCTACCGGTAACAAATCTAGCTGCTCGCCTCTGAACCGCCTCTATGTCTTCCTTCAAACCGATCTACTGCGGGTCCCAAACACTTGAGCAATACTCAAGACGTGGTCGTACAAGCGTTTTATACGCGGTCTCCTTTACAGGTGAAGTACATCTTCCCAAAATTCTCCCAATAAACCAAAGTCGGCTGTCCACCGTCCTCACAACTGTCCTTACATGTTCGTTCCATTTCATATCGCTCTGCAATGTTACGCCTAGATATTTGAACGACACGACAGCATCAAGAAGCTCACTACTAATGCTGTATTCGAACATTATAGCATTGTTTTTTCTACTCATGCGCATCACCTTACATTTTTCTACACTGAGAGCTAGCTGCCATTCTTCGCACCAACTAGAAATTTAGATTAACACAGTAGGAAAACATGCCTACAGAAGTATCGAGACAAAGATATCATAATGGGCAAAATCAAATATAGACTTTTGTAAGATAAATAAAATACTTCATACAGATTGTCTGAAAGAAGCGTACAGTTGATAAGTGATTTCCAGTAAAAGAATTCCACTGTGATAGTTTTGCGGTAGCGCTGTAAGTAGACCTCCTAGAACTAATCTGCATAACGAGTGCTTGGGCTAACGAAGTGGCGTCAGAGCCTCGCGCGTCATCGCTACTCCCATGTGATTCATGGAAGCCACCTCCATTGATCACTTCCTTATTTAAACCCTCTCTAGCCTAGAGCGAGAGAGTGCTGCGTAATTCGCTGTAATGTTATGTGGCGCTTTTACTCAATTTTTACGCAGATGTTTTACTCAGCAGTATATTGCTTAATTCTTAATTTAGGATGTGGTCTGTGAGAAACACTGTTCACGATTTATTAAGAGCGTTCTCTAAGACATTTTAAAAATGTTTTCCGTTAATGCCGGAAAGGATGTGCAACTCATTATCTTTTAAGCGTAGTGGAATAAGCAGGGTATATAAAAAAGTCGTTTCCATATATTTTAATGACTCCTCACATCAAAATACGAAACTAGATTAATACTATCCGGGCGATCTGTGCGTAAAAATGAATGAAAAATCGGAGAAATGTGCCTTTATCTGTAAGACGGAGTTCTCCCGTTTCCAAAAATGTATGGTTTATTTAATTTTGAACAGTTATTATAGTCTTAAACATTTTTGAACAAATGTTTGCACATTGGCCTCGCTGATGCTTCAGGCAAGGAATATGACAATAAACATTCCTTGCCTGCCACAGTCATGGCAATAATGAAGCCAACATACAGGAATAGACAAAAAATTACTTAGAAAATGTCTGCATGACCGTAGACAATATCCTAATGAGAATTTCAACAGCTAGGTGTGCAATGAGTAGCGAAAATAGTGTTTGTTGGATGTAAAGTACTTAAAATACATATGATGGGTGTCAAAAAGTGTTGAAATGTTTGTAAATCTATCGGATCAAACTGCGTGGGCATCAGTCCGTAGCTCAGAAACTATTTAAACTGAGGTAAACTAACCTAAGGACAACATACACACCCATTCCCCAGGGAGGACTCGAAACGACTGCGAGCAACCGCGCTCTCCGCAGCGAGGCGCCTTAGACCGTTTTTTTTTCCCTCTCTCTTCGCCTCCGTGGGCCTATTAGTGAAAAAAAATAAACATCAGTTTTTCCTGAAGAATGTAATTTTCTGAAAATAGATGGTAGTGGTATCAAGTACTGCTGTACTGTCTGCCCTGTTCATTGGGCACTTGAAAAATAAAAAATAAATTCCTTTCCTTCTGTTTAGTGATTATGCCCTTCCTTGGACTGCTGAAGTAATAAAGTAAATAAATAAAAAGTAATAATGATAAGTTTAAAAAAACTTTTTTTCCAGAATAATAATTTACGTGGAGCAACTCAGTTTGTTGTGTTATTCGTAACCTTTCGTTGCCTTTTATTGAGGTAAGAACTGTAGTTTCAGGGTTCTGTTGAGGCCTTCACGACTACCGTAGCGGCCGCGGGGCCCACGAAGTCCCCACCGTACTTCGCCCCCAACAGCACTCCCCCACTTTAGCAAGTTTTTACCCTATTTGACGTTGGGTTTAGGTTATTATCCTATTCCCTGTTTCTGGAACACGATTCTCATCATGTTGCCAAAATTCTTTTTGTGATCTTTCTTATGATATATTTTGTAATATTCTCCTCGTAGAAATTCTCTATACTCCTGTATATCATCTTTTCTCTTCTTGTTTATACGTACCAAATGTAGTGGGCAAACAACCATAGGATTACATTGTTTTTCTGTGAAGGAAACGAAACGTCTTCGGGGAAGAATATATAATTTAAATCGATTTCTCTCCCATCGGTACGCTTAAGCAATGAAACGTGGTGTTTGAGTTCTTGCCATATTTCTCTATATCCTTTACAGAGGAAACGATGGTTCAGTGTATCAATTTCATTACAGTTCGTGCATTTGTTTGTTTCACTGAGCCCTATTGAAAATAGTTTCTCATTAGTACTTACGATGTTGTTTATGATCCTATACCATGCTACCTGCGTCTCTGTAAGAAGTAATTTATCATTTATATTTCTCCAAATGTTTTTCCAGTTCTTGTTTGGAAATTTTGCTTGCATTTTGTTTTGTTTCTCCTTTGAGTTTTGTTTCGTGACCATACAATGGCAGTTTCTCTTGCTTTTATCCTACAGAATACATGTCATGTAACTCAGTTCTAAATAATATAGACTAACGTGTCCGAATTTGTAGTTTATGTTACTAATATTTACTGGTGGCTGCAAGCTTTCGGGTTTAAAGAGACTGAATAATTTCGCTGTTACGCTATCAGGATGGCTTTCGATTAGTTGTAGGGATCTTTTTAGGAACAAAGCAGTGGTTTTCTTCCGGATGTCCGTAAGCCCTAATCCTCCGTCTTCTTGTGTTAAGGTCGTTGTCCCGATTGCCACTCTAAAGATTTCTCCTTTCCAGATGTAACGGCAGACTGTGGACATAATAGATTTTGCTATTTCCTTTGGTAACGGCAGAATTTGTCCTATATACGTCGCTTTTGACAGAATAGCGCAGTTTATTATTTTAATTTTTTGTTTTATATTTAGATCCCTTAAGTGATTCAAGATGAGGGTGCCTCTGATCTTATCTAATATCTTTTTCCAGTTAGAGGTTGAAGTGCTGAGAGGACATCTATGTAGTGTTATACCTAGGGCAGTGTGAGATTCGTCACATTTCGCCCAAGGAATCTGTACAGCTGCTAGACCATTCAGGTTCAGGAACGCACTCTTTGTCTCGTTTACTTTTGCCCCTGTTGCGTTGCAATAAAACTGGAGGTGTTCTGTTGTTCTGATAACGTCTTCGTCATTTCTTATAATCACTCCAACATCATCCGCATACGCGTTGATACGGATACGGATATTCCCTCAAGTGCGTCATTTAATCTACGTAAAAAGGGTTCCAGAGCTATAACGAAGAACATCATAGATAAAGGGCTTCCCTGAGGAACTCCGTTTTCTAGTATAATGTCCTTGGTGTATTTTCCATTGATAGATATCTTCGTATTTATCCCTTTTAAAATGTTTTTTAAATCGTTGACAGTATTTTCAGTTAATCCCATGTACATCAAATTTTTAAAAAGGTATTCGTGATTAACCCTGTCAAAGGCTTTCTCAAAGTCTATAAATAAAAGCCCGCCATGTGCTGGTGTGTTGGAAAATATAGAAATTACATCCCTGTACTCACTCAAAGTTTTAAATATACTACGCCCAGGGAGACTTGTCTGATGGCCACCTAGTATTTTTTCTAAGACTGGTCTAAATCTGTCTTTGATAACCCGTGCTATTAATTTATAATCCGAATTCGTTAGGGTTATTGGTCTCATTTTCTTTATGTACTTTATTTCCGAAGTCCTACCTTTTGGAAGCAGCACAGTTAAACATTGTTTAAAATCTGCTGGGGCAGCCTCACCGTTCATTATTTCCTTTATAATTTCAGTGAATTTTCTACCTATGAGATGCCAATAGGTTTTGTAAAATTCTAGGGGCAATCCGTCCGGACCTGGTGATTTTTTCGGAGGGGGGGGGGGAGGATTTTAATATCTCTAAAACTTCTTCTTCTGTTGTTTCTTCACTGATTTTTCTGTTATCCTCCTCTGATATTATGTTACCAAGTCCCGATTGGGATAAAAATTCTGTTACTAAGTTCTCCTGTACCTGCCGATCATTGTAGAGGGTTCTATAAAATCTATAAGCCTCGTCTAAAATGTCTTTTTGATTTGTCAAGAGTTTGTTATCCTCGGCTCTGAGACATTCAATAAAATTTCTTCTCCTCTACTGCTGATGCCGTATGAGATGGTAGATTGAGGTATTTTCCTCCTCCACAACAGTTTGTGTATGTGATTTGATTTGGAGACCTGCAATCTGTTGACTTTTGATTTTAATTAGATGTGCCTTAGTTCTGTTTATCTGCATTATTACGTCCTGTGTCAATGGTTGCTCGTAGAGCTCGCGAAGACATGTGTAGTAGAATTCTATTGTGTTTCTCATCCACCTCGCTCGTTCTTTACCAAACGCTATTAATGTGGCTCGTAACTTTTTCTTCGCATCAGCAGTCCACCATTCAATACAGGATCTGTATTTATGACGTTTTCTTAAGGATCCCTGCCAGGTCCTTGCAAGTTGGTCAACTAAGTCGTTTTCTGCCAACATGCTTACGTTTAACTTCCGTACGGGCCTAGCCCAATATGTGTTCTGTTTACTTAAATTGACACTGCATCTTACTCCCAGGTGATCGGAGAAGATGGTGGGTATAACTTCGCTAACAACTAAATAGTTCTCTAAGTTAGCCGAAACATAAATTCTGTCAATCCTACTCTGAGATTTTTGTGTTATATAAGTAAACCTGACCATAGTGGGATATTTTATCTCCCACGCATCTATCCAGTTCATGTTCTGAACTAACCCCTCAAGTTCACTGGATTTATTAAAATTTGGGCGCTGGTCCTTTTCATGTAAAACGCAGTTCCAGTCTCCACCAATTAAAACGTCAGCAGGATGATCATAAAGTAAAGCTAAAATATCACTTTTATAAAACTTGGCCCTATCTTGTCTGGCATTGTTGCCAGATGGGGCATAAACGTTGATAAAAGTTTTATTTAAAATTTTACATCTAATGCCCCTACCAGATTCTAAAAATTTGACGTCTCGCAGTTTAATTCCGTCCTTGACAAGGATGGCTGTCCCGCAACTGTGCTCAAGAGCTACGTTTAAAATTTCTTTGTAGCCTGCTACATAAAGATCCCTAATGTATACCTCCTGCAACAATGCTATATCAGTGTCTGACTGATATAAAAAAATCTTTAAGAGCAGCCACTTTGGTTGCATTTTGGATTTTGTTAATATTTAATGTAGTTACATTGTATGTTTGCAGCATGTAAGATATGGTAAATAACTAATTTTTTTTAAATTATTAAAGGACTAGGTATGTCATTCTTTCTTATTTCTTTCTTTCTAATTTCTTTCTTGCCGATTATTTTTTCATTTGTCTCTAATAAAGGTTCCATTAAAGTTTCTGACACGCTTGTGCCGGTTCTTCTTCCATATCTTGGTCCGTTAGTTCCTCTTTGTCTTCTGCCCAGTTTAATTTTGCCGCGGAATTGCTTTTATTTAGTGATTGATCCAACGTCTTGTTGGCAGTGGCATTTACTGATAAAATGTCCAGATTAACTTGGCTTCCGTTTTCTGAAGCTTGCTGACTGGCCCCCTCAGTAGTACAAACTACCTTCTTTTCTCGTTCTTGGATGGTTCTCAATTTTTCCTTTAGCGCAGGAGCAATATTCTCTGCCGCTTCGTGTGCTATTCTGCGTTTTTTATTTTTCTTCCATTTTGGGGTTCCCCCCGGAGACACATCAGGTGATCTTTCTGCAGAGTCAGTTGAGGATTTCTCAGCCGACATCTGCTCTGGCTTTTCGTCTGAGTTTCTTTTGTGAGTGTCATGTTGAATCTAAGAGATATTTTTTTTCTCTGCGCTACTGCTGAGCTTTGCTTCTCTCTCAAGAGCTCGTCGTTATCGTGTGCTTGACTAATTACTTTCTGCCCGTTTCCTGTTTTTGACTTATTTTCTGTTTTTGAATTCCCCTTTTCCGGTTGGTTGTCTGTTGTTTGTTCTGTATCCATTACCATCATATCAGAACCCGCTGACTCTTCATGATGCAGAACTGAAGAGAGCAGCGCGATATCGGATTCTGCGGTTGGCGATGCATGTGGGAAACCTTCTGTCATATTCGGTCCTTCATTTATTTCCGTATCGGGAGAACTTACACCACTTCCGCCGACGTCGGCACTACTGCTTAATTCAGCGACATTTCCGGGTACCGCTACAGGATTTGCTTCCTGCGCCGTTGTTGACAGCTCTGCGGGTCCGCGCGGGTAAGCGGCGGCGGCAGCGTACGTCAACTTGTGGCTGACTGCCTGGCCGGGGACAGCCGCCTCTCCGTTTGGTAGCTGCGGGACACGCCTTCTGCTACATTCGTTCCGAACGTGCGTCGTAGAATTGCATAAGGCACATGTCCTAGGTTGGCCATCGTATTGCACAAGTGCACGGTACCCACACACATGTATATAAGAGGCAATATGCCGTTGCAATTCTATTTTGATTTGGCGGACGCGGTTCAACACAGGAAACATGTAAGCCTACGACCATTTTTCGGCGATATTCGAAACAATTCTTCCGTACGGACTGAGAACACGGTTAATTTCTTCCACCGGAGTCTCGAAGGGTAGTTCAAAGACACGTAAGGTCCTGATACCTAGCCCTGCATGAGAGACTAGAACGTCACTTACTTTCCCATCAGAATGATTAAACTTAATGACACCACCGCACCGCATCTACAATAGCACAGCATAATTCTGGACTCTGCATCTTTACATATACTGCATTGGATACAAAGGATAAGTGTACTCCTACTACGTCGTCGCCATTTATCTTAACTTTTTCCTCAAACCACAGCTTAATTTCGAAAGCTTTTGGTCTTACGAAACTACTATCAAATGTAAATTTGATCGTATCTTTCCTCAACTGTTCGATCGTGTTCATTCTGCCTTAGAAACGTTCATAACTGAAGCCACAATCACAAATGTCGTGGTCACACTAACCTCAGAATGAGCGATACAGCCGTTGTTTACACCAGAACGTAAGCGCTGCCGCCGCACGTCCTCCTCGCTCCACTGCTGCGACTCGAATAGGGACCGTTCGGCTACAAAACCGCGGCCGTGATGGATGCTGTTCTGTTTCATAAATGGTGTAATTGGCAGGACAAAAATAATGGACAAATTAGGTATCCCAACAGGAAATAATATGTTTGCTGCTCTGACTGCCATAGATGACTAGTTGAAGTTGAAAGGATTGCGAAAGACACCACTAAAGAGTAAGGAAAAGACTCCTGAAAAAGTCTGCAGAGGATAAAGAAGCAGCTGGACAGCAAGACTATGAAAGAGGCATACGGTGAGTCAAGAACAGTGTGAACATTCTTTTATCATTTTCGCGAAACTACATTTTCAGAACATTAGGTACATATATGTTCATAACGGTTTTAGCCAAGTTCCCCTAATTTCTCCCAATTGAAGAATGATCTATGTTTGTCATTCTATACATGATGTTAACGGTAATTTATAGACAAAATAGAAATGAATTTAATAAGTCTTCTTTCTATTTCCACAGATATACTCCAAACTACAAAACAAGAGGCAGAGAGTGTTCCTACGAATGTTGACAGCATCCTGCCACATTCTAAATGCTAGTAAACTGACGACGCACAAGAAAACGGTCGCAGAATGCGAACGTGTATTATAAAAACATCTATTAGGCAATTTTTAATCTATTACAGATATTTCAATAAATTTCCTATTAGAGCTTGAGTGTTGCTACAAAATCACAACTTCCTCCGCATTGTAGATGAAGAGCAATGTGCACCGAAAACAAGGTATGAAAATGCATCCCGTTCACGTTCAGGTCCCATTAAGAAATAAAGTTCTCCCCCCCCCCCCCCTACATTTGTTTATTCTCGATAAACTCAGCAGTTGCTGAACACCCTTTCATACGGATTTCACCACTGGACGTGTGATTCCCGAATATTTAGATGTGAAATTCATTTAGATGTGAGGACTTGGGTGAGTGTGGCGATCAAAAACACGCGAAATACAGCACTAAATACTCTTTAAGAACTGAGACGTTTGTGAAAAAGAAGAGATTTCGCTATCTGATACTGCAACTGATGCAAATATTGTTGGCGCTGTAAACATGTAAGATTTTGGGTCTGACGGGGTACTTGCTAGGGTAGCTCCTGCAGGCGTATTAATCCCGTGTGTCTGAGGAGGCGTAAAGGCTTAGCGCAACTGACTAGTAAGCAGGCGGTCCCGGATTCTAATCCCGCTCCCGACACAAATCTTACGTCCGCGTTGTACGTTTACATCGCATTCTAGCAGCTGAAACGCAAAACAACATTTAAAAATACCATTTTTCTCCTGTGACTTACGAAGATTCCCGTACATGTGAAAATGCGTTTATTGTTTCGTAATATAATGCTTTCGCAGTTTCGTCTTAAGGCTTTAATAACGGTCAAGGTATGACATCGATTAATATGGACATCAGATACGTCAGTTTTTAATGTGTTTTGTTCATTCATCCTTTACTAGTGACCAACAGAGGCAAAAACATATAAAAAACAATAAAGATTCAAAGACCACAAAGAGATTGTGGTATTCTATTAATCCTAACGTGCCTCTGCCAATATCAAGTAGGATTAACATGAATTACCTCTCAACCTTACCATTATAAGAAAGGCAACCTACATCTGTTCAATGTTCAATGTTTGTAGAGCTTATGGGACTTAACTACGGGGTCATCAGTCACTAAACTTACAAACTACTTATGAACTAGCTAATACTACGGACGGTACAAATATCCATGCTCGAGGGGGAATTCGAACCCCCGACCTTAGTGGCCGTGCAGACCGTGACTGGCGCGCCTCAGTCTCCTCGGCCACCGCGGCCGGCCCTACATTTGTCTGAATCTGCTTACTGTATCCATCTCTTGCTCTTCCTCTGCGGTTTTTACCCCACAAAATTCCCTCCAACGCTAAATTCACAATTTCTTGATGTCTAAGAATGTGTCCTATCAATCTATCCCTTAATTTAGTCAAGGTATGCCAGAAATTTCTTTTCTCCCCAATTCTGTTCAGTACCTACTCATTAGTTACGCGATCCACCCACCTAAGCTGCACCAAACCAGTCTCCGGGCTGAAGAGCACAACAATAACTTACCATTATTCTCGACGCTGCAAGATGAGACCATAACATTAAAAATGAAAAAATAAAATTTTAAAAAAATGTAGAAAGAAAGAAAAAGGAAAACCCGTACGTGCTCTGTTACCGGAAAAACTTGTAAACGATTTTTTTTTTTTTTTTTTTTTTTTTTTTTTTTTTAGATATTACTGATAGCTGATGACCAATGAAAGATTCGTTAATATGCACCAGATCATATTTGCAATTACAAATTAAAATTTCTCGTGATAATCGAGCGACAACATATATACAGTAGGACAATGTACGCTACTCACTCCACGGCAACAGAGAAATGTAACGTATGCTCTTTGTGTTTACTCCAGGCAAATTGACTTAAAATTTTGGACCTATTTCGCAGTTGAGTAGCTGCAAAATAACAACCCGGAAAGTGTTCCGCTTTAAGTGCAGTAGTTACATTTGACGGTACGAATAGTAATGGACACGATGTTCTTAATGTAAAACTGTGCGATTCGAAAGTGAATTGCTTAAAAATGTCTGCGGCCCATAACAATAATGACCGCGGAATGTAACATGCAAAATGAAAGATAGCACTAACAGTTGAGGGATTCTTTCACGAAATAAGCAAATACCGAAAATGGTTAAAACGGAATAGCCTTGAGGATAGACGTCTAGTATCCCAGCGAAAGCTGCCTTGAAGAGAAGCGGTGGAGGGGCCAAGCGTTCTAAGGCGCCTAGCTGCGGAGCTCGCGGTATCTCGCCGTCTGAGGTTCGAATCCTCCATCTGGCATGGGTTTTGGTACTGTCCTTAGGTTAAGGAAGGAAGCTTAGGGTTTAACGTTCCATCGACAGCTTGGTCATTAGAGACGGAGCTAACGCTCGGAGTTTTGGATAATGAAGGAAGGAAGGAAGATTATTGTTTAACGGCCTGTCGACAGCGTGGTCATTAGAGGCGGAGCTTACGGTCGGTTGTTTCTGGGTAAGGAAATCGGCCGTGACCTTTGAGAGGAGCCATCACGGCATTTGCCTGTAGTGATTTAGGGCAATAACGGAAAACCCAAATCTGGATAGCTGGAGGTGGATTTGAACCAACATCCTCCCGAATGCGATTCCAGTGCGTTACCACTGCGCCACCTCGCTCGGTCGTCATTAGGTTAGTTTTACTTACAAAGAGACAACATGGGTGTCAGATTCTAGAATTTTTTTATACTTATGGCACATGAAGTTCAGAATTCAAATAACAATCAGCCAAAGCCATTCGACGCAACTCTAAAAAATTATCGAAAAAATTGACTATGAAGTTTTGCAAGTACACTTAAGTACCGATAATTAAATACATTGCAGCTAACCCACTCGACCATCGTTTTAGGTGACGACAAGGTGTTCAGATCGTTCACATGCACATAAACAAAAACTGACACAACGCGTGGAATTAGAGCTCTCATAATGTTATGTATAGCTGAATTCGAACATGGAGAAAAACTGTCACAGAGAGATTCGAACTATCAACTTTGTGGTTCCATGGCCATATTAGATTAAATTAGATTAATACAAGTTCCATAGACCATATAAACAACATTTCGTAATGATGTGGAACGTGTCAGTTAAGGGGGGTTTTTATTTGTATTTTCACTTTCGGTTTTTTATTTCTGAAATTTTTTATTTTAAGTTTTTTCTAAAAATTTATCTACAGTGTAGGAGGAGTTGCTATTCAGAAATAATTCCATTAATTTTCTTTCATATACTAGTTGGTTATCTGTTACATTTTTTATGCTACTTTGTAAGTGAGCGAAGACTTTTGTGGCAGCATAATTCACCCCTTTCTGTGCCAAAGTTAGATTTAACCTTGAATAGTGAATATTACCCTTTCTCCTAGTGTTATAGCTATGCACACAGCTATTACTTTTGAATTGGGTCGCATTGTTAATAACACATTTCATGATTGAATGAAGGTTCAGTGAAGATCCTTGAATAAAAGTTTTCAGGATGATTCTGGGTGGGCTCCAGAAATTATTCCGATTATACGAATTTGTGCAATGAATAGTTTTTACTCAATGTTGAATTGCCCCAAAATATGATTCTATATGGAAGCAGTGAATGAAAATAGGCGAGTGAAGCTAATTTACTGAGATGTATATCACCAAATTTTGCAATGACCTTTTCTTGCATAAGAAGCTGAACTGAAACGTTTGAGCATATCTTCAGTATGTTTCTTCCAATAAAATCCCTCGTCAATGCAAAAACCTAAAAATGTTGAATATTCTACACCTAATGGTGTCATGCCATTTACTGTATGAAACTGTATATAGCTGATTTTATCGAAGTTTAATGTGAGTCAATTTGTAGAAAACCCACTTAATAATTTTCTGTAACATATAATTTACAACTACAGCAGTTAAACCGTGTTTGGCAGGCGTGTTAACTATACTTGTAACGTCAGCAAAAAGAACTACCATCTTTATGAATGTAGAATGTCAAGCCATTAACATATATTAAGAACAGCAAAGGACCCAAGACCGAACCTTGTGGGACCCCAGTTAGAGGAATTAATTGTTCCTTCCATATCATGTGAACTGCTTATTCCAACTTTCTCCACTCTTCTAGTTAAATATGATTTAAACAATTTGTGCAATAGAATGAAACTTTTTACTCTGCAGCGGAAGTGTGCGCTGATATGAAACTTCCTGAGTCGTGTCGGGTTAGCTCAGTCGGTAGAGCGCTTGCCCGCGAAAGGCAAAGGTCCCAGGATCAAGTCCCGGTTCGGGCACACAATTTTAATCTGCCAGGAAGTTTCAATTTGTGCACTGTCCCACTCATACTACAATAATTAAGCTTATCTAGAAGAATCCCATGATTTAGACAATCAAAGGTCTTTGAGAGATCACAGAAAATCCCAACTGGTGATCTCCAGTTATCCAAAGCATTTTATATTTCATTAGTGAAGATACATAAAGCATTTTCTGTTGAAAAGCGTTTTTGAAAACCATTTTCTTAAAACTTTGTTGTCTCTAATATGTGAAACGTCTCTAGATTACATAAATTTTTCAAAATTTTTTATAAAGCTGTCAGAAGTGAGAGGTGGCGGTAGTTGTTGATATCAAATGTAAATCAAATGTTCAAATGTTTGTACAGCCTATGGGACTTAACTACGGGGTCATCAGTCTCTAAACTTACAAACTACTTATGAACTACTTACGAACTAGGACGGCACAAATATCCATGCCCGAGGGGGGATTCTAAACCCCGACCGTAGTGGCCGTGCAGACCGTGACTGAAGCGCCTCAGTCCCCTCGGCCACCGCGGCCGGCGATAGCAAATGTATCCCTTTTTTTATGCAAAGGTTTAACGATAGCATGTTTAGTCTATCCGGGAAAATACCCTGCTTTAAAGAGCTATTACATTTATGCCTAAGAATCCTACTCAGCTCTTGGGAACAAGCTTTTAATACCCTGCTGGAAATGCCATCAATTTCTTGTGTCATTCTACTCTTGAGAGAGTTTATTATTTTCCTAATTTCTGAAGGAGAACTGGATGGAATTTCAATTGTGTAGTTATGGCCTCTTCCATTAAATTCCTTCCTACTTCTAATGAACTTTTAGATTTTATTTTCTCTACAAAATTTAAAAAATAATAAAATTTTTTATCAATTTCTGACTTTTACTGAAGTTTTCATTTGTTTTAATGTTAATACCCTCTTCCTGTGCTTTTGTTTGCCCTGTCTCCCTTTCAATGATATTCCAAATTGTTTTAATTTTATTATCAGAGGAACTAATTTCAAACATGATGCACGTGCTTCTGAAATTTTTAATATCTTTTATTAGTGTAGCACAGTAGTTTGTATAATACTTTATTGTTTCTGGGTTATTACTCTTTCTTGAGGATAGATATAGTTCCCTTTTTCGGTAATAAGATATTTTTTTATTCCTTTAGTAAGCCAAGGTTTTTTTCCATGGTTTCATAGAAATATATTTAACTAATTTCTTCGGGAAACAGTTTTCAAATGCTCTTACAAATGTATCACGAAAGAAGTTATATTTTAAATTAACATCAGGTTCCTTATAAACTTCATCCCAGTCTTGTAGACTTTCTTTGAAATTTTTAGTTGTTAAGTCATTAATTGAGCGCAAAACTCTGGCGGACTGTTTTCGAATTATTGAATTGAGCTATCTCATATACTGTTACTAGTTGTGCACCATGATCAGAAAGACCATTCTCATCAGGACAACTATTTACGTTGTTAAACTTATCTTTGTCTATAAAAAGTTATTTATCAATGTACTACCCGAGTAGGAAAAACAATAACGGATGTCAGATTGAACGATCCAAGTATGACTTCGTGGTCATTCTTCGTATTACTCTCTTTCAGTGAATCAACATTGACATCACCACAAATAATAATTTGCTCCCCCTATCTGACAGACGGCACAAGAAGGAATCCAAGTTTTCCAGAAATAACTGGAAGTTTCCTGAAGGGGCCCTATATACTGTTACAATTATAAGAGAATCATCATTGAGTTTAATCTGGCAGACAAATGTTGCAATATGTTGCTCTTCACAAAACTTTTCTCTTTCTAAATTTTTTACACTGTGATAGCTTTTGACATATATGGCAATTCCTCCTCTTACGTTTGCAGCTAATTTATAGCCACTAATTAATCCACTAATTTATATTCACATTTTACATACCAGGCAGGCATAGTATATCTATTACATTATCAGTTTCTATATCATAGACAACCAAAAGCTCATTTATTTTATTCTTTAGTCCCACAATATTCTGGTGAAAGTGATAACATTATTTTTGATTTTACTTTCGTGAGAAACATTTGATATTTTGAGAGTTGCACCGAATGGGTTTGGCTAACTGTTATTTAAGTTCTGAACTTCATGTACCAAAAATTTAAAGAACTTCTAAAATCCCTGTTAGTTTAAGTAATTTGTAAGCCTAGGGACTAATAACCAAAGAAGTTGAGTCCCATAGTAAAAAAATGCCTTGAAGAGGAAGTCGAAGGAGCTGGGAAATAATAGGAGAGCATCGTTGAAGGTTGGAAAAAAGGACAAATGTCTGAAAAATTAAAGCTTTGAATTAGAAAACGCATTGCTTCAAAAGACGAACATCTGATTTCCTTGTAATAGTATTGGTTTAATATGTCAGGAAGTCTGGGAATTTCGTTCTGAATGAAATACACTCTGTGGAAATGCACAATAACTAACTTAATAGGTTATCGCCTCTGCCGAATTTCCTTTTTCACGCTGAAGTACAGAAACTCAGCGTCGTATGTACTCAATAAGTCTTTGGAAGTCCGCTGTATATTAAGCCAAGCTGCCTCTATAGTCATCCACAACAGCGTTGCTGGTGTTGGGTTCTGGGCACGAACTGACCTGTCGATTATCCAACATAAATGTTCGATTGAATTTATGTCGTGGAAATCTGGATGGCCAAATCATTCGCTGGAATTGTCCATAATGTTCTTCAAACCAATCCGTGAATGGCTGCAGTTGTCACCAAGTATATGATAGGTGGAGCTGAATCAGCTGCCGCATTCCATTCCAATCAAAGCCAGCTCACACCTTTATGGAGTTACCACCAGATTGCACACTGCCTTGTTGACAACTTGGGTTCACGGTTTCCTGGTGACTGCGCAATACTGAAACCCCACCATCAGCCCTTACAAACTGAAATGGGAACACATTTGCCCAATAATTTATCAAGAAACTCACCCATGGTTGAGGTATGCTAATATTCAGAATTGACCAGGGTTAGAGATATAGGAAAACCTTTCCATTGATCTCTGTCAGCTGACCACGCCATCTAGGTGTCGTTGCGTCGTTATTCGCCACAACGCCGGCGGTTACAGAAGTCACCGCACAACTTCAACAAGAGGCGATAAGTCGTTCCACAATGCTTCGGCTGCCGAGGGCGAACGCAGTCTCGTTATCTCTTAGCAATTACAGTTATTCGTATTGGTAATTCCTAAGTATTTAGTTGAATTTACGGACTGTAGATTTATGCTATAAATGGAGGTTAACGGATTCCTTTTGTGCTCTTATGGATGAAATCACACTTTCCGTTATTTAGGGTCAAGAGAAATGTGTACCGTCACTTTTTCGACTTTGTTAAAGGTCGGATTGTAACCTACCGCGATTGCTGTTTATCGTATCATGACAACCTGCTCGCGTTGGTCGCGATCCAATGACTGTTAGCACAATATGGATCGGTGGGTTCAGGAGAGCAACATGGAACCTCCGTGCTGGATCCCAACAGCCCAACGGCAGGTATTGCCATAGCTGTAACGGATCGTGCAGCCACGTCTTGATCCCTGAGTCAACAGATGGGGACGTTTGCAAGACAACAAGCATCTGCATGAACAGTTCGACGGCGACGGCGTTTGCAGCAGCATGGACTACTACCTCGGAGACATGGCTGCGTGTACCCTTGACGCTGCATCACACAGAAGAGCGCCTGCGATGGTGTACGCAACGACGAACCTGGGCGCACGAATGGTAAAACGTCATTTTTTCGGATAAATCCATGTTCTGTTTACAGCTTCAAATGGTAGCATCCGTTTTGGCGACATTGCGGTGAATGCACATTGGAAGCGTGTATTCGTCATCGCCATACTGACGTATCAGTCAGTGTGATGGTATGGGGTGCCATTGGTTACACGTCTCGGTCTCCTCTTGTTCGCACCAACGGAACTTTGAACAGTGGCCGTTACATTTCAGTTGTGTTACGATCCGTGGCTCTACCCTCCATTCGATCCCTGCGAAGCTCTGTCTTTCGGCAGGATAATGCACGACCGCATGTTGCAGGACCTGTACATGCCTTTCTGGATAAGGAAAATGTTCGACTGGTGCCCTGACCAGCATATTCTTCAGATCAATCACCAATTGAAAGCGTCTGGTCAATGGTGGCCGAGCAACTGGCTCGTCACAATACGCCAGTGATTACTCTTGATGAACAGTGGTATCGTGTTGAAGCTGTATGGGCATCTGTACCTGTACACGCCATCCAAGCTCTATTTGACTCTATGCCCAGGCCTATCGAGGCTGTTATTACGACCAGAGGTGGTTGTTCTGGGTACTGATTTCTTAGGATCTATATACTTATATTGCTAATATAATATATAATATATTTGTCCTATGAAACCCCTTTATCTTCTTGGTGTAGTAGTTTTACTGTCCAGTAGTGTATTTATGGCCTGAACTTCACGTACCAAAAATATCACAAATTACAAGTGTCCGATAGTTATGTGGTCTCCTTGATCTTATTCTGGAAGAGTCGTGTCATCGCAGACGACACGATTTCGCAGTAAATCGATTCGGAATGGAGGACTGAATCGCGTGAACCGATTTCTGGAAAAGAATAGTCTTGCTCAACTGTAGTAAGTAGACGTCAGCTGTTAGTGTAGGAGCTCTTCATCCGACCAGAAATGGGCAACGAGACGGTGTGACAGCGGCAGACAGCGTGTCTGGGAAAGCCGGTGTCGGCGGTGTGGAGGCAGAACTTCCCGCTGATCAGGGCATCCGCGGCCATCAGGAAACGACCGCAGCCGGGTTACGCACGCGGCCGCTGGTGTTGTGCAACGCGCCGACAGCTGGCGACACGGAGAAAGTCTCTGTGTCAACACCAGCGGCCCACAACGCATACCACACGGCCTGCTCCAGCGCTGCTCGCCGAAATGTTTTCCTTCAACCCAGTACCTGCCAAATCTCTGTTAAAGTTACCTGACATTGCAGGATCAGCAGAGCGATCTGAGACATTTGATGAAAATTTGAAAAGTTCCAATACAAAGTGGTTACTTTTTTGTTCCATACATTATATCACTTTTCAAAAGCGATAGAGAGACTGGCCAGTACTTACCTTTGTGCTGTACCTTCAAGAGTGACACAAATGAAGGGAAAAAACGGACAAAAAGGACAAGCTTTCGGAACACAGTTCCTTCTTCAAGTGGGAGAGGAGGGAAGAAAAAACGATGGGAATGGAAGGGGAAGGTAAATCATGACCTGCATCATGAGGAGTGTGGAAGTCAGAGATGCTATCTACTCCTACTTCCACACTCCTTAAACACTATCCTCATGACCTAGGTCGTGATTTACCTTCCCCTTCCGATCCCATCCTTTTTTCTTCCCTTCTCTCCCACCTGAAGAAGGAAATGTGTTCCGAAAGCTTGTCCTTTTCGTCCGTTTTTTTTTTCTTCATTTGTGTCACTATCGGCGGTACAGCACAAAGGTAAGTACTGGCCAGCCAAGCTATCGCTTTTGAATAATAATTTATCATCTCTGAGGAGAATCTCCATCATTAATCAAACATTATATCATTTTCTTTCATGATTTGTAAGTGGTGATCTTTGCACCATCTGAAGTGTAAATGTTTATAATGCAATAACATTTGTGAGCAGTTCAGCCATGGAGGTAAGAATAAAGGGAGATGGCGCTACGTATCCCAGCCGTACTACGCTCTGAAGTAGTCTTGTGTAGTTCGCCAACGAACTAGTTCGGAAGAGCGCTCACACAGGCCAACTACGCGAACTAGTTCGCAGATCCCTCGCCTCTTAGTTCGTCTGCTCCTTTTCCGAAGACTGACGGAGAACAGCGAGAGGACGCGAGAGCGCCCATAATCGCGTGATTCCCTTCGGCCTGTTACCTTTATTTCGAGCTGAGATGCAGCTCAGCTGTATTTTCATAGTTCACTGCCACAAGAAATCTATTTTAAAAATAAAGTACTATGAGTACTCTGTATGCGAAGTTGTTGAATACCATTGTATCATTCATTCGTGTAAATAACTGGTTTATTTGCCTAAGTATTTTATGTCAAATTGCCCAAAAATACGGGTAATAGTACAGGCTTTGGCAACACTGATTCATTATATAAAAAAGCTGTCATAAAAAAGAGCTCTTTTAGTAGCGGTAGCAAAAGCCAGAAAGACCGGAGGAACTAGGAGCAGCGGACGAACTAGGTGCAGCGAACGATTATGCCAAACGTATCTCGCTTCATAGTTCGTTGGATTCTTTTACGAAGACCGACGGGCAATAGCGAGAGGGCACGTACCAGAATTAAAAATCACGTGTTTGCCTTCTGCTTATGAGTCATTTCGAGGTGAGCGTCTGCCTGCTAGATTACATACTTCAGTGCTACAAAATTTCTATTTTGATGTGTTCTATACTCTGTAATATCTGACTAATAAATTTCATAATGCCAAGATATAGAGATAACTCTAAACTTAAACGCGAGAAATTATCCACAAACAGTTTCTTTTGGTTTGCGTGATATCGTTAGCGGTTCAAGCAGCAAGCGCATGAAGCAGCTAGGTGGGGGAACTTCCTCTTCCACCTGCAAGCGCAGACCACGCCGCTCAGCCGTCACTGCGAGTGGATGAACTGAAAGAGCGCTTCCGATCGCGAACTATTATGCGCAAGTCTACTCTGAAGCTATGGCCGCCATGACACTCCGACCAAAACACTGACAGTGTGTTATAGCTGTGTCTGTATTTACAGTCGCTAATTGCATCATATACGCATCACAACTGGTTGTTTCAAGTTTCTGTTTAAAATAAAATCTCCAAAAATACGGGTTATTCTGTTTAAAATATTACGAATCACAAACGTGTGTTCTTTCATTAGCTAATCTGACGATCGTCAGATGAAATAATTCGAGGGTGTGCGAGCAAAGTGACGATATTTCTTTGATTAGTTAGTTTCATTAATATAGAAACTTGGTTGTGCTTTCGAAATATTACTTAATAAAAATCAAATTTATATTTTATTCATTCGTAAATAGTATGTTAAATGGGGGAAATAACTATCATCTTTAGGAAATCGAAAATCATAGGAGAAAAATACGCTACATCACAAAGATGTCGTATAGGTTCGTTCAGAATGAAAGTGGTAAAATTACACGTTGGTGAGGCAATTTACACATGAAATAGTATTTCTTTCGATTTCGCGTCACAATAAGAACGATTCGTTAACATAAACATCACACAAGTCTTAAAAGTGCAAAATCCTTCCAAAAACAGCGGTGTTTTGGTCGGATTACGTCAGGACGCCTCCGTTTATTCTTACCTTTATTCTTACCTCCATGAGTTCAGCTGTGAGTTTTTGTATCTCTGGCGCTGCGACGCCAGTAAGAATCATAGAGTAGTAGCAAGAGAAAGTTGTTCAGTTTACGCCGGACTGGGAAGACCTCTGATGATAAAAGCGTTTCTTATCGGCATCGTGGCCAAAATTTTGTTGCCAGAATGTCTGTGGTAAATGCTTTTGAAATTTAATTTCGGTATTCATTTTTGAAGTTAGTCTTCTGTAAAATTTGTAAATCAACCGCACTAAGAATTTATGCCATTATTATAGACGAAAACAAGGACACATCTCATAGTGCAAACCAAAGAACTTATAACCAAATAACACATATACAAACGATAAAAAAAATAAACGCAGCCCGTCAGGTTTCAGAAATGTCGAGTTTTTGTCATTTTTAAGTGTAATTGTAAATAGTGTAGTTGTAAATAATGACAAAAGGTCAAGGCCTTATAGAAATCCCTGGATAACACAGGATATACTGAACTTAATTGATGAGAGGAGAAAATATTAAAATTAAGCAAGTGAAGCAGGAAAAATACAGGACCGTAGAAGAATACATAACTAGGGAAAGATAGATACTGCCTACTGGAAAATGAGAGATATTTGTAGACAAGAAAAGCAGCTGTATAAATATCAAGAACTCAGATGGAAAAACCAGTACTAATCAAAGAGGGGAAAGCTGAACTGTGGAAGGAATGTTTAGAGGGCCTATACAAAGGAAATAAACTTGAAGGTAGTATTCTAGAAACGGAAGACCAAGTGGAGGAAGATGAGATAGGAGGACTTGAGTCGAAACAAGGCCCCTGGTGTAGATGACATTCCGTCTCAACTGCTGATACCGTCGGGAAAGCCAGTCATGACAAAATTGTTCCACCTAGTATGCAAGATGTATCAGACGGGGAAATACACTCCGACTTCAAGAAGAATATCGTGATTCCAATTCCAAAGAAAGAAAGTGCATACAAATGTGAAAATTACAGAAATATCAGTTTAATGAATCATGGTTGCAGAATACTATCACGAATTATTTACAAACGAATGGAAAAACTTGTGGAATCCGACCTCGGGAAAGATCAGTTTGGATTTATAAGAAATGTAGAAACACAGGATGCAATACTCCCATTACGACGTCTTATAAGATAGGCTAAGGAAGGGCAAACCTACGTTTTTGGCGGCGTTTCTAGATTTGGAGAAAGCCTTTGACAATGTCGACTGGAATACACTGTTCCAAATTCTGCAGGTAGCAGGGGTAAATATAGGGAGCGAAGAGTTATATTCAACCTATACAAAAACCAGACAGCGGTTATTAGAATCGAAGGGCAAGAAAGGGACGCAGAGGTTGGGGTTGTAGCCTTTCCCCATTGTTGTTCAATCTTTATATTGAGCAAGCAGTGAAGGAATGGAAGGAGAAGTTTGGAGAGGGCATTAAAGGTGGTAAATTAGGTAATGAGACAATAAAAGTAGTAAATGAGTTTAGTTATTTGGGTAGGAAGATAACTTCTGATGGCCGAAGTAAAGGAGATATAAAATGCAGAATGGCTTTGGGAAGAAAACCGATTTTAAAGACGCGAAACTTGTTAACATCCAATATTATTTCAAATATTATGAAGTATTTTCTGAAAACATTTGTCTTGAGTGTAGCATTGTATGGGAGTGAAACGTGGACGATAAGAAGTTTAGACAAAAAGAGAAGATTTCGAAATGTGATGCTATAGACGAATGATAAAAATTAGATGGATGGATGACGTAACAAATGAGGAAGGGCTTAACCGAATTGGGGAGAAAAGAAGTTTCTGGCATATCCTGACCAAGAGAAGGGATAGATTGGTGGGACACATTCTAAGACATCAAGGAATCGTCAACTTAGCATTAGAAGGAAGTGTGTGGGGTAAAAATCGTAGAAGGAGACCGGGGGACAAATACAGCAAGCAGATTCAAAATGATGTAGGTTGCCAAACGTATTCTCAGATGAAGAGACTTGCACAGGAGAGGGTAGCGTGAAGGGCTGCATCAAACTATTCTGCGGACTGAAGACCACAACAACAACAAGAGGGAATGTGCTGTAAAAAACACAGGGCGGCACAATAAAACGTGAGTAATCGTAATAGTTAATTTTATACAGAATAATGATTCATGATCGAACTTAGTAAAAACTACACTGAAATGTGAAACAAAAAATATTTTCTGTAAGGTTGACTACTGAATATACTTTAAAATAAAGCGAAACACATCTGGTCTCAGGTAGACTAATTTGCAGTAGTAAAATTCGATAACCTAACATATACAAACTGAATAACTGTAGCTTTCGTTTATCAAGCTAGTCGGTTTTGTTCGTACAACGGCGTACAGTGCAGTAGCGTGTTGGTAGGTTTCGTGCAGCCGCCGTTAGAAGTGCAGGCGCAGCGTTGGGCTGCTACGCATATCGGCAGCGAGGTGGCGAGGTCGTTCCGGCTGCGAGGCGGCGCGGCGTCGTCAGGCGCGTTCCGCACGGGCTGCTGCGCCAACAGCCGGCGGACACCCGATGCGATGCGATGCTATCTGCTGCAGTCAGCCGCCACCGCCGCTAATCCAGGCTTCACCGCCGCTGCACGAGATCTGGCACCGCAACATACCGCGCCACTTTCAGAGTGTCCTAGTGGCTCCTGACTCTCCTATCAGAGAATTACTGGAGGTGTCTTCCCGTCTTTTGCAACTGAATTAACACTTTGACTGCCGGCCCTGTAAACTTTGCCATTTCTAAGAATGCCAGGTGTTTTTAGCAATATTTTATATTAGAAAAACTAGACAACATTTAAATGTGGTAATAACCTTTTCTGAAAGCCTTGGACTTCTTCCTGATTACCTACTTTCAGTTTCTTTGAATGTTTACTTCCTTTTCCACATATTTTCAAACAATGTCATTTGTTGGGAAAAAGAAAAAAAAGTTTATAGAAATCATAAAGTTTTTAAATCAGGCTTGTCGTAGTAGAAAAGCTTTTATTCCACTTTCAATAATAAAACACTGATAAAAACACTTATTACATATATATGCACACATTATTTTCACACAGTGTAAATTTTATTTTTATTTTTTATGTCGTATGATACAATGTAAAACATAGTTCTTTGCACATTGCGATTTTGCACTCATTGGACTGATATGATGTGTCTTTTCTTACTGCCTTTCAGTTTGCTTTTTTCCTCTGGTTGAGTATACTTTGCACATCCTTTGAATTTTACTTTTACCTGTGGGAGGTGGAATTTTTTCTAGAAAATGCTTTCCTGCAGATAACCTGCTCAGGTGGCCTATATCGGTAGTTGGTTTGGGAGTACCGTCTTCAGACATTGTCAATTCTGCACATAACACCTTTATGAACTTGGATAGAGGCATCTCCTCAGCTTATGTTCTATGTTCGAAAGTCCTGTATGACATCCTTTGATCGGAGAGATCAACCCGGACCTTCTTTTTGTTGTACTCCACAACACAAGCAGGTTTTTGTTTTTTGTTTACATCTTCTGTCTTCATAATTATATCATTTCTGCCCTCTGTCTTGTACTTAGCATATATACTTATCTTTTGTCGTTCCAGCACACAGCCAAAAGATTTCCACTCCTCCGGAATATCTGTTCCCTTCTTTGTATGTTGGGTGATTTCACAGCCTAAGGCATTCCCTTCCTGTTTTTCATTACAGTTCGAACAAGACCTGTCTTCTCCTTTTCTAACATTCTACATACCCCTTGCGGCACAATGACGAGATGCTGAGACCGTCAATGGACGGGATTTCGTATTTACAAACATGAAAAATCGAATTCCGTCAATTGACGGGATCGGCAGTCTACGGAAATTTTTGTATCTCGTCAATTGACGGGATTGGCAGTTAAAGTGTTAAAAGCGTTCTGTGTGCCATACACGTTTTATTTCAATTCAATTCAGTTTGTCGTTCACATGAGTACGAAAAGAAACCCGTTAAAGAACGAAACGTTCACTCTGCAGTGGAGTGTGCGCTGATATGGAACTTCTTGGCAGATTAAAATTGCGTGCTGGAACCGGGACTCGAACCTGGGACCTTTGCTTTTCGTGGGCAAGAGCTCTACCGACTGAGCTATCCCGACACGAAAGTTTGGAAAGTAGGAGGCGAGGTACTGGCGGAAGTAAAGTTGTGGGGCGGCATCGTGAGTGATGTCGGGATAGCTCAGTCGGTAGACCGCTTGCCCGCGTAAGGCAAAGGTCCCAGGTTCGAGTCCCGATTCTGACACGCAATTTTAATTTGCCCGGAAGTTTAAGACCCGTTAAACTCTGTTTACAAGATAAATCAATCATACGTGAAGGCCGTAAACTCCACAAAATATCTACGAATTAATATTACTTCAGACTTAAACTGGAAACAACACGTGGATAATGTTGTGGAAAAGGCGAATCAGAGACTGCGTTTTATTGGCAGAACCCTTAAAAGATGCAACAGAACTACTAAAGAGACTGGAGTGTATTTTTTTTTCGAGCAATGCTACCCAGTATCTGATCCTTATCAGGTGAGTTTGACGGAGGACATCGAAAGAGTTTAAAGAAGGGCAGCTCGTTTTGTATTGTCACTATACAGAGGAGACAGCGTCCCGGAAATGATACAGGACCTGGGATGGCGCTTATCGCTGCGGCGTGATCTACTTACAAAACTCCAATCACTAACATTCACCTCCGAATGAGAAAATATATTGTTAATTCCCGGTTACATAGGTAGAAATGATCATCAGAATAAAATACAAGAAAAATTAGAGCTCTAACGGAGAGATTAAGATGTTCTTTCTTCCCACGCGCTATTCGGGAATGGAATGGGAGATGAATAGTATAAAATTGGTTCTATGAACCCCCTAGCAGGCACTTATACGTCATTTGCACAGTATCCCATGTAGATGTACATTGAGGGCGACGAAATAGAAACTTTGCGTTTTGATGACAACATTGTAATTCTTTCGGAGACAGCAAAGGACCTGGAAGAGCAGTTGAACGGAATGGACAGTGTGTTGAAAGGAGGATATAAGATGAACATTAACAAGAACGAAACAAGGGTAAAGGAATGCAGTCTTAGAAAATCCGACGATGCTGAAGGAATTAAATTAGGTAACGAATCAATGAAGGTGGCAAATGAGTTTTGTTACTTAGGCAGTAAAATAACATATGATGCTCACAGTACAGAGGATATAAAATGAAGAATGGCAATCGGGAGAACAGCGTTTTGGAAAAAGAGAAATTTGTTGACATATAATATTAATTTAAGCATAAGGAACTCTTTTCTAAAGGCATTTGTGTGGAGTGTTGCCTTGTATGGGAGTGAAACATGGATGATAAATAGTGCGGACAGGAAGAGGATTGAGGCTTTTGAAATGTCATGCTACAGAAGAATGCTGAAGATCAGGTGGTGGATCGCGTAACTAATGAGGAGCTACTGAACAGAATTGAGGAGAAAA
Source organism: Locusta migratoria (assembly GCA_026315105.1). Taxonomy (NCBI): domain Eukaryota; kingdom Metazoa; phylum Arthropoda; class Insecta; order Orthoptera; family Acrididae; genus Locusta; species Locusta migratoria. Next base: position 942,136,111 of record CM048744.1, read on the forward strand.
GGAATTTCTGGCATACCTTGACTAAAAGAAGGGATCGATTTGTAGGACACATTCTTAGACATCAAGGAATTGTGTGGGGTACAAGTCACGGAGGAAGACCAAGAGATGAATATAGTAAGCAAATTCAAATGGATGTATGTTGCCGTTCTTATGACAAGATAAAAAAGCTTGCTGAGGATAGAGTAGGTTGGAGAGCTGCATCAAACCAGTCTCCGGACTGAATACCATAACATCAACTTCTTTGTGAAGCATCATCAGTAACCTGTAATACATGCTAGTTTTTTTTTTTGTTATAATACTGCAGTACAGCCATCAAAAATTTTCTATATTTCACAATATAACAATTATAAATCTTTATAATATTGTAATGTCTTAAATTATGACCTTCTAAGTAAGAAACAACTTCTGTAACACAAGTTTTTGCGAACAAAATGTTTGTTCAAATGTCTGTACGTCTAAGGGACTTAACTACGTTCGTCATTACTCTCTAAGATTACAAACTACTTACACTAACTTAAAGTAAGTGATAGATGACTCGAACCGCCGACGGCGGAAGGCCGCACGCATCGCAGCATAGCGCCTTAGTGCTCACGGCTATTCTACCGCGGCTTTTGCGGACTTAATTTAATTTTTTAGTATTAGTTACGTTTCCATGTCGTAATTCCATGTGCGTCTTCGTGGAGTTGTATGAGCATTTACCAGATGGAAGGATTTTTTTTCTTCATGAACACATTTACTTCATCAAAGAACTTATAAGCAAATAACACGGATAGAAACGATAAACAAAACAAATGACTAACGCAGCTTGCAAGGCTTCATAAATGGCGAGTTTTCGTCAACTTTTATAAATAAGTGGAACTGTAAATAGTGTAACTGTATATAGTGACAGCAAGTGGCAATATACTACGAGAAACACATGAAGAGGGCAACACAAGAAAACGTGAGTATTCATAATAGTTCATTTTGTACAGTACAAAAAAACTTCACAGCATGAGAACTGCTCATTATCTAATGTAGTAAAAACGACACAAAATGTGAAAGTAAAAATATTTTCTGTACACTTGATCACTGAAGATGCTTTCAAATAAGCGAAACACGTCTGGTCTAAAGTAGACTAATTTACAGTAGCAAAAGTCGGTAACCTGACCTATAAAAACTGAAAATATATTTAGACGTTTCGGCATCTGCTCTCATCAAGCTTTTGCTGCTTCATCTTCTTCTGCACTGTCTTGAGTGCTGATTTTGTAAGAGTTTGTTCACATTCTGTAGTGTTACCAACTGTACTTTTCATCAAAATGTTCAAATGTCTGTATAGCTTATGGGACTTAACTACGGGGTCATCAGTCCCTATATTTACAAACTTCTTATTAACTAGCTAACTCTAAGGACGACACAAATATCCATGTCCGAAGAGGGATTCGAACCCCCGACCGTAGTGACAGTGCAGACCGTGATTGGCGCGCCGCAGTCCCCTCGGCCACCGCGGCCGGCTACTTTTCATCTGTCTTTTGTTTGTGTTCCTTGTATATCTGAAGTGTTAACTGTTTTTTGTTTTTGTTGTTATCTATGTATATGTGAGTCTGCGTATGTGTCACTATTTGTGTCAGTTTTTATGAGTGTGAGGGAGGGAGGACGGGGAGAAGAGAAAGGCAGAAGGAGGGAGGGAACTTCATGCTTCATCACTTTGTTACATTGTTTTTGTGGCCAACTTGAACATTTGTAGCTTATGCTGATCTCATCATTAATCCCTTTCTTATATAAGTAACATGCCAAAATATTATTTATAGCTGTACTGCAGTATTACACAAAAAACAAACATGTATTACAGTCTACTGATGATGTTTCACAAATCAAGAAGCGAAACGCATATGGCACAGAAAACGCCTTTTATTTTGTTGAAAAAGACGGGAATACACCACCACTAATTTTGTAAGCAACTAAGTACGACCTATTAGAGAGACTGCAAAAACTGTATTTGTGTCTCTCTTTTTAATATTTCAACAGATTAGATCACTGCAGAATAAGCAAAAAAATAAATAAATAAATAAATAAAAATAAAATAAATAAATAAATAAAAATGGTAAACATCCTTAAGGTATGTCAAAATCTCAACAAAATCTCAACACTGGAAATCTTTTAAAGAAACTCAAATCTGGCGCCAAACTACAGTCAACGCCTTCCGTACGCGATAGCAGTGGTGATGCTACTGATGACACTGCCGCTAAAGTTGAATTGCTAAACACAGCCCTCCGAAATTCCTTCAGGAAAGAAGACGAAGCAAATACTCCAAAATTCGAATCAAGAACAGCTGACAACATGTGTAATTCAGAAGTAGATATCCTTGCAGTATTGAAGCAAGTTAAATCTCTCAATAAAATCAACTCTTCCGGTCAAGATTGTACACGAAACCGGTTCTTACAAGGGCAGGGTGACGCAATAGCTCCACAGCAAGTAATCATATATCGTTGAGAGACAGATACGCACCCAAGGACTGGACAGTTGCACAACTCACTACAATGTTCATGTAAGGAACAACAGTGATTCGCAAATTTACAGGCCCATATCAGTGACGTCAGTTTGCAACTGGATTTTCCAGCAGATACGGTTTTGGCCCACTTTAGGTTACGGTAGTAACACTAAAAGTGGGCCTTTGCTATCGTCCTTTGACAGCTCGAAATTTAAAGGAAAATAACGGCTTAACCATTCATCTGACACGAAAACTGAATAACCTATTTTGTAAAGGAGAAAATTCTACAACTTTACCCTGTTATGTTTTTTTTTTTCATATCTCGTACCGTTTTAGAGGTATTTGGAAAAAAAGGCGATTTTGGGCTGTCTGTCTGTCTGTCTGTCCGTAACGTGTTCTCTGTTTTTAACACGAACCGTTCAACCGTTCAGCACCAAATTTTACAGATATAATTATAGGCCGTCAGAGAGCAGAAACTGATTTTTCAAATTTTTCGGACAAAAAGATACGGTAGTAATACCAAAAAAATCCGTTTGTAATATAATTGTAATTGCAAACGAACCGTTCATCTGACACGAAAATTGAATAACCTAATTGGTAGAGAGGAAAATTCTCTACAACGTCCCTCAATTATGTTTTTTTCATACCTTGCATCGTTGCAGAGATATTTGCAAAAATAACGGCGATTTGACGACGTCTGTCTGGCTGTAACGTGTTCCCACGTTTTAGGTCGAACCGTTCACCCGATCGGCACCAAATTTTACAGACATAATTGTTGGCTACCAGAGACCAGAACCTCGCTTTTTCAAATATTTCGGACAAGAAATGCGTTAGTAATACAAAAAAAAAAAAAAAAAAAAAAAAAAAAAAAAAAAAAAAAAAAAAAAAAACCGTTTTGTAATGTAATTTTAATTGCAGATAAACCGTTCATCCGACGCGAAAATTGAACAAACGAATTTGTAGAGGAGAAAATTCTCTATAACTCTGTTCCTTTATGTATTTCTCCTATATCGTATCGTTTGAGAGATATTTGCAAAAATAAAGGAGTTTTAACACCCTCCATTGAATTAACGAAAACCAGCCGTTCGCAGATGTCACGTGACATTTCTCGCACTGAACTCTCTCTGACACACGCCATCTTGCGTTGCGTATTTGATGATTTTCCCATTGTAACTTACACGTTGTCATTTCAAAGCAATGGCGCATTGAAGAATAAACAAAAGCTGGCCGCAGTGGCCGAGGAGACTGAGGCGCTTCAGTCACGGTCTGCACGGCCACTACGGTCGGGGGTTCGAATCCCTCCTCGGGCATGGATATTTGTGCCGTCCTAGTTCGTAAGTAGTTCATAAGTAGTTTGTAAGTTTAGGGACTGATGACCCCGTAGTTAAGTCCCATAAGCTTTACAAACATTTGAATTAACAAAAACACGTCGTTCTTCGTACGATAAATGATAATCTAGTGTCTAGAAATGTCATGTTAGCATCAGTTAACAACGGTCATAAATATTATGAGATGAAAGAACACAACTCCTGTTAGCTGTAACGTAGTGGGCAATGCGTTGGACTGTGACGCTGAAGGTCAGTGGTTCGGAACCCGCCACTAACTAAAATTGTTTTTCCTAAAAGGGTTTCAGACACTACTACTAATTAACTTTTTATTATTTAGATTATTATTTTGGTCCAAAATGTTTGCAAAACACTTATAAGACTACAAATCTGAAGCGGGTCGTAAAACACGTCAGTGCGATTTTTTTCGAACATTATGAACTATCTTGAAGAGAACAACCTGTTGACCTTCAGTCAACACGGATTCAGAAACATCGTTCTTGTGAACACACAACTAACTATTTTCTCACATGAATTGATGAGTGCTATAGACACGGGATTTCAAATCGTGGCGCTGGAATGGCCGAGCGTTCTAAGGTGCTTTGCTGCGGAGCGCGCGCTTTCTACCCGTCAGTGGTTCGAGTTCTCCCTCGGTCATATGTGTCTGTGTGTCATTAGGTTAGTTAGTTGAAGTAGTTTCTAAGCCTAGGGACTGATAACCTTAGTAGTTAATTCTTAGAGATTTACAAAAAATTTAAAATTTGATTTGATCTCAAATCTTGTCCATATTTCCAGATTTCCCTAAGGCTTTTGGCACTGTATCTCATAAGCGACTTCTAATGGGTACTTATGGGTACTTATGGGATATCGCCTCAGTTTGACTATTGGAATCGTGCATTCTTATGGAAATTGACACAGTACGTAGTCACTGATGGAAAGTCAACTAAAAGAAGTGATATCCTGGCGTTTCCCAGGAAACAGTTGTAGGAAGCTTACTGTTCTTTGTCTCTATAAACGGCTTAGAAGACAATCTGAGCAGCTCTCTTAGACTGTTCGTGGATGATGGTGTCGTTTATCTGTTGATAAAGTCAGAGGAAGAGAAAAACCCACTGCAAAATGATTTAGCTGAAATTGGCAGTTTCATGTAAATAATGAAATTGTGACGTTATTCATTTGAGCACTGAAAGAAATCCGTTAAACTTCGTTTATAGCGAATCTTTAATTCAGCGCAAAGTTCCTAGTGATTGGAAAAAAGCGCAGGTGACTCCCGTGTATAAGAAAGGAAAGAGAACTGACCCATACAATTACAGGCCAATATCGTTGACATCGGTTTCATGTAGAATTTTGGAGCATATTCTCAGTTCGAATATAGTAAATTTCCTTGAAACGGAAAAGCTTCTTTCCCTGAATCAGCACGGGTTTAGGAAACATCGTTCATGTGAAACTCAGCTTGCCCTTTTCTCACATGACATCTTGCGAGCCATGGACGAAGGGCAACAGGCGGATTGTGTTTTTCTCGACTTCAAAAAGGCGTTCGACACGGTGCCACACTGCAGACTGCTAACGAAGATACGAGCTTATGGAATAGGTTCACAGATTTGTGACTGGCTGGAAGACTTCCTAAGTAATAGAACGCAGTACGTTGTTCTCGACGGCGAGTGTTCATCAGAGACGAGTGTATCGTCAGGCGTGCCACAGGGGAGTGTGATAGGACCGCTATTATTTTCTATCTATATAAATGATCTGATGGACAGAGTAAGTTGTAATTTGCGGCTGTTTGCTGATGATGCTGTGGTGTATGGGAGGGTCTCGTCTGTAACTGACTGTAATAGCATACAGGTTGACTTAGACAAAATTTCTAGTTGGTGCGAAGAATGGCAGCTAGCTCTCAATGTAGAAAAATGTAAGGTGATGCGCATGAATAGAAAAAACAGTCCTATAATGTTCGAATACAGCATCAGTAGTGAGCTTCTTGATGCGGTCGCGTCGTTCAAATATCTAGGCGTAACATTGCAGAGCGATATGAAATGGAACGAGCATGTAAGGACAGTTGTGAGTAAGGCAGACAGCCGACTTCGGTTTATTGGGAGAATTTTGGGAAGATGTACTTCACCTGTAAAGGAGATCGCGTATAAAACGCTTGTACGACCACGTCTTGAGTATTGCTCAAGTATTTGGGACCCGCAGCAGATCGGTTTGAAGGAAGACATAGAGGCGGTTCAGAGGCGAGCAGCTAGATTTGTTACCGGTAGGTTCGACCAATGCGCGAGTGTCACGGAAATGCTCCGGCAACTCAATTGGGGATCGTTGGAAGAAAGACGACGTTCTTTTCGTGAATTTCTGTTAAGTAAATTCAGAGGGCCGGAATTTGAAGCTGAGTGTAGTACGATCTTGCTGCCGCCTACTTACATTTCGCGTAAAGATCACAAAGACAAGATAAGAGAAATTAGGGCTCGTACGGAGGCATATAGGCATTCTTTTTTTCCTCGTTCAATTTGGGAGTGGAATAGGAAAGGAAATGCCTAGTAGTGGTACAGTGTACCCTCCGCCACGCACCTTACGGTTAATTGCGGAGTATGTATGTAGATGTATGTAGATGTAGATGTAGATGTACACCCTAAATGATTCAGATCCAAATGGCGTCAATTTGTCTAAATTATTAATTACAATTAATAACATCTTTCATTTGAAAGAACAACATAGAAAATATCGTGGGGAAGGCGAACAGAACGTTACGCTTCATTGGCTGAACAGAGGATATAACAGTTCTAGTACAGAAACTGCCACCAATAGAGATGCTGGTCCTGATTAGGACTATTGCAGCGCAATATGGAATTCTAGCCAAAAGGTAATGAAGCAGAATATAGTGAAAGATGAGAAAAGGGCAGCTCGTCTTGTATTATCAAGGAGAGAGTGTCACGGAAATAATTCACTGGTTGGATTGGAGTTTATTAAAGGAAAGGCCTTATTCGTTGAGGCGATAACTACTTGCGAAACTTCTTTCGATAACTTTCTCCTCAACATATTTTGTTAGCATCCACCGACGTAGAGAGACATGATCATCATAATAGCATACGAGAAATCAGAATGAAAACGGGAAGGTTTAGGTGTTTCTTCTTCCACATGATATTAAAGGATAGAACAGTACAGCAATGTTATGTAAGCGCTTGATTAAACCCTCTGTCCAGAACTTGAAGATGATGTGCAGAGTAAATATGTAAATGTGAATAATATGTTAAGGGAGTTTTATTGGAATTAGAGCGTAGTGGTGAATATGTTCAGCAGTGGTCAAGAAAATACGAAAACATACTTAGGGCAGGAAGAGCGGCTGCCAGTGAGAATTAATGGGTGCGCTTATTAGAAATGGAAACATCGGAACTGTAAAAGATGATTGATTTTAAAAATCGTAAGTTATATGATAATTGTAATCTTTTACCGTAATTGAAATGGCACATAGTGCTTTAGAAAGGCAATATTTATCTAAATAAGTCAGTGAATATTCATTACTTTTTTCGATTTGCAGCTCTTTACATTGCCGTGCTTGCAGTGAACATTCTAGGTATCAGGTACGCCCGATATGCAAAACACTATTTTATTTTACAGACAAACATATTTCAGCACCTCTGTGCCATGATCAGTGTTCTTCTTTTTCTTTTTCTTTCATTTATTAATTGCTGAAAAAAAACTAAAGTACTATGTGTAAATTTAGCCTAAAAAGTCGTAAGTCTTATCTATATCGTTTGTATCTTGTTTCCACATTCTGTGGTCGTGACGGACGCTTTCTACATAATGTCATACTCCGTCTGACATACCAGTATGTCATTATGTAGAAAGGGTCCTAAATGATCACAGAATGTAGAAACAAGGTAAAAACGAAAAAATAAGACTTACGACATTTAGGCCTAAATTTACACATAATATAGTTGCTGTTGTGGTCTTCAGTCCGCAGACTGGTTTGATGCAGCTCTCCACGCTACCCTGTCCTGTGCAAGTTTCTTCGTCTGAGAATACGTTCGGCAACCACAGTGGTGCTGAAACATGTTTGGGTGTAAAATGAAATACTGTTTTGCATATCAGACGGACCTCCAACCTAGAAGAAAAATCAGTGAATATTTGAAAAATAAACATCACCCACGTTCCCCAACTGTGAGATGTTGAGTATTTGTTGCTACTATTATTGCCTGTGGTCGAAGTTCGACCTACTTTGTTCACAAAGTAACGAAACTCGAATTTTTGAAATGTTTATTAAATTTATCGTTATTCAGATTCTTACAAAAATGGGACCAAAGATTTCGAATCAGGGCCTTTCAGCTCGGCGAGAAGGTATTAATGAAAAATTTCCGTCTGTCGAACCGACAGAAGAAGCTGTGCCAAAAATGTTATACCCGGACGCCTCGCCTAAGCGTTAGTGATACAGGTGAACGACCTGACACAGAGCTTGACTCTAAAGGTATCTTATTGCGGGCTGTGGTAGGCCGTATCAAAGACCTATATAAACAACATAGACTAGACACAGCGCCGCCATAGTTGAAGCCAATTGGGAAGGTTGCCGCCATCTTTGAGAACGTCAGTGTCACGCCAGGTGGTACTGGGCGTATGCTAACGCTGAGTCATAGGTTTTATATTAATCATTGCCAGTCTAGATTTTTCCTTAATTTCTGGGAGACGCATTTCGGAAAGTAATTCCTACTACGAATAGCATTTCTCGTTTACTTCTGTTTCCTCAGTGTAATGTTTACAGTCGTCGATCTGCTACATTATTTGATGTTCCTATAATGCCAATAATCGGTTGTATTTGCCGACATATCTTCTCTATAAATACAGGCGAATTTATTTAAAATCTTTAATTACCTTTATTCTGCTTGTGATTCAAATGATGTTTCATGCTTTGAAGTACATTACGTATTTATTAAGCTCTCCACAATTTGACGTTTCCTTGGTTTATTTTGGTTTCTGTAGGTGCTTAGGAAACTAAAATATTGTTGGAATGGCATTTGCCAGTAGCCACTTTCGACCGGTGGTAGCATACATGAACTTTTCTTCAAACTGACAAGAGCACGTGTAACTATGTAGGCTGCCACTTATCACGCCTCATACTGGTTACCCATTGGGTTAGCAACTCATTTTTTTCAAAGGAAATCTGTATTAAAATAGTTTAATAGTTATATACCTAGGCTACGTGCCCAATGGTTAATACACTTTTGTACGCTATATGAACAACTGTCATTACATTAAAACACACCAAATACAACCGTCATCTGCCTAGCTTTTTGATGGTCGTGAAGTAAACATAATTTTGAAACTTGGTAAATGCGAAAGTTAAGTGTAATGAATGTTTATAGACAAATATACGCTGATATACAACGACCTATATAATTACAAATCTCTTTATTTATGTACGATATTCAAACAGTTTTATCATTGCGGTTGCTGCAGTTGTACGCCGAACATACACTGGGCATGATTTATCACTAATAATAACGCTTACACGTTAGTTTGTTATCGCGTTAGTGGACAGTGATCGACGCCAGAAGTATTGTGAAAGTTATGATGATTCTCGTGATCTACTCCGATGGTGTTATCCTAACGGATTATTTTCCTCCATAGCAGAACGTCAATGTACAGTATTACTATTCATTTTGGAGCATCACCTGCGAAAGAAGCGACAACACTTTCTGCTCAACCAACCTATTATTTTGCACGACAATGCGCGGGCGCGTACAGCGCAAGCTGTGACTGCTCTGTTCGGTCGATGGGAAGTACTGCACTATCCACCATAGTCACCGGCCTGACTCTGATTTGATTCCGAAAATGAATGAACCACTTCGTGGCATTCGCGTCAGAACTGTCCCAGAGATTCGACTCCATTCGACTCCATTCACATCATCATCAGAAAAGGCCCTGCTACGTCTTACACATCATTTCCAACGAGTTCTACACAACGCTGATGACCTTTGAAGGACAGTAACAGGTGCAAACATGTAACGCTTTTGTATCGTTTCTGAATAGACAGTTGCCTCTATTTCCAACCCTCGTTTGTGGATCAGAAACTTGGACTATGAGTAGAAGGGAGGAGAGTAGGACAGAACCAGAAGAGGAGAGACAGTGTGAAAAACGAAGATGTTAGGAAGGCAATTGGCGTGTAGAAGAATGAGAGAATGGAAAATAACATTGAAATGGTTTGGGCATGTGAAGAGGATGGGAGAGGGAAGAGTACCTAAAAGAATGACGAATATCAAGATTGAAGACAAGAATAAGACCGAGAAAAAGATGGGTCGACACAAGAAAGATGAGTTTAAGCTTGTATGACACCAGAGAGTGGAAGAAGAATGGTGGAAACTCCACCTGCCGAAGTACTACTGATTACCCTATCCGATCAGATGTTGGATAGAGGGAAAACGAAGAAATTTATCCGGAAGAACAGACACCATATGAATAACAGTAGTTTAATCCTTCCAAACGTGTCCGAAAACAAAGACACCATGTGAATAACAATAGTTTAAACCATTCAGTCCTGAATTATTTTAGAAATAGACTGAAACATATTTTTGTACTTTTCATGTCTATAAGACCCTATCTATATTTGAGCAAAATTAAAAGTTTTCATACTTTGTTTCCAAAATAAAAAAATTAAATTAATTGGACACCGGGTCTGGAAGGCGCTTAAGGAAGTGAAATAAGAAGTGAACAGTTATATATGTCACACCATATTTATTGTGGAACTTATATCTCAATGTGGAATTTGTACAAAATTCATAAACTAGAGGACCCAAGCAAATACTTCACACCGTTAGTGGAATGACAAAAAAGTTGGGAAAAATGGAAGTAAAGGTGAATGTTCACGTATAGGTTTCTTCAGAATCATTCAATGCAAGTGTTTAAAACCGCAAATGAAAGAGCGTGATCCACCGAGAGTTGTTAGGTCAAAAAGAAACGCGTACCTTAATTAGAACCGAAGATATTGGAAAACAAACCGATTAAAATATTCAGTGTAAGGACAGAAGGATACCGCGTTTGAATAAAAAGTTAATTCTGATACTTGATGACGAATCTACGAATGAATACCTTTCGTTTAAAGCGAAAATGAAGGCAATATCTCTGAACAGATTGGCCTGACCGAATGACTTTAGTTTACAGCAAGGACATCTCCATAAGAAATATACAGAAGGAAATCGCGTTTCAGTATGGAAAAAGGAAGGCGAGAGATATGTAAATTCTGGTACTTGATGACATATCTGAGGAGTGATACATTTCGTTTAAAACAAAAATTAAAGAAATCTACGGGTCAGTTTGGTTTTCTAGATTAGTATATAAGATATATAAAATAATTTCAAGTACTGATATGTCTGATTCATTGCGGAAGGGGACAGCCATGTTCAAATTTTTCACTGTAGCACGCTATTCTGGAGACAGACGGCAGCAAGAAGCACGAAACTAAAAGAGGCAGATGTCGAGTAAATAGACCACTGTGTTTCAAAAGTAAACGGAAAACATGTAGTGTTCTAAACTTAATATACGAGGTGTGTCCACAAAGTAAGTTTCGTTTGGTTATATATAAATTAAACGTGAACGGATACAGAAAAAATATTTATTGGATAAAAATCTGCAACTGTTCAACTACTTTTCTACATAACGTCCGAAATTTTGTAGGCACTTGTCAAGGCGTGGGACAATTTTTTGTGTGCCTTCTTCATAGAAGGTTGCCACCTGTGTATTTAACAATGTGGCAAACATGTTCTTTCAGCTCATCATCGCTGAAGTGTTGACCATGAAGGACAGAAGTGTAAGAAGAGGTGAAAGGAGTCTTCTTCTCTTTACGTTGCCGCCCTATCTCACAAGGCGAATGTGACCAAACAACTCTTACGGGAATTTCACTGGGACGTGTTTGATCATCCTCCTTACAGTCTCGCTCCTAGCGGCTTTCTTCTTACACCTAAAACCTGTCCGTGGTGGTCTTCAGCGATGATGACGAGCTGAAAGAACATGTTACCACATGGTTGAATACACAGGCGACAACCTTCTACGAAGAAGGCATACAAAGACTTCTGTCACGCTATGACAAATGCCTACAAAATTTCGGAAGCTATGTAGAAAAGTAGTTTAATAGTTATATAGTTTTGTCGTCATCGTCATCATCATCATTAGAGACTGATTATGCATAGTACCTCTAATAAAATTCCTCCATGATCCCCTATTCAATGCTAACATTAATGCCTCGTCTGATGTTATGCCTTTCACTTCAAAATCATTCTGCACCGAATCTAAGTACTTTTTTCTTGGTCTACCTCGACACCTCTTACCCTCTACTGACAAGCTCATGAGTCTCTTAGGTAACCTTGCTTCTCCCATGCGTGTAACATGACCCCACCATCTCAGTCTGTTCGCTCTAACTGCTTCATCTATGGTGTTCATTCCCAGTTTTTCTTTGATTTCCTCGTTATGGACACCATCCTGCCATTGTTTCCATCTATTGGTACCTGCAAGCATTCTTGCTACTTTCATATCTGTAACCTCTACCTTGTGAATAAGGTAACCTGTATCCACCCAACTTTCACTCCCATACAACAAAGTTGATCGAAAGATAGAGCGGTGCACTGCTAACTTAGTCTTCGTACTTACTTCCTTCTTGCAGAAGAGAGTAGATCTTAGCTGAGCACTCAGTGCATTAGCTTTGCTGCATCTCGATTCCAGTTCTTTCGCTATGTTGCCATACTGTGAGAAAATACATCCCAGGTACTTGAAACTGTCTACCTGTTCTAATTTTGTTCCTCCTATTTGGCACTCCCACAGACATTACTTTCGTTTTGGAGATGCTGATCTTCATATTATAATCCTTGCACCTCTTGTCGAGCTCTGAAATATTATTTTGCAACCTTTCAATCGAATCGGCCATTACAACTAAGTCATCCGCATATGCGAGACTGCTTATTTTGTTTTCACCTACTTTAATCCCGCCCTGCCAGTCTACTGTTTTCAACATATGATCCATGAATAGTATGAACAACAGTGGTGACAGGTTACAGCCTGAAACTACCCTGAACCATGAGCTTAATTTGCCATCTAGTCTAACTGCTGCCTGACAGTCTACGTAAAGTCTTTTGATTGCCTGCAAAATTTTGCCTCCTATACCATAAGCTTGAAGAACTGACAATAGCCTTTTCCAGATCTATGAAACATAGATACAATTCCCTGTTCCACTTATAGCACTTTTCCATTACGTGCCGTAAGCTAACGATCTGGTCCTGACAGCCTCTAAGAGGCCTAAACCCACACTGATTTTCATCTAACTTGTCCTCAATTAATACTCGCTCTTTTTTTTCAACAATACCTGAGAATATTTTATCTACAACGCTAATTAAGGAGATAACTCGATAGTTGTTGCAATCTTTTCTGTTCCCATGTTTGAAAATTGACGTGTTGATTGATTGACTTGATTTGATTTTTTTCAGGGAAGCTAAAACAGTCTTGGTCCAACACGCCACTGCCCGCACCGAAACTAAGTTTATTGTGCGGAATCGCTCCCTGTATGTCTAGTAAAGCCAAACAATGCCCTTGAACAGTGCAAGGAGTCCCTTTATTAGACACAATTTCTTCGGGTCTGGTTGTCCCAAATGTTATGTGCGTTTTAATCCAATGCAATGCATTCGAAGATTAGATGTGATGCAGTTTCATCACCGTCATCACAGATCCTACATTTAGGGTCCTCTTCTGTTATTCCCATTGTATGTAGGTGTTTTTTGAAATTCCCATGGCCTGTCAGCAATCCAACCATGAGTCTAATCTCTCTCCTGTTCAGACCCAGGATTGCAGAGATTCTTTCAAAACATGGCTTTGGCATCATTACCTTGCCATGTTTTAGTTGATGGACTTTGGTCCAATATTCTACGTGCTGTCTTCTGAGCCAGTTACGTAGCTCCAATTTGATCATTGCCTTGGTGATTGTCAGGACAGGTTCCGGTCCAATAAATGGAGTCTCTGCCCCCATCCTGGCTAATCTATCGGCATGTTCGTTGCCACTGATCCCCGAGTGGCTAGGGACCTACAATAGGTTTACTCTATTGCTTTCCCCTATCTCCACCAGAACCCTGTGACTTTCTGCAACAATTTTAGACTTTGTTGCAGGAGCTGCCAGTGATCTCAGGGCTGCCTGGCTGTCTGAATAGATATAGATGCTACTGTCTTTGAAGCACCTACGCAAATTCTCCTCCACACACGCCCTGATGGCAGTGATTTCGGCCTGGAATACTGAGGCCAGTTTTCCTAGAGAGATGACGCCCTCCAGTCTTGGCTGCACCCCGTATACCCCGGCCCTTCCACATCCTTACCCAAACCTTCCGAGCGTAAGCTCCGTCTCTAATGACCACGCTGTCGACGGGACGTTAAACTCCAAACTTCCTTCCTTGTTGTTGCAATAATCGAGACGCTGTATTTTCGCATTAGCTATTCCTCAATTAAGTCTTAACAATGATGTCAGTGAAGGTTCTGAGTTTCTAGTGCACGGCGTGTTGTACAATACATATTTTTTCTGTATCTGTACATGTTTGTTTTATATAACCCAACGGAACTTACTTTGTGGATATACCACGTATATACCGGACGCCAGGTGTGAAAGGGTTAATCATTCCAAACGCTGAATGAGTGGCTCAGGAAAGAGTGAAGGGGAACAGTTACGTGAGCGGGTCATGAATATGAAGGAGATAGTAGATATCTCGAGTGCGCTCTGACGAAACCCGATATGGAGGACCGGTAAACGGAGGAGAGAGAGAGAGAAAGGGAGAGAGGGAGAGAGAGAGAGAGAGAGAGAGAGAGGAGAAGGACGGTTTGGTCGCTAAGGGCCGGTCACCGGTCCAGAGGAGCGGACGACGGCGAGGGCCTTGTTAGGAGGGAGTGTACCGTACGTTAGCGTATCCTCGGAGCGGCCGATATTTATCGGCGCGGCGGTGAGAAACTGGCGACAGGCCACAAATCCCTTGGGCGTCGGCAGAGTAGGGGGAGTAGGGGGAGTAGGGAGGAGTAGCGGAGCAGCGGGTGGGCGGCGCGGCCCACGCGCGGCCCATTGAGGCGTGTGGCTGGCTGGCCATTGAGGCGGCCGCCTCCCAAACTGAATGGGCCGCGCAGAGCCCGGCTGACCTCGCCGGGTCGCTCCGCGCCAGTCCGCCCACGCGCCACGCGGCCAGCGCAGCCAGCACGTGCGCGCAGCACTTGTCGCGCGGGCCTTCACCGCTGCCGGCTCTCTGCCCTGCTACCTGCCGCGCTGGCGGCTTTCAATAACCGGACATCGCCAGTTGCGATTTTTTGTGATGTCTCAAAGGCTCTTATCAGACTTGATTCCATGTTGGAATTGTTGTTCAAATGTTCAAATGTTTGCTAAGCTTATGGGACTTAACTACGGGGTCATCAGTCCCTAAACTTACAAACTACTTACGAACTAGGACGGCACAAATATCCATGCCCGAGGGGGGATTCGAACCCCCGACCGTAGTGGCCGTGCTGACCGTGACTGGAGCGCCTCAGTCACCTCGGCCACCGCGGCCGGCTGGAATTGGTGCTCAACGACTTTACTATGAGGAGCAACTTTTCAAAACGCATTAAGTTCACTGGTGGACAAAATTGAGTTCGATATGGATTCCGATATTTTACTACCCGCTCCACACTATCCCTGTGAAGGTCCCTAGTCACAGAGGAGTGTTCAGATCTCCAGATTCTCACATTGTGTCTGTTTAATCTCATGAAACGTTGCCGCGTCACTGAAACAAACTCGCTTGAGGAATGCTTCATCCTCCGAAATGCGTTGCAGCATGTTCAATGCAAACTCTGTCCGTTTTGGCTTGTCATTTGGTTCAAAAGACTGTAACAGTTGCGCTTTGTAAGTGTACAACCGTAGTTTCTTGTGGAGGACGTTATGCACAGTTGAACGTCGTAGATGCAGCTGTTAGGCAGCAGTGCGGATGGACTTGGTAGGTGACCGAGTAAAGACGTTGAAAACGCCAACGGATGTTCTTGGTCGCCCGCTCCTCCCTTTATCCATCACTCTCCCTGTCTCCATGATTTTTTTGTGCCATGCACGGACTGAAGGGCGCGATGGTGGATCTCTTCTATAATTCGTCCTGAAGTTTCATTGAGTCTGAACATTAGATTTTGTCTCAATATACGAGGAGAAACATTGTGTCCTCTCTTCACAAGTTGCCATTTTATACAGATTCAGTACTTTCTATCAGCAGAGTATCTCAAACACAAAATTTTAGTATATATAAAAACTTTACTAAACAGTGATCACAACTAAACTATTTTTTTATCTTTTTATTATTGAACCAATGAACATTGTATTTCAAGCCAAATCAAGGGTCTGTGACAATAAATGTAGATGAAGTGTAACGGAGGGACTAATAACCAAATATGTTAGTTCCCATAAAGTTACAAACATTTGAAAATATTCACGGAGTTTCCGACGTTAACTGAGAATGGGTAACGTAGTGTGTACCTACGTGGGATTGGAACCAGTGTCTCCTTCTTGCTAGGCAGACAGAATCAGACCCATCAGATTGTGTCAAAACGCATTTTCACACCTTCAATAAGAGCGCTGAAAAGTAGCAGATGCAACAAATAGCATTTTGTCCTCTAGTATGATTGAATCAAACTGCATTAAGTCCAACAGTTGCATTTATTTTGTTTTATTAAGCTATGTTGGCTGCAATGTAAGACTCGTGGATTAAAGCAAAACCATTTAACTGACCAACAATGATCAGTTAATATTCGTTTCCAGTATTGCGGCATTGTTGAGTATAAATATTTATCATTCTGTCTGTTAGGAAGTCAGGCTTAAAATCGTTGTTGTGCTAAGATGGAGAGTATTATAGCGAGTGAATGTGTGACTGTTGGAGAGGAAATGAATCGTGGAACGAGAAAACAAATGAAGAGAAAATCAAAAAGGGCAGATTGTGCAACAGAACCCAACAGAACGCACTTTGTCCATCACTAAAGAGCTCATAGCTTGAAAGTATAAAAAGCAATTTCCTTGTATTAAACACATTTGGATCAAAAGCCTTACCTGAGTAAATGGTGGAAAATTCGAAAAAATTTATCGAATATTTTAATGGTATACGTTTTTAGTTTCTCCTGAAAAATTTACTTTTCGGGACATAATGATTTTTGAAAAGTAGCTCCTCATTTGATTTTTGGTAATTCTTTCAGCAATCAGTCGTAAAAAATACACATTTATTTGTTTGCAGATCTAGATTTCGACCACTGTGTGGTCATTATCAATGCTGAAAATCGATTAAAATACTTAAAACATCTCGACCTCCATGTTGGACGCTGTCATAAGAACGCAACCTCCAACATGGAGGTCGAGATGTTTTAAGTATTTTAATCGATTTTAAGCATTGATAATAACCACACAGTGGTCGAAATCTAGCTTTGCAAACAAATAAATATACATTTTTTACGACTGATTGCTGAAAGAATTACCAAAAGCAAAGGCTTTTGTTTGTGTAAATCATGGGATTCTTCTAGATAGACTTAAGTATTGTGGTATGAGTGGGACAGTGCACAAATGGTTTGAATCATACTTAACAGGAAGAGTGCGGAAAGTTGAAATAAGCAGTTCACATGATATACGAGGTATGTCCATAAAGTAACCTCCGTTTGGTTATATAAAACAAATGTGTACAGATACAGAAAAAAATATTTATTGTACAAAACTATACAACTACTAGCTTAAACCCGCGGCTCCGCTCGCCTGTTGGTTGATTATGATAGATAAGCTTTCAGTAGTATGCTATGAGATTCGTTTTGAAGGATGAAACGAAATGCAATACCTTCTTTAGAAACAAACATTTTTAATCAATATTCAAGTAAAAAAACAAAATTATTCGTATGCTGAATCTTACAGAGAAAGTGCTGAAGACATTGTAGCACGCGTAGACCAAAGATATGGTCTGTGTCATCACGTTTCGCTGTATGTAATCTCCTTGCTATACAGTCACAAACGTCATCGCTGGCCTTCAGTCCGATTTTTTTTTATTTTATTTTATTTCATTTTTTTTTTTTTTTTTTTTTTTTTTTATAATTTGACGACTTTCAACCACCATATCTTCCACGCCCTTATAGCTATGGGCATGGAATTGCTATGGTGTACAACAGGAGACTTTGGGCAACAATTACACACAGACCATTCGTTTGCGTTCTGTAATTTTCGCTGCAGATCGAAATATTAACACACACACACACACACACACACACACACACACATATATATATAATTTTATATACACCGATAACTTTCCATCCCAACATACTCCACCCTTTTATCATTTCAACCCTCAAGCAACAATGCCACCAATAAAACCATTTTCAAAGAGAAAATATAATTTTGGAAGAGTAATTATTATTCCGAATTTCGCGTTATATTCTTCAAATTACTAAATATATATCATATCGCTATAAAACCGATCCTACAAACTTCCTCAGGTATAAATTAGTAACTGTAGAAAAAAATATGTCTCTGCGCCTTGTCGTTCGGACGTGATAAGCGAACACCTAACAGGCATACACATTAATATATATAGATAAATAGCTATCCGATCGCCATAAAACCGTGCCCAAAGCCTTCCCCGGGTATACATTAGTAACACAAATTTTAGCTCTTTATGTCTTGTGGTTCAGACGTGATAAACGTATACCGAACAGATATTCACATTTATAGATTAAACTACTTTCTACATAGCTTCCAAAATTTTGTAGGCATTTGTCATACGTGGCAGAAGTCTATGTATGCCTTCTTTGTAGAAGGTTGCCGCCTGTGTATTCAACCACGTGGTAACATGTTCTTTCAGCTCGTCATCATCGCTGAATTGTTGACCACCATGGACAGGTTTTAGGTGTAACAAGAAAGTCGGCAGGAGCGAGACTGTACGGAGGATGATCAAACACGTTCCAGTGACATTCCCGAAAGAGTTATTTGATCACATTCGCCTTGTGACGTCGGGCGGCAACGTGACTTACCATTCTACATTCACGAAGATGCTAATCTGGTACTTTTTGCTGATGATACAAGTATAGCTATCAAACCTGACAAACGGGAATTAACTGATCAAATTGTAAATGATATCTTTCAGAAACTTATAAAGCGGTTCTCTACAAAAGGACTCTCATTAAACTTTGAATAAGCCCAGTTAATGACAGTTAATGACATGACACCATTAATAAATTTACACTTTGAACATAAATCTGTAGCTAAGGTGGAATATTCAAAATTTTAGGTGTTTTCATCGACGAGGGACTGAATTGGAAGAAACATATTGAAGATCTCCTGAAACGTTTGAGTTCAGCTACTTATGCTATCAGAGTCATTGCAAAATTTTGTGATATACATCTCAGTAAATTAGCTTACTAAGCCTATTTTCATTCATTGCTTTCACGTGGGTTCATTTTCTGGGGCAATTCAAAATTGAGTAAAAAATTATTCATTGCACAAAAGCGAGTAATCAGAATAATTGCTGCAACCCAGCCAAGAGCATTCTGCAGACATTTATTTAGGGATCTTCACTGTAGCTTCACAATACATATATTAACTCATGAAATTTGTTATTAACCCAATTCAAAAATAACAGTAGTGTGCATAGCTACAACATTAGGAGAAAGGATGATATTCACTATTCAAGGTTAAGTCTAACTTTGGCTCAAAAAGGGGTGAATTATGCTGCCACAAGCCTTTGATCACCTACGAAGTAGCATCAAAATCTGACAGATAGCCAACTAGTATTTAAAAAGAAATTAAAGGAATTTATGAATTGCAACTCCTTCTACAATGTAGATAAATTTTTAGATAAAACTTAAAAAGCATCAAAAAATAAAAAATTAAAAACAATGTAATAAAAAATCCTTAAAATATTGATTGTCAAGTGTAGACAACATATACTAGACTGACACGCTCCACATCATTACGAAATTTCATGTCGTATATATGATCTATGGAACAAGTATTAATCTACTCTAATCTAATCTGCCGAAGAGGCTAAGGAGTTTTTATGGGGCGTCGGTCTGTTTAATTAGGTGGGATAGGGGGACTAAACTGCGAAGGTTATCAGTCCCCCGGTGGGGAGGGGAAGGAGTGAGAATAGACGAAAGGAAACGCAGTTCGGGAAGTAAAGAAGGAAGGAAGACTGTATTACCTCGAGACCCCGTGCTCGCCACGCACGTACTCACGAAAGAACCGTGAGCCCCCTAGGGGAGTTTGTGCGGGAATAAACTTCAGGGCTATGAGTGTATTGAGCGCTACGAGCTGGCCGTCTGTTAACTCTCAGTGGATGCTCGGGACAGGTTCGCTATTAACTTAGAGCGTGGACTAACGCCTTTGGAAAAGTAAGAAAGAACCAGGGGCAAAGTGCTGTCGATGTTACGGTTTAATAGAATAAGCGATGTAAATTACTAGAATGGCCGATATAATATTTCGAAACCGTTCAAAATTTCCTGTGTGTGTGTGTGTGTGTGTGTGTGTGTGTGTGTATGGTGCGTCGCGGGGATATGGGGGGGGGGGGGGGGGGGGGGAGTAGAGACAGAGAGAGACAGAGAGCGCCAGAGAGAGAGAGAGAGAGAGAGAGAACAGAAGCAGAGACAGAGTGAGAGACGAAAGTTGATAAAAAACACAAGGAGATTAAAAAAGGAATAAGGAGAATGAGAAAAAGGGAGCATAAAGTGTGCTTAAACCTACAAATAGATCCGAAAAAAAACACAATTGAACAAATAAAAAAATAAACATGTGAAAGAGAGATACGATAACCAAGAAAAGACACAAATAAGAAAAATAGTGCATACAAAGAAACAGACAAGGAAAACCACAAGAACGAGGTAATGAAGTAGAGAATAAGGTCAAAAGAGAAACAATAATAAAAATTTAAAAAGAAAGGGAAAGAAACAATCGATTTTAAAAAAGATAGACGGAATAAGGGGTAAAAGTAAGCCCCAGGAAAGAGAAAATAAAAAATACGGACTTAGGAATCGGAGAGAAAGAGTGACAGGAAAGAGATATATAGCCTGTGCGTGTGCATGTGTGTGTGTGTGTTTGAGAGAGAGAGAGAGAAGAGAGAGAAGAGAGAGAAGAGAGAGAGAGAGAGAGAGAGAGAGATGAAAATAAGATAGGTATGATGCATAATGGTACAAAACAGAACAGAAAAAGATGCAATGTACAACAAAGGAAATCATAAACTTGGTGAACATAGAAAACAGAACAAGGAGTATTTTTGACAAAGAAATAGAAAGATACATAAATAATATAAAATGAAATATATGAATAATGCAGAATTAAAGATGTGAAAATGCTATATGGTACAGTAGTTTTATATTTAATTTATATTATTTTTGTTACGTCATTTTTATTATGTTTTGTCCGAAATATTTGCAAAAATGTGCAATGAAACAGGTCAGTGCCATTATTATTTTTATAATTTCTTTACGCAAAACGTTCTTTGACTTTTCGCAATAAATTTGTAGGTAGATAGTGTACTTTGTGGTTGAAAGACTTTATACAGATATCTGTGTTCTATCCGATATTTAAACATTTATGTTTAATTTTAAAGAGGGTCCTCCTCCACATCGCCGCATTATTTTAATAATTTCACTTCTGTATGAAAAGGTGTTTTCCAGCGAATTTATTCATTCCTAGATGAAATACCAATCTGAAACCATTCACTTCTGTATGAAAAGGTGTTTTCCAGCGAATTTATTCATTCCTAGATGAAATACCAATCTGAAACCATTCACCGAACCTCCATTAACCGACTTACAGGAAAAGAATACGATGAAAGAGCCATGTGTGCACTTTCAGAATCAAAATATTGAGAAAAAATTCAAACAAAAGTTATTCGATATTAAATTCCGAACAACTTATGCTTGAAATATTTTTCGATCCTACGCATAATAGCCGAAATAGGGCACAGTGCTGCTCTCTGTCGGCACAATGTTATGCCTGTAGAAGGAGGTTCTGGTCACTGGCGGCCGACAAATACGTCTGTAGAATTTGATGCCTATGGTGTGGACGGAGCGACCTAAAATGTGAGAACTACTTACAGACAGACACATAGTCCGTGGCAAATCACCTTATTTATGCAAATATCTATGAAACCGTGCAAGATACTGAAAAAAAAACATGAAAAAGCAAAGTCGCAGAGAATTCTTACATCTACAAGTTCGTTTATTCAATTTTCGTCTGTACAACTTCAGTGTTACTAACCCGAAGTGCGCAAAAAACTAATAAAGAAAAATGAGGAATAACAAGAGAAATGGAGAAACAGACGATGTCAGAAAAGAAGGAAACTAAGAGGGGACAGAAACAGACAAAAAGGCCACAAGAGTGAAACGAGACAGAAAATTATAAAGAAAAGAACAGAGACGAAACAGCAACCGTTGGAATAATAAAAAAAATTAAACAGACGGAAGCAGTTAAAACGGGTGGTAAGAACGACAGACACAGGAAGAGGCAAAGAGTACGATTAATACCCAGAAAAAAGAGGAAAAATAAAAATAATTGAATGAACTAGTGACAAACCTATTTATCGCGTAGGCCATTCATCAAGACCGACCGCAAACGTCTCCTGAGTCCATATGCCTGTCTAACCGATACCGCCGTGTTTATGAAGTTTTGACTCATGCACAAAAGGCAGCACGTTTTCCTCGCATTAATTCTGACGGATATAGCCACCACTCCATGTTTGAATTCATTGGTACACGATGTGCGTCCGTTAAGTCTCTAAAAGGAAGTCCTTGAGTTGCGAAAAATGAATGTCCGGTAAGTGTAAAGTTTTTATGGGATGTACTCACAAGTAGTAAAATAAACTTCGCTTAACCCAGCAGACAAAATATCCCATAATATGGTGAATTGGTGTTTACAATATGCCAATTTATTAATAAATAAAATCCAGCAAATCAGTTCTATTGTATTCAAAGTAAGCCCAATAGAAAAAGAACTGATAGCTTTCGGAGTTTAAATAGTAAAGGCCGTGGAGGATCAAATTGGTAGAAGGACAAGTCCTACCAGAGCTCCTTGGATAACACAGGATAAACAAAACATGAAGAATTGCAAATTGGCTAAGGAGGAGTGGCTGGCGGGCACAAGCAAGGCCATAGAATAATGGATAACTAGGGTAAAACATAGAAACCACCTACAGGAAAAAAGAGATGCTTGAAGACAAGAAAAAGAGCTCTATGAATATCAAGAGCACATATAGTAAGCCAGTACAGGGAAGAAGAAGTTGTTGAAGATGAGCAAGGAGATATGACACTGCGAGAATAATGTAACAGGGCATTGAAAGATTTGTGTCGAAACTTGTCCTTGGAGTGATAATAACTAGAACTGTTAACATCCTTGGGAGAGAAAGTGGTAACGAAACTGTTATACCTGGTGTGCGAAAAGTACTGGCAGATTTCAAGAAGACTGTTATAATTCCTTTTCCAAAGAACCCCTTGCAGAATAGTGTGAAAATTACAGAACTATCAGTTAAATAAGTCATCCTTGCAAAATACTAACACGAATTATTTACATACGAATGGAAAACCAGCATTTCTACCGGGGAAGATCAGTTTGGGAAACGTAGGAACACAAGAGGCAATACTCACCTAACGACGTATCTTTGAATATAGGAGAAAGCTTTTGCAAATATTGACTGGAATACACTATTTCTAATTTTGAAAGTAACAGGAGTAAAATATAGGGACGAAAAGTTATATGCAACTTGTACAGAAACCAAACAGCAGTTAGCAATAAAAGAAACGCAGTAATTGGGAAAGTATTTAGAGTGTCACTCTGTTCTTTGATAAAGCTGTGAGGCAAACCAAAGAAAAATTTGGAGAAGGAATTAAAGTGCACGGAGAAGGAATAAAAATTTTGCGGCTTGCCGATATCTGTCAAAGACAGCAAATAACCTGGAAGAACAATTGAAGGGAATGGGTAGGGTCTAGAAGGGCAAAGACAGAAGGATATCGAGTTTGAGTATAAATAAAGCAAGGCGAGAGTTAAGTGAATTCTGATACTTGAACACTAATAAGAGCAAAACAAGTGTATTGGAATGCAGAGTAAGAAAATCAGTCGATTCTGAAGGAATTTGGAAATGAGAAAATAAGAACTACCATTTGTTATTTGTTGTATGACGACTTCATAATCGGTTGTGTAACCAACCATACAAATTATAATTACAAATTTTCAGCTTGATGGTGTGACATAACTATTTATTCAAAAATATAACGATTTCGTTCAATGAATGAAAATTTCTATAGTCGGAATGAATAACAAAATAAAAGTAAAAATGACCTGTCTATTGCGTGATACACGCACTGGAGAGGTCTTTTTCATTATTATTATGTTTTTATTTTGACTGAAGTAATGATTTTATGGAGTTACGTGAGTCCTCAGCACTGATGATTTTCAATCTTTGAAGTAAATCGATATGCGATATTTTGAAATAATTATTTTATATCACGCCACCAAGCTGAAAATTTGTTATTATTTTCTTATTTGGTTAGTAAAATAATGATGGCCACGGCAGAATGAATATTGGAAGTAAAGCATCACTAAAGCAGATGTTAGCCACAGCCTAAGGGATGTTTCCAGAATGAAACTTTC
The DNA here is from genome assembly GCA_026315105.1 of Locusta migratoria. Lineage (NCBI taxonomy): Eukaryota > Metazoa > Arthropoda > Insecta > Orthoptera > Acrididae > Locusta > Locusta migratoria. The sequence goes on from CM048744.1 coordinate 942,160,517, forward strand.
ACTCTGCAGCGGAGTGTGAGCTCATATGAAACTCTCTGGCAGATTAAAATTGTGTGCCTGAACCGGGACTCGAACCTGGGACCTTCTGTGGCTAAGCCATGTCTCCACCATATCCTTTCTTCCAGGAGTGTTAGTCTTCCATGGTTCGCAGGAGAGCTTCTGTGAAATTTGTAAAGTAGGAGGCAACGTACTGGCGGAAGTAATGTTGTGAGGCGGCATCGTGAGTCGTGTCGGGATAGCACAGTCGGTAGTGCGCTTGCCCGCGAAAGGCAAAGGTGCCAGGTTCGAGTCCCGGTTCAAGCACACAATTTTAATCTGCCAGGAAGTTTCATATCAGCGCACACTCCGCTGCAGAGTGAAAGTTTCATTCTGTTTTTAACATCTGAATTTGAGATTTTTATGAACCTACTAAAAAAAAAAAAACCCTCCTGTGCGCCTCGGTTGCACAGTGGTAGAGTGCCAGACTACAAATCCAAAGGTCGCGGGGTCGATCCCCGCCAGGTCCTAGGATTTTTATCTGTCACTTTCCACTCCTTTCACCTCTGGCAGTATTGCTCATGTGAAAAATACCAAGTAGCACCGTGGTTTGGAACCCACGTTAAACTGTAGGTCCCCCTATAACTGGCTGGGTAAGTCAGTTCGAAGGTCGGAGGAAGGCAACGGCATACCACCTCCAAACAGGACCATGCCTAGTAAAGCACTGTGGTGTTCAAACCAATCTTCGGATTGTTGACTGCTTTACCTTTTTTTTATGAACCTCCAAATGTGGTTTTTCTCCTTAAACTGTAAAATTTTAGAAGTGTCTACGTCACATTGCATCTCTGACCTACTAGTTGCAAAAACTTTGTCCCACTAAGCTAACGATTCTTCAACCCCAGTAAAGTCGTAAGAGCTAAAAATACCACACTTGAAACATTCTGCAAGTGCGTGCGCTTGTCGGGTTCGCTAGTAAGCCTACAGATGTAGCACCCCATTGACTCGTGTTCCCCTAATACAGCAGGGCAGCTCTCACGTGTGAGGGAAGGCTCGCGAGCTATTCCTTCGCCGGGTGAGTGACTTCTCATGGCCGTCGGGTTCATCGTTTGCCGCAGTAAGACACGGGCAGTCGCGCATCTGCTTTGCCTTACTCTCTCAAGGCTAACGGCTTCAATTACTCGACTCGCCCGACTGGCGTTGCGTTCTGAGTTCAGACCTCGCTGGCATTCCGACATAACAGGTCATAGGCGGAGCCAGAACTACTGGAGGGGTTTTCAACAAGTGGACATTGTAATAACGTGCACTTGAAATAAAAAAAATGCACTGTCGTGTTTTACAGCCCACTTTACGTTTTCCTGTATTTATATGACATTTTTTCAGATATTTCGGACGAAAATAATAAAATAAAATGTTTGTAGAACTTATGGGACTTAACTACGCGGTCATCAGTCCCTAAGCTTAAAAATTACTTATGAAGTAGCTAAGACTAAGGCCGCCAAAAATATCCATGCCCGAGGGGGAACTCGAACCCCCGACCGCAGTGGCCGTGCAGACCGTGACTGGATCGCCTCAGTCCCCTCGGGCACCGCGGCCGGCAATAATGAAATCAAGGCGGAAAGAACGTTTATAGAAGATTTATGTAATACGTAGTCTCCGACAATGTAAAAACCGTATATACAGGATGGTCTATTGATAGTGACCGGGCCAAATATCTCACGAAATAAGCATCAAACCTTAAAAAACTATAAACAACAAATCTTTTCTAGCTTGAAGGGGGAAAACAGATGGCACTATGGTTGGCCCGCTAGATGGCACTGCCATAGGTCAAACGGATATCAACTGCATTTTTTTTTTTAAATAGGAACCCCCATTTTATTACATATTCGTCTAGTACGTAAATAAACAAGAATTTTTTATTTGGAACACTTTTTTCGCTTTGTGATAGATGGCGCTGTGAAAGTCACAAACGTATAAGTACGTGGTATCGCGTAACATTTCGCCAGTGCGGACGGTATTGGCTTCGTGATACATTACTCGTGTTAAAATGGACCGTTTACCAATTTCAGAAATGGTCGATATGGTATCTAAGTATGACTATTGTGATTAAAATACCCAACGGGCCTGTGCTGTGTATTTTGATCGTTATTCTGGAAGACATCATCCAATTGTGCGGAACTTTCGTCGAATAGTTACGTTATTTAAAGAGAGAGGAAGCGTCAGCCACAAATAAAACGTCGACCACGATCTGCAACAAATGATGATGCAGTTGCGGCTAATCCGTGCGTCACTAGCAGACAAACTGAACACGAATTGGGTATATCAAAAACGTCGGTGTTGAGAATTCTACATCAACATAAATTTCACCTCTACCATATTTCTACACACCAGGATTTGCATAGCGAAGACTTGGAACGTCGTGTAGTTTTGACACTGAGCACAACGACCCAGACAAATGTTGGACTGTTGCCTGCTTTCATGCGGTACGATCAACCCCAATTGAACCGTTCCGTCAGGAGAGTCAATATGGAGATTGATCAACTGCTTAGGGCGGACACTCTGTCGGACATCGGTTTGGTTCCTGTGGATGCTATTGATAGGTGGGATTTCACTAGACATGGCCTACATCTCAATAGGAAAGGGAAGGGGAAACTAGCTGGGTTGATAGCAAAGTCCTTAAGGGGGGACACTGCAATTCATGAAGGTACTTCTTTTTTAGGCTAAGATCAGTGTCCAGTGAGAAGCTCAGGCAGGCAGGTGCTAAAAATGTTGAAAAATCAAATATTTCTCAGAGAAGTAAAGTAAAAAATAATGTTAGCATTTTTCACCAGAATATTGGGGGACTAAAGAATAAAATAGTTGAGCTTTTAGTTTGTTTAGATGATATAGAAACTGATAATGTAATAGATATACTATGCCTGTCTGAGCATCACATTGTCACCGGTATGGAAAATGTGAATGTCAGTGGATATAAATTAGTCTCAAATGTAAGTAGAGATAATAAGATAAGAGGAGGAGTTGCCATATATGCCAAAAGCTATCACAGTGTAAAAAATTTAGAAACAAAAAAGTTTTGTGTAGAGCAGCATATTGAAGCATTTGCCTGCCAGCTTAAACTTAATGACGATTATCTTATAATTGTAACAGTATATAGGTCCCCTTCAGGGAACTTTCAGTTATTTCTGGAAAACTTGGATGCCTTGTTGTGCTATCTGTCAGATAGGGGGAAGCAAATTATTATTTGTGGTGATTTCAATGTAGATTCACTGAAAGAGTGTAATAGGAAGAAAGACCTGGAAGTCTTACTTGGCTCATTCAATCTGACATCCGTTATTGATTTTCCTACTCGGGTAGTAAAGGACAGCAGTACATTGATAGATAACTTTTTTATAGACCAAGATAAGTTTAACAACATAAATGCTTGTCCCATTGAGAATGGTCTTTCGGATCATGGTGCACAGCTAGTAACAGTATATGAAATAGCTCCGTTCAGTAATTCGAAACTGTCCACCAGAATAGTGCGCTCGATTAATGATGTAACAACTAAAAATTTCAAAGAAAGTCTACAGCAGTTAGACTGGGATGAGGTTTACAAGGAACCTGATGTTAATTTAAAATATAATTTATTTCACGATACATTTGTAAGGATATTTGATAACTGTTTCCCCAAGAAATTAGTAAAATTTATTTCTAAGAAACCATGCAAAAAACCATGGCTTACTAAAGGTATAAAAATATCGTGTAACCGAAAAAGGGAACTATATCTGTCCGCAAGTAAGAGTAATAACCCAGAAACAATAAAATATTATAAAAGCTACTGTGCTACATTAAGAAAAGTTATTAAAAATCAAGAAGCATGTGCATCATGTCTGAGATTAGCTCCTCTGATAATAAAATTAAAACAATTTGGAATATTATTAAAAGGGAGACAGGGCAACCAAGAGCAGAGGAAGAGGGTATTACCATCAAAACAAATGAAAACTTTATCAACAAAAAGTCAGAAGTTGAAAACATTTTAATGATTACTTTTTAAATGTTGTGGAGAAAATAGGATTTAAATGTTCATTAGAAGGAGCAAGGCAATTAATGGAAGAGGCCATACCCACATAATTTGATACAATTGAAATTCCACCCACCTCACCTTCAGAAATTAGGAAAATAATAAACTCTCTCAAGAGTAAACAGTCATATGGAATTGATGGCATTTCCAGCAGGGTATTAAAAACTTGTTCCCAGGAGATAAGTAGGATTCTCTGTCATATTTGTAATAGCTCATTAAAGCAGGGTATTTTCCCAGATAGACTGAAATATGCTATCGTTAAACCTTTGCATAAAAAAGGGGATACATACAATGTCAACAACTACCGGCCCATCTCACTTCTGACAGCTTTATCAAAGATTTTTGAAAAAGTTATGTATTCTCGAGTTGCTTCACATATTAGTATAAATAAAGTTCTAACAAAATGTCAGTTTGGTTTTCAAAAAAGCTTTTCAACTGAAAATGCTATATTCACCTTCACTGATGAAATATTAAATGCTTTGAATAACCGGACATCACCAGTAGGGATTTTTTGTGATCTTTCAAAGGCTTTTGATTGTGTAAATCATGGGATTCTTCTAGATAAGCTTAAGTATTGTGGTATGAGTGGGACAGTGCACAAATGGTTTAAATCATACTTAACTGGAAGAGTGCAGAAAGTTGAAATAAGCAGTTCACATGATGTAGATGAGACAATTAATTCTTCTAACTGGGGAGTTATTAAAAATGGGGTCCCACAAGGTTCGGTCTTGGGTCCTTTGCTGTTCTTAATATATATTAATGACTTGCCATTCTACATACATGAAGATGCTAAGCTAGTACTTTTTGCTGATGATACAAGTATAGCTATCACACCTGACAAACAGGAATTAACTGATGAAATTGTAAATGATATCTTCCAGAAAGTCATTAAGTGGTTCTCTACAAATGGACTCTCATTAAACTTTGATAAAACCCAGTATATACAGTTTCATACAGTAAATGGCATGACACCATTAATAAATTTAGACTTTGAACATAAATCTGTAGCTAAGGTAGAATATTCAAAATTTTTAGGTGTCTGCATTGACGAGGGACTGAATTGGAAGAAACATATTGAAGATCTCCTGAAACGTCTGAGTTCAGCTACTTATGCTATCAGAGTCATTGCAAAATTTGGTGATATAAATCTCAGTAAATTAGCTTACTATGCCTATTTTCATTCACTGCTTTCATATGGGATCATATTCTGGGGCAATTCAACATTGAGTAAAAAAGTATTCATTGCACAAAAGCGTGTAATCAGAATAATTGCTGGAGCCCACCCAAGAGCATCCTGCAGACATTTATTTAGGGATCTAGGGATACTCACTGTAGCTTCACAATATATATATTCACTCATGAAATTTGTTATTAACAATCCGACTCAATTCAAAAGTAATAGCAGTGTGCATAGCTACGACACTAGGAGAAAGGATGATATTCACTATTCAAGGTTAAATCTAACTTTGGCTCAAAAAGGGGTGAATTATGCTGCCACAAAAGTCTTCGGTCACTTAACAAGTAGCATCAAAAGTCTGACAGATAGCCAACTAGTATTTAAAAAGAAATTAAAGGAATTTCTGAATGGCAACTCCTTCTACAATGTAGATGAATTTTTAGATAAAACATAAAAAATATATAAAAAAATAAAAAAAATAAGTAAAAAAATTTACCAAAAGATTCTTAAAATATAGATTGTCAAGTATAGACAAAATTTACTAAACTGACACGTTCCACATCATTACGAAATGTCGTATACATGATCTAAGGAACAAGTATTAATCTAATCTAATCTAATCTAAATTACGGGACGATAACAGTTTTTTTCACGCGTTCTGTTTAGTGACGAAGTGTCATTCACAAACAGTGGTAACGTATACCGGCATAATATTCACTATTGGGCAACGGAAAATCCACGATGCCTGCGACAAGTGGAACATCAGCGACCTTGGCAGGTTAATGTATGGTGCGGCATTATGGGAGGAAGGATAATTGGCCCCTATTTTATCGATGGCAATCTAAATGGTGCAATGTATGCTGATTTCTTACGTAATGTTCTACAGATTTTACTACAAGACGTATCACTGCATGACAGAATGGCGATGTACTTTCAACATGATAGATGTCCGGCACATGGCTCGCGTGCAGTTGAAGCGGTCTGATATGGAATATTTAATGATAGGTGGATTGGTCATAGAAGCACCATACCATGGTCCGCACGTTCACCGGATCTTACATCCCCGGATATCTTTCTGTGGGGATATTTGTCATTGTGATTCAACTAGAACGCCTGAAAACATGCGTCAGCGCATTGTCAATGTATGTGAGAACATTACTGAAAGCGAACTACTCGCTGTTAGGAATTTCGGTACGCGTATTGCCAAATGCATTGAAGTTGAAGGACATCTTTTTGAGCATTTATTAAAGTCATGAGGTAATTACAGGTATTCACGCAGTAACAGCACGCATTCACAAAAGTACATGTATCACATTGGAACAACCGAAATTAAGTTCAAACGTACCTACGTTCTGTGTTTTAATTTAAAAAACCTACCTGTTCGCCTAAAATTGTGAGCAACATGTTTGTGAATATTACAGCACCATCTATCCCAAAGCGAAAAAAGTGTTCCAAATAAAACATTCTTGTTTATTTACGTACTAGACGAATATGTAATAAAATGGGGGGTACCTATTTTTTTAAAAATGCAGTTGATATCCGTTTGATCTATGGCAGCGCCATCTATTTTCCCCTTTCAAGCTAGAAAACTTTGGTTCTTTGCAGTTTTTTCGTTTGATATTTATTTTGTGATATATTTGGCCCGGTCAATATCAATGGATCACGCTTTAGATTTGAATATAATTAAACGCCGGAAATCAGCAAATAATTAAATAAATAAAATAAAATTTCTGTGCCAAGCACGCCAGTTTAATTATTTAATCATAACGAATCCCATTTGAACTAATCAGGTAGTGAATCATTTCTGGTCTCGAAATGTTGATGGACGACACGATTACTTCCAAGGAGGTTACAATATAGGGAGTCGCCCTTATGCTGAAAAAGTGATTCTTGCCTCCGCCATATTGTTAAGTCTTGGTAAAGTCTTCGTATAGACTAGCTGCTGTTTTATCTCACTTAAAACAGGAACAAAATGTCTCGTGGCTTTACCGTGTTAAATGAGAGAAAATTAGCGTTAGAAATGAAGTTTCCAAATATCTTATGATGAGTATGTATTACTATTTATTCAAGAAAGTATATTATTTGAAAGTACAAACTTTCAACTGTCAGTCAAGTCGTTGCATTAACATAAGAGGGTCGACTTAACGCATAGTTTTAACGGAGGAATTACATTCCACGACTCACCAGGCTTCATTATTAACGTATGTGCTCTGCATAGATAACGCCATCTCCATTTATATTTTAACCTCCTTGATTACGACTCTACTTTGTGTTAATAAATGTGCACTCAACTCTTAATATTACCTCTGACGGAAATTTAACACAAACTAAAAGTTATTTGATATTTCCGAGTTTAGTTTTGCCAAACATACACCTTTTTGACCTTTAACCTCTTCAGACTATTAGTTTAATATCTTTTCCATATTTTACCTAGCTTTTCCCGTTAAACAAATATCACATGACGTGGCAGTTTGTTCTGTTTTACAAGTTTATTATCTTTGCCTTTGTTGATTTAAGTAAAATCAAGTTGTAGTGTACAGGTCACGCACTTTTTCATGCTCCTCTGTGATTGGCGGAAGTCATCTGAGTTCGTGTGTCTACGGAATGTTTATGCTCTCTACCAACCTTATCTCGTAACAGCATTGTACATAGTAGACGTCGTCAATATAAGGTTGATTTGTGTTTCTTATTGATTATTGTATTCAACTTTGTTATTTGCTAAAAGAAGTCCAAATACTCCGACGACTTCTTTTAAAAAATGGAAGGGGAACACAATCATTTGTGTGCGAGCGGTCTAACGTAACGGCCGGCCGCGGTGGCCGAGGAGACTGAGGCGCTTCAGTCACGGTCTGCACGGCCACTACGGTCGGGGGGTTCGAATCCCCCCTCGGGCATGGATATTTGTGCCGTCCTAGTTCGTAAGTAGTTCGTAGATAGTTTGTAAGTTTAGGGACTGATGGCCCCGTAGTTAAGTCCCACAAGCTTAACAAACATTTGAACATTTGAACATTTCTAACGTAACGCTGTCACTATGTTTTTTAAACAGGAAAAACGGAGATGGATCAAGACTGAATTTGCCAGAAGTCGTATAGCACGACATCACGTCGCGAAAGTCGTATGTGCGTCAGAGCCGCAGTATGGTGAATGTTATGGTAATTCTCGTGCGCAACAGTGATGGTGTTATCCAAACGCATTACGTTCTCCTACGGCAGACCATCAATGTACACTATTACTTTTGGTTTTTGGAACACCACCTGCGACCAGCTTTGCAAAATAAGCAGCAACACTTTCTGCGCAACCCACCCATCATTTTGCACGACAATGCGCGTGCGCATACAGCGCAAGCTGTGACTGTTCTGTTCGGTCGATGGGACCGGGAAGTACTGTACCATCCACCATACTCCTCGGACTTATGTCCTAGTGACCTTGATTTGATTCCTAAGATGAAGGAAACTCTTCGTAGCATTCGTTCAGGTTAGATTCGATAGGCAGCAGAACGCTCCATTCACACTATTAACAGAACAGGCTAACGGTATACTAAGCCTTCCACATCGCTGGCCACGGGTTCTACTCAACGCTGCTGACTGCTTTGAAGGACAGTAACCGGTGCAAACATGTAACGCATTGGTATCGGTTGTGAAAAAGTTTTGACACTACTTAAGTTTCAACCATTTTATAATAAAATATTTTGAATTGATAAACGTTGACATTTACTTATTTGCACTGACCACTAACGGGCTAAGTATTCTCCTCTGTCTTGCAATAAAATAGTATATTTTTGGAAACATTTTTGTTTCTCTATTTTTAGGTTAACAGCACTCTATTTAAATTTGTTAATAAAGAACAGTCTAGAATGCACTAATTTATTTCATTCAAATTAGTGCATTCTAGACTGTTCTTTATTAACAAATAAAATAGTAAAAACACGTCTGGGCATATATCTAAGAAAATATTTCACGTGTTACAGTTGAGTAATAAGTGCTCTTGTTGTATAAATTTGATAGATCATAATATAAAATTAATTAATCCACTAGATTTTTATACAGTTTACAATTGTGTAAACAAATCACACTAAGATCTACACGAGTTGGATGAGACCGGTACGGAATCGAACGCATTTACTGATCCATACCTCAAACGGTGGTGAAATAATGTCCGCCTACGTTGTCCAGTGGAGAGCGTGCTAGATTGCCACGCTGGGGTCCGGATTCGATTCTCTGTTGGGTTGGAGATTTTCTCCACTCGAGGACTGGGTGTTGTGTCGTTCTCACCATCACTTCATCATCACCAGGCAGGCCGAATACGATCGCACCTGGAGTCTAACGGCCGAGAATGCTACACGAAATCAAATCATGACTGAAATAATAGGTGTTGATCCCTACTGAAACACCCGTAGTAGAAAGTGGTGTACCTCTCACGGGTGGCAGATTGTGGCATCCATTCGTCATACGGGTGGTGATATTGTTATGGGGTACATTTTCCACACCTGGTCGAGCTGTTCACGCAGTTCTGCAAAGACTTGGGGGTTTATCGAATAGCACGTGTTGTCACAACATGTCCCACGGACTGGGCACAGGTCCGGAGATGGTGTTGCTGCCCGCCTTTCGCACAAATGACCATCAGTTGCGTGCTGGAAGAATCTGCTTTCATTGTTGAAGACCACAGGCCTCCAATACATATACCAAGCGATCTGACTGCACCTGTCGAGACGTGTACATCGACGTGGCGTTTGTGTAAGACGGGCTGGAGGCGTGTGTGCGTCTGGTCCCACTGCCAGAAACCGTTTGGCAACTTTCTGCCTGACTCTTATAGGCTCAGAAACCATCTTATATCTGTGCTGCTGCCTTTACAATACGACGATCTTGGTGGACGTCTGTGATGCGTGGACGTTGCGAGCTTACTCTTTTAACGAGATTAGGAAGCACACTACTATTGCATAGATGATCAGATCAAAATTCTTCGATTAAGTATATACTAGATGGCCTGAGCCCCAAGTGCTACTGCACGAAACAATAATAATTTATCATTATTTTTGAAAATATTTTGGATCTTACAGGTTTGATTCCATTTCCTGGAGGTGCTCCACGACCACACAATGATGAACGCACCAGATGTATCTCGCAGCATTGGCCGTTAATGTTTTATGTAAAATAAACCACAGATCGATTTCAATCACCTAGTGACCATCTTCAGTGCCCTTCAAACAAGCATTATGAATGCCCTGAATGGAACTTCATAAACCACAGATCGATTTCAATCACCTAGTGACCATCTTCAGTGCCCTTCAAACAAGCATTATGAATGCCCTGAATGGAACTTCATAAACCACAGATCGATTTCAATCACCTAGTGACCATCTTCAGTGCCCTTCAAACAAGCATTATGAATGCCCTGAATGGAACTTCATAAACCACAGATCGATTTCAATCACCTAGTGACCATCTTCAGTGCCCTTCAAACAAGCATTATGAATGCCCTGAGTGGAACTTCATAAACCACAGATCGATTTCAATCACCTAGTGACCATCTTCAGTGCCCTTCAAACAAGCATTATGAATGCCCTGAATGGAACTTCATAAACCACAGATCGATTTCAATCACCTAGTGACCATCTTCAGTGCCCTTCAAACAAGCATTATGAATGCCCTGAATGGAACTTCATAAACCACAGATCGATTTCAATCACCTAGTGACCATCTTCAGTGCCCTTCAAACAAGCATTATGAATGCCCTGAATGTAACTTCATAAACCACAGATCGATTTCAATCACCTAGTGACCATCTTCAGTGCCCTTCAAACAAGCATTATGAATGCCCGGAATGTAACTTCATTCAGGGCATTCATATGCTTGTTTGAAGGGCACTGAAGATGGTCACTAGGTGATTGAAATCGATCTGTGGTTTATGAAGTTCCATTCAGGGCATTCATAATGCTTGTTTGAAGGGCACTGAAGATGGTCACTAGGTGATTGAAATCGATCTGTGGTTTATGAAGTTCCATTCAGGGCATTCATAATGCTTGTTTGAAGGGCACTGAAGATGGTCACTAGGTGATTGAAATCGATCTGTGGTTTATGAAGTTCCATTCAGGGCATTCATAATGCTTGTTTGAAGGGCACTGAAGATGGTCACTAGGTGATTGAAATCGATCTGTGGTTTATGAAGTTCCATTCAGGGCATTCATAATGCTTGTTTGAAGGGCACTGAAGATGGTCACTAGGTGATTGAAATCGATCTGTGGTTTATGAAGTTCCATTCAGGGCATTCATAATGCTTGTTTGAAGGGCACTGAAGATGGTCACTAGGTGATTGAAATCGATCTGTGGTTTATGAAGTTCCATTCAGGGCATTCATAATGCTTGTTTGAAGGGCACTGAAGATGGTCACTAGGTGATTGAAATCGATCTGTGGTTTATGAAGTTCCATTCAGGGCATTCATAATGCTTGTTTGAAGGGCACTGAAGATGGTCACTAGGTGATTGAAATCGATCTGTGGTTTATGAAGTTCCATTCAGGGCATTCATAATGCTTGTTTGAAGGGCACTGAAGATGGTCACTAGGTGATTGAAATCGATCTGTGGTTTATGAAGTTCCATTCAGGGCATTCATAATGCTTGTTTGAAGGGCACTGAAGATGGTCACTAGGTGATTGAAATCGATCTGTGGTTTATGAAGTTCCATTCAGGGCATTCATAATGCTTGTTTGAAGGGCACTGAAGATGGTCACTAGGTGATTGAAATCGATCTGTGGTTTATTTTAAATAAAACCTTAACGGCCAATGCTGCGAAATACATCTGCTGTGTTCAGAGATCTTACAAGTATTTATTAATTCAAGTAATAAATTATGTTTCAAAAGAGACTGATTGGCTGGCCAGTACTTACCTTTGTGCTGTATCGCTGATAGTCACAAAAATGAAGAAAAGAAAAAAAGAGAAAGGACGAAAAAGGACAAGCTTTCGGAAAACAGTTCCTTCTTCAGGTGGCAGAAAAGGGAAGAAAAAATATGGGAACGGTCGTGAATTACCTTTTCCTTTAGCTTTACCTTCCGTTCGCATAGGGGGCGCGTTTATATGAGCGTAACCGACTATTCTTTCCCTTTATAATGCGCCTACAAGTTCTTTCACGTGATATCGAGTTTTTGTTGTTGTTGTGGTCATCAGTCAGCAGACTGGTTTGATGCAGCTCTCCAGGCTACCCTGTCCTGTGCAAGTCTCTTCATCTGAGAATACGTTCGGCAAACCTACATCCTTTTGAATCTGCTTGCTGTATTCGTCCCTCCGTCTCCCTCTACGATTTTTACCCCACAAACTTCCTTCTAAAGTTATGTTGACAGTTCCTTGATGTCTCAGAATGTGTCCTACCAATATATCCCTTCTCTTAGTCAGGATATACCAGAAACTCCTTTTCTCCCCAATTCGGTTAAGCACCTCCTCATTAGTTACGTGAGCTACCCATCTAATACTCATCATTCGTCTGTAGCACCATATTTCAAAAGCTTCTATAATCTTTTTGTCTGAAGTCCTTATCATCCACGTTTCACTGTCATACAATGCTACACTCCAGACAAATGCTTTCGGAAAGGACTTCCTAACATTTAAATTAATATTGGATGTTAACAAATTTCGCTTCTTTAGAAATGCTTTTCTCTCCATAACCATTCTGCATTTTATATCTTCTTTACTTCGGCCATCGGAAGTTATCTTGCTACCCAAATAACAAAAATCATCTACTACTTTTATTGTCTCATTACCTAATCTAAGTCCTTCAGCATCGCCTGGTTTTCTGACCTTGCATTCGATTACCTTCGTTTTACTCTTGTTAATGTTCATCTTATATCTTCCTTTCAAGACACTGTCCATTCCATTCAGTTGCTCTTCTAGATCCTTTGTAGTCTCTGACAAAATTACTATGTTATCGGCAAAGAGTAAACCTTTTATTTATACAGTTTTATTTATTTTTACATACTTCCTGGACTTTTAATCCATACTGGAATAAGTAACGCATCAACTGGAGAAATGATACAAGGATTGGATGACGAAACACATAACTGCATATTCAAACTAATCCAAGATATGTATGAAACTGGAGAAATACCGGAAGATTTTAAAAAGACTATCGTGATTCTTATGCCAAAGAAACCAGGTACTATAAAATGTGATGAATATCGTACTTTGAGCCTAATATCACATATGACAAAATACTAACAAAAATAATATATAACCGAATAAAAAGTAAAATTGAGCAGAATCTGGATGAAGATCAATTTGGATTTCGACAAAATAGCGAAACAAGAGAACCCATCTTAATGTTAAGATAAATCATGGATAAAATGGTGGACCTAAAAAGACCATTGTTCATTGCTTTCGTGGATTTGTAAAAAGCATTTGATAACGTGAACTGGAATGTTGGAAATTGTGACTAATGTTGGTCTAGATTTCAGAGACAGACTGATAGTACATGAACTCTACAAAAATCAAAGAGTAGTTATAATTATTCATAGTGAAATACAAGACTCACATAAAGAAAAGAGTACGACAAGGATGTAATTTCAGCGCTCTTCACAATGAATATTGAGGAGGGAATTAAGGGATGTAAAGAGTCTATAGAAGGAATTATGATCAATGGCCTACAAATAAAAATGATAAGGTTTGCTGATGACATAGCCATCATTGAAGAGAGCGAAGAAAATCTGCAAAAGGCGTTATCAAAAATGAATGAGATCCTGCCAGCTAAATATAACATGAAAGTCAACACAAAAAAGGACAGCGATCATGGTATGCAGGCACGAGAGAATTACGACTGATATTAAAATTAATGATGTACCATTGAAACAAGTTAATGTATTCATCTACTTAGGAAATAAAATTACACCGGATGACAAAAGTTCAGCAAACATAAAAAGTAGAATTGCGCAAGCTAAATTAGCCGTCAACAATAAACGGATGCTTCTTACATCAAGAAATATATAAGAAGAGACCAAAAAAGCATTTATAAAATACTATGTGTGGAGTGTGGCATTGTATGGCTCCGAAACTTGGACACTCGGCGTTTGCGACAAAAGAAGACTAGAAGCATTTGAATTGTGGTGTTGGAGGAGGAAGCAGAAAATCCCTTGGACGGTCAAGATGACAAACGAAGAAGTTCTTAGAAGAATCGGCGAAAAAAGAGCACTTGTGAAAACGACAATGAAGAGAAGAGACAAGTTAATAGGTCATCTCTATAGGCACAATGAGTTAATAAATGTTATGGAAGGAATGGTAGAAGGAAAAAGAGGCAGTACTTGAAACAGATTCAAAGAGATATAGGAGTGGAATCATATTAGGAAATGAAGAGGCTATCCGAAAACAGAGAAGTGCGGAGGAGAAGAATTGCTGCCAGCCAATCTTCGGATTGAGAGCGAGTGAAGGAACAAAGCCCAGAGCCCACCGCCGTTGTCCTACATCCAACGCTCGGAATTTCCGCTCACGTCATCGAGCGCCGAGTCGGCACTATCCATTGAAAGGGCACAAACGATTTCCTTCCATGTCCTCTTGCGAGCCATGGATGAAGGGCAATAGGCGGATTGTGTTTTTCTCGACTTCAAAAAGGCGTTTGACGCGGTGGCACACTGCAGACTGCTAACGAAGATACGAGCTTATGGAATAGGTTCACAGATTTGTGCCTGGCTGGAAGACTTCAAAACACAAACAATACCTTCACTACGCGATAGCAATGGTAATACTACCGACGACAGTACTGCTAAGGCAGAATTACTAAAAACAGCTTTCCGAAATTCTCTCACCAAAGAAGACGAAGTGAACACTCCAGTATTCAATGCAAGAACAGCTGCCAGCATGCGAAACTTAGAAGTAGACGTTCCTGGAGTAGTAAAACAACTTAAGTCTCTAAACAAAAATAAATCTTCCGGGCCAGATTGTATACCAACTAGATTCCTCTCAGAGTATGCTGATGCAATAGCTCCGTACTTAGCTATAATTTACAACAGATCACTCAGCGAAAGATTCGTACCCAAATACTGGAAAGTTGCCCAAGTGACTCCAATATTCAAGAAAGGCAATAGGAGTGATCCCCAAAATTACAGGCCTATCTCATTGACGTCGATTTGCGGTAGGATTTTGGAACATATACTTTGTTCGAATATTATGAAATACCTCGCAGAGAACGACCTATTAACCAATAGTCAGCACGGATTCAAAAAGTGTCACTCTTGCGAAACACAGCTTGCCCTTTATTCATTTGAAGTGTTAAGTGCCATCGACAAGGGATCTCAAATCGATTCCATATTTCTGGATTTCCGGAAGGCTTTTGACACTATACCTCACAAGCGGCTTCTAATGAAATTGCGTGCTTATGGAATATCTCCCCAATTGTGCGATTGGATTCACGATTTCCTATCAGAAAGGACACAGTTCGTTGTAATTGACAGTAAGTCATCGAGTAAAACAGAAGTCATATCTGGCGTTCCACAGGGAAGCGTCATAGGTCCCCTAATCTTCCTCGTGTTTATAAACGATTTAGGAGATAATGTGAATAGCTCCCTTAGACTGTTCGCGGATGATGCTGTCATTTATCGGTTAGTGAAGTCAACAGAGGATCAAAAGCAACTGCAAAGCGATTTCGACAAAATTTCTGCTTGGTGCGAAAATTGGCAATTGACACTAAATAAAGAAAAGTGTGAAGTAATACACATGACCACTAAAAGAAATCCGCTGAACTTCAATTACGCGATAAATCAGTCAAACCTTAAGGTCGTAAATTCTACCAAATACCTAGGAGTTACAATTACGAACAACTTTGACTGGAGAGAACACATAGAAAATATTGTGGGGAAGGCGATCCAAAGATTACGTTTCATTGGCAGAACGCTTCGAAGATGCACCAGCTCCACCAAAGAAACTGCCTACATCACACTTATGCGTCCTCTCCTGGAGTACTGTTGCCCCTTGTGGGACCCTCACCAGATGGGACTGACGGAAGATATTGAGAAGGTTCAGAGAAGGGCAGTTTATCACGTCACGGGGGGGAAAGCGTCACGGAAATGTTGCACTAATTGGGGTGGAAATCATTAAAAGAAAGACGTTATTCATTGCGGCGTGATCTGTTTGCGAAGTTTCAATCACCGACTTTTAGTTCTGAATGTGAAAATATTTTGCTAGCACCCACCTACTTAGGGAGACATGACCATCCGAATAAAATAAGAGAAACCAGATCGAAAACGGAACGATTTAGGTGTTCTTTCTTCCCGCGCGCTATTAGAGAATGGAACGGTAGAGAAAAGTTATGAAAGTGGTTAATGAACCCTCTGTCAGGCACTTAAATGTGATTTGCAGAGTATCTATGTAGATGTAGATGTAGATGTAGAAGTAATAGAACGCAGTACCGCTGTTCTCGACGGCGAGTGTTAATCAGAGACGAGTGTATCGTTCGGCGTGCCCCAGGGGAGTGTGATAGGACCGCTATTATTTTCTATCTACATAAATGATCTGATGGACAGACTAACAGACTAACTTGTAATTTGGGGCTGTTTGCTGATGATGCTGTGGTGTATGGGAAGGTGTCATCTTTAACTGACTGTAATAGTATACAGGATGACTTAGACAAAATTTGTGGTTGGTGTGGAGAATGGTAGCTAGCTCTCAATGTAGAAAAATGTAGGGTGATGCGCATGAGTAGGAAAAACAATTCCATAATATTCGAATATAGCATTAATAGTGAGCTTCTTGATGCAGTCGCGTCGTTCAGATATCTAGGCGTAACATTACAAACCAATATCAAAAGGAACGAACATATAAGGGCAGTTGTGAGAAAGGCTGACAGCCGGTTTATTGGGTGAATTTTGGGAAGATGTACTTCACCTGTAAAGGTGAACGTGTATAAAACGCTTGTACGATCACGTCTTGAGTATTGCTCAAGTGTTTGGGACCCGCAGCAGATCAGTTTATAGGAAGACATAGAAGCAGTTCAGAGGCGAGCAGCTAGGTTTGTTATCGGTAGGTTCGGCCAATGCGCGAGTGTCACGGAAATTCTCCGGCAACTCAGTTGCGGATCGCTGGAGGAAAGACGACGTTCTTTTCTTGAATTTCTGTTGGAGAAATTTAGAGGGCCTTAATTTGAAGCTGACTGTAGTACGATCTTGCTGCCACCCACTTACATTTGCGTAGCGATCACAATGACAAGATAAGATAAATTAGCGCTCATACGGAGGCATATAGGCATTATTTTTTCCCTCGTTCTGTATGGGAGTAGAATAGGAAAGGAAATGCCTAGTAGTGGTACAGTGTACCCTCCGCCACGCACCTTACGGTGGATTGCGGAGTATGTATGTAGATGTTAACGAAACATCCGACCGTAAGCTCCGTCTCTAATGAGGAGGTTGTCGACGGGACGTTAATCCCTAAGCTTTTTTCCTTCTACTGAAGAATTTCTGAACTTGAACGCTTCTGCATTCAGACGTGCCGGACCTCTGATAGATGCGCGGCCACGACTTTCTTTCCTGAAACAGGACTGCGGTTCTAATAGCCCTTCCAAAAGTGTCACCTCACAACGTCCATAACCTCATCTATGGGTGTGAGAGTTACATTTAGGGATGGTCACTAGGTGATTGAAATCGATCTGTGTGTGGTTTTTTTTTTTTTTTTTTTTTTTTTTTTTTTTTTTTTTTTTTTTTTTTTTTTATCAGTTAGTGCTGCGAAATACATCTGGTGTGAGAATGTTCACGTGACGATCCTAACCAGCATCGTTGTCAACTGACGCAGTACGTCCAAACTGTGTGACAGTTTTACGGAAGGACCATCCTGCCGACTGAGAGAACACAATTTCACCCAATTCGATGAGTTGGCTGTAGGCAGCACGAATCGTTTCTGTGACATGACGCCTTGTTTTCCTCACATACTGATAAAATCACATCGAGCATTTTGGCTGTAAACACTCCCTGTTCAATGGCACACGCAGGTGGTTTTCAGGCGATTTGAATCACATTGTTTTTTCTTTTTTGCAGTTAAACAGTTTGTATAGGTCTGGCAACTGAAAATTAGTCTGCTTTAGACGAGACGCGTTTTACTTTATTTTAAAGCATATTCAGTGGTCAACTGTACAGAAAATTTTCTGTTTTACATTTATGTGTGGTTGTTAGTAAATTCGATCATCAACAGTTCTCATGCTATTGGGTTTACTTTATTCTGTACAAAATGAACTATTACGATT
This sequence comes from Locusta migratoria, assembly GCA_026315105.1. Taxonomy (NCBI): domain Eukaryota; kingdom Metazoa; phylum Arthropoda; class Insecta; order Orthoptera; family Acrididae; genus Locusta; species Locusta migratoria. Next base: position 942,178,931 of record CM048744.1, read on the forward strand.
ACTTCCTTTTCTTTATGTTCCCTCTTCATTTGTTTCTTGTAGCACATTGCCGTTTGATGTCACTATTTACTGTTACACTATTTACAGATCCACTTTTTTATAAAAGTTCCGAAAACTCGCCATTTCTGAAGTCTGGTGGGCTTTCTTTGACTTTTGTTTTTGTTTATCGTTTGTATCGTTTGTATGTGTCTTATTCGATTACAAGTTCTTTGGTTCGTACTATGAGATGTTTATTGTTTTGTTTATGTCAAAATAGGTGTCTGTTAGCAATTTTTGTGTGAAGTTCTGACTGTATTGTGTGAGTGTTTATAAGTATAAACTAGGGAAACCCGCTCTCCCCCCCTTCCCCCTGACCCATTCCCCCCTTTCCCTCCCCCCCCCCTCTCTCTCTTTCTCTCTGTGGATTTTGATTTCTTATTTGGTCCTATTATGTGGTGTGTCTGAGGATAGGGCAGAACATAGGTAGACAAAGACAAACCTCCCCCAACCTCAAACCCACCACATAATAGGACCACATAAGAAAGCAAAAACTACTCTACACACAAAAAAAAGCTTCTCTAGTTGAACTAAAATCATGTTTATAAACACACGCACAATGTAGTCAGAACATCACACATATACTGCTAGCACACACAGAAACATAAGAAGAACACATCTCACTGTGCGAACCAACGAACTTTTCACAAAATAACAAGCATACAAACGGGAAACAAAAGACAAACACAGCTCGCAAGGCTTCATCACTATGCTATTTGTTGGTGGACGACGTTCATTATCAGTATATCTACTATTTCCTAGAGGTAGACTTCTAGAATTCTACGTCACAGGAATACAAAAGTTAATCCCACGATAGTCAAGTGTCTCAAATTCTTTTGGTGACTATGTCGAAAAATAGCTCAAACATAGTCTTACTTGTTGTCAACTTTTTTCATGCAACTATGTTGTCTTTGCTTAAAAAATAATAATGAAAGTGAAGAAATAAAAGAGTGACCTACGAACTGGATGCACCTCGTATGTTAACTCCTATACTTCGTCCTGAATGTTCCCATTTTAGAAAATGCCATTTCTTTCTGACGATATCGCTTTAATTAAATCACATACCTATATAATTTTTACTTCTAATTAACGTATACATCTTTGAAACGGAATAGTGTAAGGATCGTAAACAAACGTAGTTAGCGTTTGAACGCTGTGGATGAGACGGAAAATAGAATTTTAAACAGTACTAACATGACTCCAAGAATCTGATAGAAGCATAAAATCAATGGAATGATTCAAGATGCGCAGAAGAGACTTTGCTTAAGAAGGGCAGGTTTAACGGATAATCGAAGACATGGTAATAATCTAAACATAGTTTGTGCAATGTGTCATTGAAACATCACTGTTACAGTAATTTTGCGGATTGAGATTCTTTGAGACTTCTGCATGATAACCGAGGAGGATCGCGATAAGCTAATTTAGATAAAAAATCATCAAATGATTTGAAAAATAGGTTTCAAAGATTTTATTTTGTTGTTGGATAAACGACATTTCATGGAGATGTAAACATCCGTTACTAAGTGTACTGGCCTCATGGAAACGTGCGATAAACAAGAGAGAAACATTTAATCTACCAAGAGTATCGTGTGGTTGTCTTCCAGAGATTTTATGGAGCCGTTCTTCTCAGAACAGACTGACATAGCTGACTTACCATGAAATATTTCTAATTATCCCTATCAGTATTAATGACTTTATTTACAAAGAACATTGTTTCTACTTACGGAAATTTTCCGTGATTGATGAAACATCTCTCTTTCAACATAGTGACAAAAGTTATATTTTCAATAAGCAGGAAAAAATATAATGCATTATTGAATACGAAGCGGAGACTGCATCAATATCCTAGGTCTGAATGTAAGCTACCTTCGAATTCCACAGAAAAAGAGCAGACATCACAATTGACAATTGCCACCCTATTATATAGAAAAATACTGAAAAGAGAGCAATTGTTCAAAAAATGTTCCAATGTTTGTAGAACTTATGGGACTTAACTACGTGGTCATCGGTCTCTAAGCTTACAAGCTACTTATGAACTAGCTAAGACTGAAGACGGCACAAATAGCCATGCCCGAGGGGGGATTCGAACCCCCGACCGTAGTGGCCGTGCAGACCGTCAGTGGAGCGCCTCACTCCCCCTTTTTTTCTTTCTTTTCTTTTCTTTTTTCTTTCCTGCAGGTAGATCTATGATCTGCAGTCGTTTTTATTGTTCGTACTCGGTCGCTCTTTGATCATTTGGCTCAGCTTTTCGTTACGTTCAGCCCTCTGACCGGGCGCGTCGGCCACCGCGGCCGGCGAGCAATTGTTGACAGAATCAGTAATATACCTATGGATAAATGTCTGAAGCGTATGGTCGTCACATTAAAATAACTAGTTGAAGGCAATGGCTATGATCAGATTTTTTTCTGTCATTTACATACAGAAAAAAATGAACTATTTGCAGCATAGAGAGTAAAAAATAAAAAAAAATTAAAAAAAAAACCAAGCAACCTTCCTATCATCTACAGTCAAATACTGACAGTCTGTGTAGTATTACCATTCCTTTCACAATATATAATAAACTGCAACACTTACTTACACTCCCAGAAAAAGATACAACACGGACAACTATAATAAATCTGTTATAAAATAGGGAGAACCATCTTTGGCTGCATTGAAACCTTTATTTTTTTTTATTACAGATCGCTTTCAGTCAGTGTCTGACAATCTTCAGCGCTAGAGTCCAAGCCCTGTGGGCCCACAAAAACTTGCACTTTGAATGTTAACATTTGATCTTATGTTAACATGCGAAGTGTAACAAGATTTTGTGGGCCCACAGGGCTTGGACTCTAGCACTGAAGATGGCCAGACACGGACTGAAATCGATCTGTAATAAAAAATAAAGGTTTCAATGCGGCCAAAGCTGGTTCTCCCTATTTTTATAATTTTAATGTGGTCGATCTGCACCAGCCACCAGATGGAGTCGTCTACATGTAACTCTGTTATAGTAAGGATACAGAATAACCAGTCCTTGACATTCACAATTATAGTCATATATTTCAAGAATAGATAAATAATACGAAATATACTTATTTCCCAAATCATTATTCTGCAACTAGTTCAAATATACTGTGCCAGAATTGAAAATATCTAGTTTTTGAGACAAGACCATTTGTGGCTTCTTGTATATTTTGCATAATTTATTATGATCATGACACTATCACGAAATGGTTGACCTGTGTCATTTATGTGGGTGGTATTGCTGTTCTAGCATAATTGTTTGTGTGGTAGAGTTTATGTAGACTGTATAACTAAGAAAAATCATATAATCATACTAAGTAATTTGGGTCATTATTGAAGCGTGTAAGTTAAAGATCAGATAGAAATTTCTGTTCAGTGCATGTGACCGCAATGGGATCAGTTTGATTCGTTTTGGTTTGCGTGTACACTCTCTGTTGCAGATAGTACTCATTCAGCCCTTACAGCTTAGAGTTTATAGAGTGGAGATAGGTCCGCTACGTATGAGTCAAATTGAACAGTCGTCCGCCATGTTATATGGAGTATCGGCTGACATCTGGTGTGCCACACCCAGATTAAAAGATGTTGTATGTTTTAAACAATTTAATGCATTTATAATGGTCACACAGTGGAAGAAATCTTGATTTGAGACAGTAAGTAAATATTTCCGACCTATTGCGTTCATCAACAACATATAATAACAGTCGCTCAGCACGTGGATTCAACAAGGAAGCAACATCCTCATCATTTACGCAAACTACGCATCTAATCCTCGGCTTTTGTCTGTAGTACCACATTTGAAACTCTACAATCCTCTTCTTCTTAAGTAAACCATTGTCATGCAAATTCCAATCCCGTCTAAGGGTACACCCCAGACAAATGCCTTCAAAAAGGACTTCCTAGTACTTTCTTTCCATTAACATTAAGCATTTTATGTCATCTGTAATTCGGCCATCAGAAGTTATTTTACCGCCCAGGTAACAAAACCCATATATCACCGTTATTGACTCATTTCGTACTCTTTCAGCAGCCATTACCCATATTTTTCCATGGTTAATGTTTGCCTTATAAGCTCCTTTCAAGGCACTGACCATTCCGCTCAATTGCTCTTATACGTTCTTTGCTATTTCTGATAGAACGACAATGTCATCGGCAAACCACAGCGTTTTTGTTTCTCCTAAGTGAACTTTACTTCCCATTCCAAATTTCTTATTGCTTCCCTTCAAAGCTTACTAAATGTGCCAGTTGGATAACATCGGCTAAATGCAACAACATTGTCTTACGACAATCCAAATCAATGTTTTCCTTTCATGCCCTTCGACTCTCATAACTGCTGTCTTTTGTACTAGTTGTATATAAGATGCTGTTCCCTATATTTTACCACTGCCTAGTTCAGAAATTGGAATAGTTTATTCCAGTTATCATTGTAAATTTTTTTTCTTCAAATCTACGAAAGCTGCAAGTGTGGGTTTTCTTTCGTTAACCTATTGTCAAAGATAAGACTGTGAGTCAAAACTGCCTCACCTGCTCCTACATTTCTCTAAATGCAAACCGATCCTTATATATATATATATATATATATATATATATATATATATATATATATATATATGATAATCCTTTGCAGCCAGTGAAACCCTGTAGCATCGACATCTTTATTTGTTCCTCAATGCCTAACCATTTGTCCAAAGAACGCTGCAGGAACGTAGAAAATACGTTGTGTTTAGATTTGCTGCCATTACTTTGAGGAAACAGAGGGAGAATTAGGTTAAAAAAAAGCATTGACAAAATATGTATTATTAAAAAAATGTTCAAATGTTTGTTAAGATCATGGAACATAACTGCGGGGTCATCAGTCCCTAAACTTACAAATTACTTATGAACTAAATTATACTAAAGACATCACAAACATCCATGCCCGTGGGGGGATTCGAATCCCCGAAGGGGAACGGCGTCCCGCATCGGAGCATAGCGCCTCAGTGCACTCGGCCGCTCCGTCGCGGGTATGTATTATTGCGGAATGTCTAAGTACATACAGCAAAAACTTTTAAACCATTATATCAAGGCAGTAACGAATGTAGCAAATATTTTGTGTGTGTGTGTGTGTGTGTGTGTGTGTGTGTGTGTGTGTGTTTAACAAAATTACAAATGGCAATCAATACCTCAGAGACCAAAGAGACACACTATTTCACAATGAGAGACACTAGGAAATCCAGAGCATAAAACATTTGTAAATACATTGACATTCAAATATATCACAAAATTCGAAATCAATCATCTCAGAGAAGCTAGATCATTACCAAAGATATAATGAAATATAAGATCTTTGTAAACACATAGCATCATAACAGCTGTCAGATATGAAAACATTAAAAATTATTAAAAAACGACTTTCTAAGAAAGGTACCTGTAAAAATCATATAGAGGTACAGATGCTGTGTGTGTGTTACCAACAAATGGAATTATGTAATAAATATAAAATTCTATAATGTACTCCCTATTTCTTTCGAAAAAATATTTTCAGGAAATTTATTTCAAATATTTCAGACCACTTGACAATGCCAAATACGACGAAACAGCTGTAGTGTATAAATAAATAAAGCTAATAAGCAGCAGTAAAGGATATCATACTTATTAAAAATGTCGTATTTACTTTTTTTCTCTTTTTGGGGGGGGGAGATTAATTTGAAGTAGACACTCCTTCACATTTAGTATCAGTTTTTCGCCTCATTCAGAGGATAATTTCTGCTGAAGCCGATTTTACTTTACCGAGATCAATTTTTTTTATTGTTGTCATTAAATCATAAGAAACATAGGTATTAAAAAAACTGGCATGAACTTCGCACCACTAACACCCCTCTCTTCTCACCAATACAGGGAAGTATGACTGTCTATCACGATTTAAAAAATTAGATGCCGTGATTATTTCTTTGTTTGTGTAGAATAGGAGAGGAAATGCCTAGTAGTGGTACGGTGTACACGCAGCCACGCAGCTTACGAGGGATTGCGGAGTATGTACGCAGATGTAGATTATTTTGGGGAGCAGGCCCCTGCCGACTCCTTATATAAGTCCCTGTATCAACATTAACGAAAGAAAGCAATTTGAAAATTTCATTGCCATATTTCGGAATTAGGCCGCGGTGGATTGGTCTGAGGCGCCTTGCTGCCGAGCGCGCAGTTGGTCGCCGCCGGAGGTTCGAGTCCTCACTCGGGCAGGGTGTGTAGGTATGTGTGTGTTTGTCCTTAGATTAGCTTAGTTTAAGTTTTGCAAATTATTGATAAAGGAGAGGAAGGATTAGGAAGGAAAGGATTGACAGTGGCTGCATTAGGGCATTGAGATCAAACAATGGCGACAAGTGGAAATGTGAGCCGCGCCGGCAATCGAACCGGGGTCGACCCCGTGCTACGACTTGCTGTGTTTAACCAACCTCCAGTCGCCCTAGTATTCTACCCCTCATAACGTCATCAGTATGTACTTTGAGCCATTTTCAACACACAGTCGCCATTAGCACGTCTGCACACTTACTCGCTGCACCGTACTCTAACATGCACCAATACTTCTCTGCATATGTCGACTGCTGCCAGCGCCACCGTCAAATGCACCGCATGGTCATACCCCGAGGTGAACCCGCAAACCGCCCACCAGAACGTTGTTTACCATGTATCTATCCTTAAGTTATGAGCATGATTGTTCTATCCCCAGGTGGCATAAAAATCGACATCCATTTTCAGGTGCATTCATTTCTAGTCCGATAGTGTATATAGTCTTTGCGCAGGCTAAGTACTTCGGAGCACCTGTCGTTAAATCCCAGAGGTCAGAAGGCACGGTGTCGTCCGGTGAGCGGAACGCCACGGGTGGACAAGTCACGAACCAGCTCCGTCGGGGGCGGGACGAGGTGGGGAGTTCCCGCCGTGGTAAGTGCGGACTGACAGCTGGAGACGCCCCTCCTAATAGTCCGACACTCTATTAGCGACGCCTACACCTCGTGCCTTACCGGAGCCCAGCCTGGGCTGATGTATGTTCGATAATGTCGTAATTACCTTTAATGAGCTCTGTACGTCACGTGTTCAACTCTCACTTACCTAGCTTGCAACTGATAAACACTCTTAAATTGTACTGAACGCACTTTGTTTGAAGCGAGGAAGGGAGGGAAGAAGATTAGGATTTAACGTCCCGTCGACAGCGAGATCGTTAGAGAATGAGCACACGCTCAGATAGTTACTGTCTGAGATGGAAAAGGAAATTGGCCGTGCCCTTTGAAAGGAGACATCCAGGCATTTCCCTGAAGCGATTTAGGGAAATCACTGCAAACATAAATCAGTATGACCTGTGGCGGGTTTGAAGAGCCGTCCTCCAGAAAGAGAGTCCACTGTTTTTACCAATACTCCACCTCCGTTTGTGGAAGTTGCTTCATTCATTCAAAACCATTCCTATTGACGGAAAGTAAACCGGATCAAAATAATAACTATATCCCAATGCCATGAAAAGCCTTGAGATTGGTTAATACGTTATGGTTGCTAAATTTTAACCCATTTTGTGAACAAAATCAGTTTTTCAGTAACCTGATGTCTTCTCAGATGATATCAGTGAAGATGGATGACGCTCAGGTCGCAGATCCGTTGACTAAAAGTGAGAAAGGAAAGCTTAAGTGAGGTTCTGTGGGCTCCGATATAATGTTACAACATATTAAGGGATGCCAGTTGCTTTAATTCTGTCGTAGTAAAGTAGCAAAAGACAAACATCTGCATTCTTATACAACAAATACATCATTCACCAAAATTTTCTTACGTAAATTGAATTATTAAACGATTGCGGCACGCTACACCGATGTTGTACGGGTGGCCAAACGCGTATAACTTATTCCACGCTTTGGCACGGTTCGACCGTCGTGATAGCCGAAACAGGAGTGAGCTATCTGCGACATAAGCGATAGACTTCCAAGCGCGCTTTTGACGGGAAAGTGTTCGAAGTGCGCTCATTAATTTATTTTCTGTTATGAAAACTGGTACGAAATTCTGAATATGTTGGAAGGTAGGTTGCTATTGAGAGTATTTTGTTTCATACGAAAATTGCATGAAAATAAATTATGATTTATAAAATATTAATAAAGAACGTCGGACCAAACTGCGTGGTTATCAGTCCGTAGCTTACAACAAACTACTTAAACCTAGTTAAACTAACCTACGGACAAACACACACACCCATGTTCCAGGGAGTACTCGAACCTCCACGGCGAGCAACTGCGCGCTCCGCAGCGGGACGCTTTAGACCGCTCGGCTACTTCACCGCAGTGGAAATCCTTACTGAAGGAATTTGTGTAGACTGTTGCCTTATAGGGGAGAGAAACATGGACGATAAACAGTGCGGACAGGGAGAAGATAGAGGCTTTTGAAATGTGGTGTTACAGAAGAATGCTGAAGATTAGGTGGATGGATCGCGTAACGAATGAGGAGGTACTGAACATAATTGGGGAGAAAAGGAATTTTTGGCATACCTTGACTAAAAGAAGAGATCGAGTGATAGGATACTTTCTTAGACATCAATGAATTGTGAATTTCGCATTGGAGGGAAGTGTGTGGGCTATAAACCGTAGAGGGAGACCAAGAGATGAATACAGCAAACAGATTCAAATGCATGTAGGGGGCCGTTCTTATGAGGAGATGTAGAGCCTTGCTCAGGACAGAGTTGGGTGGAGAGCTGCATCAAACCAGTCTCCGAAGACAACAACAGCAGACACCTCTTGGTTGTCTTACACTGACGCCACAGCATTGACTTGCTCGGCTCGGCTGGTACCGTCAGAGGATCTGTAGGAATAGACGAATCCTGGTCTTTAGCGATGAAAGCAAATCGGGAGCGCCGTTTCGTAGAGTGCATTGCCCAAGACATACTGACTCCACGGTAACCATTGTGGTATGGCGTGCGCTAAGCTACAATTCTCGTTGACCTTTGGTGCTTCTGCAGAGAATGCTCACCATAGCCCGGTATGTACAGAACGTTGTAAAACCCTTTGTGTTGCCGTTTTTTGCAACAGGAAGGTGCGTGAAACTCGAAGTGCTCTGCAATGCATGCTGGAAAATTTTGTGGCCTGCACCATCTCAGGAATTACTGAGCAGCCGCCGTGTAGTGGCCGAGTGTTCTATGACGCCTTTATAGAGAGCGTGGTTGCTTCCCGTCGGAGCTTCGAGTCCTTCCCCGGGCATATGTGTGTGTGTGTGTGTGTGTGTGTTTTGGCCTTAGGTTAGTTATAGTTTCAGTATTTTGTAAGCCTATGGACAACCGCAGCAATTAATTCCCATAGGCCTACAAATATTTGAAACAACCGGGCACGTCTGGAATATGATGCGACTCATCCTCCCACAACTCTTGCAGAACTTCGTGAACAGGTGGAGCTAGGTGGTATAATGTATCTCATCCTTGTCATCTGATGGATGCCAGAATTATCGTCTGCATTGGCCCTAGACCGTGTACTAATTGGGTGTTTCAGCGTGGATTGACATCTGGTATCTCAGTACCGCTTGAGCTACTGCTCTGTAAATGTTTCGTGTACTCCATATTCACCATTTCAACGTTACATCTTGAGCGAACGGAAAAGTCTAAGAGGGCGTAATAATTTTTATCTCGTAGAGTGAATTTTATAAAATGTAAAAGAAGCCATAAAATCAGTAACCAGTCGGTTGGTCAGTTAGCTACTACGAGTTCTACTCGAAAATTAAGTCCAGTTTTGTAATGTCAAAGAAACCACACATATCAGTAATTTATTCTGTAGTCGTTTCAGTGTGAGTCAAAATATTAACTGTTGGCCATCCAAATAAGCAACACATACAAGGACATAGCGCAACCAAATTGATTTGGACCATAACACGTTCTACAAAAATTGCACAACTGTAAAACAGGACCCATGAGACGTGAGATAGATTATGAAATCAGTATTGAGTGTTGCCGATATTGTTGACCATAATCGCTGGTACACACATCGGCATTGAATAAATAGCACTCTGTATCTGTTCAGGCTGCTTCCAGATACACCCAAAGCTAATCAGGTGTAGCAGTTGACGGTGTACCCTGGCAGAGTCGTTCCGCAGTCATCAACCTGATATTTTCGGTTACTGGGAGAACGGGTAGGCTAAAATAGGTGAGCAATCCAATGGGCGATTATCAGCAAACTTGGTCGACTATTAGCCTGTTGCGATGTAGCCGTCCGCAAACTCAAAAGGGGTGGTAGGACAAGAAGTTGCGACACGTAAGAAATTTCACACTGGCTGGACAGTGGTCTCCGATGCGTCGCGGATAGGGAGGGGAGGGGTAAAGTGCGTGAGTGGAATTCAAACCTGAGCATCAGTTTGGCGATGCGTAAGACAATAGTTCAACCACGGAGCCTCCAGACATGTCAAAAAGAACACATAGTATATCTATAATCCAAGGTACGCTTGCAACATGCAAATGACAATTTCTGTGGGGAATACTGTTTAACCTGCGTACAAGAAGGAAGTAATAGCACGGGTCACTAAGATCGTAGTGTTAGTAGTGTAAGTTGAGTATTTGGATGGGACGGGTTTGGTTGTCTCAATAGCCTGATTGGCTGAGGCGATCGCTTGCCCGAAGCGGGAAATCTGGGTTCGAATCCCGGACCTGCTCAAATTTTCATCTCCGGAACTGAATGTATTTCAGTGCCCTGCAGCATTCGAGATATAAAGATATATATAATTCGAAAACTATAGATATCTCAAGGAAACCAAAGGAAGAATAACACTGTGATAAGATGTCTTCCAAGATAGGAAGGACCTCCTACTGAACGGACACATTAGCAGCCACAGTAAAAATGTTTGGTAAAGTCTTTTGTGTTGAGTGTTCTTACATACGAATGCAAACTTGGACCTTAGCAAAGCAGGAGAAAATAAGCCTGGAAGTTGCTGAAATGTGATTCGGTAGAAGAATTATTAAAACTAGTTGAAGTGAAAGAAAAACGAATCAAGTGATACTACGAGATAAGATACAGGACAACGCCAGACAAAACACATCAAACACATAATCCGGACTCGATACACTTCTACCACACATTTTCGAAAGCAATATCTCAGCGAAAAAAACGAATCGACGACTAAGATTATCATATAAAATATGGGGAGTGGAGTGGGATGTTTCTCATACACCGAGATGAAGAGGATCGCTGAAGAGAGGAAGAAATACCCGTAGACACACTGTTTATCTTTGTGAAAGAAAATGAAAAATGTTCTAATGTATACCAAGGTTGAGACTACCGTTTCGACTCTTTAACAATCCCTCTTCAAGTCATACAAAGTTTCAGGCAATATTTTATGGTCTGAGGCTGGCTCGTTAAGGAACTTGATACTAGTTATCACAAAAAATTACGATCTTGGTTTTGAGGATTCCAGTCTTTGTATGCTGTTGCTGTTGTCTTCACTCAAAAGACTGGTTTGATGCAGCTCTCCACGATACCCTATCCTGTACGAGCCTCTTCATCTCTGAATAAGAATGAAACTACTTCCTTTGAACCTGCTTACTATATTTCGGTTTCCTCTGCAAATTTAACTCATATACCGAGCTAAACTGGCGAAACTTTGATGTCCAGGAATGTGTCCCACCATTTTAGTCATGTTAAAGCAGAGATTCCCCCCCCCCCCACCAAGTATGTTCAGGACCTCATCATACGTTACGTGATCTACCCACCTCATCTTCGGCCTTAGTCTGTTGGACCACATATCAGAAGCTTCTAGCAGCTGTCTCTCTGAACTCCTTTACGTCAAAGTTTAATTCCAGTACAATGCTACACTCCAGGCAAATTCTTCTAGAAAAAAATTAATATTGAACGTCAACTCATTTATCTTCTTCAGAAATACTTTTCTTCCCAAAGCCATTGTGCATTAAATTTTATTTCGGCCATTAGAAATTATTTTGCTTTACAAATAAAGAATTCATCTACTAATTTTGTTGACTCTTTACCTAATATAATTCCTTTAATTTTGTCTACACTATATCACAGAGTTAATGTTCATCTTACATCCCCTTTTCAAGACATTTTCCATCCTCTTTTACTGTTCTTCCAGGTCCTTTGTTGTGTCTTATAAATTTCGACGTCAGAGTTTTTATTTCTCCTCCCTAAACGTTAATACCTTCTCGAAATTTTTCTTTACTTTCCCTGACAGCTTTCTGAATGTACACGTGGAATAATATCGAGGAAAGGCTGAATCCGTCTTTATTCCGATCCCACACACTACATTGTCCCATGTCCTTCTGCTCTTGTAAGCGATGTCTTGTTACTGTAGAAGTTGAAGACAACTTTTCGTTCCTTAGATTCCACCCCTGCTACCTTCATAATTTCAAAGGGTGTAATTCAGTGAACATTGTCAAAAGCTTCTACAAAAGCTAGAGATATAAGTTTGCCTTTCCTTAATTTATTTTTGAAGATCAGTCGTTATGTGAGGTTTGCCTTGAATTTTCCTTTATTTCTTCTAAATCTACGAGATCGGATTCTACTAGGCTTTCCATTATTCTGTAAATAATGTGTGTAAGTAACTACGTCTAATTAAACTGATAGTTATGTAATTTTCACACTTTTCTGCCCTTGCTTTCTTTCTAATTGCATCTATTATAGTCTTCTTGAAGTCGGTATTTCCTCTGTCTCATACATTTTGTACACAAGGTCTACATCTACGTACCATACATACTCCGTAATCCACCGTGAGGTGCGTGGCGAAGGGTACACTGTAACACTACTAGGCACTTCTCTTTCTATTCCACTCCAAAGTAGAACGAGGAAGAAAAGAATGGCTATATGCCTCCGTAGGAGCCCTAATCTCTCTTATCTTGACTTTGTGATCACTACGCAAATTGTAAGTAAGCGACAGGAAGATCGTACTACACTCAGCTTCAAATTCCGGCCCTCTAAATTTCCTCAAAAGAAATTCAGGAAAAGAACGTTGTCTTTCCACCAGCGATGCCTACCAGAGTTACCTGAGCACATCCGTGACATTCGCGCATTGGTCGAACCTACCAGTAACAATCTTCTATGTCTTCAAATAAAATGTTTGTAATTCTATCGGACCAAACTGCGTGGTCATCAGTCCATAGCTTACAAACTACTTAAACCTAGGTAAACTAACCTAAGGATAAACACACACACCCATGCCCCAGGGAGGAATCGAACCTCCACGGCGAGCAACCGCGCGCTCCGCAGCGAGACGCTTTAGACCGCTCGGCTACTTCTATGTCTTCCTTTAACCTGATACGCTGCAGGTCCCAAGCACCAGCAATATGACGTGGTCGTACAAGCGTTTAATGCGCTGTCTCTTTTACAGATGAAGGACATCTTCTCAAAATTCTCCCAATAGCCCGAAGTCGGCTGTCAGCCTTACTCACAACTGCCCTTACATGTTCCTTCCATTTCATGTCGCTTTGCAAAGTTACGCCTAGATATTTGAACGACGCGACTGAATCAAGATTTTTCGGTTCATTTGAACAGTTTGTTCATGAGTGGCACTCCCAACGATGTCAGCAGTTCAGAGGGAATATCATTTATTCCAGAGGTCTTGTTTCAACTGAAATCTTTCAGTGGTCTGTCTTATTATAGCAGTGTCGTATCTCCCATATCATTTTCATCTACTTCCTTTTCCATTTCTACATTTCTGCCTTCATTTTCCTTGTGCAGGCCTTCTACGTGGTACAGTCAATATCTTCTAAGACTGACCACGTGACGGCCCTGTGGTGCACTATACCGTGTAGGTGGAGCTGTGGTCCCTGCTAGTTACAGTTGAGTGATGCACTGGAAGCAGACGAACGGTCGTTGTGTGACGGTGAGTTGAATGTGCAGTCGGACCTTGACATGTCATAATTTGAGCAATGGGGAAGCATCAGATTCTGCCAGAAATTAAAACCGCTGCTTAAATGGGTGAAATGATGAATCATGTGTAACGTTAGGACGCAATGAGTCCCAGTGTTGTGTTTAGGTGATACCGAGGTTTTTATGCAAGGATGGGACACTTTGTAAGATGACGTGAGTGCTTGTCAGCCAGGAATACTTCCAACAGAACACAAGCTCCACCAAGTTGCAACCCTGGTGGAAGCTACCCGCTGCTAATCTGTAGGAGTAGCAGCAGTAGGGATCAGCCATGGTACTTAACAAAAAATTCTGACGGACGGCCTATTGTTTCTCAACACAGGCTGCCGCGATCCTGCCTCAAGATCATATCATGACGTTTTGGTGTTATCGCATTTGTGTAGACGATAATCCGACGTTTCTATACCGGATAATAACTGGCGACGAAGCATGTTTCCTTTAAGATGAGCATCTCAAACAACAATCAGCTACCGGTAATGGGACAGTGAGTGCAACGTGCAGAGAGTTGTGAATGTGTATCCTCCATGTTACTTCAGACTTAAACTGGAAATAACACGTAGATAATGTTATGGGAAAGGCGAACCAGAGACTGCGTTTTATTGGCAGAACCCTTTCAACAGAAATACAAAAGAAACTGCATACACTACGCTTGTCAGTCCATTTTTTGAGTATTGCTGCCCAGTGTGGGATCCTTATCAGGTGGGTTTGACGGAGAACATCGAAATAGTCCAAAGAAGGGCAGCTCGTTTCGTATAAGTAGAAATGATCATCAGAATAAAATACGAGAAATCAGAGCTCGAACGTAGAGATTCAGGTGTTCTTTCTTCCCGCGCGCTATTCGAGAATGGAGATGAATAGTATAACGGTGGTTCGATGAACCCTCTGCCAGGCACTTAAATGTGATTTGCAGAGTATTCCATGTAGATGTAGATGTATCAAGTTCAAATGTTCAAATGTTTGTAGATCTATCGGACCAAACTACGTGGTCATCAGTCCGTAGCTTACAAACTACTTAAACCTAGATAAACTAACCTAAGGACAACACACACACCCATGCCCAAGGGAGGAGTCGAACCTCCACGGTGAGCAACCGCGCGCTCCGCAGCGAGACGCTTTAGACCGCTCGGCTACTCCACCGCGGCATGTCTCAAGTCTCAGAAGTTATTCACTGTGCCACGTATATAATGCTTGCATGTTGTTGTAAATCACATTTCGACTCTCCAATCGTTGACTTAGCCAACAAACATGGAAGTTCAAGTGAGTGACGAAATATCGCTACAAGTAGCAAGAGTTTCTCTGAGGACAACTGCACTCCTTCGTACCACAGTCTAACATACCAGTCGCGTCAATCACTGGTGTAAAATCTGTTACCGCCTGACATCTAAGACGACACTAGTGCTCCAAGCAGTGAGTTAACTTCATATACTGCGTGATCAAAAAGTTAGTATATATTTGAAAACTTAATAAATCACGGAATAATGTAGATATAGAGGTAAAAACTGACACACATGCTTGGAATGACATGGGGTTTATAAGAACCAAAGGAAACACGAAAAGTTCAAAAAATGTCCGACAGACGGCGCATCATCTGATCAGAAAGGCAATAATTAGCATAACACATTAAGACAAAGCAAAGATGATTTTCTCTGCAGGAAATGCTCAATATGATCATCATCATTCCTCAACAATAGCTGTAGTCGAGGAATAATGTTGTGAACAGCACTGTAAAGCATGTCCGGAGTTATGGTGAGGTATTGTTGTCTTTCAGCATCCCTAGAGATGTCGATCAATCACGATACACTTGCGACTTCAGGTAAACCCAAAGCCAATAATCGCACGGACTGAGGTTTGGGGACCTGGGAGGCCAAGCAAGACAAAAGTGGCGGCTGCGCACAGATCATCACCAAACAACGCGCGCAAGAGATCTTTCACGCGTCTAGGGATACTTTTTTTCTAATAAAGCCCCATGTCATTTCAAGCATGTGTGTCAATTTTTGCCTCTATCTACATTATTCCGTGATTTATTAAGTTTTCAAGTTTATACTGACTTTTTGATCACCCGGTATATCGTGTTAATAACCCTTTTCTACGTAATTCACAAACCACTGTTTTATTTTAGATACAAAGGTTTTAGTGTTAATAACCCTTTTCTACGTAATTCACAAACCACTGTTTTATTTTAGATACAAAGGTTTTAGTCTAATATCAGGCGAAACGAGAAATGCATAAATAAGCAGTAGAGGAACTAAAACAGATGATGAAAGCTAGAACCTCCTCACGCAGAAACATGTGCCTCCGAATATTTTTGCAGCTTTCCCCATTGAAACGGAAGTAATGTAAGCCTAAGAAGCGTATCCTGTAGCTTAAAAGTAAGCGCGTATGACACACAGTTTCATTTCCTTTCGTGTTTTAGTTTTTAGAGTAACTGTTAGCATAACTACGGCCTTTCTTATTGTTCTGTGTCGAACGAGATGCTTCCAGCTAACAGTTTAAATACGCAGAAAACTTAGTTGAACGTTTACGGACTGCCCTCTTTAGGGTTACGTGTATATTTCCGAAATAAAGAAGAATATGACCACCGACACCCAGATTTGATATTCACAGAATATATGACATCAACTGCGATTGGGCAAAGCTGAAATATTACATATAACAAGTGCAGGATCAGAAGTGACGTCTGTTCTTTCGGAACAGACGCCACATGTGTATACCCAGATTTTAGTTTGGTGTAAGTATTTTCTAGAAAATATGGAGTATTTGATTATCTCCAAAATGTTCAAATGTTTGGAAATCTATCGAACCAAACTGCGTGGTCGTCAGTCCGTAGCTTACAAACTACTTACCGGTAAACTAAGGTAAACTAACCTAAGGCAACACACACACACCCATGCCTCAGGATGGACTCGAAACTCCGACGGCGAGAAATCGCGCGCTCCGCAGCGAGGCGCCTTAGACTCCACCACGGCTACTCATCTCCTTACATGGTTGTCATCTTGTTTTCAGAACTTTCAATTTTTTACTAAAATATGAGCTAAGGTTTCAGAGTTTTGTAGCATATTCTTCAGAATGTTCCTTTTTATCTTAGGCCCCTCAAAAGTTTTTTTTTTCAGTATCTTTGGACATCCAGACTGCAGTACATAGTTGTCTGTATGCACTATGAGCCATTTTCTTCTCATAAAAAAGTCAAACAATCACTATTATATATAAATATATGCAATTTTCAGGTGAATCATAACGGAAAAGTTTCAGCAGAATGATTGTTACATACCTCCCAGTGTCCTTAGGAAATTTGAAAAGAGACAAATGATGTATATTTTTCTGGTTGTTGCTACATATTATTGCGCTACAAGCGTTTCCCTTTCCGGAAAGCATCACGAAAACGAATATACGCTACGAGTAACCCGACGTAATACCAGTGAGCTGAAAGATAATCTGGAGCTAGTACTGTGTATTATAAAATCGTGACGCTCGACGCCATATTGCTGTACGTATAGCTGTCACACACTACCTAGTTGTCAGTATTATGTTCTTAAAAAATATTCTGAAATTTCTACTCGTTTTTACTAGTTGCTTTCATAGAAACTAGGTCATATATAACGGGCACTACTTGATTTGAAAATTTGAATACTAGTTACAAAATATTCGAGACATGTAATTAAATACACCTGCAACGAAACAGTAGAAAAAGGCACGATTTATGTAAAACGTACACGTAAGTTATATTTTGATTCAGAACTAGTGTTTCTCCCACATTGCATTTAATGAATACATTACGCTGTTGTAGACAAATAAATAAAGATTACCAACGGCAGATCCGAAGCATATGATACAAGCACGATTTTCCACATAGCGTGCATATTTAGTCTGTGAGCTCGAACGGAAAACAATATTGACAAAAGGCAAATATAAAACTGAACACGAAAAATACCGTCTACAGCAGTACAATTAATTCACTGAACGAAATACGATAGCAACACTAGTGCTGAATAAAAATAAAACTACTAATCTGAACTCTAAATCCTTTCCTTTGACTTCTCTAGAGCCATAAGCAACACCAAGTTGACTATTATGTAATTATTAAAGTAACCAATCGTTCATAACTTATTTTCAAAGGACACAAGGGTCATAAGAACATACGTACGGAGTTGCCAACATAACTATAATAGACCGTCACGATTTTCTCAGATCATAAGCATTATAGTTGTGTACACAGTCTAACATATACAGCCACGACACTCACTTCTGTAAAAGTTGTTACCAACTGACAGTTGCTGCGACACTAGCGCTCCTGGCGGTGGGCAAGCCGCCGAAGAAGTGATGTTGGTTTGTAATCGCTTTTGAACGTAATTAACGAAATACTTACTATAATTTTTGCGTTACAAGCATTATTAGAATATCGAGAGACAAACATAATACGAAAATTAATATAAAAACAGCCTAATTTAAATGATTCAATGGTATACAAAACAACTCCGTCATGAACAAATACTTAGGAATATGTGTGTATTTGGAACTTATTCTGCTGAAAGTAAGTTGCATATAAACATAATGGTATAATAGATTTCTATTATGGGCTGTTCTTACTATGACAGCCAGTTTTTGACGTGTATCGAATCGGTATGGAGTCTAATGATTCTCACATTTTTCACACGTCACTTTTCTTTCTTATACGTGCATATTCTTTTAAGTGTAATTAGTTTAGCTTTAAAAAAAACTTATGTTTTGATTATTCTTGCCGTTTGTGGTTCAAATGTAGCAACAATTGTGGAATTGGGTTCTTCTTTGTTGGAAAACAGTTTGGTTGCTTTTATCGTTTTATTGCCACGTCTGTGACGTTTTTCCTTCAGCTACAGCTGTGATGGTTGATTTGGTACGTTAAATGCCGTATTTATTGCATTTTATATACATTTCCTATGTTCCACCATCACCGATTTTACTGTAATTGTAATGAAGAAGACTTAACGTTCCTGTGTAGAAACTGACTTCTCTCTGCTAAAAGGCATGTCTCCTTGTCTCCTCTTATTTTTATTTGAAAATGAAATTATTCATTTAAAGCCTGTGTGTTACAGGACAATTGTAAATTAACTGTACTGTAATGTACCGTTTCGTACCATGTTAGGGATCTTACGAAACCTAAGAAAGACAAATGGGAAGCTATTTTTAAATTATTTCCTATTTATAAGGCACTACATACGTTCCCTAATGTAAAAAGTATGCTGAAATCAATTTAAATAATACTATTTGCACTCATCATCTATCGTATTCAGAAACGTCAACACTTCAACGATGACGAGCTGAAAGAACATGCAAACGTAGGCTTCCGCGGCAGTTGTCACTATCAATAAAATTCTTCCGGGTATGAGACCGCGTCGCCATTTTGTAAACTCCACCGACGTTTCGGCCACTGTTGCAGGCGGCCTTCATCAGCGTCTGTGACAGACACAGACCCTGATGAAGGCCGCCTGCAATAGAGTTGTGGCGATTCGTCAATGAGTCGTTCATTTGAACGAATACAAATAAAGAATCGTAAGAATCGAATCGTGATTCGGACGAATCGTCGTTCAAAAGAATCGTGTGTCTCGTGACGATTCCAAGATCCAACGATTCACGATTCGAAGGCGACTGCCGAATCGAGCCGATTGCCGGAGAGAAGAGGGGGGACGAATCGTCGTTCAAAAGAATCGCCTGTCTCGTGACGATTCCAAAATCCAACGGTTCATGATTCGAAAGCAAGTGGCGAATCGTGCCGAATAATTACGAAGGCCAGATAGCGTGTGAACAAAGGAAGGACAGAAAGTAGATCGTGAGCTGTTAATTATTAGCCTATTCACGAATTACAAATGACAGAAACAAAACGCAGCGAAATACACAGCTGCCAATACATACGAAAAAAGGTCTTTTATACAGTTTACATATTATGTATTTAAAGAGCAATCTTTACACATTTATATTTCGCGTATCCCGGAAATGGCTGTAACGATTTGGATTATATTTTGTGTTTAGAGAGGTTAAGCTTTTCGAGTTCATCTACGTAGTTGTAGTTTTTGTAAAAACTCAGTTTTACAAAAATATTCTTTTTATATAAAAACGCGATTTTAAATGTTTTTAAAGCCAACTCAAAAATCTTTTTTACCATTTTGGTTTTTACGTTATCAGCTTTCCTGAAAGAAATCTGTGTTACAAAAAAGAAACATTTTAATAAACGCGAATTTCTTGTATCTCGTAAGAAATTTAACATTTAGAGACGGATTTTTATTTTTAATGTTTATTTATATAGACGTGGTTCATTAAATTAACTGATTTTACATAACAAGTATTTCATAATGATTATATGTGTGTTAATTACCGTAGATTTAATTAAATTTATAATTAAATGGCCGAAGTATTCAAACAGAACGAAAAAAATATAAGGTTACAGCAGGTTTCGAAATAAGTGACCTACGTTCACTAAACCTACAACACTACTAAATGAGCTATGATGACAGCAGAAATAGTTGGCAGTGTAATATGTATTTATAACCGCACGCAAAACTCCAAGACTATTTTCTCGAGAATTCTTGAGAGCTGAATCGAATGGCTTTGCCTCATTATTATTTTAAGTCTGAACTTTATGCACTATAAATATTAAAAAATCCGATACCATTTTGTAAGAATCGTGCCGTCTCAGACCAGAAAGAATCGTGAACGAATCGTAGGAGCATATGCAAGAGGTTAGATTCCAACATCCATGACAGACATGTATTGCCATCTATGAGCAAGATGTAGAAGTAAGAATCGCGCCAATGCAGACTAAAGAATCGTGAAAGAATCGTGAACGAATCGTAGGAATCGATTCACAATGTGCGATTGAATCGCAAGAATCGATTCCTAAAAAAGAATCGTGTTGCCCAACTCTAGCCTGCAACAGTGGCCGAAACGTCGGTGGAATTTATAAAATGACGACGCGGTTTCATACCCAGAAGAATTTTATTGATACTGAAAGAACATGTTTGCCACATAGTTGAATACACAGGCGGCAACCTTCTATGAAGAAGGCACACAAAATCTTGTGCCACGCTGTGACAAGTGCCTACAAAATTTCGGAAGTTGTGTAGAAAAGTAGTTGAACACTTGTAGAATTTTATACAATAAATATTTTTTATGTACCTGTACACGTTTGGTTTATATAACCAATCGGAACGTACTTTGTGGATACGCCTCGTATTATCATATTATTTTATTAGCGTTTAACGATTTTGTGAATAAATTCACCTAACAGTTCCCAGTAAGAGAAATCCGTTTTGTTTTCATATGACAAGATACTTGTAGGCGAAAACAAACAAATGAAACTATCAAAAAACGTAAACACAGATGAAGTGGAGCCCAGCCCATTACAACTCAGACAGTTCGCGAATCTGGCAGCTTGAGCGCACCAGAAATATTTTTCCGGGTAGAATCTGGTAGCTTGCGGTTACTGCTTAAACAGCAAACAGCTGCTCGGCAAGTAGCCAGAAGCGTGCGAAGGCGCTGCTTGAACTCAATTTCTGCTCTGCTCATGCGCGAGTACATCGCTGGCAGCTGCTTAAACGAACCTTATATGTTAGAGTGTGGTTGTGTATCCAGTGATAATAATTGAGATCGATGCGTAAAACGCACTAAATGCCGCCAACTCAGTAGTGTCCCCTGCAGGCCGCTTGGTGCGCTGCTGTCGCGGTGGGTAACAAAATTTCGCTCGAGTGTCGTCGTGACTGGTATGTTAGACGTTGGTGGTACCCTGTACACAGCACAGCGCCGGCCGGCCGGAGGCGTGGGCCCGCGTGGAGCGGCGTTCCCGGTACGGCACACGAGGCACGTCCGGCCGGTCCTCCCGTTAGCCAGTCTCTCGGACTGGCGACCTTGACAGGAGCTGGCGCCAGTGACTCCCGCCTGGCCTGAGGTTCACCGCCGGCTCCGCTCCTCGCCGCTCGCAGCCGGCTAGTTCGCGAACGTGCCTGCAGATGGCAGCCGCGCTCCCACCCCCCCCCCCCCCCCCTCAGCCACGCGAGCAACGCGGTCAGTGGCTGGCTGGCTCGCTGACTGGGCCAGTCCGGCGCCTATTTTTAGCTCTAGTCTCAGGGGCCTGGCTCGCGCGGCGTTGCCACCTCGGCCGCGCAGCCTAAATATAAACATAAACAGTGCGCGCGCACCTGGCGGCGACGCCGCCTCCGCCGGCCAGGTGGGGCAGCGGCCGCCGCCCGCGGGCGTCGCGACGCCGGCGCCGAAGCCCCAGAGGCGCGGCGCGTGTGCGCATGCGCGAAGTGCGGCAGCGGGGCGAGCAGCTGCAGCAGCCGCCGAGCCGTCTGCGGCGCCGGGGTCCGCCGTTCGAGGCCGGGCGGGGGGCGGGAGGGGCAACGAACGGGTGCGCGACGCGCCGCCAAGCCGCGCCGTCCGCATTCCGGCGCTTATCTGAGCAGACCGGTTCCCGCGCAGCCGGCACCTCGCTCCCATTATGCACACCGCGCTTACGCCCCAATCTGCTGCTGGGTGCCTCCGACAGATCGAGATTACCATCGAGAACGATGTTCAAAATGAGTTATATCGAACAGAATCTCCGACTCCAATAATATCGATTCAAAAATCTAATAACGTCCTGAAACACTAAATAATTAAAAGTGTGAAGTAATTAGCGAACATCGAGTTGTAGTAGCGAGACTGAATGTCGAAATTCCCAAATGCGCCAAAAATAAACGAAAAATATATCCATTCAAAACAAAATTCAAATGTTTGTAGGGGCTTATTTGACTTTAACTACGGGGTCATCGGTCCCTAAACTTACAAACTACTTACGAACTAGCTAATACTAACGACGGCACAAATATCCATGCGCCCGCCGCGGTGGCCGAGGGGACTGAGGCGCTCCAGTCACGGTCTGCATGGCCACTACGGTCGGGGATTCGAATCCCCCCCTCGGGCATGGATATTTGTACCGTCCTTGGTGTAAGGTGGTTGATAAGTAGTTTGTAAGTTTAGGGACTGACGACCCCGTAGTTAAGTCCCATACGCTTAACAAACATTTGGACATTTTGAACATAAGGATCGTAAACAAACATAGTGGATTTATAGTTAGCATTTGAACGCTGTGGATGAGACGGAAAATAGGATTTTAAACGGTACTAACATGACTCCAAGCATCTGAGACAAGCGTAAAATCAATGGAATGATTCAAGATGCGCAGAAGGGACGTTTCTTAAGAAGGGCAGGTTTAGTCTTAGCTAGTTCATAAGTAGTTTGTAAGCCTCTTTGTCATAGTTAGATCAGAGCATAATAGAAATTAATATTTCTCTTATGTTTATATTCTACTTGCTTTCAACGCAATAACCAGCAAATATACACATATTCGTAAGTATTGGTTCATGACGAAGTTCTTCGTTATACCACTGAATATCTGTATATGTGTTCATAAACCATTCATCCGATTCCAATGAAACTTCGGTGAACTCTTCGCCGTATGCCTACGAAGGTTTCTGACCCAAAAACAAAAGAGCACGACAAATAACTCAAGATATATGACGTCATAAAAATGAGGGATACACCGCGTAAGAATACCCAGATTTATGCATCAGTTATTGGCAAATGGGAGTAATTAGGGACCTGCAACAAAGTTTACATGTAATTTCGGAAGTTTATAAAGCGTTTTGTAACTGATCTCTCCGCCCCAAATTGATGAAACGAAGTCTGCCTCTCACAACAGCTTCGTTGTAGATGCCGTAAAACTGTCGCATCAGGCATGGCCTTGTATCAAATAAAGTTAGCATTACAGATTTGCATGTTACTATTTGTTTTTGTCTGCAAGTCTCCCTTAATTCTCTTGCATCCATAATTAAGCAGTCTATTTTCTTAATCCCTATCTATATAAAAGCGAAAGGACACGCACTCACTCACTGACTAAACATGAAATCTAGAAAACTACTTCACCTATGAAGCAGGAATGTAGTTTACAATTATAAAACGTCAGCTAAGAGAGGATTTTGCGATAGGTGCACGGCAGAGCATATTTCTCCTATAGACTCATGAAATCTACAGTTTCATTCCGATCTTCACGAAATTTCGCAGGCTTGACCTTCAAAACAAGAGGAAGGTCACCGTCTACCTTAAGTTTCATACGGTACATGTGGCAGGGTATTTTGCTACATAAAAATGGATCCCTAAATACCTTGGTCAGGCCATAACTTGAGAACGGCTCGACTGACGTCACAGATCCTTTCTTTTTTTTCTTTTTCTTTTTTTCCGAATAAGGGTTGTATGAAAGAAAACTGGAATATTTGAGAACAACGAAGTGCTTTTTTCAATCTGACCCTGCGTTTCTATTGCATAGAAATCTATATTTTTGTTCCTATATTGATGACATTTTGCACACTCTACCTTAAAAACAAGAGGGATTTCGTTGGGTGAATGGTGGAGGGTACTTAACATTCGGAATTTTACAAAATGCATAGTTTTGCTCAAATCTTTATGAAGTTTTGCACACATGACCTTTAAACCAAAAGGAAGAACACTTGGTACATAAATGTTTGTATGGTACATGGCAGAGGGTATCTTGCAGAAAACTTTTCCGAGAGAGGAAAATGTGAAAGGAACAGAGAGATGGTAGAGAAAGAGTCGGCAGGGGGGGGGGGGGGTAGGGAATGTCGACTACGAGGACGCTGGATAAATAAACATCCGGGCAACGGCTGGTTTACAGCTAGTATTAAATAAAATACTGGTGACCTCTCAACGGTTTGCGTTAGGAAGTCCAAACTGCACGGTTGGCCACGAGGCATGGGAGGAATTAGCTTGCGCATGTGGATACATGGTTTGGTCTGACGAGAAAGGCCACTTTCATTTGAATGGGATGGTCAATAAGCAAAATTGGCACATTTGGGGTCGGAGGATCCACATTTCGCAATCTTGAAGTCTCTTCACCCTCAACGGGCGACTCTGTGGTGTACAGTGTCCAATCACCGAATAATAGGAGCGATATTCCTTCATGGCACGATGACTACCGAACGGTACGTGAAGATGGTGGAAGATGATTTCATCCCCATTATCGAAAGGGAGCCTGATTTCAACAAGATGTGGTTCAGGCAAGGCGGTGCTTGATTCCATGGACAGAGAACACTACAAAATTACTGTGCTATAAGTTGCGTTTTTCAGTAGTACCGGAAGCGTGTCCGGATGGGCGTGAGAAGTGGCAAACACAGGTTCGAGTCCCCGTCTTGAAGAAATTTTTAACTGTCGCTTTTGATTGCAACGCTCTGAACACACAAATAGGATAGAAACTTGAATTTCACTATTAAAAAGGGACACAACCTTTACGTTTCTATTGCCCATCACGAAATTCTAACATCCATTTAGTATATTTGAAAGTCACATCAAAGGCCAGCACTATTAGTCACAAGTATTCTCAGCCTCAGTTGAGCGCCAAGAAGATGAAAAAACTGAACTTAGGCACTCAAAGACACAAAATATCCCGTGACAACCAGCCTTTAAAGTTTCAAGAACCGGGATAGCTGATAACTTAGGAATCCCCTTAACTCCCTACGTATCATTTCAGTGGCATCACGGTCGTACTAATTCCAAAGTGTGCAAAATCATTCACAAATGGAAAAGGAAGAAGCCGCAACAGCTTTACAATGATTTGCTTAATATGAAGTTAGATGAGAAAATTTGCGAGTACAGCAAATGCATCAAAAATAAAAGTGGAAGAGCAAAGATTTTTATTTTTTATCCATTCAACCGATAACAATTTTACTTTCTTGCACTGCTGTATTGATTCTGATTCTGCACCGGAACTCTAAATTGCTTGCTTTTGCTAATTCTATTGTCATAGTGTGTGTTTTATTTTCACTTCTCTTATCCTATTGCTTTTTAATTTTGACAGATGTTGTCATTCATCCACCATAAATATCATTCTTCACTGTTTTTGTACATTTTCTGTACTTTGGTAACTGTTACCACTGCTTCTATATTTTGTATTTGATACTTACGGTCCTAAAATTTCCCTCACAAATATTCTATTTTATTCTAATTTATTTTACATATAATTCAGTGCTGGGTACCCACTTGCCTAAAGATATTTTGATTTCACTAATGCATTATGTTCAGTAATACTTTATGAACAGTTTTTATGGTAAACATTTCGATTTTCCACGGCCACTTTGTAGTATGTCCTCTCTAGGGACGAATATTTCTAATTTTTCTTGTCTGACCAACGTCGGTTCGTAAGAAAGATAATGTACATGTTGCAACAACAATGAAAATTACATAGGTTCCAGTAGCAATCTTCAGCGATCAGGAGAGTGTAAGTCATCCTTAGAATTTTCTACTGTAAGTAGAAATGTTGGAAATGGGTATTGTGAAAGAAAGGTCGTGAATAGAAATTTTACCGGTCAAAATGAGCTAAGGGTTTTCTTTCTTTTTTTCCGTCTCTTCTTTCTTATAACAGTCGGATAGGAGAAAGACAGGGAATTGGTAACATTTCCTTGACCGTATGAAAGTCAGATACACCATTATTTCAAATCATGAAAGCAACTTTCCTGAACCAATTACTAAACGTTGGAACTTAAATGTCCCGACGTCTAGTTGTTACTATTGATGAAACAGATTTAGAGATTTTGAGCCGGGGTTATATCATGCTCTACGTTTGTGGCATGACAAATCTCTCGGATGGAGAAATAATATTTGCGAAAGAGATTCATGTTCCATGTAAAAAGTAATAAAGAACAACCATAGTTGATCGAGGTTGAACTATTCATCCTTTTGGCAACCCGAATTTCCTCAGGTAACGTACAAATACAGAGATTCTAAGAAGTGGTTGCTGTAGCTATCTAAATGTTACTCAATGTTTAAGGTCTGAAAGATGAAACTGTCAAAACAGTTTTCTTGAAAGTAAATGAAACTCTGAGATAAGCGATTTCTATGAAATTTAAATGATTATTACTTTCTAAAATAGATTGTTGAGGAAATGGCAAGAATTGTTTGTCGTTGCAGGCAATTAATTATATAATAGTCACTGTTGTTGCTTCTATTCATTGATATTAGAAAAATAAAAAAAAATAATATTTTGGTTCTGTGCTCATGCTGTTATAGAAATCTGCCATTGATGAGAAATACTTCTGTTACTTGGAAGACCTTCATTCAGTACTAGACATTTCATTAGAACTAAGCTTAAAATCAGACTTGTTAACATCCCATCATTATTTCTTAATGTTCCGGAGTTCTCACATATGTCTACACTTCGTATTGCATACAATCTCCTACAAAAAGTTTTTGTAAATTGGTATGTTTCCCATTATAATAAGAGAAATTGGACGCAACAATCTCCGTTCTTTACATAGCGGCACATAGTACTGTAACAGTTCGTGGAAAAGGTGTGTCGATTTTCTCTGGAGAAAGTTCGTCTTCTAACCGGGCGTTGAAGTCACCACTGGTTTTAACGCACGCGGAGGCAACAGTTTACTGACAACAACGAACTACTCCTGTTCTTTATTCGGAATTAGCTGTAATCAATAGTTTACTCTTTTTAAACATTAACTAAATGTGTAAAATTTGTGACAAACGTTACGTCGAGAAACTGAAGAAATAAAGACACACCCAATTTTATTTAGTTAAATTTGAAGACTCAATTAATAGTTTCTTCGTGGATTTTGAACAAAAATGTCCAAATAATAGTAAGGTTTCGACATCCGAGTATACTATTAAATAAAAATTTTCTCGTAGTCCTCAACCGGTATGATCTTGGTTCCAACACCGGCCATACTGATTTAGCTCGTCAAAGAATTTGGTAGTCATTAGGCCTTTCAAATGATATTACGGGCTGGTGGAGTTATGTGCCGAGAAGGATATTACACTAAATCCGGGCCACTGAAACTTTGCACTTGACGTTTACGAATAACATGTGAAGAGCAAGAAGCGCGAGGCGCTAGTCGCTAGGAACGATCCAATCACAGCGCGGTAAACACTTCCGGTGGTCACCTGCCGTGACGTCAAAGTTCCCGCATTGCCGGCTTTGATCAGTGCTACCGTAAACAACGTTTGTATCGTGTCTACCGCGTATTAACATTGTGTGTGCTTTTTTCGCTGCGATCTGTTTTACTGTGAATGGTTTAACTTGACTTTTCGAGTTCAAGTAATTGGATAATGTCACCGAATAGACGTTTATCTAGTGACGTTCTCTCAGTTCTCGATTACGTATGAATAAAAATTTCGAAGCATATGCTCTGAGCAGGAAGTTCATTCTCGGTTCAAACGATCGGAAAGAAGTTACGTTGTAGTGGCTACAAGAATGAAATATTGCTGCAGATATGTCAGTGTCAAAACTTTTATATTCGCTTGTGATACAAAATAAGCCTATTACACTCACATATGTAGTAGACGATATCGAGAAGGATCACTGACATTTTTAATCCTACAGAATTAGTATGGAGTGACGTGAAGAATTACATAAGGAACAATAATAAGTCCTTCACAATAACAGAGATGGAAATGCTGTTGCGTGAAGCTGTTGCCATAAACTGATTCGGGCAGCGCAGACAATGGAAGGGATCATCAGTGATCATGAACAGTTAATGATTTGTCTTGGTGATGAAGATGATTTTGGCTGTGATGACAACAGTAAAGATAGGTAGCTGTATGTAATTGTACCATTGTCGCCGTAAATTGGTGAGTGAAAAGTATTCTGAATATAAAACGTAGAGCGAGAAGTTACTATCTTGATTGTTGTTTATTTCGTATCTGTGTTGATAAGAAGCCTATTCTCTATATTTCGTTGCTCCGTTATTGAAAGGTTGTGCGTTGCTGTGCTCTTGTATACATTACAATGCCGTTAATTAATTGCTGCTTTGTGGTAGCAGCTCAAGAACGAACTATTAAATGCACTTTTATTGCTCAATAGCTTACATTTACGAGATGTAACTAAAACCATTTCATCTGTTGTGTGTATAATGGCTAGCGTTGCAACGTTGGGGTCAAATCAAGTCTCCGATACCGCTTTGACCAATGACGTCATGTTTTACGTCATTCCGCCCCGCGCGTGGTTTCAATACTGGTACACACTGTTTACGTGTCTGATATTTTTGAAGACACCCTAACTTTCACTTTAAAAAAGTTATATGTAGCGTAGCCCTAAGAAGGTTAGGTATAGGTTAAACAAGATTTTTTTTAGTACGTGAGGGCGGGTAGCGCCCAAATCTCCGGTTCAGAAACACTCAATCGATTTACAGTTGTATGTTCGGCATACATATATTATTTCAGGCCGTACAACTTCAAAACTACCTAATTATTAAATGTATTTTGAAGACGTGGTATCATGAAGTAGATTTGAACTATTTAGGTGAAATCTAACTACCGATGCCATGTTGTGGTAAACAGGTGTTCGTAGTAGCTCTCGTTAAGTATGACGTCATATGTGACGTCATTGGTCAAAGCGGTATCGGAGACAAGTGTTTATCCCAACGTTGCTATAGCACTGTAGCCAACTTAACTCGCCGTAATGCGAAACGTCTAGTGCAATGTTTCGGCGGCCCAGCTATAGTCTGCGTGTTACTAGGTGATAAGGTGGGAGTTTGGGAAGGTGAAGAATACGAAACCGTTATTGTTTTCCAATCAGCCTTGCAAGCACTCTTATTCCTGGGGTCGACCATGAGCAAAAGCTAACAGTTTTCTTCGTGTGCAATCGTAGGCTTCCGCGGCTGTTGTCACTATCAATAAAATTATTCCAGGTATGAGACCGCGTCGTCATTTTATAAACTCTACCGACGTTTCGGCCACTGTTTCCAGGCGGCTTTCATCAGGGTCTGTGTCTGACTGCTAAATATACGATAGCTTGGGGTTTATATAGCAGCGGATGAGGGAGAGGAAGGGGGACGTTGGTTTTCCTTTATTGGTGGTTATATTATTGCGCGCCATTGGTGGAAAGCGGCAATGATGAAATATGAAAAACAAGCCTTTAAAATACCAATCATCACTGCCGCTTTCCACCAATGGCGTGCAATAATATAACACCAATAAAGGAAACCAACGTCCCCCTCCCTCTCCCTCATCCGCTGCTATATAAACCCCAAGCTACCGTATATTCAGCAGTCAGACAAAGACCCTGATGAAGGCCGCCTGTAACAGTGGCCGAAACGTCGGTAGAGTTTATAAAATGACGACGCGGTCTCATACCCGGAAGAATTTTATTGATAGTTCTTATCTGTTCCGTCTGCTTGTCGCTCGCAGTCGTACCTAAGTAATTAATTCAAATTGGGATGTTATCATTTTAGTCATTAATGAATGAGGATTTGATTTACTGGCATCTTCGTAAATCCTGCTAACTATTAATTCCTACAGGAGAAGATTTTTTTTTTTTTTTACATTGTGTAATTAGTCACGCTTGTATACAGGTGTTACAAAAAAGTACGGCCAAACTTTCAGGAAACATTCGTCACGCACAAAGAAAGAAAATATGTTAAGTGGGCATGTGTCCGGAAATGCTTAATTTCCATGTTAGAGCTCATGTTCTATATACGGATGAGGCTTCATTCCAACGTGATCAAATTGTAAATTTTCGCTATCAGCATGTGTGGGCTGACGAGAATCCGCACGCAATTGTGCAATCACGTCATCAGATGTTTGGGCAGGAATGGTTGGTGATGTTTTGATTGGGCCTCATGTTCTTCCACCTTCCAGCGCGTTATCATTATTTCATACGGGATACTCTACCTGTGCTGCTAGAACATGTGCCTTTACGAGTACGACACAACATGTGGTTCACGCGCGATGGAGCTCCTGAACATTTCAGTCGACTTGTTCGTACGCTTCTCAACAACAGATCCGGTGACCGATGGATTTTTAGAAGGGGACCAATTACATGGCCTCCACGCTCTCCTGACCTCAACCCTCTTGACTTTCATTCATGGGGGCATTTGAAAGCTCTTGTCTACGAAACCCCGGTACCAAATGTAGATACTCATCGTGCTCATATTGTGGACGGCTGTGATACAATACGCCATTCTCCAGGGCTGCATCAGCGCATCAGGGATTCCATGGCCGGCCGCGGTGGCCGAGGGGACTGAGGCGCTCCAGTCACGGTCTGCACGGCCACTACGGTTGAGGGTACGAATCCCCCCTCGGGCATGGATATTTGTGCCATCCTTAGTCTTAGTTAGTTCATAAGTAGTTTATAAGTTTAGGGACTGATAACCCCGTAGTTAAGTCGCATAAGCTATACAAACATTTGAATTTTGAATTTGGATTCCATGCGACGGAGGGTGGATGCATGTATCCTCGCTAACGGAGGACATTTTGAACATTTCCTGTAACAAAGTGTTTGAAGTCACGCTGGGCTGGTACGTTCTGTTGCTGTGTGTTTCCAATCCACGATTAATGTGATTTGAAGAGAAGTAATAAAATGAGCTCTAACATGGAAATTAAGCGTTTCCGGACATATGTCCACATAACATATTTTCTTTCTTTGTGTGTGAAGAATGTTTCCTGAAAATTTTGCCGTACCTTTTTGTAATACCCTAAATATTCGATAAATGGTGTAGTCTTTTTGTCGAAAAATTGGAGTAGGGGAGCACGTCTGGTGACGTACATGTCCAGTAAAATTAGTAACATTTCTCTGAACAGTTATCTTTAGTAATTTGACCGATAGTCGTTTCTTTGCCGGTCAGGAAACGTAACGTAGTCTTCAGACTGGTTACAATATTCCCTCTTCACGAGAAGCCTAAGCAGTTTACCCTAATAAGGTTAGGGAGACCGTGTAATCTTAAGTTACCGAGGAGAACGGGGCGTCGCACGAGTTTGCCGCGTTATGAGTAACGCCCTCTGGCGCGAGTGCTTTAGTGCTAGGTTACGACTCTGTCTGTACAGAGATCATGTAGCGGGCGGGACACACGTGTATCCGCGGCTATCCGCTTGTTTATAGGGCTGGCGGGCGCGTAAGGCGCCGTTTATATTCCCGTAGCGGCTGAATAGCGAACAGGCGTCGCGCGCAGCCGCTGGAGCCATTCGTACCGGCCCACAGGCGCTGGGTGAATCACGCGACCGCTTCCTATGCGGCTAACGGTCGCTCCCAACACGTCTGCGCCGGGTGCGCTCCCTGAACATTGCTCCATTACTCTGTAGCAGACCGTGCAATAGCTGTTCTGGTATTACTACTGACGTTTGGCGATTTACAACTTGCGTGCTATGTGCTGTCATGAAAACTCGTGTCTGACAAAGTACTCTCCTGGCCATTAAAATTGCTACACCACGAAGATGACGTGCTGCAGACGCGAAATTTAAGCGACAGGAAGAAGATGCAATTATATACTTTTGACGACGTTACAGCGTTCATTTTTAATGAAATAAATCGCAATTTGTGATCGCTTATGGCTTCACTGTATAAGGTTTAGATGTAATACCAATGTGCGGCGAATGAAAATTTGTGCCCGGCACGGATTCGAACCCGGGATCTCCTGCTTACTAGGCAGACGCGTTGACCACTCCGCTACCACCACAGTGACCAACCCGACTGCAGGGGACTCTTCCCTGCACGTCTCCCGCCACACCCAAATCTCCATTCGCCACATGGTCTGTTCTCCCTGATACGAGAATACGGTATTGTGGCTGCAAGCATTACAGAATTAAGAGGCTGTGCTAATAGGAAAGAGACAGTGTGGCGAATGGAGATTTGGGTGTGGCGGGAGACGTGTAGGAAAGAGTCCTCTGCAGTAAGCTTGGTCACTGTGTCCTCGGTGGCGGAGTGGTTAACGCGTCTGCCTTGTAAGCAGGAGATCCCGAGTTCGAATCCTGGCCAGGCAAAAAATTTTCCTTCGCCACACATTGGTATTACATCTAAACCTA
This sequence comes from Locusta migratoria, assembly GCA_026315105.1. NCBI lineage: Eukaryota > Metazoa > Arthropoda > Insecta > Orthoptera > Acrididae > Locusta > Locusta migratoria. The sequence continues at coordinate 942,211,645 of CM048744.1, forward strand.
ATACAGCGAAGCCATAAGCGATCAAAGCATTCACACAATGTTCAATGACGACATCTACAGCGTGCTGACATGAGGAAAGTTAACAACCGATTTCTCATACACAAACAGCAGTTGATCGGCGTTGCATGGTGAAACGTTGTTGTGAGGCCTCGTGTAAGGAGGAGAAATGCGTATCTTCACGTTTCCGACTTTGATAAAGGTCGGATTGTAGCCTATCGCGATTGTGGTTTATCTTATCGCGACATTGCTGCTCGCGTTGGTCGCGATACAATGACTGTTAGCAGAGTATGGAATCGTTGGGTTCAGGAGGGCAATACGGAACGCCGTGCTGAATCCCAAAGACCTCGTATCATTAGCAGTCGAGATGACAGGCATCTTACCCGCATGGCTGTAAGGGATCGTGCAGCCATGTCTGGATCCCTGAGTCAACAAATGGGGACGTTTGCAAGACAACAACCCCCTGCACGAACAGTTCTACGACGTTTGCAGCAGCATGGACTATAAGCTCTGAGACCATGACTGCGGTTACCCTTGACGCTGCATCACAGGCAGGAGCGCCTACGATGGTGTACGCAACGACGAACCTGGGTGCACGAATGGAATAACGTCATTTTTTCGGATGAATCCAGGCTCTGTTTACAGCATCATGATGATCGCACCCGTGTTTGGCGACCTCGCAGTGAACGCACATTGAAAGCGTGTCTTCGTCATTGCCATACTGGCGTATCACCTGGCGTGATGGTACAGGGTGCCATTGGTTACACGTCTCAGTCACCTCTTCTTCGCATAGACGGCACTCTGAACAGTGGCCGTTACATTTCAGATGTGTTACGATCCGTGGCTCTACCCTTCATTAGACCCCTGTGAAACCCTACATTTCAGCAGGATAATGCACGACCGTATGTTGCAGGTCCTGTACGGGCCATTTTGGATACGAAAATGTTCGACTGCTGCCCTGGACAGCACATTCTCCAGATCTCTCACCAACTGAAAACGTCCGGTCAAAGGTGGCCGAGCAACTGGCTCGTCTCAATACGCCACTCATTACTCTTTATGAACTGTGGTATCGTGTCGAAGCTGCATGAGCATCTGTACCTGTACTCGCCATCCAAGCTCTGTTTGACTCAATGCCCAGCCGTATCAAGGCTATTATCACGGCCAGAGGTGGTGGTTCGGCGTACTGATTTCTCAGGATCTATGCACCCAAATTGCGTGAAAATATAATCACGTCAGTTCTACTATAATATAGTTGTCCAATGATACCCGGTTATCATTTGCATTTCTTCTTGGTGTAGCAATTTTAATGGCCACTAGTGTAGTTTGGAACTTGAACGCTGTTAGAAAATCAGGGCTTTCTTTCGTCTAGATAATTTGTTACAAATATATGGAAAACAAAATAGTTTCTTGTTGTAGTCTTCAGTCTGTAGACTGGTTTGATGCACCCTATCCTGTGCAAGTCTGTTCATATGAGAAAACGTTCGGCAACCTACATCCTTTTGAATCTGCTTGCTGTATTCGTCCTTCGTTTACGATTTTTACCCTACACACCTTCTTCTAATGTTAAGTTGGCTATTCCTTCATGTCTCAGCTTGTGTCACAATAACCTATCCCTTCTCTTAGTCAGGATATGCCAGAAACTCCTTTCCTCCCCAATTTGTTGACCACCTCCTTATGAGTTAGATGATCTACCCACCCAATCTTCATCATTCGTCTGTTGCACCACAATGCGAAAACTTCTATCATCTTTTTGTCTTAACGTCTTCATCGTTCATTTTTCACTCCCATAAAATGCTACACTCCAGACAAATGCTTTCAGAAAGGACTTCTTAACATTTAACTTAATTTTGGAAGTCGACAAGTTTTGCTTCTTCAGAAACGGTTTTCTTCCCATACCCATTCTGCATTTTATGTATTCCTTACTTCGCCCATCAGAAGTTATCTTGCTACCTAAAAAACAAAACATCAACTACTTTTATCATCTCGTTACCCAATTTAATTCCTTCAGCATAGCCTGATTTTCTAACACTACATTCCATTTTTTTTCCAAGACACTGTCCATTCCATTTAATTGCTCTTCCAGGTGTTTTGCTGTCTCTGAGATAATTACTATGTCGTCAGCAAACCGCAAGGTTTCTATTCCCTCTCCATAGACTTTAATTTCCTTTTCCAAATTTTTCGTTGCATTCATCACAGTTTTCTCAATATACAGATTGAACGACATTGGGGAAGGACTACAACCCTGTCTTACTCCCTTCCCAACCATTCAAATGATCAAATGATTGTTAAGCTTATGGGACTTAACTACGGGGTCATCAGTCCCTAAACTTACAAACTACTTATGAACTACTTACGAACTAGGACGGCACAAATATCCATGCCCGAGGGGGGATTCGAACCCCCGACCGTAGTGGCCGTGCAGACCGTGACTGGAGCTCCTCAGTCCCCTCGGCCAGCGCGACCTTCCCAACCATTGCGTCCGTTTCATGCCCTTCGATTCTAATTACTGTCTTTTTTCGTATAAATTGAATATGAATCTTCGCTCACTATATTTTATCCTTTCTATCTTCCGAATTGAAAGAGTATATTTCAGTCTATATTCCGAAAAGCTTTCTCCAAATGCTAAAAACGTAAGTTTTGTAAGAGTACACCTGTCGCTGTATCTTACTTAACGTAATGTATATATTGTGTTAAATTTGTTTATTTCATGTATTTTTCATTTGTTGTATGCTACATATATTTCTTATGTAACGTCATTTTCTATATTGAATCATTTAGTGTAAACCTACATGAATGCAAGGACATTCTTATGCTATAAGTTAGCAATGCGCCAGAGAAAATGTTGAACCTGTAGTAAAGACTGTCTTTGGCACAGAAGTAGTAGGTGTGACTGTCGCGCTGCTGAAGCAGTCGCGGTGCGGACTCGCCAAAGTAAACACATAAATGCAGTCGTCGCGGAGCGGACTCGCTATAGTAAACACATAAATGTTTTGTTGATGGTGCAGAGCCATGGTAGGCGCAGTGTGGCGCTAGTTTAAAGCAATCGTAATAAGCCTGAGAGGCGTACTGTTTAATGTATTGAACGAAGTGCGAAATAAGTTTATTGATACTCGATCAGTGTAATCCTTTTCCATGTGTGCAAGAAAAGTAATTGTTTGGTATCAAGTATATTGTCACCGAGTGTGATCGTTGTTGTAGTAAGAGTAGCTATTGTAATCATATCTGTCTTGTTTGGACTTCACGACGAAGACGACGAAAGCAGATGAGTACTTTTGTAACATTTTATTTTGTATGCATGTAAATGTAGTGTCAACCCAATCAGAACTTTGGTTCAATTATACATGACTTATTTTGAAACCAGTCTTAATTTTGTAAGTAGTTGTAGTCACTCCATTATCACCATAATTAGATTATGTTGATTATGCAAGCCTGTACATTGACTAACAAGTTCAATCATTTTCAAAGAAATTACGATCAGTCCTAAAGAAATTGCTAGACGATTTAAAGAATTGCTAAACGTGTTACAACCACAGAGACTAGTAATTAAAGTGCAAGAGAGTTTGTAAGTAAAGTAAATTTGGTTTCATTTACATAGAAAGTAACCAGGCTAACAGTATTCAAAGTATTACGGTAGTTTTAGCAGACTTGACTGAAGTAATTTTTTATGAAATACGTTAAATGCCAAACTCTGCTCAGCCAGTTACACGCGTACGCTACCCAGGCCCTGGAAACAATTAAAAAAAAAAAAGGTTAAGGAAAGTTTTGTACGAAACTTGAATGCTTTAAACAATAATATCAAAATAATTGAGAACTTTGACTGTAGTATTTGTGAAGCTCATTGCACCACGGAGTTTCACTGTATTGAGCTATTATCATTGCAGTCAGAGTTTATCTGCTATTACAATTTTGATTATAACACTAACACGCCATCACCACTACATGAATTCTGACACAATTTATTAGTGAAGTTGTGCTGTTCGTGAATCGTAAGAGGTGCTAGTTGGAGGCTGTAGTCAATGCTAAGTCAGATAGGGCCAAGCTTAATTAATTACCACAGTGATTGTTTCAAGTTAATTAATATTTTTTTTATTCAAAATTTTTAACTTTCACTGCGAAAGTGTTGTTGAGACCCATTAGTTGTGATTTGCTACAACATTCAATAACGAAATTATTATTACTAGAGTATACTATTACGCATTCTAAATTTTGAGATTATTTGACGACATCCAACAGGCAATATTCTTACAGTTTGCCTTTCTTTAGCCTAGCTTCTAAGATAAATCCAAACTGATCTTTTCCAAGGTTGAATTCCTCGAGTTTTTCCATTCGTCTGTAAATAATAGTATGTTTATTAAAACAAGGCGTTTGAAATATCGAATGGTTATAACTAATATTTCACTATTTAACACGTTGTAATAGGGAATTAATTCCTGTACGATTATCAAACTTGACAACACTAATGCCGACAAGACGGGAAATAGAAATTATGCAGAATTAATTCCAGAATGATATTTTCACTCTTCAGCGGAGTGTGCGCTGGTTTGAAACTTCATGGTGGATTAAAGCTATTTTTGACTTTAGCGGGCAAGCGCTCTAACAACTAAGCTATCCCAGTACGCTTCATGGTCCACCATCATAGCTTTACCTCAACCAGTATCCCGCTTCCTACTCTCCAGACTTCACAGAAGATCTCTTGCGAACCTCGAAGGACTAGCACTTCTGAATGAAAGGATATGGTGCAGACAATACATATATTACTATAAAAAAGTAACTTTTGACATTTGGAGGCCCCACAGGACGAGAGACATGGCACAGTCTAAAAAAACAGCTTTCGATACCTTTCGAGATTTCGAGGGCCCTGAACGAGAGAACACGCGGTGGAGTAGCCGAACGGTCTAAAGCGTCTCGCTGCGCAGCGCGAGGTTGCTCGCCGTGGAGGTTCGAGTCCTCTCTGGGGCATGGGTGTGTATGTTGTCCTTAGGTTAGTTTACCTCATCTACCACCTTTATTGCTTTGTAGCCTGATCTAATTCCTTCAGCGTCGCCTGTTTTTTCTAAGACTGCACTCCGTTACCCTCGTTTTGTTCTTGTTAATGTTCATCTTGTATGCACCTTTCAACACACTGTCCTTCCCGTTCAAGTGCTCTTCCAGGTCTTTTGCTGTCTGTGACAAAACTACAATGTCATCGTCAAAACGCAATGATTTTATTTCTTCACCCTGAACTTTAATTCCTTCTCCAAAATTCTCTTTGCTTTCCTTTATAGCTTGCTCAATATACAATTTGAATAACATTGGAGAAAGTCTACAACCTTGTCTTACTTCCTTCCCAACCTCTGCATCCCTTTGATGCCCTTCAACTCTGATAACTGCTGTCTGGTTTTTGTAGAAGTTGGAAATAACCCTCCGTTCTTGGCAACCGTGTTGACATTTGTGCTCACGAACCCTCTTTTTCTGCGCTGTTACATGTGCAATCTGCCACTGCTGCCCTTACAATACGACGATCCTGGCGTATTTCTGTGCTGCGTGGACGTCCATAACCTGGTGAAAATGTTCACCTTAGTCCCTGTTCTAAATATTTGTCAGGCGCGGTATAGCTGGAGAGTTCTCACATGCCGCGGTCGAGTAACCGAGCGGTCTAAAACGTCTCGCTGCGGAGCGCGTGGTTGCTCGCCGTGGAGGTTCGAGTCCTCCCTGGGGCATGGGTGTGTGTGTTGTCCTTAGGTTAGTTTACCTAGGTTTAAGTAGTTTGTAAGCTACGGACTGATGGCCACGTAATTTGGTCCGATAGATTTACAAAACATTTCGATAGACCCGGGGCCGTCCCTCCCCCCCCCCCCCTCACCATCCACTTGATCGAGGCACTTCCGTGCAGTGGACCATGGGGCGTTCAACTGACGTATGGTCTGATAATCGGGAATTGCTCGCAGTGTTGTCTGCCACAACAACAGCGATTTCATCAACAAATCGTGGCGCAATCTGTCGTCGGTCTGTTCCCGGGGCGACGCTCAGTTCTCCGATCGATAAATCTTCATCACGCTCTGTACAGCAGGTGACGAGATAGAACCCTTCCGTAACCCTTTCAGCCCGCAATATTCTCGAAGTAATGCTGCAGAATTACTGTTATTTTGCTAATAGATTTTCTTCAGTAATGCCATGCCCCGTGTGTGTTGTAACAATACTGTTGACCCCCACATCTCAATGTTACCGTACGATACCACCTGCGTCGGACCCGGAATGGTGTGGTTAAATAGTGATAAAAGTTGCGTGTGACGTTACAATCGAAATAACCAGCCTAGGAATCAGTGCAGGACAGTGTCTCGGTGATACTGTGATTAAAACAAGTGATACATTCCATTAATTAAGATATTCATATATTTTCCTTCCAGACAGTTCTATAAACAATAGTTGCGTCATTGTATGTTATTTCAAGACTTAAACAGACGAATTGTAAAATCTTTTGTAAAAAACAAAAAGAAATGAAAATTAATAGCATTGTATGAATGTTAGGCTCATAAACAAGTTGTGTAGATCAGCTAATTGTTTTAATTACTGTTGTTGTTGTTGTGGTCTTCAGTCCAGAGACTGGTTTGATGCAGCTCTCCACCCTACTCTATCCTGAGCAAGCCTTTTCATCTCCTCATAAGAACGACAACCCACATCAACTTGAATCTGCTTATTATACGCGTCTCTTGGTCTCCCTCTGCGATTTTTACCCCACACACTTCCCTCCAATGCTAAATTCACAATTCCTTGATGTCTAAGAATGTGTCCTACCAATCTATCCCTTCTTTTAGTCAAGGTATGCCAGAAATTTCTTTTCTCCCCAATTCGGTTCAGTACCTCCTCATTAGTTACGCGATCCACCCACCTAATCTTCAGCATTCTTCTGTAGCACCACATTTCAAAAGCCTCTATCCTCTTTCTGTCCACACTGCTTATCGTCCATGTTTCACTCCCATACAAGGCAACACTCCATACAAATGCCTTCAGAAAGGACTTCCTTAGGCTTAAATCAATATTAGATGTTAACAAATTTCTCTTTTTCAAAAACGCCTTTCTACCCATTGCCATTCTGCATTTTATATCCTCTGTACTGCGACCATCATTTGTTATTTTACTGCCCAAGTAACAAAACTCATCTACCTCCTTTATTGTTTCGTTACCTAATCTAATTCCTTCAGCATCACCTGATTTTCTTACACTGCACTCCATTACCCTAGTTTTACTCTTGTTAATGTTCATCTTATATGCACCTTTCAGCACACTGTCCATTCCGTTCAATTGCTCTTGCAGGTCATTTGCTGTATCTGACAGAATTACTATGTCGTCGGCAAAACGCAATGTTTTCAATTCTTCACCCTGAACTTTAATTCCTTCTCCAAATTTCTCCTTGCTTTCCTTTATAGCTTGCTCAATGTACAAATTGAACAACATTGGGGAAAGGCTACAACCCTGTCTTACTCCCTTTCCAACCACTGCATCCCTTTCATGCCCTTCAACTCTGACAACCGCTGTCTGGTTTTTGTACAAGTTGTAAATAACCTTACGCTCCCTATATTTTACTCCCGCTTGCTTCAGAACTTGAAATAGTTTGTTCCAATCAACATTGTCAAAAGCCTTCTCCAAATCTACAAAAGCTAGAAATGTTGGTTTGCCTTTTCTTAATCTATCTTCTAGGATAAGCCGTAAAGTGAGTATTGCCTCCCGTGTTCCTACATTTATCCTGAACCCAAACTGATCTTCCCCGAGGTCGGCTTCTACCAGCTTTTCCATCCTTCTGTATATAATTCGTGTTAATATTTTGCAACCATGACTTATTAAACTGATGGTTCTGTAGTTTTCACACCAGTCTGCACCCGCTTTCTTTGGAATGGGGATTATTACATTTCTCTTAAAGTCTGAGGGTACTTCACCTGTCTCATACATCTTACACACAATGTGAAACAATTTTGTCATGGCTGGTTCTCCCAGAGACTTCAGTAGCTCTGACGGGATATCATCTACTCCAGGGGCCTTGTTTCGACTTAGATCTTTCAGTGCTCTGTCAAATTCATCTCTCAGTATAATATCTCCTATTTCATCATCATCTACATCCTCTTCCCTTCCTACAATAGTGTCTCGAAGTTCATTTCCTTTGTAGTGCCCCTCTATATACTCTTTCCACCTTTCAGCTTTCCCTTCTTTGCTGAGAACCGGCTTTCCATCAGTGTCCCTGACATTCATAGAGCTGCCCTTCCTATCGCCAAATGTTTCTTTTATTTTCCGGTAGGCTGTATCTATTTTTCCCCTATTTATACATTCTTCTACATCCTTGCATTTGCCTTCTAGCCATTCCTGCTTAGCCATTTTGCACTTCCTGTCAATCTCATTTCTTAGTCGTCTGTACTCCATTTTGCCTGTTTCATTTACTGCATTTTTATATTTTCTCCTTTCATCGATTAAATTTAGTATCTCCTGTGATATCCAAGGATTTTTTGTAGGTCTTGCCTTCCTACCTATTTTGTCCTCTGCTGCCTTCACTATTTCATCTCTCAATTTTACCCATTCCTCCTCAACTGTTTTATTTTCCCCTGTTTCTGTCAATTGTTGCCTGAAGCTCCCTCTGAAATTCTTAAGAACTTCAGGTTCCTTCAATTTATCCAGGTCCCATCTCCTTATTTTCCTACCTTTCTGTAGTTTCTTCAGTTTCAGCCTACAGTTCATAACCAACAAGTTATGGTCAGAGTCTATGTCTGCCCCTGGGTATGTCCTACACTTCAAAACCTGGTTCCGAAATCTATGTCTTACCATTATAAAATCTATCTGGTATCTCCCGGTGTCTCCTGGTCTCTTCCACGTATACAACCTTCTTTTGTGATTCTTAAACCAGGTGTTTGTTATAACTAAATTATGTTCCGTGCAAAATTCTACCAGGCGGCTTCCTCTTTCATTCCTTTTGCCCAGACCATATTCACCCACTATCTTCCCTTCCCTTTCTTGTCCTACTACCGAATTCCAGTCTCCCATAACAATTAAGTTTTCCTCTCCCTTAATTGTCTGAATAATTTCCTTTAGCTCCTCATATATTTCTTCGATTTCCTCATCATCGGCAGAGCTAGTTGGCATATAAACCTGTACTACTGTTGTCGGTGTTGGCTTCGTATCTATCTTGACAATGATAATGCGATCGCTGTGCTGGTCATAGTAGTTTACCCGCATTCCTATTTTCTTTTTCATTATCAATCCTACTCCTGTGATACCCCCAACTGATTTTGTATTTATAATCCTGTAGTCACCTGACCAGAAATCCTGTTCATCCTGCCACCGAACTTCACTAATCCCCACTATATCTAACTTCAACCTATCCATTTCCCTTTTTAAATTTTCTAATTTTCCTACTCGATTAAGAGATCTAACATTCCACGCTCCGACCCGTAGAATGCCAGTATTGTCTTTCCTGATGATCACATCCTCTTGAGTAGTCCCCGCCCGGAGATCCGAATGGGGGACTATTTTACCTCCGGAATATTTTACCCGAGAGGATGCCATCATCATATGTTCATACAGTAGAGCTGCATGTCCTCGGGAAAAATAACGGCTGTAGTTTCCCCTTGTTTTCAGCCGTTCGCAGTAGCTGTGTGGCAAAGCCGCATTAGCTGATGTTACAAGGCCAGCTCAGTCAATCATTCAGACTGTTGCCCCTGTAACTACTGAAAAGGCTGCTGCCCCTCTTCAGGAACCACGCGTTTGTCTGGCCTCTCCACAGATACCCCTCCGCTGTGGTTGCACCTACGGTACGGCTATCTGTATCGTTGAGGCACGCAAGCCACCCCACCTCGGCAATGTCTGTGGTTCATGGGAGTGGTTAATTACTGTAAAGTCGAAATTTGTATACTGTGTTTCTTTGTATATATTGACTGACGTGACTTTTAAACCTAGTTTCAGAATTGACAATATAATTGATAGTTCAATATATGTTAGGAACATGTGTGATGTACTCGTTAGCTAATTAATTGACATTTAACATTTTGGTTTGTTGTCAAACAAAAAGTAGCATGATTAAAACTTATAAAGATAGGTGCGATCTAAAATTATTGGGTGTATAGTTTTCATTTTTTATTGTGATTAATTTTTGTGTAGATGAAATGTTTTTCTGTTATGTTTGTTAATTGTAAATCAGTATATTCTATAGTTATGAACAATGCTTAATGTAACGTCATTATTGCCGATGTTATATATTTGCCTCGCCGCCTTGCGTGGGGGAATTGGAGTTTGAGTCGTTTGTCAAGTGCACTGGAATCTATGTCACTTGGTGTTTTAAAATGGAAGTATTATCGTTCTAATGCTTTGTATGTTTTAAAGTTGTTATGTTTTGGTGGAGAAAAAGTTTGATTTAAATTAAAGAAGAAGTGAAAAATTGTATCTACGAGTATTTATTTCTACCACGACGCCCAAGGAGAATAATGTTGCAGCGATCAGAACCCCCATACATCGAAATATAGAAAAGCTGAGTATCGGTAGAATGAAACTGTAATTACTTAAAATCTGTTAAAATATTATAGTGTCCACCCACAACTAAAAACTAAAAACATTAAAGTAAAGAAAACTGTGTGGGAGTGAGTTTCCGGACAGTCCACTCCAGCGCTTCCGTCACCTGTCATGTCTTCTCACCTTATGCTGAAGGTAACAGTACCATCACGTTCAGAAAATGCCTCTTCATCGTTATCAAATCAGCTTCTCATACCCGGGGCGTTGATTCCAGCTGCGTGGAGGATCTCTTAACGCACTCCACAGAAAATTAGAAAATTATTTTTAATATTTCTGGTTCCTGTAAATGGTTCCAGAAGTCCGGCACATGCTTCGCACCATCGCGAAGCAAATAATACACCACGTGGGCTCGAAGCCATGTCACCGCGTGCTCGTAGGTAATAGGTTCTGTCGGGAATTTCGGTGATCTGGCGGGAATACCTGAACTACACCAACAGTTGCTGTAGTCGATTTGTTATTGGTACTTACGTGTACTTGTTCAAAAATGTTCAAATGTTTGTATAGTCTATGGGACTTAACTTCGGGGTCATCAGTCCCTAAACTTACAAACTACTTATGAACTACTTAGGAACTAGGACGGCACAAATATCCATGCCCGAGGGGGTATTCAAATCCCCGACCGTAGTGGCCGTGCAGACCGTGACTGGAGCGCCTTAGTCCCCTCGGCCACCGCGGCCGGCTTACGTGTACTTGCAAAACTTCATTGTCTATTTTCTCGATGATTTTTGAGAGCTGCGTCGGATGAGTTTCTCGCTGATTGTCATTTGAGTTCTGAACATCACGTACCATATATATATATATATATATATATATATATATATATATATATATATATATATTGTAAAATCCGGTACCCCTGTGGTCTCCTTGTCAGTGATGTGACCACTGTTGAAATGGCGGCGGAGTTTAGGTGGCTGCCGCCAGGAGCGCTGTCAGCCACTGCAGCCTGAAGCTCTGTATAGGGAAAGTATGGCCATCCTTTTCCGCGCCGCTTGCCGCCTTATGCAGCTCGTGATTGGCTGAAATCGAGTCACATGGTTGTTTCCACCATCTTGGTCCTATACGTTGCTTGGCTGCCATTAGAAGCCTTGTGAATTTCGTATGATTGGGTTTGAATAATGTCACAGTGTTGTACTTTTGGGTGTTCTTAAGAAGCGAATAAGGGAGGAAAACATTATAGTATTTCCATTAGATATCATAAAAGCAGGAAGATGAACAGTCTGACTGATGAATGTCGTCTCAGAAAAAATTAGTATCCCAGAAGTGATCTTCAGTTCTTCTACTAATTCTTAATATAAATTAATAGATTAAAGGTTCACTGACGACTGGATCAAGAAACAGATATCTATATAATTTTAACTTGAATAAATTTGTTGAAGAAAATTCCTGCATAATGTCTTGAGGTTAAATTATTCACGCGTCGTTGGTTTTATCTGTAGGTAGTTGCCGAAAACATACAAATTTTGGAAATATTAGTGAGTGAAATAGATTCTCGTTTAGATATGAAATATATGATTCCTGAAGCAAGCTTTTCTCATTCTTTCTCATGTGTTAAGTGTATCGTTACAGGAAACAAAGAATTGAAACAAGAAAAATATTAGACATTCAAATGTAATTGGCGTTGTAAAGGCACCTTTCATTTCTCTTTTTGGTAGAAGTCATGTTGCATTATTCGTAGTTCATGTAAGATATAAGTACATGTGCAAGAAAATACTCATCAAAGACTTATCAATAAATTAAATGTTTTTCTTCCTTTACGCTATGCTCCGATGATGAGTCAGTCTGAATTTATTGGTGAACTCAGATGTGGAGCCACAAACCAAGCAGTTTTCTTAAAATCGGACGATAAGTATTTCGTAGAGCCGACAGGTCCGCATGGATAGAACTACGTTAAGTTCCCGCATCTGTCCGTCGGATATAACACCCTGTATCTCGAGAATGAAAAGAGTTATCGTTGTGCTCTCAAACTTAAATAAAATTTCGATATCTTACCTACATTTCGTCCGCAGCATTGTATCTGCTAAAATCAGGGACGGATCTAGGCTTTTTGGCGCCCGGGGCAAGATTGTCATTTGGCGCCCCCCCCCCCCCCTCCTCTTGCTGCTTCGTTGTCGCAATGAGATTTAATAAAAACAACAAAAACTGGATTGTTATTGAGTTCCTTTATTCACAAACAGGAGAAAATGTACTGTAATGCTAAGGACAACAAATACTCGCATGTCCGAGGGCGCCGGCCGCGATGGCCTAGGGGACTGAGGCGCTCTAGCCACGGTCTGCACGGCCACTACGGTCGGGGGTTCGATTCCCCCCACGGGCATGGATATTTGTGCCGTCCGTAGTATTAGGTAGTTCATAATTAGTTTGTAAGCTTAGGGACCGATGACCCCGTAGTTAAGTCCCATAAGCTATACAAACATATGAACATTTTGAACATGCCCGAGGGAGTACTCGAATCTCCGACGGTGAGCAGCGGTGCTCTCCGCAGCTAGGCGCCCTCGGAACGCTCGGCCTCACCACTCGGCAACAAGAACTGTAAGCTGTAATTTTTATTCCACTTTATAATGGGTGACTGGGGAGGCAACATTGGGTAAATAATTTAAATTGTGAACAGTCATAAATTTGTAATGGATCATGATGTCCAATTACGCGTTTCGTCATGTTAAAAGGCTGTGTTCACAGTGGCACCGACAGGCCGTCGTCAGACGCCGTCGACCGAGTTCGACTGAAAACATCGACCGACGGCGTGGTCACACTGCATCCGATATAGGTTGTCACTTGGTCCGGCTGGAAGAGAAAGTTAGGTTACGTTTGACTGTATTCTGTGTCTGAAGTAAATTAGATTTCAATTCATGGGGGGTGCAATGGATTCCACCGACATTTCTATGCTTCGAAATTAGTGCTACAATGCAGCTGCTGTTATTAATAAAGACTTCGAATGCATACGAATGAGCTACAACTCTCTGGAAAAAAGAAAGTGGTGAGGATTGTGTACTGTCCTCAGTTATTACTACTCCTAGAGAATCTTTACGAATGTGTGAGGTACCGGTAAAAGGAGAAATTTCTATTACATGCTTGTGATATTTCGTGCTGTCATTGACTAGCAATAATACAGTTTTGCTTAATTTAATTGAAGTTGTGCAGACATACACCAGTTAAGCTCCATGCTTTAAATAATGAAAAACTACATCAGTTACGGAAGCTTATTGCTTATCACAACGAATTTCGCCGACTTATTCGCATCTTCTAAAGTTCACATAAGTACGGTACTTTTTTGAATTTTAAATGTGTGATTTCTTGACACACTTGCACTGCAGTTGTTTCTTTTATGTTAGCTATTGAAGTTCGGAAAATCGGATGGAATAAATATTGAGGTGTGTGTGTTTTATCCTAATGTTAGAAATCATAACTTTTTCTGTCAGCTTCAAGGTATTGTGCCTCTTCCATTACTCAGAATATCAAAATAATAATCGTGACTTAGGCCTACCTGTGTGACGATTTTGGTGTTGTGATTTCCAGTTTAATGAAGCAGACACAATACCTGCAAGTATAGATAGGCGTACTATTTAGTATGTAAAAAAGTTGCCAATATTTTATTATGTATGCTATTTCCCTCATTAAAGTAACATCAAAAAGACTACAACTGTGCAAGAGCTGCATAAAATCACACTTGAAAAATCCCAATGTATTTATGTAAACAAATGCACTAAACGCGAGTAAAATTCTCGAAATGCGCTATGCTAAGCATAAAAGTTCATAATGGATGCAGTTTCTCAGTATTTAAATCCATGAAGAACAGTTATAGGCCAATTAAGGTAAAGCAGTCAACAATCCGAAGAGTGGTTTGAACACCACAGTGCTTTACTAGGCATGGTCCTGTTTGGAGGTGGTATGCCGTTGCCTTCCTCCGACCTTCGAACTGACTTACCCAGCCAGTTATAGGGGGACCTACAGTTTAACGTGGGTTCCGAACCACGGTGCTACTCGGTATTTTTCACATGAGCAATACTGCCAGAGGTGAAAGAAGTGGAAAGTGACAGATAAAAATCCTAGGGACCTTTGGATTTGTAGTCAAGCACTCTACCACTGTGCAACCGAGGCGCACAACATCCACTTATATTCAATATATTTATGAAAGACAAGCGTGAAATTAAGAATAATTTTGAACACAGAAACCACTGAAAAGTGAACGCACACGTAGGCCTGCACCACATTTGCAGGCCATTTCATAGAACAGACTTTGTTAAAGAACGCCAGAACCAGTAAGAATAATTTGTGGGCAACTAATACCCGATTATCACAGTGCAAAACACTGTGAGCCACTACAATAACATTAAGATAAGGCACAATCCCGGATTGAACACATTTTGAGGTTATAATTTACGCCTAAAATTTCTGATTAAGGATTTAACCAACTTGGGGTTTCCAATAAAATGTCATATCAGACCATATATTCTGAATTATATCCCGATTGTGATATTTCTAGTCTTCTACAATCTCTCTCTTTCACTAAGCTTATCAATTACTCGCTGTCCATATCTAGCATATGAGAACGTCGGTCAATTTTACCGAAGAAAACAAACTGATTTGAATTTCACCGATTGTCGTCCGATGTCTGTAAGTTCGGGCGATGATATCGGCTACACTGAGACCGTGCACATAGTGGAGTACTGATTTGAAACGATCGGCCGTTTTCCGCGGACGTCTGTCGTCGGTAACACCCACCGATATCGGAGCCGCTGTGACCACAGCCGTAGCGTAATATGATTGTTAAATGTTGCAGGGCTTCGGATGCCAAGTAAAGCAGCAGTGGAAGCAGTTTCAGCAATTTTATAAAAGTCACCGTTAAGGTCCCCATATCTGATTGAAAAGATGGTGCCACTGTAGGTCCAGCGTGAAGTTTGTAATGACTTCACTGAACATTCATGACTGATGTAAGTCGTGATCAAGTGTTCTTTTTAAGTTACATTTACGACGAAAATCAATAAAACGGAGATGTAGTGTGCGTGTAGCTTTATGAGAAATGGATTTTTGCAAAAATGTTTTAATGGTAATATATTCCGAATAATAAATACAACTGCTGCATTTCAGATATATTTGTGAAAAGTGTGATCACTTCACGACTATAAAAAAGACATTTGGAATTGAAGTAACATGATTCTGGCTGAACTAAAAATTATATACCTAATAACTCACCTTTTACATTTCCTCTCAACCACGTTGACATTAACGTAGAGAATTTCTGAGAAATGTTCAAATGTTTGTAGAGCTTAATGGGACTTAACCAGGGGTCATCAGTCCCTAAAGTTACAAACTAATTATGAACTGGCTAATACTAAGAACGGAACAGATATCCATGCCCGAGGAGGGATTCGAACTACCGACCGTAGTGGTCGTGCTGACAGTGACTGGCGCGCCGCAGACCGCGGCCGGTAGATTTCTGAGCTTCCCCTTCTTTTTCTCGGGCTTTCCTCCTGAATGCCGCTCCAGATAGTTTTTTTGGTATCTTCCCACACTTCATACCTAAGTAATAAGCTGATACTTGATACTTCAGTCACATCAGTCAGAACTCTTTCAGTCTAAAAACTTCAAATGCATCCGTCAAAAGTAGAACGTAGAAGGGACAACAAAGAGAAATTAAGACGGTTACAACGAAGTAAGTCGCAGTTCGTCTTTCTGCCACTGCGGCGCGAGTGACGGATTACTGCTGAATACGTGTAATGAATGGTCCGTGGTCAGCACATTCGGAATAACTTGAGTAATACTTCTGTAATCGAAATAGCACGGGTACAGGGGCAGCCGAGACATTACGTGTTTAATAGCTGCAAACGGCCAAAATGCAAATAAAAGTACTTATAAATACTTATTGCTAATGTAACGAAATTCATACTATAGCTTACAATAAAATTGATTTAATTCATTTAATTATAGTAAAGCTTTTGCCCAGTTTGGCGCCCTCTGAACTCTGCTACCAGAGCAGCTTGTGTATTACTTCACATTTTTCTTTATTTGGTGTCAATTGCCAATTTTCGCACCATGCAGAAATTTTGTCTAAATCGCTTTGCAGTTGCTTTTGATCCTCAATTGACTTCACTAACCGATAAACGACAGCATCATCCGCGAACAGTCTAAGGGAGCTATTCAGATTGTCTCCTAAATCGTTTATAAACACGAGGAAGAGTAGGGGACCTATAACGCTTCCCTGTGGAACGCCAGATATCACTTCTGTTTTACTCGATGACTTACCGTCAATTACTACGAACTGTGTTCTTTCTGATAGGAAATCGTGAATCCAGTCGCACAATTGGGGAGATATTCCATAAGCACGCAATTCCATAAGAAGCCGCTTGTGGGGTACAGTGTCAAAAGCCTTCCTGAAATCCAGAAATATGGAATCGATTTGAGATCCCTTGTCGATGGCACATAACACTTCATGTTAATAAAGGGCACGGTGTTTCGCAAGAGCGATACTTTCTGAATCCGTATTGACTATTGGTTAATAGGTCGTTCTGTTCGAGGTAGTTCATAATATTCGAACAAAGTATATGTTCCAAAATCCTACTGCAAATCGACGTCAATGAGATAGGCCTGTAATTTTGGGGATCACTCCTATTGCCTTTCTTGAATATTGGATTAAGTTGGGCAACTTTCCAGTCTTTGGGTACAGATCTTTCGCTGATTGATCGGTTGTAAATTATAGCTAAGTACGGAGCTATTGCATCAGCATACTCTGAGAGGAATCTAGTTGGCATACAACCTGGCCCGGAAGATTTGTTGTTGTTTAGTGACTTAAGTTGTTTTACTACTCCAGGAACATCTAAATAAAACTTCAATCACAAACAACATTAGTAATGTATAGCCAACATGCGAGTGAAACTGCGCTTTTCAGCCAAGTAGTTTCATTCAAATTCAAATGTTCAAATGTTTGTAAATCTTATGGGACTTAACTACGGGGTCATCAGTCCCTAAACTTACAAACTACTTACGAACTAGGACGGCACAAATATCCATGCCCGAGGGGGGATTCGAACCCCCGACCGTAGTGGCCGCGCAGACCGTGACTGAAGCGCCTCAGTCCCCTCGGCCGCCGCGGCCGGCTACCTCGAAGAGAACGACCTATTAATCAGTAGACAATACGGATTCAGAAAGTATCACTCTTTCGAAACACAGCTTGCCCTTTATTCACATGAAGTGTTAAGTGCCATCGACAAGAGATCTCAAATCGCTTCCATATTTCCGGATTTCAGGAAGGCTTTTGACACTGTACCCCACAAGTGGCTTCTTATGAAATTGCGTGCTTATGGAATATCTCCCCAAATGTGCGGTTGAATTCACGATTTCCTATCAGAAAGAACACAGTTCGTTGTAATTGACGGTAAGTCATCGAGTAAAACAGAAGTGATATCTGGCATTCCACAGAGAAGCGTTATAGGTCCCCTACTCTTCCTCGTGTTTATAAACGATTAAGGAGACAATCTGAATAGCTCCCTTAGATTGTTCGCGGATGATGCTGTCGTTTATCGGTTAGTGAAGTCAGTAGAGGATCAAAAGCAACTGCAAAGCGATTTAGACAAAATTTCTGCATGGTGCGAAAATTGGTAATTGACACTAAATAAAGAAAAGTGTGAAGTAATACACATGACCACTAAAAGAAATCCGCTGAACTTCAATTACGCGATAAATCAGTCAAACCTTAAGGTCGTAGATTCTACCAAATACTTAGGAGTTACAATTACGAACTACTTTGACTGGAGAGAACACATAGAAAATATTGTGGGGAAGGCGAACCAAAGGTATTGTTTCATCGGCAGAACGCTTCGACGATGCACCAGCTCCACCAAAGAGACTGGCTACATCACACTTGTGCGTCCTCTTCTGGAGTACTGTTGCCCCTTGTGGGACCCTCACCAGGTGGGATTGACAGAAGACATTGAGAAGGTTCAGAGAAGGGCAGCTCGTTCCGTTCTATCACGTTACGTGGGGGAAAGCGTCACGGAAATGTTGCAGGAATTGGGGTGGAAATCATTAAAAGAAAGACGTTATTCATTGCGGCGTGATCTGTTTGCGAAGTTTCAATCACCGACTTTTAGTTCTGAATGTGAAAATATCTTTCTAGCACCCACCTACTTAGGGAGACATGACCATCCCAATAAGAGAAATCAGATAGGAAACGGAACGATTTAGGTGTTCTTTTTCTTCCCGCGCGCTATTAGAGAATGGAACGGTAGAGAAAAGTTATGAAAGTGGTTAATAAACCCTCTGCCAGGCACTTTAATGTGATTTGCAGAGTATCTATGTAGATGTAGATGTAGATCACTATAACACGTGAAAAATTAATATTCATAGAATATACATCAACTGCGATTGGGCAAAGCTGAAAATGTGTACCCAGCCGGGATTCGAACCCGGGTCTCCTACTTTCTAGGCAGTTGCGTTGACCCCTACACCACTGGGGACACAGTGATCACCGCACCTGCAAGGACTACACGTGCACGCCTCCCGTCAGATACAAATTCCCAATTGTATCTGACGGGAGGCGTGCCTGGGTAGTCCTTGCAGGTGCGATGATCACTGTGTCCCTAGTGCTGTAGGGGTTAGCGCAACTGCCTAGAAAGCAAGAGACCCGGGTTCGAATCCCGGCTGGGTACACATTTTCGGCTTTGCCCAATCGCAGTTGATATCATATATTCTATGAATATTAAATAATAACAGCTGCAGGATCAGAAGTGACGTCTGTTCTTTCGGAACAGACGCCACATGTATATGTATGTATATATATATAACGTGAAAAATTATTATTTTTTTTAATCTAATAGTTTTCTCAAAATCGGTTGATAAGTATTGATAAGAGCTGGGAACGTTGTAGCGGTCGATGTGCAAGCAGCAGCGGAATAGGCCCAGCAAGGCCGCCGCTGGCAGGCTGGCCATACTTTCCCTGTACAGAGCTCTACTGCAGCCAGTTTGAGCCGGCTGCTTTGGGCGGGTGCTCGCGGCTGTAGGACGCAGGCTGCAACGCCCAGCCAACCCGTCCGCCCACAAAGGCCGCCCGAGTTATTTGAGGCCCGTGCCAACAGATGGCTCCGACCAGATCGCGGCTCCACGCGTTCGTTGACACCGTTAAGTGACGCGCGGCGTGTATTGTCCTTCAGCCGGGCGTATCTCGCGAGGCGACTGGCTGCGTCAATCAGGGGGAAATTACTTTTTTAAATCATTTAATTAACCTCGACGTACTGTAACGAGATGTAAATGAAAGTGCGCCAAAATGCGATCTGTTCCCGTACTTGAATTACGGGAAAGTCTCCATCACAAATCCCCGTAATCAACGGTCACTTTAACAACCACACATAACTTTTTTTAGACGTACCTGAAAGGGAAAGTACGATACGCCCAGAAGTTATATGATACTCAAGTCTGAACAGACTATATCTACAATGTTCCTTCGTTAAGAAGACATATATGGCTGCAGAGAAACTTTATTATTGAAGTTTTAATTAAACCAGGTAAAAATCTACGATAAAAACAGAACAGAGTACAGCAAGGACGTACCTAGAACGATCACGTCGATATATCGTTGGAAGTGTTAATTATAGATTTATTTGGAATGCCATATACTAGTCTGTAGAACGCAAAAGAAAAGGGAATGACCATATTAGTTACAGGCGAAGTTTGCTTATTGCTTAGGAGAGTTGTTAATTAGATGGATACTCTAAAAACATGAAAACAGTGTATATCAAAGAACAGTCATAAGGGAAGACAAAAACGTGGAAACAAAATCTTATTTCAATTACTACTAAGCATTCTAGGAAGTTCTGTCATTTAATTTACAGACCAACCAGCCAATTTACGGTAAATTTGGCATTCAAACAAACTTTCAGAATTATTTTCACAGAATATATGACATCAACTGCGAATGGGGAAAGCTGAAAATGTGTACCCAGCCGGGTTTCACACCCGGGT
Organism: Locusta migratoria; assembly: GCA_026315105.1. Classification (NCBI taxonomy): domain Eukaryota; kingdom Metazoa; phylum Arthropoda; class Insecta; order Orthoptera; family Acrididae; genus Locusta; species Locusta migratoria. The sequence goes on from CM048744.1 coordinate 942,232,123, forward strand.
CTTCCGCTTTCTAGGCAGTTGCGCTGACCACTACACCACTGGAGACACAGTGATCACCGCACCTGCAAGGACTACCTAAGCACGCCTCCCGTCAGATACAAACTTGTATATAAACTTTCAGTAGTCCTGAAATGTATTACTCACGGATCTATATTTCCCAACAAGGCGACGGTTCGACTCTCACTAAAACTTAACTTTTGCGCTAGATCTTTGAATCATGGGTCGTCTTGAATTTACATGGTATATTAGGGGGTAATACGAGGCGCGTCCAGAAATTATGTTCCGTTTCAATTTATCTCCGCTTCAGCGCTGCGACTGCAGTTCCGCACATGCGCTGTAGACGATGTGTATCAAGGAGAAGAACGTGCGCCATTTGGAGATCGCTGTCAGTTACGTACTCTTTGTTGTGCTTGTTTGAAACGTCAGCGTTGATTGAAAATCCCGCCGCCTGTGAAATCACGTCGGTGATTCGGTTTCTGAATGCGAGAAAAGTGAAATCAAGTGAAATTTATCGGCAAATTTGCGATATTTATGGACCAAATGCAATGAGTGATTCGATGGTCAGAAGAAGGGTCCGACAGTTCAATGGCGGGCGTAGTGACGTGTACGATAAAGAACGAAGTGGGCGTCCACCTTTGGTTACAGAAGAACTGGTTAACGCGATTGATGACAAGATCCAGGAAAATCGTAGGTTTACAATTAGTGCTCTCGCTATGGACGACGAGCTGAAAGAAACTCGTTGAAAGAAACTGGTTGAAGACACAGGCGGCAGATTTCTATGAAGAAGGTATACAAAAGCACGCTATGACAAATGCCTGGCTGGCCGCGGTGGCCAAGGTGACTGAGGCGCTCCAGTCACGGTCAGCACGGCCACTACGGTCGGGGGTTCGAATCCCCCTCGGGCATGGATATTTGTGCCGTCCTAGTTCATAAGTAGTTCCTAAGTAGTTTGTAAGTTTAGGGACTGATGACCCCGTAGTTAAGTCCCATAAGCTTAACAAACATTTGAACAAATGCCTGCAAAATTTTGGCAGTTATGTGGAAAAGTAAGAGTTTTAGAATTTTGTGCAATAAAAATTTCTTCTGTATCTGTGTATAATTTTATTTTATTACCAAACGTAACTTACATTCTGGACGCGCCTCGTATAGTGTCGCGCGGGAGTAGCCGAGCAGTCTGGAGCGCCACGTTACGGATCGCGCGGTCTCCTGCGTCGGAGGTTCCAATCCTCCCTGGGGCAGGGATGTGTGTGTTGTCCTTAGTATAAGTTGGTTCATAAGCAGGTTGTAAATTTAGGGAGTGATGACTCCTCAGTCAAGTCCCATATCTTCGCAAACATTCGAACATTCGGTAATATAATGTAAAACACCAAGTGTATTTGCCTAAACTTTTAGTGAAAATCATATGTCGCCCGACTGATTACTATTTTTAATTAAATTATTAGAACAAACGTATTTATAACTATCGACAAGTAAACAAAGAAAGATATTTTTCAAAAAACTCTGAACATTCCTAATAAATATGGAAAAACTGGGCTCATTGGATGCAGTAGATCACTTAATGTAGCTCCATACTAATGTGGAGAGTGGGACTACGGAAGATTAAAATTCGAAGTATATTAAAACCAAAATTCGTAAAAATAATTTATTAATTGGCTAACAGTCTCAGCACCTCGTTAGTGCCACTTCTCGGCCCTAAATAAATAGAACAAATAATCAGCAGTCAGATCTATAAACCCCGTTACAATAGTATCATACAAAAAGTGATGAACAATCAAAAACAAATAGACAAAGAAGTACCTCAATAATGGCATGCAATGAACCAAGATTTTCTCAAAAGGAAGAGAGATAAAATCATAGAAGGATCTATTCGATATGGAAAACAAACCAAATACAACTCACAGAAAGGAAAGTGTCTATTTCGAATTGTAAACAATCAAACATTTCGACAATATAAATTCAAAGATGAAAGTGAAAAGTTGATTTTTCCCTTTGATTCCCCCCCCCCCCCCCCCCCCCCCCGCGCCACCTCGGTACGTCGGTTCCTTGCGGACGTGGTAGCTCGCTGTTGTTTGTTCGTTCGGACGTGCATGAAAGATCAGAAGTTATACCTGCAGTCATAAATATTGTATGATGAATAAAATTGGTCAGCTGCAGCTGTATTAAGACGGACCTGTTTGAACAGATTTAGCTCTGGATCCAAAATTTCTGTGGTAAATAATTCGCTAACATCCTTTTACTTTAGGCGCTACCTTTTATATACAATCGACTAACATGCAAACATTTCAATGTGTCTTTAAAAAAATTAAAGCACCCTTTTCAGTATATAACTTTCTATTTGCATGATTTATGATCTTATATAAACAAGATAGAACAAAAAAACCATGTAAATACAATTTGATTGAAAACCTGTTTTCTGTGTAGTTACGTTTTGTTAAAAATAACTTGTAACTACTGTATTGTACCTGATTGTATCAAGTTTCACCCATTTTAATTTGTATGACTGACAGTTTTAGATTATCAACAGACTTAAACTTCCAAACACTCTCTTTATATACAACTGACTGTTATGTAAATCTTCACTTCGCCTGTTTTACATTCTTAATGTATTTTCAAAATTTCTCTAGGGTCCCATTTTATAGTCTTTTATTGCATGATTATAATCTTATCGTCTCAGACAGAATTCTGTATCTATACATGTATATACGGTTTCAATACAAAAATCATGTAAACAAACCTTTACTAAAAGTTAACTACAAGATGTTAATATGAGACCAACTCTGTATTGCCTATATTTACTTCAAATAACAGGATTTCACTGCAATTTTACTATACCATTGTCTTGAAAATATTTCTATACAATTTAAATCAACCCGTTATCGACGAAATCATTGTTCGTTAATCACTCCTGTAACTATGATTTTGTACCTGATCACAAGTCAACTCGATGACGTTGACTCTCTTTTCAGATTATTTTTATACTGATGTGATGCACCGTAAACAAATAAGAATTGATTACATCTTTATCCTACTATTGATCTGTACTATCTCTTGTTAGAACTTAAATGTAATTCATTTTTAAAAACTATTTTTAATTAATTGTATAATTACCAAATTTTATCTCTGTAGAATTTAGGAATAATGTTATTCTAACACAGCTCTGTAATCATACATTTATTATTTTCAAATTCATCTTTATTTCAAATGTCTGTCTTAAACAAAACAATGTAAACAATATTTGGTAGAAGCTTTAACTCACATAGCAAGCTAGGTACGGTTTCGACGAACTGGTTCGCCTCCCTAGGGACGGGCAACGGCGTAGAACACACGAAGCGAATACTTCCAGTTCCTACGACGGCGAAGAAACCAGCAACCGTTACCAATGCTACTAACACAGGTAGTATACGACCCACCTTAGAGTTTCAAGGTGGTGGGTCACTCTGTATTGTTAATGAAAATGAAAGAAAAAAATCTCTTGGAGGATACAAGGAGCAAAGTACTGCGTTTTGGCACGAGTTGTAAGACTCCAGATTATGATTACTGCCGTGAATTGTCGCGGAGACTGGCGGGGCAGCCATTGGCAGACTAGTTGTGGACGTTGTGGAGGGCGTGCCTGGCTGCGAAAGTGGTCTCTCACCGGGCGAAACCGCGACCCAGTGGCGCGGCTGCGGCTGACCGAATTCCTGAGGCCAGAGGTAAGCGGGCGATGCAGCGCTTCCACGACCCACCGCGACCGCCGCCACCGTCTCACACACACTCCACTTCTTCTCTGCATCTTTGTTCAGCTGTGGTGCAGTCTTACAAGGGGAACACCAAGTATGGTACCAACGGAATCTGAATATCTCCCTTAGACTGTTCGCGGATGATGCTGTCGTTTATCGGTTAGTGAAGTCAACAGAGGATCAAAAGCAACTGCAAAGCGATTTAGACAAAATTTCTACTGGGTTCGAAAATTGGCAATTGACACTAAATAAAGAAAAGTGTGAAGTAATACACAAGACCACTAAAAGAAATCCGCTGAACTTCAATTACGCGATAAATCAGTCAAACCTTAAGGTCATAAATTCTAGCAAATACCTACGAGTTACAATTACGGACAACTTTGACTGGAGAGAACACATAGAAAATATTGTGGGGAAGGCGAATCAAAGGTTACGTTTCATTGGCAGAACGCTTCGAAGATGCACCAGCTCCACCAAAGAGACTGCCTACATCACACTTGTGCGTCCTCTCCTGGAGTACTGTTGCCTCTTGTGGGACCCTCACCATGTGGGACTGACGGAAGATATTAAGAAGATTCAGAGAAGGGCAGCTCGTTTAGTTTTATCACGTTACGGGGGGGAAAGCGTCACGGAAATGTTGCAGCCGGCCGCAGTGGCCCAGGGGACTGAGGCGCTCCAGTCACGGTCTGCACGGCCACTACGGTCGGGGGTTCGAATCCCCCCTCGAGCATGGATATTTGTGCCGTCCTTAGTATTACCTAGTTCATAAGTAGTTTGTAAGCTGAGGGACTGATGAGCCCGTAGTTAAGTCCCATAAGTTCTACAAACATTTGAACATTTTTTTTTAATGTTGCACGAATTGGGGTGGAAATCATTAAAAGAAAGACGTTATTCATTGCGGCGTGATCAGTTTGCGAAGTTTCAATCACCGACTTTTACTTCTGAATGTGAAAATATTTTGCTAGCACCCACTTACTTAGGGAGACATGACAATCCCAATAAAATAAGTGAAATCAGATCGAAAACGGAACGATTTAGGCGTTCTTTCTTCCCGCGCGCTATTAGAGAATGGAGCGCAGAGAAAAGTTATGAAAGTGGTTAATGAACCCTCTGCCAGGCACTTAACTGTGAATTGCAGAGTATCTATGTAGATGTAGATGTAGATGATGGGTCGTAGGTATGTTGTGATGGAATTCCTCCAGACCGTCAAGCTAAAAGGATTCTAAGAAAATCGAAATTAAATTCGTAGGAAATTACCATGCGTAACGTGCAGGGTCGTCTTAAGCCATGCAGTGGCCCCTGGGCACTTAGTGTTTAAGGGCCCTTAAAAATTTCATCAATATCGGAACAAAACTTTCGATTTCAATGCAATAGAAACGCGGGGTCGCATTGAAAAACGCACTTTGTTGTTCTCAAATATTCCAGTTCTATTTAATACAACCTTTGTTCTGAGAATATCCAAAACAACAAAAAAGTATCTGTGAAATCGGTCGAGTCGTTCTCTAGTTACGGCGCGACCACGGTATTTATAGATAAAAAAAAAAAGATAAAAAAATGTCAATTGTTTGTAATTCTATCGGACCAAACCGCGTGGTCATCAGTCCGTAGCTTACAAACTACTTAAACCTAGGTAAACTAACCTAAGGACAAAAACACACACCCATGCCCTAGGGAGGACTCGAACCTCCACGGCGAGCAACCGTGCGCTCCGCAACGAGACGCTTTAGACCGCTCGGCTACTTTGCCGCGGCATTTATAGATTCATTCTTATGTTGCAAAGTACCCTCCCCCATGCAGCGTATGAAACTTGAGGTACACGGTGACCTTCCTCTTGGTTTGAAGGTCAATAGTGTGAAATTTCGTAAAGATCGGAATGAAACTGTAGATTTCGTGAGTCTGTAGGAGAAGTATGCTCCACCATGCACCTATCACATAATAGTTTCTTAGCTGACGTTTCCTACCTATAAACTACATTCCTTCCAAATTTGACCATCATAGGGGAAGTAGTTTCGGGATTTCGTGTTCACTGAGTGAGTGTCATTTCGCTTTTCTATAGATAGAGATTAAGAAAACAGATTGCTTAATTTCGGATTCAAGAGAATTAAGGGAGACTTGCAGACGAAAATAAATAGTAACATTCAAATCTGTAATTCTAACTTTATATGATACAACGTCATGCCTGATGTGATAGTTTTACGGCATCTACAGCGAAACTTGTTATGAGTGGTAGACTTCTTTTCGTTTCATCATTTTGCGTGTGTGTGGGGCGTTAAAAAAGGCTTCATAAACGTCCGAAATTACATGCAAACTTAGTTGCAGGTCTGCAACTACTTTCATTTTCCAATAATTGACGCATAAATCTGGGTATTCTCAGGTGGTGGCCGCTCATTATTTGTGACGTCATATCTCCTGAAGTGTGTCGTGATCTTTTGTTTTTGGATCAGGAACCTTCGTGGGAGTACGGTGAACAGATCATCAGAGTTTCGTTGAAATGGAATAAATGGTTTATGAGCACATAGAGGACATATATTCATTTATATATATATATATGCGACAAAAATTCACTTAGTCACTGCGCAGGAGAAAGGAACCAGTTTCTCGGGACCCCGTTAGGCTGGGGGCCCTGGGCCTGTGCCCCTTGTGCCCCTATGGTAGAGACGGTAGTGGTAACGTGTCTACTTATACATGGTGGTTACCGCTCAGCGAGACCGCGTGGTGTAATTGGTAAGATGCGAGGCTGTCATGCAGGCGACCCGGGTTCAAGTTCTGTTATATGGAAAAACATCAACAACAAAGTGCTCGGTACGGATATAAGATCAACCTGGAATAAAATAGTTAATGAGACAATACCAACAAGAGAGAAACTTCACAAAATACATTTGTCCGTAACTGACAAATGCAGGGAGTGCCATCTCATCGACAACATGCAACACAGATTTTTCTGTGGAGAAAATAAACTTATATGGGAATGGTGCAGGAAAAACCTGGCTTCAATTTGCAGAACAGCACCGCAACACAATCCTCTCATCTCGGTACTGAAACCTGGCGGAAATTACTACCCAAACAGCAAGAAAAACACGTGGACCTGATTAGTAGGGCATACACTATACTACAGTGCACAAGACAAGGACTCATGCTCAGGTTTAGAGTGTACCACAAGAGCCAAACTCTTGGAGAAGGGTGCTAACTACAGGAAAAGATTTGCGAATTATATCATGGCGCTACAAATAACGAGGATATGAAGGAAAAAAGAACAAACATAAAAAAAAGAAACGAACAAAGGACGAGGGAAGACGAATGTAAAAATAAAGGGATGTGCGGCATCCAATATTCAAGGTTTGTCACCGTTTATCGATTACTGTTTCATTTAGATCATTTTTCAAATCAAATGTTCAAATGTTCGCAAATCTATTGGACCAAACTGCGTAGTCATCAGTCCGTAGCTGACAAACTACTTAAACCTAGATAAACTAACCTAAGGACAACACACACACCCATGCCCCAGGGAGGACTCGAACCTCCACGGCGAGCAACCGCGCGCTCCGCAGCGAGGCGCTTTAGACCGCTCGGCTTAGATCATTTCTCTTCAATTCCTTAAGATGATGGTTTGTTTCACATTACCTAACCTCGACATCATCAGGACATGCGCGACCTTCGGTGACTGGCGCACTCAGGGCTAAGAGACGACAAGTTGAGAGAACGCACGATGACAAATGGGAAACCAGGGAAACGGGACCAGGCATACTGCTCGGGGAATCGTAATAAAGCACATATCGAGAAGACGAGCCTTGAATGCTGTCGATATGGTGAGGCTGAAGTATGGAGAAAATAAAAGGAACACACAATCAATCAATGACTTAAGAGGTATTGAGGGTCAACGTTTCCAAGTTTCTTTCTCAAAAAAATTTTAAGTTTCCTTTTTTAATGTCAGTTTCTATGCAGTGACTTCACTGACGGAAACAGATTATGCACCTCCTTCTGTAGGGAGCTACGATGTTATTTTACATAGAGGAAATAATAATAATAAAGCTGGCAAAGGCGCAACTATTCGAAAAAAAGAAAAAAAAAAAGTTCGACATGGGTCAATTACTTTTCACACCTGTGCAATGATTGTGCATAATTATGTATTTTTATAACCATTCTTATGTAAACGTTTGCAGTAAATGGTCAGGATAAAAACATGTGACATTGCGCGACGATTATTTTATTCATTTTGTTTCTTCGAAGCACACTTTTAAGGCAATTGAAACATATTTCGAATTTCGTCGCAATTAATTGACGACCAAACATTGTTTTGACTGTGAACGACCAGTGTTTTCCAGTATCCCTGATGAAAACGCTTTGGGCCTGTAAGGCGGTAGCATTTATTAGATGTGCGTGGTGCCACAATTTTATGTGTTTTCGGTGCTTCTATGACAATTATCACCCAGAATTTTGTACAGGTGTTAAAGATAGTGACGATGGCGACAGTGAGTAAATAACATTACGCAATAAGTAAAATAATCAGTTGCTACTGTGTTATTTGCTCTTATCCTGACTGTTTACTCAAGCTGTAACATAGGAGTGGGTATAAAGGCATATAATTATGCACAATAAAAGAAGAGAAAAGAAGAAAAGTGAAAAATAAATGACCAGAAGGGGAAGATTTTTTTATTTATATTTTTTAATCGTTTGACTTTTCATTATTTTTTTTTTTTCTTTCTTTATATCTTTTTCTTTGCCTAATTATTTTTATTATTTATTATTTTTTTTAAATATAAACAGTAGCAATTACAATTTTTAAAAATTGTTCTGCCGCTAGGTATCGAACCCGTTACGCGTGGTAACTTGCTGCGAATTTGATGTCGATTTTCTTAGAAATCAAGGCCCATTGGAACAAATCCTTTTAGGTTGACGGTCTGCAGGAAATCCCTCACATCATACCTGCGACCCATCAAAATTCGTTGGTACCATACTTGGTGTTCCCCTTGTTAGAACTACAGTCAGTTACCTTAAGGTACTCAGAGAGTTTGAAAGGCGTCGAATTTTGGACTGGAGATATGCATTTTAAATATCGGTTTTATATTATACTAGCTGGTAACTGGTGCGTTGCTGCCGCAAGAGGAAAATGTTTCAAATGTTTGTAAATCTATCGGAGTTAACTGCGTGGTCATCAGTCTGTAGCTTATGAACTACTTAAACTAAGGTAAAATAATCTAAGGACAAACACACACACACTCATGTCCCAGGGAGGACTCTAACCTCCGACGCAAGAGAAATAATTGTGCAAATTACGTTCGGAAATTTTAAATTGTTTGCTTGTTTACAAAGAGCACTGATTAGGAAAGGAAGGAGTGAAAATACATAACTCTACGTTTGCAGAATACTTGCTGATTTCCATTCTGACTCCGAAAAAGTTAGAAGACACAAATATTTTACACAGAGAAGATAAAGAGCGAATGCTTGATCTTTGGGAAGAACTTGAGATCTTTAAATATCCAGAACTCAAGGATGGCATTTTACTAAATGACCAGTTATATCTCGCCTGTAGACAATATTTTGAAGGCTTCAAACACTTACTGATCACGAAATTGTCTTACAACTGCCGGTAGCCTTTGTGATTTCTTCATTCCCTCAAAAATCTAGAAAATCTGCTTAGATTTGTAATTCTCCATTATAATTGACATGACATTTATATTTCAATTTATCTCATTTCCATTGCCATACTATAAGTCATTTACTAATCTAATCTATTTTATTTTTGTTCGTGTGAGAGGTACGCTCTCATATTATTACTAGCTTAATTACCGATGCTTCTCACGCGTAGACTGGATAGTATCCATTGGTTGTTTATGAGTTTTCATAGATTTAGCTTTAAAAATGCTTTCCTAATCAAGTATTTTGATACTACTTACCACCCTCTATTACAACATTGATAGCAGAATTCAAAACACCCCAAAACACATTTTTTTTAAAAGTCTAACCATGCTTCCGAATCCAAATTTTCGCATTTGTAGCATCAAAACAGTCTTAGTAACATCCTTAAAAGATTTTCCCTCATTTCATCCGCTTAATGGTTGAATTTCAAAAAATATCGAAATACGTGTGTTTAAAATTCCAATAAAAATCTAAATATTATTATTTCTTGCTTCAAAATTGCCTTAATAGCAACGTATTTTCCAAAAACCGTTCATCCCCTACTTCATCCCCTTAGGGATGGGAATATCGAAATATCGCTGATGCCTATAGTGTAAGATAAACAAGTCTAAAAATTTCAAGTTTCTATGCTCTGTAAATTTACTTTTGAACGGTTTTCTGTCTTTTAGAAACGAATCGAGAAAAAGAAATTTCTCTCTTACGCTTTGGCATCGTTCTTGGTAGTTTTCATTCTGCTATTTGTACTTAATTTTCTTTATTCGTACGCTTGTTGCAGGAAAAAAAAATTGAAAGTGTGCATCTCGTTTCGCAGTATATTACCTCTTTTCTATTATAGTATCAAAAGTCATAGCTTGTCTTCAGTCCGAATTTTAAATAAACTAACGATTTTCAACTACGATATCTTCCCTTTTATAGCTATCGACATGAAACTGCTATGGTGTACAATGGGAGACTTTCTACTAAAAAAACACAGAATGATCGTTCGTTCCCACTTCCTAGTATTTGCTGAAGAACAAAATATTGACACTGACACGTAGAATTTTATATAAGTCGGTAACTTTATAAAGTTCCTTATCTTCCACCCCTTATCGTTATCAACCCTCTACCACCATAGTGCGCAATGTGTCTGCCCATTTCCACCTTCCGACTTCTCTTCACCTCTTCGTCTCTCTGTCCAACTCCTCCATCTCCTTAGTCCGTGCCTCCTCCATCTGTGACAAATTATGTAACTCTGTGAAGTTACCCTCCACTATTCACCGTATGAAATCCTGTTTTGAGTGTTAAGTGTGCAAAATTTCATAAAGTCCGGAATAATAGGTTATGTGTACCAATAATCGGGATCTTAAGTGCATTCACATTAAATATCATGTGTAAATCCTACAAAATTCTACAATATCGGTTGTAACTTATTGTGACATGCCATGTAAATCCTTGTGGTTTCGTATGGATATGCGACAAGTTTCATTGTGAATTGTCAAACGTTGTCAAGTAGGAAGGTACCCTAGACCATGCTAAATTATTAAAATCTCTTCCATGAAACCATACATTTATATGCTGGCTTTCATGGTGATCAAACAATTTGGATGTTTGTTGTAACGTACCATCCGCCATGCACCTACGAAAGCTTACGAAAAGTAGCCCATGTATTAATTCGGGGTATAAGCTATCTTCATTCAACATGTAATTCATTTCCGTCCAGCCGTTTCAGCGTGAAGGCGTAAGAAATGAATTAAGTAATTGTAAGGCACCCTCCACCTTCGCCCGAGTCCAAGCAATGAGTTGAGAAAGTCTTATTGCAATCGAATGAACGGTATGGCCGTACATAAATTTCGAACAAAAATACAAACAAACAAACATTACTTTTTGTGTATTAGAAGACGTATGTGACAAAAATTGTTTTAAGTAGGAATAATTTTCTTTAACAAAGAATTTGCAAGTATAACTTCGGTTGTTTTAACAAAATGTCTGATGCAATTTTAATACCAGTGTCCTTCTGAGCCTTCGAGCCTACAGATAACAGTTACAGTGACAATGAAAATTTAAAGTTCGGCCCCACCATCCACTATCAGCTCTGTGACAGATTCTCAGAGTAACCGTCAGCTAAACTATTGCCTGCTACAAGTGGAGAGAAAGACCCAGTCTGGAACTCTACGATAAAGTGTTTCTAAGCTGACCTATAAATCTTCTTGGTTCTCCCAGCGACGGGTTGTAGTTAGCAATTCGTTACAGAACTTCAGAATTCCGCTCATTGAAAAATTTATGATAACATTAACAAAGTCACTATTAAGAGTTGCAGCGACTGTTCACTCGTACATGTCCGAAAGAACAGACATCAATATGTAAAGCTGCAGCTGTTCACAATATTAACAACGACGATTCTCTTTATAACAGGTACATCCTATTCTTAGAGAAAAAAATGTTTGTAATTCTAGGTGACCAAACTACTGTGGATATAAGTTCCTGGACCTACAAACTCCTTAAACTATCAAACTTACTGGCAGATTAAAATTGTGTACCGGAACCGAGACTCGAACGTCGGACCTTTGACTTTCACGGGCAAGCGCTTTACCGACTCAGCTATCCCGACACGACTGACGATTTCGACTCACAACTTTACTTCCGCCAGAACCTCGCCTCCTACTTTCCAAACTTCACAGAAACTCTCCTGCGAACCTTGCACAACTAGCACTCCTGGAAGAAAGGATATGGAAGAGACGTGGCTTAGCCACAGCCTGAGGGATGTTTCCAGAATGAAACTTTCACTCTGTAGCGGAGTGTTCGCTGATATGTAACTTACTAACAGATTAAAATGGTGGCTCACGCGTTCACAAAAAAATGAACTAACGTCTGCAACAGATCGAACAATCCGAAGAACAAAGAGATTGTTGTGTCGTAGACTCTGGTATAAGGGTGTTTACATTCGAATCTATTTACATGTTGCATTTTTCTCCTTTATCAAAAGAGTAGTCTGTACCGCACTAGTCACACACCACTTCGTTACGTAAGCATACTGTCCGTTTTTAGAGAATTTTAGGCTACTGTTTGTCAACAGAATTATTTCACATCATAGTTTTCTAATATGCAGGGCTTACTGAAAGATAAAAAAATCATCATAATATCTGCAAAGAGAATGTAAAAAGTAATACCTGTTCATGTGCAAGTGCTTTCGTGCACCTTTGCTTAATATTTTCTTCATCTAACAGTTTCAAACTCTATCCGTTCCGATATTCTGCGGATTAGAATCAATATAAACTTCATTCCAGTATATTCTAGGCTGCAGTAACTTTATCCAGTTTTGGTGCACATTAGTTTACGGTAGTAACAAAAAAGAGTGCCTTTGCGATTGCCTTTTGACAGCTAGAAATTTAAATGAAAGTAACGGCTTAACGTACACTCTTTGACAAAAAACCTGGCCGCCGGCCGGCCGCTGCTGAGCCTAAGCCCGAGCGGATCGCGACATGGGACAATAAAAGTGGCCGCGCTGATTCGTTTTAAGTCCAGCTATCTGCACAATCTGGCAACACTGTAGACTGCGGGAGTTCATACAGCACTTCTTGTGTGCAGTTAGAAGACGACTAGGTCAGCTACGTCCGTGGTCTTGCGCTGAAGTGCTTGACCTACGTGCGAGTCTTTGCGATCGAAACCGACGACAAAATTTTTAATTCACGTCCCTCCTGCATGCTGATGCCACATGTGTAAGGGAGCGTATGCGTAACGTATATCATTTTTTGGTACACTGGTAATAACATTTCGGCCCAATAACATTGCCGCCTCTGGCCGCAGCACTTGGCAGAGCTCTTCGCGGCCCACTCGCCGGCAGCAGCGGTGGCGGCGCTACACAGCGCTGCCTCCCCCTCTGCCCACAGCGCCTGCTGCCGCTCATCGCCCTGGATACGTAAATGCTGTAGTGTTGCTGAGTGGTGATCCACAAAAAAGTTTGCCATGTGTATTTAAGACACGATATCAACGGAGCAGACAACCCATTTTTAATGATGAGCATATTATTACACTAATACATAATACATTAGAGAGGCAAAATATTGTCATATGTTTTCATCAAGACACAATGCGTAACTCACTAAAATGTTTTAGTGTCGTTGTTTCATTCCTTATGGTAATGTATGAGCTAAATTATGTGAATACGTTTCATTGCACATTCTAAAGCAACACAGGCACATTGCAAGGCTCGTGTCTTCATGTCTCATTCCTACAGCATATATTTCGCATCAAAGGAGGTCAATTCGAATTTCTTCAAAGGCGTTTGTATGGTGAAGCAAATAACACATCTAATACCATTTCCATAATTCAGTCGACCTTTCTGAAAGAGTTATTGTATAAAGCTTTTCTTCTGATTCTGTTAAAGAGTTTCTTCTTGCAATCTGCAGCGTATAAAGTAAAATAAAACGAAGTAAAATGAAATTCCATCACCAAACGCACTTTTGCAGACCAGGATTAGAACTGCCGACTCACACCAGGGTTGCATCACAAGACACAAGCAGAACCCCACAGCCAACCACACGCTGTGGAATCGTCCCCTCAATCTCCCACATATTCAATGCTGAGCCTCTAACGCATCGCGAAAGATAACCTCAAAGTCACCTACACGAATAACTGCATTTCTTGAGTGCAAAAGTTAAATTTCTGTCTCTCATATCACGTGGGCATTATACAGCATGAGTCATGAAAGTAGAAGAGTAATGTCAAGTGAACTTAGCGAGACAATTCAATACCACTTGCGGAAGTAACTGCACTGTCACAGTGTTGCCAAATATCAGCAACGATGTTGCCAGCTGTCCTAGGAAGACCTATGTAGCGATAAGCGACGCTAAATCGCGCTCGTCTCATGTAGGCTTCTAGAGGGGAGTCGCGCATTTCGGTTAATATGCGGTACTATCTCCTCATAGATTCCATCGACACATTTAGGATGCAGATATTTAATTCTTCCAATCAGGCCGAAACCAGGCATTACATTTTTTGAAGCTTTACAGCATTATGATATATTTTCAGCAAATGACTAGAGCAGATAAAAATACTGATATTGTGCTTGCAACATATGGTAGGTCAAAGACTGAGATACGTAAACATCCATCACGATTACATACCCCCCCCCCCCCAAAAAAAAAAAAATAAAAAAATAAAAATAAAAAAATAAAAAATAGAAAAAGAATAAACCACTTGTTTTGTTACATTTCGACAAAAGATAATTATTTCATGAAAAGTTACTGGAAATCGATGATGCGCCATCCGTCACGAAAAACTTCGCAACTTGAAAACGACTGCGTTTCAAACGCAGTCTTACGACCGTGCAAGTAATATTTCATGTCTTCTACGTGAATACATAAATGTGTTGTTTTGCTTGAAAAGCAGAAGGAACATAGATAACTGATTATTTGTGCAACAAAGTAATTATTTCACTTGAGGATTCAGGAGACAGGATACTTATAATCACGGCCATGAACGGAGAAACTAAACTGTATATGTAGGAAATGTGCAATTCCGCGGTTTTTCCTCTGCAAACATATACATATAATGTATAGACTACTAAGCAGCTTATTGATTTCACAGTTTTACAGCCTTGTTGGGCCAACAAATGATGATGCGAATCCGAACCCATCTGTATAATGGATTCTTCGAACGTTGAAAACTAAGACTTGTATGTATTGTTGGTTAGTATCTGTCCTCACGATGTTAAATCAATAGAAATTGTTATAAACTTTTTACCTACTTTCTTCTGTTGTCCTATTTTTCGTCAAACCACACATCCTTTCTGGTCTCTTGGTCACATGGGAAAGAACGCTTTTGCAGCTGAATTAATGATAATAATAATGGTAATAATGATAGTAATCAATGACGTTTTTGGCATTACAGCAGAATATAATGATTGCAATAACAATAGAAAATGCCGATCTCTTGGTTGACACCCTGCAATGAGTTTTGGTATTTCGTTGCTGAATACGATTTAGGACATTTTTCAGAGGAGAAAAGTAGACCTGAAGCCACACACACCACTAGTACAACGATACACTAATCAACTATGCTTGCTGTAGATCAGGAGACGAGAATGGCACCACTGAGCTAACATGAGATTACTCGTTCAGTTGTCTGACGTATGTTGCCAGTTAATACAGACAGTCCCGACATAAAACACAATATTGTTTGCATTTTAAGCAGGGATCAACCTTTCTGCGTTCGAAAAATTAATTCAGGATAACAGAGTCATATAAATGCAATGACTAGTCTCATATCCTCAAGAATATTGGAAAATAATCCGATTTATGAAACTGAGAAACGATGAGAGTTGCCTAGCGTTGTAAGCAATACTGCTAAGCTATAGGTAGAACTTCTTGGCCATCCCACAATATCCTCATTCCTACAAAGAGCATGCTTCAACTGGTTTTTAGCCACGCCCCGCTGCCAAAGCCCATTCTAAGTAAGGCTTCAGTCCGAAAGCAGACACCAGGATTGAAAAATGCTGATGAATAGATGACTTACCGTCATCAACTTTCGGGGAGAGTTTCTTTTAACAAAGCGAAGAAGTGTGAAACGACTACTTTCTCCTACGTTCCTATGGACTTTTGTCCCAAATTGGACGTATATACGTTTAGTCTTGTAATATGCGGCTCGCATTCCAGGAATATCACGTAAATGAGCATCTGGCGGGTACCATCCTAGAGCAGCTATTACGCAAGTTTTTACCAATGATGATAAAATTGACCAGGCGGCTTTTGCTGCAGAATATAGCAACTTCTATTACATCTGCGTAACCTCTCCCGATAAGAAACTGTTTTCTTCGTATAGTGATGTCCCTGTTTAGGTGAATTATAATGTTAGTGTTTAATGTTACTTCCGAAGAACTTTTTGCCTGAAATGTGTTTATCTTTGTAGGTGATTCAAAGTAATTGTAATAATTAGTTTCCGCTCAAATTACTCCATTCATTTGATCTATTATTTTAAAGTAATTGCAACCGGCAAAAGTGAAATTGTCCTGTAAACCAAGCCGTTTGGTTATTTTAGGTCTATAGTCCATGGGCAGAACGCTTTTATCTGAAATCTGAAATATCTCCACGAAAAGTAGAGAAGCGGACGGTTCTCTGTCATAGTAGAGTGAGGCTTGCGTAGCCAGTCTCCTGTGGAGAAGAGATAGAATTATATGTTGAAGAAAGAAGTCATACCCAAGAAACTTGCATATTAATTTTATTTTTCTCGTCTATTTATATTTTTTCAGGCTTATATTCGCCTTTACTTCTCACAAAATAATGAGATGTATTTTTCTCTGCTAGTAGCTACCTTTGGTCGCTTCTGACCGCATTACATTTTCCGTTGTCCCCAGATGGATGATACTTTGTCGCTGTCGGTCCCAGATTTCACGTTGAAAGAAAACATGTGCTCCACATCATTCATTTCACAGGAGGCGGTCGTATTTTTACCGTTGGTATATTTACTTGTACGAATATTGTTCGTAACCGTAAACAGGTTACTCTTGCTGTTCGTCTCCTTAATATTTTCAATATATTTCTCCTCGTGAAGTGGTTGAACTGCTGTGCTTTATTATTGTTAGTACCATTAGTTTTTATTTCAAGTCGACCTTTGAATTTGTATTTTTTATTAGCGTTACATTTGTTTGTTCAACATGTTTCACAATATTGAAGATCAATAAGTTCTCATATCCATTAACATAAGGGTCATTTTTTGTCTTGTTTTATCAGTAAAAGTTCCTCTGAAAATGTGGAACACTTATTTTAACACCCTTCATTTGAAACTGATATGTAGGCAGAGGACATTCACGGATTACTCATTTATCAACTTCATTCATAATGATAATTTGGATCAAATTTATTTACAAATTTTGTACTCAGTCCAGTTTTTAAAATAGCGGTAAAATTGCAGCCTTGCGCATTCTACGACATCTTTTCAAAATCAATGAATAAGAAATACGTCAATACGTTTATTTACTATCCTTTGACAAGCAACAGTGCAATTTCTTTCCTTAATATTCTTTTAAACCATGGCACAATTCATTGATCAATTTTAATCGTTGTAACACGTGTTTATTATGTTGCTTTATTGACTACTGTGTGTTTGTTAGAAATGTTACAATTGATTTTATACTAACGATAGGCCAGAGACTTAATTAAGGTAACTCAGAACCGCGTGACAATGCAATATTTACTCGCATTTGTTTTTGCTATGGAGCGAGTTGGTGTAGTGGTAACACACTGGACTCATATTCGGCTGCACGGCGCATCGAACTGGCCTTCGGCTATTTGGGTTTGAGTTTTCCATGATTTTCCTAAATCAGTCTAGGCAAATGCCGGAATGGTCCCTGCGGCAGGACACGGCCATATTCCTTCCACATCCTTATCTTAAAAATCCGAACTTCTGCTTCGCTCTAATGACCCCCTTGTCGAGGGGACGTTAAATCGTAACCTTTCTTCTTTCTTTCGTGTCTCCTGTGCAATAGAGCTTACTTCGTTTACGTTTCCGTGTGTTGGTACAAATTTTGCAAAAATGTTTGTAGAGATTATGGGACTTACCTACGGGGTTATCAGTCCCTAAACTTACAAATTACTTATGAACTAGCTAATACTAAGGACGACACAAATATCCATGCCTGAGGGGGGATTCGAACCCCCGACCGTAGTGGCCAAATTTTGCAGTTAACTTCAAATCAACTTCCCTATGAACAAGAGACCTTGAACTTTCAACTTAAGTTAGAACTGGATGACACTGCTTCATTAACGCAATTTCTTAATTGGTGTGTGGTGGAGGGCAATTTTTATACAACTGTTGTTTCCGCCTGTTTCTCTTCCAGTCGTGAATGGTTCGCCGTTAAAACTATTTCTGGTAAGACTTAGTGTGAGTTCATATCGCCCTATCTTTTACCTTCGCGATCTTTCCGTGACTAATACGTAATAGGGGTCAGATGAAAAAGAAATAAAAGAAATGTATCGAATGTCTCTGTTGTATTCTCATGAAAACGTTTGAAATTGAATGAAAAAATTTGAAAAGTGTAAAATAATCATTCAAATGGAAAATGCATATGGTTTTGTCCACTCGAAAATTGCTACCGTGTTAAAGTTAGTTCCAAAAAATTTTCGAATTTTTAATATCTATGTCAGTAATCATAGTAACATTGGAACATAAAGTGTTTTTGCTTTACGAGCAATGCTAGCATTAGCGTTTAGTTGCCACGGACTTGAAGGGTAATTTATTTCATTAATTTTCTGAAGTCGATAAGAGATATGACGCGGTGGCGGCAGCCACGGTCGTTTCGGTAAATGCGGCACATCGAGCTAGCGAAGGCGCGCGCATTTGGAAACGGAGAAGGCGGAGCGCGCCTGCTGGAGGAAAAGGATAGTTGTCGTTCTGAATAGACGAAGCCATCAAACGGGGTCTAAAAGATGTTCGATAGACCTCCCCGAGCTTACGCGTTTTGACTGTAACATAAGAAATAAATAAAATTCACTTATTGCATTGAACATTTCAATGGTTAGTAAATTAATGTCGTCCGCTATCTGCGACGATACCGATTGAATGATAATCTATCGATGTGAGATATCTGGCACCTAAAAGTCACCCTTATGTTTGTACTCTGAAACCTATCACCGTGCTGTAATGAGCAAATTGCGTCGCATCTGGCCATGAGACTATGTAACATTTTATGAAATCAACGAGGTAGCCAACAAACACAGGTCCGGAATCTACTGAGCACGTCAACAAGAAACGTGCTCAAAATTAGTGTTGGATTCAAATAGAACGCTATTTAACGTAACACGATGTTCTGCCAATAACAGGTCGCTTGTAATTTCCATATTGACCTGCGGACATATAATTTTATCAGTAAGCAAACTGGACAAAATTTGAGTATTTAGGAAGACTTTTATGCGACGAATTGTGAGTCTTTTTGTTACTTAATGGAGTAAAGAAAACATAACGATAAGGCCTACCTAGGAATCAACCATAAACCGAGAAACAAAACTGGTAATACGGTCAATGAGGTATTCATTGATTTTTTTTCTCTCTTTAAAATAGCTGGCCACGTGGCATATATGCAATTTGGAGACCACAGTGTCTCGGGCCTGAGTGGAATTACGGATCCTAGCATGCAGGACGCCAGCTACAAAAACTCGTTCAGCAGGCCACCAATGTGATCAAGATTTTCCACCGTCGTAGTAGGGCCTATTATTTCGCAACTTTGGCATCATGTGCATCACGTAGATGTGAGTGTGATATGTAATTCTGCAGTTAGCTGACTTTTCTTGTCACCTAAATTAAATATTTTGAAAAATTAACATCATAATATGCACATTGTAGTAGTTAACTGAAGTTGTGTTCAAGAAGGTCGTTTCATACATTAACTACTACTACTCTCTTTCACGTTGCGAGCAATCTGCCTCAGATGTGAGTAAATCAATGAGGTAGGGTTTACAGCAGTAATGTCTAGCTGTATAACAGTCCCTTTCTAAACACCTAGCCCATTTCGAAATCGGATCAGTTTTGTTGCAAAAGCTGGATCTTGTCATTTCATCTCGTTACGTCTTTAATTTATCCGCATACTGTCAAACAAAATCATCCGTGCCAACTGACTCATGGAAACATCATAGCAGATGCTGTAGCCACCTACTTCAAGAATATCAAGTGACATCACAAACAAAACGAAAGAACATTAAATTATCAATTGTTCTAAAATGGTGGTAAAATTTTAAATATAGATAGAACAACTTATTTGTAAATTACTTCAAATGTTGTCATCCCATAAAGTATATAATAAAATCTGAGGCCGCATCAGCTGTTCTTTTCATTAAGATCGTTGCTTTACAGGTCCTCGACAGTTTTCACATTTTAAAGATCCATCTTCAGGTGTTAATTTTTTTCATATGAAAATTCATTATAGTGACACAAGGTTCTAATTGCTTTCATCTGTCATGGGAATAAAATTTCATTAATTATGCCTGGATATATGGAACCAGTCAAACAGAAATTATCACTGTCATTCAGAATAAAAACCAAGGACGTTAAAATATGGGATAAATAGCCGCGTAATTTTGATTACTGTATTTTCCATGAAACCAGTAGTCGCCGACGAAGTGAAAGATTACAAACCAATTAAGTCCTTCTAAAGAGTCGAAGAAACCGACTATTTGTATTTTGTTCATCTTTGCATGAAGTATTACGGCAAGGTAAAAAAAAAAAAAAAACTTACGAATATGCACAACCATCCACATTCTCTGTTTTGTTTCAGCTTCACGAGGACTAAATTGAAAACATGCTTGTGTGAACATGATTTGATTATAATACTCAACTGCATCGATGCTTTGGGTATATTTCCATAATAACTGCTCATTTAGATAATTTTCCTTGAATGTGAGATGCGTATGACAAGACTCAACGTAGATACAGTCCGTCTTTGGACAACAGTGCCTAGTATCATAGCAGAATATGATCGTTCACATTACTTTTTAGTTTTGTTACAAAAAGCTGTCACTGAAAGTTGGTGAGGGTAAGTCTTCAATTCATCATCATTTCTCAATGCTGTTGTCTGCTTTCGGACTGAAGCCTTTCCTTATGATGCCATTTGCTAGCATGGCATGGCTAAAAGCCAGTTGACGCAAGATGCTTGTAGGATTTAGGATATTGTGAGCTGTCGCTTCCAAGATGCGAAGTGTTTGATACCTCACTGTTTAGTGACGGATGGGGCAACGTTGATTTCCAGTAACTTTTAATGGGAAAAAAGAATTAAAAAATTGTCACAACCTAACAAAGTAATTGTTTAGTTTTTCTTTTTTTTTTGGGGGGGGGGGGGGGATGTAATCGTGATGGATGTTTACGTATCTCAGTCTTTGACCTACCATATGTTGCAAGCACAATATCAGTATTTTTATCTGCTCTAGTCATTTGCTGAAAATATATCATAATGCTGTAAAGCTTCAAAAAATGTAATGGCTGGTTTCGGCCTCATTGGAGGAATTAAATATCTGCATCCTAAATGTGTCGATGGAATCTATGAGGAGATAGTACCGCATATTAACCGAAATGCGCGACTCCCCTCTAGAAGCCTACATGAGACGAGCGCGATTTAGCGTCGCTTATCGCCACATAGGTCTTCCTAGAACAGCTAAGAACTGGCAACATCGTTGCTGATATTTGGCAACACTGTGACAGTGCAGTTACTTCCGCAAGTGGTATTGAATTGTCTCGCTAAGTTCACTTGACATTACTCTTCTACTTTCATGACTCATGCTGTATAATACCCACGTGATATGAGAGACAGAAATTTAACTTTTGCACTCAAGAAATGCAGTTATTCGTGTAGGTGACTTTGAGGTTATCTTTCGCGATGCGTTAGAGGCTCAGCATTGAATATGTGGGAGATTGAGGGGACGATTCCACAGCGTGTGGTTGGCTGTGGGGTTCTGCTTGTGTCTTGTGATGCAACCCTGGTGTGAATCGGCAGTTCTAATCCTGGTCTGCAAAAGTGCGTTTGGGGATGGAATTTCATTTTACTTCGTTTTATTTTACTTTATACGCTGCAGATTGCAAGAAGAAACTCTTTAACAGAATCAGAAGAAAAGCTTTATACAATAACTCTTTCAGAAAGGTCGACTCCAATTATGGAAATGGTATTAGATGTGTTATTTGCTTCACCATACAAACGCCTTTGAAGAAATTCGAATTGACCTCCTTTGATGCGAAATATCTGCTGTAGGAATGAGACATGAAGACACGAGCCTTGCAGTGTGCCTGTGTTGCTTTAGAATGTGCAATGAAACGTATTCACATAATTTAGCTCATACATTACCATAAGGAATGAAACAACGACACTAAAACATTTTAGTGAGTTACGCATTGTGTCTTGATGAAAATATATGACAATATTTTGCCCCTCTAATGTATTATGTATTAGTGTAATAATATGCTCATCATTAAAAATGGGTTGTCTGCTCCGTTGATATCGTGTCTTAAATACACATGGCAAACTTTTTTGTGGATCACCACTCAGCAACACTACAACTCCCTTACACATGTGGCATCAGCATGCAGGAGGGACGTGAATTAAAAATTTTTGTCAACAATTGGTGGTTTTTTTTTTTTTTTTTGCGGTCGTTGGTTCAATTCGTCCATGGTTGTTCATTGAATTTTTGGCTCAGCTTTTTTTTATTACAGAGGGCGTCAGCCCCCTGACCTGGGCGCGCTGACCCACGGCGCCCGGCGTTTCGATCGCAAAGACTCGCACGTAAGTCAAGCACTTTAGCGCAAGACCACGGACGTAGCTGACCTAGGTGTCTTCTAACTGCACACAAGAAGTACTGTATGAACTCCTGCAGTCTACAGTGTTGCCAGATTGTGCAGATAGGCGGACTTAGAGCGAATCAGCACGGCCACGTTTATTGTCCCATGTTGCGATCGGCTCGGACTTAGGCTCAGCGGCGGCTGGCCGGCGGCCAGGTTTTTTTTGTCAAAGAGTGTACATCTGACACGAAAATTGATTAAACTGATTTGTAGAGGAGAGAAAGCTCTACTACTTTGCTCACATACGTTTTTTTTTCATATCTCACATCGTTTCAGAGATATTTGCAAAAATAATGGCGAATTGAAAATGTCTGCCTGTCTGTAACGAATTCCCAAGTTTTAGGTCGCGCTGTTCAACCGATTGCCACCAAATTTTACAGACGTAATTTTTGGCTGCCAGTGACCAGTACCTCCCTTTCTCAAATCTTTCCGACGAAAAATAAGTTAGTAACACACAAAATAGGCCTTTTGACAGCAGGAAATTTAACAGCAAATAACGCCTAAATCTTTCATCTGAGTCGAAAATTGAGTAAACGTATTTTTATAGGAGAACAACAATTTTGCTCTCTTAGCCCATGTTATTTCCATAACTCGCATCGTTTCAGAGATATTTGCAAAAATAACGGCGATTTCAACCGTCACTCGGCTTAGGCGTAAATCAGGCGTTCTGAAATCAGTCACATAACATTCCTAGTCCCAAAATTCTCTCTGACATACGCCATCTTGCTTTCTGATTTTTTATATTTTCTTATGATTACTCACGGGTTGTCACTGCAGAGCAATGACGCACTGAAAAATTAACAAAAACACGTCGTTCTTAGTACGATAAATCACAATCCAGTGTCTAAAATTGCCATATTAGAAGTTGACACCTAACATCACTGGTACAATGTTGTGCTGTCTCAACTCTTTACTTGTCATTTACTGAAAGCTAGGCATTATATGACTACCATAATAGCGAAAACGTAATTCTCGTTGCCCTCTGTTATGTTGTGTGATCACGTCGGACCTCCATTACAGTTGCACAAATGTGTGGCATAGACAGTATATGGTTATCAATCAGCTCCTAAGAGATATTTGTCAATCATCCATGTTACCAGCTCTGGAACCGTTGTTGGAGGTGCTGGTCTGACTGCAATTCCGGCCGCGGTGGCCGCAGGGACTAAGGCGCTCCAGCCACGGTTTGCACGGCCACTACGGTCGGGGGCTCGAATCCCCCCCCCCTCGGGCATGGATATTTGTGCGGTCCTTAGTATAAGGTAGTTCGTAAGTAGTTTGTAAGTTTAGGCACTGATGACCCCGCAGTTAAGTCCCATAAGCTTAACAAACATTTGAACATTTTTGACTGCAATGCGTCTGCATACTCAATCGGGTTTACGTTCGGTGAACAAGCTGGACACTTATTTCGTTCAATTCCCTGAGCTTTAAGCATGTTTTCCGCCAGTGCAGCTCTGTGGGGACTAGCGTTATCTTCCATGAGAAGGAACCGGTCTCCTATGGCACCAGCGAGAGGCACAACGAAAGTTGGATGGATCTCTATATCTCTGAACAGCCACAGCACTATTTTGTGCGACATAGCGGTCCGTACATCAGCCAATTGCCTCCCCACACTATTCGTACCTATAAACAGGATTGTTCATATTTAAACACTCTCTCGAGATGAAGGAACGATGATTGTCTATCTGAACACAATATCTTAATTCCTCTGTGGAAAGAACCCGGCACTATTCGTTCCGACTCCATTCCTGGTGTTGATCCACGCAGTTCCTGCATTCTAAAAGGTATCTTGGTTTTAATGTGACACACACCAAAGGACCCCGAAGTGCGAGGCCGTTTCCCGTCGGGGGATCGAATCCTCCCTCGGGTATGGCTATTTGTGCTGTCTTCAGCATAAGGTAGTTTATAAGTAGTTTGTAAGTTTAAGGACTGATGACCCTGCAATTAAGTCCCTTAAACTTAACGAATATTTGAACATTTTTCAAACACACCATACCGAGCGTAGAGGTTACATTCCTAACGGCGTATTCGGACGGTTTATGTTGATATTGCGCGTCATGCTGCTGCCTGGATGGTGTGTTGCAGCTGTGTAAGTTAGACTGTGCACGCAGTCTGGGGTGCGACTAGACTTGGCTGGAGGCGGGTCAGGCCGTGGCGAAGTGTCGGTGCGCTATCGCGTGTCTGGGGCGAGCGCAGAGGAATTCCCCGTGCAAACAGCGGCGATATATTTGACGGTGACTGCGGCCTGTTTGCGCAGCGCTCTCGCCGCCTCTCGGCGGTCCCCTGAAATTTGTTTTCCGTTTATCGCTTGGCCGGCGCCGTAACGAGGTATTACTTAGCGCTTCCGCGCTTCCTCCGGGGGCCGTTTGTCAGGGCTGCCCGTAGCTGCCGTGCCGAGGCACTGACCTGGCTGCTGCAGTAGAGGGTCCACGCTTCTGCCTGCCGGGACCAATGTAGCAGTGCAAGTAGGGCGTGTAGAACCCGCAGTGTGCTGGCAACACCACGATGCGCCCTGATACAAATCCAAAGCAAATATTCTGGGTATTTCGTAATCACTAAAACGTGCGAGAACGAGCAAAACGTGTTTAAATGTTTGAAAGTTTGTAAACCTATAGCACCCTACTGCTGTGGTCATCAGTTCCTATACATACGTTGCATGTGCATATAAAATGATCTGACACAAGAACTAAACGAAGAAGAATATTTTAAAAATACTTTTTATTTATTTACTTTTCTTCACGACGAGCTTTTTTCGTAGGGGTTCACTGAACCAGTGAAAACATAGGACGTTCCGCCACTGTACTCTAGATAGAACAGCGTGAACTGTTCGCAGTTAATTAAAATTGTGTGATCCTAATCTCGATGAATGTGTACGATCAATGCTTAAAGAAGTCGAGAGTGAGCTCTGCTAAGATCTACCTCGAACAGAACGATCTATTGGCACAAGGTCAACACGGATTTAGAAAATATCGTTCATGCGAAACACAACTAGCTGTTTATAAATTAATGAAATGCAGTAACCAGTTGCTTTTGATTATTTATTTTTGACTTTAACGACCGGTTTCGGGCGCTTGAGTGCCCTTCTTCTAGTCTCTAGACAGACAAACAAGTGCATTGGTATACAATAAGGCTATAGAACGTATAAAAGTCGATTCCAGAAATATGAAGCAGTTTCGAACCAAATAGATTGTAATAAAGATAAGTTCATATAATGGGATGAAATTAACACTTACATTTTTGTACTGTTGATTATTCACACTGTTGTTTATTCACACGAAGTGATGAGTGCTATCGACAAGGGTTCGCAAATCAATTCCGTATTTCTTGATTTCCAAAAGGCTTTTGACACCGTACCTCAAAAAACGGCTTTTAATAAAATTGCGTGGTTGTGGAATTTCGCCCCAAACTAGTGATTGGATAGGGGACTTCCTGTCAGAGAGGACTCAGTTCGTAGTAATCGATGGTAAGGCATCGACGAAAACAGACGTGATATAGGGCGTTCCACACGGTAGTGTTATTGGTCCTCTGCTGTTCCTTATTTACATAAACGATTTAGGGGAAAATCTAGGTTGGTTGCAGATGTCGCTGTCATTTACCGTCTAGTAAAATCATCTGAAGATCAAAACCAACTGCAGAACGATCTGAATAAGATATCACTATGGTGTAGAAATTAGCAATTGACTCTAAATAATGCGAAGTGTGAAGTCGTTCGCATGAGTACGAAAAGAAATCCGTTAAATATTGTTTACAAAATAAATCAAAAGTGAAAGCAGTAAACTCCACAAAATACCTAGGAATTACTATTACTTCAGACTTAAACTGGAAAGATCACGTAGATAATGTCGTGGGAAAGGCGAACCACAGACTGCGTTTTTATCAGAATCCTTAAAAGATGCAACAGAACTACTAAAGAAACTGCATTCACTACTCTTGTCCGTCCATTTTTCGAGTATTTCTGCCACAGTGTGGGATCCTTATCAGGTGGGTTTGACGGAGGACATCGAAAGAGTCCAGAGAAGGGCAGCTCGTTTCGTATTATCACGATACAGGGGATGCAGCGTTACGAAAATGATACAGGATCTGGGATGGGAACCATTACAGCCGGCCGCAGTGGCCGAGCCGTCTGCGGCGCGCCAGTCACAGTCTGCACGACCACTACGGCCGGGGGTTCGAATCCCCCCTCGAGCATGGATATTTGTACCGTCCTTAGTATTGGCTAGTTCATAAGTAGTTTGTAAGTTTATGGACTGATGACCCCGTAGTTAAGTCCCATAAGCTCTACAAATATGTGAACATTTTTTGAAGCATTACAACAACGGCGTTTATCGCTACAGCGTGTGCTACTTACGAAACTCCAATCTCCAACATTATCCTCAGACTGCATAAATATATTGTTTACTCCCACTTACATAAAATAACTTCTGTTAAGGACAAAACATACACTAGGCAGCAAGGCCCTATATAGTGCTCTGAAATTTCCGTGCGGCAAACATGTCAGTGTGTTTCTCACAAGGGAACCTCTACATCGCACCCCCCTCAGATTTAGTTATAAGTTGGCGCAGTGGTTATGCCCTGAAAAACTGAAAGATCAATCGAGGAAACAGAAAGAAGTTGCGTGGAACTATGAAAAAAATAAAATCAAAATATAACAACTGAGCAGCCCATGGGAAAGATATGCACAGGAGCGCCGTGGTCCCGTGGTGCCGGGCACCGTGGCTCAGCGCGCCCGGTCAGAGAATTAAACGCCCTCTGTGATAAAAAAAAAAAAGGCTGAGCTAAGAACATATCGAAGAACAGCGAACAAACACGATCAGTGACCGCAAAGAATAGAACTACCCGTAGAGCAAAGAATAATAATAGTAATGTGATTAGCGTGAGGTACTGCGGACCGAGAGGTCCTGGGTTTCAGACTTCCCACAGACGAAAATTTTAATTTCTTCATTTTGAGAAAATTATTATCTGTCCGTCCGATACGAGGTAACGGCGCTATAGTATGGGGACTCTACGCCTAAACAAACATCTAAACACACGACGTCAGTCGACTGTTGCAGTTTATGTGACAAACTCTTATTTGTTCATCAACTTTTTCGGAGCGATTATCACATCCACAAGAAAAGCTATATCGTGCAAGGTAGAATCTCTTTAGCCATTCACCAAGTGTACAAGTTAGGTGGGTCGTCAAGATATTCCTGTCATATGACGCACATACCGTGAAAGACGACAGTCTGTCGTCTTCCATGTATTTTTTACAAAATTCTAATTTATTTCATGTCGGTAGATTAGCATTTTGTTAAAACTAGGACCCCACTGTTTTCTTAAATATTATTTTCTGAAATGATAGTTAATATTGCTGGATTTTGTTATTTTAATAATTTATTATTGTGTTTACGAATGTGGCAATAAGTACGGCTTCTCCGCTACGCCACTGTCCCTGTGAGAATGTGTACTTGTTTTAAGTGGATGTGCGAGAATCTAATGACTGTCTGAATGTGAGTAGTAATAGCTCGCTTGGCATGGTTCTCTCTGGCTCAGAGTCGATAGTTAGTCGTTACCAACATCTGCTGCTGATGCTATCAAAGAGGTTTCTACACTCTTTGGTTACAAGCTAGTCGGCGAGCACTCGTCAGGGCGAGTCTCGCGGTCCCACCACCGCTGTTTCTTGGGTTTTGCCACTTTCCAGTAGCTTCGCGCCTCCTGCCGCTCGGTCTTCACTTTGTGCTCGGATAGTGGCGAGGTAAGGTTGGTTCTGTTCTTGTGTCCGCGGAGATGGTAGCGATTTGTTGTCTAGCATGTTTAACTTAGATTCTTGAACTTAGATTCATTTTTCGGAATATTTTTCCCGATTGTGAGCGGAAATGTGTTCTAGTTTTTCAATCCAGTGATTTCTAACAGGTAAATGCGGTGTATGTGTTACTAGTTGCAATTTGATAACGGCCTGGTATATTCAAACCTTTTGTGATTATGTGGCGATGTACGAACTCTGTGTAAATTCTTTCTAGCTTTGTGGGGCCCGATTTCTAACAGACGATTTGTTCATATTTGTACAGTGAATGTAAACTATTTCTTTTCGTTTCCTTCTGTGAGTGATATTTGTTCCACATGGTTGGTTCTTAGAACAAAGCCTTCAGCTTTGTTCCATGCCCATCAGGCAAGTAACTATGTGTGTACACTTCTGATTTCCATTAACATTTCGCGATCTTCTCTCCCCGCCTATTTTAATTTTGCTGTTTCTTCTCTGAACTTGTAGTATGCACCCAGTCTTTGACAGTAATTCTCTCCGAGCCTTGTACAACCTCCTTCAATAGCTTGCTTATGAAATTCTATGTATTTCTAAGGGTTGCATGCCTTAGTTTTTATTTTCATTTTTCCGTCTTTGTAATTATTTCACTTTTCTGGTTTTTGGAGAGTGGACCTCTTCCGTCTCTGTGAACGCTCCCAATGGCATGTTGCTGCATTTCAGTAGCTTCCTTATGAAATTCTACGCAGTTCTAGGGGATGCATGCCGTAGTTAATTTTCTTTATTTTTCGGAAATTGAATTACATATTTTTATCGGTTTTCGGAACCACGTGGGTCTGCACTCCGACCTAAGGGGTTTTTCAGCTAATCACCTGATTTCACGCCACTTCTCATAAAATCAGTGCCTAGATAGTTTACTCTCAGATTGAAATTTATGAGTCCGCCTTGATTTTGTGTAATGAATCCGAATTTTAACCACTTCACCTTCAGTGGAGTGCGATCATGTAACATAGCCGTGTGTCGCCGTTAGCGAGTTTGCTTGCGGTCTAATCTGAATGCAACTTAACTTTCCTATACTCACGCACCATCTCAAATCAGTTTCGACAGACCAGAGCCATCTTCGCAGTTTTATTATATATTGTGATGTGTGGTACCTCAGGATTTGCTAAATTTCGCCTACGATAGCGGCACCTGCTTCTGCCTCGTTTCAGCACGCTGATTTCGGTGCGTTTCGCTGTTGCATTGCGTGTGTGTGAGCGAGCGAGTGTTGTTTGTAAATACTTTCCCCAGTAGCGTTAAGTTCTGTGTAATTTATGTTAAATTCAATGCTGGGCACCGTCAGTAGTGGATCATGTAATTGGGATGCATTTTTATTGTATTAACAAAATTGGTTCCCCATTTTGCTTGCGTTCGACCTGAATAGACAAGTTGAGTTCAGTATAATTTTGACTTGCCTATAAATTGCAGTTTTCAAGCACCTTCCCCCTTTTATTTAATATTGTTTTTGACCAGTGCTGATAACAAGCTTAGATGCAAATTTTTATGCTTAAGTTCCGTTGCGCCATAAATGTTTTTCTTAGCCACCTTTATGAAGTAACTTTAATTGTGGTGGCTTGTGTATTAATGTCTGTGTGTAATTTCGTGGTAGTTGCTAGGTATATTGGCCACTGCATCGTTTACTTCCTGTTATTAGAGTAATTTGAACGAAGTCAGTACTCAATTTGGCCAGGGAACAAGGTTTTGCATCAGGGAGTACCCCGTTGTTCACACGGATCTTTTGCTAATTTTACTGCTAAAATTAAGCTTTTTTTATTACGGTAAACTCTTATCTGGATACCTCCTACCAGAATAAAGCTTTTATTTCCTACAGTGGCCCACTTTCAACCGTCACCAGTGTCGTATAGAATACATCAGACGTGTTTTCCTGTGGAGGAATCGGTTGACCTGTCAGCTTGCGATCAAATATTTTTGGTTCCCATTGAAGAGGTTCTTCTTTTATCTGTTACTCGCACGGTTTTGCGTTTCAGTCGCAAAACACAGACACTAAACTGATTACAGCGAACAGAGATGTCAATGAACGGACGGACAGATCATAATTATGAGAAAATAACATGTTGAAATTTTCGTTCGAGTTTGACGTCTCACTGTACAACTCCTCACGCTAGCCACAAGATCACCGCGCACAACCTGCCCGACGTTGCCTGTCTTTGTCATAGTTCCGTTTTTATATTTTGCTTATTTTTTCATAGCTCCACACAACTTCTTCCAGTTTTCTCGATTGATCTGAGTTCTGATTTTCATGGCATATCCACTGCACCAACTAAATCTGAAGAAGGTGTGATGGAAAGGTTCCCTTGTCAGAAAATCCATCAGATGACGTATAACGTCAAACATCAAAAACGTTCTTTAGTATTCTGCACAATGGTGAGTTGGTGTATGTAAATCAATACTACTTCTGTTGTGGTCACATGCAAATCTTAACAAATCACTTCTTTTAGACGTATTGTTGGGCGGAATCTGTTGTTCACGTAAAACTTTTATTCTGTAAATGTCGCGATAGAGGCAGGCGACAATAATTGGCAGTGCTGCGGGTATGCTGAATGGGACGCAAAATATTTTCAATTGAAATTATTATTTAATGGAGCGTTTCGAAGATTCCATCATCAGATTTGTGTCTGTTGGAGACTTAAACTACTCTCACACAAGATACCTTCACCTGGATGTTACAAGCTGTTTGTGTCATGGACATGTGCAGACTACGTACGAGCAATTCGCTTTAATTATATAATTATTGTTAAAATCTCTACCTATATAAATGTGAAAGGACACTCATTCACTCGCTCACTGACTAAACACAAAATCTTGAAAACTACTTCGCTTATGACGCTGAAATTTGGTAGGAATGTAGTGTACAGGTAGAAGACGTCAGTTAAGAAAGGATTTTGCGATAGGGCCGATAGTTCAGGAGATATGACGTCATAAACAATGAAAATAGAGGCAATAGATAATAATTTCTTTAGCATTTTAATTATGTATCAGGGGTGTGGAAATGAAAAGATACGTAACGTCTTAACAACCAATCATTGACGTCGATTTGCAGTAGGATTTTGGAACATATACTTTGTTCGAATATTATGTACTACCTCGAAGAGAACGACCTATTAACCAATAGTCAGCACGGATTCAGAAAGTATCGCTCTTGCGAAACACAGCTTGCCCTTTATTCACATGAAGTGTTAAGTGCCATCGACAAGGGATCACAAATCGATTCCATATTTCTGGATTTCCGGAAGGCTTTTGATACTGTACCCCACAAGCGGCTTCTAATGAAATTGCGTGCTTATGGAATATCTCCCCAATTGTGCGATTGGATTCACGATCTCCTATCAGAAAGGGCACAGTTCGTTGTAATTGACGGTAAGTCATCGAGTAAAACAGAAGTGATATCTGGCGTTCCACAGGGAAGCGTTATTGGTCCCCTACTCTTCTTCGTGTTTATAAACGATTTAGGAGATAATCTGAATAGCTCCCTTAGACTGTTCGCGGATGATGCTGTCGTTTATCGGTTAGTGAAGTCAACAGAGGATCAAAAGCAACTGCAAAGCGATTTAGACAAAATTTCTACTTGGTGCGAAAATTGGCAATTGACACTAAATAAAGAAAAGTGTGAAGTAATACACATGACCACTAAAAGAAATCCGCTGAACTTCAATTACGCGATAAATCAGTCAAACCTTAAGGTCGTAAATTCTACCAAATACCTAGGAGTTACAATTACGAACAACTTTGACTGGAGAGAACACATAGAAAATATTGTGGGGAAGGCGAACCAAAGGTTACGTTTCATTGGCAGAACGCTTAGACGATGCACCAGCTCCACCAAAGAGACTGCCTACATCACACTTGTGCGTCCTCTCTTGGAGTACTGTTGCCCCTTGTGGGACCCTCACCAGGTGGGACTGACGGAAGATATTGAGAAGGTTCAGAGAAGGGCAGCTCGTTTTGTTTTATCACGTTACGGGGGGGGGGGGGAAGCGTCACGGAAATGTTGCACGAATTGGGGTGGAAATCATTAAAAGAAATACGTTATTCATTGCGGCGTGATCTGTTTGCGAAGTTTCAATCACCGACTTTTAGTTCTGAATGTGAAAATATTTTGCTAGCACCCACCTACTTAGGGAGACATGACCATCCCAATAAAATAAGAGAAATCAGATCGAAAACGGAACGATTTAGGTGTTCTTTCTTCCCGCGCGCTATTAGAGAATGGAACGGTAGAGAAAAGTTATGAAGGAGGTTAATGAACCCTCTGCCAGGCACTTAAATGTGATTTGCAGAGTGTCGATGTAGATGTAGATGTAGAAAGAAGGTGAAATTTGAATATGCCGCTTTTGGATAACGTAGTGTTATATCTAGGGTCGCGAAGTATGTGTTGTACCTCTCTCTAAAATGCTGAAGGCTGCGCCCTCAGCAGGCAAGGCGATGCTCACCGTCTTTTTCCACGTCCGATACTCATCGAATTCGTCGAGCACGGAAAAACCATTAACAGTGACTGTACTGTGAGACATTACATACTCTAAGCTAGTCCATCAAGAGCAAACGGCCTGGGCTGCTTACGGAGGGAGTGATTCTGTTCCGTGATACGGCGTGTCCACACGTCTCCAGTCACATAAAGTTCAAGTGGAAGCAGATTAAGCATCGACCCAAAAGCCCAAACATGTCGCCTTGTGACTTCCCTCTCTTTCGTCCGCTATAAAAATATCTCAGTCAGTAGCGCTTCAACTCGGACGACTGGGCACTTGGGCACTTGTCACAGCCACAGGAATTATGGGAAGAGGAAATACTTCGACTCGTTTAACAGGTTCACAGGTTCACAGATTTGTGACTGGCTGGAAGACTTCCTAAGTAATAGAACGCAGTACGTTGTTCTCGACGGCGAGTGTTCATCAGAGACGAGTGTATCGTCAGGCGTGCCCCAGGGGAGTGTGATAGGACCGCTATTATTTTCTATCTATATAAATGATCTGATGGACAGAGTAAGTTGTAATTTGCGGCTGTTTGCTGATGATGCTGTGGTGTATGGGAGGGTGTCGTGTGTAACTGACTGTAATAGCATACAGGTTGACTTAGACAAAATTTCTAGTTGGTGCGAAGAATGGCAGCTAGCTCTCAATGTAGAAAAATGTAAGGTGATGCGCATGAGTAGGAAAAACAATCCCATAATGTTCGAATACAGCATCAGTAGTGAGCTTCTTGATGCGGTCGCGTCGTTCAAATATCTAGGCGTAACATTGCAGAGCGATATGAAATGGAACGAGCATGTAAGGACAGTTGTGAGTAAGGCAGACAGCCGACTTCGGTTTATTGGGAGAATTTTGGGAAGATGTACTTCAACTGTAAAGGAGACCGCGTATAAAACGCTTGTACGACCACGTCTTGAGTATTGCTCAAGTATTTGGGACCCACAGCAGATCGGTTTGAAGGAAAACATAGAGGCGGTTCAGAGGCGAGCAGCTAGATTTGTTACCGGTAGGTACGACCAATACGCGAGTGTCACGGAAATGCTCCGGCAACTCAATTGGGGACCGCTGGAAGAAAGACGACGTTCTTTTCGTGAATTTCTGTTAAGTAAATTTAGAGGGCCGGAATTTGAAGCTGAGTGTAGTACGATCTTGCTGCCGCCTACTTACATTTCGCGTAAAGATCACAAAGACAAGATAAGAGAAATTAGGGCTCGTACGGAGGCATATAGGCATTCTTTTTTTCCTCGTTCAATTTGGGAGTGGAATAGGAAAGGAAATGCCTAGTAGAGGTACAGTGTACCCTCCGCCACGCACCTTACGGTGAATTGCGGAGTATGTATGTAGATGTAGATGAGTGGGATAGTTGTGTTCAGCTGTCTGGTGATTACTTCTGAATAAAGACTTCAGTTATACCCTCAGTACTATTTCGTTCCTTTTCATTTACACACCCTTCATCCTTCCAGACGACAGGTACTATGGACGATCTATATTGGTAATTAAAAGAAACATCGTGAACAATGTAACCCACTTAGCGAACTATTCGATAACTACAAATATATAATCCCTGAGGCGGATTTTCGTCTCAAATATGTCATAGACATTAATGATAAATCTCAAGCATTGAATTAAAATTTGTGATGTGAACGCGAATCGAACTCGGACCTCCATGCTTACTAGGAATACAGAAGCTGAATTAATGTTTGTGACGTGAAGGAAATCGTGCTTACACTATTCCGAGGCGCCTTAATCGCTAGTGATGCGGTGGTCTAGCGGTAAGACGTCTGCCTAGTAAGCATGGAGGTCCGGGTTCGATTCCCGTTTGCAACACACTTCAGATTTATCATTAATATTCGATAACTGTCTGTTCGTGATCCCATCCGGAGCTCGCAAAGTTGTGTATGATGAGACCTGGCGATAGAGCGCCAGGAGGAAGCGTGTTGGTAGCAATAGATGTTGTAGGGGCAATAAAGTGCAGAGTTAACCATTTGATTAACAGATAATGAATGTTCACAATAACTGCGAAATGAAGTTTCCACAGGTATCTAAGAACCGTTGTAAGATCTTTAGTTTTTGCTGAAATTAGCGATGAAGGTGTGTTTATATGTACTCTTCTTTATATTTTTAGTTCTGGTGATGGCGGCAAGATCCGCCGAAACCGGTTAAAACTAAAGGAAATGTTGAATAAACGATCTTGGCCATATCTTAACAATTTTACTAATATTTTGGGTACGTCATAATCACAAGAACTACACGAGCAAAGCATGTTAGTGTACTTTTCGAAAAACCCTTATGTGACGGATAACCTAATACATAAAGAACGTTTTACACCACCTACCAAACAAAAATTCTATGGCATTCTATACTATTGTGAATTAGTGTTTATAAAGTAATTTCTTCTTCTGATGTAGTGACGACGAAACATAACAAATCACTTCTTTTATATTCAGTCGGAGCATAAATTCTGTTTTCTTGTGGTTAGTCGATTGTGTAGCAACCGCTTTCAATACAGAGTTGCAGGAATTCAAACCTGCCTCTTCCGTGGCATGTAGCCCACTAGATCGCTTAAGCACGGCTGGTCTCATTTGTCCAATGCATCAATGGTACTCTCTTTAAATCCCGTAGATTTGGTGGTGGCCAAGACGTGCTGTC
Source organism: Locusta migratoria (assembly GCA_026315105.1). NCBI lineage: Eukaryota > Metazoa > Arthropoda > Insecta > Orthoptera > Acrididae > Locusta > Locusta migratoria. The sequence continues at coordinate 942,267,675 of CM048744.1, forward strand.
ACAGCTCTTTACGGTTTATCCTATAACTTTTCACTCTGCAGCTTAGAGCGCGCTGATAACAAACTTTCTTGTAGGTTAAATATTTGTGCCACCCCGGGCTTTCAACCCAGAAGCTTTTTCTTTCGCGGGCAAGCGCCCTTCGACTGATCTACCTCCTCGGGTTTCATATTCCTCACAATATCCTTCCTTCCTGAAGCGTTAGTTCTACAAGGTTCACAGGAGAACATCTATCAAGTTTGGAAGGTAGGAGGCGCTGTAGTGGCGCAGTTGAAGCTTGGAGGAAGGGGAACGAGGCGTGCAGATAGTTCACTCAGTAGACCTCTAGACGGCGAAAGGCATAGGTCCTGAGTTTGAATCCTGGCCTAGCACACAGAACCCAGATAGCGCTAACGTTCTTCCAGAAGGACGACAACGGCAGCTTACATTTTTATTCTTGTCTGTGAGAATTCGTGTACAGTGTCACATTTTATTTCTTTGAATCGCCTGCTCCCCTGGCAGATCAGTTTTACCTTGCATTGTCGATTGCAAAGTGGTTGCATACAGTTACATAGTTGAGGTTCATACAGAATACTCTGAAGACTTCTTCTTTCTTCTTTTTATTTGAGACTGCTACTTAAATATTTCATGGTCGACTAAAAACAGTACATATGCGGAAAATAATTTATACATACACAATTATAAGTATTTGTGGACAATATATTTGTATAATAAGCCATGGTAAATTAAATATTAATTGAATATTGAACAATGAGACGCCACGCTTAATGGCTATCTGGGCAAATAGCTTCAGACTCAACTGTTTTTTAGTATCGTTAAATATATATTTGTTTGAAAATTGCTGACAGATTAAAATTGTGTGTCGGAACCGGGACTCGAACCTAGGACCTTTGCCTTTCGCGGGCAAGCGCTCTACCGACTGAGCTGTCCCGACACGACTCACGATGCCGCCTCACAACTCTACTTTCGCCAGTACCTCGCCTCCTACTTTCCAAACTTCACACAAGCTCTCCTGCGAAACATGGTTGGTAGAGTGCTTGTCCGTGAAAGGCAAAGGTCCCAGGTTCGAGTCCCAATTGCGGCACACAATTTTAACCTGCCAGGAAGTTTCATATCAGCGCATACTCCACTGCAGAGTGAAAGATTCATTCTGAATATATTTGTTTGTTAAATGTACGCAATATTTGTAGGGACGTGGTCAGAGCATTTAATTCTGTAATATTCAAATGCATAAAATTCTGGAAGGGAAATTATATTTTAAAGATGAGGCGTTAGGATGCGCGGAAGGATATAATTTTGCGAGCAGGGATAGCACGCTTTTCGAACACTTGGGAAGGGACTCGTAACTTGGAAGTGGTGGTGAAAGGTTTGACTCAGGGCGGTCTGAAGCCGCGTTACGAACTTGTGATTTGAAAAGATAGGCATGTGTGGACTTCGAAAATTTACGGGACTGAGACTGCATAACTTATCTCTGCTTGAAAAGTGATAAACTACGCACGGTAATACGACTATGGAACTGTGATAATTCAGCAATCGTGTACTCGTGTGATTACGAACTGTGTTTTATAACAAATACTTTAATCAGGGATTAATTAGGAACTGAAATGTTCGATGGAGTACACTGATTTACGAGTGACAATTCTCAACTTTTACTATCGATTGCATGTGATACGTTTAGTGCCTCTCAGGAACAATAATTGGGGAAATGTTCAGTTATTTATCGATATATAAAGTAGAACCACCTCCGCATTTTCATGTCCAAAAAGAGAAATAAACTATATTTATAAAGACTTACTTCGTAAGTGAATCTCTTCTTTATCTTAGAATCCATTTTGTTGGTGATTCAGAGGTTTAATTTATGTTTGTTAAATATATTTTCATGTCATATGCAGATTAATAAACTGAATAAACTGCGGATTAATTATTGATCTTGTTTAAACATTGGGTACTGTTTAGGGAATAGAAGCTGACATACGTAACTTACCCCTATGTACAGAGACAACGAGCCATAAACTTTTACTACCCAGTTATGTATTGCCCAATTCATATTGGTGAATACCGATAGGAATTTCGCGAGCTGCAGAGATCCAATGATGTTGCACTTTTTTATTTGTTTCGCATTCGTAAACAAATGTGTATTGTGGTCTGGTTTCGCCTGTAGTAATAATGGCTGTCACCATAAGTCCCCTTTGTCAGAAACTGACAACTGCTAATTTCACTCTTAGCAATTGAAGCAGTATGTAAGAAGAGCGCTATTTATTTCTGTTACACTTTACTTTTTCTTTGGTACAGATATTATGAGAGATTTAAATAACTGAGAACATTTTGTAATATCTAAATAAGTGTGATGGTACTTTACGAAGTTCATAACTGTGCATTTAAGATTTATTTTCATTATTATTATTGTTCTTGTGGCACCACGTTTTAAACTCTCACCGGCCGCCACTGCTATCAATGTCAAACATAGGTTCATATTATTATTATTATTATTATTATTATTATTATTAACTTGATTGGCCACATTGGACCACTTGAGTCGTTCCACTTCACGTTTTCTTGAAAGGTCGCAGTCTTCGATTCTTGCGTTCCGCCCACTACCTCTGCGTTCGTTCCGACCGTGCGTTCCTCATATCGTGTGAAATCTCCACAGGCATTCTGTGTGTCATTTCTGCTGAAAATTTGTGGTTCTTAAGAAGGGTGTTGATCTTCTCTTTGTCCTTAGCATCAGCAATGTTGAGGCCGACTGCTTCGAGAGCCTGTTGAATTTCTTTCACCCAATATCCTCCTGTCTTCTTTCCGAGACTTCTCATCACTAGTTGACGTCAAATACTGTTCTCTGTCAGTCTTAAGATGTGAAAGAAATAAAAGATTCTTTTCTTCTTCATAGTGCTGATGACTCGCTCAATCTCCCGATTGACAGTTTTATTGGGAAGGTTTCTCCAGACTCCTTCAACCTGGTGTTTCTTATTTTTACACGTTCTGATATTCTTCTTTCATTTTTTTTTCTGGAAAAGCGATTGACAGGCATAAGTGGCTTCCAGAACACTCACGGTTTTGTAATATTGGATCTTAGTGTCTATTGAGAGACATTTCTTATTATAAGTTGACCAGGTTAGAAACTGCCTATTTCATTTTTTTCTATTTATCCATGTTGCTTTCTCATTTAAGTTGTGCATAATGATTTCTCCAAGATATTTAAATTGTTGGACTATGTTACGTTTTTGATCATTTATGACGTTTTATCTATGCAAAGAGGTTTCATGGGCATGATCTCCGTTTTCTCGAAGGCTATTTGTAGTCCTATTTTCAGAGCGATTTTCTGGAGACTGATGGTGTAGAGAGCTAAATTATCTGGAAACCCCAGGCAGTTTGTTCTTATTGCGGGCCTTGCTCCATTTTTTTTTTTCTAGGCGGATTTACTGTTTGCTAAATATTCGTAATGTAATCCAGAGCCACATTAAAAAGCTTTGGGATAATCCATCGCCTAGTCTAAGGCCAAAGTTCATAATCTAGATCTGACACAATAAAGCAGTTATTTTAAAATGATCGCTGTCGTGTTATATGTATTGGAAAACAGTCACTGAGAACAACAAATTCATTTTTGAATCAAATCTGTGTTTGCCATAGACACACTTCTGTTCTTCGAACTGTCGTAAAATATAAAACAAATTTGCCTGCAGCCCTATCCAAAGCATACCTATATCGGTGAACATAGGTGTGACAAAATGTCTACCTTCATTCAATACATAGTGTAGGAACAGGCGTTTGTAGATATTGTATAGATGTTCTACGATTGAAAGTGTAAGATTGTCGACATTAGTCGCACAGGGGTTTTTGCTTTATAAGGACTGTCAACATGAGAAGCCCAAGGCTAATAGTCGTGAGTCACAATAATTTGGAATGAATGTGGGATCCTTTTCAAACTACAGGTAGTGTTCATGACTTTCTTCTTACTGTTAGTCGAATGGCAACAACTGCGAAAGACGACCGGTATCTGCTACTTCTCTGCCTACAAATTGAGTCAATGATTTTCTTGTACTGTTGTCCAAACCCAAGGCTTCGAATTACAGGTACATATCCCCCACACAATCCATGAATTGTTTCATCTGTGTTTCGGGCATTTACTTATGTTTACGGGCGACAACTGCCTACTTTAACGTAATCATCTTCCGTACCGTGCTGTACGATTGGACTGGCGTGCTTGTCCTCCTAGTGTGAATCTAATACACGTGCTTGGGATAAGAAACCTTCTGGCAGATTAACCCAGATAGCGCGGAATCATTTTTGGTTTAATTTTTTTTCTCAGAAGCTATTAATTGCCTTCATATGACTTCACAAGATCGTTATAAGTGATTTTTTTTTCACAATCACAACATTAGTTTTGCAATATTGCCCTACTTTCAGAAATGACGTCAAAATGAATGTTTTATAATTTTGATCTGGTGAATCATTATTATTAAAACATCATTTAAGATACAATATATACGTATAAAAGCCTCAATAATTGAAGAAAGTTGAAGAAAGCACTCTACCGACCATGTTTCGCAGAAGAGCTTCTGTGAAGTTTGGAAAGTAGGAGGCGATGTACTGGTGACAGTAGAGTTGTGAGACGGCATCGTGAGTCGTGTCGGGATAGCTCAGTCGGTAGAGCGCTTGCCCGTGAAAGGCAAAGGTCCTAGGTTCGAGTCCCGGTTCCGGCACACAATTTTAATCTGTCAGCAAAGAAAGAACTTTTCTAAGAATAATATTAAATATAATAATATACATATATAAATGTAATACGCATTGCTGGGTACATGTTTTGTGTTTCTGTGGTGGAATCTATGTTCTGACACAAGAATCTTATTACCTCAACGAAAAGCAGAACAAGAGAGTAAAACAAAGTTTATTGAAAGAATCTGGAAATAACGTGGTAGGTCTTTTAAGATAGGTTGCGTGGTAAAATGCTGCTAATTTGCTTCTTAAATTGTTGCTGATAAACACTACATTTCCATAATTGTAAATATAAGTCTTACAATATTATTATTGTAGTACTGAAATTTATCGGCTATTTATCTGTAAGGAATATTGAAATTGTAATTATGGCATTTGATTCTCCCAAGTCTCCTGAATCCATTCATATCATTATATTTGCCATATGATCGTTCCCTGATTTTATATGGATTTTTAGAATAATGTGTGTGGCTATATTGTATTTCAGTTGCAATCTGGGTTAGCTTCCCTCGCTTATCATAGACAGTCACTTCCTGTTTCCGAGCACATTAGGGAAACCCTGACTACCTGCTGTACCCCATTCATTACGTCCAAACTGGTAGCCTACCACCTGGGGAACCCAACAGCGTGGCAAAACCCGACTTTCACAAGGAAACAATCAGCTTCCTCCTGTATCTGTACTGTCATAAGCTGACTCGTGATTGTCCGTCTCCACTTCCCTTGATTCATTGCACTGTTACCTGTGTCTACATGTCAAACAAAAACTAGCGACACCGCACTTTTCCTTCCTGGAGAATAGTAGGAAATGATTGTGTTCGATTCTGCAAAAGAAAGAGAGGGGAAAGGTTACTGTAGCTATCTTTTCCTCTTATCTGCTTGAGAAATATAATTAGTATACGAAATAACAGATAGTGAATTAATTAAATTCACTTCCAAAAATCCACATTACAGATTTTAATCAAATTACCGACAAATTACAAGCGTTGTACTCGCCAAAAGCAGAAACCTTATGACTTTGGGAAGACAGCTACAAATTAATCTGCTAATGCCAACGGTACTGAAAATCAATTCTTTTCTACTTCTCATTTCAAAATTTGAATTCAAGGGCGATTGAATTATTTTCCATGTTGCATGTAAATGACTTCTTACAGGATATCATCCCTAAGGCATTCAGTCTTTCTTCTTTCATGGTATATCTTAAAAAAGATTTAATTTTCTTGTTCATTGGGAAATACCGCTCAGCATCTAATGTCGTAACTGCTAATCGTAATGCCTATCTCGACATTTTAACACTTTCTTCAAAAGTTTCGGAAAGTTCGTCCTCTAGAAACAAATATGAAATCAGGCCTAGCACAGAAAACCTGAAGTTCTCCCTTCAACTTTCTTTTCTCACGAAATGTATGTATGTCAGTGATTTAAATATCTGTATTAAAATAATTCCAGAAACATTTGTCGAACTGGTTCACAATGAATAAATTGGTTCCAGTGAGGTGCCCAATGAACTAAAAACGTTATTTCACTAAGGATGGCATCGCACACTTCCAAAGCATCAATTTTTACAGTCTTCAGTGATTCATTGTCTCTTGGCAGGCATCGTTACGTTACCTACACAATAAAAACCTGGTTAATGATCCAATCAGTGTCGTTTCTAATGTGTTTCATTACCGACTAAGGCCAAATAAGAAATCGCAGTGATCTTCTTTTGAAATTGATTGAAAAAGAGTGTCAGTACCTTATAATAAATGACAGTAAAAATAATGCTAATGCATTTGGAAACGCAAATTAGAATTTTTAAGTTGCAGCAAGATCGTGGTACTGGAAAAGAAAGTTGACCTTATCGTCAACAGATGGCAGGTAGGAAGCTCTTTCGTTTCAAGGTCTTTCAGGTACTGTTCTGTACTGCTCTCTAGCGGCCGACACGCAAAACTGCGAATCGGGGTGATTGTGGCTCTATCCCCGCCGTAAGAGACGTGCAGAACCTGCCCAGAGTTATAAGGCAGAAAATTAGTGAAAGAAATTTCGCATACAGATCTCGCAGGAACGAATAACGCATTATTTTTAATAATTTCAACCTCAAAATGTGAATTTCTGTGACACTTCCCTGTAGCGCTATTTTACAAAACGAGCTGTCATCTTGTGAAGTATCTACGTTTCTTCCGTCGGCCCCACCTGGTGAGGATCCCACAATGGGCAGCAATCAAGTTTCAAGTGTTTGTAAAACTTATGGGACTTAACAACGGGGTCATCAGTTCCTAAAATTACAAAAAACTACTTATGAACTAGCTAACACTAAGGACGGGACAAATATCCATGCCCGAGGGGGGATTCGAACCCCCTACCGTAGTGACCGTGCAGACCGTGACTGGCGCGCCGCAGTCCTCTTGGCCACCGCGGCCGGCGCGCAGCAATACTTCAAAATAGGAAGCATAAGTGTAGTTTAGCCACTTTCTTTACTAGACTTGTTGCTGCCAATGAAAAGTACCCTTTGGTTCGCCTTTCCTAGGATATTTATATCTGCTCTTTCCGATTAAACTGGTGATTGTAATTTCTAGACGCGCGGAATGACCGAGTGATCTAAGGAGTCATCCTAGGGACTGAGTGGCCGTTCCCTCCTGAGGTTCCAGTCCCCCCTCGGGAAAGTCCTTCGTGTAAGTTAATTTAAGTAGTTTGTAAGTCTACGGACCGATGACCATAGCAGTTTCGTCTAATAGGCGTACAAACTTTTGAACATCTTTAATTCCTAGGTATTTAGTTGTATTTACAGCTTGTAGAATTGGAGCACGGGAGGAAATACATTACGACTTATCTTAGAAGATTGGCTAAGGAAAGGCAAACGTATGTTTTTAGCGTTTGTAGATTTGGAGAAAGCTTTTGACAATGTCGACTGAAATACACTCTTTCAAATTCTGAAGCTAACAGGGGTAAAATAAAGGGAGCGAAGTGTTATACAAAAAAGAAACAGCGGTTATTAGAGTCGAAGGGCGTGAAATGGATGCAGAGGTTGGGAAGGGAGTAAGACAGGATTGTAGCATTTCGCCATTGTTGTTCAATCTGTACATTGAGCAAGCAGTGAAGGAATGCAAGGAGAAATTTGGAGAGGGAATTAAAGTTCAGAGAGAAGAAATAAAAACTTTGCGGTTTGCCGATGACATAGTAATCCTGTCAGAGACCGCAAAAGATCTGGAAGAGCAACTGAATGGAATAGACAATGTCTTGAGAAGAGGTTATAAGATGAACATCAACAATAGTAAAACAAGGATAATGGAATGTAGCGTCAGAAAATCAGGCGATGCTGAAGGAATTAAATTAGGTAATGAGGTAATAAAAGTGGTAGACGAGTTTTGTTACTTGGGTAGCAAGATAACTTCTGATGGCCGAAGTAAAGAAGATATAAAATGCAGAATGGCTATGGGAAGAAAAGCGTTAGTGAAGTAGCGAAACTTTTTGACATCGAATGTTAGTTTAAATATTAGGAAATCCTTTCTGAAGGCATTTGTCTGGAGTGTAGCATTGTATGGAAATGAAGCGTGGAAAATAAGGAGTTCAGACAAAAAGATGTTTGAAGCTTTTGAAATGTGGTGCTACAGACGAATGATGAAAATTAGATGGGTAGATCACGTAACTTATGAGGAGGTGCTCAACAGAATTTGGGTGAAAAGGAATTCTGGCACATTCTAAGAGAAGGGATAGGTTGGTGGGACACATGCTGAGACATGAAGGAATCGTCAACGTAGCATTAGAAGGAAGTGTGTGGGGTAAAAATCGTAGAGGGAGACCGAGGGACGAATACAGTAAGCAGATTCAAAAGGATGTAGGTTTCCGAAATATTCTGAGATGAAGAGACTTGCACAGGACTTGTTAGCGTGGAGAGGTGCATGAATCCAGTCTGCGGACTGAAGTCCACAACAACAGAATTGACTGATTTATATTGTAAATGAAACTTAACGAATTTATTTTAGTGCTCATACGGATGACTTCACATTTGGCATTATGTATTGTCAATTGCAAATTTTTGCGCGAACCAGATATCAAAATCGTTTCGCATTTGCTTTTAGTCTTCTCTTTAGAAAATTCTCTAGACACGTTTACCGCGATGCGAATACCAACCTAACGAGGAGAAAATCCTTATTTTCCGTTCGTTTCCATTTCCCAAAGCTATAACGCACAGCTGTAAATAAATAAATTGATTGTTGCTATCATTTTCTCAGTAACTGTAAACCAGCTACCGCATTTCAGGGATGAAGAAAAGTAATTGTAGAGTTTTAGATGAATTGCTTGTAAACACTGCGACAGAAGAAGTTTAAGAAATAAGGACCTGCCAGCGTGGCTTGTAATGAGCTGACGTTCTGGCTGCGGTGATGAACAGTGCCGCAGTTGCGCGTGCCCGACAGGCATTGCTGTGGCGCGGGTTGCCTGCTCTCCGGGCGCCTGACTGAAGTGGTTTCCTGCTGTCAGGGCAAACATACAGGGATCGGCAAAGTGATATTAAAAGCCTTGCAGTATACCACATCTTGATGCAATTTGGCGCCACTGCATACGTGTAAACAGTGTGACTCAACCGTTGTGCACGAGTGACGTGCGAACTATTGCACGTTAACTTGTAGTACGATGATTCTTACAATCAAGAATCAAAATCTATATCTGTAAATGTCAATGTCTGTTCGGTGTACATTTATCACGTCTGAACCACAAGACATAGAGATCTAAAAATTTGTACAGTTACTAATGTCTACCCGGGGAAGGCTTCAGGCACGGTTTTATGGCGGTCGGATAGCTATTTATCTATATATATTAATGTGAATGTCTGTTCGGTATACGCTTATTACGTCCGAGCGCAGACACTTAAATATTTGTACAGTTACTAATTTATACCTGAGGAAAGTTTTAGGCACGGTTTTATAGCGATCTGATAGATATTTCGTAATTTGATGATTATAACGCGAAATGAGGAACAATAATTACTCTTTGAAAATTGTATTTACTCTTTAAAAATAGTTTTATTGGTTGCATTGTTGCTTGAGGGTTGATAATGATATAAGGGTGGAGTATATTGGGATGGAAAGTTATAGGTGTATATAAAATTCTACATGTCTGTGTGTGTGTTAATATTTCGCTCTGCAGCGGAAACTACAGAACGCATGAATCGTCTGTGTGTAATTGTCAGAAGTCTCCTGTTGTACACCATAGCAATTCCATGCCGATAGTTATAACAGGGTGGAAAATATGGTGGTTGAAAGTCGTCACATTATAAAAAAATTCGGACTGAAGGCCAGCGATGACGTTTGCGTTTCTATAGCAAGGAGGTTACATACAGCGAAACGTGATGCCACAAACCATATCTTTGGAGTATGCGTGCAACAATGTCAGCTCTTTCTCTGTGAGGATAAGCATACGAATAAGGAAATATAAGAATAAATAAATAAAGCAGTAAAAAAGAAATCTCTTTTAATACATCTCTTTAAAAAAAAATCGATTTGACGTTTCGCTCATTACATCAAGTACAATACCACAAATAACGTAGTTTACCAGAATGCCTTAAAATGAAATTAAAACAAATTTGGACGTTACTCTCACCATACGTGTTGAGATATTGCAAAACAGTCTATAAGGAATAATGTGTGTATTATTTATTGTAAATCATTAACCACTTCACATAATTTTATTTTTTTATTTGAATGTTGATTAAAATGTTTGTTTCTAAAGAAGGTATTGTATTTCATTCCATCCTTCAAAACCAGTGTCCTGGCACACTACTGAAAGACAGCTTATCTACCATAATCAACCAACACGCGAGCGGAGCCGCGGGTTTAAGCTAGTCTTTAATAAAAGGGTCCGCTTCAGCTGTTTTACTTTGTTTTTAAAAGACGACCAGTTTCGCGATTTAAAGTCGCACCTTCGGGTAAAATACCTGAATAAAAAGGAAACACCAGACTATAAGCCAGTGACAAACCAGAATAAGCCTATCTGAATAAAGAGGAAATAGAAATATACTTACAGTTAAAACATGAAACCAGGGGCTCCCCAATACAATCAACAACAACCCAGGCTGTCAGAACACTTCACATAAGACATCAAGGCGACAACCGTCCTCGTCGATGAAAGCAGCTGATAGAGCCAGGCGGCACGGACAGCGGCGTGGCTGGACGTAAACTGGCGCAGGAGAGCGTGATGGCAGACTGCACCTTTTTATTCGGGTATTTGACCCGAAGATGCGACTTTAAGTCGCGAAACCGGTCGTCTTTTTTTAAAAAAAAGTAAAACAGCTGAAGCGGGCCCTTTTATTAAAGATGTATCATCTTAGCTGTGGATGTCCGTCAACAAACGTTTTATGTTCAAGAATCAAATGTTTGTAAGGCTTATGGGACGTAACTGCAGTGTCATTAGTCTATAAACTTGCAAACTACTTACGAACTACCTTATACTAAAGACGACACAAATATCCATGCCCGAGAAGGGATTCGAACACCCGAGGAAGGCCTCGCGTACCGTAGCGACCTTTTTTTGGGTGGGGGTGTGGGGATTATTCTTGTAAATCTATCCTTTGCGGTCGTCTATTCAATTCGTTTTTGATTGTTCGTTGAATTTTTGGCTCAGTATTTTAGCTCCTTGACCGGACGCTCTGAGCCACGCGCCTGCAAAATTGTTTTGCCCCCTGTGGGAATCGAACTCACGATAGATATTTGCCGCTGAGAGTACGCTCTCCGTCGCTGCTGCAGTCAAGAGAACAGCAACCAACCACATATAATTATGCAGGTATGCGATTCGCTTTAAAGAGCATCCAGATACTATATGCCTGGGAAACCCAAAAAAAAAATCTGCATTTGCCATGAAAACAACTCCTAACAGTCATAAAACGAAAATCATTGAAGATGCTTTTGACATACTACAATATTCGGATGAAAGTAGCCGTATACATAAAAATAAATATCTCCTCAGTGAAGAAACAGAGTTGGCCGATATAGCCTTTATAAAGAATTTTACTCAACATCTTTCGAATTTAGAACATAAATAATACATCTACATAGATACTCTGCAAATTACATTGAAATGCCTGGCAGAAGAATCATTAATCACTTTCATAACTTTTCTCTGCCGTTCCATTTCTAATAGCGCGCGGAAAGAAAGATCTGATTTCTCTTATTTTATTAGAATGGTCATGTCTCTCTAAGTAGGTGGGTGCTAGCAAAATATTTTCACATTCAGAAGTCGGTGACTGAAATTTCGAAAACAGATCACGCGCAATGTCTTTCTTTTAATGATTTCCACCCCAATTCGTGCAACATTTCCATGACGCTTTCGCCTCGGTAACGTGATAAAATAAAACGAGCTGCCCTTCTCTCAACCTTCTCAATATCTTCCGTCAGCCCCACCTGGTGAGGGTCCCACAATGAGCAACAGTACTCCAGGAGAGGACGACAAGTGTGATGTAGATTAGATTAATACTTGTTCCATAGATCATATATACGACATTTCGTAATGATGTGGAACGTGTCAGTTTAGTAAATGTTGTCTATACTTGACAATCAATATTTTAAGGATTTTTATTTAATTTTTATTTTCATTTTTTTAAAAGTTTTATCTAAAACTTCATCTACATTGTAGAAGGAATTGCCATTCAGAAATTACTTTAATTTCTTTTTAAATACTAGGTGGCTATCTGTCAGACTTCTGATGCTACTTGGTAAGTGACCAAAGACTTTTGTGGCAGCATAATTCACCCCTTTCTGAGTCAAAGTTAGATTTAACCTTGAATAGTGAATATCTTCCTTTCTCCTAGTGTTGTAGCTATGCACACTGCTATTACTTTTGTATTGGGTCGGATTGTTAATACAAATTTCACGAGTGAATATACATATATTGTGAAGCTACTGTATCCCTAGATCCCTAAATAAATGTCTGCAGGATGCTCTTGGGTGGGCTCCAGCAATTATTCTGATTACACGCTTTTGTGCAATGATTACTTTTTTAATCAATGTTGAATTGCCCCAGAATATAATCCCATATGAAAGCAGTGAATGAAAATAGGCGTAGTAAGCTAATTTACTGAGATGTATACCACAAAATTTTGCAATGACTCTGATAGCATAAGTACTGAACTCAAACTTTTCAGGAGATCTTCAATATGATTCTTCCAATTCAGGCAGTCTCTTTGGTGGAGCTGGTGCATATTCGAAACGTTATGCCAATGAAACGTAATCTTTGGTTCGCCTTTCCCAAACTATTTTCTGTGTTTTCTCTCCAGTCTAAGTTGTTCGTAATTGTAACTCTTACGTATTTGGTAGAATTTACGACCTTTAGTTTTGATTTATCGCGTAATTGAGGTTCAGCGAATTTCTTTTAGTGGTCATGTGTATTACTTCACACATTTCTTTATTTAGTGTCAATTGCCAATTTTCGCATCATGTAGAAATTTTGTCTCAATCGCTTTGCAGTTGCTTTTGTTCCTCTGTTGACATCACTAACCGATAAACTACAGCATTATCGGCGAATAGTCTAAGGGAGCTATTCAGATTGTCTCCTAAATCGTTTATAAACACAAGGAAGAATAGGGGGACCTGTAAGCTTCCCCGGGGAACGCCAGACATTACTTCTCTTTTACTCGATGACTTACCGTCAATTACAACGAACTGTGTCCTTTCTTATAGGAAATCGTGAATCCAATCGCACAATTGGGGAGATATTCCATAAGCACGCAATTTCATTAGAAGCCGCTTGTGGGGTACAATGTCAAAAGCCTTCCGGAAATCCAGAAATATGGAATCGATTTGGGATCCCTTGTCGATTACACTTATCACTTCATGTGAATAAAGGGCATGCTGTGTTTCGCTACTTTCTAAATCCGTGTTGACTATTGGTTAATAGGTCGTTTTGCCACTTGCAGTAATGCAATATAAACATAAAGTAAATGCTAAAACATACTCAGGTTCAAAACAGGACAATTATTAAATTTATCAGGCATTCAATTAAGCAACATAACACCCACTATGATGAGAATAAAATACATGGTGCGTCTGAGAAGTTCGGTGAGTAGTCCCATATTTTACAAACCGCGCTGTTGAGGACGAGGTGCCCGCGTATACACATTAGAGGAAATGTTAACAAGCGCTCCCTATGGTGCAAAGTACTGCAATGAAGCGATGGTTCAAACTGCGTCCCAGAAACAGGGCCATTGTGAGAACTCGTGTCATTCCAAAGTGCAGCGCAAAATGGAACAATGGAGTAACGGTTACGGGTGTTAGTGCACGTGTACGGTATTGAAGCAGTGAGTAAAACGTGTGAGTTTGAGTGGTTACAGGGATTCAACAACGCGGGACTTCAGTGCTTCGAGCGATTCCAACAAGAAGCGTTTGCTGACAGTTTCCAACAGCTGTACAACCGATGTCAGAATATTGTAGCCAATGGAGGTTACTTTGAAGGCAGTAAAGGAATTTTGTTTGTAACTCTTGTTCCCTATATTTCCTGAGACGATTCGCCGAACTTGTCACTCCTACCTTGTATTTACACTTATTCGCCACTCCTCACTTTACCCTATGTATGCCACTGCTGTCACTAAGAAAAATTATGTAATAAAATTGTGAAGACAGATTTCTACTTAATTTATATCTTACTTCACAGGATATAAAACGCCTATATGTAACATTTATTCTATGTGAAAGAATTTTGTGTTTCGTCTTTGTAAAATATTTAAATGTCAAATTAAAGAACATATCTCATATATAAAACATGTTTGTTACTGTTACGTTGGCAATATCACCATGTTTGCATCACTGTGGCAAACACTTTTTGGTGTCTGTATGAGGTGGGTGTGAATCACGCTATGCTGCTTTTAGTATGTGAAATAAGTGCTTATCGCTGCAACAACTGCAGCAAACAACACTGCAACGTAATGGAGCTGATTTTGAGATGTGAATAAAAGAGATAATAACAAAAATTTTATCGTAAAAGTTTGTTTACAATATTACATTAGCGATATGTACGATCAGGTGTCATTTCAATCACCTTTTTGTATTGTAGAGCACGATCTAAGCAATTACTTTACGTCACAAGACAAAATCAAGAGTATAATCAACACAGTACGAACGACGTTACAGAAAGCCAGTCAAACCAGATGGAGATAGAACTACAAATACCCCAGTGAAAGATTACGACTTTCATCCAAGAAAAAGACAGAGAGAAGGCAGAGAACGAGTTCTATTTATTTTTTCCAGTTCCATGTCTGAATGTTCGTCAGATGAAGAATATGATTCCATAATGAAAATGATATCTGGTCAGTTGCAGATCTTCCCAAAGGAAAAGGAGTCACCTTGTAATTTGGTATGAGGACAAATGAGAAGGGAGAAATTATTCCATATATGTCAAGATTGTGAAAATGTGTATGCAATGAAAAGGTACTGACTATGATAAAGTCTACACGCCAGTTGTAAGATACACTTCGGCTCGTTATTTATTTGCTTTTGCTGCTAAAATACGACCTAAACGTTGATCGGATGGATATAATTAGTGCATTTCTGCAAGGAGACATTGGCACATTGGCACATTGTCAAGGAAGTTTGTTTGTTATATTACTTTATATTCTTCAAAATGAAATGCCAAGATCGCGAATTAATAATTTATTTAATGACGGCCGGATTTGGTGGACTATGTCACCATCATCTGGTCATATATATTCTATAAGCTGGTCATCATATATAATAAATGGATATAAAACAATAGGTGCAACATTGCACTTAGTCACCATGTAAAAATACACATATTAAAACATGACAGCTGTGTATTTTTGCTTGTAAGCTGTCATGTTTTAACTTGCGTACTTTTATATGGTGACTAAGTGCTATGTTGCACTTATTATTTTATATCCATTTTTAAATAAGATGATCAGCTTGATATATATGGGGCGCAGTTTACCGAAACCGTTCGTCATTAAATAAATTATTAATTCGCCATCTTGGTATTTCATTCTGAAGAATATAAAACTATCAGATCGCCTCCTGAACCGGTAATGTCAGGTACTGTTATTACATAATTATCTGTTTAAAATTAAAATTCTTCTGAAATAGTTTCCGCGTCATGATGATAAAATATTTTCAACGTTTCGGATTTAAAGGAGCCATTCTTAGCATTCCTCGAAGGTATTCCCTAACGAACGCTCCTGTAACGAATCCGAAACGTTGGAAATATTTTATGATCATGACGCGACAAATAGCGCAGAAGAATTTTAATTTTAACAATAATGACTGCGAAAGCCTTTGTTCTTACATAATTCTCAGAATGGTTTGAAACAAGTTAGACGCCAGTAGAATCTAAAACAGAATAATATGCTACTTGATATAGGACTGAGAAGAATAGATATCTCTATATTCTGTTGAAAAATCAGTAATGTTATTCCTTACAGTGTGTAAACGAAGGCTTCCGCTGCCGCTGCCGCTGCCATTGTCATTAAATTCTTCTGGGCATTGGACGGCATCGTCTGTATATAAAATTCCACCGACGTTTCGGTCATTACTGCAAACGCACTTCTTCTGGATGTTGCATTAGGGAGAACGGTAGCTCGGGCAACATAGACGAATCGAACGCTGCACCTGCTATGCGGCCTTTGTAGAAAATCTGCCCCCACCGTTGTTAATATGAGCATCGTGCGTGTTCCGTATTAGACATATTGGACGGAGTGTTTGTTTAGTGCGCAGGTTCTCAGAGCAATGAACGAGCTAAAGATTAGTTTCAAGTTTTCTTTTAAGCTTGGAAAGACACCTACAGAGGCTTGTTTATAGAGATTGTCCATGAAATGTGTGTGCGACCTTCCTATCGGTACTCGCCAATAAGAATTGGACAATACATAACTGAGGGTGTAAAAGGTTTATGGCTCGTTGTCTCTGTTCATAGAGGTGAGTTATGTATGTCAGCTTCTATGCCCTAAACAGCTACCCAAACTGTTGAAATAAGATGAATAATTAATCTGTAGTTTAGTCAGTCTATCAATCTGCAGATATTGACACCAAAAACATATTTAAATAAAAATAAATTAAAGCTCCGAATAACCAACAAAATGTTTTCTAAGATAATATTTAGAAGAGCTTTACTCATGAAGTATTTTTTTTTTGTTGTTGTTGTAAAAATGCAGTTTTATTACTCTTTTTGGACATGAAAATGCGGAAGTGGTCCGACCCTTATAAATCGGTAAATAACTGAATATTTCCCCAATATTCATGATAGTCACAATAAGAATCACACACACTCGACACTAAACGTTCCAAATTCACTCGTAAATTAATGAAATTCATCGAACATTGCAGTTACAAATTAATCCGCGATTAATTACAGTATTTATTATAAAACACAGTTTGTCATCACACGAGTACACGATAGGTGAATTATCACAGTTTCACAGCCCTACTACCGTCCATAGTTTACCACTTTTTAACCAGAGACTAAGTTCTTCAGTCACAGACCCATAAATTTTCCAAGTCCACACACACCTATCTCTTCAAATCACAAGTTCATAACGCGGCTTGAGATCGCCCAGTCACAACCTCTCACCACCACGTCCAAGTTACGAGTCCCCTCCCAAGCGTTTGAAAGCGTGCTCTACCTGCTCCCATATTTGTATCCTTCCGCGCATCGTAACGCTCCATCTTTAAAATACAATTTCTTTTCCAAAATATTATACATTCGAATATCACAGAATTAAATGCTTTGACCACTTCCATATAAATGTTGTTTACATTTAACAAACAAATATATATTTAACAATACTAAAATCGGTTGAGACTGAAGCTCTTTGCTCAGGTAGGTTTTAAGCGTAGCATATCACTGTTCAAATATACTGCCGCCGTCGAAATATAGTTACACAATTAATATTTAATTTACCATGGCTTTTTATGCAAATATATTCAGTTCTTGTCCAAAAAGACATATAATTGTTTACGTAGAAGTTATCTGCTGCATATTTTAGTCAGTCATGGGGTATTTAAGAGGCAGTCTACAACATTAAACAAACGTTACTAAGAATAATATTAAATATAATAAAATACATATATAAATGTAATAAGCATTGCTGGGTTCATATTTTGTGTTTCTGTGATGGAATCTATGTTCTGACACAAGAATATTACTACCTCAACGAAAAGCAGAATAAGAGAGTAAAATAAATAACGGAAATAACGTGGTGCGTCTTTTAAGATAGGTATTGTGGTGCAATGCTGCTCATTTGCTTCCTAAACAGTTACTGATAAACACTACGTATTAATAATTGTAAATATAAGTCTTATAATATTATTGTTATACTACTGAAATTTATTGGCTTTTTATCTGTATGGGATATTGAAATTGTAATTACATTGTTTGATTCTACTGAATCCATTCATATAATTATATTGGCCATATGATCATTCCCTAATTTTATATGGATTCTTAGAATAATGTGTGTGGCTAAATTGTATTTCAGTTGCAATCTGGGATAGCCGCCCTCGCTAGTCGAAGACCGCCGTTTACTGTTTCCGAGCAGATTATGGTTTCCCTGACTACCTGTAATCCATTCACTAGGTCCAAACTGTTAGTCGGGCGGCTGGTGAACCCAACAGTTGCCATATCTTGCTTTTCACAAGGAAACAATCAGTTTCCCCCTTTATCTGTAATGTCACATGTGTAGGAGTGTTTCGTCCGTTCTGGAGGAGGCCAGGAAAGTGTTTTCTGCCAATCCCCGTAGCAGACGGCTGACGACCGCCGTCAGCGACGAAAACATTGAGGTAGTGAGGACGTTAATGACGAACGATCGTCGATTAACTGCAGATTACCGAGGTGGAGTGGTGGAGCGCTCTAATGCGCCTTGCTGTCGAGCGCGCGGTTGCTCGTCGTCGGAGGTCCGAGTTCTCCCTGGGACATGGGACTGTGTGTTGTCCTATGATAGTTCAAATTTACTTTTAAAGTCTAGGGGCTGATGACCATACCAGTTTGGTACAATAGGTTTTCACACGTTTTCTGGATTGCACATTAACCGCGAATCAGTGCGACAAATCCTTGCCCATAAGTTAGGGACGAGGAAACCGTTGTTGTTGTCTTGTGCCACGTCAGTTCAATTACGAGCTGAAGGAGGCAAGTTAAGACGCTTCACATTTTCTTGAACCATATTGTTGCTGGGGCTGTAAACTGATGTTCTCGCTACGACCCTAAAACAAAACGGTAATGCATGGAATGGCGTTCTTAGACATCACCTCGCGAAAAAAAGTTCAGAGCCGAAAAATCATGCATCAAAACTATGCTCATCACCATTTTCGATAGTCGACGAATTATCCACTACCATTTTGTACCTGAGGGAACGGTGTTGATTGCCGCAGGTACGTAGAAAATTTAAACTCGTTTCATGTTCAAATCAAATGTTTGTAAACCTAAGGGACTTAACTACGTTGGACATTAGTCCCTAGGCTTACAAACTACTTAAACTAACTTAAAGTAATTTATACTAAGGGCAACATGCCGCGACGGAGTGGCCGAGTGTACTTAGGCGCTATGCCCCGATGAGTGAGGCCTTTCCCCGTCGGGGGTTCGAATCCCTCCTCGGGCATGGATGATTGTGCTGTTTTTAGTATAAGCTAGTTCATAAGTAGTTTGTAAGTTTAGGGATTGATGACTCCGCAGATCCAATAAGTCTAACTAACATTTGAACATTTTTAAGGACAACACAAACACGCATACCCGAGGGAGGACTCTAACCCCCGACGGTGAACGGCCGCGCACACCACAGCCAGGCGCCTTAGTGCGCACGGCTATTCTGCCGTGGCCCCGTTTCATGGAACGTCTACACAGGCCCCTGGTTTTCTGTTCACGACTACGCTCGCTCACATGCAAACAGTTCCTGGCAAAGAAAGGGTAGCGCAACTTGAAAATGCACCATAATCGCCGGACCTAAATCCTGCCGACTTCTTCCTATTCCCTCGACTCAGACTCTCCTTGAAACGGTAGAGATTTGACGATATTCCTGGCGTCCAAAGATACATTACGAGACTTTTGATTACCATCCTGATTTCGTCCAAAGTTTCCAGGACATGGATCGCAAGGCTCTGCGGTGCATAGTTATGGGAGGTTATTATTTCGAAGGACAGTATGATAAGTGTAGTTCATCGATCAACTACGTTAATGTCGCAGGGTTATTAACTTCATTGTGTCACGAAACTCATAGCCCTATTGGAAGTCGACAGTATGCTTGTAGGATGGCTGGCTCATGTTCATTGGTACTGAGTTGCTACGAAATTTCATAGCTTGTAGTTGACTTCATAGGTGTAATGGGTTGGGAAAGACATCATATGGTGTAACACACAGCATTTCCGTGAGAAACTGCGACAATACTGTCTGTACTTATTCTGATTCTCCCCCCCCCCCCGCCTCTGTATGAGACCACTTCTATCATTTTTAAATTATAAATATTATATAAACTAATGTAGAGAACTTTGTGTAATTAATGTGTTTATTTGAGGCTTTATTGTGGTATGTTTCGTTTATGTAACTATGCTCTCGTAAACAAAAACAGTTGAATGGAAGTTCTAGAAAATGCGCTTCGATCCTTGTGGTACTGGAGACGAGCAATGCCCAGTTGCAGACAGTCCACCACAGAGGGCTCTCGCGCTAACAACTGTGACAACTGCGCTCTTAAATTAGTCTGTCAGACAGTTCAAACTTTATACCGGGTGAGCAAAAAGTCAAAATTGATAAATATGCTTAGAATTACATGGGGTTTTATCATACCAAAAAAAAAAAAAAAAAAAAAAAAAAAACAGCGAAACGTCAGTGACTGCTACCGTGACGGATGAGAAGTTCGCCGATATGTTACAGAATCGCATCATCTCCAGCCTCGCTGATAAACGCCTGCAGTAACGTACGATATTTATGCAGAATGGCGCTCCACCCCAAATTGCTAGACGCGTCAAAGAACTCTTGCTCACGTCGTTTGGTGATGATCATGTGCTCAGCCGCCACTTTCGTCATGCTTGGCCTACCAGGTCTCCAGACCTCTGTCGGTGCGATTATTGGCTTTGGGGTTACCTGAAGTCGCAACTGTATCGTGATCGACAGACATCTCTAGGGATGCTGAAAGACAACATCCGACGCCAATGCCTCACCATAACTCCGGACATGCTTTACAGTGCTGTTCACAACATTATTCTTCGACTACTGCTATTGTTGAGGAATGTTGGTGAACACATTGAGCCATTTTTTGAACTTCTTCTTCTTTTTATTTTTATTTATTTATTTTGTTGTTGTTCTAATAAAACCCCATGTCATTCCAAGCTTGTGTGTAAATTTTTACCTCTCTATCTAGATTATTCCGTGATTTATTAAGTTATCAAATTTATAGACTACTGTGATTAAAGTTCAAGAGTACTAGGATCATGGACAGTATTACATGTCTTGTTGTTTCACGACATATAAATAAATATTATGAAACAACTGGCATCTCTTCTTATTTGAAAAGTAGCCACAGTTTTAAAAGTTCCACAGCACTTCACTTCAAGATAGGATCAACGAACGATCTATGCGCTGCTTCTGCGTGGGGACAACCACGGAACACAAGAAGCCAGATTAGCGAACAGAAACTTAAACTGCATGCACTGACGATGCATATAGTTCTACGGTCCTCGCGTACCGTGCTACGTAATTAAATCTTGAGACATTGGCACGACTGTGATGGTAACATCTCCGAGGGAAAGTATCAGGGAAAGTGTTAGAGAGACATTGGCACGACTGTGATGGTAACATCTCCGAGGGAAAGTATCAGGGAAAGTGTTAGAGAGACAGATAGGTTATATAACATTCCAATCACTCTTTCAGACTCTCTAAGGAAACTCGTTTTCGTCATTTCAGACGAAACTGTGTGCTGTACTCTCTCTCTCTCTCTCTCTCTCTCTCTCTCTCTCTCTCTCTCTCTCTCTCTCTCTCTCACACACACACACACACACACACACATACACACAGAAACGTGCGTATTACAAAATGTAAACGAAGTATCACTGTTTATTGCTTCTCTATAAGGATCTCCCTTGAGAAAAACATTGATTTCTGTTTTAATATACCCATACATATTTCGCTGCAGCTATAGCATATTCAGTTGGTCCTTTTTATTGCTTTAGAATGGAACAACAGAAATATTCATTAGTTTCTACATGTTACTGTAAGTTCTTACTGTTAATTAGAAATACCTACAAGAATAAATACACGTTGGAGTAGTTAATAGTTTTCTACATCATGTGTAGGTCTTCGTTGACAGTTTGTCATCTAAAACCAGATACAGAACTATTTTATGTCGAAATATTTGATCTACAGATGAGTAACTATTGGGAAACTGTAAACTACCGATTCCAAGATATAAAACGAGGTACATATACATATGTGAAATTCGTGTTCGTATTTCTAATTAACCGTACGAAACTGTAATAACAAGTATAAAATCACGAATCCAATCGCACAATTGTGGCGAAATTCAGTAAGCAAACGGTTTGATTATAAGACGTTTGTAAGCTATAGTGTCAAAAGCCTTCGGGAAATCTAGAAATACGAAATCTATTTGACATCACTTGTATATAGCACTCATCACATCATGTGAGTAAAGAGCTAGTTGTGTTTCACAAGAAGGATACTTTCCGAATCCGTGTTGACTATTGGTGAATAGGTCGTTCTCTTCGAGATAGTTTATAATACACTACTGGCCATTAAAATTGTTACACCAAGAAGACATATATTATACTAGAACTGACGTGTGATTAAATTTTCACCCAGTTTGGGTGCATAGATTCTGAGAAATCAGTTGCGGAACAACCACCTCCGGCCTTAAAAACGGCCTTGATATGCTTGGTCATTGAGTCAAACAGAGCTTGGATGGCGTGTACAGGTACAGTTGCCTATGCAGCTTCAACAAGATACCACAGTCCATAAAGAGTAGTGACTGGCGTATTGTGACGAGCCAGTTGTTCGGCCACCATTGACCAGACGTTTTCAGTTGGTGAGAGATGTGGAGAATGTGCTGGCCAGGACAGCAGTCGAACATTTTCTATATCCAGAAAGGCCCGTACAGGACCTGCAACGTGTGGTCATGCATTATACTGCTGAAATGTAGGGTTTCGCAGGGATCGAATGAAGGGTGGAGCCACGGGTCGTAACACATCTGAAATGTAACGGCCACTGTTCAAAGTGCCGTCGATGCGAACAAGAGGTGACCGAGACGTGAAACCAATGGCACCCCATACCATCACGCCGGGTGATACCCCAGGATGGCGATGACGAAACACGCTTCCAATGTGCGTTCACCGCGATGTCGGAAAACACGTAAGCGACCGTCAAGATGCTGTAAATAGAACCTGGATTCATCCGAAAACATGAAGTTTTGCCAATCGTGCACCCAGGTTCGTCGTTGCGTACACCATCGCAGGCGCTCCTGTCTGTGATGCAGCGTCAAGGGTAACCACAGCCCTGGTCTCCGAGCTGATACTCCATGCTGCTGCAAATGTCATCGAACTGTTCGTGCAGATGGTTGTTGTTTTGCAAATGTTCCCATCTGTTGACTCAGGAATCGAGACTTGGCTGCACGATCCGCTACACCCATGCGGATAAGTTGCCTGTCATCTCAACTGCTAGTGATACGAGGCCGTTGGTATCCAGCACGGCGTTCCGCATTGTCCTCCTGAGCCCACCTATTTCATATTCTGCTGTCATTGGATCGCGACCAACGCGAGCAGCAATGTCGCGATACGATAAACAGCAATCGTGATAGGCTACAATCCGACCTTTATCATAGTCGGAATCGGAACGCGTTTCTCCCCGTTACACGAGGCATCACAACAACACTTCCCCAGGCAACGCCGCACAACTGCTGTTTGTGTATGAGAAATCGGTTGGAAACTTTCCTCGTATCAGCACGTTGTAGGTGTCGCCACCGGCGCCAACCTTGTGTGAATGCTAATCTCCTTCCTGTCGGTTAAGTTTCGCGTCTGTAGCATGTCTTCGTGGTGCAGAAATTTTAATGACCAGGTGTGTATCTGAGGAAAGTATATGCTCTAAAATCCTGCTGCAAAGCGACGTCTATGATATGCCTTTCTTTAATGTTGTCGTAACCTGTACATCTTTCTAGTTCTTGGGTACGGATCATTCGCTAAGGGAGCGGCTGTGTATGTTAACTAGGCCCTTATAGAGAAGCAACTAAATATTTTTAAATATCAGACCAAAAAGGGCTTCAATATCAAGAAGTATTACGTTTTAATGAAAGAAGTGTGGGGCGGGGGCACAATCACGCTTAGTACAGAGACCCTAATTCGGAGGTCGGCAAGTAATCTTGGATGGGGTCCGCATACTTTGGAAATTTTTTTATCGAGGTCCAGAAGTAAAACCACATATTGTTTATAAATTTTTTATTTTAATTTTCAGTGTCAAACTAATATGAAATACAAAAGATGCGAATGTATGTTAATCCAGGAAAACTTATATTATTTGCTACTTATTTACTTTTATTTTCACTCGCAGAAAGTATTAAACAAAATGTGTAGTCAAACTTCTACTGAAAAAAAAAATCCAGCAACAGGTCATACATACATTAAACATACTATTTTTTTCATTTTCACAAAAAAATGCAAAATACAATGAACTGTAGGTATTTGTGTTAAAAAATCAATGCAAATAATTACATTTGCGATCTTTAGCTGGTTTGTTATAGGTAGATTCACATGCGGAGCAGCCTATGCGAATAGTGTCTCCAAAGTGCGCTGCGGTTAATCTTAAGCGATACTTATTCTTCAACAAATTAGTTATTTTATGAAATATGAGAAATATATCTTGAGCAAAACATAGTAGCCAGGTTGATGCGTAATGTTTTGAAATTTTCATATTTTTCCGGGACATGTTCACTCCACAGTTCGTCAGTGGATTCATTTTTATATGTTTGCAAGGAAATGTCGGCCTGGCAGTCTGTTATCTCCATTTGGAGTAAAGGCTTTGAAAGGTGGAACAACGTAGCAGACACAACCGCCCGTTCTGCTGCTGGAGAAACCTGAAAAGGTGATTTTTAAGAGCACAAAAATGGTGTTTAAATGGATATTTTTGTGTCCCAACTTCGTCGCCGCTTTTGTGTCCCAGCCTAGTCGTATGTGTCGGTGGCCGAGTGGAATGAGACCGACACAGGAATAAAGATAGCACGCTGGTGCAGGTACGGAGGGGAGCAGCCAGAAACTATAAACACTAGCGTAAATTAGAAAGAGATATATATTGCACAGAATGTAACAATACTTAACTTTTACATAGTACTGCAGAATGTTGATACATAGTTGTTAGAGGCCTGGATAGTGCCTGTACGATAGCAAAGTCTTCACTGGTGCCTATCTGATTACGAAGGTCCTAACTGGTTGCTATCTCAGTCCCAAGTGAACGATGTCTTTCCGTGGTGGCCACGAGCGGGGTTGCAGCAGAGGGCGCTCGTGGCTGTCGTCGTAAGAACGCCGCGCCGTGCGTGCATGGCGGCGCGCGGCGAAAGTAGGTGGCGCGCACTTTGGACTTGTGCGACACCACAGATATGCCCTGACCGCTTAAATAGAGGTTTCAGAGACAGACAGAAAATGAAGTCTATTTATGAAATTTCCTTATTGTCGTGCTGCATTCGTGTGTACGGATCACCGGCCAGATCGCTCCCTTTTGCCACCGCTTGTTAGCGTACTCTCCAGCGTCGCACATTATCACAACCATTTATTTAATCTACCTATAATAATCATAATTATTCAGCAGATAACTGTAAAATTCTAAAAAAACTATAATGGTGGATCTCGTAGGAATTGTTATCCACAGAAAAAAATATATTTTTTTAATAATTTGAGTGTGTAATTTGTGTTGTTGTTCTGGTCTTCAATCCGGAGACTGGTTTGATGCAGCTTTCCACAATACCCTATCCCGAGCAAGCCTCTTCATCTCCACATAAGAACGGCAACCTACATCTGTCTGAATCTGCTTACTGTATCCATCTCTTGGTCTTCCTCTGCGGTTTTTACCCCACACACTACTCTCCAACGCTAAATTCACAATTCCGTGATGTCTAAAAATGTGCCCTACCAATCTATCCTTTCTTTTAGTCAAGGTATGCCAGAGATTTCTTTTCTCCCCAATTCTGTTCAGTACCTCCTCATTAGTTACGCGATCCACCCACCTAATCTTCAGCGTTGTTCTGTAGCACCACATTTCAAAAGCATCAATCCTCTTCCTGTCCGCACTGTTTATCGTCCATGTTTCACTCCCATACAAGGCAACACTCCATACAAGTGCCTTCAGAAAGGACTTCCTTAGGCTTAAAAATATTCGATGTTAACAAATTTCTCTTTTCCAAGAACGCTTTACAACCATTGCCATTCTGCATTTTATATCCTCTGTACTGCGACCATCATTTGTTATTTTACTGCTCAAGTAACAAAACTCATCTAGCTCCTTTATTACTTCGTTACCTAATCTAATTCCTTCAGCATCACTTGATTTTCTTAGACTGCACTCCATTACCCTTGTTTTGCTCTTGTTAATCTTCATCTTATATGCACCTTTCAGCACACTGTCCATTTCGTTCAATTGCTCCTCCATGTCCTTTGCTGCATCTGACAGAATTACTTATGTCGTCGGCAAAACACAATGTTTTAAATACTTCCCCCTGAACTTTAATTCCTTCATCAAATTTATCCTTGCCTTTCTTTATAGCTTGCTCAATATACAAATTGAATAACATTGGAGAAAGGCTACAACCCTGTCTTACTCCCTTTCTAACCACTGCATCCCTTTCATGCCCTTCAACTCTGACAACCGCTGTCTGGTTTTTGTACAAGTTGTAAATAACCTTACGCTCCCTATATTTTACTCCTGCTTGCTTCAGAATTTGAAAGAGTTTATTCCAATCAACACTGTCGAAAGCCTTCTCCAAATCTACAAAAGCTATAATGTGGGTTTGCCTTTTCTTAATCTATCTTCTAGAATAAGCCGTAAAGTGAATATTGCCTCCCGTGTTCCTACATTTCTCCTGAACCCAAACTGATCTTCCCCGAGGTCGGCTTCTACCAGCTTTTCCATCCTTCCGTAAATAATTCGTGTTAATATTTTGCAACCATCACTTATTAAACTGATGGTTCTGTAGTTTTCACACCTGACTGCACCTGCTTTCTTTGGAATGGGGATTATAACATTTTTCTTAAAGTCTGAGGGTACTTCGCCTGTCTCATACATCTTACACACTAGGTGAAACAGGTTTGTCATGGCTGGTTCTCCCAGAGACTTCAGTAGCTCTGAGGGAATATCATCTACTCCAGGGGCCTTGTTTCGACTTACGTCTTTCAGGGCTCTGTCAAATTCTTCTCTCAGTACAGTATCTCCTATTTCATCTTCATCTACATACTCTTCCCTTCCAACAATATTGTCTGTAAGTTCATTTCCTTTGTAGAGCCTCTCTATATACTCTTTCCACCTTTCAGTTTTCCCTTCTTTGCTGAGAACTGGTTTTCCATCAGTGTCCTTGATATTCTTAGAATTGATTTTCTTATCTCCAAATGTTTCTTTTATTTTCCTGTAAGCTGTATCTATTTTTCCGCTTTTTATACATTCTTCTACATCCTTGCATTTGCCCTTTTGCACTTCCTGTCAATCTCATTTCTTAGTCGTCTGTACTCCATTTTGCCGGTTTCATTTACTGCATTTTTATGTTTTCTCCTTTCATCGATTAAATTTAGTATCTCCTATGATATCCAAGGATTTTTTGTAATTCTTGCCTTCCTACCTATTTTGTCCTCTGCTGCCTTCACTATTTCATATCTCAATTTTACCCATTCCTCCTCTACTGGTTTATTTTCTCCTGTTTCTGTCAATTGTTGCCTAAAGCTCCCTCTGAAATTCTTAAGAAGTTCAGGTTCCTTCAATTTATCCAGGTCCCATCTCCTTATTTTCCTACCTTTTTGTAGTTTCTGTTTTGTAGTTTTGTAGTTGCCGACTGCTGCCCTAGTTCCACGTTAGCCCAGTAGCTGCGGCAGAGTGACGTAACAGCAGCTTGCTTGCGTCGCCTGCTGTGCAGTGTGTCCACGTGCTGGAAGCAGGCGACACGTCGCCGTGACGTGGGAGGCTGCAGGCCGCACGCGCTCGCGTAGAGGGCACCACAGCTATGTCAACACAGCTGGCGGCGGCAGAGGCAGGGCCGTCACCAACACTTGTCGTCACGCGACGCCGCGCTGACGTGCGGCTTGTGCTCGGGCCAAACACTGGAGCATCCCAGGCACCTGCTGACGACAAAGTCCTTTTACTTGAATCTGTACAGGGAAATCTGTCAGGAAATGTCTGAAACGCTTATAAGTATGTTGTAGTTTTTTATATTTATTGTATGTGAAGTTCAGAACGTTTCTTTGGATTTTTCGCCCACTTTAGGTTACGGTAGTAACACTAAAAGTGGGCCTTTGCGATCGTCTTTTGACAACTCGAAATATAATGAAAATAACGGCTTAACCATTCACCTGACACGAAAACTGAATAACCGAATTTGTAGAGGAGAAAATTCTCTACAACTTTGCTCTCTTGTAGGTTTTTGTTTTCATATCTCGTATCGTTTCAGAGATATTTGCAAAAATAACGACGATTTTGGGATGTCTGTCTGTCTCTCCGTAACGTGTTCCGTGTTTTTAAGACGAACCGTTCAACCGATCAACAACAAATTTTACAGACATAATTGTAGGCCCACAGAGACCAGAATCTGCCTTTTTCAAAATTTTCGAACAAAAAATACGGTAGTAATAAAAAAAAGCCGTTTGTAATGTAATTGTAATTGCAAACGAACTGTTCATCTCACACGAAAATTGAATTGCCTAATTGGTAGAGGGGAAAATTCTCTACATCTTCGCTCTGTTATGTTTTTTCATATCTTGCATCGTTGCAGAGATATTTGCAAAAATATCGGCGATTTGACGATGTCCGTCTGGCTGTAACGTGTTCCGACTTTTTACAGACATAATTGTTGGCTACTAGAGACCAGAACCACGCTTTCTGAAATATTTCGGACAACAAATACGTTAGTAATACCAAAAAAAAAAAAAAAAAAAAGCCGTTTATAATGTAATTTTAATTGCAAATAAACCGTTCATCTGATGCGAAAATTGAATAAACGAATTTGTAGAGGAGAAAATTCTCCAGAACTTTGTTCCCTTATTTTTTTTCATGTCTCGTATCGTTTGAGAGATATTTGCAAAAATAACGGAGTTTTGACACCCTCCATTGAATTAACTGAAGCCAGCCGTTCGCAGATGTCACGTGACATTCCTCGCCCAGAACTCTCTCTGGCATACGCCATCTTGCGTTGTATATTTGATGATTTTTTATTGTAACTTAGACGTTGTGATTTCAAAGCAATGGCGCACTTAAGAATTAACAAAAACATGTCTTTTTCGTACGATAAATAATAATCTAGTGTTTACAAATGCCATATTAGCATCAGTTAACAACGACCATCAATAGTATGAAATTAAAGCACACACTTCCTAACTGTCAGCAGCTGTAGCGTAGTGGGCAATGCGTTGGGCTGTGATGTGGAAGGTCAGTGGTTGGAACCCGCCACTACTTAAACCTTTTTTCCTAAAAGAGTTTCAGACACTCTTATTAATTGATTTTTTATTATTTAAATTATTATTTTGGTCCAAAATGTTTGCAAAAACTTATAAAACTACAAATCTAAAGTGGGCCGTAAAACACGTCAGTGCGATTTTTTATTTTGTATGTACTCGGCGCAAAACCTGTTGTACGCTCGTCCACGAAATAACAGATCAAACCACCCTCGCCCAGCGTTATCGATTCAGTACGTAGATTATGATGTTAAGATAATACTACTTTGTTACTCTCAGCGAATTTACCGTCATTCTTGTGAAAACAGATGCATCATTTTCTTCGCCCTTCCCGCGTGTAGACTTGGAATGTATGGTAATAGTGAGTACTGCTCCCCCCTTGCTATGAGTGACATAAATGATATAATTTTCACGTTAGAAGACCCATTTTGCTCAACTGAATTTCCCTGAGATGAAGTAATTTCGTTGTTGACATGTTTTAACCACCACTATTGTAAAATCCGTAATACAGGGTGTCCAGAAAAGGGCTCCCTGATTTCAAAATCAAATATCTTGAAAACAAAGATCGATAGAGGAATGCAGTAAACGGTATGTTTATTGTGAAAGCTGTAAGAAGCTTATACAGCAGTTTGAAATAATAGTTACACAAGCTGCTAACAGATAGCGCTGTACACAGTACAGCTCATATCAGCATACATACGTGAAATAATCGTATGAAAACACTCTTTGCAAACAATCACATCACAATGTTTTCAAAATGTTCACCATTGGCACTACATCACATTCCGTAGTGTCTCAACCGAAATGGATTAACATGCCACAGAGATCGCCGATTCAAGCTCGTCCAGCGTGGGGGGATTCTTCGGGTAGACCATGTCTTTCACTGTGTCCCACAAAAAAAAGTCACAGGGAGGCAAATCCGGCGAATATGGAGGCCAATTCATGCCTGCACCAATAAATGTGGGATATTCCAAAGCAATGACTCGATTCCCGAAGTATTCCTCAAGAAAGCAAAACACTTGTTCGGTCCGATGTGGTCGGGCTCCATCTTGCATAAACCACTCAGTACCTGGTCGATCCTCTAACGCTGGCTGTGTGGCGACAAATTGTTCCAAAATTGCAACGTAACGTGCACCAGGGACCGTTTCTCGAATGAGAAAAGGGCCAATAATTCCTCTGCTGCATACTGCAGCCCACATAGTAACTTTAGGAGAATACAGGGGTTTCGCTTCACACCAATACGGCTTTACGGAACCCCAAAATCGCCAATTCTGCTTATTCACGTATCCAATCAGGTGGAAGTGTTCTTCATCTGTAAACCAGATGCAGCCAACATCAAATCCTTCACTATCAATCATAGTGAGCATCTGATTAGCAAAGGCAACGCTTTGTTTCACAGCTCGTACTGGTATGGCCTGGTGCGTTTGAATTTTAAATGGAAACATGTGTAGGCTCTTTCTCAGTATTTTCTGCGTGCTGGAACGCTTCAAACCAGTCTCAGGTGCAATTCTACGGACAGATGACATTGGATTTCGCTGAATAATTCCAGAAACTGTGGCGATATTTTCAGGCGAACTGCGGTTTACTTGCGTCCAACAGCCCCACTAGATCATCAGTTACGCTGCCTGTTCGTTGAAATTTTGCGAAGAGCGTAGGAATGGTTTTCGCATCGGGTCCTTCTGAACATTAAATCGTGCTTGAAAATTTCGCCTTGTTGCCGTAGGACTCTCTTGTAACCTGTGGTACTCTAGCACCATAAAAACACGTTGTTCAATGGAGTACATGGTTTTAATCTCTTCCTTCGGTACGCTAACCTCCTTTCACGTTTTAATAGTGGAATCGTTCGCTCTGGGCTTCGGATCACTATTTATACTAGGCATTACGTTATGCTATTACGGCGCCATCTGTTAGCAGATTTCGTAAGTATTATTTCAAACTGCTGTATAAACTTCTTACAGCTTTCACAATAAACATACCGTTTACTGCATTCCTCTATCGATCTTTGTTTTCGAGATATTTCATTTTGAAATCAGGGAGTCCTTTTCTGGACACCCTGTAAATAATGTCATGCCTTGTCAACCAGATGATTTAGAAGCCATCCAGTTCCTCAGTCCCGCTCCTTCTCGTTTTGCAACCCGTCATCATAAAACGTTCATTTTGTCTGTGATAATTTCATCCATTGAAACCAAAGACAGCAGTAACGTATCCGTTCCAACTAAGAAAGTACAATAGTTCCACGTTCCCGTTCAAGACGCGTTTTTTTTTTTTTTTTTTTTTTTTTTTTTTCGTTTCGCGAGTCAATAATTGATTTTTTTCCCTTAATAGTACCTGGCTTGTTAACCCGCGAGAACTCGCGCCCTTAAAAGTTACTCGATCGATCGCATTATATATAGCATTTTTTGACAGTCAAAGAACAGTTTCCAACATACTTAATGTGTCTAAATAAGAATTTCTAGTTGCGTTTATAAGAAAACAATATTTACATATTTAAAATTGGTTAAATGCCGATTATTTTAAAATTACTGTTAGCAAAATGCTCACGCGCGAGTCCTCGCGGTTTTATCTCATATATAACTTGTTAGTTGTGGCAGGAAGCATTATGCATGCTCGGCTTGGATAAAGCCTACCAATCTTCAAGCATATTACATATATTAGATAAATGCGAGACAGACTGCTGTAAAATGTAATGCTTGAGTAGGCACCTTCAATGCGTAATAACAAGGTCAAGGCAACCCAGTGCAAGCATAATAACAAATGATAAGGGTAAGGAACAATTATTCCTATGACGGATACGTTACAAACGTTACTATTCTTCGTTGTCACAAAAAAATTTAGCTGTTTGAGAAGAGATGGGGGGAGTAGCGTTTGGGTATGCATAATCAGAGCTGCGGATGCTGGTTATTTGGAAAGATAAATTGCATGATTCAATAAAAGTAGTGAACCCCAGTGTTTATGGGCACCAGACGACCAGAAACTGGCACATCGTATCGAATTGTTTTCTTTTATATTTATGTCTCACAAGGAGACCATAATGGTTCGGATTTTAGAATTTTTTTTTACATTTATGGTACGTGAAGTTCAGAACTTAAATAACAATCAGCCAAAGTCATTCATCACAACTCTAAAAAATTCTTGAGAAAATTCACTTTGAAGTGAAATACCAATAATTAAATCAGTTGTAGCATCTCTTGCTGTAGATTAATGGGTACGTGTGTATACAAATCTGTAGCACTTGCTCGCTTGTCTCAGACGAAAATAGTACCGTCAAACGGGGTGACCTGAGACACCAGGGTGATTTCGGATGATAATGTTTATCTTCTCTTTCCCTCTGCAAACTAACGAATTAGCGCTACTTTCCACCTCCGCACCCTGCTTATTTTATGCACGACACTGTAATTCTCGCGTCCCGAGCGCCCGCGTTTGGATCGATTGTTTACCGACGCAATAATCAAATGAACAGTCTCATTGTCGAAAGTTCTCGCTTTGTTATGGAGTGGAAAATTTCTGTTGATGCGCCTGGCGGGAAAGTATTGTAGCGTCAGTTACCAAGGAGATCAGTGAGAAGTTTTGTACCAGTTTGACACGAGTTTTGTGTAAAGTTTCAAAGTAAAGGAGGTTTTTTTGAAGTTTTGCACTTTGTGGGGTGATTTCGGACAATGTCAAGAATGTATAAAAGTAAGGAAGATGTTCAAGATCGGTGTAAATAGACCCGGAAATTTTAAAGAAAGCAGTTCGTGATATTAAGTGTGCAAATTAACATACCGAAAAGCCTTTAATAAATAAAAATCCTTATTTCAGTCCTTATCCCTTATTTTAATGAAGCACGTCCTTAAAAGAGTACCGAGCGGGGTGGCGAATGGTAACACACTGGACTGGCATTCGGGAGGACGCTTTCAAATCCACCTCCGACCATCCAGATTTAGGTTTTCCGTTCCGCTTTGTTGTAGACACCTATTGTTCGCAGCGACGGTACTTTAAACAGTGGCCGTTACATTTCATATGTGTTACGACCCGTGGCTCTATTCTTCATTTGATCCCTGTGAAACCCTACATTTCAGCAGGATAATGCACGACCGCATGTTGCAGGGCCTGTACGGGCCTTTCTGGCTACGGAAAATGTTCGACTGTTGCCCTGGCCAGCACATTCTCCAGATCTCTCACCAACTGAAAACGTCTGGTCAATGGTGGCCGAGCAACTGGCTCGTCACATTACGCCAGTCACTACTCTTGATGAACTGTGGTATCGTGTTGAAGCTCATGGGAATCTGTACGTGTACACGCCATCCAAGCTCTGTTTGAGTCAATGCTCAGGCGTTTCATGGCCGTTATTACGGCCAGAGGTGTTTGTTCTGGGTACTGATTTCTCAGGATCTTTGCTCTCAAATTGCGTAAAAATATAATCACATCTCAGTTCTAGTATAATATGTTTGTCTAATGAATACCCGTTTATCATCTGAATTTCTTCTTGATGTAGCAATTTTAATGGCCAGTAGTCTATTTTGTTGTGTTGGTAGTTGAGGTGTTCTTGGAAAGTGTGTAGCTCTTCTTTTCCGTGTGGCCAGATGAATGTGCCATCCACATATCGGAGATAGCATTCTGCGCGTAATGGACAGGACTGTAGAGTTCTTCAAAAGCCTCCAAGAAGGCGTTCGCTGCAATAGGCGACAGGGGTGGACGCTTAGCTACACCATTTCTCTGTTCATAAAATTCTCCTTTCCATCTGAAATAGGTGGTCGTTAACCAGTAGCGCCCTAGCTTACAGGTGTCAGGTGCTACACGATCCTCCAAGATGCTCATGGTGTCTGCCACGGATACGTTTCTGAAAAGTGACTTAACTCCAGGTCGGTGGCCAAGATGCACTTTCCTTTTAAGAGTGCCACTTGCAACCGTGGCCGAAACGTGCGATGCTTACATATTGACATTGCGGCCAAACACACAGAAGAATCTATTGACCATTGATGTGCAAGTATATTTCAAACTGTCAAAAGACCATCTAAACACAATAAGTGGTATCAAAGAGCTGGGAGTTCCGCAAAAATGTTCACTGCCATTTTGAAGATTTCCAAAAACCTTATGATAGTCTAAAGAGACAAGTAGTATGGCAAGAACAGTAAAGGGCTCAGGTACCCAAAAAACTGATAAAACTAACAGAAGTAAGCACCCCAGAAACAACATGCATGGTAAAAGGGAACGGAAACATGTCATAAAAGTTCAAGGTTCGGACTGGAGTGCGATAAGGAGACTGCCTTTACCCTCACCCTTTTTCTGTTTAACTTGGTCTCTTGGTCTGGAAAGAGCTCTGAGAACAGTTGTAAGCCTAGAGACAGGGATAGAGTAGGGAAGAAGGATCAACACCCTAGCCTACGCGGATGACGTTGTTCTAATAGCAGAAAGAGAGAGCAAGAGCAATAGAAGAGGCGATGAGATCAGGCCTGAAGTTGAATATGGATCAGACCAAGCCGCGGCGGAGCGGCGGAACGGCCGAGCTCATTGAGGCGATATGCTGCAAAGCGCGAGGCCGTTCCCCGTCGGAGGTTTGAATCCCCCCTCGGGCATGGATGTTTGTGCTGTCTTTATTATAAGGTAGTTAATGCTTGTAAGTTTAAGAACTGATGACCCCACAGTTAAGTCCCATAATCTTCACAAACATTTGAACATTTGATAATACCAAGTACCTCGTTGTTAGCAGAAAATGATGACAGACCTCTAAATGAGGATGACAAAGTCTTTTGAAAAGGTAAAAGACTTTAAAAACCTTGTGGCACTACTCAATTAAAGGAACGATATAGACCAGGAAATTACCGCAGGAATAGAAGCTGGAAACAGGTCAAGGTTTGCTTTGGGAAAGCTACTAAAGTCCCAGTTCCTATCGAGATCCTCAAAGATTAACATCTACAATAATACAACCTGTAGTCTTATATGGCGCAGAGACCTGGACTGTTACGCGAAAGATGGAAAGAAAACTCCTGACATTTGAGAATGCCATCCTCAGATGTTTGGGCCAGTGAAGGAGGGATATGAATGGAGAAAAAGAAAGACCTGTGAAGTGAAAGTTATTCAAGTCGATGAACATCAAGGCAGCAATCAAAGAAAGAGGCCAGATCATCAGGCAGGTAGTTGAAGAGTACACCAGAGGCAAACGACCAAGGGGATGACCATGAATGCGTTGGACTGATCTGATCAGATAAGATATGAGGACGCCACGACTATCTGAAGTATGTTATACGGACCGAGGACGCTGGAGGCGGCTGATTGGTGAGACCAAAGACCGACTGCTTTTGTGGGGCCAATCCGTTAGCAGTTAGTTAAAAGGCCATCGCAAACGCTCCATTTTTAGTGGACCAAAAGTGAGAGATTTCGTCTCCAATTGGACAATGGTCCCGTGTGTCTCTACGAAAGCAGCGCCGCTACTATCCAGAGGTGACTAGTGTGACTGCCGGTAATCAGCGACTGCTCGTTCCCTCGGCCGCGCATTACGCTCCCCAAGTGTCGGCCAGGTCGCTTCCAGAGCCTCCTCGCGTCTGTTCCGCACGTTTCTGGGAGTGGCGGTGGACGGGGTCGCGCTGTTCGCCGTGCCCAAAACGGCGGCCGCTAAATCAAACAAGTGGCGTTGTAATAGGCGGCTGCCGGCGGAGCCAGCGCCGGGCCGACGCGAGGAGTGCCGCTTCTCCGGGGGAGCGGCCTGCGCGAATCCTGCCGAGCAGCCTGAGAGCCACCAAGCCGTAAAAGGTCAACTCTGGCGCCCAAGCTCCACCGTACCTCTCACAGAGGTCGGGAATCAACTCGAGACCGGTGAGCAGCAACGTTCTTTACTGTGAACTTTAAGATTTTCCAGCCGAATAGTTTGTTTGTTGACGTTTAGTGCTAACAGCCGGTCGTCATCTAATACCAAACGATATTCCGCTGGACACCTCCCAGTCATCTTTAGGTGAGCCATGAAAGACCGGTGAGTACTTCTGCAATCCGCAATAATCACTGCTTAAAACAATTACGAGATCATACACAATATACGAGGGTAAGTCAATTATTATCCGTAAAGTAGTTATAAAATTTTATTCTAATAAAATACGAAACTTACAAGAACATCATTTTTCGACATAGTCTCCTTGCTTTTCAATGCACTTCGTCCATCGCTCTACAAGCTTCCTTATGCCCTCATAAAAGAAGGTTATCGGTTGAGCTGCGAGCCTGGAATGCACCGTTTCCTTCATTGCTTCGTCCGAGTCAAATCCACGGCCCTTTAATGCCTGTTTGAGTGGACCAAACAACTGATGTTTTGTCACCAGTAATGATTCTGTCTAAGAAGTAGTCCCCTTCGTTACCATAGCGATCCAAATGTTTTTTTGCAGATGTCGAGGCGCGTTTGCTTATGCAACTGTGTGAGTTGTTTTGGAACCCATCTTGCACACACTTCAGGATGTTCAAATGTTCAAATGTTTGTAAAGCTTCTGGGACTTAACTACGGGGTCATCAGTCCCTAAACTTACAAACTACTTATGAACTACTTACGAACTAGGACGGCACAAATATCCATGCCCGAGGGGGGATTCGAACCCCCGACCGCAGTGGCTGTGCAGACCGTGACTGGAGCGCCTCAATCCCCTCGGCCACACTTCAGGAAATCCAAGTCTGTTGTGAATAATTTCGTAGGCAGAACCATGACTAATTTGAAGACAATGAGCCACTTCATCAATAGTTAATCATCTAAGAGAATCATTTCACGTCATCGCTCAATGGTTTCCTCATTTGTGGCGGTAAGCGGTCGTCTGGCTCCTTCATTGTGCTTAACACTCGTGCGACCATTTCGGAATTTTTCAATCCACTCGTACACACTTCGTTGTGGCAAAACACTGCTCCCGTACTGTACTGAAAGTCTTCTATGAATTTCGGCCCCTGATACACCTTCCGCCCACAAAAAACGTATCACTGAACGTTGCTCTTCTTTAGTGCAAATAGACAGCGGAGCAGTCATGATTAACAGCACGGCAGCGACAACGAAACTAACGTAGCAGCTTGAAAATTGCTAAGATATAACAACGAATAAACAAAGAATACGTCACCAACGTAAAACTACAGTGCTACAAACATAAACAAAAATATAACTAAATTGCGGATAATAATTGACTTACGCTCGTACATATGGTGACAGGGTTGTAGCCTTTCTCCAGTGTTATTCAATTTGTACATGGAGCAAGTTATAAAGGAAAGCAAGGGGAAATTTGGAGAAGGAATTAAAGTTCAGGGTGAAGAATTAGAACCATTACGTTTTGCTGACGACATAGTAATTCTGACAGAGACAGCAAAGGACCTGGAAGAGCAGCTGAACGGAATGGACAGTGTGCTGAAAGGTGCATATAAGATGAACATTAACAAGAGCAAAACTAGGGTAATGGAGTACAGTCTAAGAAAATCAGGTGATGCTGAAGGAATTAGATTAGGTAAAGAAACAATAAAGGAAGTAGATAAGTTTTGTTACTTGGCCAGTAAAATAACAAATGATGGTCGCAGTACAGAGGATATAAAATACAGTATGGCAATGGGTAGAAATGCGTTCTTGAAAAAGAGAAATTTGTTAACATCGAGTATTGATTTAAGTCCATTCTGAAGGCATTTGTGTGGAGTGTTGCCTTGTATGGGAGTGAAACATGCACGATAAACAGTGCAGACAGGAAGAGGACAGAGGCTTTTGAAATGTGGTGTTACAGAAGAATGCTGAAGATTAGATGGATGAATCGCATAACTAATGAGGAGGTATTGAACAGAATTGGGGAGAAAAGGAATTTTTGGCATACCTTGACTAAAGGAAGGGATCGATTGGTATGACACATTCTTATACATCAAGGAATTGTGAATTTAGCATTGGAGAGAAGTGTGTGGCGTAAAAACCGCAGTGGAAGACCAAGAGGTGAATACAGTAAGCAGATTCAGACAGATGTAGGTTTCCGTTCTTATGTGGAGTTGAAGAGGCTTGCTCAGGATAGGGTATTGTGGAGAGCTGCATTATACCAGTCTCCGGACTGAAGACTACAACAATAACAATACATATGGTTATGTATTTTATTCAGATATTGGTTACAACTGTAATTTGTGTCTGATACACGTCGATATTTTGCTTGAATATCTTGAATATTATATTGTTCAAACTTTCCTAAATTCTTCGTTACTTGATCTTGCACTTCCTTCCTTCCTTCCTTCCTTCCTTCCAACCAGTTGAGTCCCATAGATTTACAAACATTTTGACACTCGAATAGCTGCAGCCACCATCCTCTTGTGCCTGTCCCTCTTCAACGTGCCTATGGCTCTCCATACCATTTCAGGTGTCTCCTCATGGTATAAAATTTACAGTACGAAACATGAGGGAGGATCGGAAAGTAACGCACAAAAACTTTTTTCTGACCTGGTATTGCAGGTATAATGTTGAAATTTCACGACGATTCATTTTGAAGTTTTCGCCACAGGGTGTTTTGTTTCCATGAGCAGTTCTCTAGAGTGCATAATTAACTATGAAACGAAATTTATGCGCATATTACTGTCCACAGACTGTGAAGAGAAGCTAAGTTAGTTCCATATTTGTGGGGAAAAGTGTACAAACAGAATGAAATTAACAGGGAAAAGCATGGCGTCTATGGGGACGACTGGTATGGACTGTAGCAAACGTCTGCATGTAGTATTCATTCTTACAAGAGAGTCGTGTGAATCTTAAAGATTAGTCACGCTCCTGCAGAACGGCAATAGCCACAATGCCGCCAAATGACGGAACCACCAATACAGGAATTTTGAACGAGTGGCTTGTGTAACACCGAACCTTATCGAGCAGATTTCCTGTCAGAGAGGACACAATTTGTAGTAACTGGTGGAAAGCCACCGTCTGAAATAAGGGCGATATCTGGGGGTTCCCCAGGATAGTGTTATTGGACCTCTGCTGTTCCATTATACAAAAGGGAGAAAATCTGAGCAGCCCTCTTGGTATGATTGCGAATGAAACTATCATGTACGTATCGTCTAGTAGGTTCATCAGCAGATCAAAACCAAGTGTAGAACTATTTAGATACATCCGATAATTGGCAGCTGATATTACAAAATGAAAACTATTAGGTTGATTTTGTCCATTGTATGTATGGATACTGGGGCCTCAGCCGCATATATTGTAATGAAAGCAATGAAAAACACCACCGTCAGCTGTACTTTTGTATTGTCATTTACTGGCAACCAATTTCGTTAGACACCGCTATCATCATGAGGCCCTTCGTAATGCAGCAAAATACAGTTTACCCTATTTTAAGGGCCTGATGATGATGGCGTGGTCTATCGAAACTGGTTGCCAGTAAATGACAAGAAAAAAATACAGCTGATAGTGGTGTTTCCATTGTTTTCATTACTTTAAAAGTGTTAAGTCGTGGACATATATCTAAGAGATAAATCAATGAAATATGAAGGCCAAGAATTCAACTAAATAACTAGGATTGTTATTACAAGCGCCTGAAATTGGAAATAATACATAGAAAATGTTGCGGGGAGGCGAACCAAAAACTGTGGTTTGTTGGAAAAACATTAATTGTAACAGAATTACTAAATAGACTACATACAGTACGCTCTCCGTCGTCTTTTGGAGTATTTCTCAGCGGTATGGGATATTTATCAAGTGGGAAATGTAAGGTACCCGAATTCTTTACTGCGAAGAACTTTTGCTAGAAGCCACGGCTTTGGAGTTATTCGATAAAAACGTAAAAAAATGACATTTAAAGACCCCCATCCGAATATTTACACACTACCGGTGTGGAATTTTAGTATGTTCTTCACGACACTGCTCCGTACAACTACTGAATTGAATATTTTTTCTCCTACAACTAGTTTTTGTTCAAAAATATTCAAATGTTTGTAATTCTATGGGACCAAACTTCTTTGGTCATAAGTCCCTAGACTTACAAACTACTTAAACTAAGTTAAACTAACCTAAGGACAACACACACATCCGAGGGACGATTCGAACCTCCGACGCGGGCGGCCTCGCAGTCTGTAACATGGCGCTCCAGACCGCTCGGCTACTAGTTTTTGGTCTTCGTGACTATCGGTTAGACATTTAAGTTCGTGATTTTGTTTAGTTACCTATTAGAATTTCTTTGAAATAAAATAAGTGTGCGTTACTTTTCGATCTTCCTTCGCATAATGAGTGAATTACTTTGGAGCATGGTCAAAGAATCAGTTCTTGTTTCCACAGAAACAGAACACCCAGCAGGACAAAATGAAAATGTTTAACAATAGGAAGTATCTTCCACCCATTAGCTTAATTCTACAAGAGCCGAAGAAGAACCTGCGGTGAAGGATGAAATACTACTAGAAATTACGAGGTAAGTCAGTTATTATCCTCAGTAATTATAAAATATTATTGTAATCAAATAGGAAACTTACAAGAACATCATTTCCGACATAGTCACCTTGCGTTTCAGCGCACTTGGTCCATCGTTGTACAAGCTTCCAGATGCCGTCGTAAAAGAAAGTACTCAGTTGATGTGCAAGCCAGGAATGCACGGCTTCTTTCACTGCATCGTACGAGGTAAACTAACGGCCTGTTTGAGTGGACCGAACAAGTGATAGGAGGGGCAAGATGAGGACTGTTTGATTATCCAGTACTTCTAATTTTGGTTTCTGGAGCATATCAGCAGTGTGGGCAGCAGTACGCGGACGGGCATTGTCATGAAACAACACGACACTTTTTGCCAGCAGTCCTCGGCGTTCGCTTCGAATTGCAGTAAGCATCTCACTGTAACGTACACTGTTTATTGTTGCGCCCTCTTCTCCATAACGTTCCAGTATTGCCTCACGAAAAACCGTAAGCATCAATTTTCCTGCGGATGGTTGAGTCTTGAACATTTTCTTGCACGGCGAATTTGGACGTTTCCATTCTAAACTCCACCGCTTACTCTCCGGTCGTAATGATGGATACAGTTTTCGTCACCAGGAATGATCCTGTCTACAAAGTTGACGCCTTCGTTACCATAGGGATCCAAATGTTTTTGCAAATTTCCAAGCCCGTTTGCTTAT
This sequence comes from Locusta migratoria, assembly GCA_026315105.1. Taxonomy (NCBI): domain Eukaryota; kingdom Metazoa; phylum Arthropoda; class Insecta; order Orthoptera; family Acrididae; genus Locusta; species Locusta migratoria. Next base: position 942,309,017 of record CM048744.1, read on the forward strand.
GCAACTGTGTGAGTTATTTTGGAACCCATCTTGCACAAACTCTATTAAACAAAAGTCTTTTGTGGATGATTTCTTCGGCAGAACCGTGATTAATTTGCAGACGATGTATCATTTCGTCAATAGTTGATCGTCTGTCTAAGAGAAACACTTCACGTGAACGCCAAATGGTTTTTTTTTTTTTTTTTTTTTTTTTTGTTTTTTTTTTTTTTTTTTTTTTTTTTTTTAGTTTGAGGCGGTAAACGGATGTTTACAGCAAACTGTGGCGCAGGCAGAACCTTACGCATGTGAGTTCACGCCACACCTGCAGACAGCCCTGGACAGGGTAGTTGACGTATAGCTGGAGGAGCACGTCGAGTTGTACGGGATACATGTGGACGTGCATTGTCCTGATGGAAAAATCATATCCTATTGTTGGTGCATGAGTGATAGCAAGACGGGTGGAATGGTGATATCATTGTACCGTGCACTGTTGAGTGTTCTCTAGATTATCACTAGAGGAGAACAGCCAGCGTTGGATATGGCTTCCCACACGATGATCATGCGTGCCATTGGGTGTCCTCCGCTCACGCCCCAACATCGTTCAGCCCATCTCCAGCGGTCACGGTAGGCAGTTATGAAGGGACGAATGGACATGTGTCGTCTTCAGTGATGAGAGTCACCAATGCCTCGGTGCCAATGATGATCGTACGCGCGAAAGTCTGGAGTGTACGCTACAGCACAAACGGGGCCGACACCTAGCATCATGTTGCGGGGAGCCATACGCTACACCAGGCATTTTCCTCTGGTGGCCGTCGAGAGAATATTGAACACTACAAGGTATATCCGAAACATCATTCAACCCGTCTTGCCACCGTTCATGCACCAGGAAAGCGATGTGCTTTTCCAATAGGACAATGCACGTATCCCACTCAACCCAACGTGCTCTTCTAGATGTACGTCAACTACCCTTCCCATCCTGTTCCAGATAATTTATTATATTTGAATACAGGATATGTTCGAAAACCCTGCTGCAAATTGACGTCAATGAAATAGGCGTGTAGTTTTGTGGGTTACTCCTACTGCCTTTCTTAAATATAGGTGTGACCTGTGCAACTTTCCAATCTTTCTGTACATATCTTATGAGAGAGCGGTTATATATGAGTGTTAAGTAAGGAGCTGTTGCTTCAGCATAATCAGATAGAAATCTAATGGGTATACAATCCGGACCAGAAGACTTGAAGACTTGTTCTTGTTAAGTGATTTTAGTTGCTGCACTACTCCGATGATATTTACTTCTACGATACTCATTGCGGCCTCTGATCGTAATTAGAAAGCTGGACTATTGATTCGTCGTCTTTGGTGAATGGGTGTCTAAAAGCTATGATTAGTAACTCTGCTTTAGTAGCGCTGTCATCGGCAGGATCGCCATTACTATCACGTAGTGATGGCACTGTTTGTGTTTTGCCCCTACTACATTTAACATATGACCAAAATCTCTTAGGGTTTGCCAGCCGCGGTGGCCGAGGGGACTAAGGCGCTCCAGTCACGGTCTGCACGGCCACTACGGTCGGGGTTTCGAATCCCCCCTCGGGCATGGATATTTGTGCCGTCCTAGTTCGTAAGTAGTTCATAAGTAGTTTGTAAGTTTAGGGACTGATGACCCCGTAGTTAAGTCCCATAGACTATATAAACATTTCTTTCTTAGGGTTTTTAGTCAAATTTCGAGAAAGAGTTTCGTTGTGAAAAGTATTGTAGACATGTCGCATTGAAGTCTTCGCTAAATTTGGAGCTTGTGTGTAGGATCGCCAATCCTGGGAGTTTTGCTGCACAAGCAGCGCGAAATCTAACGCAACTAAAATGTTCAAATGTTTGTTAAGCTTATGGGACTTAACTACGGGGTCGTTACACTCTACTTATGAACTACTTACGAACTAGGAGGCACAAATATCCATGCCCGAGGGGGGATTCGAACCCCCGACCGTAGTGGCCGTGCAGACCGTGACTGAAGCGCCTCAGTCCCCGCGGCCGCCGCGGCCGGTTTCTAACGCAACTGATGCACCAAGTGGACACTGCATGGCAGCCATTCCACAAGACTACATTCGGCACCTTTAGGATGGTCTCCATGAGAGAATTAAAGCTTGTATTAACACAAAACGAGGATCCACGCGGTACCAGCGTTGACAGTGTTCACGCTCTGGTGGCTGCACTCACGTGGGTATGGCTCTGTCTCTGTAATCGTTGTTTTGTTTATATCCTCAAGAATGTGTGAATAACATTTCCTTCTGCTGTGTCGACGATCTCATGATGTTCTTTATTCATTTTCAGGGAGTATAATACAAAAGCAGTGATCATCTCAGGAGTCTGCACCCACTACAACTGCACTGTGCACTCAAAGACCAATATAAACAATATAGACTGGCCACAGCGCCGCCATAGTTGATGCCAATTGGAAAGGTTGCCGCCATATTGGAGAACGTCAGTGTCACGCCAGGTGGTACTGGGCGTCTGCTAACATTGAATCATAGATTTTATATTAATCACTGCCAGTCTTGATTTTTCCTTAATTTCTGGGCGACGCATTTCCGAAAGTAATTCTAACTACGAATAGCATTTCTCGTTTACTACTGCATCCTAAGTGAAATGTTTACAGTCGTAGAACTGCTGCATTATTTGATGTTACTATAATGTCAATAATCGTTTGTATTTGCCGACATTTCTTCCCTATAAATACAGGCGAATTTCTTTAAAGTCTTTAATTACCTTTATTCTGCCTGTGGTTCAAATGAAATTTCATATTTATCAATCTCTCCACAATTTGTTTCTTGGTACTCTCCTTACAGCTTTTGGTTTCTGTCGATGCTCAGGAAACGAAAATAGTCTTGGAATGGCAAAGCCGCTTTCGATTGGTGATAGCGTGCATAACTTTTCTTCAAAATGACAAGAGCAAATGTTACTACACTTTGTAGGCTGCCACTTATCACGCCTCATACCTATTGGGTTAGCAGCTCCTCGTTTTTTAAAGGAAATGTGTATAAAGAATAGTTTAATTACAGTTCATGTACCTAGGCTACTTAGCCAATGGTTAATACGCTTTTGAATACTATATAGAACACTGTCATTATATTAAAACACACCAAATACAACCGTCATCTACCTAGCTTTTGGTGGTCGTGAAGTAGACATAATTTTTAAACTTGGTAAATGCGAAAGTATAATGGATATTTATAGACAAATAGACGCTGATACACAACGACCTATATAATTACATATCTCTCTCTCTTTATGTATGATATTCCAACAGTTTTATCACTGCAGGTGCTGCAGCTGTACGCCAAACATACACTGAGCTTGATTTACCACTAATAATAGCGCTTACAGTTAGTTTATATTACAAATAGAAGGGTCTGCTGACTGCTGCTTCAAGCTGACGTTCTCAAATATGGCGCTCAATGTTGCTTCGTGCTGCCACCCAGAGCTCTGTAGCTTGCCTGTAGCCTCTCTATGTTGTTTATATACCCCTTTCGTGCCACTTGTTACTACTGCATTACGTTGGGACATGATGCCAATGTAGATAGCAGAAATATTTCATGACATTCTTGATTGCCAAGTTTCTTTTGTAGGATAGGAAGAACATGTGTTACTTTTCTCTATCTCTCTGACTGTGGTTATGGCGACAGAGCGGAGCGAAGCATAAATGATGAAGGCCGTGCATGCATGCAGCCGAGACGCACACGGAAATGTGGCGACCGCAACCGACTGCAGCCACAGGCCCCACCAGACTCGACGGCGTCCACAACCCCGCGGCTGACGTGTTATCGCGAGATCAATTTGGGGCGTCTGAGCGACACTTTGAGGTGTCTCTCAGCCGGAGAAGATCGCCGCTGAATAAGTAAGCTATCTGCTGCCCGCCGGGCGGCAATAATTCACGCGTCCAAGGCGAGTTGCGCGTTCCTCCGGCTACGCCATTATTCAGCGCGCTGCCAAGGCAGGCGACCGCGGAGCCTGTCGGACGCTGCCGGCCGTGGCACCGACATGCGCTGCTGTCAGCCGCGTCACCTGCGCCGCTTAATGACCCGGCCGTCCGTATCGTCTCCGCATATTTACGCTTTGATTATGACAGCCCGAAGCCCAAGGCAGCGAACCTCGGGGCAACATGGCAGCGGGCACGCCTAGTCGATCGCGCGGCGTACAGACCAAGCCACTCACGGCATTTCCCATCCCCTCTGTAACTGATTTGTGAATAAAGCATGTCAAAATTATTCATAACTGTCGAACCCAGCGATACTTCGCAATTGCTAATATGTATCGTAATTGAACATACACCCTACTTTTCTTCTACACAACTTAGCTTGCATTTATCTCGAATCTTTAATTCAGAGCAAAGTTTCTAGTGATCGGAAAAAAGTGCAGGTGACTTCCGTTTATAAGAAAGGAAGGAGAACTGACCCACACAATTACAGGCCAATATCGTTGACATCAGTTTCATGTAGAATTTTGGAGCATATTCTCAGTTCCAATATAGTAAATTTTCTTGAGACGGAAAAGCTTCTTTCTGTGAATGAGCACGGGTTTAGGTAACGTCGTTCATGTGAAACTCAGCTTGCCCTTTTCTCACATGACATCTTGCGAGCAACAGGCGGATTGTGTTTTTCTCGACTTCAAAAAAGCGTTTGACGCGGTGCCACACTGCAGACTGCTTATGTTTATGGAATAGGTTCACAGATTTGTGACTGGATGAAAGACTTCCTGAGTAGTAGAACGCAGTACGTTGTTCTCGACGGCGAATGTTCATCAGAGACGAGTGTACAGTCAGGCGTGTGATAGAACCGCTATTATTTTCTATCTATATAAATGATCTATATAATAATGGAAAGTCCAGGTTGGAATTAATAATATAGTGAGGACAGTTTACAACTCACCGTAAAGACGTGGCGACGAGCTGCGACAGGCACATACAAAAGACACAAAGATACAACACATTCAGCTATCGGCCATGGCCTTCTTCAGAAAATAGAACACTCACGCAATCACACAGGCACACAACACAATCATACAACCATCACCTCGGACTGTCTCACTTCGAATCACGCTCTGCAGCGAATCGGGGACGGGAGGGAAGGAGAGAGGGGTAGGAAGGTTATGTCACGGTGGTGGGGATGGGTTATATGGGAATAACGAGATGCAACTTAGGAATAGAGTGGGGAGGCGGCTGAGGGGAGAATATAAAATAAAATAAAGTAAAATAAATATTTATAGAAAATGCGTGCTCACTGCAGGTACACAAGACCGCATACACACACACGCGCGCGCGCACGCACGCACGCACGCACGCACACACACACACACACACACACACACACACACACACAGACGCACGCACGCACGGAAATGCTCCGGGAACTCAAATGGGGATCGCTGGAGGAAAAACGTTCTTTTCGAGAAATTCTGTTGAGGAAAATTAGAAGGCGGGAATTTGAAGTGTAGTACGATCTTCCTGTTGACTACTTACATTTCTCGTTGTGACCACAAAGACAAGACAAGAGAAATTAGGGCTCGTACTGAGGTATATAGGCATTCTGTTTTTCCTCGTTCTATTTGGGAGTGGAATAGGAAACGAAATGCTTAGTAGTGATAAAGTGTACCCTCCGCCACGCACCTTACGGTGGATTGCGGAGTATGTATGTAGATGTGGCTGTGGATATATTCGGTGACCAGCCTGACCTGCTATAACTAGCTATATGTCAAATTTATTCATAACTGTCGAGCCCGGCAATACTTCACAATTGCTAATATATATCGTAATTGGACATACACCCTACTTTTCTTCTACTTCCTTTCCAATTGTTCAACTACATCTCATACCCCATACTCCCATACTCCATAGTCCATACTCCTCAATTTGTCCATCTCCTCCTATCTACCTTCGCTTTCGACTCCTCCTCCTCCTTCTCATCCAACAATCCCCCTTGTCTCTGCTTCTTACATCATTCTGCTATGTATAATTCACAGTAACATTTCCTACATTATACATTTATTCGAATCTTCCCTTAGTCCATCTCGAATCTTCCCTTAGTCCAACTCCTTCATCTTCCTCTCTCTTTCTCTCTATGGTCACTTGCACCTTCCCCCTTTCTCTGTCCATCTCCCCGTCCTCTGTCTCTGTACAACTCCTCCCAACTATCTACAATAGTTGCCAACTTTCATGGTGAGTCATAACACGAAGCCTATTGCAAGTTACTCTTCGACATGCACCATACAGTGGGTTGTTGATAATAAATTCTTTCGATGAAGAAATATTGAACTGTGCCAAATATTAGGGCGGTCCGTCAAACCAAAACTGTCGTTTCTATTGCCAGCTATGATAGTGCATAACAAATTTTTGTTCCAATTTTTCGACTTTCCTTTGTAGCTATCCGCAATTATTTCTGTATAATTTTCCAGGACCATAAAAAATTCTCCTCTCCATCATCCGGACCGTGAATTGCATGCATTCACAAACAATGAAAAACGCACTTTCAGTTTTATGAATGTTTTCAATAATCCGAAAGATTTTCCGAAATTTTTCTTTCATACAAACCTTGTTCTGATAATTACTAAAACACAGTAAAGAGTTCAGCCAAATTAGTATATCTGTTCTAAAGTGGTGCTTTACCCGGGTATTTGTTTATTTATTCCAGCCTTGAGATGGTACCTGTCTTATCCCTTCTCTCTCTGTCCATCCTCTTTTAGCGTAAACATGTTATTTTTATAGGAAAATGCATTATGTTTAAAGTTTGTTGCAAGTCGCTAAGTGGTCTCATTCTCATGTATTGTATTTATAAAGTCTCGTCGCATTATGTGGCAGTTTCTTGCAAATTCTATTGCTTATGACGTTATATCGACCTAACCATGTGTCACATGTGGTTCTTTCCCCTCAAGTTACCTCACGTAAGGAATATGTGCACCAAATTTGGTTGAAATCGGTCCAGCAGTTTAGGAGGAAATGTGCAGCACTGTCGCTTAACGCAGCAGTTTTTCGCGCATCTCATTGATTATGACGTCATATCTCGTGAACATGTGTAGTGCGTGTTCCTTACACTTACGGCGACCATCCTTCTGGGTTTAAGGGTACGTGTGCAAAATTTCATAAAGATCGGAACAAAACTTTAGATATGATTGCAATACGTACACACAAACACATGGGCACTCAGCTTTATATATGGATATGATACCTCACAGTTTATGACCTATTGCCGGCATAAATCTTACGTTTGGTTGAGGAGCTACTGGATTGAGAAGTAACGGCTTCAGTCTAGAAAACCAGCACAACAAGAGGAAATGCGGAGCGCTGACCATAGCACATCCGGTGACGCTTACGGGCGGAGGACGAAATGACGACCGGTCGGTACCCGTTGAGCCCTCGATGCCTGTGTTGGACGGAATTTCACTTTCATAACTATGCGCCGATGAACTCTGCAATACATATCCTGTAAACTTTGCAGGAAGTTATCCTTTCGGATGGTGCTCAAAAGACTCATTTGGTTGGATTCAGGAAAATCGTCAGATTTCTTTCCTTGAGTCGAGGGAATAGGAAGATGTCTAGAGGATTGAGATCCGGCGAATATTTTGGGTGTTCAAGTTGCACCTCCACCTTCTCTACCACGAAATATTTCACGATACTGGCTGTCTGTAGGCGAGCCTTGTCGTGAACAAAATACCACGAATCTTGTTGTGTGTACTGCCGTCGTACCCAGTGTAGGCGTTGCATGAAACGGGTCAAAATTTCAACGTATCTTACAGCATTCAACGTCTTTCCCTCAAGTAGAAATTCCTTGTGGATAATGCCTTGACTATCGAAAGAGGTAATGAACATCGTTTTGATGCGTGATTTTTGGCTCTGAGCATATTCCGACGAGGTGATGTCGGAGGACGCAATTCAATGCTTTGCTGTTTGGTTTCAGGGCCGTACATAAGACTCATATAGAAAACCAGTTCTCAGCAAAGAAGGGAAAGCTGCAAGGTGGGAAGAGTATATAGAGGGGCTCTACAAAGGAAACGAACTTACAGAAAGTATTGTAGAAAGGGATGAGGATGGAGATGAAATAGGAGATACTATACTGAGAGTCGAAACAAGGCCCTTGTATTAGTTTAAACGGATTGTGAATTAGTCTTCAAACTATCTTCCTGAAAAAATTAATAAGCGCCGTCTTAACTGTAATTACTTATAAACTTACTGCACTGTAAATAAATAACGAAACGATGATTAAATGACAAACACTATTGAGTGAACGTACAAAAAGTCACAGCAACTGCTAAATGAAGCTTGATACGAAATTATGGGATATGATAAATGTATAAAAAATGTTTCGAATATATTTGTCTACCTTCGTGAAAAGTTTGAAGATATTGTTGTAAGTTTAAAGTGTACAAGCGACGTGCTTCAGCAACCCCCTCAAATCAGGTTTATTTGTATTTAAAATTCTAACGGTGTACATGACAACGATGCCGCGGCCCTGAACGTTAAATTCAGCCACATTACCGTCTTTTGCGAAAGAAATTGATGGATTCGTACAATGTGTCTCGGGTAGCCACTGTGTAACAAAACTAAGGAAAGCAGTCATCAATCCGAATATTGGTTTGAACACCACAGGCATGATCCTGTTTGGAGGTGGTATGCTGTTGCCTTCCTCTGACATTCGAACTGACATACCCAGCCAGCTACAGGGGGACCTACAGTTTAACGTGAGTTCCGAACCACGGTGCTACTCGGTACCTTTCACATCAACATCACTGCCATAGGCGAAAGAAGTGGAAAATGACAGATAAAAGTCATAGGACCTGGCGGGAATCGAACCCATGACATTTGGATTTGGCACTCAAACACAATTGAACTCCGATATGCAAGCCGTAAAATGCCTATCAAATACCACCCGCCAACGTTTCGAACTCCGCCCGAAGGCGTCAACGGACGCGATATTGAGGGAGACGTGGTCAGCGACCCACACTCAGTTTCCGTGACCGAACCCGCTACTCCTCAGTCAAGTAGCTCCTTAATGGGTCCCACGGTAGGCGAGTGCAACCCGCTTGCCAACAGCGTTCGGCAAACCCGGACGGTGCCCCATCCAAGTGCGAGCCAAAACCGACAGTGCTTAACATCCGTGATCTAGCGGGAACCGGTGCATTCACTGCGACATGGCCGTTGCCGAACTTAAAACCGAGACTCCTCCAAATCGTGATTCTGCGTGTGGCCTTTTCAAATACCTGTGTTACAAACATTACGATAATAACAATAATTTCAACTGCTCTCAGATTTTTTTTTCAGTTACAACAAGAAAAAAATAGAATTTTAAATCAAAAACACCCTTAATTTTCTAATTAGCGTTCTAGTTACGTTTCAGAAATTATAGCTGAAGTTCAGAAACAAAAAATACCTAGCACGTCGACCTACTACTTGAATGCTTATTTCTAGTCGTCAGAGACCTGCATTCTTTAAGCTCCCAGGTCTTATTTGCTCCTGTGACTGAGAAACTCGTATTTCTGAAAGGATGTGCTAAACTCGTACTCAGTTCCTCTACGTTGCTTCTGACACAGTTCTTTGGAACAAGCTCTGGCTGAAAGATATCTCTCTAACTCCAGCTCGCAATCCGCTCTGCGGTTGCCGTGAATTAAGTCACAGGAGATTCCAGTGAGAGGAGAGAGTGGGATTGCGGGAATTCTAAATAGAACGAGGTACTGCAGGACGTGAAGTATTCAACATTTTATACGTGAAACACATAATGTGTTCAACCGGAAAATCAAGAGAAAGGCAGATAGGATAGTGGATGTAAAGTACTGTTTGACAGTAAACAACTTCAGATACGAGAAGGATTTGTACTTACTGGATAGACATGTTTTAACTTACACGAAACTAATTATTTCTCATTCAGCATTTCACGTGTTGCAGTTAAATTTAGGAAGAAACTACGATTCGATTTCTCAAATAACCGGGTTAACAAACTGCGTGATACAAATACATTACTCAAATCACACAATGCACTGTATTTTGATTCCCCTTTGACCTCCATAATTTTAGTGGCAGCGTTATTTTTTGCTTCCTGATAAAGACTTTTACATCTTACTGCTAGGAAGAGTAAGCGTTCATTTGGTAGAATTGTTCCAGTATTTAACTTACGTTGGTGTTAGTTACAGGAAAGTTTAATGATGTGTACGGGTTTTTCATGTTTGGTTACACTCAAACCGAGTTATCTGACCCACACGCATCTTATTCTCGAAATAGCAGTTAGTGCATATGGAGAACGATTTCCAGCAAGGAAGTTTTCCAGTTACGCACGCCACATATCAAAACTTGATTGTCGTCCTTACGCGGAACCGACAGGAAAACAGAAGACCTTGCCGTCTTCGAACTGTTGTTTGAGGAACTAGGGTAATAGTCAGTTGATAACAATCCCAGTACCAGCACTCGATCCATAGCCACCTACAATGCCAATGTGTAGAACGTTCCACATTATAAAGTTTTATACAATGTGGCGCAGGCGGAACAGTTAGTATTTATTACTAAAAGCCTGTCCAGGATGCGATCCCGACGTGTCTAATAGTTTTCTGATGAAATAGACATTTGATTCTTTAATGATTTGCGTAATTTTAGGCTAGATAAAAATACAAAATGACGCCTTTTTTATCCATTAAAACGTATTATGATAAGACAAGTATTACAAACTTGTTTGTCTTGAAAGTGAGCGCTTTCTGATATGCCAACTGTTTTCATCCATTATTCGGAAATGAGAACATTTAGGTACTTCTAAAACATATAATGCAATACCTTGACGAAACTTTTTCTCGCTAACACCTTTCAGAAGCTGGTGAAGGAAATATAGTCTATAGTTTTCTATGTTTCCGTTATCGACGGTCAGATTTCAGCATCTGTCATGAAGTCTGAATTTCTTTTTACGACTAATTCTATGTGCAGCACACTTTGTTGACGGTATCAACATTACTGAAGCACTTGCGAAATTTATATCATTGTACGATATAGTTCAGTAGACATGATGTAAAAGACACTAAAGTGATAGTTACCTGGTAGGTTACGCCTTTAGAGTGCGATCTGTTTATAGTAAAAATTAAAATACACCCTTTCTCAAGTTGTTAAGCCAAGATCGCCAATAGAATATATTTCTTATTACCGGTTTCCATGATTTATATCAACATCTTCAGGAGAGTTTAAATACCTTCACTTACGAGAACTTGAAAAATAACGGGGATTTCGTCGAAATGTGAAATGAATAAAAATGCATAGGTAACATGTTAAAATATACATCACCAAAATGGATCGATATAACAAATTAAAAGATAAAATGTGACTTTTTTTCACGCGAGTATAAGACAAACTGAATACTCATGTGAGAAACAGTCATATTTTATATTTTAATCTGATATGACGATCCATTTTGGTTATGTATATTGTAACATGTTGCCTATTTTTACTCATTTCACATATCGACAAGAAACCCGTTATTTGTCAAGTTCTCCTATTTGAAGATGTTTAAACCCTTCTGACGATGATGATATAAATCATTGAAACCGGTAAAGAGAAATAAATATATTTCATTGGCGGTCTTGGCTTAACAACCTAAGGAACGTGTATTTTTCTTGACACTAAAGTGAGTCGAAAACTAGATTCTCAAAATGTTAAAATGTTTGTAATTCTGTGGGACTAAGGTACGTTGGTCATCAGTCCCTAGACTTACAAACTACTCTTAAACTAATTTAAACTAAACTAAGGACAAAACACAAATCCATACCCGAGGGAGGATTCGAACCTCCGGTGCGGGAGGCCACGCGGTTCGCAACGTGCCGCTCCAGACCGCTCGTCTAGTCCCGTGCGGCAACTAGATTCTGCTCATATCAGAGTGCAGCATCACTACCGCCATCTGACCCACAATTAGCTTACAATAGAGGGGTAATAAAACGGACAATTTGGAGGATAAGTGAAATGTACCATGATGTGTGTACTGTGTGAAAATGGGAGGAGAGAGATCGGATTGAAGTGAAGAATGCCGCGGCGGAACGGCCGAACGCATTGAGGCGCTATGCTACGATGCGCGACGCCGTTCCCCGTCGGGGGTTTGAATGTCTGTGCTGCCTTTAGTGTAAGTTATTTCATAAGTAGTTTGTAAGTTTAGGGACTGATGACCCCGCCGTTAAGTCCCATAAGCTTAACAAACATTTTTTGAACTGAATAATGGCTTGAGACAGGGAAGTGTACTTTCACCATTACTCTTTATTGTAATGGTGGCTGATATGAGTAATATAGCACAAGTAATAGTGCAGGAAAGATGAAAGCTACAGTCTTTGTGGAAGATTTGGGGGAATAAGGAGGAGGAAATGCAAGAGCAGTTGGGCGTGCGGAAACAAACAGTACATGTTCAAATGTTTGTAGAGTCTATGGAACTTAACTACGGGGTCATCAGTCCCTAAACTTACAAACTACTTATGAACTACTTACAACTAAGGACGGCACAAATATCCATGCCCGAGGGGGGATTCGAACCCCCGACCATAGTGGCCGAGCAGACCGTGACTGGAGCGCCTCAGTCTCCTCGGCCACCGCGGCCGGCAACAGTACATGAATAAGGGACGAAATTTAGTATAAGTAAAAGTGAGAGGATCATCACAACAAGAAAAAAGGAGAGAGGAACAACTGGAGTGACAATTGGTGGGAAATTATTGAGGAGAGTGGATATTTTCAAGTACCTAAGAAGCCTGAAACAGGAAGATGGAAAAAAAAAGTCCGAGAAATAAACGTGCGGGAGAAGAAAGCAGAATCATTTCGGAAGAGTGTCAGAAGCTTGATATGGAGCAGGGGTGTACCCCAGAGCAGTAAGGTTATGAAGCAGGGATGATACCCAAAGCAGTAAAAGTGTTATATGCCGCTCCTGACATATGCATCCGAAACCTGGTTATGAAAGGAAGATAGAAAAGCTGCAGAGTGAAAGTTTCATTCTGGAAACATCCCTTAGGCTGTGGCTAAGCCATGTCTCCACCATATCCTTTCTTCCATGAGTGCTAGTCTTGCAAGTTTCGCAGGAGAGCTTCTGTGAAGTTTGGAAAGTAGGAGGCGAGGTACTGGCGGAAGTACAGTCGTGAGGCGGTATCGTCAGTCGTGTCGGGATAGCTCAGTCGGTAGAGCGCTTGCCCGCGAAAGAAAAGGTCCTAGGTTCGAGGCCCGGTTCCGGCACACAATTTTTTATCCGCCAGGAAGTTTCATATCAGCGCACTCTCCGCTGCAGGGTGAAAGTTTCATTATAGAAAAGCAAATTACAAGATAATAAGACCTTACGGAACGGCATTGTAGTGACAAATATGGGTTAAGAAATGAGAGGTTAAGAGAGTTAATGAAGGTGCAACCATTACAAGCGGAGATAGAGAAATCGAGGATGAGATGATATGGGCAGATTAAGCGAATGGAGGAAAAGAGAATACCCAGGAGAATACCTGAGATGAAACTGGACGGAAAGAGACCAAGATGATGACCGAGATAGAGATGGCTGAAAGGTGTGAAGGAAGGTGTCCGAAAGAAGGAAGAAGACTGGATCAAGGTGAAGACGAAGTGATGGTGGCAAGACAGAAGACGATGGAGAGGTTTGTGTTCGAAGCAGACCCGGCCAAAGGCTGGAAACTGTCCAAATGATGATGATGATGATGATGATGATAAAGTACCATACTGTTTTCAGACTTAGAGATAAACTGTGATTCAGGTTACAGCTTATTAATACAGTGTGTCTGCAGTCTCTCCGCAGTGGCGAGTTCACGGGTCTAATTTGCGAAGCGCGTAAGGTTGGCAGCACATTCATGTAGTTGTAGAAGCTAGCGGCCGGGTTTCACTGATGTTGACTGAAGTTATGTAGCGAGATGGGATTCAACATTACCACAATTAAAACAATGAAATTAATTAGTTGTATTAATTATAAGCAAACACACTGTACTCACCATTATCACAGTAGGTACTGGAAATGATTTCCTCTTTCTTGAAGGCATACATAGTTCAACACCTTTACATTAATTTTTGAATACTTTTATCAATGATTTACTTGTAGTTTGTAAGTTTAGGGACTGATGACCCCGTAGTTAAGTCCCATAAGCTTAACAAACATTTGAACATTTGAATTTACGTGTAATCGAATGCAAATATTCAGTTATCGTTGTCTTAAGTTCGTGTATTGTCTTTGGGTTATTTTGATAAACAAATGTACCAGCCGCACCCCCAAGGAAATAGTCGGGAGGAGACAAATCCGGTGAACGGGAGGCTAGAAACCTGTTGAAATTATTCTGTCTCCAAACATTTCATATAAAAAAATGTTCAATTGTTTCTAAATCTGACTTAACTTCTTTGTTTATTAGTCCCTAAGCTTACAAACTAATTAAACTAACTTAAAGTAACTTATGCTAAGAACAACACGTATGCCCGAGAGAGGACTCTAATCCCCGACGGCGAACGGCCGCGCGCACCACAGCCAGGCGCCTTAGTGTGCACGGCTATTCTGCTGCGACGATCTAAAAATCGCAGGGGTTGGTGTGCAGTATGAGCAGTAGCGTTGTCTTGCCCGAAAAATAAATGATTGAGCTCATCTTCATTCAGCAAACCAGTACATGGATAAATTATCTGGGAGCAATAGATTTCGGAGGTGCCGGTAGTTTCGAAAAATATCGGCCGTATAAGTCGCGCTCGTGTTATAGCAACCGATTTTCTCTGCGTGAAATGGCGTTTCTTTTAAGGAATATGTATTTTCGGATTACCAAACTCGTGTAATTTTAGAATTAATGTAACCAGATAGGTGAAACCAAGCATCATCAGTGAAAAATATTCAACCTAAAACACTAACTTCATGTCTGTTAATAAATAGCTGAAACCGTTAACAATATGCTATGCTTTTCTTATGATCCATACAAAGTAATTGTTACACTGCAGTAATTTTATACGGATACTCCTAGAGTACTGTTGCCCAGTGTGGGACCCTCACCAGTTGGGACTGACGGAAGACATTGATAAGTTTTAGAGAAGGACAGCTATTTTCGTTTTATCATGTTACAGGGGGGAAAGCGTCACGGAAATGTTGCACGATTTGAGGTGGAAATCTTTAAAAGGACAATGTTATTCGTAGCGGCGAGATCTAATTGCGAAATTTTAATCACCGACTTTTACTTCGGAATGTAAAAATAATTTGCTAGCACCCAACTATATAGAGAGACATGACCATCCTAATAAAATTAGAGAAATCAGATAGAAAACGTAGCGATTTAAGTGTTCTTTCTGCCCGCGAGCTATTACAGAATGGAACGGTAGAGAAATGTTATGAAAGTTGTTAATGAACCCTCTGCCAGGCACTTAAATGTGATTTGCGGAGTTTCTATATAGATGTAGATCAGCTCCAGTTATTTGGTTCCGCTTATGTGCTGTCGTACGAGAGACATTAGCCTCTTGTGATAATTTCCTTACAGATTTTGTTATACTCCCCAAAATGATGTCAGAAATGTTGTCTGCCCGGCCACTACGGTCGGGGCTTCGAATCCCCCCTCGGGCATGGATATTTGTGCCGCCATAGTTCGTAAGTAGTTCATAAGTAGTTTGTAAGTTTAGGGACTGATGACCCCGTAGTTGAGTCCCATAGACTATACAAACATTTGAACATTTGAGAAATGTTGTCGAGCACGCCTACCATTTCGTGGTGCGTAATGAACTGAATCCTTTGTTATCGAATTAAATCACGTAGTTCGCGATGTGGACACCTCAACGCAGGAAAATGCAATCTAAATTGTCGTCTCACATGCTCCGTGAAGATTCCTCCTGCCCGATAAACCTCTTCCACTAAAAAGGCCCTGTCACTACACTCAGCGTATACCCACACAAGTAACAGCCGTAGCGCACACGCAACAATACCCCCACTCTACTACCACTGCAGTTCCACGGACCTCGTGTACGTGGGCTTTGTCAGGGCTGCCAACATTACACGCCCCACAAGGTGAGACACGAGAAGATTCCTTCTGCGGAGAAGACTTTGCGGATACACTGTACAATATTTATATATAAAGCAGACTGTTCGTATGTTAGTGTGTACGTATTGCATACAAATCTACAGTTTTGTTCCAGTCTTTAAGAAATTTGCACACGTAAGATTCAATCAATGGAAAAGCTGGTAGAAGCTGACCTTGGGGAAGATCAGTTTCGATTCAGGAGGAACGTAGGAACCAGGGAGGCAATACTCACTTTACGTCTTATCTTAGAAGATAGATTGAGGAAAGGCAAACCTACATTTTTAGCTTTTGTAGATTTGGAGAAAGCATTTGACAATGTTGACTGGAATACACTGTTTCAAATTCTGAAGTCAGTAGGGGTAAAATATAGGGAAAGGAGAGTTATTTATAACTTGTACAAAAGCCAGACCGCAGTTATTAGACTTGAAGGGCATGAAAGGGAAGCATCAGTTGGGAAGGGAGTAAGACAGGGCTGTAGCCTTTCTCCAATGTTATTCAATTTGTACATCGAGCAGGCGGTGAAGGAAAGCAAGGAAAAATTTGGAATAGGGATTAAAGTTCAGGGGGAAGAAACAAAAACATTGCGTTTTGCTGATGACATTGTAATTCTGTCAGAGACAGCAAAGGACCTGGAAGAGCAGTTGAATGGAATGGACAGTGTGTTGAAGAGAGCGTATAAAATGAACATTAACAAGAGCAAAACAAAAATAATGGAATGCGGTTTTAGAAAATCGGGCGATGCTGAAGGAATTAGATTAGGTAACGAAACAATGAAGGTGGTACATGAGTTTTGTTACTTGGGTAGTAAAATAACATGTGATGGTCGCAGTACAGAGGATATAAAATGCAGACTGGCAATGGGAAGAAAAGCATTTTTGAAAAAGAGAAATTTGCTAATATCGAACATTAATTTAAGTGTAAGGAAGTCTTTTCTGAAGGCATTTGTGTGGAGTGTTGCCTTGTACGGGAGTGAAACATGGACGATAAGCAGTTCGGACAGGAAGAGAATAGAGGCTTTTGAAATGTGGTGCTACAGAAGAATGCTGAAGATTAGTTGGGTAGATCGCATAACCAATGAAGAAGTACTGAACAGAATTGGTGAGAAAAGGAATTTTTGGCATACCCTGGCTAAAAGAAGGGTTCGCTTGGTAGGACACATTCTTAGACATCGAGGAATCGTAAATTTAGCATTGGAGGGAAGTGTGTGGTGTAAAAATCGCAGAGGGAGACCAAGAGACGCGTATAGTAAGCAGATTCAAGTGGATGTGGGTTGCCGTTTTTATGAGGAGATGAAAAGGCTTGCTCAGTATAGAGTAGGGTGGAGAGCTGCATCAAACCAGTCTCCGGACTGAAGACCATAACAACAACAAGATTCAATCCATGAGGACGGTCGCCGTAAGTGTAAGAATTACGTACAACACATAGTTCACGAGATATGACGTCATAAATAATGAGATGCGCAGAAAACTGCTGAATTAAGCGAGAATGCTGTTCAGTTTCTCCTAAGCCACTGGACACATTTCAACCAAATTTGGTAGAAATATTCCTTACTTGACATGACGTTTGCTGTAAGAGTACAAATCACATACGACACTTAGTTCTAGAGATATAACGTCATAAACAATAAGAGTTGCAAGAAACTGCCCCACTATGCGACGAAACTTTATAAATACGCCATATGAGCATGATAGTACTTAGGGACTTCCAACAAACTTTAAGCTTCAGCCCGTACACCCCCTTACGGTACACAAAGCGTACACTTGGTCTTTAAGACCGCGGTGCCGTTTCTTTCAGTTTCTTTCGACCTTTTTTTTTTTTTTTTTTTTTTTTTTTTTTTTTTTTTTTTTTTTTTTTTTTGCATCTAATTGTCTTAAAATGCATGTAGTGCACCGTTCGGTCTCTCCCTTCTCCAGCATACACCCCCGATAGCTTTCTCATACGCTTGATATTTAGATTTTTTCCAGTTTTATAGACTTGCAGTTGATTGTGAAAGGAAAAGCACACAACTTGAGGGTAAGTGGGGTACATTGGACCGGAGAAAATAAAGACATTCAGTGTACACATCGGCCTTTTCTGACCGGGAGCGGGGAGTGCAATTACTTAATTACAGAACTTCGGACAGATGCACAACGAAGAAAAGACTTACTTCGACTTCCTCTTCAACTGCCTTGAGGCTAGTGTGGAGGGCGGAGTGCTGACATGCACTCAGAGAGGAGGGGAGGGAGGAGACGGGGGTCGCCCCGGTCCAAAAGACCGGTGGACGGGCTAAAAGTTAAACGTAATTTCAAATCCTTATTACACTTTTCTCGTTGACAAACATATCAAAATAATGAATGCAAAAAAGTTTCTGACGTACTACTTTTCCGCTGTTCATGGACTAAAACTTCGGCACTGGGGATGACATTACAGTTTATAATTTCTACACCATTGTAGCCGCAGGAAATTTTACAGGAGGTATAGAAATATACCGCTAAATCTACCTACGAAATTGTATCACAGTACGATGTGTAGATCATGAGATGCGAGCACATACACAGTGACGTTTATGGAAAATCGCCCTATCATGCACCAAGTTTTCAAAATGTTCAGTCGGCCGCGGTGGCCGAGGGGACTGAGGCGAGCCAATCACGGTCTGCACGGCCACTACAGTCGGGGGTTCGAATCCCCCCTCGGGCATGGATATTTGTGCCGTCCTTAGTCTTAGTTAGTTCATAAGTAGTTTTTAAGTTTAGGGACTGATGACCCCGATTTGTGCCGTCCTTAGTCTTAGTTAGTTCATAAGTAGTTTTTAAGTTTAGGGACTGATGACCCCGTAGTTAAGTCTCTTAAGCTATACAAACATTTGAAATATTTGAATCAAAATGTTCAGTTGTTTGTAAAGGGGGCTTAACTGCGGGGTCATCAGTCCCTAAACTCTCAAACTAGTTATGAACGAACTTATACTAAAGACGACACAAACATCCATGCTCGAGGGAGGATTCGAACCTTTGACGCGGGAGGCCGCGCGATCCGCACGTGGCGCTTCAGACCGCTCAGCTACTCCCACGCGACACCGAGTTTTAATATATTACTTCTTTACTACTAACTTTATTCGCGACGGGTTTTGCTGATACACAGCACTTATACAAATGAATCCATAGCTCAAAAAAGATTATTTTACAACATATAACTCAATAAATATGAGGTCGTACGCATTTTATATGTCATTTGTATTTTGATTAATATCTTTCTTTGTTTGAATACTGCACTTATAATTTTGTACATTATGCGAGACAGCCTTTTTCTTATTTATTATTCGATAAATAAAGCATGATTTTAGAAAAAAGGAAATGGGCGGAAACAGAAGAGATAGGATAAGTACTAACTCAAGGCAGGAATAAAGTCTGCATGGCTGCTACGGTCGGAAGGGGACGGGGGGTGGTGCGAATCCCCCCTCGGGCATGGATGTTTGTGTCGTCCTATAGTATAAGGTAGTTCGTAAGTAATTTGTAAGTTTAGGGACAGCTGACCCCGCATTTAAGTCCCGTAAGAGGGTTCATCGGACCACCGTTACACTATTCTACCTCCCATTCCATTCTCGAATAGCGTGCGGAAAGAATGAACACCTGAATCTCTCCGTTCGAGCTCTGATTTCTCGTATCTTATTCTGATGATCATTTCCACCTATGTAAGTGGGAGTCAACAATATACTTTCGCATTCGAAGGAGAATGTTGGCAGATTGTAGTTTCGTAAGTAGCCCACGCCACAGCGATAAGCGCCGTTGTAATGATTCCCGTCCCAGATCCTGTATCACTTCCGTAACGCTGTCTCCCCGGTATCGTGACAATACGAAACGAGCTGCCCTTCTTAGGACTCTTTCGATGTCCTCCGTCAAACCCACCTGATAAGGATCCCACACTGGGCAGCAATACTCCAAAAATGGACGGACAAGCGTAGTGTATGCAGTTTCTTTTGTTGTTCTGTTGCATCTTTTAAGGGTTCTGACAATAAAACACAGTCTCTGGTTCGCCTTTCCGAAGATATTATCTACTTGTTCTTTCCAATTTAAGTCAGAAGTAATTGTAATTCCTAGGTATTTTGTGAAGTTTACGGCCTTCAAATGGTTCAAATCGTTGTAGAGCTTATGGGACTTAAATACGGGGCCGTGCAGACCGTGAGTGGCGCGCCTCAGTCCCCTGGGCCACTTTACGGCCTTCACACTTGATTGATTCATCGAGTAAACAAAGTTTAACGGATTTCTTTTCGTACTCATGTGCACAGCTTCACACTTGTCATTATTTAGAGTCAACTGCCAATTCTTACACCTTACTGATATCTTATTCAAATCGTTCTTCAGTTGTTTTTGATCTTCATCATATATCATTATCTCAGTCCCTAAACTTACAAACTACTTACGATCTAGCTAACACTAAGGACGGCACAAATATCCATGCCCCAGGGGGGGGGGATTCGAACCCCCGTCCGTAGTGGCCGTGCAGACGAGTTTGTGACACTTGCGGGGAATGACACTTGCGCGGGAAGGGAATGTGTAGACACTTGCGCGGAGACCCGGACGCTGCAGGTAGTGAACAGGGTGTTCCAGAAGTAGGGATACACCACCCCTACTCCTCGCCCTCCAGCCGCTACCTGTGCCGTATTCAGCGAAAGACCCACCGAGCGAGGTGGAGCAGTAGTAACGGCCCGGAGATATCACAGCTTCATTCAACAGGGAGATAACACGTCATACAAATATCACTCGATTTACAATACAGCACCATGTGAAGAGGAATGAGATGAAATCGGAATTGAGCGCAACCGTTGCTAACTACAATTTCGGATTTACTGCATTTTGAGTCAGAATTCGCATCTATATTCGCATTTATCGCAAATGCGAATTTTCCTGTCCCTAGTAATACCTCTAAAAATAAACAGCTGATCAAGGCACTAAAAGCAAGGGCAGATCTTTGGGTGATTTACTACAAATAACTAAATCACAATTTGATCGTGGAATTATATACAATCTCATTATAAAGGTTTTTTGTAGGTGGTTTTGAGCAGCTTTTAAATATGTTAGGAATAGCATTATGAAATATAGACAGCTACACCTTATGTTTATTATGAGATATCGATTTCGGCTAATTTCAGGTCATCTTCAAGTCTCAAACAACAGGTGTTACTTATGCATTTTTCCATTGGCACTCATAACCTTTAAGTGTTTACACACGGCCGAGGAGACTAAGGCGCTCCAGTCACGGTCTGTACGGGCACTACGGTCGGGGGTTCGAATCCCCCCTCAGGCATGGATATTTGTGCAGTCCTAGTTCGTAAGTAGTTCATAAGTAGTTTGTAAGTTTAGGGACTGATGACCCCGTAGTTAAGTCCCATAGACTATACAAACATTTGAACATTTTGTTTACACACGAGGTCTAACGTTGCTAATCGCGTTAGCGATGAAAACAGAACCCAGAATATTTGCGTCTAAATGATACATATATTGGAGTGATGTCTTATTTCGAAAGAACAGACATCACACCAATACATATATAGCTCTCGGTAAAGTGGAACGGTACGATGTCGTTACGTAGCACAGCACAGCCGACTGGAAACGCAGGAGAAGAGCAAACAACGTTCTCTCCTCAGAGGTATGATTAGGTTCGACGTAGACTTCTACAACATACAGTCTACACGGCGAAGATTACACCAAAAAATTTAACGTTTCGTCTACTTTGGCGACAGCAAACAAATATTAAAATCGTGTCTACTATGTGAAGACGTAGCAACACAAAACGCTCCAAGTCCAAAACTTCACTGATTTTCGAGTTCTGAATGTTTAATATGTTTTTAATGTTATTACAGAAAAAAACATATTTGAGAGTCACACTACAATTTTCATATGGCAGAATTTGTAGGTACATTCACAAGACATAAGTCAACGGTTGTGTGCATTCATCTTATGAGAAATATCAATCATTTTTTTTTTTTTTTCAGTGTTTACTACAAATTTCTCTTTTAAGTTTCTTTAATTATTAGTACTTAAATGTGCTTATGGAAGGAAGCTTGGAGTTTAACGTCCCGTCGACAGCGTGGTCATTAGAGGCGGAGCTTACGCTCGGAGTATTTGGGTAAGGATGGGGAAGGAAAACGGCCGTGCCCTTTTAAAGGAACCATCCCGGCATATGCCTGGAGCGATTTAGGGAAATCACGGAAAACCTAAATCTGGATGGCCGGAGGTGGATTTGAACCACCATCCTTCCGACTGCGAGTCCAGTGCGTTACCACTGCGCCACCTCGCTCGGTAAATGTGCTTATGAAATAAATAAATTACGTGTATATGTGTAGTCTTATGCGGCCAAACTACTTAGATCATTGGTCGCTAGACTTACACACTACTTAATCTTACTTAAAATAACTTAGGCAAAATACAAACAAACATACCTATGTCCGAGGAAGGACTCGAACCTCCGACCGGACCGGCCGCGCAATTTGTGACACAAATTACATGTTTGATAATATTAATGCATAGAAGTATGAAATCACGTCAAGACTACTTCCTGCAAAAATTTCGACAAAAAAAATTGGCACTGAGTTTAGAAAAACAAAATTCTGGTATATTGGATTTTAACATTTTATCAAAAATTAAAAGTTACTACAAGAGATACAGCCATTCAAATTTACGGGCACCATAACGTTTTCCCTTCCTGAGTAAATGAGCTGTTTCTTATAGTTTCAACACCTTTTTCTTGAATGTTCTGAATATAAATCGTCACACAGACTTCTTGAGGAGTAGAGTGATACGGATATCTGATTGTAAACCACTGCCTATTACCTTAGACCTTTTGGACTGTACTGAACAGTAGTTCCGCGTATTTCGTAATTTATATTTACACAGTTAACAGGCAATGAAATTTATAACCAACTATTGGCTGCCAATTTCGCTTTTTTCTGGAAGTCTTGCAACTTTTTCTCCCTGTTGGTTTATGCCAAGTTCGGAGTAAAAATGGTTCTATATGACAGTGATGGAAAATAGAATTTATCTCTAGCAATTTTCGGTGTGTGACAATTCCCTTACACATTCCGTATTTCATATATTTCTTAGATGTATTTGTAATTCGAATACAGCCAAATCGTTTTGGGGTCTACGAATAAACGCTTTAAGTATGTAAAATACTCGTTGACTTATTATTAACGTTTTTTAATCGAAGGTTTAAGGTTGCATCTCCTATTAAAAAGCATAGTAGCTATTTTTAAAGAGATGGAAGTTGCGTGATAGTGGGGTTAACTACATAGCGGTCAATTACATCAACGTATCTGTGCAAGATGCCTAATATATTTATTGCTTACGCAGGTGTCTTGATATGCTTAGTGTTCTGAATAACATGCTTTTAGGAGATATGACTGTGGAAAGTCATAGTCTTGTAGTAGCAGAGACTAACTCTCCAAACATTCAAATGTTTGTATAGTCTATGGGACTTAACTACGGGGTCATCAGTCCCTAAACTTACAAACTACTTAGGAACTAACGAAGACTAAGGACGGCACAAATATCCATGCCCGAGGGGGGATTCGAACCCCCGACCGTAGTGGCCGTGCAGACTGTGACTGGAGTGCCTCAGTCCCCTCGGCCACCGTGGCCGGCTCTCCAAACATTATCACTATTAAAATACCTTTTTGTTTACATGAGGAACACTCAACGGATTAATATGTGGTTAGAACAAGTTACTATATTGCTCTTCAGCTTGCAAAGGGTTGTGCAATTTCACTGAGTTTCGTGTTGACAGTGTGGAAACTTGACAACAGCAGTGCTAGACTTCTTGGTGTGCCTGTACCCAGGAAAAGGCATTAGCCGCCCCAAGGGCCCCGGGTTCCGCGCAAGTATCACTCCGCGCAAGTGTCACCCCGCGCAAGTGTTCCAACCCCGTGCAGACCGCGACTGGCGCGCCTGAGTCCCCTCGGCCACTTTACGGCCTTCACACTTGATTGATTTACCATGTAAACAAAGTTTAACGGATTTCTTTTCCTACTCATGTGGACGACTTCACACTTCTCATTATTTAGAGTCAAATGCCAATTCTTACACCTTACTGATATCTTATTCAAATCGTTCTGCAGTTGTTTTTGATCTTCATCATATATCATTATCTCAGTCCCTAAACTTACAAACTACTTATGAACTAGCTAAGACTAAGGACGGCACAAATATCCATGCCCGAGGGGGATTCGAACCCCCGACCGTAGTGGCAGTGCAGACCGTGACTGGCGCGCCTCATTCCCCTCGGCCACTTTACGGCCTTCACACTTGAATGATTTATGATGTAAACAAAGTTTAACGGATTTCTTTTCGTACTCATGTGGACGGCTTCACACTTCTCATTATTTAGAGTCAACTGCCAATTCTTACACCATACTGATATCTTATTCAAATCGTTCTGCAGTTGTGTTTGATCTTCATCATATATCATTATCTCAGTCCCTAAACTTACAAACTACTTATGAACTAGCTAACACTAAGGACGGCGCAAATATCCATGCCCGAGGGGGGATTCGAAACCCCGACCGTAGTGGCCGTGCAGACCGTGACTGGCGCACCTCAGTCCCCTCGGCTACTCTACGGCCTTCACACTTGATTGATTTATCATGTAAACAAAGTTTAAAATGTTCAAATGTTTGTATAGTGTATGGGACTTAACTACGGGGTCATCAGTCCCTAAACTTACAAACTACTTATGAACTACTTACATACAAGGACGGCACAAATATCCATGCCCGAGTGGGGATTCGAACCCCCGACCGTAGCGGCCGTGCAGACCGTGACTGGAGCGCCTCAGTCACCTCGGCCGGCAAACAAAGTTTAACGGATTTTTTTTCGTACTCATTACTTCTCATTATTTAGAGTCACCTGCCAATTCTTACACCTTACTGATATCTTATTCAAATCGTTCTGTAGTTGTTTTTATCTTCATCATATATCATTATCTCAGTCCCTAAACTTACAAACTACTTATGAACTAGCTAACACTAAGGACGGCACAAATATCCATGCCCGAGTGGGGATTCGAACCCCCGACCGTAGCGGCCGTGCAGACCGTGACTGGAGCGCCTCAGTCACCTCGGCCGGCAAACAAAGTTTAACGGATTTTTTTTCGTACTCACTACTTCTCATTATTTAGAGTCACCTGCCAATTCTTACACCTTACTGATATCTTATTCAAATCGTTCTGTAGTTGTTTTTATCTTCATCATATATCATTATCTCAGTCCCTAAACTTACAAACTACTTATGAACTAGCTAACACTAAGGACGGCACAAATATCCATGCCCGAGGGGGGATCCGAACCCACGACCGTAGTGGTCGTGCAGACCGTGACTGGCGCGCCTCAGTCCCCTCGGCCACTTTACGGCCTTCACACTTGATTGATTTATCATGTAAACAAAGTTTAACGGATTTCTTTTCGTACTCTTGTGGACAGCTTCACACTTC
Source organism: Locusta migratoria (assembly GCA_026315105.1). Classification (NCBI taxonomy): domain Eukaryota; kingdom Metazoa; phylum Arthropoda; class Insecta; order Orthoptera; family Acrididae; genus Locusta; species Locusta migratoria. The sequence continues at coordinate 942,334,463 of CM048744.1, forward strand.
TCATTATTTAGAGTCTACTGCCAAATTCTTACAGCATAAATCGGTGGAGGTGTATGACCGTCTTTAGCAACTAAATGAAAGGCGTTTTGTGTGTACCATACGCGTTTCGCTTCTTTATTTATGAAGCATCATCAGTGGCCTGTAATACATGTTATTTTTGTATAATATTGTAGTTCAGTCATAATATTATAGGTATTTTTCACAGTATGACAGTTAACAGTCTTGTTACAATTACTAAAGTTCGGATCTACTAGGTTAGAAACAACTTCTGTAGCACTAGCTTTTGGAAAGTTAATTTAATTATATAGTTTTCGGCCCTACTTTCGGTTTTCTGTTTTATTCCATGTGTGTCTTCATGGAGATGTTTGTGAGGTCTTCAATTAGATGTGGTATTTTCGGTCTTGATGAAAACCCTTGCATCAGCACTTCACTGTGTACTCGTTTTTGAACGTTTGTTTACAATGTTTAGTGTTGCCAACTGTCGCTTTTCGTCTGTCTCTTGTTTGTGTTCCTTGTATCTCTGAGTGTGTCAGCTGTTTTATGTTTGTGTTGGTGTCTGTGTAGGCTGTGTGTGTGTGTGTGTGTGTGTGTGTGTGTGTGTGTGTGTGTGTGTTATTTGTGTTAGGTTTTTTTGTGAATATGGGAGTAGGGGGAGGGGAGCGAGAGGGAGAGTGGCCAGCTTGATCAGTGAGCTGTTGCTGATGTTGATCTGATCATTGATCACTTTTTTATTCATTACCAAGGCTCTCTGTATGTGAAAGTTCTCTTGTAGTGTCAGGGTTTTTCTGTCTCGATTGTTTGTTCTGATAATTTTCAAGTCTTGTTCCATGGTGAATGGTTCGTGTCCGTGTTGTATCAGGTGTTCTGCAAAGGTGGAGTGGCTATTATCATACTTCCAGCTTCTTATGTGTTCTTTATATCTGGTTTTGAAGTTTCTGCCTGTCATTCCCAGATATACTGATTTGCATTCTTGGCATTCTAGCTGGTATTCAAATCATTCTGCAGTTCTTTTTCATCTTCATCATATATCATTATCTATATATGATATATTTTCCTCCGATATTTCCACCGTCCTGCGACCCCCTCCAGCCACTAGTGGCGGGCGCCCTACAGTGCTCCTCCTCTGCCAGCCGCGGCCCGGCGCCCAGCCACCGCTGCCGCCTCCAGAGTCCAGAGGCCGGTGGCCCGCGGCGCGCGTGGGCCCGCCACCAGGTGTCCGCGGTGCCACTCCCTGCCTGCCTACACTCGTGACGTCACGCCGCACTGTTGCCACGTGCTTACGTAACGCCGCTCCGCCGTGCCGCACCGCCCTTAATTGCCGAGCTCTCACTGACGCGTCCGGCGCATCCCGCCGTCCGCCCACCGCGTCCACCTGCGCACCCCGAGTCGCCCTGCGAGACATCCCTCCTCTCACCCCACTGTATGGCGGCCCCATCCCGAGCCTCATGCTGTCACCCAGCCACTGGAACCTGAAAATCCCGTAAACCACAACATTTGTGCTAATTATATGCTAATTAAGTTTAACTTGCCTCAGGGATCTGTTCTGGGGCCAATGTTAGTTCTCATTTATACAAACGATGTGCCTTCTAGCAAAACACCAAATTATAAGACTTTGGCTCACTTTAGGTTACGGTAGTATACTAAAAGTGGGCCTTTGCGATCTTTTGACAGCTCGAAAATTAAATGAAAATAACGGCTTAACTATTCATCTGACATGAAAATTGAATAACCGAATTTGTAGAGGGGAAAATTCTCTACAACTTATCTCCCTTATGTTTTTTTCATATCTTGTATCGTTTGAGACATATTTGCAAAAATAACGGAGATTTGACTCCCTCCATTGAATAAACGAAAACCAGCCGTTAGGAGATGCCTCGTGACATTCCACGCGTATTTGATGATTTTCTTATTGTGACTTACACGTTGTCATTTCAAAGCAAGGAATTAACTGAGGAATTAACAAAAACACATCGTTCTTCGTACGATAAATGATGATAATCTAATGTCTACAAATGCCACATTAATATCAGTAACCAACGACCATCAATAGTATGAGATTAAAGAACTCCTGTTTTGATTTATAGCCGTAGCGTAGCGGGCAAGGTGCTGGACTGTGACGCGAAAGGTCGGTAGCTCGAAACCCGCCAGTACCTAATGTTTTTTTTTCTAAAAGGGTTTCAGACACTCTAATTAATTTATTTATTATTATTTAGATTATTATTTTGGTCCAAAATGTTTGCAAAATCTTATAAAACTACAAATCTAAAGTGGGCCGTAAAACACGTCAGTACGATTTTGTCTGTTTGCTGATGACTCTAGGTTTAATAGTACAGGATGTTTTTGCCTCTCTGGTGCAGTATCGACCAATGAAGTTGAAGAAATAAGTTCATGGCTTGTAGAAAACAAAGTGATGCTAAATCACAGTAAGACTCAGTTTTTACAGTTTCTTAAACAGTTTTTCATATTATTGGGGCGATACGTTTAGTCTCTTTATTATGCAAAAAACCAAAGATAGCTTGTAATTTTTATTTAGATTACTGGTTACGGTAGATTAAATTGTCATCTTTGCATCTTTCATTTCACTCAAACCATCACAAATAAAAGCTTTTAAAAAATACCTATTCAGCAATATCACTGTTGGCTTGTCATAATACGAATTACGAGGAGTGTTTTTTCAGTAAGTACCGTTTCAAAATTAAAAATAGACGAGCATCACGGTGTCACTCAGACACTGTAACAGAAAATCCCATAAACCACAACATTTGTGCTAATTACATGCTAATTAAGTTCAAACTGCCTCAGAGTTCTGTTCTTGGGCCACTGTTGCTTCTCATTTATACAAACGATATGCCTTCTAGCATAACACCAAATTTTGAAATATTTCTGTTTGCTGATGACTCTAGGTTTAATAATGAAGGATGTTTTTGCGTCTCTGGTGTAGTATCGACCAATGCAATTGAAGAAATAAGTTCAACCAATGGGACCAGAAAAACCCGTAAACCACAACATTTGTGCTAATTACATGCTAATTAAGTGTCACGTGCCTCAAGGTTCTGTTCTGGGGCCATTGTTAGTTCTTATTTATACAAACGATATGCCTTCTAGCTTAAACCGCGAGAACTCGCGCCTTTAAAAGTTACGCGATCGATCGCGTGTATAGCATTTTTCTGGCAGTCAAAGAATACTTTGTAATGTACTTAATATGTCTAAATATGTACTTCTAGTTGCATTTATAGAAAACACATTTTTTACTATTGAAAATTGCCGATTGTTTTAAAACGGCTGTGAGCAAAATGCTCATAGCACGTGTGCTCTCGGGTTAACACCAAATTCTAAGATATTTCTGTTTGCTGATGATTCTAGGTTTAATAGTAAAGTATGTTTTTGCCTCTCTGTTGCAGTATCGAACAATGCAGTTAAAGAAATAAGTTCATGGCTTGTAGAAAACAAAGTGATGCTGAATCACAGTAAGACTCAGTTTTTAGATTTTCTTAGAAGCTTTGTCATATTTCGTGGCGATACGTTCAATCATTTATTATGCAAAAAAGCAAAGATCGCTTGTAATTTATGTTTCGGCAGATTAAACTGCCATCTTCGGATCTTCCATTTCATACAAAACATCACAAATGAAAACTTTTGGAATCATATCTATTCAGCAACATCATTGTTGGCTTGTCTTAATACGAATTACGAGGCGTGTTTTTTTTTAAGTAAGTACCGTTTTGAAATTTAAAAAAAAAGACGTGCTAAGATATCTCAATAATTTTATTTTTTCATGAAAGCCTGTAGTTTTCTACATAATTTCCGTCAATATTGAGGCACTTGTCATAAGGTTGTACGAATATTTGAATACCCTCCTCATAAAAGTCGGCCGCCTGACTTGTTAAGCACTGCATCACAACTGCTTTGACTTCGTCATCGTCTTTCTCGGTCACAATGCCGTACAAAACACTACGAGGAACATTAGGAAAGTCGTCCCGCAAGGAGAAAATCGTAAAGCGTCTGTTTTCTCTCACCTTATTGTCCACTTCCTGCACCAAACTTTATTAACGACCGAAGGACGCCCACTCAGTTGTACATCATGCACATTTTTGAGGCCATCTTTAAAAGCTCTCACCCACTATCTTACCATTCCACCACTCATAATGTTTTCTCCGTAAACTGCGCAGATCTCACGATGAATATCGATCGCTGTTAGGTCTTTAGCACAAAGAAGTCTTATAACAGCCCGTACTTCACAGTTCACAGACTGACGATTATCGGCGGCATATTAAACACTCAGTACACAACGTAAACATGGAATAATCAGACTTTAATGGCGTCAGTGCGTAGGCAACAGATGTAGGTACCCAGTGCGCATAAAATTATAGCACCTCTTTTTAAATTTAATTTTCTGTTATAACAGGCGTTTCAAGTGGAAATTATTTTCAGACCCACAAAGAAAATAGATGATTTTTTAAGATCAGTGAAAGATGCTCGACATCAATATATATATATGTTTCCGTGTAGTTGTGGTATGGTGTCAATAAACGCTTAACGGAACACAAAAGGAACTGTCGTTTGGGACATATCGATAAATCAGCAGTAGGGGAACATGTATTTCAAAACGGAGATCATGAAATAAAATTTGGCGATACGAACGTGATGTACAGATAGGCCATTGAAATCCATAAACATTAAAACAGTTTTCATAGAAAAGACGAAGGTTTATAATTGGATAAGATATGGCGGTCGACTTTGCACCAATCACGTGACAATCGATTACCTGTAATCGAGAGAAGTGACGATAATCACAGACAGTCGCATAGTCGGTAGCAAGGGCGGCCTCTGCTCTGCATAAGCAGCAGCCAATCGTCGACTCACCTCACCGCAGTTGACTTCGAAACGACAGGAGGAAGATGTTTTATCAGTCCACCAAGGCAATTTAACCCGGAAGTTTTATTTGACGACGTGATGAACAGTGTTTTCACCTTGGATATTTGCAGGTTTTGATTTATTTCGGATCGAAGTGATTACACCAGGTCTCATCTCCCGTGACAATGGTATTGAGAAGCAACGGATCCTTGTCACACATGGAAATGAAATACATTTCCATCCGTTTTCGTATTTGCTCACCTGTGATCTTGTCCGGCAAAAATCGGAAGCAGTTCTTTCGCTAAGACAAATAATTTGGACCATGGTTAGTACCGCGTCCTTGCTAATGCCCATTTCCTCAGCAATCATCCTGAGATTCCGTCGCGGCCGGCCGCGGTGGCCGAGCGTTCTGCGACGCGTCAGTCACAGTCTGCACGGCCACTACGGTCGGGGGTTCGAATCCTCCCTCGGGCATGAATATTTGTGCCATCCTTAGTGTTAGATAGTTCATAAGTAGTTTGTAAGTATAGGGACTAATGACCCCTTAGTTAAGTAAAAAAAAAAAAAATAAATAAATAAAAAAAAAAAAAAATAAAAAAAAAGTAGTTCAAATGTCTGTAAATCTATCGGACCAAACTGCGTGGTCATCAGTCCGTAGCTTACAAACTACTTAAACCTAGGTAAACTAACCTACGGACAAACACACACACCCATGCCCCAGGGAGGACTCGAACCTCCACGGCGAGCAACCGCGCGCTCCGCAGCAAGGTGCTTTAGACCGCTCGGCTACTCCACCGCGGCTAGTTAAGTCTCATAAGCTCTACAAACATTTGGACATTTTGTAGAACAGTAACTGCGCCTGTCGCACTTCCTCGATCATTTCTGCTTGTCGATGACCGGCGTGTACGCGGCTCATCTTCAGTTGTTTGCTTCTCTGCGCGGAAACTTGTTAAACCATTCATAAACAAATTCTCTGATCACCACTTCCCTCCGGTACACTTGAACTATTACGCCATGTGCTCGGTTGCAGTCTTCCCCAGTTTTGGCAGAACTTGATGATTACACGATGTTCCATTGCTCTGTGACACTACTTCTCACTCTATGTTCAACAGGTAACAGTCTGTTTACAATGCCAGTCACATGTAGTGCTTGCTGTGTATCGGTTCTCCTCAAGTCTCTTAAGAGCCATGCACATGCTAGTACACATGTGCGGAGATGCCGTGCACATTTGACACCATTCACTGAACTAATAAGACACAACACGAAGGCGCGCCGTCTCGTTCTTAAAAAGTTGGTATGTAGTGCTCTGAAAATTTGCTCTGTGAGTGTATTCAGCTGTCTACATTGATCACTGTCTCTAATGATTGTCTATATTGATAGATTAACGTTGCTGTTGTCTACGTCTGCTGTTTGTATGTAGTCCAGAGAAAAAGACCGTGTTCTGCGGAGCCTTCCTCCCTACAAGATGACGCACTGTAACTGCGTGGGATAACAGTCGTGTCCAGTTAAGTTGCTCTTCATTTTAAACAGGAGTCTCGTAGACGAGTTTTTACACGAAGCCTCAAAAGGCGAAGTCAAGTGGGAGGAGATGAGGTAGCGTTCTGCCCACCTCCTCTTACTATCCACTAGCGACCTTCCTGCCGACCGCAGTGGCCGAGCGGTCTGCGGCGCGCCGGTCACAGTCTGCCCGGCCGCTGCGGTCGGGGGTTCGAATCCCCCCTCGGGCATGGATATTTGTGCCGTCCTAGTTCGTAAGTAGTTCATAAGTAGTTTGTAAGTTTAGGGACTGATGACCCCGTAGTTAAGTCCCATAAGCTTAACAAACATTTGAACTTGAATTTTTGCGACCTTCCTATCGGTACTCACCAATACGAATTGAGCAATACATAGCTCAGTGTTGTAAAAGGTTTATGGCTCGTTGTCTCTGTTCATCGGGGTGAGTTATGTAACCATACCCCAAACAGTTACCCAAACCATCAATAATTAATCTGTAGTTTAGCCAATCTATCAATATGCAGATGAGGACGTGATAAATATATTTAAACGAACATAAATTAAAGCTTTCAATAACCAAAAAAAAATGGATTCTAAGATAATGTTTAGATAGGATTTAATCAGAAAATAATTTTTATAAAAATGCAGTTTATTACTCTTTTTGGACATGAGAGTGCGGAGGTGGTCCTACTTTACACATCGGTAAATAACTGAATATTTCCCCAACTATTGTTCATGAGAGCCACAATAAGTATCACACGCACTTGAGAGTAAAAGTTCCAAATTATCACTCGTTAATTAATGAAGTCCATCGAACATTGCAGTTCCAAATTAATCCGCGATTAGTTGCAGTATTTGTTATTAAACACAGTTTGTCATCATACGAGTACACGATGTGAATTATTATAGTTCCACAGCCCTGCTACTGCCCATTATCACTTTTGAAGCAGAGACTAAGTTCTACAGTCACAGTCCCATAAACCTTCTAAGTCCACACATGCCTATCACTTCAGGTAACAAGTTCGTAACGCGGCTTCAGACCGCCCAGCGTCACAACCTTTCACCACAACGTCCAAGTTACGAGTCCCTTTCCCAAAATTGTATCCTTCCTCGCATCCTAACGCCTCATCTTTACAATACAATTTTCTTTCCAAAATATTATACATTTGAATATCACAGAATTAAATGCTTCGACCACCTCCCTACAAATGTTGTTTACATTTAACGAACAAATACATGTTTAACAATACTAAAATCGGTTGAGACTGAAGCTCTCTGCTCAGGTAGCTATTAAGCGTTGCGTCTCACTGTTCTAATACACTGCCACCGTCGAAATATAGTTATACAATTAATATGTAATTTATCATGGCTTTTTATGCAAATATAATCTTGTCCACAAATACACATAATTGTTTATATATAAATTATTTGCTGCATATTTACTATTTCTAGTCGGCCATGTGATATTTAACAGTCTCCAACATAAAACTAACGTTACTAAGAATAATCTTCGATATAATGAAATACATATATAAATGTAATGCGCTTTGCTGGGTTCATGTTTTGTGTTTCTGCGGTGGAACCTATGTTCTAACACAAGAATATTACTACTTCAACGAAAAGCACAAAAAGCGAGTAAAACAAAGTTTATTGAAAGAATACGAAATAACGTGGTGCTTCTTTTAAGATTGATGCCTCGTCTGACGTTACACCTTTTACTTCAAAATCATTCTTCACCGAATCTAAATACTTTCTTGTTTTCTACCTGGATTCCTATTAGCCTACACTCCTGCGGCCGTGAGTAGAGATTAGATGAGATTAAACTAGTACCTGTTCCATAGATCATGAATACGACACTACGTAATGATGTGGAACGCGTCAGGTCAATGAAAGGTGTCTTTACAAATTATTACTGTGTACTACGTATTACATGATACAATTTCTTTTTTTTTTTTTTTTTTTTTTCTTTTTCTTTTTTTCAGATTTAATAATTTGTATCTAAAAATTCATCTATAGTGTAGAAGGAGATGCCATTCAGAAATTCTTCTAATTTATTTTTAAATGCTAGTTGGCTATCTGTCAGGCTTTTGATGCCGTTTGGTAGATAACCAAAGACTTTTGTGGCAGCATAATTCACCCCTTTCTGTGCCAGAGCTAGATTTAACCCTGAATAGTGAAGATCATTATTTCTCCTAATGTTGTAGTTATGTACACTGCTACTGCTTTTTAATTCGGTTGGAATGGTAATAATAAATTTCATAAGTGAATATATATACTGTGAAGCTACTGTGTAAATCCCTAGGTTTTCAAATAAGTGTCTGCAGGATGATCTTGGATGGGCTCCAGGAATTATTCTGATTACACGATTTTGTGCAATGAATACGTTTTTACTCATTGCTGAATAACCCCCCTCCAAAAAATGATGCCATAAGAAAACTGAGAATGAAAACAGGTGTATTAAGCTAATTTACTGAGATGTATATCACCAAAATTTGCACTTACCGTAATAGCATAAGTAGCTGAACTCAAACGTTTCAGCAGACGTTAGCAGACGTTCAATGTTTTTTTTTTTTTTTTTCTGTTCAACCCCTCATCAATGCATTCACCTAAATATTTTGAATATTCTACCTTTGCTACAGATTCCTGATCAAAGTCTATATTTATGCTTGCTTCTTCCATGCGTGTAACATGAGCCCACCATCTCAACCTGTTCACTCTAACTGCTTCACTTAGGGTGTTCATTCCCAATTTTTCTTTGATTTCCTCATTATAGACCCCTCCTGCCAATTTACCATCAATTAGTACCTGTAATCATTCTTGCTGCTTTCATATATGTAACCTAAACCTTATGAATAAGGTATCGTGTATCCATCCAGCTTTCAGTGGGTGAAAGGTCGAAATATAGAGCGGTGCACAGCTAACTAAGTCTTGGTACTGACTTCCTTCTTGCAGAAAACAGTAGATCGTAGGTGAGAACTAACTGCAGTAGCTTTGGTACACCTTGATTAAAGTTCTTTCACTATGATGCCGCCTGTGTGGAAATAAATCCTGGGTACTTGAAACTGTCTCCCTGTTCTTTGTTCCTCCTATCTGATAATCTGTTTAAATCTCTTTCCCACAGACATTACGTTTGTTTTGGAGAAGATGATCTTTATATCATAACCCTTACACCTCTGCATACGCGAGACTTCTTATTTTGTTTTCATCTGTTTTAATCCCGCCCTGCCAGTCTATTGTTTTCAACATATGATCCATGAATAGTGTGAACAACAGTGGTAATAGGTTACAGCCTTGTCTTACCCCTGAAACTACTCTGAACCACGAACTCAATTTACTCTCTACTCTAACTGCTGCATGGCAGTCTACGTAAAGACCGCAGAACTTTGCCATTTATTCCATAATCTTGTAGATCTATCAACAGCGTCCTCCTAGAAACACGGTTATAAGCCTCTTCTAGATCTATAAAATATAATTCCCTGTTTCATGTACAGCACTTCTCCATTACCTGCCGTAAGCTAAAGATCTGGTCCTGACAACCTCTAAGAGGCATAAATCCACACTGGTTTTCATCCAATTCGTCTTCAGCTATTACTCGCACTCTCCTTTCAACAATACCTGAGAATATTTTCCCCCACAAAGCTAATTAAAGAGATACCTCAATAGTTGTTACAATCTTTTGGTTTCCATGTTTGAAAATTGTCGTGATTACCGCTTTTTTTCCAGTCAGACGGAACCTGATCTGACTCCCATGCCTGTTCAGTTATTTTGTGTAACCATTTGAGACCTTATATTCCACTGTATTTGACGAGTTTCTTCTTAATTTCAACCACCCCAACCGCTTTATTGCACTGCATTCTATTGACCATTCTCTCCTCTTCCTCAAATGTGATCCTGTTTCCATCATCATTCCTATCCCATTTACCTGAAATTCTGACTCATCATTGAAGGTTTCACCTACATTGAGCAATTCTTCGAAATATTCCCTCCGTCTGCCCAAGGTATCCACAGGATTCGCTAGCAACTTTCCTGACCTGTCCAAAACACTTGTTAATTCCTTCTTCTCTGCCTTTGCTAATTTCTCTCCACAATGGTTTCCCCGTAGCTTAACCCACAGTTTTTAGCTTATTTCCAAAGTCTTCCTACTATTTCTGCTTGGATTTTGCAATTATCCGTTTGGCTTTGTTTCTTTCTTCAACATAACTTACTCTGCCTGATTTATAGTCTGGAGCCATTTTTGATATGCCTCCTTTTTCTTCTTACTGGCTGCCTTAACGGCCTTCTGCTTCTTCCTGTCTTACACACTACTACTCAAAGACATTCTCTAGCCATTTCTAGTGTGTCCCTGTACCTTGCTAATTCTTTTTCCAATGACTATAAATCACTACATTCAACTAGCTTATACCTGAAAGCACGTGTGTCCTTGACTGCCTTTCAGAATTCATGATCTGTTATTATATTGTCAATAACAAATCTGGCTCCCCTTCCTTCCCAAATATAGCGATGAATGTCCTTATGCTAAAAGAAAGTGTGATAACTACGCCTATATTGGCACAGAAATCCATCAGCTGTTTACCGTTTCTTTTGGCCTCTACATCCTCTCCAAACTTACCCATAGCCTTTCCATACCCTTCTGTTCGATTTCTTATCCTGGCATTGAGGTCACCCATGAGCAAAACACTGCCCTTTTGCCTCACTCCAACAACTACATCAGTAAGTGCGCTGTAAATTCATTCCGTCTCATCTTGATCTGTTCCTTCACAGTGCGAATACACTGACATAATCTTTCCTGATGTAAAAATCCTACATCCCACTGTACTCTTCCTAACAGGTAGACTTTGCATTCTTCGACTTCGTTGTCTTTCTCTCCCCTTATTCTTAAGTCATTAAAAACTAAAACATCTAACCTCATCTTACTTGAAGCCTCTGCCAGTTCTACCTTCTTCGCAGTGTATTCCCCAATGATATTAATAGCTCCCCATATCATTCCAGATAGTTTGACAAGTCGTATCCGTGGACTCTCTGGTATGTCGTTTAGAGGTGGGACTTCGTCACCTCCAACGGTCCGATGCATTTTGCATTAATTGTTGCCAGTTTCATGGTGAAGTACCTGGCAAGCTGGTTGCTAGCCTTACTTGCCTAGGGCCCCAATGGGTTTTACCCCTATCGGTTGACGGACTAACCGGTGGATTTGGTAGTCTTTCCTGTCTGAGCGCACAGGTGGCCACGACTCAGAATACGTCCGAGATGCCCAATCTTATTCCAGAGTAACTGGTATCCAAAAGGTGAGGACCACTTACTTGGCCACTCATATATTGCCTGTGGTTCATGAACTAGGACGTGACTGCAGGAACCCACACCATCAACCACTTGTTTGAATACATGATCAGAAATTTAGTAATATTTAATTCCAAGGCCGATTTAAAGTCGTTCATGAGGTGAGGAACCCATTAAAAAAAAGGATCAACGCTGATTGATTGCAAATAGGGTTATTTATAACTTTATTACCAGTTTCGGGCGCAGCTCATCATCAGTTACTTTCCTTTCTTGTATGCCGAAGTGTATCTGATAATGGGCTGCGCCCAAAACCGGTAATAAAGTTATAAACAACGCTATTTGCAATCAATCAGCGTTGAGAATTTATTTTTTAATATTTAATTGACGCGCGCTCTGTTCGTCAAAGTCTAGAGAAGGTGGCACTCATGCATCTTTGTGTTTGGCTGGTAAAAGCTCTACAAAAACATAAATAATAAAAAAAGCAAAAAATACGTTGCACTGCCTACAACTTCCATATGATCAGTGATTTATCCACATATGTGCCATCTACGAATTGATCGGTCGGTCGTGTTCGAGATCTATCTTCGTTTATATCATTATTTTGTGATCTTGACTGTCTACTTCTGCACGCTTCTCTGTCTTCTGCTCTTCATTCGTTCGCCTTGTGGCCTGCTGTCGTCATCTAGCATCCAGTACCTTCTGCCTTTCCCTCTCTTTTGCGGAACGAAACATTCAGTTCCCTTTTCAATAAGGCTATCATATCTCAGATTGTAGCCTAATCAATTTAGTTTCCCAGTCTTCTCCGTCATCAGTATTCTCTGTGCCTCGCCGACTGCCGCGCATCAGTCACGATCTGCACGGCCACTACGGTCGGGGGTTTGAATCCCCCCCTCCTCGGGCATGGATATTTGTGCCGTCCTTAGTGTTATCAGCATTCTCTGTGCCTCGCCGACTCTACTCAGTACTTCTTCTGACTTGATCAATGAAGCTGATCTTCTGTATTCTACGCCATAACTACACTCTACAGCCTCCGGGCGTGTCCTCTTTCAGTACGCTGCGCAGCCTGGGAGGACGGCCTCGTCTACGCTGCTGCAGACGCATCCTCCTCGGGGCTGGGCTCTCGCTCAGTGAGGCCCCGGAGCTGGCCGCTAGTCGGTGGCCGCCCTTATCCGCGGGGCGGAAACCTCTGCGGGAGGATGACTTGAGTGGGGCGCGGCGCGGCGCGGCACTATCATTTCAGAAATGTTTCCGACATCCGGACTGCTGTGCTTCCGATAAGTGCGCCGCCTATCTGCCGGAAGCCGGCACTCGCCACACAAGGAGCGCGCCAGCGGGCTCTGCCACGGCGCGGCTATTGTCGCTGCTGCTGCTGCTGATGTTGCTGGCCAATTTACTGCCGGAACACGACGTGTGGCGGCAGCATTTTTAAAAATCCAAATGTTTATAATTGTATGGCAACATCATAAAAGAACTGGAATCAAGGTGCAGCGAAGCTAATGCAGTGAGTGCTCAGCTGAGATCTACTCTCTTCAGCAAGAAGGAAGTCAGTACCAAGACTAACTTAGCAGTGCACCGCTCTATCTTTCGACCAACTTTGTTGTATGGGAGTGAAAGTTGGGTGGATACAAGTTACCTTATTCACAAGGTAGAGGTTACAGATATGAAAGTAGCAAGAATGATTGCAGGTACTAATAGATGGGAACAATGGCAGGAGAGTGTCCATAATGAGGAAATCATACAAAAACGAATGAAGCAGTTAGAACGAACAGACTGAGATGGTGGGTCATGTTACACGCATGAGAGAAGCTAGGGTACCTAGAGACTCATGAGCTCGGCAGCGGAGGGTAAGAGGAGTCGAGGTAGACCAGGAAGAAAGTACTTAGATTCGGTGAAGAATGATTTTGCCGGCTGCGGTGACCGAGGGGACTGCGGCGCGTCAGTCACGGTCTGCACAGCCACTACGGTCGGGGTTCGAATCCCCCCTCGGCATGGATATTTGTGCCGTACTTAGTGTTATCTAGTTCATAAGTAGTTTGTAAGTTTAGGGACTGATGACCCCATAGTTAAGTCCCATAAGCTATACAATCATTTTGCTGGCCAATTTACTGCCGGAACACAGACGCGTGGCGTCAGAATTTTTTAAAATCCAAATACTGCAGCTACTACTTCAATTAACTATGGACACCACAGACGCACACACACATTCACATGCACACACTGTAAGATACCTGCTATGGGAAGGTATACATTTCATATTCAAATGTACCGCGAATTTGAGACCAGTGTCAAGCTAGTCAGGCATGGGTCATTTATCTTTGGTTGCAGGCTTATTTCTGATGGCAGTACTACCAATGTTGGAGACGGTGATAGCATTGTTGCCGGGAAGTAAGGGTGTGATTATTGAGAGTGTAGACTTTGCTAGGCGCGCGGATGAGATTGCAGAAGCGTGGGGACCGTGGTTGTGTTCAGTTGTCGTTCCGGCGGGATAGCCGAGGAATGAGATTTTGAGACTTGAATGCTGAGTCAAACCTATGGAGACGAAAAGGAATAAACGACGTTGGAGAAACGATCTTTTGAAGTTTCTATAAGGTGAAGTTTTTCATGAAATACTTGGCATGTTTCTATGGCACAAATTCGCATTGTTAGGCTGAACTGATGGTGACAGTAACGGTCGGGAAAGATCTTGCTGTTAGCTTGTGACCTCACGATTCATGCTAGGGACCCCTTTCTGTGTTAGGAAAAGTATTTATTGTAATAGTTTAGTTTTGAAATTGAGTTTTTTATTTCATGGGTAGTGTTCTTGAAATATGATATTGTTGTAACATTGTTTGTGTCAATCGAGTTAAATTTATGAACAGTAAAGAAATGTTTATCTTTGTTTAAAAATAATTTTGTAGGCAGATTAAATATCTGAGTTATATTTTTCTCTGAAAGATTTTACAATCATAAACATGACATTGTTAGTAATTTTCATGAAGTTACATCAGTTAGAAAATAAACCAGATATTGAAAATTTTAATAATTAGATCGAGTTTCTTAAACAGATTACCAGTTTATCCCTCCTCACATTTTTATTAAAAGTGCCATAGATGTTTTATGTAGTTAGTTTTCCAGTAGTTTGTACAGCAGGAAGCAGTTTGTTATTGCGCAGATTTATGCAGCAAGTGAAGGTGAGAAAGAATCAGTTTATGTCAAGCTTACAGTTCAGTATGATTTACAGATTTCAGAGTAGGACAATTCATACAGTGTTCAGGTTAACAAGTGTTTGCACTGAGTCACATTGCATTGATAAATATTGTGTTCGTTACATTCCGTTAAAGATTGTTAGTTCAGTGAGAAACAAGTTTGTAGGGCCAGAATTATTAACAGTGATTTTTGTTACCAGTAATTTTCAGACAGTTGACTTTGTTACGACATTTTCAAAAAAATGTTCAAATGTTTGTAAGGCATATGGGACTTAACTACGGGGTCATCAGTCCCTAAACTTACAAACTACTTACGAACTAGGACGGCACAAATATCCATGCCCGAGGGGGGATTAGAACCCCCGACCGTAGTGGCCGCGCAGACTGTGACTGAAGCGCCTCAGTCTCCTCGGCCACCGCGGCCGGCGACATTTTCATATAGAAACAATTAGCAGTTTAATATTCATAGAATATATGACTTCAACTGCTATTGGGCAAAGCTGAAAATGTGTACCCAGCCGGGATTCGAACCCGGGTCTCCCGGGTCTCCCGGGTTCGAATCCCGGCTGGGTACACATTTTCAGCTTTGCCCAATAGCAGTTGAAGTCATATATTCTATGAATATTAAATAATAACAGCTGCTGGATCAGAATGTGACGTCTGTTCTTTCCGAACAGACGCCACATGTATATATAATTAGCAGTTTGTATCTTATTATAATAAACATTACGCAGTCAGATAGGTTTTGCAATACCTTAACATTCACATAGAATACAGTTAAAAATACGCAGTCAGATTAACATAACGTTGTACAAAGGCATTCGGCTGGAACAAGTTCAAACACACAGCAGACGGAAATTTTGTAAGAGAGAAGGATAAGCGAGAAACTTTCAACACACACACATACATGCCGATGGAGTACCTCCGACGCGAGCGTCCCCACAATCCGAAACGTAACAGTTCTGACCACACGGCCATTCCCACGCGCTTCACCATACTGAAGGCAATACGCTCGACCAAGGGTGCTGACTTATGGGGGGGGGGGGGGGGGGGACAAGAATCATTACATAAGACACTACATTTGAGAGATAGCTTTGCGCTATTGTGCATGCGTCTCACCCATATGACCTTGTCGATAACATCGGAACTTCACTGAGGCTTTGTGCGGATAATGTAGTATTCTGAAATATGTAGAGAGGTCGTATCAATGTTTTTGTTTTGTTTTGTTTGTAGAGCTTAAGGGACTTAACTACGGGGTCATCAGTCCCTAAACCTACAAACTACTTATGAACTAGCTAATACTAAGGACGGCACAAGTATCCATGCCCGAGAGGGGATTCGAACCCTCGACCTTAGTGGCCGTGCAGACTGTGACTGGCGCGCCGCAGCCAGCTCGGCCACCGCGACCGGCTTGTATCAATGGAAAATTGTATTAAAATGCAGGAGGATCTGCATCGAATTGATGCATGGTGCAGGGAATGGCAATTGAAAATGTAGACAAGTGTAATGTGCTACGAATAGATAGAAGAAAGATATAGCAGGTCAGCAACTGGATGCAGATATTTACATAAATTATCTGGGAGTAGACATTAGGAGTGATTTAAAATGGAACGACTATATAAAATTTATCGTCGGTAAAGCAGATGCCAGACTGTGTTTCATTGGACGAATCCTAAGGAAATGCAGTCCGAAAACAAAGGAAGTAGGTTACAGTACACTTGTTCGCCGACTGCTTGAATACTGCTCACCGGTGTGGGATCCGTACCAGGTGGGGTTGATAGAGCAAGTGGAGGAGATCCAACAACGGAGAGCAGCGCGCTTCGTTACAGGATCATTTAGAAATCGTGAAAGCGTTACGGAGATGATTGGTAAACTCCAGTGGAAGACTCTGCGGGAGAGACGCTCTGTCGCTCGGTACGGGCTTTTGTCGAACTTTCGAGAACATACCTTTACCGAGGAGTCTAGCAGTATATTGCTCCCTCCTACGTATATCTCGCGAATAGATCATGAGGATACAATCAGAGAGATTAAAGCATAAGGACAATCTTTCTTTTCGCGAACAATATGTGACTGGAATAGGAGAGAGAACCGATAGTGAACTCAAGGTACCCTCCGCCATCCGCCACACACCACCGGGTGGCTGGCGGAGTATGGATGTAGATGTAGAAGTAGCATAATCGACTTTGACGACAAATATTTCATAACAGGAGCAAGAGTGTGCAGATGAGAGATGCAAAATTAGTACGTAAATATTCCAATTATGATATAAATATTTTATTTCCATAACATTAAAATAATTATTTGGTACTTTATAATTCATTAATTTTATTAATATATAAGTAATATAAAATGTAAATTTTAGTCGTAATCTGCAGCTTTTATTCTAAACTCTACGTAGAGTACGTACAGTTCCGTAAGTTTTATCCTATGGCATTTTATTTCCAGGTAACAATAAATGCTTGTTCAAAATTGTTTCACAATATACAAGAAAGTTATTAAATATTCACTTCCACAAAATTTATTATTATGATTTCATTCTATTAAAAAACAAATTAAAAGCCTGTGCTTAAGAAATGACTCTACCAGACGGATTTCCAATTCCTTCGTATTGAGCGGTTGTTTCTACTGGACTAGGTGGCGCAGTGGTAAAACACTGGACTTAAAAAAATGCCAGTTTGGTTTCTTTAAAAACTTTACTTCCCCTTCCTTACCCAAAAGTCCTAGCATAGGCTCCTCTCTTATAACCATGCTGTTGACGGAACGTTAAACTGTAAGCTTATTTCATATTATTTTCCTAAATGCTATTCACCGAAATTCTTGAACCAGTAAACACGAAGGAATTTTTCCATAAATTGAACAAGATGAGCTTGAGTAAAACTGTCGTAGATATCCTACGAGTAAATTCACTTAATAAAGACATGTCTACTGGACCAAAGTAAATAGCAGTTATGCTCCTTGCAGATACCGATATAGTCCTCCATACGGATCTCCGGGAGGAAACAGCGAAGAGGAAGTTGGCCATGAGAAAAAGTAGAAATTGGGTTTATATGGAAGACATAGGGAAACCAGCAATATAGTCAGAATAAAAGAGCTCTGACCGACATGAAATCAAATTCATCAGAATTTCCAAAATCAGTGAAGGAAGCGCCAAGAAACTACTATTCAGTTTGGTGCAATATATCAGCAATTTTCTAAGATCTCCCTGTTGTAACATGCAGGTAATTTCCTGCTCTCCTAACACGTGTTCTACTGTATAATTCTGCCACTTCTTCCTGTCAGTTTTTCCCGTTTGTTCCTTTCTTCGCCGATTCTGCGAAGAACCTCATCATTCGTAATCTTATCAATCCACCTATTATTATTCTGAAGCACTATAACTCAAATATTTAGATCTTCTTCTGTTCCACCCGTTATCCCGCTGTTTGCTTTTCACTTCCATTAAATTCTGTACTCCATAAGTAAATTCTCATTTTTATTCCTCACATTAAGGCCAATGTTTGACCCCAGTAGACTTCTTTTCGTCAAAAATGCACACTTTGCCTCTGCTAGTCTACTTTTAATGTACTTGTCTACTGGCTTCGTTCATCATTGGATATTTGTCTTCCAGCTAACAGAGAATACGTCGTTATCACAAAATTTGATGTTAATTTTGTTGCTGCTTTCATTTCTGGTACTACTCATTATTTTTTATTTTATTGATTTACTTGTTTTGCGACTGACTTTGAATGAATGTTCTGTACTCATTATACTATTCAGTAAACAAATCCTGTCATTCGTCTTCATTTTTACTGTCATCATCGAATGTTATCACTGATATTCGTGTCACCCTTAAGTTTTGTGCCACTCTCGAACTTTTCGATTACCCATTAATATTCAGTAAAAAAAATCCAGCAATAAAATGTGCCTGGGGCTTCCGTTATACCTATAATCAAAAGGTAATGGACCAGTATGACGTCGGGATGCCTCACAGAGGTATGCTTGTACCGTGCGTCAGATCCGTGTGTTGGAAACAGGCCGCATTATTGGCATGAGAGAATGTGATGCATCCTTCCGGAAAATTGCTGATCGAGTGTGACGAAGTGTTTCTGCAGTGCAACGGGTGTCTGCAGAATAGTTAACGGAAGGCAGCAGAACCTCTAAAGAAAGCTGCTCTCTTCTTCAGGGCTTTTCTTCCTCTAGGAATCCAATCTGATACGGATACCACAAAAGCGAGAAGGCCGCGCGTACGCTCGTGTGTTTGTGTGTGTGTGTGTGTGTGTGTGTGTGTGTGTGTGTGTGTGCGTGCGTTTGAGCGCCTATGTGTGGGTGGGTAGGTGAGTGGGTGTCTGACTATTACGATTTATCATTAGGTAGCAATGAAAATTTTCTTCCACACACACACACACACACACACACACACACACACACACACACACACACACACAAGCACACAAATAAGGAGGGAGATAGGAGAGACAGAAATACAGAGCGAGGCAGGGAGCACTGATATCACAGAGACACACACGACAGTTGGTAACACATTCAGAAGTTGGCAACAATAACAGAAACATAATAATATGGTCATTTCCTACTGCTGGACTACAAAAATTGAAAGAACAGATTGATATACCACAAAATCATAAATAAATACAGAGTAATGTATCAGAACCAGTTTTAACCTCTCTACAAAAAAAGTCTTATATGCGAAGAAAATTGTTTATAAAATCATCGATGTATATTTGGGGCCACTGAATATGTCTAACATTCAATAACCGAGTAACTCAATCAGAAATAGCCTATTGGTTTATTTCACTTCCAATAGACGCTTGTCATCAGTATACCATTGTGAAACTAAATAAGAAAGAAAAACCTTTATCTTTCGGCTCAGAGACCCCCATTTGCCCCTTCTCCCTAGGCCATGAAACGTTTGCGTAACGCCTCTCTTACGTTCTCCAAATGTATTCCATAGCAATCAATTCGATGATTATCTTCTCTCTCTGAGATCTCCTACATCCTACAGATCGATGCGGTCCCTCATTGTCATGCGTCAGGGCGAAATGAACCACTGCACACGGAGTAGGTGTACAATATCACAACTACTTTGTACCTCCGCACACCATAACAGCTGAAAAACTTATCCGATCATGTTCGGTAATGTTCTGAGGTGCATTATGCATTCCCACCTTATGGATACACGATTTATAAAAGTAACTCAAGGAGTTATGATGAAACACTGTATTACAAAATTTACATCTAAAGCCAAAATTTATGTATTCCATGTTTCAAATGCTAAATCAGCAGGTAATTTCTATAGTATTAAGCAGAATGTTTCTTCAGACAGAATGCACCACAATCTCCAGTAGGTATGTGAACAGAAAACTTCTGAATATCACGTAGTGGAATGTCACAAACTAAGTAAATCATACATCTCGGAAAAAAAAAGAAAGAAAGAAAGAACCACACACTATCTCAGATGAAAATACCTTGAAGTTTTACCGAGACCTTCTCACATTAAATAGGTGGAAGTACAAGAGAGTATCAATTACCTAGCTAGTTAGACATTAACACACAACTCATCTCACTGCAACTCACACTCTGCCAGCCGCGGGAGAGTGGCTGAGCACATTGAGGCGCTATGCTCCGATGAGAAAAGCAGTTCCCCGTCGGGGGTTCGAATCCCCCCTCGGACATGTATGTTTTTGCTGTCTTTAGTTTAAGGTAGTTCATAAGTAGTATGTAAGTTTAGGGACTGATGACCCCGCTGTTAAGTCCCATAAGCTTTGCAATCATTTGAACTCTCTTCCTCGCTCATTGCATGTTTTTATATTAATAATTACGGTCATTTTCACATTAAATTTCTCCACTACTGATTGCAAAGTAATTATGTTGAACTTCTTTAAGGATTGTACAGCCTTATATTCTCGATAATACTAAAGAAATTTTATATGTTTGTTTCTTTTTTGTATTATTCAAAAAACCTTTAGCAAGTGTATACCATCAACTGTAACAATATCTGGATATAGTAATATCCGACCTACCGTACACCTCAGGGTGGTGGGTTTCTCTTTAAAATAAATAAATACAATAAAATAAAGTAAATAAAAATTCTAACCTATTTTTAAGTAAATACACATCAAGTACAATTAATACACTTACATCAGATAATGCCACGTGACCCCAAACCTTGTTGATCCAGAACATACAATTTTCCCATCGTCGCAAACACTTGAACTCGGAACACACAGCAAATAATGATGTTGTGTCACTTTATTCCTTACAAATGTGAGTTTTTGAGAAGCGCAACCGCCCTCAGTACATGTAGATGGGCTGTTCAAGAGGATAGAGAATTAATTCGGCTGCCCTTGGCGGTGAAGTTAGGCAGTGGCGCTACCTAGGAAGTAAAGTAACCCATGACGAAAAAAGCAAGGAGAAGATCATGAAGAAAAGAAGGGAAATGGAATATGGACGATAGGAAAATCGGAAATGAAGACAATAAAAGCATTGTGATGCCACAGAAGAATGTTGAAAATTATGTTGGATTGATAACAGATGGTGTTCTTCATAGAATCGGCGAAGAAGGAATGGTGAACACAGAAAAGAAGGGGTAGCATGATAGCACATATATTACAGCATCAGGGAATAACCTCTATGGTAAAGCTGTAAGTAAAAATTATCGGGAAGACAATAATTGGAATGTATACAGTAAATAATTGAGGACGAAGGGTGAAAAAGCTTCTGTGAAACAAAGAAATTGGCGCAGAAGTGGAATTGGTCGCGGGCCGCGTCAGTCATCAGACTGACGATGAAATAAAAAGGTAACAACGCAATAATTCCTTAGCAGCAACATTGTCGATCATACATTTCCGTTCATGGTTAAGCACATACTCTCTTAGAAAACTCGTCCCCTTCGTCAGTATACGAGGGACCACCACACATCGAAGAGATTCTAGTGCAACTGCC
The DNA here is from genome assembly GCA_026315105.1 of Locusta migratoria. Taxonomy (NCBI): domain Eukaryota; kingdom Metazoa; phylum Arthropoda; class Insecta; order Orthoptera; family Acrididae; genus Locusta; species Locusta migratoria. Next base: position 942,356,206 of record CM048744.1, read on the forward strand.
ATTACCTGACTTTACTATTGGTGGAGGAACAAGAAATACCAGAGACTCCAAAATCAACCTGGTATCACACTCACTTTGCCCCATTCCTTAAGTACGGCATGGAAATATATACAGTGTTAAAAAAGGAGTACAACGAAATCCAAGCAACGGAAACGAGATTTAGCAGGGATATTATCACAAGTACCAGAACAGACAAGATCAGAAATGGGGCACACAGAGAAACAGCTGGTATTAGGGCACCTGATACCAACATCTTGGGTAAATGAGGACTGTCGCGGCAGGACCACTGGCACTGGCAGTACAAGAGCACGCAAGAAATAACTCAACCCGGACGTAGGAGGAAAGAGATGAAGAGGAAGACCAAAAAGACAAAGGATGGAGACAGAAGTAGAGAAGAAAGCTTTCAACTCAGACAATGTCCAAGAGCAGATGTTTAATCAAGATCGGAAGAGCTGCAAAGGGATTGTTAGTCACACCTGCGGAACAGAAGACGGAAATGATGACGTGATGATGATTATGTAGACAGCTGCTGATCGCTGACACTGGAATCGTTTATTGACCACCAGGAACACCTCATCAGATTGCTATTTCTCAGATTTGATTAAGGTTGAAATCAACACTCGCAGAATGAAGAAGGAGCGAAGATCAGGTTTAAACGTTCCGTCGACAGCGTGGTCAGTACAGATGGACTCGCAGAATGAACACAAAGGAAAAACGCTGGTATTTTGGATTTGTTTGCTCAAATGAAAGACCGTACAATTGAGATCAGCAGAACGGCAGCTGTCTACAAGACCTACAAAATACACTACATTTGACGACCAACATATCTTATAACGTTTACTCAGATGACCAGTTCCGGCAGCTTTACCTCCTATCATAGAGTCTTTCATTTCAAGCATTACATAATAAACGAAAGATTATGGAACATACTTATTCACAAACTTTACTGTTTCCTTGTCGTAATACAAATAAGCTTTAGTGTCGTGTGGTCACACTAAATTTTTCGTTTTGTTTTAACTTAGTGTGACCACATCACAATAAAACAAAATGATTTTGATATTTCATTTATAATACGAGAAGCCAACAATAATGATCTTTAATAAGAGCGTTTTAGAAGCTTTTCTAAGTGAAGTGGTGAATGAAATGAAAGATCCTATGATGGAAACATAGCCTGCCGAAACCGGTACTCTGAATAAACGTTATAAGCGCCTTGGCTGTTTCCAATAATAAATTAATTGTCCAGATCGCCTTTCAAATATTACAAACTTTTGATTATACAAATCAATAAATTACAGCGTTCCATTTATTATTAGCTGCGTTTATCTTCCCCAGTATTTTCATCGTTTTCCTCAGAAGCTACTAACAGGAGGGTTTTGTTCAAATCAGTCACCAACACCATAAACCGTTTAAATATGTTTCATTCCTACAGAAACACCCTGCATTGTACAAATAGTGTCTTAAGATTTTGTGAACATGCTACATGAATTAGCTTGCATATTGAGGGTATTTGTCATAATTAGTCCCAAACATATTAGCTGCCTTCCAACATTGATGTCATTTGACTAGTAACACCAGACGTTTTCTAAACCTTTCTTTGGACTGTTTGAGCGTTCGTTCAAACTGTGTCCAAGTCTACCGCAAAGAACTCTCAGCCTTGCACCTTCAAGAGTACAAAAACTTCCTTCACGAAAACGTACTTTCACAGAGATTGGACAAATGGAGTTTACGTGTACTGTGAGGTACTCTCCACCATGAAATCTTACAATGCTTACGAAAAGTATCTTGTAGGTTAAGTGAAGGTATAAGCTATCTACATTCCATCCGTTCATCCACGGATTAGCAAACATGCACATAGATGTTCGCATATGTAATGTGTAACTTGTGTAAGTGCAACTGTTTCTCCAGGTGGCATAGGAAACTATACCGAAGAAAATTATAAAAGGCTGTTTTGTCATTTGGAAAGTTTTGGATACAGCCTATTCGCCTATATTTCCTGAGATTGTCATAAAGCAGTGCTGTACGCCTCGCGATAGTGAGATTGGAGGTCACTCTATTGCAATGGAAGTCTACATGGTCTGACGTCATTGACTTCAGGCCCAGGTACGGCAAAACAGAAAACTTAAGTGATAATTGGTAGCAGGACAGATAAGCTGCTGAGGTGGAAGAATTGAGCCCGTTTTGTTTACAAGCTGTATTTATACAATCGTGCACGGGTAATAACAGACATAATTTAGTGATGCTAGTTTTAATTATAACACTTCATTAGATTACAACTTGTTTCCATTTTGTTTTTATTTTCAAAGTTATAATCAAGGGGCCACCTGGCTTAGTTACATAGACTTACACTTTAGACTCTTCAACATGTAAATAATCAAATCAAAATTTCAGTACTCAGAAATAAATGTTACAATATAGAGAAAATTATCCGTATATGAGTAGCAGTAATTTCTTAAAAGTTCCCCGATTAGAATATCTAACAATGGCAAAAGTAAATTGAGGTTACCACATTAATGCTGAATGTCTTACAGGCAGTAACACACATATAACAATTCAAACCAAAATATTAAAACTAAAGGACATTCCAAATAAAACCAACTCAAATACTGGCCACCGCCTTGCAGGCAACCTTTACATAATCTCAGATAAAGGCCAAATACTTCAAAAGGGCTTTTCTTTTTTTATCAACTAAAGTAAGGCCTGCCGTCACAAAGCCATACAAGAGCAGACTAGTGGTCAAAGTAAAAGCCAACGAACTTACAGACTTAATCAAAAATTTGCAGAAATCATCCGAGCTTACTGACAAACATAATTTGACAAAGAATCAAGGCAAACGCAAAGCTGTTTCTGCTTATCTCCTCACACCCAGTAAAGTCACTGCGAAAACTTGTCCAGAATGGCCGACACGTTACGACATTCCATCGGCCTCAAAATCATAGGTTGCTCTACAACACACAGAAGAAGTATTAACATACATTTTCTTGCACAGTCTGTCAAACAGACATGAAACAGAAGAAGTGACGTGAAGATATCAAAGTTGCTAAAGAAAATTTAGAACCGATTTGGGTAGCACTAAACTAATGTAATGTTCAGTGGATAACTGCTAACCGTGATAGTAAATACACACTAGCAGTAACGAAACAACGAGGATTCACTTAAAATAAATTTTATAAAAATGTTAACTCTCCTTGTTGTAAGCATGAATTTCGTTAAATAACTTCACAAACACACATGCAATCAACACCTATTTCTAAGGAACCAGTTTATTAACATTACTGCAATGGCGAAGATACCAACAAGTTGTCGGTTAGTTAGGCTTATGGTCTTACAAGCAGATTTCTTTCTCCTTTTTCTTTTTCATACTAAATACACCCGCAACTCACAGATCACAGGAAAATGCACTACTGCACAACTCAGCGCCACTGAATAATATACGAGGCACAGCTCACGCCAAACGGCGAGCGAAGAACAAGTAGGTAAGTCACAACACGCAGAGCAGGGGCACACTAGAAGTTCAGAGAGGTACGAGCTCGGTTCCTAAACAAGCAATAGCGACTTACCGACGGAGACAGAGCAGTCTCCAGACGGACGGATGACGGCTTCCTTCAGAAATGGAGAACGGCCACATACAGGCGCCCGGAAATGAAAGGGTGTAAAGGTTTAAACTAAAATAATTACAGAATGATCAAATCGAAATGTTTATTAACTGAGTCATCGAAAAATGAATATGAAATTCAACAATGGATGCTCTTGAACAAAAACTAGATTTGCTAGACTTGTTTAAAACGTTTGTAAAGCAAGAAAAAAGTGCATGAACTCAGCCCTAAATCGTCATCTTCTACATTCTCACAATCACAATGTTCTTCCTGTCAAATTTGTAGGAACATTTCCTTTTTCAAGAGAAACTGAACAAAAACATAATAATAAACAGAAGTAATACATGGTGAAATAGATCTCTGGAGAAGAGCCTGGTGTATGTGTGCAAAGTGTCCTATGCACACATACACCAAGCTGTTCACCCGAGACCTATTTCATCACGAAATACGCCTGTAGAAATTGAAGAACCACAGAACTAACACACATAAGTGAACAGAACAAAGTTGGTGCCGCCAACTGAGCCCTTTGCTAAGATTGCCTACTGATGGACTTGAAAAAACACCTGCTAAGACTTGGCGGTCTTTTTAAACATTTCATCTGTACTTTTTACTCTCAATTAGGCTACCATCGAAATCAAAGTGTATTATAAGAATATATCGATATCAAATAATGGAACAAACATTGGACTTGGCCGTCTATGATTCTAAGCTCCTCATTTGTTGAAATAGAAAATTAGTTACTTTCCGCTTCCCTCCTGTTACAAGTATACTTTCACTGGAAGAGCAGATGTGTCATATTCAATTCGAAAAAACTTACGGGTATGCAACCGGATGAGCAGATTGACGACAGATAATAATCCTAATGGAGGACTTCCAGCCATTTTCATGGCAACTTCAGAGAGGAAATTTAATACCTCGTTTTTGGATGAAAATAGGAAAGAGACCGCACAACGAACAGCGTCATGAGACAACCAAAGATGATAAATGTCAGAACTGTTGAGAGTAGATAACATTGATGAAACGTGTGAGGCGACATTAAAGCTACCCCAGCCATTCGTATTGTGTTATTAAGGGAGCAGTTGAAATTAAATTAATGAATTAAGCTAAGAAGTAGAAACTTTTGCTTAAATTCTGCATAGAATCCTGCGCTCTCTCTCTCTCTCTCTCTCTCTCTCTCTCTCTCTCTCTCTCCCTTGTTAAAGAATAGAGGGACTAAAAAAAAGTTCAAATGTTTGTAGAGCTTAAGGGATTACGGGGTCATCAGTCTCTAAACTTACAAACTACTTATGAACTACCTAATACTAAGGACGGCACAAATATCCATGCCCGAGAGGGATTCGAACCCCCGACCGTAGTGGCCGTGCAGAAAGTGACTGTGCGCGCCGCAGACCGCTCGACCACTGCTGCCGGGTAGAGGGACCAGGGACAGACTTAATGTCGCTCCACATGTTGATCACTGATTTCCATATCAATACTTCAGATATTTATCATCTTCGGTTGTGTGATGGAGCTCTTGTTTACGTGTCCATAGTGTACTATCTTACCTATTTTCACTGGAAACCGAAGTATATGATGTCAATGCACAGTGCTTTAACTCTGCAGTTGCTTTCAAGACGGCAGGGTGTGCACCAGTCGAAATGTCGGCGATCGATTCACTCACCCGACTGCATACTCGTAAGTCTTTCGAATATTCAGTTCGTCGGGAGCAGCTCAAGTCCACGTCATTTTCTAAACTGCGCCAATACGACATGTGTTTGTTATACAGCGATAAATGTTGTAATTTTCTGCATTATTTCGCTTTAATAATCTTCTGCAGCTAAAGTTTGAAATTGAGCATTGGTGTTCGAAACTCGTCACCACGCATAAATCATTCGCAACTGTGACAGAAGCCCACATAAAAAAGGATAATTCGAAGAATTTCTACACGTTGTGCCACGTAATCGGTGTGATTACAGAGCTAACTAGCAGATAATAGCTGAGACCCAGGGTAAATGTACGGTAAATACAGCTAGAGAAGTAGGATGTTTTACTGGTACGTGATCCATGATGAGTAGCTGATTAACATTTTGCACTTTCACGGTTGATTTGGCGTATCTCCATCAGTTATCTCACCAACTTAAGCTATAAAAAGACTCGTCGTCTAATTTGCTTGCAGGTAATGGCACACATCAATGCTAAGTGGCCGCCATTAAGCTGAATGTTACATGGCCCGTGACGTGGTCTGGTGGGGGTGGACTATCAGCTCTGTCGGCCCTTTGAGAGCCATGCAGTGCTCCGGTGATAGTTACTGCTATGCACTTAACAACTCTAACAGTAATTTAGTCAACGCGCCACACATAATAAGCGGTGTATGAACAGACGTTTTATCGCTAAAAAGGGAGACCAAACTACTTGATCAGTTGCAATATATCTGAAGGCTTAACATATTTCCGAAGTGTAAAAAGCAATGGCACGAGAATTGTTTTGTTACTATTTGTTTTTATATGCGTGTACATTTCCCACTTACCGTAATAATCTAATTTTCATGCTTGTCAACAGGTTGTTAAAAATACTATTTGACAAAAGTACATTTTTGGCAGAGGGTAAATCCAGCCGCAATACGTTCCGATAAAACCAGTCAAGCGAAATGCATCAACAATTAGTACTACGTCTGCGCTTGGCAAAGTATCGTACGATGTAAGCGCAAGGTACGTACGGCGTCATTATCATTACCTGTCTGTAAATCTATCGGACCAAACTGCGTGGTCATGAGTCCGTAGCTTACAAACTACTTAAACCTAGGTAAACTAACCTACGGAGAAACACACCTATGACCCAGGGTGGACTCGAACCTCCACGGTGAGCAACCGCGCGCTCCGCAGCGAGGCGCCTTAGACCGCTCGGCTACTCCACCGCGACAAGTAAATTAAAACTTAAGAAACTGCATAAAGGAATAAAATAAAGGAGATGGAATCTGGACAAATTGAAGGAACCACCGGTAGTTGAGAGTTTTAGAGGGAGCATTAGGCAAGGATTGTCTGAAACGCGGCAAAGTAATACCGTAGAAGAAGAATGGGTAGCTCTAAGAGATAGAGTAATGAAGGTCGCAGAAGATCATATAGGCAGAAGGACACGGCCTAATAGAAATGCTTGGATATCACAGGCGATACTGAACTTACTTGATGAAAGGAGGAAATATAAAAATGCATCAACTGAAGCAGGCAAATGGGAGTACATGCGCCTGAAAAAGGAGATTGACAGAAAGTGCGGACTGACGAATCAGGAGTGGCTGGAGGAGAAATGCAAGACCGTAGAATAATGTGTAAATAGGGGAAAGTTAGATACCGTCTGCAGGAAAATAAAAGACACATTTGGAGGCAAGAAAAACCGCGGTATGAATATTAAGTACTCAGTTGGAAAACTAGAACTAAGCAAAGGGTCGAAAGCTGAAAAATGAAAGGAATATATTACCAGAGATACCAGTGCAAATACGAAAATTGGAGCATATCTTTGCAGTTGTCTTTGATATATCCTCTGTCCTTATTAACCAATTGCCTTTGTGATTTTATGGCAAACACATACCTCTGTTATTACAATTTTGTATAGGATGTGGGACCGTCTTTTGCAACTGTAAATTAGTCTACTTTAGACCAGACGCGTTTCGCTTTATTTTAAAGCATCTTCAGTGGTCAGCTGTACAATAAATGGTTTGTATTACATTATTTGTTTTAGTTATTACGAAATTCGATCTGTAACAGTTCTCATGTAATTGGGTCATTCTGAATAAATTGGACTATTAATATTACTCACGAATTTTTTATGTTTTTATCTTCATGTGTGGTTTGTAGCACCTTGTCACTTGCTGTCACTGCTTATATTTACACTATTTTACACTTTTTACAGTAACATTTCTACGTAAGTTTTTGAAACATAACCATTTTCTGTGGCCTGGCAGGCTCTGTATGTCCACCAAGTAAAGTTGTGAGGCGGCATCGTGAGTCGTGTCGGGATAGCACAGTCGGTAGTGCGCTTGCCCGCGAAAGGCAAAGGTCCCAGGTTCGAGTCCCGGTTCCGGCACGCAATTTTAATCTGCCAGGAAGTTTTATATCAGCGCACACTCCGCTGCAGAGTGAAGTTTCATTCTGAATTCTAATAATGTTTTTAAATGATGTGCACATTACTTGAGAATGGCCTAACGCTGAAAGCTGGTTGTGACAATAAGTAAATAATTATCATTCAAATGACGGTCAATTCTTTTAAAATAATTTATACGACTGAGACTCCAGACGCATACAAAATCATACGAAGAAGTTTGTTCGTTTGTAAATCTATCGGACTCAACTACTGGGTTATTAGGCCGCAGCTTACAAACTGCTTAAACTAAGGTAAACTAATCTAAGGGCTACACAAACATCCATGCCCGAGGGGGTCTCGAATCCCCGACGGCAACTAGCCGCGCGCACCGGAACGAGGCGCCCCAGTACTCACGCCTAATTCGCCGCGGCACACGAAAAAGTCCGCAGGAGCAAGAATCGGGGAAGCATGAAGGGTGTTCAAGATCTGTTTCTGCGCCATCAATCCGCGCACATTAATCACGAAGTGTGTAGGGGCACTGTCATGGAGTAACATCCATTTTGCAGTCCTCTGCCACTCTGGCCGAACCCGCCGGAATCACAGTAATAATCGGTTCAAAATGGACTGCTAAATGCAGCAGAACTGAATCTGCCGTAGACAGATTTTTTTCAACTGTGAAAAAATGTGTATTTTTGCAATGGGAACGTCGGAAGGATGAAGGTATTAGAAATAATGTGCTTCAAGATACAAAACTTTATTCAAGACATCCTGAGAAAAATGGATTTACAGCGCGTCTCTGCAGCTGAAAAGACAGTTGAAGATCTGGAAAGGAAAGAAGACAGAAAACAAAAAACCAGAAGAGAAGCCTTGAAGGGAAAGAAGAACCACAGTACAAAGTAATGTGGGGCGTTCTGAAGAAGTGTCGCAAGGAAAAAAGTTAGGATGAACCTTAAATTGCGTTTCCTGAAATTTTTTTTTTTTTATGTTTATGTACTTTCTTCTCAGATTCTATGACAGCTAGAATTATGAAATTTTGTACGCATATTTCTGTAAACCTAATAAACGTTATCTTAAGAGCAAATTTTGAAATTCTGCTTGAAAGCTAAGATATGGCGCAGAGTCCTTGGAATTTAGTATGAATTTAAAAACGCACTTGCGGATTTATAACTAAAAATTATGATAATTTTTCTATTTGACCTATTCCAAAAACCTCATCAGAAAAGCTTACAACTTATAAAGAGATTAAACAGAAACATTTTTGTAGACCTCTCTTGAATACTCTCCGAGAAAAAGGAACATACATTATTTTGAAAAATAAAACTTCAAATTTTATTTTTAAAAAGTTGAACATATATATTCAAAGGATTTTATATTAAATGTGTTACTTTTATGTAAAGCGTGGTACAAAATTTCATTGCCATATCTCCAAAACTGTGGACTTCGTACATTTTTGGAAGAGTGTGTCCTTCAACGTCGCCCCTTAAGTAGATGTAGATGAATACAGTTTGTAAATTCGATTAACCTCATTTTAATTTCAGTCTGTCTTAGTTCAAACTCAGTAATAAAGTAATTAACGCTCAGTAATTAAATGTGACAGCAAATTAACCATCTATCTAATGTCTGAGAAGAGCTGGTCAAAAAATAAACACTACTTTAAGCCCGCCAACAAGGAAATATATTATCTTAACAACCTCTTGAAAACATGGGACGTAATATATTGTTTTCTTTTATGAAAATTATTATGGAAAGTCTGTCAACGTCCTTATCAATTAATTTATTTTTTTCAGATTTCATCATCAAACAGAATTACTATTTGCCTCTGATAACGTTGTTACACACCCACGCACTGCTGGTTGTTCAGAGCCAACTACTGTAATTAACGTACCCGTCGCGGAAGCAAAGATTGTGGCAGGCAGCTCGGGCATGGATATTTGTGCCGTCTTTAATCTTAGTTAGTTCATAAGTAGTTTGTAAGTTTAGGGACTGATGACCCCTTAGTTAAGTCCTATAAGCTATACAAACATTTGAACATTTTTGTACACCGTGCCTGCACATTCATATGTTTCACATTCGAGTTTGCATTACCCGCCATACATAAATTTGGCATGTGAATTTCCATCCGTTCATAAGTGACAAATATTTGCTTTCTTGCTTCTTGTTTAGAACTTTATATCAATATCCAGGTATGGGAGCGGATTCGGAACGTATTTTCTTTTGGTATTCTAGTAACACTCCGTAGCAGATGTATTTGAATTTGGCAAGATACGTAATATGAACGTCTATGGTTAGCACGCTCAGACAAGTTCAACGTCCAGGTAATATAGAGACAAAAACATTTTCAAGCGCGGCTACGATGTTTTGACGTTCTTAATTAACATCCGGCGTTTCTGTTGCAATAATTGCTGTACATTATTCACATACTTTGCAATTATATAATATTTTGCTGAAAGGTTTTCTGAAGCTTGATCTGGTATGAATTTGAACTTTATAGAAAACTTCTGATATTTTGTGTAATTTTCATAATTTTCAACAGATCCGCCAAACATAATTCATATAAAACATATTTAAACATCATTGGCGTATCTGTTTAAAATTACGTAATTCACAACGGATCAAGCTGCAGAAAACCCGGCAGCAGTGAAAACGTATATCACTGCAAAATACGTGAATTATGTATATCAGTTATTATAACAGAAACACCGGATGTTAATAACGATCTACAAAATTTTTGGGAAAGTTGGATTTTTCAGGATTTGGTATATGTGAAATGGACGTACTGTGGCTGCAATGGGTGCATTCCTGTTCTGTTTGTGTAAAAATTCAATCAGCATCGCATAACATCACCAATTCCAAGAAAGAAGAGTTCCTTCCTCAATCTATTTGTATGGAATTTGACATAAGGAAAAGCATCTACGTTCTCCAACTTACGGCACATCACATCCTTGTAGCTTTGAGATAACGCTATAGCTGACATAATTCACGAGCAGCGCCAAATTTAGGTATGTAACGACCACACTGCTTCAACGTTATTGCTTCAACGATTTTACAAACCACTTAGGAAAAAGAACTGGCAAATGATAAGTAATATGTAGAAAACCTGAATTATAGAACATTGTAGAGAAGATATGTATTTACCCTAGTACATGGGATAGAATACCACCGCAATGAAATATGATTGAAGGAAAATCAAAAAAAGAGGGCAAAAATGACAATGGTGTTATTTTCGATTAAGAAGAAGTTTCTTATAATGTATCCTACCTGTTGTAACATAGACCTCTCCGCCATCGAATCAGTAATTACGTAGGTACGTAAACAATTAAAGGGTTGTCAGGAGTCTGAGCTCTACTTTTTAACTGAATATCAGACCAAACTGAAAAAATTCATATAACTGCATCATTCAATTAATTGTATCAGTTTAAACCAAACAAATCAGACAGTCAGACAATAAAATAAGTAGCAGATAAAAATCGCCGAAACAAGGCCCCTCGAGTGGACGACATTCCCTCAGAACTACTTAAGTCTCTGGGAGAGCCAGCCATGACAAAACTATTTCTCCCGCTGCGTAAGATGTATGCGACTGGCGAAATACTCTCAGACTTTAAGAAAAAAAAATTAATAATCCCCTTTCCAAAGAAAGCAGTTGGTGACAGGTGTGAAAATTACTAAACTATCAGTTTAATGAGTCATAGTTGCAAAATTTTAGCACGAATTATTTACAGAAGGATGGAAAACCTGGTAGAAGCCGACCTTGGGGTGACCAGTTTGGAATCAGGAGAAATGTTGGAACACGAAAAGCAATCCTCATACGGCTTATCTTACAAGATAGATTAAGGAAAGGGGAACCTACATTTCTAGCTTTTATAGATATGGAGAAAGCTTTTGACAATGTTGATTGGAATACACTCTTTCAAATTCTGAAATCAGCAGGAGTAAAATATATGAAACGGAAGGTTATTTACAACTTGTACAAAAACCAGAAAGCAGTTGTCAGAGTTAAAGAGCATGAGAGGGATGCAGGGGTTAGGAAGGGTTAAGACAGGGTTGTAGCCTATCTCCAATGTTATTCAATTCTTACAGTGAGCAAGCTATAAATGAAAGTTAGAGAAGGAATTAAAGTTCAGGGTGAAGAAATAAAAACCTTGCGTTTTGCTGATGAGATTGTAATTCTGTCAGAGACAGCAAAGGACCTGAAGGAGCAATTAAATGGAATGTACAGTGCGATGAAAGGAGCATACAAGATGAACATTAACAAGAGCAAAACAAGGCTAATAGAATGCCTTCTTAGAAAATCAGGCGATGCTGAAGGAATTAGATTAGGTAACGAATCAATAAAGGTGCTAAATGAGTTTTGTTACTTGTGCAGTAAAATAACATATGATGGTCGCAGTACAGGTGATTTAAAATGGAGAATGGCAATGGGAAGAAAAGCGTTTTTGAAAAAGAGAAATTTGTTATCATCGAATATTAATTTAAGCATAAGGAAGTCCATTCTGAAGGTATTTGTGTGGAGTGTTGCGTTGTATGGAAGTGAAACATGGACGATAAACAGTGCAGACAGGAAGAGGATAAATGCTTTTGAAATGTAATGTTACAGAAGAATGCTTAAGATTAGGTGGGTGGATCATGTAACTAATGAGGAGGTACTGAACGGAATTGGGAAGAAAAGGAATTTCTGGCACACCTTGACTAAAAGAAGGGATCGACTTGTAGGACACATTCTTAGACATCAAGGAATTGTGAATTTATCGTTGGAGGGTAGTATGTGGGGTACAAATCGCAGAGGGAGACCAAGAGATGAATGTAGTAAACAAATTCAAATGGATGTATGTTACCGTTCTTATGAGGAGATGAAGAGGCTTGCTCAGGATAGAGTAGGGCGGATAGCTGCATCAAACCAGTCTCCCGACTGAAGACCACATCAACAACAGTCACTTTTTGTCTTCGATGCATATCGTGGACAAGTTTTGTTTCGCCCAAATTGCGTGACATAACTCTATATTGCTTAGTGTCATGGAACCCCTCAAAACAGCAATGATCTATTGACTTTAAAGTATTGGATCGCATTGTATTACGTTTCTATTTGTTTATGGAGATCGTCGACCGCGATATATTTCAGGAAATTCACACAGTAACTGTAGTAGGATTTTATATAACAAATGAATAAAAAACTATTACTGTTACTGTGTAAGTTTCCTGAAATGTGTTAACAATACGAGAAGCTAGCACAATGGCAATTTGTTAGATCTTTGACATACCCTGTTCTCTGAGTCTGTTACGTTTTATCTTCGACTTGTTGTATTACGAAATAGTACTATTTTTATTTACGTTAAGTGCGGGAATCCCTTGATGTTGTCGTTATCACTATCACTTCTAACTTGTATTGTAATTGGTTTTATAGATATGACGACACCGTCAACTTATTCAGAAAATGTATGAAACTAAACTCCTCATGTAATTTTGTAAGTACTTCTACCATGGATGAAGATCTTTATATTTTATATTTGTGTCGCATTGAAGCTTAACTAATTTTTGTAATATTATAGAAATGCCTGGAAGATGGGACACTCCCGAAACCGGTACTACAATAAATTAAATTTTGCATGACAGCCAAGTGTACAATGCATTTCCTGCTTATTACGTAGCTTCAGCATTCCACAAAGAATATTTCTGTCAGAGTGATTTAACATGCGCTAAAAAAAAAGTTCTCCGAATGTTAGTATTGGTGATAAGGATGTTCCTTATAGAAAACCGCAAGATTCCGCTGTGTTAAGCGTCCTTGGCTCCAAGAAGTGCACAGAAACTGGGAATTTGAGACGTTTCGCAGAGGAGTGTTGTAACGGTGTGCTAAATCCTGCGCATCCGCGGCACATTTTTCTCAGTTCCGGGAAGAGAATGCAGACCGGCGGAAGCTTTTCCGGCACTCGTCCGCTTTGCCAGCTGCCGGAAGAAGATGAGCTGCCGTTGACGTCACAGCCTCATGTCCTGTGCGTGGCATCACCTTGTCTCGTCGCAGCGTTCCTGCTCCTATTCTTTAGACGTAATTCTGTTTTGTCAAGTGTCAAAGTTAGTGGAGACACGTTTGTTAATAGTCTTTACAGACAGTAAAATGTTTTAACGATCGGTCAGGTAGTGTTCAAATGTTTGTACAACTTATGGGACTTAACTACGGGGTCATCAGTCCCTAAGCTTACAAACTACTTATGAACTAGCTAAGACTAAGGACGGCACAAATATCCATGCCCGAGGGGGGATTCGAAACCCCGACCGCAGTGGCCGTGCAGACCGTGACTGGAGCGCCTCAGTCACCTCGGCCACCGCGGCCGGCTCATTTCAGGTAGTAGCTGCGTAAATAAGTACACCATTGATGAATCCTGTCTAAAAGGGCACATGAATTCTTCGGATATTTTCCATACTACGCAAGCCACCTCAGTATGTGCAGAAGGGTACTTTTTTACCACTGTAAGTCCTTTTTCTCGCATTCCAATTACGTATTGGTCACCGAAACAAGTATCTCTGTGTGGGCTCGAATATCTCTAGTTTTATCCTCATGGTCATTACGCGAAGTGTATGTAGGAGAGGAATATATTGTTTCTATAGGTTAGGTAACCGTCTTATGCAACTGTAAATTAGTCTAATTGAAAGCAGACGCGTTTCGCTTTATTCTAAATCATCTTCAGTGGTCAAGTATTTTTATTTTCTCCTCTTCGTGTGTCTTTTGTAGCACATTGCCAATTGCTGTCACTGTTAATAATTACAATATTTACATTTTCACTTTCTCATAAAAGTTTCTGAAAAATCGCCATTTTTATGGCCATAGAAAATGTTCAAATGTTTGTTAAGCTTAAGGTACTTAACTGTGGGGTCATCAGTCCCTTAACTTATAAACTACTTATGAACTAATACTAAAGACGACACAAACATCCATTCCAGACGGGGATTCTAACCCCCGACAGTAGCGGCCGGCCGCTACAGTCGGGGGTTCGAATCCCCCCTCGGGCATGGATATTTGTGTCGTCCTTAGTTGTAGCTAGTTGATAAGTAGTTTGTAAGTTTAGGGACTGATGACCCAGTAGTTAAGTCCCATAAGCTCTACAAACATTTGAACATTTTAGTAGCGGCCGTCTAGACTCTGACTGGCGCGCAGCACGCCGCTCGGCCACCGCGGCCGGCCTCTATGGCCATAGAAATTGCGATTTTTCAGAAATGGAGATTTTATGAGAAAGTGAAAATGTAAATATTGTAATTATTAACAGTGACAGCAACTGGCAATGTGCTACAAAAGACCCACGAAGAGGACAACATAAAAATACTTGATCACTAAAGATGATTTAGAATAATGCGAAACGCGTCTAGTCTAAATTAGACGAATTTACAGTTTCAAAATACAGTTACGTAAACTATACAAATTGTAAAACTGCAACTGCTGAGAAAGGAGGCCAAAAACAAAGAAGAATTACGAATATATTGGTTGACTCTACAAGAAACGTAAGCTTCTTGAACTTTAACCGAAGCCCATGCCGAAATGCTCTCATGCAGCGCTTGCCACTGGAGTTTGCCAATCATCTCCGCGACGCTTTCACTCTTGCTATATGAAACAGTAACGAAGCGCGCTGTTCTCCTTTGGTTTTTCTGAATCTCCATTATCAACTCTATCTCGTATGGATCCCACACTGACGAGCGATACTAAAGTTCTGGCCAAGTGTTTAGTAAGTTACTTACTTTGTTGGTGAGCTCCACTTATGAATCTCAGACTAGCGTGTGCCACTCCAACGATTTGTGTGTTAGTTCCACTTTAAATCGCTCCACATACACACTCCCAAATATTTTATGGAAGTAACCACTTCCAGTGGTATTCTGAAATTTCGCAATTGCGTGGTTACGGTATATCACCAAAAAATTTGCGACGGGATAGGGGATTTCCTCTCAGAGAGGACACATTTCGTAGTAATCGATGGTAAGGCATCGACTAAAACAGATGAGATATCGGGCGTTCGAGAGGGTAGTGTTATTGGTCCTCTGCTGTTCCTTATTTACAAGAACGATTTAGGGGAAAATCTAAGTAGCTCGCAGATGACGCCGTCATCTACCGTCTCGTAAAATTATCTGAAGATCAAAACCAACTGCAGATCCATTTGAATAAGATATTAGTATGGTGTGAAAATTGGCATTTGACTCTAAATAATGACAAGTGTGAAGTCGTCCACATGAGTACGAAAAGAAATCCGTTTAAGTTTGTTTACATGATAAATCAATCAAATGTGAAGGCCGTAAACTCCATAAAATACCTAGGAATTACTATTACTTCAGACTTAAATTGGAAAGAACACGTAGATAATGTCGTGGGAAATGCGAACCAGAGACTGCATTTTATTGGCAGAAAATTAAAAGATGCAACAGAACTACTAAAGAAACTGCATACACTACGCTTTTCCATCCTTATTTGGAGTATTGCTGCCTAGTGTGGGATCCTTATCAGGTGGGTTTTACGGAGGACATCAAAAGAGTCCAAAGAAGGGCAGCTAGTTTCGTATTGTCACGATACAGGGGAGACAGCGTTACGGAAATGATACAGGATCTGGGATGGGAATCATCATAACAACGGCGCTTATCGCTGCGGCGTGGGCTACTTTCGAAAGTCCAATCACCAACATTCTCCTCCGAATGCGAAAATATGTTGTTGACTCTCACTTACATAGGTATAAATGATTATCAGAATAAAATACGAGAAATCAGAGCCCGAACGGTGAGATTCGGGTGTTCATTCTTCCCGCGCGCTATTCGAGAATGGAATGGGAGATAAACTAGTGTAACGGTGAACCCTCTGCCAGGCACTTAAATGTGATTTGCAGAGTATCCCATGTAGATGTAGATGTAATTAAGGGTCTTTCTTTTTATGTAATCGCAGTACGTTAAATTTTTTTTATGTCGAGATTCAATTGTCATTCCCTGCAACATACATCGATACGATTCACATCCTTCTGCATTACGCTACAATATTTCTGCGTTACTACTAGATATACGACAGCACCACCCGCAAATAGTCTCACTGAACTTCCTATGTTACCTACGTGTTCATTTATATAAGAGGTACCTCCATAAAGTAAGATCCATTTCATTATATAAATCAAACGTATACAGATACTGTAAAAATATTTATTGTACAGATATCTACAACTGTTAAACTATTTTTCTACCTAGCTTCCGAAATTTGTACGGCACTCGTCATAGCATGGCATAATTTTTGTATGCCTTCTTCATGGAAGGTTGCCGCCTGTGTATTCAACCTTGTGGCAACATATTGTTTCAGCTTGTCATCATCATTGAAGTATTAGCCACCAAGGACAGATTTAAGATATAGGAAGAGATGAACGTCGCTAGGAGCGAATTCCGGGCTGTATGGAGGATAACCAAACGAGTCCCAGTGAAATTTCCGTAATAGTTGTTTGGTCACATTCACCGTGTGAGGTCCTTGGCGCTTGTTCTGTATTGAGCGGCGCAATTTCTTAAGAATCTGTCAGTAACCATATGCATTGTTTGGCCTCGTGGTAAGAAATCAATAAGGAAAATGCCTTTTCTGTCCCAAGAAACGGCGCATATGACTTTTCGAGGTGACAAGATTTGCTGAGGCTTCACCTTCGTTGGGGACGTTCCTCCATTCCACTCATTGCCGTTTTGTTTCAGGCGTGTCGTACGATACCTAAGTGTAATTCCCCTTCACTATCCGAGAAATAAAACGATCGCCTTTTTCATTGTAAAATGTCAAAAACTGAAGTGCACTGCCCATCCGTCGTTTATTGTGTGTTTCACTAAGAATTATCGCAACCCAACGTGAAACTAAGTTTTCTAAATTTCAGTTTCTCAGTAACAATTTCATGAAGTAGTCATCGTAGAGATATGCGAAACTTCCTCAGTAAGGGCACTAAGTGTAAACTTACGGTTGTGCTTTATCTTCTCTTCAACTGTGAGAACCAGTTAATCAGTAACCACAGACGGGCGTTCGCTTCGTTCTTCATCGTCCACTTGATCACGTCCGTCACTGAATGGTCTGACCCATCTTCTAACAATTAAATCACTCATATAATTTTGTCCGTAAACCTCGCAGAATTGGATACAATGTCTACTAGAGTGCTACGTATTCGTGACAGACAGGGGTGTTTTACTATTGGTGAGCTATATAACGGGTAAAGATCCAATTTGGCTATCCTAGTTGATTACAACAGATAGTTGACTGGTAAACGTCAGCTATTTTAAATTTTATTAGAATTTGTCATTTTTTTTTTACTAATCCAGTGGTAACCGCGAAAATAGAAGGCAGTAGTTAGGGTCATTATAACAGGATCTAAATAAATCTCCAATATCACCGTACCTTACGTTCATATACGTCAGCGATATCGTTTGGCATATTTTCTCTGTTTGACAAGTTGTAACTCCCTGTTTCCCTGTTTTGTATTGGTTTCACCTTCTTAGCTTAAAATTACGAGACTTTAAGTCTCTACGAAGAAAGACTCTTACAGCGACGACTGATGGCAGTGCATGGCACGGTGATTCCCTAGAAGAATCGTACACTTCTTGCAGACCACATACATCTTTTCATGAAAATCAGGTTTCGCAACGGAAGTGACATTTTTCAACAAGATAATGCGCTATGTCACGAGGTTGGGAATACGATGGAGTGGTTCGAGAAGAACGATAGCGAGATGTGTAAATGTTATAGACATATATTAGTAGACTGACAATGCCATATACAGTATCACTGGTGTTAGTGAAGTCTCGCCGCCATATTTCTATACTATAAACTAGTAAGCAGTCGTGTGTGTTATTACATAAAACAGTCGTAAAAATATGAATGAACTGACGTAACTACGCTGTCTTTAGAGTTTTGACATATGGCAAATTCGTGTATTTTATATGGCTGTTAATTTTTCAGCTGCAGTAAGCTTCGACACATACAGAAATGGGTTGCATTGATTTGCTGTTATTATTAATCTGTTATCAATTTAATTCAACTTCGGATTTTATTTCAGTAGTGTGGTCATTAGAAAAGTGTTGTTTTCGAGCATAACCCGTATCCTTATTATTTTGAGAGTCCTTACGAAATATTTGACACATACACTAATAAATCGCGTAGTGCTTTCTGTTTCTTTTTCTGTTTTTGTAAGAACTGATCTGTTATCAGATTCGATCAATTTCGGCTTTTATTTTAATAGTATGACCATTATATATGTGCTATTTGTCGTGGATGACACAATCGTTATTCTTCTTCGTGTTTTTTCGATAACTACAGTCTGCTTTAAATGTACTGATACGTAAAGGTAAAATTTTACTTACCTCCCGATGGCCTCATGTTGGCAACATCAACAAAACGGTAGAAAGCCCTCACCAAGATGTTGATATTCTTATAAATCACCACAGTGATACTTGATTAGCGTTTTGTACAGATGAAGAAGTAAATAAATAACGCTGTTCCTAGTCTATGGTAGACAGGTTCTTGTATGTACCCTCGTTCACTCTGTAAAAGTAATTGCCCTTGTAAAACGAAGATTTCTTGAATAAAAATTTGCGTTGTCTTGCGATTGGCTAATGCCAACGTCACACAATTGACAACATAATCACGCTATGCCGCCAGGACGGGAAGTATAATTTAACCGTACGTAACATATTCATCTCGTAACACGATTCGACAATGTAGGCCTGTATGTTAAATTCAACTATTGCGGAAGTATCAGTTTACATGCAAATCATGTTCAAACGAACTCGTAAAGCTTACAGCGCCATATCGTATCTAAAGAACTGAAACTTTCTGACGTGAGGTGAGGCAAGATGGCGGCTAGCGGCTTCAGTCACAGAGGCAGGTTTGCCAGTCTAGTAATGTATGTCTGTGGTTAATGTATTGGCTCCCTCTGTCTTAAGGAGTGATTCCCAACCTGCAAGGAGTCCAAGTCAGCAGAACAATAATTTGGGGGTCTATTCGTTGTAAATGGGGTCCAGGTTAGTGGTTCACATTTAGGAAGGTCGCAACCAAAATTCAGAATTATTCTCACAATGCAGTGCAATAACGCGGCTGGGGTGGATGAAATTAAGCCGGATCTCATCTAATAGTGGAATAACAGGTCTCAAATATGGTTACACAGGATAACTGAGAAGGCATGGGAATCGGGATAGGTTACGTCTGACTGGACGAAAGTGGTAATCATGCCAATTTTCAGACACGGAAACAGAAAAGATTGCAACAACAATCGGGGTATCTCTTTAATTAGCGTTGTAGGCAAAATATTCCCAGGTATTGTTGAAAGGAGAGTGCAAGTATTAATTGAGGACAAGTTAAATGAAAATCAGTGTGGGTTTAGGCCTCTTAGAGGCTGTCAAGACCAGATCTTTAGCTTACGGCAGGTAATGGAAAAGTGCTATGAGTGGAACAGGGAAATGTATCTATGTTTCATAGAACTAGAAAAGGCTTATGACCGTGTTTCTAGGACGAAGCTACTGTCAGTTTTTCAAGATTATGGTACAGGAGGCAAACTTCTGCAGGCAATTACAGGGCTTTACGTAGACTGTCAGGCAGCAGTTAGAGTAGATAGCAAATTAAGCTCATGGTTCAAGGTAATTTCAGGGGTAAGACAAGCCTGTAACCTGTCACCACTGCTATTCATACTATTCATGGAGCATATGTTGAAAACAGTAAACTGACAGGGCGGTATTAAAACAGGTGAAAAGAAAATAAGTACTCTCGCATATGCGGATGACTTAGTTATAATGGTCGATTCGATTGAAAGGTTGCAAACTAATATTTTAGACCTCGATCAGAGGTGCAAGGATTATGATATGAACATTGGCATCTCCAAAACGTAAGTAATGTCTGTGGGAAAGAGATTCAAACAGATTGAGTACCAGATAGGAGGAACAAAGTTAGAACAGGTAGACAGTTTCAAGTTCCTGGGGTGTATTTTCTCACAGCATGGCAACATAGTTAAAGAACTGGAATCTAGGTGCAGCAAAGCTAATGCAGTGAGTGCTCAGCTAAGATCTACTCTCTTCTGCAAGAGGGAAGTAACTACCAAGACTAAGTAAGCAGTGCACCGCTCTATCTTTCGACCAACTTTGTTGTATGGGAGTGAAAGTTGGGTGGATACAGGTGACCTTATTCATAAGGTAGAGGTTGCCGATATGAAAGTAGCAAGAATGATTGCAGGAAAATAATAGATAGAAACAATGGCAGGAGGGTGTCCATAATGAGGAAATCAAAGAAAAACTGGGAATGAACACCATAGATGAAGCAGTTAGAGCGAACAGACTGAGATGGTGGGGTCATGTTACACGCATGGGAGAACCAAGGTTACCTAAGAAACACATAAGCTCGCCAGCGGAAGGTAAGAGGAGTCGAGGTAGACCAAGAAGAAAGTATTTACATACGGTGCAGAATGATTTTGAAGTAAAAGGCATATCATCAGACGAGGCATCAATGTTAGCATTGAATAGGAATTTTATTAGAGGTACTATGCTCCAGACTGAACAGTGAAAGGCATAATGTCTCTGATGATGATGATGATGAAGCTTGCTCGTGTTCACTTCATTGACTAAGGGAGACATTGGAGGAATTCTGTTTTTTTGGTCTCCTGCTGCAGGCGCGTAGTGAGGATTTTTTTTTTTTTTTTTTTTTTTTGAAGGGTGGGAGAATCATATGATTATGATGTATATATTCCAATATTCCAACTTGTACAGCATTTTTTGCGCTCCATATGTTTACAGTACACATTTTAAGTTAGGAATTCGTAAAAAAAAAATTAATTACACAAAAGTCAGAGGGTCTACACGGGCCAGAAAAATTTGGCAAGAGGTCTACGAGACAAAAAGTTTGGGAACCCCTGGTCTAAAGCAAACTCACCTGTTTGGCGCGGCCTGTCGCTACTTTTAGCGATACTGCAGCCCGCAACACTCAGCTACGTCGCTTGCATTGCAGCAACTCTGACGCTGCGCTCCTACTGATGGCGCATACGTACACTAGGCCAAGGAAGAGGTCCTTTGCGAAGAAAATAGGTACCAGATTTGTGTGGTAAAAGTATACTATACTGTTCAGACCTGTAAAATTCAATTAAGGTTGTATACACTGAGCAGTCAGTATATATGACCACTTACCTGCTGTGGATACATACCCGTCCAGCTGAAAACCGCGTCATCTGATGAGGAATGACTACGTACAGTGCATGTAGTATCAATGATCGTGATCTTCGTGGGTAGAATGAGAGATGCGAGCGGTCTCAATGTAGTGGCCCGGTGGGTCGGCACGACCATTTCGGATACTCCACGACTGAGTGTTCCAGAAGTTCTGTAGTGATCGTCTTCAACAAGTGACGACACCAATGTGAAACACTTACAGACTTTAAGGGTTCGGACGGCCTCCCCTCACAACAGGGTCCGGACTTTAGACTAAACGCTGTTGCCAAAGCACGTAAAAAGGCATTCCAAATTTAACCCGTAACTACTACACCTGGGTCCTAGGGACCAGAACGAAATTCTTCTTGCCACCGTCGTGATGTGTGTTTTAGTGCTGACTTGCCTCTCCCTGTACTCTCCTAGCATTCAGTTGGCTAGCAACCCACAACATCGCTGGAGGCTTGCCGTTATTACTTTTGTTTCTATAAAGGTGATCGGATACCGAGGACCCAAGTGTACCGTTACTGAAAGATTTTTTTTTTTTCATTTTTGTACCAAATAAATTAATAAAAGAAGGCGGTGATCCCCCTTAGTACACAAAACAGGTCAGGACACTGTTGCAAAAGCAACGGAAAAGGCATGCTAAATTTAAACGAACACAAAATCCCCAGGATTGGCGATCCTATACACAAGCTCGAAATTTAGCGAGGACTTCCTTGCGAGATGCCTACAATACTTTTCACAATGAATCTTTTTCTTGAAAGTTGAGTGAAAACCCAAAGAGATTTTGGTCGCATGTTAAATATACTAGGGGCAAAACAAAGACAATACCCTCACTACATGATAGTAATGGTGATCCTGCCGATATTAGCGCTGCTAAAGCAGAGTTACTTAACATAGCTTTTAGAAACTCATTCACCAAAGAAGACGAAACCAATATTCCAGATTTCGAATTACACACAGAGGCCAGAATGCGTAACGTTGAAGTAAATATCCTCGAAGTAGTGTAGCAACGTAAGTCACTTAACAAGAACAAGTCTTCTAGTCCTGACCGTATACACATTAGATTTCTATCTGATTATGCTGAAGCGATAGCTTCTTACTTCACAGCCATTTACAAACGCTCTCTCAATGAAGGATCTATACCAAAAGATTGAAAAGTTGCACAGGGCACACCTGCATTCAAGAAAGGCAGTAGGAGTAACTCACTAAACTACAGGCCTATTTCATTGACATCAATTTGCAGCAGGGTTTTGGAACATATCCTGTATTCAAATATGAATTATCTCGAACAGAATGATCTATTTAACCAAGGACAACACGGATTTAGAAAATATCGTTCATGCAAAACACAAGTAGCTCTTTACTCTCACGAGCAAGTGTTCTCAAATTTATTCCATTGCTTTTTTTTTTTTTTTTTTTTTTTTTTTTTTTTTTTTTTTTTTTTTTTTTTTTTTTTGCAGAAGGCTTTTGACACCGTACCTCACAAACGGCTTTTAATGAAATTCCGTGGATATAGTATATCGCCCCAGATTTGCGACTGGATAGGGGATTTCTTCAGAGAGGACACAGTTTGTAGTAATCGATGGTAATGCATCGACTGAAACAGAAGTGATATAGGGCGTTCCACAGGTTAGTGTCATTGGTCCTCTGCTGTTCCATATTTAAATAAACGATTTGGTAGAAAATCTAAGTAGCTCTCTTAGGTTGTTTGCAATGACGCCCTCATTTACCGTCTACTAAAATCATCTGAAGATCAAATCCAACTGCAGAACGATCTGAATATCAGTATGGTGTAAGTTGGCAATTGACTCTAAATTATGAGATGTGTGAAGTCGTCCACATGAGTACGAAAAGAAATCCGTTAAACTTCGTTTACAAGGTAAATCAAACAAAACTGAAGGCCGTAAACTCCAAAAAATATCAGGGAATTACTATTAAAGCAGACTTAAACTGGAAAGAACACGTAGATAATGTCGTGGGAATGGCGAACTAGAGACTGCGTTTTATTGGCAGAACCCTTAAAACATGCAACAGACGACAAAAGAAACTGCATACACTACACTTGTCCGCCCTTTTGTGGAGTATTGCTGCCCAGTGTGGGATCCTTATCAGGTGGGTTTGTCGAAAGAGTCAAAAGAAGGGCAGCTCGTTGTGTACTGTCACGATACAAGGGAGACAGCGTTACGGAAATGATACAGGATCTGTGATGGGAATCTTTACAACAACGGCGCTTATCGCTGCGGCTTGGGCTACTTACGAAACTCCAATCGCCAACATTCTCCTCCGAATGCGAAAATATATTGTTTGACTGCCACTTACATAGGTAGAGAAGATCATCAGAATAAAATACGAGAAATCAGAGCTCTAACGCAGAGATTTAGGTGTTCCTTTTCCCACCGCTATTCAAGAATGGAATGGGAGATAAATAATATAAAGGTGGTTCGATGAACCCTTTGCCAGGCACTTAAATGTGATTTGCAGAGTATCCTATATCAGATGTCATCGTTTTTAATATCTTCGATATATCGTAGAATGTGTCAGAAAAGTGAACGGAGAAGATATTACAGATACTCTGAACGAACCAATGTCCTATGACAGTCATCTACTGTGCGCTAGATATAACATGTGGTGTGACATGCAGAGAATTCCTCATTGAGCTAGGGTCACAACTCGTCATTTCTATGAAATGACGACTGGATGCACTATTTTTAGAAAAGAGCTCAGAATTCCATGAAACTTCCTGGCAGATTAAAATTGTGTGCCGGAACCGGGACTGGAACCTGGGACCTTTGCCTTTCTCGGGTAAGCGCTCAATTTTAATCTGCCAGTAAGTTTCATATCAGCGCACACTACGCTCCAGAGTGAAATTTTATTTCTGGAAACATCCCTTAGGCTGTGGCTAAGCCATGTCTCCACCATATCTTTTCTTCCAGGTGTGTTAGTCTTGCAAGGTTCGCAGGAGAACTTTTGTGATGTTTGGAAAGTAGAAGGCGAGGTACTGGCAGAAGTAAGGTTGCGAGTCGTGTCGGGATAGCTGATTCGGTAGAGCGCTTGTCTCCGTTAGACAAAGGTCCCAGTTCGAGTCCTGGTTCCGGTCCACAATTTTAATCTGCCAGGAAGTTTCACATCAGCGCACACTTCGCTGCAGGGTGAAAGTTTCATTCTAGTTATTCCATGTTTGATATTCTAGGCATGACTCCCTGCAAGGCATGACAAACATCCCAAGCCCACACTGGAGCTTATGCTAATCAAACAGGAAGAGACGCTCAGAGTGTGCATCTCAGAAAGACAAGAAAGCATCGAGGGAGTGTGCCGATCTTCACACCACTGTGTTTTGAATGTTCCACTGTGTTTTATGTCCAAACTAATTCCAATTAATAATTGGATCTTTTTATTGGCCCCCTGACTCAGACGATGCGGTGGAAGAACTGTTCAAAGAAAGCTTGAATCATATTTCAAATAGGTATCCGAAGCATACTGTTATAATCGGTGGCGACTTTAATTTACCCTCGATATGTTGGCATAATTACGTATTCAAAACATCGTCCGAACTAGTTCTGAATGCTTTTTCTGAAAACTACTTCGAACAGTTAGTTCATGAACCCACTAGAATAGAAAGTGGTTGCGAAAATACCCTTGATCTCCTAGCAACAAATAATCCGGAGATAGTAAAGAGCATCAAGCGAGACTGAATGTCGAAATTCCCAAATGCACCAAAAATAAAAGAAAAATATATCTATTCAATAAAGCAGATACAAATTCGCTTCACGCTTTCCTGAGTGATAGTCACCAGTCTTTCAAAACTAAAAATGCGAGTGTAGATCAGTTGTGGCTTACTTTCAAAGACATAATATCAGTAACAATCGAGAGATTTATACCAAATAAATTAATAAAAGACGAGGCTGACCCCCCGCGGTACACAAAACAGGTCAGATCACTTTTGCAGAAACAAAGAAAAACGCATGCAAAATTTAAAAAGACAGAGAATCCGCAAGCCTGGCAATCTTTTACTGAAACTCGCAACCTAGCGCGGACTTCAATGCGAGAATCTTATAGTTGTTTCCACAACGAAATCCTTTCTCGTAATCTTGCAGAAAATCCAAAGAAATTCTGGTCATATGTGAAGTACAGTAGCGGCAAAACACAAACAATACCTTCACTACGCGATAGCAATGGTAATACTACCGACGACAGTACTGCTAAGGCAGAATTACTAAACACAGCTTTCCGAAATTCGTTCACCAAAGAAGACGAAGTGAACACTCCAGTATTCAATCCAAGGACAGCTGCCAGCATGCGAAACTTAGAAGTAGATGTTCCTGGAGTAGTAAAACAACTTAAGTCACTAAACAAAAACAAATCTTCCGAGTCAGATTGTATACCAACTAGATTCCTCTCAGAGTATGCAAATGCAATATCTCCGTACTTAGCTATAATTTACAACCGATCACTCAGCGAAAGATCCGTACCCAAAGACTGGGAAGTTGCCCAAGTTACTCCAATATTCAAGAAAGGCAATATGAGTGATCCCCAAAATTACAGGCCAATCTCATTGACGTCGATTTGCAGTAGGATTTTGGAACATATACTTTGTTCGAATATTATGAACTACCTCGAAGAGAACGACCTATTAACCAATAGTCAACACGGATTCAGAAAGTATCGCTCTTGCGAAACACATCTTGCTCTTTATTCATATGAAGTGTTAAGTGCCATCGACAAGGGATCTCAAATCGATTCCATATTTCTGGATTTCCTGAAGGCTTTTGATACTGTACTCCACAAGCGGCTTCTAATGAAATTGCGTGATATGGAATATCTCCCCAATTGTGCGATTTGATTCACTATTTCCTATCAGAAAGGACACAGTTCGTTGTAATTGACGGTAAGTTGTCGAGTAAAACAGAAGTGATATCTGGCGTTCCACAGCAAAGCGTTATAGGTCCCTTACTCTTCCTCGTGTTTATAAACGATTTAGGAGACAATCTGAATAGCTCCCTTAGACTGTTCGCGGCGGATGATGCTGTCGTTTATCGGTTAGTGAAGTCAACAGAGGATCAAAAGCTACTGCAAAGCGATTTAGACAAAATTTCTACTTGGTGCGAAAATTAGCAATTGACACTAAATAAAGAAAAGTGTGAAGTAATACACATGACCACTAAAATAAATCCGCTGAACTTCAATTACGCGATAAATCAGTCAAACCTTAAGGTCGTTCTACCAAATACCTAGGAGTTACAATTACGGACAACTTTGACTGGAGAGAACACATAGAAAATATTGTGGGGAAGGCGAACCAAAGATTACGTGTCATTGGTAGAACGCTTCGAAGATGCACCAGCTCCACCAAAGAGACTGCCTACATCACACTTGTGCGTCCTCTCCTGGAATACTGTTGCCCCTTGTGGGACCCTCACCAGGTGGGACTGATGGAAGATATTGAGAAGGTTCAGAGAAGGGCAGCTCGTTTTGTTTTATCACGTTGCGGGGGGAAAGCGTCACGGAAATGTTGCCCGAATTAGGGTGGAAATCATTAAAAGAAAGACGTTATTCATTGCGGCGTGATCTGTTTGCAAGGTTTCAATCACCGACTTTTACTTCTGAATGTGAAAATATTTTGCCAGCACCCACCTACTTAGGGAGACATGACCATCCCAATAAAATAAGAGAAACGGAACGATTTAGGTGTTCTTTCTTCCCGCGCGCTATTAGAGAATGGAACGGTGGAGAAAAGTTATGAAAGTGGTTAATGAACCCTCTGCCAGGCACTTAAATGTGATTTGCAGAGTATCTATGTAGGTGTAGATGTAGATGAATAAAATAACTGAAATGACTGGGAAAGACGCTGAACAATTGAAAACTGAAGTTTTGTCCTTTTTCCTGGTTTTGTGTACTGTTCTCATAAATCACGTAGTTATTCGGCTGAAAATGTGATATTACAATTTTCCAAACTTGGTGCTGCAGAAATTTTTATGTTGATTTTGAACCTTTCTTCTCGTTTAGAGTTGTGAAGCATAGTCTATTTTGTGTTTAAATGTGAAGTTTCAATTGTGTAGCTTACAACTTGTAACTGATGTGTAGGAGTTAGGGAAAGTATATATATATATATATATATATATATATATATATATATATATATATATATATATATTATGTGGTTCCTGAGAACCTAGGTGTACCTAATGTGTTACAACTTTTAGGTGTACCAGTTATGGGTTAAACAGTAGAATAATATTCAAAACTGGCAAACTTTAAGAGGAATTACAAATTTAGCGCGAACATCAATTCGAGAATCTTTTAATAGTTTCTACACCGAAACCCGGCCTTTTAATTTGGTAAAAGATCCAAAGATGATCTTGTTATATGTGAAATATATTAGGGGCAAAATACAATCGGTACCATTACTTCGCGATAGCAATGGTGACGCTACCGACGAAAGTGCTGCTAAAGTAGGGATACTGAAACAGCTTTCCAATATTCCCTCGCCAAAGAAGATAAGCAAATACTCCACAATTCGAATCAAGGAAAGGTGCCAGCATGCCTAATTTAGAAGTGG
Source organism: Locusta migratoria (assembly GCA_026315105.1). NCBI lineage: Eukaryota > Metazoa > Arthropoda > Insecta > Orthoptera > Acrididae > Locusta > Locusta migratoria. The sequence continues at coordinate 942,384,562 of CM048744.1, forward strand.
GTATCCTTCGAGGACTAAAGCAACCTAAATCAATTAACAAAAGCAAGTCTCCCGGTCCAGAATATACTAATTAGGTACCTTTCAGAGTATTCTGATGCAATAGCTCCTTATTTAGCAATCATATAGAACCACTCTCTCAGCAAAATACCTGAACCTAAAAACTGGATAGTTGCAAAGGTCACTCCAATATTTTGGAAAGGCGATACAAGTGATGTAGAAAATTGTCTGTTACCAACGCGTCGATTTGGAGCTGGAAATTGAAACATATAGCCTACTTTGTTTGAACGTTATGAATACCTTGAAGAGAACGACCTCATGACACAAAGTCAACACGTATTACGAAAGCATCGTTCTTGCGAAACACAGTTAGATCTTCCTGAAAAGCCGGCCGTAGTGGCCGAGGGGATTGAGTCGCTCCAGTCACGGTCTGCACGGTCACTACGGTCGGGGGTTCGAATCCCTCCTCGGGCATGGATATTTGTGCCGTCCTTAGTATTAACTAGTTCATAAGTAGTTTGTAAGTTTAGGGACTGATGACCCCTTAGTTAAGTCCCATAAGCTATACAAACATTTGAACATTTTTCTTCCTGAAAACATTGATGACTGCAACTAAATACTGAGAACTCTAAATTAATTCATATGAGCAGTAAAGGAAATCCATTGAACTTAACCCTACACTGCAACTTCTTGTTGCCAGATGGTAAAATCATGCACATTGTATACATTGAAGTATGTTCTAAGAATTTAGTTGATCGTTTCCTCCATATATTGAAGCTCAGTAATGAACAGAGGAAACATGCGACAAAGAGCGTTCCAGTGGATGTTACTGTTGAGCATTAAATTGTAATTACAAACTGATAACGGTTTTAGTCAAGTAAAAAGTTTTTATCATGTTACAGACATCTCATAGGAGTAGCAAATATGTTAGATATCAATATTTTCCGTGAAAGAAAATTTCTGTGCGTTATGTTGCCAAATACAGGTACCAAATAATGACTTTTCCATTGTAAATGAGTTATATAACTTTTTCAATATTTTTCTCCTGTATTGGTGAACATTTTCTACCATATATATTTTTGCGCTAAAATAAAAATTCATGTATTATGGGTTAATTTACACGATAAATCAGGCAAATCTAAACGCTTTACATTCAACTAAATACCTAGGAATTACAATTGAGAACAACTTAAACCGGAAATAACACGCGGAAGACGAACCAATGACTGCATTTCATTGGCGGAATACTAAAGATGCAACAGTGCTGCTAAAGTAACTGCTTACACTATACTTATCCATCCTGTTTTGGAGTATCGTTGTGAAATATGTGATTCTCCTCAGATAGACATGGGAAAAGTTCAGAGAAGGGCAGGTGGTTATCTCGATACAGGGGTGAGAGAGTCACGGAAATGTATTTGAATATAAATCATTCGCCGGCCGCGGTGGCCGAGGGGACTGAGGCGCTTCAGCCACGGTCTGCACGGCCACTACGGTCGGGGGTTCGAATCCCCCCTCGGGCATGGATATTTGTGCCGTCCTTAGTAGTAGGTAGTTCATAAGTAGTTTGTAAGTTTAGGGACTGATGACCCCGTAGTTAAGTCCCTTAAGCTTAACAAACATTTGAACATTTTAGAAATCATTCAAAGAAAGGTATGCGGGTTTTATTTCAACAACATCTTCACCGAATGTGAACATGTTACACATAAGGACACATGACCATTACTATAAAATTAGCCAAATCGGATCGAAAATTGAAAGGTTATGTGTTTCTTTATCCCGCTCGCTATTAAAGAATATAACCCTATGCCTGGCACTTAAATATGATCTGACGAGTAATTATGGGTATACAGAAACGCTGGGCATAGTAAAAGTGCGTCTGGAGACACAGTACACAGTGCCCGAACGATCGGCTGCCACAACTGGCGATATATGTGTGTGCCAATGAAAACACTTAGAAGTACACTACTGGCGATTAGAATTGCTACACTAAAAAAAATGCAGTTGATAAACGGTTATTCATTGGACAAATATACTAGAACTGACATGCGATTACATTTTCACGCAATTCGGCTGCATAGATCCTGAGAAATAAGTACCCACAACCACCTCTGGCCGTAATAACGGCCTTGATACACCTGGGCAGTGAGTAAAACAGAGCTTGGATGGCGTATAGAGGCACAGATGTCCATGCAACTTCAACACGGTACCACGGTTCATCATCAGTAGTGACTGGCGTATTGTGACGAGCCAGTTGCTCGGCCACCGTTGATCAGACGTTTTCAATAGGTGAGAGATCTGAAGAATGTGCTGACCAGGCAGCAGCCGAACAGTTTCCGTATCCAGAAAGGCCGTACAGGACCTGCAACATGATGTCGTGCGTTATCCTGGTGAAATGTAGGGTTTCGCAGTTATCGAATGAAGGGTAGAGCCACGGGTCGTAACACATCTGAAATGTCACAGCCACTGTTCAAAGTGCCGTCGATGCGAACAAGAGGTGACCTAGACGTGTAACCAATGGCACCCCATACCATCACGCCAACATGATGCGACCATCATGATGCTGTTTTGCCATTCGTGTACCTAGGTTCGTCGTTGCGTACACCATCGCAGGCGCTCCTGTGTGTGATGCAGCGTCAAGGGTAACCTCAGCTATGGTCTCCGAGCTGATTGTCCATGCTGCTGCAAACGTCGTCGAACTTTTCGTGCAGGTGGTTGTTTTGCAAACGTTCCCAAATATTGACTCAGGGATCGAGACGTGAATGAACGATCCGTTACAGCCATGCGGATAAGATGCCTGTCATCTCGACTGCTAGTGATACGAGGCCGTTGGGATCCAGCCCTCCTGAACCCATCGATTCCATATTCTGCTAACAGTCATTGGATCTCGACCACCGCGAGCAGCAATGTCGCGATACGATAAACCGCATTCGAGATAGGCTACAACCCAACCTTTATGAAAGTCGGAAACGTGTTGGTACGCATTTCTCCTCCTTACACGAGGCATCACTACAACGTTTCAACGGGCAATGCTGGTCAACTGCTGTTTGTGTATGAGAAATCGGTTAGAAACTTTCCCCCTGTCAGCACGTTGTAGGTGTCGCCACCGACCCCAATCTTGTGTGAATGCTCTGAATAGCTAATCATTTGCGTATCCCAGCAACCTCTACCTATCGGTTAAAATTCGCGTCTGTAGGACGTTATCTTCGTGGTGTAGCAATTTTAATGGCCAAGAATGTAGTTGAAGTTGGGGTGGCGACCTTTAAGGTTAGTGAAGAACACTTGAGATACGACTGATTAACAGTGAACTGATTATCAAATGTTCAAATGTTTGTAAATCTTATGGGACTTAACTATGGGGCCATCAGTCCCTAAACTTACAAACTACTTATGAACTACTTACGAACTAGGACGGCACAAATATCCATGCCCGAGGGGGGATTCGAACCCCCGACCGTAGTGGCCGTGCAGACCGTGACTGAAGAGCCTCAGCCCCCTTGGCCACCGCGGCCGGCGAACTGATTATCCACATGAAACAGGCACAAAAGGAAAAACTACAAATAAAATTTTATGTTTTAGGTTGGAAGGGGTATACAAAATTTTAGTATCTGTAACAATGTGAACAGTGAGGGCGAAAGAACCGCCGGACCTTGGCGGAAGACCGCCGCTTTACGTAAAGAACTCAAGGTGCACGGCCAACTAACGGTGGAGCCGACTGGACAAAAACAGCAATGCCTGCAACGCTTGTCCAAGGTTCACAACCCCGCGCCACCGCCGGTAAACCAGTCTCCGTGCCAAATAACAGGCTGAAACAACAGGGGCAGAGGCAATATCGTAGGCAATGTACGTTTCATCAAACATGCAATAGTGAACTAGCAACTAGGAATCAAAAGCTCTTAAAATGTTAAACGGCCCAAATAAGGACAGTTGCAATATTGCACGCAACAGATTCTTCAAACGTACAATAATGAACTAACAACTAATAACCAAATACCCTTAAAATATTAAACGGCCCTTTAAATAGCAAGCTTATCACATCCACCCACGATGGTTCCAATTAATGAACAAATCAAACATCCACCACGAAATTTAGAGATGTACAAGTCGTTAGGACTGAAAGCAAATTTTTAAAGTAACTGTCTTCAGCGCTGGTAACATTTAAGCAAGGCACCAAATAAATTGTAACCAACCCGAAGAGTGATTTGTAGTAAACAAACAATTATTCAGTAGACACGTGCATTCACTAATACAACCTGATTCACTCGCCACTGGTGCAGGTACCATTAGATAACAACTCACAAAAAGCTCAAAATGAAGTACCACAGCGTCTTCAATCAGGGCCATTCCACTACGAAGCTCATTTACTCTCCTTCAACATAAGGCAACAACTACTCCTTTTAAAAACAAGAAATCATACATTTAAAATGTTCAAATGTTTGGAAAGCTTATGAGACTTAACTGGCCGGCCGCGGTGGCCGAGGGGACTGAGGCGCTCCTGTCAGGGTCAGCACGGCCATTACGGTTGGGGGTTCGAATCCCCCCTCGGGCATGGATATTTGTGCCGTCCTTAGTGTTAGCTAGTTCGTAAGTAGTTTGTAAGTTTAGGGACTGATGACCCCGTAGTTAAGTCCCATAAGCTATACAAACATTTGAACATTATTTGAGACTTAACTGCAGGGTCATCAGTCCCTAAATTTACAAACTACTTATGAACTAGTTTATACTAAAGAAAACACAAACATCCATGCCCGAGGGATGATTCGAACCTCCGACGCTGGAGGCCGCGCGATTCGCAACGCGGCGCTCCAGACCGCTCGCCTACTCCCGCGCGGCAATCATAAATTAACATAGCCCAATGGCGCTGCCTGAATATTTTGCCAGGAAGCCAACAGTCATTGAAATATGATAGGCAAGCAAGAAACACCAACACAGTAAAACACTTCACAGTATAATAGGGGCAGATTCGTCCAAAAAGGGTAAATTACACTCAGTAAAGTAACATCTTCATGCATTGTAGTCGTGACGTTAGCAATACCCCAAGGGTCACTCGGTATTGAAACCAGGGACTACCAGCTGGAAACCACCAACACCATGGCACCTTAGGGCTCTCCAGTGCAAACGCTATTGTCTAAACTTGCCCCACATGGCTTGCCGAGCACACTCATACTTCGTGCGTCGTGCCTACCGGGGCACCGATGCTCTTCGTGAGTCAACACCTCCTAGAGACAAGACCTCACAACAGCCCGTGCCATGTCACACTGACCAGGCCGCGGCCGCCAGCTGAATGGCTGGCCCCTGGGGCACGCCCACTGCCTCGTAGCGGCCAGCCAGTAAGCTGGCGGTCGCGGCCTAGTCAGTGTGACATGGCACGGGCTGTTGTGAGGTCTTGTCTCTAGGACGTGTTGCGTGAGACCCATCATCTCTCGGCACTTTATCCTTGTTCCCCCATCCCCGACTATCTTTTGCAGAATGAGACCGGCCCACCGAAGCGACGCCAGCGCTGCAGTATCGGTAGCGTGCCACGGTTCACGTGGGGTTTTCAATACCCTCTCGTGTATGTTGAGGATACCCTCACTGCTTTACGTTACAGAAACGAGCATCTCTAACAAATACTGGGTCTGTATCGTCAAAATTTTGGTGAAAATTTCTCCTTCATTATTTTGGAAACATCTGTCTATAACAATGTTTGGTTGTTTGGCCATATTACGCAGCAGCTGTTAAAATTGATTATAGAGATAATCTGTCTTATGCTGACTGCAATTGCAGTCAGCATAAGACAGATTACCTCTATAATCAATCTGTCTATAACGTTAGCGATCTTTTGGGACGTCGTCTGGTATCACAGCTATCGCTTTTGGAAAACTACCTGCTCTTTGGAATAGCTTAAACCATACCGAACACGCGGTACATCTATGGAGTGCCATCTGAAGAACATCATAGATCGATGCAGGCGGCCATAGATTTGGAAACTGCCATGTCGCATGTCTGGAGCAACGGCTTTCATCTCCATTGAAACCAATAATTTTTCCGGCAGGGTACTAGAGAACAATCTGGGTAAGATACTATGAACTTATGTTTATTTGAAAGGTTTTAATAGGTTTGCTTCGGCAGTAGCTGTATTAACCACCTGATTATAGCGTTTTATGAAATCATTTTACCTAATTTAGACGTTGTTTTATTAGTAAATACTTATACAAAAACCAGAGTCGAAAGGCATGAAAGGGAAGCAGAGGTTGGGAAGAGAGTATCGATTGTAGCCTTTCGCCAATGTTGTTCAATCTGTATACTGAGCAAAAAGTGAAGAATTGCAAGGACAAATTTTGAGGGGGAATTAAAGTTCAGGGAGAAGAAATAAATTCTTTGCGGTTTACTGCTGATATAGTAATTTTGTCAGAAACCACAAAGGATCTTGAAGAGCAATTGAATGGAAGATACAATGTCTTAAAAAGAGGGTATAAGATTAACATCTACAAGGTAGCAAGGATAATGGAATGGAATGTCAGGATATCAGGCAATGCTGAAGGAATTAGATTAGGTAATGAGACAATAAAAGTAGTAGATGAGTTTTGTTATTTAGGTAGCAAGATAACCTGTGATGGCCAAAGTAGAGAAGATATAAAATGCAGAATGGCTATGGGAAGAAAAGCGTTTCTAAAGAAGCGGTACTTGTTAACATCCTATATTAATTTAAATGTTAGGAAGTCCTTTCTGAAAGCATTTATATGTAGTGTAGTATTGTATGGGAATGAAACGAGAACGATAAGGAGTTCAGACAAAAAGATGATGAAAATTAGATGGGTAGACGTGTAACTAATGAGGAGGTGCTTAATCGAATTGGGGAGAAAAGGAGTCTCTAGTGTATCCTGACTAAGAGAAAGGATAGGTTGGTGGGACGTATTCTGAGACATCAACGAATCGTCAACTTACCAATACAGGGAAGTGTGTAGGGTAAAAATAGTAGAGGGAGACCGAGGGACGAATACAGTAAGAAGATTGAAAAAGATGTAGGTTGCCGAAGTTATTCTCAGATGAAGAGACTTGCACAGGACAGGGTGGCGTGGAGAGCTGTATCAAACCAGTCTGCGGACTGAAGACCACAACAAACAAACATATTTCGTTATATTTAATTCGCCTGACTTATACCTGATTGCCTGACGCTGACATCATGTTTGTACCAGTAGACGGAGCCTCATCTAATTAAGAAGCAGCTGGGTTGGTCTGTCTTCAGCGGTTGGCCATTGCATTATCAGCCTTTCCTGCTCCGACATGGTATATTTACGTTTTATTATTTTATATTTGTTTAAGCACTAGAGGAATTTCATTTATGTATCGAGGAATCCAGAAAAGCCCCTAATGAGATTCCATTTCAGGTAGGTATTTGGTACATTTTTCAAAAGACAAAATTATTTAAAGTAGCAAGCGAACCAACGCATTGTGAATGGGTTTGAAATATATTCCAGTATGAGGCAGATCATCCCATCAAAGAATCTGTCAATAAAGATCAAACATAAGGCAGACAATGCAGTAATAGAATCAGTGTTGTTGTAAAGGTAAAACAGTCAACAATCCAAAGATTGGTTTGAACACCACAGTACTTTACTTGGCATGGTCCTGTTTGGAGGTGGTAAGCCGTTGCCTTCCTCCGATCTTCGAACTGACTTACCCAGCCAGTTATAGGGAGACCTTCAATTTAACGATGTTTCCGAACCACGGTGCTACTCGGCATTTATGGAACAGAAATTGTAAGCCCACCAAGGAAAGATGAAGAGAACTTGGTGTTTCAGAGAAAAATCATGAGAAAGATCTTTGGACCAGTGCGTGAAGAGAACTCATGGAGACGGAGAAAGAATAAAGAAATGTATGACCTAACGAAGCAACCCAACAAGCCAACATCGCACAAAAACTGAAAACATGGATAATAAGTCTGGCAGGCCACATAGCCAGGAGACCAGACTTCTCACGGGCAAAAGCAGTTCTTATGGAAAGAAACAGAAAGCGCTGGGAGGATGATCTACGAAAAGACACTCGTCAGCTAGGAATCCATGACAGTTGGATGCAAAGTGCACAAGACCGTCATTTATGTATGTTCAAATGTTTGTAGAGCTTATGGGACTTAACTACGGGATCTTCAGTCCCTAAACTTACAAACTACTTATGAACTAGCTAATACTAAGGACGGCACAAATATCCATGCCCGAGGGGGATTCGAACCACCGTCATTTATGGAGGAGCATTGTGAGGTCGGCGCACGATCTACAGGGTCCTCGATTGCCGATTACATCTATCTAATTTAAAATATTGTAGTATACTTGTAGGTCTGAGAATGGTCTTGTAAATGCGCGAAAACGGCCACAAGGAAATAAGTGAATGTGGTCTAAACAGTTTTTCAAATTATATGTAATTGTTCTTCAAGGATGATAGCTTGCGTGCTCACCGTGTTGTTCGCGTGATCACATTCCTTCAATATGCTATGATCACCAGAATGTACCAGTCCATCGGACATGATGATGTGAGGGCTCATTAAAAAGACATGTATCTGGACTTCGAGAATATCAACTTGTTGTGCACTACTAACGCAGAAACGCAAAACAAACGGACCAGGGTTGATGACGTCATCAATCGTATACAATAATTGATTGAATCCTGCAACCGATTTAGAGAACGTACAAGACTGCTGTGAAAACCCACGATGACAAAACAGAATAAAATGTTTTTCCGTTATCCGTTGTCAGGTGGCCCACGGACGTCGTCTTTTTTTAGTTTTATGATTCCCTCATACGATAGTGCATGACGTATTGCCTTTTCCAAAGTGTAAATGCACTTACAAGCGAGTAGTTCTAGTGAGGTCTTACAGTCAGCCGGCCGCGGTGGCCGAGGGGACTGAGGCGCTTCAGTCACGGTCTGCACGGCCACTACGGTCGGGGGTTCGAATCCCCCCTCGGGCATGGATATTTGTGCCGTCCTTAGTTGTAGCTAGTTCATAAGTAGTTTGTAAGTTTAGGGACTGATGACCCCGTAGTTAAGTCCCATAGACTCTATAAACATTTGAACATTTTCTTACAGTCAAACAGGTAACTACTGCAAAGTATTCCAGCGAAGACTAGACAGATATGATACTGATATATGGGGAGACGCACTGCAATGCATCCGCGGCCTGAAGGCTGTTTTCACAACCTTTTCCAACGCGATGTCTACCTTCTGCGCACGTTTTCACTAGCACAGAGATTCGTGTCAGAACCGAGGGCACTTTCCAGGTACAACGTGTCGTAGAAAGACTAATCTAAGACGCACCTGATGTTTCCCAGAACGTTATTATTTTCGAGCACATCCCACGTGAGGTAAGCATACCTTAAATGAAAATAATACTTAGTATAACCAAAAATTTTATCGTGCTACTTAATTTAGGTTACAGTATTATTTGTACTCATCATTATAATACTTATATGATCATTATTATTAATATTACCCAAGTAATTAGCTATCACCCAGTAATATCTATTTAATAGTTCTGTATCCTTTCATAAGATCTTTATTGCCATAAAAGTCATTATCAAATCTTACTTCTCCAGGCATGTTAAGAAATATACTTCAGATGAACCAACATCACATAATGAAATGAATACGCCTTTGGGTCGTGTTGTTTGAGACCCTGTGCTATACTGTGCCACATGTCTAGGTAGTGTGTTATCACAGTGAAAACTGTAGTTGGACTTCTAGTCACTAGACACGTGGCACAGTATAATCATTAAAAGAACAACGTTATTCGTTGCGGCAAGATGTATTTGCGAAATTTCAATCACCGACTTTCACTTCTGAATGTAAAAATATTTTGCTAGCACCCACCTACTTAGGGGGACATGACCATCTCAATAAAATAAGAGAAATCAGATCGAAAACGGAACGATTTAGGCGTTCTTTCTTCCCGCGCGCTATTAGAGAATGGAACGGTAGAGAAAGGTTATGAAAGTGCTTAATGAAGTCTCTGCCAGACACCTAAATGTGATTTACAGAGTATCTATGTAAATGTAGATGCAGATTATGACAAATGTAAAAATGAAAATGTGTCAGTCTATAACATAGGTTTATCACATCCTGCATTAGATTCATTACTCTTTATTAAAATTAAAGGTAGATTATCATTTACTTCATAGTGCCTATTGTGATTCACGAATTGTTCCATCATATCTTGATTATAAATTAGTGTTGTTTATAAAGTAGCACCCCTCCTACAGCAAGTGTCTAGTGAAGAACTGTAGGGGAAATTATGGCTGTAAATTATGTGGTTTCAAGCGCCAGTATCAGGTTTATAAAGGTCTCCTTCCTGATAATTTGGAGTCCCCTGTACTTATCTGATTGGGCAATCATTTCGGCGTTTGTTTCAAATATTTGTAGAGGTTATGGGACTTAACTACGGGGTCATCAGTCCTTACACTTACAAACTACTCATGAACTAACCAATAGAACGGCACAAATATCCATGCTCGAGGGGGGGATTCGAACCCCCGACCGTAGTGGCTGTGCAGACCGTGACTGGAGCGCCTCAGACCCTCGGCCACTGCGGCCGGCTCTGCGTCTATGGTATCCGGGATTAACTAACATAAAAAGTACGAACTTCCTGGGCCACCTGGCAAGTCAATACACACTCATGCTCTGGGAAAAATCACACCTTCAAAGACGAAGAGTAATTAGGAATGAGGTGTTCCGAAGTTCGCTTATTAAAAACTGAAATAAACTAAAATAAAAGGTTACATCAAACATTCTCTGAATTTTATTGATACCGGTTTCGGCAACTCTTTTGCCATATTCACATCTCTTAACATTTAAATAGTACATAGTAATATATCTAGAAGATACAACTTTACATCTACAACCATTCTCCGCAAGCCACCTGACGGTTTGTGGCGGAGGATACCTTGAGTACCACTATCGATTTTCCCTCCTATTCCAGTCACGTATTGTTCGCGAAAAGAAAGATTGTCGGTATGCCTCTGTGTGGGCTTTAATCTCTCTGATTTTATCCTCACGGTCTCTTCGCAAGATATACGTAGGAGGGAGCAATATACCGCTAGAATCCTCGGTAAAGGTATGTTCTCGAAACTTCGACAAAAGCCTGTACCGAGCGACAGAGCGTCTCTCCTGCAGAGTCTTCCACTGGAGCTTAGCGATTATCTCAGTAACGCTTTCACGATTACCAAATGATCCTGTAACGAAGCGCGCTGCTCTCCGTTGGATCTTTTCTACCTCCTCTATCAATCCCACCTGGTACGGTTCCCACACCGGAACAAGTGGGCGAACAAGTGTACTGTAACCTACTTCCTTTGTTTTCGGACTGCACTTCCTTATTATTCTTCCAATGAATCTAAGTCTGGCATCTGCTTTACCGACAATTGATTTTATATGGTCGTTCCATTTTAAATCCCTCCTAATGACTACTCCCAGATACTTTATGGAATTAACTGCTTCCAGTTACTGCCCTGCTATAGTGTAGCTAAATGATAAAGGATATTTCTTTCTGGTTATTCGCAGCACATTACACTTGTCTACATCGAGATTTAATTGCCATTCCCTGCACCATGCGTAAATTCTATGCAGATCCTCCTGCATCTCAGTACAATTTTCCATTATTACAATCTCTCTATATACTACAGCATCATCCGCAAACTCGATGTTACAGTGGCGTAACTAGCACTTGGCTTTGGGGGTGGGGGAGGGGGGGATAGACCTGCTTGACGAGCAAAATTTTAGTCAATTTCCAGACAGACTACCATCTACCACTCCCGTTGAAAACTCCGATCCAGTGAAAGCTTAGGGTAAAACACCCAATGTTTCCAATCTTTACCTTTACCAGATTGCTGTTATACGATTTCTTTCTTTCTTTCTTTTTTCTTTTTTTCTTTTCGGGTTCTGCGGGGGGGTCTATCCCCCTCATCCCCACCCCCCCTCATCCCCTGGGCCACCTGGCATGTCAATACACACTCATGTTCTGGGAAAAATCACACCTTCAAAGACGAAGAGTAATTAGGAATGAGGTGTTCCGAAGTTCGCTTATTAAAAACTGAAATAAACTAAAATAAAAGGTTACATCAAACATTCTCTGAATTTTATTGATACCGGTTTCGGCAACTCTTTTGCCCTCTTCACATCTCTTAACATTTAAATAGTACATAGTAATATATCGAGAAGATACAACTCTACATCTACATCTACAACCATACTCCGCAAGCCAACCGACGGTGTGTGGCGGAGGGTACCTTGAGTACCACTATCGATTTTCCCTCCTATTCCAGTCACGTATTGTTCGTGGAAAGAAGGATTGTCGGTATGCCTCTGTGTGGGCTCTGATCTCTCTGATTTTATCCTCACGCTCTTCGCGAGATATACGTAGGAGGGAGCAATATACTGCTAGACTCCTCGGTAAAGGTATGTTCTCGAAACTTCGACAAAAGCCCGTACCGACGACAGAGGGTCTCTCCTGCAGAGTCTTCCACTGGAGTTTAGCGATCATCTCCGTAACGCTTTCACGATTATTAAATGATACTGTAACGAAGCGCGCTGCTCTCCGTTGGATCTTCTCTACTTCCTCTATCAACCCCACCTAGTACGTATCCCACACCGGTGAGCAGTATTCAAGCTGTGGACGAACAAGTGTATTGTAACCTACTTCCTTTGTTTTCGGACTGCATTTCCTTAGTATTCTTCCAATGAATCTAAGTCTGGCATCTGCTTTACCGACGATTGATTTTATATGGTCGTTCCATTTTAAATCCCTCCTAATGATTACTCCCAGATACTTTATGGAATTAACTGCTTTCAGTTACTGCCCTGCTATAGTGCAGCTAAATGATAAAAGATCTTTCTTTCTGTGTATTCGCAGCACGTTACTCGTGTCTACATTGAGATTTAATTGCCATTACCTGCACCATGCGTCAATTCTATGCAGATCCTCCTGCATCTCAATACAATTTTCCATTGTTACAACCTCTCTATATACTACAGCATCATCCACAAACTCGATGTTACAGTGGCGTAACTAGCACTTCGCTTTGGGGGTGGGTGGGGGGGATAGACCTGCTTGACGAGAAAAATTTTAGTCAGTTTCCAAACAGACTACCATCTACCTCTCCCGTTGAAGAAACTATTTCACTCCGATCCAGTGAAAGCTTAAGGTAAAACACCCCAAGTTTCCAATCTTTACCTTTACCAGATTGCTGTTATACGATTTCTTTCTTTCTTTTTTTTCCTTTTTTTCTTTTCGGGTTCTGCGGGGGGGTCTATCCCCCTCATCCCCACCCCCCCCTCATCCCCTGGGCCACCTGGCATGTCAATACACACTCATGTTCTGGGAAAAATCACACCTTCAAAGACGAAGAGTAATTAGGAATGAGGTGTTCCGAAGTTCGCTTATTAAAAACTGAAATAAACTAAAATAAAAGGTTACATCAAACATCTCTGAATTTTATTGATACCGGTTTCGGCTACTCTTTTGCCTTCTTCACATCTCTTAACGTTTAAATAGTACATAGTAATATGTCGAGAAGATACAACTCGACGTTACAGTGGCGTAACTAGCACTTGGCTTTGGGGGGGGGGGGGGAATAGACCTGCTTGACGAGCAAAATTTTAGTCAGTTTCCAGACAGGCTACCATCTACCACTCCAGTTGAAGAAACTAATTCACTCCGATCTAGTGAAAGCTTATGGTAAAACACCCCAAGTTTCCAAACTTTACCTTTACCAGATTGCTGTTATACGATTTATAAAGGTGAATAGATGGAGCATAACAGCTTTCAGATAACTGCAGAACGACATGTTGACCATAGCTGTTTATTATTTCTCAATGCTATCGGTTTCGGTTATTTACCATTGTCAAGCGTTATCAGAGATTAGCTAGTAGCTTAACTTGCTTTAGTCTGTAGCAGTCGCCACTGTGACAATAACTAGAGCAATGACAATGAATACTTGTGTTATAATTTTGTATTTTTGTATTTCGACATGTTAAGCTATTAGCTAATCTCTGCTAACGCTTGGCAATGGTAAATAACCGAAACCGGTAAAATTGAGAATTAATAAACAACTATGGTCAACAAGGAACAGCAGAGGACCAATAACACTACCCTGTGGAACGCCCGATATCACTTCTGTTTTAGTCGATGCCTTTCCATGGATTACTACGAACTGTGTCCTCTCTGACAGGAAATCTCCTATTCAATTGCAAATTTGGGGCGATATACCATAACCACGCAATTTGATTAAAAGCGTTTTGTGAGGTACGGTGTCAATAACCTTCTGAAAATCAAGAACTACGGAATCGATTTGCGAACCCTTGTCGATAGCGCCCATCACTTCGTGTGAATAACATGTCGTTCTGCAGTTATTCGATTTCTTTCTTTCTTTTCTTTTTTTTTTTTTTTTCTTTTTTTTTTCTCTTTTTTTTCTTTTTTTTTTTTTTTTCTTTTCGGGTGTTCTATCCCCCTCATCCTCCCCCCCACCCCCAATAGTTACGCCACTGGGATGATAGATGGACGAACTGATAAGAGGTACAGCGGATAAGAGTTCACTTGTCAGGTTGTAGACCCACGGTGGGTGTGGGTTTGAGCAGGCTGCGGAAGGCTCCGGTTGGGTGGGACGGAGCCACGCGCCCGCGCCGCGACGTCGAGTGGTCAGGTGAGGTGCCCGACCACGCAGATGACGCCGTATTAGGCCGCCGGCCGTGACGTCACGGCCCCACCTAGCGACTGCCACGCGCGTCTAATATGGTGCACCCCACGCGGTTCAACGGATCCTCGCCTCCCGGCCACACCGCTTCCTGGATTGCGGCAGCCTCCTTTCAGGGTGTCCCTGACGGGTCGATGAACGAGCAGTCGACGACCCTACATACCACGGCGTAATTTCTGGACGGAAGTGATAACTCCCTAAAACTACAATTATCAGAGATGTCCTCTCGAAAATGTTATATCACGGAAAGCCACATACAAAACCAGACTCTTAACTATCGTTGTCGTGCTCTTCAGTCCAAAGACTGATTTGATGCAGCTTTCCACGTCAGTCTATTAGCCTACCCCGCGCAAGCATCTTTACCTTTGAATAAGAACCCCAACCAACATCCCTTTGAACCTTATATTGCATTCGTCTCTCCGTCACCCTCTGAGATTTTTTTTCCCGACACACTTCTCTCCTACACTAAATTCACGATTCCTTGATTTTTCAGAAGGTGTCCTAACAATCGATTCCTTGGTTTGGATTTTCCGCCGTATGCAAGACACTTGATTTTTTAAATTGTTCCCAAACATGTTTCAGCACATTTTGTGCTATCATCAGTGGGGTGGCTTATTTTTGTCCTGAAATTATGTTTACTGTACACTAGTCTTTTCAGTTACTTCTAGGTTCATTCGTTTTTAAATTTTACTTAGGTTATCTGACTATATAACTATTTCAGTTTAGTGAATATTAGGCCTAGAAATATGAGTATCACATTTCTTACATACCTTTCTACATTAGGCTACATAAAACTCCTTAAGTAACCTGCTTATTTGTTCTTTTGGTACAAAACTTGTCATCTGCAAACATAACAAACAGTTTACGTTTTTCTTGCTTTCTATTTTTCGGTCCGAGAAAAACGCGTCCTTTCTGTATATTGCTTACGATTCTTTTCCTTTTCTGTTATAATTTGGTTGTTGCTGTTGGTTTGAATGTGTATGTCTTTTTGTCAAGATATGCCACAAATTCCTTGAAACTTCCTGGCAGATTAAAATTGTGTGCCAAAACAGGGACGCGAAACTGGGACCTTTGCCTTCCGCGGGCAAGCGCTCTACCGGCTGAGCTATCCTGACACGGCTCACGATGCCGCCTCACAACTTTACTTCCGCAAGTACAACGCCTCCTACTTTCCATACTTCACATAAAGATTCATTCTGGAAACATCCCTTAGGCTGTGGCTAAGTTATGTCTCCACCATACCCTTCCTTCCAGGTGTGCTAGTCATGCATGCTTCGCAGGAGAGCTTCTGTGAAGTTTGGAAAGTAGGAGGCGAGGTACTGGCGGAAGTAAAGTTGTGAGGCGGCATCGTGAGTCGTGTCGGGGTAGCTCAGCAGGTAGAGCGCTTGCCCGCGGAAGGCAAAGGTCCCAGGTTCGAGTCCCGGTTCCGGCACACAATTTTAATCTGTCAGGAAGTTTCATATCAGCGCACACTCCACTGCAGAGTGAAAGATTCATTCCACAAATTTCTTCTGTTTAGTAACTCTTCATTAGCAACGTCATTTACCCATTTAATTTTTAGTATTCTCCTTTAGCACCGAATTGCAAAAGCATCAAACAGTTTTCTATCTCAAATCCTGATCGTTCATGTTTGATTCTTACACATCCTCCTCTCCAGACAATTCCTTCAAAGACACTTCCAAATAATTTTACTAACATTTGATTTCAACAAATTTCTTCTCTTCAGAAATAGCCATTCTGCTTCTCACCTCTTCTCTACTTCGGCAGTGATAATTTATTTTTGCTACCAAAAAGAAAAAAAGGAACTGCTACTTTTACTCTCCCGTTACCTAATCTAATTCCTTCAGCATTGCCTAATTTTGTTAGATTACATACCATTACACTTGTTTTTCTCTTGTTAACCCTTTCATTTCCAGTGTTGTTCCTGAACAATAACGTATTAAAAGTTGATTTATTTCCGTATTTTGTGCATCAATCCGTAAAGTAGCAAATGTTTTGATGAACAACAAGCTTCTAGTAAGACTTTTGCCGCTTGGCGTGTAGCCACTTCTGGGCATTAATCTGTCCATCTTGGAAGTTGTGTTGCGTTGCCGTCTGTACGTAGCTGAGAGTGTGAGCGTGAGTGTGATCCCTTTTATTTTATTACAGTAGTGATTTCTCTTTGGTGATGTGCGAAGCTTATGCTAGCATTACTGATCTGTCAGTATTAACTCTCAACAAAAAAAGTCCAAGTAATAAAATACCTCGATACAAACGTCTGAGTTGTGCATGAAATACATGACACAAAAAATAAATAGTTCTACCAAAAGTTTTAAAACACGTATTTCGATATTTACAGCATTGTATTAATAAAAAAATTAATTTTAATTTTTTCATAGCTGATTTCACAATGTGGGACTGAAAGGGTTAATGTTCATCAGTTAGACAAATACCCAGAAAAGGTCATTTGTAACATTGTATTTTGGATATTGACAATGTGGTCCAACAACCTGTATAACGTTATAGATTGTGACAATGGCCATGAAGCTTACGCTTATATTCGTCTGATATCTCCCTTTCGAGTCACTGTCCTTTCCGTCGAATTGTTGTTGCAGGCCCTTTGCTGCCTCTGACATACTTCCAATGTCATCGGCAAACTGCGAGGTTTTTATTTCTTTTCCCTTAAATTTAATTCCTTCTATAAAATTTTCAAATGTTTGTAATTCAGTGTCACTTAACTACTGTGGTTATCAATCCCTAGAATTACAAAGAACTTAGACTCCTACCTCTATTCGCTAAGGACAATGAAGGTTTCGAACCTCCGACGGGGAGCAACCGCGCGCTCCGCAGCATGGCGCCTTAGAGCGCTCAGCCATTCCGTCGCAGCCCTTCTTCTCATTCTAAGATAAGTCGTAAAGTGAATATTGCCTCGCGTCTTGCTACATTTCCCTGAAATTCAAACTGATATTCCGCGAGGTAGCATTCTACCAGTTTTTACATTCGTCTATAAATAATATGTGTTAGTATTTTGCAACCGTGACTTAAACTATTAGATCGGTAATTTAGACTATTGTCTGCCATTTCTTTCTTTAGAATTGTAACTATTATATTCTTCTAGAAGTTTCAGCGTATTCCCCATCTCTCATACCTCTTGCTCACAAGGGGCAACGATTTATTCACGACCGGCTCTCTGTTATCAGCAGTTCATAACGAGTATCACCCACACCACGGGCTTTGTTTCGACTAAATGTTTCAAAAATGCAGAATGGTTATGGGAAGGGGAGCACTTTTTCAAAATTGAAATTTGTGACTTCCTATATTAATTTCAATGATAGCACGTCTTTTCAGTTGGGTTTTGTCTGGAGTGTAGTCTTATACGAGGTCCAGACCGAAGAAGAATGGAAAATTTTGAAATTTGGTGCTACAGGATAATACTGAAGATTATATGGGTACATAGCGTTACTAATGTTCGGATACTGAACAGATGTGTGGCATATCTCTACTAAAAGAAAGGATCAACTGGTAGGACACGTTCTGAAACATCAAGGTACCATCAATTTTGCAGTGAAAGGAAGTATGTGTGTGGTGGGGAAGGGGTAAAAATTCCAGTGGGAGATCGAGAGACGATACAGGAAGCAGGTTCAAAAGAATGTAAATTGTCGATTTTATCCAGAAATGAACCAGCTTGCACATGATAGAGTAGCGTATTTAGGCAACAACATCATTCAATTATATGATACATTGGCGTCTTTCATCCCAAATACTCATGATGTATATGTGCAGATTAAAGTATCGTATGGATGTAGAAGGCCATGCTATGGAGGCTTGGAGATCTGCTCATCCAACTGCACAGCTGTTCACATTCAAGGAGGGAACAACATGTGGAATGAGGGTAGGATGAGAATTTGGAGGGGTGCGTGCAAGGGTGAATCCATGGGCTTGTATGAAGCCAATCTGCCAGGATGGATTGATAGTTAGTGCAACTGCCTAGTGAATAGGAGAGCCGGGTTCGAATCGTTTTGAAGGCGGCAAGGATTACCTCTGTTGACTAACAGCAAGTCCTGTCAGACATGAAACAGATTGTTTTTGAAAAGAGATGGTATTCGTCTACACTGCGTGTCGGTTAGTATCTTTCCGGAACCACTGTTCTTATGTCGCGTTTCATGACTATAAGCGATTCATTATTCCGTGGAGAGACGCTGGACAGTCCGCGTTGACACATTGATTAATCAGTCTCCTTCACTTATGGTGCGCTACTGACCTCTTATTTCATGTTTCTGTTACGTTTCCAAGTAGACCGATGCTCATAATGTATCGTAATTTCGTAATAATGTTTCAGGGTTTCAGGGGTGATCAAGAAGGGCACCTGTACTGTTGTTGCGAAGTCTGTAGTTACAGCCAGGTTCCTTATTAATCAACAGATGTGGTACTGTCGTAATGAAGCTCCAGCTCACTTTGTACCATAGGTTAGAGAACACCATAATCAATCACTGAAGTGGAAAGGGAAAGTGAGCACGTTCAACTAATTTCACCCCACTTAATTGCTTTTGTGGGATGTAGGGCCATCGGAAAACTTTTGTGTACGAGTGTTTGCCGAGAATGAAGAGGATGTCCTGATAATAACTGCCGAAGCCACGACGTTGTTCAAACGATGTCAGCGATATTAAAACGGTGGCGACAGAAGTTTGTAAAACGATATTTATGAAGTACAATTTAAATTGTTTTGTGATTTCTCTTAGGAGTCTGTGAAATGTGGATAATAAAATAACATTAGATAATTAATTTTAATGTTCAAATGTCTGTAAATCTATCGGACCAAACGGCGTAGTCATCATTCCGTAGCTTACAAACTACTTAAACCTAGGTAAACTAACCTAAGGACAAATATACACACACCCATGCCCCAGGGACGACTCGAACCTCCTCGGCGAGCAACCGCGCGCTCCGCAGCGAGACGCTTTAGATCGCTCGGAATTAGTTTTAAGAGTTGATTATATTTAAATGGGTAATGTTGGTTGAGATCTCCCTCAAGGGGCTCATGATTCTTTCGTGAGTAGGTCTACGTGAGTGGGTCCCGAGCCAATGCAGTTTATCTTACTTCTTTCCTCCCTGGGCGGCATTTCCTTTTCCTTTCCCCTCCTTTCCTATCCTCACTCCTTCCCCTCCCCACCGGGGAACTGATGGCCTTAAATGATGCCCCCCTGTCCCAAAAAAACAACCAACCAAGTTAATACCGTTGAAAGCAATGAATTTGGCCGTTTTCATTTCTTTCAGAGGAAACTACCCCGTAAATTATAATACAAGATTAACATCACCTAATTAATTTTTTGTGTATCTGAGTTATAACAAATGTTTTGGGGTCTTTGTTGACTCCGGGAAACGTCAACAAATGTAAATGTGGGTCCTTAAAAGTAATTCAATTATTACTATGCCGAAGTCTCATTGTCGATCTACGTTACGTTAACCGTTTCTAGGTCACTGGAAATAATCTGAGGTTAATGGAGACTCTTAACCGTGAATTCTGAATGTCGGAAACGGATTTCATAAGACGAGTGCTATAGTTTGAGCGCTGCGGGAGGCTAAAAAGAAACTTGAGATTTTCGCTTGAATCTTTCGACGCGGTTGTTTTACAACAAGGGTTCTTTACCCCGGACTGCACAAAGTAAAATTGACACCTAACAAACATAGAGTATTAATTTATTAGTAAGGAATTGGCCCACCAGTGGCCTTGAGAACTCGAGAATACCTGCGACTCATCATAGAATAGAGTCGTAAAGTGTCTTCATAGCTTCCAAAACAATGTTATCCATTCCTGTGCCAATACTTTCCACCAATTATTTCAACGATGTTAGACCTGTACATATTATTCACTCTCCCAACAAGGCTTCAATTGGGACGTGACGATTTTGCTATCCACGAAGGATATCTGATAAGATTATTATTCTGTACATAGCACGCCTGACACGTTTCGGATGTGTGTATGGGCGCATTACCATTTTCCAATATGGCAGTGTTTCTTCGGAGTTTGTTATCATAGTAAGCACTTTGCTCTCGAGGATGGTGAGATAATCATTCACTGCTTCCCACCGAGTTACTGTAATGATAATTGAATACCACTATGTTGTTGTGGTCTTCAGTCCGAAGACTGGTTTGATGCAGCTCTCCACAATACCCTATCCTGAGCAAGCCTCTTCATCTCCACATAAGAACGGCAACCTACATCTGTCTGAATCTGCTTACTGTATCCATCTCTTGGTCTTTCTCTGCGATTTTTTCCCCACACACTTCCCTCCAACGCTAAATTCACAATTCCTTGATGTCTAAGAATGTTTCCTACCAATCTATCCCTTCTTTTAGTCAAGGTATGCCAGAAATTTCTTTTCTCCCCAATTCTGTTCAGTACCTCCTCATTAGATACGCGATCCACCCACCTAATCTTCAGCATTCTTCTGTAGCACCATATTTCAAAAGCCTCAATCCTCTTACTGTCCGCACTGTTTATCGTCCATGTCTCACTCCCATACAAGGCAAGACTCCACACAAATGCCTTCAGAAAGGACTTCCTTAGGCTTAAATCAATATTCGAGGTTAACAAATTTCTCTTTTTCAAGAACGCTTTTCTACCTATTGCCATTCTGCATTTTATATCCTCTGTACTGCGACCATCATTTGTTCTTTTACTGCCCAAATAACAAAACTCATCTACCTCCCTTATTGCTTCGTTTCCCAATCTAATTCCTTCAGCATCACCTGATTTTCTTACACTGCACTCGATTACCCTAGTTTTGCTCTTGTTAATGTTCATCTTAATGCACCTTTCAGCACCCTGTCCATTCCGTTCAATTGCTCTTCCAGGTCCTTTGCTGTCTCTGACAGAATTACTATGTCGTCGGCAAAACGCAATGTTTTTAATTCTTCGCCCTGAACTTTAATTCCTTCACCAAATTTCTCCTTGCTTTCCTTTATAGCTTGCTCAATGTACAAACTGAATAACAATGGAGAAAGACTACAACCCTGTATTACTCCCTTTCCAACCCCTGCATCCCTTTCATTCCCTTCAACTCTGACAAACGCTGTCTGGTTTTTGTACAAGTTGTAAATAACCTTACGCTCCCTATATTTTACTCCTGCTTGCTTCAGAACTTCAAAGAGTTTATTCCAATCAATATTGTCAAAAGCCTTCTCCAAATCTACAAAAGCTAGAAATGTAGGTTTGCCTTTTCTTAATCTATCTTCTAGGATAAGCCGTAAAGTGAGTATTGCCTCCCGTGTTCCTACATTTCTCCTGAACCCGATCTTCCCCGAGGTCGGCTTCTACCAGCTTTTCTATCCTTCTGTATATAATTCGTGTTAATATTTTGCAACCATGACTTATTAAACTGATGGTTCTGTAGTTTTCACACCTGTCTGCACCTGCTTTCTTGGGAATGGGGATTATAACATTTTTCTTAAAGTCTGAGGGTACTTCGCCAGTCTCATACATCTTACACACCAGGTGAAACAGGTTTGTCATGGCTGGTTCTCCCAGAGACTTCAGTAGCTCTGACGGAATATCATCTACTCCAGGAGCCTTGTTTCGACTTAGGTCTTTCAGGGCTCTGTCAAATGACAAATGCCCAAATCATGACGAAATATTCCTGATATCTGTAGGAAGCATGCATGCCGTATTTTTAAACTTCTTTCTGGGTTTTCCATGTTGTTGTTGTTGTCGTCATCAGACTGATTTGATGCAGCTTTGCACGATACCCTGTTCTGTGCAAGCCTCTTCATCTGAGATCACGAACGAAAACTTACATCCCTTTGGTTTCTGTATTCGTACCTCGGTCTCGGTCTACGATTTTTACCGCACACGCTTCCTTCTAATGCTACGTTGACGATTTCTTGATGTCTCCGAATGTGTCCTACCAACTTACCCCTTCTCTGGATATCCCAGAAACTCCTTTTCTCCCTAATTCTATTGAACACCTCCTCATTAGTTATTTACCCATCCAATGTTCGTCTGTAGCACCACATTTTTTCGTCCGAACTGCTTATCGTCCACGTTTCACTTCCAAACAATGCTACACTCCAGACTAATGCTTTCAGAAAGGACTTCCTAACATTTAACCTAATATTGATAGTATTTTTTCCGTACATATTCAAAATCAATCTTTTTTGTAAGGAACCCATGCCCGATGGAGAACATGAACCTCCGAATGGAGCGGCCGTGCGGTCCGTAACTTGATGCCCCAGATCGCATGCCCATTCCCACGCGGCGTCCATAATAGCCCCGGATTTATGTAGTAAGCAATGTGAACGTTGATTCATCGGACCGTACCACATACTTAAAGTTCGTTAGTTTTCCATGGTTTATGTCCTTACTTCCTTCGCAGTTCTTTTCGTTCCCATTATTAACTGTTCAGCAACTACAGCTTGAATGATAAACACCGGCCGTAAAGTTTTTTACCTAAATAATATTACTGAAGTGATAGTTGAGTTTTGGAAACACATTGGCACATGGTAGTTGATATTGCCTGGCCACAGTCGTTTGCAATGTTCGTCGGTCGTTGTCAGTTAACTTCGTATTTCGCTACTTACTTTCCGCGTCCGGAACTAGTCTTCAAACTTAAAAAAATTAGCATCCGATGAGGCTTTGTCGTTAGCCTACCAGAAGTCTTCCACTGTACATGGCTGGTCTAGATATTGACAGATAAGCAGGTGTTGAGGATCCTGTGCAGAACCACACAGACAGAGAGTGTTCTCATTCTCTTTCAGGAAGCCCCATCGCTGCAAGTTTCGGTTCCTATTCCTCTTCGCCAAAGATGTTTTGTCCTGTTTTGCGTTCGCTGTACTACTGAGGATAATGTCGCTGTACAAACGTTGGGTGGTGCAGTGTTTACGTCCCAGAAGCTCCTACTAAATGCGCAACATCGAATTGGCTCCTTGGAAGTGTGAGAGAAGAATAACGCCTATTTCTTGTGTTTACCGACACAGAACAAAACTTGTAGGTCCAAGACTTCATACGAAAATTGTGCACTTGCGACCGTGTATCAGTGTTAAGTGCAAGAAGTAGTATACTTCATGTTGTTTATATTATGTTGTTCACCGCCTGTATTTTCCCTTCTTCATCATCGCCGTGATATCCAAAGATCATTACGGAATGCAACGGAATGGACTATAAGGAACACTTCACTACTACGAGTTACGTCAGGAGTAGACGATGACAGGATCACTTCCTATGATTTTCATCACTTTTTCCAAAGCGATCAGTTGGATCCTTCAAGTAGATGACTAATACGAGAGTTGGAACTAAAATAGTGCAACTATTTATTCACAACCGATAAAAAAGCGTTACCTGTTTGCACCTGTTAATGTCCGTCAAAGTAGTCACCAGCGTTGTGAAGAACCCGACGCCAGCGACGTGGAAGGCGTAGTATACCGCTGGCAGAGCCTGTTCTGTTGATAGGGTGAATGGAGCGGTCTACTGCCTGTCGAATCTCTGGAACAGTTCTGAAGCTAATGGCACGAATTGGTTCCTTCATCTTCGAAATCAAATCAAAGTCACAAGGACTTAAGTCTAGGGAGTATGGTGAGTGGTACAGTACTTCCCAGTCCCATAGACCGAACGGAGCAACCACAGCCTGCGCTGTAGGTGCCCGCGCATTGTCGTGTACGATTATGGATGGGTTGCGCAGAAAAAGTAGCCGCTTCTTTCGCAAAGCTGGTCGCAGGTGATGCTCCAATAACGAACAGTAATGCTGTGCATTGACGGTCTGCCGTGGAGGAACGTAATGCGTTAGTGTAACGCCATCAGCATCGTACACGATAATCGCTATAACTTAATCATACTGGAGCTCTGGCGCACTTTCGACATTCGCTGCGACCCATAATGACGCCAGTCGTACGATGTGGCACATATCTCATACAGTGTCACCACACAGCCTAAGAAAGCCTCTCCTTCGAACTCGGAACGCTCCAAGTACTTCTGGGCAGCATCGTAACGCTTCCATTGCAGCATTTCTCCAGATTCATGCGGAACATCGTGATGCAATTTTTCGCATTCCCAGGTGCATTCAATCTTGATCCATCTCCGTTGTTCTTATTTCGAAAACATTGTGACACCGTTACGTTAGACCGCTCGCCGACAAGTGACTGTGTTTCCCTCGATTATGCGCATGCTGGTGACGTAGCAGGGCGAGTGCATAGGTAAGGTAGGCAGTTGATTTCATTGCATAGTGTCTCCACAGCAATGTTTCCACTATTTAAGTTCAAACCCTCATATTTTGTCTGAGGGAATTTACAACCTACGAAATTGGCGTAAGCGATGTTGGAAGAAACAATTTGACACACAATTTGCGAAAGTAATGCAGAATACCTCCAAACGAGTACCAGACGTAGAACCCACGATGGACCCTCCAGCCATTTCCACAACCAAGCCACCACACCTAGATGATGCCAGACACTTAAACAGACATACACACAAACACACTCCAACAACAATAACGTATACCAAAAGACAACAAGACCTCTTCCACAGAGCGGCAAAAAAATGAAACCAACCAACTCCGTCACAAACTGATTAATCCCTATGTAATGTGTGAAGCACAAATTACCACCTCACCACTCTCCACAGAATACCGCACCTCGTATACCTGACTCACTCAACACTTTGTTGTTGTTGTCCTCAGTCCGAATACTGGTTTGATGAAGTTCTCCAAGTGAGCAAGACTCTTAAATTCGTTATCAGAATGGCAACCTTTTGAACCTGCTTACAGTATTTGTCTCTTGTATCCCTATGCTATTTTTATCCACCACATCTCTACAATACTAAACTGACGACTTCTTGGTGTCATAGAAGGTGTCCTACTAATCGATCGCTGCTTTTAGTCAAGATATACCAGAAATCTTTTTCCTCTCCATTTCTGCTCAGTACCTCTTCATTAGTTACGGAATCTATCCATCTGATCTTGAATATTCTTCTGCATACTCGCTTTGGAAAATCTGATATCCTCTTCTCGTCGGAAACGCTTATCATTCAAATTCACACTCTACACAAATACCATCAGAAAAGAAATTCATAAAACATTAATATTCGATGTTAATAAATTCCTCTAATTTAAAAATGTTTATCTTCCCATTCCCTTTCTGCATTTTATATATTCTCTACTGTGGCCAACAAGATTTTTACTGCCCAAATAACAAATCTTAATAAACGATGTAGAAGACAGTGTGAGCAGCTCTCTTACATTTTTCGCGGATGATGCTGTCATTTATCTGTTAGTAAAGTCACCAGAAGATCAAAAGCTGCTGCTTAATGATTTAGATAAGATAATGGCGTGGTGCAGATATTGGCAATTGACCACAAACAATGAGAAGTGTGAAGTCATCCATACGAGCACTAAAGAAATCCGTTAAACTTCATTTACATAATAAATCAGTCAAATCTACAGTCCTTAAGTAGAGATAAATACCTAGGAATGGCAATTACGAACAATTTAAAATGAAAAGAAAATATCGTAGGGAAGGCGAACCACTGGCTACTCCTATTTTGAAATATTGCTGTCCATTGTGGGATCGCCACTATGTGTAACTAAAGAACGATATAGAGAAAATTGAGAGAATGCAGCTGGTTCTCTGTTATCGCGATATAGGGGAGAGAATTCCCAGAAATTATTCATGCGTTGCCGCCCGCGGTGGCCGAGGGGACTGAGGCGCTCCAGTCACGGTCTGCACGGCCACTACGGTAGGGGATTCGAATCCCCCCTCGGGCATGGATATTTGTGCCGTCCTAGTTCGTAAGTAGTTTGTAAGTTTAGGGACTGATGACCCTGTAGTTAAGTCCCATAAACTATACAAGCATTTAAACATTCATTCATGCGTTGGGGTGGAATCATTAAAAGTAAGGTATTATCCATCACCGTAAACTTTATTTGCGAAATTTTTGTCAAAACCTTAGTCATGCCTTTCCCCGTAACACGTGTTCTCGCACTTTCGGAAGTAAATGGGATACCTATAATTATATTTTCATGGAGATTAATACATGATTTAAAGCCAACTCACTGACATTAAACTTTGAAAAGTCTCACAACAGGAAGTTCAGAACATGTAAGAGATTCCCGTCCCACATATGCATAAAATATGAAGGAGAGCAGACAGAAGATTTTGACATTTATTATATTCCTGGAATTACAACTTGAAAATAAATTCAGTTGGAAAGAGCACACGAGTGAAATGCAGAAACGACTTAACAAATGTTTATTTTCAATACGAGTGTTAACAGACGTAGCCAATATTAAAATTAAAAGCTTGCATACTTTGGTTACTTTCACTCCATATATCATGTGGTATAATATTTTGGGGTATCTATTGAGGTGAAGCAAATGTTTTGGAAGTCCAAAAGCAAATAATACGTACTATTTGTAGAGTAAATTCACGGGCATCCTGTAGAAGCCTCTTTAAAGAAATGAATATACTAAATACTGCCTCTGAGTATATTTATTCCTTGATGAAATTTGTCATAAATTATATTTCCCTTTTTCTAACAAACAGATCAACAATATTAGCAACGGAAACGATCTACACGAGGACTTAAAAGCACTTACTTTACTTAAAAAAAGGAGTCCACGACTCAGGAACGCATGTTTTTATTAATTTACAAGCAATCATAAAAATTAAGTTATAAATAAAGATCAGTTTATGAGGAGCGTGAAAGACTTAGTAGTAGCCAATTCCTTCTACTCCATTGACGGATTTCTGAATAGAACTAAATGATGTACGTATTCATACTATTAGTATTATTATATCAGTTTGTAAAAATAAATTATATATATATATATATATTGACATGTTGCGTATCCAACACGATCTCCTAATATGGGTCTATGGAACTAAGAACTAATCTAATCTTATCTCTACTACTTCCTTGTACGTAGCCCACGTGGACGACCGTCCACTACAACATAATATTAACGAAGCCGAAGTGTTTGTCATAGGAACTTGAAACCTACACGAGAAGTTTCTTTGCTATCTCGGAGTAGTCACTTCCTGTAGAATTTGTGCTCCAAAGGCATTCACATTAAGAATTCGAAAGGTTTTAGGTTCGGAGGTATCTTTTTTACTTCATCATACTCACTAAATAAATGGATCTTTATAGATAGGTGTTAATTCACGCGAACGTTTTCCGACAGATTCACTCTCTCTTGATGATTTACAGCCTTTCCAGCCTTTTAAAACTGTAAGACAATATTTATAGTTCAAAACGAGCACCGGAAAGAGGTAAAACACCCATTACTCACAATTTCATCTAATCAACAGAAAGTAGGCAGTTAGGAACCTATGTAAGTATTTGTCCACTTCCGTACAGAATTAAAACCATTACCAAAAAGAACTCTGGCGATTTTAACAACAAAATGAAAGATCATTTCATAAGAAAATTAATAACATTTTGTACAGGAATTTTATTTGTGAATGCGTTTGTTTACATGTAAGGAATGAAGGTACTTATACTAGACGCAGACAGGGAGTGCCATCGACAAGGGATGTCAAATCTATTTAATATTTCTGGATTCCCGGAACGCTTTTGACACTGTACGTCACAAGCGGCTTCTAATGAAATTGCGTGCTTATGGAATATCGCCCCAATTGTGCGATTGGATCCCCGATTTCCTACCAGAAAGCACACAGTTCGTAGTAATTGACGGTGTCATCGAGTAAAACAGAAGTGATATCTGGCGTTTTCCAGGGAAGCGTTATAGGCCCCCTACTCTTCCTTGTGTTTATAAACGATTTAGGAGACAATAAGAATAGCTCCATTAGACTGTTCGCGGATGATGCTGTCGTTTATCGGTTAGTGAAGTTAACAGAGGTTCAAAAGTAACTTCAAAGCGATTTATACAAAGTTTCTACATGGTGTGAAAATTGGCAATTAACACTAAATAATGAAAAGTGTGAAGTAATACACAGACCACTAAAAGAAATCCGCTGAACTTTAATTACACGACAAATCAATCGTCGTAATTTCTACCAAATACATAGGAGTTACCATTACGAAGAACTTAGACTGGAGAGAACACACAGGAAATATTGTGGGGAAGGCGAACCAAAGGTTACGTATCATTACAAAGCGCTTCATGGATGCAACCGCTCCACTAAAGAAACTGCCTACTTCACACTTGTGCGTCCTCTCTTGGAGTACTGTTGCCCAGTGTGGGACCGTCACCACGTGGGACTGACGGAAGACATTGAGAAGGTTCAGAGAAGGGCAGCTCTTATGTTTTATCACGTTACCGGGAGGGAAGGGTCACGGAAATGTTCTAGATTTGAGGTGGAAATCTTTCACGCAGGAGGACTGCACAAATGTACCATCATTTGAGCAACGTATTAATTCCGAAATGGGGGACATAGCAATAGGTATTTCCGGTGTAGAGAAGCAGCTGAGAGAGCTAAATACGAAAAAGTCTGCTGGTCCGGATGGAATACCAGTTCGGTTTTACAAAGACTGCGGCGTTGGCCCCCTACTTAGCTTGCATTTATAGCGAATCTTTAATTCAGCGCAAAGTTCCTAGTGATTGGAAAAAAGCGCAGGTAACTCCCGTGTAAAAGAAAGGAAAGAGAACTGACCCATACAATTACTGGCCAATATCGTTGACATCAGTTTCATGTAGAATTTTGGAGGATATTCTCAGTTCGAATATAGTAAATTTCCTTGAAACGGAAAAGCTTCTTTCCATGAATCAGCACGGGTTTAGGAAACATCGTTCATGTGAAACTCAGCTTGCCATTTTCTCACATGACATCTTGCGAGTCATGGACGAAGGGCAATAGGCGGATTGTGTTTTTCTCGACTTCAAAAAGGCGTTCGACGCGGTGCCACACTGCAGACTGCTAACGAAGGTACGAGCTTATGGAATAGGTTCACAGATTTGTGACTGGCTGGAAGACTTCCTAAGTAATAGAACGCAGTACGTTGTTCTCGACGACGAGTGTTCATCAGAGACGAGTGTATCGTCAGGCGTGCCCCAGGGGAGTGTGATAGGACCGCTATTATTTTCTATCTATATAAATGATCTGATGGACAGAGTAAGTTGTAATTTGCGGCTGTTTGCTGATGATGCTGTGGTGTATGGGAGGGTGTCGTCTGTAACTGACTGTAATAGCATACAGGATGACTTAGACAAAATTTCTAGTTGGTGCGAAGAATGGCAGCTAGCTCTCAATGTAGAAAAATGTAAGGTGATGCGCATGAGTAGAAAAAACAATCCTATAATGTTCGAATACAGCATTAGTCGTGAGCTTCTTGATGCTGTCGCGTCGTTCAAATATCTAGGCGTAACATTGCAGAGCAATATGAAATGGAACGAGCATGTAAGGACAGTTGTGAGTAAGGCGGACAGCCGACTTCGGTTTATTGGGAGAATTTTGGGAAGATGTACTTCACCTGTAAAGGAGACCGCGTATAAAACGCTTGTACGACCACGTCTTGAGTATTGGGACCCGCAGCAAATCGGTTTGAAGGAAGACATAGAGGCGGTTCAGAGGCGAGCAGCTAGATTTGTTACCGGTAGGTTCGACCATAGCGCGAGTGTCACGGAAATGCTCCGGCAACTCAATTGGGGATCGCTGGAAGAAAGACGACGTTCTTTTCGTGAATTTCTGTTGAGGAAATTTAGAGGGCCGGAATCTGAAACTAAGTGTAGTACGATCTTGCTGCCGCCTACTTACATTTCGCGTAAAGATCACAAAGACAAGATAAGAGAAATTAGGGCTCTTACGGAGACATATAGGCATTCTTTTTTTCCTCGTTCAATTTGGGAGTGGAATAGGAAAGGAAATGCCTAGTAGTGGTACAGTGTACCCTCCGCCACGCACCTTACGGTGAATTGCGGAGTATGTATGTAGATGTGTTGTAAAAGAACGACCTTATTCGTTGCGGCGAGATCTATTTTCGAAAGTTCAATCACCTACTTTTACTTCTGAATGTGAAAATATTTTGCTAGCACCCACCTACTTAGGGAGACATGACTATCCCAATAAAATAAGAGAAATCAGATCGAAAACGGAACGAGTTAGGTGTTCTTTCTTCCCCCGCGCTATTAGAGAATGGAACGGCAGAGAAAAGTTATGAAAGTGGTTAATGAACCCTCTTCCAGGCACTTGAATGTGATTTGCAGAGTATCTATGTGATGTGCAACAAGCGAAATGGAGTAGTTGCGAACGTAATATAGGGCGGCAGTTGTAGAAATGGCCGTCATGTCATCAAATTCAGGTACGTATTCTGTGGCTTCCCTAATTCTCTTAAGGCGATTTCTCGGACGGCTGCGTTGAAACGGGAGAGCCGATTTGCTTCCGCGTCCTTGACTCATATTAGTCAATACTCAGTCGTCGACGTGACGTTAACACGAACGTTTCTTCTACTCCTACATTTTCAAGCGCGACAAATATTCATTCATGAAATTTCTAAGTCTGTAAATTAAGAGACACTTTCCACATGAAAGTGATAATTTTTTTTTTATCTAGAGAACGACTGCATCACAAAACCAACAGTCCACCGGTTAATCAATTTAAAGATTGTGAAAGCTTGCAGAACTACATCAAGTGAAGCGCTCTGTGTTTTATTAGGCCTCCTGCCCATAAGTCTTAAGATACAGAAAATAGACAAATATTATAACTCAAGATACCAGACAGACAATATACATTGCCCTAGAGTATGGAAGCTGGGCACACCTTACAATATTACCTTCTAATGTTTGTAGAGCATATGCGACTTTACTACGGGGTCATCAGTCGCTGCCGGCCGCAGTGGCCGAGCGGTCTGCGGCGCGCCAGCCACGTTCTGCACGGCCACTACGGTCGGGGGTTCGAATTATCCATCGGGCATGAATATTTGTGCCGTCTTTAGTATTAGCTAGTTCATAAGTAGTTTGTAAGTTTAGGGACCGATTAACCCGTAGTTAAGTCCCATAAGCCCGACAAACAAACATCAGTCCTTAAACTTACAAATTACTTATGAAATGTTGTTGTTGTTATGGTCTTCAGTCCGGAGACTGGTTTGATGCAGCTCTCCACCCTACTCTATCCTGAGCAAGCCTTTTCATCTCCTCATAAGAACGGCAACCCACATCCACTTGAATCTGCTTACTATACGCGTCTCTTGGTCTCCCTCTGCGATTTTTACCCCACACACTTCCCTCCAATGCTAAATTTACGATTCCTCGATGTCTAAGAATGTGTCCTACCAAGCGATCCCTTCTGTTAGTCAGGGTATGCCAAAAATTCCTTTTCTCTCCAATTCTGTTCAGTACCTCTTCATTAGTTATGCAATCTACCCATCTAATCTTCAGCATTCTTCTGTAGCACCACATTTCAAAAGCTTCTATTCTCTTCCTGTCCGCACTGCTTATCGTCCATGTTTCACTCCCGTACAAGGCAACACTCCACACAAATGCCTTCAGAAAAGACTTCTTTACTCTTAAATTAATATTCGATGTTAGCAAATTTCTCTTTTTCAAAAATGCTTTTCTTCCCATTGCCATTCTGCATTTTATATCCGTTGTACTGCGACCATCGCATGTTATTTTACTACCCAAGTAACAAAACTCATCTACCACCTTCATTCTTTCGTTATCTAATCTAATTCCTTCAGCATCGCCCGATTTTCTAAGACCGCATTCCATTATTTTTGTTTTGCTCTTGTTAATGTTCATTTTATACGCTCTCTTCAACACACTGTCCATTCCATTCAACTGCTCTTCCAGGTCCTTTGCTGTCTCTGACAGAATTACAATGTCATCAGCGAAACGCAATGTTTTTATTTCTTCACCCTGAACTTTAATCCCTATTCCAAATTTTTCCTTGCTTTCCTTCACCGCCTGCTCGATGTACAAATTGAATAACATCGGAGAAAGGCTACAACCCTGTCTTACTCCCTTCTCAACTGATGCTTCCCTTTCATGCCCTTCGAGTCTAATAACTGCGGTCTGGCTTTTGTACAAGTTGTAAATAACTCTCCTTTCCCTGAATTTTACCCCTGCTGACTTCAGAATTTGAAAGAGTGTATTCCAGTCAACATTGTCAAATGATTTCTCCAAATCTACAAAAGCTAAAAATGTAGGTTTGCCTTTCCTTAATCTATCTTCTAAGATAAGACGTAAAGTGAGTATTGCCTCCCGGGTTCCAATATTCCTCCTGAATCCAAACTGATCTTCCCCGAGGTCAGCTTGTACCAGCTTTTCCATTCTCCTGTAGATAATTCGTGTTAAAATTTTGCAACCATGACTTATCAAACTGATTGTTCTGTAATTTTCACACCTGTCTGCGCCTGATTTCTTTGGAATGGGGATTATTACATTTTTCTTAAAGTCTGAGGGCATTTCGCCTGTCTCATACATCCTACACACCAGTTCAAATAGTCTTGTCATGGCTGGCTCTCCCAGAGACTTTAGTAGCTCTGAGTGTATGTCATCTACTCCTGGGGCCTTGTTCCGACCTAGGTCTTTCAAGGCTCTGTCAAATTCATCTCTCAGTATAGTATCTCCTATTTCATCTTGATCCACTTCCTCTTCCCTTCCTACAACATCGTCTCTAAGTTCATTTCCTTTGTAGAGCTGCTCTATGTACTCTTTCCACCTTTCATCTTTCCCATCTTTGCTGAGAACTGGTTTCCCCTCTGAGTTCTTGATATTCATAGAGCTGCTTTTCCTGTCCCCAAATGTCTCTTTTGTTTTCCTGTAGGCGGTATCTACTTTGCCCCTTGTTATACATTCTTCTACAGATTTGCAATTTGCTTCTAGCCACTCCTGCTTAGCCATTTTGCACTTCCTGTCAATCTCATTTTTTAGTCGACTGTACTCCATTTTGCCTGTTTCATTTACTGCATTTTTATATTTTCTCCTTTCATCAATTAAATTTAGTATTTCTTGTGATATCCAAGGATTTTTTGTAGGTCTTGCCTTTCTACCTGTTTTTTCCTCTGCTGCCTTCACTATTTCATCTCTCAATGCTTCCCATTCCTCTTCTACTGTTTTATTTCCCCTTGTTTCTGTCAATTGTTGCCTAAATCTCCCTCTGAAATTCTTCAGAACTTCACTTTCCTTCAATTTTTCTAAGTCCCATCTCCTTATTTTCCTACCTTTCTGCAGTTTTTTTCAGCTTGAGTCTACAGTTCATAACTAACAAGTTATGGTCAGAGTCTATATCTGCCCCTGGGTATGTCTTGCAGTTTATAACCTGGTTCCGGAATCTATGTCTTACCATTATAAAATCTATCTGATACCTTCCGGTGTCTCCTGGTCTCTTCCACGTATACAACCTTCTTTTGTGATTCTTAAACCACGTGTTTGTTACGATTAAATCATGTTCCGTGCAAAATTCTACCAGGCGGCTTCCTCTTTCATTCCTCCTGCCCAGTCCATATTCACCTACTATTTTTCCTTCTCTTCCTTTTCCTACTACCGAATTCCAGTCTCCCATCACAATTAAATTTTCCTCTCCCTTAACTGTCTGAATAATTTCGTTTAGCTCCTCATATATTACTTCGATCTCCTCATCATCGGCAGAGCTAGTTGGCATATAAACCTGTACTACTGTTGTCGATGTTGGCTTCGTATCTATCTTGACTATGATAATGCGATCACTGTGCTGCTCATAGTAGTTTACCCGCATTCCTATTTTCTTATTCATTATCAGTCCTACTCCTGTGATACCCCCAACTGATTTTGTACTTATAATCCTGTACTCCCCTGACCAGAAATCCTGTTCATCCTGCCACCGAACTTCACTAATCCCCACTATATCTAACTTCAACCTATTCATTTCCCTTTTTAAATTTTCTAATTTACCTACCCTATTAAGCGATCTAACATTCCACGCTCCGACCCGTAGAATGCTAGTATTGTCTTTCCTGATGATGACATCCTCCTGAGTAGTCCCCGCCCGGAGATCCGAATGGGGGACTATTTTACCTCCGGAATGCCATCATCATATTTCCATACAGTAGAGCTGCATGTCCTCGGGAAAAGTAACGGCTGTAGTTTCCCCTTGCTTTCAGCCGTTCGCAGTAGCTGTGCGGCAAAGCCACATTAGCTGATGTTACAAGGCCAGCTCAGTCAATCATCCAGACTGTTGCCTCTGTAACTACTGAAAAGGCTGCTGCCCCTCTTCAGAAACCACACGTTTGTCTGGCCTCTCCACAGATACCCCTCCGCTGTGGTTGCACCTACGGTACGGCTATCTGCATCGTTGAGGCACGCAAGTCACCCCACCTCGGCAATGTCTGTGGTTCAAAGACGGCATCCATGCCCGAGGGGGGATTCGAAACCCCGACGGGGAAGGGCCTCGCGCATCGTAGCAATAGCGCCTCAATGCGCTCGGTCGCTCCACTGCGGCCCAAGAATAACTGAGAAGGGCGCAAGTACAAGCTATCCTGCTGAGTATACACAGATGGAAGTAATTCAGACTACGGAGTGGATTCGGAAATAGCAATAATTATTAATAAGAAGCTTACTTATCAAATACAACTTAAACTGTCTAATGAATGATCAAAAAATTAAGCGGAACAGTTTGGCACTCTCAATGCACTTGAGTTAATGACCATCTCGCAAATATTGATAGAACTGTAGTAATTCACACTGAAAGCTGAATTACTTTGGATTCGTTTCTAAATCCATATATATATATATATATATATATATATATATATATATATATATATATATATATATATATATATATAAGGTGCGGGAATTTCGGATGGAAGTTAATAACTTACACACGGCCAAATTGACAGTTAATGTTGCTAGGAAACAGAAAACTTCATTTCAATAGCTACCTAACAACCAACTGAAACTCAGTGCAAACATTTTTATTTTGAACTGGTGTTCAGTTATAACTTTTATTAAACTGTTATGGACTTGAATGACAGTCTTATTATCGCCCGTACCCAGTCCCATTGCAGCTGTACGACCTCTGGCAAATTCAATCTTGATTCAACTCCGTTGTTCCTGTTTCGTAAACATAGTGACACCGTTACATTATTAGTCCGCTTGCTCACAATTGACGGTGTTTCCCACGCTTCTGCACACGCCGGTGACGTGGGACGTGCGAGTGCATTTTCTCGGAGGTAAGGTAGGTATGTCGAAAACGTATGCTATCAGCCAAAATAGTAGATTCCATTTCATAGTGTCACTACACTAAGTTCCAACCATCGTACATTTCGATGTCTAGGTTAATGAAACTAAACTAGTAATTCTTGTTATTTATAGGTCCCCTGACTCAGATTTTAAAATGTTTGTGCCCAATCTGGAATTGGTTCTGGGTTCACTATATAGGAAGTATAATAATTTAATTGAGTTTGGAGATTTCTACATTGTGTAGGTGATAGCTCAAGGAAAAGTCAGCTGTTAGATCTATTTAATTCCTAAAACATGATGCAAGCAGTATTTTTTCCAACGAGAGTGCAAGGATATAGCAGTTCTACCATTGTCAATAGTTTTGTTTATTCTTCATTATTAGAGGGGCACTCGGTCAGCAGAATAATAAACGGCGTATCAGACCACGATGTCCAAATTTTAATTCTAAAGAGTATTTGTTCTCAAACAAATGTTAAACATAAATATCAACTACTCATAAAAGTTAATCCAGTTGCAATTGAGACCTTCTTGAGCCTAATTAAGAACAAGAATGGCAGGATGTTTATAGTGCTGATAATGCAGATGATAAATATAACGCTTTTCTGAACACATTACTTATGCTGTTTGAAAGTTGCTTTCCGCTAGAACGCTCAAAACAGGGCACTTCCAGTAACAGACAGCCAGGGTGGCTGACAAAGGGGATAAGAGTATCATCTAGAACAAAGCGGGAATTGTATCAAAATGTTAGAAGCAGTCAGAATGAAGATGCAGTAGCTCATTACAAACACTACTGTAAGGTTCTGAAGAATTTCATTAAGAATGCAAAAAGTATGTGGTACGCAAAAAGAACAGCAAACTCTCGGGATAAAATTAAAACTATCTGGTCAGTCGTGAAGGAAGTGTCTGGTCAGTAGCAGCAGGTAGAAGATATAACGTCAGTGCGTAGTAGAAATGTTCCTGTTACTGACAAGTTAGATATATGTGCATTATTCAATAATCACTTTCTGAATATAGTAGGTGAACTGAACCAAACCATAGTTTCTATAGGTAATCGTATAACATTTTTAGAAAATACCTTTCCGAGGATGTTACCTGAAATGGTCGTTCATGATACTTCCATACAGGAGATTGGGTCAATAATTAAGACACTAAAGACTAAGGACTCTTGTCGATATGATAGGGTATCTAGCAGAATTTTAAAGTACTGTTCTCCATATGTTAGCCCAGTACTAAGCCTAATATGTAATTTTTCCTTTCAGAATAGTGAGTTTCCTGACAGATTAAAGTACTCAGTAGTGAAACCACTTTATAAGAAAGGAGAAAGGGATAATGTAGACAACTATAGACCTATTTCTATGCCATCGGTTTTTTCTAAAGTTATTGAAAGGCTGTATATTCAGATTAATTGACTATTTCAGTTCACATAATTTGTTGTCAAACATACAGTTTGGTTTTAGTAGTAGTTTACGACTAAAAATGTTATGTTTTCGTTTCTTTGTGAGGCGCTTGATGGGTTAAATAGGAGACTACGGACATTAGGCGTCTTCTTTGATTTAACAAAAGCGTTTGATTGTGTTGATCACAAAATATTGTTGCAGAAGTTGGAAATT
Source organism: Locusta migratoria (assembly GCA_026315105.1). Classification (NCBI taxonomy): domain Eukaryota; kingdom Metazoa; phylum Arthropoda; class Insecta; order Orthoptera; family Acrididae; genus Locusta; species Locusta migratoria. The sequence continues at coordinate 942,421,963 of CM048744.1, forward strand.
ATGAAATACAAGGAGTAGCTCACAACTGGTTCACCTCCAACCTCCATGATAGACAACAGAAGGTAATTCTCCGCAGTGTAGAAAATGGCTATGACGTACAATCGCAATGGGGCACAATTAAGTGTGGGGTTCCCCAGGGGTCGGTTTTGGGCCCATCGCTGTTTCTTATTTATATACATGATATGCCTTCGAATGTAACAAGTGACTGTAAAATATTTTTGTTTGCTGATGATACTAGCTTGGTAGTGAAGGATGTTGCTCGTAATATTGACACAGTACAAATAATGCAGTTCAAGAGATAAGTTCATGGCTTGTAGAAAATAAGTTGATGTTAAATCACAGTAAAACTCAGTTTTTACAATTTCTAACACATAATTTGACGGTAACATTTAGATTACATATAATGGGCATAAGATAAGTGAGACTCAACAGTTCAAATTTCTAGGTATTCAGATAGACAGTAAGCTGTCGTGGAAAGCCCATGTTCAGGATCTTGTTCCAAAACGAAATTCTGCTATATTCACCATTAGAGCAGTATCTGAAGTAAGTGATTTTTCAACACGAAAACTAGTCTATTACGCTTACTATCACTCGCTTATGACGTACGGCATTATTTTTTGGGGTAACTCGCCTGATGCAAAAAGGATATTTCTGGCTCAAAAACGGGCGGTTCGAGCAATACGTGGTGTAAGTTCACGAACGTCATGTCTACCCCTTTTCAGTAGTCTGGGAATTTTGAAACTGGCGCCACAATACGTTTTTTCTTTAATGACGTTTGTGGTTAATTTTATCAGCTTATTACCACGAATTAGTAGCTTTCACTCGTTGAATACTAGACAGAAGTGGAATATACATTTGCATCACACCACCTTGACACTTGTGCAGAAAGGTGTACAGTATTCTGCAGCATCCATTTTCTATAAGCTGCCACAAGAACTTAAGAATCTTAGCACTAATCCACATGCTTTCAAATCTAAATTGAAGAGTTACCTCGTGGCTCACTCCTTTTATTCTGTCGAAGAACTCCTAGATATGTTAAACAATTAAGCTAATTCATTTTTTTTTCTTTATTGATTCTTTTCACTTTGTCTTTAAGATTGTCGTGTGCATAGGACTACTTAAAAATTTCTTTTACTATTCTTGTATAAAAATTCATGTATTGACTTGTTCCATGGCCATGGAGTCTATCTCCCCAATTGGGTTCTATGGAACAGAAAAATAAATAAATTTCTGTTTTCATGTCCAATAAAGATAACTGAAACGTTGTTTTTGTATATCTCAGTTCCAATTTCTTTGTAAATGGTCATGACTGCTAGAATATTGGAGATCAAATACTTTTTTTTTTTTAAATGTGTTTGTGTATGATGAGGACATGGGTCCCTAATCTTCACACTAGTTGTACCAAAGTAAGCTGAGGACAGGACACACACACACACATACACACACTTACGCCCGGGGGAACCGAGGTAGGAGTCGAACCTCCACCGGAAGCCCTCGTGCAGTCCGCGGCATGGTGAAACATCGTGCGTCCATGCGCATTTGTCTCGTGTGTTTCTTTCTATATGACCCAAATGCTTTGATACTGCCTGTACATCATATTGCGGAAGAAATGCTATCTGCTGTTGTCTGCTGCTTCTTGCACGGAGCGCCAAGATCGGTGTTCCTCGTCGTATAGAGTGTGGAGTGCTGTTCTCCTCCTGTTGGCCGGATGTCGCGCTGCAGCAGTTACCCCCGGTGAGACTCGTATGTCGTGTTGTTAGTGTGGCCTATTTCGCTCTGATGGCTGCCAGCCAGGGTGGTAATAGCCTTTTTACAATACGTCGCGGTACAGTACTCGGAAAATATTTACATCTACTTGTCAAATTATGTTTTGTTTTTTTCCCCGACATTCCTCGCCTTCGTGTCGTGCTTCTCGTGGCTCAACACATTAATTTACGCAGAGAAATGGAGGAGGTTATAGAATATTTTTTAAATAACGTTCAGGATATTTATCCAAGCTCCTGAACTTTATAAAAAAAATATTCCATAACCTCCTCCATTTCTCTGCGTAAATTATCTATTCAAACTAGATTACCCAGTGACACATATTGTAACTACTACCAACATCATGCTAACCGCCTGAAAACACAGAAAGGCTTTATGCAATGTACTGATGCAGTAAGACACTGACTGTCCATCAATCAGTAAAATAGACTTCGTTCCCCCAGTCAGTACACTTAAACTATGCCCAGTCATATTCAGACTTCAACTGAATGAAAAGGTTGTTAAGAAAGAAACGATAAAGAACTTCTTAAAATTATGGCTCTAGAAATGATAAATGGTAACTACACGCAAACAGAATGGCTACATATAGATAAAGATGGATCCTTCACTGAAACAAATGGTATCGAAGTTTACAGTTTTTTTTTTTTTTTTTTTTTTTTTTTTTTTTTTTTTTTTTTTTTTTTTTTTTTGATGGATAGTTGGAGGCAATAAACCTGGCACTGAAACAATTTTTGGCCGTATCCAAAGGTCGCAAAAAGGTTGTTATATTTTGTGATTCAACTTCCGCAATACAGGCAATTGCATCCTTACAAACACCTCTAAGTGCTTGCATAAATGAAATAAAATACTCTATTGGCTCAATCACCAAACCTTGAACTGAAATAGTTTTTCAATGGATACCAGCACATACAGGTATACATGGGAATGAAATGTCAGACTTTCTAGACAAAAAAGGAACCAAGATATCTCAAAAAAATTGCCCAAGGATTTTTAGCCTCACCGAAGTGTGTTATATGTGAAAGATAAGACACCATTATGAATTGGGAGCATCTCAGAAACTGTGAAAGACTGCAATATTGTGACGGGATGTCAGGTGGTCAATTGTATTGGGAAGTTAGAAGATTAATGACTATGTATCAAATGTCTGAGCATTAAATAAATAAATAAATATTTATTCAAACTAAATGGTTTAAACATAGATTAATTGGAAAAATTTAATTGGAAGTTTATCTGTTTCAATCACGTTACAAATTCATTTAATCCGGAAATAATGTACCATTAATTTTCAGGAAACTGAAAGGTAGATGAATTGTAGAGGTTACGGAATAGGGACGAAGATACGAAATAATATTAACAGTACTCAATGATGTGTCTTTACAGGCTAGAAATCAGAAAGAAACTGATCTTTATCACAAGCAGAGCACTCTTGATAGACCCATATTTCGCACATTCGGGCTTCGCAGCGCGATTCCTCACATGCTAGCAATAAAAAAATGTCTGTCACAAAAATTCGTCCTGTGTATGTTTCCGGCAGTAAACGGGCGTCAAAGACTGAGGTTAGTGTGTGTTGCACGCTGTAGTCAGTTTCAGAATGGCACAATTACACCAACAAACATCTAGGGGATGTAGAAGGCGTCTTGAGGAACGTAATGAGCACAGATGCTTGGAAACGCTATTCAACGACGCTATGGAGAGTGCAAGCTACAGGCAACGGCGCCTAACGCTACACATCCTCTCCAGCAACTTCCACGCTCTGTAGCTTCGTTGCATGCCTTTTCCGGGCATTGGTTTCTGTACTCATTTTGTTCCTTAAGACGCCTCCTACACCCCCTAGATCAGTGCTTTCGAAACTTTCCCTCATGGCGACACCCTTTTATCGCTTACAGTTTTGCGCTACACCCTTTCACTAATATAAATACGTATGGTAGAATTTAGATGGTTCTACCCGTGGGGGGGGGGGGGGGGGGAATAAAGTATCGCTTAAATGTAGCTTGTAAACGAAACTGAAATCCTCGTACGCATTGATATGCTTACATCGCAAGAAAAGGAAACATAAGGAACTACGAAGATGTACAACAGAGTAACACCGGAGACAGCAGTGCCTAACTCTACAGTGGACCCAGCTTCCGAAACAGGAAAACTGTATTTCGGAAACCGTTTTTCGCTGTCGTTTATACATGTCAGGGCCAGATACGGTTTTTCTGGATCGATTGAAAACGGCATCTGGAAATTATCTGCTCGGATTTCTGATTTAGACAGCACAGTGGCTGTTCCCTTTCAGTTCAATATTATATTCGGAAAAAATGGATAAATATTTGTGACAAGTAAGAATATGAACGTCATTTCTGGTCCCAGAATCTGTTGCACACAGGAAACTGAGAGAAAAAAATATTAACGCAAACCAGGGTTCGAACCAACGATCACTGCATTTAAAATACCACTCTCCGTTAACCACCCTACCATACTCCATACTAAACATCGCTACTGAATAGCTTTAGCCAGTGGACAATTGTGACTGCTTTTACAATCTGTGGCTGCTTTTACAGCCACTGTGTCATTGATTGACATTTAATTGTAAGAAACGCTACCGACGGCGACGTGGTTTTGATAAATGCATTAAAAAACGCTCAGGTGCAGCTTTTTGAGAAGGAAAGCAGATTACAGTAAAGGTTCGTTCAAGCAGCTGCCAGTTCTAGCAAACTGCGCATGGGAAGAGCTGTTATCTAGTATCAACCGCAGCTCTTCGCATGCGCAGTTTGCTGGAATCTGGCAACTGGCAGCTGCTTGAACGAACCCTGAGTGTCTACGCCTGCTGAAGCAGAGCTGCCGCCTAGCGGCTGAGCAGACAATTAATGTGGACCGATCATTCCTTTAATACGTGATCTGTGGTGCACTGAATGAAGATAAGGATGATTAGCTGCAGGCGAGTCTTCAGGGTAGTATGAAGAGAAGGATATTATGTGTTATATTATGACAAGGTTCTTTTTTAGTCTAAATTTGCTGGTCTCGCGACACCATTGATACTACTACACGACACCCCAGGGTGTCGCGACACCCAGTTTGGAAAGCTCTGCCTTAGATGAAACTCAGTGTGGCTTGGAACACACACCCATCTCATTCTTCGACGTCTATTTACTACCGGAAATATATGCAGGGCGAAATTTTGTGGCAGACATTTTTATTGCCGGAATGTGAGGAACTGAGCTGCGAAACCCGAGTGTCCGAATTTAGCTGAGTACCCGTTGTACTCAAGTTTACCTCAAACGTCATCGGAAAATTTTGTCCTACAACGTATGCATTGTGTATACCCGCTCGGTTAGCCATGTGGCCTATCGCGCCGCTTTCCGGGACGGGGAGGCGTACCGGCCCCGGTTCGAATCCACCCGGCGGATTAACGAAGGAGGTCGGAGTGCCGGCCAGCCTAGGTGTGGTTTTTAGGTTGTTTCCCACATCCCCCTAGGTGAATACTGGGCTGGTACCCAAGTCCCGCCTCAGTTATATAATTCGAGAACATTTCATAACACTTTACATATAACAGACATATGGGGTACACGTTTCCTCCCGGGGGGCCTTGGGTGGCGACAGGAAAGGCATCCGACCCCGTAAATATTAACACACGACAAATCCGAATTTAACAAAGCCGACCCTGCATGTGCGGGAACATGGCTAAAGAGAAAGTAGTATTCATTCTGTATCATCACAGGAAGACATTTTATCCATGCTACTGCCTTACATCACCTCAGTTTTGCGGGTAAAAACATGTTTATTTATTTAAGGTTTTATTCCATTCTAATGGAACGGTGTGTTCAACGGGGGGAAAAATAAATTAATTAATTAAGACAAACATTAAATGAAGCAGCATTGGCCGGTAAATTTTTTGGTAAATCGATTGCCTACAGTAAATGCAAACGATTTTTACGGCCAATGTTCCTTCATTTAATGTTTGTAATGTTTATTTATATTGTTGTTAGTAATTTTCAGTGTTAATGACTTATATTAAGCGATTGTCAAAAAGTATGTGTTTGTTTTCCTATGTTTCATGTTCGGTGACAACGGCGTCACTCACGAGGACAGCAGCCTCTCTATCGGGGCCAGAGGTGATACATCTGGTCATCAAACTTTGCAGGTGAAAGTTACAGGGTGAGAGAAAATCTCGTTAACCCTCAGGCGGTAGGGTGGTCGGAGACGAAATAGATGCTACGCTCGGGTCGGATCCAACCCAATCCGTTTACGATGAGGTTCTTGTGGATATATGTACACAGTAAGTATTATTATCGAATCATATAGTTTAATGAGACTATGCTACATGACAAAAATTCTTTTTGCAGACTTAACTGTTAGCTCTTATTGGTCGTCAAATCCAAATCAAAAAACCTATACAAAATGATAAGCAATTCCTATCTTTTTTGACGAAACGCAATCTATATCTATAAATGTGAATGTCTGTTCGGTGTACGTTTATCACGTCTCAACCACGAGACATAAAGAGCTAAAAATTTGTACAGTTACTAAGGTCTACCCGGGGAAGGTTTTAGGCATGGTTTTATGGCGATCGGATTCCTATTTATCTATATATATTAATGTGAATATCTGTTCGGTGTACGCTTATCACGTAGGAACGACAAGACGCAGAGACTTAAATATTTGTACAGTTACTAATTTATATCTGAGGATGGTTTTAGGTGCGGTTTTATAGCGATCTGATAGATATTTAGTAATTTGGAGAATATAACGCGAAATGCGGAACAATAATTACTCTTTGAAAATTATATTTACTTTTTGAAAATGGTTTTATTGGTTGCATTGTTGCTTGAGAGTTGATAATGATAAAAGCGTGGAGCATATTGGGATGGAAAGTTATCGGTGTATATAAAACTCTACGTATGTGTGTGTGTCTGTCTGTGTGTGTTAATATTTCGCTCTGCAGCGAAAACTAGAGAACGCAAACGAATGGTCTGTGTGTAATTGTTGTTCGAAGTCTCCCGTTGTACACCATAGCAGTTCCATGCCGATAGCTATAAGGCGGTGGAAGATATGGTGCTTGAAAGTCGTCAAATTATAAAAAAATTCGTACTGAAGGCCAGCGATGACGTTTGCGACTCTATAGCAAGGAGGTTACATACAGCGAAACGTGATGCCACAGAGCATATCTTTGGTCTAAGCCTGCTACAATGTCTTCAGCTCTTTCTCTGTAAGGATAAGCATTCGAATAAGGAAATATAAGAATAAATAAATAGAGCAGTATAAAAGAAATTTCTTTTAATACATCTCTTTAAAAAATTCATTTATATCCCTCATGTTTTTCACATGGTCAATTATACGTCACTTGTTCAAGGGTGAGCAATCCAAAAAATCTCTACATTTACGCTCCAAACAATACTACAAATAACGTAGTTTACCAGAATGCCCTAAAATAAAATTAAAATGAATTTGGGCATTACTCTCACCATACGTGTTGAGATATTGCAACACAGACTATAAGGAATAAAGTATGTATTATTTATTGTAAATCATTAAGCACTTCACATAATTTCATTTTTTTATGTGAATGTTGATTAAAGATATTTGTTTCTAAAGAAGGTATTGTATTTCATTTCATTCTTCAAAATCAGTCTCATAGCACACTACTGAAAGACAGCTTATCTATCATAACCAATACGCGATCGAAGCCGCGGGCTTGAGCTAGTATAATATAAAGTAAAAATGAAATGTTTATAGAAATAGAAAGGAATGTCATTTATCTACTTACTCACTAGAATCACCAGTGACACACCTAACACACAATACTGTTTTGTGGTCAGCACATACGCATGAAATGCATTTGACACAAAATTCATTTCCTTTTCTGTCTTTCGAAGGATCTCTTCTTAGATGTGTCCCAAAATTCTGATTGTCTGTGGCAGTGGGTTAGTCCTCTTCTTTTTCTAACACCTTTACAATTGTCAAACGAAGAGATCTCAAAATATGTGGCTCGGACATTCGTCAGAGGCTTGATCAAACCCAATTCGAGATTTTATAGGAACGAGGTCCATTCAATACTGGGAATGAAACTTGGTTCGTATTATATTTGTATAATACGAAACTATTCGCAGATTGGATGTTCAACATCCCGAGGAAGTCACTCAATGGCCACCTTCGTGTTTTCCGTTTGGTAGGCTTGTCTTTGCAAAGTTTGTCCAAGTCCTCGTGACACTAGTTCGAAATCGAAAGACATACTGTGTTGGTTTGGATAAATCATCTTTTTTTTAATTTTTTCTAAGCTACGGGATGCCTGAAATGAAATAGAACGTTCTGGCGTCAAACAGTGAAAGTAGTTTTAGACCATACTTATCGCGTTTCGTTGAAATATACTTTCTGAAGGGACACAGACCACTGAAATCCAGTAATGTTTCATCTACTGTCAAATACTTTGACAGGTTATAAAACTGCAAACAATGACTTCCAAGCCGGCCGCGGTGGCCGAGGAGACTGAGGCGCTTCAGTCACGGTCTGCACGGCCACTACGGTCGGGGGTTCGAATCCCCCTTCGGGCATGGATATTTGTGCTGTCCTAGTTCGTAAGTAGTTCATAAGTAGTTTGTAAGTTTAGGGACTGATGACCACGTAGTTAAGTCCCATAAGCTTTACAAACATTTTTTGAATGACTTCCAATACTATACCTTATTTCCCGAAACGCAGCAAATTTATCTTTAGACTTTCTCGACTCTCTAGTACTTTTATCGTAGAACAATGAAAGATTATTGGTCCATACAGCTTGGAAAACATATATCGCTCATATACAAGGGAACAATGAAAGCCTTTATCTCGGTTACGTCTGTCGGAGGTAAAAATTAATTCGTTGGGTCACTGTACTTGAGCTTTGTGTATTGTACTTCGTTATTAGTATTACGAACAATGCTCCTTGTTATTTCATCGCTGATAAAAAAGTGAAAATAATGTTTTTGTATCTGTGATCCCTCACGCCTTCTCTTTAGGTCCAGGCAGGGAGTGATCAAATTTGAATAATGTGTTCGTGAATATTTTGCACGTAAAGTCTTGTCGGTCCAGATTGTTGGCTCGTCTCTACTTAACTGAAACTTTCTACCGTCTGTTTCTCTTCACCCTACACCTGTTACCCAAATAACCACATCTTCTGTATCACTGTTATAACACTTCCATCGTCGGATTCTGAGACAGATTCTTCCAGCTCAAGGTGATCATTCTCTTGGTCTGAAGGATCTTCCTGGCGACGTAACACAGCTAAACTGCCTCACGTGAATGTAACAGTTGTTTCTAAGCGATATTCGTACGAAAACTACGAAAAAGATGCATAGCGAAATCAGTGACATTACTGGTACGGTCAGGCCGGATACGACTCAGAATACACATACATATCACTTACACGATAACTGCGAACACTCCAATAGCCAGGGCACGGGTGGCTAGTAGGGTTCCTGGCTGGTTCGACTTCCTGCACGGAGCGTGTAGAGCCAACACAACCTAGAGAAAAGGCCGCGGCGCTCTCGTGTGACGTCACGCAGTGTAGGTATCGTTCGCGTATCTGACTGGGTGGCCGCTGTGGCACGGTCCATTATGCCGTAGCGTGCAGACAGTGAGCTACGCGAACGATACCTACACTGCCTTCTCTCTAAGTGGTGTTGGTAGAGCACTGTATGGTAAAATTGAACCGCTGGGTCGGTTCCGAACCGCACCGAACCGTTTGAGTGTTAAGGAACTCCGCTGCCAACCGTCGTCATCGGATCGATAAAAAAAAGAATAAATGTTCTTATAAACGAAGTTTATTATATGTATCAAAAACAATTTCAGTTCTTATGATGATACTCACGTGTACACATATTTTACTTCAAGTATCTGAGTGTTGAAGAAAATTATTTTAGCCGTTAAGAGATATAAATATTTAATTAATGTGCTCAAATTAAATTTTCAAGATCTCAACAAAGATTATTCAAGATTTTATTCAGTTATGAATATACATATTATTTTTTCATAAAACATATAATGGTTGAGAAAAGCAATTGCAAGACTTTCAACAAATTTGAGAAAATTTTACGGGATTACATATCAAGTTTTTAACATTAAACAGCTAACTATTACATTTAGAACATTTTACATTGCACAAGGACCTGCCATTGTAAACTGTTTAAAGATTTTTTATGGGAACTAATATTTCGATTACTTTTCGATTGTATAGGAACATCAGGAATAAGTTTGATACGGTCCACCAAAAAAAAAAAAAAAAAAAAAAAAAAGTTTAAGCAGTTTTAAAGAAATTTAATAAAAATATAATGGAGAGAAATTTAAATCGGCCGTTCCAGTACAGCGGTAGAGGCACCATGTCACTGATGTCGCCGGCCGCGGTGGCCGAGGAGACTGAGGCGCTTCAGTCACGGTCTGCACGGCCACTACGGTCGGGGGTTCGAATCCCCTCGCGGGCATGGATATTTGTGCCGTCCTTAGTGTTAGCTAGTTCATAGGTAGTTTGTAAGTTTAGGGACTGATGACCCGTTAGTTAAGTCCCATAATCTATACAAACATTTCAACATTTGAGCACACGTCTCGTATACACAAGTCGTGCCGTCTCCGAGCGTTCAGCCACACGTTGGACTCGGCACGTTGACCGCACACGTTCAGACACACGCTCCGTGTGCCGACAGCTTAACAGTCAAGTCTGCGAACACATCGATGACAACACCTGATTATTCCATGCCACAACGAGTGTTGATTTACGATTCGTATGTGCATACAGAGTCGGCTCGTATTCTACACGCCGGCCGCGGTGGCCGAGGGGACTAAGGCGCTCCAGTCACGGTCTGCACGGCCACTACGGTTGGGGGTTCGAATCCCCCCTCGGGCATGGATATTTGTGCCGGCCTAGTTCGTAAGTAGTTCATAAGTAGTTTGTAAGTTTAGGGACTGATGACCCCGTAGTTAAGTCCCATAGACTATACAAACATTTGAACAGTTTCGTATTCTCCGCAGACTATTTGAAGAAAAATTTCCAGTATTCATCATTTTTCGAGTTGCAGCTCTTATTATTGCCGTGTTTGAAGTAAAGAATCTGGGTACGAGGTCCGCTGATATGCAAAAATTTTATTTTGCGCCCAAACTAGTTTCGGCATCTCTGTGCCATCATCAGTGGGTTTTCCATTTATTTATTGCTGTGAAAACAAAAACAAATCATTGATTTTACTACTATACTATGTGTAAATTTAAGCCTAAAATGTCGTTAGACTTATTTTGGTTTTTACCTTGTTTTTACTTTATGTGGTCATGCAGGACCCTTTCTACATAATTACGTACTGGTAGCGATGTCATCCGCAACCAAAGGATTTTAAAAACGGTACTTCTATTGTGAAAACATAAATTTGGTAAGTGGGGATATTTCGATCGTCCGCCTACTATTACTCACTGTTTCTTTTGGCGTACACTTCCGTTTCCGCGTTTTCGTAAATGACACACATGTAATACACTTTTTTGCGGACATTTTTCTACCACGATCCCTTCCAACTTTAACAAATTCCACTGTGTACACTTCGTTGGTATGCGTACCTTTTGCATTTTATTTATTTACCACGGGGTAGTGAAACTTGTTTTTCGTCCTTTACTGTTATTGCCAGAGAATATTGCAGGCAGGAAATTTCAAGAATATAAAAATTTGTAATTATTTCCATAATTACGTAATGTGTGTCCATTTTTGACAATACAGCTGAAACTGTCATTCGCTCATATTGAGCAACATCACTGCAACTTTGTCACCAGAAACATATTTTCCACTGATGAACTTCGCATAGTATACAAGTAATACTTGTGGTTTTTTTTTAATTAAAAGATGTATACATAAATACGTTAAAGGCAGTGTGGGCTATAATTGTCGAATGACAGTGAAACTTGGTAGATACGCAAAGAGTTAAATCGGATCCGAATTACGTTGTAAAACAATAGTTCGAATTTAGCTTACCAGATGCATTCTGGCAAATTGAAGAAAGACGTATAAAAATGTTACCATACACCATGAATAAGAAACATGACAGGGGCAGAAAAGGTCAAACAAGGGCTTTATGCACAATGTTGATTTTATTATTAACCGCCGCGTCACAGTTTGTTCAATACATACACCGGATATTTGCACCTAGTGACCGAAATGGGAACTATTGTTTCTCACTATAAATCGGTTCAGCATTAACGCATTAGCATATGTATCACGTTTCGCTGCCACACGATAATTACAGCCATCACTGGACTGCACTGCTACAGTTTAATTATGAGCAACTTGTAAATGTGTTAATTAGAGGAACGGAACCGCAACTTGATAGCGCGGCTGTTAGTCGATTAGAGAGTCACTTGCAAACGCAGTAACTAACATATCTGCTCACCGAGAGGCATTGATGAAAGAACTATCCGCCTAACAGAACAGCTTAGTATCAGATTTAACTAATTTATTCAGCTGGCAGAATGAATTCACCGCCAAATAGTATTGCTTATGATCAGGCTTTTCCACCAAGCAGGATAATTTTAAAACTTTCTTTCCAGTTGATAATGTATGATACGAAGGAAGATTTACTATCGATACAAAATATTCTGTAAAGAAGGAAATAAAAATGAAGTCATGTAATTGTTAGTGCTTCAAATAAAACCAGTACAAAATTGTCAGAAAATGATATTTCGACAACTCGGTTAGAATTACCGTCCTCCAGGGGCCTCACGCTTCTTTCGTGAGTACGTGCGTGGCGAGCACGGGTCCCGAGCTAATGCAGTCTTCCTTCCTTCGTTACTTTGCATTATCTCTCTCCTCCCCTTTTTTCCCTATCCTCACTCCTTCTCCTCGCCACCGGGGGACTGATTACCTTTGTTTAGCCCCTTATCCCAACCAAACAACCCAACCCATGAGTTATCGTCTATGCTGAAGCAATTATTTTATTTTCGTATGCCCCAACTTTAATCAGTGATATTCCAATCCTTTGATTGATAAATCTCTCTAGTTCAGTTACGAAAGTTACTAATGTGCAGCATCAGTAATTACAAGCCAATTGTCAAGTTACGAAAATGTACTTCATCTGTGCTTATGAAACAATTTCAGTTTCTGGTTTATGAAATCACAAAGTTAATGTACTGTAAAGTTACTTAACCGATGCCACAATTTCACCATTGCCAGCATTAGTCAACATGTACGTTTATTAGAAATTTTTGCTTTACTATTACCATGATGACAGGGATAAATGTTTTAAAATTATTTCAGAATGTAGACCTATCATCAAACGTCTGATACTTATTCATGAAATTATATATATATACGGTACGGTTCAGTACTGCTATTCATATTCTTGGGCACATGAATAAGTAATCCTTAAGTAAGGCAATTAGTTCCTAAGTACAGTCCCTTTTCTTGTACTACCGTGTCGTTTGAAGTATCACTCACTTTAACCTTATTATGGCGCGTGTGCAGTTACTCATTGAAACTTGCTTTTAAATCTATATTTTGAGTTCACTATTGTTTGATATTCAGTTAAAAAAATTAACAGCTATTATATTGACTAGCCACCCCCGTGAACCACAGACATTGCCGAGATGGGGTGGCTTGCGTGCCTCAACGATACATATAGCCGAACAGTAGGTACAACCGAAGCGGAGGGGTATCTGTGGAGAGGCCAGACAAACGTGTGGTTCCTGAAGAGGGGCAGCAGCCTTTACAGTAGTTACAGGGGCAACAGTCTGGATGATTGACTGAGCTGGCCTTGTAACATCAGCTAATGTGGCTTTGCCACACAGCTACTGCGAACGGCTGAAAGCAAGGGGAAACTACAGTCGTTACTTTTCCCGAGGACATGCAGCTCTACTGTATGGAAATATGATGATGGCATTCCGGAGGTAAAATAGTCCCCCATTCAGATCTCCGGGCGGGGACTACTCAGGAGGATGTCGTCATCAAGAAAAACAAAACAGGCATTCTACGGGTCGAATGTTCTAGAATGTTCTAACCCTTAATCGCTTGGGCAAGTTAGAAAATTAAATGGGAAGTAGGTAGGTTGAAGTTAGATATAGTGGGCATTAGTGAAGTTAGGTGGCAAGATGAACATGATTTCTGGTCAGGTGAGTACAAGGGTTATAAATACAAAATCATTTGGTGGTAACGCAGGAGTAAGTCTCATAATGAATAAGAAGATAGGAATGTGGGTAAGTTACTATGAACAGCATAGTGAATGCATTATCGTAGCAAAGATATACACGAAGCCAACACCGACCACAGTGCTGCAAGTTTATACGCCAACTAGCATGGCCGATGATGAGGATATCGAAGAAATGTATGAGCAGATAAAAGAAATCATTCAGAAAGTTAAGGAAGACGAAAACTTGATTGTGATTGGGGACTTGGAACTCGGTAGTAGGAAAGGGAAGAGAAGGACATGTAGTAGGTGACTATGGGCTGGGAATGAAGGAGGAGATCGCTTGGTGGAATTTTGCGCAGAGCACAATTTAATGATCACCAACACTTGGTCAAACAGCATGAAAGAAGGCTGCATACGTGGAAGAGACCAGGAGACACTGGAAGGTACCAGATTGACTTTATAATGGTAAGGAATAGATTTAGAAACCAGGTTCTAAACTGTAAGACATATCCAGGATCAAATATAGACTCTGATCATAACTTATTGGTTATGAACTGCAAATTAAAACTGAAGAGACTGCAGAAATGTAGAAACGTCAGGAGATGGAAGCTGGACAAATTGAAGGAACCAGAAGTGGTTGGGAGTTTCAAAGGGAGCATTAGGCAAGGATTGGCTGAAACGGGGGAAAGTAATACAGTAGAAGAAGAATGAGTAGTTCTGAGAGATAGGGTAGTGAAGGCAGCAGAGGATCATATAGGCAGAAGGACAAGGCCTAATAGAAATCCCTGGATAACACAGGATATACTGAATTTAATTGACGAGAGGAGGAAATATAAAAATTCAGCAACTGAAGCAGGAAAAAGGGAGTACAGACGTCTGAAAAATGAAATTGACAGGAACCGTAGAACCGTAGAAGAATGCATAACTAGGCGAAAGATAGATATCGCCTACAGGAAAATAAAAGAGATATTTGGAGACAAGAAAAGCAGCTGTATGAATATCAAGAACTCAGACGGAAAACCAGTACTAAGCAAAGAGGGGAGAGCTTCACTGTGCAAGGAATATATAGAGGGCCTATACAAAGGAAATAAACTTGAAGGCAATATTCTAGAACGGCAAGACGAAGTGGAGGAAAATGAGATAGGAGATGTGATACTGCGAGAAGAATTTGACAGAGCGCTGAAGTACTTGAGTCGAAACAAGCCCCTGGAGTAGGTGATATTCCGTCAGAACTGCTGATTTCGTTAGAAGAGCCAGTCATGAAAAAAATGTTCAACCTTGTATGCAAGATGTATGACACAGGGGAAAGCAAGTGCAGACAAGTGTGAAAATTACAGAACTATCAGTATAATAAGTCATTGTTGCAAAATACTAACACGAATTATTTACAGACGAATGGAAAAACTTGTGGAATCTGACTTCGGGGAAGATCAGTTTGGATTTAGGAAAAATGTAGGAACACGGAAGGCAATACTCACATTACGACTTATCTTAGAAGATAGGCTAAGGAAGGGCAAACCTACGTTTTTGGCGTTTGTAGATTTGGAGGAAGCTTTTGACAATGTCGACTGGAATACACTCTTCCCAACTCTGAAGGTAGCAGGGGTAAACTATAGGGAGCGAAGAGTTGTATTCAACCTATACAAAAACCAGACAGCGGTTATTATAGTCGAGGGGCAAGAAAGGGACGCAGAGGTTGAGAAGGGAGTAAGACAGGGTTGTAGCCTTTCCCCAATGTTGTTCAATCTGTACATTGAGCATGCAGTGAAGGAATGGAAGGAGAAATTTGGAGAGGGAATTAAAGTTCAGGGAGAAGAAATAAAAAGTTTGCGGTTTGCCAATGACATAGTAATTTTGTCAGAGACTGCAAAGGATCTGGAAGAGCAATTGAATGGAATGGACAGTGTCTTGAAAGGAAGATATAAGATGAACATTAACAAGAATAAAACGAATGTAATGGAATGTAATGCCAGAAAATCAGGCCATGCTGAAGGAATTAGATTAGGTAATGAGACAATAAAAGTAGCTGATAAATTTTATTATTTGGGTAGCAAGAAAACTTCTGATGGCAGAAGTAAATAAGATATAAAATGCAGAATGACTATGGGGAGAAAAGCGTTTCTAAAGAAGCGGAACTTGTTAACATCCAATATTAATCTAAATGTTAGGAAGTCCTTTCTGAAAGCATTTATCTGGAGTGTAGCACTGTTTGGCAGTGAAACGTGGACGATAAGTTAAGACAAAAAGATTATAGAAGCTTTTTAATGTGGTGCTACAGACGAATGATGAAGATTAGATGGCTAGATCACGTAACTAATGAGGAGATACTCAACAGAATTGGGGAGAAAAAGAGTCTCTGGCACACCGTAAGAGAAGGGATATATTGGTAGGACACATTCTGAGACATCAAGGAATTGTCAGCTTAGCATCAGAAGGAAGTGTGTGGGGTAAAAATCGTCGAGGGAGACCGCGGGACCAATACAGTAAGCAGATTCAAAAGGATGTAGGTTACCGAACGTATTATCAGATGAAGAGCCGGCCGCGGTGGCCGAGGGGACTGAGGCGCTCCAGTCACGGTCTGCACGGCCACTACGGTCGGGGGTTCGAATACCCCCTCGGGCATGGATATTTGTGCTGTCCTTAGTATAAGGTAGTTGATAAGTAGTTTGTAAGTTTAAGGACTGATGACCCCGTAAGCTGAACATTAAAACATTTGAACATTTTGAACTTGCACAGGACAGGGTAGCGTGGAGAGCTGCATCAGACCAGTCTGCGGACTGAAGACCACAACAATAACAACAACATATTGACTAGCGGAAAAAACAGACTCAAATCACAATCCGTTGCGCGTAGTGCAAAAGAACACACCTGTTTAGCGCCACCTCTCAGTTCAATTACCAGTTAACCGTTTAGCATCCACTCCTAGCCAAATAGAGTAGACATCAATAGAGTAGACTTCTAATCACGTATAGAAAGCTCACATTATATTCTCAGATTATATGATAAAGATCCACAATATTCAGAGTTGGCATTGAGCATCGTTAAGCCCCAGTTGTTATAGAAAATTTGAAGTACAAATTTTTTATGTAGAAATTGCTGTTTAATTTTATGTATTAATTCGTACCAATTGTTCTCTTAATTTTTAAGATTACTGAATTTGTGCAACATAACGTCTCCTTTTTTTATATTGGTTTTCGGAACATGCCCAGACAGCTATCATGTCGTAAAAATGCCAACTAGGTTATGTAGTAAAACTTGCAGCCGTTACGTCGCAAGACAAGACAAACAACTTTTTATTTATTTGTTTCCAGCCTAAATTGAGCGTTTATGTTGAGGTTTAGGCACTGATGACCCCGCAGTTAAATCCCATAAGCTTTAAAAACATTTGAACATTTTTATAAACGTAAAATAACCATTCCTTAACCTATCTTCAAGTATTCTTCAGCTTCTCCTAAGTACAAACTGATCTTCTCCGAGATCGGTTTCTACCCGATTTTCCATTCTTTTGTAAATAATTTTTGTTGGTATTTTACAACCATGATTTATTAAACTGATAGTTCTGTGATTTTCACACCCTTTGGCACTTTCTTCCTATGGAATTGGAATTATCACAACAGTCTTCTTTACGTCGGATGATAATTCGCCTAACTCATACATTTTTCACACGAGATGCAATAGTTTTATTATTGCTGGCTATTCCAAAGTCATTAGTAAGCAACGTGTCTTATTTCGAGTCGCGTCTTTCAGTTCTGTCAAACTCTTCTCACAGTATAGTTTCTCGCGCCTCACGTTTATCTACTTCTTCTTAGCCTCTTCTGTTCTCTCCCTTGTAAATCGTATGAACATGTTCCTCCATAGTTTCAGTTATCCCTTTTTTGTGCAACATTGTATATAATTTGAGGTCCTGATATTCATTACCTCCAAACACCTCGGTAGTTTTCATGTAAGGGATATCTTAGCTACTGTTGCTTGACTAATTTGTTCTTCCGTTCAATTTCATTTTTCAATCGTGATACTCAAGGTTTTCGATGACTTATTCTATTAGGGCTTCTCCGGCCTTCACGATTCTCTACATCTACATGGCAACTGCTCATTAATCTTCCACTGCGTTACTTTTCCTTGTTTCAGTCAATTGTTGCTAATGCTCCCTCTGAATCTATCAACAACCTTAGGTTCCTTCAATTTATCCTGATTCCGTCTCTTTACTTTCCCCCTTCTACGATTTCTTCGACTTTAATCTGTGGTTCATAGCTTGCAACATTTAGTCGGTGTCTCTATTTTCCCCCTGGACAGTCTTGCTTATTATAATCTGTTCTCTCCCTTGTAAATCGTATGAACATGTTCCTCCATAGTTTCAGTTATCCCTTTTTTGTGCAACATTGTATATAATTTGAGGTCCTGATATTCATTACCACTAAACACCTCGGTAGTTTTCATGTAAGGGATATCTTAGCTACTGTTGCTTGACTAATTTGTTCTTCCGTTCAATTTCATTTTTCAATCGTGATACTCAAGGGCTTCTCCGGCCTTCACGATTCTCTGCATCTACATGGCAACTGCTCATTAATCTTCCACTGCGTTACTTTTCCTTGTTTCTGTCAATTGTTGCTAATGCTCCCTCTGAATCTATCAACAACCTTAGGTTCCTTCAATTTATCCTGATTCCGTCTCTTTACTTTTCCCCCTTCTGCAATTTCTTCGACTTTAATCTGTGGTTCATAGCTTGCAACATTTAGTCGGTGTCTCTATTTTCCCCCTGGACAGTCTTGCTTATTATAATCTGATACGATATCCAGGTGTTACCACTATAAATCCAATCTGAAACCTTCTGGTATCTCCTGGTCAGCTCCACACATACAAAATTCTTTCATGATTCTTCTACAGAGTGGTGACTGAATTATGCTTTGTGTGAAATTCTAACAGACACCTTACTCTTTCGTTCCTTTCCCCAATACATACTCACCGAGAATTTTTCCTCCTCGTCCTCATTTTCTACTATCGATTTCCAATTTTCCTTTTCATTCATTGTCTAATTAATTTTAATTCATCGCGCATAGTCGCATCCCCGTTGGTTGTGAGACCAACTCGTGCATTCCTCACAAGTAAATTTGTATTTATAGCCCTTTATTCACCTCATCAGAAATCCTGTTCATTCTGCAGCTGAACTTCACTTATACCCACTACATCTAGCTTCAATTTACCCATATCCCTTTTGAAATTCTCGAACTTACCTCTGTGATTAAGAGACTGATATTCCTCTCTCCGATCGTTGGAATACCATTTTTATTTTTCCTGATGACGATATCGACTGAGTTGTCTCCGCCTGGAGATCTGAATGGGGGACTATTTCACTCCGGAATTTTTTACCCAATGGACGACAATATCATGTCCTGAAGACAAACAGTAATTGTAGTTTCTACTTACTTTCATGCGTTTTCAGTACCAGTATGATATTACCTGATGTTCTGAGGTTAGATCAGTCAATTATCCAGACTGTTGTCTCTCTGACTATTGAAAAAGCTGCAGCTTCAGGAAAGTTTGACCTCTGCACAGATGCCCCTGCGCTGTTGTTGCAGTTACGGTACGGCTATCTGTATCGTTGCGGCTCACAAGCCACTTCTCGGCAATGTCTGTGACATCGGAGTACATAAAGAAGTAAATTTAAACCCAGAAGAGACACTACTGTGAAACTTACTGAATCCAATAATTTCTTATCCAGTTACAAGTTTTTCATTCTGAACGAAAATAAGAAGCGACTTACGAAACATAGCGATTTTGGTGACTGGTTAATAATTTGGTGATATTAATACCAAATTTGGAACTGATTTGACGACATTAACACTTACTTTTATGATCGAATTGACGATATTAATTCCAAATTGATACCCACGTGGACGATACAAAGGTGAGTTATTATAACCAACGTCGGTTGTACCAGTTTTAAACAGAAACACAGCAATAACTTCAACATTTGCTTCTGGGTTGGAAGAAACATTACACTTCTTACTTGCTGTAAAACTTAAATCTGATATACCAGTGCAATTAAGCACGCAGGCAATTGTTGAAACAGAACTAATACAATTGCATTTATGAGAACAACTGGGCATTTGGTCACGAAAACGTTCGACATGAACTTAATTTTTCTCGACTGAAAAAGCCAGTATTTCAACATATCTGAATGAAATAGTTCCTGAACATTGAACGATCTCGGAGCAGTTGACTACCCTGGTTAATGTTTGTGTGCTAAAGTTTAACTTATGCAGAAAGCTTTTAAAAATTAAGTAAATGTTTTGCATCATTCCCTGGTCTTGTTAAGATATTAGACAATATCGAGTCTACAAAATCAGTATCCGAGAAGTGGTTTCTACTGTCTAAGATATTTAGGCAGAAAGAAGTGAAAAATTTGGCAAATAACTTACACAAAAAATTCAATAGAGCAGTAAACTTATCGATATGAAAGCAAAACAAATTGTAAAGAAAGCCTTTACTGAAGTACTGCATAACTGAGTTACAGCAACAAGTTGGAACTGATTTAGACCAAATTTATGTGCATTGCAGGAAAGAGTTGAGTCTCGAATTTCTGATTTATGACGGTAGATTGTCTGCTACTAAAGACGTGAGTAGTATTTCTTGATGTTTTAATGGTAGACATAACGTTTGTCACTTATATCGACTAATTAATAGTAAGAGTCTTGTGCTACCGCAACACTACGTATACTATGCACTTTCTAAACGATCGCCTTCGTCTGGTTTCCTCGAATAAAGCCTTTTGAAGAGCAGACGATATGACAGTTATATCCCCGAAAAACGAAAACCCGTTGTTTCCATTAGATCTTATTGTATTTGAAGATGCGTCAGCAGGTCTTAGACAACAAAAGCAACTCTCCCAGTGGATGCTGTGAGGTGACAATCCAGTTGTGTAGTGTTAGTGCTGTACCTACGAGTCCTTTCAGCCATATAACGGTTCTCTCTCTGTCTCTGATGTCACAAGTTCTCGAATCATCCCTGGTATTTCATGTACAGTTTCTAAACTGTAGCCACATGCGATTCAACATGCCACCTCAACAGTTGAACTGTTATTTTCTCAGATGACTTCGGATTTAGCATGGTTACAGATTATCGAAGAGTCACATTTGGAGGGCACATGACTCCCGATTTCGGGACCCAATCAGTGTGGTTATTTTGGTGTGTATATGCCACCAACAGGCAATTGACAGTTTTTATACATCTACATGTATATCTTTATAAATACTCTGCAAATAACATTGAAGTGCATGGCAGAGGGTTCAACGAACCGTTTTTATGGCATTTCTCTACTGTTCTATCCCATAATAGCGCGCGGGAAACATCAACACTTAACTATTTCCTTTTTCGATCCGGTTTGTCTTATTTTATTAGTATGATCATGCCTCCTTATGAAGGTGGGTCGTGCCAAAATAAGTTCTAATTCGGAAGAGGAAGTTGATGAAAGAAATTTCGCAAATAATCTTTGCACAAGGAATACCGCCTTTCTTTTAATGTTTTCCACCCCAATTCGTGCATTTCCGTTATACTCTCTTCCCTACATTGCGATAATACAAAACGAGCTGCCCTTCTCTGAACCTCCCACAATGCACAGCGATACTCTAAACTACGACGCGCCTCCAGAAAGTAAGTTCCGTTTAAATTAATCTCCGCTGCAGCGCTGCGATTGCAGTTCCGCACATACCCTGTGGACGATGTGTATCATGGAAAAGAACGTGCGCCATTTGGAGATCGCTGTCAGTTACGTACGCTTTGTTGTGCTTGTTTGAAATGTCGGCGTTGATTGACAATCCCGCCGCCTGTGAAATAAGTTCTGTGATTCGGTTTTCGAATGCGAGGAAAGTGAAACTAAGTGAAATTTATCGGCAAATTTGCGATGTTTACGGACCAAATGCGATGGTGAGAAGATGGGTCCGACAGTTCAATGGCGGGTGTAGTGATGTGCACGATGAAGAACGAAGTGGGCATCCGTACAGAAGAACTGGTTCACGCGATTGCTGACAAGATCCAGAAAAACCGTAGGTTAACAATTAGTGCTCTCGCTATGGACTTCCCCCAAATTTCACTGTTTCTAACTGGTTGAAGACACAGGCGGCAGATTTCTATGAAGAAGGTATACACAACCTGGTGCCACGCTATGACAAATGCCTGCAAAATTTCGGCAGTTATGTGGAAAAGTATTTTAAGAGTTTTAGAATTTTGTGCAATGAAAATTTCTTCTGTATGTGTGTACAATTTCATTTTATTACCAAACGGAACTTACTTTTTGGACGCGCCTCGTAGGATGTACAAGAGTAGTGCAGACAGTTTCTGTAGTAGAACTGTTGCTTCTTCTACTTTCGCAATGAAACTTGTAATTTCGTTCGCCTTCCCTAAAATATTTTTTATGTTTTTTTAAGTGTTCAAATATTTGTAAATGTAAGGGACTGAACTGCTTAAGATGCTTTGCTGCTGAGCGCGCGGTTGCTCGTCGTCGGAGGTTCGAGTCCTACCTCGGGCATGGATGTATGTGTTGCCCATAGCATTGTTTATGTAGTTTGCAAGCTTAGGAACTGATAACCGTAGCAGTTCAGTCCATTTGAACCACTCCACCATGGATTTTTTCTCAATTAATGTTTGTAATTGAATTTACAGCCTGTAGATTTGACTGACTTATCGTGTAACTGAAGCTTAACGGGTTTCTTTAAGTGTTCATGTGGATGATTTTACACTTATAATTGTTTAGGGCCAATTGCCATTTTTTTCATTCTGCAGATGTCTTATCTAAATCATTTTCCCCTTTGATTTTGATCTTCTAGTGACTTTAATTGGAGCTGTACCAAACCGTATGTATTCCCTACTGAGTAACGAATACTTTGGCTGATGCGAAATACTGAATCGTTAGGAATGAATACATTTCGTTACTCGCATCTTCCATATCGATACGAAGTTATTCATGAATACATTTCATTACTCGCAACTACCGTATCGATAGGAACGTACTCGTGAATACATTTCGTTACTCGCATCTACAATATCGATACGAATTTACTCATGCATACATTTTGTCATTCGCATCTACCATATCGATGTATAACTCTGTAACGTAAACCAATACGTAGAATGCAGGTGATACTATTTATTAGGAGGTGGGTAATTTATATAGACATCCATGACGAACTCTAAGTGCATACTGCGGAGCTCTACGATTTTAGATGGTTAGTTTTGTTTTTAGACATTTTGGATTATACTTCTTGGTCCGCGTTTGCAGGTAAATCCTTGATGATCTGACGTCCACTTTTAACGCAAACATAAGATTTATTGTAGTTTATACCTATAAAGGTTTCACTTTAAAGGTTATTTCTTTTTGATTTTGTCTGCTATAAAAAGTACTGAAAAGTTATCATCTACTTATTTTCATTCATGACGGTATTACCTTAATTGTTAATGTCACACAACACAATACAACAGTCCCACTGCTTGCAAATGTAGTGCTACTATTAACATCGGTCTCACTGTCATTCGTCACGAAATATTCCAATTGATTCTGACATTCCAATCCTCTAAGCAAAATTGCGGGAGGAGTACTTCAAACGGAGATCGCGGGTATGTCTCGCTAATTTTAATCTTATACCTCTCTCACATGACATTGCTCTTCTCTAACAGAAATATTATGTCATCATAAACCGCAAGGTTTTTATTCTCTCTCCTCTCCAAATGTCTCCTACATTCCTTCAGAGCTTGCTCAATGTACAAACTGAACAACATTGGGGAAACGCTATAACACTTACTCCCTTCCCATACACTGCGACCCTTTCATGACCTTCGACTCTAATAATTGCTGTTCGGTTTTTTGTACGAGTTGAATATAACTCTCCGCTCCCTATATTTTATCCCTGCTACCTTCAGAATCAGAAAAGTGTATTCAGATCAACTTTGTCAAAAGCTTTCTCCAGATCCACAAATGCTTAAAAAGTAGGTTGCCCTTTCCTTAAACTAAGATAATTCGTAATGTGAGTTTTGCCTCCCGTGTTCCTAAAATCCCGTTAAATCCAAATTGATCTTCCCCAAGGCCGGATTCCACCACTTTTTCCATGTAAATAATTCGTGTCATTATTTTGCAACCATGACTTATTAAACTGATAGTTCTGTAATTTTAACATTTGTCTGCACTTGCTTTCTTAGGAATTGGAATCACTATGTTGTTCTTGAAGTCTGAGGTTGTTTCCCCTCTTGCATACCAGGTGGAACAATTTGTTCAGGAATGGTTCTGCTAATGATAATAGCAGTTCAGACGGGACATAATCTACTCCAGGGGCCTTGTTCCTACTCAAATCTTTTAGTTTTCTGTCAAATTCTTACCGCAGTATAGTGTCTCCTATCCAATCTTCCCCTACTTCGCCTACTGCGTTCATTTCAATTGTATAGGATTCTTATATATTTCTTCCAACTTCCAGCTTTCCCTTCTTTGCTTAGAACTGGTTTTCCAGCTGAGTTCTTGATATTCATACCGCTGCTTTTCTTGTCTATCTTTCACTCGTTATACATTCTACAGTTTTACATTTCTGGTCAAGCTACTTCTGCTTAGCCAGTCTGCACTGCCTGTCAACTTCATTCTTCAGATGTCTGTACTTCCTTATGTCTGCTTCACTTGATGCAGTTTTATATTTTCTCCTTTCATCAATTAAGTTCAATATGCAAGGATTTCTATTAGGCTTTGTCTGCCTATATGATCCTCTGCGGCCTTCACTACTTTATCTATCAGAGCTACCCATTCTTCAGCCACTGAGTTACTTTACCCCATATCAGACAATCCTTTTCTAATGCTCCCTCTAAAATTCTCAACAATCTCTGGTTTCTTCCGTTTCTCCAGATTCCATCTCCTTAATTTTCTACCATTTTGCAGTCTCTTAAGTTTTAATTTACAGTTCATAACCAATAAGTTATGGTCAGAGTCTATATCTGCCCCAGTATATGTCTTACAGTTGAAAACCTGGTTTCTAAACCTTTGCCTAAGCATAATAAAGTCAATCTGGTACCTCTCAGTGTCTCCTGGTCTCTTCCACGTATATAACCTTATTCCATTATGATTAAACCGAGTGTTTGCTATGATTAAATTGTGCCGCCGGCCGCGGTGGCCGAGGAGACCTAGGCGCTCCATTCACGGTTTGCACGGCCACTACGGTCGGGGGTTCGAATCACCCCTCGGGCATGGGTATTTGTGCCGTCCTTAGTGTTAGCTAGTTCATAAGTAGTTTGTAAGTTTAAGGACTGATGGCCCCGTAGTCAAGTTCCATAAGCTCTACAAACATTTGAACATTTGAAATTGTGCTCTGAGCAAAATTCTAGCCGCGATCTCGTCTTTCATTCCTTTTCCACAATCCTTATTCACCTACAACATTTCCTTCTCTTCCCTTTCCTACTACCGAGTTCCAGTTCCCCGTAACAATTAAGTTTTCTTTCTCCTTTAACGGTCTGGGTAATTTATCCTATCTCATCATACATTTCTTCGATCTCCACATCATCGGCAGAGCTAGTTGGCATATAAACTTTTGCTGCTGTGATCGTTGTTGATTTTGTGTCTATCTTTGCTACAATAATGCGTTCACTATGCTGTTCATAGGAACTTACTCGCATTCCTATTTACTTATTCATTATCAAACCTACTCCTACGTTACCACCAACTGATTTTGTATTTATACCCTGTATCTACATGGCAAAGCCAAGTTAGCTGACGTTACAAGTCCAGCTCAGTCAATCATCCAGACCGTTGCCCCTGTAACTACTGAAAAGGCTGCTGCCCCTCTTTAGGAACCACACGTTTGTCTGGCCTCCGCTGTAGTTGCACCTACGGTACGGCTATCTGTATCGTTGAGGCACGCAAGCAACCCCACCTCGGCAATTACTGCGATTCATGAGGGGAAACATTGTATAATCGAACCTATTATTCTATCCCTTAAACGTGACGAATTTAATAAGGAAATTAACAAAAAATACGAAATTCTAACTTAGGTGACACACACCCGCTGCAATATCTGAATCAGTTGTCATTCTCAATACTCAATACAACAAATGTCATCCACAGATGCACAAGATAAGTCACCTAGTAATGTTACATGCATATCCGAAATCATTAGCATTTCGGCATAAGATAATGGAGTGGAATTATTGTACATCGGACTTAAGGTATTATTGCCATTGTCCAAATGTTTCTTAAGCTTATGAGACTTAACTGCGGGGTCATCAGTCCCTAAGCTTACAAACTGCTTATAAAATAACTTACACTACAGACAACACAAACATCCATGACGGGGGAAAATCAAACCTCGAACAGGGAACTGCCTCCCGCATTGCTATTATCCATGAAACAGTTAGCCAATAGCTAAATAATTCGTATAGGTTGAATCTTTTCAAGCATCTAAAAAAACTTTCATCTTCATCCACACAAAATGAATGCACTAACTGATACACAAGTCTACATGATTCACACTAAATGAAAAAGTATTCAATTCATACGGAAGTATAAATAATGTGTTTTATTTCTGCTACTATTAGTAGTACATTTTGTGTAGTGATTGACATAAACATTTCCTCTGGTAACTGTTTAGTATAGTAGGGTGTTTTTATGGTATGATCTTTCTTGGTGCGTGCCTGAATGTTTTGTCTTTATGATTTTCAGAGGGCTAGACATTGTTGCAATTATGCAAGGAGTTACCTACCATTGAAATTTGTTTCAGTAATAAAGTACGGAATCTGATAGATGTTGCACTTCGTAATGATTAACCATAGAAAATGCTGTTCTATCCTCATGCTTGTGTACTACATATTAGTGTAGTTCAATTAACCAAGGGCTTAACTAAACCTTTACTACTCGTATCTAGAAATGGATTTCTGGTGTTTATGTTCAACTGTATGTCAATAGCTATCTGTAGTCATGTAATGTTACAAATAATTTTCTTATCAACATTCGTGCGGTTGTGTGAGAGAATTCTTTACATTAAAAATAACATTACTGCCTGAGGGAGAGAGATAAAAATTTTGCTGGAGTAATGTGAAATGGTGTATTGTTTTACGTGTTGAGCTGTACAGTGATATTAACGTATGACTTGAGTAAAAATACATGACATTACTGCATGCTGAGCAACGTCAGGAACATATTGTAAAGACACTTACCAGATGAAAAATAATCTGTGGAACTCGTGGAGTTGATTGGAGTTGCGGCGGTAAGTAAATCCTCCAGCCTTTGAAGAATTACGAGTCATCTCTGCGCACTTTCCACTGCAGTGGTATAAACACTGTAAGTTGATAGGGGCAGTACACTCTTTGAATTGTGGGTACTGTTGAGAAGCAATGTTGGTGTTTCATAAACGCGCTAGCTTTAGAACTTTATACATGGCATTTTTATTTGTCGATATTTGGTGGTTTGGCGTGTGAAGGAAGTTCCTGATTCAGTAATATGGACTGCCTATAGAAAAATGATGAAGATAATTTACTACCAAAGATTTTACACAAATATTAAATTACTTATAATGCCATTAACCTTATTTGAGTGCTATGTGTGGTTCTCATTGTGTTACATAACTACTAAATGTTACATAAGAAACAAATCTTAATGATATGATTTATATAAATAATACTCTGTTATCAGATATTTACTACGTCCTTTCCTTTATTTTATATCAGTTTTTGTATATAACTGAATGATTTTATGTCATCTTTCGTGTATCCGTGGACCCATGGGCAAGCTGTTGGCAGTTGTCAGCCATAACATATGGAACACTGACGAACGAAAACAAAACGTGGATTTGGTCTCTAACACCGGAGGCTCAAGTCAGACCGCATCACTTATTCACAACATGACGTGTATAGCATCATTATTTACTAACGAAAACTTCTTAAAAGAAAAGGTGAAGCAGCAATCCGAAGATTGGTTTCAACGACACACTGCTTTCTTAGGCATGATCCTGTTTGGAGGTGATATACAGTTCCCTTACTCGGACCTTCGATGTGACTTACCCAGCCAGTTATAAGGAAACCTACAGTTTAACGTGGATTCCGAATCACTGTGCTTCTCGATATTTTTCACATCAGCAACATTGCCAGACGTGAAATAAGTGAAAAGTGTCAAAAACCCTGGGACCTGGCGGGAATCGAACCTTTGACCTTTGTATTCACAGTATGGCACTCTACCACTGTTCTACTGGCCCTTATGACTTTTCATTTATTTAATTTTTTACTTGCCTTATTATTATTACTGTTATTTATATGGAGACAACTGTTTCTTCATTCTTTTCTGTCACAATTTAGTATAACAAAAGGTACGATATTTGCATGAATATAATGTAAAGTGTGTTATTTACTTTTTCTCTGTCTACATTACTGTTGTATGTAACTTCTCTTCGTAAATTATTATTACTATCGTTATTTTCTGAATCAGAATGATGGACATTTGTCGCACTGACTATAACACATAAGGTAGAATCTGATTCTACAACATCATATTCAAGAACTTTCATTTTGTCTAGGCCATATACAACTACGGTAAATGTTTCCATTTAGAGTGGAACATTTTTTTGTATGTGAAAGAGGACACATTTTCCTGTTTGTATCAAATGTTTGTAAAGATTATGGGACTTAACTACGTGGTCATCAGTCCCTAAACTTACAAACAACTTATGAACTAACTAATACTAAGGACGGCACAAATATGCATGGCCGAGGGGAAATTCGAAGCCCCGACCGTAGCGGTCGTGCAGAATGTGACTGGCGCACCGTAGTCCCCCCGGCCACCGTGGCCGACCTGTTTGTATCAATAGAATCAAAGTTTAATCACGTTGGACTAGAAGATTATTATGTCGTGTTGGTAATGAATGAGCCCTACAAGTAGAAGAGTATAATTGTGGAAATAGTAAAGAATTGTAATGGTCAGATTCATAATCTTTTGATAAAAAAAAAAGTACTGTATAGATTCTCTTCAGGATGCAAATATGTATTCCTGGACCTTCATGCTGGGCCAGTCAGAGAGACATTATTTTACCACTTTAGCATCAGGAGCTGTAAAGGTAAACCGACATATTGTCACATTCTAATATTGTTGTCTATGACCATCGCAGTGTATGATATTACCTTCTTTCGTCTACCAACCATTAAAAAACTGAGATGCTTGTGTATTACTCTCATTTCTTGGAATTTGTAAGTTTTAGTATGTAACACAAATTTTAAAAATATTTCACACTTATTAGTTAATAGTAATCTAATCCTTTCTATTTTTAATTAATTCTCTGTTAATATCGTAGGTAGAGAAGATGTTTATGAATTTTCCTTACAGCTTTGGATGCAGATAATTTACCTGTAATCATTTCTGTACTCGTATTATAGTTTTTATTTCAGATATTTCTTACCTGGATCCTGTAACCTCATTTCTTACGCTCATTTGACCGTATATTTGGGTGAGCAACGTTCTCCATTTACTGAAGACCAAAATCGTAACTAATAGTTACAGAGCAATTGGAATGCCGTACGTTCCCCCTTCTCCTTTTTTTAAAGGCTCATGTTCTCCCATTCTTGGTGATTTAATATATATTAAATCTAATGAGCTTCATTAACATTAAAGCTGCAGCTTTCTGATAGTGTAATTACAGATTGAATACTGTGATAATCCGAAATCCAGAGAACGAAATAATTAAATAATAACAGATAACTATTACAACTTATAAAATTAGTGGATCACTGTCATTTTCATTTGGTGTAGTTTCAGAGTACAAGGTATCAAATCAGCTCATTATTTTCAAGCTGTCTCCAGTTTTTTAGTATTGTGTAAATACCAGAAATTAAACATACAACACGCGATTTATACTGTGTGACTTTCTGTGATACATGTTACAAAATATTTAATAAGTTCTGAATAATGACATCGACCCTATCCATTTGATTGAGAATAAGTTTTGACTGTATCTATGAATATATTTGTAAACTTAAAATGTTTCACACAATTTTTTCTAGCTCTTTCAACTATTAAAGCTACTTCTTTTTTGTTTTTATATCAATGATTTGATACGGTGTTTGCACTGAGTGCTTTCAAATAATTAAATTTCTATTACTGTTACCAATTTTTTTGTGTTTACCTTGCCAACTGCCTATTTGTCCTTATTTCGCATCCATAACAGTGAGAATGTGTTTTTTTATGTTCCATTTATTCTAAAGATATCTATTAGTAATTGCATGTTTGTCTCACTTGTACGAGTAACTTGTTATTGATCAATAATGATATTTATCACAGTGTTGGGCAAACAGACTAGCAGCTTTCGACGAAATATTCCGTTTGTGTAAAATGGGTGTATATGACCCACGTTTGATTGGTTAATTGCTTTAGGCATACAGTTTTATTTTGATCTACTGCTGCTCCCAAATTTGGCTGTGTTTGAATTTTTAAATTCTTTTGCAGATGTCTGATATCTTCTATTTACTCTTTGTTCCAGTTGATAGTATTTAGTGTGTTTCCTATGTTGCACGGCGTTGAAAACTGGATGTGGGTTGAGATTTGGATGACACAGTGCTCAATACTACATATGTGGCTGTAACCTTAATAACGCTTGCTACTACAGTAGACGTTCGTATGGTATGAATACAGATTTATATATTTATAGTTTTTCTGAACTGATGGAAGTGTATCCAACGACAAGACCGATTCTTTTTTTACTTTGACCTTTATCATCCTTGCATCTGTTTCGTATCTAACGATTTTAAATTCGATGGGATGTGTTTTGCTTTTCTTTTTTTATTATTATTTTTAAGCTGTTAAGAACCACTAAGAACTGCAACTTGAACAATTATTAAATGTAATTTTTTTCTTCCAACGTGTTCGTGTTTGTGTGTTGGTTGTTGAGTCAGATATTGACGCTCTCGTATGCTCTATGTGTGTACATAGCCATCGAGTGAAACATAACTTTGTCTTACCTCAACTGTATCAACAAAATAATGGCTTTGAACATTCTCTCTCTTGTTCATTACGGCACCCTTTTAGTCAATGTAATGCACCTCCGTTAAATATACGTGTGACAGTAAAAGTACAAATTATGTAATACTTTCCTTACTTTTCGTGATTTCTCTAAAACTTGAAAGTATCTTTCTGAGTGTGAATAAAGATAACTTTTTTGTGGTGCTTTATTAATTAATTGTTAATTGCATAGTATTTTTTTCACTTTTTTGTTAAGTTTTCTGCTTGTAAATTACAAGTAATTTTGTATGCAGACTTATGTTTCACTACGGAGGTGAAGGAGTTAAGGTCAATTGAGAACACAAGGAAAATATATTTAGTTCAGCATTTATATTCTTTTTTAAATTTGACAACATATTCTCCCATCGCATTGTAACAACACATTACAGCCATTTAAAGTGATCATATAGAAAACATCAACTTGTACATCTAATGCTCAGAGACAGGAGAATGTACAAATAAATATTTTGAGTGAGTGTTTCACTATTTATAATAGATACATGTTCATTTTAAATTCATCAAGTTTTTCGTTTCCAAATATCACATTTATAAAAACAGCCTCACGAGAGATTTCAGTAACCTGCATAGATTGTGACAAGTAACAGAATTATATGACAAGGAGGATCAAGGTTTCTGCAGCGTAAGTTTTTCGGTGTGTTGTGACAATAAAACACTGTTCACATTTAAAATATTAAGTTTCACAATTTCTTTCACGAAAATACATCATCTTCACTAAGCACATGTTAACAATTAAACCACGTAACGCGGAATTAATATATGATTTTTTTCTGTACAACAGTTAGAAACACGGGTAGTGGAGGCCAAGTGTGGCGATAGTAACAGCAGTCAGAAGAAATAGGTCAACAATATTACACTTTTTAAAGAGATAATTTATTTACAGTTCAGTTTTAGTATATGTATATATATACACATTTCGACGATTTTAATCCCTTTTATTTGGCTACTATGGCATTTTAGGCCTAAAATTTGTACACTTCTTTTTTTCGGGTGGTTAAAGTTCCACCATAAACAACTGCAACACGATACGAAAAACTCTCTTTTCTATCTAACCTTCTATCCTGTACTCTCTTTGATAGCCAGTCTGCTTAGCATCGTTGTGTTTGGGATGAGAGAAGCAGAGATCCATCGCGACTTTGGTTAAAGCTTCATCAGCACACACATGAGCTTATGGAGAGGTACAAATTGACATGATACTGCTTACACGCATGACGCACATTCATACAAGTGTGAATATATCCAAAAACCACGCAGGACAAATTAGAGCTCGCTATTGCCAACCTACGGCAGTCTTAAGGAGGTGAATTACAATGTGAGAATTTTAGATAGCTTTCGTTGTCAGAAAGGAAAACTGAAAATTATGCGTCCTGGACATCTATGGTAAGACTGGGGCAAATGGAGCAAGCTTGTTCACACACACATATGCACGAGTCTCTCAGGTCGGAAATATTTAGCATCCGTGGCCACAGAACGGTAACTAGCCACAGTGACTCTTTGATAGGGGCGTATCCACTACCTTTGAGATCATTTGTTTATGATGACTCCCTATCTTTGTTCAAACACGATTACCTAGTGTAACAATGCAGCGAAGGTGATAAATTGACCATTAATATTTAATACTATTTTCACAGCTATACGAAGCGAATTTATTTTACAACAGTGAGTAGCCAAATGTACAGGAGCCAAAACTACTAACGGTAGACAGGGAAACTTTAGGTGTTAGCTTTGATAGATCAATATTTTCGATATAAGTGCTACATGCTGTTTGAACATAGAGAGCCTTTTCAACCGATAAGTTAAGCGCTAGTTAAAAATCTCTGTGGCCACGGACTGGAGGGCAGTTTGGCTCGATACAGATGCTAAACAATCTGGATATGAATGCAGAATTTTAATAAGGCAAGTTCCCGGCTACGCCGGCCTGTTCGCAAAAGACAATGCGACTTTCTCCACCATCTGTGCGTGTATGACTGTAGCTAGGTAAAAACGACCACATCAACATTAATTTAGACTTTTAAAAAATTTACAACCACAGGTATTTTGAACAACCTCTTATTATTTTTTTTCTATACACACTTAGCCAACTGTTTCTTTAAAATAAAAAAAAGGACACTAATTTCCTTTTGTGTAAAAAAATCTAATTTACGGAATGTTGTTTTGTGATAAAACATTTGTTATTTGGCAACACTTCAAGTATTTTAACAGTTACAAAAATCTAAATACAACAGCTTACTCTTCTTTTTCTTCCTTGTTCACCTTACTCAATTAATTAAAGCCATTTTGTTATTTTGTTTTTTTTTTTCTTTCTTTCTCTCTCTCTCTTTCTCTATACATGTTAAAGCCGCAAATCGGCTGGCATTAAAACAACTTAAAGCACGGATTATTACACACGGCGTGTCAGAAACTGTAAAGATCCGATTAGCAAATGAAACTTGTACAAAAATAGGACTGCCGTGGCAGCGCGCAACTGTTGCACAGACACACACACAGCCACAGGGTTCTTCCGAGAAGGAAAAGAAAAAAAAATGCAGCACAGTGCATTCCCTCGAGCCCATCTCCTACTTTTTCGCCGAAGAAGGGAAAAACTTCTCCAGAGTCTTCGAGTCTCTTTACAGACATTACATTTATGAAACGACGACAACAATAATAGTTTACACGTACACACACATTTACAACAACATAGATATATTCTTTTCTTTCCAAATTGACGAAAAGAAGCGGAGTGGTTCGTTACACACGGAATATCCGGAGTAGCGTAGTCCGCTCGAGCACATCGCGCGGTAAAGTGTTTGTGTGGATCCGACACTCGTTCGGGGGTCACGAGGACTGGGCGGTAGACAGTTCAGGTGTCTGTGGAAGCGTCCGCGCCCTCGTTCCCGTTTCGGTTGCCGACGGCCGCCCGGTCCACGACGAGGACGAAGAGGATGGTGCTGGTGAACCTGTACACCCACAGGTGGTTGATGGAGTCGGAGAAGAGGTGTATGACGGACGCGGAGGGCGAAGAGACGGGGCGAGGGGCGGGGTTGTTGTCGGTGGGAACCGGCGACCGGCGGGCGGCCTCTTCCGCCGCCCTCGGTTCGGTATCGCCTTCGGTTTCGGCTCCGGGTTCGGATTCGTGTTCGGGTTCGGAGTCGATCTTGGCCTCGGCCTCGACTTTGCCGTCGGCTGGTGGTGGTGGTGGTGGTGGCGGCGGCGGGGACCCGGCGTCTTCGCCGGCGGGTGGGGCTCAAAGCGACGTCGTCACCGGCAGCGCCATCGGGTCGTCCACCTGCATGCCGCTCGTGGAGGCGTGACCGTGCGCGTGGTGGCCGTGCGGATGGCCGTGGTGGTGGTGCGACAGGTGGTGGTGGTGGTGGTGCAGCTGCTGCTGTTGCTGCTGCTGCTGTTGTTGCTGCTGCTGCTGCTGCGCCGACGTGCTCGTCACCAGCTTGCTCTCCTTCTTCATGCGCTGCTTGAGGTGCACCTTGGCGTGGCGCTTCTTCTCGTCGGAGCGCGCGAACTTGCGCCCGCAGACGTCGCAGCTGAAAGGCTTCTCGCCCGTGTGCGTGCGGATGTGCGTCGTGAGGTGGTCGGACCGCGAGAAGGAGCGCATGCAGATGCGGCACTGGAACGGCTTCTGGCCCGTGTGGATGCGGATGTGCCTGGTGAGCTCGTCGGAGCGCGAGAAGCGCCGGTCGCAGTTCTCGACGGGGCAGGCGTACGGCCGCTCGTGCACCGGCGTCTTGCTCGGCCGGTTCGGGTACTTGCGCGGCTTCACGGGCACCAGCTTGAGCGGCACGTTCGACTGCTGGTACACCTGGGAGAGGATCTCGTGGCCCTTGCTGGTGGACGGGTTGTACTCGGCGAGCTGCACCTGCGGCGAGTAGGACTGCGACGGCCGCTGCGGCTGGTCTCCGCCGGGCTGCGCCGGCGCCGGAGATTGCTGCACGTCGCCGCCGAAGACGGCGGCGGCCGCCGCGGCCACGACCGCCGCCGCGGCCGACGCTGGCGGCTCCTGCTTGGGCACCAAGCTGGAGGGCCCCGCCGCCGCCGCGTACTCCTGCTGGTCCAGCCACGAGTACTTGCCCGACGGCCGGCCGTACAGCTCTTGCTGCTGCGACACGTCGCCGACGCAGCTGGGATACCCTGGCGGCTGCTTGAGCGGCAGGTTGTCCATCGACAGCCCCAGCAGCTCCGCCTGCTGCTGTTGCTGCTGCTGCGACCGCACATCTTCGTACGCGCCGCTGGCCGGGCTGCCGGGGTACGACTGCGGCGGCGCCAGCCCGAAGAACTGCTGCTGTTGTTGCTGTTGTTGTTGCTGCTGCTGCTGCTGCTGCTGCGCTAGCTTGTCGGTCAGCCACTGTTCGCTCGCGGTGGCCGTGAAGATGCCGCGGTAGCTGACCCGGCCCTGCGACCCGGGGTACATGGTGCTGCCGGCGGTGTTGCTCGACTCCTCGTCGGGCGTCGCGGCGGAGGCGGAGGCGGGGGCGGAGGCGGGGGTGGAGGAGGGCGCGGGGGCGGGGGCGGCGCTGGTGCCCGGCTCGGGGCTGAGGCGCGCCTCCGGCTTGGGGTCGGCGACGGAGGGGCTGGCGGTGGCGGTCGCGGCTGACGGCGTGCCGGCGGCGGACGGGTCCAGCGACAGCTCCTCGGGGTCCAACGAACCTGCAACAACACAACAGACACGCGCCATTACCTCACCGGTCACATATTTCCTTCTAGAAGACAAATCCATAATGTTAATTTCCCCATTAAAATCGCTGGCGGCTGTGGCCGAGGGGACTGAGCCGTTCCAGTTTCAAATGTTCAAATGTTTGTATAGTTTATGGGACTTAACTACGGGGGCATCAGTCCATAAACTTATGAACTTACGAACTAGGACAGCACAAATATCGATGCCCGAGGGGGGGGGGTTCGAACCCTCGACCGTAGTGTCCGTGCAGACCGTGACTGGAGCGCCTCAGTCTCCTCGGCCAACGCGGCCGGCGTCGCTCCAGTCTCAGTCAGCAGCACGGCTACTACGGTCGGGGATTCGAATCCCCCTCGAGCATGCATATTTGTGCCGTCCTTAGTATAAGGTAGTTGATAAGTAGTTTATAAGTGAATTTTATCCATTATGGATGTTGAACTCCGTGACTGTTCCTTATAGGTTGTGGAAATAAAATCCGCTACCAGTCACAATTATTGGCGGTTTATTAAAACACTACCGGTTTCGGGCTTGTGCCCATCCTCAGGTGTTTACGTTCAGTGTTGTTGACCGTTTAAAGAAAACGTTAATTACTTTGAGCTTATACAGTTATACATACATAGGTATCCTATTACATAAAACAAGTATGGTATGTGGTGGAGTGATTTGTGATAAGGCTCTAAGTGTACTCACATATAAGTATCCAGTTCGTATTCGTGCATTTCTCATGGATATTAGTTGAGAACATTGTAGTAATAGTAACAGGATGCTAATTTGCACTCCCATGTGTCAGGTTTTGCATAGTACACTTTATAACTGTCACTCCAAACATCGCCACAGTACACTTTATAACTGTCACGCCAAACATCGCAATCTTTACGTTTAGGCATATTTTATGGTCGAAGACCTTAGCTCAAGATATACACAGATATTGCACACACAGAAGTAC
This sequence comes from Locusta migratoria, assembly GCA_026315105.1. NCBI lineage: Eukaryota > Metazoa > Arthropoda > Insecta > Orthoptera > Acrididae > Locusta > Locusta migratoria. Next base: position 942,458,457 of record CM048744.1, read on the forward strand.
AGAGCTGTCACACAAGTAGTTTGTAAGTAGTTTGTAAGTTTAGGGACTGATGACCCCGTCGTTTAGTCCCATAGGCTCTACAAAAATTTGAACATTTTGACTGATGACCCCGTTGTTAAGGCCCATAAGCTTAAGGCTACGACAGCGTAACTAACTGGCTGGTGGTCATGAGACAGTGGGCCGTGCCCCAGGGGATAACCACTCGGCCAGTCAGAGCTACGCTATCGCAGTCTCCGCCCCAGGAACTTTGAAGGGTTGTAGCTCCCAAACTATCAGTGATAGAAATGTAGTTTAAATTGATTTGGACGCAGCTGGTTTCACCGAATCCAATGCACGATAGAAAAAATTGTACCATTTAAAAAAATTATATCTTTGTGGTGTAACTCTTTGGAAAATTATACAATAAACTATGTTCATAGCTCCGCAGAAAGTGTAACATTTCTTGTGTTGACTTACCGCATTAAAATTTCCTGTCACCCATTATTTTATAAGTCACAGAGGCAAACACACTTAGTGAAACACCCTATAGATACCTAGAGTGGCCCGTCGTATCTGAGGGGACTGCGGCGCGTCAGTCACGGTCTGCACGGCCACTACGGTTGGGGGTTCGAATCCCCCCTCGGGCATGGATATTTGTACCGTCCTTAGTGTTAGCTAGTTCATAAGTAGTTTGTAAGTTTAGGGACTGATGACCCCGTAGTGAAGTCCCATAAGCTATACACCTAGGGGGTGCCACGGTGGAGGAGCCGAGCTGTCTAAAGCACCTCGCTGCGAAGCGCGCGGTTGCTCGCCGTGGAGGTTCGAGTCCTCCCTGGGGCATGGGTGTGTGTGTTTGTCCGTAGGTTAGTTTACCTAGGTTTAAGTAGTTTGTAAGCTACTGACTGATGACGACGCAGTTTGGTCCACTAGATTTACAGACATTTGAACATTTTTTAACCTAGTGGTTAAGGCGACCGCTCGCGAAAAGCGGGAAACCCGGGTTTGAGTCCCGGTCAGGCACAGATTTTCATGTCACCATTTGGTAGAACATCTATACCTTATACAGTGACGGTTAAAGAAATTCGCTATTGCAAGGAAATATTGATAATATTATCATCACTGTAATTCGTCACCATTCAGTAACATATCGATATACAGGGTGTTTCAAGAAATGTGTTTGCCTATGTAACTTATAAAATAACAGGTTACAGGAAATTTCAATGGAACAATAGTTTTTCCTACGTGCATTGGATTTGTTAAAACCAGCTGCGTCCAAATCAATTTAAACTATATTCCTATCACTGTTAGTTTGGGAGTTACAACCCTTTAAAGCTTAGGGGGCGGAGGCTACGACAGCGTAGCTGACTGGCTGGTGGTCATGAGACAGGGGGCCGTGCCCCAGGGGATAGCCACTCGGCCAGTGAGCTACGCTATCGCAACCTCCGCTCCCGGAACTTTGAAGGGTTGTAGCTGCCAAACTAACACTGATAGGAATGTAGTTTAAATTGATTTCGACGCAGCTGTTTTAAACGGATCCATTACAGGATATAACACACTATTGTTCCATTTAAAAAAATATATCTTTGTGGTGTAACTTTTGGAAAATGACACAATAGACTATGTTCATAGTTCCGCAGAAAGTGTAACATTTCTTGTGTTGACCTACCGCATTAAAATTTCCCGTCACCTATTATTCTATAAGTTACAGAGGCAAACACACTTAGTGAAACACCCTGTAGATACCTAGAGGGGGACATATCGATGCATAAATGTACCGCTATTTGTGTGCCTCGGTTGCACAGTGCTAGAGTGCCAGACTAAAAATCCAAAGGTCGCGGGTTCGATCCCAGCCAGGTAGTAGGATTTTTATCTGTCACTTTCTACTTCTTTCCCTTCTGGCAGTATCGCTCATGTGAGAAATACCGAGTAGCACCGTGGATCGGAACCCACGTTAAACTGTAGGTCCCCCTATAACTGGCTGGGTAAGTCAGTTCGAAGGTCGGAGGAAGGCAACGGCATACCACCTCCAAACAGGACCATGCCTAGTAAAGCACTGTGGTGTTCAAACCAATTTTCGGATTATTGACTGCTTTGCCTTTTTTTTTTTTTTTTTTTTTTTTTTTTTTTTTTTTTTTTTTTTTTTTTAAAATCTAGAGCCCTAGCCGCAGCCGGTCGGGACGTTCGGCTGACGGTGCTATCTGTTAGACGGGCCTGCTGGTTGTCGGGTGAAGGGGATGCGGAACTGGGCCGCTTGCCGCCGCCGCTCCACCAGCCGTAACGCCGCGACCTTGCAGTCAGATCCGCGAGTGACGTAGTCGGGCCGGGCACCGAGAGGCTGCTCCGACATCGCGCTGCCGCCTCTGCTGTGGGAGCACCGACCCCGGCACCTCAGGGGACGCGAGAACACTGTGCTTCTGAACCGACCACTGGCCAAGTGGCGGCGACGCCGTGGCTCAGAGTGGTTTCTACATTTACGTGTCTACTCTGCAAATCACATTCAAGTGCCTGTTAGAGGGTCTTTCTGATAAAGAAAACGAGCCGAGAGATCAATGATCAACAAAGAACAAGCACGATACCACGTCCACGAGGAACGCAACAAAATAGTGATGAATCAACGAGGACGATTGAGGGCTACTTCGACTGTGACATTCTGTGAGTTCACTACGGTTATGTTGAGACTTTCTGGAGCTCAGACACGCTGATGGCTCAGCGGTTTCGGTGAGAGTGTTGGGCGGTTCCTACGTCTACGTATCTACTCTGCACATCACTTTTAAGTGCCAGTTAGAGGGTCTCTCTGATAAAGAAAATGAGCCGAGAGATCAACGATCAACAAAGAACAAGCACGATAACGCGTCAACGAGGAACGCAACAAAATAGTGATGAATCAACGAGGACGATTGAGGGCTACTTCGACTGTGACATTCTGTGAGTTCACTACGGTTACGTTGAGGCTTTCTGCGGCTCTGATACACTGGAACTCACCTTTCCACGCATCACCGTCACAGTATGTAAAGAAAAATTTAAGCACCATAATGAAAATAAAACGGATATCTGCTAGATTACTGAAGTTAAGCACTGTTGAATTTGGATGGGTCACCGTGTCTTCCGAGCACTGTCGGCAAGCGGGCTTCACTCAGAACTTGAGAGGGAGCTTCTTGACTGAGATGAAAACCGTCGCAACGGCCGGGAGTATGGAGACGCTGACCACGTTTCCGTCTGTACATATGACGGTGACGCCTTCGGGTGGAGGATGACACGGCGACCGGTCGGTACCCGTTGGACCTTTCGGAGAATGTAGGAGTTTACAGTATTATTACACAAATAAATGAGCTTTGAAGATCTCTAAAATGATTGCCAAAATGCCTAATGATAATTTTTCAGTACAACGAGAATGCATTGAGACTCGAAACAATACTATTAGTCTCTCATTGACTGTACAACTATCTGCCCACGAGACTTTCTTTTTCTTTCTCCTACTTGTTGTTCCGCCCTTCCTGCCGCCACTCGATTCCCAAAAATTGAAATACGTTTGTAAATATATGGGATTTAACGTCTTCGGTTATTAGTCCCTAAGGTCACAAACTACTCAAACTAGCCTAAGGACAGCACACGCACATCCATGCTCCTGGGAGGAGTCGAACCTCCGACGAGGAGCAATCGCGTGCTTCGGAGCGAGGCGCCTTAGACCGCTCGACCAATCACGGCACTACACCCTCCCCCCCCCCCGCCCCTCCCTCCATATTCCTCAAGGGAGAATCTGTATGTACCCAAGTATACGAGAATATGGGAAAAAATCATTCTTGCGCCAACAGCTGTACAATATTTTTATTAATTACACTCGACCGGATTCGACACTGACTGCCATCAACAGCAGATTGAAAAGCTATAGCACAGCAATTAAATATATTGTACAGCTGTTGGCGAAAAACTGATTTTTTTTTCTTATTTTTTCAGATTCATTGCGGCTGCAGATTGGCACTTGAAAAAACATTTATGTGAATAGTATTACATACGTCAAAGTGTATGGACATTACTAAATGTTTTTGAACCGTGTAACTGAGGCGATACTTTGGTGCGAGCCCAGTATTCACTTAGTAGACAGTGGAAAACCGCCTAAAATTAAATTCAAGCTGGTCAGTACACCACCTGTAGCCGGGCGGATCCGAACCGTGTTGGCAGTCATCCCCAGTCATCCAGGCGGTTAGTCGTACAATTACGAATCTTGCCAGTGAATCCTTCTCACATTTTACAGGCATTCTCCTGCATACCACTCTAGCCATTGCAGAGAGACTTTAATACACATAAAAGTAAATTCTCTGTCTGCATCAGTCTCTACGCGGCAATGAAACTTCCAGAGCGGTATTCGAACCCGGACCTCGTCCCTCTAGTGCCTACTGCACGCCAACAGTGTAACGAACGCGTGCCACCAATGTCATTACCACCAGGTCGCGCTAAGCGATGAAATTCTGTATACAAGTGTATGTGTGTGTGCGCGCGCCTACCAACAAGGTGAATACTACGAGCGCACTTGCTGAATAGCCATTCCTGCTGAATGTGGTACCGCTTTATTGTATTCGCTTGTCGGTCGTACCCACACATTACTGTTTATGCAACCTGGAAGCATTCATATGCAAATCCCAGGCGTGTTGGCTACGCGTGCCGGGACATAACCACTACGGAAGGGGATTTACGTAGGGCCTCATTAATTTTCGAGCCCAGCAGGTACACAAAGCGCAGTTTGAGTCGGGCGGGCGCAGCCTTGTTCGGTCGCGTCTCTGCGCATGCGCGCCTCTGGGACGCGCCTTACAGCCCAGCCTGGGTCATAAAGTGCCTTAATTTGAAGTCAGAGGTCAACAGTAGTTAGCCTGGCGCAACGGCCAGGCCGTTCTTCCATTCGGAGACACTTATTGGAAGGCTCTTAGCATTCTTTCACAGCCGCCTGTCGGTAGGATACGCAAGCTCAGCACCTCAACACGACAAGTCGTATTACTCACGCTGCAGGGGCCAAATATCAATACTGGTTGGACAGCATTCTACGAAATTCGGTATTTTGTCCCTATCAGAAACTGTTGGTAATATTTATCTGAGAATAGGCGATAAGTGCCCCACAAGCTGTTACAACTAGTCCAACTGAATGCTGAAAAAAAAAAAAGTATCTCTACGAAACGTATCAGCAACACTTGTTGAGCGTCCGTACATCTGTCACGTCTAAGTGCAGCTCTGTACCTGTGACTTGATAGGGTAGTCGCCATCGAATAACGTGATACTGTTCCATTCTATCTTACGAACGATTTACATATATTTATTCACAATCGTAAAATGGCCTATATCACAGTAAAAGTTAAAATATGTTCAAATGTTTGTAAATCTATCGGACCAAACTGCGTGGTCATCAGTCCGTAGATTACAAACTACTTAAACCTAGGTAAACTAACCTAAGGACAACACACACACACCCATGCCCCACGGAGGACTCGAACCTCCACGGCGAGCAACCGCGCGCTCCGCAGCGAGACGCTTTACACCGCTAGGCTACTCCACCGCGGCAGTTTGAATATACTTTGCCATCGGCATCAGTTAAGACTTTTGGACAGTCAGTATGTCAAATATTTAAACTGGTCGAGTAAAATATTACTCATATATACTGAAACAAACTTGTTGTGCAAATTCGTAAAACACAAGCAAAATAAAAAATAATTGCAGCTACCTGGATAATTTAATATGAAATGTCATACTGCTTATTAAATTTCTTTTTAATTTTCAGTTTTCATATGTTCTGAACACATTTAATTTTTTGTGACGCTTAGTTGAAAAAGGCTAAGTGGCTGGAAATGCGACAGTGGATTTTATAAACAAATAGCTGATGACTGAATTTTGCAACGGTTCCTTCATTTTTCCGCACTGCCGCCACGTTCCGGAACTTCAGTTCTGTTTGTAGGCTTGGCAGAAACAGTGAAAGCTCACTTACGCAGACTGACTTCTTCATGGACCTCATACAAAATATGCAATGAAGACAATAGGTTTTACCCTCGAATTGAAACAAAATATTTACTATCAACAATAAACTTCTACAAAAAGACGTATTTCTGTCTAAAAACACTCATTACATGTCAGTATCACATTCATTGTCCTGTAAGTTATCTACTGTAAAAGATGTAAATCCAGCAACTTTTGTCATTTGAATGAAACTATGAATTTATTTTCACCAACACAAGTTTTGTGAAGCATCATACACTAACACAGAATACTTCGAAAAACAGCAATATTTAGAATTCCCTTGAAACCTATTGAGGCAGTTGATGGAAACGGCATACTGTCGACAAGTTACTGACACCTAAGGCCAAAAGAAAATTCTGTTTACATCACGTAAACTATAATCTCTCAAGGCAAGATCTGGCGATAAGGTATCTACTTGTCGTGATAAGGGGATTACCCTGCCAAGATGGTAGCCTAGAAGTTTGTCTCCTTTTTTCTTGTTGGAGGGTTATTTTATAATTTTATCATCACCTTATTCTGGGTTTCATATGTGGTCATTGCACAACAATTCTTCAGACCTATGTTTTCTTCAGTAGATGATGTTCTAGTATGAGGATTTAGTTGTAATACACGAATATATTTTATTGGCAGTTCAAAAAATGTTACCCTCAGTGATGAAGAACAGCGAATGCCTATATTAATATCATTTTCCAACAAATCTAGGTAGGAATAAAAGTGTCTCTAATGTTGGTACGCTAAGCAGTAGTGAGAGAAAATTTCCAAAGAATAAACTGATGTCGGGTATACGTAGTTCCACAAACCGTTTCACAACAGATCAAGTCTTCCATATTAGTCCTTAAGTAGCTTGTATTACCATATGCATTTAATCTTTTTATTTACCACTAATTTCGTATTTAGGCAACTGAGTGCTTTCGATTGCTTGATAAAGCACCAAAACTTCATTATTTTTAATTCAGAAAGTTGCACACCCCCCCCCCCCCCCATCCAGGGGATCTTGGTTGAGGAGGGGGGATTGTCGCCACAGGAGGAAGTACTTGCACCATAAAATAACCAGGAGTTTAGTAATTCTAAGTAAAATTTATTTAATTTTGCAATCCTGGAGTTCTTTAATTATGAATGAGAGAGATCACAGATTGTTTAGTAATACAGTGTGTTAATGATGAATAAGCGCAAAGCCTGAAAACTGTTTTCTGGAACCATTAGAGGTAATAGAAAATGGTACAATAAGTAATTCGGAAAATTTCGAAAAAAGATCTACTTCTTTACAAATTGTTCATACATTGGGACCTTTCTTAATGAGCATAAATCACTTTTGAGTTTTGCCTGAAATACGAAACACTCGTTAAGCAACATATGTTTTCCTATCAGAAATCATATTCCTTCAAACCGTCTTGATTGCAAATTATTTTAGTAATTAATGATGCGTTTCGCCGTTTAGCAGGGCATCTTCAGATTATCTACGTGACAGAACTTACAAAAAATTACAAGGCGGAATTACAAACGGGCACATGGGCTTATTTTGTGTACCATTATACTTTTTTATAATTCCGCCTTGTAATTTCGTGTAATTTCGTTGTTTTGTGAGTGCCGTAGTCGCCGTAAAATGAATGTTTTGGTAGCTATATGAGTTGTGCCGAATCTATTGCTTGTCTGTGTAAAGTCGCTGCATAAGACTAAACATAAAATGAATAAGAAACGTGTTTGGGTTCGTGAATGGATTAAAAAAAGACGTCAGCTTTGTTGCTCAGCGACCTTGCTGAAAGGAATTGTGATTGAAGACCCTAGAAGTTATTTTAATCAACTTAGAATGTCACCAGAGCAGTTCACGTTCCTTTTAAGCAGAGTTAGTAATTCAATAAAGAAACAAGTTACCGTTGTGCGTGAAGTATTGTTACCAGAACTGAAATTACAAATTGCATTACGTTTCTTGTCAAGTAGATATTCGTCTCTGCATTACTTGTACCGTGTTCCGAAATCCAAAAATGTTCAAATGTTTGTATAGTCTATGGGACTTAACTACGGGGTCATCAGTCCCTAAACTTACAAACTACTTATGAACTACTTACGAACTGGGACGGCACAAATATCCATGCCAGAGGGGGGATTCGAACCCCCGACCGTAGTGGCCGTGCAGACCGTGACTGGAGCGCCTCAGTCCCCTCGGTCACTGCGGCCGGCCCCGAAATCCACAATTGCCATACTTCGTTTGTATAGGTATTTCGAATTGTATCTATTTTAGTCTGCAATTCACTAATCGTCAACTCATCAATATTCAATTCCACAACTAATTGCCAGAAGAACACTAACACGCCGTTAAAATCGCACAAACACCTACGGAACGCATATACGTTCAAAAACCGAATTATTTCTCCCGTTCCCCCCTTTATGTTGTATTTTGTTCTGTATTGGTCATAACCTAACCTAAAAACACGCCCAATCAGTTTCGCCAAAGTTGGAACGTGCCGAAACTATTTAGTTTCGTCAACGAGTTGCACGAACTCCTGCCGCGCATGCGCATTGGCCAGTAGCGCAGTTACATGAAACGTAGTGTCGACGTGTAAACTAGCCTTAATATCCCAGAGTAAACAAGAGCCGCGGTGGAGTAGCCGAGCGGTCTAAAGCGTCTCACCGCGGAGCGCGCGGTTGCTAGCCGTGGAGGTTCGAGTCCTCCCTGGGGCATGTGTGTGTGTGTGTGTGTGTGTGTGTGTGTGTGTGTGTGTTTGTCCTTAGGTTAGTTTACCTAGGTTTAAGTAGTTTGTAAGCTACGGACTGATGACCACGCAGTTTGGTCCGATAGAATTACAAACATTTGAACATTTGAGTAAACAAGATAAGCCTTCTCTCGCTGTTGTAGAAGTATCGATCAGAACAGGCGCGACCAGATACCAGCTCTCCGTTGTGCAGAGAGCCCAGACGCGGATGTAGACCCTGGCGGGCGACCTGGTTGGCCGGCAAAATGTTCCGCGAACTCCGGCCTCACAGGGATTTCGGCTCGTCTTCCCGCGCGAACGATAATGGGCGGTAGTTATGAAACAGCGTGACGTCGGCTCGCCGCCGGCTCTGAGGAAACTGTGATGACTAAGGCAGCCTCTGGCAGGACAACGGTCCCAGCCGCCGGCTGTAGGAGAACCGAGGACGCCGCGGCTGCCGCGTAGGTTCGCTAAGTGCGTTATGCGCCGCTGTCGATATCGCGATCTCACATATATCTCGCTACTTCGCCTTTCACCGGAGAAAACCGTGAAGCAAGTTCGTGTGTGTTAGGAAAAATCATATTTCACTTTGACACTTCGTTACAGTGCAACACCCATTAAGAGTTTATGTCGAACAAGTGGTGCTGCAGAGCTCGTAAACATTTTTGTTATAACACCGATAGGTGCTAATAAAACAAACGTTTATCTGCCACCAGTTTCTGTAGCACTACTGATCACCATCGGTAACGTGAAACCTTTACGATAGCCTGTTTGCAGGAGATCTATTGCAAAAGCCACAGTAGAAGTGATGTCATGTAAGCTCTTACAACAATTTTATGTTCCCTTTAGTGACAGTCGATCGAAACTAGTAGCCTAGCAAGTAAAATTTTGTTGATGTACCTCTTTTTGGGGTACAAAAATTGCTTCTTTAACTCATTAACATCTGTTACTCCACAACTCTACTACTTCTTACTCACCATGAACATTTACATGACTTACTCAAAACTAGCAACTCTAACTCCGCACAGTTGCGTTTCATTATCCGGCGACCTGTCTTGAACTAGAAAATTTCATATCAGCGCACACTCCGCTGCAGAGTGAAAGTTTCATTTTGGAAACATCCCTTAGACTGTGGCTAAGCCATGTCTCCACCATATCCTTTCTCCCAGGAGTGCTAGTCTTGCAAGTTTCGCAGACCTTCTGTGAAGCTAGGAAAGTAGGACGCGAGGTACTGGCAGAATTGAAGTTGTGGGGCGGCACAGTGAGTCGTGTGAGGATAGCTCAGTGGTAGAGAGCTGGCCCGCGTAAGGTAAAGGTCCCAGGATCGGGTCCCGTTCCAGCACACAATTTTAATCTGCCAGGAAGTTTCATATCAGCGCACACTCCGCTGCAGAGTTAAAGTTTCATTCTGGAAGTTTCTGTCTTGAACTATTTTGGTAGTTATCAAACTAGGTTTATTTAAGTTCCGCCAACAGTGCTTGCATAGCTAGTATTATACAAATAAGGAAGTTACATACCATACCAAATCGACTTCACAATTTAGAACTACTAACAAAGCGCAGTTACTACTTTTGTACTGTGAAGTTGGTTTGGCATTTTACAGCAATAGAACTGACTAGCTCCCATCTTCGTATAATCTCGCTTTCGCCTTCTTCAGGTGTAAATACGACATTCGAAATTACTCTTTGAAAGTCAGTTTTTTTATTACAATCATTTTTATGTACATTTAATAGGAACAGGGCTTATATCTTCATCTCATTAACACATTTTGTTTATTTAACCGATGAGGTAAAAACTATATTATTTGATTGAAAAAATGTTGTTCTTGTTTATTCTAGAAGTTTCGACATTATTAACCATTAAAAAAATTCCGAAGAGTTTTCGGAGCACCTGTCTACATGTGAGTGCAATTTCTAAGGTGGCAAAACACCTGAGAGTTTTTCTATTGAAATGTTCAGTAATTGATAAAATATATTTTATTTAACATAATAAAGCAACTCTAAACATTTTCGTATTTGGATATACAAGATGTTTCATAAAACCTCACTTTCTTCAATTTTTTCTCCTTGGTAATGTTAGAAGCTCATGTCTTTCACTTATTAAAATCATCTACCTGATATTGTTAGAAAATCACATTTTTCAATTTTCAGAAATTTGTATTGGAAATATCCATATTTTGTTTATATGTAAATTATATACATTTGAGGTCATTGTCTGGAAAGATATAACACTCAGCCAGTGAGGTAGACAGACAGTAGTTGTCGAGTTATGGTAGGGTTACTGTGAGAGAGCCATTTGTCAAGTTGTCAGCCAGTAAGAGAACTTTGCATTGTTTGCTTTGGTTCAATTAAATGTCAGACGGAATCTAAAACTACGAGTATTTATTTTACACATCTCGCAGTGACTTTTTTAAAAATCTTTTAGTCATGAATAGTGACTTTCAATAATAATTTGTAGCTAGATCGTTAGACTTGTGACCTTATTATTTGTATATCGCAAATTTATAGATTGACCGTCGTCCAACAAACACTGTATTTACCGCTGCAATTGTAACAAATTTCACAGTTCCGAACTAGTTACCCTGTGACAAAATGTAACTGTGACGGAGGTAAATCTATATTTTTCGCACCATAATTCATCCTATGGTAACTTCGTGTTCTAATTTTTGTAAAGACGTTTTTACGTCAGAACTGAAGGATTTATATGTTTCGGAGTCTTCAGTCGAAATTATTTGTCTCGGGTAGCGATAACAAATGGATTCAAACGAAATCACACCTGACCGTTATTGGTCAGTTCTTTGTAATGTCACAAACACGCATCTGCCACTTTTGCACCAGGTGTGTACCGAAATACACTAGCTATATAACACGGCTATAACCTGTTTCTATACCTCAGGCGAGGAGAAAGTTTTTTTTTCCCAGTATTTAAGGCATATTGGTCGGTAGTAGTCGAGTTAGGCAGTCTGAGAAAGGAAGTCTTGACTCAAATGTTTGTATAGCTTATGGGACTTAACTACGAGGCCATCAGTTCCTAAACTTACAAATTACTTATGAACTACCTTATACTAAGGACGGCACAAATATCCATGCCCGAGGACCGTAGTGGCCGTGCACACCGTGACTGAAGCGCCTCAGTCTCTTCGGCCACCGCGGCCGGCAGAAAGAAAGTCTCGACTCAAATGTTTGTATAGCTTATGGGACTTAACTACGTGGTCATCAGTCCCTAAACTTACAAACTAGTTATGAATTAGGACGGCACAAATATCCATGCCCGAGGGGAGATTCGAACCCCCGACCGTAGTGGCCGTGCAGACCGTGACTGACGCGCCTCAGTCCCCTCGGCCACCGCGGCCGGCAAGTCTCGACTGTCCTTCTGCAGAAACAATGGCCGCGCGATCTCGAGGAAGAGTGGTGACCTACACTTTCCTGAGACGCCTCAATGCCGCCAAGATAACGCGCTACTGCTCGCCTGTCCTTGGCGTGACATTAAAACAACTCAACGTCCCTCTCTCTCTCTTATCTCCCCCCGCCAGACTTCTTGCGGCTTCGCCAGGAATAGTGACGTCAGCGGCTACGTAGCTCTTTATCAGCAGATTGTGTGAGCTTTAACTGCATCACGGATCCGAAATAGTTTGCCTCCTCCCTGGCCGCACGAGTCGTGACGCAGCCACCTCGCGACGGGGTTATCTCCTCCGGCGGATATCATGACCTAGGCGCGCGACGTGCCATTGCAGACGAACGGTGAGCGCTGCTTCGCGGCTATGAAACCGCTTTTACAGGCTTTCTTTACGAGCCACCGGCGACAGCAGGTTACTCAAACCTCACGAACGTTTCAACAGAAATCCCTTTACAAGCAGGCGAAGCGGCCGCAGTTTCGTGGAAGCGAGGGTACCGGATTTCACGCCAAGATGACAAGTAATAAGACTCCACAGATCGTAATGTAGTAGCTTCATACTTACTGAAGGAGCGTGATTCCAGTTCGTGACGTATTCTTAAATCCGTCTCGTACATAAAGGGAAGGAAATTATAGTTTAACGTCTCGTCGACGTTGTGATCACTGCAATCGCCTCTCGTACAGGGTCATCAGCTGATCGCTTTCAACCACCTATCACACTTATACTTTAAAATACGAAGGCCGTTTGATAAAAACAGAATAAAAAAATTGTTTTAAAGGCGAAAACTCACTTTACATCTCGATATAATCTCCATACAAGGCTATACACTTGGCCCAGTGAGTTTCCAATTTTTTCAACCCATCTCTGCAAACTTCCATCATTGGATGAAAATTTCTTCCCACGACGCCAAATTTCCAAGTTTGGGAATAATAATAAGTCACTCAGAGCCAATTCCGGTGAAAAGGGTGGGTGGGTAACTAATTCGGATTTCACTTTTGCCGTAGCTGCTGTATGGGTGTTGTCCATAAGAAACATTACTTTTCTTCCGTGCCCATCTTGGACGTTTTTAAATTACTTCCTAGCACGTGAGAAATAGCTCTGCGAAGTCCGTTTGAGACATTAAAAAGATTTTCTTCGACAGCACAAGTTTCGAGTTTCGAGTACAGTTACCGTATATAAACCGTGGAATTGTTTTCTTAGTTCTGTAAATTATTTTAGCAGCGAGAAAAATTTATTTTGTCAAAAGCTACAACGCCCTGTCAGGTGACATTAAGAAATTTAAAAGAACAGTTCTGAGAACAGTTTGTCTCAATACCGCGAATTATAGCTGCTGAAGTCCGAAGTACACAAGGTCAGGATTAAGGGGTCTCAACCCGGCTCAAAGAAATAAATTGGATTTAGTGGTCAAGTACGACTGCCTAGTAAGCAGGAGAACCTGGGTCCGAATCCCGGCTGCGCACAATTTTTCATAGATTTCGTAAATTTCTTTGTATATTGGAAAGCAAATTGATAATACAAATAACACAGAAACGCTGTTTTACGTGGTAGATGTTATTTAATGCTTATAAATACAACGATAGACCTATTTCGGCCCTGTAGCTATCTTCGGATAAAGATTTCAGGTACAAATACGTAAAATAGAACAAGTTACAATTTTGGTATATTTTTTCGTGACATATTAGTCCAATTACATTGTACACGTATAATTTTATTTCGATAACTGCATATAATTTCAGCCTGAATATTCTTTTGATAGTATTTATTTTCCTTTTTGCTTGTCAGGTTATTAATATATTGTTAGTATTCTGACAGTTTTGTATTTGACAGATCCTCCAGCGATGCTCTATGGTTACAGTTTGTTTATTATTGTGTAGATAAAAACAATCAAAAGAACATTTAGGCTGCAATTATATGCAGCTTTCATTATACAACATGGACGTAAGTATGGACTAATATGCCACGAAAAAATGTACCAAAATTGTAAATAGTTCTATTTTACTTATTTTAAGCCGGCCGCGGTGGCCGAGGGGACTGCGCCGGGCCAGTCACGGTCTGCACGGCCACTACTGTCGGGGTCCGAATGCCACCTCGGGCATGGATATTTGTGCCGTCCTTAGTGTAAGTTAGTTCGTAAGTAGTTTGTAAGTTTAGGGACTGATGATCCCGTAGTTGTGCCATAAGCTATACAAAAATTTGAACGTTTGAACTTATTTTAACATGAAATCTTTATCCGCAGATAACCTTATGATGGCACAGAGCCAAAATAAGCCTGTTGTTGTATTTATGACATCTTCAATGTAAAGCAGCATTTCGGTGTTATTTGTATTATCAATATGTTGTTTGTTAAGTTCATGGGACTTAACTGCAGAGTCATCAAGAACTACTTATAAACTAGCTTATACTAAAGACAGCACAAACATCCATGCCCTTGGGGGGATTCGAACCCAGACGGGAAACGGCCTCGTGCAAGGGAGCATAGCGCCTCAATGCGCTCGGCCGCTCCGCCGCTGCTTATCAATATGTCATTAAAAGACATACACAACGCTACATGCCCAAATGAAGTGGAAAGCAAATTGTCGTTGACTCTTCAAGTCATTAGATAGGCTGTATTGGGACTGTGTTATCGGTATAATAATAAAGGTAAGCAACAAGTAGGTGACGTCGAGTTGCTGCGTAAGTCAGGGGCAGCATTGGGACGTTTGAATGGAGGTGAGAAAGTTGTGGTCGTTGGTTGTGGAAATCAGGAGGCAGACGAGAGGGAGAGGGTTAGCGCGCGTCGCGTGGGCGGGGTTAGGGCAGCGCGGGGCATCGACCCCTATCGACCGCGCGGCCATCTGGGCCGGCCGACCTTCAGACGCTACCCCCCTCAACAGGCGCCGCAGTCACCCCGCGCCGGTTGCTAGGTAACGGCGGGGTGGGCGCGGCCTCCGTGCCCAGACAGCTGTTGCACACTTCCAACAATGCAAGGAAGGTAGATGAGCCGCGGAGAGGGTATTTCTCACATCACGTAAATTTTAACTTTTCTGCAATAGCCATAAACACATTCACACAAATCCACACTAATCCACAAATGAAATGTTCAACTGTTTGTATAGCTTATGGGACTTAACTATGGGGTCATCAGTCCCTAAACTTGCAAACTACTTATGAACTAGCTAAGACTAAGGACGACAACAAATATCCACGCCCGAGGGGGGATTTGAACCCCCGACCGTAGTGGCCGTGCAGACCGTGACTGGCGCGCCTCAGTCCCCTCAGCCACTGCGACCAGTTGCACAAATGACCTCAGTCCTGGTCTACTGTGGTTTTGCGCACGATAGTGTGGAACTGCACTTTCGATCGGAAGAAACAGCATCCCATTCCAGGGATTCCTTAAAGCGAAACGTCTGGATGGTTCCTATGAAAAGGACACATTGGGCCGCGGCGAAGCGACCGAGCGCATTGAGGCGCTCTGCTACGAAGCGCGTGGCCGATCCCCGTCGAGGGTTCGAATCCCCCCTCGAGCATGAATGTTTGTGCCGTCTTTAGTATAATGTAGTTCATAAGTTGTTTGAAGGTTTAGGACTGATGACCATGTAGTTAAGTCCCATAAGCTCTGCAAACATTTGAACATGTTTCTGGACACATTGGGAAACTGATTACCTTCGCAGTTCTGAAACAATTTACCAATAACAACAACAAAAGGGCACAGACACATTTCTTTCGTCATCTGTGTTCTGGGGCAAGGCGATGCGATTTGTCGCGGATTTCGAGGGCACTTCCGTTGGAGGTTCGAGTACTACCTCGAGCATTGGTGTATATGTGTTGCACACAGCATTAGTTAAAATAATAAACTCCACAGTTTTGTCCCTTAGGTTTACAAACATGAACATTTCCAGCCCAACCTTGTCTAATGAGTCGGCAGTTCGTGGTCCAATAGGTTAAGAGTTTCTGCATGTAGATGTTCATAGCTTAGGCTGCAATGCATCGCTTCGCTGGGAAAAGCGGGAAACCCGGGTTCGAGTCCCGTCCCGGAACAAATTTTCATATATCACCATATGGTAGAACACCCTTACCTTATACAGTGACGCTAAAAGAAATTCACTATTGCGAGTAAATATTGATAATATTATCATCACTGTAATTCGTTACCATACGGTAACCTCCCCCCCCCCCCCGCCCCCCTTAGTTCGTTAGTTCGCCATTAGTCAGACAGCTCAGATACTGGGGTGTCCGTGTTGGTCGTTTTTAACTTCAGTTCATAAGTCTGTTGAGAGAGTTACGAAAAATGCAAAGTAGTCTAGAGCAGTAGTGCAGGACACATTGACACACCGCTGATGATCGCGAGAGCACACGTGCCGGCTGGATGACATCAAGTGTCGACCTACAAAGTGTATCCGCGTGCGGAGCGCCTTTATGCGCCATTGTTACCGGCCTTGCGCCGGAATGCGATCGCGCATTGCGAGACATCTCTGTTAACGGCGCGAGCGAGCGAGCAGACTCACGGCCGTGATGGATCGCCGCGGGATTCCCAGAATGCAGCGGACATGGGAGTGTGACATTTTATCGGCGTGTCCAGGCTCCGAACGCCGTTCCGGGAGCCCGAGTCACGCCTCGCGCCAGGGCAGTGACTTTCACATTTATCGGCGCTACGTGTTTCTCGTCTGATTCGCTTCTCACGCGTACTGAGTCTTTAGCGTGAGTGACTGGCAGTTATCAAGTCAGGCGGGAGCTGCTGAGCTAAAGAGGAGCTGTACAGGGAACTGTGACGACACTGTCCGTTGTTTGTGACTGTCGGTGGATCACGGGTAAAGAAAGAGCCGGATCTGCTGACCAGGTGTGCTGCGTACTAGCTACCCTGGTAAGGTAATAATGATATCCAATATGGAAATAATCACGAGTGAGTGTCTGTGAGTGGAGTAATGTAACTTAGTTAAGAAACTGATAAGGAACATTCAATTTGCCGAGCTTACGTCCTTCCACGCGGAGTGGGATACAGAAAACACAAAATATAAGCTAACTACATAGTGTGCATGTCTGCTGTATGGTAGCGGCGTAACCATCACAATGATTCCTAATTTCTCCTGACGAATAACAACTTCGAAAAACTTACGGGTATGCTGCCCGGTACCAAAATCGACGACGGCCGATATTTCGGCAGGAGACCACCCTGCCATTTTCAAGGCGAAACTGCAGTGAGGAAGCAATGTGCAACGATCTCTAAGACCGTTTTCAATGAGTAAACAGCAAAGACAGCACACATCGAGCAAGCAGGCACACAGCGCCCACACGACCAAAAATGAAACCGGTCAGAATATCGATAATAAAGATCAGTTCTCGACGGGTGAGGTCGGATTAGTATTGTCTCTCTGTTTTTGGAAAAGTGAGGGAGCAGGATCCCAAAAGGAATTTAAGCAGAAGCCTCCATCGCAATTCATAAGGCTGATTACACCAATAAAGAGTTAAATTGCAAGGCGCTCTACAACTGTGATATGATGTGTACATTAGCAGAACTGGGGTCTCAATCATCGGGTAACAAATAAAGATATAAATGGTGCTGTTCATTGTCGCTGCCCATTATTCTTGACTTTCATTCTCCCCCAACCTCTAACCATTCTTCCTCTCCTTTTTACAAGAAGGCTCTCCGTATTTCCAGCTTATTGTTTCTTGTAGTCTGACGACGGAAGGACATCTGTAAGAACACCGTTGTTGCTACAAAATCAAATGTTCAAATGTTTGTAAATCTGTCGGACCAAACTGCGTGGTAATCAGTCCGTAGCTTACAAACTACTTAAACCTAGGTTAACTAACCTAAGGACAAACACACACACCCATGCCCCAGGAGGACTCGAACCTCCACGGCGAGCAACCGCGCGCTCCGCAGCGAGACGCTTTAGACCGCTCGGCTACTCCACCGCGGCGTCCGTGCAAGTACTTGTTGCTACAAGTTATTTTTGGGCCGATCTCACATGATAATAGTAATAATAATAATAATAATATTGGCAGCGGCTATTGCATGCTATATTTTTTTATTCGTCTGCTTTAGTTCTACATATCTTTTGATGCCCAAAACCATTTCCGTCAAGGTAAATTTTCCAGGGCTGGTAACGAGAGAGCTGCTATTTACACCCTTTTTACAGGTCCTATACCGGCTTACAGAGATGCTGATGCTACCCTGTTAATTCTCCATTAGCATTTTCAAAAAGGGGCGTTACCTTTGGAATTTCTTCCACTAGAATTCTGGAAAAGCCGGCCGCGGTGGCCGAGGGGACTGATGCGCTCCAGTGACGGTCTGCACGGCCACTAGGGTCGAGGGTTCGAATCCCCCCAGGGGCATGGATATTTGTGCCGTCCTTAGTCTTAGCTAGTTGATAAGTAGATTGTAAGCTTAGGGACTGATGACACCGTAGTTAAATCCCATAATTTCTATAAACATTTGAACATTTTTGAATTCTGGCAAGTCTGCTTGTTCGATCCGCAATCCTGTTTCGTACACGGAAGGAGACTCTACAAACCTTCAAAGTCACACCAAAAGAAGGGCTTGCATGTCACCGAGCAAGACAACTTGAAATGGTAGCAGCAGGTGGGGAACTACAGTTGTGATAAAGATGAGTTAGGTAGTGAAGTGAGGTGGCTGAAGGAAGCGACAGGTTATTGCTGTAGTCGTTTCACAAGACGAGAAAGTCCATCCTGCCTAGCAGAACTCAAGGCCTCGCGAGCATTAAGACTCGAACGCGCGATTGCTCGGACAGGGAAAGCCCGAATAGCGAGGCGACGCGCGCGAGGTGAAAACTGTTGCCTGGTCGGGGGCCCTGCCGTCACGCCTCAGAGTGGGCAAGAGGCGCCGGGATAACCAGTGACGCGCTTTCCTCGTGGCGGCAGTCCGACGAAGGAGCCGCGAAACTGTCTGTGGTCTGCGGGAGGAAGGGGCATCTCCAGAAGGTGTCGTCGGCGTCTGAGAGCTAGCTTTGTTTTAATAAGGACGCAGAATGGAGCCATAGCCGACGTAGCGAAAGTCCATTTGACACTGTTTCTACAATGCCACGGAACGTACACCTCAATCCCAAAACTGAAATCTGAACCAACTGCAGAAATCAGAAATTAAAGCTATATACATGTGGCGTCTGTTCCGAAGGAACAGACGTCACTTCTGATCCTGCAGTTGTTATTGTTTCCATATTCACAGAATATATGACATCAAATGCGAATGGGCAAAGCTGAAAATGTGTACCCAGTCGGGATTCGAATCAGGGTCTTCTGCTTTCTAAGCTGTTGCGCTGACCCCTACACCACTGGGGACACAGTGACCACCGCACGTGCAAGAACTAACTAAGTACGCCTCACGTCAGATACAAACTCCCAGCTTCACCATGCCCACAGTACTCAAACTTGTAGTTATGAAAATAATTCCCGTAAGAGTAAGGGGCCACAAACATGACCACCCCTCCCCACTAACGACAGTATCATTGCCCGTCACCGGCATATTATATATATACATGTGGCGTCTGTTTCGAAAAGGGGATTGAGGCGCTCCAGTCACGGTCTGCACGGCTACTACGGTCGGGGGTTCGAATCCCCCCTCGGACATGGATAATTGTGCCGTCCTTAGTCTCAGTTAGTTCATATGTAGTTTGTAAGTTTAGGGACTAATGACCCCGTAGTTAAGTCCCATAGACATTTGTTCCGAAAGAACAGACGTCACTTCTGATCCTGCAGTGGTTATTGTTTTATATTCTCAGAATATATGACATCAACTGCGAATGGGCAAAGCTCAAAATGTGTACCCAGCCGTGATCACTGTGTCCCCAGTGGTATAGGGGTTAGCGCAACTGCCTAGAAAGCAGGAGAATCCGGGCTGGATATACATTTTCAGCTTTGCCCATTCGCAGTTGAAGTCATATATTCTGTGAATATGGAAACAATAACAACTGCAGGATCAGAAGTGATGTCTGTTCTTTCAGAACAAAAAATGTTCAAATGTTTGTATAGCTTATGGGAGTTAAATACGGGGTCATCAGTCCCTAAACTTACAAACTACTTATGAACTAGGTAACACTAAGGACGGCACAAACATCCATGCCCGAGGGGGGATTCGAGCCCCCGACCATAGTGGCCGTGCACACCGTGACTGGAGCGCCTCAGCCCCCTCAGCCACCACGGCCGGCGCTTTCGGAATAGACGCCATATGTAAAAAAGAAAACAAAATATGCCGGTGTCGAGCAATGATCCTTTCGTTAGTGGGGAGGGTTGGGCAAGTATGTGGCCCTAACTCTTACGGGAATTAGTTTCACAACTACGAGTTTGAGTACAGTGGGCAGGGTGAAGTTGAGAATTTGTATCTGACGGGAGGCGTTCTTAGGTAGTCCTTGCAGGTGCGGTGATCACTGTGTCCAAGTGGTGTAGGGGGTCAACGCAACTGCCTAGAAAGCAGGAGACCCGGATTCGAATCCCGGCTGGGTACACATTTTCAGCTTTGCCCATTCGCACTTGATGTCATATATTCTGAGAATATAAGAAGAAATTACACCATTTCTTAATAATTCTGCTAGTTGCTAAGAATTCGCTGTAGTAAAACAGGATAAATAATCGACAACGTCTGTTCTAATTACATAATTGCTAAAAGGAAACTACGCTAGAAACTATGACCGAAAGAGATTCTTGAGCAGGAACGTTTCTAGTCCTTTGATGCTTTCCTCAATAGTTTCATCTGAACACCAACGATGAAATAGTTTGTTTTGTGAGAGAATATGTTTCCGCTACTAAGAAGCAATTTCTCGCGGCGTATAATTGCAACGACTGTTTTTCGACCTTGGGCAGTGTCTCGAGAACGAGTAACTCCTAGACAGCGGCAGTAGACAAGCAGTCTACAGCAGACGCTGTTTTTACTTACACTCCTCCTTCCGGCTCTTACTTCGAACTCACTCTTTCTGTTTCCCTCCGCGAAGCACAATTTTTTTTTCATACCTGCACCGTTTCAGAGATATTTGCAAAAATAATTGTGATTTGAAACTGTCGCTCGATTTAAAATAAACCAGATCAAAGGAAGATAATAAACTTGGAAAAGAGGACAAACTAGCACGGCAAGGCAGTTGATAATATTTTAACGGAAAAAAGTAATTAAAAATTTTGGAAACATATTAAAATAATTGTTTAAAGAGATAAATGTTCAAAAAATAGTATGTTTGTCAAAGTTAAACTCTGAAATACCATATACTTTGTCTCTGTGATGATATAATTCTATTTTATTTAAAAAATTTTCTATCCGATCATTCGAAAAAAGAAAACAAAAAATATAAGTAAAACTATAGTGGGCCGTAAAACACGGCAGTGCGATTTTTTATTTTTCACTTTTCACGAAAATGTTACCTCACAGACTCCCCCCGCCCCCCCCCCCCCCAAAAAAAAGAAATGGGCAGCCCTACTGGAGGAAAGCCCTCATATACTCGCTGAAAGTAGGTGATGCAAACAAATTAGTAGTTATACAGTATGTTCAAAAAAGTAATTTTTGAAAACATTTCTTTGTAACAGCAATCTTAAAATTTGTAATAATTAAACTAAGAGACTCTAGATCGCAAGTTGTTGCGTTTATTGCTGGCAGCCGGTTTCGGTTCTACAGAACCATCTTCAGGCGTTTGGCACCTCGTTGGTGGACGGTGGCGGTGGCCGGAGAAGGCGTCAACAAGGTGCCAAAGGCCTGAAGATGGTTCTGTAGAACCAAAACCAGTTGCTAGTAATAAACTCAACAACTTGCGATCTAGACTGTCTTATTTTAATTATGTTCGA
Source organism: Locusta migratoria (assembly GCA_026315105.1). Classification (NCBI taxonomy): domain Eukaryota; kingdom Metazoa; phylum Arthropoda; class Insecta; order Orthoptera; family Acrididae; genus Locusta; species Locusta migratoria. The sequence continues at coordinate 942,480,279 of CM048744.1, forward strand.
ATAAAATTGCGGAATACTTTGATAGGTGGCTGTACTCATTGAAAGAAAGAAAAAAAGTCCAATGGGTATTAGCATACTAGGCGACAGATTTATAGGGCCATACGTGCTAACATAATGGTTAAAGAGGGCGCATTCACTAATGTATTACTTACTTTTCTGCAGTGTGTCATCGCAGCAACGATTATACATGCCGTTCGCGCATCAAAACAAACCGGCACACTTTCACCAGAGTATGCGTGAACATCTGACACAGACATTTCAGGACCTCTGGATTGTTTGGTTTTGTCGTGCTTATTCCCCAGACCTCAATCCTCTAGACGTTTGGTTAGGAAGACACTTGAAGTGATCAACGCAGCTGTAATCAACGACGTGTAGACACGAAGATTTCGTCTTCAATGTGTATCAGCAAGTATTACAGCAACAACCGAGTGTACTTCAGTGGGCGCGTCATACGTTACGCCGAAGGCCAGAGAGATGCTCTACTATGAATTGACGCCAAGTGGAACATCTCCAATAAACACGTGTTTATCTCAGAGAGTACGCGTTTATTGGAATATTTTCCTTGTTTCGATGAATACTACCACCTTTTGATCACCCTGTATAAGTTTAAGGTATTTTAGGTCGTAAAGCTGATACAAAGATAAACAAGCTTTCGAACTCAGTGACGCCAAAGTTGCAACCGAAGTCAACTGTCGGAGTAGAGATACCGGGGGGAAGGGAGATAGTTGGAGGTGCTGTCAGGGACCGTCTTATCTCGAAACAGCTTTCGCGGAGGAGACGGGCCCGTGGCATTGACAAACAGACAGCCGGAGCTGATTGCCAGATGTCTCTGAGAAGGAAGTGGCGCCTCCAGACCTCGACGGATTTCTGTCTTAGCGCCAGAGATAATGTTGGCAGCTGTGCGACTTCGACGTCCGCCACTAGACAGCGTACAGTCGCTTCTTCACTAGCTACACTGAAAGTGTAAGAGCTCGTAGTTCGTATACAAGATGCTACATTTAAAGTAACGACCTCAGTGATATATATATATATATATATATATATATATATATATATATATATATATATATATATATATATATATACCGAACTGAGGCGCACTTCTCCAACCGTCATAGAACGAATCAGTACATCGGAGTGAAACAAAAGAATAGTAATATATAAATGGAAACATATACCAATGCTACGCATACAACAGATCTGTAAGGAAGCATCAAAATAACACAGAAATTAGGTTAATTATGCAAGAAAATTTCAGGGATTTCTCAACAAAATAGAAAGAGTGGGCGAGGACTTTAGCCTTGAAAATACGTGCATTAATTCTTATGGCAGTTATAAAAATGACAGCAGTAGAATACTGCACTACACAATGGTCAAGGACGTGTGACAGATTTTACTTCAGTTTACAGTTAATAAACTGTGTGAAAGCTGCTAACTCTCGAGAATAACCACATACTATTAACAAAAGATGATATTAAAGAAAATACGTACTGAGGAGCCAATGTCAGAATTCCCAGGCTACTAAGCAGGGGTCGCGCTTACCCCCGCATATTGCTCGAACCGCCTATTTCTGTGCAATAAATACCCTTTTGAATGAGATTGTTGTTGTTGTGGTCTTCAGTCCGCAAACTGGTTTGATGCACCTCTACACGCTACCCTGTCCTGTGCAAGTCTCTTCATCTGAGAATACGTTCGGCAACATACATCCTTTTCAATCTGCATACTGTATTACTGCCGCTACTTGTACAATTTTTACCCCACACACTTCCTTCTATTACTAAGGTGACAATTCCTTGATGTCTCAGAATTTGTCCAACCAATATATTCCTTCTCTTAGTCAGGATATGCCAGAAACTCCTTTTCTCCCTGATTCGGTTAAGCACCTCCTCATTAGTTACGTGATAGCGAGCGAGGTGGCGTAGTGGTAACACACTGGACTCGCATTCGGAAGGATTGTGGTTCAAATCCACCTCCGGCCATCCAGATTTAGGTTTTCCGTGATTTCCCTAAATCAGTCCAGGCAAATGCCGGGATGGTTCCTTTCAAAGGGCACGGCCGATTTCCTTCCCCATCCTTACCCAAACACTCCGAGCGTAAGCTCCGTCTCTAATGTCCACGCTGTCGACGGGACGTTAAACTCCAAGCTTCCTTTCCAAGTTACGTGATCTGCCCATCTAATTTTCATCTTTCGTCTGTAGCACCACATTTCAAAACCTTCTATCATCTTTTATCTGAACTCCTTATCGTCCACATTTCATTCCCATACAATGCTACACTCCAGACAAATTCTTTCAGAAAGGACTTTCTAGCATTGAAATTAATATTGAATATTTCGCTTCTTTAGAAACGCTTCCCTTCCCATAGCCATTCTGCATTTCATACCTTGTTTACTTCGGCCATCAGAAGTATGAGATATCCAAAATAAATAAATAAAATAAGTAAATAACAAAATAGAGTGACAATAAGCGAAGTAGACTCCTTTTCGCCGCGGTGGAGTAGCCGAGCGGTCTAAAGCGTCTCGCTGCGGAGCGCGCGGTTGCTCGCCGTGGAGGTTCGAGTCCTCTCTGGGGCATGGGTGTGTGTGTTGTCCTTAGGTTAGTTTACCTACGTTTAAGTAGTTTTTAAGCTACGGACTGATGACCACGCAGTGTGGTCCGATAGATTTACAAACATTTGACCATTTTTGACCAAGTGTGAGATAGCCGGCCGCGGTGGCCGAGGGGACTCCGGCGTGCCAGTCACGGTCTGCACGGCCACTACGGCCGGGAGTTCGAATCCTCCCTCGGGAATGGATATTTGTGCCGTCTTTAGTATAAGGTAGTTCATAAGCTAGTTTGTAAGTTTAGGAACTGATGACCCCGTAGTTAAGTTCAAATGTTCAAATGTTTGTTAAGCTTATGGGACTTAACTACGGGGTCATCAGTCCCTAAACTTACAAACTACTTATGAACTACTTACGAACTAGAACGGCACAAATATCCATGCCCGAGGGGGGATTCGAACCCCCGACCGTAGTGGCCGTGCAGACCGTGACTGGAGCGCCTCAGTCCCCTCGGCCACCGCGGCCGGCCCGTAGTTAAGTCCCATAAGCTTAACAAACATTTGAACACTGCTTTTCGTGTTGAACTATCACTTGTGCGAACAGACATTTTCCACTCCACTGCCGCTTGCCGCCTAGCGGCGGCGTCCGGCTATTGCCTCTTCATGCTTCGCCCGAAGCGCTCCCTCGCTGCGAGGGGTCGAGTAATTGGGCAGGCAAATATCGGCGCCGCTCCCTGGCCGCCTCGTTTTTTCCGGCCGTGACTCAGGAGGAGCCGCTGCCGGCCAGGACCGACCGGGTCCCAGAAGCCTGGCCGCCGCGTGACTAACGCCGGCCCCAGTGACATCAGCGGCGTCTTTCTCGGGACACTGATGTAAGGACCGCCGCGGGCGCATTCCGCATGCCGGTCGCGCGCGCGCGCCACGCGGCAGCCGCAGCCGCCCAGCTGGTCCCGTGACGTCACGCGGCGGCCTTGACCCTGGCGGGGCGTGGGACGTGGGCAGCGGCGGTAGCGGTGGCGGCCGGTAGCGGCCGTCTGTCACCTGGGGGACCAGCTCTGCTGTGCCGCGTGCACGCCCAGCACGAACTGTGTCGTCTGGCGATGCCGCAGTCACGTACAGTAGTGAGCGGTACACGGCCCGATCCTCAGGGCCGGAGATACACATCTGGATCTGCGCGAGAGGGACGTGAAGCGGAGCTTAGGCCGGTAGACTTTCCAATTGGAAGCCGTCGATCTTAGAAGAGATACCTTTGACCAGTGGTGCAGCCACAGGAGGGGGTGGGGGGGCGGGGCTAACAGGGCTGTAGCTCCCCTCGCCCGGCACCTCACAAAGAATTTTTAATATTATTATTTTTGGTTTTTTTAAACTGGTCGATACCAGAAATTGAAATAGTAACACATGTAATAAATCACACCGAAACTATAATTCGCCAAGCACAAGTAAAAGTGACAATAATAGGTCGCAAACGTCATGACGCCACTGAGATCGTATGCTGCTGTTACTGTGTCCAAATGTTTGTAAATCAGTCGGACCAAACTGCGTCGTCATCAGTCGGTAGCTTACAAACTACTTAAACCTACGGAAGCCGCGGTGGAGTAGCCGAGCGGTCTAAAGCGTCTTGCTGCGGAGCGCGCGGTTGCTCGCCGTGGAGGTTCGAGTCCTCCCTGGGTCATGGGTGTGTGTGTTGTCCTTAGGTTAGTTCACCTAGCTTTAAGTAGTTTGTAAGCTACGGACTGATGACTACGCAGTTTGGTCCGATAGATTTACAAACATTTGATTTTGAAACCTAGGTAAACTAACCTAAGGACAAACACAAACAACCATGCCCCAGGGAGGACTCGAACCTCCGACGGCGAGCAACCACGCGCTCCGCAGCGAGGCGCCTTAGACCGCTCGGCTACTCCACCGCAGCAGACGGTTACTGTGAGTGGTGCCCCCTACTTGTGATGCTTGTGGTGCGCTGATAACCGTTCAGCATATTTTAACTATTTGTGTTTCCTATCAAGCTGTGAGGGAACAAGCCGGTTTGTCGGATGACCTCTGCTCCATTTTGGGTGACAGTGAAATGACAGTGGCACGCGTTATAAGATTTTGTTTTTTGGTCGACCTCCTACCAAAGTTCTTAGATCGACGGTTCTAAAATATATATAGAGGATGATAGGATCGTACGGTCCATCCCTCTATGTTTAGCCCACCGTCTTTATAGCCTTGTCAAATCAAATGTTGAAATGTCTGTAAATCTATCGGACCAAACTGCGTGGTCATCAGCCCGTACCTTACAAACTACTTAAACCTAGGTAAACTAACCTACGGACAAACACACACACACCCATGCCCCAGGGAGGACTCGAAACTCCACGGCGAGCAACTGCGCGCTCCGCAGCAAGACGCTTTAGACCGCTCGGCTACTCCACCGCGGCCTGTAGCCTTGTCCCCCATTTGTCTGTTTACTGTAGTTTCTTATTAGTGCCACTGAATCCTTCATTATTATACATATTATATAGGGGGAAGAGCGTACGTCCTTTCGTATTGTCTCTTTCCTTGCCTGTCTCCTCTGCCATTTAGCAGTATTGGACTTATCTCTTCCTATTATGGGCGTTGATGACGACGATGTTGAGCGCCCTAAAACTCCAAAAACAACAACAACAACTGTGAGTGGTTTTAATGATGCCGCGACCAGCTTAGATGCTGCCGCTGTTGTTACTGCTACGCTGAAGCTACGAGCCGGCTGTTCAAATGCAGCGATCCGCTGCTTAGCAGGTCAGCGGCGCCACCGAGTGGAATCTTATAAACAGCAATAGTGTTGCTTTAGTTCAACTTTTACACATATAGCTTCATGTTAATTAAGCTGTAAAGACCTTTCTCCCTCCTCCCGAATCTCCCGTCGGGCATGGATGTGTGTGTTGTCCTTAGCTTACTTTCACTTAGTTTAAGTTCTTTGTAAGTCTAGGGAATTTTTACCAAAGTAGTTTGGTCCCATAGAATTACAATCATTTGAATTTGAATTCTTTAGCTAGTAACATAGTAAATGCTTAATTATTTTACGAGTGACTATGTAAACTTCATTGACACTAAGCAAAAAAAAAAAAAAAAAAAAAAAAAAAAAAAAAAAAAAAAAAAAAAAAAAAAAAGGGTGAAGTAATACACATGACCACTAAAGAAATCCGCTGAAATTCAATTACGCGAGAAAATCACTCAAACCTTAAAGTCGTAAATTCTACCGAATACCTAGGAGTTACAACTACGAACAACTTAGACTGGAGAGAACACACAGAAAATATTGTGGGAAAGGCGAACCAAAGGTTACGTCTCATTGGCAGGACGCTTCGAAGATGCACCAGCTCCACCAAAGAGACTGCCAACATCACACTTGTGCGTCCTCTCCTGGAATACTGCTGCCCATAGTGGAACCCTCACCAGGTGGGACTGACGGAAGATATTGAGAGGGTTCAGAGAAGGGCAGCTCGTTTTGTTTTATCACGTTACGGGTGGGGAAAGCGTCAAGAAAATGTTGCACGAATTGGGGTGGAAATCATTAAAAGAAAGACGTTATTCATTGTGGCGTGATCTGTTTGCAAAGTTTCAGTCACCGACTTTTACTTCTGAATGTGAAAATATTTTGCTAGCACCCACCTACTTAGGGAGACATGACCATCCCAATAAAATAATAGAAATCAGATCGAAAACGGTATGATTTAGGTGTTCTTTCTTCCCGCGCGCCATTAGAGAATGGAACGATAGGGAAAAGTTATGAAAGTGGTAAATGAAGCAATTGCCAGGCACTTGCAGAGTATCTATGTAGATGTAGACACCACGTTGGTCCTCTTCTACTTTCAAATTAATCCAAGCCTACTTATTTTATTTCTTGTGTAGTATTGGTTTCGTAGTATAATTGCTTAAATTACAAAAAGTGTAAAAATAAGTCATAGATTAATAAATTCAATTGACTTTATTTTTAAAAAATTAGCTCCCCCCACCCCATCCCCCCCATACCAAATCCTGTCTGCGCCGACGCGTTTGACCTCAAAGGTTCGAAACCGCGCAGAATCACACTTAAAGTAACCCTCGATCTTTCTTCCTTTCTCATAACAAATAAAACAATAGAAAAATGCTGCCCTAGTCCCTTCCATGCAAAACAATGCATTGTACCACTTTAATGGACAGTTCTTTTAGATGTCCAAATGAACGGACACCATATCATCTATAGGTATGAGGGGTGTTCATTTGAAAAGGTACGGCCAGCCGCGGTGGCCGAGGGGACGCGGCGCGTCAGTACCGGTCTGCACGGCCACTACGGTCGGGGGTCCGAATCCCCCCTCGGGCATGGATATTTGTGCCGTCCTTAGTGTTAGCTAGTTCATAACTAGTTTGTACATTAGGGACTGATGACCCCGTAGTTAAGTCCCATAAGCTATACAAACATTTGAACATCTTGAGGGTAACTACTGCTATTCTTCAGGTCACTAACTAGTGATCCAATTGCAGGGATCTGGATACAAATCAACGTTGAAAGGAGAAGGAAAGGAGATACGCAAACTTCTGCTTAGCACTTAAACATGTTGGGAAATACGCTTAACAGACGTTGCAGTACGACTTCCTCCTATCTCCCCGTCACAGCGCATGTCTCTATGGTCATTTATTCTTCGCAGAAAAAGGCAGCAGCTGGCTGTGACGAACATATTGAGTGTGGCGGACGGTTTTCCCATAGCCTGCAACAGAACCAAAGCGACTGCGGTGTTTGCAATTTGTCCAACCACTTGGTCGAAAGGAAAGAATGCTCTTAGACATAAAATTTACTTCTGTCTCTTAGGTTCTTAGGTGTATAAAAAGGGTCATTATAAAACATACATCTGTCGCATCGCCTTATTGCTCCTAAGCTCTCTTATAATACTATATGGGGGTTTGAATAAAAATCTGCACATTCTAAATCAGTATTTTCTTTTTTTATATAATTAAAGCCTTACACATTCGTTTATTAATAAGTTATGTAGCCAGCTCTTTTTTACAAATATCCACAATTATCGCAGACTCATTCAAGTAATTTATTTCTCTTTATTACATTTCGCTTACAGCTGAACATGAGGGTATACCCTATGTAACTTTTGTACAGTACGTTAAATCAATAAAGGTAGGAAGTCAAAATACACTGCACAAGAGAAAGCATGATCACTTTTTTTTCGAAACCCAGAAATTAAAATTGTAATTTGGACCAAACAGGGAAGATAATTTGGAATCGTGTACTTTTGTTATTTAAATAAAAGTTGTTTTTCTTCTGAAGAACATTTATGATGGTCTTCTGAAGAACATTTATGATGGCAGTATGAATAGAAGAACCTGGTAGTTTTATCCTGATTTATAAACAATTTTTAGCTGTTGACTTTTTGTGAGTGTGTACAATTTGCTTGAAGTGTTCAGCTTACGCGCTGAGACATTTCAGGCAGGCTGAACATGACCTCCAGGTCCAACGGACATGAACGCCATACGACCATCAGCACCATCACCTGAAGCATTTTCGTGTCGATCTAAACATCGGCGGAAAAGAGTGTATGTGATGGCGTACCCATCGTGTGAGATATACGTGGTAATATTGAGAAACATTGTGGTAGAATGTTCCATCACCAACCAACCATAAGACGTTTATTCAATTCTGACGTATGACCTTTCTATCGCATTCGTCGACACGATGTTGTTTGAAGCGTGGTCTAGAACGAGGATGAGTCAAAGAACGCCACGGTTTTGCATGATTATAGGGGGAGGTTGTAGATACCTTCAAGCCTAATTTAAGTCGTAATGGCCGAAAATTACGGGGTTTCTGTTTTCGTTGAGAAGTTAGAGACGGAACTCTCGTTAGGGTCAACATGAGGAATGTGCAAGTAAATGGTCATGTCCTTGTAGAGGATGAGGATGAAACTTCCTGGCAAATTAAATTTGTGTGCCGGAACCGGGACTCGAACCTGGAACCTTTGCCTTTCGCGGACGAGCGGACTACCGACTGTGCTATCCCGACACGACTCACGATGCCGCCTAACAACTTTACTTCCGCCAGTACCTCGCCTACTACTTTCCAAACTTCACAGAAGCTCTCCTGCGAACCATGCAAGACTAGCACTGCTGCAAGAAAGGATATGGTGGAGACATGGCTTAGCCACAGCCTAAAGGATGTTTCCAGAATGTTCCCAGGTTCGAGTCCCGGTTCCGGCACACAATTTTTATCTGCACAATCCGCTGCAGAGTGGAAGTTTCATCCCTGAGGATGTCTGTCGAATAATTGGGCGATTGCTAAAACCATCGAAATTCTAAAATGTAAACCTGCTGATCCGAAATACCACTCAAGGTTTGGTCCAATTCTGCTACCCCTCGTGGGACAACCACTCAAGTGAACAGTTCGCGTAACTGTTACTAATCGTGAAACGAGACTTATTGAGACGGAAACTAGGGTGCGCCAGAATAGCTGCCGGTAGGCAGAGAGCAGGAGGGTGTGGCCGGTGCTGGGGCCGCGGCGGCCGGTGTGAGATGTTGGTTATGAGTAAGTGGAGCAGCGATTAACGGTGCCGACAAGTCCTGTGAATCACGGCCCTGAATGTGGAGCGTGCCGCGGCCGTTTCGCCGGGATTTGGCGTGCCCCGCGCGACCCGCTGCCTCCTCGGCTCTCGCCGAGCGACACAGTCGCGCCCCGAATACAGCACCGACAGCGTCCCAATCTGTGATGCTCCGACATTACGGCCTCCTACAACTTATCGATCGATGAACTTTTCAAATGTTTGTAAAGCTTAAGGGACTTAACTACGGGGTCGTCAGTGCCTAAACTTACAAACAGCTTATGAACTACCTTATACTAAAGACGACACAAACATCCATGCCCGAAGGGGGATTCGAACCCCCGACCGAGGACAGCCGAGCACAGCGCAACATGGCGCTCCAGTACGCGTGGCTAATCCGCCGGGGCGATGAACTTTCACCGTGAACAGTTATGTTCTCGAAGAGGAAAAAATTTTGCAAAAATTCGTCATTGTGTTGCAGTACTCTGTATAGTAAAAGATTACATCCTTTATAGTTTACCTGTGTTGATTGCAAGAGCATCACATTTTTGTTTTTAAATCTATCGGACCAAACCACGTTGTCATCAGTCCGTAACTTACAAACTAAACTAAAGTAACCTAAGGACAAACACACACATCTGTGGTTCAGGGAGGTCTCGAACCTCCGACGGCGAGCAACCGCGCGCTCCACTCGGCTACTCCACCGCGGCCAAGACCATCATAGTCAATAACGTTTCTACTGGTAAGGGGCTTAGATGATTTATTCTTCTGCAGGGAGGGGTTCAGTTATCTTGTACAACAATCAATATCCAAAATATCTATGGCTGAAATGTCATCAACGCTATATTGGAGCGCAGGTTGGATTGTGATACACACACACACACACACACATATATCACTTGCACCGCAAATATTGCGCAAGGACTCGTATTGTTAGCCAATAATTGTAAATTGTAAAAATACCTAGAAAGTATGTTTTTATTCAAACATACAATTTTTCAAATAAAACAATCGTTGTTTCTATCATGCACTGGAATTTTTGACACCAGCTGTGTACAAAGAATTCTGAATGACATTTTTAGCCGGCCGCGGTGGCTGAGGTGACTGAGGCGCTCCAGTCACGGTCAGCACGGTCACTACGGTCGGGGGTTCGAATCCCCCTCGGGCATGGATATTTCTGCCGTCCTAGTTCGTAAGTAGCTCCTAATTAGTTTGTAAATTTAGGGACTGATGACCCCGTAGATAAGTTCCATTAGCTTAACAAATATTTGAACATTTTTTTGACATTTTTATCACGTTTGGTTTGGAAGCTACAACAATTCAGAGCCGGCCGCGGTGGCCCTGGGGACTGAGGCGCTGCAGTCACGGTCTGCGCGGCCACTACGGTCGGGGGTTCGAATCCCCCCTCGGGCATGGATATTTGTGCCGTCCTTAGTCTTAGCTAGTTTATAAGTAGTTTGTAAGCTTAGGGACTGATGACCCCGTAGTTACGTCCCTTAAGTTCTACAAACATTTAAACATTTGAACACATCAAAGTTTTGAGGGTTGAGGGCTGGTCATGAGATAGTGGGCCGTGCTCCAGGGGCTGGCCACTCTGCCAGTCAGCTACGCTATAGCAGCCTCCGTCCCCGAAACTTTGAATGGTTCTAGCTGTCAAACTAAATGTGATAAAAATGTCATTCAACATTCTTTGTACACAGATGGTGTCATAAATTCCAGTGCGTGATAGAAACAACGACACTTCCATTTAAAAAACTGTATGTTTGCATAAAAATACACTTTCTAAGTAATGTTACAATCTATTTGTTGGCTAAAAATACATGCCCCTGACTACCAATCCATTCTGTAAACACCGCACATCTCCCGCACTTTCCGATTCCGCAATATTTGCGGTGCAAGTGTTAGGTGATTTATTTTGTGGGGGGACTAAATTTGGGCCCTCTGCCCCCCTCCCCGTTATCTATGCCACGCTGCTGATGTTTGCATTTGTAGTACATCACGTTCTGATATTGAATTTTTTTTCTTTCAAGAATTTTCTTTGAGAAACCGTAACATGTATTACAGTGAAGACACATCAGCGCTAACACAATTACATTAATAATATTTTATTATACTATATTGTGTTGGAAATAATAATTGGTCATATTCATAACATATTCATGCCCGTTAAAACAATTAAAAGTAATGATAATATTTCGATCATTTTGAAGATAATTCATCTATCAGATGGCCTCGTCAACCTGCGATGTGAAATATTGTCAAAATGTAAAAAGGTTTGTATGAAATAATGTTTGTGGAAAATTTACCGGAAAATTGATGAAAATTGAGAAAAACTAAAAGTGCTTTTTTGAATGTGTTTTTGGCTGAATTCAGTACTATGACTATTCTCACGACGGAGAGGAGTAATTCTTTTTTCGTTTTGTTCATTATGGTCTTGGAAAAGTTTTCAGTAAAAAAAAAATAAATAAATAAAAAATAAAGAAAAAAATAAAAATATAGGGACAGTTAAAAATAAAAAGTCCCAAATTTGAACCAAGTTCCTCAATGTAGTCAACACTATAAGTTGAGAACCGTTCATCCGATTGCGATAAAATTTTGATCATTTGACGTTCAACGAAAGATGAACGTTCTTATGAACTAAAACTGAAACTGAAAGAACTTTCTTCAATGGGATATCAATATCATTCGCACGATTGCGAAAACATTTTTGCACATTTGACGTTCAAAGCAAGGTTACATACATACTAGCAACTGCGAAGCATTGCCGGGTCGGCTAGTCAGATAATAAATTACGTCCTGGGACGTACATGTCGTGGAAAGACGATGAGGATACAATTGAAAAGATCAGGGCCTACACAGCGTAGTGGTTTATTTTTTTTTTTTTTTTTTTTTTTTTTTTTTTTTTTTTTTTTTTTTTTTTTTTTCCCTTGCGAACCTTACGCGACTGGTGCTACAGAAAGTACTCTTCGGAACATACTGCGAGTGCAGCTGTAGAGAGTGCTTCTGTGAGCAGAGTGTGATTGCTGGAGGCGGGCGGAGCGTGGCAGATTCCTGGCACGGTCGCCAGAACAAAGAGTGCCCGCGCTGGAGGCAACGGGGTCGGCAGTGACAAGCGCGCATATGGGTCAGCAGCCGCCCCGCCTAACGCAGCTATGCGGTCGCGCCGCGCCGGCTGCTGCGGGCCAGCTGCGCCCGCCTATTAACACGCTTTATTGTCCCGGCTTAACGGTCGCTGTCAGGAAGGTCACCGGTTCGAGACCCGACAAGCGCGAGAGCCCCGCGACCTCATTCCGGGCCAGCGCGGGCCGCCACGGCCAGCTCTTCCGGTACCGCGCGCGGCGCCGGCGAAATACACGCCAGGCAGGGGGAGGGGAGGAGGACTGGGCTAGCGTCCCGTCCACGTCGTCGTCATTACAGTAGGAGCACACGCTGTGACTCACGTCTGCTCAGATGGGAAAGGAAACGACCCTGCCGTTTGAACAGACAAAATGTTCAAATGTCTGTAAATCTATCGGACCAAACTGCGTGGTCATCAGTCCGTAGCTTACAAACTACTTAAACACACACACACGCGATCTATGACAATAAAGACCTTATAAAGGGATTGATAACTGTTATATTAAAAGAACGCCTCCTAGAAAACATCCTGAGTAAGATGTCAGGTAACTATAATAATAATGTACATTATTTTTTACATGAAAGTAGTATCAAGGGGCAAGAAAATTACTAAAAGATAAAAATAACAGTCATGTTCGAAAACTTTAACAATTTATTAGATAAAGTAATCGGTTTCGATCTCTGATGAGATCATCCTCATACCTAGACGTCTCGCTGTTGATTCCGAGGCGATGAGCGTGAGGCGACTGCTCATCACCTGGACATCAACAGCGAGACGTCTAGGTATGAGGATGATCTCATCAGAGATCGAAACCGTTTACTTTATCTAATAAATTGTTAAAGATTTCGAACATGACTGTTATTTTTATCCTTTAGTAAATTTTCTTGTTCCTTGATACCACTTTCTTGTAAAAAAAAAAAAATAATGTTCATTATTATTATTATTACCTGATATCTTACTCAGGATGTTTTCTAGGAGGCGTTCTTTTAATATAACAGTTATCAATACCTTTATAAGGTCTTTATTGTCATAGATCGCGTACTGATTTTATATGACTAGTTTCGAGTCGTTAGAGAGTCATGATCAAATCTTACTTGTCCAGGCATGTTAAGATATACAGGGTGTTTCACTAAGTGTGTTGGCCTCTGTAACTTATAAAATAATAGGTGACAGGAAATTTTAATGTGGTAGGTCAACACAAGAAATGTTACACTTTCTGCGGATCTATGAACATAGTTTATTGTATCATTTTCCAAAGAGTTACACCACAAAGATATATTTTTTTAAATGGAACAATAGTTTTTCTATCGTGCATTGGATTCATTTAAACCAGCTGCGTCCAAATCAATTTACATTCCTAGCACTGTTAGTTATAAAATCGTTATTGCCATAGATCGCTTATTCATTTTATATGATTAGTTTCGACTCGTTTCAGAGAGATTATCAAATCTTACTTGTCCAGGCATGTTAAGAAATATACTTCAGATGAAACAACATCAATGTGGCAAGTTATAAATGGTATGCAAATCGTCTGTTCAATATGACACAAAGGCTACTCTGGTCATCAGGCTCTAGCCTTACAAACTGCTGCCGCGCGGGAGTAGCCGAGTGGTCTGGAGCGCCAGGTTGCGGATCGCGCGGCCTCCCGAGTCGGATGTTCGAATCCTCCCTCGGGCATGGATGTTTGTGTTGTCCTTAGTATAAGTCAGTTCATAAGTAGTTTGTAATTTTAGGGACTGATGACCTCGCAGTTAAGTCCCATAAGATTTACAATATGCCGGAGAGAGGACTCGAACCTCCGACGGCGAACAGCGGCGCGATTCGCAGCTAGGCGCCTTGGAAAGCTCGGCTCCTTCTTACCCTGAGCTTCAGGTTCATCTCCAGTGAGCTCATATTCGATGGAAGCTTCAGCCGTAGAGCTAGAGTGAGACCTAAAGCTTAAAAAAAATCAAATTTTTAACACTGGAGACACGTCATAGAAGCATAAGAGAGCCGAACCGTGGACAGATGGCAGCCATCGAATTTCTCGTATTCCAATCAATGACGAATATATCGACAAGTTCCAGCAGCACCTTCAACAAAGTGTGTGGTGGCGACATGAGCGGCGCCACGTTGCTCCGCCTTGTCCACGTAGCAGCGGCTGGCGGCGGGCGTCCGCTAGCTGTCTGGCTGGCGTTATTGATTTCTCGTAGGGCGCCACCGACACCGACTCACCTACGTCTAAAGGCATCTCGCTGCTGACGACAGTAGTCGGCCTTTCATGTGTGTCGAGACAGCCGCTATTGAAGCTTCCGCAACTCCCAATAGCGCAGCACACCTCGCTTCTTTTCGTAAAAACTTCGATTCTTACCGTTATTTTACAATAATAAGAACGCAGACCTCCACAATGTACCTTGCGGTGTGTGTGTGTGTGTGTGTGTGTGTGTGTGTGTGTGTGTGGCGGCTTGTGTTTTGTGTACCACTATTTCCTCCTCCTGTTCCAGTCGTGTGGGGTTCGCAACAATCACTCTAATTTTACTTCTAGGATATTTTCGCGAGTTATACATAGGATGATGAAACATATTAGTTTGCTCTTCTTCGAACCTACGTCCTCAGAACTTTTAAACAGTAAACCGAACTGTGCTGCGGAATGCCTCTCTTGTAGTTCCAACCACTAGAGTCGGCAGGTTACCTCCACTTTCGTACCTGTTAGATTAACCTGTAACGAAGCTTGATACTCTTCTTTGAACATCGACGAACTCTTCTAGCAATCTTACATGGTGCGGACCTCAGACTAGTGGACAATATTCAAGAATTGGTTGAAGTAAGTCCGGCCGCAGTGGCCGAGCGGTCTGAGGCGTGCCAGTCACGGTCTGCAAGGCCGCTGCGGTCGGGGGTTTGAATCCCTCCTCCGGCATGGATGTTTGTGCCGTCTTTACTGCAAGCTAGTTCATAAGTAATTTGTAAGCTTAGGGACTGATGACCCCGTAGTCCCTTAAGCTCTACAAACATTTGAACATTTGATTGAAATAATACTTTGTAATACTCCTTTGTGAGTAGGCTACCACATTTCTAACTGATTCTTTCAAAGATTGGCAGTCCGGCATCAGCCTTACCTAGGATTAATTTTATGTGGGCGTTCCTCTTTAAATCGCTCCGTGCTCACTCGTAGAAATTGTATGGCTGTGACTGCATCCGGTGAGTGTTCTCTTCTGACACTTGTTTATGTTCAGGGTCAGTTTTCAGACTTTTATGATTCATAATTAAAGTGTATGGATTTAATTTTTTCCTACTATTCAGGTTTTCATCCTCTATAAACTAGAAAAATGTTCAAATGTTTGTAAATATATCGGACTGAACTGCTAGGTTATTAGTCCGTAGCTTGCAAACTACTTAAACAAAGATAAACAACACAAACACCCACGCCCGTGGGGGGACTCGAACCTCCGACGGCAAACCGCCGCGCGCACCACAACACGGCGCGGCTATGAACTCTAATCGAAACAACTGCATGATGCAATAATATAATAATGGTTACATAGAGACAACCAGTTACAATCAAGTGAAAATGATGGAGTTATTGACGTTATATCAATTACATGGAAGGTTTATCAGCGTAAAACACGTAATTGTTTTTACTTACAACATCTGTCACACACATGTGCCTACGAGACAGCAGCTATGACTAAAAAAATTACCTATTTGACACTTATACATAACCCTAAACTTGATGTACTATTAATTCGAAGTTCAAGATTACTTGAAATTACTTGGCAATGCATAAATTCTTTTACAAAAGCTATTAGTGATTCCTCGATGCTTGTCCTTAAATACTTTGTGGCCTTACAGCACTACCTTCATAAAATGGTTTTTTCGCTTCGTATCTTAGCAGTTGTGTCACGACAGTAATTGAGTTCTCAGTCAAGTGTCAAGGAGGTAGGCAGGTCGATGAAGAGAAAAATAACCGTTTGTGAGTATACATAAAAATTGTATGCTAATCCACACTGCACCCTATAAGGCGACATCGGAGGAACACGTCGTTAATTCGCCCACTCTCGCGGCTGTTAATGTATCCAATTGAAACCGATGCCAGTACTTGCCCATCACGTAACTCCACAGTTGTCCTTGAGTGACTGTATAGGCATCGTTTCACACCTCCCACCGTCTTTAACAGTACCTGGAGTCTAAAATAGTCCCTAATACAGCACTTACATCAGTGATCACTCATATATGAGGGTGAGACAACTGTTTTTGTCTACGTAAATTTTACTGAACCAGCTTGCTTCCCACATTTCTTAGCTTCTGGAATTTACACGCACTATATAAAACTTTTATATAGCATTCACTCAGGAAAGAATTTCACAATATGCTGCATTCGACAACGGACAAATTCGAAGATTTCGTCCTCAAGCTGTGTACTAAAAGGGACATGTACTAAAAGATCTTGCGCAGCGTGAAAACTAAACATCTGAACACGTAGAAAGCAGGATACCAACAGCTGTATGTTTAACAAAAACATTTATTCCTTAACTACCAGTTTCGGCATTCCATTATGGCATCTTCAGTCCTCTATATCGGGGTATTATATCCATTAAATAGGGATCGAAACTGTTCGCGTGCAATTCTAGCTCTCAGTAAGATGGTTCTTACTGAGAGCTAGAATTCCACGCAACCAGTTTCGATCCCTATTTAATCTATATAATACTCCGATATATGGGCCTGAAGATGGCATAATGTAATGCCAAAACTGGTAGTTAAGGAATAAATGTTTCTCTTAAACATACGGTTGTTGGTATTCTACTTCCTACGTACTCTTGAGCAGCCGTAGTCCCGGTTTCACCACAAGTGATGGATTCAATAATAAATAAATAAATTTAAAAAAAGTCTGAACTGTTTCGCAGGAGAGTTCAGCTCTGAAACTGTTACTAGATGACTAAGAGAACTCCTGATATACATTCTGTGAGTGGCGGTAGGCAATAATAGAAGCTGTTCTTTTTTTCTTTTTTTTTTTTTTTTTTTTTTTGTAAGTTATTCAATGTGCAATGATTGGTAATTGACCCTAAATTGTGAAAAGCGTTAAGTCATCCACAGGAGCACTGGAAGAAATCAGATAAACTTCGGTTACACGATAAATCAGTCAAACGTGGAGGACGTAAATTCAACGTATTACCTAGGAGTTATAAGTATCAACAAATTTAATTGGAAAAAACACATTGGAAAAATCGTGGGAAAGGCGAAACAGAGGGTAAGGAAACATTGGTACATGAATTAGAATCTGCAACAGTTCAGCGAAAGAAACAGCCTAAACGACACTTGCCCGTCCTGTTTTGAAGTATTGCTGGCCGCTGTACGAACCTCACCCGGTGGCCTGACGGAAGATATAGAGAAAGTTCAGAGAAGGTCACCTCTTTTTGTGTTATCGCGATACAGGGATAGAGTATTACTAAAGTGATGCAAGAGTTGAGGTGGAAACATTAAAAGAAAGGCGTTATTAGTTGTGGCAAGATCTAGTTGCCAAATTTATTCACCAACTTTCTAATCCCAACACTATCATCTGCTTAGGGAGACACGATCATCATAATACAATAAGAGATTTAGGTTTCCTCTTTTCCGCGCGCTATTAGAGAATGGGATGGTAGGGAAATATTATGAAAGCTGTTCTATCAACCCTTTGCCAGGCACTTAATTGATTTGGATAGTAGATATGTAGTTGTATACTGTGTGCCTATTCCATTCAAGATATATGAGCAGCGAAATTTTACTCATGGAGCAAAAAAAAAAAAAAAAAAAAAAAAAAAAAAAAAAAAAAAAAAAAAAAAAATCTGCCCCTGTCTGAGTCGACTTTTCCATAACGGTCCTACCTGGCATTGAGAAGATAGTGTCGAAAGAATGACCGGTAAGAGATATGGTGCTTCTCTTGACAGCGAGTGGTCTGGGGCGCATCATTTTTCCTGCAGCCGCTTAGAGGAAAGGCAGGGATTCTCGCGGGCAGTCTGCGGCGTTGCTTCCTTCCTCATACGCAACAGCTGGGATGACGCAGGTCGACGCTCATTCGGAATCCCAGTGAAGCTGCACGCAGGAAACTTGCATTCCTGACGGCAGTGCCTGCTGCATAATCGAGACTCCAGCATCATACCGTGCTAATTATACTTGAAGGTCAAGAAGGTCACAGCCCTGTTCTCTTCCTACACGTCCTACTGATGGACAGCGACTGCAGCTGCTTCGTCTGAAATTCGACGCATTCTGAAACGTTACTTGAGTCATGACGTCGATCCTACCGTGTTAGAGTTTTACCGTTGTGTTACCCGTGAAAGCGTGAATTTAGACAGTTACGAGAGAACTTCTGGATATTATGGACTCAGTATACTGATATTAAATTACGTGTATAAACTTTATATCTGTGCCGAAAGTACAGAAAAGTAAACTGAATAATAAAACGCAATCCGTCCCTGACCATTAATGCCATTTAAGATAATAATAATAATAGAAATTCAAACTCAAATGTATGTAGAGCTTATGGGACTTACCTAAGGGGTCATCAGTCCCTACACCTACAAACTATTTATGAACTAGCTAACACTAAAGACGGCAAAAACACCCATGCCCGAGGGGGGATTCGAACCGCAGCGGCCGTGCAGACCGTGACTGGCACGCCGCAGACCGCTCGGTCACTGTGGCAGGCTAATAGAAATTCACGCTTGGCTGTTAAGATACAAAATATCTATTTAAAAAAAATCGATTTTGTTCATTGAATGAACTTTCTCAATGCACTTTAAAGTCCAGGGGACTAATGTACACCGCATAACTTTTTTAACAGTTACATTAAAATATACCCGCTCGGTTAGTCGTATGGTCTAACTCTAATGCATGGCTTTCCGAGACTGGGAGGCGTACCGGGCCAAGTTCGAATCCACCCGGCGGATTAACGAAGGAGATCGGAGTGCCAGGCAGCCTGGATGTGGGTTTTAGGCGGTTTTCCACATCCCCGTAGGTGAATACCGGGCTGGTCCCCATGTCCTGCCTCAGTTACACGATTCGCAAACATTTCGTAAGACTTCACACTTTCACATGTTTGGGGAACACATTTCCTCTCGGGGAGCAAGGGGTGGCGACAGTAAGGGCATGCGGTCATCCCGTAAATATTAACACGCTAAATAAGGCCGATCCTGCATGTGCGGGAAGATGACCAAAGAGAGAGGAAAATACATTAAAATATTAAATGTTAGGTGAGCATCACATTTTTCAGTCAACAATTAATACACACCTGATATGTCATTTTCGTACATCAACTGTTAAAAACATGAAACTACTCTGAATATGTTCATTCGATGTCGAAATCGATGTCTTTTTTAATATTAATTTCATACCATTACCACTATCATTACCACCAATCTGAAATTTCTATTATTATTATAATATTGTGGTAGTTTGGGCACGTGAATTTAACATAGCTGTCTGATTAACAAGACACTATGGGGAGAGTAAGACACAAACTAAATAGCCCTTGTTTCAAAACCAAGCCGAATCGATGCTTTCATTCGGAAACTTGGATAATTTGTTACTTAAAATGAAATTATTCTTGCTAATGGTTAACTTTCGAAGACTTTACAGTTAAAACACATTCTAATGACGATGATACTGTGGTATTACAATACAAACGAGTTAAGACGTCTGTAAACGGCGAAGAGCGAAATGAATCCTTATACAGCGACAAGTTTCATCAGCAAGCTCCATCATCACAGTGGTAGTGGCCGAGCAATTTACTATGTTCTTGCACGTCTAGGAAAGGAGAAAAGGATATAACTGCGGTGCACCCACTCCGATTATGACATGCAGAAATGCTTTAAGGGCCGGGAAAAATAAATGTCGACGTGACCAACTTTGAATATGATCTCTACTAGATCAACACATTGGACCATTAAACAAATCTGCAGCGTTATTCACATTCAGTTGAGGAGAGATACCTCTCGCAAGTGGTGATAACTAATATATCTGTTTCACAATCCTTTTCATCTTCTGAGAACTTACTGGATGGTAATTAAAGTTGAGATACAACTCCAGATCGGAACAGGTGCACTATATACTACGAAATATTGTACCTCATTAGCTCGAGCAGATTCGTATCATTTGAACCGAATTAGAACTTCAGTTTCCATCCCTGTTACTGCTTTTAAGATTTATACAGGAATCCATGTGCATGGGGAAAGGAAATTTGACCTATGGCAGTTTTGAAATTGCTCTATAAACGTTTAAAACAACGTCTAGACGAAAAAAGTCATAAATAGACTAAGATGGATAAAGAAAAGTACCAAATACGCGTCTACCTGTCGCTGGCGTAATTTTTTTTTTAGAGCTGATGGTGGTTTCAAGGCCGATGAAGATTATCAGTTTTAATAATGTTTATATGTGACGACAGAGAGTGGCTTGTATATCGTTTTCAAAAGAACAATAACGACCTTTGTCTTAAATAGCTTGGGAAACAACGGATGATTTTCATCTTGATGTAGGGCAACTATTATACACCGCTTCACTGACTGCTAGCTCTAGCAGTTTCGTAAATAAGTATAAAATCTGGTATATTTCTCAGATACCCAGGCATCATATTCAATGTTTGCTGGCGCAGGTGACTGAAAATTCCCGCTCCAGAAGATACCGCACGAGAGAAATTTAAAGCAGTTACCGTGAATACAACCCAAGGCATACGCCGGTGCAGTCATTAGAGATACCGAGGAAACAATGGAGACAGGAGACGGTCGTCTTATTACCAATGCGAAGAAACGCCCAATTCCCCGCCCAGGGCGTGTCAAAATATCTACTTTCCTCGCTGTTCAACATTAAAACAAAAGAAGTCGCAAGTCATGGAACCATATTGTTCGACTTCAGGGGATCGGCGTAGACTTATTTCGTATTCTATATACAAGGAAATCTGTTGTCACTGTGATATCGAAAGTTCCAGATGAAAATAAAAGATCCCGATATTATAATCTTCATTCCGAACAATTTTCGGCTCACACTCTCACGATATATACAGGACATTGAGAGAAACTGGAGAAAGCTGGCCAGGAAAGATAGGGCGCATAATATTCACTACAGAGGTCAGTATAAACTGCTCATCTGGACATCAGATTGTCTCGCGTCACTAAAAGAAGAAAAATACTGGCGGAAACTGTAGTTCAGTTGACCAGCCGGAAAGACACTCTAGCGGTAGGATGATAAACTACTGGGATAAAAAGAAATGTTCACCAGAATTAAATGATCCGGATTACACCTGAAATGTATGAAACAGTCACAACAGTAATTCTGAAATCGCCTTTAAGTCTTATTGGATTATACGAACCTGATTATTCGATCGATGCTTCTCTAGTCCGCTATTTGATCAAATATATCTGGACACCTTTCAATAGACTCTAATATTGGGTGTTTTCGCCTTTATGGTGGGTTAAATTCTACTAGGGGCTGTTTGACAAGTGAATGGCTGCTGGGAATGGTAGTCCATTCTTCTCCAAGACCAGTAGGTTGTTGGAAACTCGACGTTCTGAGTCATCCGTTGAATTCAGGTCGTACTGTGAGAAGTATGAAAATTCGAACTAAAGCAGGGACTCGAAGCTGAGCCGTCCGCGCACTAGGTAGTTGCACTAAGCACCACGTCACTCTGGCACAGTGGCTTCTCATAACCGTGATTGCCTAGTGAGGGAGAGACCCATGATCCGAATCCCGGACTTTTTCATGTCTATACAGGGTGTAAAATGTATAAGTGGAAACATTTTTATATGAGACTCCTTAATATGTGCAGATATCAGCGTATTGGTTCTCTGTTACTCGGTGTCGAACAGTCGTCCAACAGAACAATCACAATTGTTGCAATCTGATGTTTTCTATTTTGGCGTACCTGGCCCTCAAGTGAACGACGCCCTGCCATGTAGACTTCAGTCGTTGGCGACTGACTTCCAGACTCACCATCGCGAAGCTTGCCGCACCGCTTTACCCCTGATCTTAGGAAATGTAGGCGTCCTGGCGCTACACAACCGCGGAGGTACTACCTAACCTGAAAACATCAGACTTTTGGTAACTATAGCTAAAAGTCTCCAAAGGACAAAATATCCTGAAATAATAGATGTAACTCCATATTCTCTCAGAGTGTAATGTCGGAAAAATCGAAAAATGATGCAGCTATGTACCAACAGCCAGAATTTGATATATTTTGATTGATGCACCATTCTATCAACAACACACTAGTGTCATCTTCGGGCATTACAGACGAGAACTATCCTGTCGTCTTTAGTAATACAGCCAAATTTGCATCGGTATTTGTGGCTCCTGAACTTCCATAATTGTGCTCTTCGCACATGAGACAGAAATACGGCCTCTTTACTAACCATTTGCGACAGGATGGTTTGTAAGGCCTGCAGACGAAAGTAATTTGGTGACGAAACCCGATGAAACCCGACGTACGCGGAAGGACCACGTGGTCTAAGGCGTCATTCTACGGACTGGACGGCCGTACCCACCGGAGGTTCGAGTCCTCCTACGGGCATGTGTGGTTGTGTGCGTGTTTCTAGTCTTAGAATAAATTGGTTTAAATAGTTTGTAAGTCTATGGATTGATGACCATAGCAGTTTGGTACAATAACTTTAGAAACATTTGGACATTATACAGGGTTATCAAAACAAAAAAGATTACAAGCATTTATTTCTTCCAAACTACAAACGATAGAAACATGATTCCAACGTTAATGGATTAGAAAATTTTACAAATTAAACAGTCCGGTTAGAAGTTCCAATCACGGCCGCATTGGCGCTGTTGTCTGTAGTGAAACGGCGGTGACACCACGGGAGAAGTCATTTTGTGTGCTGCAGTTGGCAAAACTAAGAGCCGATTGTAGCAGTTCAACCAGCATTTTGCCGTCAATTTAATAAACAACCGCCGCGTCATAAGCAAATTTACGAGGGGCATCGGAAATTCGTAGAAGATGGTTGCATCTGGAAAGGGAAAAACCACGGAACGTTCACGCACATCGAACGAGAACGTCGAGTGTATCCGTACATTTTTCGAAAGGAGCCCAAAGAAATCCACATTATGAGCAAGCAAAGAACTTAACATTCCTCAAGCAACTGTATGGCGAGTTCTAAAACATCCTCTGCACATGATGCATACAAACTACAGCAACGAAGTCAATGATAAAACCTGATTTAAGCGCGAGAAGCTTTGTTCACTTACGTAAGAGCCGCTCCCTGCCACAACCGCGGACTCCGCAGTGATATCTAATGTTTTTTTTTTTTTTCGTTAAACTATGCTCTTTAGCGGTATTTATTAGTTCAATGTTCATTCCCCCCACGCCAAAACGTGAAAATGGTCGTGTGGCCTGCAGTTTTATCAGTCTGTATCTTCCCTATCTCATTTCTTGCTTGGGAAGAATTTTACATATTTTTAGTTAACTCCTGTTTTTTTTTTATTTTTAAACAAGTTTGTAAATTTTCCCCCTTTCAACGTCTGCTGATGCTCAGAAGAGGCGAAACGCATCATGTATAAATAAATGAAACATCGTTTTGGTGCAACCAAGACTGTTCTTTTACCAACATATCTATTATGGTTGCCACGCCAGCGCCACAAAAATGTGGAGTGTCTGAAATGTGTTCTCTCTCTTTGAATAATCCTGCTTTTTTTTTTTTTTTTTTTTTTTTTTAAGAGAAAGAAACAGCAGTAGATTAACAGACAATTTTTAGTTAACACCTGTTTTTTTTTTTTTTTTTTTTTTTTTTTTTTTTTTAAATAAGATTATAAAGTTTCCCCCTTTCAACGTCTGATGATGCCCAGAAGAGGCGAAACGCGTCGTGTATAAGTAAATGATACATCGCTTTGGTGCATCCAAGACTGTTTTTTTTACCACAATATCTATTACGGTTGCTTTGCCAGCGCCACAAAAATAGGGAGTATTTGAAATCTGTTATTTCTCTTTGAAAAACCCTGTGTATTTTTAAGAGCAAAGAACAGCAGTATATTAACAGACAACGTGAGCGACACGGTGACTGGACGCCGTACGCAGCAGTGACGGCGCGGCATCGCCTGGGGCTGCGGCGGCAGACGGCAGGCCCTTGTGAATGGGCGGCGGGGCGGCGGCGGGGCTAGGTCAGCGCGAGCGCGTGAAAGTTCTGGAGGGCGGCGGCGCCCATGAATGGGCGGCCGTATTGATCGCGGCCCGGGCGCATCAGCTGACGCGCGTGGGCGGCGGGCCGGTGGGGCGGCGGGGCGGCAGTGCGCCTGCACCGGCCGCCGCCCCGCTGCCTGGCTGCCTACAGGTGACTCGCCGCTGATCACGCAGCCGACAGCCGGCGCCGAGGCAAGCTTTCAGATATACCATTCGCAAACTGCTGTCGTTCTGTGACACGAAAATTTGTGTCGGACCGGGACTCGAACCAGGGTCATCCGCTTTCCGTTCCTAAGCTCTCGACCACTCGGGCACAGTCCCCGACGAGCCCCAAACATCCCGTGTGTCACACATGCTTCTATCTCCCAAATGCTCGCAGAAATTATAGTGTGATTCCTGACAGTAAGACAGAGAGAGGGACACAATTCTATCACCGTAAGGCTGTTAAGGAATTGAGGATTATTATCAATTGTCTGTTCCAGAGGAAAAAAAACCTTGACAGTTTAAGGCTGTTTGCCTCTATTATGCAGTCTCAGTGAGCACTTTTTTTTCGTTCTAATATATCTTTTGACCACTTTCACACCAAAGTAGTTTTTTTCACCCCCATTGACCTCTACTTTGGTATATTAGCCAAACAGCAACAAGAAGTCAATGTTGTCTACACTTTTTTTTTCATCTCCTATGCTGTATCAGCTGAGCAATTGTTTCATTCGATTTCATGTTTCGATCTCTTCGATCATCTTCAGATCTAAATAGTTGTTTCCTTAATTTTGTCCATAATTAGCAGTGATTTTCCGTGACTGCGTAATGTTCCGACGTTTGCTGTTATCACTCTGTGACACGTTAATTTATGTCGGACCGCCCTAAACTCTCGACGATCCCAAAAATTCCGTGTGTCACATTTGCTTCTATCTCCCAAATGCTCGCACACGTTATATTGTGAGTCCTCCCAGAAAAAGAGATACACAGTTCTACCACCGTAAGCCTGTTAAGACATTCAGATTTATTATTTTAAATATAAGGAGAGGTACTGAATTAATATATGTGCTGTGGTCGGGATTCGTACCCGGGACCCCCTATTTACTAAGTACGCGCTTCAGACCCCTCAACACAGCGTTGCAGCCAAAGCGGCTACACTGACTGTCTTAAACCACGTCTCCCTCCACACTGCATACTTTAATTCTGCCTCATGTTCCCTGTGAAATGCGAATCGAACTGCCAGGGCTCTCCTATAGGAGGTCCCAGGTTCGAATCCCGGTCACAGTACAAATTTTAATTCAATGTCTCTCCTTATATTTAATACCTTTGGTATAAAGGGACGATGTTGTCTCAAGGAATTGTATTATTTGTTGATTATTATTTTAATTGTCTGTTCCAGAGGAAAAAACCTTTTTTCGGTTTAAAGCTGTTTGCATCTATTATGCAGTCTCAGCTAATCACTTTTTTGTTCTCATCCCCATTGCTCTCTTCTTTGGTAGACAACCACCAACAAGAAGTGAATGTTGTCTACACATGTTTTTTTCATCTGTTATGCAGTCTCAGCTGAGCACTTGTTTCATTCGATTTAATGTTTCGATCACTTCGATCATCTTCAAATCTAATTTTGTCCATTATTGCGAGTGATGTTCCGTGACTGTTGTACTTTAGTAAAATAGAATGAACTCGCCTTCAGTCACTAATTGTGTTTTATTTTACTCAATGGACTTCGAGCCCTGAGGACACATCATCAGGGGCTTCTATGATTCATTACACATGTTTAAAGGCTTGGACTGTTAAGATCAAAACATAGGTTGTAACAATATGTAAAATTTAAAAAATTCATAAGTATGCGTCAGTTATTATTTATACACATAAATGTACTTCAATTTTGATAGTACATCAGAGTTATCTGAGCACAATTTTTAATAATATAGTCTATTGTTAAAGCTCTTTTATAATAGACGTACCTCGTATTTATATATTTTGTAAATCTTACGGCACTATTACTAATTCAGCACCTTTTAATATTCATTGTCAGTTTTAGAAACTGCTAGGAAATCTTTTGGTTCAACCAGTTCACATATGAAACGAGAATACAATGAAATGAACTGGTATTTTAACAATACGCTATTTGCTTCTGCTCTGGACATAAACTTTGCAACAGTAAACCTAACGTGGGGGACTTCCGGAAATCAATAAATAAAGTATATCACAGTTCTTTTTAACGCAGACAGGACAGATTGTGGATGCAACGGCTTAGAGCAGAAGAAACATGTAGCCGAATGAAAAATGGGCGCAGCTGATACTTCACAATAAATTAAATTTTTTGTTAATTCACAACACAGTTGTTAACTCTGTCGAATTCATTATGACCACTACAGTGAATTGTTTTAAGGAGACACGACGATTCTTACAAAATAGTTTCCACTGTTTTTAAACCATCACTCTACACTGGCATATCTAAAAATTGTTAATCAAGAGTGAGGTTGAAGGGAAAAGGAAGAGATTCTGCCATGACATAATTACATTTCATTTCATAGAGTAACTACAGAACAGTTGAGTACTGGCTATGCCATATATTGGCAAATTATAAAAGTCCTGGTTCAGTAACTGTGGTTGTAAGCAATCATTTCTACAAAATGTGTTCAATGTAGTGTGTAGCATTCACAACGAATCCAACAGTGTCATATTTCCAGTATTTAATTCGCCAGTGTTTCACTATGAATAACACTGGTACCTTTATAATATATTAGGGGGAATTAAAATAATTATGTCCCCTTATTAAACAGCATTATATTTCCAACAAATTACAAAAATTATTTATTTAAGGAAAGCGACGTTCATTAACTTCTCATAATATGCTTCCGGATTCTATATGTTTTTCTTTTACTTATTTATTTCAATGTTTTTAAGCGATATCAAATTTAACTTCTGTTTGTAGAATTTTCTGCTCTGCTATTCTTTATGCTTGACAGTGACATACGGCTGAAATATTATCATAACCGAAACGTGACATGATTTAAGAAACAAATACTTTTGACTATGTAACAAGCAAAATATAAACAAAAATCTGTTAACATATTTAACGGAATAAAGGAAGAAATCAGATGTGAAACACCTTAAACGTTAATGCATTTAAATCGTACTTCCGTTAGTTAATAATATTATCAGTATACACTGCAATAAGATTCTTTCACATTGCTGTGTGAATATTAACTAAGACGTCAAAAAGTTTTACACTATCTGTCTATTTCTTTTTCACTCACTTATGAGGCTCAGTAACCAAAACATTATTTTTAATTTGGTATACATTATCATTGAAAGTGCAGAGTAGTAGCGCAGAAAAAGGTCATCCTCATAATTTCTGCTCTTTTCAAAGTTTCAAATTGTGCGACAGTTCTCCGGTGGGACTGAATCAAATACTACTAAATCAATACATTCGGTTGTTGTGATAATACTTTTTTCTTTAATTACAGAACAAGGCCAACAGAACCAAACCATTGTTAACTTTTTTCGTATACAATGTGTCGTTCTTTCACGAACTACTTGTGCAATAAGAATAAAATTCCCTCTGAGTATAATGTATTAGCATCTTGTAAACGTCAGAATACTTCTACAAGCTCGGACTAATTCTCAAGAACTTTAAATATATCTGAACGGCAAATATTTACAATTTTTTAAATATTATCTTCAATGGAATGACTGAGGGATGGAAGGTATTTGAAATTAGAAAGGGTTGGGGAAGGGGGGGGGGGGGGGTAAGGCGGGTCGAAGCATTTTAGATACTAGAAAGAAAATGAAATGTCTGGTTATGAAACTGAACAAAGATATTTCAAGGAGAAGGCGATAGCCGCGGTTTAACGCAGAACACTCCTTACACGCTACGAGGGGTAGGCTACGGGAGCGCCCTCGCCATTTCGCACAGCTAGCGCTGCCTTTCGGCACTTCAGCGAACTACGTCCGTGGTGAGCAAACACGACAGCATCAATGAAGTTGAAAAGAACGGCGCTACCTGTTGTCCCTTCTCGAAATAATTACACCAAGCACTATTGATCTAGGCACCTGAATTTGGAGAAGCATTATCCTGTAATAATAAAAAAATAAGTTTTCTTATTTTCATTTAGACTCTCGCTTAAAAATAATTAAAAAATATTTCATTTATTCGCTAAGATGCGTCACTGACAAGCATCAGGTGGATGTGTGGTCAGAAACAAGACTTTAATCAATACTTCCATTGTTTTTGTTTTGTTTTATATTTCCTTTCGTATTTTTACTATCATTGATAACAATGTGTTGTCAGAACATTGCAGACCAGGTTGTCACAGTTCTTTGTCACTTTTTGTTGTTGTTGTTGTTCTCACTTCCAACACAGATAGGGAACATTCCAAGATCGATAACAGGTAAGGCTTGTAGGGTAGGAGGCGTCTCAGACAGGGTAATAAACAAATTGTCGTGGCAGTGATAGATACTGAAGGAAGTAAATATTATATCTGTATTAAAAATGTAGAAACGATTTTTTTCGGGTAAATATGAAAAGTGGGATATGATGTTGCTGTACAGAATGAAATAATACATCCTGTCACGAGGACATATTTGCATACTATTTTTAGGAAATGTTAGACAGATCTGTCTGAGAGACATGTTAAAAAAAATGAATGTTTGCTAATCGTGGTTCGGCAATTTAGTGGATGGCAAATCTAGGATTGCAGGAACCGTGTAACACGAATTAAATTTTTCTAGTGAGCAGTATTTGTAAATAAGGCAGTATTTATCAAAGCCGCATTATCTAATGAGAAGATGGGTAGTCAGCTGTCAGAGAATGAAAAGGGTAACGTGGGTTAGCATAGTATACAGAGCAGCAAAAAGCCAAAATGGAAGGCTATAGCAGTTGAGGAGTACATTTAATTGTGTGCACGGTTGATTGACAGAGCAGAGCGCTATTTATCTAGGCACCTGAATCTGGAGAAGCATTATCCTGTAATAAAAAGAAGTTTTCTTATTTTAATTTAAACTCTCACTTCAAAATAGTTAAAAAATATTTCACTAATTCGCTAAGAGGCGTCATTGAGAAGCATCAGGTGGATATGTGGTCAGAAACAAGATTTTAATCACTACGTCCATTGTTTTTGTTTTGTTTTGTTTTTGTATTTTACCATCATTGATAATAACGTGTTCTCAGAACATTGCAGAGCATGTTGTCACAGTTCTTTGTTACTTTTTGTTGTTGTTGCACTTCTAATATAGATAGGGTACATTCCAAGATCGATAATATGAAAGGCTTGTAGGGTAGGAGGCGTCTCAGACAAGGTGATAAAGAAATACTCGTAGTAACGGAAGTTAATATTATATTATATATGTATTAAAAATGTAGAAACGATTTTTTTCGGACATATGTGAAAAGTGGGATTTGCTGTCACTGTACTGAATGAAATCATACAGCCTGTCACGAGAGCTTAATATTTGCATATTACTTGTTTTAGGAAAAGTTTGACAGTTTTGTCTGGAAGACACGTTCGAGGAAATAAAAAATAAATAAATAAAAAAAAGGAGTAAGAATGTTCGCTAATCGTGGTTCGGCAATCTCGTGGATGACAAACCTAGATTAGAGGAACCGTGTAACACGAATTACATTTATCTAGTGAGCAGTATTTGTAAATAAGGCAGTATTTATCAAAGCCGCATTATGTAATGAGAAGATGGGTAGTCAGCTGTGAGACAATGAAAAGGGGAACGTAGGTTATCAGATGGGGATAGGAAAGGCTTGTAGGGTAGGAGGCGTCTCAGACAGGGTGATAAATTCTTGTGGCAGTGATAGATATTGAAGGAAGTAAATATTATACCTGTATTAAAAATGTAGAAACGATTTTTTTTTTTTTTTTTTTTTTTTTTTTTTTTTTTTTTTTTTTTTTTTTGGCAAATGTGAAAATTGGGATTTGCTGAAAAGTTTGACAGTTTTGTCTGAGAGACACGTTCGAGGAGAGGGGGGGGGAAGAAGTAAGAATGTTCGCTAATCGTGGTTCGGCAATCTAGTGGATGGCAAATCTAGGATTACAGAAACCGTGTAGCATGAATTACTTTTATCTAGTGAGCAGTATTTGTAAAAAAGCGGTATTTATCAAAGTCTCATTATCTATTGAAAATATGGGTAGTCAGCCGTGAGAGAAAAAGGGTAACGTAGGTTAGCGTGGTATACAGAGTAGCAAAAAGCCATAATGTAGGGCTATAGCAGTTGTGGAGTTCATTTAACTGTGATTGACGGAGCAGAGCGCGGGAGACGCATTTGGCGCTGGCAGTCCGTCTCGAACCGGCCTGCCAACGGCGCAGCAGGCACGTGCGCCCGAGTGCCGGTGACTCAGAGCCGGCACACGCAACAAGTCACCAGCGGCCCGCTCGCCGGCCGCGCTCGCTAGCGTCTACAACTTCTGACAGGCGCACGCTTTCGCAGCAAACGGCAGAATGACCGAGGGTAGCCCGGACAGGAATCTACCTGTGTGAAATTACTTCTGCTGAAAAATCAGCAACGTTTCGGTCGCTACCGTACGTAGTTATCATCAGGCTTACACAGTTTCAGGTGGTGTAAGACAAACATCAACAACACTTGCAAATTTAATTTATAATTTAAACGGGTTTCACAAACAAGACCAAATATTTTCCACTCACAATGGAGCCCGATTGCTGAATTAAAACTGTTACGTGTTTATAGCTTAGCGATGCATTCCTGCAGGGATTGGGAGTAAAGATCTTCCACGAACACGAATTGATGATTCAGTAAATATGCAACATTTTTAGCGAAAAAAATGTACAACAGTGTACATTCATCCTCTTGAGGTCAGGCGACCGGTTTATGTTTTGTAAGGAAAGCATAAACAAATAAAACGTTCAAATTAAATTTATTATTTGATTAATGTCATATATCAGAAGAATACGTACTGACAGTTTGGTAATGGCGCCTATTGGTGGCTTAGACGTCACGAGACCAGAGGAGAAGCGGTTTGAAAAATGTAAGAAGTATACTAGAAGAGTCATCATAATTGTTTTGACACAGGTATAGGGGGGGGGGGTGGTGAGTGTTGCAGGAGATCATCAACACGGCGCTAAACGTCAACCAGACATCCGAGAGCGTGGAGTGTGGTAGTAGTATTAGGAGAAAGATAAAACCTTTCGGTCAGTATTGTAGCCAGAAGGTACGCATATGGAACCAGAATTTAAAAAAAAAAAATAAATAAATAAATAAATAAATAAGATACTGCACCGAGAAAACCTTTCGGTCACAAGTGCTCAAATGGCAACGACTGTGACAGGTAGTCAGGATATATACATATGGTGTGTCTATCTGGGAAAATAAATAAAAGGATCTTCCGAATAGTACCATAAAGAGAGAATGTAACTATGTCACAAGCAGGTGGCGAGAAAAACTTTCAACCAAGGCTGTCATCATATGATACTTCGATTTTGTTTGCATCGCGGGTATCAGTCATGTACGCAGCAAGACTCCACATTTCCAAAAAAAAAAAAAAAAAAACAAAAAAAAAAAAAAACAAAAAAAAAAAAATTAATAATAATAATAATAATCACTGCTTAAATAAGCGAATGTGAATGTGGTATGTAGGGGCACAGAACATAGTTCAATCACTATTGAAGCTTGTCCCGTGAAGGTTGACGCTGTTTATATGGTATGTAGAAACATAAACAGCAACGTAGACGTAAGGATATGCAAGTGGAGAGCGTCGATTTAACGGCACCGAAAAATAAACAATCGCAATAAATAAAAGGATCTTTCGGTTAGTACCATAAAGGGAGAAGCAGGTGGCGAGAAAACCTTTCAGCCACGGCTGTCATCAGTGTGTATATATATTATAGTCCTCTCTGGAGAGGAAAGACATATTTTCATTTTGTTTGTACCTCGGGCATCAGTCATGTACTCAGCCACAAGCACAACCACCTAAAAAAAAAAAAAAAAAAAAAAAAAAAAAAAAAAAAAAAAAAAAAAAAAAAAAAAAAAAACATAAAATGGTCGGACATTGCTTTGAATTACTGTTTAAATAAGCGAATGTGAATATGGTATGTAAGGGCAGAAAACATAGTTCGATCACCACTGAAGTGTGTCCCCTGAAGGTTGACGCTGTTTATATGGTATGTAGAAACGTAAACAGGAGCGTAGATCTAAAGATATGCAAGTGGAGAGCGTCGGTTTAACGGCACCGCAAAAGTAAACAATCGCAGAGGTGAAGCTGTCACTCCGAGGCGGCGAAAGTGGTGTTCTGGCGGGACGGGAGCGGTAAGCGACAGTGCACTCGAGCGGGAAGCGGGCCGGATTCCCCGAGACGTGGAGCGTGTTAGAGGTGCGGGAGCCACTGTGACACACGCGACGCCGGTAGGGGGAGTGACTGTGGTTAGGGCGCCGTCCTACCTGTGATGGGAGGTGGCTCGACTACGGTGGACGGTCCGAAGAAGGACGGAATGTCCCCGGAGGTGGTGACGGGCGTGTTTAGGTCTCCGGGCTGCGGCTCGGGGGCGGCGGGCTCTGCGGCGAGGGGTGCGGGCACAGCGGAGGCTGAGGCGGAGGAGGCGGCGGCGGCCGCGGGGCTGGACGGCGATAGCCCGCCCGCCGCGTCCTTGCCCGACGAGTACAGGCAGTCGAAGCTGAGCACGTTGAAGTGGTGCGCGGCGGCGGCGACGGCGGCGGCGGCCGCCGACTCCGCCGGCAGGAACAGCGGGTGCGGGTGCAGCAGCGGCGGGTGCAGCGCCTCCACGCCGTCCATGATCATGGTCGGCGAGCAGCTGCCGGAGACCAGCGCGTCCGCGTCGGGGGGCCCGCCCGGCACGGCTGGGGCTGTCGGCGCGGGGCTGCTAGGCGACGGGGCGTCGCGGCCGCGCTCCGCGGCGGACGTCGTCGGCTCCGCGAGCAGGTGGCGCGTCCACGCTGCGGGCGACTGGGGGAGGGGCACCACCAGCACGCAGCCGGTCGCCGACAGGGTTGCTTTCGTCGCTCTGTTGTTGTTGTCGTCGTGGCCGCAGGGCGCGCGCGTCGCCTCTGCGTGTCACAAGACGCGTGACGCGTGACGGCTCGCCCGCACAACACACACACACACGCGCGCGGTCCTCCCTCCTCGGCGTCGGCTCCGGCACTAGCGCGCCGCCGCGCTCCGCCACCAGTTTTATGAATGAAGCCCGTGTCCCATATTTGGAAGTCGCGCCGGCCAATGGGAGTGCGCCGGCACGCGGCCGCCCCCCCTCCCTTCCTCCGCCGGCGCCCCCCACCACCGGCGCCCCCACCGCCGCGCCCCGCGGCGTCACCCGCCGCCGTCCCCTCCACCGCCCCGCGTAACGGTGACGTCAAGGTGACGTAATCGACCAGATATAGCAGCGCCGCTCTCGCCGGCGCGAGGCGCTCCGCCTCGCGCGCGCGCTTCGCACATCTCTCCGCAACAATGCCGCGAGGAGTCTTCGGAAGGCGCGTGTCGCCTTTTAAGGAGTCGACCATCTCCGAACGCCGCCGAGCGGCGACGAACGCGCGACGCCGCGTCGGCCGCCTCCGCCGGTGCTCGGCCGGCGGCAGGGCTACCAACGGCGCACAGCTGTTCTCGCGGGGCCCGTCTGCAGAATGCGAGCCCGCGACGACCGCGGGGCCATTTTTGAAGGGCGTCCAAGGCCCTCCCTGCGAGTGCGGGCCTCAAATAAACCGGCCAGCGTTCGGTGTGTGTGTGTGTGTGACGCGGTGTTATGTAAGCGGTCAGCCGGCGCTACCGTTACGTACCGATGACACCATCGGCGAGGAATTAGAAATAGGGGCGGCGCGTGCCAAGTGGACGCAAAGATAGCGGCGGGCGGTATATTTAGCGCGCGCGGCGGCTTCGCGTGGGCGGCCGGGCCTCCTCCGCCCCCTTACAAGTACACGTAAACACGCCGGCCGCCACGTCACGCCCCCACGTCACGCTGGCAAGCGCCCGCCGCTGTCACATTCCGGGCGAGCGGGGAGCGCCAGCCGCCGAGGCGTTTGGGCAGTGCAGGGCCGCGCCGCTACTGTGCCCCTGGCCGCAGCAGTGTTGCCAACCCGTGGGATTATTCCCGTATCGTGGGACATTCTGACAATTATTTTTCAGCAAGCGACAAAGGGATATTTTGCAAAAAAGTGAGATGAATATGGGATTTTTTTTACCCTACTTTTTTTTATTTTTATGCTTCTCTGTTGTGGCTTGCTTACACAACACGCGGTATGTTTGGCACATGCCCATTGTATAGTGGCAGTGACGCACTGATGTGGTATGAGGGTCGCGCGGCCTCATTTCGTAGATGTAAATCTTGAACGTAACACTGAACATGGCGTATCTTAGACGGAGTTGTAAGAGGCGATAGAGGAGTGTGAGGAAATTGTAGAAGAGGAGAAAGAGGAGACGATCAGGGATTAAGTGATGATGGGGAGGTAAAGACAGAAAAGTTTTTTTTTCCGTGTTTTCGTTTGCCGTGGGACACTTTACGCTGAAAAGGGATATTTTGAATTACTGGATGGGAGGCTGGCAACACTGGGCCGGAGGGGCTGACCCGCAGCCACACTCCGCCAGAAGCACTTTGCAGACCGAGCCTCAACTATGAAACAAAGACTGCATTAGGAGCGCTTTACACCACGACCATAAAATGAAAAATATCAAAAGAAATGTAAATATAAATACGCAATCCCTGAGACTAATTCGACTCAAATATGTCATAGAAATGAATAATAAATCTGAAGCACTGAATTAAAATTTGTTGTGCGACCGGGAATCGAACCCGGACCTCCAAGCTTACTAGGCAGACGTCTTACCGCTTTTCTTTATATATATATATATATATATATATATATATATATATATATATATATATATATATAAATTTTTATTTACTCTATTTCTTGTACATTCTACTGTATATAGTGAACTTCAATTATGACTTCTTAGGATACATATGCACAAGTAAGATACCTTACACAGATACTCATAATGATATACTCACACATACACAGTCATAAAAATATAAATAAATAAATTTAAAAAAAAGTTGATTTACTCATATTTTGGAGTTCAATTATTAAATAAGTTAACCATAGCATTTAGGCTTTTCATAACACTTTTTTTTGTAGCTGTCGATAAAAACTTATATTTAATGAGTCCATATATATATATATATATATATATATATATATATATATATATATATATATATATACCTATCCCCATTCGTTCAAATACGATAATAAGCATGTTTCCATATCTCGATTTTTGGTCCATATCTTTGCTCAGTTTTTTTATATTCGTCCTGCATGTAAAATTTGAAGTCAGTGGTGGTGCCCGGTCCAAGATTGTTAATCATGTAGCTCACGTACTTTCCCAGTAACCAGTATAATGCGTTATTTTTTTTCTCTGGAAAATATCTTGCATCTGGTCGGAGATACGTATTCAGGTGAAGTTCTTGTGGGGAGTGCTATTTGCGCTCTCACCCAGTTCCAGTTATTTAAGTTTCCCCCACGGGTAAATCTGTGTATAACTGTGTCAACAAAATTACATCGGTGGCATAGATCTGTTTGATTTATACCGATTCCACAGAGTCGTTCGTTGGTGGGAATTATATTATTGACGACTTTGTACCATGCTGTTATTACGTCCATAGAGTGACCTTTTAGATTAATATTTCGCCATACAGCATCCCAGTCCACATTTCTTGGCCTATCTTCTATTTTATTCCTTCTTTCACATTTCTTTCTTTCATTCATAATAGCCCTTGCTGTTAGGTGTCTTGACCACAAAAGTGCATGGTTGACATAACTCATTTCGATATGAAAGGTCCTCACGTGTTGTAAGCAAACATTGATGTTTCTTACATCGATTGGATGTTGAAGACTTGACGGTTTTTGAACGTCGAAAAGTTTCCTTGTAATGCTCCCGGGTCGCTGCTGTATAATGTTCATCGTCCGTTTAACGAAGAGTAGACCACCGCATCTCTAGCGTTTAATGCGCCTCGGAATAGGAAATCGTGCTTAGACTATTCCGAGACGCCTTAAACGCTAGTGACGCGGTGGTCTAGCGCTAAGACGTCTACGTAATAAGCATGGAGGTACGGATTCGAATCCCGGTCGCATCACAAATTTTAATTCAATGTTTCAGATTTATCATTAATATCGAAATAAATTTCAGCATTGGTCGTAAATTAACATTTATTTGTCCTTCCAAATCGATTTTGAATATGCAGTGGTCACCCTCAGCACAACATGCACAATCGTATTGATACATTTCTGATGTTACATGTTGTAGTGAAACGAACTAAATTTCGGGTTCCACTGGGTACTGGGTCGTGAAAGTAAAGGATGTCGTGAAAAAAAATAGTTATTGTTATATCGCACGACGCACAGCTGACGAGCGCTGGGTGTGTCACAGACATTAAAAATGTAGCAAAATGGACGGAGTAAACTTACAATTATTTCAAAGATTAAAACAATGTATTTGTTTGCAACTGAACTTTCCACATTGACGGTCTTCTAACAGTGCTCCATGGATCACCCCAAGGACGGTCATTCTCTAGGGGAAAGGGAGAAGGATGGGAGGGATCGGGGCAAGACCTGTAGGAACAATGACGACTTAGAAGTTGGCATAAAACAGTTTTTTTCCTACCCTGCTGAAAATATTGGTTCTAAAATAATGACTTTCAAATTTCTAAAATGAAAATCCCCTATCCAAACTACTTTTTTTTTCCTCCTTTGCCGACGTTAGAACCACCGAGGTACAAGTCCGTTGTCTAGCTCACGATCCTCTGCCTGACGTTTCGTATTCTACCGCTGAAGACAACTTGCAGACACTGTTCACACTGATGTCAGCTCAGCAGTCAGTACTGTTTAGGCGTGTCTATCAACAGGACTGTCTGCTAAGCTGACTCAAGTATAAACCAGCGTTTTGTGTCTTCAAAGCCTCCCGACGGTGTCTTCAACAGTAGGAGACGAAACGTCAGACAAAGGATCATGCCCTCCACCAAGACCTACTACTCCCAGGTATCTAATATCACAAGATTTCAACCACTGGCCGTGAAACCGTACATTCAAATTTTTCCCCCTGAGAAGGAGGCTGCTTCATCTTGCCCATGGGTACGGCCCCCTTCGAAAATGAAACAAGAAATCGGCGGGTTATTTGGACTGTTCAGCGTAGCTCAACTGCCCTCGCCTACCAAAGGTAATGAACTGCTGATACACCCGAGTAGAAGCACTTCAGAAAGCAAATCATCTCCATTCGGTATTTTGTCAAAAATTGACAGCTTTAGAACATTAGTTGTATTACCATAAAGTGTATAATTTAAAAGTAGGAACCAGACAAAAATATTTTTTCAAATTGTTATTTTCAGTCAATATTGTTCAGTTTCGGATTTTGACAATACCAGATAGCTGTACATGCTTTCTTCCTCGGGTCTCGTTTTGCTGTTGGTGCGATGCCCTAGGAAAGCAGGTTTCCTGTTTACTGTTTGTTGAAATTTTCGGTAGGTTTAATTACTGTTACCTATATCAACATATTCATGAAAAGGTATTAAAGTAAATGTTATATGAAGTGCATAACACGTAAGATTTCACAATACTCCATGCGTTATCCGCTTTAAAATATTTTCAAGAGGACACTGATTGAGGTAAATATAATCAAACTAACAAAAAATTCATCAGACTGTGAACAAACAATTTTCTATGGCAACGAACCAATAACAAACACGAAATGAGAAGCCCCGCCATAAATAAATCTACAATGGTCTGGAAACGGACTTCTAGAAATCCGGAATCGTTCATGGTTAGATTAAAATAAATATGTTGTAAACCACAATTGTAATTTTTTGCTTATTTCCGATAAGTCTTACCCAACATTATGGACTACTGAATAGTAAACAAACAAAATACATGATTATCATACAAGTTGATCCTATTTACGGTTATGCAGTCGTCATGACGATGAATTCGCTAGTGTACCTATCAGGAGGATCAACGTTCCTATTTTTTTTTCTTTTTGCGCCAGAAAAGTCCATACAATTAAAGAAAATAAATAAATAAAATAAAATAAATAAGAACATCGAATCCGCCGATACAGTGAGCAGATTCAGACGGATGTAGGTTGCCGTTCTTATGTGGAGTTGTAGAGGCTTGCTCAGGATAGAGTATTGTGGAGAGCTGCATCGTACCCGTCTCCGGACTGAAGACCACAACAACAACAACATTTAGGCAGAATAGAGAATGTTAATGAAATAATCAGAAATTTCGTGAAAAATGTCTGAAGCCAATATTTACAGCGAAGTTATAAAAAAAAATGATGAATGAGACAGAACAAAGATGTTTATCATTCAAGTTGTGACGCTGTATTCGATTGATAACTTAGGCGCCTTGCTGTAGAGCGCACGGATGGTAGCCGTCGGAGGTTCGAGTTCGCCCCCTCCACGATGAAAGTGGAGTAAGTGTGGAATAATATGTCACGAAAAATGTATCAAAATTGTAAGTATCTGAATTTCACTCATTTTAATCGTAAATATTTATCGGCAGAGAGCCTGATGATGGCCACAGTTGATATATTAATAAACATCATACAACATCTACAAAGTAAAGCAATATTTTGGTACTAATTGTATCAACAATATGTCCTTAAAAGACATACATAATGCTGCAGCCCCAATTGAAATGAAATTACATTTTTATGTAGTTTATGTCCCATTTTAACGTTTTTTCATGTCTTGTTATCTGCAGGGCCCACAGTGTTAGTGACGTCGTACATCGAAATTTTAATAATAAGAATTATATAATTTCAACACTGTATATTCTTAATTCCTATTAGTTACACTATAAGCTTATTTCGACTTAAAAGTCATCTTCAGGTGTTACGCCTGCAATACGTAAGTTTTCATAACTTTTAGTACTATGCTGCCTACTTGTTTTATACAGAGGGAAATGAAATGGCCGGCCGCGGTGGCCGAGGGGACTGGGACGCTCCAGTCACGGTCTGCACGGCCACTGCGGTCGGGGGTTCGAATCCCCCTCGGGCATGTATATTTGTGCCGTCCTTAGGATTAGCTAGTTCATGCAATATCTTTATCAAGTTACGGATTTTGACATTTATTTGACAGCTCTACAGAGATGTAATATGTTTACATTATTTGCACAGAAATATATATCTGTGAATGTTAAGAGATAGATTATATGATTGTTTTGTGGGTGTGCTATCGATTCTGTGCATTTGATGGAAAGCTTTTATTTGAAACTGAACGAAATATGTAATCCGCGTGACGAAAATAGGTTAAGTTCGGAAGTTAGCAGACTGCCGTTCCGTCAAAACATCCTTCGCGAGAAAGCTTGACGTGACGTGACGTGACGTGACGGTCCGGTGACAGACAGCGTGAACGCCGCCATTAGAAATACATTGCGGAATGTTCTGACGTGACGTGACGTGACGGACAGTGTGAATTGGCCTTTAAAGACAAAACCAAGCAGCCAAGCAAAGACGCCGTGACCTGGCGAGTACAGCCGAGGTGACGCGGCCGTCGACGGCGTTATCTGGCGGCGCGCTGCGGTATTATTAGCCCAGCTGATAGCCGCACCGCGCGTGACGTCACGTTTCATTCACAGTGCGGCAGCGGCGTTCGATCGAGCGGCGGCGGCGGAGGCGCCCCCAGCGCAAGGTCACGGCCAGCCACCCCCTCCACCGCGCCACCAACCCCCTCCACCGGGAAACCCCCGCCGCGCGGCCCCCTCCCCGCGGCGACCGCAGCGCCCCAGCCTGCTCGGTGGTTGCCGACGCGGTTAGGGTGCGTCCCGCCAACAGCGCCACCGTCACGCGAGAGCACCAGCCCCCGGCACGCCCCTCTTACTGGCAAATGACGTAGCAGTGGTGACCCGTAAGCCTGTTGCATACTGGCGCTTTCACTTAGATTAATAGTTGTACCATAGAACACGAATACAAAATTTCTTAATGATATGGAATGTCTAAAATTAGCCGGCCGCGGTGGCCGAGTGGTCTGCGGCGTGTGAGTCACGGTCTGCCTGGCCGCTGAGGTCGGGGGTTCGAATTCCCCATCGGAAATGGATGTTTGTGCCGTCTTTGGTATAAGTAGTTTGTAAGTTTAGGGACTGTTGACCCCATAGTTAAGTCCCATAAGCTGTACAAACATTTGAACATTTGATACAAACAAGAAAATGTATCCTCTTTCACATAAAAAAAAATATTCCACTCTAAATGGAAACATTTACCGTAGTTGTATATAGCCCACACAAAAAGAAAGTTCTTGAATATGATGTAGTAGAATCGGATTCTACCTTATGTGTTATATTCAGTGCTGTCAGAGAGTACACAGTTCGTAGTAATCGACGGTAAGGTATCGACTAAAACAGAGTTGATATCGGGCGTTCCACAGGGTAGTCTTATTGGTCCTCTGCTGTTCCTTATTTATATTAACGATTTAGGGGATACTTTAAGTAACTCTCTTAGGTTGTTTGCAAATGACGCCGTCATTTACCGTCTAGTAAAATCATCTGAAGATCAAAACCAACTGCAGAAGGATCTGAATAAGATATCACTATGGTGTAAAAATTGGCAATTGAGTCTAAACAATGAGAAGTTTGAAGTCGTCCACATGAGTACGAAAAGAAACCCGTTAAACTTTGATTACAAGATAAATCAATCAGAACTCCACAAAATACCTAGGAATTACTACAGACTTAAATTGGAAAGAACACGTAGATAATGTCGTGGGAAAGGCGAACTAGAGTCTGCGTTTTATTGGCAGAACACTGTAAAGATGCAACAGAGCTACAAAAGAAACTGCATACACTACGCTTGTCCGTCCATTTTGCTGCCCAGTATGGGATCCTTATTCAAATGTTCAAACGTTTGTATAGCTTATGGGACTTGACTACGGGGTCATCAGTTCCTAAACTTACAAACTACTAATGAACCAACTAATACTAAGGACGGCACAAATATCCATGCCCGAGGGAGGATTCGAACCTCCGCCCGTAGTAGCCGTGCAGACCGTGACTGGAGCGCCTCAGTCCCCTCGGCCACCGCGGCCGGCTGGGATCCTTATCAGGTGGGTTTGACGGAGGACATCGAAAGAGTCCAGAGAAGGGCAGCTCGTTTCGTATTGTCACGATACAGGGGAGACAGCGTTACGGAAATGATACAGGATCTGGGATGGGAATCATTACAACAACGGTGCTTATCGCTGCGACGTGGGCTACTTACGAAACTCCAATCGCCAATATTCTCCTCCGAATGCGAAAATTTATTGTTGACTGCCACTTACATAGGTAGAAATGATCAACAGAATATAATTCGACAAATCAGAGCTCGAACGGAGAGCTTCAAGTGTTCTTTCTTCCCGCGTGCTATTCGAAAATGGAATGGGAGATAAATAGTATAATAGTGGTTCGATGAACCCTCTGCCAGGCACTTAAAACGTGATTTGCAGAGTATCCCAAGTAGATGTAGATGTAGCTATACATACATTTGAAAGTTTGAACTATATATATAAAGTTAATAATTAATTTCTAAAATTTTCTCTCCTGCGTAGAAGTAGTTGCCATTCAAAATTGTTTTAATTTCTTAAATAATGATATTTGCCTCATTGCCATCCTTGGAATGCATTTTAATAAGTGACCAGAGACATTTATGGAAGCTTAATTCAAACCTTTCTTTCCCTAGATTTAACCTTGAATAACGAAGATCATCCTTTCTCCTAGTGTTACAGTAATGCATATTGTTACTTCAACAAAGGGTTTTGTTTCCTAAGTATATATAAATATACAGGGTGTTACAAAAAGGTACGGGCAAACTTTCAGCAAACATTCCTCACACACAAAGAAAGAAAATGTTTTGTGTGTCCGGAAACGCTTAATTTCCATGTTAGAGCTCAGTTTATTGCTTCCCTTCAAATCAAATTAATCATGGAATGGAAACACACAACAACAGAATGTACCAGCGTGACTTCAAACACTTTGTTACAGGAAATGTTCAAAATGTCTTCCGTTAGCGAGGATACATGCATCCACCCTCCGTCGCACGGAATCCCTGATGCAGCCCTGGAGAATGGCGTATTGTATCACAGCCGTCCACAATACGAGCACGAAGAGTCTCTACATTTGGTACCGGGATTGCGTAGACAAGAGCTTTCAAATGCCCCCATAAATGAAAATCAAGAGGGTTGAGATCAGGAGAGCGTCTTTCTGTCGGGACACCTTCGTTCTGGAAATCAGTCTCAATACAAACGTACCGCGCCACGGCTATTGCCCCGTGCTAATCCACACACAAATGGGCATCTGCCAACTCCGCGTTTGTAAACATTGCACTGACTGCAAAACTACGTTCGTGATGAACACTAACCAGTTGATGCTACGTACTGTTGTGTTTGATGCTAGTAATGAGCAATGAGTCGCATGTCAACACAAGCACTGAAGTCAACATTACCTTCCTTCAATTGGACCAACTGGCGGTGAATCGAGGAAGTACAGTACATACTAACGAAACGATTGGGTATTTTGACAATTGTCTGCACGAATTATCTCAATTTACAATTTACAAAAAAGAAAAGACAGGTCTGAAAATGGCGTCTAGCACGCCGAAACCGGTCATATAATTAAAACAAGAAAGCGATCTTGGGTGAAAACCTCTTATTAAACAGCATTAAATGTTCAAATGTTTGTAAAGCTTATGGGACTAAACTGCGAGGTAATCAGTCCCTAAACTTTCAAACTTCTTATGAACTAACGTATACCAAAGACAACACAAACATCCATGCCCGAGGGAGGATTCGAACCTCCGACGCGGGAGATCACGGTAAAGTTCCCATCGACAGCCACAGCTTGTGCTGTATGCGCCCGCGCATTGTCGTGCAAAATGACGGATGGATTGCGCAGTAAGTGTTGCCGCTTCTTTCGCAAAGCTGGTCGCAGCTGATGTTCCAAAGACAAACAGTAATACTGTGCATTGACAACTCCTTGTTGGCCGAAACTGGGGCCTGAACCCTTCCACCG
Source organism: Locusta migratoria (assembly GCA_026315105.1). Classification (NCBI taxonomy): domain Eukaryota; kingdom Metazoa; phylum Arthropoda; class Insecta; order Orthoptera; family Acrididae; genus Locusta; species Locusta migratoria. The sequence continues at coordinate 942,523,592 of CM048744.1, forward strand.
TCCTATATACCTACAAATCCCTCATCAAAAGCAACTGCAAAGCGATTTAGACAAAATTTCTACTTGGTGCGAAAATTGGCAATTGACACTAAATAAAGAAAAGTGTGAAGTAATACACATGACCACTGAAAGAAATCCGCTGAACTTCAATTACGCGATAAATCAGTCAAACCTTAAGGTCGTAAATTCTACCAAATACCTAGGAGTTACAATTACGAACAACGTTGCCTGGAGAGAACACATAGAAAATATTGTGGGGAAGTCGAACCAAAGGTTACGTTTCATTGGCAGAACGCTTAGACGATGCACCAGCTCCACCAAAGAGACTGCCTACATCACACTTGTGCGTCCTCTCTTGGAGTACTGTTGCCCCTTGTGGGACCCTCACCAGGTGGGACTGACGGAAGATATTGAGAAGGTTCAGAGAAGGGCAGCTTGTTTTGTTTTATCACGTTACGGGGGGGGGGGAAGCGTCACGGAAATGTTGCACGAATTGGGGTGGAAATCATTAAAAGAAAGACGTTATTCATTGCGGCGTGATCTGTTTGCGAAGTTTCAATCACCGACTTTTAGTTCTGAATGTGAAAATATTTTGCTAGCACCCACCTACTTAGGGAGACATGACCATCCCAATAAAATAAGAGAAATCAGATCGAAAACGGAACGATTTAGGTGTTCTTTCTTCCCGCGCGCTATTAGAGAATGGAACGGTAGAGAAAAGTTATGAAGGTGGTTAATGAACCCTCTGCCAGGCACTTAAATATGATTTGCAGAGTATCGATGTAGATGTAGATGTAGATGTAGATCCGCGCCATCCTCTGCGTCTCCCAGCCAAGGTAGGTATGTCAAGAACATGTGCTATCAGCGACGATAGTACAGACCATTTCACAGTGCCCCACAGCAGTGTTGCCACTATTCAAGTTACAATCCTCGTAGAAGAAGGAAGTATAGGGCGAGGGCACATTCATTCTGCTAGGTCGTTGATGACAAAACTGGAGACGCAACATATCTCCTTCAGTTGCTACATTTTCAAGGAGAAGGTCAGAGACGTTGCACCGCGCAAATGGTGACGTAGCGAACGTAATCAGAGCGCAGTTACCTCTCGCCAATACTTGGCGCTGCAGATAACAGACACTCCCCCTGACGCAACGGCGACGTCGTTGCGTGGCGCATGTCCTCGGTACCGGTGCGTACCGGGACTGCCGGCAGGATTAGGGCGCTTTTGCCGTCTAGTCACCTCCCGTATGGGCGCCGTCTCTGAACAGCCGCGACTCTCTCCGGACGGCAAAATCTCTTCTCCATTGTTTCACTGTGATAACAAGTTACAGTCTGTTAGACTGTGGTACTTATTTTTCAGAGCAGACTTTTCTTACCAAGAGGTGCTGTAATCAGTAAGAAAAGATACAGTGAATCAGCTTTTTCTCTTGGTTGTGCAATCAGTTTTCTACAGCAGTGATCTTTATTTCCCTAAACTTTCTCCATTCGCGTACTCGCAAGCTTGGCATTAACTCAAAAATCCTTATTATCTCTGCGTGGAAGTGCCCAGTTCTACACAGCAGTGCGTGAAGATTCAATTCATACACAACACAGATGTTTCTATCGAGGTATTTTATTACTTGGAGGATATTTGGTTGACATTTAACACTGACAGATCAAAAATGCTAGTATAATCTCCGCCACAGCACCAAAGACAAGACAAATCACTGCTGGAATAAGCCGCGGCGGATTAGCTGCGCGTACTGGAGCGCCGTGTTGCGATGCGTGCGGCCGTCCGCCGTCATGGGTTCGAATCTCCCCTCTGGCATGGGTGTTTGTGCCGTCTTTAGTATAAGGTAGTTCATAAGTAGTTTGTAAGTTTCGGGACTGATGACCACGCAGTTAAGTCCCTTAAGCTTTACAAACATTTGACCATTTTTGCTGGAATAAAATAAAAGGAACCACACTCACGCTCACACTCTCAGCCACGTACAGACAGCAACGCAACGTAACCTCAAAGATGGACAGATTAAGGCGCAGGAGTTGCTACATGCCGTACCAAGCGGCAAAATGTCGTAGCAGAAGCATTTGTTCATGAACAAAAATGCAACTTCCAGGACTGATTCACCACACCAACTTTTAATACGTTGTTGTCCAGGAACAACACTGGGAATGAAAGGGTTTTGAAGGTTTGCTTTGGGTAAAGTGACCTCAGCTTTCTGTGGCTCATTAAGCATGACCATAAATTCGATTCAAATGTTCAAATGTTTGTCAAGCTTATGGGACTTAGCTGCGGGGTCATCAGTCCCTAAACTTACCAACTACTTAGGAACTAGCTTATACTAAAGACGGCACAAACATACATGCCCGAGGGGGCGATTCGAATCCCTGACGAGAAACGGGCTCTCGCATCCTAGCAAAGTGCCTCAATGCGCTCGGCCGCTCCGCCACGGCATAAATTCGACTTTCCGTCTTTTTCATTCCGTGATAAATCTATAATAATAGTGTTCCATGTCTCCTAAAGAAACAACTGGGCCAATTTCCACCAAATTTGACAAACATAATCCATATTATGAGACGATAATCCCTGACGGGATAAGAATCACCTACGACACACAGTCCTAGAGAGATGACGTCACAAACAATGGAATTCGAGAAAAACTGCTTCATGCAGAAATGTTGCACATCTTCTCGTACAGCAAAGGACCGATCTGAACCACACTTGGTATAACTATTCTTTAATATTAGGAATGAGACACTGTGAGGATAAAAATACCTAAAACAAATTGCTCAGGAGATACGATGTCTTACAGAATTAAGACTGACCCATCATGAGACACTCGCATAATGACAGTTTACAGTAAGTGTACCGTTAACCGGCAATGTCCGAGTAATCGGCACTTCAGCGCTTAAACACGTATTTTAAATGTACAATGTAATAGTTCCTCCATCTAGCAATAAAAATTCATGTCCCTTTGCCCATATCTAGTACCACTGAGTGCCGATTACAGGGTCTCGACACAATTTGCACTACTGATCACTGGTATCAAAGGTGACTTTTGAAAATGTAATTATTTTAAATATAACTGATTGTTATTACAAGGACTTGCGCATATCCGTACGAAACCAGATAGATTTATGTGGCATCTCACAATAAATTGTAACAAATATTATCCTAGTATTATATATATATATATATATATATATATATATATATATATATATATATATATATATATATATATATATATATATAATGTGAATCCCTTTAACAAGCCGATAACTGGTACTCTTACCCTATTCATTCACTATTTAAGAATGAAAGAACTTGGGCGACTTGCAACAAACTTTAAGTGTAATTTCAAAATTTTACTGCAAATGTACTGATGGTGACACAGAGGTGCTGAAACATGTTTGGGAGTAAAAAAGACCTCAGCAGTAAGAACTGCAAACTGAAGTAAAAGAAGATGAATATTACTTTAATTGGTCCCACAGAAACATTTGAAAACATTTTTGGAAGAGCGTACAACCCATCAAGACGAATAAAAGGACGTCGAATCCATGCGGAGCTTCGAAATAAACATATAAGCGAATGTCGCATATTGATTCTTTGAGAAAATTGCGGTCGTTTGACGTATCTTGTTGTGTAGACTTCATTTATAATAGGCCTGACCTTTTTGTAGATATAGCTCGGTCTCTGATGAGCACGCTGTCTGCGGAACGCTAAACTCCCATCTTAGTTACATCTTTCCTTCCAAATGGTATGGAATTGTAGCCTTCCTGTGCAAATAACAAGTAAAAACAAAAATAAGGAGACAAGAAACACATCTGTGAGGATCGCACTATTTGATGGGGAAACTGGGCGATATCACAGACCAAGTATTGTATCTATCACTGCAAAAACTGTCCTTCACAAGATTATAATTTTATGCTACACTAAAGGATAGGAAGTACACGGTTTGGAGTTCTTTTGACCCAAATATCAGAGAAGCAGTTCTTTTTCTTTTACGAACAGAATGGGTGAAAAATATAGAATTGCTCATGTACTATGGGATGCATGAACACAAAAGTGCTTAGTAATACAGGAAAACAGCAGATGTGACGTGTCTTTATCATTCTGTCTACTGTAGAGTCTGGTTACATAGTCCCCACTGAGCGCTGTTAGGCAACAGGTAGTAATATTAATCTACGGCAAACACGGCGTCCCGCTGAAGTCTAATACCTTTATCAGTGGGACCATAGTTCCATTCCTCCGTTACTCAGCTACTTTTGAGTCAACAGTGTTCCGTTTACAGATATGAAATCCGCACAGTGACTGTCCATTCTGAGAGTTAATATGGTTTTTAGATCGTATTTATGGAACATTACTTTATGTGCTTGTAAAATTCTCTATTAACGTGAATTTACAGTATTGAAATCTATACATGCACGAAAGCCGCACGGAAATTGTCGTCTGGTCTGGAGCGTCTCTTTAGGGATCGCACAGTAGTTCGCGTCGGAGGTTCGAGTCCTCCCTCGTGTATGTGTGTGTGTGTGTGTGTGTGTGTGTGTGTGTGTGTGTGTGTGTTGTCCTAAGTTAAAGTAATTTGTGAGCTTAGGAGCCGATGACCAGAGTAGTTAGGTCCCATAGAATTACAAACAGTTGAACATTCGATTTGATTCGCGAACATATAACATTGAGGCATATAGTAGCGGGGTTATTTGTAAGGTGATGGTGAGAACAACGACTGCCAGTATACCTCTGTAAGAAATCGAATGTCATAGATTGTCCCTTTACCTTTTCACGAGATACTTGCTGGAAGATATAATTTGTTGGCTCACACATCGTGAGGAGAGGGGAGTCGTTTGGATTTAATATAGAACGGTCGTCTGCAGTCGACACAGATCCTTTACGGGTGATCATGTATTCTGCAAACCTGGAAGATGAAATATCAAAGTAGCAAAATAATCTTTTCCGTAACTTACATGGTTTCCCTTGCAATGTCTGACACTGGAGTAAGACGAGGCGCCTCGCTGCGGAGCGCGCGGTTGCTCGCCGTCGGAGGTTCGAGTCCTCCCTGGGGCATAGGTGTGTGTCTTGTCCTTAGGTTAGTTTACCTTAGTTCAAGTAGTTTGTAAGCTATGGACTGATGACCACGCAGTTTGGTCGATAGATTTACAAACGTTTGAATTTTTCTCTGTCTCATATACTAATACCGACTGACAATGGTGACAGAGTGATGAGCAAAACGAAAGCTTACGGTTTCACTTATAATAACAAATGGCGTTACTGAACCGCCACTCTGTTGCAGCTTCTGAATACAACGTTATGCAAAAAGCACTGGAGTTTTTCATAAAAAAATTATACGTCTTTTAAATAAAACAGACTGGAGGACACTGCAAAACGTACCTGAATGTCTTACGAAAGACACCCACAACAGTATCAAGCAAGAAGTATCAACAAAACTGCGACGACACAATCAGAAGATCAGGCGAGCATGAAACAGTAAAAACAACACATTGGTTATGGCACGGAGTAGCTATTATCTGTGTAACACCGTACAATACCAGAAACTAAAATTGATATTCATTATCTAGCGACGAATCTAACTTTTATATGAAGGTGAGGAAGCATAAAACCGCACAACAGTTGCTAATATACTTACAGAAATAAAACGTCTGATACGTAAAGGAAATTTATTTAAATGCAGTATAAAGTTACTTCTCATTTACCACAAACGACTCCTTAAATAGAAGTAATTAGTCGGTTATATGTCTGAAAATGGCGAGCTTGTAAGCAAGAGCATAATTTTACTAATAAGTGTGTACACGTGCCACTTCATACCTCTTATCTTCAATCTACGAAACGTCCGCGCTTTTCGTCGGATTGTGGGTCCTAATTTGCATTTGTTTTAACTCACTGTACCAGTCCCTCCTATCTGAATGTCTGTATCATTCATCATTCATCAAAGACATTGCGATACCTTTCATAATTATTATTTACATGTCAGTTTTTTACACAATTAGCACTTTAGGAAGTGTAAATCTCAAATTCAACACTCACAAATATTCGTGAATAAAAAACTGATTTAAACTATAAAACAAGTGGCTGTAGAACCGTGTTACACAAGTCACTCGGTTTATTACATGACTTCGGCTATTTTAATGGTACAAACATGTACTGGCATTTGGTGTTGTATGTGAAGTCATAGAATGTCCAGAAAAACGAAAAAAAATGTCTGTAGAGTCTATGGGACTTAACTACGGGGTCATCAGCCCAAAACTTACAAACTACTTACAACTAAGGACGCCACAAAATCCATGCCCGAGGGGGGATTCGAACCCCCGACCGTAGCGACCGTGCAGACCGTGACTGGAGCGCCTCAATCCCCTCGGCCACCGCGGCCGGCGAAAAACGAAAGCAAAAAGAGAAAGTTGCGGGATACACATGTTATGTCAGCAACTTAATACGACAATAAAGGCAAAGACCGCTCACCAATAAATAACGTATAGCTTGGTGAGTAATATATCACGTTGTATAAATGGAGAAGTTCTTCTTTTATTGTGGCATTAATTTTGTTTGTCAAGCCTCCCAAGGAAGGAAGGAGGGAGATTTAGGGTTTAACGTTCCGTCGACATCGTGGTCATTACAGACTGCAGCACAAGCTCGAAAGGTTTTAAACATGGAAGGGGAAGGATATCGACCATACCCTTTGGAGGAACTATCCTGGAATTTGCCTGGAGGGATTTAGGGAAACCACGGAAAACCTAAATCAGAAAGGTCGTAAGCTAGTTTGAACCACCATCCTCCCAAATGGGAAAACCACAAGCAAGCATGAGACATGACTCAGAGACTACATACAACGTAGGGCTCCCCTACAAATGGCTGCATAAATGTCAGAGGAATGCAATTGCTTTGTAGCCACAATTACAGTGTAGCAAAACACTGTGGTGACCTAATCAAGTTTCTGCTTTTGGTCATCTCTGGCCTAGATTTAAATATCACTTCCCGCTCTTACGTTTGTTTGCAAGTGGTCAGCACGACCAAGGCCATCCGAACACGCTCCTCAGCCACAGTCAAACTTCAAATAAATACCATTGCTAGTCTGTATATACTATGATACGTTTGTTCCAAAGGAAGAGACAGTGGTCATGATCTACAGTTACACTGAGCGTAACATGTATAAGTCAAAATATTTTTATTTGTGGGGTTTTAATATGGACAGATACCAGATTGTTAATTCTATCTTCTCTCCATAGAACAGTCGTCCCACCCAATAAATACGAAAGTTGAGAGCCGATGTTTTGTGTTTTGCCATACCAAGGTCGCAAATGAACGACGTGTGACCATAGAGACTCCCACTGCGTTTCCTCGAGTTCACACCCGTTAACATCTCGTTACTCGAGTAGTCGAGCTTCATACGCACTTACCCCTGATCTCTAGGAATGTAGGCGTCCTTGTGTACCGTAAATGTGGAGGTACCACCTATTCCGAAAACATACAACTTTAAGTAGCTATATCTGAAAGTCTCAAAATGACGAATCGTCTTTACGTCATGTTGTGCAGTTACCTCTAGAAATTTTTGCACTTATAGATGTCACGCCCTGTATATTTATAAAACTAGTGAAAGTGGCAATGCTTAACAATTGCTCAACATACTTGGGATTTGGATGTAGACCTGTATTCCTTCCCTTAATCTCGTTTCCCAACACTTTTCTCATCCCTATTTGTTACGTTGCTCTTCGTCATTCTCTCTTTATTGGAGGGAAGTGTGTGGGGAAAATCGAGGAAGGAGACCAAGAGACGAATATAGTAAGCAGATTCAGATGGATGTGGGTCCTGTTCTTATGAGGAGCTGTAGATGGTTGGTCAGGATAGAGTAGGGTGGAGAGCTGCATCAAACCAGTCCCAGGACTGAAGGCCACAATAACTACGGATAGGTGATAGAAGAAGTATGTTGTAATTCCAATTCCAAAGAAAGGAAGTGCAGAGAAGTGTGAAAATTACAGAACTATCAGTTTAATAAGTCATGGTTGCAACACTAACACGAATTATTTACAGAGAAATGGAAAAACTTGTAGAATCCGACCTCTGGGAAGATCAGTTTGGATTTAGGAGAAATGGAGGAACACGAGAGGAATTACTCACATTACGACTTATCTTAGAAGATAGGCTAAGGAAAGGGAAACCTACGTTTTTAGCGTTTGTCGATTCGGATAAAGCTTTTGACAATGTCGACTGGAATACACTCTTCCAGATTCTGGTAGCAGGGGTAAAATATAGGGAGCGAAGAGTTATATTCAACCTACACAAAAACCAGACAGCGATTATTAGAGCCGAAGGGCAAGAAAGGGACGCAGAGGTTGGGAAGGGAGTAAGACAGGGTTGTAGCCTTTCCCCAATGTTGTTCAATCTGTACATTGAGCAGGCAGTGAAGGAATAGAAGGAGAAATTTGGAGAAGGCATTTAAGTGCAGAGAGAAGAAATAAAAAAATTGCGGTTTGCCAATGACACAGTAATTCTGTCAGAGACCGCAAAAGATCTGGAAGAGCAATTGAATGGGATGGACAGTGTCTTGAAAGGAAGATATAAGACGAACATTAACAAGAGCAAAAAGAAGGCAATGGAATGCAATGTAAGAAAATCAGGAGATGCTGAAGGAATTAGATTAGGTAATGAGACAATAAAAGTAGTAGATGAATTTTGTTATTTGGGTAGAAAGATAAATTCTGATGGCCGAAGTAAAGAAGATATGAAATGCAGAATGGCTATGGCAAGAAAAGCGTTTCTAAAGAAGCGAAACTTGTTAACACCCAATATTAATTTAAATGTTAGGAAGTCCTTTCTGAAAGCATTTGTCTGGAGTGTAGCATTGTATGGGAGTGAAACATGGACGATAAGGAAATCAGATAAAAAACAAATAGAAGCTTTTGAAATGTGGTGCTACAGACGAATGATGAAAATTAGATGGGTAGATCACGTAACTAATGAGGAGGTGCTTAACCGAATCTGGGAGAAAAGGAATTTGTGGCATATCCTGACTAAGAGAAGGGATAGATTGGTTGGACACATTCTGAGACATCAAAGAATTGTCAACATAGCGTTAGTAGGAAGTGTGTGGGGTAAGAATCGTAGCGGGAGACCGAGGGACGAATATAGTATGCAGATTCAAAAGGATGTAGGTTGCAGAACGTATTCTCAGATGAAGAGACTTGCACAGGACGGGGTAGCGTGGAGAGCTGCATCAAACCAGTCTACTGACTGAAGGCCACAACAACAACATATTTATATTTGCCATCTCCCTGCAGATTCATGTACTACTTGAAGAAAATGAAACATTCTGTCGGATATAATTGTTTGCACCAAATTAATTAAAAATACAAATGTTGAGGAATATGATTATTTACCCCCGACGTCTTCAATTAGTTTAGACAGGAAGAGGATGGAAGTAGGCCTACTACAGAAAAAGGTTCAAGATTATGTAGGTAGATTGCGTAACAAATGGAGGTACTGAACAGAATTAGGGAGAAAAGGAATTTTTGGCATAGTTTGACTAAAAGAAGGACAAATTCTTAGACTTGATGGTATCGTAAATTTAGCGTTGGAGGGAAGTGTGTGGGAGAAAATCGCGGAAGGAGACCAAGAGAGGAATATAGTAAGCCTGATTCAGATGGATGTGGGTCCTGTTCTTATGAGGAGCTGCAGAGCCTTGGGCAGGATAGAGTAGGGTGGAGAGCTGCATCAAACCAGTCTGCGGACTGAAGACCACAACAACAACAACAACAACAACAACAAGTGATAGCGTACTGCTATGCTGTCAGGAACGTTATCTGTGGCTACAGGAAACGGTCTGGAGAGGTGCGATTCGCGCTCGTACTACGCTGCGGGGTTGGAACACTTGCGGGAAGTGACACTTGCGGGGAACCCAGGGCCCTTGGGGTGGCGAATGGCTTTTCTTGGGTACAGGCACACCAAGAAGTCTAGCACTGCTGTTGTCAAGTTTCCACACTGTCAACATAACACGAAACTCAGTGAAACTGCACAACCCTTTGCAAGCTGAAGAGCAATATAGTAACTTGTTCTAACTACATATTAATACGTTGGTGTTCCTCCTAAAAACAAAAAGGTGTTTTAATAGTGATAATGTTTGGAGAGTTATTAAGACATTCTGTACTACTACAAGACGATGACTTTCCACAGTCATACCTCCTAAAAGCATATTATTCAGAACACTAAACATATCAAGACACCTGCGCAAGCAATAAATATATTAGGCATCCTGCACAGATACGTTGATGTAATTGACCGCTATGTAGTTAACCCCACTATCACGCAACTACCATCTCTTTAAAAATAGCTACTATGCTTTTTAATAGGAGACGCAACCTTAAAACTTCAATTAAAAAACGTTAATATTAAAAATAATAATAAGTCAATGAGTATTTTACATACTTGAAGCGTTTATTCGTAGACCCCAAAACTATTTGGCTGTATTCGAATTACAAATACATCTAAGAAATGTATGAAATACGGAATGTGTAAGGGAATGTCACACACCGAAAAATGCTAAAGATAAATTATATTTTCTATCACCGTCAAATAGAACCATTTTTACTTCGAACTTGGCATAAACCAACAGGGAGAAACAAGTTGCAAGACTTCCAGAAAAAATGAAGCGAAATTGGCAGCCAATAGTTGGTTATAAATTACATTGCCTGTTAACTGTATAAATATAAATTACGGAATACGCGGAACTCCTATTCAGTACAGTCAAAAAGGTCTAAGGTAATAGGCAGTGGTTTACAATCGGATATCCGTATTACTCTCCTCCTCAAGAAGTCTGTGTGAAGATTTATATTCAGAACATTCAAGAAAAAGGGTACTGTGGTGTTGAAACTAAAAGAAGCAGCTCATTTACTCAGGAAGGGAAAACTGCTCCACCTCGGTCGGTGGGCCTGTCCCTGAATATGGCACAGGTAGCGGCTGGAGGACGTGGAGTAGGGGTGGTGTATCCCTACTTGTGGAACACCCTGTTCACTACCTGCAGCGTCTGGGTCTCCCCGCAAGTGTCTACACATTCCCTTTCCCCGCAAGTGTCACAAACTCCTGCGCTGCAGCCTCATGGAGGGGTCCCGCCGACCGCGGTCCGTATTAAATTTATCCATGCACGCGGGACGCGCGAGTCACTGGCCGTTTCCCCTGGACTTATAAATAACCGCGCGTTGTCCTCCGCGAAACGTCGCATAATAACCGGCCGCAGAGGACCGCTACCGCGTTCCGCGTTTAATTCGGTGCTCCCGTAGAATACGGCAACGTGATACCACAGTCTAACATATACAGTCACGACACTCACTGCTGTAAAAGTTGTTACCAGCTGACAGTTGCTGCGACACTAGCGCTCCTAGCGGTGGGCAAGCTGCCGAAGTACTGATGTTTGTTTATAATCCCCTTTGTACGTAATTAACGAATTACTTACTATAATTTTTGTATTATAAGCATTATTAAAATATCGAGAGACAAACATAATACGGAAATTAATATAAAACAACCTCATTTAAATGATTCAATGGTATAAAGAACAACTCTGTCATGAACAAATACTTACGAACTTGTGTATATTTGCAGCTTATTCCGCTGAAAGTAAGTTGCATGTAAACATAATGGTATAATAAATTTCTATTAAGGTCTGTTCTTACTATGACAGCCAGTTCTTGAAGTGTACCAATTCGGTACGGAGTATAATGATTCTCACATTTATACACGTCACTCGTCTTTCTTATACGTGCATATTCTTTTAAGTGTAATTACTTCAGCTTAAAAAAAATGTTTTCATGATTCGTACGTTTGTGGTTCAGATGTAACAACAATTGTGGAATTGGGTTCTTCTGTGTTTGAAAACAGTTTGGTTGTTTTTATCGTTGTATTGCCGCGTCTGCGACGTTTTTCCTTCAGCTACAGCTATGATGGTTGATTTAGTGCGTTAAATACCGTATTTCTTTCCTATGTTACACCCTAACCGATTTTACTGAACTGGAATTATGATGAAGAATACTTAACGTTCCTGAGTCGAAATTGGTGTCTCTCTGCTAAAGGGCATGTCTCATGGTGTTTCCTAGGCATTTTTATCTTCAATATAAAATGAAATTACTCATTTAAATTGGTGTCTCTCTGCTAAAGGGCATGTCTCATGGAGTTTCATAGGCTTTTTTATTTTCAATATCAAATGAAATTACTCATTTAAAGCCTGTATTTACAGGATGATTGTAAATTAACTATCCTGTAATGTACCGTTTCGTACCTTACCAGGGATCTTATGTAACCTAAGAAAGACAATTGGGGATCTATTTTTAAATTATTACCTATTTATGAAATGTGTGTAGAGTCTATGGAACTTAACTACGGGGTCATCAGTCCCTAAACTTACAAACTACTTATGAACTACTTACAACTAAGGACGGCACAAATATCCATGCCCGAGGGGGGAGATTCGAACCCCCGACCGTAGTGGCCGTGCAGACCGTGACTGAAGCGCCTCAGTCTCCCCGGCCACCGCGGCCGGCTATTACCTATTTATAAGGCACTACATACGTTCCCTAATGTAAAAAGTATGCTGAAGTCAATATAAACGATACTATTCGCACTCATTATTTTGTGTCCCGGCCTCGTCGCCGCTTTTGTGTCTCGTTTCCGTCGTAGGTGTCGGTGGAATGAGACCGACACAGGAATAAAGATAGCACGCTGGTGCAGGTACGGAGGGGAGCAGCCAGAAACTAGAAACACTAAAGTAAATTCGAACGATATATATATTGCACCGAATTTATACAATACTTAACTATTACATTGCTCAGTACTGCAGATACATAGTTGAGCTAGAGGCCTGCCTAGTACTGCTTCCTAGTGCCTATACGATAGCCAAGTCTTCACTGGTGCCTATCTGATTACGAAGGTCCTAACTGGTTGCTATCTCAGTCCCAAGTGAACGATGTCGTTCAGCGGTGGCTACGAGCGGAGTTGTAGCAGAGGGCGCTCGTGGCTGTCGTCGTCAGAACGCCGCGCCGTGCGTGCATGGCGGCGCGCGGCGAAAGTAGGTGCGCGCATTTGGGACTTGTGCGACACCACACATTAACTTCGTATTCAGAAACGTAGCTTTCCGGCCGCTTGGAGCGCTGCTATCGCAGTGTATAACAAAAATCTATGGGAGTGTCGTGACTGTAGAGTCACTGGCCGTCTCCCCTGGACTTATAAATATCCGCGCGTTGTCCTCCGCGAAACGTTGCATAATAACCGGCCGCAGCGGCTCGCTACCGCGTTCCGCGTTTAATTCGGTGCTCGCGTACAATACGGCAACGTGATACCGCGCGGTAAGGAGGCTGCGCACGAGACGCACCCGGACCGTCCGCCGATCCGCTCCCGAAATACCCACACGCACAGCAGCGGCTGCGGAGATATGACTCGGTCAGGCCGTAAAGTACACTCTTGAATCATCGTCGCGGCGTTTTGAGTGTCACCGAAAAATATAACCGGTGAAATATGCGGACGCCGACCGTGTCAGGGCGACATCTCGTCGTAAAAGTGACACGGCTGATCAAAATAACCGCCGAAGAATGTTTGGCATTCTACCAATGAGGCGTCCTATTGTGATAACGGAGACTGAGAGTCGCTGTTCTTGATTTCTTATTCCAGAGCGAAGTTAGTCAGACGAAGAAATCATTTACCAAACAAATTTATTAATGTCCTGTTCTACTTATTTATACATTAATCATGTTGCATGGAACTATACGAGCCAGATTAACATGCCCATAACGAATCAAAAACATTAAGGGGTAAAGACTAGAATATGTGTATAAAACTTAAAAATAAAAATAAACTTGTTGTTGTTGTGGTCTTCAGTCCACTTTATATATTAGATAGAGAATGTTACCAGTTAGAGACTTACAATAAACATTTCACATATTTGCAAATCTTTACGAAACATTTTCCTGTTGGCGACCCCTATAAACTGATAAATGAAATGATGTGTCTTGCTTACAATGCTCCCGCTCTTTTTACTGCGAAGCTTTCTGCATGATGTTATCAAATGCCGTACGCCACTAAATGCAAATTCAAAATTTCGTAGTACAACACATAGTTCAGAAGATCCGACGTTATAAAAAATGAGATGTATTGAACCCCGCCCGCCCTATCATACATGGTCCTTTACATTTTACGTCGTAACAAATAACTGCATTCGCAACACAAGTCCGAGTCAGTTTATAATATTCTAGTAAACTTATATGGAAAATCATTATTATATCAGGACACATTACTTAGGAGATGTGATGTTAAAGGGATTGAGTTGTGGTTGTTGAGGTCTTCAGTCCGCAGACTGGTTTGATGCAGCTCTCCATGCTACCCTGTCCTGTGCAGGTCTCTTCATCTGAGAATACGTTCGGCACTCTACATCCTTTTTAATCTGCTTACTATATTCGTCCCTCGGTCTCCCTCTACGATTTTTACCCCATACGCTTCCTTCTAATGCTACGTTGACAATTCCTTGATGTCTCAGAATGAGTCCACCAATCTATCCCTTCTCTTACTCAGGATATGCCAGAAACTCCTTTTTTCCCCGATTCGGTTAAGCACCTCTTCATTAGTACGTGATCTACTCATCTAATTTTCATCATTAATCTGTAGCACCACATTTCAAAAGCTTCTATCATATGTTTATCGGAACTCCTTATCGTCCACGTTTCATTCCCATACAATGCTACACTCCAGACAAATACTTTCAGAAAGGACTTCCTAACATTTAAATTAATATTGGATATTAACAAGTTTCGCATCTTTAGAAACGCTTTCCTTTTCACAGCCATTCTGTATTTTATATCTTCTTTACTTCGGCCATCAGAAGTTATCTAATCTTAATGTCTGAAAAATCTCTGTTTAACACTTTATTTGGAAATGTTGCTCTCGAGCACCGTCAAAATCGCGCGTTGTTTTCTGAAACATGTTTCAAGTTTCATCCTTGGATGTGCAACAGTGCTTGAAACTAACATTTAAGCTCTCCAATAGAGTGATATTTCGTTGTCTTTTGCGAAAAGTTCAGCAATAGACTGAATCTTTAGCGGACACTCTAGGTATAAGTTGCCGAGGTACATGTTTGCTTCAATTCTGTAACGATATTTTTCGTGATAGATGGAAAACTGCTCATAAAAGCGAAAGAGGTAGCATTGAAGTTGATTTATCTTGGAAAATTGTTGACGAGCTTTTATATGGGAGACGGCATTCGGGAGGATGGTGGTTCAAATCCACCTCCAGCCATCCAGATTTAGGTTTTCCATGATTTTCCTAAATCACCCCAGGCAAATGCCGGGATGGTTCTTTTCAAAAGGGCACGGCCGATTTCCTTATCCATCCTTACCCAAAACCCCGAGCGTTAGCTCCGTCTCTAATGACCAAGCTGTCGACGGGACGTTAAACACTAAGCTTCCTTCCTGAAAAATGGGCTTGGAAAATAAGTCCAAAATAAGATCGAAACAGCATCTCCTGTACCAGGCAATGATGTACGGTATGACAGATATGACAATATGTTGTCACTTGACAGATTACGGGACAAAAGGAATTTGCAAGTTTTGTCTTCAGAGGTACTTGACTAAAAAAGGTGTAGATCATGGGATTGTTCTGAACTTTGCACCGAAAACGACTTCTTTTCACACGTTTCACACGAAATAGTTCAAGATACAATGATTTCTATAGTCATAAGAACAATACTGTAGTATTGATACAGTAACACCATGCGAAGTTTTTGGGCAATGTTACTTACAAACCAGATACAATATTTTGAAGAAAATAAATCATAGAAATCTGTACACATGGCTTAACACGTTTAATTTAAGTAAAATAATATTTTTTTTTCTCCTCGTGATTTATGTGTGTGCCAAATAAAGGATTAATAGTAAAAAATAAAATTTCGGATATCAGATGATGACAGCTGTCAAAACCTGTAACGTGAACTGAAAACACTTACCGAACTCGGCTTAAAAAGAAAACGTTCACAAATAAATCGACAGATAGGTACCATCGCAATATCAGGTGATAGCTATTTAGAGTCAGCCTTCGTCATCTAATTTAATTCTCCTTCATTCTGTTACACTTGTTGTGCTCTTCTTAATATTCATCTTATATCCTCTTTTTCAAGACCGGGCGCTGATGACCTAGCTGTTGAGCGCCCTGAAACGCCAATAATCATCATCTTTTTCAAGATACTACCCGTGCCGTATTATTTCGCTTGCAGGTCCAAAATTGTTTAAATGTTTGTAAACCGAAAGGACCAAACTGCTTTGATCATCCATAGACTAACAAGCTACTTTAACTAACACTAAGGACAACGCACACCCGTGCGAGGGAGGACTGTAACCTCCGGCGGGGAAGCTCGCAAGTGATTTGCTGCCTCTAACAGGATGAAGAAGTCATCGGAAAAACCACCAGGTCTACATTTCTGCTCCCTGAACATCAATTCTCTTATCAAAGAAACTGTAGATGGACCTGTTTCACTGTGATAACACACTAGCTAGACATTTGGCACAGTATAGCACAGGGTCTTGAACAACATGACCCAAAGGCGTATTCAATCGATAATGTGCTTAGCATTTAAAACTTGCCACTATGATGTTGGTTCATCTGAAGTATATTTTCTACCATACCGTAAGTAACATTTCATAATGACTCATTAACGAGTCGAAACTAGTTATCATATGAAATCATTAAGCGATCTATGTCAATAAAGATCTTATAAAGGATTCATAACTAATACATTGAAAGATTGTCTCCTAGAAAACAACCCGTATAAGATGTCAGGTAATTATATTAATGAAGTAACTTATACTAAAGACAACACAAATATCCATGCCCGCCGCGGTGGAGTAGCCGAGCGGTCTAAAGCGACTCGCTGCGGAGCGCGCGGTTGCTCGCCGTGGAGGTTCGAGTCCTCCCTGGGGCATGGGTGTGTGTGTTTGTCCTTAGGTTAGTTTACCTAGGTTCAACTAGTTTGTAAGCTACGGACTGATAACCACGCAGTTTGGTCCGATAGATTTAGAGACATTTGAACATTTGAACATCCATGCCCGAGGAAGGATTCGAACCTCCGACGCGGGAGGCTGGCCGGCAATTTTCGGATTATAAAAATATTAATCATACAAGATGAAATAGTGAAGGCAGCAGTGGACAAGTTAGGTAGGAAGGCAAGACCTACAAAAAATCCTTGGATATCACAGGGCATACTGAATTTGATCGATGAAAGGAGAAAATATAAGAATATAGTAAATGAAACGGGCAGAATGGAGTCCGCATTCCAAAGAAAGCAGGCGCAGACAGGTGTGAAAATTACAGAACCATCAGTATAATAAGTCATGGTTGCAAAATACGAATTATTTATAGAATGACGGAAAAGCTGGTAGAAGCCGGCCTCGGGGAGGATCAGTTTGGGTTCAGGAGAAATGTAGGAACACGGGAGGCAATACTCACTTTACGGCTTATCCTAGATGATAGATTAAGGAAAGAAAAACCTACATTTCTAGCTTTTGTAGATTTGGAGAAGGCTTTTGACGATGTTGATTGGAATAATCTCTTTCATGTTCTGAAGCAAGCAGGAGTAAAATATAGAGAGCGTAAGGTTATTTACAACTTGTACAAAAACCGGACAGCAATTGTTAGAGTTGAAGGGCATGAAAAGGATGCAGTGGTTGGGAAGGGAGTGAGACAGGGTTGTAGCCATTCTCCAATGTTATTCAATTTGTACATTGAGCAAGCTATAAAGGAAAGCAAGGAGAAATTTGGTGAAGGAATTAAAGTTCAGAGGGAAGAATTAAAAACATTGTGTTTTGCCGACGACATAGTAATTCTGTGAAATACAGCAAAGGACCTGGAAGAGCAATTGAACGGAATGGACAGTTTGCTGAAAGGTGCTTATAAGATGAACATTAACAAGAGCAAAACTAGGGTAATGGAGTGCAGTCTAAGAAAATCAGGTGATGCTGAAGGAATTAGACTAGATAACGAAACAATAAAGGAGTTAGATGAGTTTTGTTACTTTGGCAGAAAAATAACAAATGATGGTCGCAGTACAGAGGATATAAAATGCAGAATGGCAATGGGTAGAAAAGCGTTCTTGAAAAAGAGAAATTTGTTAACATCGAATATTGATTTAAACCCAAGGAAGTCCTTTCTGAAGGGATTTGTATGGAGTGTTGCCTTGTACGGGAGTGAGACATGGACGACAAACAGTGCGGACAGGAAGAGGATAGAGGCTTTTGAAATGTGGTGCTACCGAAGAATGCTGAAGATTAAGTGGGTGGATCGCATAACTAATGAGGAGGTACTGAACAGAATTGGGGAGGATAGGAGTTTCTGGCATATCGTGACTAAAAGAAGGGATCGATTACTAGTACACTTTCTTAGACATCAAGGAATCGTGAATTTAGCATTGGAGGGAAGTGTGTGGGGTAAAAACCACAGAGGAAGACCAAGAGATTGATACAGTAAGCAGATTCAGACAGATGTAGGTTGCCGTTCTTTTGTGGAGTTGGAGAGGCTTGCTTAGGATAGGGTATTGTGGAGAGCTGCATCAAACCAGTCTCCGGACTGAAGACCACAACAACAACAGACGAAGCAGTTAGAGCGAACAGGGTCATGTTACACGCATGGGAGAAGCAAGGTTACCTAAGAGACTCATGAGCTAGGCAGCGGAGGGTAAGAGGAGTCGAGGTAGATCAAGAAGAAAGTACTTAGATTCGGTGAAGAATGATTTTGAAGTAAAAGGTATAACATCAGACGAGGCATCAATGTTAGCATTGAATAGGGGATTAGAGGTACTTTGCTCCAGACTGAACGCTGAAAGACATAATCAGTCTCTAATGATGATGATGATGACTTTGGTTCAATATTCTATGTGCTGTCTTCTGAGCCAGTTACGTAACTCCAATTTGATCATCGCCTTGGTGATTGTCAGGACAGGTTCCGGTCCAATAAATGGAGTCTCTGCCCCCATCCTTGCTAATCTGTCGGCATGTTCGTTGCCACCGATCCCCGAGTGGCCAGGGACCCACAATAAGTTTACTCTATTTCTTTCCCCTAGCTCCACCAGACCCCTGTGACATTCTGCAACAATTTTAGACCTTGTTGCTGGAGCTGCCAGTGATCTCAGGGCTACCTGGCTACATGCTATGATCTTTGTAGCACCTACGCAAATTCTCCTCCACACACGCCCTGATGGCAGTGATTTCGGCCTGGAATACTAAGGCCAGTTTCCCTAGAGAGATGACGCCCTCCAGTCTTGGCTGCACCCCGTATACCCCGGCCCAAACGCCTTGGTCTGATTTTGACTCGTCAGTGAACCAGACGTGTCGCAGCTAAGGAGACAGTTGCGTATCGCTGGATGCTGTTTGCCACCGATTCCCGAGTGGCCAGGGGCCCACAATAGGTTTACTCTATTGCTTTCCCCTAGCTCCACCAGAACCCTGTGACATTCTGCAACAATTTTAGACCTTGTTGCAGGAGCTGCCAGTGATCTTAGGGCTGCCTGAATAGATATAGATGCTACGGTCTTTGTAGCACCTACGCAAATTCTCCTCCACATACGCCCTGATGGCAGTGATTTCGGCCTGGAATACTGAGGCCAGTTTCCCTAGAGAGATGACGCCCTCCGGTCTTGGCTGCACCCCATACACCCCGGCCACAACGTCTTGGTCTGATTTCGACCCGTCATGAACCAGTCAATGTCCCCCGTAAGGTTTCGAACTATTTTCTTCCACTGCTTCCTACTTCCAATTGTAGTATTGAAAGGATTGTTGATGCAGTATGCGGATATAATATAGTCGGTCGGCAGGCTAATCTCTGCACCTTACCAAGCTCCTTAGCAGCAACCTGCTTTTCTACCTTCCTCCTTGAATTTGCTTACTGTATTCGTATCTCAGTCGCCCTCTGCCCTCTTAGATTTTTACCCCACACACTCCCCCCCCCCACCCGCCAGACTAAATTGGCAATTCCTTGAAGTCTCAGAATGTGTCCCACCAATCGATCCATTTTCTTATTCAAGATGTACCAGAAACTTCTTTTCTTCTCAATTCTGTTCAGCACCTTTTCATTATTTACGCGATCTACCCATGTAATCTTCAGCATTCGTATGTAGCACCACATTTACAAAGGTTCTTTTTCTGAAATCCTTATTGTCCACATATCACTCCCCTACAGTGCTGCACTCCAGACAAATGCCTTCAAAAAGATGTTCCTAACATTTAAAATCAATTTTGGATGACAACAAATTTCAGCTCTTCAGCAATCCTGTGGAGGTTCTTACTTGATGAGCACTCGCCGTGTCGAGAATAACGTACTGCGTTCTATTACTTAGGAAGTCCTCCAGCCAGTCACAAATCTGTGAACCTATTACATAAGCTCGTATCTTCGTTAGCAGTCTGCAGTGTGACATCGCGTCGAACGCCTGTTTGAAGTCGAGAAAAGCAGACGTGTCGCAGCATGCGAGACAGTTGCATATCGCCGGATGCTGTTAATTACCCAATGCCGTCCTGGGCCGTACGGTACGAAAGGACGTGAGGACGTGTCAGATGGATTACCGAAGGCGTGGGGAGGAGGAACGGGGGGAGGGAGAGGGAGGGAGGGAGGGGGCGTCGTCCGTGAAGGCGACAGTTAGCGTCCGATGCGCGTGCACGCCTAGATATATTGGGAGTGGTGGAGCGAACAAAGAGGCGAGCTGACGCTCAAACCGGTTCCATGGGTGTAGTCCCCGTATGACGTCTCGCCGGCGTTGGCGTGGCCGAGCGGCCAGGCCTCGTCGTCTGTGTGAGCCGGCCTGCGTCTAACTTATACGGCATAAACTCCGGACGTGTGTGTGCGCGCGACGCGTATTATGTAAGGCTGTATACGGCCGCATTCAGGAGGGGAATCGTAATTATTGTGAACCGCACCCAGAGCCGTGCTGCGATGGGCGGGGGCGGCACCCGGGCGACACAGGAAGGGGAGGGGCCGCGCGGAAAATTTATGGAAATTCCCCGCCGCCGCCACTCTGTAATTTTCCATAAACAAAATTTGGGGTCTGTATGAAGTGCTTAACGCCTAACAAATAGATTGCGCGCGCAGTCGTCGCCCAGAGTGAACGAGCACTCCTGAGGACTTTTCCTCCTGTTAATGCCGCGGCGGCGTGCTTTTGAACTCGACGCTTCGACTAGCGGAATGGGGGCAGCTCTACACCGATTAAAATAACCGCTTCATCAGCTTGTTTGCTTCGCCTCTCCTGGAGAACGGCCCCCGTATCGTCTGGTAGCAGCCGTAGTATTTATCTTCCGTTGATTTCTCGGAGAGAAGTAGTGGAGTGAAAGGTTTATACTACGCGCTACCGTAAAAATAAGACGAGGTTTCGTAATGGAGCTGTTAGGGTGACTTTCAGACCTGTGAATCGTAGCACGCAATAAAAACTAATTTTCCCCGCTTGGAAAAGATCACAGAGAGCGCAGGGCATTTTATTAAGTAGTCGAGGTCTCGGTTATGTGTTCTTTAGCAGATGGAAACAACAAATTTACTCACTATAGAGGAATCTGAAAAGTCTATTTTCCCTTTATTTAAATTATTGTAAAATTCGATATTGTAAATTACCCTCTTTTTTTTTCAACAATAACGCTTAACTGAAAGCTATATTGGCAACAGGAACAACACCGTTTATTCTACGATCAGTTACGGCTTCTCTGTACTAGGTTTATATGGATTACAAATGTGTGGCGAATGAAAATTTGTGTGCGGGCGGGATTCGAACCCGGGATTCCCTGCTTACTAGGCAGACGCGTTGACCACTCCGCCAACGAGGAAACAGTAACCAGCGTGCCTGCAGAACACTCTTTCCTGCACGTCTCCCGCCACACCCGGGTTCGAATCCCGACAGCGCACAAATTTTAACTCGCCAAACTTTGGTATTCCATCTAAACCTAGTACACTGAAGCCATAACTGATCGCAAATTGCGTTTTATTTCACTCATTGAACGCTGTAACGTCGTCAAAAATATATAATTGTATACAAGCCAAGGCTGGGCTCCTCGACAATTAATTGTATCTCAGTACCTCATGGTCTGTTCTCCCTGATGCGGGAACAGTATTCAGGCCTCGAGCGTAACAGAACAAATAGGCTATTGCAATAAGAAAGAGACAGCGTGGCGAATGGAGATTTGGGTGGCGGGAGACGTGCAGGGAAGAGTCCTCTTCAGTCGGACTGGTCATTGTGTCTTCGGTGGTAGCGTGGTCAAAGCATGTGCCTAAAAAGCAGGCGATCCCGGGTTCGAATCCCGGCCGATCACAAATTTTCATTCGTCATACTTTGGTATTCCATCTAAACCTAGTACAGTGATACCATAACTGATCGAAAATGGCGATTTCATTCATTCATTGAACGCTGTAACGTCGTCAGAAATATAAAACCGTTTCATCTATTATCCGCAATCTCCGCAATTCACCATAAGGTGCGTGGTGGAGGGTACACTGTACTACTACTAGGCATTTCCTTTCCTAACCCACTCCCAAATAGAACGAGGAAAAAAGAATGCGTATATGCCTCCGTACGAGCTCTAATTTCTCTTGTCTTGTCTTTGTGATCACTACGCAAAATATAAGTAGGCGGCAGCAAGATCGTAGTACACTCAGCTTCAAATTCCGGCCCTTTCGTCACGAAAAGAACGTCGTCTTTCGTCCAGCGAACCCCAGTTGAGTTGCCGGAGCATTTCCGTGACACTCGCGCATTGGTCGAACCTACCAGTAACAAACCTAGCTGCTCGCCTCTGAACTACTTCTATGTTTTCCTTTAAACTGATTTCCGCTGGTCACAACCACTTGAGCAATACTCAAGACGTGGTCGTACAATTTTATACGCGGTCTCCTTTACAGATGAAGTACATCTTCCGAAAATTCTCCCAATAAACCGAAGTCGGTTCTCCGCCTTACTCACAATTGCCCTTACATGTTCGTTCACCGCAGTGGAGTAGCCGAGCGGTCTAAAGCGTGTCGCTGCGGAGCGCGCGGTTGCTCGCCGTGGATGTTCGTGTCCACCCTTGTGCAAGGGTGTGTGTTTGTCCTTAGGTTAGTTTACCTAGGTATAAGTAGTTTGCAATGTACGAACTGATGACCACGCAGTTTGGTCCGATAGATTTACACACATTTGAAAATTTGAACATGTTCGTTCCATTTCATACCGGTCTGCAGTGTTACACCTAGGTATTTGAACGACGCGGCAGCATCAAGAAGCTCACAACTAATTCTGTATTCGAACATCATGGGATTGTTTTTCCTATCCAGGCGCATCACCTTGCATTTTCTACATTGAGAGCTAGCTGCTTTCTTCACACCAACTAGAAATTTTGTCTAAGTCATCCTTTATGCTATTACAGTCAGTTAAAGACGACACCATCCCATACAGCACAGCATCATCAGCAAACAGCCGCAAATTACAACTTACTCTGTCCATCAGATTATTTATATAGAAAATAATAGCGGTCCTATCACACTCCCATGGGGCAAGCCTGACGATACACTCGTCTCTGATGAACACTCGCGGTCGAGAAGAACGTACTGCGTTAGGAAATTATTCTTATGGCCCCGCTGTATCCTAGATGAATGCCATGTATTTTATTCCATTTGTAATTATTTTCACTGTGTTTTACGGCACTGGTCTGATGTCGGACGTCGAATCCGAAACCGGCTGCCAATAATACAAACAAGTAATTTTTCAATTGCGATTGCCAACCAGATAAACAAAGTTCAAGATCCTGCTGAACACTATGGAAAATACCCAGAGGTAGGCTGTTTAACGTAGGCGTTTTAATCTCCACTGTTGGCATGATGAGCTCCGACACGCGCCATCAGCTAACAGACACGGCAGCTCTTGACCGGCATGCGCTAACGACACTGACAAGCATTCGTTTGTTTGTGACGCGGCTGTGATTCACGGTGTAAAATTCGCCGCTGGCGTGTGTCAGCAGGAACCAGCTCGTCAGTGAATGAGTTCACCGAGCAAACACCGCTCTTCAAGTGATGGCGCCTCCGTGTAAAATGTTTGTTTGCCGCCGAGCACGGGGAGGGGCGACCCTGAAATTCTCCGTGTGTGTGTGTGTGTGTGTGTGTGTGTTATTGACTGCGCGGGCGACCACTCTTTTCTCCGGACGGAGGACCCTGAATAGCGCAAATGTTGTCGCTCCTCAATGTTAAGAGCTCGTCTAACTCAGACGTCTTCAGTTTTTCGCCCTTCACTGCCATTGCTGTAGAACGCCTTTTCATGTGTACCTGTTGTTCTACCGAGAAAGCGAAAACTCGTGTAACGTCCTACATCGTTTTGCTTAAGAAGAACTTCCTCTCGCCTCTCAGCCTTCCATCGGCTTGCTTGTGAGACTGGAATGTGAGACACACGTGAATGGTATCTGAACGGCGGGTTGATGAGTGTAATTTTTAGGCGATTTTACTCGAACACTTACAAGGGGAACACCAAGTATGGTACCAGCGAATTACGACGAGTCGCAGGTATATTGTGCGGGAACTCCTTCAGACCACCACGCTAAAAGGATTTCTTCCAATGCGCCTTAGTTTCCACGAAAATCCAGCGCGTAACAGCTATACCTGTACTAAGTCATCAGGAGCACATGAGCCAGCATGGTGTAATTGTAATGATCCATCGGAAGAATGAACCTATGAAACGGATGACAACAATTTATTCGAGAATACGAGCCCGGAACTCGCGTGAGGGAACAGGAATTCAGCTAACATCTTTCCGCACATGGTCGGTGTGCAGTTACCATTTATGTTTGTTCCGCCGGGAGGGCGGTCTTATTTATGTTCACTATCAGACACTATTAATGCTGCACTTCATGTAGAGATATTTTACTTCCAGTGAAAAGAAGGCGAATTTTTATTTTTTTTTCTTTATTTTTATTATTATTATTTTTTTTTTTTTTTTTTTTTTTTTTTTTTTTGCCTTTTAGTTTCTTTTTCTCTTTATTTTTTCATTGATATATATATATATAGAAATAAATTGAAGTGCGTAAAACTTTAGATAAATAAAATAAAATAAAGTCATATCCTCACCTGTATCCCCCCCCTCCCCAACAAAAAGGTGGTCGGAAAAAAAATAAAAAAAAGTTGGTACAACGAAAAAAAAAAAAAATATAGCAGGTTGTTCAACTGTCACGCATACGACCCGAGTTCAAATCCTGCTAGGATTTTTTTTTCTTTTTTTGTTTTGGTCCGGCGATTGACTATATAATTAAATTCTTTATTTCTTACTGCAGAGATAAGGTTATATCACGTAATTACAGCTACATGTGAACGATACGCTACGAATGACTAGCCGCCTGGCCGTAGCACAATAAGTCGCTGGGCGCACACTGCATTCGACGGTGTAATAGCAGTGGGGCCGGGGACTCTAAAGGTAGTTAGCAAATGCTGCACAAATGTTACAGCTGATAACTACAGACGGTTTACTGATCTTTCAGTCGCCGTAAAACTATGCTTCGAAATAACGAATAAAATAAAATAATCGTGCGCAATACATAACATATTGAGCATTAACATAAGCTATTATCACGACCAATTACTCAAGCATTAACATAAGAGTGGCTATTAAAGCATATAATTATCCACAATCATATTCGGACAAGTGAAAAAAAAATGGTCCCAAGCAGAATTTGAATTTCGGGTCGTATGCGCGATAGGCTAACGCCTTGCTAATTACACCACGCTGGCTCACAAGCCAAGGTATGGTGCGTGGCTAAGGGTGACTCGTACCACTACTAGTTTATTTTATTTTTAGTTAGTACTAACTAACCAAACTTCTGAGGTCATGGGTCCGATAGACTTACATACTTCTTAAGCTAACTTTCGCTAAGGACAATACGAACGACACGTCCAAGGAAGGACTCAATCCTCCGGTTGGAGCGGCCCATCGCTATAAAAGCGTGTAGTCTCATTCTCGATTTATGTCCCTCTATAAAATATCGGAAACCCATCAAAATCAGTTGTTTACACTTCTGATGGTCTACTTGTCAGTATATGCTCCAAAGACCTGCTGCAAATCGATGTCAATGATACAGGTCAGTTATTCAGTGGATTACTACTGTTGCCTTCCTTGAATATTGGTGTGACCTGTGCAACTTTCCAATCTTGGTCAAACTTCGAAATGCGACTTGCCGGAATGCTAATTTTTGGATTTGAGTCACTGTCGTCTACAAGCATAGAATTAAATACGATGTGCAGTGTTTATTGATATAATTAAGCAAATGTCCTCCAGACATGCATGCTGGTCTGAAGGAACGGACACTACGGCGAATACAGCTGCTGATGTAAATACAAAAAAATGTATTCGCAATTGCGAATATTAATCAGCATCAGCTGCATGGTTTAATGGTGACGTATGGTGCCGGACCGGGACTCGAACCCGGATTTCCTGCTTATCGCGAGCGTTCACGTTGCCATTACGCTGCCCGCGCACGCTTCCCGAAACGACACAAACCTTCAAATGCCATGAGTGCTCGTACATTCTAAAACGGTGGTGCCCTCTTTGTGTTGATGGGGCTTTGTCCCCTTGATATCAAGATTCGGGAGTTGTCGGCGGCGTACTGGCTGAAAAAGGGAAATGGGGACAAAATACAGGAAATCATGGAAGCCAGGGTGGAGGGGAAAAGGGAAATCGAAATTCGGGGACTAGAAATTTGGCAAAACAACTGGGACCAGGACGACACTGGAAGGAGGACACACCAGTTCCTCGCAAATGTGTCAGAAAGACTTAAAATGAGATACTTGCAGCCAAGCAGAGGATTGATTCACTTTCTCACCGGCCACGGCCCGTACCCGACGTATCTATGTCGGTTCAGGAAGCAGGCGACTCCAGAGTGTGGAGCTACGGAAGGAACTCCAGAACACGTCAATTTCGAGTGCCGATCATCTTGTCTCTCATCTCAGACTACAACTACCTAACTCAAACACATACCAACTCATCAGAAATGAAGCACATTTTCAAATTCTCAATGACAAAATCTCAAACCCATCAGATATGAATTTATAAACCAATTATGCGACATTTTTTCCAGGCATGACTGCTGCACCAGGCCGTGCCGCCGGGGTACTCCGCCGTGCCCTGGATCAGGAGGACTGAGTGCAGCCAAATCACCGATTGCGACGCTAGATATAAGTTAGATTAAGTTAGGCGTAAGAGAAAACACGAAAACAACACAAGGACTGCAGTGCAAAAGGCCAGCCCAGTGCCAGGGGCACGCCCTCCGGAATTAGTTCGGGGGGCACAGTCCAACCAGTAGGTTTGTACATTACTGGCACACCTGTGAGCACTGCAGGGGGGTGGGACACAAAATAAGAAGGAAGGAATCTTAGGGTTTAACGTCCCGTCGTCTGCTTGGTCATTAGACGCCGGCCGCGGTGGCCGAGGTGACTGAGGCGCTCCAGTCACGGTCAGCACGGCCACTACGGTCGGGGGTTCGAATCCCCCCTCGTGCATGGATATTTGTGCCGTCCTAGTTCGTAAGTAGTTCATAAGTAGTTTGTAAGTTTAGGGACTGATGACCCCGTAGTTAAGTCCTATAAGCTTTACAAACATTTGAACATTAGAGACGGAGCTCACGCTCGGACTTTTGGGGAAGGATGGGGGAAGGAAATCAGCCGTGCCCTTTGAAAGGAACCATCCCGGCATTTGCATGAAGTGATTTAGGGAAATCACAGAAAACCTAAATCTTGATGGCCGGAGGTGGATTTGAACCACCATCCTTCCGAATACGAGTCCAGTGTGTTACCACTGCGCCACCTCTCTCGGTCACAAAATAAGACACTAAACGTAGTAGTAGCGACTTCCACACGAAACACTACATTCCAACACACCCTGAATGACACAGCACACACAACAGATACAACAGCAAAAATAAAACACATAATTTAGTAGAAATATTATAAGTAGCATAAAAAGCACAAAGCCGGCCGCAGTGGCCGAGGGGACTGAGGCGCTCCAGTCACGGTCTGCACGGCCACTACGGTCGGGGATTCGAATCCCCCCTCGGGCATGCATATTTGTATCGTCCTTAGTATGAGCTAGTTCATAAGTAGTTTGTAAGCTTAGGGACTGATAACCCCGTAGTTAAGTCCCATAGACTTTACAAACATTTGAAATTGAATTTTTTTGAAAAAGCACAAAAATGTAGTAGCATAAGAAGACTCATTTATGTATAGGTATTGGGTTATTGTATAATTAAAAGAATAAAAAAAGACCTAATTCCCGCACAGGCCAACCAGTAGGTTTGTACATCACTGTCACACCTGTGAGCACTGCAGGGGGGAAGGGGGGGGGACACAAAATAAGACACTAAACGTAGTAGTAGCGACTTCCACACGATACACAACATAGCAACACACCCTGCATGACACCATATGGCAGACACAACTGCAAAAACAGAACGCATAATGTAGTTAAGTAGAAACATTATTAGTAGCATAAAAAGCACAAAAAATGTAGTAGCATAAGAAGACCCATGTATGTATAGGTATTGGGTCATTGTATAATTAAAAGAATAAAGAAATATAAAAAAAAGAAAAAGAAAAAGAAAAGACGTAATTCCCGCACAGGGTGAGACTTTTGGTAAATTTGTTGCAAGCCTTGCTATGACTGATTTTAAATACGATTTGCAGTGTCCGTGTTTATTGATAGAACTAAGCAAATGTCCTTCAGACACGCATTGCGAATACTTTTCTTGTATAAGCATAGAGCTGTAAGCAGCAGGTGTTACTCTGGTAGTCCGTTCCTCAGGTAGCGGGCCTACAGAGGGACTCGGTAGCCGCCGCGGCCCGGGAGCGCTGGCGAGTGTGCCCTGAGTATACCGCTGGCTGGCTTCTGGCTTTGAGGCGGCCGCCGCTTTGGCGGTGAGTTAGCGCAGTTAGACCGCTCTCCGCCTGCTGCCGGCTCAGCTGCCGACAGCTTCCGGGGTCTTCTCCGGACAGCGTCCTGTCCTGTCACAACAGTTCCGCCGCCAATCCTGCGGAAGGAACGGGGAAGAGACGACACCGCGGATTCCGGCTGCGAACAATTTCGGTGGAATTGTGTGGTCATCGTAATGTGACGCCGCGAATGACGAATCACTGTGATTCGTAAAGAATGCGGAAGAATCGGTACTTATATGCAAAAGAGTTCAACTTACACGAAGGTTTTGGACAGTGTACCTCATAAGCCTATTCTAATCAACTTCCTTGTTGAATCTTCCTGGCCGGCCGCGGTGGCCGAGGGGACGGAGGCGCTTCAGTCACGGTCTACACGGCCACTACGGTCGGGGGTTCGAATCTCCCCTTGGGCATGGATATTTGTGCCGTCCTTAGTTGTAGGTAGTTCATAAGTAGTTTGTAAGTTTAGGGACTGATGACCCCGTAGTTAAGTCCCTTAAGCTTAACAAACATTTGAACTTTTTTTTTTTTAATCTTCCTGGCAGATTAAAATTGTGTGGCGGAACCGGGACTCGAACCTGGGACCTTTGCCTTTCGCGGGCAAGCGCACTAGTTTGGAAAGTAGGAGGCGAGGTACTGACGGAAGTAGAGTTGTGAGGCAGCATCGTGAGTCGTGTCGGGATAGCACAGTCGATGGTGCGCTTGCCCGAGAAAGGGAAAGGTCCCAGGTTCGAGTCCCGGTTCCGGCACACAATTTTAATCTGCCAGGAAGTTTCATATCAGCGCACACTCCGCTACAGAGTGAAAGTTTCATTCTGGAAACATCCCTTAGGCTGTGGCTAAGCCATGTCTCCACCATATCCTTTCTTGCCGGCCGCAGTGGCCGTGGAGACTGAGGCGCTCCAGTCACGGTCTGCAAGGCCACTACGGTCGGGGATTCGAATCCCCCCCTAGGGCATGGATATTTGTGCCGTCCTTAGTTGTAGGTAGTTCAAAAGTAGTTTGTAAGTTTAGGGACTGATGACCCCGTAGTTAAGTCCCTTAAGCTTAACAAACATTTGAACATATCCTTTATTCTAGGAGTGCTAGTTTTGCATGGTTCGCAGGAGAGCTTGTGTGAAGTTTGGAAAGTAGCAGGCGACGTACTGGCGGAAGTTGACTTGTGAGGCGGCATCGTGAGTCGTGTCGGGATAGCACAGTCGGTAGTGTGCTTGCCCGAGAAAGGCAAAGGTCCCAGGTTCGAGTCCCGGTTCCGGCACACAATTTTAATCTGCCGGGAAGTTTCATATCAGCGCACACTCCGCTGCAGAGTGAAAGTTTCATTCTGGTAATTCCTTGTTTATGATATACTAGCTGAAAACACAGCGTTTCCCGGGTTTTATTTATTTATACCTGCTATTTTTCAGGTATATATTCATTTGTATAAGGACTGTTTGTCTGTAAAATCTGTTAGGAATACTATTAGTACTAAAGAAGTAATAGATTAAAAATTGGTGCGTCATGGGGCGGTTATCCATGAACGTTACTGTTTATGTGATCATATCTCATGAACTACGCGTCGGAATGTGATACAAACTAGAAGGTACATTCAACTCTATGCGTGTATACTG
Organism: Locusta migratoria; assembly: GCA_026315105.1. Classification (NCBI taxonomy): domain Eukaryota; kingdom Metazoa; phylum Arthropoda; class Insecta; order Orthoptera; family Acrididae; genus Locusta; species Locusta migratoria. The sequence continues at coordinate 942,554,108 of CM048744.1, forward strand.
TCTGTAAAATTTCCTGTAGCTACAATTTGTAGTGTTCAAATTATAAATTATAACGTCATTCCGAGAGCCGTAGTTTTACTCCATAAGCAGCGGGAAACTAGTAAGCGAGAAACTTTTTTCCTTTCATCAGTTTACTATGGTTGCCAGCGAGAAAAATTTTAATAAAGGTTTGAAATTATGCTTAAACTTTGTTGCAAGTCGCTAAGTACTGTCATTCTCATACAGTGTATTTCGAAAGTCTCGCCGCATTATTTAGCATTTTTTGCGATTTGTAATGGTTATGACGTAATATCTTTTGAACCATGTGCCGTATGTGATTCTTAACATTGCAGTAATTGTTACCTCACGGTAAGGAATGTGTGTACCAAATTTGGTTTAAGAGAAAATGAGCAGCATTGTCGCAAAATGTAGCAGTTTTTCGCGCATGTCATTGTTTATGACTTCATATCTCGTGAACTATATATCGTATGTGATTCTTACACTTATGGCGACCGTCCTCATGGATTGAAGCTTACATGTACAAAATTTCATAAAGATTGGAACAAAACTGTAGATTTGTATGCAACACGTACAAACGCACGGACACTCTATATATTAGATGGTCGCAACAGCTGTGTGTCTGGATTCGAGATATCCTGACTCAGTACATCATTTAGCGTCGCGGCGGAGTGGCCGGGCGCATTAAGGCGCTATGCTACGATGCGCGAGACCGTTCCCCGTCGGGGATTCGAATCCCCCCTGGGGAATGGATGTTTGTGCTATCTTTAGTACAATGTAGTTCATAAGTAGTTTGTGAGTTTAGGGACCGATGACCCCACAGTTAAGTCCCTTAACCCATAACTGGCCGTTGTCATGATTTTGGGACACAAATATTTTATTTAATTCTACATGAGAAATATAGCTTTTAGCTTTGATTATGGTTCCTGAAGGATGATTTGTTTAATGCCTGGAAATATGAAATAAATAATTTTTCTTTAATTAGTTAGGTTTAGGAAAGGACTCAATTTGCCTGTTGTCTATACTTTCTCTTAGTTACACTATCTGCTGGTGGCTGTGCTCAACAATGAATTGTTATTTATTGGTTTAGGTGTGATTATGAGTATATGTACATTTATGTAAAATTTCATATTTCTCAGATATCCTGAAGTAAATGCAATATCCATTTATTTTATGTGTTTCAGTAATGGGGTAATAGCATATTACATTAAAAGTATTTTGTTTCAAATGTTCAAATGTTTGTATAGTCTATGGGACTTAACTACGGGGCTATCAGTCCCTAAACTTACAAACTGCTTATGAACTAACTAAGACTAAGGACGGCACAAATATCCATGCCCGAGGGGGGATTCGAACCCCCGACCGTAGTGGCTGTGCAGACCGTGACTGGAGCGCCTCAGTCCCCTCGGCCACCGCGGCCGGCAGTATTTTGTTTAAGTGCCTTATAAGGTATAAATAGCTCATATACAAAAATTACTGTAAGCATTCTTGAGATCTGATTTGTTTATCTTGCATGAGATTTCCCCTCATCCACATTTTACAATTCGAAGAGGATGAAAATACACCACATGGACTTACATTTCAAGAAATTCCATCACAACTGCATAAGGAGGAAGTGAGTAAATATCAAGTTAATGACTTAAGACTAGTATTTATTCCTTTCAATGCAGATAAAATATCAGATGGAGACAAAAATATCTCAAAAATTTGATGGTCTGTAATAACAAGTTTTGGCAGGTAATGGGTTAAGCTTGACAAACGTTTGAACATTTCGTCATTAAGTAATATATCTGGCATTCCCCAGGAAAGTGTTAAGTTAAGAGACAATCTGAGTAGCTCTCTTAGAGTGTTCGCGGATGATGCTGTCACTTATCGGTTGGTATAGTCACCAGAAGACCAAAAGCAACTTCAAAATAGTTCAGATAATGTATATCCATGGTGCAAAAATTGGCATTCAGGCTAAATAATGAGAAGTGTGAAGTCATCCATACTAACACTAAAAGAAATCCCTTGAATTTCATTTACACGATAAATCAGCCAAATATACAGACGGTAAATTCTACTAAATTCCTAGGAATAACAATCACGAACAACTGGATTATAAAATGATAGTATTTAAGAAGGATAAACTGAAAGATGGTAGAAAGAATGGTTTAGATCTTATGTATTTCAGATTAGATCAGTCTCACTGAAATAACTGCCGTTATTATCTTACTAATAGAGTGATCGTAGTGTGTGCTAATCTTACTATATTCTGGTGTTGTGCGTCACAATTGCTTGTCATAGTTCGCAGCCATTGCACTACCCGTGTGTGCTTATAGCACATACCGTGTGGTGACTTCGGGCCTTGTAAAGGGCTATAATGATGTGTTATGATACCTGTTTTGTGATAGTGAAGCTTATGTTACAATATCGTGATTATGGCTTACTGCATTATATTTTACGTGGTTTACCGTTACTCTACGTAGCCTTCGATGCTATTACACTAGCTTCAGTACCATAAACTGTGATACAATGACTGTATTACATGCGTCATTCGTGAGAGTAGTCTCGCAATGAGTTCCTTTAGCCTTGTTTTCCGAGGGCGCTGTATTGCTTTCATTGGTAGTCTAGAAGGTAAATGTCAATCGTCTGACGTCACTTCTAACAAAAAACTGGAATTATGCACGTGGTCAAAGTATGCAGCGACCGAGTCACGTTGATAGACAGAAAACTGTGAAAAACTGCCCCCTTCACGATGGGAGGCACACTGAACTTTCCTGAACTGTACTGCAAAAACCGATTGACTGTAGGCTCCATCGGAAACTTACCCCCACAAAACTACCTATGAGACTACCTATGAATAATTTCCGATTAAAAATAAACATGAACTATTGCTACAAAGTGTAGAACATTTTTGAGCAGTTTATTCTTTGGATTTTACTGTTCTGATGTAAATTTCAACAAAGCAGCTACAGTTACACTTTGAGCTCGTAGGACAGCGAACTGTGGCCCATTAGTGACGTTGAGGAAATTTACTGTCGTCACGTGATAATGTTGCAATTCCGTAAGGAGAAAGACACGGAGAGTCTTTATCTCTGTGGGTAGATAAAAATGGGGAAGTTCACTCACTTCGCTATCTGATATAAGCGTTTCTCTAAACCTGTCTACAATGATACCCTGTTAAATTCTGAGAAATACGTTTGTGACGACAGATAAATATGTCTGAGTACAGTCTACTTAAAGATTTGCAATCGAGTGATAACCAGTACGTTGTCTTCGATGGCGAGTGTTCATAATGGACAAGGACATCGTGTGGGGTGCCCTACGGACGTGTGTTTGGACCGTTATTATTTTGTACCTACATCAATGATCTGACGGCCAGATTAGCTAGCATCTGCGGCTGATTGCTAGTGATGCTGTGGAGTACCGAAGGTGGCTTTAGTGGGATATGGGATACTTAAAACAGAATTTTTATTTGGAATGAGTAATTGCATATAGCTATAAATGTAAAAGAAGAGGAGGAAAAACAATCACATAATTTTCTAATAGTCACATAGATTAAATGTCAGACGTAACGACCATGTAAGAACAGTGGGGAAGGCGGATTGTCGACTACGGTTTATTAGGAGAATTTTTGAAAGATGTGGTTCATCTGTAAACCAGACCGCATATATCGCGTGTGCAATCCCGTCTTGAATATTGCTTCAGTAGTTCGGATCCTCACCAGATCGGTTTAAAAGTCAAAGGATGGGTGGCTAGGTTTCTAATTGGTGGGTTCTAACGCAATGCAGGTGCCATAGGAGAGGAGGAAACGCTCTTTTTCAAAAATTGTACTGAGGAAATTCAGAGGGCCAGAATTTGTAGCTGACTGCAGAACGATTAAACTACCACCCACTTAAATTCCACGTAAACATCACAAAGAGAAAAGTAAATGACTACCGGTACTGGGAGGTACCCGCTGCCACGCACCTTTACGGTGGATTCCGGAATATGTATATAGGTGTAGATCGAATCTTGGGGCTGACCGTAGACAAATTCAAAAGAGATTAATAGAACTTGTAGAAAGAATGAGATTTTATCACGGAGGATATTCAACATGACAGATAATTCCAAAGTTTGAAGTTAGTCTTGTGACGTAATGCAACGTGGAAATTACCTCGTGTGGTGACCAGACCATTACATTAGAAAAGTTACTAACCACTATGCTGAATAGACGAAAAACCTCAAGACATAGATAATGCAACCATTACGTAGTGTGAGTGAGATACGTTCAGGGATGTTGGATAAAAGTTTATGTTTTACTGAGAATACTACGGCTTGGGACTGTGTTGAATCGTTTCAAGGTAACATCAAATAAATTAGAAACAATTCGACAAGAAAATATTATAGTTACTATGTTTGCTATTTAAAGTATTGCTTGGATGTAAACTATTTTTCGTTGCTGCACTACCATCTTCCACAAATACCACTGTTTTGTCTTCCGCCTTAATTTTAACCATTGATTACAGCTGTGGGCGTTCTGCGTCTCATATTTTACCATTTGACGTGATGGCTGGGGATGTCTTAGGAACAGTTTCCACACTGAAATGATATTCTAGATAACATCATAATCACCTTAAGTCACTATCGACATAAAATTCAGTGGTGACCTTTATGAGCGAATGTCTTCATTAAAATGTTTAAATCTGGTTGGTGATGCTCGTGTTACAAGATAAATAGCTCTAATAGATGTATTGTACAAGAAGTGATCGTATTTTGCGATGAAATATTACTTTTAACAACGCCAAGAGAATGCTCCGAGAAATTAGAATGTTATTGTTGCCGGCCGCGGTGGTCGAGGAGACTAAGGCGTTCCAGTCACGGTCTGCACGGCCACTACGGTCGGGGGTTCGAATCCCCCCTCGGGCATGGATATTTGTGCCGTCCTAGTTCGTAAGTAGTTCATAAGTAGTTTGTAAGTTTAGGGACTGATGACCCCGTAGTTAAGTCCCATAGACTATACAAACATTTGAATGTTATTGTTCGTATGCCATATAATACGACACTAAAATTCCTCATTTCTTATAGGGGTTCTAGTTTCTAACAAGGAGACCACATGAGCAGCCAAAGCCATTCGGCGCGAAACTCAAAAATTGTCGAAAAAATCGACTTTGAAGTTTTGCAAAGTACACGTAAGTATCAATAATTAAAACGTAAGTATCAATAATTAAAACGGCTGCAGCATTTGTCGATGTAGCTCAGATGGTAGCGTTCTGACCTGCCATCTATAGAGTCAGTGGTTCGAATCTCACGGTGACATTTTTTTTCTTTTTTTTACCGTTTTCGAATCCAGTTATATAAAACGTTTTGGGGTCTCTAACTCCACGTGTTGTGTCAGTTTTTGTTTATGTCTATGTAGACGAGCTGAACAAGTTGTCGTCACGTAAACACGATGGTTGAGAAGGTTAGCTGCATGGAAGGCCATTAGTATCTTTGGAGTAATGGAGATGACTTCCCTAAAACAGTGTTCTAGCTCTTCACAAGACTATCGTCGACAACAAATAGTGAAGCCAATACTGTAGAAATGTAACTTTATATATATATATATATATATATATATATATATATATATATATATATATATATATATATATATTGAAACCATCATTATTAACAACCTTCTATAAAATATAGGAAATTACGAATAAAAGAAAACTGCACTTTACGAAAAATTACCATTAGATATTAAAATTGTGTATGTATTCGAACACAACAGAAAAACAAAATCTGTTACGACAGGATTCGAACCAACGAGCCTGGGGTTGTACGACCAGAGAGCCCTATAACCTGAGCTACACCGAGAGACACTACAATTCATTTAATGACTGATACGATTACTTGCAAAACTTCAAAGTCGATTTTCTCCTGAACTTTTGAGAGTTGCGTTGAATGGCTTTCGCTGATTGTTATTTGAGTTCTGAATTTCACGTACCATAAATATAAATAAAATTGAAAATTCGGACACTCATGTGGTCTCCTTGTAAGTCAATAAATGACGTTGTTCAATGTCAGCGGGATATCAACTCGTCGGGGAGACTACGTAGTAATTTGTAATGTCTAGCTCATTTGCTGCTACGTCATAATTCAAAAATCATTATTTCTTAGGAGACGTGTTTGACGTTTAAAGACTAAACCCATTTTCGGAAATTATATTAGTAAATTAACAAATTTATATAGGTTGATCAAATTTCAAAGTTTATGAAGGGCTCTAGACTTACATACTATTATAAACTAACTTACACTACTTATATTAAAAATAATGCACACACCCATGCTCCGGCTGGAGCGGCCGTACAACCGTGACTTGCAGCCTTAGACCGCGCGGCCATCTCCGGACGTTTCGCTCGAGTAACATCTAGTTAACGATGTTGACGTGAATTACAAGCCGAAACTCAACTACATAATTTCGAATAATAATATGAACTCAAAACTCATGGTTTATTTTACTTACGACGCTGTTGCAGCAAATAGGAGATTTGATGATTTCAGACTAGTGCAACTACGAATTGGCGTGAAACTCGTGAGAAATAAACATTCTTCAGAGATAAACTGCCGCATACCAAAGACTGTAATCTGAAAGGTCGAACGTCGAGTGGTCTTCGTTTCCGTGATAAAAGCCTCTGCGACGTGACTATCTTGGCTAAGGACGCGTACTTGGCGACGGATAGCTGCGATAAGCACCCTCTCTGCAGGTAGCGTACTCTAGCGATAGACAGCGCGTTGACTGTTCGTTGCGACATCGTGATAAGGGCGATAAGTGGCTACATGCTTCACGCATGGAGTAAATTTACGAGACTGAGTGATTTACTATTCATCATTCGAGCTAAGTCTGCCACGAACACTTACTCACTATCGTTGTCCATAAAATGATTTATTTCTAAGCGTTTGTTCATCCTGTGCCACGTTACATGTAGCCGAATGCATTGTACACGTCCTCTTAGATGTTTCAGTTAAGAATATTCCATGTTCGTTTCATAAAAGTTTTTTTATAAGCACCGAATTTTATGGCAATGTGTGGACATAATAAAGTTGCCAATAATATCGTTCGGATGTAGCTGCAATTGTTATAGTATTGTTGTTGTGGTCTTCAGTCCGCAGACTGCTCTGATGCAGCTCTCCGCGCTACCCTGTCCTATGCAAGTAACTTCATCTAAAAATACGTTCGGCAACCTACATCCTTTTGTATCTGCTTAATGTATTCGTACCTCGGTCTCCCTCTACGATTTTTACCCCACACACTTCCTAAGCCGACGATTCCTTGAATGAATGTCTCAGAATGTGTTCCACCAATATATCCCTTCTCTTAGGATATGCCAGTACTCCTTTTCTCCCCAATTCGGTTAAGCACCTCCCCATTTGTTACGTGATCTACCCATCTAATTTTCATCATTCGTCTGTAGCAACACATTTCGAACGCTTCTATCATCTTTTTGTCTGAACTCCTTATCGTCCACGTTTCAATCCCATACAATGCTACACTCCAGACAAATGCTTTCAGAAAGGACTTCCTGACATTTAAATTAATATTCGATGTTGACAAGTTATAGTATATCCCACCAATATTGCTAATGATGGAAGCTGTTTCAGATAATTGCCTTTAGAGACGCATTTTAAGTATGTTGCGATTTATTGTAGACATTGGTAGTTCGCTCGCATACCGCAACGGGCACGTGCTCGTGTATCGGCATGCCTCTGGAACATCTGTGCTCAGTTTCAGCTCTGTAGCTAACCTGTTCGGTTCTGTACTGGGCTTTCTAATTGTTTAATACTATCAACTCGCTCAGTGATAGGATTCTTGTCAGTAAGGAACTTGTCGGCTGCAGAAATTCATCGACAGATTTGCGAAGTGTATGGTGATACTGTTGTGAAAGCAAAGTGCGTAAGTGGGTACAGGAGTTCAAAGAGGGGCTGGCCGCAGTGGCCAAGCGGTCTGCGGCGCGCCAGTCACAGTCTGCACGCCCGCTACGGTCGGGGGTCCGAATCTTCCCTCGGGCATGGATGTTTGTTCGTCTTAAGTATAAGATAGTTCATAAGTAGTTTGTAAGGTTAGGGACTGATGACCCCGCAGTTAAGTCCCATAAGCTTTACAAACATTTGAACATTTTTTGGTGTCTTCTGCTGAAGTGAGGATTCGTGAGAACAGGCGCTTCACCTCAAACAACACCTCAATGGCAACCGTTAGAACGATGACGACGACGTGAAAACGGCAGTGAACTCTTGGTTATCGGAGCAGGCGGCAAGTTTTTATGAGTGTGTACTTTAAATTGGTTGAGAGGTATGACAAGTGTTTGAACAAACTTGGCAACTTTATCGGAAAAGAGAGTAAAGTATGTACTTTCTGAAAATAAATCTACTTCTTTAAAATAAAATTTCTTTTTATTCTATAGACTGTATGCCAATGTGTGGCACAATTTCGTTTCAGTTTGTTTGGTTGGTCGGTTTGGTGTTTTAGGGGTAAAAAATTGCTACGGCCATCAGTCCCCCGTTTCTGTCTGTATTACTAAGTGTGATACATTGTAGTAGTGCATTATCGCCCAGTTATATTGATAATGATGCCGGGTATTGCAGATAGTTGCTATTAAAGGTGCTTTTACGTGTGCCAGGTTTTGTGGCAATGTGTGGTGACAATAGTGTTGTTGTTAATATTACTTCAATCTGGATGCAATACACGGCAATAACGCTGATGCAGTTTGTTGACGGTAGTTGACTATAAAGATTCTTTGATATAAGCTGCATTTTAAACCAGTGTTTTTGCACAAAAGCGGTGCTCTCAATTTTGCTACACTGTGACTGCATTGCACGAAAATATTGCTGACGATGCAGACTGCTGCTGGTAGTTTACACTGAAATTGCTGTTATGTGATAGGTATTTCGCAGCTCTCCGTGGGCACAGTAGCGTTACAATCAATATTTCTGCAATGTGCTCGGAATACATGGAAATACTGCCGTATGCCCCGTAAATATTACGGGTGACGTTAGCAGTTGCAGGTAGTTGTCCTTACAAGTCGTTTTATATGAACCGTGTTTAACCGTGTGTAATGGCAATATAGCGTTGTTGTTAATATTGCTGCAATGAAGTTGAGTTATATTGCTGATAATGCAGGTAGTTGTCCAGGTTACTCTGGAGTGTTCCGGGTATCGTGAGAGCAGGATGCAAAAATACACTGCTCAGAACCATTATGGGTAGTTGAGATATCTAGGTTCTGCTGTCATCGGCAGAAAGAACTAAAATGGTTCGACGTCTTTCTGTCGGTTATACGGCAACCAAGATAGTGCTAATAACAGGAAGTTGCTGCAGAAGGGTCCGTGTTGATTGGTGTTTACCAAACGAATTAAACAAGCAGTTGGGTTCAGATAGTTTCGTGAGCATGTAGTGCAATGCAAAAGCAACGTGACTTTGCCGAAGTTATGGCATGGAAAGCTATAGGAAGGTTGGGAGCGGGACACTTACACAGGGAGTTAATTTCCAGGACCGGTACGCGATTTCAGACAACAGGAACCGTTAAAAGAATGCAAGGACAAGGTCCTCTACTGTTAACATCAGCAAGATATGATCGTTAGCACTGATTAATCTGCGCGTCGAGACAGGAGGCTGAATGCTACTCAGCTACGCACCCTCCATAACAGCAACACGATGCGCAGTAAGTAAGTATCAAAATTACCAGTAATGATTAAGCAAAAAGACAATCCCACCGTTGACCTGAGTTAAAAAAATATGCCAACAAAATTATCAAAGACGAATAAACCCAACATAACATAATTTCGTTTAATTTCAAATAGAAGCGTTCCCTCAAATGTACAGAATCGACACCACACTCACCAAACGATAATTATCTCTTAACACGTTTAGATATATATATATTCTCTGTGCAAATAATGTAAACATACTACGTCTCTGGAGAGCTGTCAAATAAATGTCAAAATCCGTAACTTCATGAACATCTCGTATGACAACATAATGAGTTACGTGATTGTATATAATATATATAAAAAAGTAATCACGTCACAATAAGACCGAAATGTACAGCTTAACAGAATGTGGTACGTATCATTTCATTTCCCTCTGTATAAAACAAACAGGCAGATAGTACAAAATGTTATGAGAACTTATGTATTGCACTCGTAACACCTGAAGATAAATTTTAAGTCTAAATAAGCTTATAGTGTAACTACAACGAACAGTGAATACACATTGTTGAAATTATATAATTCTTATTATTAACATATGATGTTTCATACTAATTCTGTAATTTGCACTGCTTTTAAATTTTTTTATTCATAGGTAAAAAACTGTTTTACTTCTGATGAAGGCTCCCCAAGTGAAGCCGAAACCACGGTAAAGTAAAAATTATACCATAATTTCCGCAACCGAAGAGCTGTTTTTCAAGCGATTATCTATACCTATAAATGTGAATGTCCATTCGGTGTACGCTTATCACGTCTGAACCACAAGGCATAAAGAGCTAAAAATTTGTACAGTTACTTATGTCTACCCGGGCATGGCTTTAGGCACGGTTTTATGGCAATCGAATAGCAATTAATCTATATATTAATGTGAATGTCTGTTCGGTGTACACTTATCACGTCCGAACGACAAGACGCAGAGACTTAAATATTTGTACAGTTACTAATTTATACCCGAGTACGGTTTTAGGCACGATTAAAAAAAAAAATGTTGAAATGTTTGTATAGCTTATGGGACTTAACTACGGGGTCATCAGTCCCTAAACTTACAAAGTACTTATGAACTACTTAACACTAAGAACGACACAAATATCCATGTCCGAGGGGGGATTGGAACCCCCGACCGTAGTGGCCGTGCAGACCGTGACTGGAGCGCCTCAGCCCCCTCGGCCACCATGGCCGGCGGCACGATTTTGTAGCGATCTGAAAGATATTTGGTATTTTGAAGAATATATTTACTCATTGAAAATGGTTTTATTGGTTGCATTGTATATCGTTGTATATAAAATTCTACGTGTATGTGTGTGTGTGTGTGTGTGTGTGTGAGTGTGTGTTTTAATATTTCGCTCTGCAGCGAAAACTACAGGACGCAAACGAATGGTCTATGTGTAATTGTTGTCCGAAGTCTCCTGTTTTACAACATAGCAGTTCCATGGCGATAGCTTTAAGGGGGTGAAAGATATGGTGGTTGAAAGTCGTCATATTATAAAAAAAAATCGGACTGAAGGCCAGCGATGACGTTTGCGTCTCTATAGCAAGAATGTTACATACAGCGAAACGAGATGGCACAGACCATATCTTTGGTCTGTGCGTGCTACAATGTCTTCAGCTCTTTCTCTATAAGGATAAGCGTACGAATAAGGAAATATAAGAATAAATAAATAAAGCAGTAAAAAAGAAATATCTTTTAATAGATCTCTTAAAAAAATCGATTTGACGTTTCGCGCATTATCTATCATAATCAACCAACACGCGATCGGAGCCTCGGGTTTAAGCTAGTTTTATATAGAAATAGGTATCTAAAACTCTCCCTGTATTTGAATGTAACGTTGTGTCAAATTTTCAAAATAATCGATCAAGCACTTTCAGGATTAATGATTTTGCACAAAAATTTACAACTTATTAATATAGATACAGAATATATGGATGACGCCGTTGACGACGCGGCGGTGAGGTAAATACGAGTAAAGGCATCATCGTGTCAGCTGTGTTACGTAATCGCAACGCCTTCATTTACCGCTCCGTCACTGATATCTAGCTATTCTGCCCCCTCCTCCCCTCCTAGACGTAATCGCGCCCCCTGACCCGCAGCCGCAAGTTCTAAATTTGCTTCCGCGCAATCAGCATCAGCGCCGGTCGACAGACTATCGCTTCGCTTCGCTGTGTCGTCACTGCGCTAGACCTCTCGCGGCGTCACCGTTCCAGAAACGTGAGTCACCGCACGACGCGTCTTCCATCACTTTTATGCTGTTTTTACGTCTAATTCCATTCGTGACGCCACTGAAACTTTCCTCTGGCTGACTTCGACACTGCAAGGACGAAAGTCTTCCTACACCTTGTTTTCTTCGTAGCGAAGAAATTCGCGACGCCGCTAGTTCAAATCGTATGTTTGTAAACTGCGTGGTCATTAGTCCGTAGCTTACAAACTACTTAAACTAAACTAACCTAAGAACAACACAAACACCCATGACAGAGAGGGACTCGAACGCCCGACGGCGATCGGCCGCGCGCACCGCAGCATGGAGCTCCAGTGCGCACGGCTAATCCACCACGGCTGACGGCGTTAGTCATTTCTCTCTTCTTCAAATATCACGTTCCTTAATCGTTAATCAGACGAAAAAGTGGGCGCTAAATATGTTTAATAAATGCATGAGGACAGTAAGATTTCACGTACGTGGCGAAAATCTAAAGTTATAGCAATCCTGAAGGACATCAACGATACCAGAAGCTATCGACTTATATTTCAACATAATTTCCTAAGAGGGCTCCGCAATATCGTTCAAATCGCACAACTTTGCAATTAAACCACTTATTCTTCTGAATGAAATAAATCGCAATTTGCGATCAGTTATGGCTTTACTGTACTAGGTTTAGAAGGAATACCAAAGTGCGGCGAATGAAAATGTGTGTCCTGCCGAGATTCGAACCCGGGATCTGCTGCTTACTAGGCAGGCGCGTTGACCACTCCGCCACCGAGAACATGGACCAACCCGACTGCAGAGGACTCTTTCCTGCACCTCTCCCGCCACACCCAAATCTCCATTCTTCTGTTTTCCTAGTAATTTTAACAAAGTAAGATATTTCAACATAATTTCGGAAAATCATGCCGCAGCATCGAACAAATCGCACAAATTTGTCACTAAACCACTCATTCATATTATTAGTAGACATTGTTCGTGTGGAAAGTGATCCATTTTTTTCCCAAGTCATTACTAGTTTCGGCAAGCTATGTTGCCATTATGAAATGATCAAACGTTACTTCATTAAACTAATACAATACTTATTACGAAATGAAAGACATATGAATTAAAAGATGATACAGCACTGCGCGTATCACATGTTGTTTGGTACACAATGGACATAATATCTTTGACATATGCTTGCACATTTAAAGGTTAGAACTGATACATGCCTGTACATATCATATGTATAGAACTATTGTCATAAAACATTCGTCATCTGATGATTGCATACTTGAAGTTAAAATTAGAAAATTCTTGCGTCCACGATGAAGCATTTGTTCTCCTGAATTCGGCGTCTTGCAATAGTCGGGTCATGGCACAAGACGTCGAATTCATGAGTACAAATGCTTCATCATGGACGCAAGAACTTGACATTATTATGGCAATGGTGTACCAAACAACACGTGCTATGTACCGACCTATATCAGTTCTGACGTTAAATATGCAAGCATCAGAAGTGAAAGATATGTCATTTGTGAACCACGTGATATGTACTGTGCTGTATCAGTTTTTAATTCATATGTCTTGCAGTTTTTAATGCGTATATTATAGTATGATGAAGTAACGTTTGATCATTTCATAATGGCTTCATATCTTACCGCAATTAGTAAAGATATACAGTAAATGAGTAATTTATACATGAGATCTTGGCTTTCTCTCCTTATTAAAGTCATAACATTAAAAAAAAAAAAAAAAGAAAAAAAGAAATAAGATCGCTCTCATTACCAACAATGTCGGCTAATAATATGAATAAGTGGTTTAGTGACAAAGTTGTGCGATTTGTACGATGCTGCGAAATGATTTTCCGAAATTATATTGAAATATCTCTTTAGTTAAAATTACCAAACCAAACATAATAAGTGGTTTAATTTCAAAGTTGTGCGATTTGAACGCTGTTACGGAGTACTCTTTGGAAATTATGTTGAAATATCTTATTTAGTTAAAATTACGAACACTAACATAAGAATATGTGATTTAATTACAAAGTTCTGCAACGTGACCGATGTTGCGGAATGCCCTTGGGAAATTAGGTTCAAATATATAATTTAGTTAAAATTACCAAAGAATATGACGTGGTTTCTACATTTCCTATTACACATTGTTTGATGACCCTCAAACTATTTTCATATCTGCTGTATTTTGATGAAGATTCAATTATTAAGTAGGTACTTTAATACTGTCTCTTCTTGGGGCACATTCAGTACCTAGTAAAATAGAAAAAAGGGTTATCTATGAAGTAAGAAATTATTTCCCATTCACCTTTGGAACAATTGCCAAAATTTTCTTTGTTGTTCATTGATGCAATTTCGAAGAACTATTCGTCAAGATTTTGTGTATGTACTTTCTTCACAAGAATCAGTGAGAGTAAAGATAGTTGTAAAATTATTAGAACAAAATTACCCTTTTCTTTTTCAATATCGAAGTTTGTCTAATTAATGCGTGTGGTTATACCGAATTATTTAAAGAATACACCTGGTTTACCTTTTCTCATGTGTCATCTGTTTATGAGAGGCAAACTAAACTGCAGTGTTCGTTTCAAATTTTCAAATACCGAAGGTATTTCACACATCCCGCTAGAGGAATCTCACTGGTGACTGGACGCGTGCTACCATCTATCGGATTTCGCGTGAACTCCTTACGCCATGAGGTGCAACGTGCCAGACAAGTTTTATTCTGGCAAAGCACAGTAACGATGCACCAAGCCAACAGCCGTCTATTAAAAGAACAAAATCGCCTCTCTTGGGATAATCAACATACTGCCCACATCTTACAACTGAACGGCTGATAACGTACCTCGAAATATTCCGCAGAAAACGTTCAGTTAAAGATATTAAAATTTTTCAGCCATGTTACAACATAAGGTTGTAATACCTAGTTCCAATAGCAGCTGCTGAAATTATTTAATTTTTTTAACTGTATTATTATCTCACAACAATTGTCCTTGGCTCTTTTTTTATCTGCTTGATAATTATATTGGTATTTCGCTTTAGTCTCTAGCAGTTTTGGAAAATGGTAATTATGCAAAAATTAAAATATTCATTGAAATAAGAAGTTCGTCGTAATATAAAATTTGAGAATTGTTCGCCAACAAAAATTATTTCAGTCTGCAATTTGTAACCGATACTTATTTGAAGACCAATGATGGAAGAAAAATATCAAGTGTTACAGGAAATTCAATTACGTACTTACGACCACTGAAGTAAGAGATTACTATGATTATTTGCTGTAATAAACTTAAATCAATTTATCTTACAAAATGTGACTTATTATCGATAAATCAAGACTACATCGCCATTATATTTGTTGGGGCAGCATTTTCTATTCAGAATTACTGCAGATCTACAAAATACGAATCGTTCTACCGTAACTTGTGTCATACATTTTGTAAACATTTGTCTCTTCCTCTTACATGATTGTGCCCATAACAGCCCACAAAACAGGAGTAAGTTGTTTCAGGTAATAAAAGTTTTTCAGTTTGCCGCTGACATTGTAATTTTGTAGGAAACAGCAAATTACCTGGAAGAGCAATTGAACGTAATGGACAGTGTCTTCAAAGGAGGCTATAAGATTAATATTAGCAACATTGAAACAAAGGTAAAGGAATAAAGTCGAATTAAATCAACCAGAGAGATTGGATTAGGAAACGAGAAAAAATTGGTAAATACGTTTTGCTGCTTTGTCAGCAGTACAATCATGGACGAAGTAGTGAAAGTATAAAATTCAGAATGGCAATGGTATTACCGCATTTATCCACCCCTGTGTCAAATGATTTTCAACACTATTAAAATTGCTTTCTACCTGTTACTCTAGCTTCCCCATTTTTAAGATTTCATAAACCTCGCCAAAATATGAATTGAATTCTACTTCTTCCAGTCATTCAGTAAATTAGGGCAGAATTAAATAATACGATTTACTTACAAAGAAACTTTTCTTCCGTCCTACTTTCAGAAATGGAGGTGCAAAGTAATTTTATTATTTTAAAGGCGTCTGTGTGTGACACAATCTTTAGTTAACAAAAACGATATGTTCAAGTGTTGTAAAGTAACGCACATGCCAAACTTGAATTATCTCAACGTCAGAATCTTGTCAAAACATGAGTTAATGAATGCAAATGGAATACTCATTCATGAGGCAGCAGCAGTTCTGAGAATGAGAAAGACTAATCAGAAAGCATTATGCAAATCACAGATTTAAGGGAGATACAATGGTGGAACTCTCTTGCGGCTTTTCATATTAATCATCATGTTTCGTGAGCTCTCGTAAAATTTTTCACTAGCAATCTTTCTATATCAGTAAGTGATCTGTGCAACATCTGTCCTTTATTATACTGCCGGACGAAAAACAAACTTTGTCAAGCATGTATTACTTACTTTGTGGTCTGTTATTACCATCATTTATTACTTTTTTCTTACCGCAACTGTATATGGTAACTGTTTTTCCAAACCGAGTTTCGAGTATATATAAATATATAACAGATCTTCAGTCTCCTGATAACATTTGTGATGAGTGCTGCAAAAAGAACTTTTGGACTTTTCTGTGAATACCTCAGTTGTGATTATATCTACGTTCTTGTCTCACAACTGATGTTAATATACTGTGACGAC
This sequence comes from Locusta migratoria, assembly GCA_026315105.1. Lineage (NCBI taxonomy): Eukaryota > Metazoa > Arthropoda > Insecta > Orthoptera > Acrididae > Locusta > Locusta migratoria. The sequence continues at coordinate 942,570,657 of CM048744.1, forward strand.
TTTCTAACTAGTCTTACAGTATGATATTTTGTTTTGACTTTTTAGTGAAAATCACCTTCCGTTCTATCTGGGACTGTTTTGAAAGTCCGTTAATTGTTTTGTTGACATTTGCTCCTAATACGCTGCATTCGATTGTCTCGACAATTTATTACACATTTATAATCAGTATTTCAAACTTGCTATAATTTTTCGAGATTCGCCTTCGAAGACAGCTAATCTGTCATTTTTACCGTTACGTAATTGAACTGGTAGTGTTGGTATTAATAGTTACAGCCCCACAAAACTGGAATAAAGTTCCACTCCTTGAACATTGTAAGACATAACATGCACATTAATGACGACTATCAAAACGATTACTTCTACGCTAACCACACAAGAACTTCCTGAAGAGCAGGTTAGTGACGCTACCCCATGATGCTGTGACTATTTCTTAAGGTATTACTCAATAATGCGTGCTGTGTCAGTTGAAAACAAAAATCCTTCTCTCTATGTATAAACTAAAATTTATATTCATCTTTGTATGGATTATTTCCTGGGCCTTATCTCCATCCACAACGTTCTAAAATGCGTGTCTATGATGGGCCGTACGTATGTTGTAGTAATTAGAATTAAACACACCGAAGCAACTACATTTGTTTATTTTGTGTCTGATGCTGTTAAGTCGATGTAATTTATTGTTGGAAGTGTAAAAATAACCCTACCCATCAGGTACCTTTAGATTTTCATCGCCTTTCAATTTGTTGAAGTGTAGAGCAAAAAAAGGAGGTAAGACATTATGTCCAAAACTGATTGGGATCATTCTAAACGAATATCGTGTAAACGATAAAAAACATAAAAACGTGCAATAAAATTACTGTGCTTTTTCACTAGAACGGTCCATCCAAATTAAACTGAAAAGTCTTTTTTTTTTTTTTCTAATTTTCATCCACTCATCCACATTGTCTTGTTTTTATTTAGACATTTAACAAATAGCAAAACATGTCTCGTTAATACCAAATTATAATCACATTTTATAAATTAGTATTCCAAAGACGCATTTTTCAGAAATGGTGCCTTATTTAGATAGATATTTAAAGGAAATTGATCTCTATTTCACTGTAATGTTTTTAAGGAAAACGCCTTTTGCTATTGCAAATGAAGGGTTTTATTTTTATAATTCACCCATACGCGTTTCGCCTATGTCACAAGGCATCATCAGTGGGTGTCCTGAAATATTTACATGTTCCTGTTTACACATAAAGATTAGGTTTCTTATATATGTACAAAACATTCGTTTCTGATTTAAAACAGTTCGTTGTTAACTATAAAATGGTGTACTTACAGCACTTGCTACTCCGTATCAGTGGAACCTTTCGACCTTTTTGCCGGAAAGAGACATCTGGAGTAGCAAGTGCTGTAAGTACACCATTGTTTAGTAAATAACGAACTGTTTTCAATCAGAAACGAAAGGTTTTGTACATATGTAAGAAACCTAATCTTTATGTGTAAAAAGGAACATGTAAATATTTCAGGACACCCACTGATGATGCCTTGCGACAATAGCGAAACGCGTATGGGTGAATTATAAAAATAAAAACCTTTCATTTGCAGTAACAAAAGGCGTTTTCTTTAAAAACATTACAGTGAAATAGATAGTATTCAGCTGCTGCTCAAATGGCCGCTACAAGCAACGAAATTCATCTCATTTCGCTTTACACTACATAATATTCAAAACCGATCATTATTACCCATTGGACAGGTTTAGTTAATATTACACTCATTTGTCGTGAGACAGTGTCCCCACTACCGACGTTTTCCGAAACAAAATAAATGAGTGGAACAGTTTTGTATTATGTGTACTGTCCTACAATGCTTTACACTCGTTCACGTCAAGTCGAGGGCGTTGTTAACGGCTGGGAAGCACAGGGGATTCAACGTCCCTTGACCCCCGCCAGTCTCTGCAGATCCTTCATATTAGTGAAGTAGTTTTCTTATGATACATATCAGTGAAGTAGTTTTCTTGTGTTACATTTGTAAACTTTAAGACACACTGACAGTTCATCTTAGGTCGGGATTGGGATGCTGATCTACACTGAACACCGTTCCCCCCCCCCCCCCCCCCCCTCCCCAGTAAGAAGACAGCAATTACGCCACGAAGTTCTAGATACTAGACAATTACCAGAAAGATGCAAGTTCGGCAACATAGGTGAAACCCGCTACCACACGTCGATCATTTGATCATGTCCTTTGCTTTGCTTTCCTGTTGCCGTCGCACGAATTAAAAGATAAGTAGGTTTATTCTCTGTCACATCCAGCTGACAAAAAATATCATCTATTTGTCTCGCATAGCCGCGGCGGAGTGGCCAAGCGCATTGAGGCGCTATGCTACGATGCGCGAGGCCGCTCCCCGTCGGGGGTTCGAATCCCCCTCGGGCATGGATGTTTGTGTCGTCTTTAGTATAAGGTAGTTCATAAGTAATGAAATAAATCGCAATTTGCGATCACTTATGGCTTCAGTGTACTAGGTTTAGATGTAATACCAATGTGCGGCGAAAGAAAATTTGTGCCCGGCGGAATTCGAACCCGGGATCTCCTGCTTGCTAGGCAGATGCGTTAACCACTCCTCCACCGAGGACACAGTGACCAACCCGACTGCAGAGGACTCTTCTCTGCACGTCTCCCGTCACACCCAAATCGCCATTCGCCACACTGTCTCTTTCCTATTACCACAGCCTAAAATCGCAATTTGCGATCACTTATGGCTTCCGTGTACTAAGTTTAGATGTAATACCAATGTGCGCCAACGAGGAGAACAAATAGGCTGTGGTAGTAGGAACAGAGACAGTGTGGCGAATGGAGATTTGGGTGTGGTGGGAGACGTACAGGGCGGTGGCGGAGTGGTCAAGCATCTGCCTAGTAAACAGGAGATCCCGGGTTCGAATCCCGGCCGGGCACAAATTTTCATTCGCCGCACATTGGTATTACATCTAAACCTAGTACAGTGAAGCCATAAGTGATCGCAAATTGCGATTTATTTCATTAAAAATGAACACTTTAACGTCGTCAAAATATATCATTGTAGTTCATAAGTAGTTTGTAAGTTTAGGGACTGATGACCCAGCAGTTAAGTCCCTTAAGCTTCACAAACATTTGGTCTCACATACTGAATTAGCTGTTTCCTTAATGTTCTCTGAAAGACGCAGATCTGCCAGTGGGAATCGAACTTGCTATATGCGAATCAGATTCGTAACGGAGGCAGCAAGAGTTGTAACCACCACAAGGAAATACACGTGCAATTTAGCACGATTTAGAAACGAAACGGTATCAGAGACCGTCTTTCAAGGTGGAGTTACGGCAAAGCAAACGGTAACATCCTCATTCAGGCTCGCAGTGGAGCAGATATCTTTCCGTCAGGGAGTAGATTAACTTGCTGCGGTTACGGAGTTCAGAGCGTGTTCTGGGGAAAGGTTGGCTGCAGGCGAGTGGAGCGTGGAAAACGTCCTGTTAGCGGGTCGTCGTGACCAATAAACCTGCAGACGGCGAGACCATTCAGAACCAGCACCCAGACCTGCAGGTTTCCGATTTGGCTCAGCTTGCATTACTCACTGTAGTCGTAAATTACGCTACTGTGCAAAACAGCAAAGTAACACAGAAAAATAAAATAAAATAAATAAAAACTGTGCAATCACTGTTAATGGTCCTCAAGGTTTTCCCAAAGCGCGATTTGTATTTCCTGTTATGATCGTAATATTATTGACAACTTGCTGAAAACCCGGCGTTGCCCGGGTATTTATTTATTTATTGTTATATTTCCTTATTCGTATGCTTATCCTTACAGAGAAAGAGCTGAACACATTGTAACACGCATAGACCAAAGATATGGTCTGTGGCATCACTTTTCGCTGTATGTAACCTCCTTCCTATAGAGTCGCAAACGTCATCGCTGGCCTTCAGTCCGAATTTTTTTTTAATAATTTGACAACTTTCAACCACCATATGTTCCATCCTCTTATAAGTATCGGCATGGAACTGCTATGGGGTACTACGGGAGACTTCGGACAACAATTACACACAGACCATTCGTTTGCGTTCTGTACTTTTCGCTGCAAGGCGAAATATTAACACACACACACGTAGAATTTTATATACACCGATAACTATCAATTCCCATATAATACACCCTTGTATCATTATCAACTCTCAAGCAACAATGCAACCAATAAAACCATTTTCAAAGAATAAATATAATTCTCAAAGAGTTATTATTGTTCCGAATTTCGCGATATATTCTTCAAATTACTAAATTTGTATCAGATCGCTATAAAACCGTGCCTAAAACCTTCTTTAGGTATAAATTAGTAACTGTACAAATATTTAAGTCTCTGCGCCTTGTCGTTCGGACGTGATATGCGTACACCGACAGACATTCACATTAATATATATAGATAAATAGCTATCCGATCGCCATAAAACCGTGCCTAAAGCCTTCACCGGGTAGACATTAGTAACTGTACAAATCTTTAGCTGTTTATGTCTTGTGGTTCAGACGTGATAAACGTACACCGAACAGACATTCACATTTATAAATATAGATGATGTGGCTATAACGTATGGCACTTAAATACTACCATCAATAAATCAAATACGGGAAAACGTAACTTTAACTGACGTTTATTCTTCTCTCGAATTTCCTCTACAAAGAACAGAGATCAATAATAACAACTGATTCATAAAGAACTGCATAAAATTGTGCTCCTAAGAGTCAATCAGAATCGAACTGAACTGAACTCAACTAAAAAACTACCGGCGCCCGAGGCTCGCGGGTATTCATATTTTGCTTAAGAATGTTTGTTTTACTTTCATTATTAGTGACATTATATTATTATTTACAATTTAAAGTTGCGGAATTATGAGATGTTACTATAATCAAATAATATCTCACAATTAATTGATCATGAGTATCTTACGAAACTTTGCACGTCTTTTTATTTACTTTGTAAACTCTACCTATCTGTTGGCTATAAGAATACTAAAGATGTCTTGTTACTGAAATAATTACAGAAAAGATGAAATTTGTTCCTAACAAGTAATTACCTATATATATACATAGGTCTACAAAACTATAATATCTGAAGCTTGCTATTGATTAGCATTTGCTTAATTACACATACTCTCTAATTGCAATTGATTGTATAATTGATCGTGATTACTACTAATAAAGTCCCCCGAGCGGTCTGGAGCGCCACGTTGCCGATCGCGTGGCCTCCTGCGCCGAAGGTTCGAGTCCTACCTCGGGCATGGATGTATATGTTGTCTTTAGTATAATTTAGTTCATGAGTAGTTTGTTAAGTTTAGGGACTGATGACCCCGCAGTTAAGTCCCATAAGCTTCACAAACATTTGAACATTTGAATAAAGTTCATTGTGCAATATTTTAATGTAATAGTAAAGTTACAGAGTCTATTAAGCGTGATAGGTATTATTTACGTCATATCACAAGTTTTATGCAATTGTATCTTATGGGAACCTCTCGAAGTTTCTAGAAATATGTTTGTTACACCAACAAATTTTTAATGTCTCAGTTTCGTTCAAGATAATCATTTTAATATATTTTAATTTAGTTTAACGATGTTATTCAATGTAAAGAAATTGCCTACAAACTGAAATACAAAGACGTGACATTTTTTTTAGTCTGGTAATCACTCTGTTTATCCCCCTAATCAAGATAATTTAATTTGTTACGATAAGTCGCATGCATACTTTCCCACATTACTTCACGCGGCTGAGAAAGTGTCTGTGTAAACTAGAAGTGGACAAACTCTCTCTGGTATCCTCAAATGCAGTGCCCGCCAGATGGTATCGACTGTTTCGTTAATGCTGGGGGGTGGGGGGGGGGAGGGGGGCTGTCCTGTTATACTGTATAGCAAAGGAGTAGTTCCTGTTTCGAATTGCCTGATTCCTAACACAGTAAGAGTTTCATAACATACCTTTGTATGCCGTATTAATAAAATAATAAAACTTTAACCTTAACTGGTCGTCTCTCCGAATAGAGAAAATGCTTAGTAGAGGAAGTTAAACAAAAATATTAAATGAGAATCTGTAAAAGAAGTCCAGTGAACATGGAATGTATTAGGAAATTAAGAGCTATAAGCATTTTTATCCCATGCTTCAGGCTCTAAATGAAGTAACACTACCTTACAGATTACCAAACAAATAGCTGTACATTGAGGTGAGATACAATAAACATGTGAATTACGAACTCTCAAGAACGGGCTTTGTAAAAGAGTCGGACAGATCGACTACCAGGGCTTATTTTTGCATTACAGTCCAGGAAGTCCAAAAACATATCTAGAAACAAGCTGTAGCAATAACATTTCCAAAGAGTCTTTCCTAAATTCTGCTTGTTGATTTCATCATCACTGAATGGCCTACAACGTAGGGATAAGGGAAAGCATTTGTCATTATGATTTTCCTAATAAATGGGACATATTTGGAAGACGACAAGTTTCGGGAGAACCCGTGTATAAATGAGATTACTTTCTTGTTAGAGGTTGCATAAACAAGCAGGTTAGTGCTTACTGAAAAGAGATCAATCTTAATAGAATAAATTGACACTCTTTACCCAGCTGCTGTGTGAAATCTGAACACGCACCTTACAGTTTTGGAAACGAAGCACGAACTACGGAAAATGTCCATTCAGGTTAATATGCATACATTACGCAATCTTTCGTCGCACTATCATTGCACAATTTTCCGTAACTTTCTGTAACGACAGATATTACTGTGGTAGTGCTATATTATGGCAAATGGATGAGAGGTTTTAGGATTCATTGGTCTCCTTCTAATGTAAAAAGTACCCGTGTTTGTTTATCCTCGCATAAATTATATAGGCTAACATGATATAATGTTACAGCAGATTCATAGTTGATAATAGTGTTCAAATTATTTGATCGTATGTGAAACGTTCCAAGGTCCTCCAACGACTTAGGGTACTTTATTGGAACCACTCCTTTTGATATTGTATACGACACTTTTAAAAGATCAATAGTCAGGACTGTTATAGACATGCTATAAGAATTGTAACAGATACACTGCTCGAATTCTATTCTTCCAGTAATAGTTATGTGCCATAGTCATACTCACGTGTACGTGTCATATCCCATGTGATCCTAGTATATTATTGTTTATGTTAGCAGAGTAGTAGTCGCTTAGTAAGATAAAAAGATTATCTGATAGATAACACTTGGGGCGTTGCTAAAGAACAGTTAGGCGATAACAATCGCATTATATCCCACGTGATCCGAAAGTCTTTAATTATCTCACACAGTCAAATGCCTTCTCTGATGATAGTGTTCATGGAATAAAGTATAAAAAATGTGACACGAGAAATAATATTTATTATGGCCTGCTCTTCATTTTTACCAAAAGTGATATCTCAATTTCCTTAATTTTTCTAACTTGTTATTAATATAAAGATAACATAATTTTGAGAACAATGGATTAAGTGGTTAGCCGAGGAGAAGTATGTTGTATCAAGGTAGTATCGTCTTTTATCGTATCCACCTGTTTCCGTCAAAGTTTGTTTACGTCTGCCAAGTCTTAAAGTAAGGTGGACCTGTACTGTCAGATCGCAAACGTCGCGTAATCTGTTCCTCGGGAGCCTAGGTTTCTGCCTCGGCCATGTCTGTACATATATTTTAACGTCATATTTGCTGTCATCAATGTTTACTGACTCGTAAACAACAGCAACATTTATTTGCACTAGTCGGAAGAAAGAATAGCAGTAGGAACGCACTTCACCAAGCATATATACAGCACTTCTCACTTTGGGACTGTTAGGTAGGGTTCTAATGAAACTGAAAGGAATTGATTTATATCTGCAACTCTTTAAATTTAAATTTTCAATATGTTCTTGTAGCACGTTAGTTTTCGCACAGAAGGTTTCCAGCAGTAGTTGATTAACGTTCTCCGTACTAATTGCTTACTCTCTCATTATTAGCTTAGTATCTGAGTAATGATTTAGGTCTTTTACTTACAAGCTTCTTAATAAGCATTCTGTAAACGCTTCAGCTAACTGATTTCATCTTTGTCCCTCGTGGTCTCTCGGAATTTGACAAGTTAATGAAATTAACGTTAATCAAATTCAAATGTTCAAATGTTTGTAACTCTATGGGACTTACCTACTTTTGTTATCAATCCCTAGACTTACTAACTACTCAAACTAACGTATGCTAAGGACGACAAATACACCTATACCCGACGGAGGACTCGAATCTCCGACGGCGAGTAGCGGCGCGCTCCGCAGCTAGGCGCCTGGGAACACTCGACCACTCCACCGCTGCTAACTTTAATTATTGATAGTTTACGCATTGAGTTGTACTAATAAATTAATAATTTTGTATTTTTGTTTCTGTTCAGGTGCATCTCTAATATCGAATATTAGCACCTGCACTTGTGAGTTTGATGGTGCCACTTTAAGAAACCGAAACCTACCTATCAGACGGAATACTACGAGAGCTGATAGTGTCAACAGACTGGTTCCTCTTCCAAGTCGACATACTGCACAATGACTCACGGCTTATCAAACTACGATGATAAGTGCACAGATATCGGTAAAATGCACGTATAAGGAAGAAATCTGCTGTAATTGCCCATTCAGCCGTCGTTTACAGTGTAAAGTATTTTTTATTAAAAAAAAACCCTTAGATAATTTTTTGATTTTTCGTTAAGGAAAAATCAATTACTTATTTACTAATGTGGTAAAGTGTTCGTCATTACTTGTAACTGTAAAAACACGAATGGAAATATTTAAGAAGATTCTGGTGTTTTTGTGCTGCCCTTGTTTGGCTCAGACGTTTTGCTAAGGAAATAAGTGTGTGGTGAAGCTGGTCTATTCTGAAGGATTGTTAAAGCCATAGCTGCTAACTGTATGCTCTCTGTAGAATTTTTCATACTAGAATAAAGATGAAATTTTGTCATACTTGGGGCGTGATCTCTTCAACTAATTTATTATGTGAAACACCCATGATCGCTGTCTTTATTAAAATGATCGGTTACGGAAGATCTAGCTGTCATCACTGAATCTTTCACTTCATGCGTCACATTTCAATTGAGATGCGCATGAAACGAGAGATCCGAAGATGGCAATTTAATTTGCGAAAACGGTCGTTTTTAGAGATCTTGCCTGTTTTACATAATAAAATTCTAGGATAAAGAGTAGTTTTAAGCTTCCTGATCTTGGGTTGTCTCGTTTTTCTGATATGTCTCACTCAAAGATTTGTTTGCGGGGAAACAGTTTCCGAATTCTTACATGCTTTCACATGCATTTATGAGTATTGTTATATTGATAATAGATAATTACTTATTCTCGCCAAAATTAGACGAAAGTACTCCTGACGCATAAGTGAAGAAACCGAATGTATTTAAGACCCTGTACTGTCAGTACTTTCCTAACTAATGCTCGTGGCTTGATAATCTTGGCACCATCAAGACTCTATGGGCTAAAGCTCCTTTTAAATGAATTTCCTTCTTCAGTATCAGAGCCCCAGATCACGTATTTGGTTAAGTTCAAAGTTAACGGTGATTTTAAACCCAGTATCTTTATTTGTCATCTAATGCGCAACAGTCGAAACCAGTTAAAATAAAATTAGTTTAAAAAATGAAAACCAGTTGCACATCTTTTTCTTTTATTTACCTGTTCCGAGCAGTACGAGAGCTGCTAGGGCGATAATTCTTTAGATATATGTTGGCTACCGGATGTGTTTAACACGGACCCCAAGATATATCTGAAGAAGGGAATTGTTCCGAAACCGGTAAATAAAAGAAAATGAAGCAAATGGTCGTTGATTTTTTTAAACTAATTGTGATGGTTGCAACATGAAAAAAAGAAAAAAAAAGTAAAAACCAAATCATATATTAATAAAAAAGACTATATGGCGGATCTTGACCTACTCTGCTAATAATGGAGTGGAGATCCAGATGACCGTCGAATCCGAAACTCGGAGTAAAATTTTACTTATTACGTTAAAATTGAGAGGTCAGAGATGTAGAAAATAACAGTATATAATCCTAGGACAATAATAGTTTAGTTTGACATTCATCGACTTAGCCATCGAGTCGGAAAATTTTGAAACGAAATTATCCGTTCTAGTTCCCTCAGAACATTGTGATTATTATCAAATAACGAATTAACAATCCCAAAAAAAATAATTGTGGAACGCATAAATGAAGAACGATCAGTAATAGGAGATAAACGGGAAGAAAGTAAAATCTGTTGTTAACACGACATATGACTCATACTTTAAAACCGCAATACACAAATCCCAAGAAGTCGTTGTCTATCACTGTTACCAAAAATCTCGGAAAGTATTTCACAAATGTGCTTAGCATTTTCATATTACTCCATTAGGATGACCTTAGGCTACATATTTATATGTAGTACATAATAGTACACGTAATTTGTAAAGTGAAAATGTTTCTATCAAAAAATTTCGTAAAGTGCTCGATCAACTTGATTCACATTCTTAAACCACACTCTAAAGAACATTCAGACGGACATAGGCTATATATTTTGAATATGTACAATATATCAATGAATATACAATATACTATGAAAAATGTTGTTGCTAAAACTCTTGAACAGTTATTAAACGATTTGGATAAAAATTTTAAATTCAGTTCAGCAATAAACATTCAGACGGTCTTAGGATATATATATATATATATATATATATATATATATATATATATATATATATATATATATATATTGTGTTTCGTTTTATGTTTCACAATTAATTTTAACTGGGATGGGAAGGCATGTAAGCCATTAAAGTTTTCCTCCCTTAAGCATAATTAGAAAAAAAGTATACACAACAATGTGCTGATCTGTTTTTGTCCTTCCTGTAAACTTTACAGAAAACAGAAAGTTGCATTTTTAGCTTATCGACTTATGATTAGAATACTACCATGAAATCGGAATCGTATGAAACACATAATTCCATCCCTTTGAATGAGAAATATTGTCACTGAAGCTAGTATATTGACAGAACTAGCAGGTAATTGAGTGTCTGCCATACCCCATTTACCAACGATCCCAAAAAAAAGTTTCGTTGGAAATAATAATAAACAAGTTAGAGGAGGTGGAAGGGGCCATAAAGGTGCAAGTCGGGGGGGGGGGGGGGGAGGGGACAGAGGTAGGAAAAAAAAATGTTCAAATATTTGTAGAGCTTATGGGACTTAACTGCGGGGTCATCAGTCCCTAAACTTACAAACTACTTATGAACTAGCTAATACTAAGGATGGCACAAATATCCACTCCCGAGGGGGGATTCGAACCCCCGACTGTAGTAGCCGTGCAAACTGTGACTGACGTGCCGCAGAACGCTCGGCCACCGCGGCCGTCAGAGGTGGGAGGAGGTGGATGGAAAAAAGACAAGGGGACGATGAGGTACAGAGAGATGAGGGGATTAAGATGTATGTCCAGTAACGCATATGTAACAGTTGCGAAGTACTGCGGGGTTGTTGTACTGCCGCGGCGGAGCGCATTGAGGCGCTATGCTACGATGCGCGAGGCCGTTCCCCGTCGGGCTTCGAATCTCCCCTCGGGCATGGATGTTTATGCCGTCTTTAGTATAAGCTACTTCAAAAGTAGTTTGTGAGTTTAGGGACTGATGACCCCGCAGTTAAGTCCCTTTGAACATTGTTTTGGTTGCTGTACTAGTTCTCCCTAAGTAGATCCCTCATAGTTGCAGTAAACGAATCACATCAGCTTCTCTGATCGTAATACAAATAAACAATCCCTGAGACAGATTTTCGTCTCGAATATGTCAAAGACAATAATTATAAATCTGGAGCATAGAATTAAAATCTGTGACGCATAGTTGCAGTAAACGAATCACATCAGCTTCTCTGATCGTAATACAAATAAACAATCCCTGAGACATATTTTCGTCTCGAATATGTCAAAGACAATAATTATAAATCTGGAGCATAGAATTAAAATCTGTGACGCATAGTTGCAGTAAACGAATCACATCAGCTTCTCTGATCGTAATACAAATAAACAATCCCTGAGAGAGATTTTCGTCTCGAATATGTCAAAGACAATAATTATAAATCTGGAGCATAGAATTAAAATCTGTGACGCATAGTTGCAGTAAACGAATCACATCAGCTTCTCTGATCGTAATACAAATAAACAATCCCTGAGAGAGATTTTCGTCTCGAATATGTCAAAGACAATAATTATAAATCTGGAGCATAGAATTAAAATCTGTGACGCATAGTTGCAGTAAACGAATCACATCAGCTTCTCTGATCGTAATACAAATAAACAATCCCTGAGACAGATTTTCGTCTCGAATATGTCAAAGACAATAATTATAAATCTGGAGCATAGAATTAAAATCTGTGATGCGGCCGGGAATCGAATCCGGATCTCCATGCTTACTAGTAAGCATGGAGGTCCAGGTTCGATTCCCGGCCGCATCACAAATTTTAATTCTATGCTTCATATTTATAATTATTCTTTGATCTTGTTATGCAGTATTATAAAAGTCCTTATGGCAACGACACAGCACAGTTTTCACCTGAACTTATTTGTATTCATTGTTGAAAACGTGCACCAGTTGTCAGGAATCAAGTTACGACCATCAAACCTCCAGTAGGAAATCAAAGAGGATATATAAGGGATGGCTTTGCCTCAGAAGTGAACACACCGTGTCAGCAGGGGACACGGCAGCCCAGCTAAAGACCCTCCACTTGCCGGTGGACGCCGGTGCTGTCGGCAGTGGAGATGGCTTGCATCAGCCGGGAGGCCAGGCGTCGATCCCAGCCGGAGCCTCGAACTGCGCAGGTCAGCCTGCTAGCCCCGCGGGCCCCATCCTAGATTATCAGCAGCATGCACTTCTTTGTCTCTCCTCAAGATCACTCACGTGGTCAACGGTAACAGTAGGAAAAAAAAACTGCGCCTTCTATCAGAGAGGCTACTGCTGGAAACTGCGCTTTATCGGCGAGGCCTGCATACACGACCGCGGAGGAGTGGCCTCGCTCTGCCCTACGCATTGGCGCTGCGTCCGTGCTGGTGCCGTGTGTAACGCAGGTGGCAACATTAGAGGGTCAGTACGAGAGCTCAAAGGGTTACACTTATTGGAGGAGTCAGTATGCTACGGCGATGATTCGAAATGTTGAAACATGATGTAAGTTACGTGTCAATATTAATAAGGGAACACGAGTTTTAGTATTAATTTACTGGGAGGAGTGTGAAACGTATAATACGAAACCTACTTTCCTATACATGTGCGCAAAAATAAATAAATAAATAAATATAAATAAACATGTAGCTGTTCAGTCTTGTAAAAGGAAGTAGATGTTTTCATATCGAAAACTCTGACATTACCATCTCTATGATGTAATAAGATCGATATCTAGTAGGAAAGGGAGAAGAAGGAAATGTAGTAAGTGAATATGGACTGGGAAAAAGGAATGAAAGAGGAGATCGCTTGGTAGAATTTTGAGCAGAGCACAATTTAATGATCACCAACACTTGGTTTAATCATCATAAAAGAATGTATACGTGGAAGAGACCAGCAGACAATGGGAGGTACCAGATTGACTTTATAATGGCAAGGAATAGATTTAGAAACCAGATTCTAAACTGTAAGACATATCCTGGGGCAGATATAGACTATGACCATAACTTATTGGTTATGAACTGCAGATTAAAACGTAAGAGACTGCAGAAAAGTAGAAAGGATAGGAGATGGAACCTGGACAAATTGAAGGAACCAGAGGTGGTTGAGAGTTTCAGAGGGAGCATTAGGCTGAAACGGGGGAAAGTAATACAGCAGAAGAAGAATGGGTAGCTCTGAGAGATAGGATAGTGAAAGCTGCAGAGGATCATATAGGCAAAAGGACAAGGTCTAATAGAAATCCCAGGATAACACAGGATATACTGAACTTAATTGATGAGAGGAGAAGATACAAAAATTCTGCAAGTAAAGCAGGAAAAAGGGAAGTACAGATGTCTGAAAAATGATATCGACAGGAAGTGCAGACTGGCTAAGCAGGAATGGCTAGAGGACAAATGCAAAACCGTAGAATAACTAGGGAAAAGATTGATACTGCTTGCAGGAAAATAAAAGAGATATTTTGAGACAAGAAAATCAGCTGTATGAATATCGAGAACTCAGATGGAAAAGCAGTATTAAGCAAAGAGGGGAAAGCTGAACTGTGGAAGGAATATATAGAGGGCCTATACAAAGGAAATAATCTTGAAGGTAGTATTCTAGAAATGGAAAACGAAGTGGAGGAACATGAGATAGGAGATATGATACTGCGAGAAGAATTTGACAGAGCGCTGAAGGACTTCAGTAGGTTGCGAAACATATTATCAGATGAAGAGACTTGCACAGGACTGGGTAGCGTGGAGAGTTGCGTCAGACCAGTCTGCGGACTGAAGACCACAACAACAACAACAACAACAACACTATGCTAGGGCGATAATTCGAAATGTTGAAGCATGATGTAAGTTACGTGTCTTAATATTAATAATGGAACACGAGTTTTAACGTTAATTTAATGGGAGGAGAGTGAAACGTATAAAGCGAAAGATACTTTCCTATACATGTCGCTAAAATAAATAAATTAATAAAAATTAGCATGTATTTTGTTCAGACTTGTAAAAGTAAGTAGATGTTTTCATATCGAAAACTCTGACGTTACCTTCTCTATGATGGATTAAGATCTATATCTATCATCATCCCATAATAATAACAAGTCAGTCTAATATTACAAATGCGAAAGACGTTTTGTCTGTTACGTTTTCACGACTAAGCTGCGTAACCAACTATGATGAAATCTGGAATGGAGATAGCTTGAACCTACTCTAGAAAGTTTGTAATCCACGATAATATTTGATTTTAACAATACAACTTGAAATTTGCAAATTCTGAGCATCATCGCTTCTCTTACAGTTTCAATTACGCTCAAGGATTCTAACCTCCTTGGTTACGCTTGAAGACTTCTTGAAAAAGCTATTTATACTTTGGCTTTTGAAATTTATCGATGTATTAAATACTTTTAATGATTGATATGATGTACATAATACGATTCAACATAATTAATTCACTGTTTATACGAGACATCATCGTTAATTTAAATATTGTGTAACGTATAGTTTCTTCACTCAGAAGTTAAGTCACGCTGTAACAGAGTTTATTTTCGAATTTAATAATATGTTTACCTTCATGTCGGTAATTCTACGCATGGTGTATACTGAAACCGGAATATTGGAAACCTTTCCTTTATCCTGATGATCCTGGTCACAACCAGTTGCGAAGTTATTGAACTTTTGATGGCCTTTGACAAGTATGCAAGAACTCAACATGAAAGCAAATCGGAAACAGAATTGGTGCTAACTTGCGCCTTGGGTAAATCAGGTGTTGTGGTAGATGTGAAACACGAAAGAAACGTTGTTTTGTGAAATGCCAATCAAGGGAAATTCACATTAACCTCTTCAAAAATTGAAATCAAAACTCTAAAAAAATATGTTGGTACGTATCAGAGGTCTGTGCCCGCACACACACACACACACACACACACACACACACACAAGGACTAAAGAAATAAAACCTTACTCCGCATTTTATTACCGACACACCCACACACACACCTGACATACACAGTCAACATACACACCGTCAAATGTAAATTCTGAAAAGAGTTAAAGGTGCAAGATTGAGAGAGAGAGAGAGAGAGAGAGAGAGAGAGAGAGAGAGAGAGAGAGAGAGAGAGAGAGAGAGAGAGAAATAACACATTCAAAAAATAAAAAGAACTGCTCAAGAAATTACGAAAATTTGTACAAATTCAGTCTGTAGCCACATGTGAAGAAGAGCAAAACCCAAACATGCAAGACGATAAACGGTAAGTAACCATTTACATACTGTAAGTAAAATAAGGTTCAGTATTTATGATCTATTAATGCCACATCTGAAAACAAAATGTTATTTCTAGAAGTTACTGATGATGGTTTGAAATAAAAGAAGGCGAAACACGTCTGTGTGAAATAAATAAAATGCAGGAAGAAAACATACATTTTATTTCCAAGAACAAATATTTCGACGCTTGCAAAAACACACGCGTTCCAGGCAGCTGCGCTGCCAGAAATGCTAGATCAGTGATAATGTTGACACCTGTGGAAATCAAAACTTCGTCGTAGAGGAGTCTTTAAATATCATTCTCTATCAGCATCGTAATTTCCATTACTTCTGGGGGTCGTTTGTCGCCGTTACCACAAAATTCCTAACTTTTAATTCCGTCATTTTGAATAGCTACAACGAGGGAAACATGAACTGGACAGAGAAGAGAGAGAGAGAGAGAGAGAGAGAGAGAGAGAGAGAGAGAGAGTGGAAGCAGAGGACGAGATGATAGAAGGAATGGATGGAGGAGATGAACAGTGACGCGGAGTGAATAGAAGTGGGTAGAGGATGATTAGGAGTGGAGCTGTGCAGAAGAGATGGACGATTACTTTTCGCAAGGGAATCATGTTCCGGACTTGGTAAATCGTCTGATCTTAACCTTTCGTCAGTTTTGAATTGAAAGGCGCGGTACATAAGACGATGACACTCTTCGCATAACACCGCTGCCTTCAGTCTTCCGTCTGTCGCACACTGTGTCAGCGCTGCACCCACAGAAACGTGACGTAAGACTGCGCTGGAAATTACCATGGAAACGGCTTCTGTCATCGCAGTACCGCAAAGAATTGACACAGTCAAGTTCCGTTCACTCATGCTCTAAAAATTCTGTTAAGTAATAATAAAAAAGGTCGCTTGTGAAACACATTATGATGTACAGTCTATTTTTACCAATGATTACCGGCCATCATAGAGCTCTTCCCAGTACCGTGTTTCATAATACCCTGTATGTGTCTCATAACATTATTCACTAAATTATAATGAAATCCCGAGAAACAAACTTCCGCTATTCCCCAATGGTGTGAGCTACGTAGGGCCGGTATTCACACGTGGATCTCGTGACGTCACTGGACAGGAACACATTCTTCGGCGTATCCCTCACTGGTAGGCGCATGCGCACACACCAGACGTGTTTTTCGTGCCATTAATTTGGTGAGCAAGACTAATGTTACCTTGTACGCGCCGCAATGACGTTTCGCCCGTTGTGCTGGTTGAGTTACTGCGCGTACGTCAGGACAAAAACTATGATCCCGTTTCTTTATCAGCTATTGTTTAAATTTTACGCCGCGCTCGCTAGCCAGAGATAAGTAGACAGCCTGTCTCTAGCGGCTATCTTCGCGGGCGATACAGCTGCGCCATATTGGAAGCTCTTACGGCGTGAAGTGCGCGTGGGAGTACTGGTCGGACGTGTGCAAGTGATGAACAAAAACGTGCCGGTGCCAAATCTACATACGGTTATGCACGTGTAGGCGTGTAGTTCGTCTGCTTTTCTTGTATCTCTGTTGGGTGAGATTTAAGTGGTTGCTAATATCTACAACAAGTACTCACTTAGCGCCTTTACATGAGCAGTGGTTAGAACTACGGAAGAGATCGGCAACCTTTTTATCGGTTTGCATTACGTAAGTCAGTATCTTGTTCACATGGTACATTATTAAAATTAGCCATCAGCTTCGGCTTTGAGATCATTATTATACGAGTTGCGTCCAGAAACTAAGTTACGTTTGGTAATACAATGAAATTGTACACAGATACAGAAGAAATTTTTATTTCACAAAATTCTACAACTCTTAAACTACTTTTCCACATAACTTCCGAAATTTTGCAGTCATTTGTCATAGCATGGCACCAGGTTTTGTATACCTTCTTCATAGAAATCTGTCGTCTGTGTCTTCAACCAGTTAGTTTCTTTCTTGGTGCACTAATTGTAAACCTACGGATTTTCTGGATCTTGTCATCAATCGCGTGAACCAGTTCTTCTGTAACCAAAGGTGGACGCCCACTTCGTTTTCATCGTGCACATCACTACGCCCGCCATTGAACTGTCAGACGCATCTTCTCACCATCGAATCACTCATCGCATTTGGTCCGTAAGCATCGCAAATTTGCCGATAAATTTCACTTAGTTTCACTTTCCTCGCATTCAGAAACCGAATCACCGACCTGATTTCACGGGCGGCAGGATTTTCAATCAACGCCGCCATTTCAAACAAGCACAATAAAGCGTACGTAATTGACAGCGATCTCCAAATAACACACGTTCTTCTCCTTAATACACACCGTTAACAGCGCATGTGCGGAACTGCAATCGCAGCGCTGCAGCGGAGATAAATTAAAATGGAACTTACTTTCTGGACGCGCCTCTTATCTAAAAACGAGAAAATATAAAAAGGAACCGACGCATTTATAAACACCATAATGGCCTTAAAGATGTAACATTTTGTGGAGAAAGATGAGGTACAAAAAGCGCTATGGTACTATACAACATAAGAGAAACGGAAAACCTTATACAAAGAAACTAAATTGTGGTTCGTCACAGAATACATAAACCTTACTCAAAACCAATCATAGATTAGTATGGGTCCGGGTATACTCTTTACGATACGATATAAGGTATGATAAGGACAAGCGTGTACAAAATAACATATATTATCATGAAAAATATCCCACCCGTTAAAAAATAAACATATACTCGTATTTGACTCCACCTGAGTAGATGTCAAGCTTTAATTATTTTAAAGTAGCGATATAAAATTTGGTAGGGAGAATCCTAGGAAAGAAGTGAATTTATCTAACGTACGTGAAATAATTCCGGTCTGATCTTAGAATCGCGTGTACTTCCTGTGATCAGTGTCTTTCCAACACGGTAATTCGTACCTCGGCGTCTTCATCTGGTGTTTCCTAAAGCTCAGGAATCATCTGATGAAGATGTCGAGTTACGACATCGAAATATCCTATTGGGAACACGCAGACCTAGGAAATTACATCTCCGTTCTGGTTGCTTATATTTTGCTGGTTGATACCAGCACAGGTAACGAAGAAAGATAAAATTGGTGTGAAAGTCTGTTTGAGGACTATTAATGTTGTGATTTCCACGAAAATGGCACTGACTGGATATGTGGAAAGAAGTGAGTAATTTTTTGTGTACGCCGAGAGGGCGTTCCAATGTTTGATAAGCTTATGGGACGTAACTGCGGGGGCATCAGGCCCTAAACTTACAAACTTCTTATGAACCGACGTATACTAAAGGCAACACAAACATTCATGCCCGAGGGAGGATTCGAACCCCCAACGGGGAACAGCCTCGCACATCGGAGCATAGCGCCTCAATGCCACTCCGCCACCGTCGAGAGGGCGTGTAATGGAAGATGAGTGGATAACAATAGAAAATATACAAGGAGAATCGTGGATGTTTATAAAGATCGAACTGGTTGTAAATAACTGCAAGAGATTGTTGTGAGTGTCGAATGGTTGATCACGATGATATCGAGAACGATGATAATGGCAGTACAGAAAGAAGTTCAGTATTTCAACAGTATTACTCATCCTGTTGTCAATCATCTTGCACATTAGCGATCATGTCAGGCGAGATTAGACCGTATTGATTAATCAATTAGATGTGCCACGATAAAATCAATTCAAAAGATTCAGCCATGAAGTGCATTTTACTGTGCATTCTGCACGTGTACACAAAAACGGTAAATTATAGTTTGTGCATGGATTTAATTTTCATCGAATAACGTTTTACGGGTAATGATAACAGTTGACGTACACTTGAAAGGAAGTAAAGCATTTCATCTTTTAATTGAGTTAGTTTCTTGCTTCCTTATACTTTCACAATGTTTTTAATATGTTTTATTTAGAATAATGTGATTTAATTAAATAATTAACGTGTAGAATCTATAGTTTAGTCAGTTTTTAAAAATCCAACAAACTTTGGGGAGAAGTTCCCTACAACCAAGGAAAAAAGTGTAGCGAATGTGGGCCCTAAAATTCGTACCTTATGATCTATAAACCGTTGTTCAACAAAGCAGTGTTCATAGCTCTTAAGATATGGATTGAAGGTCCCACGTTTGATAGACATTTGTCTTGATTTGATTGTAGAAAACTAGTTTCCAATATTTGTCGACCTTCGTAAATAATAATTTCACATTGAACTTTAACTGCACTAAAGAATAAATAAATTTTCGTACAAATTTGTATCTCAGAACCATTAAAAACTTAAAAGATCAAATGAAAATGAACATAAGAATAAGGATACATAATTCATTGGAATGTGCATTGGAGTAATAGTGCAACACCGACCAGTTGCATTTCTAAACTACTATATAGACTTTCTATCTTCTAAAAAAAAAAAAAAAAAAAAAAAAAAAAAAAAAAAAAAAAAAAAAAAATTAAAAAAATAAACAAAAATATAATAAAAATACATAAAAAACTGAGAGGATCTGTCGAACGTGTCTGCTGAAGGGACTGTCACCTCTGTTGCTAGTTCATGGTATCAATGGTGTATCTGCTTTACACGAATGAAATTCAAGCAATATACTGAAAGCAATATTTATGTTTAAATCCGTTTGGAGCAGAGCAATTTACGTGCAGTACAGAGTATCCATTTGGAGACACATACAGGTAGTTGCTCCTCGGTTGCACAGTGGTAGTGTCAGACTACAAATCCAAAGGTCGTGGGTTCGATCCCCGCCAGGTCTTATGATTTTTATCTGTCACTTTCCACTTCTTTCACCTCTGGCAGTATTGCTCATGTGAAAAATACCGAGTAGCACCGTGGTTCGGAACCCACGTTAAACTGTAGGCTGGGCAAGTCAGTTCGAAGGTCGGAGGAAGGCAACGGCATACCACCTCCAAACAGGACCCTGCCTAGTAAAGCACTGTGGTGTTCAAACCAATCTTCGGATTGACTGCTTTACCTTTACAGGTAGTTAAACCAAGGACTTCAATTCTTCACTATATCCTGATGTTCACAGAATAAGCACTGTAGACGATATTCTACGAATATTGGAAGGAGTACAGCTGGAACCTATCAAATGACTTCTTCATGGTTGCCTTTTCGAATGAGAGAACCGGAAACTACCAATGGTCTTAACACTGTTATCTTAACTGAGTGAATTTACTGACTGACAATCAGTACGCGGTTCTGTTCATCGTGTCTATTAATGACTTCTGCGCCTTTTCTATATCACTCATGCAATATTTATCCACGTTTACTTTCATGACGCGCAGACAGTGTATCGTAGCGGTGTGGCGAGTAGAAGTCAGTGCGACCTATCGACAGAATCCTAGCTGCGTTGTCTATTTCGCAGCCTGTTGCTTCAGTGCTCCCTTCGAACGACTTGTGACCTGAATGCTGCCTTGTTTCAGCCGTCATGAATTGCGATTTCTCCAGCTCTTGGTTCAAAACTCCTGCCCGTTAGCCTCCCAGGGTCGAGTAAAACACGTTCACTGACTGACAATTCCAACGAAGTGAGAAGAATCTAACTGCTTTTTCTATTCCGTAGCGAATTAAGTAATGGGTTCTGACATAATATGATTTAAAACACAGACCATGATCATTAAAAAGTCTTCCGCTCGCTCTTTTAAAATCATTTATCGGAAACGCACGACCGGTTTCGCATTACTACTCGTAAAACATCAGGAGAAGGAATGACAAGTTTACTCTTCGGAATGGCCAGTTTCAAAAATAAGTAAATAATTAGTGATACTTACATTATCCTTTTAGTCAGTGCAATATTCAAGAAAAACAGGTAAACTAGATTCCACTGCCCATCTAGTAATAAAACACGTAACTCGCTGAAAGTGAGTCTAGGTTAAGGTAATGGAGGCCGTAAGCCACCCATAAAATTACGTCAGATATGAGTAACTACGGAGGAATAAAAAAACATATTTGCTGTAAAAATCGGAATAAACAAAGTCAAAACGTAGCTTGATTTTAGGTAGGAACCAGATAATAGCTTATTACCTGATTATGCTGATGATGTATTTAAAAATGTGAAACGGATCTTGACTTTCACTAAAAGAATTCAACAGTCTGTGAGTATTATTAGCTGTGCAGAATTGCGGATGTGTTTACCTTCACATGAAAATTTCGTTTACAGAACATGTTTAAAAGCTGAAATCAAAAGTAAATCGAGTTTTCCCATTTCGGCTACAAACTAACAATCCCCTGTCAAACGTTTCCAAAAGATACCCCACTAAGAGTTCACTAGGATTTGTCACCAGCTGGCCGTTTACATAGAAATAAAAGCAAAGAACATGTACTGTGACGTCAGTTACCACATAAAGTACCCTAGAAATACTACGTAAACACAATTTTATGTTGAGAGGAGATAAAAATAGAAACATTTATTTGTGAAAGAAGTCTGAGCTGCACCTTTCACCGCTTTGGTGCATAATGTTTCCATTCTAGTGACGTTCAGAGATGACGTTTCGGACTACCGTTTGATAGATATTCCTGCAGAGATGTTACTGACATCCTGTGGATTCCAGTTTATGTGGGGGCGAAGAAGCGATTGACACTCTAGAAGAGCTGGTTTGGTAGAATCTGCGGGCCTGATTCTTGAAACTCCTAATTGTTTTGAGCACGTTAGACAATCATTTAGTTCGTAGGGGAAAATTATACGTTTCTGTCAAGGTACATTTTTCGCAACATCATAAAACAAAATTCATTACATGGCAGTTTGAAACAGTCCTTGTGGGTTACTCGCGTCAAAACGTTTATGGATCCTAGTGGAGAAACGACCCACATATGATTTGTGTAACACGTAAAAAAAGCGTTTCTCTGACCATGAAAATTATGTAGACATACTGTTTTCTACCCCTTATATGGACGGAGGTAATTAAAACATTTTTTTCGGAATATTTGTAAATTCAAACCGGATTACAAAAGTTGCAATAAAAGTTGTTTACCTTCATGAGGGAAGTGGTTTGGATTCACAATGAAAAAAGTATTTAGTTTTGTATAAAGTATTTTTTTCTTTTCGTGATAGATGGCACTGTAATCGGAAAAAATAAAAACGAGTTGAAAATTGTTGGAAAACGGAAATATTTGAAACAAATAAACATAAGAGTAGAAACACTCAAAGTACTGCTTTTGATATCTTTGATAATGCTGCTACGTGAGACCTACAAAAATCGAATGATTCGGACTATATACATCTCTATGGAATTCTTAGACGATATTAACGATTGCAGAGAGAGTAGATAAAATTTCCTCGTACTGTGAGGCTCATAGAAACGTTGAAATATCTCCTGAAAGGTATGATAATCTCTTCCCTGATAAGAATGTTCCTTCTGCAAAGACTTTTGGCAGCATTGTCTGTTTACTTAAACTGGAAGTGTTAAACGTACAGAATGAGTCCAAAGTAATTTGTTCAAGATATTTCCGTTTATCAAAAATTTTTAATTCATTTTTATTTTTGTTGATTACATCGCCATCTATCATGAAACGAAAAAAAATCTTCCAAAATTTTATATATATATATATATATATATATATATATATATATATATATATATATATATATATATATATTGCGTTGAATCCAAAATTTCAATTAAGATTTCAAAGTCACACCACTCCCGCCCTCCCGGGGTCAATGCAAGAAGTTCGAGCTTTATGTAATGAAGGTGAACAACTTTTATAACAAATTGTTTTAAAATCTGATTTGTATTTCTTTTTCTTTTTTTTTTTTTTTTTTTTTTTTTATATTCCCAAAAACACTTTTAAATGCCTCACACTGTATATTTACGCCCTTGTGCGCATGTTGCTCCCAAACCTCAATTTTTATATTCATCTTGAGGTATGAATAGCTCTTCTATGTCCGTGTTTGCTTACAAATAAATTTGCTTTTTAGGTATGATCTGCCTTGAGCATTATTTTTATTGGCACCAGTCACTGGAGTTCTAGCAGACATTTTCCTCAAGGACATTGGAAACAAAATATTTGACACCACAGTAAAACCCAAATAGTACAAAATAATTTACTGGTACCATTATGTAGATGACATCATATGTCCCCTAGATGAAACACTCAGTCGCATTCAAGAACTTCATAATGACATCAACAATGTTCATCCAAAAATAAAATTCCATAGGAACAGAAAATGACAGAAGGCTAAACTTCCTTAACCTCACAATACACAGAGACAAACATCAACACAAATTCTCCATATACAGAAAGCCCATCACCACAAGCACCGCCCTACACAAGCACAAAAACAATCCAATTACACAGAAACAAGCCGGATTACAATACATGCTGCACAGATTGAACAAGACCCCACATGGTGTTGATAAATACAAAAATTAACTACAAACAATCAAACAAATAGCAACTGAGAATAGGTATGACACAAGCATCATAGACAAATTAAACCACAAAATTAAAACTAAGTTAAAAGGAACAACTAACACACAAAAGCA
The DNA here is from genome assembly GCA_026315105.1 of Locusta migratoria. NCBI lineage: Eukaryota > Metazoa > Arthropoda > Insecta > Orthoptera > Acrididae > Locusta > Locusta migratoria. The sequence goes on from CM048744.1 coordinate 942,595,039, forward strand.
AACAAACCAGAAACACACCACAAGCACACAAACCATAACCCCACTCAACTCCCCATACACAAAACACCCACACAGAAGAACAAAAAACAAACAAAACAACAAATAAATGGCAAGCTCTCACATATGACAACAAATCAACCCACAGAATAGGAAGCATTCTCAAAAAACAAGGATTGAAAATAACATACGGAACAGATAACTCAATGCAGAGAAAACTAAAGACAAACAACACCAACGCAGACAAACGTAACACTTCTGGCATCTACCAAATGACATGCCAGGATTGTAACTCAGTTTATATTGGACAGTCATCCAGAAATTTCAATACTAGGTACACAGAAGAGCACTAAAAAGCAATAGTCATTCTACATTTGCAAAACACCTCATAAATATGAACCACAAACCAACAGACATAAATACTGATCTAAATATCCTGAAACACAGCAAAAGCCTCCCACAAAAATTAACAATTGAAGAGAACTACCACATACAGATAGCCATAATAGAAAGATAGGAAATAATAAATGAATACACAGCCCTCTGCAACGGAACTATATTCTCTGTCCTCAATGAACTGACAGAAAACCCATAAACACACACACACACACACACACACACACACACACACACACTAAAACGAAAGAAACATGATTCAAAACTTCAAAAACTCCCGCCCACGCCACAGTCAGCTGTTCTCAACACCACTCCCAGAATTCAACTGCCCACCATCTTGTTTTCGTGACATAAACATTGGGTGAAGTGAAAGTGTCAAAGTGCTTCACCACAACGTGAAAACACCACAAATACATCAAAGTAAGTGATACAAACTTCTCATAAACACACAAGACATTTTGTTCTAGAAACAGTAAGACAACCAAACACAAAAAAGACTCCCATATTTTCGTAAAAAAAATCGCGATATTTACAAGTTACCCATTCATGCCACTAACTCCACACGATTTTGGTTTGCAGATGACAAACTGACAAAAATATACAGAGATGTAATATGAGATAGAGAATCACAAATACAACGACATGTGGTAATAAGGTAGGCCTAGTGTACTTATAAAAATAAGAGGCGATTTACATTGTCTTCACAATTATCTGTACTTGCTTCACTAAATGTAAATAAAAGTAATATTTGTTTCATTGTTCATATGATAGACACCATACAATAAATATCACACTGATGATGCTGCAACGCCAGCGAAACATGTCTGGGAAAAAATAGAAACAGTTGTGTTTGCTCAAGGCAGATAATACCTAAATAGCAAACTTAATTTGTATTCAGAATGAATCTTTCACTCTGCAGTGGAGTGTGCGCTGATATGAAACTTCCTGGCTGATTAAAATTGTGTGCCGGAACCAGGACTCGAACCTAGGACCTTTTCCTTTCGCGGGCAAGCGCACTACCGACTATGAATTCCCGACACGACTCACGATGCCGCCTCACAACTTCCGCCAGTACCTCGCCTCCTACTTTCCAAACTTCACAGAATTTCTCCTGCGAACCATGCAAGACTAGCACTCCTGGAAGAAAGGATATGGTGGAGACATGGCGTAGCCACAGCCTAAGGGATGTTTCCTGAATGAATCTTTCACTCTGCAGCGGAGTGTGCGCTGATATGAAACTTCCTGGAAGATTAAAATTGTGTGTCGGAACCGGGACTCGAACCTGGGATCTTTGCCTTTCGCGGGCAAGCGCACTACAGACTGTGCTATCACGACACGACTCACGATGCCGCCTCACACCTTTACTTCCGCCAGTTCCTCGCCTCCTACTTTCCAAACTTACCAAAGACAAAGGTCCCAGGTTCGAGTCCCGGTTCCGACACACAATTTTAGTCTGCCAGGAAGTTTCATATCAGCGCACACTCCGCTGCAGAGTGAGATTCATTCTGGAAACATTCCTTAGGCTGTGGCTAAGCCAAGTCTCCACCATATCCTTTCTTCCAGGAGCGCTAGTCTTGCGTGTTCGCAGGAGAGCTTCTGTGAAGTTTGGAAAGTAGGAGGCGAGGTACTGGCGGAAGTAAAGTTGTGAGGCGGCATCGTGAGTCGTGTCGGGATAGCACAGTCGGTAGTGCGCTTGCCCGCGAAAGGCAAAGGTCCCAGGTTCGAGTCCCGGTTCCGGCACACAATTTTAATCTGCCAGGAAGTTTCTTAATTTGTATTGTTTTACAATACGTGTCAGTCTATACTGTTAATCAATGACATAACAGGCTAACAAACAATGTAATAATCCAGAGAGAAATCATTTAGCAGTACGAACTTCTGGTGTATTTTAATGCACAGGTTTTTCGCTTGGAGGCCGAACAGTCATTGAACGCCGACATGGTCGTGGAGGAAGGTAGTTGAGAGGTGGCCCCCGGCGCTCAGGTAGGACGGGTGTCGTAAGTGTAGCTAACAGGTGACGCACGCTCACAGTGTTTAGGCACCAAAAGTGGTGCAATACCACCAACAGTGACGTCACTCTGACTCTCAATAGAGAGGGAGTGGACGGACACTCTACGTGTCCGCCGATTTCCGGCATGCCATGAGGAAAATCAGAAAGACTCCCGTCACTCACAGTATTACATCTACATCTGTATCCTCTATAGTCTGCAAGTCACACTTCGCGGCGTGTGGTGGCGAGTACTTTGTGTACGTCACTTCCCTCTTTTCCCTGTTACAGTTGCGTATGTATTCTGGGGGAAAAACCGACTACTGCTAAGCTTCCGTATGGGCTATAATCTAATTTTATCTTCATGGTGTGTTAGCGATATAAATGTAGAAGGAAGCAATGTATTTAGTGACACTTAGAGCCGGCCGCGGTGGCCGAGGTGACTGAGGCGCTCCAGTCACGTTCAGTACGGCCACTACGGTCGGGGGTTCGAATCCCCCCTCGGGAATTGATATTTGTGCCGTCCTAGTTCGTAAGTAGTTCATAAGTAGTTTGGAAGTTTAGGGACTGATGACCCCGTAGTTAAGTCCCATAAGCTTAACAAACATTTGAATTTTTTTGACACTTAGACAGTAACCCATACACTGCTACAGAATGGAGGCACTGAATTAAAATTTGTGCTGCGGCCGTGATTCGAACCCGGAACGTCCTGCTTAATATTCACTGGCTTTATCCACCTTTTCATGAACAGCAATTTATGTCAATTAGATACCATTACAAATATAATAGTAAAATATAAATACAGATAAGAAAACTCCGACAAAACTGTGTTAAAACTGTTAAGCACATTCAAAAAAATGTTCAAATGTTTGTATAGCTTAAGGGACTTAATTATGGGGTCATCAGTTCCTAAACTTACAAACTAATAATCAACTAACTTATCCTAAGGACGGCACAAATATACATGCCCGAGGGGGGATTCGAACCCCCGACCGTAGTGGCCGTGCAGACCGTGACTTGAGCGCCTCAGTCCCCTCGGCCACCGTGGCCGGCGTTAAGCACATCTCAGAACCTAAACGTCTTATAAAATATAAATATTAATCTCAATTCCAAAGCAAGATTCTGCTTTTTAATACAAACTCTCCAGCCACTGTACTGAATAAAACTTTCCCTTTTTCTGTTAAACTTGAAATTTTTACAGTAGTTAGCTTCTGTTAATGCTGACGTAGCCCTAGCTTTTCGAAAATCATATCCACCATATTACTTCTTATAAATATGAACCTGTTTTTGTCTCCAATATGCAGTGTGTATATAAGCCATAAAATTGATAAAGTTGTCTGCGCCATATTCTGCGGCCGTATAGTATACATTATTTTCTAATAGCCACATTATGGTTTTTGTTTTTGATTTTGTTTCTTGTGATTGGGTAGAAGTCCTCTCCTGGCAGCAACCACTAACTGTTACGGTTAATGTGAATGCACTGACACGTTCTAAGTCATTACGAAATCTAGTATTTATGACCTGTAAAACAAATACTAAACTAATTTAACCTGTCGTAAAGCACGTCTCACTGCACAACACAGACTTCAATCTTACCTACATCTACATCTACATCTACATGGGATACTCTGCAAATCACATTTAAGTGCCTGGCAGAGGGTTCATCGAACCACTATTATACTATTTATCTCCCATTCCATTCTCGAATAGCGCGCGGGAAGAAAGAACACCTGAATCTCTCTGTTCGAGCTCTGATTTCTCGTATTTTATTCTGATGATCATTTCTACCTATGTAAGTGGGAGTCAACAATATATTTTCGATGTTCCTGTATGTAACACGTATCAAAGTTGCTGAGGCTTTCAATAGCGGCTTGGCACCCCAACAATGAACCTTAATTGGAACAAATTGGAACAGCCTTGCCTTGTATCTCAGGCATAGGTGATATAAATATCAAACAATTATTCAATTTCCAAAAAATCTAATGTTTGTAAAGCTTATGGGACTTAACTGCGGAGTCATCAGTCCCTAAACTTACAAACTACTTATGAACTAATTTATAGTAAACACGACACAAACATCCATGTCCGAAGGGAAATTCCAACCTCGACGGGGAACAGCCACGTGCATCGCAACATAGCGTCTCAATGCGATCGGCCACTCCGCTGCGGCAATTCAATTTCCAGAGACATGTCTTGCCTAGAAGGAGATGTTTTGAATAAAAATTTGTGCCGCGGTCGGGGTTGGAACCCAGGACCTCGCTACATCCTTGTCAGTCGATTTATTCACTCCGCCACCACCAGTAATCATGGGGTACCGGGTTAGAACTCCGGCTGCGGTAGTAATTTTAATTCCTCTCCTTCTATATCTTTAATATATTGAAACAATATATGTTTCAGAAAATAGGATTATGGTTTGATATCTGACTCTAAGTTGGATCTTCTCTCTCCACCATTGCCACCAGATACCGATTCCACACTGACGAACAATATTCAAGAATCTCCTTGATTTCGAAACAATTAGAATGTGACCTCTGCCTAGGTTACAAAAGTAGATTAACATGCTATCTACTTTTTACATGCAACGTGGTAGCACAACGCTACCTAGATTTCTAGATTTCTGAAAGTTTTTTTATTCGTTTTTATGCAGTGAAAGCACATGAAGTTGCAAATTTGTTTTGCGAAGCCGGAGCCGCGGCGGAGCGCATTGAGGCGCTATGCTACGATGCGCAAGGCCGTTCCCCGTCGGGGGTTCGAATCCCCCCTCGGGCGTGGCTATTTGTGTCGTCATTAGTATTAGGTAGTTCATAATTAGTTTGCAAGTTTTGGGGCTGATGACCCCGCAGTTAAGTCCCTTAAGCTTGACAAACATTTGAACATTTTGCAAAACCGGCGGTGTCTTGATGTCTTGAATTAAGAGTCTTAACAGTTACAGCGGAGTTATTTATTGAAATCAGTAGCAATCTGTCCCGAGGTAGCAGTGATGTATTAGCTTGTAACGTCGGGCATGCTCGTGATTCCTCAAGTACAAACTCCTTGCAGTTTCTTTAATGCAATTAATTTTTCTTGAAACTAATGTAGTATCGTAGTCGTTATGTTACGATTATCGGAATATACCTGCTCAATCACTCCCTCCACAGTTTACACTTGTTTTGCACCAAAAGCAAATATAGCTTTTCTTCCCATTGTTACAGCCAAGGACCTTTCGGAAAGCGAGTTGGACGTCCTCCAGTCATGGACTGAACAATGGCGACAAAACCGCCCTGCACAGTGCCGAAGCCTGCCCTGCATCGAGGAGAAGCCACCAGGGTTCCATCAGCTCCACGCCGTGTGGGCAACCCTCAACCGAATCCGCACCGGACATGCAAGATGTGCAGACGCTCTCCACAAATGGGGAAAAATCCCCTCCCCAGAATGTGACTGGCGCGGAGATATCAGCTTGGTAGTGAAGGATGTTGCTAGTAATATTGACACAGTATCAAATAATGCAGTTCAAGGGATAAGTTCATGGCTTGTACAAAACAAGTTGATGTTAAATCAAAAACTCAGTTTTTACAATATTTAACACCAAATTTGACGAAAGCTGACATTTTGATTACACATAATGGGCACATGATAAGTGAGACTGAACAGTTCACATTTCTAGGTATTCAGATAGACAGTAAGCTGTCGTGGAAAGCCCATATTCAGAATCTTGTTCCAAAACTAAATTCTGCTATATTTACATTAGGACAATATCTGAAATGAGTGATTTTTCAACACGAAAAGTAGTATATTACGCTTACTTTAGTTATGACGTAAGGCATTATTTTTTAGGGTAACTCGCCTGATGCAAAAAGGATATTTCTTGCTAAAAAACGGGCGGTGGTGTAAATATGTGCAATATGTGGTGTAAATTCACGAATGTCAGGTCGACCCCTTTCCAGTAGTTTGGGAATTTTGACACTGGCATCACAATACGTTTTTTCTTTAATGTCGTTTGTTGTTAATAATATCAGCTTATTCCTACGAGTTAGTAGCTTTCACTCGGTGAATATTAGACAGAAGTCGAATCTACATTTGCATCACACCACCTTGACACTTGTGCAGAAAGGTGTACAGTATTCTGCAGCATCCATTTTCAATAAGCTGCCACAAGAACTAAAGAATCTTAGCACTAATCCACACGCTTTCAAATCTAAATTGAAGAGTTACCTCATGGCTCACTCCTTTTAGTCTGTCGAGGAACACATAGAAAAGTTAAACAATTAAGCTAATTAGTTTTTTTTCTTTATTGGTTCTTTTCACTTTGTCTTAAGATTGTCATGCGCCTAGGACGACTTAAAAATTTTCTATTACCATTCTTGTGTAAAAAATTATGTGTTGACTTCTTCCATGACCATGGAGTCTCACCCCTCAATTGGGTCCTACGGAAAAAAATAAATAAAATAAAAACTGTGCAACATATTGTCAAGGACTGCAGAAATTGCGCATACTGTGGAACTTTCAGTGACTTTCTATTTGGGACTACTCATTCAATAAAATATATTAAAAAATCTGGACGTTTGTTTATAAATCAATAATGTCAAAAATTTTCTATTACCATTCTTGTGTAAAAATTTATGTATTGACTTGCTCCATAACCATGGAGTATCACTCATCAATTGGGTCCTATGGAAAAAGATAAATAAATAAAATTAAAAAATTAAAACTGTGCAACATATTGTCAAGAACTGCAGAAATCGCGCATACTGTGGAACTTTCAGTGACTTTCTATTTGTGACTACTCACTCAATAAAATATATTAAAAAATCTGGACGTTTGCTTATAAATCAATAATGTCAAAAATTTTCTATTACCATTCTTGTGTGAAAATTTGTGTATTGACTTGCTCCATGACCATGGAGTATCACACCTCAATTGGGTCCTATGGAAAAAGATTAATGAATAAAATAAAAAATAAAAACTGTGCAACATATTGTCAAGAACTGCATAAATCGTGCATACTGTGGAACTTACAGTGACTATTTGGGACTACTCATTCAATAAAATATATTAAAAAATCTGGACGTTTGTTTATAAATCAAACATTTTTATTGATAATTTATAATTTGTAATCTGTAACACATGTGACATTGTTATTTTTCGAACTGCCATACGCTAAATAAGTGAATAAATAATATAGCTTTTCCTCATAGTAATTATTTATTTCGTAGAGTTTTTCTCGCCATACCACACTCTGCCGCGCACCTTAATGAATTATACACTTACACCGTCCGCATCAGTAACATCGTCTGTTGTTGTTGTGGTCTTCAGTCCGGAGACTGGTTTGATGTAGCTCTCCACAATACCCTATCCTGAGCAAGCCTCCACATAAGAACGGCAACCTACATCTGTCTGAATCTGCTTACTGTATCCATCTCTTGGTCTTCCTCTGCGGTTTTTACCCCACACACTTCCCTCCAACGCTAAATTCACAATTCCTTGATGTCTAAGAATGTGTCCTACCAATCTATCCCTTCTTTTAGTCAAGGTATGCCAGAAATTTCTTTTCTCCCCACTTCTGTTCAGTACCTCCTCATTAGTTACGGGATCCACCCACCTAATCTTCAGCATTCTTCTGTAGCACCATATTTCAAAGGCCTCAATCCTCTTCCTGTCTGCACTGTTTATCGTCCATGTCTCACTCCCATACAAGGCAACACTCCATACAAATGCCTTCAGAAAGAACTTCCTTAGGCTTAAATCAATATTCGATGTTAACAAATTTATCTTTTTCAAGAACGCTTTTCTACCCATTGCCATTCTGCATTTCATATTTCTCTGTACTGCGACCATCGCCGGCCGCGGTGGCTGAGGAGACTGAGGCGCTCCAGTCACGGTCTGCACGGCCACTACGGTCGGGGGTTCGAATCCCCCCTCGGGCATGGATATTTGTGCCGTCCTAGTTCGTAAGTAGTTCATAAGTAGTTTGTAAGTTAGGGACTGATGACCCCGTAGTTAAGTCCCATAGACTATACAAACATTTCAAAACTGCGACCATCATTTGTTATTTTACTGCCCAAGTAACAAAACTCATCTACCTCCTTTATTGCGTCGTTGCCCAATCTAATTCCTTCAGCATCGCCTGGTTTTCTTACACTGCACTCCATTGCATCACACATCGTCTATTGGTAAAAAAAAAAGTATGTAAATTCTATCAATAGTTTTTGAGTTTATCAAGGTCAGACAGACAGAGTTAAAGGACTATTTTATAATATGTGTGGATTAAAGAAAAAGAAGAGTGAAATAGGAGGTATGCAGAGAGGGGGGAAGGGTAATTTAAAGCTATGACCGTCGAAAGACTGATGACTAACAAACAAATAAATGTAGCCGGAGAAACGGCGTACAGTTTGCAGTGCAGCATCTTCCGCCTCACTAATTGCGAAATGTTCGGCACGAACACGATTCTCGGAGAGCGGTTGAAAGCGAGGAAGCGAAATGAATCATAAAAGGCAGTCGCGGCGGCCGCGGGCGCGACGGCACGGCTAACGGTGCGCCCGCTACGTCACAGCCGACTCACCCGCCCGGCAGCCGGAGCGGAAAAACGTCGACCATTAGGGTCGATCTCGTGCCAATCGAGATTCCGCGCGGCGCGAGGTTTTCTGCAGTGTCAGTAGAACACACAGGCGCGCCGTCACGTCAGCCAACTCGCAGCCGACGACCTCTGAACGTGACTCATCTTTCCGGCGGGCTTAAGGTCAGAGATGCAGTCAGCAACGATAGGAACCAGCGAGGAATGTCGTCAGCATTTTGGCTGTCGGACGTTAATATAATTAGCTCATAATTATTGTGGCACATACACTGTCCGTGTAAGCAACAAAAAAAATGTTGTTGTGGCCAATTAACTTACTGATTATGAAACATGTAGACGAAGCGCCCCTAACATTTCCTTCCAGTATGCGCTAGCTTATCGTAATGGTCGGTTTATTTGTTTTGGTCAGAGGCAAAGAGTATGTGCTGGAAAAAGTAATTTAACTGTCGAAATGACATGAAACGTGAACTGTCGTTGTGTATCATAGATTAATAACCCACATGTTCCTGCATTTTTTTTTCGGTTACTTCTGGTTTAAAAGATAGTTTATTACGAAGACCTTAGCAATCATATTGAACTTAATACAGTTTAGACATGAGACACATCACAGCTAAGACATTGGATCAGATCCAACATAAACACTGAGTCACTCCTATACCTAGACCTTAGCAATTATAGATAGCTTATTTGAACCTAGATATTGGGTAACAATGCACCTAGACCTTGAATGATACCTACGTCAATCTAAACATTTCCAATACATTTGCAACTTAGACATTTTGTCAGGTCCATAACTTAGATATTGGCAATTCCAAATAGATAAACCTTTATTATGAGAACAATTTTTTTATTATAAATGTATATTCTTAATCTGTGATGCCTCAATCTAATTTTATTGATGGACAAAACATTTTAGCTCATTTAAATGAAAGATTTGCATTTTTTTAAAGATTTTCATCTTAGGAAGTGTGTTGTATCCCATCCAATACCCCTCTGTTCTTTCTAGTAGGCCATCAGCACTGCAACTTGTATTGCTTAGCACCATCCATCTTATTATACCCTTTCAGCGAATTGTAAACTTTAATTAAAAACTGTACTCCAATATGAGGTATACCATATGCATTATTACCGTATTAATATAAAATTAAAAAAATGTAATGTGTAATTGTAATGTAACCCATACATATAATATGGGTTTCATCTTAGACTAAAATTATGTGACAATTTGTTTTTATGCAATAACTGACTTCTGTGAAACCAGTTTACAAACACTATCCAGCTATGGTGCTGCCATCTTGCGCCAAAATGTAAACTACAATCTTCAGAGTTGTCAGTATTTTGTAAGCTGTCATCTTTTTAACTTGTGTATTTTTTATATAATGACTAAGTGCAATGTTGCACTTGTTATTTTATACCCATTTTTTTAAAAAGGTAGGATAAGAGCCTCTTAATCCCAAATATATGTAATTTTTTATGTTTTACGTTATTTCTTGCATGTCTTTTATATTTTTGACAGATGACCAGATGATGGTGACACAGTGCACCGAAACCGGTCATCATTTAATAAACTATTAATGTGCGATCTTGGCTTTTCATTTTGAAAACTATAGTTTATTACGTCTGTAATAGATCGTTGAAATGTTGCAACATTGATTTTACACAAATTGCACACTTAGTCTCAGCATAATATGCCGTCCTTCTGGAACGAAGTAATAATGAAAACATTAATTTTACATGTTATATATGACATTTTATTGCAAAGCCATCCATATGTTTCTGAATAATAAAAATAAAATTGATGTGTAAATTCTTAGACACCTAAATTCATGAGTTAATTCATATGTTGGTTCTGAATCCCTATCTTCAAAGGTGACTAACATAAAACAACTTGCTAAAACAATGTTTATATTTGCATGTAAATTATCGACATACAAATGACAGTCCGATGTTGCAGAAAGTGTTCTGTGCCAAAAGTAAACGATTTACTTTAAATGTTTAAAAATTCGAAACACCATCCTTCTGGAAGGATGTCAGGGTCATCTGCGTTAGATATAGTGAAATCAGTTGCATAAACGCAATTGTTACATTTTGTAAGAACTCAAACAAACTAACTTTTCGCAATATTTCTAACAGATCGCGCTATTACAACACAGTAGTCTTACTTGAGCGGTGAAGTATGTACTACTTTATCCCGGAATAATAAGCAACCCAATGGTTTTTGTAGTTTAGTCTGTAGAGTGGCGTTAGTGATCAGAAGTGCTCAGACGTTAAGTCTCTAGCAACGCAGTTTCAGACTTATCCAGTTTGTTTGTAAATCTATCGGACTCAGCTGCATGGTTATTAGTCTGTAACTTACAAACTACTTAAACTAAGGTAAACTAACCTAAGGACAACACAAACATCCATGCCTGAGGGGGGACTCGAACCCCCGACGGCGAAGGGCCGCGCGCACCGCAGCACGGCGCCCCAGTGCGCACGGCTAATCCGCCGTGGCCTTATCCAGTTAGCAAGACTACTAACTTCATCTGCCCAGAGGAGGAACATAATATTATGAAATGTAAAGTGATTTCTCAGTGGCGCCACCAAAGCACGCCACTAGAAATTCAAAGATAATAGTAAACAGTTGGAAGAGTTCACAAAATTTCGAGTATATGTTTTAACTAAATTTCTTTAATTTTACATAATTGTAAAAATTATTTTAATTGATTAGAACTTTTCTTGCCTTGAAACAGTTTTCCTACTTCATTCATCGTACCATTACGTCTTAGTTTCCTCACCATCTTCCTCATCCTGACCCTAGTAGCCTTATGACTGGACTCGCCCTCGAGTCTATAAGACTGCAATAGTGGCTTAAATGTTTCAGGCGGTTATCTACGTTTTGCATATCCAAAAGGAGAAACCTCAACACTGGCACTTCGCTTCAGAATGAATTGCAGTCTTCGACTACAGATGAGTCCAAACCGTACTACACTTTCAAAAGTACAGACTATAACATGAGAACTATCGAGAGGCGGAGTTTATAAGCATCTATACCACATCCTAAGCAATAAAGTGATTGACTCAAAAGTAGGAAGCAGTTTTTGAAACTTTTTAAGAAGATTTTTGCCCTACAACTAGCACGTCCATTGTACTACCATCAACTACTTTGATGTTATTTTTACCATTTCCCACTTTTCAGTGGTTGCCACATGAAACTTATAAATAACAATATATGTATGGGCAGTTATGTATGTCCCATCCAACCATACACAATGTTGAAACATTAACATTAGAAATTAATACATTTAAATCAAACATTGCCTGAATCTACGACTGTGTTCAGATTCATTGATGTAATTTCATTTGACTAGATTGTTTTTTTTTTTCTTTTCTAGTGAGATGGAACATGTAAAATGCAGCCACAACCACACTGTTATTTTACCTTCTTGAAAACGATAATTACCACTATTTGTTACAATCGAAATTAGTAGCACTACCAGGAATTATCAATGTAACTGATAGTGATTGGTTATGATATCCGATAAGTAGCAAGTGCATGTCGTCACTGCAGCGAGGAATGCTGATATCATGTATGTTTCTCACACTACATAAATACTTGTTTCCGTCTCTAGTCACAATAAATTGACAACAACATGAATGGAACAATTGAAATTTTGTTCTCTGTGGTGTAGGAAGTGTGTATGCTACCGGTACGATCTATGAATCATGTTTTTGGGAACAGTATTTTGAAAAATGACCAACCCAACAAAGAACGACAAAGATGAGGAGGCGAGTGGTGACACAATACATTTACGATTTTCACTTTCCTGTCAAATAAAAGCATGATTAAGAATTTGGTATTTCTCTGACGGAATAGGTACCGTTTTGCATTAAAGTTGTAGGTGTGGAAAACTTAAAAAACCCATGTTTGCTCGGCCAACGTCATTTGATAAAAATCTATGACATTCTTGTATCACATCATATGGCCAAGCAGTCCCAATTTGTATCACTATTTGAACGACGCTGCAGAATAGTGGTTCAGCTTTTCGTAACCAGAGGCACCAATAATATGCTAATGCGCAAAAGTAGCCATCAAGAAAATAATATGCCAATTTTGGTGGTGTAGCTGCACTTTCTTTTCTAAGTCGAGGCCGTCGTCTTTGAAGATAAAACTTTTAGAGTGAAGTGGCCAGGACGAGTTCAGTTAGAGACATTAAGAGATTCCTGAGGAAGCTCCAACAGATGCGTGGAACTGTCGAGTGTTTTAATGACGACACGCTTATAATTATGTTTTTTCCCCACTGTGGTCTAATTTCGTCTGTTGTGAGGTTACCATGCGATAGTTGTCGTGCATGAAGAGAGGCTCGCAAGTTTTGCAGTTTAATTTGGTCAAATATAAATACAGAAGTGTATCTCAAGAAGCCAACCTCGCCATTTATCACACTGACGAGCGGTTTCTGCTCGTTGGATCATCTGGTCCAATGCCTCTACATCCCATTTGATGCACCATATGTATAATACAATTATACATGTGTTGTTGTTGTTGTGGTCTTCAGTCCGGAGAATGGTTTGATGCAGCTCTCCACAATACCCTATCCTGAGCAAGCCTCTTCATCTCCACATAAGAACGACAACCTACATCTGTCTGAATCCGCTTACTGTATCCATCTCTTGGTCTTCCCCTTGCGATTTTTCCCCACACACTTCCCTCCAACGCTAAATTCACAATTCCTTGATGTCTAAGAATGTGTCCTACCAATCTATCCCTTCTTTTAGTCAAGGTATGCCAGAAATTCCTTTTCTCCCCAATTCTGTTCAGTACCTCCTCATTAGTTACGCGATCCACCCACCTAATCTTCAGCATTCTTCTGTAGCACCATATTTCAAAAGCCTCAATCCTCTTCCTGTCCGCACTGTTTATCGTCCATGTCTGACTCCCATACAAGGCAACACTCCATACAAGGCAACACTCCATACAAATGCCTTCAGGAAGGACTTCCTTAGGTTTAAATCAATATTCGATGTTAACAAATTTCTCTTTTTCAAGAACGCTTTTCTACCCATTGCCATTCTGCATTTTATATCCTCTGTACTGCGAACATCATTTGTTATTTTACTGCCCAAGTAAAAAACTCATCTACCTCCTTTATTGCTTCGTTTCCCAATCTAATTCCTTCAGCATCACCTGATTTTCTTACACTGCACTCCATTACCCTAGTTTTGCTCTTATATATATATATATATATATATATATATATATATATATATATATATTAAGACGTTACAGCGTTCATTTAATGAAGTAAATAGCTATTTGCGATGAGTTATTGCTTCACTGTACTAAGTTTAGATGGAACACCAAAGTGCGGCGAATAAAAATTTGTGCCCGCCCGAGATTCGAATAGGCTGTGGTACAGGAAAGAGATTTGGGTGTGGCGGGAGACGTGCAAAGAAGAGTCCTCTGCAGTCGGGCTGGTCACTGTGTCCTCGGTGGCGGAGTGGTCAACGCGTCTGCCTCGTAAACACGACATCCCGGGTTCGAAACTCGGCCAGGCACAAATTTTCATTCGCCGCACTTTGCTGTTCCATCTAAACCTAGTACAGTGAAGCCATAACTGATCGCAAATTTCTATTTACTTCATATCTATAATATGTTGCGGTAATCGTAGTAAGTCAGTCTATGAAACAATGCCGCGACACGTCACATTGTCAAAAAATATTAATTTAATTGTCGTACATGAGTCAAATAACAGTTCATGCTCAGTGCTACCTGTCTGACAGATCAAGTAATTTTATGTTTTACGAAAACATGATGTGTCACGGAACTCAGTTTCATGGATTTGATGGGGTGATATTAAATTAACGCAACGAGGTATTGTAAGGATGGACTGTAAGGAGATATTGTGGAGGCATGAAATAGATGGTGCAAAGTAGTCTTGCCGAAAGCGTCTGCCAATAAGTAATAAATAACTATTTTGGCTTGATGAAGTATATTCCAGTATTTACCATACCCGCCATAACTTTTAAATTTCAAGCATATATTATTATGATAAGTACGCACGGACATAATTACTTTTCCTTGATGGCGAACCACAGTAATGAATGATTTCTTTAATGAAACAACCTCTATTTGACGTTTTTTGGTTAATTTATTGAAACACGATTTTGGTTTTGACGTGTAGCCGTTTTCAAGTGTAATATTCAAGTTTAAAATTGCCTCATACCTAAATTGCATGTCCTCGTCACATCAGTATGTGATTTTCATAAATTGACAACTGGCTTTTTAAAGCATCTCTAAAGTGATTCGACGATAACATGCATATGCGATTTTTAGAAGCTGACTGCTAGTATTATAAAGCCAACAACGTACTGATGTGACGATGAAATGCAGTTTAGGCAAATCAGACAATTTAAACTTGAATATGTTTCAAAATGGGTACACGTCCAAAGTTGTGAATACTTCGTGATAAACCAACCAGTCAAATGGTGGTAATCTCTATAAGAAACTTACGCAAATGATTGATCCGCCCGGAGAGCGAAGATTTTGTGTCGGCTTTCGGGACGGGGAGGGGAGCCACCTCGGATTTTCGGCAAGGTCTAATATGCCGGTCAGGCTAGGTGTGGTTTTTAGGCGGTTTCCTACGTCCCACTGTGTGTATACGGGCTGGTACATAGGTCTCGCCTCATTTACACTATTAGTAAACATCAGGAGAAACACACTTTCAAGGGTATAACACTATGAGCGGACAGAGGTGAACACGTCTTACCTCTCGGAGGGGGGAGAAGGAGGGAAGGTGGGTACTGGGGGCGCAGAACGGGCATCTGACCATCACGTAAACTGACTGCGGCAAGACAACAGTAACAATGGGGACCCAATCGTCAACAATGCCTGAGTGGGACAACAGCTACATGCAGCTGTCTTGAAAATCCTCAGGCACGCCTGACAGGTCATAACAGCTTAAGTTGTGCAGCATTGGAAATGTTAAATACAACCAACAGACATAATTTTTTTTATAAACATAAAACAATGAATTCATCTTTCTGAGTCATATGCACCGTAATATGTCACAGATATATAGAATATAAGGGGAGGCATTGAATTAAAATTGGTGCCACAGCTGGGATTGGAGATGTTTGGCAAGATTGACACGAATTACATAGGGGCTCATCGAGGCAGAGTTGAAGCTTGTGTTGTGGAAGAGACGTGCTTAGGTTATTCAGTACATGTGTGATGTTCATAATGGCACGTCGGCTAGATGGGCAGCTACGCCCATTAATCAGGAGATCGCTATTCGAATACCGACGTTGGCAGAAATTCGAATTCAGTGTCCCCTCTTACATTCGATATTTTCATTAATAAGTTTTCTGCCAGTTTCAGCTTGACACTGAAGCCATCTAAATCCATAGGAGCCTCTTTAATTGGTGTGGTGAAGTCACGCAGCTGCCTGACCGATTACGAACGAAGGTGAAGGAATTGTGTGAATCCACGACACCAGTACCATGGGCTCTTAATACTATATAAAAAAAAAAAAAAAGAGTTAAGTTCCGAGGCCGAGTTTCGATCACTGGACCTTCTACTTTTTAGGCAGTTACTTTAAGCCCCTGTGCCACCTCAGACACGCGGACCCATTTGCTCGAATTACCCAAGCATGCATCCCGCCCAATCAAACTCCTAGTTCGACCGCAGTTCTCCATGGCTCGCAGCTGGTGCAGTATTACCGACAGGAGTCCGTTCCACCTGTACATCCTAATGAACGGACGTCGAAAATAAATGTAAACTTTCACTGTCGAAGAGTGATGCTTCTTTCAGTGTGGCTGTTTTAGAGGACTCCTGCAGGGAATATAGGAGAAGCTCCTACTCGTGGAACATAAGGTTGGACATACGAAGGTTTGGGTAATCCGTGCAGTTGTGTTAGACCAGTTTGTCGTGGGTGAGTGTGTAGGAAGTCAACTCGTAGATCATGTGGCCGAGATTGAAATCGGGACTTCCTGACTTCCTACACACTCACGCACGACAATATATATATATATATATATATATATATATATATATATATATATAAACGACATGTAAATTATATTTGTATCAGGGGCTCCAAGATGACTTCAGTGTCAAGCCGAACAGGTATAATTTTTCATAAAAACTTTCGGTCGTAGATTCTATTCAAAGTATAAATGGAAGGATCGCAATTCTTTATTTTATTTATTCGAGACGATCGGTTTCGACACTCTCCGTTGTCATTACCTGGTCTCATTGACATTAAACTGCTTATAACACTGCAGCACAAAAACTCTGGTACGTGTACTGGCTGATAGTTATATACAAAACCATCAGCCAGTATACCTACCAGATGTGAAGCACTATTATAAGCTGTTTTATGTCAGTGAGACCAGATGATGACTCAAAAGAGTGTCTACACTGGTCGTCTTGAATAAAATATTAATAATAATAATAAACAAATTGTGATCTTGGCAGCTGTCCTTCCATTTATACAAAAAGATGGCTCCCTAAGATTAAATTTCGTCGATGTAAAGTATCTTCACCAGCGCAATCAACAGTCGACATTAGTGATGGACCAATAGTACAGTGGACACAGACATATACAGAAGGCCTTAGCTGGGCCGGCGCCGCAGAGAGAGTCGCACCTGGAGGCACCAGCCAGAGCGCGAGCAGGTCGTCGACGCTGGGCGCATGGAGGTGCGCGGCGACGGCGGGCGCCGACGCAGGGGGCTCGGTGCCGCCCCCGCCCCCGCCGCTCCCGCCTGCGCCGCCCCCGCCGGCCGCGGCGGCCGCCGCCGCCCCCAGCAGCAGCTGCTGCACCTGCAGGATGTCCACGAACTCCTCGGACGAGTCACTCGCCGAGTCCTGGTCGCTGGGCCGCAGCCTCCTCATCGTCGCAGCCGGCATGGCGCCCGCGGGCCACTCGCGGGCTGCTCGCGCCACCCATGCCAGCTCACCAGCACATAATAACACCCCCCACCGGCACTAATCGCACGGCGCGCGCCGTCGACAGCGAGTAGATATGTATATCGGTCGGATTCGGAGGTCGGTCGAGCACTGCGCGGGCACCACCACCACTACCACTACCACCACCACCGGCGCGGGCGGGTTGACGCGCACAGCGGACGAGGCCGTCGGAGCGACCGGCCGCGAGCAGAGGCCAGCTGACACTGGCGGCGGCGGGCGCGCGGCCGCGCTTCTGAATGGGAGGAGGAGGGGGGGGGGGCGTGCGTGACAGCTCCGCTACTCACCGCATCTCCCGGCGCTGCCGCCGCGGCGCCACCATTGGTGACGTCACGCGGCCCGCGTCATCTGCGCGGCCAGGTCCCCGCGCGGCCCGCGACTAGCCGCTGCCTGAGCGCGCCACGCGGTGCCCCTTCCGGCCCCCCACCCCGCGCTGCCACCCCTCCTCCTGCCGCCTCCCCCCTCCACCTGCTCCTGATGCAACGTCTTTTTAAATCTCGCACCTCTCCTCGCCGGCTCGCGCCCCCCTCCAGCGCGCAGTTTTTGGCGGCGACGCGCCCCGTGACGTCACGGCTGGCAGGTAGGCCGGTGCTCCCGGTAAGGGCCTGAGTGGCAGCCGCGGCGGCGGCCATTGTTTTGCCGACTGCGTCGTGACGTGTCGGCCGCTGAGAGGCGCTAGGCCAGGGTCGCCGAGGCCTTACTCGGCACGGAAGGACGACGCCTACCGCGTGGGTCGCGCGGTCGATCAACAGTGTTATCCTAAGTAGGTCAGGGTACGCCACCGTGGTCTCCAACACCAGGTACGGACCACTTGTTCAAATGGTTGTAAAGCTTATGGGACGTAACTGCGGGGTTCAAAATATGTTCAAATGTTTGTAGAGATTACTTACAAACTACTTAAAAGGTAAAGCAGTCAACAATCCGAAGATTGGTTTGAACACCACAGTGCTTTACTAGGCATGGTCCTGTTTGGAGGTGGTATGCCGTTGCCTTCCTCCGACCTTTGAACTGACTTATCCAGCCAGTTATAGGGGGACCTACAGTTTAACGTGGGCTCCGAACCACGGTGCTACTCGGTATTTTTCACATAAGCAATACTTCCAGAGGTGAAAGAAGTGGAAAGTGACAGATAAAAATCGTAGGACCTGGCTGGGATCAAACCCGCGACCTTCCGATTTGTAATCTGACACTGTACCACTGTGCAAACGAGACACACAGAAACTACTTATGAACTAGCTTATTCTAAAGAAGGCACAGACATCCATGCCCGAGGGGGAGAAGGGGTTCGAACCCCCGACCGCAGCGGCCGTGCAGACCGTGAATGGCGCGCCGCAGACCGCTCGGCCACTGCGGCCGGCCACTTTCGGAGCCCAGAAGTGTCAACACAGTTGGCAGACGTATACTACTCGGCCGCTAAATGTCACGTGTTCAAATGTTTCTAAAGCTTATGGGACGTAACTGCGGGGTCAGCAGTCCCTAAAGTTACAAATCACTTATGAACTAACTTATACTAATGGCGACACAAACATCCAATCCCGAGGGGCCGGCCGCGGTGGCCGAGGTGACTGAGGCGCTCCAGTCACGGTCAGCACGGCCACTACGGTCGGGGGTTCGAAGCCCCCCTCGGGCATGGATATTTGTGCCGTCATAGTTCGTAAGTAGTTCGTAAGTAGTTTGTAAGTTTAGGGACTGATGACCCCGTAGTTAAGTCCCATACGCTTAACAAACATTTGAACATTTGAACAATCCCGAGGGAGGATTCGAACCTCCGACGCGAGAAGGCGCGCGATCCGCAACGTGGCACTCCAGACCGCTCGGCTACTCCCGCACGGCGGAGCACTTGTGGACGAATGGTTAATGTTTGTAAACCTCTGGACAAAACCAAGATTTGTGGCTAAATCCGCCTTATGCAAGACACCTTGTTTTTGTTTCAATTGCCGAACATGTTTCAGCACTTATTGTGCTATCTTCCGTAGGTTTTTGTCTTATATTTCGTCATTCGCAGAATCTGTAACTCCTTTAATTGTAGAATGACAAGTTATCACAGCTTGTCATATCCGAGCTGTGGTGTTGCTGCTACTTGCTCGTTTGTGGCGTATTCTTAATGCCGTATGGTCTCTAGTTCGCTTTTTGTTGTGGATTGGCACTATTTATACCGCCAAGACAAATGGCGATATAAACAGTGCCACTCCACAACAAAAAAGCGCACTGAAAATCACATAATATAAAGAACATGCCACAACCAAGCAAGTAGCAACCCCACAGTTCGAATATGACAAGCTGTGGAAACTTGTCATTTGTAACAGGAAGGCTGATGGTGTGTCAGCATATGGCAGTAAGTGGAATAAAAACAGGAAGATGTGGCGTAATTTTGCATTTACTGTCCACAGGTGTAGAGACATTAGGCGGAGCTAAAGATCAGGACATCCTATCAGGGCGGAGGCTCGAAATCGAAGACGGACCCTGGCGGAGCCGACCGCGGGATGGATGTTGGTCCCTCTTCCTCAAACCACTGTTGGCACAATTACATAAATTACAAGCTGTCTCATATTCAGCAGTCGGACACAGACCATGATGAAGGCCGCCTCCAACAGTGGCCGAAACGTAGGTAGATTGTATAAAAACGACGACGCGGTATCATACTCAGAAGAATTTTATTAACAGTGACAACTGCCGCGAAAGCCTACGCTTAAATTAATTAATTTGAAAAGCCATAATTATTTTTTTCTTAACTGTTGGGAATTAGTTAAAATATAATATCAAAGTTTATAATTGAACATCGCTTGTAACGCCAAAATTTCTGATTTAACTAAGATGTCGCTTTTGTGCAGGCTGGTGCGACAACGTATCGACGTAATTGTTGGAGAGAGCTGTGAGCGATTCTTGATTTTGAATCATGGGTAACTCGCAGAAATCTCTCGCAATTTTACGTTAAGAGATTTGTCACCAAAGACAGGGCCCCTACGTGCTTGGCTATTGTGGTAATGAAATCAATCGTTAATTGTTTGGTCATTGCGCCCTCCTTCGTAATGCCGACGAAAATGTGACGCTGAATATGAAAATTGCTATAATGTATTATTATAAAAATCGTAAGGGAATAACCAAGTTATTTACTGAAATATGCTGAAAAGACAATTACAGGAACGAGACTTAGAGGCTCGTCCGATTTTCAGTGAAGCAGAACAGAGAGCTCACCAAAACACAGGAAAGTGTTTTCTAACCTTCAACTGTCGAATCTCTTGAGAGTTCCGATCGATTGTCAGAGCCCAACGGAGACAAAGATGATATTTAAAAAAAATATACTTCCTCACAAAACTGGTACTTTACGCACATAAAGTAAAAAGAAATTGTTGTCAAAATAGTCATAATTGTAGATTTTTCCTGATGGCTATAAAGTGACAAGACGATATGACATTACATGACATGATGGCAGAACTCGTATCTGATTTGGTGGGTCGAAGCCAAAGAAAACGAGAAAAAATATAAACAACTACCGAAATTAATTGATTGCCAACTTTAAGGCGTGTCAGGGGACCCACGTAATCAATAAATACCTTATCCAACAGATGCTGTTCTTAATCATAATGAGGAAGACCCTTTGCAATTTTACAAAACTCACTGTTTAATTAGAGAGAAGGACAAGTTACTTGACGTCGGATTCTAGTAACGGTCCGCTACATGCCCAAATGACTGCTCACCAACAACCTATGAAAACTACTGGAAACCGAAGGAACCAGTTCATCACGCAAGTAAATTCCAACCTGGGTCGGCCTACCAACTTCGCGACAAACCAAGAACTGGGCATCTGCCAAAAGCTGCTTACGAATAGAGGCTAAGTTAGGATCCTGGTGTTGCTTGGCCTTGAGGTTTCTTAAGAGCTGGCGAACGTCTGCGAGGATAGTACACATCGGGGCACTTGCCGGAGAAGAAGGGCAGTGAAGAGTAGGCTCACTACGATCCGAAAATATACGACAGCGCACATCGGCAACCAAATTACGCGAACCAATCATGCAGCGCACCCGAAAACGAAAGGCGGATATTTGGTATGCCACCTAACAGGGCGAACGTTTACGATCGGCGGGGTTTGCAGAATATTTGAGATCACCCATTCGCAATGTAATTTTGAGCAACATTCCAATAAACGTCGAGTACTCTTTTAAGCTGCTAACCATCTGCGTCTCCGCTCTTAGCCTACTAAAGAGAACAAAGACCTTACTTATTTTTTTAAGCTGTGGGACCTAACTGCAGTGGTCATCTATTTATATAAATACTCTGCAAGACACATCGAAGAGCGTGGCAGAGGATTCATCGAATAGCTTTTATGATATTTCTCTACAATTCTCTAATAGGTCGCGGGAAAAAGGAACATGTAAATCTTTCAGTTATCGATCTGATTTCTCTTATTTTATCCTGATGAGTCTGCCTAAGTAGGTAGGTGCTAACAAAATATGTTCCCATTCGGCAGAGAAAGTTGATGAAAGAAATTTCGCAAATAGATCTCATTGCAACGAGTAAGTCTTTGTTTTAATGATTTCCATCCTAAATCGTGCATTATTTCCGTGACACTGTCTCTCGCCTATATCGCGATAATACAAAACGAGCTGCCCTTCTTTGAAGTTTCTCTAAATGTTCCGTCAGTGCCACCTCTTGTAGATCCCACAATGTGCAGCAGTACTCCAAAACAGGACGTACAAGTGTGGAGTAGGCAGTTTCTTCGGTAGGTCATCAGTCCCTAGACTTAAAAACTACTTAAACCAACTCTATGCTAAGGACAACTCACACACATGCCTGAGGACGGACTCGAACCTCCGACGGGGAGCTTTCGAGCAGTCCGGCCACTCTTGCGCGGCTTTTCACTGTTCGCTGCGAAACAGATACATAGGGCCTAGATGTGATTTTTTCATAGAGACAAGGAGGAAGAAGTGACATAGAAATTGCATCCGACCACTCCTTAAAATTCACCAATCCACTGCCATAGTCAACCACGTTGACCCTGCGCAAGCGGGAAAATGTACAAGAAAAAGAAGAAAACAAGAGGGGAGAAGGAGAAGAATTGAGGTGATGAACAGTCACATTGGCAGTAGTCCGAAGACAGATGATGTCGCCTGCAGATGGAGACGAAACGTCAGGAAGAAGTTTTATGCATGGACCATGTCCTGTTAGCCCGTAAGTTTTACCTGAAGAAAACGCCGGCCGTGATAGTTTACACCAGGGGTTGGGAATACGTCGATAGCGGTCTACTGGTAGATCGCGAATGCTTATTAGGTGGATTGCGTGAGTACTTAGAAAGCAAAAGAAATATTGTTGAATAAAATTGACAGTTATTTTTCGTATCAGTCAAAATGGGCGGGTGTTCAACATAATTCATTTTACTTTTTGACAATAGCGTAGAACTATTATCAACATCTGCCTTGAACCTTTATAAACGTTTAATCGCATCGGTTCAATCAGCCACTACCTGCGCGCCATTCGGTGCTACACTATTTGACTTATCTTATGAAATGTGTAGTATTGGTTCGGTACGTGTTTGGAGGAGGTGTCGAGTTTCGTACCTCGTGAAATTCAAGAAGATTACAATATCAACAAAAATGTTTGTAATTCTATGGGATCAAGCTACTTAAACCAAGTTAAGCTAACGTAAGGACAACACACACATACATGCCCGATGCAGGATTCGGACCTCCTACGCGGGATGTCTCGCGATCCGTAACGCTGCGCTCCAGACCGCTCGGCTACTCAAAAATGTTCAAAATGTTTGTATAGCTTATGGGACTTAACTACGGGGTCATCGTCCCTAAGCTTACAAACTACTCACGAACTACCTAAGACTAAGGACGGCACAAATATCCATGCCCGAGGGGGGATTCAAACCCCCGACCGTAGTGGCCGTGCAGACCGTGACTGGAGCGCCTCAGTCCCCTCGGCCACCGCGGCCGGCCTCGGATACTCCCGCGCGGCTAGAATATCGACGTCTTTGGACCTGTAAACTACGATCTTACGGGTTTTACAGCGTGTGGACAGGATATTTTGTGACTAAGATAATGACAAGCTTTCTTGCACTAAGAACTTGAAATACCATCATCAAAAATTGTTTCTCAAAACCTGTTGGGCTCTAAATCACTAGGAGAAATACTTGTATTAGTTAATGTTTCACTTAGAATAAAGGCCTAGTTTGCTTCTTCTTACTGTGCTGTAAGTGTTTTCAAACGTGAATTTTATTAAAAATGGGCGCAGATAAGGTTATCTCTTATATGCATCAAGCACACTGTTAACTGAAAATCTTCTCAAGTTTCAGGTTACATGTAAATTAATATTTGTGAAATATTATGGAATATTTTTTTACGTTTTGAACAGAAAATGATTATCTGCAAAAATATTGTTGAATAGAGTTTTCAAGTAGTTAAATATTAAAAACTGGAGAATTACTGTATTATTACAAGAAGTAGATCCCTCCGATACAATGGAATGAAATAGTAGACCGCCACGGCTTTGTGGTTGCGCACCCCTGGTTTACACTGTACTGGCTGAAAACCCGGCGTTGCCCGGGTATTTATCTATTCCTGCCTTGAGTTAGTACTTCCCCTATCCCTTATCTCTCTGTCCATCTCTTTTTTTCTTCTAATAATATATTTATCGGGGAATATGTAAGAAATAAGGCGGTCTTGCGTAATGTACAAAATTATAAGTGTAGTATCGAAACACAGAAAGACAGTAATCAAAATAGAAATGACATATAGAATTCGTACGATCGTATATTTATTGAGCTATGTGTTGTACAGTTGTATAATGTTTGAGATTTATATTCATTTGTATAAGTGCTGTAAGTCAGTAAAATCTTCTGCGAATACAATTAGTAGTAAAGAAGTAATAGATTAAAACTTGGTGCGTGATGGGCCGGTTGTCCATGAACGTTACTGTTTATGTGCTCATATCTCACTAACTATGTGTCGTAGTGTGATAGAATTTAGAAGGTACTTTCAACAATATGTGTGTATACTGACTGTAACATTTCCTGCGGCTACAATTTGTAGTGTAGAAGTTATAAATTGTAACGCCATACCGAATGCCGTAGTTTTAGTCCATGAACAGCGGAACGTTGCTGTTTATGTGCCCATATCTCATTAACTACGTATCGTACTGTCATACGATTTAGAAGCTACATTCAACTGTACGTGTGTATACTGTCTGTAAAATTTGCTGTCGCTACAATTTGAAGTGTTCAAATTATAAATTGTAACGTCACACCGAGAGCCGTAGTTTTACTCCAAAACAGCGGAAAAGTAGTAAGCGAGAAACTTTTTTTCTTTCATCATTTTACTATGGTTGCCATCGAGAAAAAGTTTAATAAAGGTTTGAAATTATGTTTAAAGTTTGTTGCAAGTCGCTAAGTACTGTCATTCTCATACAGTGTATTTCGAAAGTCTCGCCGCATTATATGGCATTTTTTGCGATTTCTATTGGTTATGACGTAATATCTTTTGAACCATGTGCAGTATGTGATTCTTAACCATGCAGCAATTGTTACCTCACGGTAAGGAATGTGTATACCAAATTTGGTTGAAATCGGTCCCGTGGTTTAGGAGAAAATCAGCAACATTGTCGCTTATGGCAGCAGTTTTCCGCGCATCCTATTGTTTATGAAGTCATATGTCGTGAACTATACATCGTATGTGATTCTTACACTTACGGCGACCATCCTCATGGATTGAAGCTTACGTGTAGAAAATTTCATAAAGATTGGAACAAAACTGTAGATATGTATGCAACACGTACAAATATACGGACACTCTCCTTTATATATTAGATGAACGCAGACAAGGTTAACTTTTATATACACCAGATATCAAGCACACTGTTAACTGAACATCTACATGTAAAATAATATTTGTGAAATATTATGGAATATTATTTTTTTATGTTTTGAACAAAAAATGACTATCTACAAAATTATTGTTGAATATATTTGTTTTCAAGTAGTTAAATATTAAAAATTGGAGAATTTCTGTATTATTAAAAGAAGTAGATCCCTCCGATACAATGGAATGAAATAGTAGATCGCCACGGCTTTGTGGTTGCCTTGGTTACCACTCTATGAGGAGATGGAGTTGAAGAGACACAGGTGAGGCGATGGACAGACGTCGGGGTGAAGCGGTATGCAAAAAGAAGCGGATGGGAGAGGAAGAAATACAGTAGAACCTCTCAAACTCGACTCAATGTGGACTTAAAGGTTGTCGAGTTTTGAGGTTGTCGAGTTTTAGGGAACTTAAATAAAAATAACTAGGAGTTGAATAAAAACGCTTATTTAGAGTATTAAAATTGTACATTTACTGATTTATTGTATACCATTATATATTTATATCAACATTTATAACTTATAATCAAAAATAATTTTGAGACAAAAGGCCTAGTAGAATATGAAAATACAGTGTTCATTACAATTATTACTGAAGTGGTTTATGCTGCTTATAAAAAGTCTATCACAGTTGGTTATGGGAAGTTTTCTGAACACTAGAAGAAAAGTGTAAAATAAAACTTACTGAAGTTGTTTGAAAAACCCTGTGATTGAAGACTACTTTTCTGTCTCCACACGTGTCCAGATATAGGCGTCCCCTTCTCCCTGTGCACACGGAACCATTGGTAAAGGGTTTCGTCAACTTTTTCGATCTAAGCATTTCTCACTGGTTTTCTTTCCGCAATGGATTCTGTACACTGTCTTTTCAAACACCATGATTCAATTACAGATTTCTTTTCTTCCAACCGAGCACTGTAGACCTACCGATGTTCAAATCCAACGCTATTTTATTTACGCTTTCACCACGATCAAGTCTTTTTAGGGCACCAAACTTTGCTTCCATTGACACTGACACTTGTTTTCTCTTCTCCGCCATACTGTCACTCTATATTCCAGCACAAAACTCGTTTAAACAATTGGCAATCACTCTGGAACAAAAGCAACTGACCACAACTGCGTCTCAACAAACAGTAAACTGGACGCCCAGGGACGAAAATGCACTGAGGGTAGTTTATGGTCCGCCCGGGAATCCCAGGTCAAAGCGCGGCCTCACGATAAGGAAAGTGGCTACTGGAATCGTCGAACGAGTGCAAACAATAGCCCGCCCCAGCTGGGCAGGTAAAGGGTGCGTTGAAGGACCTTGGAAAACCCAGTAACCTAGTCTGAGTCTCTAGCGCTCTCGGGCGGCATATGTACTGGTGGGAAGCTTTACGTTATGAGCGGTGTAAAAAAAAAAAAAAAAAAAAAAAAAAAAAAAAAAAAAAAAAAAAAAAAAAATATTATTAATTCACCAGCCCTGTCGAGTTTTACGGAATGTCGAGTTTTCGGGAATCGAGTTTGAGAGGTTCTACTGTATAAAGTTCAAATATATGTAAATCTATCGGACCAAACTGCGTGTTCATCAGTCCGTAGCTTACAAACTACTTAAACCTAGGTAAACTAACCTACGGTCAAGCACACACACCCATGCCCCAGGGAGGACTCGAACCTCCACGGCGAGCGCTTTAGACCGCTCGGATACTGCACCACGGCTAAGAAATGTACAAAGACAGTAGGAGCGGGAGGTGAAAGAAGAGCGAGGAATAAATAAATACTCGGGCAACGCAGGGGTTTTCAGCTAGTTAGAAACGATGGTGCATGAAGGCGTTCCTCCGACTGAGTCAGCCCTCCCTGCCTTGACCGTAGGCCTCGGAGAGCTGGCGGTCGCCCTGGTGATGCGGTCACCGGGCAGTCCTCGAACTTGGACTGGTGCAGGCGTCGCGTGGGCCGGCTGCCGGCGTGTTTACGCGTTGCCAGGTGCGGTGCCTCTACTGCCGTATTCGGGGTCGCCAGTCGCCATCCGCGAGCCGGATCTGCAGCCCGCGTGACGCCGCACCGCGCCACTCACCTTACGCTGAGCTCGGCCGCTGGACATATAAGAGGCTCAACCACTTGTTTACCACTGCCGAGGCGTAAAGCCACTTCTTTATGCCGCATTCCCATATCTCTACTCACATTTACACTGAATCGGTGAAAGGCATGCGCTAACTGCTTTTTCTTGGCAAACGAAATGTCATCGACTCCACAAGTTATTGGAAGGCCTCCCCCCCCCCCCCCCCCAAGAATACTTAGTTAACGAAGAACGCTTTCTTCTTCGAAAGTAAAACAGAATGCTGTCTCGCTCTGGAGTTATTGTTCCTTCTAATTAATTTACAAAAGGGAACAGAACCCGGCCGCTGGACATATAAGAGGCTCAACCACTTGTTTACCACTGCCGAGGCGTAAAGCCACTTCTTTATGCCGCATTCCCATATCTCTACTCACATTTACACTGAATCGGTGAAAGGCATGCGCTAACTGCTTTTTCTTGGCAAACGAAATGTCATCGACTCAACAAGTTATTGGAAGGTCTCCCCCCCCCCCCCAAGAATACTTAGTTAACGAAGAACGCTTTCTTCTTCGAAAGTAAAACAGAATGCTGTCTCGCTCTGGAGTTATTGTTCCTTCTAATTAATTTACAAAAGGGAACAGAACCCGGCCGCTGGACATATAAGAGGCTCAACCACTTGTTTACCACTGCCGAGGCGTAAAGCCACTTCTTTATGCCGCATTCCCATATCTCTACTCCCATTTACACTGAATCGGTGAAAGGCATGCGCTAACTGCTTTTGCTTGGCAAACGAAATGTCATCGACTCAACAAGTTATTGGAAGGCCTCCCCCCCCTCCCCCCAAGAATACTTAGTTAACGAAGAACGCTTTCTTCTTCGAAAGTAAAACAGAATGCTGTCTCGCTCTGGAGTTATTGTTCCTTCTAATAAGTTACAAAAGGGAACAGAACCCGGCCGCTGGACATATAAGAGGCTCAACCACTTGTTTACCACTGCCGAGGCGTAAAGCCACTTCTTTATGCCGCATTCCCATATCTCTACTCACATTTACACTGAATCGGTGAAAGGCATGCGCCAACTGCTTTTTCTTGGCAAACGAAATGTCATTGACTCCACAAGTTGTTGGAAGGCCTCCCCCCCCTCCCCCCAAGAATACTCAGTTAACGAAGAACGCTTTCTTCTTCGAAAGTAAAATGGCTTTGCCCAATCGCAGTTGATGTCATATATTCTATGAATATTAAATAATAACAGCTGCAGGATCAGAAGTGACGTCTGTTCTTGCGGAACAGACGCCACATGTATATATATAATATGCCGGTGACGGGCAATGATCATATCGTTATTGGGGAGGGGTGGGCAAGTTTGAAGCCCTTACTCTTACGGGAATTAGTGAAACTACGAGTTTGAGTACTATGGGCAGGGCGAAGCTGGGAATTTGTATCTGACGGGAGGCGTGCATGGGTAGTCCTTGCAGGTGCGGTGATCACTGTGTCCCCAGTGGTGTAGGGGTCAGCGCAACTGCCTAGAAAGCAGGAGAGCCGGGTTCGAATCCCGGCTGGGTACACATTCTCAGCTTTGCCCAATCGCAGTTGAAGTCATATATTCTATGAATATTAAAAACTGAAACTTCCATGATTCGTTAGTAACCGAATTCACGGTGGTTCGGGTTGAACAGCATAACCCTGTTACAACCTCATCGCGGTCAAAACTGTCATCACTGCCGGTCGACCCAACTTTGGGAACATCGTAGGTGAAAGTGCGGGAGTAGCCGAGCGGTCTGGAGCGCCACGTTGCGAATCACGCGGCGTCGGGAATGGATCTTTGTGTTGTCTTTGGTATAAGTTAGTTCATAAGCAGTTTGTAAGTTTAGGGACTGATGATCCCGCAATTAAGACCTATAAGCTTTACAAACATTTGAACACTTGTGACTTTTAGCCGTGAACAAGTACCGCCGACAGGAAATTGGAAAATTGGTCCCGATGCCTGTGATGGGAACTTATTTTTCGGTGGACATTCCGTAGGAATGCCATATACTTTACTCCATTCTTGGATAAGGTTTCAAGTCAGGAATGGTGAACCATTCAACGGTCACATTTTTGGGGGTGGTTTGAT
Organism: Locusta migratoria; assembly: GCA_026315105.1. Taxonomy (NCBI): domain Eukaryota; kingdom Metazoa; phylum Arthropoda; class Insecta; order Orthoptera; family Acrididae; genus Locusta; species Locusta migratoria. Next base: position 942,624,906 of record CM048744.1, read on the forward strand.
TAATAAAGGCCAACATGCCTCGGACAACTGCCCTCATGGAGGATACCCACCAGCATTCGAACCGGTGTCTTCTTGTATCCGGGACCTGACACTGGAGCAATCACCAGATACAACAAGGCGTATAAAGTCTGTAGCCATCCGGAATTGCTAAGGTATTGGAGGAACTGCTAATTATTACAAAGTTGGCTAATCTATGAATGTTTTCATATAGAGGGTCTTCATAAATGGCAAGTCAGTATGGTGCTCTGAATGGGCGGAATGAACAGAGAGAGAGGAGATGGATGGGGGCGGAGGGGAGAGAAACGATGGACTGAGAGAGTTAAGACTGAGGATATGGCCAGAGAGATGGAAAATTGGAAGGGATGGGCAAAAAGGGAGAGACGATTGAAGATGGACGGCGGAGTATGGAATAAATACACTGAAGGGCCAAACAGACTGCTACACGTGCCTAATACAGTGCAGGGATCCCGCAAGCACGCACAAGTGTCGCAACACAACTTGACATGGAGTGGACTAATGTCTCAAGTAGGGCTGGAGGGGATTGACACCATGCACCTTGCAGGGCTGTGCGTAAATACGCGAGAGGACGAAGGGGTGGAGATTTTTTCCGAACAGCAAATTGCAAGCCATCACATATATGTTAGGTAATGTTCATGTGTGAGTAGTTTTGTGGCTAGCAAAGGTGTTTAAATTGACAATAGTGTTCCTGTAGCAAATCTGTAGCCAATCTGGGTGTCTTGTTGTCCTGCTGGAATTGCCCAAGTCCGTCGGAATGCTGAATGGACATGCAAGGATTCAGATGATACAGCAGGACGCGTAGGTACGAGTCACCTTTCAGTGTCGTATCTAGACGTATCAGAGGTCCCACATCATTTCAGCTGCACAGATCACATACCATTACAAAACCTCCACCAGCTTTTACAGTTTCCTGACATACGGATTTCGTGTATTCACGAGATACCCGTACATGTCCATCCGCTCGATACAGTTGGAAACGAGACCCTTCAGACCAGGCAACATGTTCACAGTATCAACAGTCTAATATTTATGTTGACGGACCGGACGAAGCGCAAGTCTTTATGTCGTGCAGTCAGCAAGGGTACAGGAGTGGGCCTTCGGTTTTGCAATTCTAGCATTGATGAAGTTTGGTTATGAATCCTTTTATGAGTTTTGTATTGCCATAGATCGCTTACTGATTTTACATGATGACTAGTTTCGAATCGTTAAAGAGTCATTATGGAATCTAAATTGTCCAGGCATGGTAAGAAATATACTTCAGATGAACCAACATCATAGTGGCAAGTTATAAATGGTATGCACATCATCAATCTGTGAGAATACAGCGTTTTAGGTTAGTAACCTCTTTGTGTCGAACGATAGTTATCACTGATGTGCAGCGAGATCTGCTGGCAACAATGCTTCGGTTGGAATGTTCTTTGTTTGTTGGCTGGTGTGCGGCAATCTCCCGCCGACCGCAGAGCGAGGCGGTAGCATGTCGGCAGTGAGTTCGTAACCTGCGTTTAGTGGTGGCTAAAGTTTTTGCCATTCCGTCGTATCGCATACGGGTTGCAGTTGTATATTGAAATGTTTCAGTGTGGACTTGTAGACATTCATCGTAGTGGCACGCGGTTATTAAATCAGTGTGTTTAAAGGGAAGAGTTTTTAACATTTGTCGTTCCATAATAAAGGAAGTTAACAAAGTTTACTGTTATGGATCAACCTAGTAATTGTCCGCATCCCATACCGTCAAATCATTGGAACAATTATTAAATGATTAAGCATAAAATAGAATGTAACGGCAACTTCGCCCATTGAGGATTAGGTGGACGCAGCTATGACGTTACAAATCGAATATGCCTTTGGGTCATGTTGTTCAAGGCGCTGTGCTATACTGTCCCACATGTCCAGGTAGTGTGGTATCACAGTGAAAACTGTAGATGGACTTTACTGTGATAACGCACTACCTGGACATGTGGGACAGTATAGCATAGCGCCTTGAACAACATGACCCAAAAGGCATATTCAATTGACTATGTGCATACCATTTATAACTTGCCACTATGATGTTGGTTCATCTGAAGTATATTTCTTACCATGCCTGGACAATTAAGATTCCATAATGACTCTTTAACGAGTCGAAACTAGTCATCATGTAAAATCAATAAGTGATCTATGGCAATAAAGATCTCATAAAGGGATTCATAACCATTACATTAAAGATAGCCTCCTATAAAACGACCTGAATAAGATGTCAGGTAATTACAATTGATGAAGTTTCGTTGAAGTTTGAGCTGACCCTTGTTGATGTCCCCCATTGAAATCCGCAGCAATTTGCGGAAGGGCTGCACTTCTTTCACGTTGAACTATTCTTGCAGGATCTTTTTCCAGCTGCAACGATGTTCGATGTTTTACCGCATTCCCGAAATTCACGGCGCACTCGCTGGGGGAAAGAAGACGTTCCATTCGAGAAATTTGAAGGGCTGCAATTAAAAGCTGACTGCAGAACGATCTTTCTGCCGCCTACTTACATTTCACGTAACGATCACAAGGACAATATTAGAGAAATTAGGGACCGTAGTCGCGGCAGATATACGTGTGCTGTGGTGCGCGCCCCCTTTCGCCGTCGGGGGTTCGAGTCCCCCCCCTCCCCCCTCGGGCATATGTGTTTGTGTTGTCCTTAGTTTACCTGAGTTTAATTAGTTTGTAAGCTACGGACTGGTAACCAAGCAGCTGAGTTCGATAAATTTACAAACGTTTGAACATCTTTCGGTTCGTACAGAGGCATATATACATTGTTTTTTTTTCCTTCCATTTGTGAGTGGAATAGGAATGGAAATGCCTAGTATTAGCACAGTGTACCCTCCGACACGTACCTTACGGTGGATTGCGGAGTATATAAGTAGATGAAGAATGTTCTTACGGGAAAAACCGTACCTCATCGTTACTTCAGAGACGCTGAGTCTCATCTCTCGTGCACGTGCTATATAACACCATGTTTAAACTCACTTAAGAGGAGTAAGAACGGATCTTTTTCACATTTTCGGATTTTTATCCCACTATAAAATTTGCAATTTTCCGAATAAAATGATATGTATATCACTTATAAACTCACATGGGAAGTATTTCATTTCAAAAACTATAATCTACTCCGATTGAAAATGTTAAAAGTTTCACCAGCATTACTTCTAGATTTAATTTAGAATATAGAAGGCTGCGGAGTGCTGTGTTATAAAGGTAAAATTACGTTTTTGCATTGGTAGCATTGTCAGAAACAGTATCGTACCGTTTCAATGTATAAAAACGCATTGTGTGTCTAAATGTTAATGTTTTTCAGAGGGAAAGTGACGAAAAAGTAAAGTATGACGCCAAATGGAATGTTTTGGTTTCATGGTAATAGATTTTCGAATAAAGAGAAACCAGTACACAACCTCTGCCATCCTGTACCTAATTCTTGGTCATTGCAATTACCGCAATGCCCAGTATTCAAACATTTCACACAGTCAGAAACATTCCATCCCATCAGCAATGCCGGCCACCGTGGCCGAGAGGACTGAGGCGCTTCAGTCACGATCTGCACGGCCACTACGGTCGGGGGTTCGAATCCCCCCTCGGGCATGGATATTTTGCCGTCCTTAGGATTAGCTAGTTCATAAGTAGTTTGTAAGTTTAGGGACTGATGGCCCCGTAGTTAAGTCCCATAAGCTGTACAAACATTTGAACATTTTGAACCATCAACAGTCATGGATATCATAGAATCTGTTTACAGAGTCCTGGAAAATCCTAAATTACTGAAGAAGTGTCTGCTTGGTCAGACTCAAAATCTTAATGAAACGTTCAATAATCTTGTATGGAATCGCTTACCAAAACATGATTTGCTGGTATGAAGACACTAATGTGGGGGTTCGATGATGCTGTTAGTACTTTTAATGTTGGCAACATTTGTCGGGTGAAAGTGTTACAGCACATCGGTATTCATCCTGGAGCAAACTCCATCAAAGGACTTGAACGGATGGACAAGGTTAACATCGGTAAAGCAGAGTATGCAACACAGTTGGTCACTAGGGAGTCCAGAAAGAAGAAAAAACTTGGAAAAAGATGAAAAGAATGATATACAGTATGGTGCAGGGTGCTTCTGAGTGACTCAAAATAAAAATTAAAAAAAAAAAGCATATATAAATGAGTTACGATCACTTGAAGCTGTTCCTGAAAATTTACATTTCCTGTTGCATTTTTCCCGAAATCTCAGAATCTACTTCGAGTAGAGTATTCAGATTTTCAGGGAGTATTAACAAACATATCCCGAGTCCACTGAACTAAAAGAAGAATATAATGTTATAATTAAAATTATTTAGATAACACACACAAAAAGTTCGCAAAATTTAAAAACGCGTAATTAATATCATCGTATTTCCGAAATCAGTGGCCGAAATGCAAATAATTTAGTGTAGTAGATTCAGAACATACTGAGAAATGCAGGGAAGCCAAGTCACTAAATTTAACACTGTCGGTATAGGACGTTCCAACTCCCCCTAAATCGTGGTAACTGCGATTGTAGCAGCTACAACCGATCTAATACCTACGCCGGACCAGGAAACGCTAGGTTTTCGGTTAGCAAAATACAGACTTACCTACAATCGCAATCATCCCCCCCCCCCTTTACAGACATTCTCCCGCGCAGTCACGCTTAATTGAGACCTAATACTGTCAATGTTACTATGCGCTGTTATATTTCATATTCGATTACAGATGAACAGCTAAAAATTGTGAAAGGATGAACATTTTCAAAAATATATTTTTGGAAACATTTCTGTTGCATTTGGAAACACACAGCCCTCCACACCATCTCGATCAACTTACTGAAGATGGCCCGAGATTGGGTGGAATCTAGTTGACAATAAAAAGACAATTTTGCTCTCCAGACTGTTTTTATATTTTAAAAAAAAGGTACCTGCTTGATTTCTGAGGCTAATTGATGACACATTGAAACGGTTTCTCAACTAATTTACTGACGAAGTCAAATATTCCAGAAAATTTTAGAAGTCTTACCCCGTTCGATGTCGACCAAATTAGAGATCAGCTTGGAATCCGACCTCACTTCTGTATATAATATAATTAATATGTTGTCTACAGAAATCTGAACACCAAAGTACTTGTGAATTTTTTTATCGCCGGAGTAGGAAGCCATTTTCCGCTGTACCTCCTCCGCATTTTCCGACTGTATCTCTTCTTAAAGACGTAACTATGCCGTGTAGCTAACTTAAACCAGCCATAGCTTAATCGCTGTAAATCCCAGACACATGACATCAACAACGAGGATACGACATCTAGGGGACATCGAATGAAACCACGGGAATGCGTTTCCTTTTCGCAACGGCCATTTTGTTTCCTTGAAGTCCCATGTGCTGGAATGTCCGGGTGGTCTAGGGTGACGGAATGCGCGACCGCTCCAGTCGGAGATTCGAGTCCTTCCCTCTAGCGATGGTGCGTGTGTTGTCCCCAGCGTAAGTTTAAGTAATTCTTAAGTCTAGGGACTGACGACCTTCTTAGCAGTTCGGTCCCGAAGATTTAGAACATTTGCGCTCTGGTACCCAGCGTAATCATCCCTGCTTCCCCAGCCTACGCAACTCACTGAGAGTCATAGGGTTACTTCCGTTCATTGTAGCGATCCGCACGATTTTTAAGTGTTTATCGGAAGCGTCATTCACCGACGGAGAGAGAGATGATCCTGTGAATAGCCCACAGGACATGCATTTGGGACGACGTTTCCTCGAACCCACCTCCGGCCATCCATATTCAGTTTCTCCGTAGTTTCCGTCAATCACTCCAGGCATATTTCTGGAGCTCTTTCGAAGGGCAAGACCGATTTCCTTCCCCATCTGTAACAAAAACATCAAAGCTTGTGCTCGAATGACAAGGCTCTCGACGGATCTATGGCGAATTGCTGTTTAGGATTGGGACAATCTGAAGTAACAGTTCCTTGATGATCTAGTGGACAGTACGCCTCGACGAATACGACGCGCATCACCTTAAGAGGAAGTGTTACCGAGTAACGGGGTTATTGGTGTATGATGCAACACAGACTCAATATGTCTAGGTTATTGTCATACAACCTGTCAGTTTCTGTTTTCATAATCGAGAAAGAAAAGGGAAATGTTGTTTTTATATATCCCATTTTTTTATGTAGAGAATCGTGGCAATGCATTACTTTTTTATTTTTTTATCTCATTGGCTTCCTGGTATGATTAATATTAAATTCGATATCACATCATTGATTAATACTTTATCATTATTTTTTTTAATTTCGTCGAGAATGTTAGCTCTTTGTTCGAGTACTATTTAAACAATTGTACAATGTGTAATTCTTCTCGTCTTGTCTTGTTCTTGTAATGTAACGTCTTAATAGGACGATATTATCATAAACTTGCGTGAGTCGCTGTTAGATTGTTTTTTCTCACGAAGAGTACTCAAGGTCTCTTAAATGCTTGTAAACTCTCAGGTATGATCTTCAATAGAAATTTTAAACAGTATATCGTGTTCTTCTTAGTAATAGCACCCTTTCATATATTTTAAGCATTTTCTGGATTTTAGCTGCAGTTGTAGCATCTTCAACATCGACCGCTGAACTGCATTCGCCGGCTGCCATTTCATTGTTAATTCAACTAAATAATTATTACATGAATCAGGGATAGGTGCTGAAATGAAATAGGACTTTTAAGAATTAATTTTCAGTTTCGACGACGATCCTGAACGGCGGTGGAATGAATTGTAATGATTCAAAATGTTCAAATTTTTGTAAAGCTTAAGGTACTGAACTTCTGGGTCATCAGTCCCTAAAATTACAAACTACTTATGACCTTTTACTAAGCCGACACAAACATCCATGCCCGAGGGGGAATTCGAACCCTCGACGGGGAACGGCCTCGCGCATCGGAGCATAGCGCCTCAATACGCTCGGCCGCTCCACATAATAGAATTATTCCACTTAAGTCGGTGATTTTTGCATTCCTCTTTGCAGCTGTACGTCTTCCTCATTCACGTTTCTTTAGATGCGTAAATTTCGTCAAATGGGCAGCAGTAGTTCCTTATGAGAGCTTAATAACAGGCAGTTTAATGCGAATCAAAATGTCCGTGGTTGGGACATGGTCTTGATTCAGATCTTAATAAAATTAATAAGCGAATAATAGAAGTGTCTTTTGCTTTGTGACGTAGGACACATGTTGAGTTAACAACAATAATATAACTAATAGGCAATTCTCATGCATAAAAACTTTTAAGATACTGAGACTAGCCAGTGATTAGTGAAACCTTTCATTTAATTTTTGTAATTCGCAAAATAGTCTTCAAACTAAGCCAACACTGAGACACGTTGCCGAAACGTGAAAATTACTCGAGAGATTTGCTTATAACATACTAGCTGCTAAACCCAGGTCTTACCCGGGGGTATATGCACTTTTCCAGTCTTATATTAGAAACGAAAATGAAAACTCGAAAACGATTTCATCTCCATGTAACCATGAAAACAGCTTAGAAAATATGAAACATAAAAACAAAACAAATATGCATAAGTACAAAAATTTTAAGAGAAAGAAAAATAGTAATAAAATAGAAATGATGTATAACATTAATTTAATTCAAATGGGAAAGTTTTTATGACTCATTGTTTACGACATCATATCTCCTGAACTATGAGTCGTAGGTAGTTTTAACCTCACACAGATTGTTGTCTGATAATAAGCAATATGTATACGAAGTTTTGTTGAAATCGGTCCATTACTTTAGGAGGAGATGTGGAAAAATGGCGCATATGTAGCAGTTACTCGGAAATATTGTTTATGATGTCATATCTCCTGAAATATATGTCATACTATCGTGTAAATTAGAAGGTACATTCAGTGGTATATGTGCCTAATGTCTGCAAAATATGTCATGAATGATGGGAGTAGTGCAGGCGTAATAATCAAAACCTCATGCGTGATGATGCGATTTTTCATGAACGAAATTGTTTATTACTTCATAACTCATGAACTATATGTCGAACTGTGATAGGGACCGATGAGCAATGTAGTTTGGTTCCTTGAAGCCGAAACCAATCACTTTATCAGGCAATCGAACAGTGATATAGCATCGAAGAAAAATTGAGTGGTATGTATGTTTACTGTCTGTGAATTATCTCGCGAATAGAATTTTATAGTGTATAAGAAACAACTTATAGCGTCATGCCAAATGTCGTAGATATACTTCATGAACATCGGAAAAGTTGTAAGCGATAAACTATTTTCCTTTCATTATTTTGTTTGAAATTATGTTTAAAATTTATTGCAGGTCGGTAAGTGCTATCCTTGTGAAATAGTTGACGAATATAATCACGCTATCACGCGTTGCAAAATAGGGCATTTTTCATTGTTTATGACGTGATATCGTATGAACTATGAACCGTAGAGGTTTTTGCAACCATAGCAAATGATTCCTGACTTTAAAGAATATTTGTATCAAATTTGGTTGAAATCGGTCCATTAGTTAGGAGGAGCAAATGTAGAATATCATCGCAAGATGCGGCCATTTTGCACTCTTGTTATTGTTTGTAACGTCATATCTCCATACGTATGTGTCGTAGATGGTTCTTAAAAATGTTCAAATGTTTGTAGAGCTTATGGGACTTAACTATGGGGTCATCAGTCCCTAAACCTACAAACTACTTATGAACTGGCTAAGACTAAGGACGGCACAAATATCCATGCCCGAGGGGGGATTCGAACCCCCGACCATAGTGGCCGTGCAGACCGTGACTGTAGCGCCTCAGTCCCCTCGGCCACGGCGGCCGGCAGGTGGTTCTTCCCCCGACCTATTGTAGCCAGGTATTTAGAATCATGTGTACCAGCCGCCCGCGGAGGCCAAGCGGTCTGCGGCGCGCCAGTCACGGTCTGCACGGCCACTACGGTCAGTGGTTCGAATCCAGCCTAAGGCATGTATATTTGTGCCGTCCTTAGTATTAGCTAGTTCATAAGTAGTTTGTAAGTTTAGAGACTGATGATCCTGTAGTTAAGTCCCATAAGCTCTACAAACATTTGAATATGTGTACCAAGTTTGATTGAAATCGGTGGGGTAGTTTAGGAGATGTGGAACATACATACACTCACACACAGCCTATTTTATTAGGTGTAAGCTGCTGAGGAGTTTTGCAGTCCTAACATTCTTACTACCGATCAGTTCCAGAGCGGTAATTCCGGCGACGAAAGCGGATATTGCAAGGAAGCTGGCATTGCGGTTTGTCGGCGGAAGGTTGAAGCTTTCTCGTCACTTCCGAGGCCGCAAGGGAATCCTGAGCCGCTGTGTCAGAGACCCGCGCGTCAGCTGTGTGGGCAATCCACGAGGAAGTGGGGTCGCTACTTCTGAACCTCTCTTTCCCGTTCGACTGCATTCCCATATTAGCTTTCCGATAATTGGTTTGTAGGTTACATATACGAGGGTTGGAACCAATGGTAACACTGCTGTGGAGGCACTATGCAATGGAATCTACTGTTGTCACTGATAGCAGTTTACCTCCGAGCAAATGGACTCGCTCGTCTCACAACTCAGGGAGGAAAACACAGCCACTCGTTGGCGTGCGGTCTAACGCAACGGTGTCACAATGTTTTGCGAAACAGGAACAACGGAGTTGGATCAATATTGACTGTGTCATCAAGGTCTTCAAGAGGCGTACGGAAAATCGGCGTTGCCGTACGGAATAAATAATTAAACAAATATATTGCAGTAGAGTGCAGTCTAAGAAAATCAGCCGCCCGCGGTGGCCGAGGGGACTGACGCGCTCCAGTCACGGTCTGCACGGCCCCTACGGTCGGGGGTTCGAATCCCCCCTCGGGCAAGGATAAATCAAATTCAAATGTTTGTAAATCTTATGGGACTTAACTACGGGGTAATCAGTCCCTAAACTTTCAATTAGGTTTCAAATAAAGATTAGCTCCTTCTCTTTAACTGGTATAGAAGCTGTTTCGCCGAACAACTTGGAAAAATCCGTGATTGTTATCAGAAACATGGAGAAAAATGCAGCCATGTCATATTTAAAAATTTATCTCGAGATAAGATACCTTTCTGAGAAACTTGAGTAATTAAAACATTACCTACTCTTTTCCAAATGAGAAGTTGTTTATTTGCGTTGGAGGGACTTCTAACGCAACTGTGATAGTTCTCGCTCTGTGTTTACGTATAGCGTATTTTATGGTTTTCATTCTCATTTATGCTTAAAGTCTGAGCAGAATTTTAATTTAGTTCACCACAACCAATGCTTTTGGAAAGTTTGTAGCTGTATCATTCTCGGTGTAAATAATGAAAAATTGTGGCAACTATGATCATCTTGTGATGGTGCAGCTCTTGTGTCTTCAGTGCTTTCTTCCGTGCTTGCTGTGTTAGATTTGTGGTTAAGGTACGGCCATTTCTATTTTATTTTTATTTTATTTACTTCTTTTTTCATCAGAGAAAAGAGTGCCTTAGCAGAAAGCCGTGTGACGAACGTTAAGACCCAAACTTTTCTTTTTTAAGCGAGGATGTAAGGTAGCTTGTAGTGTTGTTTCACTATTTTGTTAGAATTGTGGAATTTTTTTCAACAATCAGTCGTAAAAATATATTTATTTACTCGCAGATCTAGATTTTGACCACCGTGTGGTCATTACCAGTGTTTCAAAAAAATTAAAATACTTAAAACATCTCTACCTCCATGTTGGAGGTTGCGTTCGTAGAGATGTTTTATGTATTTTAATTGATCTTAAGCACTGATAATGACCACACAGTGGTCGAAATCTAGATCTGCGAGTAAATAAATATATTTTTGCGACTTATTGCTGAAAAAAGTCCACAAGTCAAATACAGTCGTTGAGCACAAATTCCACCATGGAATCAAGCCTGATTTTGTTAGAAATCATTTTGCCACAAAATACACGGTACTGCACCGTATGTAAATACAGAACTGTTTACTCACTTTTTCACGCTGTTCCGTGCGTTGATCTGTACCATGAAACATGGTGGTGAATTTCATCGTTATAATCGTCACGACAGTCAGTTATAACTTTATACACATCCGCGTTCGAACAACAAGCACTTTGCACCTTTTGATCCAATATAAGCAAGTCGAAGTCCCTCAAAGTTGGCACATACACGTCATCAAGAGACTTCCCCTTTCGCTGTCACATTCTTCTGTTCCTTTCTAAATCTGCTACATAAGTTTTGTATGCGTTTACAAGAAATTCACTGTTCGGTTGGGGAGAACATTGGTATGCAAAACGCAACCAATTTACCTAAGCTTCAGACTTAAATTTTCTATTTTTATAATCTTTGTATGAAATGGCTTGCACAGGACATGGTGGAGAGCTGAATCAAACCAGTGTGCGGACTGAAGATCACAACAGCAGTCTGTGAATCTCACTTGTTCTTTGTGGAGTTTATAAGTTCTGTCAAAAATTCCGGCAAATTGAATCCGTCATGATCAGACAAGGATCCGCGAAAGAGCGCGCCACAGTCTCGTAGGTAACTGGCAGAAAAGGTACGACAGAGTGGTGAACGTTACGCATCACGCAACAGGCGTGGACGTCCTACCGAGTGGACATGCAGGAGACGCTTTTGACCGACGTTTTAACAGCACTTTTCTGTGTCACCACCTGAACGCGGACCTTCTTGCGGGCGATACTGCGTGGGTCGACGGGATCGCGCCGTTAGGTGTCTCACTGTGTGGGTTTCTTATCTCAGCACCTGTTATCCAGTCTGATACGGAGCTCATCTTAACACAGACGTGACCGATATCTCCCATCGCCTTAAAGTCTACACTCTACGTGTATCTGCACTGCAACCGGAAAGACGACATCGGTTTGATGACGCGAGATGCTATATGGGAGACAGTACATGTACTAACAACAGATAGCGTAGAGACGTACCTGCCAGAACGATATCTGAATGCTCCTTCTAATGGGAAATGTTAACAGACAGACGGCCGCGCTGGCCGAGCGGTCTGCGGCGCGCCAGTCACAGTCTGCACGGCCGCTACGGTTGGGGGTTCGTCAACAATATATTTTCGCATTCGGAGGAGAATGTTGGCGATTGTATTTCGTAAGTAGCCCACGCCTCAGCTATAAGCGCCGTTGTGCTAATGATTCCCATCTCAGATCCTGTATAATTTCCGTAACGCTGTCTCCCCCGTATCGTGACAATACAAAACGAGCTGCCCTTCTTTGGACACTTCCGATGTTCTCCGTCAAACCCACCGATAAGGATCCCACACTGGGCAACAACACTCGAAAAAGGACGGACAAGCGTACTGTATGCAATCTCTTTAGTAGTTCTGTTGTATCTTTCAAGGGTTCTGCCAATCAAATGCAGTCTCTGGTTAGCCTTTCCCACGACTTATCTACGTGTTCTTTCCGGTTTAAATCTGAAGTAATAGTACTTCTTAGGTATTTTGTGGAGTTTACGGCCTTCACTTTTGATTGATTTATCTTGTAAACCAAGTTTAACGGATTTCTTTTCGTACTCATGTGGACGACTTCACACTTCTCATTATTTACAGTCAATTTCCAGTTTTTACACCACAGTCATATCTTATTTAGATCGTTCTGTAGTTGTTTTTGATCTTAAGATGATTTTACTAGGCGGTAAATGACGGCGTCATCTGCAAACAACCTAAGAGAGCTATTTAGATTTTATCCTAAATCGTTTATGTAAATAAGGAACAGCAGAGGACCAATAACGCTACCCCGTGCAACGCCTGATATCACCTCCGAGTTGAATTTTTAGTATACGGTAGTTCATAAGTTTAGGGACTGAAGACCCCGCAGTTAAGTCCCATAAGCTTAACAAACATTTGAACATTTTTGTTAACAGACACAAGATTTACAAGGAGACAACATGGATATCGGATATTAGAATTTTTTTATACTTATGGTACGTGAAGCCATTCCACGCAACTCCGAAAAATTTCGAGACAATCGAATTTGAATTTTGTTCAAATGTTCAAATGTTTGTAGAGCTTATGGGACTGAACTACGGGGTCATCAGTTCCTAAACTTACAAACTACTTATGAACTAGCTAATACTAAGGACGGCACAAATATCCATGCCCGAGGGGCATTCGAACAAACGACCGTAGTGGCCGTGCAGACTGTGACTGGCGCGCCGCAGCCAGCTCGGCCACCGCGGCCGGTTTGATTTATGTCAGATACACTTGTAACACTGTAGTCCTTCTACCTATTACTGTTTATTGCTTTTATGTATTCGATGGGAGAAGTATCGATCATGAATGTAACATATGGATGTAATGTAATATCTGTGTTAAGATCTTTGTGGCCATGTATATAATGTAAAGTTTTTGTATAGGAAATTGTTACTTATTTTTGTAATATTAATATTATGAAAAGGTATATTATGACAATATTTTTAAATAATTTGTAACAAGCTTTATAATTCGCTGGTTCATGCACAGGGAGTTAAATTGTTAAAATTATATAACTGTGTGTGCGCGCGATGTAAAAGGTGCGAATTGGCGGAAGAATCTTCGAGAACCGTGGTGTGTATGTGAAAAAATTTCGCTGACGTGTTTTACGGCCCACTTTATATTTGCAGTTTTATAAGTTTTTTCAATCAATTTGGACCAAAATAATAATTAATTAATTAATAAGAGTGTCTGAAACACTTTTAGAAAAAAATTAAGTAGTGGCGGGTTTCGAATCACCGACCTCTCGCGTCCAGCACCTGGCCCACTACGCTACGACTATAAATTGAATCGAGAGTTCTTTAATCTCATACTATTCATGGCCGTTGTTAACTGATGCTAATATGGCATTTGTAGACATTAGATTATCATTTATCGTAAGAAGAATAATGTGTTTTTGTTAACTCTTCAGTGTGCCGTTGCTTTGAAATAACAACGTGTAAGTTACAATAAGAAAATCATCAAATACGCGAGGAATATCACGTGACATCTCCGAACGGCTGGTTTTCGTTAATTCAATGGAGGTTGTCAAATATCCGTTATTTTTGCAAATATGTCTCAAACGATACGAGATATGAAAAAACATACGGGAGCTAAGTCGTAGAGAATTTTCTCCTCTACCAATTAGGTTATTCAATTTTCGTGTCAGATGAACGGTTCGTTTGCAATCACAATTATATATTGCAAACGGTAGTTTTTGGTTTTACTATCGTATTTTTTGACCGAAAAATTTGAAAAAGGGAGGTTCTGGTCTCTACAATCATGTCTGTAAAATTTGGTGTTGATCGGTTAAACCGTTCGTCTTAAAAATAGGGAACACGTTACGGACAGACAGACAGACATCCCAAAATCGCCGTTATTTTTGCAGATATCTTTGAAATGCTACGAGATATGAAAAAACACATAAGAGAGCAAAGTTGTAGAGAATTTTCTCCTCTACAAATTGGGTTATTCAATTTTCGTGTCAGATGAATAGTTAAGCCGTTATTTTCATTTCAATTTCGAGCTGTCAAAAGACGGTCGCAAAGGCCCACTATTAGTGTTACTACCGTAACCTAAAGTGGGCCAAAAAAGGAGTCGAGTTCTGGGCAGTGTAGTGGCAACACCTCCGTGACGTACTGTTGGTTGTTGAGGCATATATTTCTGGAAGTAACCGCAAGTTTGCTTTGGATGTCACCGGAGTTGTCCTATTTAAGCTGTCCGTTTAATATGGAGCTCAAAAATGTATTTCTTCAACGCCAAGAAAAAGTTTTGTGACCTCAAAGCTATTATGGAAGCAGGCCACGCTTACCGCCAAAACGTTGTTACCACCAGAAACTTCGACGTCTTCACCGCCACCACTACAGGACAAACAAGTAAAGTTTTTCTTAGCTTGTAGTGTAATGAACCAGCAAAGCGTTTAAATAATAATTATCTACATTGACCTCAACTTTGAGTTAAGCGCCCTGATTTATCCTAATCATTGTACCTAGACAGTGTCCTTCACTAGTAAATACTTTACGAGTGTATATTTTTTTAAAATTGAAAAGTGATTTTAAATAGTGCCATTGGTATTTTTTTAATTAGTGTCATCTATATAATTTAGTATGAATTGTTGACCATTTTACAAAGTGTGGCTATAGAGACATTTACATGAGAACTTTTGTACAGCAGCCAGTTGCCATTTCATCTTATTATTATAGTATTCGCACAATTTGGTTTAGCTTTTGGGTACAGATAATTTCAGGAATAATAAGCATGTAACTAAATTTCAATATTTTCACATATAAAGTTTCTTGCTACCAAAACATACTGCTAGCACTAATATTTATTATAAAACAAAAGGAGAGTATATTATCGTTCATTGCAATGAATTCATTACTGTAACTTACGACTAGAGCCGTTCAACAAGTTAAGGTGTGTGTGTACATTGTTTTTGATACTGCTAAATTGTTTTGTGAACAACAGTGACATTATGTACCAAAGTTAATGCTATCCACTATAGTGTACACATTATCCGTGAAAATTTCTAGTTACCTTTGGTCAAACCCCCTTAACAATCATTCAGTTCATTAGGAAAGAAAATATTATTTGAAAAGATAAATTTCAGAAACCTGATCTTAAAAATGTCAGCAATAGGACAGAATCTTGTTTCGCTTAACTTGATGCCCAAAGTTTTTAGATTACTAACTTTGTCAAGCAATTTACAACATTCCAAATTTATTATTTTTCCATATTTTACTGAAAGAATAGTTTGTATTACAATTCTCATACTTAATCAGGCCACATTTTTTGAATCTATAGTGTCCATTATAAGTGAATGCTGTTTATTCATAAATCTGTTGAATTGCAGTGATCTAGCTTTTGAGTGCTTGGTGATTTATTTAACTATAGACTGTCCATTTTCAAAATTCCATGTACTTTAGTACCTGGTGTAATCTTAAAACGAGAATGCTTATAACAGTTAGTTGCTGGTACATATTTGCCTAATTAGGCTGGCGACGTTTTTCTTTAATAATTTATATTAATTCTGCATATCCTTTACCTATCAAAATTCAGAATCTTCGGAAAGGGAGTCACATAAACAATTCCTTATCCATTAGTGCACAATTCACGGTCATAAAAAATCCTGTAAAAGGGTGTAACAATAGCAGTTGCGTTTCGTAGTTTGGTGAGGGTTTCAGACTTGTTTTGAAATTTCTTATGAATTTCGAGTGGAACTGTGGGTGTTATACACTCAACTACCAATATTTAATTCAGTTGTAGCATCTGTAGATGTAGCTCAGGTGCGCCGGGAACCATGGCTCAGCACGTCCAGTCCGAGAAAGAAAAAATGAGCCAAAAACACATAGAAGAACAACGTACAAACACGATATGTGACCGCAAGGAAAAGAACTACCCATAGCAAAATATTTATATGTACAAACAGGTGGTGGCATGCTAGCATTCCATGTTCGAATACTTACAGAATTTTAATATCTAATGGTAATCTTTAGAAAAAATGCACGTCTTTTTGTACATTCGTAATTTTCTATATTATATAAAAGATTGTTAATAATGATGGTTTCAATAAAAAAAATGTTTGATTTTTTACAGTTTCTGACTTCACTATTAGTTGCCGACGATAATCTTTGATTGTTCAGTTTGTGAAGAGCTACGACGTTGTTTTCGGAAAGGACAACAAGGTGTGCATCTCGTTTACAAGCACATAAACAGAAAATGACACAACGCGTCGAATTAGAGAGTACGAAATGTTGTAAATAAGTGAATTTGAAAACAACGAGAAAAAAGTCACAGCAGGATTCGAACCATCGACCCTATGGTTATGAGGCCAGAATGCTACCACCTTTTAGTTTTGTTTACTTTTATTATTTAATTATTTATTTTCTATAATATTTCGGAATCCCTACTCCCCTTACAGGCCATTCTTTCGCTCGCCAATATCGCCTTCTGCGTCGTCGTTTCATCGCCTTTTGAAACAGTTTGTAGTTACTTATCTGTGTTCGCCATACATGTAAATTAAAGTGGTATCTTCTATCCTGGTACCATGAAATGTCCGAGTGTAGGTTCCAGTTGTGCCGTACGATCTCCGCAGTACTTTGCCTTCGCAGCGAAGACAGGACTCAGAGTTCGTCTTCTCGAAGTGCTAAGTTTCTGTGTCGTGTAAGTTAACATTTGCTTCAGTTTTCCAATGTAGTTTTTTAAAGTTTAATTTTTTATGTGTTTAGTTTCGCTGCTCTTTGAGGACATTACCCGCTGAGAGTTCCGTAAGGTCATTGGTCTGTGACTTTAGTGCCTGCGATTGGCCGAAAGCTGCTACTATTTGTGTGACCTTCTCTGTTTCAGAAATGATCATCAATTAAATAAATGAAAACTTTTTATCAAAGCAATATGTCCTTTTCATGTACACAGCGAGTAAAGAAAAGACTTCACCAATGAAGAATATAATTTCCATAATAAATCGACTGGTACAAAACTCCAGTATTGTAAACACAAATGGTGCGTATTTCTGCGGTGTTTAAGGAATTCTCCAAATGATACAGAAGAAGGAAGAACAATTGAATATGTTGTGGCTAGCTTAATACACACAGTAGGGTTAGACCAAACGGCTAGGAACGCACATATTAATAAATAATAGTAATCAATATTAAAATTAAAAAATAAGAAACTGCCTAGTTTGTGGATAACTTAAAGGCGTTCATCGTTCAATGCTATGGTGAGGAAATTATGAAACGTCTTTTTATACTTTCGATAATAAAGCAATATTTTCATTTCACCACATAATCGTCATCCTTCTCAACTGCCTTACGCCATCTTAGAACCGGAGTCTGTATCCCCGCTCGGTTAAATTCTACACCAATACGTTGGAACCACTGTTTGGCAGGGTGCACAAGGGGGGTCATCATTTCAAACAGTGTTCCACGAAGAGAGACTTTCAGTTTCCCAAAGAGATGATAGTCACATGCAGCCAGGTCAGGACTGAAAGGCGGGTGATACAGAGTTGTCCTCCAAGGTTTGTGATCGCTTCTGTGGTTTTTTGACTGACATCTGCCCGTGCATTGTCGTGCAACAGCAAAACCTCCTGCCGATATGGTCGAACATAACACAGTCGAGCTTGAAGGTTCTTCAGCGTCACATCTGCACATTGTCTGGAGTCTGTGCAGTACATGGCCCACCACTGCGAGGAAAATTCTCAGTATTGCCGTGCCCGCTTTTATCGCGTAACCTGTTTGACCACCGACTAATTGTACTGCTGATCGACAGCAGCATATCCATACACATATCCTCTCGTCTCGTTTTCACATCACAGGAATTCAATGACAGCAGGTTGCTTTTGACGCATGCCAAGTGTTGCAGCCATCTTGAAGACATGCCACTCAAGGTAACAGGTTGAACTAAGTTTGAAGCGAGAAGGAAGCATCTACACACTGTATAACTTTCAAACATGAAGAATGAAATATGTATTTAAAAAAAAAGTGTGCATTTCGTTTGGTGTGACCACTGTACATTCGCTGAATGACAGCCATCTCTAAAATATTGAAATACACCCTGTATATGATGTTTAAAGCTTTCCCGGCGTACAGATATTTCCATAAAATCTCGGGCGAACTGTCGGATGTCCGTAACTTCTTGCCACGATATTTCGGCGCAGAGTCTTCTGGCCATCTTCAGGTGAGTACCGCCGAAGTACTGGCGAAGACGCACTGAGCTGTGCTATTTATGCCCAATCCAGCCGACATTGCGCATGCGCGTACTTAGCGTGCGCGTTCACTACAACTACGTACGCTGCTCAGAGCGCCCTCCGTGGTGGAGGCCTTTCCGCTTCGATATCATTTCGATTATCATTGTCATTCAGTTGCAGGAAACTACGCCGACTACGAAGTTTTTCAATGACAGGTATCCATGCAGCATTTGTTTGGAAACCGCTGTCTCGATTGATAAGAGTGTCACTGTCAGACAATCTTATTTCCACAGCTTCATTAATAATTGAACTCCAAAAGTTTGATGTGTGGGCCATAATTTTCGTTTCATTGTAGTTCATTGAATGACCTGTGGAAATAAAATGTTCGGCGATTGCAGATTTGGTGGGCTGGAGTAGCCGAGTATGACGCTGATGTTCCACAACGCGGTCCTGCACAGTGCGCGTCGACTGCCCTATATATGACTTGCTGCACTCGCACGGAATCCTGTAAACTCCTGCTTTACGCAGCTCCAGATCGTCTTTGACAGAACCCAACAGCGATGAGATTTTAGGAGGAGGGCAAAAGATGACTCTTACTTTTTACTTTTTTAGTATTCTGCCTATCTGTGATGAAATATCCCCAATATATGGGAGATAAGCAGTCGATTTGAAAGCCTCTTCTTCTTCCTTGTTCTGTCGTTTGGAGGTGTGCATCGCTCGATTTACTTGCTTCCTTGTATATCCATTCTTTAGGAATACTGTCTGCAGGTGTTCCAGTTCCGTGTGAAGGCTGTCGGCATCAGAGATGGTATTGGCTCGATGGATTAAAGTCTTGAGGACGCCCATTGTTTGTGCCGGATGGTGGCAACTAGTAGCTTGTAAGAACAAATCTGTATGAGTGGGCTTCCTGTATACCGAATGACCAAGTGAGCCATCACTTCTGCGTCGCACGAAAACATCTAAAAATGGCAAACAACTGGAACAACTGGAACATGGAACACTTGCAGTCAGTATTCCTAAAGAATGGATATACAAGGAAGCAAGTAAATCGAGCGATGCACACCTCCAAACGACAGAACAAGGAAGAAGAAGAGGCTTTCAAATCGATTGCTTATCTCCCATCTATTGGGAATATTTCATCATAGGCAGAACACTAAAAACGTATAAAGTAAGAGTCATCTTTTGCCCTCCTCCTAAAATCTCACCGCTGTTGAGTTCTGTCAAAGACGATATGGAGCTGCGTAAAGTAGGTGTTTACAGGATTTCGTGCGAGTGCAGCAAGTCATATATAGGGCAGACGACGCGCACTGTGCAGGACCGCATTGTGGAACATCAGCGTCATACTCGGCTACTCCAACCCACCAAATCCACAGTCGCCGAACATTGTTTTTCCACAGGTCATTCAATGAACTACAACGAAACGAAAATTATGGCCCACACATCAAACTTTTGGAGCTCAATTATTAATGAAGCTGTGGAAATAAGATTGTCTGACAGTGAGACTCTTATCAATCGAGACAGCGGTTTCCAAATGAATGCTGCATGGATACCTGTCATTGAAAAACTTCGTAGTCGGCATAGTTTCCTGCAACTGAATGACAATGATAATCGAAATGATATCGAATCGGCAAAGCCGGCCGCGGTGGCCGTGGGGACTGAGGCTCTCCAATCACGGTCTGCACGGCCACTACGGTCGGGGGTACGAATCCCCCCTCGGGCATGGATATTTGTGCCGTCCTTAGTATAAGGTAGTTCGTAAGTAGTTTGTAAGTTTAGGGACTGATGACCCCGTAATTAAGTCCCATAAGCTTTAAAAAAAAAAAAAAAAAAAAAAAAAAAAAAAAAAAAAAAAAAAAAAAAAAAAAAAAAAAAAAAAAGCAGCGGCAAGCCTCCACCACGAAGGGCGCTCTGAGCAGCGTACGTAGTTGTAATGAACGCGCACGCTAAGTACGCGCTTGCGCAATGTCGGCTGGATTGGGCATAAATAGCACAGCTCAGTGCGTCTTCGCCAGTACTTCGGCGGTACTCACCTGAAAATGGCCAGAAGACTCTTTGCGCCGAAATATCGTGGCAAGAAGTCACGGACATCCGGCAGTTCGCCCGAGATTTTATGGAAACACCCTGTATAGTTTGCAGGTGACTAGCTCAGACCGCGATCCTGTGCGAACGGTTCCCTTGACCCACGAGAGGGACGCGAGAAGTCAGGGAGAGCGGAGAAGGTAGCGGAGCGCGGTGGCCGGGAGAGTCCATTATTTATGCGGCCGGGCGCTGGCGGCCATCGCGAAGGTTCTCCTCGCCTATTTGCGGCGCGCGTGGGCAGCGCCACGTCACAGTGACGCGTCTTGTTGTCCGACAGCTGTTGGCGCGCGGCCCGCAGACCGCAGGGACCCGCTACGGCCGCACTTCGGACCTTACCGCGGACCGGCTTACTAAAAGGCGGGCTCACAGGTTGTGACGTTTCACACTCATGCCAAGTCGTCAACAACATGTGCCCCGTAGCGCGTATCTGTAGTAGGGATGGTAAAAACCGACCGGTTAAACGTCTGTAAATCTGTCGGACCAAACTGCGTGGTCATCAGTCCGTAGCTTACAAACTACTTAAACCTAGGTAAACTAACCTACGGACAAACACACACACCCATGCCCCAGGAAGGATTCGAACCTCCACGGCGAGCAACCGCGCGCCTCGCAGCAAGGTGCTTTAGCCCGCTCGGCTACTCCACCGCGGCGACCGGCTAAAACCGATACCGGTATTTTAGTTTTGAATAACCGGTTTTTTCGGTATTTATTTGGTGATGGTTGAAACCGGTTTTTTTTTTTTTTTTTTTTTTTTTTTTTTTTTTTGCCCCCTCGGGCATGGATGTCTGTGCCTTTTTTAGAATAAGCTAGTTCATAAGTATAACGGTGAATAGATGGGGCATAACAGCTTTCAGATAATTACAAAACGACATGTTGACCATAGCTGTTTATTAATACTCAGTGCTACCGGTTTCGGTTTTGTACCATTGTCAAGCGTTAGCAGAGATTAAGCTATTAGCTAATCTCTGCTAACGCTTGACAATGGTACAAAACCGAAACCGGTAGCACTGAGTATTAATAAACAGCTATGATCAACATGTCGTTTTGTAATTAGTTCATAAGTAGTTTCTGTGTGTCTCGGTTGCACAGTGGTACAGTGTCAGATTACAAATCAGAAGGTCGCGGGTTTGATCCCAGCCAGGTCCTACGATTTTTATCTGTCACTTTCCACTTCTTTCACCTCTGGAAGTATTGCTTATGTGAAAAATACCGAGTAGCACCGTGGTTCGGAGCCCACGTTAAACTGTAGGTCCCCCTATAACTGGCTGGGTAAGTCAGTTCGAAGGTCGGAGGAAGGCAACGGCATACCACCTCCAAATAGGACCATGCCTAGTAAAGCACTGTGGTGTTCAAACCAATCTTCGGATTGTTGACTGCTTTACCTTTAGACTCCGATATTTAGGGCTACTCCTAAAATTACCACTGCTTTGAAATATTGGGACATCGCAGAAACTAAGAAAAGCGATCAGTGATTAAGAAGAATCCTGGCAGTCAGAAACGCGCAACAAACGCGTGGCATAAGAACTTATGGACTGGTGCAGCTATTGAGGCATCGATGCACCTGTTGCCGTGTGGCGTGATCTATTAGGACGACGCGCGTGCACCGGCAGTGTACGAGACTTGCCTACGTCAGGTCATGCGGCAGTTCCCTGCTGTCGTCGCCAGATATCGGTTGTGTCTTAAATGGCACCATCCGAGTGTGGAAGTACTTCACGAAGTACAGTATCCGTGAGATACAATGCTCGATTTGCTTTAGAAAGCTGAAAAAGGGTGGAGGTACTACAAACAAGCTGTGTCATTTAAGGAGAAAGCATCCAATATGTTCCTTGGAAGAGAAGGTAAATTCGATTCATATACCTATTATGTAAGCTTGGAATAATGACTTTTAATGTATCATCATATTGTTATGCTAACAAGTTTTATTAATGTGAGTCCTTGAAAGCAAGGGGCTTTTTAATAACCAATATGAGTTTAGGTAACATTGATCATGTCGTGCCTCGCGAGGTAGCCGTGCGGTCTGAGGCTCCATGTTACGGACTCCCTCGGTCATGGGCGTAGTATTGGGAGGGGATCTTGCAAAATATGGAAAGACTAGTGATTTGTCATATAACGTAAATTTACCTAAATTTGGTAAGTTTCGGTTTCGGCCGAAACTAGAAGAACCGAAAACTCGATTACGGTTTCTGTTTCGGACGCAAAATATGTTTCGGTCGAACTCTACTGAAAATAATAGCAATAAAAAACCGAAAACCGGTTATTTAAAAACCGGTTATCTTTAGAAATATATACAGTGCGGTTAAACTGGAGATGAAAAGAACCGGTATAACCGAAAACCGGCTATTTCAGCAATAACCGCCCTCCGTAATCTGTAGTGCCGTCGGTCCGGGCTCACTTGCAGTCGTTTATAATACAATACCTATGGCGAGAGGTGGTAAGTGGGAATTTTTTCACAGCTCGAGTGTGCATCTCGTTCCATTACTTCAAGTCGAATGGAAGACTCTAATGACCCTTCTTGTCCAGGGTTCGGTGCGGTTGTAATTGTCTCTGACTACGCTACAGGCCATTAAAATTGCTACACCAAGAAGAAATGAAGCTGATGAACGGGCATTCATTGGACAAATATATTACACTAGCACTGACCTGTGATTACATTTTCACGCAGTTTGGGTGCATAGATTCTGAGAAATCAGTACCTAGAACAACCATCTCTGGCCGTCATAAAGGCCTTGATACGCCTGGGCATTGAGTCAAACCAACACCACCTAGAAGACAAGGCCTTACAACAGGCCGTGCCTACGTCACACTGAGAGGCCCCGGCCGCCACCTCACTGGCTGCTGGCTGGGGAACGCCTACCGCCGCACAGCGGCCGGCCAATCAGATGGTGTGACGTAGGCACGGCCTGTTGTAAGGCCTTGTCTTCTAGGTGGTGTTGGTCAAACTGAGCTTGGATGGCGTGTACGATACCACAGTAGTGACTGGCGTACTGTGAGGAGACAGTTGCTCGGACACCATTGACCAGACGATTTCAATTGGTGAGAGATCTGGAAAATGTGCTCGCCAGGGCAGCAGTCGAACATTTTCCGTATCCAGAAAGGCCCGTACAGGACCTGCAAAATGAGGTCGTGCATTATCCTGCTGAAATGTAGGGTTTCGCAGGGATCGAATGAAGGGTACAGCCACGGGTCGTAACACATCTGGAATGTAATAGTCACTGATCAAAGTGCCATCAATGCGAACAAGAGGTGACCGAGACGTATAATCAATGGCATCCGATATCATCACGCCAGGTGATATGCCAGTATGGCGACGACAAATACACGCTTCCAATGTGCGCTCACCGCGGTGTCCCCAAACACGGATGAGACCATCATGATACTGTAAACAGAACCTAGATTCATCCGAAAAAATGACGTTTTGTCATTCTTGCACCATGGTTCGTCGTTGCGTACATCATGGCAGGCGCTCCTGTTTGCGATGCAGCGTCAAGGGTGACCGCAGCACCGGTCTCCGTGCTGATAGTCGATGCTGCTGTAAACGTCGTCGAACTGTTCGTGCAGATGGTTGTTGTCTTGTAAACGTCCCCATCTGCTGACTCAGGGATCGAGACGTGGCTGCACGATCCGTTACAGCCATGCGGATAAGATGCCTGTCATCTCGACTGCTAGTGGTACAAGGCCTTTGGGATCCAGCATGTCGTTCCGTATTGCCGTCCTGAACCCACCAATTCCATTTCTGCTAACAGTCATTGGATCGCGACCAACGCGAGCAACAATGTCGCGATACGATAAACCGAAATCGCGATAGGCTACAACCCGACCATTATCAAAGTCGGAAACGTGATGGTACGCATTTCTCTTCCTTACACGAGGCATCAAAACAACGTTTCAGCAGGCAACGCCGGTAAAATGCTGTTTGTGTATGAGAAATCGGTTGGAAACTTTCCTGATGTCAGCACATTGTAGGTGTCTGTTAAATTTCGCGTCTGTAGCACGTCATCTTCGTGGTGTAGCAATTTTAATGGACAGTAGTGTATTTACTGCCTGGTCAAAAGAATTAGCATATCAGTTGAAATATTTAGGTTCTGATGTATTGTTATCGGCAGAATGAACTAAAATGGTTCGTCGACATTCTGTCGGTTCTACGGACTTGAGACAACCGACATACTGGTTAAAGCAGAGAGTTGCTGCAGAGGCGGTTGGTGTTGACTTCCATTTACTCTCCGAAACGAATTACACAAGCAGTTGGGTTCAGATAGTGTAGAGAAACTGGTAGTTCAATGCAAAAATAACGTGTCTCATCCGAAGCTATGGCATGGAGAGCAATGGGAAGCTTGGAAGCGGGACAGACAGAGCGGGAGGTGGCTGCAGCTATCGGAGTGTTCCAAAGTGTAATTTCGAGTATCTGGACGCGACTTCAGACAACAGGAACCGCTAAAAGAAGGCAAGGCCAAGTTCGTCCATGGGCAACATGAGCTGGAGATGATCATTATCTCCGGTTAACAGCCTGTCGAGGTAGGAGGCTGAATGCAACTCACAAAGAGACCACATGGGTACCGGATTTTACAATTTCTTGATAGTTATGGTATGTGATGTACAGAACTTAAATAACAATCAGCCAAAGCCATTCGATGCAACTCTCAAAAATTGTCAAGCAAATCGACTTTGAAGTTTTGCAAGTACACGTAAGTACCAATAATTAAAACGGACGCAGCATCTGACGGTGTAGCTCAGGTGGTAACGTTCTGGCAATAAAACCTTAGAATCGGTGGTTTAAATCCTACTGTCGCAGATTTTTTTTTTTTTTTTTTTCGAATTCAGTTATATAAAACATTTTGGGATATTTAATTCAAGGCGTTGTGTGAGTTTTTGTTTATGTAAATGTAAACGAACTGTAAACCTTGTCATCACGTAAAAAGGTACTTGAGAAGGTTAGCTGCTTGCAAAGCTATTAGTAGCTATGGAGATGACTTTCCAAAAACAGCGTCGTAGCTCTTCACGAAGTGAACAATCAAAGACTACCGTCGCCAACTAAGAGTGAAGCAAATACTGTAAAAATGTAACTTTTTTTTTCTTTCTTTCATTATCAGCAACCTTCTGTAAAACATAGAAAAGTACGAAAAAAAATACGTGCACTTTTCGTAAATATTACCATTAGATTTTAAATTTGTTCAAGTATTCGAACACAAAGGGGAAAAAAATCTGTCACGACAGGATTCGAACCACCGATCCTATGGCTGTAACGCCTGAACGCTACCATCTGCGCTGTACCAACAGATCTTACGACTGTGACTTCGTAGTACGCATGCCAGTAGTTGCCATCCACAAAACCAACGCAACGGCTTCCTTAGAACTCTGGTACGCAGAGCATATGCCATTTCAGATGCGGACAGTTTACCTTCGGAACTGGAACATCTGACGACTGTTTTCAAGGATAATGGCCACTCAGTAAAACAGATACGCCGTGCTATGGAGTTTGGACCTTCTCCAGAAGTGTACAAAGAGGAGTATAGGGCTCCAGCGTTCATTCCTTGTGCTGGGGGCGTTTCTTTTAAAATTGAAAGACTTTTAAAACGTTTTAACATCAAGACTCTTTTCCGTCCGCCTTCCAAGATTAGACCAATGCTTGGCTCCGTCAAAGATAACCTCGGACTCAGGAAACGCGGTGTTTACAAAATACCGTGTCAATGTGGCAAGGCATACATCGGCCGTACGATTCGAACACTGCCGCCACACGAGACTTCTGCAGCCGTGCACGAGACTGACACCTATATAGGACGCAGAAGTTCGGGTTTGCATCAGTAGTCAACAGGGACTCGGCAGTTAAATTTCAATATCCGGCAGAAAACTCGAAGAGACTTTGAAGATGCTACAAATGATTTCAGTATTGATACGGTTGTTTGCAAAACTACAGTTGATTTTCTCGAGAATTTTTGAGAGTTGCGTCGAATTGCTTTGGTTGATTTTTATTTGAGTTCTGAACTTCACGTACCATACATAATTTTTTTTTCTAAAATCTGATACCCATGTGGTCTCCTTGTCAAATGCAACGCACTCTCCAGACAACAAAAGGACGCCCAATATCAACACAGTCCGAAATAATCATCGGTAATGTGACCTCTACATATGGAGGCCTATGATGTGAATCCCACTACAACAACGACAAAATTTAGCCTGCAGAAACTGAGTGGAGGAACATCGTAACTGGAGTCGTAACGAATGCCGCCGGGAAATGTTCACAGGTGAAACAAGATTTTCTGTTCAACCGGACAATCTTCGTCCCTCAATCGTAGAGAAAGTGACACACTGAACAATTCTGATTATGTGCAGGGAACATCACCATATCATGGTGGTCGACGAATAGTGTTAGCAGCAATGAGTATTCGCAGGCATAAGGACCTCTATGTCGTTAGGAATGGCGCTTTCAGTGCCCAGAAGTATAGAGACGAGGTCCTTCAAACTTTGTTGTGCCCTAAGCTGGTGCCATAGGAGATGGATTCCTTCTGGCGGACGATAACGCCAGTTCCCACAGAGCTGCATTGGTGGACAACATTCTTGAAGCTGAGGAAACTGAACGAGTGGAGTTGCCAGTTCGTTTACCAGACTTAAACCTGATTGAGCATGTCTGGGATAAACTTGGTAGATGCATTGCTGCCAGACCAGCACCTCCCACAACGGATGTAGAGCTGGGTATTGCAGTCATGGAATAATGGCCAAATAACCCTCAACA
Organism: Locusta migratoria; assembly: GCA_026315105.1. Taxonomy (NCBI): domain Eukaryota; kingdom Metazoa; phylum Arthropoda; class Insecta; order Orthoptera; family Acrididae; genus Locusta; species Locusta migratoria. The sequence continues at coordinate 942,652,344 of CM048744.1, forward strand.
GCTGATTGATATCTTCATGCTGTGCAAGCCACGCTGGTGTGCAATTGTACCAGCCGTCCGATGTGTTCACACACCATGATAGAGGGCAACTAGAATGACTTCTTCACTGGTTTGGTAGCCCCATGGTGCCTCGCTCTAAGGAAACACAATGTAAACCCTACGTAAAGAGTTGAGGCAGCTAATTATCGTACTATATCACACACAAATTACAATTGTAACCTATTTCTGAATAAAATATGTCACCATATAAATATAGGGTTCAATATCTCATCTGATCCACTAACTGCTACAAGCAGTATGTATTCAGGGTGGTCCATTGATAGTGACTGGGCCAAATATATCGCGAAATAAGCATCAAATGAAAAAAATACACAGAAAAAAAATTTTCTAGAATGAAACTTTCACTCTGCAACGGAGTGTGCACTGATATGAAACTTCCTGCCAGTTTAAAAATGTGTGCCGGAACCGGGACTCGAACCTGGGACCTTTGCCTTTCGCGGGCAAGCGCACTATACCCTGTGCTATCCCGACACGACTCACGATGCCGCCTCACAACTTTACTTCCACCAGTACCTCGCCTCCTACTTTCCAAACTTTACAGAAGCTCTCCTGCGAACCATGCAAGACTAGCACTTCTGCAAGAAAGGATATGGTGGAGACATGGCTTAGCCACAGACTAAGGGATGCAGAGTGAAAGATTCATTCTGGAAACATCCCTTAGGCTGTGGCTAAGCCATGTCTCCACCATATCCTTTCTTGCAGAAGTGCTAGTCTTGCATGGTTCGCAGGAGAGCTTCTGTGAAGTTTGGAAAGTAGGAGGCGAGGTACTGGTGGAAGTAAAGTTGTGAGGCGGCATCGTGAGTCGTGTCGGGATAGCACAGTCGGTAGCGCTCGCCCGCGAAAGGCAAAGTCCCAGGTTCGAGTCCCGGTTCCGGCACAAACTTTGACAGGTTACTTTGAAGGAAAAGAAGAAAAACGAAAACTTGTTCAATAGTAGCGATATGTTTCATATCGTGGAAGATGGTGGACGTGGTACAGCTCTTAGGTATGTGTTTTAGAGCCCTTGATTATGTATCTTTAATATGGATGGTGAACATATTTCTACAGAACAGTTACTCATAGCTCGTGAAGTAAGCAGTTCAGATCCCATGTTTTCTGGACATTTTTCTCCTGTTTCAAAATATGGAAATCGAAGGGTAGTAGTATAAGAAAGTTGTTCCTCACTATCGAAGACGAAGATCGTTACTCTGAACATATGCATTTTATACCATGAGCTTACGTTATTCGCTATTGGGGCCCACATGTGATCATTTGCTTTCAGTATAGTGACTTGCTCATTAGGAATTATCTTTCATACGAAGCACTCATTCGACTTTTTTTTGAGCAGACAGTATTCTTCGTCGCCACGCGGAAACGCCGCTAGGTCTAAAGCATCCTGCTACGGAATGAGCGGCCGTTTCCGTCAGAGGTTCGAGTCGTCTCTCGGGCATGGGTGTATGCGTTGTCCTTTGTGTAAGTTAGTTTCAGTAGTTTGTAACTCTTGGGGATGATGCCCATAGCAGTTTGGTCCAATTGGTTTACAAACATTTAAACATCTACTTTTCGTCATGTTTATCCGTTATCCGACTTTCCTTAGTTGATCAGAAATTTCTTACACGCTCTATCCAGCTAAATAAAAATCGTGTGCTTGTGCCACACGTGCTTCGATTCTTTTATTTCGGAAGCATTGTAAGTGCCCTGTCATACATATTTTTTTAATACTTTCTCGTGTAATAGGAGTATTTTACTAAATTACAAAATCTCTTACTATTATCTTGTTTATTAGTTGAGAAACAACTTCACAGTACAAGTTCTTTAAGGTTAATTTTCTTTTTCAGTGTTATTTACGATTTCTGGTGTTATTATTCCATGGATGTTGTCCTGGAGTTGTTTATACTCAACCCAGATTGTCAAATTTGATCTCTGTTGACGATCACAAATATCTGAACTCTTCACTTGCACCATGTTTCAAACATGGTTATTTTTTCAATGTACAGTGTTGACAATTGTCGCTATTTGTTTGTCGCATTTTATTGTTTATTTATATTGTAGTGTCTGTGTTTAATCTTCCATTGTTGTAATTGCCATCTGCTGCCAGCATGGTCAATACTCATGGAAAAAGATACCAAAAATCGCAAGTAAAACGAAATGATAAATTAACTACACAAAACTATTGCTACATAATTTTTTGTTCACGTGAACAAGATAATAATTATACAAGGTAATATAATATAAAAGTATATATTACAAGCAACTGAGGATACTTCTCAGATAATATTTCAGGTTCTTGAGAAAGGTCTCTAGGATGATAGTTCTGAGCCAAACATAGTTACTAGACATGTTAAGTCTATAAATTGTGTGACATAATAAAGTTTTCCACGGTGATGTCGTGATTCGTTTAGTCAATTAAGTGAATTAACCATTATCTGTGCCATATTGAATCGTTGTCATAAGTGCACGCTGTAACATGTTATTGCTTTATCATAATACTTTTCATAGGTATGAATGGGATATTGTAATCACGTACAATGTCGGTAGGCATATATTTATTTTACTTCTTTTATTTTTATATGTTCCGAAGGAGCTAACTGATGAGCAAGTCCCCGTGGCCACTGAGCGAGTCCTTACAAGAAATTGTAACGGAATATTAATTACAACCACAAAGCTCTGAGAGAATGACAGCTAATATGTGTATGTATTCTCTGATGAACTGGATTCACGTCAGAATGGATGCCGTTTCCCGAATGTGCACAAATGAGTCCAAAGACCATGTGCTAAGAAGGCGTCCGGTTTACCCTGTGGAACAGAATATAGTACTGATTGTGCGCTCCACGGATTCGATAAATTACTTGAGGTTTCCATAGCGCCACCTGGCGTAAACCCAGGTACTGAGAAGGTACTGAGGAGGTGGTTGGTAGCCCTGCACAAGGCCAAACGTGCGGTGTCAGAGCGATCGGAAAAGATAAGTAATTTAAGTAGAAATAAAGCGTAGTTTAACACTATAAGTAGCTAAAAACATTTATTACAGTGCTCTTAAAGCTTACCATTAAAGGTTTTTCTTTTACTCACGTATTTATCCAGTAATCACGAAAAGTACGGTTTGTTTACATACGTCCTTGTTAGGCCTAAATTCCGAGTGTTCATATTTAGCGTTTCTCCGTAATTTTAAGTGCATTTAACACAGTTAACTAACTAAATACGTTTATTAGTGTCGTCTTCAAGCTCACCATTAAAGGTTCTTTTCTTTTTTCGCGCATTGGCTCATTAATCGCGAAAAGTTGTTTTGTGTACATTCATAGGCCAAATTCGCGAGTGTGAAAATTTAGTGTTATACCGCAATTTTAAGTGCATTTACTAACAGCTTACACGTATTTTAGTGTCCTAAGCAAATCTAGTAACCCTTGTATTATTATTTATTATATATTGTCAATATCACGTAGTAACAATCATGAATGCAATGTGTTTGAGCTGCAGTAGGTTTGTTCGTTTTGGGTTTCGATGCAGCTGTTGTAACAAGTGGTTTCATTGGGGGGGGATGTAGCGGTGTGGGAAAGAGGGAAGCAAATGAGTCTCTTCCTTTGTTTTGCAAAGTGTGTTCAAGGGACAGAAAAATAGCTGAACAGGAAGGGAAGATTAGGGCCCTTCAGGCTGAACTGGATAGTGCTAGGGAGGAACTTACGAGGTTAAGGGGGGAGAAGGGTGAGCATGGGTGGGAAGTGGTAGCAGGGAACAGGGGCCACAGAGAGAGTATAGTTCCTGACAGCTTCACAATTGGCACAACCAATAGATTTGCCTTGCTACCACAGTCAAGTGAGGAAGAGGCTCCTTTAGAAGTAGGTGCAGTTAGGAAGCAACAGACTCTCACAAGGAAACCAACGGTTTCAAAAAAAGTAGATAGTAGGAGGAAAGTTCTGTTGTTAGGAAGTAGTCATGGAAGAGGTGTGGGCCAGATTTTACAGGAAAAACTAGGTGACAGGTACCAGGTCACAAACATTTTCAAGCCCAGTGCAGGTCTAAGCCAGGTGGTAGAGGATATAGGTTCCTTGTGTAAGGGTTTCACAAAACAGGATCATGTTGTTATAGTGGGTGGGGTGGGAAACAGCATTGATAGGGATCAGGGCTACAATATTGAGTGTGACCTGGTTAAAATAGCTTCTGCAACGACTCAGACAAATGTTGGACTGTTGCCTGCTTTCATGCGGTACGATCAACCCCAACTAAACCGCTCCGTCAGGAGAGTCAATATGGAGATTGATCAACTGCTTAGGGCGGACACTCTGTCGGACATCGGTTTGGTTCCTGTGGATGCTATTGATAGGTGGGATTTCACTAGACATGGCCTACATCTCAATAGGAAAGGGAAGGGGAAACTAGCTGGGTTGATAGCAAAGTCCTTAAGGGGGGACACTGCAATTCATGAAGGTACTTCTTTTTTAGGCTAAGATCAGTGTCCAGTGAGAAGCTCAGGCAGGCAGGTGCTAAAAATGTTGAAAAATCAAATATTTCTCAGAGAAGTAAAGCAAAAAATAATGTTAGCATTTTTCACCAGAATATTGGGGGACTAAAGAATAAAATAGATGAGCTTTTAGTTTGTTTAGATGCTATAGAAACTGATAATGTAATAGATATACTATGCCTGTCTGAGCATCACATTGTCACCGGTATGGAAAATGTGAATGTCAGTGGATATAAATTAGTCTCAAATGTAAGTAGAGATAATAAGATAAGAGGAGGAGTTGCCATATATGCCAAAAGCTATCACAGTGTAAAAAATTTAGAAACAAAAAAGTTTTGTGTAGAGCAGCATATTGAAGCATGTGCCTGCCAGCTTAAACTTAATGATGATTATCTTATAATTGTAACAGTATATAGGTCCCCTTCAGGGAACTTTCAGTTATTTCTGGAAAACTTGGATGCCTTGTTGTGCTATCTGTCAGATAGGGGGAAGCAAATTATTATTTGTGGTGATTTCAATGTAGATTCACTGAAAGAGTGTAATAGGAAGAAAGACCTGGAAATCTTACTTGGCTCATTCAATCTGACATCCGTTATTGATTTTCCTACTCGGGTAGTAAAGGACAGCAGTACATTGATAGATAACTTTTTTATAGACCAAGATAAGTTTAACAACATAAATGCTTGTCCCATTGAGAATGGTCTTTCGGATCATGGTGCACAGCTAGTAACAGTATATGAAATAGCTCCGTTCAGTAATTCGAAACTGTCCACCAGAATAGTGCGCTCGATTAATGACTTAACAACTAAAAATTTCAAAGAAAGTCTACAGCAGTTAGACTGGGATGAGGTTTACAAGGAACCTGATGTTAATTTAAAATATAATTTATTTCACGATACATTTGTAAGGGTATTTGATAACTGTTTCCCCAAGAAATTAGTAAAATTTAATTCTAAGAAACCATGCAAAAAACCATGGCTTACTAAAGGTATAAAAATATCGTGTAACCGAAAAAGGGAACTATATCTGTCCGCAAGAAAGAGTAATAACCAAGAAACAATAAAATATTATAAAAGCTACTGTGCTACATTAAGAAAAGTTATTAAAAAATCAAGAAGCATGTGCATCATGTCTGAGATTAGCTCCTCTGATAATAAAATTAAAACAATTTGGAATATTATTAAAAGGGAGACAGGGCAACCAAGAGCAGAGGAAGAGGGTATTACCATCAAAACAAATGAAAACTTTATCAACAAAAAGTCAGAAGTTGAAAACATTTTTAATGATTACTTTTTAAATGTTGTGGAGAAAATAGGATCTAAATGTTCATTAGAAGGAGCAAGGAAATTAATGGAAGAGGCCATACCCACACAATTTAATACAATTGAAATTCCACCCACCTCACCTTCAGAAATTAGGAAAATAATAAACTCTCTCAAGAGTAAACGGTCATATGGAATTGATGGCATTTCCAGCAGGGTATTAAAAACTTGTTCCCAGGAGATAAGTAGGATTCTCAGTCATATTTGTAATAGCTCATTAAAGCAGGGTATTTTCCCAGATAGACTGAAATATGCTATAGTTAAACCTTTGCATAAAAAAGGGGATACATACGATGTCAACAACTACCGGCCCATCTCACTTCTGACAACTTTATCAAACATTTTTGAAAAAGTTATGTATTCTCGAATTGCTTCACATATTAGTATAAATAATGTTCTAACAAAATGTCAGTTTGGTTTTCAAAAAAGCTTTTCAACTGAAAATGCTATATACACCTTCACTGATGAAATATTAAATGCTTTGAATAACCGGACATCACCAGTAGGGATTTTTTGTGATCTTTCAAAGGCGTTTGATTGTGTAAATCATGGGATTCTTCTAGATAAGCTTAAGTATTGTGGTATGAGTGGGACAGTGCACAAATGGTTTAAATCATACTTAACTGGAAGAGTGCAGAAAGTTGAAATAAGCAGTTCACATGATGTAGATGACACAATTAATTCTTCTAACTGGGGAGTTATTAAAAATGGGGTCCCACAAGGTTCGGTCTTGGGTCCTTTGCTGTTCTTAATATATATTAATGACTTGCCATTCTACATACATGAAGATGCTAAGCTAGTACTTTTTGCTGATGATACAAGTATAGCTATCACACCTGACAAACAGGAATTAACTGATGAAATTGTAAATGATATCTTCCAGAAAGTCATTAAGTGGTTCTCTACAAATGGACTCTCATTAAACTTTGATAAAACCCAGTATATACAGTTTCATACAGTAAATGGCATGACACCATTAATAAATTTAGACTTTGAACATAAATCTGTAGCTAAGGTAGAATATTCAAAATTTTTAGGTGTTTGTATTGACGAGGGACTGAATTGGAAGAAACATATTGAAGATCTCCTGAAACGTCTGAGTTCAGCTACTTATGCTATCAGAGTCATTGCAAAATTTGGTGATATAAATCTCAGTAAATTAGCTTACTACGCCTATTTTCATTCACTGCTTTCATATGGGATCATATTCTGGGGCAATTCAACATTGAGTAAAAAAGTATTCATTGCACAAAAGCGTGTAATCAGAATAATTGCTGGAGCCCACCCAAGAGCATCCTGCAGACATTTATTTAGGGATCTAGGGATACTCACTGTAGCTTCACAATATATATATTCACTCATGAAATTTGTTATTAACAATCCGACTCAATTCAAAAGTAATAGCAGTGTGCATAGCTACGACACTAGGAGAAAGGATGATATTCACTATTCAAGGTTAAATCTAACTTTGGCTCAAAAAGGGGTGAATTATGCTGCCACAAAAGTCTTTGGTCACTTACCAAGTAGCATCAAAAGTCTGACAGATAGCCAACTAGTATTTAAAAAGAAATTAAAGGAATTTCTGAATGGCAACTCCTTCTACAATGTAGATGAATTTTTAGATAAAACATAAAAAAATATATAAAAAAAATAAAATAAAAAAAAAAAATAAAAAAAAATTAAAAAAAAATTACAAAAAAAAATTCTTAAAATATAGATTGTCAAGTATAGACATAATTTACTAAACTGACACGTTCCACATCATTACGAAATGTCGTATACATGATCTAAGGAACAAGTATTAATCTAATCTAATCTAATCTAATCTATCATAAGCAAAGATGCCAGCTAAAACTACCTGTAAGCAAAGAAAAGAAAACTGAGAGGTTGAAGAAATACACACTGTGCTGAAAGGAAATAAAGCTAGGGGAGGATGAAATGAAATTGAACTAGACGATCAGAGGGACTGTGATGATATTTCATAACAATTCCTAGTCCAGTGTACACAGTTTATGTTGCACCACATTTCGTTGTGAAATTGTCGTAAAAGCACCTTATACTTTCTCTGAAAAACCCAGCGTAAGCAATAAGTGAAAATCGTAACCGAAAACAACAACTTGTCCAGGCTGCTACACATCATCAAAATCTACGCCACGAAAATAAACACAATGGAAATACGATATCTCAAGTTACGGCCCGTATATTGATTCCTAAGGTGGATTACTGCTTCCGCTTACAAGATATCTGAAACGAAATTTCTGTGAATCTATCGGACCAAACTGCGTGGTCATTAGTCCGTAGCTTACAAACTACTTAAACCTAGGTAAACTAACCAACGGACAAACACACACGCCCATGCCCCAGGGAGGAATCGAACCTCCACGGCGAGCAACCGCGCGCTCCGCAGCGAGGTGCTTTAGACCTCTCGGCTACTCCACCGCGGCATATCTGAAACGGCCGTGCGGAAATGGCCGTGAGTCTGGGACACTCGCGACGGAGGTTCGAGTCCTCCCTCAGTCATGTGTGTGTTTATCTTTTGACATTATCACTTAGTTTAAGTAGTGACCTCAGCAGCTTGGTCCCTCAGTAACAAAAAGTGTAAAACTCAAACATACTGTGCGGTGCAACTGAAGGGATTACTGCGTTCTACTGCTGTGTTACAGTGCTTCATCGCACGTTACATGCTGACCTTGGCTCAAGTGGGGAGTGCCTCAAAACATCAAAATGGCATCTGAGTGTAGTCACTGGAGTTCAAAGAACGTCGGTTGCTGTTACGACATGCTTCGTCTTTAGACTGTTGGCGTGGTGTACGACAGGTTATAAACGAGCAGAATAAAAGCACTCGGCAGTGAGTCGAAGTTTCTCGTACGGTTTTCATTACCAGAGATCTGTAGCCATGAATAGTTGCGAGCACAGCAAAGTCCTCAGTTTGTATGTTCTAACTGAAACAGATCGCATCAGAGCTCAGGATGGCGGCAGAAACACTCGATTTCTTTACGTCTGTAGTGAATATCTTGTATGCTAAAATTAAACATTTATTTTTGTCACCCATGGATGGAATTAGTAAACCCTGATGCAGCTCTGGTGGATTTGCTATTCAGACTGTTTGGTCAAATAATGATATACGTTTACCCCCTTATCTGTCACGACAGAAGTAAACACAAGCCAGCAGCAGTCAATAACCGTTTTTTTTTTTTAATTTTTGTAATAGATTCTTTTTTGTTATTAGAAGACGCCTCGCGTAACAATTAGATCCCGTAATCATGCGTTAGTTGCGGAGGGTAGCCTCTGTATCCAGAAGAAGATTGTGGGTGGTTTTCCACCTCTAAGTTTTTACATACATACTCCACAAGACACTATATGTTTCCTAAAGGGGTGTGTCTTGTACCATTAAATCCCTTACCATTTTTAAATGGAGCGAGGGAAACACTACTGTTTGTTCTTCCGTAAGAACGCTGATTTCTCTTCACTTCACAGTCCTCACTTCGTGAGGATAGGACTGTTCCGTAGCCCTTCTCTCTTCTGTTTTCAGTTTAGTGCGATTTATAGCACTCGCCAACATTCGAAATCTGTGCAGTTTGAAACTTAACTATTGGATGTCAGAAATGGGTGCTCACATATAAAATGGTTAAGAATATTGTTAAAACTTCAGAAAAAAAGCTTAAAAAGTTGTAGACTGCAGAAGAACTACAAATCTTATGTATTGATGACTATTTTCGACTTTTCAGTCGTTTTCAAATCTATTACAAGGAAATAGGAGAACCACACTAATAATGCGATAGATAACAAAAGCTTTTCAAAAGAATTACAGTATAACTTACAAAAGTATGATGGTACAATATAGACTGTCTTCAGTCCTATCCGACTGGTGCTCTGCTTGGGTAACATTCTGCATGTGTTTGTGTAATATTGGTGCTGTACTCGCTGCTTCTTTGATCTCTATTGACTCCTTATCAACACTGTCCCAAAATCTGGGTGTCTGTGCCAGAATCTTGGTCTCATATTAGTTCATCCAATGATACCTCTCCAAACAGCCGCAATGGCTGATTGGTCACTTGCCTTAATTGCGTGTGCTTCTGATGCTCCTTGCTCCTGATGTCCACTGTTCTGGTGGTCTGACCAATGTAGGACATTCCACATTGGCAAGGAATGCTATAAATCCATGGTTTCCATAACAGCATGTAGTGTTTTAAGTCTTTTAAGCTTAAACATTTAAACTGTTGAACATTTGACAACACCAGTATAACACAAACACAAGCACTGGAAGCGTGAACATGCAGAACGTTACCCGAGCAGAGCCCCAGGAGGACGGGACTGAAGACACGATGTCCTGTAGCTGGCACAACGGGCGCAGACCACAGAGGGAGCGCCAGACCGATGTTGAACCTCTCAGTGGCAGGTACGATGAGCGCGGACCACAGAGCAAGCACCTAGCGCCACGACGTGCAGAACAGAACCTCAACGCTCCAGAACATCACAGCGAGCAGACACGGACCACAGACGGAACATCAGGCAGAAGTTGAAACTCTCAGAGATGGGTGCGGACCACAGACGAAGCACCTAGAACTGGCAATTGAGGAGTGAGGCCGCAGACATAAATATTGGACCCGGTCCACTCAGAAAGCAGTCCCAAGTCGCATCTGATGAAGGTTATGAGTTACATAGTCGAAATATTGTGCAGATTAGACAATAATGATTTTATTAACTGTCAACCAGTTTCAGCACCTAATTAGTACCACCTTCAAGCCCTAAATGAATAGAACAAATAATCTGCTGTCAAATGTAAAAATCCCTTTACACATTGCATCATAGAAAAAGTGGAAAACAAGCTAAAACAAAATAGACAAAGATGGCCCTGAAGTAATATAATGGACTAAGAATGGCATACAATGAGTATAAGAATTTATTTAAAGGCATGGAGATAAAATCATAGAAGGACCTAACTTCTACCCGGAAAGGTGCTTTTATTTATTTTTATTTTTTATAATTTTTTATTTTTATATACTTTATTTTAATTAATTTTACTTTTATAATACTGTAGGACAAAACTACTACGCTATGAAACAGAAACAAGAGCCTGTCGCAATATCAAATGGCGAGGAAAAGAACCAAACTGCATTGCTTACTTGGAATGAACAACAGTCATCGCGGGGAGTAGCCGAGCAGTCTAGAGTGCCACGTTGCGGATCGCGCGGCCTCCCGCGTCGGAGGTTAAAATCCTCCCTCGGGCATGGATGTTTGTGCTGTCTTTAGTATAAGTTAGTTCATAAGTAGTTTGTAAGTTTAGGGACTGATGATCCCAGAGTTAAGTCCCATAAGCTTTACAGACATTTGAACATTTGAACAACGAAGTCCACATACCATTCTTTTTTATTCATTCCAATTGAGCAATGCTGTTTGCTATATAGCCTCACCATTTTATTTTTCCATGGGCTGTTGTTTTTGTTTCGTAGATTAGGAGTTTTAGCCTCGTTTATTACAAAAAGGAAAATAAAATAAAATGTATAAAAATAAGAGTATTATAAAAAATTAAAAGATAAAAATAAACAAATTTCTGAATGCATAGCAATCAACACCTTTCCTGGTAGAAGGTAGGTCATTCTATGATTTTATCTCTATGCTTTTTAAATAAATTCTTGTATTCATTGTAAGCCATTCTTAGGCCGTTATATTACTTCAGGGTCATCTTTGTCTCTTTCTTTTTGGCCTGTTCTTCCCGTTTTCTATGAAACAATCAGGAATTTTTGATTAGTTGTTCTATTTATTTAGGGCCTGAAATTGGCATTAATGAGGTGCTGAAACAGGTTACCAGTTTATGAAATCAAGTTACGGCTGTTGGCTTTTATTGATTTTTTAAATACTTCGATCACAATTCCAACCATCCGTTGTCCCACTCTCCACATGAGTAAGGAGCTACATCAATTACTTAATTCATTGCTGCGCCTATTGGACACTGAAGTAAGCTGGTCAGCCAGATAATTATGATCCCCTACCTACCATCAATGTGAAACCTTACAGGCGATAGCAGCGTCACCTGACCAGGAATGCCTGGTAGTCAGACACACACACGTTGCATCTAGTATCAGTGAGCGTGCTGTCCGGGTGTGGAATGTGGAAATCGCGTCTTCTAATTTAGTTTGATTGAGGACAGACAGTCCTGGCACGAACATTTTGAAAACCACACGAATTGTCGTGTGTTTGAGGAATTCTATGGTGACTGACTTCAATACGTGTCGAGCGCAAGGTGAAACCACTTCCTAACGGTTACCCTCAGTACACTTGTCGTACGTCATTGGCATGGCAGACTGACAAGGTCATTCGGCTATTTCCACGCGGCATTTAGGTTTGTTGCATCTTTTATTTGTTTATGACGTCATGAAGCTTGAACTATTTGTTGTACGTTATCCTAACACCCACAGCGACCTTCCTCTTGATTTGGAGGTCAAATGTGCAAGGTTTTATGTACATTGGAATAAAGCTCTATATTTCTACATAATACAAACACACGGACACACTCATGCCGCGGCGGAGTGGCCGAGCGCATTGAGGCGCTGTGCTTCGATGCGCGTGGCCGTTCCTCGTCGGAGGTTCGAATCCTCCATCGGTAATAGATGTTTGTGCTGTCTTTAGTATAATGTAGTTCCTAAGTAGATTGTAAGTTTACGGACTGATGACCCCGCAGTTAAGTCCCATAAGCTTAACAAACATTTAAATTTTTGGAAACTCAGTATACGTGGTACAGTCAATATGACACTGATGGCACGGCGGTATGGTGCGCTACAGCGCATAGGTGGCGCCATGGTGTGGTACCATGTCAGTTAATCTCTCGTCCCTGCAAGAGCCAATGTAGTGCATACGCTGGAAGCAGACGTACGATTAGTGTTATGACGATGATTTTAATTCGCCAGTCAGACCTTGACTTACCACTGTTTGAGCAACGTGCGAGCATCACGTTCTGCCAGAAATGTTGCATAACTGCTGCCGAAGCGTCTGAAATCATTCAGCATGTGTAGGGTAACGACGCATTGAGGCGCAGTGTTGTGTTTACGTGGCACCAACGTTGCTGCAAGATCGCGGCAGTTTGAAACATTATGTGCATGCTGGCCGGCCACAAACAGTTCGAACGGAATGCAAGATACAAAACGTTGCAACGCTGGTGGGTGTTAACCGCTCCCTATCGGTAGACGCTCTCGCAGCAGCAGTAAATGTCAGCCATGGTTCTCGTTTTATTCAGGGTAGTGCACCACGAATCCTGTGTCAAGAACAACGTGATGATCGCATGACGATTTGTGGTGAGCGCTGTAACAGGCTTCGACTACTACTCGTATGGAAACTTTGGAATACTGTTTATTTACGTAGAATATTGCTGATTTCGGTACATTTATTATTTAATCAAGAGCATTAAAGTTTCTTTCATCCCAGAGGTTTGACGTTAACATGGTAACTATTCACAGAATGTTGGCGATTTATCAGATTAGATTTGATTCATACTTGTTCCATAGATCATGGATACGACATTTCGTAATGATGTGGAACGTGTCAGGTTAATGAAGGGTGTCTGTAAAAGAGGTTACATTACACAAAATATTACATGACACGTTTTTATTTATATATTTATTTGGTAACTTATATCTAATAACTCATCCAATGAGTAGAAGGAGTTGTCATTCAGAAATTCTTTCATTTTATTTGTAAATGCTAGTTGGCTATCTGTCTGGCTTCTGATGCTGCTTGGTAGGCGACCAATTTACCCCTTTCTGTGCCAAACTCAGATTTAGCCCTACATAGTGAAAATCATTCTTTCTCCTGGTGTTACAGTTGTGCACACTGCTATTACCTTTGAACTGGGTTGGATTATTAACAACAAATTTCATAAGTGAATGTATATACTGTGAAGTTACTATGAGGCTACCTAAATACTTAAATTGCGGGATGATCGTGGGAAATTTGCAATAACCCTAACAGCATACGTAGCTGAACTCAAACGTTTCAGCAAACCGTCTATGTGTTGCTTCCAGTTCAATCTCTCATCAATGCATACACCTAAAAAGTTTGAAAATTCTATCTTAGTTACAGACTTCAAAGTCTATACCTATTACTGGAGTTGTGCCATTTACTGTGCAAACTGTATATACTGTGTTTTATCAAAATTTAATAAGAGTACGTTTGCAGAGAACCACGTAATAATTTTGTGAAAAACATTATATAGGATGACATCACTTAGTTCTTGTTTTTTGGATTACTATATTAGAATCATCAGCAAAAAGAAACATCTTCGCGTCTTCATCAATGGAGAATGGCAAGACATTTTTGTATATCAAGAACAGTAAAGGACCTAAGACCAAACCTTGTTGCACCCCATCCTTGACGATCCCCCAGTGTGAGGATCCAGCTGATGTTTTTACATTAGATGAACCACTTTCTGCATTCTTCCAGTTAAGTATGAATTAAACCATTTGTGCACTGCCGCAGACAAACCATAATGATTAAGCTTATCAGTATGGCAAACCTGAAGCTCCCTAGTTAGAGATCTTTTCCCGGTTAGTTCTGTTCTGATATGAAACCCGTTACAAAGTAGTCATATTTTTACAATGATTTCACCAGTTGATTAACTCACTGTACTGTTTAAATATTATTCCTCAATGCAATAATGTCTTAGGTCGCATCAAAAATTAATGTTTTTTTCCTGTTCACACGTGAAGCTATTTTCGTTATAAACCCAGAGATATTGTTTATCCACTTTTCTAAATACTTCAGAGTCATTATTATTAAGTCTATCTAATAAATGTAAATTACGAAGTTGTTTCACGATAGATCTGAATATATTTTCAAATACAAATTTTAAACATGACTGTTAAAGACAGAAACCGTTCGTCAAAATATAAAATAATCACTAGAAAAACAGCTCTTCGCTTGCGGAAATTTTGATAAAATTTTGACTTTACTATGGTTTCGGCTTCACTAGGGGAGTCTTCAGCAGAAGTAAAACAATTTTTTAACATATGAATATATAGTCAGCAGATGGTCTTGAGCGATAGGACTCACGTTAAAAATTAGACAGCTTGCACATTGCAAAATTTTTAAAAGGAAGTTAGACAACGCGCTGCTAACGCCGTTAACGTGAGCTATATCGCTCAAAACCATCTGCTGACTACACATTCATATGTAAAAAAAAAAAAAAAAAAAAAAAAAAAAAAAAAAAAAAAAAAAAAAAAAAAAAAGAAGAAACAACTGTTCTACTTCTGATGAAGGCTACCCTAGTGAAGCCGAAACCATGGTAAATATTTAAATATTTTACCAAAACTTCCGCAACCGAAGAGCTTTTTTCAAGTGCTTATTTTATATTTTCAAATTTTTGTAATTTGAGATTTACTTACTGCGATTATGAGTCCCTAGGCTTACAAAGTACTTGAACTAACCTAAGGTCCACATACACATCCACACCGCGGAAGGCCTCGAGCCTCCGAAGGCGAGCAACCGCGCGCTTCGCAGCAAGGCGCCTCAGAGCGCTCGGCCATGCGACAATATACCAGGTATGTCCATAAAGTAGCTTCCATTTGGTTATACAAAGCAAACTTGTACAGATACAGAAAAAAATATTTACTTTACAATAACCTACAATTGTTAAACTACTTTTTTACATAGCTTTCGACATTTTGCAGGCACTTGTTATAGCGTGGCACAAGTTTTTGCCTGTGTATTCAACCATGTGGTAAGATATTCTTTCAGCTCGTCATCATCGTTGACCACTAAGGACAGATTTTAGGTGTAAGAAGAGATGAAAGTCCCTAGGAGCCGACGACATTACGACAGCCTGTGCAGCGTACATAGTCGAGTGGGTGCCTATCCTCCAGGTTCAAGATTATGAATTTTATTAAGTTAGCCCTCCATACCTTGTCGTACGCAGTTTCGATGTCTAAAAACGCTGCAGCTGTGTAATACGCCCGGTTCATATTATAAGCCAGAAACTCCGTAACTCGCAACAATTGAATACCTCGATGTAACTTCGTAGGCTTTCCCGGCGTGACAAATCCTCGAAATCTCTGCGGGTTTTCTGCCGGATAATAAAATCAAGCAGCAGTTTCCTGAAGATGGCGGACAGCTGTACCGTCGAAATATTGAATCAGTTTGATTTTATTATCCGGCAGGAAATCCGCAGAGATTTCGAAGAATTGAATACCTCCCTGGAATAAGGCTGTAACCATCAGATGAGTAAGTTTTCAGGAGAGAGTAAAATTATTTGTGGGGCCTATTTCATGATATACGCTATTGAAAGTCGTTGCATATGCAAGTGTACAAATATGTTCACCTATATAAAAGCAATATTTTATTGTTACCACTTACGGTTTTACAAGTGATACAACAAGTGATACAACGGAAAAAGGATGTATGAGCAGCTATATATTTTGGGATATTTCTTACATGTAACACAACAAAATATTTCACAATAAAGATGTGATTTGAAACTTCCGTTTTAGCATGATTTTACAATGTTATTGTGGTTTTCAGGTCTCATTCTTTAACTTATTTTGAAGTGGCATTGTTATGCTGAAACCCCATTCAAGAAGTCACATTGTTAAACTCTAATGTTGCCTGTCGAATGCTAGTTGTAAGTCTACAAATTCAAGTAGAACTGACGGTGTTGAGCATCTAGGTTGTAGTTGCACATGTGTAGATCTTTCTTCTTTTCATCGGTAATTGGCAATGAATCCTCATATGAAGGCACCAGTTATTCAAGAATAATACTTATGGGGACAGAGATTGTCCTCTTTGTTTCTTATGGCGTAAAGTATATACACACAATGTCTGTAAAATACCGTGCGATTTAATATTAACAGAATATATGACAACAACTGCGATTGGGCAAAGCTGAAAATGTGTACCCAGCCGGGATTCTAACCCGGTTCTCCTGCTTTCTAGGCAGTTGCGCTGACCCCTACACCACTGGGGACACAGTGATCACCGCACCTGCAAGGACTACCTAAGCACGCCTCCCGTCAGATACAAATTCCCAGCTTCGCCCTGCCCACAGAACTCAAACTCGTACTTATGAAACTAATTCCCGTACGAGTAAGGGCTTCAAACTTGCTCCCCCCCTCCTCACTAACGATAGAATCATTGCCCGTCACCGGCTTATTATATATATATATATATATATATATATATATATATATATATATATATATATATATATATATATGTGTGTGTGTGTGTGTGTGTGTGTGTGTGTGTGTGTGTGTGGCGTCTGTTCCGAAAGAACAGACGTCACTTCTGATCCTGTAGTTGTTATTATTTAATATTCACAGAAAATATGAGAACAACTGCGATTGGGCAAAGCTGAAAATGTGTACACAATGATCCTATCGTTAGTGGGGAGGGGGGAGGGCAAGTTTGACGCCCTTACTCTTACGGGAATTAGTTTCATAACTACGAGTTTGAGTACTGTGGGCAGGGCGAAGCTGGGAATTTGTATCTGACGGGAGGCGTGCTTAGATAGTCCTTGCAGGTGCGGTGATCACTGTGTCCCCAGTGGTGTAGGGGTCAGCGCAACTGCCTAGAAAGCAGGAGAACCGGGTACACATTTTCAGCTTTGCCCAATCGCAGTTGTTGTCATATATTCTGTTAATATTAAATAAAAACAACTGCATGATCAGAAATGACGTCTGTTCTTTCGCCACATGTATATATACCATTCGATTTCTTCATGTGAACAGAAAATAGATCATCTTTTGTAATTTTAAGCCACATAGTCTCGGTTATTTTGAATTATTTTGGACGAGAGACAATAATACTTGTACATGACATATATATTACTTTTCGCAGAGATAGTTTCTTGCATTAGGGTATTACAGGGATAAAACTAAAGCTTCTAAAACATAGTTAGAAGATGTTACATCCTTATTCCACTTACCTGTGTTTTTGCCATTTTTGCAGCTTTTACAGTGCCTTTCCGTGTTGTATATTCTTTTCCACTCTGCTTTAGACACTTCATTTTCACATCTTTCCATTCATCTATATTTATTTTTAGCCTGCGCCCTTTATTTAATTGATTTATTACACCTGGTATTGAACCAACACAAGCACTATCAGCCATCTTGACTGATGTTCCATCTTTATTCAATGGAGGGAAATGTTCAGCTGGTTGTAAACCAGCTTGATGTTCAAATATATGACACAAGATGGCATCACAGCATAGAGGCATTGTAAGATACCTGCTATGGAAAGGTATACATTTCATATTCAAATGTACTGCGAATTTGAGACCAGTATCAAGCTATTCGGGCATGGGTCATTTATCTTTGGTTGCACGCTTATTTTTTGATGCCAGTACTATCGATATTGGAGACGGCGATAGTACTGTTGCCTGGTAGTAAGGTTGTGATTATTGAGAGTGCCGACTTTGCTAGGCGCGCGGATAAGGTTGCAGAAGCGTAGGGACCATGGTTGTGTGCAGTTGTCGTTCCACCGGGATTGCCGTGGAGATAACATTTTGAGACTTGAATGCTGAGCTAAGCTGTTTATTTAATTATGGAGACGAAAAGGAATAGATGACGTTGGAGAAACGATCTTTTGAAGTTTTTATAAGGTAAAGTTTTTCATGAAATACGTGGCATGTTTCTATGGCACAACTTGGCATTGTTAGGCTGAACTGATGGTAACAGTAACGGTCGGGAAAGATCTTGCTGTTAGCTTGTGATCTCACGATTCATGCTAGGGACCTCTTTCTGTGTTAGGAAAAGTATTAATTGTAATAGTTTAGTTTTGAAATTGCGTTTTTTATGAAATAGGAATTTCATGGGTAGTGTTTTTGAAATATGATATTGTTGTAACATTGTTTGTGTAAATCGAGTTAAATTTATCAACAGTAAAGAAATGTTTATCTTTGTTTAATAATAATTTTGTAGGCAGATTAAATAGCTGAGTTATATTTTTCTCTGAAAGATTTTAAAATCATGAACGTGACATTGTTAGTAATTTTCATGAAGTTACATCAGTTAGAAAATAAACCAGATATTTCATTTTTTAATAATTAGTTCGAGTTTCTTAAGCATACTACCAGTTTATCCGTCCTCACATTTTTATTAAAAGTGCATTAGATGTTTTCTGTAGTTAGTTTTCCAATAGTAAGTACAGGAGGAAGCAGTTTGGTGTCGCGCCGGTTTATGCAGTAAGTGAAGGTGAGAAAGAATCAGTTTTTGTCAGGCTTACAGTTCTGTATGATTTACAGATTTCAGAGTAGGACAATTCATACAGTGTTCAGGTTAACACGTGTTTGCACTGAAGTCAGATTGCAGTGATAAATATTGTGTTCCTTACATTACGTTAAAGATTGTTAGTTCAGTCAGAAACAAGTTTGTAGGGCCAGAATTATTAACACAGTGATTTTTATTATCAGTTATTTTCAGACAGTTAATTTTGTTACGACATTTTCATACAGAAACAATTAGCAGATTGTGTCTCATTATAATAAACATAACGCAGTCAGATAGGGTTTGCAATACCTTCACAATCAAATAGAATACAGTTAAAAATACGCAGATTAACATAACGTTGTACAAAGGCATTCAGCTAGAACAAGTTCAAACACACAGCAGACGGAAGTTTTGTAAGAGAGAAGGAGAAGCGAGAAACTTTCAGGATGTAGATACATCCTATTTCCACTGAAATCACACTTTTCGAAAGTTTGTAGGTTACATCCTTATTCCAGGGAGGTATTCAATTGGAGTTCGGCTGATAGATGAGATTGGAAAGCGTATTGATCTGGTCTTATTACATCGTGTTCTTGTAATGGAATTCTGATTTGGCGCAGAATGATCTCAAAAAATCTTGGGCATAGTCGCGCCAAGTCTCAGAACTTATTGACTGCACCACATGAATACGATTCCAAGAGCAGTTCTCGTTTTAAGCACATAAAGGACCGTTCCCGGAAGCAGCTGTGCTTCACACAGCGGAGCCCCGGCGCAGCGGCCGGAGGCGTCACCGGTGACGCCGGAGCTTGCGCCGCGTCACAGCGCCAGCGTGACGGCGCGGTGGCGCCCCAGCGGCACGTGATGCGCCGTCGCCGCCGCCGCCCACGCCCGCCGGCGCGGCCTTTGTTCCCCGTTTGTTCCCGCCGAGATGAAAATAGCTATTCGGCCGCTATTTTTCGCCGCGTCCATCTGCGATCCGGCGTCATCGTCGGACGTCCGCTTGGCGGGGACTGGGCGCCGCGGATTCACCGGCAGGGACGCGACGGGGAACCGGCCGAGCTGCCGAAATAACAGCGGGCGAGGACGCGCCGTCCAAATACGACGACTTCTGAACGCTCTGGCACGCCGAGTCACTTTTTGTAAAGCTGA
Source organism: Locusta migratoria (assembly GCA_026315105.1). Lineage (NCBI taxonomy): Eukaryota > Metazoa > Arthropoda > Insecta > Orthoptera > Acrididae > Locusta > Locusta migratoria. The sequence continues at coordinate 942,672,500 of CM048744.1, forward strand.
GTAAAGCCGCACTGCAGTCAACCCTAATAATAATAGGCCATCACCCGACTCTGCGTTGTTACTTCAATTTAAGTTATGGATTATATGGTGTAAGGTTAGGGTAAAGTTCCGCAAACCTCCGGTACTAAATTGGTCAATCGATCCTAACAGGTCCCTACATTTAATTTGCGATTGAAATATATCGAACACTTTAACCAGAATAAAAGCTATAGTATCTGTTAAGTTGCACTAGTCACACAAAGTGTGGAAAACCTCATTAAGATCAACTGAGTAGAGTCTGTCGCAGACAAAGAAAGAAGAAAATGTAGTTAATTCTGTAATACTACAACTCTTGGAACAATACCAAGTGATTCATGTGTGTCGAGGATACAAACTGATTTTCAATATCGTGTACATTCAAAAGTGTTAGCGGGGCGAATAATTAGCTACTAGGGTAAGGTCGAACAATTGCAATCATTTCGGACAAGTGTTATTGTAACTGGAAATATATTGAGAGAAGAAATAATTTTAACTATGGCACTTGTTCTAGGATGTTTAATGAATAGTAACACAAATACTAGACAATTGCAAATTTTGGTATAAGCAAAAACAAATATCGATCGAAAATGTACCGCACTAGGTACAACTTTTATCACGTCTTGGTACAATTTTTGTCACTCGCATAATCCACATGAAAAGCACTTTTTTCCTCGGGCAAAATATCAAGTGATTCATAAGTGTTGTAATGTCCTTCGCATTTTTTACCGAAATCGACGACTGAAAAGTTTAGTGGTACCAATAATATAGACGCGTCATGTAACAAAAGGTTTCTGTGTATACACTCGTAACAAAGAATAATTATTTTAATGTGTGTTATTATCTTTGTACAATTAAATTATATAAATGTATGTAATGTTAAAAAGTACTCTTGTCGAGGCTTGTTGTGTCTTGTTGTATCTCGTTGTGTCTTGTTACTTATCTCCGCCGGTCGATTCATAATCGTGACGAGATTGTTTTTTGATGAAAATGAAGGAAACATTGCAATGAGGTCTGTAAATGTGTTAGAACATTTTTAAAGTCTTAAAATATGTGTATTAAATTAAATAAGTTTACGAACTGTAATTAGTTTGAAATATTCTGATCTTTTATATGAAATGGTAAAGGACGCCATGAACATTTGTTTCAGCAGGAAGATAACGACACAGATTGCATCAACCGCCGCCGTTACGTGGCAAATATAGAATTCCTAACTGATAAAGCAAGGACGGGTGGAAAATAAGGTTTAATAAACAACATAATTTTCTATTTCAGCTCTGCAAAACCAAACTGGACATATATAAAAATTACGCCAACTTCTGTGGCAATGTATGGTAAAATGTGGTATATTACAAAGATGCAAAGTGCATAAATATTCAGATTTACTGTTATTATTATTCTGAGTAAGAAGTGAAGAATATTTCATTAAATAATTTTCTGATAGTCATCTCTTTAAAAGTTCCAATACAGTTTCATTTATCTTCACTGTATTCAGACTTTGCGATTTTACTTCGAGTTGAACATTCAATTGAAGTTTCGATTATATACGTAACTCAGAATAATATTCAGAATTTTAATATAAAGGATAGGTTCCACATTGACTTCATTTGCAATTGAATATTATTTTTATAGCATTTTATGTGGGACTACTTTGTAAGAATACTCGCACAAGTTGAAGACCTTCAACTAAAATTTAACCTGAATAATCACGTCCCTGAGAAGGTTTATGTTTCAGCCATTTACTGATCTAGCTGGTAAACTAAATAATATAAAATACAAAGGCAAGATTTTTAAATATTTCCTTATAAACCTGGCTACTTTCAATATATATATACAACATTTTTAGAGTATTATTACAATGTTGAGGATACAAACTGATTCCCAATTTCGTGTACCTTCACAAGTGTAGCGGGGCGAATAATTAGCAACTAGGGTAAGTGAAACAATTACAATCATTTCGGACAAGTGTTATTGTAACTGGAAATATATTGAGAAAAGAAATAATTTGAACTACAGCACTTGTTCCAGGATGTTTCATAAGTAGTAACTCAAATATTAGATAATTACAAATGTTGATACAAACAAAACAAAAAGTTCACAGAATTGAGGAAAATCAATAGAAAAGGTACCACAATAGGTACAATTGTGAGCACTTCCTTGTACAATTTTGATCACAGGCATCTTCCAAATAAAAAGTACATTTTCCCTCGGGCACCAACGCATACTTCATGGTACCAAACATTGCATTTTTGGCAGCGACTTCAGTCACCCTTAAACATCGGGCGGTAGCGTCAATTATTATAACTTCAGCAGCAGTACGGTGCAGATTTGCCACCACTGGGCATTCCGTGTTAACAACCTAGTATAGAGCTACTAAGTGATCGTAATGACAAAAATACTTTAATGTACAGGTAGAAATATCACATTTGTTAATATCTGAATTAGTATCTCAATTACCTTCGTTGTATAAATATAACAAATGTAAAATTATTCCAAAAGTAGACAATTATCATGTATAATACACCCAGCAGTACTATCAACTACCTTTCGTTACTTCTCTGTAGTTCCTCTCTCTTGAGTAATTACTGCCAGCTTTTTTCTGTGTTACGTGGAACATAGTACACACAATTAACTCATCAGTCATATTATCATGAATGACAGCTTGCGTCTCTGACGTCCCGCCCCTTGCGTTCCTTTGGAACCAGAGAAGGGTTTTGTGATATTCTTTTTCAGTGTTTTGGAGTGCTGCTTGTATGGCTTTTTACTCCACAGACTGGTAACATCTTCAATATCAGATTCATTGCGTCTGATATCTTGTTTGAGATCGGAACTAGGATTTACATTTGAATAATAGTTTCCTGTTCATGATCTGATGAGGAATATAGACAAAAATCACTAAGATCTTAATTACTTATTGAAAGATTAAATTATGTAGTAGAAAAATGTTCAAATGTTTGTTAAGCTTATGGGACTAAAATTACAAACTACTTATCAACTACCTTATACTAAGGACGGCACAAATATCCATGCCCGAGGGGGAATTCGAACCCCCGACCGTAGTGGCCGTGCAGACCGTGACTGGAGCGCCTCAGTCACCTCGGCCACCGCGGCCGGCAATTGAAATCCCGCCACGGCAGAAAATAATTTATTTCTTTGTATTAACTATTTCTAGAATTTTCTACTTGTTTCTTATGTTTGATGTACTTGTAAGTTCCTGAAAATTGTTCCTATGTATAAATAGTGGAGCACTCCAAGCAGGATGCAGTCTGTACAGAGTGTACGCTTGTGTTAGCAACAAACCTGTTCTAAGTGTAAAGTGCTTCGAATTTCTGAACATATGCAGTTTTCAACGTGACAATATTCTGCGCCAAGTTACTGTAGACATCGTTGTGTCAAACTGTTATTTTTTTATCACATTGTACAGTGATTACTGTTATTCCACTCTACAGCAAAATTTGTGCTATTCTGTACCAATAAAAAATTATGCCAATTTCGCATGACATTCGCTGCTCAGGGTTCTCCATGCACCTATCTGCTCATAAGGAAAAAGCTTAACAAAGCAATCTAAATATAGAACACAAATGCCGTGTGTTCAACTGCAGGCAGTATTCTGTCATCATCTGTGGTTGAAAGAAGATTCTATGTGATACACTTACTGCTAATGTTATTCAGTCCTTTTCCACACAACAGTGACTTTTCCTAAATTAACGGGAAGGCCATTTCCAATGAAGCACATACTACTTTTCTGAAAAACAGTATTAAAAATTCCTTAACTTCGTCTCTCTGCCTCTCTCTCTCTCTCTCTCTCTCTCTCTCTCTCTCTCTCTCTCTTTCTATGTAAGCAATTTAATAGTAACGTTTGTGACAACACCAAAAAGCGGACGGTTTCTTCCCAGTAGGACAACAAATGTTTATTGATAGGTCCTACACAGTCGATTCTTCCAAGAAAATCATATCAGAATAACTCGATTGGCTGTATCCTAACATATCTCCTCCGTATAATATTCCCAGAACGTGTACCGAGGAGAAAAGCATTAGACTAACTCTTCTCATACGTTGCTGCTCAATGTGGAGATATCAGGATCCTAGACCGAATTATTAGTTGAGTTTTCATTATTCAAACAATTTCCGAAAGTTAGACAATAACAAATTCGCACAGACGATGGTGGAATTAAGACTGAATAATCTGAGACCAGTAAGTAATTATGGAAAATGACGAGGTCTCGACAGAGCAACGTGTATTTGTTTCGTGTTGACGTTTGTGGCTTATGGTGAAAAATAACACGCAGTTCTGTGTAACATATCGACTAGAGTATTACATTTTACATCTCAAAGCTGAAGTATTACCAAATATTGGAGGTATATTTTTAGTAAATGGAGCGATAAAATTAGTTATTGAATGTAGTGAGAAGGAAGAGGTCTTCCAAACTGGAGTCAACAGCTGTGGATAGAACACAAGAGAAAACCGTTCGTTCACGCCACAGAAAGCAAACCGAGATTGTCTCGCACAGTGGAACTTGATGGATCAGTGTCCGAAGAGTTGCATTTAAAATGAATCAAGTTTTGTTGCAAGAAAGACAATATCAATGACTTTTAGATCATGCAATGTCTTTGATACCCCCTTATTAGAATGAATGAAATACGACCATAAAGCAAATTTACTTGTTGACCAAGCTATATAGTATCAAAAAAAGCTCCATAAACTTTTTTTACTTACAATGAATGCACTAATATATGTTTTTAAGAAATATTATCAGACTTTAGTTGTAGCTCTGTACATTCTTCGTAGCAGCCGAGTTGTAAATGAAAACTATAATATCAAAGAAATCGGCATAGAAATGTAGTTCGTCATGTAGAGCAATGAAGTCAAAGACTGCATTCTTATATATTAAAATAATCTACTAAAACTAAAGTCAGTCGGTCAGACCAAACTACCCGGCCGATTTCCTTCATTTATTTTATTTTATTTTTATTTTATTTTATTTTATTTTTTTTTTTTTTAAAGCGAAAGGTAGTCATTCACAGTTCATTTATCAAGTATCAGAATTAACTTAAGTCTCTCCATCCTATATCTTTATTCAAACGCGGTATCCTTCTGACCATGCACTGAATATTTTAACCGGTTTGTTTTACGATATCTTCGATTCCAATTAAGGTACGCAGTTCTTTTTGACCTAACAACACTCAGCGGATCAAACTCTTTGATTTGCTCTTTTAAACATTTGCACTGACTGAGTCTGAAGAAAGCTATGCGTGTATATCAACTTTACTTCCATGTTTTCCCAACTTGTTGCCATTCCACTAACGGTGCGAAGTATTCGGACGGATCCTATTAGCAGGTCCTCTTTCTTATATATGAAAAGTCAGACGGCTGGGCCAAACTATCCGGTCGATTTCCTTAACTTTTTTAGGTAATGGAAATGTATTTATCCACTGATTTGTCATCAAATGTTAGAACTCTCATAACTCATATTCTAGTCGTCTATCCAGGATATCTTCGGTTTTAATTACGGTATATACTTCGGATCAATCCCTATCATTTGTACCCTTAAACACTGTCATTTGTTGATTTGGGAGAAAGTTATGAATCAACAAACAAACGTTATAAAGTCAGTCGGCCATGCCGCTCTACCCAAACAATTCGCTTTACTTTTTTGTAAATTACAACTTATAAATCTATGATATTGTTTACATTTTTCTGACTTTTAGTCTGGCCACTAATGGTTCAAGTATTTGCACGGGTCACGTAGTTTGTATAATATGATTGAAAATGATTATAAAGCGTATGGGACTCATTAGTCTCTAAACTTACAAACCACTTATAAACTACTTTATACTAAACACAGAAGAAACATGCATGCCCGAGGGAGGATTCGAACCACCGACGGGGGGCGGCTTCGCGCATTGGAGCATAGCGCCTCAATCCGCTCGTCCACTCCACCGCGGCTATAATATTATTACCCAATATGCTGTTATCTTTTGATTTTGTGGTTGCATCAGCTTTAAAGGGGTCTCGCCCTCGATTCAGGAACAACCAGTGATTCCATCCGATTAGTTAAACAAATTTTATTTATTTGTACCTTGATTCCATAACGGAATGAGTTATTAACTTCTCTTGAAGACAGATTGTGCAACAGATGTTGGTTCCATCATAAGTGTCTTGTTCATTTTCTATGGGGATTTAGTCGGATACTGTTGTGTTCAGCCTTGTAGAAAACCAGGCCACAATGTGAGGTGTCGGTAATATGTAGTCTTTTTTATTATTATTTTATTTTTGGCAGATAGGGACGTTGAGTGTCGTTTTGATGCACTATTTTTCGTAGATTTGTTACTCTTTCTGTTAAATTTTTATGTGATTCTTTATGATATCTGCTGTCCAGTGGACGGGCTGGGACAGCAAGTGTAAGGCTGGCGTGCTTTCTCTCACGTAGTCTCGGCAGTTGGTATGCTGAGGTCCATAAATTAGCGTGTTTGAGGTTTAGCCTTCGTAGAATTTCTCCTTTGCGGAAGTTTGCCGACTCAGCTGTGGAAGGTCTGTCATGGCGTGTTGCCTGTGAGGTCCCGTTCGGTGGGCACTGGATGGAGAGAACTGTCACCTATTGCCGGCTGCAGCTACCTGAGTGGTTTTGTTTGCTATTACATCTACATCTACACACCTACATGGGATACTCTGCAAATCACATTTAAGTGCCTGGCAGAGGGTTCATCGAACCACAATTATACTATTTATCTCCCATTCCATTCTCGAATAGTGCGCGGGAAGAAAGAACACCTGAATCTCTCTGTTCGAGCTCTGATTTCTCTTATTTTATTCTGATGATCATTTCTACCTATGTAAGTGGGAGTCAACAATATATTTTCGCATTCGGAGGAGAATGTTGGCGATTGGAGTTTCGCAAGTAGCCCACGCCGCAGCGATAAGCGCCGTTGTTGTAATGATTCCCATCCCAGATCCTGTATCATTTCCGCAACGCTGTCTCCCCTGAATCGTGACAAAACGAGCTGCCCTTCTTTGGACTCTTTCGATGTTCTCCGTCAAACCCACCTGATAAGGATCCCACACTGGGTTGCAATACTCCAAAAATGGACGGACAAGCGCAGTGTATGCAGTTTCTTTAGTAGTTCTGTTGTATCTTTTAAGGGTTCTGCCAATAAAACGCAGTCTCTGGTTCGCCTTTCCCACGATATTATCTACGTGTTCATTCCAGTTTAAGTCTGAAGGAATGGTAATTCCTAGGTATTTTGTGGAGTTTACGGCCTTCACATTTGATTGATTTATGTTGTAAACAAAGTTTAACGGATTTCTTTTCGTACTCATGTGGACGACTTCACACTTCTCATTATTTAGAGCCAATTGCCAATTTTTACACCATACTGATATCTTATTCAGATCGTTCTGCAGTTGGTTTTGATCTTCAGATGATTTTACTAGACGATAAATGACGGCGTCATCTGCAAACAACCTAAGAGAGCTACTTAGATTTTCCCCTAAATCGTTTATTACTGGTGGAGCATGTCCGCCAGACTGTTGCCACTGCAAGACAATGGAACGTTCCGCCTCAGGGCGTACTTCGCAGAGGTCTGAATTGCAACCACGAGAGGGACGTTTCCTGGGCGGTTTCGAATTTGCGGATGTGGGTTGCGGAAACGTTCTTGTGCGTGACGATTGTTGAGCAATTTGCTGGGTGCATAGTTCGTCATGTGGGCCAGCGGGGTCCTGACTTCTATGGACATAAAAATTATGTCATTCGAGGACTGGGACCAAAAAAGAGAGCGTCCGAAATTCCGGAGAGGTCGTCGACCTGTTTACGGCAACGCCTCTGTGGGGACTTTCCTCGTGTGGGAGGAGCTTGTAGGGGCGTCTACAGAATGCGCTGTGATTGGCCAAAGCTTAGGAATCTGGCAGTTTTCTAATTTGTCAACCGCTACTCGTGATATCATTGGACAGGCAATTAGCTGTATGTGGTAATTGGAGCGCTCTGGCCACGTGGGTGGGTTCGCGTGTCGCGGCCAGGAACTCAGGCGCGGAGAGAGATTTTTAGTGGATTCACTCGTAGGACTTCGCAGTGGGGTCGACATAGGTCTCGCGTTGAGGACTCCGAAGTGTTTGGATCTCTTGATTTCTCGGTTTACTTATGCTGTTGTCTTAAATTTGATTTTTGCCGTGTGGGTTCGCTTCCAGCGGCCACAGTTGACTTAGATATGTTGGAAGTGTCAGTTTCAGCATTCGCACTTTGCGGATCGTGCATATTTTAAGCTTTTGTCGCAAGTTTGACTTGGTGATTTGCAGTTGTGAACATTGTTTCACAAGTACACTACGATCGACTTGCCTTCTCGCAGTGGTGTATCGCAGGTCCCCAGAAAAGCGTAGCGTTCCGAAAGATTGGAAAGTGGCGCAGCTCATCCCCGTTTTTAAGAAGGAACGTCGAGTAGATGTGCAAAACTATAGGCTTGTATCTCTGACGTCTATCAGTTGTAGAATTTTGCAACATGTATTATATTCGAGTATAATGACATTTCTGGAGACTAGAAATAAGCTCTGTAGGAATCAGCATGGGTTTCGAAAAAGGCGATAGTGTGAAACCCAGTTCGCGCCATTCGTCCACGAGACTCAGAAGGCCATAGCCACGGGTTCTCAGGTAGATGCTGTGTTTTTGGACTTCCGCAAGGCGTTTGATACAGTACCCCACAGACGTTTAATGAACAAAGAGCTTATGGTCTGTCAGACCAATTGTGTGATTGGATTGAAGATTTCCTATATAACAGAATGCAGAATGTCATTCTCAATGGAGAGAAGTCTTCCGAAGTAAGAGTGATGTTAGGTGTGCCACAGGGGAGCGTCGTGCGTTCACGATATATATATATATATATAAATGACCTTGCGGGTAACATCGGAAGTTCACTGAGGCTTTTTGCAGATAACGCTGTAGTATATAGAGACGTTGTAGCAATGGAAAATTGTATTGAAATGCAGGAGGATCTGTATCGGATTGACGCATGGTGGAGGGAATGGCAATTGAATCTCAATGTAGACAATTGTATTGTGCTGCGAATACATAGAAAGATCCTGTATCATTTAACTATAGTGGGTCAGCAACTGGAAGAATTGCATAAATTATCTGGGAGTAGGCATTAGGAGTGATTTAAAATGGAACGACCATACAAAATCGGTAAAGCAGATGCCAGACTGAGATTCATTGGAAGAATCCTAAGGAAATGCATTCCGAAAACAAAGGAAGTAGGTTACAGTACACTAGGTCGCCCACTGCTTGAATACTGTTCACCGGTGTGGGATCAGTACTAGGTGGAGTTGATAAAGGAAGTGGAAAAGATCCAACGGAGAGCAGCGCGCTTCGTTACAGGAGAATTTGGTAATCGAGAAAGCGTTACGGAGAAGACTCTGCAGGAGAGACGCTCTGTCGCCCGGTAAGGGTTTTTATCGAAGTTTCGAGAACATACCTTTACCGAGGAGTCTAGCAGTATATTGCTCCCTCCTACGTATATCTCACGAAGAGTTCATGTGGATAAAATCAGAGAGATTAGAGCCCACACAGAGGCATACCGACAATCTTTCTTTCCGCGAACAATACGTGACTGGAATAGGAGGGAGAACCGATAGTGGTACTCAAGCTACCCTCCGCCACACACCTATCGGGTGGCTTGCCGAGTATGAGTGTAGATGTAGATATAAAATTGTGCAGCTATTTCCTGTCTAGCAGCACCGACGCTAGAGGGCCTGTTAAATATCGTTGCTGCTTCACAGAAGTGAGAAAAGGGTCCCGTTTTATTTCATCTCTAATCTGCAGTCATCACCAGCCGCTGCTCCAAAAATTTTGTAATGTGTCGCCAGCATCATTTTTAGAGCCAGTATATTGCTGTTTTGATGGATATTACTTATTTATTTTAGGTAAATATATAGCCAACGTAACTTCATGTTGTTAAATTTCTGTTACTTTTCTTTTTTAATTGTTGCGTACAGGATCTCATTTTATTTCAAAGTTTGTGTAATGTTCCGTTAGCTTTCTCATAGGATGAACTGTTTTAAGGTAAAGCAGTCAACAATTCGAAGATCGGTTTGAACACCACAGTGCTTTACTAGGCATGGTCCTGTTTGGAGGTGGTATGCCGCTGCCTTCTTCCGATCTTCGAAATGACTTACCCAGCCAGTTATAGGGGGACCTACAGTTTAACGTGGGTTCCGAACCACGGTGCTACTCGATATTTTTCACATCAGCAGCATTTGAAAAGGTGAAATCCAAGAACCTGGAGGAGATCGAACGCAAGATCTTCGGATCCAAAGTCTGTCAGTACCACTGTGTTACCGATCCATACAATGAATTGCCCATGGCAAATAAATTGCATCTGAAGTATATATATTATTTCAGTTGAAAATTATACAGTCATTCTTAGTTTTGGAGGGGCAAACAGATGTTAGTTAACGCGAGGGTGTAAGGAGTAAATTATGTCTGCATTGATGGTACCTCCTATTGTGATATTGGTTAGGAATTTATAAAATAAATGTGTTTGACCATGTCATATAACACCGAGCTAGTAAGGTAAATAGAAAAAAACTTCCACTTTTTTATAAACATGGTGGCGGCCCATAATTAATTATAAAATATATGTATGTTTGATATCTGAAATTAAAGAATTAATTTAGAATATTTTTTGGAGTTGGGAATTTCCATTCTAAGTATTGTCGCAGTGGACAAAACTCGAACACGTATTAAAAATTTTCACCTGCAATCTGCGTACAGCTTAGTATAATACATCTACTGTTCTGGACGACTAGCAATCTCACTGCAAACGGACTTCATCCTCTGGATATCTACGTAAGTGAGATTTATATACTTCATAACATGGAGAACTGACCGGCATTATAGTCTCACATACGGCATTTCCTGGTCGATATTAATTCTAAGCTCGAAACAGAGACATGGCTACTCCTTGCTACTACTGGGATTACAGAGGCCTGTTTACACAAATTACTGCATTTTTTGTAGTACAAAACATCTACTCGTTACTGTGGAAGAGATCTCCTTAGTCATGAGTGGCATTAGATACGCTAGAGGCTTCAGTTTTTGTGTGCTCCTGAAGGTGAATGTCGTTTGGAAAGCCTCCGTGCTAAAAACAGACTTGTTTAAGTTGGCAAGAAACACTGTTACAGGAGCCAGTCTAGAGGATACGATGTCATAAGTGCAGTTATAATGTTTCTACATTGCGGCACACAATTGTTCCTCGATACACTTGCGCTTCAGATATTGACTAAATCCTGTTATTGATGTTCAACACATGTACTGACTTTTCAGTAATTCATTCAATGTTGTCTCAATTATATGCAACGTCGGTATTGGCCTCTTGTTATACATCTGATTGGGACGCATTGCTTGACAACACCTTCATCAATGCAAGACACATACTTTACGTTGAAGCTTAACAGATATTCAGAGGGACTGATGACCCCGTAGTTAAGTCCCATAAGCTTACAAGTAAGAAAATTCAGAAAATATCACCTCCATATTACCTGGATGTTGAACTTCAGATTCTGAGCGTGCCACCCATTGTTGTTCATATTTTGTTTCTTACCAATTTCAAATATGGCTGTCATGAAGTATTAAAAGAGAACAAAATAAAAATATATTTCGATTCCGCTCCCATATCACATTATTACATCGCATATTGATATAAATTTCGAATCAAGAAATTTGATAAATGTTTTTAGGTACTAGAATGCAACTAAGCACAGTTGTATCTGTGCAGCTCAAGCGTTGTGATGACGAACTAAGTGTGACGTATAGGCGGACAGCGCTAGGGAAGTCCAACCAGTGCAGTGGGAGAAGCAACCAGGAAACTTCTCGCTTCGCTTATCAGTCTCTCGCCAGAGAGACGTAGATACGGCTAGTTGCCACCAGAAACAATTACATCCCGGTTTATTCTCGGAAACGAAACGGAAAATAACTACCCACCTGCGATTAATTCACTGCGTTCACTCATTCGTAACATTTATTCGTCCTGCAACAAAAAATTCAAACTCACCAACATTTCTTATCGATCAGCAACACAACCTAGGTAAAACTAATAACTTTTTCTTCTTTGTACGAGCTGAATCGAATTAAAGTTAGCCATGCAAGGACTTAAGAAAAGTAGTGGCTTGCCAAACGTTATGCTCGTTTCCACTACAAATGTTCATTGAAGCGATAAATAACTACACGATTACTCTCCAATCCACACAACAATTTGAGAGTTTCTGAACCGGAGATTCGGGCGCTACGCGTCCTCACAGAAAAGGTTTCAAATGTTCAAATGTTTGTTAAGCTTATGGGACTTAACTACGGGTCATCAGTCTCTAAACTTACAAACTACTTATGAACTATTTACGAACTAGGACGGCACAAATATCCATGCCCGAGGGGGGATTCGAACCCCCGACCGTAGTAGCCGTGCAGACCGTGACTGGAGAGCCTCAGTCCCCTCGGCCACCGCGGCCGGCCCCTCACAGAAAAAACACAACTTTTTGTTTAACCTATACCTAACCTAACTTTCACTTAAAACGATCACTGTTTCGTACACATAATAAGATAAATAAAACATGCTATACCTGCTCTATGGTTGACACCTGTGGTGTATATATAGATATTCTGTAGTGTTGCCAACATTTGCAGCGCGTGGGCAACAGACTCTGCAGTTAGCCAACCCTTTGTCAGGTAATGTATCCCGGGCCAGAAGAATCCAATCAACGACTACACGTTTTTGATGTGCGAGAGATCGGAGAAATGGCACCGCTAACGTAGCAGTGCAATCAGAATGGCAGCGAAGAAATCTTGAAGGTGGATTGACGTGTAGTTTCGCATTGCAGTGTGGCCATCAACAAGCTTCGGAGCTGTGGCCAGTGATATTTTCGGTGTATAAAATACACACAGGTTGCTTTACTACTGAGAGACTCTTCGGTCAAGCTATTCGCGGCAGTTGCAATCGAGTAATGATAGTGATTATGTGATTTACAAACGAGATGGGAATAGATACACTGATAGAACGGTTTTGGCAACCATTTGAGAAAATATCGCGGAACTTATGAAAAGGTACTGAACAGAATTGGGGAAAAAAGAATTTTTAGCTTACCTTGACGAAAAGAAGGGATCTATTGGTAAAACACATGCTTAGACATCAAGGGATCCTTAATTTAGTATTTGAGGAAAGAGTGTGGGAGAAATATCGCAGAGGAAGATTAAGACACGAATATAGTAAGCAGATTCAGATAGATGTGGGTTGCCGATCATATGAGGAGATGAAGATGCTTGCTCAAGATAGAGTAGGGTGGAGAGCTGCATCGAACCAGTCTCCGGACTGAAGACCACAACAACAACATTGAGGAAACGATTGCGAAGCAGTGCTCAAGCGATGAAAAAGTTCATGGAATAGAGGTAATAATTTTTTTTTATTTACTTTGCGGCGCTTATAGGTTTCTCTAAGGCAGACATTGTTAAGGTATTTCCGGAATGTTCTTTTCTCATCTTTATTTTATCTTGTAATGGTGCACCTTACTTTTCTCATATCAAGATGGTTGTGTGATAAAATGAAAACAAAATTATAAAAGGAAGTCAAATGTTTAATTCATCTACATAGATACTCTGAAAATCACATTTTAGTGCCTGGCAGAGCGTTCATTAACCACTTTCATAACCTTTCTCTACCGTTCCATTCTCTAATAGCGCACGGAAAAAAAGAACACCTACATCGTTCCGTTTTCGATCTGATTTTCTTATTTTATTAGGATGGTCATGTCTCACTATGTAGGTGAGTGCTAGCAAAATATTTTCACATTCAGAAGTGAAAGTCGGTGATTGAAATTTCGCAAATATATCTCGCCGCAACGAATAACGTCGTTCTTTTAATGATTTCGACCCCAATTCGTGCAACATTTCCGTAACGCTTTCTTCCCTGTAACGTGATAAAGCAAAATAAGCTGTCCTTCTCTGACCCATCTCGATGTCCTCCGTCAGTCCCACCTGATGAGGGCCCCACACTGGGCAACAGTATACTAGGAGAGGACACACAAGTGTGATGCAGGCAGTTTCTTTGGTGGGGCTGTTGCGCGTTAGAAGCATTCTGCCAATGAAACGTAACCTTTGGTTCGCCTTACTCACAATATTTTCTATGTGTTTCCTCCAGCCTAAGTTGTTCGTAATTGTAACTCCTAGGTATTTGGTAGAATCTAAGACCTTAAGGTTTGACCGATTTATCGCGTAAATGAAGTTCAGCCGATTTCTTTTAGTGGTCATGTGTATTACTTCACACTTTTCATTATTTAGTGTTAATTGCCAATTTTTGCACCATATAGATATTTTGTCTAAATCGCTTTGCAGTTGGTTTTGATCCCCTGTTGACTTCACTAACCGATAACAGTCTAAGGGAGCTATTCAGATTCCCTCTTAAATCGTTTATAAACACGAGGAAGAGCAGGGGACCTATAACGCTTTCCTGGGGAACGCCAGTTATCACTTCTGTTTTACTCGATGACTTATTGTCAATTACTACGGAATCGTGAATCCAGTTGCACAATCCCATAAGCACGCAATTTCATTAGAAGTCGCTTGTGGGGCACAGTGTAAAAAGCATCCGGAAATCAGAAATATGGAATCGATTTGCGATCCCCTGTCGATGGCACTTATCACTTCATGTAAATAAAGGACAAGCTGTGAATCGCAAGAGCGGTACTTTCTGAATCCGTGTTGACTATTGGTTAACAGATCGTTCTCTTCGAGGTACTTCACAATGTTCGAAGAAAGTATATGTTCCAAACTCCTACTGCAAATCGACGCCAATGAGATGGGTCTTTCATTTTGGAGATCACTCCTATTGCGTTTCTTGAAAATTGGAGTGACTTGGGCAACTTTGCAGTCTTTGGGTACGGATCTTTCGCTGAGTGATCGGTTGTATATGATAGCTAAGTTTGGTGCTATTCCTGTTCTTTCAATAATGACAACCAATATTTAGAAAACAGATTACGGCGAAGTGTGAGAAATTTTGTTAAAGTCCATGCAGGTTCAGACAAAAATACAGAAAATCCTAAAAGGAACTTTCTTCTGTTAGTGTCGTTATTTCTATCTGCTCACGTAAATTTATGTCTGAGAAAATCAAGGTTGCCACCTTGCATTGTTCTTCAGAAAAAGTATTATTTGTAGCCTTAAGACTATCCTAGAGCCAGCATCTTCACCACTTTCTATTCGGGTAATCAAATTAAATTTGCCGGCCGCGGTGGCCGAGGAGACTGAGGCGCTCCAGTTACGGTCTGCACGGCCACTACGGTCGGGGGTTCGAATCCCCCCTCGGGCATGGATATTTGTGCCGTCCTTAGTCTTAGCTAGTTCATAAGTAGTTTGTAAGCTTAGGGACTGATGACCCCGTAGTTAAGTCCCATAACTGCTACAAACATTTGAACATTTGAAATGAAATTTAATTATGAAAATTTGTTATCAGATGATCAGTTAATATACAGAGAAATTGTTTCAGTTTCTGTCATTAAATGTCAGGGCCAACAGTAATTCAAACAGTTTCAACGGGTAGCATTCAAAATGAAAGTTCATTATGAACATTTGTGATCATCTCATATACAGATAGTTTATTTTTCTTATGTAACAGTCAATAATATTGTCAGGGCCAACAAAATTCCAGGAACTGAATTTGAATTTTGAGAATGAATTTGCTCACAACTAGGCTCTGGCAGAAGTAAAGTTGTGAGGAGGGGCCGTGAGTCGTGTTGGGATAGTTCAATGGTAGAGCACTTACTTGCGAAAGGCAAAGGTCCCGGGTTCGAGTCCCGGTTTCGGAACAGAGATTGTTCTCATATAATTTGAGAGATGGCCGACGCCACATTCCAACTCGATAACGCACTAGCACAAGCGGCTAATAATGCTCAAGTCCGTCGTCCATCGCATTGCATTGTTGTCTTGGCTTGTCTATCTTCTTCCGATTTATCGCCTACCGTAATCGTGTGGTCAAAGTTTGCGGTTCGACTGGGCCAGTATACAGCGTTCGCTGCTACAGCAGACCCACTTTGGCAATATGGAAGCAGCATGGACTCCTATGTCCCAACAATACATCCAGAGCCTCTGATTCATTCAGGAGGTGTGTAGCAGCTTTTATAGCCAGGATTGGATCCAATACTTAATGCTAATTTCGTCAACTTCTTGTCACATAGTGCTGGATTTTAATGTGATCTTTGTACAGCATGAAGTGGCATTTTGGATGGCCAGCTATGTAGATGCTGGATAATATTCATGTATAGTTGAAGGCTGAATACGAACAAATTATTGAGAATTTTATTGGGTTCGAAGAAAAGGAGAATAAGAAGAAACTTTGCATTACACACGCACTAAAGCGGCTTTTATTGATCCTGCCGGGCGATCATTTCGATCATACAAGAAACGGACGACCGCACTCTCGTCGATTATCCCGCTAGGCAAGGAGCAGTTATATAGAGATATTTATTGGCAGTGTAAACTGCGGCGACAGTGTGCGATTTATTTAGCCGTGTAAGGGCTGTTAAAGCGAGAGGCGCGCTGGAGTGGTTCTCTTTACGGGCTGGTTTGGTGAGACGTAATGCTCGGTAACGATCTTTTACGCTGGCGACCACGGACGATCTGTCGGCGAAACTGGCTGCTCGATCGTGTTTAAGAGGGCGAGGAGGCGACGTGGGCGGTCGGATGGCAGGGTTCGTCGAGTGCCGCACCTCTCACACAGCCAGGAAGTCTCTCTGCGTGGTAAACACGCGACAGGCCACGAGATTTCACACACTCTAGTTTCTTCATTGGTTTCTTACTCAATGGTATTCACTCATACCGCTCTGCATATAAGAAATGCCTATCACAATACTTTAACTGCAATACCAGACAACTTTTACATCTACAGGTTGTCCCAGCTATCTTGTCCACCCAAAATATCTCTGGAACAATAACAGCTATTGGAAAACGACTTTCACCAGTATCAATGTACGGCTGTGGCCCAAGAATGTACATGTTTTCAAACATTCTAAAATGAAATCAAGTCTGTTTTTTTAACACAAACGTGCTTTTTTTTAAATGGGCACCCAGTTTTTTTCTTCAGCAATCCATAGCATAACAAATCACATAAACAATGGCGTTGATTGCATCGCAATACTCCAATTACATCTCGAGACATTGCGACGCGAAGTTGACGCATGAAATGCGCGAAACTCGCGACTAGCGCACGTCCTGAGCAGCACGGGGTTCTCGCCTGAGTCTCAGGACGTGCGCTAGCCGCGCATTTCGCGTATTTCAGACGTCAACTTCGCGTCGCAATATCTCGGGATGTAATTGCAATATTGCGATGCAATCAACGCCATTGTTTATGTGATTTGTCATTCTATGTATTGCTGAAGAAAAGATATAGGGTGTCCATTTAAAAAAACGAAACATGTTTGTGTTTAAAAAAAAAACAAAAAACACATTTCCTTTCATGTTTCCAAATATGTACATTCATGGGCCCCAGCCGTACATTGACCCCGGTGAAAGTCGTTTTCCAATAGCTGTTATTGTTCCAGAGATATTTTGGGTGGACAAGACAGCTGGGACACCCTGTATATCTACATACATACTCCGCAATCCACCGTAAGGTCCGTGGCGGAGTGTAACTGTACCGCTACTAGGCATTTTCTTTCCTATTCCACTCCAAAATAGAACGAGGAAAAAAAGAATGACTATATGCCTCCGTACGAGCCCTAATTTCTCTTATCTTTGTGATTACTACGCGAAATGTAAGTAGGTGGCAGCAAGATCGTACTACACTCAGCTTCAAATACCGGCTCTCTAAATTTCCCTCAAGAGAAATTCACGAAAATAACGTCGTCGATCCCCAATTGAGTTGCCGGAGCATTTTCCGTGACACTAGCGCATTGGTCGAACCTACCAGTAACAAATCTAGCTGCTCACCTCTGAACTGCTTCTATGTTTTCCTTTAAACTGATCTGCTGCCGGTCCCAAACACTTGAGCAATACTCAAGACGTGGTCGTACAAGCGTTTTATACGCGGTCTGCTTTACAAATGAAATACATCTTCCCAAAATTCTCCTAATAAACCGAAGTCGGCTGTCCGCCTTACTCATATCTGTCCTTACATGTCCGTTCCATTTCATATCGCTCTGTAATGTTACGCCTAGATACTTGAATGGTGCGACAGCATCAAGAAGCTCACTACTAATGCTGTATTCCAACATTATGGGATTGTTTTTGCTACCCATGCGCATCACCTTACATTTTTCCACATTGAGGGCTAGCTGTCATTCTTCGCACCAACTAGAAATTTTGTCTAAGTCATCCTGTAAGCTATTACAGTCAGTTAAAGACGACACCCTCCCATACACCACAGCATCATCAGCAAACAGCCGCAAATTACAACTTACTTTGTCCATCAGATCATTTATATAGATAGAAAATAATAGCGACCCTATCACAGTTCCCTGGGGCACGCCTGACGATACACTCATCTTTGATGAACACTCGCCGTCGAGAACAACGTACTGCGTTCTATTACTTAGGAAGTCTTCCAGTCAGTCACAAATCTGTGAACCTATTCCATAAGCTCGTATCTTCGTTAGCAGTCTGCAGAGTTGGACAGCGTCGAACGCATTTTTGAAGTCGAGAAAAACACAATCCGCCTGTTGCCCTTCATCCATGGCTTGCAAGATGTTATGTGAGAAAAGGGCAAGCTGAGTTTCACATGAACGATGTTTCCTAAACCCGTGCTGATTCACAGAAAGAAGCTTTTTCGTTTCAAGGAAATTTACTTTATTCGAACTGAGAATATGCACCAAAATTTTACATGAAACTGATGTCAACGATATTGGCCTGTAATTGTGTGGGTCAGTTGTCTTTCCTTTCTTATAAACGGGAGTCACCTGCGCTTTTGTCCAATTACTAGGAACTTTGCGCTGAATTAAAGATTCGCGATAGATGCAAGCGACGTAGGGGGCCAATGCAGCAGAATACTTTTGTAAAACCGAAGTGGTATTCATTCCGGACCTTTAGAGGGTAAGGTGATCGTTGATTTAAATTCGAAGAAGATCACTTCTTTGCCAAAATCGCAATAATTTTTATACCTTTTGTAGATTTGAAGAAAGCTTCTGTCAACGTTGACTGGAAGGTAGTAGGTATAAAATACTGGGAACGAAAATTTATACACCACTTGTACAAAAAACAGTCAGCACTTACATGAGTGGAATAGCATGAAAGGGACGCAGTGTTACACATCTACAGCTGAAAATCACATTTAAGTGCCTGGTAGAGGGCCCATCGAACCACCATGGTATTGTAGCTTTTCCAATGTTATTCAGGCTGTATATTGAAGCAAGAAGTGAAGGAAACCAAGGAGATATTTGGAGAAGGAATTGAAGTTCAGGGTAAAAGAATAAAAACTTTGTCACTTGAAGCCGGCCTCGGTGGCCGAGGGGACTGAGGCGCTACAGCCATGGTCTTCACGGCCACTATGGTCGGGTATTCGAATCCTCCCCCCCCTCGGGCATGAATATTTGTGCTGTCCTTAGGATTAGCTAGTTCATAAGTAGTTTGTATGTTTAGGGACTGATGACCCCGTAGTTAAGTCCCATAATCAATACCAACATTTGCACATTTTTGTCACTTGAAACACTACATCGCGGTCGTAGCATTAGGATCGACATTTTCCGTCGTTTGTAAATATTTCATTATTTTACGAGGTAGAAATTACGTATTTTTCTAAAATGTAAAGAAATCAATTACCATCTATGTAAATCACAGTAACAAAGGCCATAGAATAAGATAGTCAAAACCCCTTAAATTACGGTAATCTTTTGTCAGAATATTAGTATAAATAATACCCGCAGTTGGGTTACTCTCTCTGTCTCTCTCTCTCTCTCTCTCTCTCTCTCTCTCTCTCTCTCTCTGTTTAGCCCTCTTTGCGTTCAGCTCTCTCTGAGTGCATTTATTGTAAACTATCTTATTTTGAAGAATATACAAAGGAGTGATATTTTAAACGTGTCTTAAACTCATTTAATAATTAGACCCTATCATCGCATTTGTGTGATTATTGTGGAAAATGACTATAGATAAGATATTAGACCTTCAATAGATCGCTAAAATATATGGGGCAAAAAATAATTTATCAGCTACTTAGTGAAAGGAACTTTACCTAAAATGTAATCTGCACGGTCAATCCCATGATAATATCAGGCATAAACTATTTTTTTATTTTTATTTTTCTTTGTAATTGACTTCGTCATAAAAGAACTACCGGGACTTTAAAAAAAGAACACGTTCAATCATTATAAAGTCTTAAATTAACAAATAGGCTCAGAAAAAAGATAAATACGACGCAGTGCATCAAGTTAAATAAGAGACAGTGTTTTATTACGAAATATTATCAGGCATACCAACCTACATTTCATACATGCAAGCCAAGTAAAATTTAGAACCTTTTAATCCACGACGAATTACCACTAAACCAAAATCAGTATAAAGAAGTAGAGTTACTCCATACTTCCATGGCACTGCTACATATACCGTAATGAATATATTGGCGAAAAACACTCTTGTTTGAACAAATACGAATTTTATTTTCACCTGTGACGCGTTTCGCCTTTTCTAAGCATAATCAGACATCTTCCTATTGGGAAACTTTAAGCTGGTTAAGCTGCAGGTCATATGATCCTATTCTTGTGTCAGGGAGTTGTGTGGGATATGAAATTCTGCAGCATACTGTTAAAAACTTTAGCGAATAAAAAACTTGTTACTCAAGTAGCAACGTGTCACGCTTGTTTAGAAATTCGAAAACAGTACATCTTAGGATAAAACTGGGCAGTCTGTTTACAACATTCTGACCACACGCTATCTACATCTACATCGATACTCTGCAAATCACATTTAAGTGCCTGGCAGAGGGTTCATTAACCACCTTCATAACTTTTCTCTACCGTTCCATTCTCTAATAGCGCGCGGGAAGAAAGAACACGTAAATCGTTCCGTTTTCGATCTGATTTCTCTTATTTTATTGGGATGGTCATGTCTCCCTAAGTAGGTGGGTGCTAGCAAAATATTTTCACATTCAGAACTAAAAGTCGGTGATTGAAACTTCGCAAACAGATCACGCCGCAATGAATAACGTCTTTCTTTTAATGATTTCCAGCCCAATTCGTGCAACATTTGCGTGACGCTTTCCCCCCGTAACGTGATAAAACAAAACGAGCTGCCCTTCTCTGAACCTTCTCAATATCTTCCGTCAGTCCCACCTGGTGAGGGTCCCACAAGGGGCAACAGTACTCCAAGAGAGGACGCACAAGTGTGATGTAGGCAGTCTCTTTGGTGGAGCTGGTGCATCGTCTAAGCGTTCTGCCAATGAAACGTAACCTTTGGTTCGCCTTCCCCACAATATTTTCTATGTGTTCTCTCCAGTCAAAGTTGTTCGTAATTGTAACTCCTAGGTATTTGGTAGAATCTACGACCTTAAGGTTTGACTGATTTATCGCGTAATTGAAGTTCAGCGGATTTCTTTTAGTGGTCATGTGTATTACTTCACACTTTTCTTCCGGCATGACTCTCCCAAGACCTATGTCGCTTCAGTGTAATTCTTAGGTGCACATTGTAGCTGCCTGACCACAGATTTAAAGTTTTTAATTATTTATTTTTCGCATTGGGAAGTTTAAAATTTGTACAGGTCGGGGATTCGAACGAGGATATCCCGTTTCGGGTCAGCGGTCGAATTAACCAATTGGGTTATCCAGACATGTTGAAAGGTAGCTATGTAAGGTTGAAGTCTGCGATACATATCTTTGCTCCGCGGGGAGCAACTTTGGTCGCTGCGCGTTCCCGCGTTTGAGCAGTAGCAGTGCAGTGGTGGTTGTTGTCCGGACTCTAAGTGTGAGCAGAGAGAGTGTTGCAGGCAGTCTAAGAACGAAGCTGTATATCGCAGCATGAACTTGGCACATTTCTTAATGACTTTTTCTATGTATAAAGATGTTAAGAAAATAATTGAATCTGATATGTACCTTGACAGTATGAAGATCAGAGGTAAGAAGCATTATGCTGCTATTATTGTCCGCATTGCGTAGATGTGATCCATGTTTGTACTGCAGGAATTTTGTATGCTGTTTTTGAAAGTGCGAAAAGTGAAGGAACTAAAGTTAGGTGTAAAAAAAAATTTTCAAATGTTTGTTAAGCTTATGGGACTTAACTACGGGGTCATCAGTCCCTAAGCTTACAAACTACTTATGAACTACTTACGAACTAGGACGGCACAAATATCCATGCCCGGGGGGGGGATTCGAACCCCCGACCGCAGTGGCCGTGCTGACCGTGACTGGAGCGCCTCAGTCACCTCGGCCACCACGGCCGGCTTTGGTGTAAAATATTCCCATTACCTTACAGTTTTTGTACAACATTGTTTAGAGTCTTGAAGTTTGGTGTAAAGCATTCCCTTGTAACTGTCTTACAGTTTTTGTACAACATTGCTTAGAGTCTTGTTCAATATAGAGGATTTCAACTTAAATGCATTTCATATCTACTTCAAGTTATCCATATACCCAAAAAACCCAATTAATTGTTTTCTACAAACATGGATGAAATTTGTTTTTATTGTAGTAAGTTAATTCGCATAGCACCTTCACGAATTCAGTAGTTAGTTTTTTGTCTCTTATTAGCAGCCACTCTTAGTGGCAGTAGAGTTGAGAGCAGTAGCACACGCTGTTTCCTTGCGCACAGGTAGGCCAGAAAGACATAAAGTGTTAACCGTTGAAACAAATATTTCAAGAGGAAGTGTCATATTCTGATTTAATTGTCAATCTGTCTCTTCAGCACCACGCTTGCATCGTACTGTTCAAAGTCTTATGTAATGATACAGGTATTTTCTTACCAGAGGTCAAGTTTCATATTCTATTAACAAAGTTACACTATCAGGATTTGTTTTATTTTGTATTTATTATGTTGTTGCTCAAAGTCATCTTTATTCGTTTTGATAATTGTTCAGTCAGATTAGCGTGTTATGATACAAGTGCAGATGAACAATATCAATTACTGATTATAAATTATTTTATGAACACCTTTCACTTAACAGAATTGTATGTCATACAAACAACAGTGATGCATTCATTGATGAAGTGAAACACTCCCTTTTCTATGGATAACTTTCAATGTTTCCATGTTTCTCAACTTATCGCAAACTAAAATGGCAGTGCCCTTGTCCATTATCTTGCTCGCGGGTTAACTGTATTCCTGAAAGGGATCGAGCGTATGTGCAGCCGCACAGAATTTGTCAGTTGTTGTGAGGGCGTGGGGGGGGGGGGGGGAGGGAGCATATATACAATTATTAGTGTCTGTCATGTACGAAAGATAGGACACCATAAGCATAACCGTACTATCTGTCCACGATATGTGTTTCCACTACTGAAGAGTTGAATGAGAGTTATTAGATACAATCAGCTGTGTCGTTGAAGAAGCACTTCTCAAAGTTCTTATCACTATAGACGTAAATACTGGGAGGTATCCCGAAAGAGCCTCGTGGCTTAAACGAGATGTGTTGCTGGTTGCATACCCGCCGACTGCTCAGGGGGCGCGACTGGTCCGTTGCTAAGGCCGGTATTACACTATCAAATTTTCTTTGACAAAGAATCTTTGTCCAATATTCTTTGACAAAGAATCTTTGACGTAGTGAAATGGTGACATTACACTATCAAATTTTCTTTGACAAAGAATCTGTCACAGTGCATTGAAAATGGCGGATGAATATTTGTTATTAACCTTAGTTTTTGATTACATAGATTACAAATATCTACTAATACACTTAGATTGCATGTACGCGTACAACAATTGCAACGACTAGATATCTCGAAGCGTGCCTTTATTCACAGAACCCGTTTTTATTTGTACCGCGGCTCTCGCCTCAGGTGTATCGTATAATAAGGCCTAACATCTGATGTTTGTAGAAAAGAGCGAAGTACTTTTTCTAGCTAGACTGTAGATATCATCGCTCCTTGTTCACTCACAACAATTTAAGCTGTACTCTTACGACATATTTGAAAAAAAAAAAATGTGAAGTTCTTTTCTTAATCATAATAGACATCTGCAGTGTAGCTTGTCAAAGTACTTCGTCGTTTCCTACAAATATGTAATATTAGGCTGCATTACCCGATACACCTGAGGCGAGAGCCGCTGTACCACTCGAAAACGGTTCTTCTCGTCGTTTGGAAGACTGACAATGGTGACGCTTGACTTGCTTCTGCAGTGGTGTTCTGCTCTAAATATTGCAGTAAACAAAACTTTTGAAACATTTATATTTTGCGTATTATGTATCGTGTAAATAGCATTTGTCTGGCTAAATATATATAGGGAATTAAAGTGTCATTATGTACTTTTGCTTTCTCCGCTGCAAAACTGGTGCAGAGACAATTAATTTTCATTTTTACGTCGTCTGCCGTGCAAACAGTACTCACTTGATCGCTAATAAATACCGCAATTATCTAGCTTTCGGTTCGATGCAGCCGGTTTTTATAATCAACCTTATACAACTGCATAAATTTAATTGTTGCGACGACTCGCAATACGAATTACGCGGTTATGTTTTCAAACAGTACGTCAAAAACTGCTACAGCGATGCTAGCGCTTAAAGCGGTAATATTTCTCACCACAGTTAACATAAGACAAACGCTTTCTTTGATCAAATCTACGGTGAGCTGCTAGATTTGATCAAAGAATTTTTGACGATAGGCAACTTTGACCAAAGTTCCATATTACACTATCCAATTTTCTTTGACAAGAAATCTTTGTCAAAGAAAATTTGATAGTGTAATACCGACCTAACACATCGCACACAGCGACGTGTACAAGCGAAGTGCAGCGATAGTCTAATATAAGCCTACACAGTCGCCACACTCACTGTTGTGGAAGCTGTTACCAACTGACAGTTGCAAAGACATAAGCGCTCCTAGTGATGGACAAGGTGCCTAAGAGAAATGTTTGTTTGTAATTATTTTTCTACGTAATTAACCAAATAGTTTACGTATTTTTTGCCTTCTAAACATTAGTAAAAATATCAAGAGACATAAATAATCGTGAAATAAATGTAAATAGAGGCGAATTTACCTGATTCAGTGATACAAACAGCCACTTATTCACGTGTAAACATTTACGAATATGTGTATATTTTGTAGCTTACTAGGCTGAAAGTGAGAGAATACAAACAAGCGAGAAACATTAATTCCTTCTGTGGTCTGTTCCTATATGATAGGAACCTACTTTTAGGTGTAAAATGCGATATGAAGTCTAATGATTTGAATTCTTTTACACCTCACTCGTCTTTGTTATAAACCCATATACTTTTGAGGATAATTACTTTCGATTATAAAAGAAATGTCTCGAAGATTCTTGTCGTTTATGGTTCAGGTGTAGCAACAATTTTGCAATTGGTTTCTGCTATTTTGGGGAACTGTATTTTTTCTTTCTATGTTTTATTGCCAATTTTGTGAGGATTTCCCTTCAGCTATTGCTGTAGTGGCTGATCTGGTACATTTAAAAATGTAGGTAATGCATTTCATATAAGTTTTTTTTTTTTTTTTTTTTTTAAATCTTGAACACTTACCGATTTGACTGGAACAGTAGTGAAGAAATATTGACGTTTCTGAGTAGAAAACTGACGTCTTTCTTTAAATGGATAGGTCTTTTGTTGTTTATTAGCAATTTTTCCTCTTAATAGAAACTGAAATTCTTGATTAAAAAGTCGTAGATTTCAATATAATTTTCAATAAACTGTCCTGCAAAGTACCATTTCATACCCTCCAATGGTTCTTAGGAAACCTCATAAAGACAGGTGTGATGGTATTTTCTGGTTGTTACCTACTTTTATGGCACTATATACGTACCCCGTTGAAAAAAAATAAACCTTAAAATCAATTTAAACGACACTATACACACTCATCCGATATCGTATTCAGAAATGTAGCTCGTCAGCCACTTGGAGCGCTGCTGTCGAGGCGTATAAAATCAGTGGAAGTGTCGTGACTGTATACGTTAGACTATGGTGCAGTACTCTCGTTTTGCACTGTTGTTTTGACAGGAACTGCTTGATTTTTTATCACATTCCCATGCAAGAGGCACTGAACAACTGTTTAATTACTGCTTATTTTGGGTTCTCTAAGTGAGGTCCAATTAGGCACAAAACGAAGAAAAAAATGCAATTCATGTGAACCACTGTTCAGATCACAATCTGATTGTTCAGGTTTATGATTTCATTGATTAAAATTACGGATGTGTACTTTCGAAAATGGCACAACCTATTTCCTTTCATAATCAGAATCGAATGACCTTGATGTCAAAGGGAAGCTGATTTATCTTCTTTTACCAAGTAAGTCTAGTTTGAATTTCTGGTTAGGAAACGTAACGTGCGGAGAATCTCGGGAAGGAATGTCGGACACTAGTATTATTTTTTCTTTTTAATTTTTTAAAAAGCTTTATTCTTTTATTATACAATTAACCCAATTCGTGTGGTGAAGAGGGTCATATTATCCATACAATTTATTTTGCAGTTAACAATTCACTTACACAATACAGTTAGTTCTTAGTTTTACATTATCTTGCAAAGCGTTTCTACTTTACACTACGACTATTTGTCAGTTTAATTGACCGTTAAACCTGCAGTACTACGGGTTGTGCCAGATATGTACAAACCTACATGTTGTCGATGTGTCGCCAAGCTAACCCCGGCAGATGTGCCTCCTCCCTTACTGCTGGTACTTGTAGCGATACATTAATTTTTTTTAATTGAAAATTATATCTGCGACGCTTGTCGCTAGCATCCGTTCTCTCTGCCAATAAATCTCTGATTATCCTTGTTTCAAGTTATACCTTCAACTATTTCAAACGATCTGGAGAGAAAACGGAATCGCTTTTCGTCTTTCGTTTTTCTACCTTTGTACTGAGCGGACGTATTTTACTCGACCTCCATAATCATGTAAGTGTGAGCTCTGGTTAGCACCCTTTTACTTAATAAACTTTAACTTTCATTTGGAATTCCTATTTCATTTAAATAATTACTATTTCTTCTCATCTTTTATTTAGCTGATTCCTATTTTCAGCAATATTAGTAAATTGATGCTTGGTTATTGTTGCCTATTGCCTCATGATGACAAAAGAATGCAAAATTTATTTACTCTCATTTTGTGTTAAACAGTGAATTCAATGCCTGCAGGAAATCTTCATTCTGTTAAAAGCGAAGTCCGATAATTTCTTTAACTTTCGATAACAATAGTGATCAAAATTACACACGGTCTTAAAACTTTAATAATTAATAGTCATGAAACCAAGCATCAGTTTACGAGAACGAAGATATTAATCAATTCACACAGGTTCAACTGCAGTGTCACAGCTTCCACCAATGAATGCATACCAGGTAACTGATTCCGCTATTTTCTTATGTAATGGTGCTTTCTGGTGTTGTCGTAATTTTTAACTTACATTGCTACTGAGAACTGATAACCATTTCAAAAATTAATATTCATTGCTGATCTTACGGGTATTTAAATTTCAATTCCGGTTTTCAACCTTGATCTTTTGACAACACCAGTGATAATAAAAAAAGTAACATTACATACTGAAGAACAGTTCCCCTTTCTATTCCACCCACCACTGAAAACTAAAACTACCCACTACCTAATTGTTTGAGCGACTGGATTAAATAATACATATGTAATGAAATAATCAATTCCAAAATAGTGCGCGGTACGGGGTGGTTGCAATTAAACTGAAGTTGGTCTGGTGGTTGCAGGGCGGGCTGTATACCTCGCAGGCTGCAGAAACTTCGTGGGTACGTTCAGCAATAAGTGCGCTCGCGGAGTATGAAAAACAATTATAGTTCCACTTTCTGCCACCGGACAGAAATATGGCACTGTAACCAGTAGTAACCGCTGCTGTGGTGGTGGAACTGGATATACACTGTCAGATGAGTGAAAGAGATTGTGTAATGAGACATCACAACACTTTATGATGGCGTTCATAAAACAGATCTCAGTTACGCTAATCTTTATCTGAATAGCTCCCTTAGACTGTTCGCGGATGATGCTGTCGTTTATCGGTTAGTGAAGTCAACAGAGGATCAAAAGCAACTGCAAAGCGATTTAGACAAAATTTCTACATGGAGCGAAAATTGGCAATTGACACTAAATAAAGAAAAGTGTGAAGTAAGACACATGACCACTAAAAGAAATCCGCTGAACTTCAATTACGCGATAAATCAGTCAAACCTTAAGGTCGTAAATTCTACCAAATACCTAGGAGTTACAATTACGAACAACTTTGACTGGAGAGAACACATAGAAAATATTGTGGGGAAGGCGAACCAAAGGTTACGTTTCATTGGCAGAACGCTTAGACGATGCACCAGCTCCACCAAATTGCCTACATCACACTTGTGCGTCCTCTCTTGGAGTACTGTTGCCCCTTGTGGGACCCTCACCAGGTGGGACTGACGGAAGATATTGAGAAGGTTCAGAGAAGGGCAGCTCGTTTTATTTTATCACGTTACGGGGGGGGGGGGGGAAAGCGTCACGGAAATGTTGCACGAATTGGGGTGGAAATCATTAAAAGAAAGACGTTATTCATTGCGGAGTGATCTGTTTGCGAAGTTTCAATCACCGACTTTTAGTTCTGAATGTGAAAATATTTTGCTAGCACCCACCTACTTAGGGAGACATGACCATCCCAATAAAATAAGAGAAATCAGATCGAAAACGGAACGATTTAGGTGTTCTTTCTTCCCGCGCGCTATTAGAGAATGGAACGGTAGAGAAAAGTTATGAAGGTGGTTAATGAACTCTCTGCCAGGCACTTAAATGTGATTTGCAGAGTATCGATGTAGATGTAGATGTAGTTGTAGAATACGAATATACTAACATACAGTCATAGTAATTCAATTGAATATACAGAAAAACCTCGTGAGAGTAAAACACATGATTGTCCACGTCGACTGCTTTACCACACCTCTTGTTTACCTTCAAATATTCACCTCCTGTTCGGCTCTGTCTGCACGACTCAGAATTTTGTGTCAATAAGGAACACGCTTCTAACCAGTCTGATTTTAGAAGGAATTGGCATGAACAAGAGGAAAACTGGTCCATACAATTTAATTATTTGTGTGATGTCTGTTCTTTTCTGACATTTCCGAAAGAAAAGACACCATATAAATAACTGTACATCTGCCCCAAAAGGCGACTGACAACTTAATACACTCGATCTCTTGCGGGAATCCGGTATAGGCGGCTAGAAAGTGGAATCAGATGGGCAGGGGGCGCTATAAGATGAGAATTTGGATTGTAAGGGAAGCGTGCCTGTATAGTCTAATTGGACTAAGCGGGAAATCCGGGTTCGAATTCCGACCCAGCACAAATTTTCATCTTTGCTAATGGATTTATTTAAGTACCCTGAAACGGTCGAAATGTTTAAATATTTTGAATTTATGTAATTAAATATTATGATGGCCAGTACAATTAAAGACGAGCGTGTTAGACAATATCGAGATTTACGGTGGGAAACAGTTGATGGAAATGCCGGCCGCGGTGGCCGAAGGGACTGAGGCGCTCAGTCACGGTCTGCACGGCCACTACGGTCGGGGGTTCGAATCCCCCCCTCGGGCATGGATATTTGTGCCGTCCTCAGAATTGGTTAGTTCATAAGTAGTTTGTAAATTTAGGGACTGATGACCCCGTAGTCAAGTCCCATAAGCTATACAAACATTTGAAAAAAAAATTGAATTTGATGGAAATGACCTAAAATGAGTTACGCAGTTAACTGCACCGTATATTCGCCGGTGAAATTCACTATTTCAAACCCATCACACTTATGAAAGTCGTTTTTATGTATATATTAAAACGACTTTCACCGCTATCAATATAAGGCGGGACTCATGAATGTAGATATTCTGAAACATTCTAAAACGAAAGCGTATGTGTCTTTTAACACAAATTTATGGTTTTGTAAATGGACACACTATATTATTTCTTCAGCAATCTATCACATGACAAATCACATAAACAACGGCGTTGATTGTTTATGTGATTTGTCATGTTATAGATTGTTGAAGAAGTAATATACAGTGTCCGTTTATAAAACATAATTTTCCGTTAAAAAACACATATGCTTTCGTTTTATAATGTTAAAAAATATGTACATTCATGAGCCCCAACCTTACATTGATACCTGTGAAAGTCGTTTTATAATAGCTGTTTTTCCAGAGATAGCTGAGACACCATATATATATGCCATTGGAGTAAATATAGCCTTCATTATTCGTACTAAGGCTGTTAGAGTGTATGAAAGAAGTGGCATGTTGTGGAAGAAAATCAGCTGGTGGTCTGAAATGTGATGCGAGAGGGCGTGATTAATAGTGAGGTAAGTATGTAGGACAGCAATTAGTAAACAAGTTTACAATATATTTACTGAGATCTCAGAACATTAAACACAATGGAGTTCGCAGCTCGGGAATGGCCTACTGCGCGGCCATTGCCGTCGGAAGTTCGAGTCCTCCCTTCGGCATGGGCGGTTGTGTTGTCGTTAGTGAAAGATAGTTTAATTGTTTTGTAAGTCTATCAGCCAATTACTCCAGCAGTTTCGTCCCTTAGGATTACAAACAGCCGCTCGGAATGGCCGCGTGGTCTAGGGCGTCATGCTACGGAACTTAGTTTGTAATCTAGGGACCGATGACCGTCGTAGTTTTGTCCAACAGGTTTACAAACATTTGAAACATTTGATTTGATTACAAACAGACCACTTGAGTAAAATTTAGATTTTCGTAGCAGATCGTACTCTTTAGCTTTTGTCCATTATACATTTCATAACAAGTAGATTCTGAAAATTAATCTAAGCTTCCACATCATGAAACAAAATACATTTATTAGCAGGTGAAAGCCGCAGTGAACATTACCTTAGGATTTCAGTACATGAACTACGAATCAATCATAGGACATTAAACATTTAAACTTTTCATCAAAAGGAGGCACTGTTATCATTTAATTTTAAAGGATGACTATATTTTGTTCCTGCTGATTTAAATACCTTAAAGAGTATATTCCAATCAACCCTAGTCAAAAGTTTTTTCCAAATCTAAAAAAAGCTAGAAATGTAGGTTAGCCTCCTCTTAATCTATCTTCTGAGGTAAGTCGTAAAGAGAGTAATTCCTCGCGTGTTACACCTATAATTTTGTATTAATTAATGTTGTTATATTAGATCACCAAACCATTTCAAGGAGGATTGTGGCTCGCGTTACGAAAGAGATTGGGAACCACCGACCTATATATTCATTGATTGACATAATTATATTAGGATAAACCACAACAGCGTGATCTCTTTTGAATATTCATTACTTTCACATATACCTTTCAGCATAATAGCCGTCCTCATGTGTCTTTATATACAAGCTATTTTTGTAGACAAATTTTGTTGAATTTATACTTTCAATTAAGTTTATTATCTCCAGTCTTACGTATTGCACAATATTGCATAAAATCATATGACAATATTGTCAATAACTTGTTATATTTTGGTCCTACAGTGTGGCAGATATTGTAGATTGACATAATTATATTAGGTGTATCTTAATTCTCGCTGCTTGCCACGCGTAGACTGGATGGTCTGCATTGGTTGTTTCTACTTTTGAATACAAATTTTCATAGCTTTAGCTTAAACAAAGCTTTCCTAATCAAGTATATTGATACAACTTGCCACCTCCTATTGCACCGTTGAAGGCAGAATTCAAAACATCTCAAAACACATTTTTTTTTTAATTTCTAAGAGTGGTTCCAAATCCAAATTTTCATATTCCTAGCATCAAAACAGTATTATTAGCATCCTTGAAAGATTTCCCCCTTATTTCATCCGCTTAATGATTGAATTTCCAAAAATATCGAAAGACTATTTTTTAAATTCCAGTCGCAAATCTAAATCCGAAGTTCTTGCTTCAGAATTGCCTTAATAGCAACATATTTTCAAAAAAACGATCATCCCCTATTTCACCCCCTTAGGGATGGGAATATCGAAATATTGCTGACGCCTACCGTGTAAGGTAAACAACGTCTACAAATTTCAAGTTTCTATCTCTGTAAATTCACGTTTCAGCGCAGTATTCTGTCTTATAGAAACGGATCGAGAACGCGAAATTTCTTTCTTACTTTGGCATTTTTCTTGGTAGTTTTATTTTTCAAACTACAATACGCAGTAATTTTTCTTTATTCGTATGTTTGTTGCAGAAAAACAACTGAAAAATGTGCATCATGTTTCGCTGTATATAATCGCGTTGCTACAGAGAGATCATTCGTCTGCATTGTGTAGTTTTTGCTGAAGAACAAAGTATTGACACCCACACGTAGAATCTCTACACTTATAAGACGCGTTTGTTGTCTGTCTGTCCAACCAGAAAATCTGAGAAAAAGTGGAAGTACGTTTTCAATGTGTCCGTCTAAATCTACATCTTCACACTGATCTTAATGAAATTTTGCACAATTGACCTTCAAAACAAGAGCAAGGGCACTATCTACATAAAATTTCGTTCAGTGCATGATGGAGGGTACTTATAGATTTCGCCAAAATCTACAGTTTTGCTCTGATCCTGATGAAATTTTGTACACTTGACCTTTATTATATGCAAATAATCAGTTTTGTACGCTTCTACAGAAAACCTTATTTTAAACCCGGAAAAAGCCGGGTACTTACAGCTAGTTTTGTGTAAGATGGTAACTTTCAACTCCCATATCTCCCACCACCTAATCTTTATCAACTCTGTACCACCATAGTGCACAATGGAAGACTGATACCTACTACCACATAGAGACACTATTCGTTTGCGATATGATAGTTGTGGCTGTAGAGTTCAATATAGGCACAAACACACACACACACACACTTGTACGTGTTGCATACAAATCTACAGTTTTGTTCCAATCTTTATGAAATTTTGTACACGTAAGCTTCAATCCATGAGGACGGTCGCCGTAAGTGTAAGAATCACATACGATATATAGTTCATGAGATATGACGTCATAAACAATGAGATGCACGGAAAACTGCTGCTATAAGCGACAATGCTGCTCATTTTCTCATAAACCACTGGACCGATTTCAACCAAATTTGGTTCACATATTCCTTACGTGAGATAACATCGTCTGTAGGAGTACGAACCACATACGACACATGGTTCAAATGATATAACTCGATAAACGATAGGAGTTCAAGTAACTGCCATAATGCGATGAGACTTTACAAATTCACTATATGAGAATGAGAGCGACTTGCATCAAATTTTAAACATAATTTCAAACGTTTATTAAACTTTTTCTCGCTGGCAACCATAGTAAAATGATGAAAAGAAAAAAGTATCTCGCTTACTTCGTTTCCGGTGTTTATGGAGCAAAACTACGGCATTCGGTATGACGTTACAATTTATAATTTCTACACTACAAATTGTAGCCGCAGGAAATTTTATAGGCAATGTACACACATATCGTTGAATGTGCCTCCGAAATTGCAGCATAGTGTGACCTGTAGTTCATGAGGTATGAGCACATAAAACAGTAACGTTCATAGAAAACCGCCCTATCACGCACCAAGTAGTTATCTTTTACTTCTTTAACACCAATTGTATTTTTACAGACAATTGTATTTTTACAGACATGCAGCACTTATACAAATAAATACACACCTCAAAAATTATACAATTGTACCACATATAACTGAATAAATATGAGATAGTGCGAATTTTATATGTCATTTGTGTTTTGACTTCTATTTTTCTTTGTTTGAATAATGCGCTTATAAATTTGTACATTATCCAAGACAGCGTTATTTCTTATATGTTCTCCGATAAATATAAAATATTTTTAGAAAAACGAAGATGGGCAGAGAGGGAAGGATAGGAGAAGTACTAACTCGAGGCAGGAATAAATAAATAAATAAATACCCGTGCAAAGCCGGGTTTTCAGTTAGTAAACTAGAACAATGTAATATGTTTAATGTTTATTACTTTCATGAGATGTATCTTTCTGCATAACAACCGTCGTCAGTATAAAATTCGACAAGTCCTCGGAAGAAGATTTGCAGATAAAGAGATAGCCTATAACAAGTATTTTACATTAAATCTTCAGTGTCCGTAACACAAAACTTCCACCATTCATTTATCCGCCCCCTGCACTGTTCAGTAAGTGAAGAGTCCGTCACCTCGTTTTCATGGTCTCCGAAAACCGGATTTCGTAAACCTATTTCCTAATTCCACTTTTGGTTGGTCATGTAAACACTCCAAAATCGATTCTGGAATGCGCTTCTCTAAAGCGGTTTTCCAGTTCCACAATCGATTTTCGCCGGCCGCGGTGGCCGAGGGGACTGAGGCGCTTCAGTCACGCTCTGCACAGCCACTACGGTCGGGGGTTCGAATCCCCCCTCAGGCATGGATATTTGTGACGTCCTTAGTTGTAGCTAGTTCATAAGTAGTTTGTAAGTTTAGGGACTGATGACCCCGTAGTTAAGTCCCATAAACTCTACAAACATTTGAACATTTTTGAATAGATTTTCGTGCCCATGTAAACGCAACCGTTTTTGAAGCGTTCTTGGCTTGTTAGATTGTGTTTTCTTGTTACGAATTATCGGCATATATGGAAAGAGTGATATTTTCTAATGTGAAATAAAAGTATAAATATTAGAGTGAACATAAATCTGTGTATTTAAATAAAGAAAAAGAGCGATTGTGCAGACTAAATACGGAACATAATTATCTGTTTTCCAGCCGCCATGTTAAGTGAGCTCGGAAATCCGATTCAGGCTATGCCATATAAACACGACAGCGAAAAACGGTTTACGAAAATCGGTTTTCGTCTTCCGGAAGATGTGTTGCATGTAAACGTAGTGCATGACGTAGGGAAGCGCTTCACAAACAGGACGTGCCGGCCGCCTGGCGCTAGTGCTGCCCGTTAAGGAACGGCGCGGTTTGCAGGCTCCGCCGACAGGGCGCAGCACCGCACTGCCGCACTGCCGCTCCGTCTGCCCGGCCGGCGGTCCAGTTTGGAGGAGTGGGCCGTGCCGGGCCGTGCCGTGCTGTTGTTTTTGCGGACTCGCGGCTTCGCCCCGTGTCACTCTGCTCGCTCCTGGCACTAATCCAGTTTGGTCGTTATTCTATTAGACGCAATGAGGCCCATTGCGACCTCCCAGTGACTCACCGAAGCCTGGAAACAGGATACTCCTCCGGCAGGGCCCCTCGCATGGAGCGAGCGACCGTGGCAGTCGACTCGCAGTCCTGGGCGCCTACTTTTGAAATGTATGTGGCTGATCGTGGTTTCATTTTGCATGGGCCAACCAGTCAACATGCAGGACTCCTGGTTCAAATTCTCAGAATTTTGCTTGCAAACTAGAAAAGGCACCGCTCATTGTTCCTTAGGCAGTCAGCACCAATACCTTTTTTCTTTGTTACTTTATTTCAAAGTTGGGTGGGTACAAGTTACCTTATTCATAAGATAGAGGTTACAGATATGAAAGTAGCAAGAATGATTGCAGGTACTAATAGATGGGAAGAATTGCAGGAGGGTGTCCATAATGAGGAAATCAAAGAAAAATTGGGAATAACCACCATAGATGAAGGAGTTAGAGCGGACAGACTGAGATGGTGGAGTCACGCATGGGAGAAGCAGGGTTACCTAATAGACTAATGAGCTCGGCGGCGGAGGGTAAGAGGAGTCGAGGTGGACCAAGAAGAAAGTACTTAGATTCGATGCAGAATGATTTCAAGTAAAAGGCATAACATCAGAAGAGGCATCAATGTTAGCATTGAATATGGGATCATGGAGGAATTTTATTAGAGATACTATGTTCCAGATTGAAACGCATAATCACTCTCTAATGAAGATAATGCTGATGATCTTTCTTTTTTTTGCGCGAGTTTATATGCTCATAATAGCGTATGAGAACGTCCATTAAATGTTAACAGTAGATCAGTAGTTACAGAAACAAATAAAAAGTTCATTGATTTGTGAAATATCACTACTGGTACTTTCAGGAAATTTTAACTAAGTTACAAAGAAGTCAGAGTACTGAAAAATGTCAAAATTTCGTTACTCATTTTCCTCTCGGAGAGCCGTAACTTTCCCATGAACGCTCTGATTTTGGTCTCATATATATATATATATATATATATGCTCTTTGCTCCGAAACGATATATTCAAGTTTTTGAATTTTTTCGATATTCCTGAAATTTTCAGTCAATCTTTGGGATGGTTCACTATTACGGCTATTATAAGTCAAATATCGGTAACTTTTCCTAATTTTATTTGACAGTTGTTAAAGTACGTCTGCAAGGAACGCTAGGTCCGATACCCAGTTTCAATTTTTCAGAAAACACACTTCTATTCCTGTCATTTCGAGAGATATAACATTTCTTCATGCATTGCAAAGAAAATCTCAAAAACGTTTTTCGCGACTAAACCAACGAACTATACCGTTCTAAGGTATCTGCCCGAGATCTGATTGTACATCTTTCACGAATCAGTTGATATGTGGGTTATTTACAGCGTGAAAAAAAAAAAAAAAAACACACACACACAAAATTCACTCGCTTGACATCTTTCATTGCAGCACCTAGCTGCACTCCAGCTAGTATAGCCAGGTCCTCCGAAATTTCTGAAGCTCTTCCGATGTATTGAATGATTCAAGACAATATGCAAACTTGTGTAAATCTACCGAAATTTTCAGATATTCCTGAAATTTTTAGTGAATATTTGGGATTCTAAGTGAAATAGCGGTAACTTTTCTTAAGCTTAAGTGATCCTAAACCCGATGTATATGTACAATCAATGCTTAATGAATTATCCACTGAGATAAGCAGCAAAAATAACTCAAATTAAAGAAGCAAACCTGACAGTAATACAAAGTTATCAGATGAGGAGGAAAATGAAGAGGTGTTAGAAGCAATAACGTGAATAGACACGAAACAGTTTGCTGTTTAGTTGAAGTGCAGCAATAAGCCGTGACAGTTGAAAGGATATTTGTATGAACTGTGTATAAAACACTGTTTGGTTTGGTTTATTTCCAAGTGGA
This sequence comes from Locusta migratoria, assembly GCA_026315105.1. Lineage (NCBI taxonomy): Eukaryota > Metazoa > Arthropoda > Insecta > Orthoptera > Acrididae > Locusta > Locusta migratoria. Next base: position 942,709,609 of record CM048744.1, read on the forward strand.
AGTCGATTACAAATTATAATGTATGTTTTCATCGATAAGGATCGCAATGTTGTAATATATTAATATTTTTATAATTTTTTGGTGATAAAAATACCGTACCAATTCTTTATCTACTGAATTTTTATTACTTAGTATTTATTACTTAGTATTTACACAAAGAAAACAGTCTACAACGAATCGCAAGTCACGTTTTATAGTATGTTCACCTTAAAAAGTTAACAAGTTACCCGCGAATTGCAAAGGTCCCAGGTTCGAGTCCCGGTTCCGGCACACAATTTTAATCTGCCAGGAAATTTCATATCAGCGCACAGAGTGCAGAGTGAAAGTTTCATTCTGGATTGTTTTACTTTCGTCCCCTTAATTTTGAAATACACGACAGGTCCCCTGGCTGCTCCATCGAACCAACGGTGTAATGAGAGGTATCTCGGCTGCAGTTTTTCTGCACATAGTCGCTCTGATAGAGTACAGCAAATATACGATGGTGTATTTTTCTGTGTTCATAATGATGTATTTTGTTGCGTATGCTTTTATTGATTTTATATTTGACTCACCATTTGCACTGACAACTATAGTGTCGAGTTCCTCTGTACAGACATAAATGTTGTAAGATATCAGACCATAAGATGGTAACCCAGCGTAATGAAACAGCTCGTCGAAGCAAATAAACAGAAATTTAGCTATCTTGGCGTCGTATTCATTTTTTTCTTCTATTTTTAGTACGAGACACCTTTAGAAAAAATTTTCCTACGTCTTCCGAATTTTTTGAGCTTCTTATGCCATCACCGCACAGTGAAGTTTTGTGTAGGGAGCGACAAATAGGTACTCAAATCGTCTTTTCCGAATTAACTTTTGTGTTCATTTATGTAGCTATGTCGCTATTAATCCCGGCTACAAGCTCTCTCACACTCTATCAGGTCGTAATGTTTCGAGTGAAGACGTAAGTAATGAAGCTGTATGTTGCACGCCTTAGCAGAATTAAATACTCTTTCATACAAGACAATACGGATGTCCATCCTCCTCAATTAAATAGGATTAAAGTAGGTTCCACGACTTACCATAGCTGTCACTGTGTTGTTTAGTTATGACTTCTTGCGGCCAAGGGTAACTGATTACACTAAGTGACTGTAACGAAATTAATCTGTTATGATGAAGAGGCAAGCTACCTTCGGGTCACGTGACAATGTAAGCAGCACCTCCTCCTAACTTTACGTATGCGCAAAGGCTGCTCTCCCCCACACCTTTTCAAACAGTTAAATATTCGTTACGAGTTTACAACGAAGAGTATAAATGTCATTTACCCACAAAATCGCAACGTATTTGCTAAAACATCCAAACATGTGTGGCAAGTAACATTATAAATGTGACTGTTGTTTCCGTATCTGTTAAAAAGAAGATTGGGTTTTAAGGAAATTGCTTGCAGTCGGTCTCAAACCCAGTACCTTCGACGGCGCAGCGCGATGCCGCTACCACACGGCTATTCTTGCTAGATGGAGAGTAGTTCTTGTGTCTCGTTTCCGCCGGTTGTCGTAGGTGTCGGTGGCCGAGTAGAAAGAGACCGACACAGGAATAAAGGATGCACGATTGTGCAGGTACGGAGGTGAGCAGCCAGTGGGACAGCAGAAACTAGAGTAAATTAGAACGAGATATATATTTCATAGAGACTTAGTAATACTTGTACTTAGTTCTTGACTGCAGAATGTTGATACATAGATTAGATAGAGGCCTGCCTACTGATGATTCCTAGTGCCTATCCGATAGCCAAGTCCTAACTGGTGCCTATCTGATTCCTAAGTGGCCGATGCAGCAGTCGTGGCCACGAGCGGAGTTGCAGCAGAGGGCGCTCGTGGCTGACGTCGTAAGAACGCCGCGCCGTGCGTGCATGGCGGCGCGCGGCGTAAGTACGTGGCGCGCACTTTAGACTGGTGCAACACCACATTAGTGACTACATTATTACTCAAGATCGGGTCTCCTGAAGGCTTTTACAGTTGATGCTTCTTTATTTTATAGTTATTAGATATTTTACCAAATAAGACGTGTTTTTGATGAATCTTCATTGCACTAAAAAGGGCGGATGTTGCATTCATAGAGAATTTGCACATGCGCAATGTAAAGTGCGCTGTAGCTCCATGGTCTAGCTTTTTCTTTTTTTTTTTAGTTCTGGTTCGATGTGTTCATGGCTCAGATTTTTTATTACAGAGGGCGTTCAGCTCTGACCGAGCGCCCTGAGCCACGGCGTCCGTGAGACTTCGGGAGCACTAGTGCGTAACCGCCAGAGCTCGAGTAGCCTGGAGCTGGTATCACTACTAGCTCCAACGACAACGTTAAAAGCGTCGTTTTCTCTCGCCCCTCCTGCCTACAGTAGGTTCAGAAATTTTTTTATGTAGTTAAGTGACATATTATGCCTATGGAGAGCGATCAAAATTTATATAAAACACACTTACTTTAGTCAAGATCGCTTGTTTATTTGTTGGTTTTTTTACCGGCTTCGATGAACTATGTCATCATCATGTTCAGAAACATTTTTATAGCAATTTTCTCCTTTTTGTTATAACAATTTTCTCCTATTTTCAATAAAATATAGAGTTACTTGTGAAATTAAATATAAAAAAAGAACATTATCAAACGATTAAAATTTGCATCACTATCGTGGACGGTCATCTGTACTGCACATTTTTAAATGTGAAATACACATGACGAACCACTTTGGTGATGCAAATATTTATCGTGCGACAATATTCTTTTTGTTATATTTCATCTTCAAAAGTAACTATTTTATTGAAAACAGGAGAAAATTGTTATAAAAATTTCTTCTGAAGATGATGACATAGTTCATAGAAACCAGTAAAAAACCAACAAATAAACAAGCGATCTTGGCTGAAGTAAGTGTGTTTTATGAAAATTTTTGAACCTGAGTCAGGCATGTGCATTGCAACCCTGCGGACACTCCCGCCTGTATTAAGCGGCCGCGGTATGACTTGTGAATGTGGTGTCTTCGCGTCATAAAACGTTTCTCATACGATAAAAATACTTTGGATGTGCATATAAAATGGTGTGATAGAAGAACGTAACGAAGAATGATAGTTTAAAAACACTTTTTATTTTCTTTATTTATTTACTTTTTTCATGACGAGCTTTTTTTCGGGGGTTCACTGAACCAATGAACACACAGCATAATAGTCAGATCTGACTTTTCCCAGTTATCTCTTTTGGCCCACTTTGGGTTACGGTAGTAACACTAAAAGTGGGCCCTTGCGATCGTCTTTTGACAGCTCGAAATTTAAATGAAAATAACGGCTTAACCATTCATCTGACACGAAAATTGAATAACCGAATTTGTAGAGGAGAAAATTCTCTACAACTGTGCTCTCTTATGTCTTTTTCATTCTCGTATCGTTTCAGAGATTTTTGCAAAAATAATGGCGATTTTGGGATGTCTGTCTGTCTATCTGTCCGTAACCTGTTCCCTGTTTTTAAGACGAACCGTTCAACCGATTAGCACTAAAGTTTAAAGACATAATTTTAGGCCGCCAGAGCCCAGAACCGCCATTTTTCAAATTTTTCGGACAAAAAAATACGGTATTAATTTAAAAAAGAGCCGTTTGTAATATAATTGTAATTCCAAACGAACCGTTCATCTGACACGAAAATTGAATAACCTAATTGGCAGAGGGAAAAATGCTCTACAACTTCGCTCTATTTTTTTTTTTTTTTCATATCTGGCATCGTTGCAGAGATATTTGCAAAAATAACGACGATTTGACGATGTCTGTCTTTCTGCAACCGGTTCCAACTTTTTAGGTCGAACCGTTCAAGCAATCGGCACCAAATTTTACAGTCATAATAGTTGGCTACCAGAGAGCAGAACCTCGCCTTTTGAAATATTTCGGACGAGAAATACGTTAGTAATACAAAAAAGCCGTTTGCAATGTAATTTTAATTGCAAATAAATCTTTCAATTGACGCGAAAATTGAATAAACGAATTTGTCGAGGAGAAAATTCTCTACAACTTTGTTCCCTTATATTGTTTGAGACATACTTGCAAAAATAACGCAGTTTTGACACCCTCCATTGAATTACGAAAACCAGCCGTTCGCAGATGTCACGTGACATTCCTCGCCCAGAACTCTCTCTGGTACACAGCCGTTTTGCGTTGCGTATTTGATGATTTTCTTATTGTTACTTGTACGTTGTCATTTCAAAGCAATGGTGCACTGAAGAATTGACAAAAATACGCCGTTCTTCGTACGATAAATGATAATCTAGTGTCTACAAATGCCATATTAACATCAGTTAACAACGGCCGTCAATAGTATGAGATTAAAGAACGTAACTTCCAGTTGTTAGCCACAGTGTAGTGGGCAACGCGTTAGACTGCAACGCTGAAAGTCAGTGGTTCGGAACCCGCTCCAGCTAAATACTTTTTTTTTCCTAAAAGGGTTTGAGACACTCTTATTAATTAATTTTTTATTATTTAGATTACTATTTTGGTACAAAATGTTTGCAAAAACATATAAAACTACAAATCTTAAGTGGGCCGTATAACACGTAAGTGCGAGTTTTTCATTCAACTTTTTTGTGCTGGGTCTGAGCACCCTCAAAACTTTCGTGGGGCTTGTACGGGCACCAGTGCACTCACGGTGTCTACGCCCCTGCTCGCAGTTCCACACTAGGAACTCGCGAATTATTAAGGCCCCCAGCAACGAACTGAGCTGCAACCGCCGCTCGTTAGGCCCCGAGTAAGGAATCACACAATACGGACTTTAACCTAATAGAGTCCTGGAGGGAAACGTGGCGGCAGGCATGTCCTGAGCAATGTCAAGCCCTCCCCTGCATCACCGAGAGACCTCCTGGATACGAGCTGCCCCGTAAAGCCTGGTCATCCCTGAACAGAATTCGCACGAACCATGGAAGATGCGCAGACTCTCTCTACAGGTGGGGTAAAAAATCCATCTCCCAACTGCGATTGCGGCGCCGATAGGCAAACCGTTCAAATGTTTGTAGAGTCTATGGGACTTAACTACGGGGTCATCAGTCCCTAAACTTACAAACTACTTATGAACTAGCTCATCCTAAGGACGGCACAAATATCCATGCCCGAGGGGGGATTGGAACCCCCGACCGTAGTGGCTGTGCAGACCGTGACTGGAGCGCCTCAGTCTCCTCGGCCACCGTGGCCGGCGATAGGCAAACGGTACGCCATGTAATAGAAGACTGCGAGATGAGAGCGTACGATGGGAACGTCTCCGATTTCCTGACTACAAAAGACGCCGCAATAGACTACATACGTAACATTGATGTTTGTATCTGACTGTGTTAATTTATTCTTTGTGTTCTGTATGCATTTTGTATACCTTATTTTATGTCTCCTTTGTATTCTTGTATGTTTCACACATGTTTGTATTTTTTGTAAGTATAGTTGTATAAGACCGCTAAATGATGTGTACTGCCATACGATAAATAAATAAATTGTATATATATGCTGTCTCCGTGACGTATAACGTTTCTCATGCGAACAAAAAAATACTTTGAATGTGCATATAAAATAGTATGACAGAAGAACATAACGAAAAATGATACTTTAAAAACACTTTTCATTTTCTTTATTTATTTACTATTCTCACGACGAGCTTTTTGTCGGGCATTTATCAAACCAGTGAACACATAGGACGCGAAACCACTGCATAATACAGTTCTGACTTCTCGCATTTTATGTCTTTTTCATTTAACTTCTTTGTGCAGTGTCTGAGCACCCCCAAAACTTTCTTGGGGTTTGTAAGAGCACCAGAGCACCCGCGGAGTCTACGCCCCCTGCTCACAGTTCCACACTAGGAACCCGCGAATTATGAAGGCCCCCAGCCATGAACTGAGCTGCAACTGCCGCTCGTTAGGCCCCGAGCAGAGGGCCACCCGCTCGGCAGCTGTCTCCGGCCCACCAACCACAGCCAGTCGTAAGACGCCACATCACATGTAAATTCAGCGCAAGTGCCGGCCGCCGCGGGCACGGACAGGCTGCGCCTCCAATTATCGTGTCCCTGATCGCCATCTCTAATTCCGCTCCGGGACCCCTCCCCGAACCAGTTATCGTATCGGGTGGCCAACTGCAGCCGATCGAATGTCGCATTTAGCTCTGCTCTGCGCGTAACACAGCATCGCGCCTATTTTATGGCGCTATTAAAAGCTAAAAAATATTGCCTCCAGCTGCCACTGAATTTATTCGCTTATTTACTTACTGTGATGTCTTTGCCTTCCCACATATTTTAAGCGCTATACGTCCACTTTCTTCCTTCACTGTGCTTCGCTTGTCTCGACAAGCCCTATTCGTTTTGGCTGTTGGCAATAACTAAACTTCTGTCGAAACTGAACATTGCTTTGAATGTCATAGTGCTCCTATTGGAAGTAGTCTGATTTGATTTCCTCCTACCTTTGAACGCATTTACGAAGCTATTTATTTGACGGCTAACAAATATAGACTCCGGACCACAGAGTAGTTAGGTGTTTTTCACATACTGATGGTAGGCTATGAAAAACTCGTAAAATAATGTGCAGTGATACAGATAAAGTTGCTACGTGTTTAACTTTAAAAGTATGTGTTCTGAGGGCCCAAATTATTAAGCAGCACACGACATAATTTGTCACTGGGTATAAAATAAATTAACGCTACAGCTACAGAGATACTCTGCAAAACACATTTAAGTGGCTGGCACAGGGTTCATTATCCACTTTCATAACCTTTCGCAACCATTCCATTTTCTAATAGGACACGGGAAGAAAGAACACCTAAATCGTTCCGTTTTCGATCTGATTTCTCTTATTTTATTTTATTTTTTTTATTTACTTTTTGTGTGTGCGTGTGTAAATGCAGTTATGCAGATAGATAGATGACTTTCACACGGTTTATTATTTAGGGTCAATTGTCAATTATCAAAACTACACGAATCTTGTTTAAACGGTTTTGCAGTAGGTTTTGTTATCGTGGTAACTTCAATAAACGACAGCAACTTCCGCCAATAGGGTAAGAGAGCTGCATATATTCCCTACTAAATCATTCATAAAGACAACTGGGAACGCCAGATATCATTTCTGCTTTTCTCCATCACTTCCCGTTGTAAAATTACTTTTGTGTTGTTGCCTGTACGCATTAACGTTAAACCCCGCGGTTAAAAGTTTAAGGAATTTTGTTGAAATTTCGATCATGGAAAATCGGGTAAAAATTTTAGGAAGTAAGGATGTATGAAATGAATACACGAAATGATGAATAAAATGAAAGGTGGAATACAGATTGGGGTTAAGGCAACACACAAAAACAACGTTACAGAGAAAATGTACGGAGCATACCCATTGTAGCTTCTTTCTGGAGAACCTGATCACAACAGCTGAAAATGTTTAGCTGTTAAATGGTTCAGATAAATTTTATGATACTTTATGCAATAAATTAATGCTCTGACGGTTTACATCGCAAGTCATTGTTGCCGGACCGTGTACTAAAATTTGATAGAAAAAAATAACAAAAATCAATAGGACTCCGGAAAGCTGTTAATATGAATGTACTTGTAAAAGTACAGAGGATATAAAATGCAGATTGGCAATGGGTAGAAAAGCGTTCTTGCAAAATAGAAATTTGATTTAAGTATAAGGAAGTCCTTTCTGAAGGCATTTGTGTGGAGTGTTGCCTTGTATGGGAGTGAAACATGGACGATAAACAATGCGGACAGGAAGAGGATAGAGGCTTTTGCAATGTGGTGCTACAGAAGAATGCTGAATATTAGGTGGGTGGATCGCGTAACTAATGAGGAGGTACTGAACAGAATTCGGAAGAAAAGGAATTTCTGGCATACCTTGACTAAAAGAAGGGATCGATTGGTAAGACACGTTTTTAGACATCAAGGAATTGTGAATTAGGCGTCGGAGGGAAGTGTGTGGGGTAAAAACCTCAGAGGAAGACCAAGAGATACAGTAAGCAGATTCAGACAGATGTAGGTTGCCGTTCATATGTGGAGTTGAAGAGGCTTGCACAGGATAGGGTATTGTGGAGAGTTGCATCAAACCAGTCTCTAGACTGAAGACAACAACAACAACAACAACAGTTCTAAATTGAAAAAAGCTAATGATATAAAGTAACTGATCGGGATTAAGCGAAAGTGACGACGTCTGAACATCATGTTGCCGGCCGCGGTGGCCGAGGGGACTGAGGCGCTTCAGTCACGGTCTGCATGGCCACTACGGTCGGGGGTTCGAATCGCCCCTCGGGCATAGATATTTGTGAGGTCCTTACTTGTAGGTAGTTCATAAGTAGTTGTAGTTTGTAAGTTTAGGGACTGATGGCCCCGTAGTTAAGTCCCTTAAGCTTAACAAACATTTGAACTTTTTTTTTTTTTAACATCATGCTAGTCAGAATATCGAGGATCTGACAACCTGAAAGAAAATAATTAAAATAAGCCAGTCTAGCTCACACGTTGTTGCGTTTATTACTGGCAGCCGGTTTCGGTTCTACAGAACCATCTTCAGGCCTTCGGCACTTTGTTGGTGAACGGTGGCGATGGCTGGAGCAGTTGACGCCTTCTCCGGTAACCGCCACCGTCCACAAACAAAGTGCCGAAGGCTGAAGATGGTTCTGTAGAACCGAAACCGGCTGCCAGTAATAAACGCAACAATGTGCGATCTATACTGTCTTATTTTAATTATTACAAAATTTTAAGATCTCTGATCCAAAAAAATGCTTTCAATAATTACTCAAAAAAATGAATAATTAAGTAAACAGGGTGAGGACATAGCTTTTAACAAAAGAGGGTATATTTTAAAATAAAATATTACTGCCTTGACACTTACATTTTCAAAGCAGTCTGCTAACAAGTCCACACTTATACCCCCAAACAACAAAGTGATTGATCGCGGTTCCGTCCTCTCGACATGCCGGAAGAAACGAAAGACGAGCGAAAAAACCTTTTCACGGATGAAGTATTACGAGAAGGAGGGAATCGCGGAGTCAAGGGTCGCTCATCGAATTATGTATCGTTACACCGTCAATTACACAATCTTAGGAATCTTTACTGGTTACGTAAAAATGAGATAAAGATTTCAGTTTATTAGTGATTTTAAATGTTTTTCGTTTTGTATTATTTTAGTGAAATATGCAGCATTACTTTCCGACGTATTCTCGTTCTTAGGTGGCTACCTATTTAAACAAGTAGCTCTGATCACCCCACGTGTGATTACCATTACAGAACGCAGCAGACTTCTACAAAAATGCCCGCGACCCGTATCTACATCTACATCTACATAGATACTCTGCAAATCACATTTAAGTGCCTGGCAGAGGGTTCATTAACCACTTTCATAACCTTTCTCTACCGTTCCATTCTCTAATAACACGCGGGAAGGAAGAACACACTAAATCGTTCCGTTTTCGATTTTATTTCTCTTATTTTATTGGGATAGTCATGTCTCCCTAAGTAGGTGGGTCTAGCAAAATATTTTCACATTAAGAAGTAAAGGTCTGTGATTGAAACGTCGCAAACAGATCACGCCGCAATGAATAATGTCTTTCTTTTAATGATTTCCACCCCAATTCATGCAACATTTCCGTGATGCTCCCCCCCCCCCCACCCGTAACGTGATAAAACAAAACTAGCTGCTCTTCTCTGGACCTTCTCAATATCTTCCGTCAGTCCCACCTGGTGAGGGTCCCACAAGGGGCAACAGTACTCCAGGAGAGGACGCACAAGTGTGATGTAGGCAGTATCTTTGGTGGAGCTGTTGCATCTTCGAAGCGTAACCTTTGGCTCGCCTTCCCCACAATATTTTCTATGTGTTCTCTCCAAACTAAGTTGTTCGTAATTGTAACTCCCAGCTATTTGGTACAATTTGCGACCTTAAGGTTTGAATGATATATCGTGCAATTGAAGTTCAGCGGATTTCTTTTAGTGGTCATATGTATAACTTTACACTTTTCCATATTTAGTGTCAATTGCCAATCGCACCATGTACAAATTTTGTCTAAATCGCTTTGCGATTGCTTTTGATCATCTGTTGACTTCGCTAACCGATAAACGACAGCATCATCCGCGAACAATCTAAGGGAGCTATTCAGATTGTCTCCTAAATCGTTTATAAACACAAGGAAGAGTAGGGGACCTATAACGCTTCCCTGGGGAACGCCAGATATCACATCTGTTTTACAAGATGACTTACCGTCAATTACAACGAACTGTGTCCTTTCTGATAGGAAATCGTGAATCCAATCACACAACTGGGGAGATATTCCATAAGCACGCAATTTCAATAGAAGCCGCTTCTGGGGTACAGTGTCAAAAGCCTTTCGGAAATCCAGAAATATGGAATCGATTTGAGATCCCTTGTCGATGGCACTTATCACTTCATGTGCATAAAGGGCAAGCTGTGTTTCGCAAGAGCGATACTTTCTGAATCCGTGTTGATTATTGGTTAATAGGCCTTTCTCTTCGAGGTAATTCATAATGTTCGAACAAAGTATATGTACCAAAATCCTACTGCAAATCGACGCCAATGAGTTTGGGCTGTAATTTTGGAGATCACTCCTAAAAAAATGTTCAACCATTTACTTATGGGACTTAACTACGGGCTCATGTCCCTAAGCTTACAAACTACTTATGAATTAGCTAATATTAAGGACGGCACAAATATCCATACCCGAGGGGGGATTCGAACCCCCGACCGTAGTGGCCGTGCAGACCGTGACTGGCGCACCGCAGACCGCTTGGCCACCGCGGCCGGCCAGAGATCACTCCTATTGCCTTTATTGTACAGAGTACACATTAACGGAAAAACAAGCAAAGCCCACATACTTATAATGGACTCCCACAAGGCTCTGTGCTAGCTCCTTTACTGTATAATTTGTACATCTCCGATATGCCGGAACTCAAATCACGGAAGTACGCATATGCCGACGATCTGGCCATTGCCTGCAGGGTGAGTCATTCGAACAATTAGAATCAGGCTTAAATTCTGATTCGGTGCAGTTTCATAACTACTACAGGACCTGGCATCTGAACCTTAATGCATCAAAAACAGTAAGCACAGTGATGCATCTGAACAACAAACAAGCAGAAAGGAAGCTGTGCTTAAATATAGCAGGCCAGAACATAAGATACGAAAGAGCATCGAAATACCTGGGTGTTAAACTGGACCGCAGCCTAACGTTCAAAGAACACCTGCATGAAGTCAGCCAAAAACAGAGGCAAATATCATTCAGAAACTCGCAGGCTCTACCTGGGGGAAGCAATGCTACGACACTTCACACTTCCTCCATGGCTCTAATCTACAGCGTTGCAGAATACTGCGCACCTGTATGGGCTAACAGTTCTCACGTCAACAAAGTAGATCTTCGCCTAAATGACACCTTGCGAACAATAACTGGAACGTTGAGACCTATTCCTACACCATGGCTCTCTGTGCTGGCAAATATTGAACCTCCGTCACTCCGCAGAAAACATGCAATCCAAAGAGAAATGGAAAAAATTGCTGCTGACATCACACTTCCCATACATGCTGATCTAAATGGCCCGACACGATTAATGTCTAGAAATCCCTTCTGGAACCACTCGTCGAACAATCGGAACACCATAACAGAGTGAAAACACCTATGGCAGCAAGCAAATGTTCACAATGGACACCTGATTAAGAACCCGGCTGACCGTGTTCCTGGTTTCAACCTCCCTCGAAGAACCTGGGTGGCGTTAAATAGATGAGAACCGGTGTTGGACGGTGCAACGCGCTGATGGCCAAGTGGGCCTACGTGGACGATTCTCAGTGTGACTGCGGCGAAATACAGACGATGCAGCACATATATGACTGTAAAATTCATGGTTTTCGGGACGGCTCGCTGGAGGATCTGCATAGACTTACAGACACTGCCATTTCTTGGCTTTGTAAGAGTTTCCGTTTAGTTGTAAATTATTTTGACAAATTTGTGTTCTCTTTAATTCTTAATTTATAAGCATTGTAATAAGTATAACTCATTTCATAATGAATAATGTTTTGTTATATTTGTATGTTAATTTAGTTTCTCGTTTTGAATGTGTCTAGTGATTTGATTTGATTTTTTTTCCAGGGAAGCCAAAACAGTTTTGGTCTAACCCCCAACTACCCGCACCGAAACTAAGTTCATTGTGCGGTATTGCTCCCTGTTTATCTAGTAAAGCCAACCAATGCCCTTGGGCAGAGCAAGGAGTCCCTTTTCCAGTTCTTTATTAGACACAATTTCTTCGGGTCTAGTTGTCCCAAATGTTCTGTGCCTTTTGCTCTCCAATGCAATGCATTTGAAGATTAGATGTGATGCAGTTTCATCACCGTCATCACAGATCGTACATTTATGGTCCTCTTCTGTTATTCCCATTGTACGTTATTCCCATGGCCTGTCAGCAATCCAACCATGAGTCTAATCTCTCTTCTGTTCAGACCCAGGATTGCAGAGCTTCTTTTAAAACATGGCTTTTACATCATTACCTTGCCATGTTTTTGTTGGTAGACTTTGGTCCATTATTCTACGTGCTGTCTTCTGAGCCAGTTACGTAGCTTCAATTTGATCATTGCCTTGGTGATTGTCAGGACAGGTTCCGGTCCAATAAATGGAGTCTCTGCCCCCATCCTGGCTAATCTGTCGGTATGTTCGTTGCCACTGATCCCCGAGTGGCCAGGGACCCACAATAGGTTTACTCTATTGCTTTCCCCTAGCTGTGACATTCTTCAACAATTTTAGACGTTGTTGCAGGAGCTGCCAGTGATCTCAGGGCTGCCTGGCTGTCTGAATAGATATAGATGCTACGATCTTTGTAGCACCTACGCAAATTCTCCTCCACACACGCCCTGATGGCAGTGATTTCGGCCTGGAATACTGCGGCTAGTTTTCCTAGAGAGATGACGCCCTCGAGTCTTGGCTGCACCCTAAAAGCTTACAAACTACTTATGAACTAGCTAATACTAAGGACGGCACAAATATCCATGCCCGAGGGGGGATTCGAACCCCCCACCGTAGTGGCCCTGCAGACCGAGACTGGCACGCCGCAGACCTATTGGCCACCGCGGCCACCTCCATTAAAATAATGTCAAGGTTTTGATATTGATCTCACTGTGTGTAACTAATGTTGTCTTATGTGTTGCATACCAATACTCCAAATTCCTTTCTTTCCCCTTGCCATAATTTGCCATAATTCCTCCTCCCACCATTCAATGTTTCTCTGATATTTACTGTATGCTTGTGCAATCAACCCTAAAATGTTCAAATGTTTATAGAACGTATGGGACTTCGGGGTCATCAGTCCCTAAGCTTACAAACTACTTATGTACTAGCTAACACTAAGGACGGCACAAATATCCATGCACGACGGGGGATTCGAACTCCCGACCGTAGGGGCCGTGCAGACCGTGACTGGCGCGCCGCAGACCACTTGGCTACCGCGGACGGTCAGAAATTACTCCTGCCGGCCGCAGTGGCCGAGAGGACTGAGGCGCTCCAGTCACGGTCTGCACGACCACTACGGTCGGGGGTTTCGAATCCCCCCTCGGATATGGATATTTGTGCCGTCCTTAGTATTATCCAGTTTGCAAGTAGTTTAGGAACTGATGACTCCGTAGTCAAGTCCCATAAGCTATTAAAAAAAAAAAAAAAAAAAAAAAAAAAAAAAAAAAAAAAAAGATCACGCCTATTGCCTTTCTTGAATATTGGAGTAACCTGGGCAACAGGACGTTGGACGATACTTCACTCAGGACGAGGGAGAGAGAGTGGTAAAATGGACGGTCGGTCACTTGGATGGATCTACTGGGGCCGTGCCCGGATCGGACTGCGCTCCGCCCGGCCTCGGACCTCTAAATGGAACTCCTCGAGTGATAGTCGGACGGGGCGCGCCGCTTAACTTATCTGCTCTCGTTTAAGCAGACAAAATTCCGGACACGGTACACGCCGGACTGCTCGGGTCGGACTAATTAATAAGACGCAGAGCGGCGCTCCGCCCTTAATGGACGACAAAGGCGTCGCTAACGAACGGCAACGCCCGCGACGGCTGACCACTAACGAGTCGGCGCTGGAGCACGTAAATATGGATGTAATTTGATTACGCCGACAACGCGACGGTCCCGGCGGAGTGACACGTCGCCGTGTGAGACACGGCGCCGCTTCTGTAGGCGCGGCACGCACCGAGGGGCAGGTGGAATTCCCCGGGCTCTAATTATACGAAAGCAGCCCGAGTAATGGATCGCGTTCGCTACTGTCTTACACGGATCGGTTGTCGCCTGGGAATCCATGACCAGCCTACGGGACGAATCGCAGCCGCAGCCACCTCACAGACTTGATTGTCCTACTTGTTTGGTGCCTTTCCCGGGTGCTTATTTGTTCGAAACGTCTGTGACGCCATCTCTCTCCTGTTTCTGTCCATCTACAGCCCTTCATCTCCCAGTTCTCCTCTTACGTCCTATTCCTATCTCCAACTCCTATTTACCTACGCCTCCTCAACTTGCTCCTCCACTATTCATTCCTCCTTTCCCTGAAAATATTGTAAGAGTTCCTCTAGGTAGGTAGAATTTTATTTTATTGCATGAATTTATTTATCTTGGAGAAACGAAGACTGCAGTGGTATGGCCACGTAATGAGAATGGATAGCACAAGAACAGCTAAAAAAATACTTCAGAATGGAAGTGGGAGGAAGAAGACCAAGAGGCAGGCCAAGGAGACGATGGATAGAGGCAGTACAATCAGACGTAGGGAAGAACTGGGAGGATGTCCAAAACCAAATGGTATATCAAGATCGGATGGAGAGCGCTTGTTAGCCACACGCGGGAAACTGGAGATGGAAAATGATGATGATGATGATGCATGAATTTATTAACAGATTTTGTGCGCGAGCCGGCAGATGCTGTGCCTAGTTGGCGCACGCCGACGGCACGGGTGTTGTCACTGCGCACCGGGCCGAGCCGAGACGAAAAAGAGAGGGAAACTCAACTTTTCCGATTTTCAAGGTGTAAAATATTTCTACGGTATATAACACTACGCCACACCGATTTCTCGACTTGCGCTAGTTCTTACAAGGAAAGTACTTAGGCTCGAACAAACAGAAATACACCAAAATCGTGTGATAATGTAAATGTCCCTTGTTGCACTAGTGATACTCCCGCATCTCGCCCATTAGAGGCCTCTCCGTGTGCCATACCGCATTGCACATTCACCTGCCGGTACGCCAGTAGTGACGGTGCATTGTGCCTCTGAAGTTGCGTTTTGTGACTGTAATGTCACAGCTGCGTCCACCTAATCCTCGATGGGCGAAGTTGCCGTTACATTCTATTTCATGCTTAATCATTTAATAATTGTTCCAATGATTTGACAGTATGGGATGCGGACAATTACGAGGTTGATCCGTAACAGTATACTTTGTTAACTTCCTTTATTATGGAACGACAAATGTTAAAACTCTTCCCTTTAAACACAGTGATTAAATAACTGCGTGCCACTACGATGAATGTCTACAAGTCCAAACTGAAACATTTCAACATGCAACTGCAACCCGTATGCGATACGACGGAATGGCAAAAGCTTTAGCCACCACTAAACGCAGGTTACGAACTCACTACCGACATACTACCGCCTCGCTCTGCGGTCGGCGGGAGACTGCCGCACCCCGCCCAACAAACAAAGAACATTCCAACCTAAGCATTGTTGCCAGCAGCTCTCGCTGCACATCAATGATAACTATCGTTCGACCAAAAGAGGTTACTAACCTAAAACCCTGTATCCTCACATGACGTTATTTGTGTAGTGATGCGTCGGATGGGTTGGCGATTGGTAATCAATCCTGCTAATACAGTGTGACTGGTTGAGAGGAAGTTAAGAAAAAACCTTCTTCGTGAAGATGGTATTGGTGCAGAAGATGAATCATTCGCATTTTACCTGGTATCTATTATAGTGTTTCTAATCTATGCTCATATTTCTGCACTAAAATATATAACAGAAAACATGTGAATGATTCATCTTCTACACCAAGACCGTATTCACGAGGAAGGCTCTTCGGAATTTCATCTCAACCAATCGGAATATATTAGCAGGATTGATTACCAATCGCCGAACGAAATGACGCTTGACCATACAAATAACGCCGGCCGCGGTGACCGAGGTGACTGAGGCGCTCCAGTCACGGTCAGCACGGCCACTACGGTCGGGGGTTCGAATCCCCCCTCGGGCATGGATATTTGTGCCGCCCTAGTTTGTAAGTAGTTCATAAGTAGTTTGTAAGTTTAGGGACTGATGACCCCGTAGTTAAGTCCCATAAGCTTAACAAACATTTGAACATTTGAATACAAATAACGTCACAAAACGCAACTTCAGAGGCACACCGCACTGTCCCTACTGGTCCCAATTGTTGTACCGACAGGTCAATGTGCAATGCGGGATGGCACAGGTAGCGGCCTCTAACGGACGACTGCAGAGTTTTGCAGATGCGAGAGTATCGCTTGTGCAATATGGGACTTTTACATTATCTCTCACACGATTTTGGTATATTTGTGTTTGTTCGAGCCCGAGTACTTTCCTTGTTAGTTTCGTAACTCTCCTCACTCGATTTTGAAGAAAGTATACGGTTAAAAAATCTGATTTTTGAACACATAGTAGTACAAAATCATAGTTTTCGAATAAACCATCCACCTTTCCGCAATTCGTAACAGTTGTTTTCAAATGACGCTATTTGTCAAGTAAGCGCACTTGATTTACAAATCGTGCATTGAAAAAGAGGGATAGCGGGCAACTTACTGTTCCATGTAGTTTAGACCATACATTACAGCAAGTGAAATGGAGCTAAAAGTATAGAAAAGTTTTTGAAATAGTAGTCACACCCATATCTACCTCCTTTCACAAGTAATTGTGTGTTATTTGAGCGGCGTCAGTGCCGCGATTGCAAGCCTACGAACTCGGCGGGTGTTGAGCGTAGCGTGAAGCACTGCAGTGCCGAATAATTTGAATTGCTGGGCACTTGTGTAGGTCCCTCGTGATGTGTTAATTATCGATAACCAGAAAACAATTGTAAACTATTTTTTCTTGGGTGGCGACCGATTACACTGGACAACGATCTGCTACGGTTTTACATCAAGGCATACTTGACTTTAGGACAGGCATACAACGGTTTTTTTTTTTTTTTTTTTTTTTTTTTCTCCACACCAGACAGTTAAAGGAATATATACTTCGTGTATGGAACTAGAAGAGAAGAAAAAATTTATGTAAACTGGACAGATATAAAATTTTCTGACATTACACAATGGGTTTCTAGTTCAAAGAACTCTACACAGCTCTCAGATTATTATTATTATTTTATTAAATATTTTAGAAATCTGTTTGAGGGGAACTACGTTTCTATTAACATTTTGCTGAATCATATGATGCCTCTGTTGACAATTTTCTTTGTCTGGATGATGGTACTTTGAGTTTTTTTTATTCTTTAACTGAAAGAAAGGACAGTAATGGATAGAAGCGTGTATGACTTTTTAATTTTCATTTTCCTTCTTGGTGGAGTTATCCCCAGCAACAAGGAATCCCCACCTACTTTCAGCAGAAGATCGAAGGCAACACGGGAGTGATCAAAACTTATTCATTGCCGTCTACATCGAGCCAGCTAACAGACAACTGATTTTGGTATTTCAATGCTATTGTTCTCACATTGTAGTGACTCATCGGATTTTAAGCACCTAAGAAACTGGTGGAAATGATTCATCCCATGAAGTTCTACTGACATTCAGGAGAGTTTTTCCTTATGACTTTATTTTATTTTATTTATTTATTTTTTATTATCATTTTTTTTTCTCCTTGGCTTCTAAAAGGGTTTGGCACTCTTATTAATTAGAGCTATGTTCCGCAATATTTAGAGTTGTGCATATGTAAGAGTGCTCCCTTTAAAATGTGCGTTTGTTCTATTTCGTGAACATGCCGCGAAATACCTAACAACGAATTGAACAATAGTATTCTGGAGCATATGCACGTAAACTGGGAGGAAACTGTGAAAATGAATATTCTAAACAACGTGCTGATACTGGTAGTTTAATATATACATGAAGTCTTAGATTTCCTTAATGAAAAGGAAGGGAAGTAACCGCGCCCGGCAAATTTGGAACCACCGTCTAACTTGTTGGTATATAACATCTTATTCGCTGCCCATTACGCTACTGTGGACAGCTACGAGAATTACCCGTATTTCTCGTACCGTCGATGGCAGGTAGTAACTGCTAACATGGCAAAGAAAATAAATTAAGAAACTTCCAAGGCAGGACAGGTGATGATATTTTAACGTAAAAAGATGATTAAAATGTAGGACAGGTAATAAAATAATAGTTTAAAGAGGTAAAAGTTCAAAAAATGTATGTTTGTCAAACTTAAATATCAAATAATTTTGGCTGTTTATTAAAAAACGGCCTGAAAGCCTATTACGTGTTGGGTGCATAGATATTATCGCAATAGCAGAGTCGTAATCGTATCGTCTATAATTTTTTATCAGATATGTGTTTATTATTTTTGTCTGATATATTTGTAAAAAATCATAAAACTACAAGGATCTAAAGTGTACCGTAAAACACACCAGTACGATTTTTTCCTTTAGTTTTACTTGTAGAATCATGCCAGGTGATCAAGAAGTCAGTATAAATTTGGAAACTTAATAAATCACGCAATAATGTAGATAGAGAGGTAAAAATTGACACCCATGCTTGGAATGACAGGTGGTATTATTAGAACCAAGAAAAAGTATTGCTAGACACGTGAAAAATCTCCTGCGAGCGTCGTTTGGTGATTATCTTGTGCCCAGCTGCCACTTTAGTCATGCTAGGCCTCCCAGGTCCCCAGACCTAAGTTCGTGCGATTATTGGCTTTGGGGTTACCTGAAGTCGCAAGTGTATCGAGATCGACCGACATCACTAGGGATGGTGAAAGACAACACCCGACACCAGTGCCTCATCATAACTCCGAAAATCCTTTACAGTGCTGTTCACAATATTATTCCTCGACTACAGCTATTGTTGAGGAAAGATGGCGCACATATTGAGCCTTTCATGTAAAGAACATCATATTTGCTTTGTCTTAATTTGTTATGCTAATTATTGCCTTTCTGATCAGATGAAGCGCCATCTGTCACACATTTTTTGGACTTTTATATACGAGGCGTATCCAGAATATACGTTCCGTTTCAATTTATCTCCGCTGCAGCGCTGCAATTGCAGTTCCGCACATGCGCTGTATACGATGTGTATCAAGGAGAAGAACTTGCGCCATTTGGAGATCACTGACAGTTACGTACGCTTTGTTGTGCTTGTTTAAAATGTCGGCAGTGATTGAAAGTCCCGGCACCTGTGAAATAAAGTCGGTGATTCGGTTTGTGAATGCGAGGAAAGTGAAACCAAGTGAAATTTATCGGCAAATTTGCGATTTTTACGGACCACATGCGATGAGTGATTCAATGGTGAGAAGATGGGCCCGACAGTTCAATGGCGGGCGTAGCGATGTGCACGATGAAGAACGAAGTGGGCGTCCACCTTTGGTTACAGAAGAACTGGTTCACGCGATTGATGACAAGATCCAGGAAAACCGTAGGTTTACAATTAGTGCTCTCGCTATGGACGACGAGCTGAAAGAGACTAACTGGTTGAAGACAGAGAAGGCAGATTTCTATGAAGAAGGTATACAAAACCTGGTGCCACGCTATGACAAATGCCTGCAAAATTTCGGCAGTTATGTGGAAAAGTAGTTTAAGAGTTGTAGAATTTTGTGCAATAAATATTTCTTCTGTATCTGTGTACAATTTCATTGTATTACCAAACGGAACTTACTTTCCGGACGCGCCTCGTATATATATATATATATATATATATATATATATATATATATATATATATATATAACCCCATGCCATTTCAAGCATGTGTATGAATTGTTACCTCTCTATCTATATTATTGAGTGATTTATTAAGTTTTCAAATTTATACTGACTTTTTGATCACCCGGTCTATAAAAATATTTCCATATCTACGTGAATCAGTAAAGTATAAATCTGTCAAACCATTTCTTACATTAATTCATTCTAAGAATAACGGTTGTTTTCATATTAAAAGATGACTGTCAGCTTGCACAGGTTGTAATTGTGCGTAATCGTAAAGTGATCGACGAGCATTCGAAGAGACTGTGGGCCCGGTTTCTCGGAAAGCACCTGGCGCGCCGAGGCCGGCTCGTCGGGTACGCGAGTGCGCCGGAGATCGGCATCAGGTGGCCAGCAGAACGCACCCCTCCCCTCCCCTCTCCTCTCCTGGGCGCGGTGCGTCGTTCCGCGGAATAAGAAACGCTGCTGCTGCCGCGCCTCGGGCCAGCATTTGCATACACAGCGTCCACCGCCGCTGCCGCTGCCGCTGCCGCCGTTTCTGGGCCAGCAAATCGAGACGGCGTGACACTCCAGCTGCTAGCTGCACGCGGGGCGGCCGCTGCTCCCATTGCGCTTGCGGTTAATGAAGGCGTAAACAACGGTCGATGCCATCTGACGCGGCTAAACTGACAGGTAGAATGTGCGCATAATTGTGTGTTCTCGTAGGATCACACAAACATGTTCAAAAAGTGGACAGGGCAGTAGTGCAGTAAAATATGCAGTCTAAATAGCTTGTAAGGATGCTGCAAGGTAAGTTGTGCTAAGATAATATTGTAAAAAAAAAAAAAAAAAAAAAAAAAAAAAAAAAAAAAAAAAAAAAATTATTCGTCGTGTCGGTTCCAATGTAATTAACATTTCTTCCTCTTCCTTACCCCTACCATCAGCCAATTAAGAGGCAGAAATTTCTTCTCTTCCAATTATGGAATCAACCAATCTACATCTGAGTAGTTGGTAAATCGCACTGAAGTACCGGGCTGTGTATGTACTTGCCCCAAGCTATACCCAAATCAATCTTCGAATGCTTGTAAATTAAACTTCTTACATCATCAGTCACTAGACTTACAAATTACGTGAACTAACTTACACCAAGGACAATACACACCCCCATGCCCGAGGTAGCACTCAAATAGCCAAATAGTCGGCGGGACCAGCCAAGTAATCTATATTACAGATTCTGTAATATGGCGCCTTAGACCGCGCGACTAAGTTCATCCGGAACATTTATTAAATCTGCATGCACTCCAGTTTTTATTTTATTTCAGGTTATTATTATTATTATTATTATTATTATTATTATTATTATTATTATTATTTTGCCATTTGTTTTTTTTTTATCGCCATACAGCCATCCACCTAAATAATCATAATGACATACACTGGTATAGTTACAAAAGCAACTTGGCAAAAAAGAACAAAGGAACATATAAGATAATGATAGAAAACAAAGGCAAGAGTAATTTGAAATAACATACTTTGTTTCATCGTTTACATACTAGTTCATAAATATTTCTTATATTTCTTCGCCTTTTTTTTATTTATTTTTCTTTTTTTTTTCCAAGGGGACTTAACTACTGAATCATCAGTCCTCTAGGCTTACAATCTACTTAAACTAAATTGAACTAACCTATGCCCGACGGAGGACTCGAAGCTCCTATGTGCGAATTCCTCCTTACAACGTGCCTTAGATTCTTTGATGTGAGATCACACTTCTCGATGCATTCAAAAAATTGTGGTCATCCATTTCGCCGCAAAGTGCAGATGTCACTACGCAAATGCGATATACCTGCAGGGCAGGATGGACAGTAGTTGAATTCCAGTCGCGTTGTGGTGACTGCGAGCTTCCGTCCAAGGTCTGGTTAGTGCATAGTATTTTACTTTAGCTGTCTGGAAAGATTGCCATTCTTTAAAGTTATAGATGCTCTTCCTCCCGTACTTCCACCTATCAGAAACATCAGTGCAAGCACCAATAAGATATTCCTTCCTTTCCTACTACCAAATTTCAGTCTATTAAAACTAATCCGTGGGGACAGAATTGGCTTTATATGACAAGCACACGGGGAAACAAGTCAGTACTTCGTGAGGAAGGTTCCTGTAGTGGATCCGAAACATTGGAAATATTTTATCACAATGACGCGGCAAATAGCTCAGAAGAATTATAATTTTAACAATAATTCTATTTTGTATACTGGCAAAAGATTCTTCTCTTAATGTGCGTACATCCTTTCGGACCAGAGGTAACGTTTTAACAACTGTGTCAGCCATCTTGTTCAATGTTTGTAGAGCTTATGGGACTCAACTACGGGGTCATCAGTTCCTAAACCAACAAACTACTTATGAACTATCTTATACTAAAGAAGGCTCAAACATCTATGCCCGAGGGGGGATTCGAGCCCCCGACCGCAGCGGCCGTGCAAACCATGACTGGCACGCCGCAGACCGCTCGGCCACTGCGGCCGGCAGCCACCTTGTTCCCCAGACCTTTCTTGTGTATTTTAATCCAACACATGGAGACACTGGGTCCATTCCTTTCCAGGTGATTTATGCATGCCATTATCTCGTAGGCTATTCTGTGGTTTTTTATGCCCTCGACGGAAGGAGTATGAGCGCAGATTTAGATGATGTTTTTAAATCTGCGCTGCCTCTGCCAATGCGACCTAGGTTGCCAACAGATGGCCGACAGAGGTGGGTAAGTCGCTGGGGCTGTACTCGTGAGGACAAATATGCCGGATTTTTAGATAAACTTTTTAAGGGGTCTCCTGAATGGCCGGCCGCGGTGGCCGAGGAGACTGAGGCGCTACAGTCACGGTCTGCACGGCCACTACGGTCGGGGGTTCGAATCCCCCCTCGGGCATGGATATTTGTGCCGTCTTTAGTATAAGGTAGTAGATAAGTAGTTTGTTAGTTTAGGGACTGATGACCCTGTAGTTAAGTACCGTAAGCTTAACAAACATTTGAACATTTTTCTCCTGAATGTTTTCAGCTCAGTAATGGTTTTGGGATTATTGCTGTTCATTTCGAT
The DNA here is from genome assembly GCA_026315105.1 of Locusta migratoria. NCBI lineage: Eukaryota > Metazoa > Arthropoda > Insecta > Orthoptera > Acrididae > Locusta > Locusta migratoria. Next base: position 942,732,536 of record CM048744.1, read on the forward strand.
TTTAATATGGCCCCATAAAAAGGAGCCGGAGCCCTGTCAGTGGCCTCTGGTCACAGTACGGTCCCCAACGCGCTACTACAGGATGTCCTTCAATGGGGTCGGGCTCCGTCTTGCATGAGCCACAGCTTGTCGAAATCAGGGTATCTTTGGATAATAGGGATGACGTCATCTTCCAACACTTCATGTACCGTTTGGTAGCCACCGTGTTATTAAGGAATATCGCACGGGCTGTTCCGTGACTGATGATTGCACACAACACAGGCAATGTTGAGACTGAAGAGAATTCCCGATCGCGAAATGCGGATTCTCAGTCTCCCAAATACGACAATTTAATTTATTAACTGTAAGCTGAAACTGAAACTGAAAAAAAACTGTAGAAAGGTAGGGAAATAAGAAGATGGGACTTGGATAAATTAAGGGAACCTGAAGTTCTTAAGAATTTCAGAGGGAGCTTTGGGCAACAAGTGACAGAAACAGGGGGAAATAAAACAGTAGAGGAGGAATAGGTAAAATTGAGAGATGAAATAGTGAAGGTAGCAGAGGAAAAAATAGGTAGGAAGGCAAGACCTACAAAAAATCCTTGGATATCACAGGAAATACTAAATTTAATCGATGATAGGAGAAAATATAAAAATGCAGTAAATGATACAGGCAAAATGGAGTACAGACTACTAAGAAATGAGATTGACAGAAAGTGCAAAATGGTTAAGCAGCAGTGGCTCGAAGCCAAATGCAAATCTGTAGAAGAATGTGTAAGAAGGGGAAGAGTAGATACTGCCTTAAGGAAAATAAAAGAGACATTTGGCGACGAGAAAAACAGCTCTACGAATATGAAGAACTCAGATAGAAAATCAGTTCTCAGCAAAGAAGGGAAAGCTGAAAGGTGGAAAGAGTATATAGAGGAGCTCTAAAAAGGAATTGAACTTAGAGACAATGTTGTAGGAAGGGAAGAGGAAGTAGATCAAGATGAAATAGGAGATACTATACTGAGAGATGAATTTGACAGAGCCCTGAAAGACCTAGGTCGGAACAAGGCCCCAGGAGTAGATGATATACCCTCAGAGCTACTAAAGTCTCTGGGAGAGCCAGCCATGACAAAACTATTTAAACTGGTGTGTAGTATGTATGAGACAGGCGAAATACCCTCAGACTTTAAGAAAAATGTAATAATCCCCATTCCAAAGAAATCAGGCGCAGACACGAGTGAAAATTACAGAACCATCAGTTTGATAAGTCATGGTTGCAAACTTTTAATACCAGTTATCTACAGGAGAATGGAAAAGCTGGTAGAAGCTGACCTCAGGGAAGATCAGTTTGGATTCAGGACGAACGTAGGAAAACGGGAGGGAATTCTGACTTTACGACTTATCTTAGAAGATAGATGAAGGAAAGGCAAACTTACATTTTTAGCTTTTGTAGATTTGGAGAAAGCTTTCGACAATGCTGACTGGTATACAAATTCAGAAGTCAGCACGAGTAACATACAGGGTAAAGAGAGTTTTCTATAAGTTGTACAAAAGCCAGACCGCAATTACTAGACTCGAAGGGCATGAAAGAGAAGCATTAGTCGGGAAGGGAGTAAGGATTGTAGCCTTTCTCTGATGTTATTCAATTTGTACATCGTGCAGGCGGTGAAGGAAAGCAAGTGAAAATAAAAGTTCAGACTGAAGAAATAAAAACATTGCGTTTTGCTGATGGCATTGAAATTCTGTCAGAGGCAGTAAAGGACCTAGAACAGCAGCTGAGTGGAATGGACAGTGTGTTGAAGAGAGCGTATAAAATGAATATTAACAAGAGCAAAACGAAGATATGTGTTGTGTTGTGGTCTTCAGTCCAGAGACTGGTTTGATGCAGCTCTCCACAATACCCTATCCTGAGCAAGCCTCTTCATCTCTACATAAGAACGGCAACCTACATCTGTCTGAATCTGCTTACTGTATCCATATCTTGGTCTTCCTCTGCGATTTTTACCCCACACACTTCCCTCTAATGCTAAATTCACAATTCCTTGATGTCTAAGAATGTGTCCCACCAATCTATCCCTTCTTTTAGTCAAGGTATGCCAGAAATTTCTTTTCTCCCCGATTCTGTTCAGTACCTCCTCATTAGTTACGCGATCCACCCACCTAATCTTCAGCATTCTTCTGTAGCACCATATTTCAAAAGCCTCTATTCTCTTCCTGTCCGCACTGTTTATCGTCCATGTCTCACTCCCATACAAGGCAACACTCCATACAAATGCCCTCAGAAAGGACTTCCTTAGGCTTAAATCAATATTCGATGTTAACAAATTTCTCTTTTTCAAAAACGCTTTTGGAATGCAATCTTAGAAAATGTGGCGATGCAGAAGGAGTTAGATTAGGTAACGAAACAATGAAGGTGGTAGATGAGTTTTGTTACTTGGGTAGTAAAATAACATATGACGGGCGCAGTAAAGAGGATATAAAATGCAGAATGGCAATGGGAAGAAAAGCATTTTTGAAAAAGAGAAATTTGTTAACATCGAATATTAATTGAAGTGTAAGGAAGTCTTTTCTGAAGGCATTTGTGTGGAGTGTTGCCTTGTACGAGAGTGTAACATGGACGATAAACAGTGCCGACAGGAACAGAGTAGAGTATTTTGAAATGTCGTGCTACAGAAGATTGCTGAAGATTAGGTGGTTAGATCGCATAAATAATGAAGAGTTACTGAACAGAATTGGTGAGAAAAGGAATTTTTGGCATATCTTGACTAAAAGAAGGGATCACTTGGTAGGACACATTCTTAGACATAGAGGAATCGTAAATTTAGCATTGGAGGGAAGTGTGTGGGGTAAAAGTCACAGAGGGAGACCAAGAGACGCATATAGTAAGCAGATTCAAATGGATGTGGGTGGACGTTGTTGTAAGGAGATGAAGAGGCTTGCTCAGGATAGAGTAGGGTGGAGAGCTGCATCAAACCAGTCTCCGGAATGAAGACCATAACATAAGTGTTTTGTACCAGTAGCTAGCGACGTCACTTTAGTACCCGATCAGACCCTCGCTGGTTGCATTATTTATCTGTTTTTCTCACAGGAGATGTTGTCTGAGTTTATTTGTGTATAAGTGATAAAGTTTCAAGTATCTTACATAAGCTATACAAATATTTCGAATTTTTTTTAGAGTTTTCAGGCCGGGTGCCCTGTTTTCTGTGTAGTTGCGCTGACCTCTCCACTGTGTACACAGCCACCACCACTCCTGCACGAAACTACTCAAATACGCCTCCCGTCAGATACAAATTCTCAACTGTACCCTCGTCACTAGAACTCAAACTCATAGTTATTGTTAACTGATTCCCGTAAGGCTAAGGGTCTAGGAATGCCTCAACACTGAATGAAGGATAATTGCCCGTTATCGGCATACTGTATAAGTTTTATATAAGTGGCGCCAGTTTCAATCCTGCAGTTATGATCTATTCATATTCACTGACTCTGAATAGATAGAATAAGCCGATTTCGGGCAATGGTCCTTTCTTCATTGCAGAGGCAGTCCTAGGTCCTTTCTCTTACTAGCTTATATGCTTCACAACGGTTGTTAAAGAAGGGTCTGTGCGTAACATGACTGTTTAGGGTTCCTGACCTGAGTCAGTTTCAAACATAAATTATCTCTAACGCCCGGGTGTTTATTTATCCTGCACTCTCTTTGTCCACCTCCCCTTCCCTCCTCTCTCTGCATCCATCTCTTTCTCTCCCATCTCTCTGTTCGTTCCCACCTTTCCCCCTCTCGGCAATTTTTTTACATGGTTACCCTCTGTCATGTACCATACCAACATTTATGTATCCAGTGACCGTCCTCTTCGTTTAAAGCTCATATTAGCAAAACTTAATCAAGATCGAAGCAATACTATGCATTTTGTCAAATTCTGTAAGTTAAGTACCTTCGATCACGCAACGACCGAAATTTTATACATACAGTGACTTTCTTCTTGTCTTTAAGCTCAGATTGCAAAATTTCATCAATATTGAAAAAAAAACTATAGATTTCTTTGTAACAAAAACAGGGTCACATTGAAAAACACACTTCATTGTTCTCAAATATTGCAGTTTTAATTCATGCAACCCTTGTTCTGAGAATAACGAAAACAACGCAGTAAGGCCTGTGAAATCGGTCGAGATGTTCTCAAGTTATGGCGCGACCAAGGCATTTAGGAATACATTTTTATGTTGCAAGATACCCTCCGCCATGCACCGTATGACGCCGACCTTTCACTTGTACTGAAGGTCAAGCATGCAAAATTTCGTGAAGATCGAAATAAAAATGTAGATTTCGTGTCTGTAGTAAAAGTATCGTCCCCCATGCACCTTAATTCTGTCCTATCGCAAAATACTTTCTTAGCTGACGTCTTCTACCTATAAACTACTTTCCTGCCAAATTTGAGCTTCATAGGTGAAGTAGTTTTCGATATTTCGTGTTTAGTCAGTGAATGAGTGAATGAATGAGTGAGTGAATGAATGTCCTTTCGCTTTTACATAGGTAGAGACATCTTTCATATACAGGGTGTTACAAAAACGGACGGCCAAACTTTCAGGAAACAAAGTAAGAAAATATGTTACGTGGACATTTGTCCAGAAACGCTTAATTTCCGTGTTAGAGCTCATTTTAGTACGGATGAGGCTTCATTCCAACGTGATCAAATTATAAATTTTCACAATCAACATGTGTGGGCTGACGAGAATCCGCACGCAGTTGTGCAATCACATCATCAACACAGATTTTCTGCGAACATTTGGGCAGGAATTGTTGGTGACGTCTTGATTGGGCCTCATGTTCTTCCACCTATTCTCACTGGAGCACGTTATCATGATTTCATACGCGGTACTCTACCTGTGCTGCTAGAACATGTGCCTTTACAAGTACGACACAACATGTGGTTCATGCACGATGGAGCTCCTGCACATTTCAGTCGACGAGTTCGTACGCTTCTCAACAACAGATTCGGAGACCGATGGATTGGTAGAGGCGGACCAATTCCATGGCCTCCACGCTCTCCTGACCTCAACCCTCTTGACTTTCATTTACGGGGGCATTTGAAAGCTCTTGTCTACGCAACCTCGGTACTAAATGTAGAGACTTTTCGTGCTCGTATTGTGGACGGCTGTGATACAATACGCCATGCTCCAGGGCTGCATCAGGGGTTCCATGCGACGGAGGGTGGATGCATGTATCCTCGCTAACGGAGGACATTTTGAACATTTCCTGTAACAAAGTGTTTGAAGTCACGCTGGTACGTTCTGTTGCTGTGTGTTTCCATTCCATGATTAATGTCATTTGAATAGCAGTAATAAAATGAGCTCTAACATGGAAATTAAGCGTTTCCGGACACATGGCCACATAACATATTTTCTTTCTTTGTGTGTGAGGAATGTTTCCTGAAAGTTTGGCCGTACCTTTTTGTAACACCCTGCCTATAAATTACCTTTAAGTTAGTTTGAAAGCTCTGACACAAATCATTAACAAAATCTACGAAACTGGAGAATGGCCTAAAGACTTTTTGGACGTAACAATGGTTACTCTTGAGAAGAAAAAACAAGCCAAGAAGTATAGTGATTATAGAACAATTAGTCTGATCTCACATGTAGCAAAGATCACAGCAAAGTTACTAAATAGAATTGATGAAGTGATGGGAGAAGATTAGTTTGGCTTTAGGAAAGGAAAATTGAGCTGAGACGCCATTGGCATGATGAGCATATTGTTGGAGAGAGTTTTGGCCGTCAACGAAGAAATTTGCGCGTGTTTTATAGACTGGCAGAAGGCCTTTGACAGAGTCAATTAGAATATATTAATGAACATCCTTAAGGAGGTCTCAACTGGAGTTCGGAGACTAATTAGGAATTTGTACCTGGGACAAAGGGTAAAAGTACGAGTGAAATGTGGAGAAACGAACAGCGTGAAAATAGGAAGGGAAGTGAGACAAGGATGATGTCTGTCGCCAAGTCTCTTCAACGTGTATAGAGAAATGCTGGCGAGAGAAGCGCTGAAAGGATGCGGAAACTTCAAAGTAGGAGGACGTCTCATCAACACCATCAAGTATGCAGATGACCTGGTAGTGCTCTCCAAAAACCAGACAGCTGCAACAAATGATGAACCATTTGGTGGAAATGGGAAGAAAATACGGCATGGGAATCAATATAGAAAAATCAAAAGTGATGCGAATATCAAAACGTGAGTAACACTTGAAGATAATTGTTGACAATCGGGAACTGGAAAATGTGAATCAGTTCAAGTACCTGGAATGTTTTATCACAAAGGATGCCCACTGCACCAACGAAATCCGAGCAAGAATCGCCATGGCCAAAGCTGCTTTCAACATGAAGAGGACTGCAGACTAGCAAGTTGAGCTTGGCATTAAGGAAGAAACTGGTGAAATGCTACATTTGGAGCATTGCACTGTATTGAGCAGAGACGTGGACCATGAGAAAGAAGGAGAAAAAAATGCTTAAGAGTTTTGAAATGTGGTGCTGGAGTAGAATGGAAAAGATCAAATGGACATATCGCATGAAAAATGGTGATGTACTGAGAAGAGTAGGAGAGAAGTATTCTGCATAAAATTCTAAAGAGAAAGGCCAACTGGATTGGACACGAACTTAGACACGAGGGACTCATACTCTATGCCATCGAAGGAAAAATAAGAGGAAACACATGACGAAGAAGAAGGAGGGTTCAGCATCTGGACGAAATGAAAGATGGAAGAAGATACAACAGACTGAAGGAAGAAGCTGAAGACAGGGAACAGTGGAATCAGAAATTCTCCGTACGAAGACATAGACTGCCACTAGGCAGAATTGTGGTGTCGCACAAGTCCAAAGTGCGCGCCACCTACTTTCGCCGAGCGCCGCCATGCACGCGCGGCGCGGCGTTCTTACGACGTCAGCCACGAGCGCCCTCTGCTGCAACTCCGCTCGTGGCCACCACTGAACGACATCGTTCACTTGGGACTGAGATAGGAACCAGTTAACACTTGGGAATCAGATAGGCACCAGTAAAGACTTGGCTATCGGATAGGCACTAGCAGTCATCAGTAGGCAGGCCTCTCTCTAGCTCAACTATGTATCAGCATTCTGCAGTACTGAGCTATGTAAAAGTTAAGTATTACTAAGACTCTAAGAAATATATATCTCGTTCTAATTTAGTGTTTCTAGTTTCTGCTGTCCCACTGGCTGGTCACCTCCTACCTGCACAAACGTACATCCTTTATTCCTGTGTCGGTCTTTCTACTCGGCCACCGACACCTATGACGGAAACGAGACACAAAAGCGGCGACGAGGCTGTGACACAAAAAGAATACTATTAAAAGGTAGGTAGGTACTTTCAAAATCTTGTCAAGATCAACCCTAAGTCTGAAACTTTTCTGAGTATAAATGCACAAACAATTTAACATCTTTAATTTTTAGCTGCCTGAAGTAGTCATTTTGCAGTGAGTGCGGGGGGCTGAAACAGAGCTGTAAAAGCCGGGGTGATTTGGTAACGGTACTTGTTAGACAGGGAATCGTCTAGTGGCGTGGACTTGGGGCACGGTGCTCGGTATCCGCGCGCAACCTGCTCGTTGCCACGCACCCGCAGTCTGCCTGGCACGCAACAGGTGCGCGTCGAGTGCCGGCCCTTTGTTGATTGCCCTTTACGGCACAGCACGGCGCGGTGTGGTCCGCCGCGGCGCTTGGTATTCCGCAGGCGGCCGGCTGGTAGAGTTTTTGTCGCGCTGCTGGCTGACACACGGCCGACCGCTCAATCGAGGCGCGCGCCACGCACGACGCACACCTGTGAACAGCGCCGCCAGCCACACGTGCGCCCACAACACCTGCTGCTCCCGCGACGGATAATTTGCCGACACAAGACGAGCACGAGTGGAGAATATCGTATGACCCTACTGTTAGGGCAAGGTAACGATGGCGGTTTTAGCCGAAACAACCGGTTTTCGGTTATATCGGTTCTTTTAATCTCCAGTTTAACCGCACTGTAAAAAATTTGAAAAGGTAACCGGTTTTTTAAGTAACCGGTTTTCGGTTGTTTATTGCTATTATTTCCGGTAGAGTTCGACCGAAATATATATATATTACAGAAATCGTAATCGAAATTAGGGTTCTTCTAGTTTCGGCCGAAACCGAAACTCACGAAATTTAGTTAAAATTTGCAAGATCCCCTCCCAATACTACACCTTCTTGGGTGTGTGTAAGCCTAGCCAGGAGTCCGTAGAAGACGATATACGAAGCATACAGATTTACTGGCCTAGTATTTCCATCCGGCAGTTGCGAATATTAAGCCAACCACTCCGTAAGTTGGACTTCTGAGCCAGCACATACGAATATCTCGTTTATACACAATATACATATATAAGTTACAGTCAGTAAATAAACTTCAATCAGTGCTGCAGAAGTATTTCGAAAAATAAAGTCTCAGTTCCGACTATCAGTATGATTGTTAGTCAGTGTAAATTTACGCAAATTGAACTAGGAAAGTTGTGTAATACATGATCAAAGAAGGTTCAAATGGGTGTGAGTTCTTATAAGACCTAACTGCTTAGGTCATCGGTCCCTAGACTTAGAAACTACTTAATCTAACTTCAAGTAACTTACGCTAAGAACAACATACACACCCATGACCGAGGGAGCAGGGAGGACTCGAACCTCCGACTGGAACAGCCGCACAGTCCGTAACATGGACCCTCAGACCGCACGGCTACCTCGCGAGGGACCACATGATCAATGTTACCTAAACCCATATTGGTTATTAAAAAAGCCCCTCGCTTTCAAGGAATCACGTTAATAAAACTTGTTAGTATAACAATATAATACATTAAAAGTTATTATTCCAAGCTTACATAATAGGTACATGAATCGAGTTTACTTTCTCTTCCAAGAAACATTTTGGATTCTTTATCCTTAAATGACACACGTTTTCAGCTTTTTAAAGCAAATGGAGCATTGTACCTCACTGCTACCGTACTTCGTGAAGTACTTCCACACTCGGGATGGTGCCATTTGAGACACAACCGATGTCTGGCGACGACAGCAAGGAACTGCCGCGTGACCAGACGGAGGCAAGTCTGGTACACTGCCGGTGCACGCGCGTCGGCTAATAGGCCACGCCACACGGCAACAGGCGCATCGATGCCTCAATAGCTGCACCAGTTATTAAGTTCTTATGCCACGCGTTTGTTGCGCGTTTCTGACTTAAATCATCACTGATCGCTTTTCTTAGTTACTGCGATGACCTAATATTTCACAACAGTGGAAAGTTTAAGAATAGCCTTAAATATTAGGATCTACTAATTTTAATGTTTTAAAATTATTTACAAAGAAATCCATTTTGAACCACTGCTACAGGAAGTACTCGTACCGGTTTTTTACCCGGTTCTTGGCAATAACTAAAAAAAAAAAAAAAAAAAAAAAAAAAAAAAAAAAAAAAAAAAAAAAAAAAAAAAGGTTACAACCGACACCAAATAAATATCGAAAAAACCGGTTATTCAAAAGTAAAATACCGGTATCGGTTTTAACCGGTTGGTTTTTCCCGTCCCTACGGGTAGGGGGAGGCATGAAAAAGGGCGCCGTTCATACTAAGGCGATATAAGATAAGCGATATGTAATAAGCGACATATTACGACGATATACTGCTAGTAAAGCCGGGTTCGGACAAACAATTAATCGCGTGCAACAGCTACTTGCGTACTGAAGTCGTAGTTCAGCAGCATGAGTGAACTTACGGGTTTTAGTAGCGCCACTTAAGACGCACTACTTTTTCCATGCAACTTGTCTGTACTTTGTTTCGCCACTTTCTTCCCCCGCCACCAAATATCGACATTCGACTGTCACCTCGCGGGGTATTTCGAACCAATATACTTCGTATCAGGGTGTTTGCGTTCGAGATTTTCGTTTTGGAGTCTTTGTTTGCGGCTAAAATTCGAATCAATTAAGGGTATACGGAATGCGTTTATCGATAAAAAAAATCGATTTTTTGGTACATGCATTTTCGAAAAAATTATACTCTCCCGTTTACAATCATGTATAAAATATTGAGATGACGTGTATTTTAATTTTTTTTTAAATAATTTCTACACACGATGTTCCGCAACTTGTTTATGAGACACGAAATATACCTGATATACGCCCCGTTTACATGGGCTCCCAAAACCGGATTTCGTAAACCGATTTACCAATTCCGCTTTTGGTTGGTCATGTAAACATTCACAAATCGATCCTGGAAATCCGCTTTTCTAAACCGGTTTTCCAGTTACACAATCGATTTTCGTGCCCATATAAACGCAACCTTTTTTTGGAGCGTTCTGGGCTTGTCAGATTGTCTTTTCTTGTTAAGAATTTTAGTCAGATATGGACAGAGTGATGTTTTCTAATGTGAAATAAAAGTATCAATATTAGAGTGAAGATAAATCTGTGTATTTAAAGAAAGAAAAATAGCGGTTGTGCTGACTAAATCAAGAACTGAATCATGTGTTTTTCAGCCGCCATATTAAGTGGGCTAGGAAGTCCGATTCAGGCTATGCCATGTAAACACGACAGCGAAAAACGGTTTACAAAAATCTGTTTTTGTCTTCCGGAAGATGTGTTGCATATAAACGTAGTGATAGACAGCCTTGCCAAAGATATAACTGAGCACAAAAGAGTTAGCTTTTCTGTTGGCTACACTGCTAGATAGTTGACAATACATTCTGCGCCATTTGTATTGTTTCCTTTAAAATGTTCAAATGTTTGTTAAGCGTAAGGGACTTAACTACGGGGTCATCAGTCCCTAAACTTACAAACTACTTATGAACTACCTACAACTAAGGACGGCACAAATATCCATGCCCGAGGGGGGATTCGAACCCCCGACCGTAGTGGCCGTGCGGACCGTGACTGAAGCGCCTCAGTCCCCTCGGCCACCGCGGCCGGCTTGTTTCCTTTGTGAGTACATCAATGACCTTGTTGTGAAAGTCGTATTTGGAGAAATCATTCAGTTTTCTTTCCTTCAACATACCAAGACCTATTATGAAGGTATTTATAAAGCGTGTACATTGGCGCAAGAAAGTAAAGCGTATTCAGTACTCGTCATCGTCATCACTAATTGATGTCCCAGTACCGACTAACTACAACACTGATATTGGAACATTGAGTGATTCTGTTGCCACTACACCGAAAAGTGCTGCAAGAAGAAAACTAGGTAACTGAGCAACAATAGAATCACCCTTATTATCTGCCACTTGCCATAATGGATGAAATAAAACCAGTATTCCGAGACCTCGCAGATATTAATCTACTAAAGAAATGTCTTCATGAGTGGATTGAAAATCCTAATGAGTTTGTGAACTATGAGATATGGAATAGACTACCTAAAACACTCTTCACTTTGGCGTTTATGATGCTGTTTCATCATTCAATCAGGGCAGTATAACAAAGTGCAAAGTTCTGCAGAAATTGGGGTTCTGTGTAGGATTACGAACTGACGCAGCTATGCTTTGTTTAGACAAGGAACGGTTCAGGTTTTCGCATAATGCCATAAAAGTACATTCGAAGATGGCTAGACAGCATAGGAGAGCCATCGAAGGAAGTTGTTGGACAATTATGATTATATAAGCTATGGAGCAGTCATGCACTTAAGTAAAAACTTTGCAACTAATTTCCCATAACTTCAGTTTTTGTGTATATAAGATACATTTTCTCAGAGTCTATTTATAGTAGAAAGATAAAATTTTCTACAGTTGTTCCTTAAAACCTTCTAATATATCTGAATTAAAATATATGTGAAATTATTGTCTATTAATGGATGTGTATTGTAAAATACTTGTTAAAATGTATAACATTTTTAATATTTACAAAAAATAAAATATATGAAAAACTATACACTATTTTTCCAATATTATTAATTCAGCATAAAAGCAGAACATATATCTGCGTCCTGTGAAAAAATCAAGGGTATAGTCCAAATAAAACATGAGAAAATGTTGCTTAATTTTAGCTCAATTTAACATTATAAGCATAGGACATTCCGTACACTCTTTAGAAAAAACTTCGTTTGGCCGCGAAAGAAATGAACCGTGCAAATCGCGATCAGCTTAGACTGCGGACGCCATGTTGAAAACTGCACAACGAAGTAGTATTTGTGAACTGTGTGAACTATAGCTCACAGTGCAACTGCAGCAAGACCCACGTTGTTGTCTGAATTTAGTTGTGTGTGAGAACCAGGCTTAAGGTTCACAACAGTAGGCGATAAATCGACGCTACGTAGTCGATAGAAATGTGTCGGGAACACAGTTCTCACTGCTTGAGAATGATGATTACTTTTTTAATTATAATTGAGATACTTGATTGTCAGAGTTCTAAGTACTTACATTGTGAGTTAATGTTATAACAGTCTGATTATTTCCTGCTCTTTTAGATAATAAGAAATAAACATGTGTCTCTTATTTTTGATGCAAATTCCCTCCATGCGCCAGTCGTCACATCTGTCTTACTATACAAGGCAATGGAATAGTTCTAGATACATTGATGACCTTTCACTAAACTAATGAAAAGAAGTAATCCTACGGAGTTGTCTTCATCCTGTCATGTTCACAGCTCGAAATATCGCACGATACAAATCGGTCAAGAGATCAGCAAGCAGAACGTAAAGAAACATGTCGCATACGACATGTCTACGATCGCCTTATTGTGAACAACTTCTATCGCCTCCCTCTAGATTTCACGTACCTGTCCGTGCGTGTCGTGTATCTTATGCTGCCTTAGTTTAAACGGCGCCTTAAAGTTAGCATTGTTAACCGAGAAGTCTCTTCAAAAATGTTCAAATGTTTGTAAATCTATTATTATCATCAGTCTCTACGCTTACAAACTATTTAAACTAACATAAGGACAACGCAGAGACACAGACCCATGCCCGAGGGATGACTCGAACCTCCGACGGCGAGCAGCCACACGCAGAAAGGTGCCTTAAAACGCTTGGCCACTCCACCACGGCAAAGTCTCTTCCTTTTCTTCATTACACTACCTCCTCTATGTCATCGTCGATGACGGCAAACTGAATTCGATTGTAACGAAAGCGCGCATTACCTTCGGGGGTACCTAGTTGCTTTCAACGACCTCCAGGGTGAAATGCAAAGTCTCTAAACAAAATTCCCACCAACCTGTTGTCTTCTGAGTTTCTGTCCCCAACGCAAAAGACGGCGCACCGGTGGTTGGTTCTTGATTTGAAAAATTTACGAAACGTTTATCCCTTACAACTCCGACAAAATAGTGAAGAAAACCAAAAACAGAAACAATCATTATCGATTACTATTTTCCGCTTTTCCTGCGATAAAACTACGTCCTTCCATATGACGTTAAATTTTATTATTTCTGCAATACTACCTTCATCCACGAGATATGTTACAGACAATACCAGTATGAACAAATAATCACTGACTATCCCTTCGAATTTGTATCATAGTACGACACATAGTTCATGGAATATGAGGTCTTAAACAATATCTGCTGCTGATGATGTTGACCGTGTGGTATATTTGGCCGGAAGTGAAACGTGGACGATAAGCAGTTCAGACAAAAAGATGATAGAAATGATTGTGATGCTACATACGAATGACGAAGATGAGAATGAGAAGATTCTTAACAGAATTGCGGAGGAAAGGATTTTCTGGCATATCTTGACTAAGTGAAAGGATAGGTGGATGGCACGCATACTGAAACATCAACGAATCGTCAACTTAACATTAGAAGGAAGTGTGTGGAGTAAAAATCGTATAGAGGGAGACCGAGGGACGATTACAGTAATTAGATTCAAAAGGATGTAGGTCGCCGTTCGTATTCTCAGATGAAGAGGCTTTCGCAGGACAAGGTATCATAGTGAGGTGCCTCAAACCAGTCTACGGACTGAAGACCACAACATGCTTCGGCTGGAATCGTTTTCGGCCTGTCTGTTGCCAAATGGTCGGCTTGCGAGTCAATGATGATGAAATGATTGTGAATAATACACAACACCCAGCCCCAAACGGGGAAAATTCCAACCCGCTCGGGAATCGAACCCGAGTCGCCTGCATGGCAATCTATCACGCTGTTTCCCTGGACTGCAGTGGCGTGTAATATATTGTGATCTTTCTTTGAATATACATTATTTATTTCCTTCAAGGAAAACAGGAGGAGAAGCAAAAATTACCAAGGTCATAATGCATGGTATGAATGGTCATCTGTACTTCACGTTGTTGCAAAGAGTTCTACCAGATTGTTGGAGAACTTAATGTTGCGTTTTCGTGAAATGACACAACATGACGGTGCACCACCTCACCTCAGTGTGGATATCCGCAACCTTCTCAGTGCTGTATCTCCTGGTGGCTGCGAAATCACCTGGCCTTGATACGCCGAATCATTTCCTAGTAGCTGAAAACCCAGCGTTGCCCGTGTATTTACTTATTTATTTATGTATTCCTCCCTTGGATTACTACTTCTCCTGTCCCTTCTCTCTGTCCACCTCCTGTGTACTTCGGCAATTACAGTAGGACAGTGCAAGACTTTACACAGCTGCATAAAAGTTTCCCAATCCACGTGCGTGGCGGAGAGTACACTGTACCACTACGGAGAATTTTCTTTCCTATTCCACTCCCAAATAGAGGAAGAAAAAATGTCTATATGCCTCTGTACGAGCCTCAATTTCGCCTATCTTCTCTTGTGATCTTTATGCTAAATGTAACTAGTCGCCAGGAGGATCTATCCACACTCAGCTTCAAATTGCGGCCCTGTTAATTTCCTCAACATAATGTCTCGTAAAAGAACGTCGCCTTTGCTCCAGCGATCCAGATTTGATTCCCGGACCATTTCCATGACACTCGCACACTGGTCGAACCTAGCTGCTTGCCTGTGAACTGCTTCCATGTCTTCCTTTAAACTGATCTGCTGCAGATCACAAATACTTGAACAATACTCAAGACATGGTCGTACAAGCGTTTGCTACGCGGTCTTTACAGATAAGTACATCTTCCGAAAATTCTCCCAATAAACCGAAGTCGAGTGTCCGCGTTACTCACAACTGTCGTTAAATGTTCTTTCCATTTCATATCGCCCTGCAATGTTACGCCTAGATATTGAATGATGCGACTGCATCAAGAAGCTCACTACTAGTGCTGTATCCGAACATTATGGGATTGTTTTTCCTACTGATGCGCATCACCTTACATTTCTCTACATTGCGAGATAGAGAGAAGTCATCCTGGGTGCTATTACAGTCAGTTAAAGACGACACCCTGCCATACTCCACAGCATCATCAGTAAACAGCCGCAGATTACAAGTTACTGTGTTCATCAGATCATTTATATAGATAGAAAATAATAGCTGTCCCATTACACTCCCCTGAGGCAACTTTGAGGATACACTCGTCTCTGATGAACACTCGCCGTCGAAAACAACGAGCTGCGTTGTATTACTTATGAAGTCTTCCTGCCGGTCACAAATCTGTGAACCTATTCGCTATGCACAAACCGTATTAAAAACCATAGCGGAGTGCCAGTCACGGTCTCCACGGCAGCTGCGGTCGGGGGTTCGAATCCCCCCTCGGGCATGGATATTTGTGGCATTCTTAGTCGTAGCTAGTTCATCAGTAGTTTGTAAGTTTAGGGACTGATGACCCCGTAGTTAAGTCCCATAAGCTATGCAAACATTTGTTTGTTGTTTGTGAACCTATTCCATAAGCACGTATCAGAGTTGCTACGGTGTGGCTCCAGGAACACTCTTCTGCGTGGAAACACCTCCGCTGTCCACCAAATTCCCCACACTTAGAATGTGTTTATAACTCGCGGTTCCTCCGCGGCGGAGCAACCGCTGTGATTTTGCAGAGGCTCTGCTCGTCACACAGCAGGTGTTTCAGCCGCAGTGACCTCGAGCACCCTGTTCCCACCTGGCGGCCAGACATATGGGGCACCTAACAGCCCCATTAGCCGCCGTGTAAGTGGTCTGGAAGTGCAGTCGGTGGTATTTTGACGCCGCAGCGAAAATGCGGAGAAGCCGCCGCCATAGCCGCGCCTATAAACAAGGCCCACGCTTCCTGACGAGAAACAGGGCACTGCCAGTCCGCCGCGATTCCTCCGCCGCGGAGCAACCGTGGGCTATAAACACGGCTTTAGTGTATCTCGGATGCCTTGCAGCGTACGGTTCTGAACATATCTCCACCTCTTCGTACTCTTACGGATTTATGAACAGCCCTGCAGGATGCGTGGTGTCAGATCCAAAAATGTTCAAATGTATGTTAAGCTTAAGGCACTTAACTACGGGGTCATCAGTCCCTAAACTTACAAACTACCTATGAACTAGCTACAACTAAGGACGGCACAAATATCCATGCCCGAGGGGGGATTCGAACCCCCGAGCGTAGTGGCCGTGCAGACCGTGACTGAAGCGCCTCAGTCCCCTCGGCCACCGCGGCCGGCGATGTCAGATCCCTCCAGCGCTATTCCATACATTAATTGCGTCCATGCCACATGCCACATCATGCTGATCTGTGTGTGTATAGTCTATGGGACTTAACTACGGGGTCATCAGTCCCTAAACTTACAAACTACTTATGAACTAACTAAGACTAAGGACGGCACAAATATCCATGCCCGAGGGGGGATTCGAACCACCGACCGTAGTGACCATGCAGGCCGTGACTGGAGCGCCTCAGTCCCCTCGGCCACCACGGCCAGGAAAATGTTTGTATAGCTTATAGGACTTAACTACGGGGTCATCAGTCCTCTGCCGGCCGCGGTGGCCGAGGGGACTGAGGCGCTCCAGTCACTGTCCGCACGGCGACTACGGTCGGGGGTTCGAATCCCCCCTCGGGCATGGATATTTGTGCCGTCTGTAGTATAAGGTAGATCATAAGTAGTTTGTAAGTTTAGGGACTGATGACCTCGCAGTTAAGTCCCTTAAGCTTAACAAACATTTTGAACATCAGTCCCTAAACTTCCAAACTACTTATGATCTAACTAATACTAAGGACGACACAAATATCCACGCCAGAGAGGGTATTCAAACCCCGACCGTAGTGGTCGTGTAGACCGTGATTGGAGCGCCTCAGTCCCATCGACCACCGTGGCCGGCATGCTGATCTACTTCTGCTAGCACTGGGAGGGGGGGGGGGGGGCATTCACGATATTAGCCAGGTGCATCAGTTCCTTTAGCTCTCGAATGTAAGAGAGTTCCCGTTAACTTTTCGCGCGCCCTTACGGAAATACCCTGTATACGACTATAATGGATGGGAACCTTCTGCAGATTACCGTGCGGTTCTAATTGTGGCCCGCGGCCAGCACGCAGGAGAAGGCGGCTAATGAGGGAGTGCTGGCGGTCGGACAGATTGGCGATGGCTTTATGGCCCACCGGCGTATTAATGGGCGGCACAGTGGCCGACCACCGGGCCATCACTTACCGCTGGCTGCCAGGCGCGCTGGGAGCTCCAGGTTCTGGCAGCGGCCGCTGGCGCCTCTGAGGAACGCGGTACACTTGTTGGCGCTACCAGTCCAAACAAAAAAGAAACACCAAAATGTTAGCGTCGTCTTTCGTTAGATGCATGGTGTTGTATATCTGCAACATCGATTGCAAAATTATCAATTTCAATATAACTTAAGCCACAAGGAAGCTGAACTAAATTTGGTGACATTGAGGGAATCGATTAAGTAGTACTGCTGTGAAGCTGGTTAGGTCGCAAAGTATTTATTATTGGTCACACTTGATGTACAGCGTGCCCTCAAAATGACGCGTTTCGGAATAACCATCATCAGATTAGAATCGTGCCATGTGCACACGTGAACAGATGGAAGATGTTCTTCAATATACATACAAACAGGTAGTCTGCGTTTGTATGTATATTGAAGAACATCTTCCATCTGTTCACGTGTGCACATGGCACGATTCTAATCTGATGATGGTTATTCCGAAACGCGTCATTTTGAGGGCACGCTGTACATCAAGTGTGACCAATAATAAATACTTTGCGACCTAACCAGCTTCACAGCAGTACTACCCAATCATTTCATCATGGTCGCCTACCTCCTCAGTGACTTTATGTCGCATTTACAATGGAGGGAATCGTCGAGGGGAAATGTTACCGTCGTCTTTCGTTAAATGCATGGTGTTGCATATCTGCAACATCGATTGTAAAATTATTAATTTAAATATATCTTAAGAAACAAGGAAGCTGAATTAAAGTTTGTGGCGTGGAGGGAATCGTCAAGGGGAAATGTTACCGTCGTCTTTCGTTAAATGCATGGTGTTGCATATCTGCAACATCGATAGTAAAATTATTAATTTAAATATATCTTAAGAAACAAGGAAGCTGAATTAAAGTTTGTGACGTGGGGGGAATCGTCAAGGGGAAATGTTACCGTCGTCTTTCGTTAAATGCATGGTGTTGCATATCTGCAACATCGATAGTAAAATTATTAATTTAAATATATCTTAAGAAACAAGGAAGCTGAATTAAAGTTTGTGACGTGGGGGGAATCGTCAAGGGGAAATGTTACCGTCGTCTTTCGTTAAATGCATGGTGTTGCATATCTGCAACATCGATTGTAAAATTATTAATTTAAATATATCTTAAGAAACAAGGAAGCTGAATTAAAGTTTGTGACGTGGAGGGAATCGTCAAGGGGAAATGTTACCGTCGTCTTTCGTTAAATGCATGGTGTTGCATATCTGCAACATCGATTGTAAAATTATTAATTTAAATATATCTTAAGAAACAAGGAAGCTGAATTAAAGTTTGTGACGTGGGGGGAATCGTCAAGGGGAAATGTTACCGTCGTCTTTCGTTAAATGCATGGTGTTGCATATCTGCAACATCGATTGTAAAATTATTAATTTAAATATATCTTAAGAAACAAGGAAGCTGAATTAAAGTTTGTGACGTGGAGGGAATCGTCAAGGGGAAATGTTACCGTCGTCTTTCGTTAAATGCATGGTGTTGCATATCTGCAACATCGATTGTAAAATTATTAATTTAAATATATCTTAAGAAACAAGGAAGCTGAATTAAAGTTTGTGACGTGGAGGGAATAGTCAAGGGGAAATGTTACCGTTGTCTTTCGTTAAATGCATGGTGTTGCATATCTGCAACATCGATAGTAAAATTATTAATTTAAATATATCTTAAGAAACAAGGAATCTGAATTAAAGTTTGTGACGTGGAGGGAATCGTCAAGGGGAAATGTTACCGTCGTCTTTCGTTAAATGCATGGTGTTGCATATCTGCAACATCGATTGTAAAATTATCAATTTAAATATATCTTAAGAAACAAGGAAGCTGAATTAAAGTTTGTGACGTGGAGGGAATCGTCAAGGGGAAAATGTTACCGTCGTCTTTCGTTAAATGCATGGTGTTGCATATCTGCAACATCGATAGTAAAATTATCAATTTAAATATAATTTAAGAAACATGGAACCTGAATTAAAGTTTGTGACGTGGAGGGAATCGTCAAGGGGAAATGTTACCGTCGTCTTTCGTTAAATGCATGGTGTTGCATATCTGCAACATCGATAGTAAACTTATCAATTTAAATATATCTTAAGAAACAAGGAAGCTGAATTAAAGTTTGTGACGTGGAGGGAATCGTCAAGGGGAAAATGTTACCGTCGTCTTTCGTTAAATGCATGGTGTTGCATATCTGCAACATCGATAGTAAAATTATCAATTTAAATATAATTTAAGAAACATGGAACCTGAATTAAAGTTTGTGACGTGGAGGGAATCGTCAAGGGGAAAATGTTACCGTCATCTTTCGTTAAATGCATGGTGTTGCATATCTGCAACATCGATAGTAAAATTATCGATTTAAATATAATTTAAGAAACATGGAACCTGAATTAAAGTTTGTTACGTGGAGGGAATCGTCAAGGGTAAAATGCTACCGTCGTCTTTCGTTAAATGCATGGTGTTGCATATCTGCAACATCGACTTAAAATTATTAATTTAAATATAATTTAAGAAACATGGATGCTGAATTAAAGTTTGTTACGTGGAAGGAATCGTCAAGGGGAAAATGTTACCGTCGTCTTACGTTAAATGCATGGTGTTGCATATCTGCAACATCGATTGCAAAATTATCAATTTAAATATAACTTAAGCCACAAGGAAGCTGAATTAAAGTTTGCGACTTGGAGGGAACTCAGACTGTTCCGAGGCGCCTTGATCGTTAGTGGTGCGGTGGTCTAACGGTAAACGATCAGCGTCATTCTACCATATCTTATTTTTGGAAGGCTCAGATCGTATGATCCGCGCCGTCAATTACAGTGCCACTATGGGCAATGAGAAGTCAGCTTCATTCCGACTCTCATAGAATTATTTATTTACAATCACGAACTTCATTTCTTCTATTACTTCTGGTGCAACTTGACCAGTGTGTAGACGAAGGTATTTAACGTAGTCACTAAAATTATTTATTATCTTCCCTTTTTATTTATTTATTTATTTTTTGTTACAAAGTGCCCAGCAGGCACACTGAATAAGGAGGACAGACCTGCTGATATAGAGGCATTTCGGTTTATTATCGCGGGAGGCGAGTTCAGTTAGCTATGGACTCGGGGTGGAGAAAGGGCCAAAAGCCCCGAACAACAGATAAACTGCGCGCATTTTGGCAAGTGACGGCCAAAGTTAAAAGAAGACAAATTAACAACTAACATTAAGAAATAGTGTAACACAAGAATAAACAACACGGAAAAATTCATAAAATTCGAGAAGACGAACTTTGTGATGACACTAGGCCGAAAAGGAAACGCAATTCTATCATTGTTTGATATACAATAAATAAATACAAAAAATGATAAAATAAAAAAAGGAATAAAAATAAAAGAATTGAAAACCATTTTAAAAAATTGCAAGATTGAACCAAATTTTATATGGCAGAAGGCCGATTTGTTTGTATTTAAGACAATGGAGCCGGCGCCGAAGAAGGCGGTAAATGGTGACGGAAAGGCAGGGCTGAAAGGGTGGTAAGCAAGCCCATTAAAATAATAATAATAATAATAATAATAATAATAATAATAATGATAATAATAATAATAATAACGGTAAGACGTCTGCCTAGTAAGCATGGAGGTCCGGGTTCGATTCCCGACTGCAGCACAAGTTTCAGTTAATTGCTTTACCTTTATCTTCAATTATTGTGAAAATGTTCTATTCGCATCTAGTGGGAATTTTTGTCAACTAACACGTCTTAACAGGTGCAGGAGAGTTTGTAGAAAGTTTTGGTGGTGTTTGTTATGCTCCCTGCCGCGAGAGCGCACATGCGCTGCCTCCAGAGGATTCAGAAGAGAATTTGAACCTCAGCCGCGCATGCGCACTGCAACGCTTCGTCCACTGCCCTCTATATGACGCGGCCGCGCTACGACTCGTATTCGCGCTTTCTCCGCGTCGTGAAACGTTTCTCATGCGGTAAGAATACTCCGAATGTACAGTTTTATTTTGTGTATTTATTTACTTTTCTTTCGCGACGAGTTTTTTTTTTTTTTTTTTTTTTTTTTTTTTCTGGGGTTTCACTGAACCAATGAATACATAGTACGCGCAGCCACTGGCCAGCACCATACTAAAGGCAATAGGAGTGATCCCCAAAATTACAGGCCAATCTAATTGACGTCGATTTGCAGTAGGATTTTGGAACATGTACTTTGTTCGAACATTATGTACTAACTCGAAAAGAACAACCTATTAACCAATAGTCAACACGGATTCAAAAAGTATCGCTCTTGCAAAACACAACTTGTTCTTTATTGACATGAAGTGATAAGTGCCATCGACATGGGATATGAAATCGATTCCATATTTCTGGATTTTCGAAAGGCTTTAGACACTATATCCCCCAAGCGGCTTCTAATGAAATTGCGTGCTTATTATTATGGAATATCTCCCCAATTATGCGATTGGATTCACGATTATCTATCAGAAAGGACACAGTTCGTTGTAATTAGCGGTAAGTCATAGAGTAAAACAGAAGTGATATCTGGCGTTCCCCAGGGAAGCGTTATAGGTCTCCTACTCTTCCTTGTGTTTATAAACGATTTAGGAGACAATCTGAATAGCTCCCTTAGACTCTTCACGGATGATGCTGTCGTTTATCGGTTAGTGAAAACAACAGAGGATCAAAAGCAATTACAAAGCGATTTAGACAAAATATCTAAATGGTGCAAAAATTGGCAATTAACACTAAATAATGAAAAGTGTGAAGTAATACATATGACCACTAAAAGAAATCCGCTGAACATCAATTACGCGATAAACCATTCAAACCTTAAGGTCGTAAATTCTACTAAATACCTAGGAGTTACAATTACGAACAACTTAGACTAGAGAGAAAACATAGAAAATATTGTGGCGAAGTCGAACCAAAGATTACGTTTCATTGGCAGAACGCTTCGAAGATGCACCAGCTCCACCAAAGAGACTGCCTATATCACAGTTGTGCGTCCTCTCCTGGAGTACTGTTGCCCATTGTGGGATCCTCACCAGGTGGGACTGACGGACGATATTGAGAAGGATCAAAGAAGGGCAGCTCGTTTTGTTTTATCATGTTACGAGCGGGAAAGCGTCACGGATATGTTGCACGAATTGGGGTGGAAACCATTAAAAGAAAGACTTTATTCATTGCGGAGTGATCTGTTTGCGAGGTTTCAGTCACCGACATTTACTTAGGGAGACATAACCATCCCAATAAAATAAGAAAAATCAGATCGAAAACGGAACTATTTAGGTGTTCTTTCTTCTCGCGCGCTATTAGAGAATGGAACGGTAGAGAAAAGTGATGAAAGTGGTTAATGAACCCTCTGCCAGGCACTTAAATGTGCACCTCGCTGCGGAGAGCGCGGTTGCTCGCCGTCGGAGGTTCGAGTCCTGTCTGGGGCATGGGTGTGTGTGTGCGTTGTCCTTAGGTTAGTTTACTTAGGTTTAAGTAGTTTGTAAGCTACGCACTGATGACCAAGAGTTTGGTGCGATAGATTAAAAAAAATACTTAAATGTGATTTGCAGAGTATCTATGTAGGTGCAGAAATTTTAACATTACTGATTTAGTGCACCAGCGAGGTGACCGGTGTATGTAGTGGGACTGATTTAGAAGAACCACAACAGGCGACGAATTTCGTAGTTACTGTGGTGTCGCACAAGTACAAAGTGCGCGCCACCTACTTTCGCCGCGCGCCGCCATGCACGCACGGCGCGGCGTTCTTACGACGTCAGCCACGAGCGCCCTCTGCGACAACTCCGCTCGTGGCCACCACTGAACGACATCGTTCACTTGGGACTGAGATAGCAACCAGTTAGGACCTTCGTAATCAGATAGGCACCAGTGAAGACTTCGCTATCGTATAGGCACTAGGAAGCAGTACTAGGCAGGCCTCTAGCTCAACTATGTATCGGCAGTAGTGAGCAATGTAAAAGTTAAGTATTGTTACATTCTGTGCAATATATATCTCTTTCTAATTTACTCTAGTGTTTATAGTTTCTGGCTGCTCCCCTCCGTACCTGCACCAGCGTGCTATCTTTATTCCTGTGTCGGTGTCATTCCACTCGGCCACCGACACCTACGACGGAAACGAGACACAAAAGCGGCGACGAGGCTGGGACGCAAAAGTTGCGACGAGGATGGGATACAAAAGTTACTTGCCTGCAACTCACGAGTATAGATGCTGGCGGCGTTTGAGCGCCGAATAGGTCTGAACAGAGGGCCCAATTCAAGTATGAATGGGCCATACCGCGGAGGCGACGACAACGCGCGTGGTGTGTGACGTGCGGCGGCGAGATCACAGGCAGGCCTCTGCCGCCAGTAAACAGGCGCAGCCCCTCTGATTAATAAGGCCGGGGTGTCGGCTTACAGCGCCATCCATCGCCGGGACGCGTGGCGAGTGCGCGCCTTTCGGCGAGTAACGGGCAGGCCCGAGGGACCGATTAATCGCCTGATCGCCGAGCCCGCTGGTCTGGCCGAGTAGTGGGGAGGAGTGGGAGGGGCAAAAAATAAGAGTGACCGGTGCCGGCCGGCCGGCCGGATGCGGTGATTTGCCGTCATAATTACGGGCATTAGCATTTAGATGAAGCGCGTGCGAGCCCAGCCCAGCCAACCACCTGAGGCCAGGGCCGCCGCTCCTCGATGGACGGCCGAAACGGGCTGCCTGTCCTCTCCGGTCCACGGCGCCTCTCCTGACGTGAGGCTGAAGCGGTACTGCAGTACGCTTCATTTAAGCCCTATGGGCTAGCTCCATAGTAAAACAAATGATAACGACAGTTTCCTGGAGAAGAATTACGAACCTTATTGATGGTTCTGAAGCATTGAATAAAAATTTGTGGTGTGGCCGGCAATCGAACCCAGACCTCTATGCTTACTAGGCAGACGTCTTAACCGTTTTTAGTTTTTTGTTTTTTTTCTTTTTTTGTTATAGCTCTTTTTTCTTTTTTTTCTTTCTTTTTTTCTATTTTTAGTTTTTTTTCCTTTTTTGTTTTTCTTCTTTTTTTTCTTTTTTCGGGCTTCCCATCTCCCCTTCTAGCCTGTCCTTTCACTCTCCAAATATGCCTTCTTCGGCTAGGCTTCATTGCCTTTCTGTGAAATCAAAATCTTTTCTATTCTTAATTTTTGTTAACAGAAATATTTCTTCCATGGTATATACCAGAACTCAGCGTTGCACTTCCTTTTGCATTTGATAAAAGAGGACTGAAACCTGTACTTCTTTCCAATGAGCTTCTATGTTGAATAGTTCAAGTTATATTTTATTTCGGCTTTTCTGCACCGAAAATTCAAAGAAAACTTAAATCTGTTATAAAAGCAAAACTTTTCCTTGTAATTATATATAAGTAATTAAATAAAATTGAGTAGATATTAACTTAGACGTCAACGTTTCCTTTAGAAAATTCGCATACAATGTTCGATAATCTTTTATCTGCTCTAACTGGTGGTGTTGTAGTGTCAAATACATCGAAAAGTCTTCATTGCTTTTTTCTTCATGTCTAAGAATGTAAGAAAACTGCATGTCCCATGATCCAGTTGACAGCATTCCTTAACCGTTAGACTACCACACCACTAACGATTAAGGCGCCTTGGAATAGTCTACGTACGATTTCCCTCCACATTCATGGAGAGCCTTGGCAGTAGTGGCAATTATCTTTGGAACAAAGAAACTGAATTAAAGTTTGTGTTGTGGAGGGAAATCGTACATAGACTATTCCAAGGCGCCTTAATCGTCAGTGGTGTGGTAGTCTAACGAGCCGGGCGCCGTGGCTCAGCGCGCCCGGTCAGAGGGCTGAACGCCCTCTGTAATAAAAAAGCTGAGCCAAGAACAAATCGAACAAAAACGAACAAACTTGATCAACGTCCGCAACGAACAGAGCTACAGATAGAGCAAAAAAAAAAAAAAAAAAAAAAAAAAAAAAAAAAAAAAAAAAAAAAAAAAAAAAAAAACGGTTAAGACGTCTGCCTAGTAAGCATGGAGGTACGGGTTCGAATCCCGGCCGCACCACAAATTTTAAATCAATGCTTCAGAACCATCAATAATGTCTTTGACATATTTGAGACGTAAATCCGTCTCTGGGATTATTTATTCGAATTAGCTGATTAACTTATCTGGCCAGTTAATCAAATGTTCAAAAGTTTGTATAGTCTATGGGACTTAACTACGGGGCCATCAGTCCCTAAAATTACAAACTACTAATGAACTACTTACGAACTAGAACGGCACAAATATCCATGCCCGAGGGGGGATTCGAACCCCCGGCCGTAGTGGCCGTGCAGAGCATGACTGGAGCGCCTTAGTCCCCTCGCCCACCGCGGCCGACCTGGCCAGTTAGATCTGGAATTACGTTATTTGTTTTATTAATTATTTGTTTGTCAAACTTCCTTTTTCCTCTGGTCCTCCACCATGATAAAGAGCGTGTGTGGATGTTTTCTTGAGTAGATTATTTTCCGTAATTACTAACCAAAGATAGTTTGCGATATTCCTGGCCTGTGGCCACTTCATATTTCTGGCCGCTGGCCGTTTCTTTGCTGACATCGTACGTGTCTTAAACGCGGAAGAAAGACAGCAGTGCAGCATATGTTGAAAAGTGGGGTGGGGAGCAGTAGCATATGGCACAGTAGGTGCTGGTTCCCGTGGGAAAGCCCGCCTATTTTACTGGTGCTCTCCTCGCATTGGCTGCTGCATTTCACGTCACGTGATTTCTTTTGAAATTACTTTTGTTTATTATATACCAAATATTAATTATTCAGAGCTGAGAATTTCTAATAAATATCTATAAAGGACAGGCTAGGTTTTGACAGTTTAAAAAGTTTAAGGTGCCTTATTTTACTATAACAAGAGCGATTTTGCAGAAGGCGCGCGACGGCCCTGTTTTGGCGCGAAATAGAGCGTCAGGTGCCCTCTCGAAACGCGCCGCAGTTTCAGTCTCGAGCTGACCGCTATACGCGCCGGACCGCGCCGGTCATGAGTAAAGATTTGCATAAATGTGATAATAGTCGAGGTCTCAACATGAACTATGGACAGCATAAGCCGTATCATATTAACAATAGTTGCTTATTTTTTTTTATTATTTACTTAATAAATGGCATCCCTGAAAATTAAAAATCTCGCGAGTCGCTTCTTATGCTTCCATCATACAGAACTTATTTTAGCCTCACTTGTATGCTGTAGAAGAACCTACGACCTGTGTGCTGTCTTCTGCGCTGGGGACACAACTATAGAAGACAGCAGGTTAGTCAGAACTCTATGCTGTCCATAAAGTCTTGGACAGCAACTACGGCACCTCGTGCGTACTGTAGGGCGGTACAAACGCACACTGCTACGCAACAGCATCCGCAAGGATGTGGAGGTTTTAGGGGACTTGCGGGAGGAAGCAGTACTAACTTCTCCGTTCGCAAATAAAACCCTAGGAAGCTTGTTTGTTTCGAGGTGGTGGAGTAGTTTCGGAATCTTTGGCTTAGGTGAGGCAAAGAGGGAGGTTGGCAGTGGCTTTCTCGGGTGTCGCTTGTCTTGAGGGGGATGCAGGTACCGGCCAATGGAAGGTATCTTCCTCGCGGTTCGTTGGGCTCAGTTAGCTTGGAGGCCCGAGAGGACGGATGTCCTGTGCTCGACTGCTGTTAATGTGGTAAGCAAGTAGGTAAAAAATGTGTCTTATTATACTGAATCTCACTCGCACCGCAATAGTTGAAGCATATTTTTGTTAATATGGCAGAAAGATTAGCGATTTTGGTTGTGTTTCGGTCAATTACATTAACTAAAATAGTTTGATACTAACGTTAACGGTCGGGACTTAGTATCCGCTTGCTACCTCATGCTTCGAGATTTCGCTACGTTCGCTTGTTTGATTTAGTAAATCCTTTGGAAAATCCTCGTTTTAAAGTTTGTGCGGAGAAAATAGTGTGAGTATTTACAGAGTTTTCATTGTGTAATGGGACAAATTTTCGCGCCATTACACAATAGGCCCATAGTCTGGCAATTTCAAAGTAATAATGCACCTTCAGTGGTCGATAGCAGCCACGAGAACAAGAAAGATCTCATTTTCTACCACGGGTTGTCCGGTATTTCATTGATTTTGTAATTTTCTGAAATCAGACCTAAAGCAGAATGAGCCGCGGGGGCCACGTGGCGTAGCTTGGTGGCAACTGAGCAGAGTGGGGTAGAGTGGCGTCTTATCGTACAGTGGAATTGTAGGAACACATGAATTTTCTAATAATATTTGTTTTTCTTTTCTGCAGAGTGCGCCTCGGTTGCACAGTGGTAGAGTGCCATACTACAAATCCAAAGGCCGTGGGTTCGATCCCCGTCAGGTCCTAGGATTTTTATCTGTCACTTTCCACTTCTTTCCCCTCTGGCAGTATCGCTCATGTGAAAAATACTGAGTAGCACCGTGGTTCGGAACCCACGTTAAACTGTAGGTCCCCCTACAACTGGCTGGGTAAGTCAGTTCGAAGGTCGGAGGAAGGCAACGGCATATCACCTCCAAAGTAAAGCACTGTGGTGTTCAAACCAATCTTCGGATTGATGACTGCTTTACCTTTTTTACCTTTTCTGGAGAGTACTTAATTTTCTGGAAATCGCGGAGCCATGTGTTGGGATTCTGTAAGATTTGAGCGGTAGATACCGTTGCGTCTTGCATTAAAATCAGCAATTAATAATGGCCACCCTCTTTGCTGATCCAGTTTTTTTAATTTCCTTTGCTAGCTAAAAAATGGAGTGGTTAGTGCATGCAGTGTGAACGTGGTTGCGTCTGTAAAGAGGGATATCCTTACGAGTCCATTAAATCCCTTTTTATCTCTCGTTTACCATGCACTGTGGCGTGAAACATGATTAAAATTTATATGTTTAGGAGACCAGCAAGTCTATTTGTTAATTAATCTTAGAGCCTGTGGTTCAAAATGTTTGTCTGCTCGGCAACGAGTGTTCACATTCCATTTTTGTTTCTTTGCACATTTAAGTTGTCTAAAGTTATGCCTTTATTTGAATATTATCAGAAAAATAAAAATCTTGTCCTAAGTTAGTCGGAATTTACTATGAAAAGATTTTCCTCCACCCATATAAATCTAACAAAGAAGCTGCAATCTTAGTATCAGAAATTAAAAACAGTCACTAATATCCGATGAGCGATTAAGATGCAGGTAAAAGCTAAATTCTGGGCAGTTGTCATAGTTTACCCCAACTCTGTATCGAAGGTTGTGACAACTGATCAAATACCGAAAAAAAAAGTTCAAATGTTTGTTAAGCTTAAGGGACTTAACTACGGGGTCATCAGTCCCTAAACGTACAAACTACTTATGAACTACCTACAACTAAGGACGGCACAAATATCCATGCCCGAGGGGGGATTCGAACCCCCGACCGTAGTGGCCGTGCAGACCGTGACTGAAGCGCCTCAGTCACCTCGGTCACCGCGGACGTCGATCAAATACCCGGGGCATTGTTACCCGTTGCGCAATTTATGTATATAAAAATAAAGAAAGCCGGCAGTCAGCTGTCACAGCATTCGGTCAGAGCATGAACCATTTACCTTTATTAGCAATGCCCATAATAGTCAGCGTTATTAGCTGACAAACCATTTAAATAAAAAACTAAATCAAAAGCATTTTTGCAAATAGAGGGTAACTATGCAAGGCCACTGGACTCTCATCTCCGTGGTTCAAAACACGGTCTATATATAAAGCCAGTGTCACTACATGTGTCTGAGATGAACTACGAAACTTCTCAACTCATCTTAGTGAATTTTTTACTCTGCTCCTTGTATTTTATTAAAAGAATAAATAAAACTACACTCTGGCCTTGCCAAAAGTCGAGAAGCTCTATGTGTAGCCCTATGTGTGACTTCGTTCATGATCGCCATGAAAGTTGTCAGATATTGTAACTGTACATCGACGTAGGGACGACGACATCGACTGACGTAGGCGGAGAAGAGAGGTTGGCCGAGAGAGGGGAAGGAGACGGACCGACAGACAACTACAGACCTATTTCTATGCCATCGTTTTTTATAAAGTTACTGAAAAGGCTGTATATTCAAGGTTAATTGATCATTTCAGTTCACATAATTCTTTGTCAAACGTACAGATTGGTTTCAGACGTGATTTAACAACTGAAAATGCTATATTTTCGTTTGTCTGTGAGGCTCTTGATGGGTTAAATAAGAGGCTACGGACATTAGGCGTCTTCTTTTATTTAACAAAAGCGTTTGCTGATCACAAAATATTGTTGCAGAAGTTGGAACATTATGGAATACGGGGAGTAGTTCACAACTAGTTCACCTCTTACTTTAATAATCGACAGCAGAAGGTAATTCTCCGCAGTGTAGAAAATGGCTATGACATACAATCCCAATGGGGCACAATTAAGTGTGGGGTGCCCCAGGGGTCTGTTTTGGGACCATTGCTGTTTCTTATTTTTATAAATGATATGCCTTCGAGTATAACAGGTAACTGTAAAATATTTTTGTTTGCTGATGATACCAGCTTGGTAGTGAAGGATGTTGCTCGTAATAGTGACACAATATCAAATAATGCAGTTCAAGAGATTAGTTCGTGGCTTGTAGAAATCAAGTTGATGTTAAATCACAGTAAAACTCAGTTTTTACAATTTCTAACACATAGTTTGACGAAAGCTGACATTTTGATTACACATAATGGGCATATGATAAGTGAGACTCAACAGTTCAAATTTCTAGTTATTCAGATAGACAGTAAGCTGTCGTGGAAAGCCCATGTTCAGGATCGTGTTCCAAAACTAAATTCTGCTATATTTACCGTTAGAACAATATTTGAAATAAGTGATTTTTCAACATGAAAAGTAGTCTATTACGCTTACTTTTACTCATGACGCACGGCATTGTTTTTTGGGGTAACTCGCCTGATGCAAAAAGGATATTTCTGGCCCAAAAACGGGTGGTACGAGCAATATCTGGTGTAAGTTCACGAACGTCATGTAGACCCCTTTTCAGTAGTCTGTGAATTTTGACTCTTGCGTCACAATACGATTTTCTTTTAATGTCGTTTGTTGTTAACAATATCAGCTTATTCCCACGAGTTAGTAGCTTTCACTCGGTGAATACCAGACAGAAGTCGAATCTACATTTGCATCACACCACCTTGACACTTGTGCAGAAAGGTATACAGTATTATGCGGCATCCATTTTCAATAAGCTGCAACAAGAACTAAAGAATCTTAGCACTAATCCACACGCTTTCAAATCTAAATTAAAGTGTTACCTCCTGACTCACTCCTTTTATTCTGTTGAGGAACCCCTAGAACAGTTAAACAATTAAGCTAATTCATTTTTTCTTTTCACTTTGTCGTGTGCAAAGGACTACTTAAAAATTTTCTGTTACCATTCTTGTGTAACAATTAACGTATTGACTTGTTCCACGACCATGGAGTCTCACTCCTCAATTGGGTCCTATGGAACAAAACAAAACCAATAAATAAATAAATAAATAAATAGAGGTGGTTTGGGAGGGAGCAGATGGTCAGTCAGAAGGGGAATGGACGAGAGAAAGGGGGAAATGGTGGAGACGTGATAGGAGCAGGGTAGAGCAACGTCAAAAGAGAGATGGTGAAGAAGGAGATGGAGCAATGGGAGATTGTAATAAGTAAACAGTGGAGGAAGTTTTATTGTGAAGTATGTATAACACGCCTAAAATGATGGTGGAGGAGGAACGGAATGATGTAGAGGTAGATAGAGAATGAGGAGGATATGAAAAAAGACAGACTGGGAAAGGTTGATATGGGCATGAAGAGGAGGTGGAGAGAGAGGGAACGAGGGTCGGGAGAGGGGGACGAGGAAAGGGAGGAGCGAGGAGAGATGAAAAGAGAGATGGACTGAGAGATGATTGGTCTAAATAAATGCCCGGGTAACGGCGTGTACTGCGGCTAGCATATACAAAAGTCGGCTCATTTTATCAAAGTCGGAAACGTGATGGTACGCATTTCTCCTCCTTACACGAGGCATCACAACAACGTTTCACCAGGCAACGGCCGGCCGCGGTGGCCGAGGGGACTGAGGCGCTTCAGTCACGGTCTGCACGGTCACTACGGTCGGGGGTTCGAGTCCCCCCTCGGGCATGGATATTTGTGCCGTCCTTAGTTGTAGCTAGTTCATAAGTAGTTTGTAAGTTTAGGGACTGATGACCCCGTAGTTAAGTCCCATAGACTCTACAAACATTTCTCACCAGGCAACGCCGGTAAACAGCTGTTTGTGTATGAGAAATCGTTTGGAAACTTTCCCCATGTCAGCACGTTGTAGGCGTCGCGACAGGCGCCAACATTGTCTGAATGCTCTGAAAAGCTAATCATTTGCATGTCACAGAATCTTCCTCCTGTCGGTTAAATTTCGCGTCTGTAGTACGTCATCTACGTGGTATAGCAATTTTAATGGCCAGGAGTGTACATAATTAGCTTGCAAATTATCTTTAATTTCCTTGCAGAGGGTTTTATTATTTTTTTTAATTTTTACTTTTTTTTATTTATTTATTTTCTGTAAATCAATGGGACTCAACAGGTTGGTTATTAGTCCCTAGCTTACAAACTACTTAACCTAATGTAAACTAAACTATGGAAATCACAAACACCCATGCCCGAGGGGGGAATCGAACCCCCGACGGCGAATGGCAGCGCGCAGCGCAACACGGCGCTCCAGTACGCGCGGCGCAGAGGGTTTACCGAATCGCTTTCATAATACTTTTGTACCGTTCCATTCTCTAACAGCCCACAGGGAATAGAAACACCTACATATTTCCGTTTTCGAACTGATTTATTTTATGGCAATGAACATGTCTCCCAATGTAGGTAGGTGCTAACAAATTATATTAATATTAGGAGGAGAAAGTTGGTGAAAGAAATTTCGCAAATAGATCTCGCTGCATCTAATAACGCTTTTCTTGTAATGATTTCCACCCCACCAAGAGCAAAATTTTCGTGACGCTCCCTCTCTCTTGTATCGTGATAATAAAAATCGAGCTGCTTTCCTGTGAACTTTCTGTACATTGTCCATCAATTCCACTTAGTGTGGATCCCACAAAGCTCAACCCTATTAAAAAAGTGAGCGCATAAATGTAGAGTTGGCAGTTTCTTTCGTAGAACTGTTGAATCTTCTAACTGTTCTACCAATGAAACGTAGTCTTTGGTTCGCATTTCCCACAGAATCTTCTATGTGTTCTTTCCAATTACAGTTGATCGTAATTGTAATCTTTATTACTTCCTTGGAAAATATATGTTTTATTGACCTACTTATATAATTAATATTAAAAATCCATACTTCAGTTTGAGTCTTCACGAATTAATATCTACTTCTACACACATACTCCGAAATCCATCGAAAGGTGCTGGCGGAGGGTACTCAGTACTATTACTGATTACTTGCTTTCCTTTTCCGCTCCGTATAGAACGAGGGAAAATGAATACTTGTATGAATCCGTACGGGACCTAATGTCTCTAATCTTATGCTTGTGGTTTTTACGCGCAATGTAGGTTGGCGGCAGCTGAAGCGTTCTGCAGTCGGCCCCAAATTCAGGCCCTCTAAATCTCTTCAACAGTGCTTCTCGAAAAGAACGTCTCCTTCCCTCCCGAAGCATTTACGTAGCACTCTCGAATGTTCCAGTTACAAACCTCGCCTCCCGCCTCTGAACTGCCTCATGTCCTCTTTTAAACCGATCTGGTGGGGATCCCAAACACTTGAGCAATACTCAAGACGGGGCCCTACAAGCGTTTTATATGCGGTCTCCTTCACAGACGAATCACACCTTCCCACAATTCCGCCAATAAAGCGAAGTCGGCCATTTACCTTCCCTACGACTGGCATAAGCTCGTTCCATTTCATATCGCTCTGCAGCGTTACGCCTAGGAATTTAGCTGACGCAACTCTCACAAGAAGCGCACTACTAACGTTGTATTATAACATTACGGGATTGTTTCTCCCACTCATGTGCATCACCTTACATTTTTTCTACGTTTAGCGCTGGTTGTCATTCCTCACACCACCTAGAAATTTGGTCCAAGCCATCCTGCATCCTACTACCGTATCTTACATCTTATAAAATAGGCTGTATGTATATGTGTCTGTGTATGTATGTTCCTCATCTTCTCCTAACCTACTGGGCCGATTTCAACCAAACTTGGTACAGATATTCTTTAAGGTCAGGAATCATTTTCTGTTGTTGCAAGAACCACATACGATACATAGTTCAGACGATATCACGTCATAAACAATGGTATCCGTCCCAACTTGCGGCGTGTTCACCGTCCCAACTTGCGGCGTGTGTACCGTGAGTTTATTCGTCATCTATTTGAGAATGATAGCACTTAGCGACTTGCAATAAATTGTAAATATAATTTCAGATCTTTACGAAACTTTTTTCTCGCTGAGTTCCCTATGTCCGATGTTTATGATGTGTATTTACGACATTTGGCATGACATTATGTAATGTAATGTAAATTTTATACGCCAGACAGTTCACAGATACACATACATACAACTGAATGTTCCTTCGATATTATATCACAGTTCGACATATAGTTCATGAGATACGAAGTCATAAACAATTTGGTACATAAAAAACCGAATCATCATGCATGAAGTTTCGATTTATTACTTCTTTACTACCAACACAACATATTTCACTGAATGTTCCTTCGAATTTACTTCATAGTACGACACATATTTTAGGAGATATGACTAGTTTAGGTTAGTTGGTTCATTCCATAAACAATAACTGCTACATTGTGCGTTATTTTTCCACATCTCCTCCTAAAATAATAGTAGATTTCAGATACACTTGGTACAAATATTGCTTAGTATCAGACAACAATCGCTGTGGGGTTAAAACTATCTACGACACGGAGATTTGGAGACATGACATCGTAAACAATGAGTCACAAAAACCTTCCCATCGCATGTATCAATAAATATTGTTTATAGTCAAGTTTTGAATTAAATTAATGTTATAAAACATTTGTATTTTATTACTTTTCTATTTCCTTGGATACTGGGCTTAAAATTTTGTCCATTATGCATATTTCTTTGTTTTACTGTTTCATAATTTCTAAGCTATTTTCATGGATACATGAAGATGAAATATTTTTCGAGTTTTTATTTTCGCATATATACCCGAGCAATGTGGGGTTTACCAGCTAGTAGTACAATATAATGATGATTAATCCCTTTTCTCTCAATTTCCTAACTTAAGTACCCCTGTTGAGGCTTTAACTTTAGATAGCGTCTTTCGATTGTTTTTAATTTGGCAGAATTGGTGTTAATGTCCTGTCGAAGTCTAGATAGGTTATTGTTCCGTTTCTGATGCATGTACTCTTCACACGCACGCCGCATTTTGCGCTTTACATGTTGCTGCTCATTCAGGTCATTTGAGGTAATTTCGCTCCTAATAGCGCGCTTGACTCAGCGGTGCTGGATCGGGCGGTAAGTTGTGCAACTGCTCCATACGGCAGCGGCGTCGCTCTGCCCCACCAGTTTACGACGTCAGGCAGTTGCCAGAGAACCGCTGCCAAGTCGTCACGTTTTCCTACAAAACGCATGTCGAACGGAAATTCTTTGAACACTGTTTACGTGTCCGCCGTCATCCTTGGTACAGCCTCGAAACTTTTAACGACCGTGACGTGTGGTTAGAATCGTCATCCCGCTGTGACCTGTTCGTTACGACGTCTGCCTAAATGTGGCGATGCGATGAAACTGTTTTCTCGAATGTGAAATACATTGCGGTAGGTTCTTGTAACAAGTGAACTGTCATCCGATACAGGTCGACGAGCATGACGTCTGGTTAGAATCGTCATCCCGCTGTGACCTGTTCGTTACGACGTCTGCCTAAATGTGGCGATGCGATGAAACTGTTTTCTCGTATGTGAAATACATTACGGTAGGTTCGTGTAACAAGTGAACAGTCATCCGATACAGGTCGACGCATAGCGCTCTCGGGTACGTGTCCCTCTGGTGATCTCTAGGAGTTTACGAGAGCAACTTGGGCGCCCGGTCTTTGATTTAAGTGAGTGCACCCGTGCTCTACTGATAATCCATTATTAGTCTGCGGCAACGCCCCAGAAATAAATTAAATTAGTCCCAATCCCCCGGTTCCTACCAAGGTTTTCCTTAGTTGTAAGGCGTATGCCGGAACTGGTAAGCCCCTCCCAATTATTCCCAATTTGGATCCCCCTTTACCCCACTATCAGCTTGACTAATAATTGGCTGAATAGAACCGCAACTCTGCCGCTTATATTAAGCGTCCGCGCTACGACTCGTATACGTGCTGTCTCCGCGACGTAAAGCGCTTCTCACACCATAAAAATACTTTGAATATGCATATAATATGATCTGATAGAAGAACGAAACGAAGAATGACTAAAAACTCGTTTTATTTTATCTATTTGTTTACTTGTTTTTTCACGGCGACCTTTTTTCCGGAGGTTCACTGAACGAGTGAACACGTAAACACGCCGCCACAGCACAAAACGGAATAACAAAGGTTAACGAATGAATGAAAATTTCACAATGACAAGTAAATGGCTTAGCCTTCATAACGATGACAGACAAGTAATGAAATTTACTCATTTTTGAAGCCAACTTTCACGGGAAAACGTGAGGAAAGAGAGAAAAATAATGAAAAAGGAGAAAAATGGATAGTGATAAATGGTAGTATTTATGAAGTAGGAACAGAGGTGGTGAACATTTCTGAGCGGCATCAGGCGCCTGGCAGCGGAACGCACGTGGTTTGCCACTTGGCCTGGCGCGGCGCGGTTCGGCGGTTCCAATTATTGCTCGCCAAGTCGTGTGTTCACAGCCCGCGACCGTGGACCCAAGCCCAGTTCTCTGGGTGGCGGTCATTTGTCTCGGTGGCAGCTCTGTGCGCTCTCTATTAGTATGCTGCACCGCCGACGTAAGCGCTATTTGTGCCCGTGCATCGGCAGTGCTGCACTGCTCAGCTGTACAGGTTGGCATCAGAACCTGTAGTACTTGTTGTATACTTAAAATTTTATGATTTTAAACACAGCAGCTATTGTCAGCGACCGTTACAACGTAAATGGATAAACAAGCAGCCCTTGCTCGCAAATTAATAATTAGTTGACCAGGTTTCAGCAATGACTAAGACTGCCTTCATCAGAAAATATAAAACAAAACAAGTCACATAATAAAATAATACTATTCAGTTGTATAGCTTACGTCACAAAGTTTAAAAAGAATTTTTTTTCGAAACAGCTGGTCACTATGGGCTGCACGCCTGCACGGAGGCATCAGACTCTGAGTCTGTGACGTAAGCTATACAGGTGAATAGTATATTTTATTACGTGACTTAGTTTGTTTGTTTGTACTTGTACAAAAACCAGACAGCGGTTGTCAGAGTTGAAGGGCATGAAAGTGATGCAGTGGTTGGGAAGGGAGTAAGACAGGGTTGTAGCCTTTCTCCAATGTTATTCAATTTGTACATTGAACAAGCTATAAAGGAAAGCAAGGAGAAATTTGGAGAACGAATTAAAATTCAGGGGGAAGAATTAAAAACATTGCGTTTTGCTGATGACATAGTAATTCTGTCAGATACAGCAAAGGACCTGGAAGAGCAATTGAATGGAATGGACAGTGTGCTGAAAGGTGCATATAAGATGAACATTAACAAGAGTAAAACTAGGGTAATGGAGTGCAGTGTAAGAAAATCAGGTGATGCTGAAGGAATTAGATTGGGAAACGAAGCAATAAAGGAGGTAGATGAGTTTTGTTATTTGGGCTGTAAAATAACAAACGATGGTCGCAGTACAGAGGATATAAAATGCAGAATGGCAATGGGTAGAAAAGCGTTCTTGAAAAAGAGAAATTTGTTAACATCGAATATTGATTTAAGCCTAAGGAAGTCCTTTCTGAAGGCATTTGTATGGAGTGTTGCCTTGTATGGGAGTGAGACATGGACGATAAACAGTGCGGACAGGAAGAGGATAGAGGCTTTTGAAATATGGTGCTACAGAAGAATGCTGAAGATTAGGTGGGTGGATCGTGTAACTAATGAGGAGGTACTGAACAGAATTGGGGAGAAAAGAAATTTCTGGCATACCTTGACTAAAAGAAGGGATAGATTGGTAGGACACATTCTTAGACATCAAGGAATTGTGAATTAGAGGGAAGTGTGTGGGGTAAAAATCGCAGAGGAAGACCAAGAGATGGATACAGTAAGCAGATTCAGATAGACGTAGGTTGCCGTTCTTATGTGGAGATGAAGAGGCTTGCTCAGGATAGGATATTGTGGAGAGCTGCATCAAACCAGTCTCCGGACTGAAGACCACAACAACAACAGTTTGTTTTATATTTTCTGATGAAGGCAATCTTAGTCATTGCCGAAACCTGTTTATCCATTGTCTTGTTCTATACGTTTGAAAAGGTTGAATGACGCTGCTGGACTAAAAATAAGTACAGCTGATAAGACATGGATGCAGCCTGTCACCAACTCTTTTTAACATTTACGTGCTCAGACGTGCTCAGATGTCTCAATAATTTTATTTTTCATGAAAGCCTGAAACTTAATATACTTTTCTACATAATTTCCGACAATATTGTGGCACTTGTCATAACATTGTAGCAGTTTTTGAATACCCTCATCATAGAAGTCTGCTACCTGACTTGTTAATCACAGCATCACAACTGTTGAAGACGCTGACACTACCACAAACATTAGGAAAATCATCCCGCAAGGAGGAAATCGTTTGTTTTCTCTCACCTTATAGTCCACTTCCTGCTCCAAACTTTCATTAACGACCGATGGACGACCACTCCGTTGTTCACCATGCACATTTGTGCGGCCATCTTTAAATGCTCTCGCCAACTTTCTTACCATCACTCATAATGTTTTCTCAGTAAACTGCACAGATCTCACGATGAATATCGATCGCTGTTAGGCCTTTAGCACTAAGAAATCTTGTATCGGCCCGTACTTCACAGTCGGCGGCACTCACGATTATCGGAGGCATCTTAAACACTCAGTACACAACGTAAACAAGGAAGAATCAGACTGTAATGGCGTCAATGCGTAGACAACAGATGTAGGTACCCAGTGCGTATAAAATTATTGAGATATCTTCCCACGTCTGTTTTTTTTTTTTTTTATTATTTCAAAACGGTACTTACTTAAAAAAAAAAAAAAAAAAAAAAAAACACGCCTCGTATACTGATGACCTCATAAACTCTGCAGGAAGAAAGTCCAGCGATGTATACAGCTATCATCTAAATTTTATGCTGTATGCAGACGGCGTAATTGTACTACAAAATACAGAAGCACGCCTACAACGGGCAATTTGCTACATGACATTTGAGGAGAACGCCAACTATGAATTATCCTTTCATCAATAATAAACGCGATGATCCTTTTCCTGCTCCTATGTAAAAAGCGCCCTCTTTACCTTACTTCTTGATTCAGTTGTGAAACTACATAGCAGACAGCTCTGCGGTTTTGATGTTTACGTCTCAACGAAAACGACTACAAGAGACAGGCGAGACGCAGTACGGAAACAGCACGCTAGGTGCGCTGCAGTACACCCACCCGTCTCGTGTAGGCTACTAAACTGAGACGAGAAAGTTCGTCGTGTAAAAGGGGCTTCGGTTCAATGCGATATCAACATGTGAAGCATGTAGGTGCCATGTGACGTATAGGCACTCTTGCTTCCTGCAAAAAACAGAGAAAATTTCAAAGTAATCCCACTGAGACCTTCCGAGTGACAGGATTGTCCTTTTAGAGAACTGCCAACCAAGTTGGACGGGTTGCATCTGTTGGACAAAGACACAACGTCGTCTTGAATGGTTCGATTGGTGCCGTCAGGTGATTATTTGAAATGGAGGGCCCTCGTCTTATATATATGGTCGTCTTGAATGGTTCGATTGGTGCCGTCAGGTGATTATTTGAAATGGAGGGCCCTCGTCTTATATATATATATATATATATATATATATATATATATATATATATATATATATATAATGGTATGATTAAGAAAAAAAGAACATACTAGCATCTATGTCTTAGAATAATCATTGTCGCAGGGCTAGGTGCAGCTTCTTTAACCACTGAAGGGCTCTCTCATTAATTAAATTTAGCTCAGCCATGCCACCTGGAAAATGGCGCAGTGGACACTGAAATAGGATGTGGTTCATTGTGTGAATATCCGTCCCACAGTCACAGGACTGATCGTTTTCTTATTCAATCCATCATTACTGGTAAAACTGGGACTGCGGCTGGTCAAGATTACGTAGGAAGTAGGATTCCAACAGCCGTATGTTTAACAGAAACATTTATTCTTTCACTACCAGTTTCGGCATTCCATTATGCTAATTTTCAGGCCCCTGCATTGAAGTATTATCAATTTAGTAGGGATATAAACTGGTTGCGTGAATTTCTAGCTCTCAGTACTGGTTGTCCTTCTTGTCACAGTTGTTGCTGTTGGTTCCTACTGAGAGCTACCATTTTCGACCCCTTCTTAATGGATATAATACTCCGATGTAGGGACCTGAAGATGGCATAATGGAATGCCGAAACTGGTAGTGAAAGAATAAATGTTTCTATTAAACATACGACTGTTGGTTTCCTACTTGGCCGTGGCGAAGCGGCCGAGCGCATTGAGGCGCTATGCTACGATGCGCGAGGCCGTTCCCGTCGGGGGTTCGAATCCCCCCTCAGGCATGGATGTTTGTGCTGTCTTTAGTATAAGGTAGTTCATAAGTAGTTTGTAAGTTTAGAGACTAATGACCACGCAGTTAAGTCCCTTAAGCTTAACAAACATTTGAACATTAATTTTAACCCACGGGAAGTCGCGCGCCGTTAGGTCTCCTTTGTAGTAATTTGTGACTCTCATCCGTTTGCCGGTGCTTTCTGCATATTGTGGAATGTCTTCCTTTCTGTGTTCAGCATTTAATCGACAAGTGTTTACTTATTATTGCCACAAGGACTTCGCATAATTTTCAGATAGCGAGTTACGGAGGGTTATAAAAGTGGGAATAAATTTAGTTATTAAGTTAAGTATATGCTTTCCTTTAAGTGGGACGCTAATCTGTTGTAAGACACGTCGATCATGATTCAAGCCTGCAGTATTGTGGAATTAGTAGCAGTATGCACCTCCTGTTTCCTAAGCATTCTCAGATAATTATCAATATTGATGCAGCTTCGACTGAATGAGTTTATGTCAAGTAAGACGGATTTGTTTCTCTTTTGACTCATCTGTTGTATGTCGGATTATACAAGCGAACCAAAGATTGATAACGTGTGGAATTAATACGTGTCTCGTACTTAGTAAATCACAGCGCACGGAGTGGACAGTGATATCGAGTGTTCTCCTTGTCCCACTCTCGGGCTGAGCGTGAGACGGATGACATATTAGATAGCACCGTACGTGCCGTGATTAATATCGTCTTGTCACCATCACCGCTACGTGAGCAGGATGCGGCTAAATAGAAAATGCCCCAAGGTTATTGCCTGAACACTACAGAATCATCTCTAGCACCAAGAATTATCGTGTGACTTCTAGAACGTCCTTCAGAGTTCTGTTAAGGAATTTGGGATAATAACTCCTGCTTCACAACATACAACCTCAGACAACAAAGTTTGGTGCATAGTCGAGTAACATTAACGTACATGAACCTCGGACTTCAGTTACCTTACTGTCCTTCGAAACAGTCACCTCCCATAACCCTGCAGCGCTAAGCTCTGCGATACATGTCCTAGAAACTTTGCACGAAGTCTTCCTTTGGGATGGTGTTCAAAGGCCTCGTCACGTTTTTCTGGATGTGAGTGGGTAGTGTCGCTCTGAAGTGCGCATTCCCTTCTTTACATGAAAAAAAAAAACTCTACGAAATCAATCCGCTCCCAGCATGATTTTAGAACGTGTATTTTGTTCCAACCTTATAAATT
The DNA here is from genome assembly GCA_026315105.1 of Locusta migratoria. Classification (NCBI taxonomy): domain Eukaryota; kingdom Metazoa; phylum Arthropoda; class Insecta; order Orthoptera; family Acrididae; genus Locusta; species Locusta migratoria. The sequence goes on from CM048744.1 coordinate 942,773,881, forward strand.
ACCTCGGCGCGTAGAAATGATCGCATGACCTGAGGCGCCAAGTCACGGATGGCGTTGCAGCTCCCGTCGGAGGTCTGGGTCCTTCTTCGGATATGAGTGTGTTTGTTGTCCTTAGAGTAAGTTAGTTAAACTATATTATAAGATTAGCGGTATGGTCTCTTAGTGTACAAACAGTTGAATATTTTAGTAAAGTTGCCAGAAGATTAAAAGCAACTGCAAAATGATTTAGGTAAAATATCAGAATGGTGCAAAAATGTTAATTCACCCTTAATAATGAGCATAAGTCATCCATTTTACCACTAAAAGAAATCCGTTAAGCTTCATATACACGATAAGTGTCGAACAGTTTGAACTGGAAAGAACAAATAGAAAATATTCTAGGGAAAGCGAGCGAAATTCTTCGTTTCGTTGGCAGAACACTTAGAAAATGCAACAGTTCTACTAAAGAAATTGCCTACACCACACTTGTGCATCCCATTGCGGAATATTGCTGCGAATTGTGTATATAAAGCACATTCTCCGTGAGTTTGCATTGTATATAATTCCTATCCGATCTTGATGAAATATTGCACACTTCACCTTCAAACCAAGGGGTGAGTCCCATGGGTGTAAGGATCACGTATAACACAAACGTCTGGATATTTGACGTCATAAACAAAGAAATTAAAAAAAAACACCTGCCGCAAAGCGCGAGAATATTGCACATCTGTTTCTTTCACTGGACCGATTTCAAGAAAATTCGGTGCACATATTCCTTATCGTGAGGCAACAATTGCCATAGGGGTTCCAATAACCTACGACACATAGTTCAGGAGATATGAATGGTGCTTGGGGGGTGGTACTTCACATACGGACTTTGACAAAATCAACAGTTTTGCTCTGATCTTGGTAAAATTTATATATACATGTGGCGTCTGTTCCGAAAGAACAGGCGTCACTTCTGATCCTGCAGTTGTTATTCTTTCTTATTCACATAATATATGCGAATGGGCAAAGCTGAAAATGTGCACCCAGCCGGGATACGAACCCGGGTCTCCTGTTTTCTAGGAAGTTGCGCTGACCATTATACCTCTGGGGACACAGTAATCACCGCACCTGCAAGGACTACATAAGCACGCCTCCCGTCAGATACAAATTCCCACCTTCACCCAGCCCACAATACTCAAACTCATAGTTATGAATCTATTACCCGTAAGAGTAAGGGCCACAAACATGCTGGGGATTTATATCTAACGGGAGGCGTGCTTAGGTTGTCCCTACAGGTGCGGTGATCCCCTGTCCCCAGTGGTGTATTCGGCGCTCGGCTGCCGAGGTGGACGGACGCGCGGCGGCAGCGCTAGAAGTGCTGGAGTAAACAACGGCTGCGTGGCTGCTACGAAGGTCAGTAGAGCGCTTTGCCTACAATTGCGTCTTTACGTGATTTAAAATGACAAAATGAACGAGACTGAATGTGCAAGAATAGATACGATTATATTTACCTTTGATTGGAACTGTACAAGACCGAAAGCGTTCGAGATAAAAAAAAAATCAAATGTTTGTTAAGCTTATGGGACTTAACTACGGGGTCATCAGTCCCTAAACTTACAAACTACTTATGAACTGCTTACGTACTAGGACGGCACAAATATCCATGCCCGAGGGGGGATTCGAACCCCCGACCGTAGTGGCCGTGCTGACCGTGACTGGAGCGCCTCAGTCACCTCGGCCACCGCGGCCGGCTCGAGATAAAAAGATGGTTGTCAGAAGAGGTTAAGATCACAGGAGAGGAAGTTATTGGAGTACATCTTTCCTTTGTGACCAATTCTGTCTTTTTAAAATTGAATTCTTCTGAATTGTGTTGCTCTATTGTTGACAAGTGTGGTGGTAAAATGAAATTTCGCCACTCGGACGGAACCGTTAGTGAAGTTATTGTTTCTCATGTCGGGATAGGCATCCGTACAGTGAGAATTTTCGAGCTGCCATTCGAGGTTCCAGCTGCAGCAATAAATGCTGCGCTTCAGCCTTATGGTAGGGTTCTCTCGAATATTGCCGAAAAGTGGTCAGAGGAACATATGTTTCCTGTTCTGAATGGAATTAGACAAATTAAGATTGAACTTTTGAGGCATATTCCTTCTTATTTGAATATCTGCGGACATCGCGCTCTCATAATTTACGATGGTCAGCCGCGGACTTGTTCGTTATGTAATGCCACCGGGCACGTTAGAAATCAGTGCACAAGAAGGCGAGTCCTTCAATTACCGAATAACGAGGCGGTTGTCTCAGGGCAGGCCGTAAGCATGAAAGTGACGTACGCTGCCGCGGCCGTCAACCGGGCCCCGTCTCCACCGAGTATGGCCGAGCAGGCGGGACCTGCCGACGCGTGCGCGGAAACCGGAAGGAACGCAGAGTTGGGCAAAGGAGGCGAGCCGATACCGGCCAACGATGACGTCACTGAGAGCGCAACACGCATGCTTTGTGAAACCGACAACTTTTCAAACGAGAGACAAGCTTCCCATACGACACCTGATGTAGACGTGACGAAAAATGTAACAACAGTCGCACACGATGATGCCATTAATTTACAGGGGCCTACAATGGATGAATGTCCGACGACAGACACACTAAAAGTGACAAAGGAAGACCATGCGGATGACAAGGTACCACAGGAAGAAACAGACAACTCCAGTCTACCGGCCAAAGGTAGACAAAAACAAGAAGGATCCGAAGCACCACCCACTTCACGTGTCGAAGGAAAAGAAGCAACAGTCGACTGCGAAATAAACGGAGTTAAAAAATCTTCTGCTAAGAAGAAAGGCGAGGTAGCTTCTCGGCGATCTTCCATGGAATCGCCAGAAAGTTCACCAAAGAATTCACCGGAGAGCTCGCCAAAATCATCAAACAAGAAAAAGAGGAGAATCGCACATCAAGCTGCAGAGATCTTGGCTCCTCCTTTAAGAGAGCGGCTGAGACAGATACAGGAGCCTGACAAGAGGAAAGAAGACACAAAAACGCAAAGAGTAGTTGCATGCTTTGATCGGAAAAAGAAACAGGAAAAGGTTGCTACATCGCACGGATCATGTGAACAATTGCATGAAAAGACGAAACCGGATATAGACGATGACACCCGACATGGACATGCGCACGGACATGACACCAAGGAAACAACAATTATCTGGGCGGATGACAAGGAAGATGAGACTGATGCAATGGAAACGGAAGGGGCCTTTGAGGAAGAATGTTTTTATTAAAATTTGTGCATGAACTTATAGAAGAAAGAAAAAAAAAGAAGAATGAAAAACGAGGAAAAAAAATTTAACTAGGAAAAAATTATTATCAGAGGATCCAATTAAGTGTCTTCTATTACACGTCTTGTAGCGTTACAAAGTGGAACATACATATAATGTGACCACTATAAACATAAACAAAATTCAGAGTCAACCAAAGGTGGCTGCACTGAAAGACTTCCTGTATCAGTCAGATACAGACATCGCTTTCTTGCAGGAAGTTAACATAAAGAACTTGTATATTTCTGGGTATAAGGAGGTGTTAAATGTAGCTCCAGAAGAATCGTGTGGGACAGCGATCCTTGCTAAAGAAGGGATTGAGATAACGAATGTGTGTCTTTTAGAATCAGGGAGGGGAATCAGCTGTAAAATTTTTAACACCACTTTTATAAACATTTACGCGCCATCAGGCAACAATGCACGACAAGAGAGAGCGGCCTTTTTCAGGAGTGACATTTTATTTCTACTCAAAGAGAACCCGGCAGAAGTTTTAATAGGGGGAGATTTTAATTGTGTTTTGAATAAAAAGGACCAGCGACCAAATTTTAATTTTTCTCGAGAACTGAAGGCATTGGTCGAAAACTTGAAGTGTTTTGACGCGTGGGAAATTAAATATCCTACGATGGTTAGATTTACGTACATCACTAGTACTACACAGAGTAGAATAGACAGGATATATGTCACCCCCAATCTAGAGACCAAAGTAAGTAGCATTGAGGTGATACCAGCTGCCTTCTCTGATCACTTAGCAGTGAAATGCAGTATCAAATTAACAAGACAAAAGACTTACTGGGGTCGCCCACTATGGAAATTGAACATCAATACCCTCTCAGAAGAGGCTCTGGCTTTAAAGATACAAGCAACTTGGGGAGCTGTTTTAAGAACGCGTAACAAGTATAGAACAAATATCGAATGGTGGACGATGGCCGCCAAGAGAAAGTTAAGAGCAGCGTTGATATCTCACGCAAAGGAAAGAGCAATTTGGTCAAGGCACACAATGGAATTCTATTACTGTTGTCTAAGGGACCTTTACGACCAACCAATATCTCAAGAGGCCATTATAAATATTAAAAAAATTAAAGCCAAAATGATAAGTATCAAGAGGAAACATCTGGAAGGATTGCAAATAAAATCACACACTAGAACGACAGTAGAGGAAGAAAATACCTCCATCTATCACTTGATACAACACACAAAGAACAGAAGAAAAATTTTTATTGCCAACCTCAGAACGGAAGGTAACAGAGTACTAACAGGCCAAAAAGATATTTTAAATGAAGCACATAGATTTTATCAGCAGTTGTATTCTGGAAATGCTACTGATAACAACTCCGTGCAAGAGCTTTTACAGAGCTCTGAAATGGAAGGTATAGTTTCAGAGGAAGACAATAGAGGTCTTACGTTAGACATTACAAATGAGGAGGTCCTTGACATCATTACATCTTCGCCTTCGAGGAAGTCTCCAGGCCCAGACGGCTTGCCGGTGGAATTTTATAGAACATTTTGGGAACTAATAGGTAACGAATTCACGGAAGTCGTTAATGACGTCTTGAGAGGCGTGGATATTCCTCCTATATTTAAGGAAAGTGTAACTGTATTACTAACAAAGGGAATGAGCACGGACATAAAAGATATTAATAATATGAGGCCGATCACCTTATTGAATTCAGATTATAAAGTAGTTGCACGTGTAATTAAAGAAAGAATGAAACCCATTTTAGAAAAAGTTATTGGAAGCTACCAGACTTGTCTCCCCAGACGTACCATTTTTATATCTGTATGTGAATATCGCGACATAATTGCTCTTTTCGCAACATCGTCAGCTAATGGCGGCATTGCCTTCATTGATTTTGCTAAAGCATTTGATAGAGTGAACCACGAATACCTCTTCAAAACTCTGAAACACATCGGCTTAAAGGACAACAACTTAACGGTTTTAATGAACATCGTCAGGGGTATCAAAACCAAAATCTCGATAAATGGACAATATACTAACGAGATATTGATATTAAGTGGAGTTCCTCAGAGAAGTCCCCTGTCTATGTTGTTTTACGTAATTTCTCTAGAACCTCTTCTACGGCGTTTGAATGCAACCTTAGAAGGCATAACAGTAGCCGGACTCAAGACAGTTACAAACGCATACGCTGACGATGTGGGAGTTTTAGTGAGGAGCAATGAAGACTGTGCAAAACTAACGGAAACGTTAATGCTTTATAGCAGAGCAACTGGTGCGAGGATCAATGAGACGAAAAGTTCTTTTTTAAATTTAAAGGGACTTGAAAATGTGCAGCTACCGTGGGCACACACAGTGGAACACCACAAGACCCTAGGAATAACGTTCTACAGTTGCCCGTTAAGAACAACGGCCGCAAATTGGAAACAGGTCCTAGGAAAAATAAGAGGCAGCTTAATAATGGACGAAACAAGAGACTTAAATATAAAGCAGAGAATTAAGCTAATAAATTGTGCAGTTCTATCAAAAGCGGCATACGTCGCTCAGATTTTACCTACACCTCCTGCAACTGCGAGAACTATAATGAGCACTATCTGCAGATATGTATGGAAAGGGCATATATTCAGAGTAGCGGTAGGAACAACCACCATGAGACCAGAAAAAGGAGGCCTCGGGCTGACAGACATTCGGAAAAAAAGCACGGCCCTCTTCATTAAAAGGACACTCAACCTTATAGAGACGCAACCGAACAGCATAACTGCTGCTCTGTTCAACCTTCTGAAACCTGGCAGCCTGCAGCCACCAGTAGATGTTAGTGAAATAAGCTACAAACTGAAGCACATTCAGTCTTTTTACGTAGAGCTAAGCTACTTGACATGTATTCTAAGGGATAAACACAAGAGGACAAGCAAATATATAGTAGATAAGTTGAAATCAACCGATAACCAAAATAAGATGGAGCTGAAATACCCTAACAAAAACTGGGGGAAAATGTGGGCGAATATAAATAACCGAATGCTGACAACAGATGTGCAAGCATCATGGTATAGAGTTATAAATAATATCGTTAGTACGAACGAAAAACTTTATTCAATAGGACTAAGCGCGACCAACGAATGCCCGAAACGCAAACATTTGGACTCATTAAGCCATCGCTTCATTTGTAACGGATACAAAAAATATATGGAAAGACGTTATATTTCAAGTCGCTTTCATCAAACGGAGCGATGGAAGGGAATTAACAATAAACAATTTACTCTTCCCCGAAGATGTTTCTTTCCCATCACAAAAGAACAACGTAATATTATGGCTATTCGGAAATTTTGTAAATTATGTAGTCAACAAAAAAGGAACCGACAATGTACCAGAATATCGAGAATATATAAAAGAAGAATACTTCAAAATATACAAGAAAAAAGACCATAAAAAGAATTTTGGAAACATGTTGAAAATTTTGTTTCAGAAACAAGGTATAGGTTAATATCTACACATCATGAAATAGACAGAACAAGGTAGAATGCCAAAGTAGGGGAGTGCTGTTGAGGGTGAAGTACGGTGGGGACTTCGTGTGCCCCGGGGCCGCTACGGTAGCCGTGAAGGCCTCAACAGAACCCCGAAAAAGCATTTCTGCCGAAGAAGAAAGAAGAGGTAAAGTGACGAAGATAATTTTTCTTAATTATTTTACTTTTCTTTCCTTTTGAAAAACATCATTAGTTTCGTATTATTCAAGTAAACTTTAATAAAGCAAGGTATTCGGATAAGGAATTTTACGTTTGTCTTTAAAATGCAGAAAGGCATATTTCTTTCAGTTAAAACACAAGTATGTAAAATAAAAATATAAAGTACCAAGAACGGTACTTCAAATACGAACTGCGAAGAAACGGATATTTTCGTTTGAAAGGCATATGAAATAAAAAAAGAGAAAAAAAAGACAAAAAAAAAAAAAAAAAAAAAAGTGGTGTAGTGGTCAGCGCAACTGCCTAGAAAGGAGGAGACGCGGGTTCGAATCCCGGCTGGGTACACGTTTTCAGCTTTGCCTATTCGCAGTTTATGTTATATATTCTGTGAATATGAAAGAATAACAACTGCAGGATCAGAAGGGACGTCTGTTCTTTCGGAGCAGACGCCACATGTATATATATAATATGCCGGTGACGGGCAATGATCCTTACGTTAGTGAGGAAGGCTGGGCAAGTTTGTGGACTTTACTCATACGGGAATTAGTACAACGTGACTATGAGTTTGAGTACAGTGGGCAGCTTGAAGCTGGGAATTTGTATCTGACGGGAGGCGTGCCTGGGAAGTCCTTGCAGGTGCGGTGATCACTGTGTCCCCAGAGGTGTAGTGGTTAGCGCAACTGCCTCGAAAGCAGTAGACCCGGCTTCGAATCCCGGCTGGGTACACATTTTCAGCTTTGCCCATTCGCAGTTGATATCATATATTACGTGAATATGAAAGAATAACAACTGCAGGATCAGAAGTGACATCTGTTCTTTCGGAAAAGACGCATCATGGATACCTATTATAATATGCTGGTGACAGGCAATGATCCTTTCGTTAGTGGGCACTTAAATGTGATTTGCAGAGTATCTCATCTAGATGTAAAAGAAGAAGGGTGGGCACGTTTGGAGCCCTTATTCTTACGGGAATTAGTGTCATAACTGCGAGTTTAACTACTGTGGGCAGGGTGAAGGATCAGAAGTGACGTCTGTTCTTTCGGAACAAACGCTACGTGTATATGTAGGCTATACATTTCATCAAGTTCAGAGCAAAACTGTGGAGTCTGTCAAAGTCCGTATGTAAAGTACCACCCTCTCCCCATATATATCTCTCCTGAACTACGTGTCGTAGGTGGTTGTTACCCCAACGCCAACGTAAGGAATATGTACATCGAATTTTCTTGAAATCTGTCCAGTGGTTTAGGAAGAGATGTGCAATATTGTTGCGCGTTACAGCAGTTTTTATTATTATTATTGATTTTTTATTATTTATTTATTTTTGTGAATTTCCTTGTTTATGATGTCAATTATTCAGATGTTTGTGTTAGATGCGATCCTTACACTCATGGCGACCCAACTCTTGGTTTAAAGGTGAAGTGTGCAAAATTTCATCAAAATCGGATAGGATGTTTGTTTGCATAGTCTATGGGACTTAACTACGTGGTCTTCAGTCCCTAAACTTACAAACTACTTAAGAACTACTTACGAACTAGGACGACACAAATATCCATGCCCGAGGGGGGATTCGAACCCCCGACCGTAGTGGCCGTGCAGACCGTGACTGGAGCGCCTTAGTCCTCTCGACCACCTCGGCCGGCAAAATCGGATAGGAATTATATAGAATGCAAACTGACGGAAACTGTGCTTTACATATAAAGATGATACCCTATAACACATAGATTCAAACTCTACAAACGCAAGCTTTTGTCAATAACTGTGGGTTACTTAAAAAAATGAAATTGGTCAGTTTATGCCGTGAGCTAGTGAAGGAATGTGTTTGTGTTCAAATTCAAATGTTTGTAAATCTATCGGACCAAACTGCGTGGTCATCAGTCCGTAGCTTACAAACTACTTAAACCTAGGTAAACTAACCTAAGGACAAACACACACACCTATGCCCCAGGAAGGTTTCGAACCTCCACGGCGAGCAACCGCGCGCCCCGCAGCGAGACGCTTTAGACCACTCGGCTACTCCACCGCGGCAATGTGTTTGTGTTTTACGTATTACATAATTCTCCTAAGACGAGTGATTGCTTCGAAAAGAGCACTGTTGATCTATGCTACCCTTGAATATAATACTTTGTTGGGTATCTGTGGATTTCAGTTACTCTCAATGACGGAGTAGCAGCTGGAAGGTTTCAGGCGCTGTGATTTCGCGGTGGCCGCTAACTCCCAGCGCCGACACTTGGCAGAGGTGTGGCTGCGGGCGCAAAGCTCAGCCTGTCACGAGACACCTGCTCGCGGCGGTGAAATAGCGCGCGCACTGTTTGCGTTGACAGGCGGCCAACTCGCGCTGCCCGCAGCCACAAACAATAAAACACGCACCGCCTCTCTGCGGTACGTAGCTCCTCGCTCTACGTCTGTCTGTACATGCAGGCCGTCACAAACGTTGCACCGCGGTGGAGTAGCCGAGCGGTCTAAGGCGCCTCGCTGCTGAGCGCGCGGTTGCTCACCGTCAGAGGTTCGAGTCCTCCCTGGGTGTGTGTGTTTGTCCTTAGGTTACTTTACCTTAGATTAAGTAGTTTGTAAGCTACGGAATGATGACCACGCAGTTTGGTCCGATAGATTTACAAACATTTGAACATTTTGAGCTGCGGTGGAGTAGCCGAGCCGCAGTGGCCGAGGGGACTAAGGCGCTTCAGTCACGGTCTGCACGACCACTACGGTCGGGGGTTCGAATCCCCCCTCGGGCATGGATATTTGTGCCGTCCTAGTTCGTAAATAGTTCATAAGTGGTTTGTAAGTTTAGGGACTGGGGACTGATGACCCCGTAGTTAAGTCCCATAGACTATACAAACATTTGAACTTTTTTTTTTTTTTTTTTTTTTTTGAGTAGAAGAGCGATCTAAAGCGACTCTCCGGAGCGCGCGGTTGCTCGTCGTGGAGGTTCGAGTCCTCCCTGGGGCATGGGTGTGTGTGTTTGTCCGTAGGTTAGTTTACCTAGGTTTAAGTAGTTTGTAGGCTACGGACTGATGATCACGCAGTTTGGTCCGAAGGATTTACAAAAATTTGAACAAAAGTTGCGACTATTACCATATTCGTGTCAAGTGCAAACAGCAAGAGCCACGTAAAGTATGCACCTTTAACCCTCTTCATCACTGAACAGCTGACGACATTCTGAAATAGACTTTACTTCTATTTGACTCGTACCCCTCGCAGCGGATTCTAGCAAAACCAGTCAAAAACGATCCTGCATCTCTCCTTCCCAACATTCTTCTCCTATCTGAAGTGTATAGCCGCGGCGGATTAGCCGTGCGTACTGGAACGCCGTGTTGCGGTGCGCGCGGCAGTTCGCCGTCGGGGTTTCGAATCCCCCCTCGGGCATGGATGTTTGTGCCGTGTTTAGTAAGTTTAGTGACTGATGACCACTGATGACTCATAAACTGTACAAACATTTGAACATTTGAGTGTATATAAATGCATGGAAAACTTTCTGGAATACGAAATGTCACCGGAGATCAAGCAGAAATGCGCTATAAACATATGGTTTATTTAAAGTGTACCAAATTTGGTTGGAATCGGTCCAGTGGTTTAGGAAAAGATGAGCAGCATTGTCGCTAAATGCAGCACTTTTTAGCTCATCTGTTTATGACGTCATATCTAGTGAACTGTATATTGAACGTGCTACTTACACTTAGGGCAACCGTCCTCATAGATTGAAGCTTGCGTGTACAAAATTTGAAAGTTATTGGTTAAAAACTGTAGATTTGTATGCAATACGTACACAAAAACACACAAACATACGGACACTCTGCTTTATATATAAAGATCTCCATCCTTTCGTACACTTACGGATTTGTGGATAGCCCTACAGTTAACTCCCGCACTAGTTCAGACATTACTCAAGTCAATGTCACGATCTGTTGCGGCATTTCTGCATGCCCGCAGCAAGTGTACCAATTTCTTTGGCTCTTCATTGTAGGTACAAATGATACGACGGAGAGGGTGAGTGGTAATCTCTACGTATTGAATGATACGACGGATGGATGAGTGGTAATCTCTAGGTATTTAATTATCTCCAAAAGTAAATCGCCAAATCGATATATGATTATTTTATATAGTGACAACCGGTTTCAGTGGGCTATGCCACCCTCATCTGGTCGTATAAAATTCTACAAAGTGTTCATCTGGCCGGCCGCGGTGGCCGAGGGGACTGAGGCGATCCAGTCACGGTCTGCACAGCCATTACGGTCGGGGGTTCGAATCCCCCCTCGGGCATGAATATTTGTGCCGTCCTAGTTCGTAAGTAGTTCATAAGTGGTTTGTAAGTTTAGGGACTGATGACCCCGTACTGACCAGTGACCAGTGACCGTTCCTCGAATGAAAAAAGGGCCAATAATGCCTCTGCTGCATACTCAAGCCCACACAGTAACTTTAGGAGAACACCAGGGTTTCGCTTCACACCAATATGGCTTTTCGGAATCCCAAATTCTCCAGTTCTGCTTGTTCACGTATCCATTCAGGTGGAAGTGTGCTCCATCTCTAAACCAGATGCAGCCAACATCAAATCCTTCACTATCAATCATTGTGAGCATCTGATTAGCAAAGGCAATCCTTTGTTGCACTGCTCGTACGGGTATGGCTTGGTGAGTTTGAATTGAAATATGTGTAGGCTCTTTCTCAGTATTTTCTGTGTGCTGGGACGCTTCAAACCAGTCTCAGATGCAATTCTACGGATGGATGACATTGGATTTCGCTGAATAATTCCAGAAACTGTGGCTATAATTTCAGGCGTAACTGCGGTTTGCTTGCGGCCAACATGCCCCACTAGATCATCAGTTACGCTGCCAGTTCGTTGTAAGTTTGCGAAGAGCGTACGAATGGTTTTCGCATCGGGTCCTTTAGAAACATTAAATCGTGCTTGAAAATTTCGCCTTGTTGTCGTAGGACCTTCTTCTAAACTGTGGTACTCTAGCACCAGAAAAACGCGTTGTACAATGGAGTACATGGTTTTAATCTCTTCCTTCTGTATGCTAACTTCCTTTCACGTTTCAATAGTGGAACTGATCGCTCTGGGCTTCGGATCACTATTTACACTAGGCATTAGGTATGGCGATTACAGCGCCATCTGTTAGCAGCTTTTGTAACTATTATTTCAAATTGCTGTATAAACTTCTTACAGCTTTCACAAATAAACATACCGTTTACTGCATTCCTCTATCGATCTTTGTTTTCGAGATATTTAATTTTGAAACCAGGGAGTCCTTTTCTGGACACCCTGTATATATTGGACGTCTTGGAGGCCATAAGAAATGCACAGACAGTGGGTATCGACATCCACTTACTTTGGATTAAAGGACATCAAGGTCCGCGGTGGAGTAGCCGAGTGGTATAAAGCGTCTCCCTGTGGAGGTTCGAGTCTTCCCTGGGGCATGGGTGTGTGTGTTGTCCTTAGGTTAGTTTACCTAGGTTTAAGTAGTTTGTAGGCTACGGACTGATGACCACACAGTTTGGTCCGATAGATTTACAAACATTTGAACATTTTGTACAAAAGTTGCGACTATTACCATATTCGTGTCAACTGCGAACAGCGAGAGCCACGTAAACAATGCACCTTGAACCCTCTTCGTCACTGAACTGCAGACGACATTCTAAAATAGACTTTACTTCTATTTCACTCCTACCCTTCGCAGCGGATTCTAGCAAAACCAGTCAAAAACGATCCTGCATCTCTCCTTCCCAACATTCTTCTCCTATCTGGAGTGTATAGCCGCGGCAGATTAGCCGTGCTTACTGGAACGCCGTGTTGCGGTGCGCGCGGCAGTTCGCCGTCGGGGGTTCGAATCCCCCCACGGGCATGGATGTTTGTGCCGTCTTTAGTATAAGGTAGTTCATAAGTAGTTTGTAAGTTTAGTGACTAATGACCACTGATGACCCATAAACTGAACAAACATTTGAACATTTGAGTGTATATAAATGCATGGAAAACTTTCTGGAATACGAAATGTCACCGGAGATCAAGCAGAATATGCGCTATAAACATACGGTTTATTTAAAGTGTACCAAATTTGGTTGGAATCGGTCCAGTGGTTTAGGAAAAGATGAGCAGCATTGTCGCTAAATGCAGCACTTTTTAGCTCATCTGTTTATGGCGTCATATCTAGTGAACTGTATATCGAACGTGCTACTTACACTTACGGCAATCGTCCTCATAGATTGAAGCTTGCGTGTACAAAATTTGAAAGTTATTGGTTAAAAACTGTAGATTTGTATGCAATACGTACACACAAACACAAACATAGGGACACTCTGCTTTATTTATAAAGATCTCCATCCTTTCGTACACTTACGGATTTATGGATAGCCCTACAGTTAACTCCCGCACCAGTTCAGACATTACTCAAGTCAATGTCACGATCTGTTGCGGCATTTCTGCATGCCCGCAGCAAGTGTACCAATTTCTTTGGCTCTTCATTGTAGGTATAAATGATACGACGGAGAGGGTGAGTGGTAATCTCTACGTATTGAATGATACGACGGATGGATGAGTGGTAATCTCTAGGTATTTAATTATCTCCAAAAGTAAATCGCCAAATCGATATATGATTATTTTATATAGTGACAACCGGTTTCAGTGGGCTATGCCACCCTCATCTGGTCGTATAAAATTCTACAAAGTGTTCATCTGGCCGGCCGCGGTGGCCGAGGGGACTGAGGCGATCCAGTCACGGTCTGCACAGCCATTACGGTCGGGGGTTCGAATCCCCCCTCGGGCATGGATATTTGTGCCGTCCATAGTCGTAGCTAGTTCATAAGTAGTTTGTAAGTTTAGGGACTGATGACCCAGTAGTTAAGTCCCATAAGTTATAAAACAAAACAAAAAAAAGTGTTCATCTGACGTTATGTAAAAATGGAGGTTATACGAGCAGATGTTGGCGGCATAGCCCAACCGGTCGCCAGTAAATAAAATAATCATATAGCGATGTTGAAGATAATTAATCTATGCAGACCGCCTCCATCCTGCAATTTCAGGTAATGCCTATAGCTATTAGCTGATGGTAATGCTGTGATGTACGAGAAAGGTGTCTTCATTAAGTGGCTGTACAAGACGGAAGAAATTTCTTGTTGGTGTGATGAATGGTAGCTATATATCTAGAAATTAAGTTGTGAATATGAATATGCAAAATACTCTCTCAGTATACTAAAACAGCATTGCTAATTAAATTTGTATGTCGACGTTGCAGTGCTATATGAATTGGGCCGAGCCTGGAAGAACAGTTGCGGGGAAGGCGGACGGTCTACTTCGATTTATTGGCAGAATTATGGAAATATGTGGTTAATCTGTACATGATATTCTTGAGAAAAGTTCGAGCATTTTGGCTCAGCACGAGATAGGTTTAATGAAAGACAAGGAATCAATATGCGGTGGACTGGTAGATTTGTTGTGGGTGGTTAGTTCAACACGTGAGTGTTACGGAGATTCGTCTGGAATTTAAATGCGGTTCCCTGCAGGAGAGATGAAGTTCAGCCGGCCGCGGTGGCCGAGGTGACTGAGGCGCTCCAGTCACGGTCAGCACGGCCACTACGGTCGGGGGTTCGAATCCCCCCTCGGGCATGGATATTTGTGCCGTCCTAGTTCGTAAGTAGTTTGTAAGTTTAGGGACTGATGACCCCGTAGTTAAGTCCCATAACCTTAACAAACATTTGAACATTTTTTTGACGAAGTTCAATATTTTCTCGCAATAGCGAATTTCTTTTTGCGTCACTGTATAAGGTATGGATGTTCTACCAAATTGTGACATAAGAAAATTTGTGCCGGGCCGGGACTCGAACCCGGGTTTCCCGCTTTTCGCGAGCGGTCGCCTTAACCACTAGACTACCCGAACACGACTCCAGAACCGACCCAAACTTCCATATGCCACATGACTACACATATGAATCAACTGCATCCATCCCTTAGCACTCGCAGCTTAATCTGTATCCCGCACCAGGGAGAATGAAAACAACGAGGCATTAACCTACGCTCTTATCGTCATTGCCTCGCTTAGGCATCTGTTAAATTACAAATTTTCATGTGTCACAGTTTGGTATAACACCTATACCTTATACAGTGACGCAAAAAGAAATTCGCTCTTGCGAGAAATTATTGATAATATTATCATCACTGTAATTCGTCACCAAACAGTAATTTAAGAGATGAAGTTCCTTTCGAGGAACGCTTCTCCTGAAATTTGAAGGTCCGCCATTTTAAGCTGACTGCCGATTGATACTGCTTCTGATAGCAGAAAGATTCCGTCACTCTGTTTGGGAGAGGAAGTGTATAGAAAAGGAAAGACAATGAAGGCTTTACCTGTCAGATGTTATAAGTACTGATGAATTTTGAATCTTCCCGGTTGTATGGCAGTGGTCTATGCAATATTTTTGCACGTGACGTTCAGTTCCGAGCTGCGCGGCGCTATGTCTTGCCGATTCAGTACCGCCAACAGCTCCTCCGGAGAAATCCAGCGTAGCTCTCGACGAAACATCAGTAGCAGAAACGTTTCACAGACGACCGCCTTACTTATGAAGTACCCTCCGCCAAGCCCGGCATGCTGACTTTCGCACTATTTATGAAGATGTAGTGTAGAAAAACAGAGATAATCGCATTGAGAAACGACATTATAAGGACGCTTATTATTACATACTGCGAATTCTTGGAGTAGGTATAATGGCCGAGGCTTGAGCTACATATGACGTCGGATTTATGAAATGTATTATTTATGGGAAAATGAGATTCTGCAAGATGCGATCTTCCTCTGGTCAACCAAGGAATATCGCTTAGTATAACAGGTCATCGTCCTGTATTAATACGAGAAATACCCGGATTACATGACGGCTTTACGATGTCAGGAGATAAAGATGTGCCGCAGTTTGTCATTTGGGTTTACCCAAAGGAATTCTGCTTCAAGGGGCTTCGAGCCAGTCAGTGCAAAATGTTGTTTACATTCCTGTAGGGAGTTCAGTGGTTATTTCCAAGTAACTAAAATAGGAACGACAATAATTCACAACGAAATAAATTTCTGAGTGAACATTGTTATGACATGATACTTTACAAAGTTCTACAAAGCAACGAAATCTTGGTAGTGTATCTTTATCTTGTGTACGACTTTCTATGATTTATGATTAAAATGCTGCAAATAATCCGCAAGGTAATTATTATAGTTAGATGTGGATTCGTATCTTCGTGAAGAAACGAAGCAGCGGTTTTTTGTAGGATACAGGAAATATACTGGGTATGTCAAACCTATTGTGTCAAACTGAAATAAGTGTTACTGGACAAATAACCGTTCATCATGAGAGTAACTTTTATCCGCACCTTAGCTCGCGTTGATGTCCTTACACAAGTGTCAAAGGTCATCGAAAGTATAATAATTTCGCTACTTTGTTCTTAAGTTATGACCAAGACCATCAGCATGAAAGAAAGGTTTCCAGTTTTCCGGTTTAAATATAAGCCGTGCATAGAATGTTGGTCGAGATGAAAAGAAAGATATTATTAAATACGAAAATAAACACTGTTTATTACATCGTGACTAAACTGCAGACAGAAGAAGCTATACATTATACAATGTGTAAATTACGCATGGTCAAATCTCTCTGAATTGGATTCGGCGGTTTGAAGACGTTGACGTCTTGCTCAAGCACTCAGTTACTTAAACTGTATCGTGTTACGTATAACATAGGAAGGAAGGAAGCTTAGGGTTTAAACCTTCCGTCGACAGCGTGGTCATTAGAGACGTCGTACAACATATCAGTTATTAAAAGTATTTTAATAAATTTCAAAAGACGCTTTTACAAGGAACCTTCTAGCGTCTCATAAGCTACAAAAGGAACGTTGATGTTCAGCTGTTTCATATTTCGAGTTATATTTTTAAAATCAACAAATATCTTGAATTTTATACTTTCTCAGGTAGCCTATGTTGTTGTTGTTGTTATGGTCTTCAGTCCGGAGACTGGTTTGATGCAGCTCTCCACCCTACTCTATCCTGAGCAAGCCTTTTCATCTCCTCATAAGAACGGCAACCCACATCCACTTGAATCTGCTTACTATACGCGTCTCTTGGCCTCCCTCTGCGATTTTTACCCCACACACTTCCCTCCAATGCTAAATTTACGATTCCTCGATGTCTAAGAATGTGTCCTACCAAGCGATCCCTTCTTTTAGTTAGGGTATGCCAAAAATTCCTTTTCTCGCCAATTCTGTTCAGTACCTCTTCATTAGTTATGTGATCTACCCACCTAATCTTCAGCATTCTTCTGTAGCACCACATTTCAAAAGCCTCTATTCTCTTCCTGTCCGCACTGCTTATCGTCCATGTTTCACTTCCGTACAAGGCAACACTCCACACAAATGCCTTCAGAAAAGACTTCCTTACACTTAAATTAATAGCAAATTTCTCTTTTTCAAAAATGCTTTTCTTCCCATTGCCATTCTGCATTTTATATCCTCTGTACTGCGACCATCGCATGTTATTTTACTACCCAAGTAACAAAACTCATCTACCACCTTCATTGTTTCGTTACCTAATCTAATTCCTTCAGTATCGCCTGATTTTCTAAGACCGCATTCCATTATTTTTGTTTTGCTCTTGTTAATGTTCATTCTATACATTCTCTTCAACACGCTGTCCATTCCATTCAACTGCTCTTCCAGGTCCTTTACTGTCTCTGACAGAATTACAACGTCATCAGCAAAACGCAATGTTTTTATTTCTTCCCCCTGAACTTTAATCCCTATTCCAAATTTTTCCTTGCTGTCCTTTACCGCCTGCTCGATGTACAAATTGAATAACAACGGAGAAAGGCTACAACCCTGTCTTACTCCCTTCCCAACTGATGCTTCCCTTTCATGCCCTTCGAGTCTAATAACTGCGGTCTGGCTTTTGTACAAGTTGTAGATAACTCTCCTTTCCCTGTATTTTACCCCTGCTGACTTTAGAATTTGAAACAGTGTATTCCAGTCAACATTGTCAAACGCTTTCTCCAAATCTACAAAAGCCAAAAATGTAGGTTTGCCTTTCCTTAATCTATCTTCTAAGATAAGACGTAAAGTGAGTATTGCCTCCCGGGTTCCTACGTTCCTCCTGAATCCAAACTGATCTTCCCCTAGGTCAGCTTCTACCAGCTTTTCCATATTTTTCCCAAATTCATCATAATCAGTTAAGCGGTTTAGTCGTGAAAGCAAAACAGACACAGTTTCTTTCGCATATATAATATTGGTATGGGTAGTAAGCAAGCAATCGTCGCATATGTATATTTATTGTGTTATGGACATTTCCATTATAACATTTATGCATTATTTGTAGCGTGTAATACCGAAAACGGTCGTCAAATAAAACAACTTTCTTTACGGCTGTTGGTGGTTATGTTAATAATTTGGACTTAAGTGTCGTTCAGGTGCTTGAGGACATTAATATCGTAAGTGGAGTGGTGCACGGTCGTTGTTAAACCAAATCATTTTGCGACGAACTAGGGGTAGAGTATGTAGCATTACATCTGAGAAAAAATAAATGAATAAAAATAAAATTCTTAAAATATTGAATGTCATATGTAAACACCACTTATTAAACTGAAACGATCAACATCATTACGAAATTTCGTATTTGTGATCTATGGAAGAAGTACTAATTTGATCTACTCTAATCTCGAGGCACCAGGTAACGTAGACCAGTTAAACGGGACTCCGGAAAATTAGATTACGCGATGTTGGACCATTTCTCACCAGTATACGTGGACAGAGAATCATTACTGACGGTCACCGATGTGGGTGTCATGGAAATTACCCTAACGCCGGGCATGTAATAGATGCATTGACCTTGGCGGTCGTCGTTTTGAACAATTTCTATTGCCGCGGAGGAGAGGCCGAGCGCATAACAAGCATTTAAAAATAAATTAAAAGAATTTCTGAATGACAACTCCATGTACACTATAGATGAAATTTTAGATAAAAATTAGTAAATTTGAAAAATATAATATTAAAAAAAATTGTGTCATGTAATATTTAGTACAAAGTAATAATTTGTAAAGACACCTTTCATAACCTCACACGTTCCTCATCATTACGAAGTGTCGTATTCATGATCTATGGAACAAGTACTAATCTAAACTAATCTAATCTAATCTACTGCCTACATTACACTTGGGCGTCATATTTTGGAGTATTGCTGGGTTTTATAGGATCCACACCAGGTGGGAATGACGGACGATTTAGAGAAAATTCAGAGAAGGGCAGCCCGTTTTGTATTAGCGTGATACAGGGGAGAGAGTGTCACGGAAATGGTGCACGAGTAGACTTGAAAATAATTAAAAGGAGGGCGTCATTCGTTGCGGCGAGATCTATTTGCGAAATTGCTTTCACCAACTTGCTCTTCAGAATTCGAGCATATATTGTTAGCACTAACCTACATAGGGAGATATGACCGTCATAATAAGAGAAATCAGATGGAAAACAGAAAGATTTAGGTGTTCCTTTTTCCCGCGAGCTATTAGAGAGTGGAACTATAGGGAAATATGATAAAAGTGGTTCGATGAACCCTCTGCCATGCACTTCAATGTGACTTGCAGAGTATTGTGTAGATGTAGAGCCTTTAGTATCCACCCTGTATATTATGTCGCCCACTGTGTCGCCTCGGGCAAAGTGCAGAGCGCGCCCGGTTGCCTCGGCCCGTGGCTCACAACAGGTGTGGCGGCGCCGAGTATATATATATATATATATATATATATATATATATACAAACGTAGGCTTCCGCGGCAGTTGTCACTATCAATAAAATTCTTCGGGGTATGACATCGCGTCGTTATTTTATAAACTGTACCGACGCGACGTTTCGGCCACTGTTGCAGGCGGTCTTCATCAGGGTCTGTTAACTGCTGAATGTACGATCGCTTGGGGTTTTTATATCAGCGGTTCAGGAGAGGGAGGGGGACGTTGGTTTTCCTTTATTGGTGGTTATATTATTGCACGTCCATTTGGACCAATAAGGGAGAAGAATGCAACCTTCAATCATATGAAAAACAAGCCATTAAAACACCAATCATCAACGCCCCTTTCCACCAATGGCGTACAATAACATAACCACCAATAAAGGAAAACCAACGTCCCCCTTCCTCTCCTCAACCGCTGGTATAAAAACCCCAAGCGGGTCAGCAGTCAACAGACCCTGATGAAGGCCGCATGCAACAGTGGCCGAAACATCCGTACAGTTTATAAAATGACGACGCGGTGTAGTACCCCGAAGAGTTTTATTGATACTTATGAACTAGCTTATGCTAAAGACCACATCCATCCTCGAGGGGGAATTCGAACCCCCGACGGGGAACGGCCTCGCGCATTGTAGCATAGCGCCTCAATGCGCTCGGCCGCTCCGCCGCGGCTGGCGTTCAAAGAGAGAGAACATACATATTAGCAATTGCGAAGCATTGCCGGGACGACTAGTCTTTAATATTCTAAAGTTCTTTCTGGCCCACTTTAGGTTACGGTAGTAACACTAAAAGTGGGCGTTTGCGATCGTCTTCTGACAGGTCGAAATTTAAATTAAAATAACGGCTTAACTATTCATCTGACACGAAAATTGAATAACCTAATTTGTAGAGGAGAAAATCCTCTACACCTTTGCTCTCTTATGTTTTTTCATATCTCGTAGCGTTTCAAAGATATTTGCAAAATTAACGGAGATTTTGGGATGTATGTCTGTCTGTCCGTCCGTCTGTCTGTCTGTCCGTAATGTGTTCCCTGTTTCTTAGACGAACCGTTCAACCGATCAGCACCAAATTTTACAGACATGATTGTAGGCCGCCAGAGACCAGAACCTTCCTTTTTCAAATTTTTCGGGCAAAAAATACGGTAGTAATACCTAAAAAAAGCCGTTTGTAATGTAATTGTAATTGCAGACGAACCGTTCATCAGATACGAGAATTGAATAACCGATTTTCTCTTCAGAATGGGAACATATATTGTTAGCAGTGGCGTAACTAGGACTTGGCTTTGGGGGGGGGGGGAGGGATAGATCTGCTTGACGAACAAAATTTTGGTCAGTTTCCAGACTGACTACTATCTACCACTCCCGTTGAAGAAACAAATTCACTCCGACCCAATGAAAGCTTGTGGTAAAACACCCCATGTTTCCAATCTTTACCTATACCAGATACTGTTATACAATTTCTTCTTCTTTTTTTTCGGGTTCTGGTGGGAGGGGGTTCTATCCCCCTCATCCCCCCATAGTTACGCCACTGATTGTTAGCACCCAGCTGCGCAGGGAGACATCACCGTCATGTTGTTGTTATGGTCTTCAGTCCGAAGACTGGTTTGATGCAGCTCTCCACCCTACTCTATCCTGAGCAAGCCTTTTCATCTCCTCATAAGAACGGCAACCCACATCCCCTTGAATCTGCTTACTATACGCGTCTCTTGGTCTCCCTCTGCGATTTTTACCCCACACACTTCCCTCCAATGCTAAATTTACGATTCCCCGATGTCTAAGAATGTGTCCTACCAAGCAATCCCTTCTTTTAGTCAGGGTATGCCAAAAATTCCTTTTCTCACCAATTCTGTTCAGTACCTCTTCATTAGTTATGCGATCTACCCACCTAATCTTCAGCATTCTTCTGTAGCACCACATTTCAAAAGCCTCTATTCTCTTCCTGTCCGCACTGCTTATCGTCCATGTTTCACTCCCGTACAAGGCAACACTCCACAAAGATGCCTTCAGAAAAGATTTCCTTACACTTAAATTAATATTCGATGTTATCAAATTTCTCTTTTTCAAAAATGCTTTTCTTCCCAGCCACCGTCACAATAAGAGAAATCAGATGGAAAACCGAAAGACTTAGGTGTTCCTTTTTCCCGCGAGCTATTAGAGAGTGGAACTATAGAGAAATATCATGAAAGTCGTTCGCTGAATCCTCTGCCATGACTTGCAGAGTATCTGTGTAGATGTAGATCCTTGTGTATCCAGCCTGCACATTATGTCGCCCACTCTGCCGCCTCGGGCAAAGTGCAGAGCGTGCCCAGCTGCCTGGCCCGTGGCTCGCAACAGGTGTGGCGGCGGCGAGAATATATATAGCGGCCAGCTGCCGAATTGTCCGGCGCATTCCTGGTGGCGGGCGCGCGCGCCTCGCCGCATCTGATTTAGGAGCCACCCGAGGCCGGGACGACTTCATAACAGCCCGCCTGAGAAATCGCCCGCCGCCCGAATAGAACCCTCTCCTACATTTTCGGGTTAAATTTAGGCGCCGCCTCTTTGTTTTTGGCGACTGAAATACTCGCGACTCGCCTTCAGGTGAATGGTTGTTCTCCAGCCCGCCCGCTCCCCGGACAGACGCGACTTTTCACTGTGGCTGCTGTCCAAACTCGCCTCTGAATCGCGCCTCGCGTTAGTTCTGCAGCTGGCAGGCAGTATCAGTCGGCATTTTCATCGTGAATGAAAGCAGATTATTACTTATTTTCCTACATGTGCCCATGCTCTACAGATTTCCTATCAGAAAGGACACAGTTCGTTGTAATTGACGGTAAGTCATCGAGTAAAACAGAAGTGATATCTGGCGTTCCACAGTGAAGCGTTATAGGTCCACTACTCTTCCTTGTGTTTATAAACGATTTAGGAGACAATCTGAATAGCTCCCTTAGACTGTTCACGGACGATGCTGTCGTTTATTGGTTAGTAAAGTCAACAGAGGATCAAAAGCAACTGCAAAGCGATTTAGACTAAATTCCTACAAAAATGTTCAAATGTTTGTTAAGGTTATGGGACTTAACTACGGGGTCATCAGTCCCTAAACTTACAAACTACTAATGAACTACTTATGAACTAAGGACGGCACAAATATCCATGCCCGATGGGGGATACGAAACCCCCCGATCGTAGTGGCCGTGCAGACAGTGACTGGAGCGCCTCAGTCCCCTCGGCCACCGAGGCCGGCAAATTTCTACATGTGCGAAAATTGGCTATTGACGCTAACTAAAGAAAAGTGTGATGTAATACACATGACCACTAAAAGAAATCCGCTGAACTTCAGTTACGCGATAAATCATTCAAACCTTCAGGTCGTAAATTCTACTAAATACCTAGGAGTTATAATTACGAACTACTTAGACTGGAGAGAACACATAAAAAATATTGTGGGAAAGGCGAACGAAAGATTAAGTTTTATTGGCAGAACTGTTCGAAGATGCACGAGCTCCACCAAAGAGACTGCCTACATCACACTTGTGCGTCCTCTCCTAGAGTACTGTTGCCATTGTGGGAACCTCACCAGGTGGGCTGACGGAAGATATTGAGAAGGTTCAAAGAACGACAGCTCGTTTTGTTCTATCATGTTACCGGGGGGAAAGCGTCACGGAAATGTTGCACGAATTGGGGTGGAAATCATTAAAAAAAAGAGGTTATTCAGTGTGAAGTTTCAATCACCAACTTTTACTTCTGAATGTGAAAATATTTGGCTAGCACCTACCTACTTAGGGAGACATGACCATCCCAATAAAATAAGAGAAATCAGATCGAAAACGGAACGATTTAGGTGTTCTTTCTTCCTGCGCGCAATTAGAGAATGGAACGGTAGAGAAAAGTTATGAAAGTAGTTAATGAACCCTCTGCCAGGCACTTAAATGTGATTTGCAGAGTATCTATGTAGATGTAGATTGTTTCGAGACCTGCAGCAGTTGCATTTTTTCTAATATTTTATTAGCATGATGCGTTTCTGAAGAAAACTGCCGTCGTCATGTGTGTATGTACTTTACAAATGTTTCAGAGTGTGGCTATGTTCACATGCTGAGTGTACCAGAGAGGTTACATCTTGATATTCAAGCCTGTTTGAAAGGTGCAGTTTTAAGTCGCTGAATAAAATCGGAATATTTACCTTCAATAAGAATTGAACATTTTACTAGAGATATCAGCAGCAGCCACACGGCCTGTATATATATTCTGAATACTACCTGAGATAAGGTCGAAATCGGTACAATAAAATAAACTTTTGCGATTAGGATTAAGGTTGTAATGGAAAATTGTATTGAAATGCAGAAGGATGTGCATCGAATTAACGAATGGTGCAGGAAATGGCAACTGAATCTCATTGTAGACAAGTGTAATGTGCTGTGAATACATAGAAAGAAAGATCCTTTATCATTTAGCTACTCTATAGTACGTCAGCCCCTGGAAGCAGTCAATTCCATAAATTATCTGGGAGTCGCCATTAGGAGTGATTTAAAATGGAACGACCATATAAAATCAATCGTCGGTAAAGCAGATGCCGGACTTAGATTCAATGGAAGAATGCTGAGGAAATGCAGTCCGAAAACAAAGGAAGTAGGTTACAATACACTTGTTCGCCCACAGCTTGAATACTGCTCACCGGTGTGGGATGCGTACCAGGTGAGATTGGTAGAGGAAGTAGAGAAGATCCAACGAAGAGCAGCACGCTCCGTTACAAGATCATTTGGTAATCGTGAAAGCGTTACGGAGATGATCGATGAACTCCACTGGAAGACTCTTCAGGAGAGACGCTCTTTTGCTCAGTACGGGTTTCGAGAACATACGTTTACCGAAGAGTCTAGCAGTATATCGCTCCCCCCTACGTATATCTCGCAAAGAGATAATGAGGATAAAATCAGAGAGCTTAGAGCCCGCACAGAGGCACACCGACAATCTTTCTTTCCGCGAACAATACGTGACTGGAATATGAGGGAGGACCGATAGTGGTACTCAAGGTACCAAATGTTCAAATGTTTGTAATGCTTATGGGACTTAACTTCGGGGTCATCAGTCCCTAAACTTACAAACTACTTATGAACTAGCTTATACTAAAGACGGCACAAACATCAATGCACGAGGGGGGATTCGAATCCCCGACGGGGAACGGTCTCGCGCATCGTAGCATAGCGCGTCAATGCGCTCGGCAGCTCCGCCGCGGCTCAAGGTACCCTCCGCCACACACCGTCGGGTGGCTTGCGGAGTATGGATGTAGATGTTTTTTCATCATAAATACGTAGTAGCCTTATGAGTCAATTATATTTTGTAATTGTTCTTGCACCTTTCTTCACTTGCGCAGGGTGTGCGTGATTAACTGTCAAATTGTCTTGGTTAATTGTAAGGTGGCCGGATGCACTACCTGCCACCACCCAATAATCCCCACCCTCCCTCTCTTGGAAGGAAATATGTGTTCCCCATCTGCCTGTACATAGTGCTGTACACGCACGTTGGTAACTGGAAATATCAGCCGCAGCAACATGGACTGTATATATATTCTGAATACTACCTGAGATAAGGTCGAAATCGGTAAAATGAAATAACCTTTGCGATTAAGATTAAGATTGTAACAATGGAAAACTGTACTGAAATGTAGGAGGATCTGCATCAAATTGACGAATGGTTCAGGAAATGGCAATTGTATCTCAACGTAGACAAGTGTAATGTGCTGCAAATACATAGAAAGAAAGATCCTTTATCATTTAGCTACACTATAGCAGGTCAGCAACTGGAAGCAGTTAATTCCATAAATTATCTGGGAGTAGGCATTAGGAGTGATTTAAAATGGAACGACCACATAAAATCAGTCGTCGGTAAAGCAGATGCCAGACTTAGATTCATTGGAAGACTCCTAAGGAAATTCAGTCCGAAAACGAAGGAAGTAGGTTACAGTACACTTGTTCGCCCACTGCTTGAATACTGCTCACCGGTGTGGGATCCGTACCAAGTGGAGTTGATAGAGGAAGTAGAGAAGATCCAACGGAGAGCAGCGCGCTTCGTAACAGGATCATTTGGTAATCGTGAAAGCGTTACGAAGATGATCGACAAACTCCAGTGGAGGACTCTGCAAGAGGGACGCTCTTTCGCTCAGTACGGGCTTTTGTCCAAGTTTAGAGAAGATACATTTACCGAGGAGTCTAGCAGTATATTGCTCCCTCCTACGTATATCTCACGAAGAGGAGAATAAAATCAGAGAGATTAGAGCCCACACAGAGGCTTACCGACAATCTTTCTTTCCGCGAACAATACGTGACTGGAATAGGAGGGAGAACAGATAGTGGTACTCAAGGTACCCTCCGCCACACACCGTCGGGTGTCTTTCGGAATATGGATGTAGATATTTTTTCACCATAAATACGTAGTAGTCTTATGAGTCAATTATATTTTCTAATTGTTCCTGCACCTCTTCTTCACTTTGCAGGGTGTACGTCATTTACTGTGAATTTGTCTTGGTTAATTGTAAGGGAGGACGGATGCATTACCTACCGTCACCCAATAATTCCCATCCTCCCTCCGTTGGAAGGAAATACGTGTTCCCCATCTAACTGCACATAGTGTTGTACATGCAAAAGGATGCGAACGTTTTTTTATATGTTTGAAAATCACGGAATGTGCAAAATTGCTGCCGAGGTGGAGTAGCCGAGCGGTCTGAAGCGTCTCGCTGCGGAGCGCGCCGTTGCTCGCCGTGGAGGTTTGAGTCCTCCCTGGGACATGGGTGTGTGTGTTTGTCCTTAGGCTAGTTTACCTAGGTTTAAGTAGTTTGTAAACTACGGACTGATGACCACGCAGTTTGGTCCGATAGATACACAGACATTTGACTTTTTTTTTTTTTTTTTTTTTTTTTTTTTTTTTTTTTTTTTTTTTTTTTTTTTTTTTTTTTTGCGCAACTGCCTAAAACGGAGATGCAGGCTGGCCGGCAAACTGACTAACGTCGTTAATGCACCGGACGGATTCGAATCGTCGTCGAAATTCCTCCTCATCCTGGAAAGCAGCACCTTCAACCGTGTGGCTATACAAGGTCATTAAATGGGTCAAGCATGAAGGAACATTTTAAATAAGCAACGTGCACGCCTCATGGCGTACACAGCTGGCCGCTAACGAAAAGTTTGCTTCAGTTCCACTAGGTGGTAGCACTCTGCGACAGGCGTATATGCCCGTTTGCTTGGCATAAACCCCGCTAGATGGTACAACGCTCCTGTAGTGCATAGCATCTACTATAATGGATGGCTGTTATTCGACGCATTTCTGAGCATTTTTAAAATCTCAAGCACATGGCGAGCACTCCTGGCAAAGGCCGCCCTATAGGTGTCGCCAGATGAACTGACAAGCTTCAGGTTTTCACGCGAAAGCGGCAGCGTGCCAAGATGGCGAGTGTGAAGCGCAGCGAGTTTCTCCAACAGTACTCCACCAATTTCACAAAAAAGGAGACAAAGTATAAATGCATTGTACCCCCACTTTCAAATTTATTCGACAGTTTCCATTAAAAAATAAAATAAAAGTAATAATAAAATCACCTACAGAAAGGGCTTAGTCTCACGTACACAGTGACCACTCCAATGGGCATGAATTTTTAAAAAATACTTTATTATGAAAATGGCCAGTGTTCTTTACTGTATAAGGTCCGCTTTGCAAGTTTCCCCTCACTTAATAATTCGTGCATCACTGTTTTCAATCAACTGACTATCACATGGGACGACACTATAGGAGTACATGTTATCCTTTTGTGAACACCAAAATTGTGCTCTCGTAAACTGCCACTGATCGTCAGTTACGATATCTACAGACAAACGGTTTCTAGCTGTAATTCTCCTCTTAAAGTGATAAACTGCAAATAGAAATACTCACATTACGGCTTATCTTAGAAGATTAAGGAAAGGCAAACATACATTTTTACCATTTGTAGATTTGGAAAAAGCTTTTGACAATGTCGACTGGAATAAACTCTTTCAAATTCTGGAGGTAACAGTGGTAAAATATAGCGAGCGAAGAGCTGCATTCCATCTACACAAAAACCAGGAGTCAAAGGGCATGAAAGGGGCGCAGAAGTTGGGAAGGGAGTAAGACAGGGTTGTAGCCTTTTCCCAATGTTGTTCAATCTGTACACTGAGCAAGCTGTGAAGAAATGCAAGGAGAAATTTGGAGAGGAAAGTAAAGTTCAGGGAGAAGAATTAAAAACTTTGTGGTTTGACTATGACATAGTAATTCTGTCAGACAGTAAAGGATCTGGAAGAGCAATTGAATGTAATGGACAGTGTCTTGAAAATAGGGTATAAGATCAACGTCAACAATGTAGCGCCAGAAGGTCAGACGATGCTGAAGGAATTAGATTAAGTAATAAGGTAATAAAAGTAGTAGATGTGTTTTGTTGTTTGGGAAGCAAAATAACTTCCGATGGCCGAAGTAAAGAAGATATAAAATGCAGAATGGCTATGGGAAGAAAAGCGTTTCTGAAGAAGCGAAATTCGTTGACATTCAATATTAATTTATATGTTAGGAAGTCTTTTCTGAAAGCATTTTTTTTTATCGGACCAAACTGCGTGGTCATCTGTCCGTAGCTTACAAACTACTTAAACCTAGGTAAACTAACCTACGGACAAACACACACACCCATGCCCCAGGGAGGACTCGGACCTCCACGGCGAGCAAACGCGCGCTCCGCAGCGAGGTGCTTTAGACCGCTCGGCTACTCCACCGCGGCTGAAAGCATTTGTCTGGAGTGTAGCATTGCATGGGAGAGAAACGTGGACGATAAGGAGTTCAGACAAAGAGATGATAGAAGTTTTTGAAATATGGTGCTACAGACGAATGATAAAAATTAGATGGGTAGATCACGTAACTAATAATAAGGTGCTTAACCGAATTGGGGAGAAAAGGAGTTTCTGGCATATCCTCACTAAGAGAAGGGATAGATTGGTAGGACACATTCTGAGACATCAAGGAATTATCAACTTAGCTTTAGAGGGAAGTGTGTGAGGTAAAAATCGTACAGTACAGGGAAGCCGAGGGACGAATACAGCAAGCAGATTCAAAAGGATATAGATTGCCGAACTTACTCTTAGATGAAAAGACTTGCACAGGACAGGGTAGCGTGGAGAATTGCATCAAACTAGTCTGAGGACTAAAGACCACAACAAGAACAACATAGCATAAAAATAAAACAATACAACTTTTGATGATCATGTAATAGTAGTCATCTGTCTCTGTAAGTGAGTGGCAGGGACGATGAGCAGGTGTCGAAAGACACAATGTAAGTCAGCAGTTGCCGCACGTATACTCCGAGAAAAGATCTGAAGATAAGTAGTATTATGCTATTGAATCCAGTTGCCATAAAAATTAAGATATTTTATTATTTTGCGATCAAAACTGTTTAGTTTCGATTAAATGTTTCTTCTTTTATTGCAAAATACCTCCCGCCAAAGTATTGAAGGCCAAGAACTCGAGTGGAAGAAACTCGTTTCACAGTGTCAAAGGCAAGTGCTCATAGCGTCACTGGATGTCCTCAATACCCTCTACACGTCTCAAAGTTTGTAGTGGGAATCCAAACACTTTGTTTTTTTAAACATTTGTTTGAACAGCTGAATAATGTACCACTGGAAGGGTCTGTTCACACGTTCCTTTCTCTCCTCAATATGGGTGAAGCGAATGAAAAAAGAATAGATAAAAAATAAAATTCAACATGGAATTAAAAAGGAGCAGAGAATCAGAGTGAAGCGTCTGGCTTTCGCGGACGATCTTGCTATACTAACAAACAACAGAGAAGAAGCGAGACTCGCACTGGAGAAGCTTCATGAAATCTCACAGAAAACTGGGCTACGAATCTCTTATGAAAAGACTCAATACATGGAAAACAAGCATGCATATAGTCTCCCCATCACAACTCAGTATGGAAAAGTGGCACAAGTTTCTCACTTCAGATATCTAGGAGAGATGATCCAACCATCAGGACTGAACTCAATAGCCAATCAAGAAAGGGTCTCAAGATTACAAAGAGCATATACGCTAACTTGGAACAATTACAATAAGAAATCTGTTTCTGTCAATGCAAAACTAAGGCATTACAACACAGTAGTCCTACGTGAGGCACTCTATGCTGCAGAAACAACAGTGATTCATGGTCATACGAAGATCAGAGAGATTGAAAAACAGGAAAGAAAAATTTTGAGGAAAATATAAGGTTCAGTGTTTCGGGAAGGAATTGGATAAAGCGGACAACTAGAGAGATTTACAAAGACATGGAAACAATAACAGAGAAGGATGAAATTTAATGGACATATCAGCAGGATGAATGAAACCAGGCTCACAAGGCAAATATTTGAGATAGCAAACAAGAGCAAAAACAAGACGAAGTGGATCACTGAAACAGAAGAGGATATTAAAGAACTGGGAATCACACAAGACAACATTAACAATAGAGAACAATTCAGGAACATTATAAAGAAACATAAACAAGAACACACGGAGAACAGAACAAGAAAAATGTGGTCAGAAGAACTCTAGAGAGAACACAGTTAACGCATGAAGAGAATTTGGGAAAACGAAGGAAGAAGAAGAAGTCATAATTACTCAAGTTCATTCGCTCTCTTTAAAGGGAATTATCGAAAATAATAATAATAATAAAAACCATCAAGCAAGTATCCACGGTTGGACGACTTAAGTACCGTGGCGTTAATTTGGTTTACCGGGCACTGTGTACAGTTGCCTCAGAGGAGAAGGGTAGGTAACAGAATATCATCTCTTCCAGGAAACCTCAAGCACGTAAGCGGCACACGCCAGCTGTCGGAACGGTGCAGTGCTGAAAGGCGTGCGCCGACTGGCTGACCACAAACCGCTAGGCATCAAAGAGGCCGCCACTCCACAACGTAGACGCTCAGCTGTTGGCGAAGCTGTCTCACCAGTCTGCAGGCATATCAAGATGCCTGCACTGCTTCCTGACTCTAGCCTTCGCATAAAGATCGAAAAACGCAGCAGGCGGGGGGGGGGGGGGGGGGGGGGTTCTAATTCATTATAACAGGGTTAACCAGAGAGTAATGGCACGCATTTTTGTCCTATTTATTGGAAACAAACACACACACTGTGATATTCCTGGCCTGTGGCCACTTCTATTTCTGGCCGCTGGCCGTTTCTTTGCTAACATCGTATGTGTCTTAAACACGGAAGAAAGACAGAAGTGCAGCATATGTTGAAATGTGGGGTGGGGAGCAGTAGCATATGGCACAGTAGGTGCTGGTTCCCGTGGGAAGCCCGCTTATGTTACTGGTGCTCACCTCGCATTGGCTGCTGCATTTCACGTCACGTGATATCTTTTGAAATTAGTTTTGTTTATTATATACCAAATATTAATTATTCAGAGCTGAGAATTTATGATAAATATCTCTCAAGGACAGGCTAGCTTTTGACAGTTTGAAAAGTTTAGGGTCTCTTCTCTTACTGTAACAAGAGAAGAGCGATTTTGCAGAAGGCGCGCGACGGCCCTGTTTTGGCGCGAAAAAGAGCGTCAGGTGCCCTCTCACAACGCGCCGCAGTTTCAGTCTCGAGCTGACCACTATACGCACCGGACCGCGCCGGTCATGAGTAAAGTGTTGCGTAAATGTGATAACAGTCGAGGTCTCAACATGAACTATGGGCAGTATAGGCCGTATCATATTAACAATAGTTGCTCATTTTTTTATTATTTATTTAATAAATGGCATCCCTGACAATTAAAAATGTCGTGAGTCGCTTCTTATGCTTCCATCATACAGATCTTATTTTAGCCTCACTTGTATTCTGTAGAAGAACCAACGACCTGTGTGCTGTCTTCTGCGCTGGGGACACAACTATAGAAGATAACAGGTTAGTCAGAACTCTATGCTTTCCATACAGACTTGGACAGCAACTACGGCACCTCGTGCGTACTGTAGGGCGGTACAAACGCACACTGCTTACTGCTTCCATCATAAAGAACTTTAGCCTCACTTGTATGCTGTAGAAGAACCAACGACCTGTGTGCTGTCTTCTGCGCTGGGGACACAACTATAGAAGACAACAGGTTAGTCAGAACTGTATGCTTTCCATAACGACACGGACAGCAACTACGGCACCTCGTGCGTACTGTAGGGCGGTACAAACGCACACTGCTACGCAACAGCATCCGCAAGGATGCGGAGGTTTAAGGGGACTTGTGGGAGGAAGCAGAACTAACTTCTCCGTCCGCAAATAAAAACTCTAGGAAGCTTGTAACACGAAAGAATAATGTTTCATCTTTGTTGTTCTTTGGTCTTCCTTCCGGAGACTGATCTGATGCAACATTCCACCGTACACAATCCAGTGCAAGCTTCTTCATCTCCTCATAAGGACGGCAACCCACATCCATTTGAATTTGCTTGCTTGATTGATTGATTTTGTCAGGGAAGCCAAAACAGTTTTGTTCCAATCGCCACTGCACGCACCGAAACTAAGTTTATTGTGCGTTATCGCTCCCTGTATATCTAGTAAAGCCAACCAATGCCCTTGAACAGTGCAAGGAGTCCCTTTACCAGTTCTTTATTAGACAAAATTTCTTCGGGACTGGTTGTCCCAAATGTTCTGTGCCTTTTGCCCTCCAATGCAATCTAAGATTAGATGTGATGCAGTTTCATCACCATCAGCACAGATCCTACATTTAGGGTCCTATTCTGTTATTACCATTGTATGTAGGTGTTTTTTTTTTAATTCCCTTGCTCTGTCAGCAATCCAACCATGAGTTTAATGTCTCTCCTGTGCAAGCCCAGGATTACAGAGCTTCTTTTAAAACATG
Organism: Locusta migratoria; assembly: GCA_026315105.1. Lineage (NCBI taxonomy): Eukaryota > Metazoa > Arthropoda > Insecta > Orthoptera > Acrididae > Locusta > Locusta migratoria. Next base: position 942,806,307 of record CM048744.1, read on the forward strand.
GCTTTGGCATCATTACCTTGCCATGTTTTTGTTTATAGACCTTGGTCTAATATTCTACGTGTTGTCTTCTGAGCCAGTTAGGTAGCTCCAGTTTGATCATTGCCTTGGTGATTGTCAGGACAGGTTCCGGTCCAATAAATGGAGTCTCTGGCCCCATCCTGGCTGTCGGCATATTCATTGCCACTGTTCCCCGAGTGGCCAGGGACCCACAATAGGCTTACCCTATTGCTTTCCCCTAGCTCCACCAAAACCCTGTGACATTCTGCAACAATTTTAGATCTTGTTGCAAGAACTGCCAGTGATCTCAGGGTTCCTGGCTATCTGAATAGATGTAGATGCTACGGTCTTTGTAGCACCTACGCAAATTCTCCTCCACACACACCTTGATGGCAGAGATTTCGGCCTGGAATACTGAGGGCAGTTTCCCTAGAGAGATGACACCCTCCAGTCTTGGCTGCACCAACGCCTTGGTCTGATTTCGACCCGTCAGTGAACCAGACAATGTCCCCCGTACGGTGTCGAACTATTTTCTCCCACTGCTTCCTACTTCCAATTGTTATATTGAAAGGCTTGTTGAAGCAGTATGCGGATATAATATAGTCGGCCGGTATTTCCCCCACTTTTCCTATATTTACCTCACTCACTATTTTACTCTGTGATTCTGGATATCTCAAAGAGTTCCAGTTTTTGCCAGATTTGAGCCTGTATGCACCAGCCGCTGCCTCCATCTTGACCCAAGGCTGTAATTTGGACATATCCAGCATGGTTTCCATCCCAGCAGTTGGTGTGCTGCTAATTGCGCCTGTTATGGCTAAGCAGGCTAATCTCTGCACCTTACCAAGCTCCTTAGCAGCAACTTGCTGTTCTACCTTCCTCCCTGAATTTGCTTACTGCATTCGTATCTCAGTCGCCCTCTTAGATTTTTACCCCACACACTCTCCCCCCTCCCCAACAGTCTAAACTGGCAATTCCTTGAAGTCTCAGAATGTGTCCCACCAATCGATCTCTTTTCTTATTCAAGTTGTACCAGAAACTTCTTTTCTTCTCAATTCTGTTCAGCACCTCATCATTAGTTACGCGATCTATCCATCTAAACTTCAGCATTCGTATGTAGCACCACATTTAAAAAGCTTCTATCTTCTCTTTTTCTAAAATCCTTATTGTCCACATATCACTGCCGTACAATACTGCATCCCAGTGAAATATCTTCAAAAAGATCTTCCTAACATTTATAATTAATTTTGGATGTCAACAAATTTCACCTTTTCAGTAATGCTTTTTTTTCCATAGCCATTCTGCATTTTATATCTTCTTCGGGCATCAAAAGAACCGCGGCGGAATAGCCGTGCGTACTGAAGCGTCGTGTTGCAGTGCGCGCGGCCGTTCGCCGTCGGAAGTTCGAATCCTCCCTCGGGCATGGGTGTATGTTAGCCCTTATGTTAGTTTAATTTAGTTTAAGTAGTATGTGAGCTAGGGACTAATAATCAAGCAGTTAAGTCCCATATATTTACAAACATTTGAATTTTTTCTTTTTTTTTTTTTGCCATCAGAAGATTTTTTTCCTACCCAAATAATAAAACTCAAACACTACTTTCATTGTCTCCTTACATTACTTCACAGCTTGTTGACTGTGCAGATTCAATAACATTGGGGAAAGGATAAAACCCTTCTTACACTCTTCCCAGTCACTGAATCCCTTACAAGCCATTTGCGTCTTATAATTGCTCTCTGTGTTTATACAAGTTGCATGCATTTGCGTTCCTTGTTTTTTACTACTATTACCTTCAGAATTTGAAAGAGTGTATTCAACTCAATAATATCAATAACTTTCACTAAATCTACAAAAGCTAAAAATTGTATCTTTGCCTTTCCTTAACCCATCTTCTAGGATTACTTCACGTGCTCCTACATTTAGCCTAAATCCGAACTGATCTTCCCCGCGGTAGAATGCTATCAGGTTTTTTTTTTTTTTTTTTTTTTTTTTTTTTTTTTTTTTTTTTTTTTTTTTTTTTTTTCTTGTTCGTACGTAGATAATTCGAGTTAGTAGTTTGCAACTATGTGATAGTTCTCTAATTGTCACACTTTTCTGCATTTGATTTCTTTGGAATTTCAGTTATTTCCCATCTGAGGGTATTTTCCCTCTTTTGTACAGCTTGTATACAAGATGAAACAGTTTATTCATGACTGTCTCTTCCAACGATGCCAGCAGTTCAGAGGGAATATCATCAACTTCAGGCGCCTTATTTCGACTCAGATCTTTCAACGCTCTATCAAATTCTTACCACAGTACCACATCTTTTCTTGAAATTAATGCAGCTGTTTTCTCCAGTCGTCTCTATTATTTTGCTGTAGGCGGTAGGTATCTATGTTTCCCATAGTTCTTCTACGCAATCTCCATGCTTTCAATAGCCTTCCTTCAGGCTAAACTGGCGTGTGTATGTCCTGTCAGTACCAATCCTTGTTCTAGTCAAGGATGAATTTCTTCACTGTGTAAATCACCAAATAAAGTTCAAATGTTTGTAAACTGCTAACTTATACTAAGGACACACACACACACACGCACGCACACACACACACACACACACACACACACACACACACACGCACATGGCCGATGTAGGACTCGAACCTCCAACGGGACTAGCCGCGCAATCTATGACATGGCGCCTTAGACCGCACGCCCATCACGCGCGGCTGTGAAATACCTTTTGATTTAAAAAAATTGTAAAGCGTCTCCCCTCATTAATAACATCACCTCACTGCAACATATCTAGATCTCCCCGACCTCTGGAAATCTCGGAGAACCGCCGAACAGTTTTTTGATGACCTCGCCCTCCGTGCCCAGCTACTAAGCGTACTCCTGTCGACAGCAGACGCTGTGTAACTTTGCACTACCGTTTGTGAATATCACCCACAGTTTCTTTCAATGTTGTGAGAAATCACCGGCCGCGGTGGCCGAGGGAACTGCGGCGCGCCAGTCACGGTCTGCACAGCCACTACGGTCGGGGGTTCGAATCCCCCCTCGGACATGGATATTTGTGCTGTCCTTAGTGTTAGCTAATTAATAAGTAGGTTGTAAGTTAAGAGGCTGATGACCCCGTAGTTAAATCCCATAAACTATACAAACATTTAAACATTTTTGTGAGAAATCGATTGATGGCACTTTGCTTGCAACGTACGTCACTTACAGACGCCATTTTGAAACGACCCTGCAGCTTCAGTATGTCTTAGAAGAACTGGAAATTTTCGCGCTCTCAGAAAACTTCAGATAATGCATAACGTTTCACATTCTCAACTTTGTTTTCGGCAACCCTCGCAGTTCAGTCAGTTTGCACCGTTTATTTACTAATTATATACTCAAACCGTCGTCGTGAATCTAGATATCTATTTGTGAAACATTGGGAAAATCCTACGGTACTTGGTGAGATTAGCCTGCACATAGGCAGAAAAGGACAATGGTGACCCAGTTTGCACTGCAGTCGACAAAATCGATACGGCAGTGTATTGTAATACTTGAGTAGCTGTACTGCTTAAAAATTTTCATTTATTGTCAGTCTCAGTTGCACACATCTTATGCTCAATAGCAAGCTTTAATAGTTTGAATCATCTTCACGTCTAATAACCATCTGGCGTCTCACTGTAAGTATATTTTGCAACGCATAAAATTTACAATAACTGGATCTTTACATACGCTATTTAGTCAATAGGTTCTGAGACTTGACGCCTGAAGGAAAGGCACCCACGCGACTCTGTATGTTGCACAACCTGCCGCGTTTCATGTTATTACATGACAGAGTGTGCATCATAGTCGTATGGGCGCCTATCCTTCAGGCGATAACATATTAACTATAACATGTGTATGTAGATAATACATTTATAAATACTTTCGTTATATTGTGTAATCTTTGTTGTTGCTGTGCTCTTCAGTCCGCAGACTGGTTTGATGCAGCCATCCATGGTATCCTGTCTTCATCTACATCTACATAGATACTCTGCAAATCACATTTAAGTGCCTGGCAGAGGGTTTATTAACCACTTTCATAACTTTTCTCTACCGTTCCATTCTCTAATAGCGCGCGGGAAGAAAGAACACCTAAATCGTTCCGTTTTCGATCTGATTTCTCTTATTTTATTGGGATGGTCATGTCTCCATAAGTAGGTGGGTGCCGCAATGAATAACGTTTTTCTTTTAATGATTTCCACCTCAAATAGTGCAACATTTCCGTGACGCTCCCCCCCTCCCAAAGTGATAAAACAAAACGAGCTGCCCTTCTCTGTACCTTCCGTCAACCACACCTGGTGAGGGTCCCACACTGGGCAACAGTACTGGGGACTGAGGGGCTCCAGTCACGGTCTGCACGGCCACTGAGGTCGGGGGTTCGAATCCCCCCTCGGGCATGAGTATTTGTGACGTCCTTAGTCTTAGCTAGTTCATAAGTAGTTTGTAAGCTTACGGACTGATGACCCCGTAGTTAAGTCCCATAAGTTTTACAAACATTTGAACATTTGAAGCAACAGTACTCCTGGAGAGGACGGTCAAGTGTGATGTAGGCAGTCTCTTTGGTGGAGCTGGTGCATCTTCGAAGCGTTCTGCCAATGAAACGTAACCTTTGGTTCGCCTTCCCGACAATATTTTCTATGTGTTCTCTCCAGTCAAAGTCGTTCGTAATTGTAACTCCTAAGTATTTTGTAGAATTTACGACCTTAAGGTTTGACTGATTTATCGCGTAATTGAAGTTCAGCGGATTTCTTTTAGTGGTCATGTGTATTACTTCACACTTTTCTTTATTTAGTGTCAATTGCCAATTTTCGCACCAAGTAGAAAATTTGTCTAAATCGCTTTGCAGTAGCTTTTGATCCTCTGTTGACTTCACTAACCGATAAACAACAGCATCATCCGCGAACAGACTAAGGGAGCTATTCAGACTGTATCCTAAATCGTTTATAAACACAAGGAAGAGTCCCTTGGTCTCCCTCTACGATTTTCACCATACACACTTCCTTCTAATGCTAAGTTAAGCATTCCTTGATGTTTCAGAATGTGTCCAACCAATCTATCCCTTTTCTTAGTCAGGATATGCCAGGAAGTTCTTTTCTTCCCAGTTCGGTTAAGCACCTCCTCATTAGTTACAAAAAAAAACCTTAAAATATAGATTGTCAAGTATAGACAAAAATTTACTAAACTGACACGTTCCACATCGTTACGAAATGTCGTATACATGATCTAAGGAACAAGTATTAATCTAATCTAATCTAATTTACGTGATTTACCCATCTGATTTTCATCATTCGTCTGTAGCACCACATTCAAAAGCTTCAATCCTATTTTTATCTGAACTCCTTATTGTCCACGTTTCACTGCCATACAATGCTACAATCTAGTCAGATGCTTTCAGAAAGGACTTCCTAACATTTAAATTAATATTGGATAATACAAATTTCTCTTCTTTAGAAACGCTTTTCTTACCATAGCCATTCTGCATTTTATATCTTCTTAATTTGGGCCATCAGAATTATTTTGCTACTCAAATAATAAAACTCATCCACCACTTTTATTGTCTCATTACCTAATTTGATTCCTTCAGCATCGCCTGATTTTCTGATATTACATTCCATTACCCTCGTTTTACTCTTGTTAATGTTCATCTTATATCTTCCTTTCAAGCCACTGTCCATTCCATTCAGTTGTTCTTCCAGATATTTTGCAGTCTCTGACAAAATTACTATGTCATCGGCAAACCGCAAAGTTTTTATTTCTTCTTGCTGATCTTTAATTCCCTCTCCAAATTTCTCCTTGAATTCCTTCACTGCTTGCTCAATTTACAAATTAAACAACACTGGGGAAAGGCTACAAACTTGTCTTACTCCCTTCCCAACCTCTGCGGTCATTTCTTGCCCTTCGACTAAAGTGCCGTCTGGTTTTTGTATAGGTTGAATATGAATCTTCGCTCCCTACATTTTACCCCTGCTACCTTCAGAATTTGGAAGAGTGTATGCATGTCGATATTGTCAAAATCTTTCTCCAAATTTACAAATGCCAAAAATGTAGGTTTCCTTTTCCTTAGCCTATATTCTAAGATTAGTCGTAATGTGAGTATTGCCTCCCGTGTTCCTACATTTCTCCTAAATCCAAACTGATCTTCCCCGAGGTCGGATTCCATAAGTTTTTCCATTCGTCTCTAAATAATTCGTGTTAGTATTTTGCAACCATGACATATTAGACTGATAGTTCTGTAATTTTCACATTTGTCTGCACTTGCTTTCTTTGGAATTGGAAGTACAATATTCTTCTATGTAAAAAGTAAATGAATTTGCAATGTTAAACCGTCCTGTCTCGCAAGATGACATGAAGATGGGCTCTGGCCAGCCCGAAACTATTACCAGTACTTGTACAATTTATGACTTCGAATGTTAACATATTCAGAATACGCGTACAGGCTTCACCTAAATATGTAACCTGAATAAGTAATGCACACGTTGTCATGTCATTCTGTGTCTATTAAGCTTTGTACCTAAGGTCAATGGACTTGAAACTACACTGAGAATGTTCAGTCAACGAACAAAATCGGTATGGTACATCATTAAATAAATATTTTATATCTTAACCACCAAGAAAAAAGTTCTATCATTATTAATAATAATGCTGTGGTGGAGCAATTCATGACTGGTATCCGGTCGGCTGGGGAACCCAACACCCTGGCAAAACCCGCCTTTCACATGGAAACAATCAGCTTCCCCCTGCATCTGTAATATCACAACCTCGACTATTTCCTATTATTTTCGTGCTTGCAAAATAATAGGAAATAGTCGACAATAATATTATGGTAATTTGTGTACATGATTCGTAATACTATTTTTATTACTTTTTGACAGCTGTCGCGAAAGACAGCGACACAAATAAACACAGCAGTCTCGACCTGTTTTTTTTTTTTTTTTTTTTTTTTTTTTTTTTTTTTTTTGTTATTATGGCTTTTTGTTACAGTGACCATACAGCCAGCGGTTATTACAGTGGCAACATTACAATAGAATTGAAATTCTTGCAATGTATATCATAATATTAATAGGTATCTCACATCATACAGCCTTAGAATAAAGTAGAAAATCATATGTACAAGACATAAAACAATACATATTTAACAGTACGAGTGACAGATGTAATACAACGAAAGTGCAAACAGCACAGGACCAAATGAGAGGTGCAAAGACATATAAAAGTCAAAATATAATATAAAATTACTGATGCAGTTTCGAGCTGTGCATGTTCAAGTTAAACACACCAGCTCTAAAATTAGAGCTGTATGCCGGTAACTTTGAGGTAGTCCTTCAGTAAACTGTACTTAAACTTGTCGAATCCATGAAGGAGGACAGTGACACTTGTGGTGAGGGGGTAACTCCTCGCAACCAGCGTTCTGTAGAATACACTTTGTACGGCCGTGTACTTTGTCCATGCCAGTAAAATGTGGTTGAGATCCGCCACTGCCGTTGCATCTTTGTCGCAATGCCGAGAAGCGATGATTTTCAAACGGTGTAGGTGGGCAGGGTAACATCCGTGTCCCAGTCTCATCCGAATGATAGACGTTGCAGGACGTCTATTAAGCGTCACCGACGAAACCCGTGGTCGAGAGGAGACATTTGGTTGTATAGCTGCCAGGTGTCCTCCCTTAAACGCTTGAGAGAGGTGCCAAGTGCGATAGGCAGTTTTCCGAACCGTCGATCGGAAGTCTGTATACGGAATCGGCGTGGGGCAGTGTTGTCCTTCCGCAATACTTCTCTTGGCAAGGCGGTCTACAGTTTCGTTATGGGGTATACCTTGATGTCCTTTAATCCAAAGTAAGTGGATGTCGATGCCCACTGTCTGTGCATTTGTTATGGCCTCCAAGACGACCAATATATACAGGGTGTCCAGAAAAGGACTCCTTGGTTTCAGAATTAAATATCTGGAAAACAAAGATCGATAGAGGAAAGCAGTTTATTGTGAAAGCTGTAAGAAGTTTATACAACAATTTGAAATAATAGTTACAAAAGCTGCTAACAGATGGCGCTGTAATCGCCGTACGTAATGCCTAGTATAAATAGTGATCCGAAGCCCAGAGTGATCAGTCCCACTATTGAAACGTGAAAGGAAGTTAGCATACCGAAGGAAGAGATTAAAACCATGTACTCCACAGAACAACGAGTTTTTCTGGTGTTAGAGTACTACAGTTTAGAAGACAGTCCTACGGCAACAAGGCGATGGTTTCAAGCACGATTTAATGTTCGAAAAGGACCCGATGCGAAAACCATTCGTACGCTCTTCGCTAAATTTCAACGAACAGGCAGCGCAACTGATGATCTAGTGGGGCATCTTGGCCGCAAGCAAACCGCAGTTACGCCTGAAAATATAGACACAGTTTCTGGAATTATTCATCGTAATTCAATGTCATCCATCCGTAGAATTGCATCTGAGACTGGTTTGAAGCTTTCCAGCACACAGAAAATACTGAGAAAGAGTCTACACATAAACGCACCAAGCCATACCCGTACGAGCAGTGCAACAAAGGGTTGCCTTTGCTAATCAGACGCTCACAATGATTGATAGTGAAGGATTTGATGTTGGCTGCATCTGGTTTACAGATGAAGCACACTTCCACCTGAATGGATACGGGAACAAGCGAATTTGGGGTTCCGAAAAGCCATATTGGTGTGAGGCGAAACCCTGGTGTTCTCCTAAAGTTACTGTGTGGGCTGCAGTATGCAGCAGAGGCATTATTGGCCCTTTTTTCATTCGAGAAACGGTCACTGGTGCACGGTACGTTGCAATTTTGGAACAATTTCGCCACCCAGCAAGCGTTAGAGAGTCGACCATGTACTGAATGGATTATGCGAGGTGGAGCCCGACGACATCGGACCGAACAAGTGCTTTTTATTATTATTATTATTTGTAATTTTTTTTTTTTTTTTTTTTTTTTTTTTGTGGGGCACAGTGTAAGACATGGTCTACCCGAAGCATCCCGCCGCTCTGGTTGAGCTTGAATCGGCGATCTCTGTGGCATGTGAATCCATTTCGGTTTAGACACTACGAAATGTGATGGCGAATTTCATTCTTCGTTTGCGCCACCTCTGTAGTGCCAATGGTGAACGTTATGAATACATTGTGATGTGAAAGTTTGCAAAGAGTGTTTTCATACGACTATTTCACCTACGTATGCTGATATGAGCTGTACAGCGTACAGCGCCATGTGTTAGCTGCTTTTATAACTATTATTTCAAACTGCTGTATAAACTTCTTACAGCTTTCACACGAAACATACCGTTTACTGCATTCCTCTATCGATCTTTGTTTTCGAGATATTTAATTTTGAAATCAGGGAGCCCTTTTCTGGACAAATTGTATCTATCCGTTTGTTTGTCAAAAGTCGGATGTTGTAATTTTTGCAGCACACTTCGAGAGTCCGTGAGGATCAATGTGTAGTCAAATGTTGGTGTGCCGTAACAAATGGCCTCCCTGATGTCTCGAGCTGTTCGGCCAGTTGGCTCGGCTGCCGCCGGGTCAGTTATGAGAGAGACACCTGTGTTCGACACGACCACCCCGGCTGGCACGCCAGCCTCAGCCCGTTTACTTGCAAATCGGCCGCCCTAAGTGGTCAGAGGGGGACCTCGCGTCCTGTTGGCAGCGCGTCAACTCGCCGTCATTAATATGGAACACGCCCCTGGCGGCGTTTACACGGCGCGGGATCGCGTGCGCTAATAATTTGCAATCAGCGCTTAAGCTAAGCGCTCGCTCGCTTTCCTTTTTTGTAGCTACTCGATAGCGTCCGCCTCGCGGATAAGCACTTCACTTCTCGCTCCTCTGAACGGTTTTTGCGCAGCACCTTAACTACGAGTTGAATGCGTACCACCGTAACAGGTGGATTTTAATGTGGCAAATAATGTCTCGTTTCATGGCCTCTTAAGGGAATCTTAACGGCGCAGAAATTATTGCAGGTAGTGGCTGAAATAGCACTTGAATAGGAAAAAATAAGCGACTTGTATGGTGGCGATAGTTTCTCCTACGACGTGAAACGCTATCCGTCGTTAATAATGTGACAATGCGTGCAAAAAGTAAAGCAGTGGCAAATGAGTCACCGGCTAACATCAGCCTTGTGTCGTCGCTCTTGGAAACAACTTTCACTTAGGTATGAGTTAAGGATCGTTTTCCCCTACAGTACCTGCTAACTTAAAGTATAGGCTCTTTGCCAAATTTATTTCTTATTTCATTGATCTCTGTAATATGGAACTTTAAACTCTTACGAGTTTCTCTTAAACATCAATATGCACACTTCTGTAGGGGCATGATTTAACTAAATGTTACATTAGAATTTATGAACTATAATGTAATTGTGCAGTCTGATTAATCAACGTTTCAGAATCATTATCGCACATAATTTTACGCTTATGTTCCTGTAATCTGATATATGAGAAACTATGAAGTTAAGACCGAAGAATGTCCTGTTTACAACATTAAGTCAAACAATTGTCTGTGATCGTCGTCTTGCATCGACGAATACCCTACGTTTATCATTATGACACATACATTAATTCTGTATTTTTTTCTTTAGTACACAAACACATTATTAGTTTTCAAATTCTAATGTGACTTTGAAACTCAACACGTTATTATTGCAAGAATTACTGTTAAATTACACAGGCATCTTCTGACAAGAACGGATCCCCCGTTCTGGTAGTTAACAACTTTTTATTTTGCGATTGAAGTGACAAACCATACACTAACCGAAGTTATTAAAAAAGAAAATAAATGCACGTGAATCCATGTTTATCGTTGTACATTTGCGATACTGCTCACATTTCAACACAAGTCGGTGGAAAATAATTTCCCTAAACATTTGAGTCTATAATTTTCTCATGAACAATGCCTGTTATATACATCTGCTGTACCGGGTTATATTCATTTCAACCGTAGCGGGGAAAAAAACCAGTACATCAGATGGATGAGCAATTCGGCATTCCTTTAGATTTCCGTTAAACTGAATGTCCTTAATTGCTCATTCAGTGGACGCACTGCTTTTATTTCTGTGATGATGGTCTCTCCAGAGGAAACTGTAGCGTATGACATTATTGTAATATAGAAATCCAAGTTTGCTGCTAACAATATTTATTCAGCTTGCGTAAATTGACTCCACTACAAGCTTGTTTCGGTTTATTCCATTTTCAAGTTGACCTGGAATTGTATAATAAAATAATTACCTACGTTTACAATATAAATTTTGTATTAAAAAAATTTAATAAATTTTTCATTACAAATTCACTTACGTTTAAGTTGGACTGACGTCTATAAAGCATATTAGAGTTAGTGTCTTTTTCAACAAGATGGTATAGTCACGTTTTGTCTCGTTAATATTTTTATTTGATAGATATAGACACTGTTTACTCAGTTGATGCTTTATGTTTACAGTAAAATATATCTGTGCCAGTCAGAGGGTGTACTCGTGTGTCATGGATAATACAATAGCAGAGAAAAGCATCGTTTCTTTTTCTTGTGTGAAATTGTTATCCGTTTTCTGTTTCCAAAATTTCAGTAAAGTTCTCCAAATAATTTTTATCTTTTAAATCTGTTTGTTCGTTGAGAATATCAAATGGGTATTTTTTCGAGTATGTGAAAATTTCTAGTTGTTCCAGAATATTTAGAATATGGCCTTTGGAAACTGTGTGTAGAATTTTTAAAACAGTTTCGATGTTTTAAATATAATATACTTGCGATTCTGGGGTCATATATACTCTAGGCGTTTAACCTGGACTATGAAGCAATTTGTTAATTATTCGATTAATTAAATTTCGTCGATAAACAAGCGAATACTTTCTTGCGGTCTATGGTGCCTATCAAATGTGTCCCACTTCAACTTTTCGTTTATTTCCATGCGGTTTTCCGTTTGGAAACGAGAAAAATATTGCTTCCTAAAGGATAGATTTGTGTAAATAGTTACTGTTATTCTTACAAGGAAAACTCGCCATTTCCGATACACCTCGAATATGTCGTAGTCGAGGTCAAAATATGAGACACGTATTTTTTTATACATGCCTATACGGGCGTTCAAGTGATGAACCTGCCCCCGTCCCTCAGTGGCAAATATTGCATATAGTTTCAGGGGTGGGGTGGGGGAGGGGGCTAGAGTAAAAATTTGGTTACATTGTATCTCAAACTGATGCCTAAACAAAACTAAAAGTTGTTGGATGTTCCGATCCATGATTGGTTATGGCGTATTAAGAAGACCTGATTCCTAAAAAATTAATAAATAAAAACATCATGATTTCGGGGGAGGGGGGCTTGAAACCCCCTTGTATAGTTTATGAGCACACATCTTCGAAACCGTAGGAGATATAACAAAACTGATGAACCATAATTTCCATTGTTGCTATTATACATTAAAACTGTGCAGTCACACCTTTAAGCATTCTATTTCGAAATCCCCTCACCTCACAATTTTTGATACGATAAATATTTTATGTGTTGTAAATCATATAGTTTATATACCAATACCTTTATCACAAAGTTACATCCCAAAATCAGTGTATAAGTTGATAGTACCCTTATATACCGTTACAGGCGCGCTCAGTCCGTCTGTCCGACATGTCGATAGCGGTCTTTGTAACTTCATCTCCACGTTATTTCCTAAGTCAACAAATAGAGACACCTTATTGTTTCAATTAAATCCTACAGGAGCCCGCCTTTATGGCTGCACTGTGAAACTGCAAACACTCTTGCCATGTATGACAGGCGTCATACGGAAGACACGCGCGCATATAAGGGTATACAGAGATACTTTCAACTTATATGTGACATCGGGATGTACCTTTATCATAAATGGTTGAATTTACTGTTAAATATACTAGCAAATTAACTGACGTAAAATTTTTACCGTTTGAAAATTGTGTGGAGAGGGGAAGGTTTGGAAATACACTAATCAAAACAATTAGATGTCATCTCTAACAATAGACGAACGAAATGTTTACCTTTTGTCAGTCTTCATTATATCACGATCCGTCAAGATATTTTATCTTTTAATCAGATATGATGATCAATTTTGGTGACATGTACTTCATCAATTTGACTATGTAATTTCATTCATTTTATATTTTGACGATAAACTTAATTTTACACGGTCTCCAAAGGTATGTTACATATTTTGTAAACTATTATTTCATTTGCAGACAAAAATACGCTAGAGACTGTAACCGAAAATGTGTAATTCTTGCAGTGAATATGTTGTAAAGCCGGCCGCGGTGGCCGAGGGGACTGAGGAGCTCCAGTCACGGTCTGCACGTCCACTACCGTCGGGGGTTCGAATACCCCCTCGGGCATGGATATTTGTGCCGTCCATAGTATTAGCTAGTTTGTAAGTAGTTTGTAAGTTTAGGGACTGATGACTCCGTAGTTAAGTCCCATAAGCTGAACAATCATTTGAACATTTTTATGTTGTAAAGTCATGCAAACCACTGAAGATGATGATATATATCATCGATACAGGTCATGACAGATAAATAATAGGATATTTATCAGCGGACACTCCGCTGAAGAGTGAAAGCTTCATTCTGAATATGTATTTGCGATCTTGGCTGACTAACATAAAAGAAAGTGTATTTTTATACATATTCAGATCGATCTCCACAGGCATAAAATACCAGATAACAATGACCTCTAAAGTCTTTGTCGACGGCGTGCATTTGCTTCTTCAAATGTCTGCACTTTGTTTACATGATTAATTTTGTGACCTTCTTTTATTGTTAGGTTCTCTTTCATCCATACATTGTTTTTTTGACAAACAGAATTCCACATGAAATTTCCTGGCAGATTAAAATTGTGTGCCGGAACCGGGACTCGAACCTGGGACCTTTGCCTTTCGCGGGCAAGCGCACAACCGACTGTGCTATCCCGACACGACTCACGATGCCGCCTCACAACTCTACTTCCGCCAGTACCTCGCCTCCTACTTTCCAAACTTCACAGAAGCTCTCCTTCCAGGAGTGCTAATCTTGCATGGTTCGCAGGAGAGCTTCTGTGAAGCTTGGAAAGTAGGAGGCGAGGTACTGGCGGAAGTAGAGTTGTGAGGCGGCATCGTGAGTCGTGTCGGGATAGTCAGTAGTGTGCTTGCCCGCGAAAGGCAAAGGTCCCAGGTTCGAGTCCCGGTTCCGGCACACAATTTCAATCTGCCAGGAAGTTTCATATCAGCGCACACTCCGCTGCAGAGTGAAAGTTTCATTCTATAATTCCACATTTTTCTTGCTCTACTTGCAACCGACATTGTTTGCAATGTATATTTCATCAAAAATGCAGAGTTTGTACACAAAATTATATTCTATACAAAGAAAAGTAAAGGGACTGTAAAATCAGTCTTCTCAGGGAGGCCTGATATTCATTGAAACTTTCCTCAGTAGAGAAAGTAAGGGTGATATTTAAGTCCTTGTCCAATCATTTTAAAAGAAGCACCTCCATCAAAAAAAATGAAAGTCCAGGCACTAGTTCGGAACTACTTAAATAGGACATTCGACCCAGCTACTGGGAGTAAATTTTCTGTTTGTGTGTGTGTTATCAATGAATAAGGCACATTGGCATGGCATATTATTTAATTTACTGGTACTATAGATGAATAGCTGCTCCAATTACTACGAGTGATGCGATTCATTTAATTATTTATTTCCAATCTTCATGAGTAAAATGGTGCGAAGCATTTCATTTACACTATAAACATTTCCAATCCAGAAAAATTATTAACTATAAATAAAGGTACTTCAGGTCCAGTCATTGCTTAATATGGATTTGAGTATAAAATGTGTATCACAGATCTGAGTTCGCCTTCGAACACATTGTTTACAAGTATAGAGCTAGCTGGAAAATTTAAATTATAGTAACTGTGGTTCCGAATCACAACAATAGTATTCATATACTCAATATAACAAACATCATCAGTCTGTCTGACCTTATTTCAGAGTTTTAAACATTGCTGCGTTGCTTCAGCGACCGTTTATAAATTTAAGTGATGATGACACAGCCCTCGGTCGGAGATATAAACTGTACTGACCAGATTTCGGCAACCGCTAGGAGTGCCATTATCAAAATAATAAAACATGCACGACACAGGATAAAATAAGATATAGGCGAAAACAGTTTCAAAATTAAAAATTCCCTGGCTAATCGATTAGGGTTGCTTAAAGGATGGAAGGAGGCGTCAGAGGAAGCGCACTTATACAGCTTTGAATGTTATATACTGTACACTTCTATTGTAAGTTAACCACCCTCCGCTTCCTACCAGTTGCCGCCTTGCTCAGTGATTATTTTCGGTCTTAAATGCAGATGTTATTGCCCTGATAAAATTGCATTGCAACGGATAACGACTTTTTTTTTTTTTACACACAAAAGACTGCAGCAACTGATAGCATACCGGTGGCAGTTCCCTTACTAGTTGAAATTCCCCCATTTAATCATTAAGCAAAATTGGGACTCAGAATTTAATAAAAACAACTAGAAACGAAATGTATACAATTTACACAAGTTTATTAAATTCACTGTACATCTCCCTATCATCATTTTAAAGTCAAAATACAAAATATTCATTCACTAAATGTATCACCAATGGATTGAGACAAGGATCGTAACCTTACATTCATACCGTACATTCTTTACTCTCTCATACTGCACCCACTTAGCTATGCACAACATTCCCATTAGACAAAATCATTTTCCCGCTGAAATAGAGACAGAATTAACAACCAACACAGTTCCTCATACTTTACCACGGAGGCCACCATACTCACATCCTTCCTCTTCGTCACCCGGAAACGTTCTCGCTTCTCCTGGCCGCTCCCCGTCCTAACCGATCCCCCCGTTCCCGTTCGCGAGTAGCCGCCCCCTCATTGGCTTGTGATCTAACGGGATCTTCTGCCAACCTCCGAATTCTGAAGGAACTCGCAAGTCGCAGCCACTTTACCATCTCATCCCCAAGGAAACCTCTCTGCCACACCCCAAAACTAAAGTTGGCAAACCTACCGAGTGTTCTGCATCTCTGGCTTCCCAGCCGCGGCTTCATGCACCCTCACACACACAATCACATAAGGTATGAGTTTGGTACTGTGGAGCGAAGCTCCTTATGTGAGCGGCGCTCACTTATTTGTCCTGCAATAACAATTTTAATAAATAATAGAGCATTCTCGTCTCCACCTAGTACATCTCCCATTATAGTGGCACTAAAGGCCAAGCACACTTTTACGAAATGATAATCAGATGAAAGTAACGTACACTGTAGTATACAAGGATTTAATGGAATGATACTACAGTATCGTTTCACTATCAGATTAAGAAGAAAGTCTTTGATCCCATTAGTAAACGCTAATATGAGGAAAAATATTTCAACTCGTTGACCCTCGAAAGAGTTCAACCCAACAGATTCAGTTTTCTAGTCCATCATACAACTGTCTGCGCTACACCAGCCAGATTGTACATTGGTCCCCATCTTATACCTTAAAAGCAGCTGAGAAAAGTGCTCGTAGATATATTGCTTACCGACATGTAACTAGAATAAATCATGTAAATAACAATGGGGTTTGACGGATTTTTAGTGGGCCTGGCCGCGCGGGTGTGGCGTGCGATCTAAAGCGCCTTGCTGCGGAGTGCGCGTCTTCTCCTCGTAGGAGGTCCTAGTCCTCCCTCAGGTATGGGTCGTTTGTTAGTCTAGGGATGTTGACCGCTGCAGTTTCGTCCCATTTTCCACTTTTTTCATCTCTGCCAGTATTGCTCATGTGGAAAATACCGAGTAGCACCGTGGTTCGGAATCCATGTTAAACTGTAGGTGCCGGCCGCGGTGGCCGAGGGGACTAAGGCGCTCCAGTCACGGTCCGCACGACCACTACGGTCGGGGTTTCGAATCCTCCCTCGGGCATGGATATTTGTGCCGTCCTTAGTCTTAGCTAGATCATAAGTAGTTTGTAAGCTTAGGGACTGATGACCCCGTAGTTAAGTCCCATAAGTTCTACAAACATTTGAACATTTGAAACTGTAGGTCCCCCTATTACTGGCTGGATAAATCAGGTCGGAGGAAGGCAAAGGCATACCACCTCCAAACAGGACCATGCCTAGTAAGGCACTGAGGTGTTCAAACCAATCTTTACCTTTTAGAGATGCGCCACACGCTGGGAAAGCCTCCCGTCACTGTACCAGGTGTCGATTTTCAAGAGTGGCTGAGAGGATGTTATGGGCTAGATGGGGCGGCTAAATGCGAAATGCTCGGCTTACTGGCACACTTGAAGGTTTATTACGGAAGATAACAATTAAAGGAAATGGGGCCTACGAAGCATTGGAGCCCGTCATGGAGCAACATAGTGGTGTAGTAGGAGAGGGGGGGAGGGGAGGGAGAAGTGGACAAGGCAGGAAAAGACGTGTGAACGCGGTGGCGGCTGCTTGTTGCTTGGAAGAGCGCGGCGGCCCGGATCACCGGCGCCGCGAGGCCTGAGGTCCGGCCCACGTGGCCGCTCCTGATTGGCCACGATGCACTGCTGAGTGGCAGGAGTCGGCCTCCCCACGACAGCCGTGCATTGTGGCCAACCAGGGGACCGAACTCAAGTCAGATGTTTGCAACTTACAAGAAAGGTACTTGGGCTCGGAGAAACATATCTGTATGAACGTTTGCTTACACGTACACCTCAGTGTGCTGGTGGGTGTCGATTTTATGCAAAGCACTGCAACCATGCTCTAGATAGCACTGTAGATGTAATTGTAGACGTCATACGTAATGCACATATCTTAACTATAACTTATGTAATAATCATAGTACATGTTTTCTAGCGTATTATCATCAAAAGCCGTGATGATAGTTACAACTTTAACCTTCTTCTCGGAAGACTGTTGGTATTAACTGCCACTGCTTCCATCGCCTCCTTACGCACTTACCACAGCACTACCGCTTGCAATGAGGTCTTCGTCATTAAAAAAAAAAAAAAAAAAAAAAAAAAAGGTTCAAATGTTTGTAAATCTATCGGATCAAACTGCATGGTCTATGCACTACAGGGATACCAGAGGAGCGTTGTACCATCTAGCGGGATTTATGCCAAGCAAATGGGCATATACGCCTGTCGCAGAGTGCTGCCACCTAGTGGAATTGGAGCAAACTTTTCGTTAGCGGCCAGCTGTGTACGCTATGAGGCGTGCACGTAGCTTATTTAAAATGTTCCTTGACCTTGTATAGCCACGCGGTTGAAGGTGCTGCTTTCCAGGATGAGGAGGTATTTCGACGGCGATTCGAATCTGTCCGATGCATTAACGACGTTAGTCAGTTTGCCGACCAGCGTGCTTCTGCTTTTTAGGCAGTTTTGCAAAAAAAAAAAAAAAAAAAAGCCAGGGAACCCCCTGACACCTGCTAGCATTTTACGGAACTACGAGGGTGTGGTGTCGCACAAGTCCAAAGTGCGCGCCACCTACTTTCGCCGCGCGCCGCCATGCACGCACGGCGCGGCGTTCTTACGACGTCAGCCACGAGCGCCCTCTGCTACAACTCCGCTCGTGGCCACCACTGAACGACATCGTTCACTTGGGACTGAGATAGGAACCAGTTAACACTTCGGAATCAGATAGGCACCAGTGAAGACTTGGCTATCGGACAGGCAGTAGGCAGGCCTCTAGCTCAACTATGTATCAGCCTTCTGCACTACTGAGCTATGTAAAAGTTAAGTATTGTATAAATTCTGTGCAATATATCTCGTTCTAGTTTACTCTAGTGTTTCTAGTTTCTGCTGTCCCACTGGATGGGCACCTACCTGCACAAGCGTGCATCCTTTATTCCTGTGTCGGTCTCTTTCTGCTCGGCCACCGATACCTACGACGGAAACGAGGCACAAAAGTGGCGACGAGGCTGGGACACAATAAAGGGGAGCGTAGGACAGTGGTTTAGGGGGAAGGAAGGAAGGGAAGCTTGGCGTTTCAAATGTTCAAATGTTTGTAAATCTATCGGATCAAACTGCGTGGTCATCAGTCCGTAGCGTACAAACTACTTAAACCTTGGTAAACTAACCTACGGACAAGCACACACACCCATGCCCCAGGGAGGACTCGAACCTCCACGGCGAGCAACCGCGCGCTCCGCAGCGAGATGCTTTAAACCGCTCGGCTACTCCACCGCGGCTTGTTCGTCATTATCATCCCTATTATCACCATTATGTGTTAGTGTTACGACTGTATCTAAATTATGCTCATATTTATGTACCATAACAGATACGAGAAAGCATGCAAATGATTCATTTTCTACACTAATACCATCTTCACGAGGAAGGGTTCTTCGTAACTTCATCTAAACCAATCGCAATACTTTAGCAGGATTGATTATCAATCGCCGCTGCATCTGACGCTTCACCACACAAATGTCACAAAACGCAACTTCGGAGGCACACTGCACCGTCCCTACTGGCGAACCGACAGGTCAAAGTGAAATGTGGCAAGGCACACGCAGAGGCGCCGGCCGCGGTGGCCGAGGGGACTGAGGTGCTCCAGTCACGGTCTGCACCGCCACTACGGTCGGGGGTTCGAATCCCCCCTCGGGCATGGATATTTGTGCCGTCCTTAGGATTAGCTAGTTCATAAGTAGTTTGTAAGTTTAGGGACTGATGACCCCGTAGTTAAGTCCCATAAGCTTAACAAACATTTGAACATTTGAACACGCAGAGGCCTCTGACGGACGACTGCAGAGTTTTGCAGATGCGGGAGGATCACTAGTGTAATAAGGGACCTTTACATTATCTCTCATACGATTTTGGTGTATATGTGTTTGTTCGAGCCCAATTGAAGTCGGAGGGAAAAAGCTAAATATTTGGGAAAAAAATGAAGAAATTACTTAATTAATTTCCGTACAATGTTGCTAGGGGAGGAGCGCCGATCCGTACAGCAGGTTGACTACGCACATTCATATACAGGCACCGTGGGGCGACTGCTATAGGATGTGCTCCTCACACGTTTCGTGCTCGCTTACTCGGTCACGCAGGAGTCCATTGGAAAAGATACCCAGGCTGACTGGCACATCGGGCGTGGTACTTCCTCCCCGGAAGTGGGCTCTTAACACTCTCGGCTAAAGGACAGATTCCTTTTCGTGTTAAACACTATAAACACGTAATCATGGGGTGAAGTTTATGCGCCGGAGGGCGGGTGCGCACGTACAGGTGAGCCCCTAGCACTCGGCAAGTGCCTGGCGTGTGATTGCCCGCTAATGCCATAAGCGGCAGTTCCGGCGTGGCAAGCAGGCAGCTGGGCAGGAGGTGGCGGGAGACGGCGTTTCGGGGCTGGTCCGGCAGAACAATGGCGGTCTGCCTGGGTCTGCGCCACGCCCGCATTAATGAGGGAGCCGCGCTCAAACCTGTTCCTGTTCCCGCTTTGTCCCCACACCTCGCTACCGGCACACGCCCTCCCGCCGCGCCGTCGCTACACTCCATCTCGCCCAAATACTCTCTCCAGTACACTGAGGTCAGCGGACATCTACTAAAACACAGTCAGCCTCCGCAGCTCAGTGGAAGCGTCGCTGACTACCACACAGGAGGCCCGGTTTCTATTCCCGGCAGGGGACTTGGGAGACTGGGTGTTGTGTGTTGTCGTAATCATCATCATCTCATCATCATTGGCACGTAAGTCGCCCACGCGGCGTTAAATGGAAAGACACTCAGGCGACCGAACAATCCTGTAAGGGATCTCCCGGCCAAGAATGCCATACGCTCATTTCCATTTCCCTAAAACACAACCGGTGAGGCTAAATTCATAGCAGTTCACACTACCTGTGTGCCAGTTACACGGACATACCACTGTGCGCTCTTAGAATCAGTACTCAGATTCGCCGCCAGGTCTTGAACACACAAACTTGACTTGTTCAAAAACAAAGTACCTGTCCGACGAGGGCAGAGAAGTGTTAAAAAGAAATTTAAAAAACTGAACTCCGTCCGACAGGCTTCGACTTGAGAGTCCCACTGGGTACTGACCGGCCGCCGTGTCATCCTCCGCCCAAGGGCATCAACGGATGCGGTATGGAGGGGGGCGTGGTCAGCGCCCCGCACTCCTGGCATGTCAGATTTCGTGACCGGAACCGCTACTTCTTCATCTAGTACATCCTCATTTAGCCTAACAAGGGCTGAGAGCTCCCCTCTTGCCAACAGCACTCAGCAGACTCGGACGGTTATCCATCATAATGCTAACCAAACTCGACAGTTCTTAAAGTCAGTTATCTAACGGGAACCGGTGTATCAGCTGAGGTACGGCCGTTGGCTAGACAAGGGTTAAACACGCTTCAAAACAGTTGTGGGGCCACAGTGCAATAGCCGAGCGCAATGAGACGCCTTGTTAAGGTGCGCACGGCCTTTTCAATCGGAGATTAAAGTCCTCGGGTATGGGTGTGTGTGTTGTTCTTAGGATAAGTTAGTTCAAGTAGTTTGTAATTTTACATACAGATGACCGCTGCAGACAGGTTGTTCAAATGTTTGTCAAGCATAAGGGACTTAACTGCGGGTTCATCAGTCCCTAAACTTATGAACTACCTTATACTAAAGACGACACAAAGATCCATGCTCAAGGGGGTTTCGAACCTCCGACGGGAAACGGCCTTACGCATCGCAGCATAGCGCCTCAATGCGCTCGGCCGCTTCCTCGCGGCTGCAATTAGGTGAACTTTAAAAACATTTGAACGTGTGAACAATTGGCGGAGCAGTTGAGATATCTACACCCATGCTCATAAAGGATAATGCTGATTCATGGTGAAACAACGTTGTGGTGAGGCGGTTTGCGGGTTTACATCACCATGCGGTGCTGGCGCTGCAGCAGTCTACATACGCACAGGTGTGTTTGTACATGTCAGAGTACGGTGCAGCGAGTGAGTGTGCAGACGTTTTCACGCGTGTTAGTGGTGACTCTGTATTGAGAATGGCTCAAAGAACACATACTGATGACGTTATGAGGGGTAGAATACCAGGGCGACTGGAAGGTGCTCAAACGCAGCAGGTCGTAGCACGGCCCCAACGTGATCCGAAAAATGTGCTTTCAACGTTATGACAACGATTCCATCAGACAGGAAACGTGTCCAGACACCACGGTACGGAACGTCCACAGTGTACAATACCACAACAAGACGGAGATCTCCCCCACCAGTGCACAAAGATGTTCAAATGTTTGTTAAGCTTAACGGACTTAAATGCGCGGTCATCAGTCCCTAAACTTACAAACTACTTATGAACTACCTTACACTAAAGACGACTCTAACATCCATGCCCGAAGGAGGATTCGAACCTCCGATGGGGAACGACGTTGCGAATCAGAACACAGCGCCTCAATGTGCTCGGCCACTCCGCCGCGGCTGCCCACTGATGGCCATGGAGTACAGCAGGTAGTCTTGGTCTCGGGACCTTGCCGCAGCCACTGGAACAGTTGTCTCCAGACACACAGTGTACAGACGACTGAACAGACATGGTTAATTCACCCGGAGACCTGAAAGGTACGTTCAACTGACCCCTGGTCGCAGGAGAGCCCGTGAAGCCTTGTGTCAAGTACACAGTGCGTGGTCACTGGAACCATGGTCCCAGATTATGTTCACGGGCGGGTCCAGATATAGCCTCAATGATTCTCTCCGGGTTTCCATCTGAACCAGGAACCAGATACCAACTTAGTAATATCCTTGAATGGGACCTGTATGGAGGCAGTGGTTTTGTGGTCTATCGAGACGTCATTTTGTACCAGTATGTCCACCTTTTTTTTGGGGTGCAGTGGGTACCATCTTCCTCCAGATGGATTATAACCTACGGCCACACCGAGCTGCCATCGTGAAGGAGTACCTCGAAACGGAAGATATCGGACGAATGGAGTGGCCTGTCTCTTCTGCAGACGCAAACCCCATCGAGCACGTCTGGGATGCTCTCGGTCGACGTATCACTGCACGTCTTCAAAACCCTAGGACACCCCAGGAGCTCCGACATGCACTGGTGCAAGAATGGGAGGCTATAACCTAGCAGCTGCGCAACCACCTGATCCAGAGTATGCCAAACCGTTGTGCGGCCTGTGTATGTGTGCATGGTGATCATATTCCATATTGATGTCGGGGTACATGCGCAGGAAACAGTTTTGTAGCACATGTGTTCCCTGACGGTTTTCTCAACTTGTCACCAATACCATGGACTCACAGTCTGCATCGTGTGTGTTCCCTAAGTACCTATGCTTTTAGCGCCAGTTATGTAGTCTGGCACCACAAACTGCAATTATTCTTAATTTATAAGCATGAGGCACCATGAACTAAAATGGTTCGACGTCTTTCTGTCTGTTCTACGGAGTGGAGACAACCGAGTTAAAAAATTGCTGCGTAGGGGGATGGTGTTGACTTGTGTTTATCAGATGAATTGCACAAGAATTGTAGATAATTTCGTAGACATCTAAAGATCGAAGTGTTCATCAATATGTATTTCCTTAGCGGCATATATGTATATATAAGGTATGCTAATATGGGACTATTACAAAAATTGATGGATATGTATGTTTCTAAACTACTGAAGAAATTTGGCATAGATATTCCTTACAAACATATCGGACTACAATCGCTATAGGGGTAATAACCACCTACGAAACATATTTCAGGAGATTTGACATCGTAAACAATGAAATCCGTGAAAAATGGCCACGTCTAATGGCAATACTAAACGTCTCCTCCTAAACGTACTTGGTACAAATATTCTTTGCCGTCGGTAAACAATTGCTGTTGGAGTGAAGACCACTACGACATATAGTTCAAAAGATATGGCGCCATAAACAGTAAGAGTCATGAAAAGCTGCTGTATCAAGCGAAGTGTTAATAGTGAGGCTATTGAAAAGGCACTTAGCGACTTACAACAACTTTACACATAATTTCAAAAAGTTTTCTGCCCTTTTCCCTTTTATGGACAACATCACATTTAATATCACGGGAATGGCATTCATTCAGAGCATGAATATTTATTTTTCAATCTCCAGTTCCTTTCGTTATAAATATTACAAATGTCTATTCTATTGTTCACCTCTATTAAAATAATGTGAAGTTGTTAAAATTGTTCTCAATGTGTGTAAATAATGTTGCCATATGTGTTCCGTACCAATACTCCATATTCCTTTCTTTCCCCTTGTCATAATTCCTCCTCCGACCCTTAAATGTTTCTCTGAGATTTACAGTTTGCTTGTGCAATCATTCATCACTCACCTAGATATTTGTAATATATGTACTCATTCGGACCCCTTTTGTATTTTATATTATGCATGTTCTGAGATATAGATACTTAGTTATAAAAAATCCATGTTTTGTTTCTACCATCACCTATCTGACTATACTCTCTTCTACAATCCCACAATTTCAATATTTTAATACAATTGTAGCTTAAGATGTATTCTTTAAAATCCTTTCTTTTTTTATAGTACACTTGTTCTGTAGCATCGATTCATAGTGATAAGAAATTTACAGATTCACATATCTTTGAAAAACCATCTTTGTATATGTTAACCTCAAGGTTACATGTGGACTATCTGTTTACTACAAAGTTATTTGACGATGGCCTAAGAAGTCGAAAGCCACTAATAACAAACAAATATAAAATATTGCGAAACAAAAATACTAGGTATTTAATTTTTTAATGTTATGTCATTATTTATTCGTAATAGCGAATTTCTAACAGCTTCCTTGTGTAAGGCATGGATGTCCTACCAATACAGTGAAGCTTTTACAAATTCGCTGTTATAAATAAATATTGATTTAATTTATCAGGTGTTTACTACGAATAGTATTCGCAATACGGTTCACAGACCGATTCCTACCTGGAAAATTAGTTTGTTGTAGCACACAGTGTTCAAGAGCTGCATGTAAAGGAACAAATTAACAAAGCGTGGGGTAGAAGGCGGTGGGCATAAGGAAATAGATAAGATGGACTAACATAAGATTGAAATATATACACACCCTGGTAGCGCCAGGAATTACGGGTAATTCAACAATATAATTAGGATTAGCTGTAACTCACCGCAAAGACGATCGTCCAACCACGAACAGGCACCTAAAAAAGAAAATTATTTGTCAGTATATGTGTATTTGCAGAGGACATTACTCTCGCTTCGATGAGGTCGAAAAGACATTGCTTTACGAGTCACGGAAACGATTATCAAAACTTGGAACAGGGTCTCAATTTTTCACTCTCTTGCTAAACCTACTCAGCCATACTTTCTACTTAGTTGTATAAGCGCCCTTGTGCTGAAAAAGTGAAGCCTGCTTCCGCGATATTGCAAATTATTAATTCAAGTAACAAGACAGTCTATATAGCAATTTCTCTCTCCTGTAGAATGGTTACTCTTTCGTCTCATCCACCAACTTTTTTTTTCAGTTTTAAGACGCAAGGTCATTTTAGTTAATGACTTCAGCTCTCATTGTCACATTTTTTTAACCAAAGTAGTTTATATTGCAAATCTACCATATAACTTTGGCATATACTTTATTTTATCTGGCTCTTAGTTTTAAGGCAGTGGCCCTGAGAACCAGACACTTTATCAAAAAGGTTTTTATTACAGATGTAATACATTCATATGTAGCAGCAAACTGGTGTTTATTTTAGTTCTGACATAATGACAACAACATTTTAGTTTACCGTCTGACACTGGTAAAATAGTACCTCTGATTTCTGTTTTTCAAATTATAACAAAATCATCACATGGTTTTCTATGTTTCCATAAGCTACATATGTCTTTTATATGACCATATATACTTTTAAATCCTTTTACATTTATCGACTGATTAAGCATTCTATATAATGATTTGGTTTGTTGCATTTTGAAATCCATTGTTGTACAACTTCCGTTAGAACTTATACCCGATTGGCAAACATTTGAATTAGATGGTGGAGCTTGCAGTATTTAAAGAATGACTGCACCCACTTCTACAGCAATTAACATTAAACCTTTAGGAAACTCCAGCTGAAAACAACAGATGGCCAACATTATGGGAATATTTTATTCTTATTTTAAATACTCAATTTAGAAATAATTTATCCATCTAATAATATATTATGTATCATTAAAGATGTGGTCTGATGATGCTCATATAAGTGACGAAAAAGGTTACCAGGGAAATAAAAGAAATTGTGATCTAGACTGCCTTGATATTTGAATTAATAATTACTTTTAAGATCGCTGTTATCCATAATGTTCTCGGAAATAGTGCTGAGTCTGGAGAAGTGATTGTATTGTAGAGCTGCTTAAAACAGGAATAAAACGTCCAGCGGTTTTGCCGTGATTACAATGTGTTAAATATGTTACGATGAGTATTTATTACTATTTATTCAAGAACGTATATTGTTTGAATGTACATAATTTACACGGACTGTCAGTTCAATGCATTAACAGTAAAAAGATCGACTTAACACATAGTTTTAACAGAGAAATAGCATTCCACAACTCCCAAGATGGCGGACAGGCTTCAACTGACGTATGTGCTCGGCACAGGTAATGCCAGCTCCCTTTATTTTAACCTCCTTGCGTCTAGAGGACTAATATGGCCGGCGGAGAAGTTTTGGACACGCTGCAGTGCTTAATAGTCTTTGTGACTGTTTCAGTAAAATTGTGATCGCCGGTAAAATGTGTGTTATTTATCTTTTGTTTCCTTTAGGGGCAATAGGTGACTAGTATACATAAAGGTGTTAGTTTAAATATTATTTCTGTGTATCATAGAATGAAATTGATTTTCTAACGAACAGAATTTTTTGTAAACATGGTGACGGGACATGTTCACCCAAAGATGGCTGACCACTATGCCCCATCCTAGAGTGCCTATATTCATTTAAACGTGATGAAAGGTTTGTTACTTTTAATAATGATAACATGTATAATATGTCGAGTTTATTAAATTATTAACATAACTGTCGAAGTTAAACATATTTTCATACGTTCCAGAGTTCAAAAGATTGTCATATTCACGAGATAAAACGCGTTTTGAAAGAAAACAACAACCTGTCAATTTTGTTTCAATTCTAAACAGCGATTTTAGTAGACAGAATCTAGTTCATTTTCTTGTTTTTAGAACATCTGTGTTTCACTTGTAGCAATATAAAAATTGTCCAAAATTAGAAAAAGCAAAAGCGAAAGAGTAAATTTAACTGAAGATACGATGCCAAAAGCAGTTTTAAAAGTTAAAGAAAAGGAATTATCTGCAATTGCTGTTACCGATGAACTTGGAGTCCACTAATGACCATTTGTTGGTACTGTGCCAAGGACAAACAGCCTCATGTCAGCCTGCGCAGTGAATTGAAAGTCAGGAAACTTGAACCTCAAACCATGCCATTCCATCCAAAAGAAGGAGAAAGCACTGGAAAGAAATTTAAATCACACGCTAGAAAAACACTTCTTCAAGAAGAAAGTACGAGCAATGATTGAAATGCAATTAATTAAATGAACTAAAGAGTCCTAAAACGTAAGAGGAAACTAAGGCAAGATGATTACGATAACAGTAAGGATGAGGAAGATTTAATGTGTCTACGGTACCTCAAGGCTTTTTCAAACAATCAACCTTTAGCACAATTGATTTAGTGTACAGTGTGCTCATCAGAAATGCATAAAAATAAAATCCTGGGACTATTTTATGGGTGTTAAAACTATGGTGATCCTTTGGATGTGGGCAGCGATTAAAGTTGACTTGTTTATAATAAGATAAATCCTAGTAAGTTTAATATTTAACTCAATATTTGATTTGATATTATGTACACTGACGTATGTTTCTTGATAACTGTTAGTTTATTTTGATTTCCTGAAGTTATAGTAGTTTAACATATTAAAAGATTCAATGGCCAACGTGCTCCAGCCCCTGGACCAATTTACCCCAATCTAGGGGCAGATTAATTAACTTTTTTCTAATGTTTTAACTCATATTTTTATAGTTTCCAAATGATAAGCCAAGATCGCAAACTACCAATTTATTAAGTGACGACCGGTTTCGGTGCAGTATGTCACCATCATCTGGTCATATATATATATATATATATATATATATATATATATATATATATATATATATTTTTCAGAGCTGTCAGTATTTTGTAAGCTGTCATGTTTGTAACTTAAGTTTTTTTTTTTTTTTTAGTGACTAAGTGCAATGTTGCACTTCTTATTTTATATCCATTTTTTAACAAGATGACCAGATTATAATATATATATATATATATGACCAGATGATGGTGACATAGTGCACCGAAACCGATCGTCACTTAATAAGTTTGCGATCTTGGCTTATCATTTGGAAACTATAAAACGAATTGATCGCTTCCACACCAGACGATGTCAGGTAATCTTATCATATTTTTATGCTTAACAATTTTCATCCAGATTCAGAAATACCTCTCTAAAAGTAAGAATAATATCATACATTTAAATGCGTAAAATAAATTAATATAAAAAAGAATAAAAATATCGCCAACGTGATCTGGTCTCCCCTACTTAACCGTCAGCAGCCTTTACTTATTCTGCTCTTTGAGCGAAAGAAGAGTATACCTCTGTTGTGAACACTAATTCCTGTTATCCTGTAATGATTATCGCGACATGAGATACAAGATAGGCGTAACACAACTGTCTAAAAAATTACCCAACAGCGTTTCTCGAGAACAGCGCTGATTTTCTTCCAAACAGTCCTCGTTGTCCAAGCATCTCTACCGCTTTCGTATGGGCTACACCGGCCATTTACATTCTCAGCAGCGCACACGTATGCCACCAATGTGCGTAACAAATCATCTATATAACAGTATACACACGACACTTTTACGGGAAACGTACAACAGTCCATTTGGCCAAATGCGTCCAGACACACTGGAGACTAATTTAGACCGCATGGAGGCAGTGTTCGCCTCCGACTTCAAAGCTTGCGGCCACAGCCGACCGACGTGCCACGTTATGTATGCGCCGGATAGCGCGCTCACAAAGTACGCAAGGCTTGTATTTGTCCAATTCGCCCATTAACGGCTCTCAGAAGAAACCGCCCGCAGTCGCGGACCAGCTGCCCGCACGAGAAAACTGGAACACGCGGCATTTATTACACTGATTTACCACACTGGCGGTGGTTTTGTTTGTTGTACGACAAGGGCATTAGGAGTCGGTTGGGGGAGACGTTTGATTTACGTGAGGGGAGGCGAACTCGGCCGCTTGCTGTACACGGGTATTAGAGCACGGTAGCTTACTGATCAGGAATCCGGGCTGGGTCAAGTATGTCACCAGTGAACGCTTGGAGAGGCCCTCGCGTGCGTTTAAACGGTTCGTCGCGTCGGCCAATTCCGCGGACCATTGTTCACGAGGGGCGCGCATAGCTAGCGCGTGTTCTGCAAGAGTGCCCGGCTGCCGGCGGAGCAAAAAGAAGTCCCCTGTTGCTGGCCGACCTGTTGGCGCGTATAAGGCAGACGGCGCTCGGCGAATCACTCCGCGTGTCGGGAATGCTTCAGACATTAGCTTACACGGCTTCCTCACCGGACGGCACTGTTTCATCAGCGCTACTGGATTCCATTATACAGTCTCTCTTCGTGGTGAAATCACAGTCTAACATACACAGTATTACGCTCTTTATTAATTTTAGGATTTTTGTATACGAGATATCTGATATTTTTCGGGAATATTAAGATATTTAATAGCTCCGTTATTTACGCACTCCCGGCCATTAAAATTGCTACACCAAGAAGATGACTTGCTATAGACGCGAAATTTAACCGACGGGAAGAAGATACTGTGATATGCAAATGATTAGCTTCTTAAAATAGTTGATGTTTTTAAGTTGCCTTTCTATTTTCCTTATGATAATTTTTTACGCATTTCTTTGTATTATTTATCTAATTACTGTAAATGTATAAAGAAAATAATGTATCATAGTCGCATAAATATATCACATAGATTTTGTAATCACGACCAGCTATATACCCAAAGGCAGCTGGTTCGAAAGAAGGGTAAATAAATAAATTAGCTTTTCAGAGCATTCACACAAGGTTGGCGACACCTACAACTTGCTGACATGAGGAAAGTTTCCAACCGAATTATCATACACAAACAGCAGTTGACTGGCGTTGCCTGATGAAACGTTGTTGTGATGCCTCATGTAAGGAGGAGAAATGCGTGCCGTCATGTTTCCGACTTTGGTAAAGGTCGGATTGTAGCCTATCGCGATTGCGGTTTATTGTATCGCGACATTGCTGCTCGGGTTGGTCGCGATCCAATGACAGCTGAATATGGAATCGGTGGGTTTAGGAGAGACATACGGAACGCCTTGCTGGATCCCAACGGCCTCATATCACTAGCAGTCGAGATGACAGGCATCTTATACGCTTGGCTGTAACGGATCGTGAAACCACGTCTCGATACCTGAGACAACAGTTGGGGACGTTTTCAAGACAACAACCATCTGCAGGAACAGTTCGACGACGTTTGCAGGAACATAGACTATGAGCTCGGAGAGCATGGCTGCGGTTACCCTTGACGTTGCATCACAGACAGGAGCGCCTTAGATGGCGTACGCAACGAGCAGTCTGGGTGAAAACGTCGTTTTTTCGGATGAATGCAGGTTCTGTTTACAGCATCATAATGGTCGTATCCGTCTTTGGCGATATCGCGGTGAACTCACATTGGAAGAGCGTATTCGTCATCGCCATAGTGGCATATGACCCAGCGTGATGGTATAGGGTGCCATTGGTTACATCTCGGTAACCTCTTGTTAGCATCGACGGCACTTTGAAAAGCGGTCGTTACATTTCAGATGTATCACGACCCGTGGCTCTACCCTTCATTCGATCCCTGCGACCCTACATTTCAGCAGGATAATGCACGACTATATGTTGCAGATCCTGTATGGGCCTTTCTGGATACGGAAAATATTCGACTGCTTCCGTGGCCCATTCTCCAGATCTCTCACCATATGAAAACGTCTAGTCAACGGTGGCCAAGCAGCTGGCACATCACAGTACGCCAGTCACTACTCTTGATGAACTGTGGTATCGTGTTGAAGCTGCATGGCCATCTGTACCTGTACACACCATCCAAGCTCTGTTTAACTCAATGCCCAGGCCTATCAAGCCAGTTATTACGTCCGGAGGTGGTTGTTCTGAGTACTGATTTCTCAGGATCTATGCACCCAAATTGCTTGAAAATGTAATCACATGTTAGTTCTAGTATATTTGTTCAATGATACCAGTTTATCATCTGCATTTTTTCAGAGGTCAAAAGCGCCTCTCTGCGTAGCGCGCGGTTGCTCGCCGTCGTTGGTTCAAGTCCTCCCTGGGGCGTAGGTACGTGTAATGTCCTTAGGTTAGTTTACCTTATTTTAAATAGTTTGTAGGCTACGGACTGATGACCACACAGTTTCGTCCGATAAATTTACCAACATTTGAACATTTGCACAGCTGTTGGCGCTCGGCTGTTGCTCCTTCCTCTTCGCTTCCCTTATTGCACCGCGTCTAGGCGCGGAAGTGCCGTCTTACAAGACGCCAGGTTAGTTGTTTATAGTGGGTAATTAGTTTTTAGGTTATAAAGAACATTTAAAGTCAGAGTAACGCAAAGTAAAAAGGAAGTACCAGCATAGAGGATGCAATAGTTTCTAATATGTTCTCCATGTTGGGGCATATAAGAAAAATTGTTAAAAAAATTATTGTTATTTCCAGTTTAGTGCGGACGTGCGTATCTGGGTGAAGAACTGGAGCATCTCAAGGTTGTCTTTAAACAGAATGGGTACACTGCTCAACAAATTTGTCGTGCGTTTCAATTTGGTCCAAAAGGTGAACCATTAGAGGACAACTATTAGTCTATTGCCTTTCGTCGGGAATAATTCCTCAAACATTTCAAGCATTTTAAGAAGGTTTGACATTAAGAGTGTTATTATGCAACCACCCGGTGTTTATAGAATTCCATGTTATTGTGGTAAGACTCACATCGGCCAAATGATCCTCACAGTTCAGGATCGTCATACGCGTTTACTTTAACCTGAAAAGTCACCTGTACTGAACATTGTCTGAATGAGGGACACAAGATGTTATATGATGAAACAAAACTGATTGCTCCTGGTTCCCGATTCTGGGAATGTGTTCTTAAAGAATCCATGGAAATTCGTATGTCCGATAATATTGTTAATAGGGACAAGGGCTTCCCTCTAAGTAAAACTTGGAACCAAGTCTTATCTGATATTAAACAACAACGGTCTTCATTTCGACCTACAGTTTCTTTCAACTAGTTTTGTTTCGACCTATCGTTTTGCCGATTTTTTTCCACCGGCGCGCTACTAGTTCTATTGCGCCTAGAGGGTCTCTACTGTCGGCCGCGGTGGCCGAGGGGACTGAGGCGCTACAGTCACGGTCTGCACGGCAACTGCGGTCGGGGGTTCGAATCCCACCTCGGGCATGGATATTTGTGCCGTCCTTAGGATAAGCTAGTTGATAAGTAGAATGTATTTGTAAGTTTAGGGACTGATGACCCCGTAGTCAAGTCCCATAAGCTATACAAACATTTGAAACATTTTTTGAAGGGCCTCTTCTTTGGTTTTGCGCACGCGCGGTGGGTCGTCAGCGGTGTATGAAGGGGCCGCTGTCTCTGTTCTGCCTCAGTTTCCGGCGAGTAAGTGTATCAGCGCACTAACCTAAAGATGGCAGCCAGTTGGTCTGCCGAAATATCGTGTTTAATTAGCGATGGTATCCGGCTGCAAACCCGAAATGAATATTATTACGCCGAAAAAATCTACGCAAAAATGTTCAAATGTTTGTACAGTTTGTGGGACTTGACTACGGGGTCATCAGTCCCTAAACTTGCAAACTACTTATGAACTACTTACGAACTAGGACGGCACAAATATCCATGCGCGAGGGGGGATTCGAACCCCCGACCGTAGTGGCCGCGCAGACCGTGACTGAAGCGCCTCAGTCCCCTCGGCCACCGCGGCCGGCGAAAGTCTACGCAACCACATAGCTTATCTCTTCCTCGAACCAGATTCATTTTTTACAGTCACTTAACAGTGTAATCAGTTACTTACTGTGTTTTAGTGGCCATGTGCGTGTTCATATGTTCTTGGCGTTTATTATCAAAGAAAAATAAACAACGTTTAATATCTATTAGAAACAAATGACCCAGCTTCCTACGGTGGGGGGTTCGAATCCCCCCTCGGGCATGCATATTTGTGCCGTCTTTAGTATAAGGTAATT
Source organism: Locusta migratoria (assembly GCA_026315105.1). Lineage (NCBI taxonomy): Eukaryota > Metazoa > Arthropoda > Insecta > Orthoptera > Acrididae > Locusta > Locusta migratoria. The sequence continues at coordinate 942,839,490 of CM048744.1, forward strand.
GATAAGTAGTTTGTAAGTTTAGTGACTGATGACCCCGTAGTTAAGTCCCATAAGCCTATCAAACATTTGAACATTTGACCCAGCTTTAAGCTTGGAACAAAAGAGTGAAATAAAGAAGCTTGGTCGGCCGACACGTTCGAGTTGAAGCAAACAAGCCGAAGTAAGACAGTTTGCAGATCTTCTAACGAAAATATATCTAAAGATGAGGGGAGGGGGGCTTGCTTTCCCTCGGTGCCACTCGCAGAGGTGGGTCAAATTCTGTCTTTTTGGGCGCCGAAATATCGACGCGCCATGAGCGTTGGGGGGGGGGGGGGGCGCCACTACTCTCTAGATCCGGCACTCAGAGAAGCAGACTTGCGCTTAATAGTTCGCGATAGGGAGCGCTCACGAACCAGTCCGTTCTTTTAGTTCGTCCGCTTCCAGCGACGCTGAGCGGCGTAGTCTGCGCATGCAGGTGGAGGGAGAAATTCCCCCACCTAGCTGCTTCATGCGCTTGCTGCTTGAGCCGCTAACGATATCACGCAAACCAAAAGAAACAGTTTCTGGATAATTTCTCGCGTTTAAGTTTAGAGTTATCTCTATATCTTAGCATTATGGAATATATTAGTCAGACATTGCAGAGTGCAGAATATTTCAAAGCAGAATTTTTGTCGAACTGAACTATGTAATCTAGCAGGCAGGCGCTAACCTCGAAATGACTCTTATTAGCAAAAAGCAAAGTCATTATTTTTAATAGTGTTCTTGACTTATCGCGCATATTTTAGATCGCGACCTACCACGCATATTTTAGATCGCGACCTTCCACGCATATTTTAGTTCGCGATCGGTAGCTCTCCTTTTAGTTCGCGGCTCGGCCGCGAAGTAGGTAGCTCTTCTAGTTCGTCCGCTCGTTTTGGCTTTTGCTACCAATACTAAAACTACAGCTGAGCTGCATCTCAACTCGAAATTACGGCAACTGGCAGAATGGAATCACGCGATTCTGCGCGCTCTCGCGTCCTCTCGCTGTGCCAAAAATGTTCAAATGTTTGTTAAGCTTATGGGACTTAACTATGGGGTCATCAGTCCCTAAACTTACAAACTACTTATGAACTACTTACGAACTAGGACGGCACAAATATCCATGCCCGAGGGGGGATTCCAACCCCCGACCGTAGTAGTCGTGCTGACCGTGACTGGAGCGCCTCAGTCACCTCGGCCACCGAGGCCGGCCTCGCTGTTCCCCGTCAGTCTTCGGAAAAGGAGCGGGCGAAGTAAGAGGCGAGGGATCTGCAAACTAGTTCGCTTAGTTCTCCTGTGGGAGCGCTCTTCCGGACTAGTTCTTTCGCGAACTACACAAGACTACAAAGAAGTGAAGCCCCATTCATCCGAAGAACCAGACGCCACTGTTGTCCTGTTTACATTTTTCTCCCTTCTGTAACGTGTTTTTCCCTATTGAATGAAAATGATGATGATGCGTATGAAGGATAAAATTGATGATACACGTAGCAGACTGATTCTCTTCGGCAATGAACAGCAGCAGGTTTGTTGGCAACTGACCATGACTAGTGCGTCCCTACTGGCCGACATACGCTGGAAAGGCCAAGGGAGAGGCGTTGCCTGCACCGCCGTGAAGAAGATGTGGACATTCCACTTAGCTGGGCGTTGTCCAGATTCCACATGCGGTGTAAGTAAGGGGACGCAGACGTCGAGACGGATCTCTCGCATTCGGACGTAACGACACTGATACCTCCACCTAAGTAAGATTCCCCATGTTTTTCCTGTCACTCAAGACAAATACAAGAATAGTAAGCTGCTTGCCTGAAGGGTGGTCCATGTGAATTAACGTCCGGTGTGCTCTGAGGTCTGAGGCAGAGAAATTCCAAGCGCGCTACAGGAGTGGGGAGGTGGGTGGCGGGAATTTGACCTCAAGTTATAAACCAGGAAAGAAACGTTACCCAGCCCTGAGGTGTCAAGCTGCTTAAGTCATGTCTTTAGAGACACACTACTTAAACTAACTTATGCTAAGGATAACACACACGCACACACACATGCCCGATGTTGTAACTTGTGATCAAATGTTTGTATAGTATATGGGACTTAACTACGGGGTCATCAGTCCCTAAACTTACAAACTACTTATAAGCTACTTACGAACTAGGACGGCACAAACATCCATGCCCGAGGGGGGATTCGAACCCCCGACCGTAGCGGCCGTGCAGACCGTGACTGGAGCGCCTTAGTCCCCTCGGCCACCGCGGCCGGCACTTGTAATCATATGCAAATAAATGAGCCAGAAGAATCGTTATTGTGTGTTTCATCGTTCCTCCCCTATTCCTACACTAAAACCACATTCTAACTGCTTACAGCGTCTATTGGCAAAAAGTGGATGTTTCTTTCATTACACTCCGCAAGAGCACCGATTACTGAAATACCCACGACGTTTAAGCGTCCTGCGACAGTTCGCCTGCCAGTTTAATTATAACCATCCTGTATGTGCTAATGTATTGGTGAGTAAGGTATTTGAAAATGGTGTAACAAACATTGTTAAAGAAATTTGTTTCAATTTACAAAAAGGATCACTAAATAATACACGTCGTAAGTAGGTAGTCGAGAACTCCATTAATGCGTTCAAAGCTGAATTTACAAACATGGGATGTTGTTGTTGTGGTCTTCAGTCAGGAGACAGGATTGATCCAGCTCTCCACCCTATCCTCTTCTATCTCGCCACAAGAACGGAAACCTACATCCACTTGAATCTATTTACTATTTTCATCTCTTGGTCTCCCTCTGCGATCTTTACCCCAGACACTTCCCTCCAACGCTAAATTCACGTTCCCTTTATATCTAAGAATGCGTCAGAAATTTCTTTTCTCCCTGCTGTGTTCAGTACCTCCTCGTTACTCAATCCGCCCACCGAATTTTTAACATTCTTTTGTTACTCCACATTTCAAAAACGTCTGTCCTCTTCCTGTCCGCACTGTTCATCGTCCGTGTTTCACACCTGTACAAGGCAACACGTCACTCAAATGCCTTCATAAAAGGCTTAACTTAATATTCGATGTCAACAAATTTCTCTTTTTCAAAAATGCATTTTTTCCATTGTATTCTGCAGTTTACATCCTCTATATGTTATTTTACTGCCCAACTAATAAAATTCATCTATCACTTTACTGTTTCGCTACTTAATATAAGCCGAGCGGTCTAAAGCGTCTCGCTGTGGAGAGCGCGGTTGCTCGCCGTGGAGGTTCGAGTCCTCCCTGGGGCATGGGTATGTTTGTTGTCCTTTGGTTAGTTTATCTAGGTTCAAGTAGTTAAGCTACGGACTGATCACCACGCAGTTTGGTCCGATAGATTTACAAACATTTCTTGAACTTAATCTAATTCTTTCAACAACGCCCATTTTCTTGGACAGTATTCCATTACCCTTGTTTTGCTCTTGTTAATGTTCATCTCGTACGCAACATTCAACATACTGTTCGTTCCGTTCAGCTACTCCTCCAGGTCTTTTGCTGTCTCTCAGAGAATTACACTTGAGGGAATCTGCAATACACCCCCTCGTCAGCAGGTAGAAGTTGCTGACTCGTGTGTTTCGCTCGAATCCTGATTTAGAAATGTTGACGAATTCGAGTGTTTTTTCACTAAAACCAGGTAGAAGTTGCCGAGTGCATGTTTTCTGCTCGGGGTCTGATTTAGGAGAGATGCCCAACCTTTGTGTTTGGTTTTTCAATAGCAGGTACTAGTTACAGAGAAGGTGTGTTCCACTCAGGCCCTGATTTAGGAGTGATGCCGAATTGGAGTATTTGGTTCTCCAAATTTTTAATTTGTGTGTTCTGGTTTGGCCTGATTTAGAAGAGTTGCCAAATTTGAGTATTTGGTTTCCCAACAGCAGGTAGAATTTGGCATTCAGGTTTCCGCATGGGGCCTGATTTAGGTGAGTTGCAGAATTCGAATGTTTGGTTTTCTAACAGCATGTAGATATAGCCGTGTTAGTGTGTTCCGCTATTAGCCTGATTAAGGAGAGATGCCGAATTTGAGTGTGCGATATTACAGATAAAGGGGGAAGCTGATTCTTTCTATGTGAAAAGAGCGTTTTGGCAAGCTTTTGGGTTCCCCAGCCGGCGGGCTAACAGTTGGGACCAAATGAATGGAATACTGGTTGGTAGGAAAACCATAATCTGCTCAGAAACAGGAAACGGCGGTCTTGGATGAGCGAGGGCGGCTGTCCCAGATTGCAACTGAAATACAATATAGCCACACACATAATTATAAAAGTCCATATAAAATCAGGGAATGATCATACAAATATAACTATATGAATGGATTCAGGAGACTTGGGAGAATCAAACGTCGTAATTACAATTTCAATATCGCTTACAGATAAAAATCCGATAAATTTCAGTACTATAATAATAAAATTATAAGATTTATATTTACAATTATTGATACGTAGTGTTAATCAGTAACAGTTTAAGAAGCAAATGGGCAGCATTACACCACGCTACCTATCTTAAAAGACGCACCACGTTATTTCCGTAAACTTTGATTTACTCGCTTGTTCTGCTTTTCGTTGAGGTAAAAATATTCTTATGTCAAAATATAGATTCCACCACAGAAACAGAATACATGAACCCAGCGAAGCGCATTACATTTATATATGTATTTTATTATATTTTATATTGTTCTTAGTAACGTTCGTTTTATGTTGTAGACTACCACTTAAATATTTTATGGCCGACTAAAATAGTAGATATGCAGCAGATAATTTATATATAAACAATTATAAGCATTTGTGGACAAGAAAAGAATATATTTGCAATGATAAATTAAATATTAATTGTGTAACTATACTTCGACGGCGGCAGTATATTTGAACAGTGAGATGCCACGCTCAATGGCTATCTGAGCAGAGCTTCAGTCTCAATCGTTTTCTAGTATTGTTAAATAATTATTTGTTTGTTAAATGTAAATAATATTTGTAGGGAGTTGGTCACAAAATTTAATTCTTTGATATTCAAATGTATAATATTTGGAAGAGAAATTGTATTATAAAGATGAGGCGTTAGGATATAATTTTGGGAGCAGTCGAGCATGCTTTCGAACGCTTGAGAAGGGACTCGTATCTTGGACGTGGTGGTGAGAGTTTGTGATGCTGAGCGGTGTGAAGCCGTGTTACGAACTTGTGATTTAAAGAGATAGGCGTGTGTGGACTTGGAAACTTTACGAGACTGTGACTGCAGAACTTTGGTTGAAAAGTAGTAAGCTATGGACGGTAGTAGGGCTGTGGAACTGTGATAATTCAACTGTCGTGTACTCATTTGATGACGAACTGTGTTTATAACAAATACTGTAATTAATCGCGTATTAATTTGGAACTGCAATCTTCGAAGAAGCTCGTTAATTTACGAGTGATAAATTGGAACTTTTACTCTCGAGTGCGTGTGATACTTATTGCGGCTCTCATGAACAATAGTTAGGGAAATATTCAGTTATTTACCGATGTGTAAAGTAGGACCACCTCGGCATTTTCATATCGGAAAATAGTAATAAACTACATTTATATAAACATTATTTCGTGAGTAAATCTCTTCTAAACATTTTCTTAGAATCCATATTGTTGGTTGTTCAGAGCTATAATTTATATTTATTTAAAAATATTTTTCGCGTCAGCATCTGCAGATTGATAGACTGGCTAAACTACAGATTAATTATTGATCTTATTTAAACAGTTTGGGTAGCTGTTTAGAGCGTAGAAGATATCCTGCATAACTCACCTCTATGAACAGAGACAACGATCCATAAACCTTTTACTACCCTGAGGTATGTATTGCCCAATTCTTATTGGTGAGAACCAATAGGGCGGTGGCAAGTGTTCGGTTCTCCAACAGCATGTTGAAGTAGCGAGTTCATTTGTTCCACTTGGGGCCTGATTTAGGGGAGATGCCGAATTTGAGTGTTTGGTTCTTCAACAGCATGTAGAAGTAGCCGAGTTCGTGTGTTTTGCTCTGGGCCTGATTTATGGGAGATGCCGAATTGGAGTGTTTGGTTCTTCAACAGCATGTAGAAGTAGCTGCGTTTGTGTGTTCCACTCGGGTCACGATTCAGGAGAGGTGCTGAACTCGAGTGCTGGGTTCTCCAGCAGCAGGTAGAAGTTGCAGGGCTTGTAGGTTAGCAGAGATGCCTAATTCAGTTGTTTAGATCTCCACCTTATATTTGAGATCAACGTATTCTGTATTCGTGTGTGTCATAATACGACAAATATGGGACACTGAGTACATATACTAGCGGGAATGGTCAATATAACATCGTGAGTCATGTAGGGATAGCTTAGTCGGTAGAGCGCTTGCCCGCGAAAGGCAAAGGTCCCAGCTTCAAGTCCCGGTTCGGTCACACAATTTTAATCTGCCAGGAATTTTCAATATCTCTCTAGTATATTCATGAAAAATTATAAGTTCAGTAGGTGTCGTTGTCTCTGAATATGATTCCCACAAAAGCAGAGGTTCAGATTTGAAGCAGACAACGAAATTCAGTAATAGCCGCGAATTATGACTTTATTCACTTTCAAAAATAAACTCACAAAACAAAGAACACTTCAAAAAATCCCACCATCTTGCCTCTTACCCTCTCAAGTACATAGTTTCTGCAACCTAAAGTTGTTTGGACACTATGTTTGTAAACAACGCATGCTCCTAGCACCTCGACCAGATATCAACTAACCAAGAGGCTAGGCGGAATCTGGTTTTACACAAACAGTAAAATCGTAAATTTTATCTTTGGTTTATGCATTACACACACACACACACACACACACACACACACACACACATATATATATATATATATATATATATATATATATATATATATATTTACAGGGTGTTTCACTAAGTGTGTTTGCCTCTGTAACATAAAGCAATAGATCACGGGAAATTTTAATCCGGCAGGTCAACATAAGAAATGTTACACTTTCTGCGGAGCTATGAACATAGTTTACTGTATCATTTTCCACAGAGTTACAGCACAAATATATAATGTTTTAAATGGAACAATACTTTTTTCTTTCGTGCATTGGAATTCTTTGAAACCAGCTGCGTCGAAATCAATTTAAACTACATTCCTATCACTGTTAGTTTGGGAGCTACAACTCTTCAAAGTTCAGGGGCAGATACCACAAGCTGTACATAATACATGGCTGTGTGGTGGGTGATGGATGTTATGGCGGTGGGATGTTGATTTACATGAGATGTTCAAATGTGTGTCCATGTTCCTCAATGCATAGTGCAATGCCCCGTCGAAAGGGACTGCGGACTAGATGTAACAACGCCGGTGTGACGGAGCGACATGCGTCCTCGATGCGCCGTTTTAGATCATCTGGGGATGTGAGCTCAGTGACATAAACACGATCCTTTAGATATCCCCACAAAAAAAAAAAAAAAAAAATATATATATATATATATATATATATATATATATATACTGGTGTTAAATCGGGCGATCTTCCTGCAAACCTGTTGTTTAGTTCTTCCACAACAGCATGCGCACAATGAGCTGGGTAACCATCGTGCTGCATCCACATAAGGACTCTCGTGTGTAGACACACATATTCAGGGAGAAAACCCAAACGGTCGGCTATAAAAGCGCGATATAACGCACCTGTCAGTGTGCCTGGGAAGTAGTGTGGACCGATGATTTCATCCCCAACGATTCCACACCACACGTTAATAGACCACCTACGTTGACGGTCGACAGGTCGTAGCCACCGAGGATTGTCTGCGGCCCAGTAGTGCATGTTATGGCGATTCACTACACCATAATTTGTGAACGTGGACTCATCATAGAACATAACACTTTGTAAAGACTCCAGCCTCAAATTACGCATGGCCCACTCACAGAATGTCACTCTTGCACGGAAATCGTTCCCATGCAGCTCCTGGGACAGTGACAGGCGGTACGGGTGAAACCTGTGGCCGTGTACTATACGCCACACAGATGTAAGACTGACACCAGCGACTGCAGCAACGGCTCGTAAGCTGACTCGAGGATCGTTATGTAGTGCAGCTAAAACAAACATCTACGACTCCTCACTTCTTGCAGGTCTTACTGCAGGTGTTACTGCGGCGCATTACCAAGCTGCCTGTTTCCCGAAGTCGTTGTTCGGCACGTAAGAACGTAATGGCTGCCGGGCCTCTTCGCCTAGGATATCTCACGGCATACGCCGTGGCTGCTTCAGCGGCATCGTGTCGGCACTCGCCGAGCATCAGCAACATGTCAACGTACTCGTTGTTCGTGTATGCCATCGTCATCCCATGTCAGTATCTGTGGTATATTGAGCCCCGGTTGTTTGTGTGGCTCTAACTGTCGGGTATACGTCCTTGTAAGGCGACAGTCGGCAGTCTAACAGCGCATCGAGGAAGCTTCTCGCTTCGTGACACCGGCGACGTTACAACTCGGCCGCATCTCATTTAGGAGGCGCATTGCATTATGCGCAGCATTTGTGGAATCTGCCCCTGAAACTTTGAAGGGTTGTATCTTCCAAACTAACAGTGATAGAAATATACTTTAAAGTGATTTGGACGCAGCTGGTTTCAACGAATCTAACGCACAATAGAAAAACATATTGTTCCATTTAAAAAATTATATCTTTGTGATGTAACTCTTTGGAAAATGATACAATAAACTATGTTCATAGCTCAGCAGAAAGTGTAACATTTCTTGTGTTGACCTACTGCATTAAAATTTCCCGTCACCTATTATTAATAAGTTACAGTGGCAAACACAGTGAAACACCCTGTATATGACATGAAATCAATAGATATGACATTTAGATCATTTAAAGAGAATGACTTTCACAGTTTCATGCGAAACACAACTAGCTCTATATTCACACGAAGTGATGGGTGCTATCGACAAAGGTTCGCAAATCGATTCCGTATTTCTTGATTTCCAGAAAGCTTTTGACACCGTACCTCACAAACGGCTTTTAATCAAATTGCGTGGTTATGGTATATCGCCCCAAATTTGCAATTGGATAGGGGATTTCTTGTCAGAGAGGACACAGTTCGTAGTAATCGATGGTAAGGCATCGACTAAAACAGAGGTGATATCGGGCGTTCCACAAGGTAGTGTTATTGGTCCTCTGCTATTCCTTATTTACATAAACGATTTAGGGGAAAATCTAAGTAGCTCTCTTAGGTTGTTTGCAGATGACGCCGTCATTTACCGTCTAGTAAAATCATCTGAAGATCAAAACCAACTGCAGAACGATCTGAATAAGATATCAGTATGGTGTAAAAATTGACAATTGACTCTAAATAATGAGAAGTGTGAAGTCGTCCGCATGAGTACGAAAAGAAATCCGTTAAACTTTGTTTACAACATAAATCAATCCAATGTGAACGACGTAAACTCCACAAAATACCTAGGAATCACTATTACTTCAGACTTAAACTGGAAAGAACACGTAGATAATATCGTGGGAAAGGCGAACCAGAGACTGCGTTTTATTGGCAGAATCCTTAAAAGATGCAACAGAACTACTAAACTGCATACACTGCGCTTGTCCGTCCATTTTTGGAGTATTGCAGCCCAGTGTGGGATCCTTATCAGGTGGGTTTGACGGAGGACATCGAAAGAGTCCAAAGAAGGGCAGCTCGTTTCGTATTGTCACGATACAGGGGAGACATCGTTACGGAAATGATACAGGATCTGGGATGGGAATCATTACAACAACGGCGCTTATCGCTGAGGCGTGGGTTACTTGCGAAACTCCAATCGCCAACATTCTCCTCCGAATGCGAAAATATATTGTTGACTCCCACTTACATAGGTAGAAATGATCATCAGAATAAAATAAGAGAAATCAGAGCTCGAACAGAGAGATTCAGGTGTTCTTTCTTCCCGCGCGCTATTCGAGAATGGAATGGGAGATAAATAGTATAGTTGTGGTTCGATGAACCCTCTGCCAGGCACTTAAATGTGATTTGCGGAGTATCCCATGTAGATGTAGATGTAGATGTAATATTTATAAACGAAGGAGTAAAAGTGATAACTTAAAAGGCTTGTTTTAATAATTCTTGCAACATCTATTTTGTACTCTATGTTGCTTTCTGAAATAGAACAAGAATTTCAGATGCTCTAAAATATGATCAATTTGTTTCAAATGAATGGTGAAATCGGTATTCATATCAAGTGACTTAGCGAAGTAATAGGCTTCAAAAATGTCTTATATAACAGACCAGATCACAAAATATGCAAGATGACCAGTTTACATGGATATATTACCTTTTACAAGCTATTGGCGGGAGATTTCTATATCTGAAAAGTGTTAAAATACCACAAGTAATGTGCTAACATGTACTGGGTGTTGCAAAAAGGTACGGCCAAACTTTCAGGAAACATTCCTCACACACAAAGAAAGAAAATATGTTATGTGGACATGTGTGCGGAAACGCTTAATTTCCATGTTAGAGCTCATTTTATTACTTCTCTTCAAATCACAATAATCAGGGAATGGAAACACACATCAACAGAACGTACCAGCGTGACTTCAAACACTTTGTTACAGGAAATGTTGAAAATGTCCTCCGTTAGCGAGGATACATAGATCCACTCTCAGTCGCATGGAATCCCCGATTCGCTGATGCAGCTCTGGAGAATGGCGTGTTGTATTACAGCCGTCCACAATACGAGCACGAAGAGTCTCTACATTTGGTACCGGGGTTGCGTAGACAAGAGCTTTCAAATGCCCCCATAAATGAAAGTCAAGATGGTTGAGGTCAGGAGAGCGTGGAGACCAATCCATCGGTCACGGAATCATTTGTTGAGAAGCGTACGAATACGTCGACTGAAATGTGCAGGAGCTCCGTCGTACATGAACCAATGTTGTTTCGTACTTGTAAAGGGACATGTTCTAGCAGCACAGGTAGAGTATCCCGTATGAAATCATGATAACGTGCTCCAGTGAGCATAGGTGAAAGAACATGAGGCCCAATCAAGACATCACGAACAATTCCTGCCCAAACGTTCACAGAAAATCTGTGTTGAAGACGTGATTGCACAATTGCGTGAGGATTCTTGTGAGCCCACACATGTTGATTGTGAAAATGTACAATTTAAGGACGTTGGATTGAAGCCTCATCCGTAAATACTAAAATGAGATCTAACATGGAAATTAAGCGTTTCCGGATATATGTCCACATAACATATTTTAATTCTTTGTGAGGGAGGAATGTTTCCAGAAAGTATGGTCGTATTTTTTTGTAACATCCTGCATGCTATATGTGAATACGTTGTCCTGATACTTCGTGAAGATCCCCAAAACAATGAATGTTATGCAATCGTATTACTGTCAAAAAGTGTTTGACTAGCTAAAGTAATTGGTTTTCGAAGTTACTGGTGTCAAGCGATTCAGTTGATTTTGTTGACATCTGGTTCCAAATATCTGGTAGTGGATTACGTGTTATAAACTGCAGGTGGAAATTGTGGAGTTCGTGTGTTTAGATCGGGGTCTGATTTAGCAGAGATACGGAATTCGGGTGTTTGGTTCTCCAAAAGCAGGTAGAACTTGCCGAGTTCGTGTGTCCTGCTTGCGGCCTGACTTATGAGCGATGCCATAGGGTTTGGTTCTGCAGCAGCAGCAGCAGGTACAAGTTGCCGAGTTCGTGTAAGCCGGACCAGAGGAGACCCTACACAATATTAGACGCCCATTGAGACGGGTCCAGTCCGCAATGCGTTAATGAAGCGACTGTGCTACGGCGCGGCCTCGCACAGATCCCTTACAAGCGCGAGTAGGGTCCGCGGTTGTGAGCCTCGGCGGCAGCCGGGCCGCGTCGCTTCCTTTAGCGGCGCGCAGCTGGCAGTGGCAGAGCCCCTGGCGCTGGCAGAGCGTCTGTCGCAAGCCGCCGCTGGCCGCCGGGCCCGACGTCCTGATAAGCGGAGCCCCAGCCAGCCGCCCCGTGTTTACAAACCCAACAGGCGGGGCGGACGACGCGGTTGCCGCAACGGCCGCCGCACGCCCGCGGAATGATTATTCAGGGCCGAGACAACGCACTGCTGCGTCTCGGAAAAGGGCAGACCCGAACTGGGCAACTGGACAACTTTTAGTGGTCATTAGAAGGGTACACTGGAAAGGACAGTTAATCTCACAGCCGAACTGGGCAACTTCCGTCACAGACAAATATATGCTGACGGGAAACCTCCATAAGGGCCCGGTCCCACCCTCAGGGGTGCGGGGCGGGGGTGCTGAAGCAGTTCCGTAAGATTTCCCGTGATGGCGCTGGGTCAGAAGCAGCCCTTCAACTGGCCAGAGCAGGCGGCGGGTAGCTGCTGTCCCCACCACCACCTCCTCTCAAACAAAAATGTTCAAATATTTGTTAAGCTTAAGGGAGTTAACTGCGGGGTCATCAGTCCCTAAACTTACACTTACGAACTATCCATGCCCGAGGGGGGATTCGAATCTCCGACCGTAGTGGCCGTGCAGACCGTGACTAGAGCGCCTCAGTCCCCTCGGCCACCGCGGCCGGCTCCCCTCAAACGCTAGCAAGCCGGACACAGCCGTGGCCTTGTGGCAGGCGGCAAGAGCTCTCCCCTCAGCCTCCCTTTCACACTACCCTCTGACGTGCCACAGGCACCTTCAGAAGTGCCTCCAGTGTGGTCTACCGGTACTAAGCCAGGGAACCCCCTGACACCTGCTAGCATCTTACGGAACTACGAGGGTGTGGTGTGGCACAAGTCCAAAGTGCGCGCCACCTACTATCGCCGCGCGCCGCCATGCACGCACGGCGCGGCGTTCTTACGACGTCAGCCACGAGCGCCCTCTGCTACAACTCCGCTCGTAGCCACCACTGAACGACATCGTTCACTTGGGACTGAGATAGGAACCAGTTAACACTTCGGAATCAGATAGGCACCAGTGAAGACTTGGCTATCGGACAGGCAGTAGGCAGGCCTCTAGCTCAACTATGTATCAGCCTTCTGCAGTACTGAGCTATGTAAAAGTTAAGTATTGTATAAATTCTGTGCAATATATCTCGTTCTAGTTTACTCTAGTGTTTCTAGTTTCTGCTGTCCCACTGGATGGGCACCTACCTGCACAAGCGTGCATCCTTTACTCCTGTGTCGGTCTCTTTCTGCTCGGCCACCGATACCTACGACGGAAACGAGACACAAAAGTGGCGACGAGGCTGGGACACAATAAAGGGGAGCGTAGGACAGTGGTTTAGGGGGAAGGAAGGAAGGGAAGCTTGGAGTTTCAAATGTTCAAATGTTTTTAAATCTATGGAACCAAACTGCGTGGTCATCAGTCCGTAGCTTACAAACTACTTAAACCTAGGTAAACTAACCTAGCAGGTTCGCAGGTAGCAGGACGGTCCAACCCAAGGCGTTACTGGGCCTCACTGGTCAGTCCTGTGAATGACACGAGCTCGCTGGTATCTGTGTAAGATCACATACTGTTTCGTTTTGTACTTCAGTTCTACGTCTACTACATGGGATGCTCTGCAAATCACATTTAAGTGCCTGGCAGAGGGTTCATCGAACCACCGTTATACTATGTTATCTCCCATTCCATTCTCGAATAGCGCGCGGGAAGATTGAACATCCGAATCTCTCCGTTCGGGCTCTGATTTCTCGTGTTTTATTCTGATGATCATTTCTACCTATGTAAGTGGGAGTCAACAATATATTTTCGCATTCGGAGGGAAATTTTGGCGATTGGAGTGTCGTAAGTAGCCCATGCCGTAGTGATAAGCGCCGTTGTTGTAATGATTTCCATCCCAGATCCTGTATCATTTTCGTAACGCTGTATCGTGACAATACGAAACGAGCCGCCCTTTCTTGGACTCTTTCGATGTCCTCCGTCAAACCCACCTGATAAGGATCCCACACGGGGCAGCAATACTTCATAAAAGGACGGACAAGCGTAGTGTATGCAGTTTCTTTAGTAGTTCTGTTGCATCTTTTAAGGGTTCTACCAATAAAACGCAGTTTCTGGTTCGCCTTTCCCATGACATTATCTACGTGTTCTTTCCAATTTAAGTCAAAAGTAATTGTAATTCCTAGGTATTTTGTGGAGTTTACAGCTTTCACATTTGATTGATTTATAATGTAAACAAAGTTTAATGGATTTCTTTTCGTACTCATGTGGACGACTTTACACTTCTCATTATTTACAGTCAACTGCCAATTTTTACACCATACTGATATCTTATTCAAATTTTTCTGCAGTTGGTTTTGATCTTCATATCATTTTACTAGACGGTAAATGACGGCGTCATCTGCAAACAACCTAAGAGAGCTACTTAGATTTTCCCCTAAATCGTTTATGTAAATAAGGAACAGCAGAGGACCAATAACACTACCCTGTGGAACGTCCAATATCACCTCTATTTTAGTCGATGCCTTATCGTCGATTACTTCGAACTGTGTCCTCTCTGAGAGGAAATCCCCTATCCAGTCGCAAATTTGGGGCGATATACCGTAACCACGCCATTTGATTGAATCCGTTTGTAAGTTTAGTCAAGGACGCGAATAATAGTGCAGAAATTCACGATTTGCAACCTGTTATTAGTGATCGTGATAATACGCATTTGATCCGTGACGGTTGGAAATTCAAACCATCCAGAAGAGTTGTAGCAACGGAAGAATGTGGATGGCGATGCTGCGGTAAACGTCCGCTGTGTGCTGTTCAGTTATTTACAGTAGGCAGCGAACAAATATTTTCACGTTTGGAAGGCACTCACGACCACACACGAAAAATACAGTCACTTGGTTTGGCTTCGATCTACACAGATAAGGATAATGTCTGTATAGCTTATGGGACGTAGCTACGGGGTCATCAGTCCCTAAACTTACAAACTACTTATGAACTAACTAATACTAAGGACACCACAAATATCTATGCCCGAGGGGGGAATCGAACCCCCTACCGTAGTGGCCGTGCAGACCGTGACTGGAGCGCCTCAGTCCCCTCGGCCACCGCGGCCGGTTAAGGATAATGAAAGAAGCCAGTAGCTGCATTACACCTTAAGGGCTTATCTATTTAAATCCTCAAGATGTTTCTGATGTTTTCGCTGACATCACAAAATTTGCGGATTACACAACAATACTATATCGATGAAGAAAACGCAGTCTTTCCTCCAAACGTTTGGGCAGCATATAGCGCTTCTTTGTGAAGGACGACTAACGCTTGCGAAAGCTTTCATTGCTTTCAATGCTTTTTGTGAATCTCCTCACTCAAACATCTTTCAGTTTGTGAAAAGTCTGAAGCATGAACAAACTGATACTTATATAAGAATCAACTCAGCAAAAAAGAATACCACTATCCAACCGGACTCAAAAACCAGGAAGACGCACACTTTCCTGCAACAGAAATTATTTATGAATGGTGAAATTTGCAAATTAGACTTGGTAAAGTGCGTTTCATACCAACCATCCGTGAGAAGACTATCAGCTAAACTAAATGCATTTGTTTTCTGCAAATGTTTTTATATGTAAAATTTGTAATAAAATATTTGTATTTGTATATAATTTGATTTTTGTGTCTTGTTCCTTGGCACAGTATTGACATTATTCCGTAGGAACTCTACAAACAGGGGGAGGTGTTGCGTACTTGGTAAGTTTTATATTTGGAAGCATTTTGCGATATTGTGCAGTCGGCTTGCCAGGAGCAGGTAAAAATTGTCCAGTTCCTGCGTTCCACTCAGGGGGCACTTTTGGGACAGTTGCCCAGTTCGAGTCTTCCATTTATCACCAACAGGTAGAAGTTGCCCAGTTCGGACGAGCCCTCGGCAAAAGGTGGACGATACGGCAGGGGAAGGGAAAAGAACTATATCAATTGAGGTAGCATTGTTACCAGTCTGTTCTATACGAGGATGTCCTTAAACAGGGGAGCAGACATCAGTAACAGGGCAGTCACATAGACTGACAGATTGTCGTTCTTGTGAAACACAGGAAGTGATATGTGCTTTCAACGAGGTATCGCAGATCGATTAAATATTTATAGATTTCTGGAAAGCATTTGACACTGTACCTAACAAGTGGCTTGTAATAAACTTCCATGAATTACCTCGACGATAACGTCCTATTATCCAACAGTTCGGATTCGAAAGTATCCTTCCTGTGAAACACATCATGTGATGAGTGCTATCGACAAGGAAAGGCTTTTAACACTCTACCTCACAAGCGTCCTCTAATCAAATTGCGTGCTTATGGAATACCGTCACGGTTCTGCAGTTGAATTCATGATTTCTTGTCAGAAAGGACACAGTATTTTGCACTTGACGGTATGTCATCAAGTGGAACAACGTGATATCTGGTGTCCCACAGGAAAGTGTTATAAGGGACCCTACTGTTCCTTACGTTTGTAAACGATTTAGGAGACAGTCTGAGTATCTGTCTTAGTCTGTTGGCGGATGATGCTGTCATTTGTCGGTTAGTAAAGTCATCAGAAGATGTAAAGCAACTGCAAAATGATTTAGATATCTGTAAGGAGCAAAAATTGGCAATTGACTCTTAATAGTGATAAATGTGAAGTCAACCATATGACCAGTAAAAGAAATCTGTTAAATTTAAGTTACACAATTAATCAGTCAGACCTACAGACTGCGAATTCTACTAAATTCAAAAGAACGCATAGAAAATATTGTAGGAAAGGCGAAGTAAATACTATGTTTCTTTAGCATAACAGAAGATGCAATATTTCTGCTATAGAAACTGCCTTCACTACGTTTGTGCGTCCTATTTTGGAGTACTGCTGCGCATTGGGGGATCCAGGCCAGGTGGGACTGACGGACGATTTAGAGAAAGTTCAGAGAAGTTCGCTTTGTATTATTGCAATATAGGGGAGAGAGTGTCACTGAAATGATGCACGAGTTGGTGTGGAAATCATTAAAACAAAGATGTTATTTGTTGCGGCGAGATCTATTTGCGAAATATCTTTCATCAACGTTCTCTACAGATTGCGAACATAATATTGTTAGCACCCACATACATAGGGAGACATGATCATTATAATAAAATAAGAGAAATAAGATCGAAATCAGAAAGATTTAGTTGTCCCTTTTTCCCGCGAGCTATTAGAAAATGGAACTATAGAGAAGTATCATAAAAGTGGCTCGATGACACTCTGCCATTCACTTCAGTGTGACTTTCAGAGTACCCATGTAGATGTATATGTAGATGGAATATCATCTCAGTTGTGCGATTGGATTCATGTTTTCCTGTCGGAAAAGACACAGTAGAACTAACCGATGGAGAGTCGTCGACTAAAATAGAAATGATTTCTGGCGTTCCCCAGGGAAGTGTTATAGGGCTTTTACTGTTCCTTTTTTTACAAACGATATCGGGGAGCAGTTCTCTTTCAGTGTTCGCTGATGATGCTGTTGTTCGTCGTTTAGTAAACTCACCAGAAGAACAAAAGCAAATCTACAGACAGTAAATTCTACTAAACGAAATACCTAGGAATTACAATACGTAGAAAAAATCGCGGGGGCGGCGAACCACTTATAACATGCGACAGTTGTACTGAAGAAACTGCCTACACTACACTTATCTGACCTCTTTTAGAGTACTGCTGCGCGTTATGCGATCTCCATGAAGTGAAACTGACGGAGGATTGTAGAGAAAGTTCAGAGAAGGGTAGCTCGTTTTGAATTATCACTATATAGGGGAGAGAGTGTGACGGAAATGATGCATGAATTTGGGTAGAAAAAAATTAAAAGAAAGGCGTTATGACTTGCGAAAATGTTTCACTAACTTATTCCTCCGAATGCGAACATATATTTTACTATTATGAGATCTTCTTTAGATGACTTTGTCACATATCAGAAGTAACACTCATGATGTAGGTCTGTAGTTCTTGAAGTGAGGCTCAAAATCGTTACTAGATGTTGCCAAGCCTTTTGAATTTACTAAGTGAATTATTCACTCGAGTTTTGGGATGCTAGTTGGTTTATCATTTGGTACTTGGAAGTCAGGCATTTTTCCAGACCTACCTCCTTCACATATCTCCGTTTTCCGTCTATCTTTCTGTCCGTCTCCTATCTCCTACTCTTTCCAGTATGTCTGTTACCTACGCCACTCTTTCCCATCTACTTCTCCCTCTTACTCTGTCAATATAATTTTTCGCCCTCTTTCACCCACTCCCCCCTCTTACCTCATTCTTCCCCTCTCTATACTTAGCCATGTCTGTCTGCACATGCAACTCACTGATGTATTCTATACACATTTTGTATACGTTTACTCTTCCCCTAACTCATATCATCCTCGCCCCTTCTATCTTCCCCATCTCTCTCTCCAACTCTCCCTTTCCCCCTCCCTTCTTTTCATCTCCTCATTCTCCTCTATGCCCATCTGCTAGACTCAAATCTATGTCTGTACATCATCTCTTTGCATCCATCAAATCCTCTCAATCCACCCTCCTTGTCTTGTTTGCCTATTTGCTCGTTGTCCATCTCTCTGTCCATTCCTTCCTGCTCAATCTTTCTCCAAATCTTCACCCCCTCTCACTGCGACCCTTCTTCTCCTTCTCGCTTTCGGCTCTTGTTCCTACAGCTCCCTTCGCCCTTGGCTCTGGCGTTTTATTCCAACTCCTCTCCTATCTCCTTCTCTACATTTACCTCCACCTGCCCACTTTCAGTCTGCTTAACTCCCGGCCATCTCATCCTCCTCATTCTCTCTGTCAATCTTGTCTTCCACTTCTCTCACAGTTTATTGCACCTACATGTAGACTGCCCTGCAGAGCAAGTCGATAAGGCAGGCTGACAGTATTCCCACACAGACACAACAACCAGTTGTACAGGGCAGCCTATATGGTAGGAATGGGAAAATACGTTTTTTCTCTTGTCTCGTATGGGAACTAGGCGGTTATAAATCCGATGGTGATGATTCTCATGTTGCAATCATTATGTGCCCAAATTTGGTTGAAATCGATCCAGTAGTTTCGGAAGGTATGTGGAACATACATGCAGACCTACAGCTATTTTTATAATACATGTAAATTCAGTTGAATAACAACCACACAATTTAAAAAAAAATCAGTGCCGGCCGCGGTGGCCGAGGAGTCTGAGGCGCTCCAGTCACGGTCTGCACGGCCACTACGGTCGCGGGTTCGAATCCCCCCTCGGGCATGGATATTTGTGCCGTCCTAGTTCGTAAGTAGTTCATAAGTAGTTTGTAAGCCCCTTAGACTTTACAATCATTTGAACATTTTTGAAAAAATCAGTGCAAGTTTTCTCACTTGACTGATATCCCCCTTCAATTTGATCTTTGTATATTACCGCCTTGTCTTGCTGTCCGCAGTCCATGATATATACCTGAAATCACTCCACTCTATATTTTAGTAGCGCTAGCACAGCAATCGTAATTGATATATTTGGTAAAAAACAGTCTTGGTTGTATAAACTGGATGTTTTATTTATTTAAACGTGATGGTTTTGGCCTCTTCTAGGCATCATCATACGTTTGAGAAGGGGGGTGTGGGGGGAGGAGATTTACAAACTTGTTCAAAATACAACTAAAAATATGAATCTTCCTTGCAGATTAAAATTGTGTGCCGGAACCGGGACTCGAACCTGGGACCTTTGCCTTTCGCGGGCAAGCTCTTTACCGACTGAGCTATCGTGTCGCGATAGCTCAGTCGGTAGAGCGCTTGCCCGAGAAAGGCAAAGGTCCCAGGTTCGAGTCCCGGTTCCGGCACACAATTTTAATCTGCCAGGAAGTTTCATAACAGCGCATACTCCGCTGCAGAGTGAAAGTTTCATTCTGAGAACTAAAAATATGTCCAATATTTCCTAAATATTACACTAGGGATGGTGTAGACGGAAAAAACAACAGTCCACATAACCACATTCACGTGTTAGACGTGGGGATGAAAATTGAACTAATGAAATATGACTAAAGGGCAAAGCTTAATAAATAAAATTACTTAAGTTAAAGAGCGTCAAATTATTAAAATTCATTAAAAGTAGATCTAACTGTTGCTCAATAATGGAGGCAACGAAGTCAATGGTAAAAATTAACCGCGCGAAGCTTTCTTTATTCACGCAGAGCCGACCGCTGCCACACCTGGACTGCTTCCGCGCTCCTGTCTTGCCGGTAACTGTTCAAACTTGCGCATCGAAGGAGCGCAAGTGGCTTTTAGATGTGCAACAACCGCTACAGATTTGCAAGTGTAATGCAAACAATTTTACCATAGGTTGTAGCCGCTACCGGAAGATGCCCATCATTATGTCGAAAACGTTTTGATATTTCGACATAATTTGGTCGTTTAAAAGGCCTTTTAAACTAACAAATTATTTCTAAACATCAAAACTTAGATTTTGTAATTTTTATAACAAGCTTTTGTAACAGGTAGCTCTCAATATTGTGGTATACATTGTAAGAATGTTCTAATGTTGCCACTGGCACCAAAAGCCATAATAAAGGAGAATCATTATATAAATACGCTAACACGAAAATTGTGGTACAGATTACTAATTTATTCGTACAAGAAGGCCATTGAAAGTTACATAATTCGAAAGATTGTTTGTCGTAAATTTCACGAATATAAATATTATGTGTGCATTTAGCCATTAAAAGTGGTAAAAGGAAGTAGAATTTTTTCCTATCTACAGCTTGGATCAAGTTCTACTTTCTCCAACAATCAGCTCACTGATTGGCTATTCGCCCCGACCAAAGACGCTGTAATGCAATGCATCTGCAGCATTAAAATAAATTATTAAAATAAGTGAATATCGAAACATAGAGTGCTCCCAACTCACCTTATTGTGCCGTTCAAATGCTTCAATTTTGCAGTGATTAAGAGTCGTTAAAGGAAATGGATGTTTTCATATGAATGCATGTGTATAAAGGCTGATGCACCGGGAGAGCCATCTGACGGTGCTCGGGTGGAACTACGAAGTCGAGAATGCCGATATAAATGATGATGCGCCGGGAGAGGCATGTAGCTGTGCACGGGTGGAACTACGAAGTCGACATGTTGTCAGCTCTGGAATTCTGAATATAGCAGTATCGAAATTACATTATTTCTTGGCTTTGTATAAATATACGAACACCGATATTGCAGTTCCATTTCAAATATTAGGCTGATGAAAGTTATATAATTCGAAACTTCCATTTTTATTTGTTGTTATTGTGTCAGGCATTTTCCTTAACACGTAAAAGATACCGTTTCATACCTCCCAGTGCCGGTTAAATTTTACCAAATATCCCAGCGGCTTCCTATGATAATGTTGGCAACAGATGCTGAATAGTGAGAAACCTGTGAGTCTTCTTTTTAGACACTCGCTTGACAACGCTGATGTTTCCTCAAGGAATCTTCGCTTTACGAGGGCAATTATTTTTATTGAGCGGACAAGGGTACATACAAGAACCTGTGAACCATAAAGCAGGAACAACATTATTTGTTTACTTCATGGTCTGTGCGATACACTAATCGAGTCATTCTATGTGGTTCGAACAAATGGGCAAAGATTTTCTATCGTGTTGTTGATGTTGCCAACATAATCACGCGAGACCGCCGCCATGATACGTAAAAGTTTACCCCCAGTGACCATTGTAAACACAATTGGTCGATTTTCAACCACAGGCAATAATAGTATATATAAATCAGTTCGAAAACGAAGAGGTCTTGAACACCGCGTGATACGCGTGGCCACGCATTGTCCTGTAGCAATGTGCCCGTCAGGAGGCAGCGAAAGTTAGGAAGGAGAACTGGCTTCAACACTTCAGAGGTGTAACGCGGGTTGGTTAATGTAGCGGGAGGAGAAAAGAAAATAAACGATAACGTTCGTTTCACTGATGCGGCTTCGAGGCATAAGAAGCAATTCTTCCCTAAGCGATGGAGGCGACGAAACCATAATTTCTTTCATAAAATACTGAAATACGACCGTCGGTTGACATTTATAGAAGTAACCTCGTTGCCGATCTTTCTTGTGGTGCATGATAAGGTGCTCTAATTTACAGCCCATTAAATGTCATCATATGCTCACCTTTTCATGGTTTTTGAGGTATACATGCATTATTGTGTTATCTTCTAGTTATCGTTCAAAGGCTGAACAGATTAGGGATCAGAGGGGAATAGTAAGGAGATGAAATACGGGAAGATCGTTTTTACCTTCGATCACAAAGAGGATAAACGCGTCATTAAATACTCATTAAAGTCAGAGCAGAATCGCTAACGCTGTCGATATCCTTATACTTTGCTGCTACGTCACGTTTTTTCCCAGCGAGCAGCATAAAAAAGGAATGATCGCAGTCTTCAAGCCTACAAGCTTACAGCAGAATGGTTCCCAAGGTTATTTTTTCTGAGCCAAGGACAATACGGTTCAGAACAGTTTTAGCTGTTTTTCGTTAACCATATACACGCCATTCACTCATTTTTGTACCCATTTTCTCTTTAAAGGTACAAAATATTAATTATTTTCCTTAATTATCTCCAGAAGCGCTTTGCTCTTTGTTGTCAAAAAAGGTCAGTTATTGTTTTATTGAGGTTTATGTTTATAGTACGAGCTTTAATGATCGGCTGTCTCTTTACCTTTGCAGTTAGTAAAGTGACTAGTGAGAATGAAGGGGAGTTTGGAAATTGTTTCTGTAAATAATGAAATATTATTTCCTCTTGGTGTCACTTATTCTTCCACTTATTCCCGTTGCTTGCTATGTTTTCACAATTGACGCGTGAAACATTGTCAACATTCTTAAAGACAGCCGCAGTGGCCGAATGGACTTCGGCGAGCCAGTCACAATCTGCACGGCCGCTACGGTCGGGGGTTTGAATCCCCCCCCCCCCTCGAGCTCGGATATTTGTGTCGTCTTTAGTATAAGGTAGTTCATAGGTTGTTTGTAAGTTTAGGGACTGATGACCCCGCAGGTAAACTTAACAAACAGTTGAACATTCTGAAAACAATGATATATGCAGGCAATAGTTTATATTAGAACTGTTATAACTTTTGACAGATTTCGACAGAAAGCATCCAGTTATCGAGAAAGATTTAAAAATTAACACAATGGCAGGAGAACGACTGTCTACACTTCTGTTTCTCCTGTTGTGGAAAACTCGTAACTTTCTGATAGCGATGCTTAGTTGATATCAAAACTTGCAAAAAATTATAATAATTTTGTCACAACCGGCTAACAAATCTTCATTGTTTTATATACTGTTGCGGCTGCTGGATTCAGAACATTGTTCAAAGTTGTAGCAATTTCCAGTATTTGTTTTCATATGCAATTCCATATTAATGTTCCACTGAAAGCCAGGTTTAGATCTGTTACCATGTAATTACCTTCCACGGCGATATATTACGATTAGCTGCCCTTTTAGAAACAGTTCGCAGCACAAGCTACGAAAATATGTAACTTATACACACTCCAATAATTAAAATAAGCCTTAAAAGACTCAGAAACTAGGTGATGGATATAATCAAATTATTTAAAAGTGGGTAAATCACAGGGGGAGGGGGGGGGGGATGTTCCAGCAGCCGGCTGGGATCGGTCTGTGGCTGTGACGTCACGTGGAGGACACCGTGCCAACCTGGCAATAGTCGCGTGCAGTAGTGTCTTTTTCTGTTGCCTTGTGTATGATTACCAGTGAGTTTGGTGGTGTACGACACTACTTCGGGTATATTTGCTACATCGTAGACGGTGCAGGGCACGAATAAAAGTAAGACTAATTGTGCTGTTGCTACGAGCAGAAAACGTAACTTACAAAACTCAGGGCGTACTTTATCAACGCTCTACGAAAGAAGTGGTGCTTCAGAGCATATGGTTGGCTCGATGTAAGAGAGAAGATGAAGTCATTGTGGCCCATGCCAAGAATATGCTCCGAGCACTTTATTCCAGGAGACTATATGTGAGATATAAGAAATGAATTACAGCATTATGTTTGCCAGTAAGGAGAGTGCTGAAATCACCTTCACGTACCATTCCTAACTGTTACAGAGATAAATCTTCAGAGTATATTCTCCTGTTCTAATACAAGATCAGATACGATTTAATTTGATGAAACACTAGTTTACTACAACCGATATAGTGTTTATATAATTCGAGCACATTTTAGACGCTAATAATTACAGGCTGTTTTATCTCTGTTTATACCACTACTTTTATACATGAA
Organism: Locusta migratoria; assembly: GCA_026315105.1. Lineage (NCBI taxonomy): Eukaryota > Metazoa > Arthropoda > Insecta > Orthoptera > Acrididae > Locusta > Locusta migratoria. The sequence goes on from CM048744.1 coordinate 942,863,572, forward strand.
GAGCTTATCTCACTTATCCTTCATCTGAATGGCTTGCGGCAGTGACTGAGTTCGGAAATGTTTTCGCCCTTTTTCATGGATCAAGTGTGTCCAAGTGCCGCAGCGTAATGGAAACATTTATATGCACAAATGTTCAAATGTTTGTATAGCTTATGAGACTTAACTACGGGGTCATCAGTCCCCTCGGCCACCGCGGCCGGCTTATATCCACAATTCACACCTAGCTCCCCAAAATAGACAGAAAAATCATAGTATTTTATATAAGGACAAGGACGTTTATCCGAATAAGGTACTTAACAAGCGAGCAAAATGGGAAGCCATGAAAAAATATTCATGGAAGAAAAACCTACTTTGGATTGCTGCATCTTTAGCAGTCAATTTTGCAGTACGTCTTTTGTAAGGTAATGGATATATCGTCGTTACATTTTATTTTCTATGAACTGTGTAGTGAAATATAGCTTTCAGTTGTTAACTGTACTTGTTTCCGGACAGAAAACATTCGTAATGATTTTTCAGTTTGTCTTTGTTTGTATGTGCATTTTATAGCCTAGAAAAGGTAACCATAATGTACGGGGGTGTGAGAAGGGGGAAATAATTGTTGTTTACTGAGTCCAGTTGTAGAAATTTGCCGGTCGCGGTGGCCGAGCGTTCTGCGGCGCGTCAGTCTCAGTCTGCCCTCGGGCATGGATATTTGTGCCGTCCTTATGTCAGCTAGTTCATAAGTAGTTTGTAAGTTTAGGGACTGATGACGCCGTAGTTAAGTCCCATAAGCTCTACAAACATTTGAACATTTTTTATTTTTTGTAGAAATTTGCGTGTAAATTAAGTGAGGACTGCGTTCGCAATGTTCCACCATGTGACGTCATACGCGGCAACCAATGGCGCTGTATCCCCTGAATGGCCTACCTCTCGCGTATTGTATGTAACTTTTGTAACTCAAACGTTATAAAAGTGACTGGTCTCAGTTCTTTGTATTTTCATCCACAAAAAAAAAAAAAAAAAAAAAAAAAAAAAAAAAAAAAAAAAAAAAATTGTGTCTCCTTTTACTATGTTTATCACCTTGTTTTTGTTTCCTATGTGACAGTTCATGAGTATAAAACAGCAAATGTTTTTTTGGATAAACGACATTTCTTTAAAGGAAATGATGATTGACTTCATATATTTTTTAATGTGATGACACAATCCAGCGTTCCTTGATGTATGCATCAATGTTTATACATTAAGTGATCCGTAGTAATTTGGTATTTGGTAATTTGTTGGCTGTAGAAAGCACGAGAAGCATGGTTTCTGTTTGCTTCAAACATTCGTATCACACTGCAAACATCCCTTATTAAATGTCACATACAAGTGGCACTCCGGCAGCTACCTCACTGCGCTGTGTGTTGGCGGGCGACGTTGAAACGATTAGTTGTTGTTGTTGTTGTTGTTGGTTTTTGAGGGGACTAAACAGCTAAGTCATCAGTCCCGAAACTATTATACTACAAAATGAAACTTCACTCTGCAGCGGAGTGTGCCCTGATATGAAACTTCCTGGCAGATGTCTCCACCATATCCTTTCTTCCAGGAGTGCTAGTCTTGCATGTTTGCAGGAGAGCTTCTGTGAAGTTTGGAAAGTAGGAGGCGAGGTACTGGCGGAAATAAAGTTGTGAGGCGGCATCGTGAGTCGTATCGGGATAGCACAGTCGATAGTGCGGTTGCCCGCGAAAGGCAAAGGTCCCAGGTTCGAGTCCCGGTTCCGGCACACAGTGATTATACTACATTTACTATCCCGCAGACGGCACGGGATGAAAATCAACTTCGTCTTTCCAAGTGTGCTATTTTTTCCGGGACTGTACACTGAAAACGGTAGACAAGAGGATACATTAATTACATTCAAATCGGACTGTAATAACAAAAAGAAAAAGAAAAGAAAATAAAATAAATGAAGTAGCGTAACATCTGATTACTATTTCCTTACAGGGAGAATGTTCCACATAATATTTACGCAGACAAGATATTGTTGCAGAAGTTCGAACATTGTGAATCACAGTGAATAGCTCACAGTTCGCGTCTTAGTTTAATAACAGTCAGCAGAAGGTGATCCTCTGAAGTATTGAAAACGGCCGTGATATGTACCCACAATGACACACAGTTAGGTGTGGGATGCTCCAGGGTTCTGTTGTGGGGGCTCTGTTGTTTCTCATTTATGTAAATATTGCTTCTAGTATAACAGGTAATTCTAAGATATTTCTGTTTGCTGATGACACTAGCTTGGTAGTGACGGATGCTGTTGTCAGTATTAACTCAGTTTCAAATAAAGCAGTTAAAGGATAATTTCATGGCTCGTAGAAAATAAATTTATGCTAAATCACAGGAAGAACCCGTTTTTACAGTTTCTGAACCACAATTCCATTAAAAAATGTCATTTTAATAAAGAATGGAATATGTTAAGTAAGACTAAAGAGCTCAAATTTCTAGGCTTTCAGAGAGATTGTAAAGTGTCGTGAAAAGGCTATGTTCAGGATCTTGTTCTAAAACTAAAATTCTGTGTTGTTTATCATTCGAAAAGATTCTGAAGAAAGTGATACACGAAAATTATTTCGCTTATGTCAGTAGTTTTCTCACTATTTTTTTATTTCTTATTTTAATTTATTTTATTTACTTATTTTATTTTTATTTTTTATTTATTAATTTTTTGTTAGGGAGAGGGAAACTCTTTAAAAAAGGCCAGAAAAGACAGAGATGAAAGGTTCGAGCAATACGCGGGGTAATCTCACGTACCTCTTTTCAGCAGCCTGGGCATTCTGACATTGGCCTCTCAATGCATAGTTTCTTGAATATCGTTTGTTGTTAACCCTTTCAATCCAACATTATGAAATCAGGTTTGAAAAATTTAAAATTCAGCGTTTTCTGTACTAATACAGTGCAGTAAACATCGAAATAAGTGTTTTGAAATTTTGGTCGAACTATTGATTTTTTATGTCATGTATTTGGTGCACGACACAGACGTTTGTATCGAAGTATTTTATTACTTGGATATTATTTTTGTTATCCTTACCACTGCCAGATCAATAATGCTAGCATAATGTTCGCCACAACGCCAAAGACAAGACAATTCGCTGCTGGAATAAAAGGAACCACACTCACGCTCACACTCTCAGCCACGTACAGACGGTAACGCAACACAACCTCCAAAGATGGACAGATTAATGCCGTACCAAGCGGCAAAATGTCGTACTAGAATCATTTTGTTGATAAACAAAAATGCAACTTTAAGGACTGACGCACAAGATACGGCATAAATCAACTTTTAATATGTTGTCCAGGAACAACACTGGGAATGAAAGTGTGAATAATACGTGCTTATTCGCAAGAGTTAAACGCTTTCATTCAGTTAATACCAGGCTTAGATTGAATCTGAATTTGAATCACACTTCTTTGAAATGTGTGCAGTTGCTGCGATTTTGAGAGGACTATACATCTAGGTCGTCAGTTCCCATGTGCGCAGTATTCTATCGCATTTTCAATATGTTACCACAAGAATTCATTTACCTTAGTAGTAATCCAAGCTTTTCAAGGCTAAGCTGTAAAGAATGTTCAAATGTTTGTAGAGCTTAAGGGACTTAACTACGGGGTCATCAGACCCTACTACTTATGAACTACCTTATACTAAAGACGACACAAACATCCATGCCGTGCGGACCGTGACTGGCACGCCGCAGACCATTCGGCCACCGCGGCCGGCTATGCTGTAAAGGCTATTCATGGCTCTCTCTTTCTATTTTGTCGAGTAATTACTGAGAAAATTTAAAAAAAGCTAAATTTTATGTTCCGTATTTGCTTCAGTTTACTTCAGCTTACACCTGCCGTGTGTATACTATTACTATTTGTATATCGATTACTACTACTTCGTTACAATCTGGTGAACTGACTCGTCACTTGACCATGGACACCTGCTGCCCAATTCGGTCCTGCGGAACATGATCTATATAAATGTGTTTTGTGGAGTGTGTCCTTTAACGACAGTGGTCGGGCGGTGCCGGCTGGCACGAGGTCCCGGCCCGGCGCTAATGATGAAATGTAAACGGGAGTCATAAGCGGGTCATGCGGTGCCCCGCCGTTTGACTCCGGGGCCGCGACACGCATGACACGCGGTCGCCGGCCAGGGCAGAGCTCAACAGACGGCGGCGGCTGGCGCCAGCGCCGGCCTCTCAACACGACACTCGCTCATACCGCCTGCTGCAGACACACACTTATCTACTGGCTCAAGGGATGGCATCTCACAATTCAAATCTCAGCTCTGGTGGAAACGCGTGAGGATAGCGACGAGGTATGCCACGTCACACTAAACCAGTTAACACTAGAACTGCCGATGGCACATTTTTGTCCCGTTGCAATATTTAAATCGCTCCCCTGGTTCATGGTTCTGCTGCCAGAGATGCTATGACTGACATTTTACAAAGTTACATGGGTGAGCAGTTTACATTTACAAATGCTATTACCATTCAAATAAAGTAGAAATGAGCCATAAACAATCAAAAAGGCGGCGTAAATCAGGTAAAAGATGCCGTTGCAGTAATTTGACAGTCAGTACAGAGATAAAGCTTCTGATGGAACAAAGTGGGAAGTAGTTCCTACTAACATTGGAATGCCTGGAAGACACGGACAACAAAATACTCTTCGGGAGTATTCCGGTCGTTCTCCACATGCGAAAAGATGTTTTATCAGTGGTTTTCCTTCGAAAGCTTGGCGTTTTTTATTGACAAACCAATTTTCAAACACATTCAAAAATGAAACTTCCTGGCAGATTAAAATTGTGTGCCGGAACCGGGACTCGAACATTCAAAAATGTTCTGAAGCAGAGTCGCGTACAGTGTTTGGAACAGAAGAATGGTCTTCACTGCTAGAAGAGCTGGATGCATTCTTCCCATCCTGTATGTTAGGGGTGCCACTGAATCCAAAGGAATAGAAGTGGAACTTCTTTGGTCAGAGAAGTGGGGAATGCAGTTTTACAAGTCTCCGATGTCACGCAATCGCTTCAGGGAGGTCGTGAGGTCGACACGGTCGGAGTGACTAAAGTATATGACATAGATCTACTGTAGATAGATCATTTTACGTAAATATCTCTTAAATTACTCTCTTTTTTTATATTGGAGGTATAATCTGAAACATTAGCACATGCACAATTGTGCGTGTTGGGTTTAATGTTATATTTTTACGATAAAGACTTGTTGAGAAGGTGTTGATATCATTATTTGCTTTGACATGTAAAGCTATCATATCTGACAGCCGGTTGATTTTTATGATCCTGTATTGCTATTACGTCATTTCTTTCAAAATAGCATCAAATCTGGTAATTATCACGAACCGAAATATAAAAAATTACTGGTGCAATTTCAGCGCCTCTTAGTGATTCTAAAATCGCTGCTTTACTCAACTCGTCAGATGTAGAGGATTTAAGCACTGATGACGATACCCTCGATTCCATTTGCGTATTAACTGCAAAGAAGAATGCTCAAAACTTGTGGAAAAGTTCACCTGGATCGTCCTCTTCTGGTGAAGGTTTTGTAGAAACATCTGTTTCAAAGTGCAATGAAAATGATGGCCATGGCATGTAGGAATTCATGGCTTCAGTACAGGCATGACAGAAGGCTAATGAAGTGCAACGAAAAGACATACATGATCATCTTGAATTCCAGATGGCTGTGGCGAATACCTGCTCTCACCACCAAGTGTAATGCCAATTATTGACGAAGAGAATGATGATGAACAAGAAGACGTAAATACAGCTCGAAAGAAACAGTTCACCTTGTACACACAAATTTGATCATCCGGTTTTAATGACTTAAAATCTGCAAGATGTAGTCGCAGAAGCGGTTGTAACTGGCGTACAAGATGTGAAATATGTGATGTGTACTTGTGTTTGTCAAAAGAGAAAGAAGAAATGTGAAGAAATGAGTACGAAGGCATGTTACTGTAAGATTGTGCAAGCCCAAACCACTCTGTTGTGTGGGTACAAAATTTCTGGAAATTTTTAAAATATAAATTTATTTTCTTTTTTATAACGATGTAGGTAAATGTCCCTCTCTATATTAATATCACATCACCTGCAACCTTGGGCCTGAAAGGGTTAAGTTACAAATGAGTCACGTGTTTAACCAGAGCTAAGAACAGTCCTTTCCCAGCACAAAAAATGTGAATATGACCTTTCCATATTTCTAGCTACAATAGTGTCTAAAAGTTAAACCTAATCAGTAAACGCGATCATGTAGAAGCCTCTTCAAAGAACTGGGTATATTAACTACTGCCTCTCAGTATATTTATTCCTTAATGAAATTTGTCATAAATAATATATCCCTTTTCCCAACAAACAGCTCAGTTCATACATACAATACTAGAAATAAAAATGATCTACACAAGGATTTAAAAGCACTTACTTTAGTTCAAAAAGGGGTCCACTACTCAGGAACACACATTTTCAATAATTTACCATCAAGTATAAAAAATTTAGCTACAAATAAAGATCAGTTTAAGAGGAACCTAAAAGACTTTCTAGTGGCCAACTCCTTCTACTCCATTAGTGAATTTCTAAATTGTACCAAATGATGCATGCACTCATACTATATTAGTATTATTATATTATCAGCAAAAAAAAAAAAAAAAAAAAAAAAAAAAAAAAAAAAAAAAAAAAAAACCTTAAAAAATTATGTATCTGTATTTCTATTATAAGTGTATGTATTTATATTATTAGTATTATTTGTTATTCAACTTGTAAATTTTGTTTCTTGACATGTTCCACATCCACGAGGATCCCCTCAATATGGATCTACGGAACAAATAAATAATCTAATCTAATCTAATCATACGTCCATATCAGAATGTCAGAAGGATTGCTGACCAAACGTAAGCTTAATCTCGCAACAATTGTCATACAATAGTGTTGGAAACGTTCTGACAGCTGCGGAACACTTCGTACGAACAGTAACAAAACTTGTCATCCACAACAAAAGAAGATGTTAACAGGGCGCATGGTGACCTCTAACGGCCACACAATCTTCGTAGCGACGTGACGTGCATCTCTGTCAGATGGTCTGAGAGCTCTCTTGGAAATCGATCCTTCTCAAGGGCAATGCAGTTTAAAAGTTCCAGGAAGTTTCATATCAGCGCACAGGTCATTGCAGAGTGAAACTATCGCTATGGAAAACACCCCGTAGGCTATGGCTAAGGCACGTCTACGCATATCCTTTCTTCATAGGAGTGCTGGTGAAGCAACTTTCGACGGAGAACTTCTGTAAAGTTTCGAAAGTAGGATACAACGTACTGCCCGAACTAAAGCTCTGACGATAGGCCGTGAAGCTTTTCAGGATAGCTCAGACAGTAAACCGCTTGCCCGGGAAAGACTAAGGTCCTAAGTTTGAATCCCGGTTCCTGCACAGTCTTAATCTGCCAGAAAGTTCCAAATCAGGGCACATCCCCCACCAAGTGAAACTATCATTCTGTGCAATCCTGATTAATGATTGCTTTCGTTATTTTCAAACCTGGACTCCCCCCCCCCAATAAAAAAAATGAACTGTAGCCTTGATTGAATTTCCTTGAAGAGATTTTCTAAATGTCCCGAAAACTAAAAGAAAATATAAAAATAAAAGTGTTGGTAAGAAGAGAGCTAACAGCCGTCATGTATTTGATAAAATGCATCTTTAACTATCAGGAGTTTTATTAAATCATTAAAATCTACTATCATCATAGATAGAAAGATATTAGAACAGGTTAGTCAACAGCATGAAATAAAACAGATCTGACTGAAAACAGCAGGAGTCACTTTCAGTAAAATTACAAATGTCATAGCAAGTCATCATAGCAGTCAAAACAAACATAAAATACGAGAATGGACTGCACCCTTCAGTATTCACAATCAATTCTCGTATTTTATGTTTGTTTTGACAGCTATGATAACTTGCTATGACATTTGAAATTTTATTGAAAGTGACTCTTGCTGACTTTAGCCAGATCTATTTTATTTAATGCTGTTGACAAACCTGTTTTTATACCTTTTTTTTTTCTTTGGTGACGGTTCTGGACCGCAACTAGTCAATTTTAAGGATTTAATAAAGCAGCTGATGGTTAAGGATGCATTTTATTAAGTAAAAATAAAAGTCGCTCTGGCTGCCTTTTTGGAAAAGTTTGCAAATATTTAGTCCAAAATTAATAAAAATATAATTAATACAAAATTAAATATATGAAATATATTTTATATTATAATTATTGTAAATTTAATATTCTATAACCTTAATGAACATTAAAAACGATATATTTGTTTTATTATACTAAATTTCATATTATTTATATTTTTATTATTTTTCCTCTGAAAAATTTGCAAAAATCATAAAACTACAGGAAAATCCCAAGTGCGCCGTAAAACACTCCGGGCGATTTCATTTGATGCGTATGGTAAAAATAAATGTGGCACGATAATATAAAATGTTCAAATGTTTGTAAATCTATCGGAACAAACTGTGCCTGGTCATCAGTCGGTAACTTACAAACTACTTAAACTAAGGTAAACTAACCTAATGACGACACACACACCCATGCCCTAGGGAGGTCTCGAATTTCCGACGGCGAGCAACCGCGCGCTGCGCAGCGAAGGCGCCTTGAACCGCTCGGCTACTCCACCGCGGCGCACGATAATTATGGTTAAATAATTAATCATATTGCGATCTTGGCATTTTCCTTTTGAAGATTATTAATCTATGCAAATCGCCTTCATCCTGGTAATGTCAATAATAATAGGTGTTGACGTAGTAATGTTACCTTTTGTCTGCTCTAATAAATTTTTTAGAGTTAATGATTCAATGCTTTTCTCTGGTATACAAATAAAAATGTAACATTTGTATTAAGAGATTAGCAGAGGGTACATAATAAAGTTGTGTGTGATACACCAAAGTTTGACAGTTAGCTCATAGATCTTTAAAATTCAGCTCGACGATCTTGTTGTCTATAAGCAGCTGATTAGCAGACTTCAAACATTTGTTAATAGAGGTTTGAGGAACATCGTGAGAATATGGTGGCCAAAAGTGAGTAGCCTATTAGCAAAGACGGACATCTGTCGTTTCCCAGAAAGTGAGATAAATGTAATTTTTTATTGCGAAACGTAGAGCTAATACATTTATAAGCTGATTTGAGCATTATGCTCGAGGATTTATACCTGGAAGTGGCTAATATCAATTTGATTGCTAAGAACTTCAAATTGTGTTTGAAAATACAGACGTCCGTCTTTGAAACCAAAACGTGTAGGTGTCCGCTTTTGATGTGAAAACGCTTTCAGATGTTTGCTTACAACTGATGAGAATCTATTACATGTGTATAATCTGGGAAATTAAAGGAATATCGACATAAAGTGGAAAATATGAACTCCATTACATACTGGAAAAATGTTGTACTACAATAATCATAATTATCTTTTTAATTTTATATACAAAATGAAATCTTACGGCGCTGAATCTCTAAAATTATTAGCATAAGGTCTGTTGAAACTGTCCCCAGATTTTTCCTTAAACATCCTTACGTGATTTCTGAGATCGAAATTCTTTCCAATAAGTGATAATTTCGTACAACACACCTTACAATAGGACAGTGTAGTTTAGAAGCTAGTCTTACCATTGTTTCTTTTCAATGTTTGTTATCCACTTTTCAGGTTGTCTCAACCGCTTCCTAGCTTTTCCTTCGGACGCTGGATATATACTATGTTCCGTTTCACTCGCTTTAAGATGGCTATTAGTAATAACACTATAAAAAGTTACTGAAAATGGAAATACGGGCTAAAATGTCTTAACACATGGCACATGCTGTCGCCGTGTCTGATTTTCGAGGTCATGTGATCATATACTGTGTTCCCATTGGTGCACACTGCTTCATTGAACAAGTGTCCGAATTTGATATCAAGCTCTTTTGTACGTGTCTGCTTTTACTGTGAACAGTCAAATGTAACGTATGATTTATCACATTTACGTAATCTTTTGGAAAAGCTGATTTCAACAATGAAAAGAGCGGAAAAACTTTCTTTAGGATCGACTGCTAACTAAATTTCGACCATTAGGTCAGATGTCCATGTTTGATATTAGGCTACTCAAGTAATCTCCGCCGAGCGCGGTGGCCGAGGGGACTGAGGCTCTCTAGTCACGGTCTGCACGGCCACTAGGGTCGGGGGTTCGAATCCCCCCAGGGGTATGGATATTTGTGCCGTTCTTAGTGTTAGCTAGTTCATAAGTAGTTTGTAAGTTTAGGGTTTGATGACCCTGTAGTTAAGTCCCATAAGCTATACAAACATTTGAACATTTGATTTGAAGTAATCTCCAATAAAGACGAACCCATCAAACACCCACAGATATTGTGATACGCCGTAGGAAGTGGAAGTGGACTGGACATACAGTAAGGCGTGGTAAAGAGAACGTGGCCAGACAAGCCCTAGAATGGAACCCACAAGGCAGCAGAAGAAGAGGCAAACCAAGGAATACATGGAGGAGGAATGTAATAGCAGAAGGGACCGAGAAAGGAGGGAAGACCTGGACTCAGATCACCACACTGGCGCAGAACAGGGTCCGGTGGCCAATGTTCCACTTAGGAGATAAGGAAATAGGTCAAGTAAGTCTGTATAAGGTAAAGCAGTCAACAATCCGAAGATTGGTTTGAACACCGCAGTGCTTTACTAGGCATGGTCCTGTTTGGAGGTGGTATGCCGTTGCCTTCCTCCGACCTTCGAACTGACTTACCCAGCCAGTTATAGGGGGACCTACAGTTTAACGTTGGTTCCGAACCACGGTGCTACTCGGTATATTTCACATGAGCAATACTGCCAGAGGTGAAAGAAGTGGAACATGGCAGATAAAAATCCTAGGAGCTTGCAGGGATCGAACCCGCGACCTTTGGATTTGGATTTGAAGTCTATATATAGGTTAGAATAGGGTATCGAATTCTTCTGTATACGAGTTCGGTCTTCGGTGGCATTATAAGGTGCACTACAACCCACTGCCGTATTTGTGGTACACACTCAACCTCCCGAACAGCTGGGTTAAATAAGACACAGTGTCCGCGTAATATCGAACTGGTAGCCCGAATGGTGAGTATTCCCTGCCTGTATCCGCAGTTACGAGTTGGGATGCAGCGCTACGCCAACAACTTTCTAGCGGGGGACTGGAATGCGACTGGGAGTCGTCGCCGAATAAATTGTCCGTGTACACGGGCGCCGGCCAGGCGGTGTGGAAACGCCTCCGACCGCCGCACCGCTGCCGCTGGCATTCGACAGTTATTCCCTGCCGGTCGGCCGCGTGAAATGTTTTCATTGCTCGCGCGGGGCCGTTAACAGCGTTCCTCCGATGGGGCCGATTTGTTCGGCTTACCAATAATGTTGCCTCGGCGCGCGAGGACCTCATCCCAACAGAAGGGAATGGGATGGGGGGGGGGGGGGGGGGAGCAAGGTAGTCCGCCGTCTCGGAATTTCCACCGCTATATTTCCTCATTTACGTACCTGTATAGCACACCGTATTCTCGTTTACACGATATTACCACTGGAAATTTATTCTCCGCGCATTAATTTATATTAATTAGTACACACTGACCAAACCAACATCACTGAGATCAGACGAAGAAAACGAGCGCAGAGTACCCCGGTCCGGGAAAGGTATTTTAATTTTGTCATGTTCTTTCTTTCGTGTGACTAGTCTCTCTGACATACGGTGTGTATCTTCTCCTTTTTTTTTTTTTTTTTTTTTTTTTTTTTTTAGTTTTACGCTTATTAGAGTTAAAGGCCCAGGACTGGAATTCAGAAATCAAGATTACGTCTCCGACATGAAATTTAATTAAATCGGCTGTTTACTTCTGTTTCTCTTTTGATTCCCCAACATTTCCGTAGTCAGTCGCAAGCACTTCAAGATTACGTCTCTGACACCAGATTTAATGAAATCGTGTATATTTATTATTTGTTTCTTCTTTTTATTCCGAAATGTTTTTCAAGTAGTTGTGCTTACAAAATTTTCTCGCTGTCCAAAGCTCACACATGTCATTAGTGACATTTTATGATAGGCAGGTAGATTATTTAATTCTGTACAAGGTGTTCAAAGAATACTTTGAGAGATGATAGTACTCACCGAAAAAGAAAAGGAATTTCAGTTAAAATGGGAACGGAGACGCACGCTAAGCATTGTATATGAGTGGGACAGTGCACAAATGGTTTAAATCGTACTTTACTGGAAGAGTGAAGAAAGTTGAAATAAGCAGTTCACATGATATAGATGAAACAATTAATTCTTCTAACTGGGGAGTTATCAAAAATGGGGTCCCACAAGGTTCGGTCTTGGGTTCTTTGCTGTTCTTAATACACATTAATGACTTGCCATTCTACATTCACGAAGATGCTAAGCGAGTACTTTTTGCTGATGATACAAGTATAGCTATCACACCTGACAAACAGGAATTAACTGATGAAATTGTAAATGATATCTTCTAGAAAGTTATTAAGTGGTTCTCTACAAATGGACTCTCATTCAACTTTGATAAAATCCAGTATATACAGTTTCACACAGTAAATGGCATGACACCATTAATAAATTTAGACTTAGAACATAAATCTGTAGCTATTGTAGAATATTCCAAATTTTAGGTGTTTGCATTGACGAGGGACTGAATTGGAAGAAACATATTGAAGATCTCCTGAAACGTTTGAGTTCAGCTACTTATGCTATCAGAGTCATTGCAAAATTTGGTGATACACATCTCAGTAAATTAGCTTACTACGCCTTTTTTCATTCACTGCTTTCATATGGGATCATATTTTGGGGCAATTCAACAATGAGTAAAACAGTATTCATTGCACAAAAGCGTGTAATCAGAATAATTGCTGGAGCCCACCCAAGAGCATCCTGCAGACATTTATTTAGGGATCTAGGGATCTTTACTGTAGCTACAAAATATATATATATATATTGTTATTAACAATCCGAATCAATTCAAAAGTAATAGCAGTGTGCATAGCTACAACACTGGGAGAAAGGCTGATATTCACTATTCAAGGTTAAATTTAACTTTGGCTCAGAAAGGGATGAATTATGCTGCCACAAAAGTCTTTCGTCACTTATCAAGTAGCATCAGACTATTTAAAAAGAAATTAAAGGAATTTCTGAATGGCATCTGCTTTCTACATTGTAGACGAATTTTTAGATAAAACTTAAAAAATAAAAAAACAAAAACAAATAAATACTCCTTAAAATATTCATTGTCAAGTGTAGACAACATTTACTAAACTGACACGTTCCACATCATTACCAAATGTCGTTTATATGATCTATGGAACAAGTATTAATCTAATCTGATGTAACGCTTTCTGAGATACATAGGGCTGTTTTAGGCTTGGTTGTCGATATTAGTACAATCGTTGGATTGGCGCACTGTTAATTGCTCAAACGCTTCAAATACGTCTTGTTATGGGCAATTGTAAATACCCAAGCAATTCATAAAAGAAGGCATCAACACCGATTCGCAGTCAACATATCGACAAGCGTACTTACGTGGTTCATGAATGATGGCACACAGCTCACTTACGTCACAATGTGTGCGAACATATATCACAGACTTGTCAGGATCACTTGACTGGTCGGAGAGGTCTCCCGTCTTGGCCTATTCATTCCCCCGACTTCAATCCCCTACATCTGTGGTTCCCAATTTGTATGGCGATCCAGAATATTTCTGGAAAAAATTTCGCGACTCATTTTGTAATATTATATACACAGGGTGTCCCATTTATCTTGACCAGCCAAAAGCACTCTGGAACAACAACAGCTATTTTAAAATGACTTTCACCGATATCAATGTAACGCAGGGGCTCATGAATGTAAATATTTGGGAACATTATAAAATGCAAATACATGTGTCTTTTAACACGAAATTTTATGCTTTTAAATCTACATCTACATAGATAATCTGCAAATCACATTCGAGTGCCTGGCAGAGAGTTTATTAACCACTTTCATAACTTTTCTCTACCGTTCCATTCCCTAATAGCGCGAGGGAAGAAAGAACACTTAAATCGTTCCGTTTTCGATCTGATTTCTCTTATTTTATTGGGATGATCATATCTCCCTAAGTAGGGGGGTGCTAACAAAATATTTTCACATTCAGAACTAAAAGTCGGTGATTGAAACTTAGCAAACAGATCACGCCGCAATGAATAACGTCTTTCTTTAAATGATTTCCATCTCAATTCGCGCAACATTTCCGTGACGCTTGCCCCTCCCCCCCCCCCCCCCCCCCCCCGTAACGTGATAAACCAAAACGAGCTGCCCTTCTCTGAACCTTCTCAATGTCTTCCGTCAATCCCACCTGGTGAGAGTCCCACAAGGGGCAACAGTACTCTAGGAGAGGACGCACAAGTGTGATGTAGCCAGGCTCTTTGGTGGAGCTGGTGCATTTTCGAAGCGTTCTACCGATGAAACGTAACCTTTAGTTCCCCTTCCCCACAATATTTTCGATGTGTTCTCTCCAGTCAAAGTTGTTCGTAATTGTAACTCCTAGGTATTTGGTAGAATCTACGACCTTAAGGTTTGACTGATTTATCGCGTAATTGAAGTTCAGCGGATTTCTTTTAGTGGTCATGTGTATTACTACACACTTTTCTTTATTTAGTGTCAATTGCCAATTTTCGCACCATGCAGAAATTTTATCTAAATCGCTTTGCAGTTGCTTTTGATCCTCTGTTGACTTCACTAACCGATAAATGACAGCATCATCCGCGAACAGTCGAAGGGAGCTATTCAAATTCTCTCCTAAATCGTTTATAAACACGAGGAAGAGTAGGGGACCTATAACGCTTCCCTGTGGATCGCCAGATATCAGTTCAGTTTTACGCGATGACTTACCGTCAATTACAACGAACTGTGTTCTTTCTTATAGGAAATCGTGAATCCAACCGCACAATTGGAGAGATATTCCATAAGCACGCAATTTCATAAGAAGCCGCTTGTGGGGTACAGTGTCAAAAGCCTTCCTGAAATCCAGAAATATGAAATCGATTTGAGATCCCTTGTCGATGGCACTTAACACTTCATGTGAATAAAGGGCAAGCTGTGTTTCGCAAGAGTGATACTTTGTGAATCCGTGTTGTCTACTGGTTAATAGGTCGTTCTCTTCGAGGTAGTTCATAATATTCGAACAAAGTACATGTTCCAAAATCCTACTGCA
Source organism: Locusta migratoria (assembly GCA_026315105.1). Taxonomy (NCBI): domain Eukaryota; kingdom Metazoa; phylum Arthropoda; class Insecta; order Orthoptera; family Acrididae; genus Locusta; species Locusta migratoria. The sequence goes on from CM048744.1 coordinate 942,878,779, forward strand.
GATCGACGTCAATGAGATAGGTCTGTAATTTTGGGGATCACTCCTATTGCCTTTCTTGAATATTTGAGTAACTTGGGCAACTTTCCAGTCTTTGGGTACGGATCTTTTGCTGAGTGATCGGTTGTAAATGATAGCTAAGTACGGAGCTATTGCATCAGCATATTCTGAGAGGAATCTAGTTGGTATACAAGCAGGCCCGGAAGATTTATTTTTGTTTAGTGACTTAAGTTGTTTCACTACTCCAGGAACATCTACTTCTAAGTTTCGCATGCTGGCAGCTGTTCTTGGATTGAATACTGGAGTGTTCACTTCGTCTTCTTTGGTGAACGAATTTCGGACACCCTATATTATTTCATCAGCCATCTTTAGCACTACAAATGACAAAAACACTGGCGTTGATATACTGAGGTATTGCGAAGCGAATTTGATGCTTGCAATACGCGAAACGCGCGGCTAGGGCACGTCCTGACACTCAGGCGAGAACCCCATGCTGCTGAGCGGAGCGCGCGGTTGCTCACCGTCGGTCGGAGTTTCGAGTCCTCCCTCGGGCAGGGTGTTTGTGTTATCCTTAGCGTAAGTTACTTCTGTAATTTGTAAGCCTAGGGACTGATGACTAACGTACAACAATTTGAACATTTTGGCCCACCTTAGGTTACGGTAGTAACACTAAAAGCGAGTCTTTGCAATCGTCTTTTGACAGCTCAAAATTTAAACGAAAATAACAGCTTAACTATTCATCTGACATGAACATTGAATAACCGAATTTGTAGAGGAGAAAATTCTCTACAACGTTGCTCTCTTATGTTTTTTTCATATCTCGTAGCGTTTCAAAGATATTTGCAAAAATAACGGCGATTTTGGAATGTATGTCTGTCTGTCCGTCTGTCTGACTGTCCGTAACGTGTTCCCTGTTTTTAAGACGAACCGTTCAACCGATCAGCACCAAATTTTACGGACATGATTTTAGGCCACCAGAGATCAGAACCTCCCTTTTTCAAATTTTTAGGACAAAAAAAAAAAAAACGGTAGTAAAACCAAAATAAATCCGTTTTTAATATAATTGTAATTGCAAACGAACCATTCATCTGAAACGAAAATTGAATAACCTAATTGGTAGAGGAGAAAATTCTCTACAACTTAGCTCCCTTATGTATTTTCTATATCTTGTATCGTTTGCAAAAATAATGGAGATTTGACACCCTCCATTGAATTAACGAAAACCAACCGTTCGGAGATGTCACGTGACATCCCTCGCGTATTTGATGATTTTCTTATTGTAACTTAGACGTTTTCATTTCAAAGCAACGGTACACTGAGGAATTAACAGAAATACATCGTTCTTAGTACGATAAATGATAATCTAATGTCTACAAATGCCATATTAGCATCAGTTAACGACGTCCATCAATAGTACGTGATTAAAGAACTGCTGTTTTGATTTATAGCCGTAGCGCAGTTGGCAAGGTGCTGGACTGTGACGTGAACTGTCGGTTGTTTGAAACCCGCCTAAAGGGTTTCACACACTCTTATTAATTAATTTATTGTTTTTTTAGATTATTATTTTGGTCCAAAATGTTTACAGAAACTCATAAAAGTACAAATCTAAAGTGGGCCGTAAAACACGTCAGTGCGACTTTTCTCTCTTACCCTCTCTCATTAATATCCGTCAGGTGAAATCTGAATGATGCCAAGATTCATATGTTCAGAGAGAGAGAGAGAGAGAGAGAGAGAGAGAGAGAGAGAGAGAGAGAAAGAAAGAAAGAGAAAGATAATAGCTTTGATTCGCAATTCTAGCTTAGCTCGAAGCTGACAATCTACTTCGCATGCCGGAGACTATAATCTATACAATGTCAGTTTGCATGACTATTTGAATTAAAGCTATTCAAAGATTCCTTAATAGCTTACCTTATCATTTATAAGGCTTTTCCAACTTTAAAGATCAGTAGCTGCTCTATTTATAGATTCATATTTGTGGTTTGGACGCCATTCTTTCTTCAACTGATTTAGTGCCATCTACACTTTTCAACTGAATTATTTTCGTTAATTAAGTCAATTCAATGCAGAACCTGCTACTTCCATATTCAATTTCGATTCTTTCGCACTAAACGTTTATATGTAGAGCGATGGGAATGCTATTCATTCACATCTGGTGTTGTTGTTGTGGTCTTCAGTCCGGAGACTGGTTTGATGCAGCTCTCCACAATACCCTATCCTGAGCAAGCCTCTTCATCTCCCGATAAGAACGGCAACCTACATCTGTCTGAATCTGCTTATTGTATCCATCTCTTGGTCTTCCTCTGCGATTTTTACCCCACACACTTCCCTCTAATGCTAAATTCACCATTCCTTGATGTCTAAGGATGTGTCCCACCAATCTATCCCTTCTTTTAGTCAAGGTATGCAAGAAATTTCTTTTCTCCCCAATTCTGTTCAGTACCTCCTCATTAGTTACGCGATCCACCCACCTAATCTTCAGCATTCTTCTGTAGCACCATATTTCAAATGCCTCAATCCTCTTCCTGTCCGCACTGTTTATCGTCCATGTCTCACTCCCATACAAGGCAACACTCCATACAAATGCCCTCAGAAAGGACTTCCTTAGGCTTAAATCAATATTCGATGTTAACAAATTTCTCTTTTTCAAGAACGCTTTTCTACCCATTGCCATTCTGCATTTTATATCCTCTGTACTGCGACCATCATTTGTTATTTTACTGCCCAAGTAACAAAACTCATCTACCTCCTTTATTGCTTCGTTTCCCAATCTAATTCCTTCAGCATCACCCGATTTTCTTACACTGCACTCCATTACCCTAGTTTTGCTCTTGTTAATGTTCATCTTATATGCACCTTTCAGCACACTGTCCATTCCGTTCAATTGCTCTTCCAGGTCCTTTGCTGTATCTAACATAATTACTATGTCGTCGGCAATACGCAATGTTTTTAATTCTTCCCCCTGAACTTTAATTCCTTCACCAAATTTCTCCTTGCTTTCTTTTATAGCTTGTTCAATGTACAAATTGAATAACATTGGAGAAAGGCTACAACCCTGTCTCACTCCCTTCCCAACCATTGCATCCCTTTCATGCCCTTCAACTCTGACAACCGCTTTCTGGTTTTTGTACAAGTTGTAAATAGCCTTACGCTCCCTATATTTTACTCCTGCTTGCTTCAGAACTTGAAAGAGTTTATTCCAATCACATCTGGTATTGAGTACTAAATTACTCACTATTCTATTTTGGCTTCAGAATCATCATATGTGGCGAGACGTGCTTACTTATCTAAGGGACTTAACTCCTTTGGTCATCAGTCCCCAAACTTTACAAACTACTTACACTAACTTAAAGTAACTTATTCTAAGAACAACACAAGCACCCATGCCCGAGAGAGGACTCGAACCCCCGATGGCGAACGGCCGCGCGTACCGCAGCACGGCGCCATAGTGCACACGGCTGTTCTTCCGTGGCTCGTCAAGAGTATCCAGGGGAAGAATATTATCTCCGAAGTATCTTCCGAATGCAGTTGGTAGTAAAGCTATACATTAAAATATCATGCATTTTGTGGCATATTTTCATGTATTTAATTTTTTGTTATAATATATCCTGAAATATGTATCGTACTACGATATTATTTCGAAGGTATATTCAGTGTTATGTATGTGTACTATCTGTATAATATCTTGCGAATACAATTAATAGTGTGGAAATAATAAGTTGTAACTCCAATGCCGTAGTTTTACAGCATGAATAACGGAAATTATGCTGGGACTTTCGGCCAAAAAAAGTTTATAAGGACGTGACATTATGTGTAATGTTCGTTACAAGTTACAAAGTATCGTCATTCTCAAATACAGGGGCATGATGGAAAGGTATTCATTGTTTATTACGTAATAATCCTGTACTACGTGTCGTAAGTTTTTTTTTTTTTTTTTTTTTTTTTTTTTTTTTTTTTTTTTTTTTTTTTTTTTTTTTTTTTTTACCACAGTAATTATTTCCCGCTGTTAAGGAATATTTGTATACATTTGGCTGAAATCGGTCCAATAGTTTAGGAGCAGATGTGGAAGATGGCAGCATGTTACTGTAGTTTTTTCGAATTTCATTATTTATGACGCAATATATTTTGAATTTTGAGTCATACTTGGTTCTTAACTCAATGGCGATTGTTTGCTGGTAGTAAGCAACGTGTGTACCAAGTCCAGTTGGGATCGGCAGAATAGGAGGCAAGGGAGAATATACTCACTTAGAAACATATACAGGGTGTTACAAAAAGGTACGGACAAACTTTCAGGAAACATTCCTCACACACAAAGAACGAAAATATGTTATGTGGACATATGTCCGGAAACGCTTAATTTCCATGTTAGAGCTCATTTTATTACTTCAAATCATATTAATCATAGAATGGAAACACACAGCAACAGAACGTACCAGCGTGACTTCAAACACCTTGTTACAGGAAATGTTCAAAATGTCCTCCGTCAGTGAGGATACATGCATCCACCCTCCGTCGCATGGAATCCCTGATGCAGCCCTGGAGAATGGCGTATTGTATCACAGCCGTCCACAATACGAGCACGAAGAGTCTCTACATTTGGTACCGGGGTTGCGTAGACAAGAGCTTTCAAATGCCCCATAAATGAAAGTCAAGAGGGTTGAGATCAGGAGAGCGTGGAGGCCATGGAATTGGTCCCCCTCTACCAATCCATCGGTCACCGAATCTGTTGTTGAGAAGCGTACGAACACGACGACTGTGCAGGAGCTCCATCGTGCATGAACAATATGTTGTGTCGTACTTGTAAAGGCAGATGTTCTACCAGCTCCCATATGAAATCATGATAACGTGCTCCAGTGAGCGTAGGCGAAGAACATGAGGCCCAATTAAGACATCACCAACAATTCCTGCCCAAACCTTGATGACGTGATTGCACAATTGCGTGCGGATTCTGCTCAGCCCACACATTTTGATTGTGAAAATTTACCATTCGATCACCTTGGAATGAAGCCATTTAAAGAGAAAAACAAAATGAGCTCTAACATGGAAATTAAGCGTTTCCTGACACATGTCCACATAACATATTTTCTTTCTTTGAGTGTGACTAATGTTTTCTGAAAGTTTGGCCGTACGTTTTTGTATCACCCTCTATACAATTTTATATTGTGTATAGATTAATTCGTGAAGTCTGGAATTTAAATTGCAGTGAAACTGTAGCTTACTGTTTTGTTGTAAATAAATTGAATTTATGACCAAATAACTGAATCTGACAAAAGAAAAACCTTCAGCCGTTATTTTTGGACTTTTACTTACTAGTCTCGAGAATACATTCTTCTCTTCTTCATACACTTACAAGTATCCGTGCACGGTTTTTCATTTGTCAAATTAATAGAGCCGCGGTGGAGTGACCGGGCGGTCTAAAGCACCTCGCTGCGGAGCGCGCGGTTGCTCGCCGTGGAGGTTCGAGTCCTCCCTGGGGCATGAGTGTGTGTGCCGTCCTTAGGTTAGTTTACCGTAGTTTAAGCAATTTGTAAGCTGCGGACTGATGACCACGCAGTTTGGTCCGATAGATTTACAAACATTTAAATTTAATTAAAATTAATACATCGCCGTCGACCCATCATCCGTCTAACCAAGATGGATACGCAGAAATAACTAAGTGGTGTGCTCTGTAATTGTAGTAAGTTCTTTCTGAACAATTATTGGTTATACGAGGAAGTGAATCGGTTGCGTGGAAACTGGACCTCAAGGTGTGGGGACATTTGGACAGAGGATTTGCAGACGTTTCAACATCGCACAATTGGGGAGATATTCCATAAGCACGAAATTTCATTAGAAGCCACTTGTGGGGTACAGTGTCGAAAGCCTTCCGGAAATCCAGAAATATGGAATTTAATTGAGATCCCTTGTGGATGGCATCACTTCATGTGAATAAAGGGCAAGCTGTGTTTCGCAAGAGCGATACTTTTTGAATCTATCGGACTCAACAGCGTGGTCATTAGTGCGTAGCTTACAAACTACTAATACTAAGTTAAACTAATCTAAGGACAACACACACATCCATGCCCGACGGAGAATTCGAATCTCCGACGCGGGAGGTATCACATTCGGTGAACTTTAGCAGACACTATGGATAGTAGATGAAGAAGGACTAGCAACTTCTTGAACATATTCAAATGTTCGTAGAGCTTATGGGACTTAACTACGGGGTCATTAGTCCCTAAACTTACAAACTATTTATGAACTAGGTAATACTAAGGACGGCAAAAATAGCCATGCACGAGGGGGGATTCGAACCCCCGACCGTAGTGGCCGTGCAGAACGTGACTGGCGCACTGCAATCCGCTTGGCCACAGCGGCCGGCTCAAGAACATGAACAATTCGAAGAGATGCAAACGTTATTGTATGAAAGTTCAAAGAAGTTAGATCTAAAAATGTTCCAACCATCCGATTCTGCATTCAGCTCGTCAGAATGTCCTTCGACCACAGGGACAGATCTGGACTCGCGGATGAAGTGAGATAACCGAGATCAAACCTTGGTGGGAACGCGTTGAGCAAACTTAAGTCCCATTCTCGAGACCCAAAGTATCCGGATGAATCTCGAGAGCGACACATTCATTGCACGTATTTCGCGAGTCGGCACTTAGGCCAGGAAACGGGCACTCCGAGTTGGGGGGACGCCAGCGCGCTGGGAGTCGCGCAACGGCCCATTGGAGAAGAGCGTGCCTGGAATCCCAGCTGGGCGTGAAGCCGGCGGTCGTGCTATTACCACCTGCCTGGGAGCTATCAGTTCCTCTGTTACAAAAGACCTACTGGGGACGACCGCGGCAGGGCCGTGGGAAACTCCCAGAGAGCTGTGACATCACACCCACTCCTTTGGATGGCGTAGGGAGTTCCATGTGCCTTTATGGGGTTGATGATGCAGTCTACAGAGAAGTCGCAACGTTGGAAAGTTGTAGTGAACTGCAGGAGGATCTGAAGAGTATCAGTGCAGGAAGTGGCAACTGGCGCTCATCACAAATGTTCAAATATTTGAAAATCTACATCTACATAGATACTCTGCAAATCACATTTAAGTGCCCTTTCATAACGTTTCTCTACCGTACCATTCTCTAATAGCGCACGGGAAGAAACGACACCTAAATCGTTCCGTTTTCGATCTGATTTCTCTTATTTTATTGGGATGGTCATGTCTCCCTAAGTAGGTGGGTGCTAGCAAAATATTTTCACATTCAGAAGTACAATTCGGTGATAGAAATTTCGCAAACAGATCACGCCGCAATGAATAACGTCTTTCTCTTAATGATTTCCACCCCAATTCGTGCGACATTTCCGTGGCGCTCCCCCCCCCCCCCCACCACCACTCGTAACATAATAAAACAAAACGAGATGCCCTTATTTGAAACTTCTCAATATCTTCTGTCAGTCCCACCAGGTGAGGGTCCCATAATGGGCAAGAGTATTCCAGGAGAGGCCGCACAAGTGTGATGTAGGCAGTCTCCTTGGTGGAGCTGGTGCATCTTTGAAGCGTTCTGCCAATGAAACGTAATCTTTGGTTCGCCTTCCCCCCAATATTTTCTGTGTGTTCTCTCCATTCTAGGTTGTTCGTAAATGTAACTCTTAGGTATTTGCTAGTATTTACGACCTTAAGGTTTGACTGATTTGTCGCATAATTGAAGTTCAGAGGATTTATTTTAGTGGTCACACTTTTGTTTATTTAGTGTCAATTGCCAATTTTTGCACCATGTAGAAATTTTGTTTAAATCGCTTTGCAATTGCTTTCGATCCACTGTTGACTTCACTAACCGATAAACGACAGCAGCATTCGCGATCTAAGGGAGCTATTCATATTGTATTCTAAATCATTTATAAACTCAAGGAAGAGTAGGGGACCTACAACGCTTCCCTGGGGAAAGCCAGATGTCATTTCTGTTTTACTCGATGACTTACCGTCAATTACAACGAACTGTGTCCTTTCTGACAGGAAATCCAATCGCACAATTGGGGAGATATTCCATAAGCACACAATTTCATTAGAAGCCGCTTGTGTGGTACAGTGTCAAAAGCCTTCCGGAAATCCAGAAATATGGTATCGATTTGAGATCCCTTGCAATGGCACTTATCACTTCATGTGAATAAAGGGAAAGCTGTGTTTCGCAAGATAATGTTTTTTTAATGTTTGTAAAGCTTATGGGATTTAACTACGGGGTCATCAGTCCCTAAACTTACAAACTACTTATGAACTAGCTAAGACTAAGGACGTCACAAATATCCATGCTCGAGGGGGGATTCGAACCCCCGACCGTAGTGGCCGTGCAGACCGTGACTGGAGCGCCTCTGTCCCCTCGGCCACCGCGGCCGGCTGTTTCGCAAGAGCGATACTTTCTGAATCTATCGGACTCAGCAGCGTGGTCATTAGTCCGTAGCTGTTGCTTACAAACTAATAAAACTAAGTTAAACTAAACTAAGGACAACACACACGACGGAGGATTCGAACCTCTGACGCGGGAGGCCTCGCGATCCACAACGTGGTGCTCTCGACCGCTCGGCTATTCATCACAAACAAAATTAATGTATGGCGAACGCACAAAGTGATTCTGTATTACAAGTCTAGCGTAAATTCTCGACTCTGCCTTTCTTATTTAGTCATTCTTCTCTCTCTGTCCATCTTCTTTCCATTTCAGTTTAGTTTTCATGCAGCACACACACACACACACACACACACACACACACACACACTGAGTCACCTAACATTACCGCTGGATATATGTCGTAAACCACATCAAACACTGACGAACCATTTCCACAGACTGAACGTAAGGAGAGGGGTTAGTGTACTTGGTTAATACAAACCATAAAAAAAATGCACGGACGTATGATTTTAACACAAAACTACGCTTTCTTAAATGGAACCCCGTTAGTTTTGTTGCTACATCTGAACATATAAACAAATACGTAATCAGTGCCGTTTGTTGAATTGTTAAGTGTTTATTACATCCGGAGATATTGTAATCTAAAGTTGACGCTTGAGTACCACTCCTCCGCTGTTCGATCGTGTATATCGGAGAGCACCGAATTAAGTAGGGATCCAAAGGGAACGGTGATGTACCTTAGGTACAGAAGAGACTAGAACAGCAGATTATGTCCACATGCTAACACCTTAATTGGTCTTTTTCACTGACGCACACGTACATTACCATGAGGCGTGAGGAACACGTACATACGTGGTTTCCGTTTTCAATTACGGAGTGGAATAGAGTGTGTCCCGACATGTCAGGCCAATAAATGTGGCCATCATTTGCTGCACACAATTGCAATCTATGGCGCAATGAATGTCGTACACGCCGCAGTACATCTGGTGTAATGTCGCCGCAGGCTGCCACAATACGTTGTTTCATATCCTCTGGGGTTGTAGGCACATCACGGTACACATCCTTTAACGTACCCCACAGAAAGAAGTCCAAAGGTGTATGATCAGGAGAACGGGCTGGCCAATTTCTGCGTCCTCCACGTCCTATAAAACGCCCGTCGAACATCCTGTCAAAGGTAAGCCTAGGTTCCAAGTATCAACTTTAGATTACAATATCTCCGGATGTAATTAACATTTTACAATGCAACAAACGGCACTGATTACGTATTTGTTTATATGTTCAGATGTTGCAACAAAACTAACGGGGTTCCATTAAAAAACGTAGATTTGTGTTAAAAAACATACTTTAGTGCATTTTTTTATGGTTTGTATTAACAAATTACACTAGCCCCTCTCCTCACGTTCGGTCTTGCATAGCTTTGAACGGCTATGGGCGATAGACACAGGAGGTGAATTCCCACTTGCAACACACCGGTACACCAGTACACCAAGCCGAGATAACAGACGGCACTTCTGATCCTGCGGTTGTTATTCCTACATATTCATAGAATATATCACATCAACTGCGAATGGGCAAAGCTGAAACTTTGTATCTGACGGGAGGTGTGCTTAGGTATTCCTTGCACATGCGGTGATCACTGTGTCCCCAGTAGTGTAATGGTCAGCGCAACTGCCTAGAAAGCAGGAGACCCGGGTTCGAATCCCAGCTTTGCCCAGTCGCAGTTGATGTCATATATTCTGTGAAGATGACTTTCTGTTTCGGATTGTGACGGAAGATGAAACGTGGGTCCCTCATTGTACGCCCGAATCGAAGGCCTCGTCCATGGAATGGAACCATCCGTCATCACCTGTCCGAAAGAAGTTCAAAAGCACTCCGTCTGCAGGTAAAGTGTTGCTCACCGTTATCTGGGACGCCCAAGGAGTTCTGTTGCTGGACATTTTTGGAGGATGCAACCATTAATGCTGTGCGGTACTGTGCCACTCTGACTAAATTGAAAGAGGTGATTCGGAAAAAGCGGCCTGGCCTTCTCAGATCTGGCGCTCTGCTGTTGGATGCCAATGCGAGGCCACACTCGGCGACGGAAACGCAAAACCATATTGCCGCTCTTGGTTGGGAACGCCTACACCATCCGCCATACAGTCTTGATCTCGCACCAAGTGACTTCCATATGTTTTCAGCTTTTAAGACTTAGCGGAAGGCAGTTTGGAAGCAATGCTGACGTCAGACAAGCCGTTGAACGCTTCGTCAGTATGTAACGCCCTGATTTTTTCTTCGAAGGCTTTTGAAGCTCAATAAAGTTGTATGACAAGTGTCTCAATGTTATTGGAAATTATATACAACAGAAATATAATCTTATTTTTGTCTCATTCCATTTTTTTTCTTCATTTCATACTCAGCTCTGGCCAAGTCGACAGAGGAAACTTATTTTTCAACTTCCCATCTAATTCCTTCAGCATCACCTGATTTCCTTACAATGCACTCCATTACCCTAGTTTTGCTCTTGTTAATGTTCATCTTATATGCACGTTTCAGCACACTGTCCATTCCGTTCAATGGCTCTTCCAGGTCCTGTGCTGTATCTGACAGAATAACCATGTCGTCGGCAAAACGCAATGTTTTTAATTCTTCACCCTGAACTTTAATTCCTTCTCCAAATTTCTCCTTGCTTTCCTTTATAGCTTTCTCAATGTACAAATTGAATAACAATGGAGAAAGACTACAACCCTTTCCAACCACTGCATCCCTTTCAACTCTGACAACCGCTGTCTGGTTTTTGTACAAGTTGTAAATAACCTTACGCTCCCTATATTTTACCCCTGCTTGCTTCAGAACTTGAAAGAGTTTATTCCAATCAATATTCTCAAAAGCCTTCTCCAAATCTACAAAAGCTAGAAATGTAGGTTTGCCTTTTCTTAATCTATCTTCTGGGATAAGCCGTAAAGTGAGTATTGCCTCCCGAGTTTCTACATTTCTCCTGAACCCAAACTGATCTTCCCCGAGGTCGGCTTCTACCAGTTTTTCCATCCTTCTGTATATAATTCGTGTTAATATTTTGGACCATGACTTATTAAAATGATGGTTCTGTAGTTTTCACACCTGTCTGCACCTGCTTTCTTTGGAATGGGGATTATAACATTTTTCTTAAAGTCTGAGGGTACTTCGCCTGTCTCATACATCTTACACACCAGGTGAAACAGGTTTGTCATGGCTGGTTCTCCCAGAGACTTCAGTAGCTCTGAGGGAATATCATCTACTCCAGGGGCCTTGTTTCGACTTAGGTCTTTCAGGGCTCTGTCAAATTCTTCTCTCAGTACAGTATCTCCTATTTCATCTTGATCTACATCCTCTTCCCTTCCTACAATATTGTCTCGAAGTTCATTTCCTTTGTAGAGCCCCTCTATATACTCTTTCCACCTTTGAGCTTTCCTTTCTTTGCTGAGATCTGGTTTTCCATCAGTGTCCTAGATATTCATAGAGCTGTTTTTCTTATCTCCAAATGTTTCTTTTATTTTCCTGTAGGCTGTATCTATTTTTCCCCTATTTATACATTCTTCTACATCCTTGCATTTGCCTTCTAGCCACTCCTGCTTAGCCATTTTGCACTTCCTGTCAATCTCATTTCTTAGTCGTCTGTACTCCATTTTGCCTGTTTCATTTACTGCACTTTTATATTTTCTCCTTTCGTACTCGGCTACCCACCATACGATGCGTATCGAAGTTCAGTAGACATCAGTAGCATAATAGGGATAAATACTGTGTATCCATCTTACGCCCTAGGCGTAACCGTGTCACCGGATGTCAGAGAAATGTCAGCTTTCATAGTACTTCCGAACGTACTACTAAATGTACCTTCGAAATTATATCATACTGCTATCAACCTTGCTCCATTAAGTAGCTTTGGCGGGTTAAGATTTTGGAGTAGAATGACCGGAGATGCTATTTTAAACCTTTATTTGGCAATGGTGCTCTCAAGCAACATCAAAATTACACTCGATTTTCTACAATATGTTTCACGTTTTGTCCTTGAATTGGCAATAGTGCTTCCAACAAACGTTTAAGTTCCCATATACACCGATGTTCCATTATCTTTTGCGAAAAGTTTGTGAATAGTATGCATTTTTAACAGACACTACAAGCATACGTAAGAGGTTGTCTTTTTTTCTTTTAATTTTGTGGTGTTATTTTATATATATATATATATATATATATATATATATATATATATATATATATATATATATATATAGAAAACTGCTTGTAAACAGTAAGATAAGCCTCTGTGGATCAGTTATTATGCGAAATTTTTAGAGAATTTTTATTTGGGACATAGGAAATGGATTGGTGTTTACTGGGTAGGATGGGCCTGACAGACCACTATGGAATGGACATCTAATCCAGAAGAAGAAGAAAACATAATCTCATGTACGAATGAATGATGTACGATTTGACAGTTGTGATTAGTTACCAGACTGTGGGGCGAAAAGGAAAATGTAGAGTTTCTCTTCACGAGTAAGTGACGCTAAACTGTGAAAATTCTAGGATTTTTCTGGACTTTGTATCAAAAAAGTTTCCAGACATTTAGTTTGAAACAGTGTAAAATATAACAGTTTTTACAGCCATAAAAACAACAATGTATTATTTTATTGTAGTGTGAATGTGACTGTTTTGGACAATGTTACCTAAAGACAAGAAATTATTAAATACAATGAAAGAATCCCAAATATGTCAAAGACATTATTGATAGATCTGATGCATTGAATTAAAATTTGTGATGCGGCCGGGAATCGAACCCGGACTTCCATGCTTACTAGGTAGACGTCTTAACCGTTAGACTACCACACCACTAACGACTAATGCGCCTCGGAATAGTCTATGTACGATTTCCCTCCACAACACAAACTTTAATTCAGCTTCTTTGTTCCAAAGATAATTGCCACTACTGCCAAGGTTCTCCATGCAGCGGAATAGCACCTCAGCAATGGACATAGTGGAACAATCCTGTTACGGTGATATAAATATCAATTAAATACAATGAAAGAATCCCTGAGACGGATTTACGTCTCAAATATGTCAAAGTCATTATTGATAGATCTGAAGCATTGAATTAAAATTTGTGGTGCGGCCGGGAATCGAACCCGGACTTCCATGCTTACTAGACAGACGTCCATTGCTGAGGTGCTATTCCGCTGCATGGAGAGCCTTGGCAGTAGTGGAAATTATCTTTGGAACAAAGAAGCTGAATTAAAGTTTGTGTTGTGGAGGGAAATCGTACATAGACTATTCCGAGGCGCCTTAGTCGTTAGTGGTGTGGTAGTCTAACGGTTAAGACGTCTGCCTAGTAAGCATGGAAGTCCGGGTTCGATTCCCGGCCGCACCACAAATTTTAATTCAATGCTTCAGATCTATCAACAAGAAATTATATTCTGAAAAAATATATTCAAAATTGTTCACATGACCATTCACGTCTAATTTAAGTGACTTAATGGATTTTCTTCACGCGATTTCTGTACGTGCCAAATAAAGGGTTGAATCGAAGGAAGTGTAACTTCATCCCTGGTACTTCTGAAGGAAAGTTTACACTTTCTTCAACGTCTACCATAGTATCGGTGGACGTATATATTCCCCTTTAATGGGAATTTTCTCTTCAACGTGAAAAGTGATATTATCGACAAATTTAATTTCAGTAACATAGCTCTTATCTTCATCATTTATCGACAATTAGCTTGAATAAACTCTTCTCCGGAACAATTGTACGAGTACCACTACTGCTAGGAACTATCAGTTTTGTTTGATATTTGTAGCTGCAGTTACGCAAAATAGTGTTTGCTATTCACATAATCAGCTAGGTTTCTTGTATTTCGACTAGTTTGTGACGTAAGCTTCACAGCTGGGTTGTAACTTGTATTGTGTGACTTGTTTTAATTTGTAATTTCTGATGAAGGCTATCATAGCTATTGCCGAAACCAGGTTAAAGAATTTTATTTTTGTGACCTACACTCTAACGGTCGCTGACAATAGCAGCTATGTTCCAAATTTTAAGTTTCATAATGATTTGTCACGTCAATTGCAAGAAACACTTCTTGAAAAGCTGCCACATCACGGACAAACGCGCTGCAGACGACTTTGCTAACAATGGTACAATAAAGATGGCCGGTCTGTCGTTCGCTTTCGTCACTTATCGGACTACTTCGGAACACTTCAGTCGACTGTCCTGTTTTCTTCATTGGTACCAACGGCAGCGATGTCCAGTTTCTGTTGAAAGGGCCGTGTGCCAATTACGTCAACATTTCACATCATATATTTCCATCCAGAACGAAGACGAATTTTTCTTTTTTTATGTAAAAATAGTCAAGATCGGTAATTATATTTATTCAGAAGACCGGTTTCAGCGGATTAAACTGCCACCGACGATCTTCTATTTCGTATGCTAAATCACATACAAACCTTTATAAATGTACTTGTTAGCATGTCATGATACAAACAGAATGTCAACGACATGTTCCTTCAATGTGATGTGTTCACAGTTAAGTTAAAACAAAATTCTTTCATCCAGAGAGGCCTGGAGGTGAAGTCATATAACGATCCGGTGATCGACTATGAATTCATATAGTGAAAGTAAAATTATTTTCTACTTCAATTTCAATAGGAAAATTTTAAATAGTTGCCAAAAATTGCAAATAAATAAATAAAATCATTTCTAATATTATAAAATGTGCGAAAGAATCTCTATCTCTTACGCTTTCTCGACTAAACCGCAGAACCCATTGTGATGAAATTGGGTATGGATATAGCTTGAACGCTGAAGAAGAACGTAATGTATAAAATGGATAATTCAAGATATTTGTTGATTTTAAGTAATTAACTCTAAATATGGAACCGCTGAGCATCAACGTTTATCATATAGCTTCTGAGACGCTTGAAGACTCCTTGTTAAAGCTGGTTGATATGTTGCACAAAACACGATTAAACATAATGAATACAATGCATACAGAAGACGTCAACGTCTTCAAACCGCCGAACCGGTTTCGATGACATTTGAATCGTGCATTATGTAGACCTTGTGAAATATAAAGCTTCTTCAGTCAGCGATTTAGTCACGTGTAACCAACATAATTTTTCGTATATAATAATATCTTTATTTTCATCTCGTCAATGGACAGAGTTTGTCATTCTACGAACGATTTATACGAGTGTTGGAACTTAATTAGCGGCATCATTCCTGTGAAGCCACTGTGCAATGGAATCTACTATTGTCGCTGACAAAACACGCTGTTGGCATACCTACCTTACTCCCGAGCAAATGGACTCGCCCGTCCCACGTTACGGTCGTGCGCGCGGTCAGGGGAAACACAGTCACTTGTGAGCGAGCGGTGTAACGTAACGGTGTAGCTATGTTTTCTAAACAGGAACAACGGTGTTGGATCAATATTGAATGTACCAGAGGCGGTGCAGCACGACAGTGTTATCAAGGTCTTCAAGGGGCGTGCGGGGAATTGGCATTGCCGTACAGAACAGTGGCACGTTGGGTAAAAGCCTTCAAAGAAGGTCGGCAAACTGTGACAGACATGCATCGGGCAGGTAGTCCTAGCGTCTCTGAAGAAGAAGCGCGTTCTGTTGCCCCCTTAGTGGACAGAGATCGACGCCAGACAATTCGTGAGCTCACCCAAAAAAACGGATTAGTGCAAACGATTCTGTTTCGCATCCTGAAGGAACGCCTAGGCATGTGCAAAATTGCGTCACGATGGGTTCCGCATAAATTGACAGAAATGCTGAAATGGATGCGTTACGACGCTGCTCAGATGCGCTTGGAGCGCTATGAACGCAAAGGAGAGGCTTTCTTACGCCGTATCGTAACACTGGATGAGACATGGGCCACATCATATGAGCCAAAACTAAAACGCCCATCCAATGAATAGCGACATTATGGATCGCAGTGAAAGTCACAAGTGTGCCAGATCCCCAGTATGGTGATCCTCATGAACAACTGTAATGGGTTTTAACTTAACGACAGCGGCAAAGCGCTTTGAGGCGCTATGTTCTGTTGCGCGTGGCCGTTCCCCGTCGGTGGTTCGAATCTCTCCCTCGGGCGTGGATGTTTGTGCCGTCTTTAGTATAAGTTAGTTCGTAAGTAGTTTGTAAGTTTAAGGACTGGTGACTCCCGTAGTCAAGACCCATAAGCTTTACAAACATTTGAACATTTTAAGCTAACATATTACGTTCCTCCACGGCAGACCGTCAAGGCACAGTATTACTGTTCATTTTAGGAGCATCACCTGCTACCAGATCTGCGAAAGAAGCGGCAACAATTTCTGTGCAACCCACCCAACATTTAGCTTGACAAAGCGCGGGCGCATACAGCGCAAACTCTGACTCCTCTGTTCGGTCGATGGGACTGGGTATTACTGTACCATCCACCGTTCTCCCCGCACTGAAGTGCTTGATTTTATTCCGAAAATAAAGGAACCACTTCGTGGCATTCGCTTCAGAACTGTTCCAGAGATTCGACATGCAGTAGACCGCTCCATTCGCATCATCAACAGAACAGGCTGTGCTAATGGCATACTGCGCATTACACATCTCTGGGAACGGAATCTACACAACACTGGTGACTACTTTGAATGACAGTAACTGGTGCAAACACATCTACATACATAATCCGTAATTCACCGTAAAGTGCGTGGCGGAGGGTACACTGTACCACTACTAGGCACTTCTTTTCCGATTCCACTCCCAAATACAATGAGGAAAAAAATAATGCCTATATGCCTTCGTACGAGACCTAATTTCTCTTATCTTGTCTTTGTGATCACCACGCGAAATGTAAGTAGGCGGCAGCAAGATCGTACTACACTCAGTTACAAATTCCGGCCCTCTAAATTTCCTCAACAGAAATTCACGAAAAGAACGTCGTCTTTTCTCCAGAGATCCCCAATTGAGTTGCCGGAGTATTTCCGTGACACTCGCGCATTGGTCGAACCTACCGGTAACAAATCTAGCCTCTGAACGGCCTCCATGTCTTCCTTTAAATTGATCTGCTGCGGGTCCCAAACACTCGAGTAATACTCAAGACGTGGTCGTGCAAGCGTTTTATACACTGTCTCCTTTACAGGTGAAGTACATCTTCCCAAAATTCTCCCAATAAACCGAAGTCGGCTGTCCGCCTTACTCACAACTGTCCTTACATGTTCAAATGTTTAAATGTTTGTGAATCTATCGGACCAAACTGCGTGGTCATCAGTCCGTAGCTTACAAACTACTTAAACCTAGGTAAACTAACCTACGGACAAGTACACACACCCATGCTCCAGGGAGGACTCGAACCTCCACGGCGAGCAACCGCGCGCTCCGCATCGAGACGCCTTAGACCGCTCCACCGCGGCCTTACATGTTCGTTCCATTTCATATGGCTCTGCAGTGTTATTTCAAATGTTCTAATGTTTCTATAGTCTATGGGACTTAACTACGGGGTCATCAGTCCCTAAACTTACAAACTACGTATGAACTACTTACGAACTAGGACGGCACAAATATCCATGTCCGAGGGGGGATTCGAACCCCCGACCGCAGTGCCTAGATATTTGAACGACGCGACAGCATAAAGAAGCTCACTACTAATGCTGTATTCGAACATTATGGGATTGTTTTTCTTACTCATGCGCATCACCATACATTTAATTACATTAAGAGCTAGCTGCTATTCTTCGCACCAACTAGAAATTTTGTCTAAGTCATCCTGTTTGCTATTACAGTCAGTTACAGAAGACACCCATACATCACAGCATCACCAGCAAACAGCCGCAAATTACAACTTACTCTGTCCATCAGATCATTTATATAGATAGAAAATAATAGCGGCCTTATCACAATCCCCTGGGGCACGCCTGACGATACACTCGTCTCTGATGAACACTCGCCGTCGAGAACAACGTACTGCGTGTTATTACTTAGGAAGTCTTCCAGCCAGTCACAAATCTGTGAACCTATTCCATAAGCTCGTACCTTCGTTAGCATTTGTATCGCTTGTGAATAAGTAGTTGGCACTATTTAAGTTCTAACCTTCGTATTTAAATCGGAAAATTGAAAACTTTTCTTTTCCTGATGATGCTGATTATGAATTAATAAGAAAGTTGCGAATTATTGTACATCCGATGGTCTTTAACACGTAATTAAGGACACAATGCGAGCTAAGTCCTGGGTAAAAGCTATTGCGAAATAAAAATGCACCGATATCGGCATTTTGATATCGATTAATGATGTACCTCATTAATAATATCGATATCTCAGCTACAGCCGTGCCCTCTCCGTGACTGTTGGAAGCAGGACGCCAGCACCGCAGTCGAGACTCGCGCCGCCGCGCCGGCTGCCCGTGGCGTGAATCACGCCTGCGGCCAGCTGCGGCCGCGCGCTGCCTTGCCTTGTTTTTCGTCTGCTCTGCCCTGCGCTGCGCGGCTAATAACAATTTCGAGCACGCGCCACGCCGCGCCGCGCGGCCAAACAAAAGAAGGCGCCGGACCGTGTCCCACCAGCCGGCGGCGGCCGGGCCAGCGCTGCCCCAGGTGAGAACCAGCAACCACAGGCGAACAGCGGGCAAAGTGAACGGCGCATCGGCGGCCATTATGGTGGCAAACTTCCGCGCCAACTCTAAATGTGCGTGAGACTCTTTTGATCAGTTTGTCCATTCATTCGATTTAAGTCGCAAAAACTACGTCTCATTTAAATACACTACTGGCCATTAAAATTGCTACACCACGGCCGGCCGCGGTAGCCGAGCAGTCTGCGGCGCGCCAGTCACGGTCTGCACGGCCACTACGAGTCGGGGATTCGAATCCCCCCTCGGACATAGATATTTGTGCCGTCCTTAGTATTAGCTAGTTCATAAGTAGTTTGTAAGTTTAGGGACTGATGACCCCGTAGTTAAGTCCCATAAGATCTACAAACATTTTTGTGCTATACCACGAAGATAACGTGCTGCAGACGCGAAATTTAATCGACAGGAAGAAGATGCTGTGATATGAAAATGATTAGCTTTTAAGAGCATTCACACAAGGTTGCCGCCGGTGGCGACACCTACAACGTGCTGGCATGTGAAAAGTTTTCAACCGATTTCTCATACATGAACAGCAGTTTACTGGCGTTGCCTGGTAAACGTTGTTGTGATGTCTCGTGTAAGGAGGAGGAATGCGTACCATCTGGCTGTCTAGACTCTTCCTCCAGATTTACAAAGCACGTGCATTTACGTAATAAAAATTGTGAATTTTATTCGTGGCAGTGCTACGAACTCAAGATTATTTAAAGTTTTATGTGATGAAGTTGGTGCTAAATTTAATGCTCTTTTGTTCCACACAGAGGTACGCTGGTTATCGAGAGGAAAGGTTTTAAACTGGGTTTATAAGTTACGTGATGAAATAGGACTCTTTCTTGAAAACCAAGGAACACAAAAAGAGAAAGAATTGTACCCAAGTATCAAAGAAAAACATTTGTCGAAATGTTGTCGTATCTTGCTGACTTTTTCAGTGAAATTAACAGTCTGAGTATTTCACTACACGGAAATATGACGAATATTTTGACAGCGCAGGATATAATTGCAAGTTTCGTCCGTAAATTGGAACTTAACGCAGGGTCCAAGTCGGAGATCTATCGATGTTTACACAACTGTGTGATCAGTTCGTAAATGAGAAAACTGAAGGAATCATGTGTGAAAATCCATTGTTCAGCACTTGTCTGCAGTTATAAACTGAATTGAGACCATTTTCTGTTGAAGAGGAAATTTTCAAAGACGAAGATGTTTCAGCCAAAGTAGAATTTCTCGGACTGCATGGCACATTCAGAACGGAATTTCACAATTACGACCACTGTACCTTTTTGGCGAAAAGTAGGAGCTGAATATCCTATTATTGCTGACAGAGCTCTAAGGATGTTAACACCATTCGGGACCACTTACAGATGTGAGAGTGGTTTCTCAACGTTGCTGACAATAAAAACTAAGGCCAGAAACCGTCTGAATCTGGAACATGACTTGAGATGCGCCTTAAGCAAAACTGAACCAAACATTAAACAACTTGCATCTGCTAAACAGTACCAACCTTCACACTGACTGTAATTGCTACATTGAAACTGTAAAACAAAACGTGTATCTTATGCAGTTCATTATGATTAATAAACATTGTTTGTATTTTCATGTAAAATGAGTTTTCCTAATTGGTCTTAGGGGTAACAGAACTGAAATGGTTGGAAGTACTGGATTAGATGCTCTCAACCCTCATACTTGTCGTGTATGTTCAGAACATTTTAAAGAGTCTGATTATATTCGAGACTTGAAAAATGAACTTTTAAACCTCCCACTGAAATATATTAAAGGCAGTTGCGGTCCCTACTTAGAAGCTGCCTAAGTGTACCGACGTAGTAAAGACAGGTTCTTATGAATGCCGTATAGTCAGAGTAGAAAGACGCAACAACCGAAAAGAAGTACAAATGTTATTGTTAACAACAAATGACAAGGATGACAGCGTAAATTGTATAAACAATTCCGTTGAGGAAATCAGTAGATGTACTAAATCCGAATCCCCCTCAGCGAGCACTGCCGTTGACAATGATGGAATAATTGTAGCTGAATTAACTAAAGAAGTTGACATTCGTACGCAGCAACATATGATCTTAAATGAATAATACACAAAGTCTACGCAATGCGTTTTTACCTCTACAAAATCATAAAATTTGTTGCAACCATTTACTTCATTTATATATCACAAAAAAGTATGAAGAATAATACTAAGAAATTCAGTCATTCACCGAGCGGAGATGTCAAGCTGTAAATGTAAAAATTCAGATTTTTTTCACACAAATAGTTTTCCTGCAATATTTTGATAAGTTTTTTGTGGCAGCCGTTCGTGTCGACTGTGGTCACCGAGTGACGTCACAGCGCGTGACCACTACCGTTTATTTTAGTAACCGTGGTGTACTCGTCATCGCCATACTGGCGTAGCACCCGGCGTGATGGTAGTGGGTGCCATTGCTTACACGTCTCGGTCACCTCTCGTTCGCATCGACGTCACTTTGAACAGTGGCCGTTACATTTCAGATGTGTTACGACCCGTGGCTCTCCCCTTCATTTGATCCCTGCGAAACCCTACATTTCAGCAGGATATGCACAACCGCACGTTGCAGGTCATGTACGGGCCTTTCTGGACATCGAAAATGTTCGGCTGCTGCCCTGGCCCAGGCATATCGAGGCCGTTATTACGGTCGGAGGTGGTTGTTCTGGGTACTGATTTCCCAGGATCTAGACACCCAAATTGCGTGAAAATGTAATACCATGTAAGTTCTAGTATAATATATTTGTCCAATGAATATCCGTTTATCTTCTGCATTTATTCTTGGTTTAGCAATTTTAATGGCCAGTTGTGTATATAACTACAAAATAGCTTCAGACTCTTTGAATCTACAGCATCTACCGGCTGTGTGTAAATTTATGACACATACGATGTAGAAAGTGGCCAACAACGTTTCACCTTCCTAACTAAAACGAATTACAACATTTAGTTTTTTAGATTCTAGGTGCAGCAAATGAAAGTAATTTATCAGAAAAGGTTTCTTTTGGCACTTTCTCAGTATATTCTGTGGTGAAACTATTGTACAAACATTAATTTAGGAAGAGTTTCACACTTTTCTTGTCTGTCCAATATTTAGATATTTTATAGCATCAAAAAATGAAACAGATAATGTTAAAAATCGACTGTGAAAAAAAATGACTGTGACAGTGAAATAACTGTAAAATATCGTCTTACCAGCAACCAGCCACTACCAAATTCTTTGATGAGCACGAAGTATGCCATTACGTTTTTAAATTGTATCTAACTGTGTCTAACATTAGCATTAGGGTATCTAGCACGAATATTAACATTTTGATGCTGTAAGCCAAATAGCTTAAAGTACTGTGAACTGCTCATAAGTCAGCAACTACCGTCATAGGGTTCAACTTCACAATGTGCTTCCATTGTGACTTAGTGTCATTTTATGTGGAATCATACACAGTTCTGTAAACGCCTTTCAGTTGTTATACCTATATGTAAAACACATGACCATTATATTCTGTGTTACAAGTCGCTAATATTAATTTCATAAACAAAAAGTCGAACTGCAGTGAGGAAACTGACATTGTGCCCCCAACAGTTATTTATTTCATTCAAAATCCTATATTGTCTCGACTAACAGTCTGTTAAGCTAGAGTAACTATCTCTGAACAGGCCACGTGGGAGTAGCCGAGCGGTCTGGAGCACCATGTTACGGATCGTGCGGCCTCCCGCATAGGACGCTCGAATCCTCCCTCGGGCATGGATGTGTGTGTTGTTCTTAGGTTAGTTTAACTTAGAGTAAGTAGTTTGTAAGTCTAGGGACTGATGACCAACGTAGTTTGGTCCCATAGATACAAACATTTGATCAAACATCTCTGAACAGAAGTTTTAGGGCTACTGGTATTCCTGAGAAATGTAAATGAGAAGAAAGAATTCGTTCTTTTTATTCCTTTCTTAAATCGATTTATGCAGGTAAAAGCTGAGCAGCTCTTCACCATCGTGCTTCATGTATACTGCAATAAACAGTATAACCGTAACCACCAGTTAAGTATAATGTACAGGACTTTATTTTCATTACCACTCACACATTCCATTACATTGATACCATTGTACAACGCAATTGTTTCTTTTATATGATTTATCTGTTTTTACTTAAGATATGTTGCTCTTATAGAACAATTATAAACTTGTTTGTTAAATTTTAATGCAATGTACCGAAACTAGTCGCCTTCAAAGTTCCGGGGGCGGAGGCTGCGATAGCGTATCTGACTGGCCGAGTGGCTATCCCCTGGGGCACGGCCCACTGTCTCATGACCACCAGCCAGTCAGCTACGCTGTCGTAGCCTCCGTCCCCTAAACTTTGAAAGGTTGTGCCTCCCAAAGTAACAGTGATAGGAATGTATTTTAAATTGATTTGGACGCAGCTGGTTTCAACGAATCCAAAGCACGATAGAAAAAAACTATTGTTCCATTTAAAAATATATATCTTTGTGCTGTAACACTTCGGAAAATGATACAATAAACTATGTTCATAGCTCCGCAGAAAGTGTAACATTTCTTGCGTTGACCTACCACATTAAAATTTCCCGAAGTTAAAGAGGCAAACACACTTAGTGAAACACCCTTTACACACTCTGTGAGGTGAACAGGCATAACAACAAAGCAATATGTGTTTTCTCAATAGCTCCTAACGTGATTACTTCTTTGCTAGGAGCTATGTCTTGGAAGTAGTGACTGACAGATCGAGGTCTGTCCGACGGTTCTATGCGGTTCTACGAGAACGCCCACCGGTACTTAAACTATACTCGGCGTCACGTACGAAGGCGGCCCACTTTTCAACCTTCCTGCGCATCCCCCCTCCATTACCGCAATGACGGCCAATAATGTTCATTCTGTAGGTGCGTGGCTGGCCGTGAGTTACGCAATATTTCTCCCGCAGGCGCAGCTGTTGGTTCTCGGGCGTATCTCCTCCCCTTCTCGCTTCCCCACAGGATACTGTGTCCACGGGTGCGGTTCCTGTAGGGGGACGCTTTTCCACTGTTGGCCGAGCTGATCTCTACGAGATTACGAGAGTAACTCGGGCGTCCGATCCTTGATTGTCGTGAGTGCACTCGTGTTTTCTCGATAATCCATTTTTAGTCCGGGGCAAGTCCCGGAGATAAATTAAATTGGTCCCAATCCCCCGGCTCCGACCTAGGTTTTCGGGAGGTTTTCCTTGATTGTAAGGCGTATGCCGGAGCTGGTAAGCCCCTCCCACTTACTCCCAATTGGGATTCTCCCTTTGCCCCACTATCAGCTTGTCTGATAATTGGCTGAATAAAACCGCGACTCTTTATGGGCCGGATCTCAAACAGCTAGCTCCTCGGGGTGGAGAATGAAAGGAATAAGCTTTCTTTTTTTTCCCCCCAATGCTTCGCCTCTATGCACGGAAACGCCTTCTGACATGACGCCAGGCATACAAATCCAACACCAACTGGGTACCTGGACAAGCCAGGCGCCGGCGTCGCTTAGCGTCGGGACGCTGCCGGTGTCCAGCGTCGTGAGTCAGTCGGGCGCCTAGCGACCCTCTCCACCGCCGGCGGCGTTTATTTCTGGAATGACGTCCACGTTGACGCAAGCCCTCCGTTGCGACAGGACACGACACCGCGGTAAGCACGAGCATTCCGCGGCGTGGCCAGTTTCGCGGCCGTTACACAACGGCTAATCGATGCGAGCAGACGGTCAGGTCTGTGACACGCACCGAGGCCTGGGAGTGCGCGCGGAAAATCAGCCCCGATCTCGTGGAACGAATACGGGGCCGTACGGTTGCGCAAGGGTAGGGGCGGGGGCGTGACACAGACGCGTGAGATAACAGTTTATTCTGGCCAATCAGGCGCCGAAGTTGCACACTGGTTACGACACTGCACACGTATTCGATTTCAGGCTGACAAGATACTGGTTTTGGAAGAGCTTTTAAGTAAATAAGAATTATATGGCGTGACAGGGAATGTTGCAAAACGGTTCAACCGATGCTTCGCTAACTAAAGGGTATCAATACAACAGACTAGTGAGTTAAGCGATCATTGATCATCACACTGGGAAGATATTACATGTTGTGTACCACAAGGTTCCATCTTAGCACCATTGCTATTTCTTCTGTACATTAATGACTAGACTGCGGAGCCTTAGGTTAGTACCTATTCTTTTCCTAAGTTCCTAGTTGGGTCACCTTAAGTGTAAAAATCACGTTCGATATATAGTTCACGAGATATGACGTCATAAACAATTAGATGCGCGAGTACGCACCACATGGTTCAGTAGATATAACGTCATAAACAATAAGAGTTGCAAGAAACTGCCACATAATGCGA
Organism: Locusta migratoria; assembly: GCA_026315105.1. Taxonomy (NCBI): domain Eukaryota; kingdom Metazoa; phylum Arthropoda; class Insecta; order Orthoptera; family Acrididae; genus Locusta; species Locusta migratoria. The sequence continues at coordinate 942,904,063 of CM048744.1, forward strand.
TTAAACTTTATAAATAAACTATATGAGAACAACAATACTTAGCGACTTGCAACAAACTTTAAACATAATTTCAAACCTTTATTCAACTTTTTCTCGCTGACAACCATAGCAAAATGATGAAAGAAAAAAAAAATTCCCGTTTACTACTTTTCTGCTGTTCATAAAGTACTAAGGCCTTCGGTATGACGTTACAAAATATAATTTTATACTACAAATTGTAGCCGCGGGAAAAACGCTCCATCACGCACCACGCACCAAGTTTTATTATATTACTTTTTTATTACTGATTGTATTTCTAAGGGATTTTACAGATGTACAGCCCTTATACAAATGAATATATACCAGAAAATGTCAGAAATACATAAATAAATACACGTGAAACGCCGGGTCTTTAGCTAGTACCATTTAAAATTACATATTTCGACGTTAACGCCTATTCTTACCTGTTTCAACTTTAAAATCCTAAAAGGCACTTATTTCGTCCGATTTAAAAAGAACTGCTTCGAAAAATCAAAGCTAGAAACAATGAAGCCGATATTGGAAAAAATGTACTGGTATTGGTCTGTGCCCTCAGAGTCAACGTTGTATTAAAATTATTGTTGACTCAGATTATACTGACGCACTGGAAAGAAAACGATGAGTTATTTCGGAGTCTTGCATAGGTATTTTTGTAGATGAAACTATAGCACATTCAAAAGCTGATTGTTCATAGGTTATACCCAGCTAAAGCTGAAGAACAAATAGCCGCACACTTTGTCAACACTGGGTTGAAGGTGCCATCTTCAAAGGGAGCAGATGAAAATAAAGTGCAACACGAAACGAAGATCCCTCAATTCAGCGGAACTTGGTAATTGCACATTTATGATGACAGTTCCGAATCATAACGTTCAGGTACATCTATCTACGATAATATTGCTTTTCTCGAAGAAAATGAAGGGCAACAGGCGGATTGTGTTTTTCTCGACTTCAAATAGGCGTTCGACACGGTGCCACACTGCAGACTGCTAACGAAGATACGAGCTTATGGAATAGGTTCACAGATTTGGCTGGAAGACTTCCTAAGTAATAGAACGCAGTACGTTGTTCTCGACGGCGAGTGTTCATCAGAGACGAGTGTATCGTCAGGCGTGCCCCAGGGGAGTGTGATAGGACCGCTATTATTTTCTATCTATATAAATGATCTGATGGACAGAGTAAGTTGTAATTTGCGGTTGTTTGCTGGTGATGCTGTGATGTATGGGAGGGTGTCTTCTGTAACTGACTGTAATAGCAAACATGATGACTTAGACAAAATTTCTAGTTGGTGCGAAGAATAGCAGCTATCTCTTAATGTAGTTAAATGTATGGTGATGCGCATGAGTAGAAAAAACAATCGTACAATGTTCGAATACAGCATCAGTAGTGAGCTTCTTGATACGGTCGCGTCGTTCAAATATCTAGGCGTAACATTGCAGAGCGATATGAAATGGAACGAGCATGTAAGGACAGTTGTGAGTAAGGCAGACAGCCGACTTCGATTTATTGGGAGAATTTTGGGAAGATGTACTTCACCTGTAAAGGAGACCGCGTATAAAACGCTTGTACGACCATGTCTTGAGTATTGCTCAAGTATTTGGGACCCGCAGCAGATCGGTTTGAAGGAAGGCATAGAGGCGGTTCAGAGGCGAGCAGCTAGATTTGTTACCGGTAGGTTCGACCAATGCGCGAGAGTCACGGAAATGCTCCGGCAACTCAATTGGGGATCGCTGGAAGAAAGACGACGTTCTTTTCGTGAATTTCTGTTAAGTAAATTTAGAGGGCCGGAATTTGAAGTTGAGTGTAGTACGATCTTGCTGCCGCCTACTTACATTTCGCGTAAAGATCACAAAGACAAGATAAGGGAAATTAGTGCTCGTACGGAGGCATATAGGCATTCTTTTTTTCCTCGTTCAATTTGGGAGTGGAATAGGAAAGGAAATGCCTAGTAGTGGTACAGTGTACCCTCCGCCACGCACCTTACGGTGAATTGCGGAGTATGTATGTAGATGTAGATGTAGAAATGAAGCGCAAGTGAAGTGGGAGAAGCACAACTGGGAAAAATTCTACAGGTTCTCCAGGGAAAACACCGGTCTGGAGGGTCTTTGCAAAATAATCCAGTTCCACTAAATGCTCCATTCCTGGCCAAAATGTACCGAAAGTGAAGTTCGCTCCTGTCACATCCGTTGCAGTGGAATGTTCAGTCTCGACATATCGTGGTTTTTCTCTGGAAAATCTACAAAAGGTTTCAGTCATTTACTGTCAAGCCGTCTGAGTGTTAGAAACCACTAGTTTATTCAGAATTTATTAAATTGTATGTGCCAATTACATGTATTTCAACATATGGCATTTCATATGCATTGTATTTTTATCTTTGAAAACTGTAAAGTTTTCGTGTCAGTTTAATTATTAGTAACGTGTGCTGTTTTTCTTATTGTAAACGATTGAAAATTGGATCATAAGTCAACACTACGTATTTTAGTTGATGTTTATTTCATCTGATGAATTCTTTTAAGGGCCTATTATAGATTTTATTTAGCGTAATGAGGCAAAGAAAATGCCTATTTTATATGCCTAAAATCCTTTTGCACGACCTAAAAATCCGCGGTATGTTAATGACCTCTCATCAGTTACAGAAGCAGAGTTCGTTTTATTTGCAGACGATACAAGTATTGCAGTAAATAGAATGTCGAGCATAATTCTAGAAAGCTCCGCTAACGATATTAATGGTTTAAAGCCAACAGATTGACATTATACTCTGAAAATACTCACTACATGCAGTTCAAAATATGTAAGAGGCTTCCACACAGCTTATATATCAAGTATGAAGAAGAGTAGATAGAAGAGGTTGACAGTTTTAAATTCCTAGAAAAACACCTTGGTAATCAGTTGGGAGATGCGCACCACTGAAGGAAGGCCCTGACAAATCTATATTTGCAATTCGAGTAACAGACGTAGGCGACATAAAAATAGAAAGCGTGTATACCTTTAATCCATAGTGTCAATTGGTATAATGTCAAGCAAAAGTTTTCAGAGTCCAAAAGCGTTTAATAAATATTATTTTAGAGTATATTCACGGCTCTTTTATATTCTGGTGACCGGTTGCGGAGGGCGGACAGTAACTCGAATTTCCAAGAAGTGAGGTAGGGGGCGACGAGCCAGTAGGGGAATAGATCAAATAGTTTTATTGATATATTTATTCCTGTGAGAAGCATCTTGGTACAAATATGTGTCACACAAAGCATGACATGATACAAAAAAAAAAAAAAAAAAAAAAAAAAAAAAAAAAAAAAAAAAAAAATCCTTAAGGAAGTGTCCAAATCAGATTAACAACGTCAGAGGAATCTCTCTTCTAGACATAACTTACAAGATATTCTCTAAACGTCTACTAGACTGTGCAGAACAGCTATTATACCATCGACTCGGATAATTCTACACCTCAAAAACATAACGGCATACCAAAAGGCAAGAGAAAAATTGTATGTTATCGTCGAGACGAAAAACCATCTCAGGGTTTCTGAATTTATATTTAAATTGATATTTATATCCATCTTAGCAGGAATATTCCACTATGTCCATTGTCGAGGTGCTATTCCGCTGCATGGAGAGCCTTGGCAGTAGTGGCAATTATCTATGGAACACAGAAGCTGAATTAAAGTTTGTGACGTGGAGGGAAGTCGTACTTAGACTATTCCGAGGCGCCTTTATCGTTAGTGGTGCGGTGACCTAACGGTAAGACGTTTGCTTAATAAGCATGGAGGTCCAGGTTCGATTCCCGGCCGCATCACAAATTTTAATTCACCTTTATCTTTAAATTTTCAGTCAGTCACTAACACGTGGTCAACTGTCAATATTAAAGCCTCATAGCCGTTTTTAATATTACCGTTTGGGCATCAGTCCTATTGCACGGAAACTACCATTGATTTGTCACATGCACCTGATGATATGACTCCAGACCACGAAACCGGTAGTGCCTGGGTGAAAATTGGTACTGATGTCATCTGTAAACGGAGTTACTGCTGCACAAAGTACCGAATCGTAGAGTTAAATCTTGTGGGGAATATCAGCAGTGTCCAACGTTGTCAAATGCGGCCCCCGCAGAGGATAGAAAAATAAACATCATTTATTATTTCACTCATAATTTGATTGTAATTCAATTTATGAGAGAATATTATGGAAAATATCTCTACATGTGAGGCCAGATTACACGACTTGAATCTGAAGTTCGTAATTTTATGAAGAGAGGAAAAAAAATTTAAGAAATCTTTACGTTAATGAATCTAGGTCTATCCGGAAACACTTTACCTGCGCCTGAAGTTAATATTCCTAGCGTGACCAGATGAGGCCGGCCGCAGTGGCCGAGCGGTCTGCGGCGCGCAGTCACTGCCTGCACGGCCGCTATGATCTCGGGTTCCAATCCCCCCTCGGACATGGCTGTTTCTATCGTCTTTAGTATAGGGTAGTTCATAAGTAATTTGTAAGTTAAGGGACTGATGACACCGCAGTTAAGTCCTTTAAGCTTAACAAACATTTGAACATTAATCCGGACATATTGTCATTTTTAGCCCTTTGTCCGGGGTCCGGGCGAATTTTTACTATGTACTGTTTTCGCAAAGTGTCCCGCTCTATTGCTCTGTTTTTAAATACCGGTATTTTTTCTAATCCCACTGCCTTCATGGTACACGCGCACAAAGGCACTGCTACAGCAGGCAACAGGATCGTCGATTTTATCATGGATCGATCCTGAAATGAGAGAAAATATCGATTATTTATAATATCCGCTCCGTTTCTTCAGTCCCGGATTCCCATTATCTTTGCCTGACAGTTGAAATTATAGGTTACATGTCACGCACATGTGACTTGATGGTGAAAATTGATGTTGATTGTAATCGAGTGAGTTTGATAAAATATCTGTCAATGCCCAAAAGCAAGTGTACGTTCTTTTCAGCAAATGTCCTGTCTTCGTAAAAGGAAGAATGAGCCGGCCGCGGTGGCCGAGGAGACTGAGGCGCTCCAGTCACGGTCTGCAAGGCCACTACGGTCGGGGGTTCGAATCCCCCCTCGGGCATGGATATTTGTGCCGTCCTTAGTATAAGCTAGTTCATAAGTAGTTTGTAAGTTTGGGGACTGATGACCCCGTAGTTAAGTCCCATAAGCTCTACAAACATTTGAACATTTTTTTAAACAATTCAGTGTTGTCGACATGATTATGTTTTACGAGTTATCGCCCTAATCCGAAACGTAAAAAATCGTAAATTGCGAAAGTACATCAAGAACCACTTTAGTGATATAGTTTGTTTGATATACAAATTCAACGTTAAGAAGACGTGTCTTCGATACGAAACGCTTTATTCAAATTAGTTTGAACTGTAACTTGTCAGATCCACGATGCAATATTCTACGAATGTGACACGACTTTCGATTATTTTATTACGCTGGTCAGTAGATTAAATATCCTTGTAAAGCCAACGTTCCGTTGCCAACATTGTAACGCATAGACGACGTCATAAGTAAAATTTAAACCCGAAAACACAGTGAAAACACGTAAAGTCGCATTCCTATTGGGTGTCTGAACGCACCGCTATGTATTTTTGTCTATTAATAATTATCTTATTCATTAAAATTGAACCTATGTTTTCTGCGTCCTCGATTTCGTTACTTTGACCTCTTTTTTTAATCTGTTTTTCCTCTGCCTTTTATACGACTGCATTTGGTCACCGTAAATATTCCTGACATAGAAATTTTATAAAAAGGCAGAACTGATTTTAATAAAAGATGGCCGCTCATTGTTGCCGTAGCAAGTAAATCGTAGACGTGGCTTGAAACTGCCTAAGTGAAATTAATTTACGTAAAACAGATAAATTATGGTATGTTGAATCCATCATCGGTGGTGGGACAGCGGCTGGTCAAGAGTCTGAAAGAACTGAGATACCAACAGCCGTAAGTATAATAAAATATTTATTCTATCACAACCAGTTTCGGCATTCCACTATGCCATCTTCAGGTCCCTACATCGGAGCATGGTATCCAAAAGTAGGGATACCAAAACTGGATTCGTGGATTTCGACTCTTAGTTGGAAACAACAACAGCAACTGTTGACTGTTTAATATCCCTACTTTTGGATATCATGCTACGATGTAGGGACCTGAAGATGCATAGTGAAATGCCGAAACTTGTTGTAACAGAATAAATATTTCATTATACTTATGACTGTTGGTACCTCAGTTCCTTCAGAATTATGGTATGGGTTTAACTAGCTAATAAAAAGATCAGTATAATATTCATAATCCATTGTGAAAACAAATTACACACATTACGATTGGTATTAAAACCAAGACAGAGGCAAAAAGTAGTGAATAGAAACATAGATTACAATGTCTTTTTCACTATAAAATACGGATTCTATTTAATGAGAAAAGGCTTCTAGTCCATGACACTATATATTATATCGTACGTCTTCCTTAATAAAGTTCATTACTTAATATTTAGACAAATCATAGTTATCTGCTATTTCTATTGTAGTATTCTTTGCAAGTTTCATTAATATACATTTTCAGTATAATGACGTTATAATGCTTAGACGCATTTACGTGTGTATTGTGTAATTAATTGTTTCTGAAATGTATTTATTGAAAACGTGCAAGAAAACCAAGTTATTTGAACGTCGGGCATTGATCACTATTGTGGTGCCAATGTGACATCTTAAATCTATCTTACACCTCACATGAACTGGGATCCTCTCCTTTAAGCGCTTAGCTTTCTGAAGCCATGCCGAATTCAAATATGACATTAGAAGACGCCACGCTTTTACACTATCACAGAGGGAGATACCTGTGACGCAAATTTAAAACGTGAGCTTTGCTGTGGTGGAGCATTATGGTGTTTAAAAAACTGTCTACCAGAGCTCTTCGTAACATCCTGAGTGCAAATATATCGCATGAATTCAACAAATTTGTGCCTTTAGTAGCCTCTGTAAAGACGAAGTCGTTGTTGTGGACTTCAGTCCGCAGACTGGTTTGATCCAGCTCTCCACGATGCAGCTATCCAATCCTGTGCAAGCCACGTCATCTGAGAATATGTACTGCAACCTATGTCTTTTTGAACCTTCTTACTGTATTCGTCCCTCGGTCTCCCTCTACGATTTTTACCCCACACATTTCCTTCTAATGCTAAGTTGACGATTCCTTGATCTCTGAAAATGTGTCCCACCAACCTATCCCTTCTCTTAGTCAGGATATGCCAGAACTTTCCCCCCAATTTTGTTAAGCACCTCCTCATTAGTTACGTGATCTACCCACATAATCTTCATTATTCGTCTGTAGCACCACATTCGAAAGATTTATCATCTTTTTGTCTGAAATTCTTATCGTTCACGTTTCACTCCAATACAGTGCTACATTCTAGACAAATTCTTTCAGAAAGGACTTCCTAACATTTAAATACTGGATGTCAACAAATTTAGATTCTTCATAACGCATTACTTCTAGTAGCCAGTCTGCATTTTATATCTTCTTTCTTCAGCCACCATAAGCCATCTTGCTATCAAAATAACAAAACTCATGTACTACTTTTATTGTCTCATTACGTTGAAACGTGTCCATAACAATTTTTTGTAAGAAAATGTCTAATATTGTGCCACCTGTTTTGTGTCGCGTAACTTGCTTGCAAGAAAATGTATAATATTGCTTCTACTGTGTGTATCGATATGTGTACTTAAGTCTGTGAAGTTTCATCTTTGGCAAAGATTATATATCGCATAGCATTGTAGCTCGCAAAGAGAGAGAGTGGGACTTGTGGTTTAGCTCGCTTAGAGAGTGGTTGAGTTGTGTTCAAAAAGCCGGCCGCGGTGGCCGAGGAGACTGAGGCGCTCCAGTCACGGTCTGCACGGCCACTACGGTCGGGGGTTCGAATCCCCCCTCGGGCATGGATATTTGTGCCGTCCTAGTTCGTAAGTAGTTCATAAGTAGTTTGTAAGTTTAGGGACTGATGATCCCTTAAGCTTAACAAACATTTGAACATTTGAATTTGTGTTCAAAAAAATGTTCAAATGTTTGTAAAGCTTATGGGACTTAACTACGGGGTCATCAGTCCCTAAACTTACAAACTACTTATGAACTACTTACGAACTAGGACGGCACAAATATCCATGCCCGAGGGGGGATTCGAACCCCCGACCATAGTGGCCGTGCTGACCGTGACTGGAGCGCCTCAGTCACCTCGGCCACCGCGACCGGCTTGAGTTGTGTGTATGGCTCCGATGTAGAGCAGAGGCTGCTGTGCCAGCAAGTTGACTAGAGTGTATTTGGAATATATATTGTATTTTTTATTACTATGAAGGCGTTGTAACACCGCTGGAATGAAGGTAATTGCATTTGATGTCATTAGGAAAAAGTTTTATTATGTAGGTAATGTAATGGTGATTATTAATAATAAGTAACAAAATTGACCTTTCTTTCCTATTTCATTTATGTAGTTAGAAGATTAACCTACTTCCTTCATTTGATAATTAGTTATTTGTGGATTTAAAGTGCAGTATTGATTTTGATAATCTTGTTGAACAGATTTAGTTATTTGTGCCATAGTAAATGATCGTTATGCAAACTGCAGTTAACTGATTATGATACTGAATTTTGATAATCAGGTACTGATCTGCATAAAATTCTTGCAGTCAAACATTAAGAAAGTGGTTTGTGTTTTTTTTTTTTTTTTTTTTTTTTTTTTTTTTATTATCTTTCTCGCAGTCAATTTCTTTGAGTATAGTCAGTGTCTGTTTCATATGGTGACTTGCCACAATTGTTTTGTTAAAAGATCCGTTGCGTACATAATCAGTTTAATGCACTGTTTCTTATTTAACAGTATATACATCAATATCAGGGGCATAAATCAAATTACTGTGTTAATGAACAATTTGTTGTCTGATTTAACGATAGGTTCAACTTTAAACAACACAAATACAGCTTTTAACGTAATCTAATTCATTCAGCATCGCCTGATTTTCTGTTACGATATTCCATTACCCTCGTTTTACTCTTGTTAATGTTGATCTTGTAGCTTCCTTTCAAGACATAGTCAATTCCGTTTAATTGCGCTCCCAGGTCCTTTGCTGTCTGTGACTGAATTACTATGTCGTCCGCAAACCGGAAGGTTATTATTCCCTCTCACTGGACTTTAATCCCTCTCTAAATTTCTCCTTGCGTTCCTCCATAGCTTGCACAATGTACAGATTGCACAACCTTGAGGAAAGGCTACAACCCTGGCTTATTCCCTTCCCAACTCTGCGACCCTTTCATTCCCTCCGACTCCAATAATTACTTTCTGGTTTTTGTACAAGTTGAATATAGTTCTTCGAGCCCTATATTTTATCCCTGTTACCTTTAGAATCTAAAGAAGTGTATTTATTTCAACATTGTCAAAAGCTTTTTCCAGGTCCAGACCAAAAATGTCTCTTTGTAAAACTCTTTCTAGAATCAGCGCAAGTTTTTCTTTTAGATGTGATAAAAAGAAAACAGTCAGAGCGCACCATTCACGTTTACTGATGACAGGTTTCGATCTTAGTGTGAATGACCTTATATCTAACTCCACTAATCTATTTGACATGGAATGGATCAAGCGCTATGGAAATTGCCAAGTGAACACTGACAGTACCTGGAGAATTCCATAGCACCTGCTCCTGACGATCGCAGTGGTAACGCACTGGACTCGCATTCGGAAGGATGGTGGTTGAAATCCACCTCCGACCATCCTGATTTAGGTTTCCGATGATTTCCCTAAATCACTCCAGGCTAATGCCGGGGTGGTTCCATCGAAAGGGCATGGCAGATTATCTGCTCCATCCTTATCCAAACATCCGAGCGTAAGCTCCGTCTCTAATGACCACGCTGTCGATGGAACGTTAAACTTCCTTTCTTCCTCCTCCTCCTCCCCATGTCAAGTTTATCACTGACAAACAGAGTGTTACTAATCCCATAATTTTTCAAAAAACACACTACTGGCCATTAAAATCGATACACCAAGAAGATATGCAGATGGCAAACGGGTAGTCATTGGACACATATATCATACTAGAATTGACATGTGATTATATTTTCACGCAATTTGGATGCATAGAACCTGAGAAATCAGTACCCAGAACAAACACCTATGGCCGTAATAACGGCCTTGGTACTCCTGGGCATTGCGTCAAACAGATCTTGGTTGGCGTGTACAGGTACAGATGCCCAAGCAGCTTCAACACGATACCACAGTTGGTCAAGAACAGTGACTGGTGTATTGTAACGAGCCAGTTGCTCGGCCACCATTGATCAGACGTTTTCAATTAATGAGAGATATGGAGAATGTGCTGGCCAGGGCAGCAGTCAAACATTTTCCGTATCCAGAAAGGCCCGTACAGGACCTGCAACAAGCGGTCGTGCATTATCCTGCTGAGATGTAGGGTTTCGCAGGGATCGAATGAAGAGTAGAACCACGAGTCGTAAAACATCTGAAATGTAACGGCCACAGTTCAAAGTGCCGTCGATGCGATCAAGAGGTGACCGAGACGTGTAAACAATGGCGCCCCATACCATCACCTTGGGTGATACTCCATTATGGAGATAACGAATACACGCTTCCAATGAGCGTTCACCGATGTCGCCAAACACGGATGTGGCCACCATGCTGCTGTAAACAGAACCGAGCTGATAATCCATACTGCTGCAAACGTCGTCGAACTGTTCGTGCAGATGGTTGTTGTCTTGCAAACGTCCCCATCTGTTAACTCAGGGATCGAGACGTGGCTGCACGATCCGTTACACCCATGTGGATAAGATGCCTGTCATCTCGACTGCTAGTGAAAATCAAAATGTTCAAATGTTTGTAATTCTATCGGACCAAACTGCGTGGTCATCAGTCCGTAGCTTACAAACTACTTAAACCTAGGTAAAATAACCTAAGGACAAACACACACACCCATGCCCCAGGGAGTACTGTTGCCCCTTGTGGGACCCTCACCAGGTGGGACTGACGGAAGACATTGATATTTGAGGTGGAAATAATTAAAAGAACGATGTTATTCGTTGCGGCGAGATCTATTTGCGACATTTCAGTCACCGACTTTTACTTCTGAAAGTGAAAATATTTTGCTAGCACCTACATACTTAGGGAGACATGACCATCCCAATAAAATAAGAGAAATCAGATCGAAAACGGAACGATTTAGGTGTTCTTTCTTCCCGCGCGCTATTAGAGAATGGAACGGTAGAGAAAAGTTATGAAGGTGGTTAATGAACCCTCTGCCAGGCACTTAAATGTGATTTGCAGAGTATCGATGTAGATGTAGATGTAGATGTAGATGAACCTCCACGGCGATCAACCGCGCGCTCCGCAGCGAGACGCTTTAGACCACTCGGATACTCCACCGCGGCGACTGCTAGTGATACGAGGCCGTTGGGATGGAGCACTGCGTTCCGTATTGCCCTCCTGAACCCACCGATTCCATATCCTGCTATAAGTCATTGGATCGCGACCATTGGGAGCAGCAATGTCGCGATACGATAAACGGCAATCGTGATAGGCTACAATCCGACCTTTATCAAAGTTTCACCAGACAACGCCGGTCAACTGCTGTTTGTGTATGAGAAATCGGTTGGAAAGTTTCCTCATGTCAGCTCGTTGTAGGTGTCGCCACCGTCGCCAACTTTGTGTGAATGCTCTGAAAAGCTAATCATTTGCATATCAAAGCATCTTGGGTAAATTTCGCATCTGTAGCACGTCATCTTCGTGGGGTAGTAATTTTAATGGCCAGGAGTGTATGACTTTTTCAGACCTCATAAAAAGTTCCTTTGAAGATATAATAGCAAAACACAGTTCTAGACATGATTTACTCAGTGTGCCCATCTACAATGGTGCAAAATATAATCCTCCTATAGAGCTACAGACAAAAATGGGTGCAAGTCATTCACGTTTTCTCGTGCGAGTTATAACAGAAAATAAAATCATTATTTTTGTATGTGAGTCGACCTGCTAGTATTTCTTTCCACCAACTGATTTTTCAATAATATTCATCTCGGGTATGCAGCCGGATACCGTCGTCAATTAGACACGATATTTCAGCAGACCAACTGGCTGCCATCTTCAGGTGAGAGCGCTAATACACCAACTCGACGGAAACTGAGGCAGAACAAGTAACAGCAGCCCCTTTATACACCGCTGACGACCCACCGCGCGTGCGCGAAACCAAAGTAGAAGCCACCTAGGCGCAACAGAACTAGTAGCGCGCCGGTGGAGAAAAACGGCAAAAACGATGGGTCGAAAACAAGGCTAGTTAAAAGAAACAGCAGGTCGAAATGAAGACCGTTGTTGCTTAATGTCAGATAAGACCGGGTTCCAAGTTTTACTTAGAGGAAAGCCCTTGTCCCTATTAATAATATTATCGGCCACACGAATTTCCATGGATTCTTTAAGAACACATTCCCAGTAGCGGGAAGCAGGAGCAATCAGTTTAGTTTCATCATCCGCTGCTGGGAATGTGTTCTTAAAGAATCCATGGATGTTCGTATGGCCGATAATATTATTAATAGGGACAAGGGCTTTCCTCTAAGTAAAACTTGGAACCCGATCTTATCTGACATTAAGCAACAACGGTCTTCATTTCGACCTGCTGTTTCTTTTAACTAGCCTTGTTTTCGACCCATCGTTTTTGCCGTTTTTCTCCACCGGCGCGCTACTAGTTCTATTGCGCCTAGGTGGCTTCTACTTTGGTTTCGCGCACGCGCGGTTGGTCATCAGCGGTGTATAAAGGGGCCGCCTCCCCCTCCCTGATGACGTCCTCCGTTCCGACATCTACCCGTCCTATCAGCTCTGATCCCCCATCCATAGATAAAGTGCCCCCTCTCCCCCCTCCCCCCTCCCTGCCCTGGAGTCCCTACAGCTCCTCGCTGCCGCCCCCTTTCCCCGCCGTTTTTCCTCTCCCCCACGCTTCCCTCCCCCCCCCCCCTCACGGGGTCCTGGACCGACAGTTTTAACAGTGCTAAGTCAAGTGTTGTGTGCTGTGCTCCAGTGAAGTGTGTGTTTTTTAACTGCGTCCACCGAGCCAGACAAGTGTCGCACCGTGTATTTTAATTAGTGTCTCCGTGTACTCGCCGTCCTGTGTTCTTGTCGTCCAACATGTGCTTTTTAGGTCACCGTGGCTCCTCATTTTTAACTGACTAAATCTGATTTTGTTCACCTGTCATCTGTTTGTACTTCGAATTGTCACCATGTCTATGTCATTGTTCCTCCGTTGTTTTCTCGCCTGTCTTGTATTTTCATTTTTCATCTCATCAATGTATTTTATTCTCTCGGCTGAAGAGCAGCCTCTGGAGCTGCTGCCAGTCTACTGGTGTAATAGCTGGTGTGAAAACACAATAAAGGAAAAAAAAAAAAATGTTCTGCCTCAGTTTCCGGCTCTCACCTGAAGATGGCAGCCAGTTGGTCTGCCGAAATATCGTGTCTAGTTGACGACGGTATCCGGCTGCATACCCGAGATGAATATTATCAGTTACTACGCCGGGAAAGCTACGCAACCACAACTGATTTTTCAGTTTATTATTTCAACTTTCTGGCCAACTGCCCTTTAGATGGCTGCACAGTACATCGAAATGAGACTCTAGTGCTTGAGACATACAGGCAGGTCCACTCGGCGACTAAGCAGAGACGTGAGTACGGGCGGTACTCACCCGTGGCCAGACGCCGGACTACGGCGAACTCCCGGGCGGGCTATTGCCCTACCACCTCGACCCGGAGCCAACAGTCTGCAACGGAAGAGTTCACAAGGAGCCGGTCACACAAATGACGAGCAAACGGCCGCTTTCGGCGAGAACCTCAAGAGCAGGAAAATATTGAAATTTCCTAATTGTTGGGCCTGCAGCATCATATATGTCGTAGAAAGACATTGCAATAAAGCTCCGGATTGCTGCTTATGTTTTATTTAATAGTGGTACAGCTGTTTCGACAGTTTGTCATTCTCAAGCGCCTGCGTGTATAAGAATTACATTAATTACAAATTAAATAATAGGTAAATATACATAAATTTGTTTGTTATAAAATACCAAAGGGAATAGAAATGAATATTTTGGAGGAATTTGAAATATATATTCACACTAAAAATTATCCGAACGAAATACTTGATGAACACACTGATTTCAAACATAACAATTATCTGGTTAATTTTATTGACTTTATCGATGAAAAAGGCTGAAAAGCAAAGATATACTAAATGAACAGAGGAAAAAACGAAATAAACCTCTCTGACCAATGTTAAAGTTAAAAAAGTATCTCATAACTTAGTTGATTACTATATATGTAAACATCTTTGGCAAAGCTGTTGCTAATTACGAAAAAATATAAAAGTTTCTTTAATTTAATGTTTTAACGTAAAAAGCTGCATAATACCCGACAGCAACTAAATATGTGTATATTTCCCTGTGATTTATGCAACAGTTACGCCAGATGTCAACATTAATTAACGTCCAAACATCGTAGACGTAAGTTATTAGGATAATTTATAACAAACAAATTTATGTATATTTTCCTATTATTTAATTTGTAATTAATGTAATTCTTATACACGCAGGCGCTTGAGAATGACAAACTGTCGAAACAGCTGTAGCAATATTAAATGAAACATAAGCAGCAATCCGGACCTTTATTGCAAAAATTGAAATGTTTGGGAGGCAGGCTACATACAGTCTGAAAGCGCGCCACTGTGGACAATACAAATTCACATCTGAAACAAAACAATTGTTAATCGAGGTGTCGGTTGTCTAAGAAATGCCGTCATCTGACAGCGTGTATAGTGCCAATAGTAATATCGGATGCACTTGCTTTATCGTGTGGTCGTGGTTTAGTGGAGGGGGCTTGCATGCCTTGTTGCTTTGCTTGGCACTATCACAGCACGGCCTACAGTATTGTTTTAAGTACCATCTTGCTTTCCACTGTTGAATTGCAATTTGGGGATGGATTACATCTTTCAGCACAATCCAGCACCTGTTCATAATGCGGTGAGACGTCAATAATATCTCTGCAATGGACTGGCCTGCACAGAACCCTAGAGAATACTTTTGGGATGTTTTGGAATGGCGACCGTGCCAGGCCTCACCGACCTACCTTTCCTCAGTGCAGCTCTGTATGAAGAATAGTTTGCCATTTCCCAAGAAACCCTTCAGTACCTGATTCAACGTATGCTTGGGAGAGTGAAAGTTGGCACCAAGGCTTAGGGTTGACCAACAACATATTAAATTCCAGCCTTACCGATGGACGGCGCCACGAATTTCTGTCATTTTTAACCAAGTCTCCGGATGCTTCCGATCAGATAGTGTATATGAAAATACACATGATGAACGACCGAATATCTTTATGAATTGATTACAATATGGGATGAAAGGGACGTGACCGCTGGCAGTTTGATGTGTAACGTTGGCGCCAGTTCAGTAGCTGGTCACAAGCCTAACCCCCACCCCTTCCCCGCCCTATAGCAGTAATAATTCCATTTTGCGTTTCGGAAAGGCGTCAAATGGCCTTCGGATCCTCCCATGAGGCAGCTTCTGGCCAAGTTGTTGTAGCTGTCCCTCTAGATCCCAAGATACTGGGACGGAGATCTCTCTCAACGTCATCCAACATGTGCTCAGTAATGAGATATCCAGGGATATTGCTGGCCACGCATTGTCTTATTGGAACACGGCCCCAGGTTGCTTTACCGTAAGGAGCAGGACTCAGACTGTCTGACGTCGTCAGCGTTTGCCGAAGAAAGGCTAGAGGTGACTTGAATTCCCGTCCTATGGCTCCCCATACAATGATGCCATGGGATAACCCCGAGTGTCTCTCCGAATTATTGGAAGAATGTGACCTGACCTTATCGTCGTCAAACCCGAACCGGAGAGTAATAGAAGTTTATGGAGATATCGCTGAATTTGTTGTGACACCATTCGTCCTCTGTTCATGTCTGCCATGCACGCACGACTCCAATAGTCGGGGCGTTGGTTTTCTGGTGTCAATACCAACCAACGACTGGGGTGTTAGGACCCCAATCCAGAAGATTCTAGTAGTCGAGTTACAGTGCAGGACCTTACATTATGTTGTAGGATCTCCAGTACACATTCGCTGATGGAAGGGTTGACGAAGTCATGGGATCGCACATTACTGGTCCATCATACGACGATCCTCCATAAATGTGGAGTTACTTGATCGACTCGAAACTGCACAACTTGAATGGTTGGCTTCACGTACCGATCGACTCCAAATCGGATCACTGTTACATCCCACAGGCCTAGATTCCTGGCAATTGCACGATACGACCATCCAAAGTAATGCAATCCAACTATACAGTCGCTGTCAAAAGCTTATCTTTGGTGAACAGGGTTCTAACGCCTTTGCAGTGCACCTCGGGTGCTTCGTACTACGCTGATTGAGTCAGGCAGTTGACTAGTAAAAGCTTCGTAACAACAGAGTAGTGACATTGTTAAGTACTCTGTTACGCTTTCTACAATTTAACGTGCTGTGTAGATGTCATTTCTGATCCTGCAGTTGTTATTGTTTCATATACATACAATATATGAATGAATAGAAAAAGCTGAAAATGTGTACCTAGTCGGGGATTCGAACCCGGATGTCCTGCGGTGATCACAGTATCCCCAGAGGTGTAGTGGTCAGCGCAACAGCCTAGAAAGCGGCAGACCCAGGTTCGAATCCCGGCTGGGTACAAATTTTCAGCTTTGTCCATTCGCAGTTGATGTCATATATTCTATGAATATGAAACAATGACAACTGCAGGATCAGAGGTAACGTCTGTTCTTTCGTAATGGACGCCACATGTATATAGAGAAATGTCTGTTAAGCTTATGGGACTTAACTGCGGGTTCATGAGTCCCTACACTTACGAACTAGTTATAAACTAAATTATACTAAAGACAGCACAAACATCCATGCCCGAGGGGGTATCGAACACCCGACTGCGAAAGGCCTCGTGCATCGGAGCATAGCGCCTCAATGCGCTCGGCCACTCCACCGCGGCGGAGGATGTAGAGAAAGTTCAGAGAAGGGCAGCTCATTTTGCATTATCGCGAAATAGGGGAGAGAGTGTCACGGAAATAGTGCACGATTTGAGGTGGAAATCATTAAATGAAAGACGTTACTCGTACCGGCGATACTTACTTGCGAAGTTTCTTTTACCAACTTTGTCTTCCGAACTGGAACATATTTTGTTTACACGTTCCTATATAGGGAGATATGAGCATCGCAATAAAATAAGAGAAATATGGTCGAAAACGGAAAGATTTAGGTGTTCCGTTTTCCCGCACTCTATTAGAGAATGGAACTGTAGAGAAACATGAAAGCTGATTTAAATAATGTCGGACGTACAGCCGGATGTCATTGCTTACTCCGCACGATATTTCGGCCAATAACCCTTTGCCATCTTCAGGTGCTGCGTACCGAATACTAGCGATAGCCGCTTTTTTCCTGTATTGAGTTTTAATGCTCTGTTACAGGCAGGCTGACACCAGCTTATGATGCTGCCGTACAGCCCAACGAATGAAAACAATAGACAAACAGATTATAAAATTAACAAGGTGATAAAACGGCTCTTTTACAAGTACAAGATGAGAATATGGGAGAATGTTAAAAGAACATGACAGTGGATAGACATACATGGTTGTTAAAACAAGACATTGCCACGGTGGCTAAAAAACACTCACTGCAGACGACTAGACATAATGTGACGGTGACATTGAGGTAAGAAACACTGAACTCTGGTTTCGCACAGTGCGCAACGTTAAAAAAACACTGGGCGACGAAACACTACACGAAGCACTGAACATTGTTCAAACACTAGCACTGTACTGGCCCAGCAGTATTTATTGTCTGGATAATTTCCTTTAGCTCCTCATATATTTCTTCGATTTCCTCATCATCGGCAGAGGTAGTTGGCATATAAACCTGTACTACTGTTGTCGGTGTTGGCTTCGTATTTATCTTGACAATGATAATGCGATCACTGTGCTGTTCATAGTAGTTTACTCGCATTCCTATTTGCTTATTCATTATCAATCCTACTCCTGTGATACCCCCAATTGATTTTGTATTTATAATCCTGTACTCACCTGACCAGAAATCCTGTTCATCCTGCCATCCTGCCATCCCCACTATATCTAACTTCAACCTATCCATTTCCCTTTTTAAATTTTCTAATTTTCCTACTCGATTAAGGGATCTAATTCCACGCTCCGATCCGTAGAATGCCAGTATTGTCTTTCCTGATGCCAACATCCTCCTGAGTAGTCCCCGCCCGGAGATCCGAATGGGGGACTATTTTACCTCCGGAATATTTTACCCGAGAGGATGCCATCATCATATGTTCATACAGTAGAGCTGCATGTCCTCGGGAAAAGTAACGGCTGTAGTTTCCCCTTGCTTTCAGCCGTTCGCAGTAGCTGTGTGGCAAAGCCACATTAGCTGATGTTACAAGGCCAGCTCAGTCAATCATCCAGACTGTTGCCCCTGTAACTACTGAAAAGGCTGCTGCTCCTCTTCAGGAACCACACGTTTGTCTGGCCTCTCCACAGATACCCCTCCGTTGTGTTTGCACCTACTGTACGACTATCTGTATCGTTGAGGCACGCAAGCCACCCCACCTCGGCAATGTCTGTGGTTCATGGGAGTGGTGAACGTTCTTATGAACTAAAAATTCGTGAAAGTTACCTGGAAAAATTTGAAATTCGCGAGTAACTGAAAGAGCTGTTTCCAATGGGATATCAATATCATTCGTCTGTTTGAGATAAAATTTTGCATATTTGACGTTCAAAGCAAGAATAACGTTCTTATTAAATAAAAGTTTGGAAATGTTTCCCGGAAAATTGGAAAATACAGAAAAAAAAAGAAAGAGATTTTTATGTGAAATATCAATACCATTCATCTGATTGCGATAAAATTTTGCACATTCGACGTTCAAAGCGAGAGGAAGGTTTGAGTGAAGTAAACATTTGAAATAGTTGGCCAGGAAATAGGAAAATTTGTGGAAAACTGAAAGAGCTCTTTTCTCTGGGATATCAATATCATTCGTACGGTTACGATAACATTTTGCACATTTGACGTTCAATGCAAATGCCTTTATAAAGCTACTGGGTTTAAAATACATATGATTTAAACTAGCATGATTTATATTAAGAGGTAAGTGATACGAAGTTCACCGGGTCCTCTAGTTGAGAATAAAAAGCCTTTCACAGGATAGAGTAGCGTGTAGAGCTATAGCAAATTAGTCTTTGAAGACAACTACAACGTATTCCACAGGCATCAAAAAACTGAGGTATAAGTTGGGTGCATTCGGGCGAGATGTTCGTGGTCTAACCTCTCATTCTGTCGGTGTGTTTTCTCACGTTTGTCCTGAAATAAAATGCGTTCACCTTTGAGCACCTGTAAGATGGCTTGTTTGACCAGTCACGTCACTTAGCGAGGTATCAGTTTCATTAGCTTCAGTTAGGCAGCATTGATACGCGAATCTGAAGGTCGTCGACTCAGGAACGATGAGTAACGCGTCAGCTGGCTCGAAAAGGGCGCAGGTGTTGGAGAAACGTGAGAACGGCGCAGTTCGACTGACACGTAATTTAGGAGGTGTTGCATGCTCAACACCGAACGTGTACGCGCCGCTAATAACTCTATGAAGCAGGCAGTCGTCAGCGGAAGTGCTCTTTGGTGGAGCTCTCCCATCATAATACATTATTCTACAGTTTAAACAGTTTAAATTGCTTGTTTAGTCACACACACACACACACACACATATATATATATATATATATATGGTGTTACAAAAAGGACCGGCCAAACTTTCAGGAAACATTCCTTACACACCTGTTATTTTATAAGTTACAGAGGTAAACACACTTAGTGAAACACCCTATATATATATATATATATATATATATATATATATATATATATATGGGGTAGTGTCAGACTACAAATCCAAAGATAGCGGGTTCGATCCCCGCCAGGTCCTAGGATTTTTGTCACTTTCCACTTCTGTCGTCGCCTCTGGCAGTGTTACTAACGTGAAAAATATCGAGTAACACCGTGGTTCGGAACCCACGTTAAACTGTAGGTCCCCCTATAACTGGCTGGGTAAGTCAGTTCGAAAGTCGGAGGAAGGCAATGGCATACCTCCTCCAAACAGGACCATTTCTAGTAAAGCACTGTGGTGTTCAATCTTCGGATTGTTGACTGCTTTACCTTTTTTACCTTATATATATACAGGGTGTTACAAAAAGTTACGGCCAAACTTTCAGGAAACATTCCTCACACATAAATAAAGAAAATATGTTATGTGCACATGTGTCCCGAAACGCTTAATTTCCATGTTAGAGCTAATTTTATTACTTCAAATCACACTAATCATGGAATGGAAACACACAGCAACAGAACGTAACAGCGGACTTCAAACACTTTGTTACAGAAAATGTTCAAAACGTCCTCCGTTAGCGAGGATACATGCATCCACCTTCCGGCGCATGGAATCCCTGATGCGCTTATGCAGCCCTGGAGAATGGCGTATTGTATCACAGCCGTCCACAATACGAGCACGAAGAGTCTCTACATTTGGTACCGGGGTTGCGTAGACAAGAGCTTTCAAATGCCCCCATAAGTCAAGAGGGTTGAGATCAGGAGAACGTGGAGGCCATGGAATTGGTCCGCCTCTACCAATCCATCGGTCACCGAATCCGTTGTTGAGAAGCGTACGAACACGTCGACTGAAATGTGCAGGAGCTCCATCGTGCATGAACCAGATGTTGTGTCTTACTTGTAAAGGCACATCTTCTAGCATCACAGGTAGAGTATCCCGTATGAAATCATGATAACGTGCTCCAGCGAGCGTAGGTGGAAGAACATGAGGCCCAATCAAGACATCACCAACAATTCCTGCCATAACGTTCACAGAAAATCTGTGTTGATGACGTGATTGTAAAATTGCGTGCGGATTCTCGTCATCCCACACAGGTTAATTGTGAAAATTTACAATTTGATCACGTTGGAATGAAATTTACATTAAAAGAAAAATACTAAAATGGGCTCTAACATAGAAATTAAGCGTTCCGGACACATGCCCACATATTTTCTTTCTTTGTGTGCGAGGAATGTTTCCCGAAAGTTTGGCCGTACCTTTTAGTAACTCCCTCTTTATATATATTGTCTGGCCATTCCGAAATTACTCAACCGATCTTTATGAAATTTTGCACAGTTCACGTTATTTGGTCCATCTTAAAAGATATGATATTTTATCTTAATCACCTCAATATTATTTTTATTGCAAAGTGCATGTTTCTATTTTGGTTGGGTAAGTATCCATTAATCGGCGCTGTTCTTCAGGTTGCGTTCTGGACTAGTGGCATCAACTCCAAACTTCACGCCATACGACATGCTCCTCAATTGACAATGAAGAACATCGCCTTATGTGTGAAATTGCTAAAGATGTATGGAACTTATCAGACAAAAGTTGGCAACCATGACTAGGATATTCGTGTATTACTCCTGAGGACTGCCAATATCCGGAAACGATCTCGTATCTTAACACAAAACGAAACTCTGTCAACTGGCTCATACGTCGCTCGGTTCGTTACTTAATGACAGACAAAACTAAAAGCAAGGAAGAGTTTTTGATATACATCGCAACTCCATTTACTGACAAAGACAAAAGAACTACAGAAAAAGACTATGCTAAATTCCTAGAAGTTACTCTCAGATAGAATAATACCTTTGATCACGAGTAAGGAAGATTTAATATTCATTCGTACAATATGCCCCATTTACTTGCAGGCACTAGAGATGTGGATATGGAGGAGAATGGAATAAGTGAAATTGGAAGACCGAATAAGGAATGAGGAAGTATTAAGAAGAGTTGGAGAAGAAAGAAACATGCTGGAAGTCATTAGGAAAAGGAAACGAAACTGGATTGGACATTGTTTGAGGAGGGACTGTTTACTGAAGGAAGGAATAGAAGGAATGGTGAAAGGAAAAAGAGGAAGAGGAAAGCTAAGATATCAAATGCTGGACAACATCCAAGGAAATAAATATGAAGAAATGAAAAGATTGGCTCTGGACAGAGAAAAGTGGAAGAGGATCAACCCATGACAAGACCTGGCGCAAGGCAGAACACAATTGACGATGATGATGATGACTTCAGAGGGACCATTTATTTTGTCATCAGTTTTATCCTTATTGCGTGTTTTTACTGTATTATTCGTGTATTCTTGTATTTTGTCAATTTACACAAACGGAATGACGCCAGACTATGGTGGATTAGATTATATTACATTAATATTCGTTCCTTAGATCATAAATATGCCATTTTGCACTGATGTGGAACGTGTCACGGCCTTGCGCTAATGCGCGTAGCTGCGGTGCGTGCGGCCGTTAGCCGTCGGAGGTTCGAGTCCTCCCTCGGACATGGGTGTTTTTGTTTGTTGCTCTTAGGATAAGATAGTTAGGTCCCATAACTTTACAAACATTTGAACATTTGAGGGACGATAAAATGAAGCACGATAATAAATGAAGAACGATAAAATGAATTACCTCACCGTTGTATTTTTTTATTTGCTTTGCTGATACTTTTTTTTGATGATGTGCGAATTCAAAATCTTTTTTCTGACGCTAAAATTTGTGATTGAGGGTGACGTCTCTAAAACGTTGGTAAACATGGCAGAGTAGCGTGAACGCTTCCACCATTGAGAGTAGTGGCGCACAATGCTGATTATGAACAACGTATTTTGCTACACAGTGGACTGACGAAGAATACTGGTGGTTGTCATCTCTTAGACGAAGTGATTGAGGGAAAAAGAGCACTTACGTATCTCTACGCACCCTAATCTCTGTTAATGTTGCACGTCTGCACGAGATCTACCTTGGTGACACCAGAAAGATCACACATCCTACTTTATCCATAGTAGCTTGCTTATGATTGTCAAGACATTGGGCCGTATGAATAAAATGGAGTATCTACTTTATACTCTGAATTCCAGAGAACATACTCAGGTTCGCATGAATAAAGGGAGTCGGAGAATATACTTCAGCCGAGTATGTTCTCGGCGTGAGTAACGGGGTGGGAGAAGTTGCTCACAGCAGAGAACATTCTCCAATTTCATATGAATAAAACTACAGAAGTTTCTCACGACGGGAGAACTTTCTCAGATATCTTAAGTGAGCTCTTTGGCATACGCCTACTGAGTAACTTCTATTAAAGTTACGTTTTACTGAGATTTATAATAAAAATGAAAACAATTTTGTTACTTAGAAGGGAAAAACAAGTCCCTTTATATGTAGTCTTTAAGAAATACGAGGGGATCTATGAAGTTAATACAAATAAAAACGTTTTGTTGGCGAGTATCTTCCTTCGGAAAAAATCGTGTGACACTTCCAGCATTTTATACAGTGACGAGTGATGTAAGAGGTATGTTTTCATTAACGACATAAAAATGAAACACAAATGGATTCAGCTATGTGTCTTACCCATTTTTGGCGTGTATATTTACAGTTGTAAACGGGCACATAGCAAAATAATATTGTTTTTAAATAGGGTCTATTAGTAAGACCTTATGGTGTTAGTTCCAAATAAAGTGTGTCCCAGGACTTCACAGTTTCTATCACAAAATAAATATTGTTGGCCTACTGAAGTACTGTTTCTATCCAAACCGGTTGGCCTATTTATGATGAGTTTTCTGACTTCGTAATCGTAACTTGTAGGAGTGGAAGATTCTTCCTTGGTATATTTCTCTTATACGCTCCGTTGTGTTCCCAGCAAGAGGTCTTTTAGTTCTCATAAAACCTTCTGTCGCTCTTTAACGCAAAAATAAAATAATAATAAGAATAATAAAATGCGAGTCCAATGTATGTGCACATTTAGCCTTAATGTTCCCACATAGGTCAGTACTAAAATAACGTATTTTGATTCTCCTAGCTATAAATAAATAGAAAGAAAAAAACAACACTGGTGATGGCACAGAATAAAAACAGTGAGAAACTTTCACTCTGCAGCGGAGTGTGCGCTGATATGAAACTTCCTGGCAGATTAAAATTGTGCGACGGAACCGGGACTCGAACCTGGGACCTCAGCCTATCGCGGGCAAGCGCTCTACCGACTGTGCTATCCCGACACGACTACTCACGATGCCACCTCCAACTTTACTTCCGCCAGTACCTCGCCTCCTATTTTCCAAACTTCACAGAAGCTCTCCTGCGAACCATGCAAGACTAGCACTTCTGGAAGAAAGGGTATTGTGGAGACATGGCTTAGCCACAGCCTAAGGAATGTTTCCAGAATGAAACTTTCACTATGCAGTGGAGCGTGCGCTGATACGGTGCGCTGATGTGGTGGAAAGTAGGAGGCGAGGTACTGGCGGCATCGTGAGTCGTGTCGGGATAGCTCAGTCGGTAGAGGGCTTGCCCGAGAAAGGCAGAGTTCGTAGATTCGAGTCCCGGTTCCGGCACACAATTTTAATCTGCCAGGAAGTTTCAATAAAAGCAGTGATTTGAGATTACCTGACATAGTCGGGTCTGGAGGCGGCGTTGAATTTTTACGCATATTACAGCGTCATCTATCACAAAGCGACAGAAGTGTTCCAAATAAAACTTTCATATTTATTTACATACTAGATAAATATGTAATAAGAATGGGGGTACCTACTTTAAAAAAATGCAGTTGATATCCGTTTGACCTGTGTCAGCACCATTTAGCAGGCCAACCATAGCGACATGTTTCCCCCTTCAAGCTAGAAAAGTTTTGTTGTTTCTATTTTTCGTCTGATGCTTATTTCGTGAGATATTTGGACCGGTCACTATCAGTAGCCCACCCTACACACACACACACACACACACACACACACACACACACACACACACACTATATATATATATATATATATATGTTCTTTGGATGGTTTTGTCTCTTGGAGTTGTGGACCGTGGTTGTTCGTTGTCTATTAACGAATTGTTGATCAGGTTTTTAAATTTTTTTGTTTACTTTTTATTGTTTTAATTTATTTTACCGTCGGCGCTGATGTACCACGTCGGTGCCATCCGTGCTAACTAATTAGACGGTGTTCTGCAGCGGCTGCACTGACAAGTATATCAGTTATATATGTGGTGCGCATTAGACTTCAGCCTGTTTTTCAAATGTTCCAATGTTCGTTAAGCTTATGGGACTTAACTTCGGGGTCATCAGTCCCTAAACTTACGAACTACCTTATACTAAAGACAGCACAAACATCCATGCCAGAGGGAGGATACGAACCGGCGAAAGGGAAAGGCCTCGCGCATCGGATGATAGCTTCTCAATGCGCTCGACCACTCCGCTTTTCTTAAATATTTATGGATACTGCGCTTCAGGACTTATAAGAATGGACACCTTGAACGTATAGTACTATCCTGCGAAGTCGAATTACAACTTCTACTTAGCCACGCTGTTGATTTCATTTCACTGGCCGGAAGACGACAGTGGAGGCCGGCTCGACATCAGAATAAATGGACTGGCTCGGCCACCGCTTCGAATAAAAATTCGAAAATGTAGTAGTGAAAGCGAACTAAAAGCTTCGTAAGATTGGCAGAAGATACAACAGTCGTACTAAAGAAACTGCTTACACGACACTTTTCGTCCTATTTTGGAGAACTGCTACGCATTGTGGAATTCTCACGAAGTGGTACTTACGGAGGGCACAGAAAAAGTTCAGAGACGGTCAGCTTTGAATTATCACGATACAGATTAGAGAGTGTCCCAAAACTGGTGCGCGAGTTGTCGCGGCGGAAATCAATAAAAAATAGGTGTTATTCGTTGGGACGAGATCCGTTTGCGAAGTTTCTTACACCTAAATAAGAAGACATGATCATCAGATTTAAAGAAGAGAAATAAGACCGAGAATGGGAAGACTTAGGTGATCCTTTTACCCACGCCTCTTAGAGAACGTAAGGGTGGAGAATTATAACGAAATCTGTTGGATGAACCCTATGCCACACAAAATCGATTTGCAGAGGACATATGTAGATTTAGATATCGTGGTCATATGGTCAAGTTGTAAGACTACGAACACATGAGACTCGTGATCAGATCTCCCACGCGCTCTATGTTACTGTTTTCTGATTTTTACAAAATTATGATCTTCTGTCCTATCATTAACGACTGTTTTCTCTTTTTATCGCCTTGTTAATTGCCATACTACACATTATTTGTGGGACATCAGTAATATGTAAAGAATATATTACCGTTGCAAGTCAATATATAGATGAATAGTGAGTGCAGCTGATATAGCCGCGGCGGAGTGGCCGAGCGCAGTGAGGCGTTATGCTCCGATGCGCGAGCCCGTAACCCGTCGGGGTTTCGAATCCTCCTTCGGGCATGGATGTTTCTGCTGTCTTTAGTATAAGTTCATTAGTAACTTCCTGGCAGATTAAAATTGTTTGCCGGAACCGGGCCTCGAACCTGGGACCTTTGCCTGCCGCGGGCAAGCAGTCTACAGGCTGAGCTATCCCGACACGACTCACGATGCCACCTCACAACTTTACATCCGCCAGTACCTCGCCTTCTGCTTTCCAAACTTCACAAAAGCTTTCCTGCGAAACATGCAAGACTATCACTCCTGGAAGAAAGGATATGGTGGGGACATGGCTTAGCCACAGCCTAAGGGATGTTTCCAGAATGAAACTTTTCACTCTGCAGCGGAGTGTGCGCTCATAGGAAACTTCCTGGCAGATTAAAATTGTGCGCCGGAACCGGGACTCGAACCTGGGACCTTTGCCTTCCGCGTGTCGCGATATCTCAGTTGGTAGAGCGCTTGCCCGAGAAAGGCAAAGGTCCCAGGTTCGAGTCCCAGTTCCGGCACACAATTTTAATTTGCCAGGATGTTTCATATCAGCGCACACTCCGCTGCAGAGTGAAAAGATTCATTCTGGAAACATCCCTTAGGCTGTGGCTAACCATGTCTCCACCATATATTTTCTTCCAGGAGTGATAGTCTTGCATATTTCGCAGGAGAGCTTCTGTGAAGTTTGGAAAGTAGGAGGCGAGGTACTGGTGGAAGGTGGCATCGACAGTCGTGTCGGGATAGCTCAGTCGGTAGAACACTTGCTCGCGGAAGAAAATGTCCCGGTTTCGAGTCCCGGGTCCGGCACACAATTTTAATCTGCCAGGAAGTTTCATATCAGCGCACACTCTGCTGCAGAATGAAAAGTTTCATTCTAGTTCATAAGTATTTTGTAAGTTTAGGGACTGATGACCCCCAGTTAAGTCCCATAAGGCTAACAAACATTTGATATGTCGCATAAGACCTCTCATAGAAATGTAAACACTTCTGCCGTGCACTGTAGTCGACTAATGTCTGTCGCTTCTTTGTTTCGATCAGCTTCAATTCCTGTTTAGGCGTAGTGTCTCCATACTACACTGCTGTTATAAATGACAAATGGTTCGAATTGTACATTGAACTGTAGGTCACCTTTCCCTGGTCGGATAACTGGGGTAGGCTAGGGACATGAAAGTCGCCGAAGTGGCGTCCAGTTGAAAGACTTGCTCCAGGCCACTGAGTCGCACGAAATTATTATTACCGGCGCTGTTATCTCGCATCGAACCTTCTGCTTAAAGTGGTTGCCGAACCAACGTAGGATGTAGGTCATACCAGCCCCTGATGAGCGAAGAACTCCCAGACGCCCTTACACGCATTGACGTCACGAAGAGGAAGTGCTGTGCAATCATGAAGAAGGGTCATTGCAATTGTGACGTCGCACAATGCATTAATACTGCTCGAAGGACGACGAACGTTACTTATCACGCTTTCCCCAAGGATAAACACATGAAACGTGAAAGGATGGCTGGATGGAAATTCAAGGACAAAGTGAATGTGAAACTGCACGGGTGTGTTCAGCTCATTCTCGGCCTGAAGTTTATGACTGGGATCTGAGAAATGAGTTTCCAGGTGTACCTTCAAGAAGGAAGTTATTACCAACAGCAGTCCCTTACATGCACATCCAAACTGGCACGAAGAAGAAACTGCGGGAAGCGGATATGTAGGCGAAAAGATAAGAAGTCTGCACATGAACAACACTCAAAATAATTAAAACTGAAAACATTAGTGTAAAATAAATGAATTCACATAAATGTAATACTCTTTCTCTCTTTGTTGTATTGCTCGACGACAATGAATGGCACGCTATATTCTGTAGAAAATACATATGTTGGTTAGGTTTATTAAATTTTCTCTGGGATAAAATAGCTTAATTTGTCGAAGAAATAGCCATTTTTCTTAAATATTCTCTATATATTAAGCATTTTAAAGCAACTATTCAACTCATAAAAGCATTATATATTCTCTTGACTTTATATTAACAGCGCTTTCTGCGTGACTGGCGTGGTAGCCAACATGTAAGATTCTTGACTGATATGCTGATGGTTGTATGTTCGAATTTGGGACGCGTCGGTATATTATGAGGCAAACAATATTTATTGGTGGCTGAAGGATGGAACATAAGTGACACAACTTTTTTAGACATCAAGACTGTAAACATGAGTCTTTATGTATTGTTGACTGACATTTTAATCTTGCAAGAACCAGAAATTTGATTTGAAAATATGCCAAAAAAGGATAAAACTGGAAAAAATTCTTACATTTCCGTTTTAAATTTTTATCCTTACCTTTCATGAAATGAAGTTATTCTATCGATTTCTGCCACTATTATTTAATCGCTTATGTGTATTATTTATCTGATTTTTAATGAGAAATTAAAATAGTTGCATAGTACTTAGTAAATAACTTATGAAATTGGTAAATATTTTTAGTAATAATAAAATTAAATCTGAAATTTAATTCATTTCTTAGAGATCTGGAAGTCGAGCACAAAAATGAGGAGCAAGAAGTTGGACGACTTGGAAATTGTGTCATCGGAAAAAAAAGTCGAACACGACAGGTACAGATTCCGTTGATTTCACTGAAGTAGTGAATAAGTAATAAATTAAGGAACTGCTAGACGAGATTGAACTTTTTAAAAATATACACAGAAATAAGTGGCATTAAAGAAATATGCTGTAGCTTTACAAAGTAAAACGAACGCTCTCTGTCATGACCTTTCGTTGATGTGGGCAGAAAGGGCATCTAACGCGAAATGAAAAGCCCAATTGTACGAAAGTGTAAATAGTGTATTGTCAAAGTGTTTTACACCGGCATAAGTAAGATGCCTATTAAACGAAAATAAAAGTGTAATCTGGAATTCAGAGGACATTGTCCATGCATTAACTTTAAAAGGTCTGTCGCGTAAAGCATTGCGAAAGTGAACCCTTCAGAAATAAACGATGGAATTTAAATGCTGATCGGGTATTCGCGGAAATATGAAAATATCATTGGTTTGATGAAAGGTAAGTCAAACACTTCTACTACTCATGAGAGATTAGCGGTTTTGAGATTTGCCGAAATGAATGTTGAAGGCAGTATGTGTTGCGATTCGTCTGGAGAGCAGTAGTCGAACCACATTCCAATGTACAAGTTTGCTTGATACGTGGGATGTGTAAGCTGTGGAAGCAACCAGTTTATTATGTTTTCGACACTGTTATGACTAGTAATTGGCTTAAGAGCATCGTTAAAACGGTCGAGGAATTGAGAATCTATGTTGTAGCCGTGACGTGTGATACGGGAGGAAAAAATAAAAAAAGTGTGGAAGGAATTATGTGTTGATACAGATAAAACATACATTCGTAAATACAGCGGACGACACCAGAAACGTGTTGATTTTCATCGATGTACCACATCTGTTAAATTTATTGCGAACCCATTTTTTAGGTACAGGCATTACGCTCTACCTCATGGCTCCAGAATATCTAAGGCAACTAAACTGGAACTTTTCAAACATCAAAACGATAACACATCACGTCGCTGAAGCCCACTTAAACGTAACTAGACGAGGCAGGCTCACTGTACGGTGGTAGCACGCCTCTTTTCACGACTAACAGCTCAAGCTTTGAAGAATGTTCTTAATATAAAGACGTTGAAGGTAATTTTATTGAACTTGTTAAAGACGACTTTGATTTTTTGAACTCTAGAGTTCCAATAGATGAATAGTCAATCTTGCGGAGTGGATTTGGAATGAAACTCACAATTCAAAAAAATGCTTTGAAGAGATTCTTACATATCTGTTCAGCAACTGGCGTCGGCGATAGAGATCGAATTCGCCCTTCCAAAACGGTTGAACTATCAAATCTCTCTTTGATTTTTCGAAAGTCTAAAAAGTATAAAAGCTACCTATTAACTTGCAGACTGTATCATAATTGCTTGAAACAAAATTTCTAGGTTTAAGAGGATTTGTCATATTTTACAACATCCCTACACCGTTTGAAGTAACGAGCAGAATACGTATCCTTATACTGACGGGTAACGCAAGTCATATATGTGTTCAAATGTTTGTAAAGCTTATGGGACTTAACTGTGGGGTCACCAGTTACTACACTTACAAACTAGTTACACTTTCTGCGGAGCTATGAACATAGTTTATTGTATCATTTTCCAAAGAGTTACAGCATAAAGATATAATTCTTTAAATGGAACAATAATTTTTTTCTATCGTGCATTGAATTCGTTGATACCAGCTGCGTCCAAATCAATTCAAACTACATTCCTATCACTGTTAGTTTGGGAGCTACAACCCTTCAAAGTTTCAGGGGCAGATACCACAAATGCTGAGCGTAATGCAATGCGCCTTCTAAATGTGGTGCGGCCCAGTTGTAACGTCGCCGGTGTCACGGAGCGAGAAGCTTCCTCGATGCGCTGTTAGACAGCCGACTGTCGTCTCACACGGCCGTATACCCGACAGTTGGAGCCACACAAACAACCACGGCTCAATATACCACAGTTACTGACATCGGATGACGATGGCATACACGAACAACGAGTACGTTGAAATGTTGCTGATGCTAGGCGAGTGGCCACACGATGCCACTGAAGCAGCCACGGAGTATACCGTGAGATATCCTAGGTGAAGAGCCCCGGCAGCCATTACGTTCTTACGTGCCGAACAACGACTTCGGGAAACAGGCAGCTTGGTAATGCGCCGCAGTAACAAACGACGACCTGCAAGAAGTGAGGGGACGGAGGTGTTTGTTGTAGCTGCACTACACCACGATCCTCATGCCATCTTACGAGCCGTTGCTGCAGTCGCTGGTGTCAGTCTCACATCTGTGTGGCGTATAGTACACGGCCACAGGTTTCACCCGTATCGCCTGTCACTGACCCAGGAGCTGCATGGGAACGATTTCCGTGCAAGAGTGACATTCTGTGAGTGGGTCATGCGTAATTTCACGCTGGAGTCTTTACAAAGTGTTATGTTCTCTGATGAGTCCACGTTCACAAATTATGGTGCAGTGAATCGCCATAACATGCATTACTGGGCCGCAGACAATCCTCGGTGGGTACGACCTGTTGACCATCAACGTAGGTGGTCTATTAACGTGTGGTGTGAAATCCTTGGGGATGAAATCATCGGTCCACATTACTTCCCAGGTATACTGACAGGTAGTTATATCGCGCTTTTATAGCCGACAGTTTGGGTGGTCTCCTTGAACATGTGTGTCTACCCAAGAGAGTCCATATGTGTATGCAGCATGATGGTCACCCAGCCCATT
Organism: Locusta migratoria; assembly: GCA_026315105.1. Classification (NCBI taxonomy): domain Eukaryota; kingdom Metazoa; phylum Arthropoda; class Insecta; order Orthoptera; family Acrididae; genus Locusta; species Locusta migratoria. Next base: position 942,935,721 of record CM048744.1, read on the forward strand.
CTTCACGTGCTGTTGTGGAAGCACTAAACAACCGGTTTGCAGGAAGATGGTTGGGTCGCCATGGTCCTCATACATGGCCCGCAAGGTCGCCCGATTTAACACCAGTAGATTTCTTTTTGTGGGGATATCTAAAGGATCGTGTTTATGTTAGCCCACATCCCTAGATGATCTAAAACGGCGCATTGAGGACGCAAGTCGCTCCGTCACACCGGCGATGTTACATCTCGTCCGCAGATCCTTTCGACGGCGCATTGCATTATGCATTGAGGAACATGGACACACATTTGAACATCTCGTGTAAATCAACTTCCCACCGCCATAACATTCATCACCCACCACACAGCCATGTATTATTTAAAGCGTGTGGCATCTGCCCCTCCCAAACTAACAGTGATAGGAATGTCGTTTAAATTGAATTGGACGCAGCTGGTTTCAATTATTTCAATGCACGATAGAAAACAACTATTGTTCCACTTAAAAAAATTATATCTTTGTGCTGTGGAAAATGATACAATAAACTATGTTCATAGCTCTGCAGAAAATGTGACATTTCTTGTGTTGACCTACCGCATTAAAATTTCCCGTCATCTATTATTTGATGCTTCTTGATGCTGTCGCTTCGTTTAAATATCTAGGCGTAACATTGCAGAGAGATATGAAATGGAACGAACATGTAAGGACAATTGTGAGTAAGGCGGACAGCTGATTTCGGTTTATTGGGAGAAATTTGGGAAGATGTACTTCACCTGTAAAGGGGACCGCGTATAAAACGCTTGTACGACCACGTCATGAGCATTGCTCAAGTGTTTGGAACCCGCAGCAGATCAGTTTAAAGGAAGACATAGAGGCGGTTCAGAGACGAGCAGCTAGATTTGTTACCGGTATGTTCGACCAATGCGCGAGTGTCACGGAAATGCTCCGGCAACTCAATTGGGGATCGCTGGAGCAAAGACGACGTTCTTTTCGTGAATTTCTGTTGAGGAAATTTAGAGGGCCGGAATTTGAAGCTGAGTGTAGTACGATCTTGCTGTCTCCTACTTACATTTAGCGTGGTGATCACAAAGACAAGATAAGAGAAATTACGGCTCGTACGGAGGCATATAGGCATTCTTTTTTTCCTCGTTCAATTTGGGAGTGGAATAGGAAAGGAAATGCCTAGTAGTGGTACAGTGTACCCTCCGCCACGCACCGTACAGTGGATTGCGGAGTATGTATGTAGATGTATATATTTTATAATTTACGGAGGCAAACACACTTAGTGAAACACCCTGTATATTTTCTTTCACTTGCCTGCTCACACACAACGAAAAGGCAACTAATTTTTATATAAAACGCAGAAGTATTTCAATAAAATTCTCATTGTTACATTGGTGCAAACGGGGCTCGTAAAATACACGTGACCCATGGGCAGCTGCCTACTCTGCCTTATGGCACAGAGTAACATATACAGAGAAGCAGCCCCCTAAACCACTGTCCTACGCTCCCTTCGTAGTTCCGTACGATGCTAGCAGGTGTCAGACGGTTGTCTGGCTTAGTACAGGTAGATCACACTAGAGGCACTTCTGAGGGTGCCTCTCGCTTGTTAGAGGGTAGCGTGGAGGGGAGGCTGAGGGGAGAGCTCGTGCCGCCTGCCACGAGGCCACGGCTGTGTCCGGCTTGCTGGCGTTTGAGGGGAGTTGGTGGTGGTGACGGCCGCTACCTGCCGCCTGCTCTGGTCAGTTTAGAGGTCTGCATTATGTCCGATTTTTACCGTCAAGACCCGCTCGCCCCTCTGGCTCTCGGGAGTACGCGGCCGAGCGTCCCTTCTACCGGTTGCGGGCAACCGATCGCCAGCGCTCGGCCGAGCGCGCCGAACGCTCGGTCGGTCGCCAGTAACTGACTCACTCAGCGCCAGCCAGCTGCACTTCATCAGACCGGTTAGATTAATACTTCTTCCATAGATCATCAATACGACACTTCGTAATAATGTGTAACTTCTCAGTGTAATAAAAGGTGTCTGTACAAGGTATTACATAACACAAAATGTTATATGACACAAATATATTTTGTATTATATTTCTTTTTCTTTTTGTTATGATTTTTTATTTTTTATTTTTAGTTTTACTAAGTTATATCTAAAAATTCATCCATTTAGTAGAAGGAGTTGTCATTCAGTTATTTTTTCAATAAATTTTTAAATGCTAGTTAGCTATCTGTCAGGTTTTGATGCTGTTTGGTAGGTGACCGAAGCTTTTGCGGCAGCATAATTCACCCCTTTCTGTGCTAAAGTGAGATTTAACCCTGCATAGTAATATCATCGTTTCTCCTGGTGTTATACCTATGCACACTGCTATTACTTTTGAACTGGGTTTGCCGCGGCGGATTAGCCATGCGGGATGCGCACGGCCGTTCGCCATCTGGGGTTCGGGTCCCTTCTCAGGCATGGGTGTCTGTGTTATCCTGAGGTTAGTTTACCTTAGTTTAAATTGTTTGCAAGCTATGGAATAATAACCAAGCAGTGTAGTCCGATAGATTTAGAAACATGTGAACATGTGTGTGAACTGGGTTGGATAATTAACAACAAATTTCACAAGTGAATATATATACTCTGAAGTAACTGTGAGGATACCTAAATCGTTAAATAGATGTCTCCAAAACGATCTTGGGTGCGCTCCAGTAATTATTCTGATTACACGATTTTGTGCAATGAATACTTTTTTACTCAATAGTGAATTACCTCAAAATATGATGCCATTGGAAAGCAGTAAATGAAAATAGGCATAGTAAACTGTTTTACTGAGATTCTTATCGCCAAAATTTGCTAAACCCCTAATAGCATACGTAGCTGAATCCAAACGTTTTAGCAGACAATCAATGTGTTGCTTCAAGTTTAATCTCTCATTAATTCACACATCTAAAAATTTGGAAAAACTCTGGTTTCTCTTCAAAACGAACGAATAATTTCGTAAAACCTTAGCTACAGACTTCTGTTCAAAGCCTATATTTATTACTGGAGTTGTGCCATTTACTGTACGGAACTGTATGTGCTGTGTTTTATCAAAAGTTAACGAGAGTCCGTTTACTTAGAACCACTTAATAATTTTGTAAAAGACGTTATTTACGATTACATCAGTTAGTTCTCGTTTTTTGGATGTGATTACTATACTTGTATCAACAGCAAAAAGAACTAATCTTCATCAATGTAGAATGGCAAGTCATTAATGTTTATCAGAGATCAGAGACCACCGCTTCATATTAACAACTTACTTACTTCTTTTACAAATGTCCTTCGTTGTTTACTATCAGTTCTATAACCCAAATACTACAACTGTATATGTCACATTTGATGTTTGATAGTTGTAAGTTTAGCGAATGATGATCCCACAGTTAAGTCCCATGAACTTTACAAACATTAAACATTTTTAAATATACTTTCTATGAGTTTTACCATTTTTATTTTAAGTCGTATGTATTCCAGAAAATTCCCTATTATTGTATGTGACATGTGGAATTTTCTGGAATACATACAACTTAAAATAAAAATGGTAAAACTCATAGAAAGTATAAAATTCAACAAGACCTGTCTCAAGAAGAAAATTTTTCAATATTTTGCAAACTACTGGACTTTCGACCATTGAGGTGATCATGTCTTCCAGTAACTGCAACGTTAAAAACTGTGATTTCTGTATATAGTATTTTGTTCCTTTTGGTAGACAAACGGTAATACAGTAGTCTAATCGTGCGTTATGTGCAGCATATCTCCTTGTAGTTATCAGACAACAGCCGTGGCCTCGAGGCAGGCGGCACGAGCTCTCCCCTCACCCTCCCCTCCACGCTACCCTCTGACGGGCGAGAGGCACTCTAAGCCAGCGATCCGCCTGACACCTGCTAGCATCTTACGGAACTACGAGGGGAGCGTAGGGCAGTGGTGTAGGGGTGGTTTCGTCTCTGTATATGTTACTCTGTGCCCTTACAGAGGTTTCCCGTCTGCATATATTTGTCTGTGCTTATGGGTAATCCGGCACTGGTCCTCGGTACGGTGCGGATGGCCGCGAGAGGCGGTGATGACGTACCCCTGGTGGGTGAGGCACGCCACCGCATCGCATCAGGCGCGCCGCCGCGGGCGGCGGCCTCGCTGGGCTGTTTCCCACAGCCGCCGCCGCAGCCGGCCCGGCGCCCTCGGCGCACACGAATAAATCAGCGGCCATCCTGTCCGTCGTTAGCGCTGGCGCCGCACGCCGTAATGTTAAATAATTAGGAGCCGGCATTAGCGGCGAGCCCGCCGGGCCAGCATCAGGCACACACTCTCCACAACGAAGCGCCTCGCATAATGTATGCCGCGCGTCAAAAGCCGTGTAAACACTCCCGACTGTCGTACGAAAAAAGTGGGCTCTCTTGGACAAATGTTTATCACAATTACTGAAATATACCGGCTAATTATGCTCGGGTCGGATAGATTTATTACGGACACCCAACCTTTGCCAAAAGAAAAGGCTGAAATCACGGCTATCTTGGAAGCTCTCAAGTACTGCCTCACAGTTGCGGATGAACATATACATCTAGATACAACGACGTAGCGAGGATATTTTCAAAGGGGAGGGGGGGTTCCGAATGGTTCAAGAGAAATTTACAAGGGCTCATGTTTTCCATGAATTCTAAAAGAAAATTTAGGCTAATTATATATATATATATATATATATATATATATATATATATATATATATATATTATGCACGTAGTTTGCGTTTGTAAGACACTTTTGTGTCTCGTTTCCGCCGGTTGTCCTGTGTGCCGGTGGCCGAGTAGAAAGAGACCGACACAATAGGACGCACGCGTGTGCAGGTACGGAGGTGACCAGCCAGTGGGACAGCAGAAACTGGAAACACTAAGCTAGATTAGTATAAGAGATATATTTCAAGAAAAATTACATTACTTAACTTGGAGAGCAGCAGACTAGTAGAATGTTGACACATAGTTTAGATATAGGCCTGCCTACTGATGATTCTTAGTGCCTATCCGATAGCCAAGTCTTAACTGGTACCAATCTGATTCCCAAGTGAACGATGCAGCAGTCGTGGCCACGAGCGGAGTTGCAGCAGAGGGCGCTAGTGGCTGACGTCGTAAGAACGCCGCGCCGTGCGTGCATGGCGGCGCGGGGAGAAAGTACGTGGCGTGCACTTCATACTTGTGCGACACCACATTTTATATAGAAAGTTGAGGAAAACATTTCTTAAAACTTGTTTCAATATACGCCAGCAGAACCTTCATTTGTTATTCCAAACGAAGCCAGATTATCAGAATGAGAAGTGTTTCTTTGTATTTGAACACTGGCAACGACACGGTTGCATGTCACCAAGGTTGCATATTGATTTAGGAAGCATAAGTCTATAATTTTATTTCCAAGATTATTGGTTCTTTTACTCTTGTTGGCAAAGCAACTTATCCATACTCTACATAAAATACTATTCTCATACCAAACTTCAAAAAGTATTACACGTACTGAGTGAGATGCTTAACGATGTACTGAAATATTGCCAATCCAAATAACGACTCCATTGCAGTAAATAGATAAATAAGCTGTTATGGTAGTGCGTATTTTAACTTACCATAACGCTAGTGGACAAATGAAAGTCGGTTTTTCTCTTTCTTCTTGTTGTGAACTTACTCATAATTGGAAACTATCTTAACAGCACAAAAGAAATAAACGGCAGCTACAACATTCCACTGTAGTGCTTAACATAGCAATAATGGTGGGGTAAGGCCAACAATGGACAACGGCTAATGGAGGTCTCGGCAATAGCCAATGCTGTTATCGATGTATCGATAATTAAAATCTATTGATGGCTTTGTTGACTATCGATAGTGCGTATCCCGTTTTCGGTGTGTAATAACAATATCACTGTTTCACCATGTAGAAATTTTGTCTAAATCGCTGTGAAATTGCTTTTGATCCTCTGTTGACTTCACCGATAAACGACAGGGAGCCATTCAGATTGTCTCCTAAATCGTTTATAAACACAAGGAAGAGAAGGAGACCTATATCGCTTCCCCGCGGTACGCCAGATATCGCTTCTGTTTTACTCGATGACTTACCGTCAGTTAGTACGAACTGTGTTCTGTCAGATAGGAAATCGCGAATCCAATCGCACAATTGGGGCGATATTCCATAAGCACGCAATTTCATCATGAGCCGCTTGTGAGGTACAGTGTCCAAAGCCTTCCGGAAATTCATAAATACGGAATGTGAATAAAGGGCAAGCTGTGTTTCGCAAGAGCGGTACTTTGTCACATTCTCTAAATCTGCGTTCATACATCTTAAATATCTTCGTCGATAGCACAAAAACCACCCAATAGACTACGAGATAATGGCAGACGTAAACCACCTGGAATGGAATGGACGCAGTGCCTCCATGTCTTGGATTTTTTTTCTCTATTTCTCGGGTAGATCGTGTCTTTGTTCTTGTTCTTGAGATCCACACTCTGTTTTATTACGGAGCACTCTGAGCGAAAGGCTGTCCAGATTCGTTTCTAGTCCTGCCCAAATCATCAACTTGTGACGTACCAAGAATGTCCACTATTCCATTTTCTCTCAGCTTTATCTGTATTTTCGCAAAGAATCGTACAGGTTGCCATATCCGAACAAAAATGGTCATTTGCCTGTTTCAGGCATTTATATATACATTCAGTGGCGGATTTTCATATTTGACGCCAGCAGGCTTTTCAAATTTTGCCGTCCCTACTAACCTCTAGAATTAGATACCCTATTTCAGTCGTACAAATTATAATGTTTTGTATACTATCGTCCTAATTGTACCACCTTTGTCCGTAGTTAGTATAACTGTGAACTAGAAGATCGAAGTGTCACTTCGCAGATTTTATTTTTAGAAGGCAACTATTAGGATACGAAATGGTTTTTGTATATATTTCTGAGCTAATAAAAGCACAGTCAAATACCACTAATAATGTGGGCGTAATGTATACCTTAATACTTCTTACAGAATAATGTGCATTCTGGAAACGTAATTAAATTTCTTTTACTAACTTACGCTGACTTATATTTAAAAAATTTTGGCTCCAAACTTACCGCCCATAAAAACTTCCACCCTAGACTCAAACCTACTCAGCCTACTGGTAAATCCGCCACTGCATACATTCATATATGTATACGTTTGCAATGGATTCAGTTACTAATAGACAATTGACGATACACTTATTTTGCTAGTGTCAGCACGACCAGTTATGTGTAACAGAATACAGAAATGCGACTAGAGATACGTAAAAACAAGTTTCCTGAGAAGTGAGTGATGGTTTTGAGGAAATGGAGAGCAAAGAAAAAAAAGCATCTCACTAATGTATGACACAGTGCTTAATTAGTTCTTTGTATCATGCCAGCAAAATCTATCATATAATATTGTGCAAAGTCGTTTGGGATTCATTAATTTATGTTTGGAATCAAATCTTCCATTTCAGCGAAGCGACCGCTCATTTGACCGGTAAAATTCCGGCGTGTGTACAAGCACAGCGATCGGGAGCGCTCACTTTAGTTGGCGGCTCGTTCTTTTAGTTCGTCCACACCCAGTGACGGTTGAGCGGCGTGGTCTGCGCTTGCAGGTGGAGGGAGGAGTTCCCCCACCTAGATGCTTCATGCACTTGCTGCTTGAGCCGCAAACGATTTCACGCAAAGTAAAACAGTTTGTGGATAATTTCTCGCGTTTAAGCTTAGAGTTATCTATATATCTTGGCATTATGGAATTTATTAGTCAGATATTGTACAGTGCAGAATATTTCAAAGCAGAAATTTTGTAGCACTGAACTATGTAATCTACCAGGCAGACGCTCACCTCGAAATGGCTCTCATCAGCAGAAGGCAAACACGTGATTTTTAATTCTGCTGCGCGCCCTCTCGCTATTGCCCGTCGATCTTCAGAAAAGAATCCAACGAACTAAGAAGCGAGATATGTTTGGCATAATAGTTCGCGACCGGTAACGCATGTTTTAGTTCGCGACCGATTGCACATATTTTAGTTTGCGACCGATTGCACATATTTTAGTTCGCGACCGATCGCGCATATTTTAATTCGCGACCGGTAGCTGTTCTCTTAGTACGCAGTTCGGCCGCGAAGTAGGTCGCTCTTTTTAGTTCGTGTGCTCTTTTTAGTTCGTCGCTCTTTTTAGTTCGTCTGCTCTTTTTAGTTCGTCCGCTCTTTTTAGTTCGTCCGCTCTTTTTGACTTTTGCTACCGCTACCAAAAGAGCTCTTTCTTTTTTCATGACAGCTTTTTATATAACGATCAGTCTTGCCTAAGCGTGTGCTATTACCCGTATGTTTGGGCAATTAGACATCAAATACTTAAGCAAATAAACCAGTTATTTACACGAATGGGTGATACAATGTTATTCATTTACTTTGCATACAGAGTACTCGTAGTATTTTATTTTTAAAATGGATTTCTTTATTTAATAGGTCACTGAAGGAACATTACCTACAAAATATGCTAAATGCGTCTATTTTCGTGAATGAAAATGCACTTTTATAAATGACTTTTTAATTTTTATAATGTTTTGGAAGTGATCAACAAAAAATATTACTACTATGGTACAGGTCAAGTATTATATGGCACAAAGAATATACCTATAACATTAACAAAAGAAAATTTTCTAATTTGTTGCTTAATAATTAGACACGCGAAAAAAAATCATGAGCCCTAAGTGAGAACTTATTTATTCATTTTTTTGTGCTTAATATATTTTTAGAGACTGCTGAATACCTTAGAATAGAAAATTTGTGGCAGTTAACTACGAAACTACAGCTGAGCTGCATCTCATCTCGAAATGACGGTAAATGACAGAAGGGAATCACGCGATTCTGCGCGCACTCGCGTCCTCTCGCTGTTCCCCATCAGTCTTCGGAAAAGGAACGGACGAACTAAGAGGCGAGGGATCTGCGAACTAGTTCGCGTAGTTCGCCTGCAGGAGCACTCTTCCGATATTTTACCGGCCGTCCAAAATCGGCGTGTGTGTTCTATATAAGTAATTACAGTTCATTCTACCACATTCAAACATAATACTCAGCTTTTCAAAATTACGGTGCATGGGTGTTCTGCTCGCTGCAACATTATTCTCCTGGGGCGTTGTGGTAGAAATAAAAACTCGTAGGTACAACTTTTCACTTCTTCTTTAATTTGAATCAAACTTCTTCTCCATCAAAACATAACAAATTCAAAACATATACAAAGCATCTTAACGGTAGTACTTCCATTTCAAAACACAGAGCGACACAGCTTCCAGTGCACTTCAGAAACGCCAAAACGCGAACTCCCCTACGCAAGGTGGTGAGGCAAATATATAACATTCAAAATAATGGCATTACATTACACATTGTTTATAACAATTGAATATACTGATTTACAATTACCAAGCACACAAGTAAAACATTTCATGTACACAAGAATAATCACAATATAAAATGAAAACTATGCATACAATAATTTTAGATGGCGCATGTATTTTTAAGACGAAATTTCCGATCTTTCTGTTGACAACAAAGTGCGATTTTAAACTTCATTGCTAATGAGTACATCATACATGTTCCTAACATATTGAACTGTCAATTATCTTGGCAATTCTCAAATCTCACGTCACACAATATATACAAAGAATTATAATATTTAAATCTTGACTATTAAATAAATTTATACAATTAGCTGGTCTTCACAACTTGTTTATGAGCCTAACATACATACAATGCTGTTAATTTTCATTTCTTTTTGTTTTTTACAAAAGATTATACAATTCGTTTGTTTAAGTCTTGAAATAACATACAAATATAAACTATTGTTTATAGAACTGTCTGAAAAGTATCTAAACGAATCTCTTAATTAATGAAATCTGAAACGATACATTGAGGTTTTTATTTATTTTTTGTTTATCTTTGATCAGCGATACTTATCGCCTCCGGTTCCCTCTGACTTGCAATGCAACTAATTTAATTTCGTTCGTCATTTTTTACTTAAAACACAAGCGAGAAGACGGAACCGAGATAGTAGTTTGACTCACTCTCTTGTATATGTTCGTTCTATACGGACGTCTTCCATTCATGTATCTATTCAGGTATTGTGATGCAAACTGTTGTAAAATATATTACTTAAATTTAAAATCATCCCCTCTCTTTGGCTTTTATTTAAATGAATCCCTCCACGCCAAATATTTAATTTCTTAAGATTTTCAGCTCCTCTACATCCGTAATAGTTTAATGTTCAGACGCCATTACAATCGCTTCGCACTGTCTGCAAAATTTCAATCATCCTTATACTATACTTTGCTTGATTTTAGAACCTGCAGTCATTTCTTTTGTAATTTCACGAAAAGTCCGATCATTTTTTTTTTATTTTTTATCATTACCAGTACATGTTCCACCCACGGTCACAAAACAATGAAAAGCGAAGTGAACAGTCTGAACATTGATCTCCTACGGAAAGTATCTCGAACATTCACTTATTAAAAAAGACATAAAAGTTATCATATCCAGCTTCTACAATACGAAGTGCAGGATCCGGCTAGATGCTTTCCGTAAGTTTTATAACGTGCTGTTGCTTGTATGGTGCCCAACTTTTATATGCAACCCGCGGTATATTTGCTTTAATGTTCATTTTGTGCTGTACTTTAACTAACTTATTTCAAAATTCAAACATTCGGTACCATCAATTCTTTGTCCAAAAAATATAATCGCGGAATCTACTTTTAACAATTATGGCATCATACGAAGCAAGGGCAACGTTATAAATCTATCACTTGTTTTAATCACAGTATCATCGAGACACTGTCCTACACTGATTCCTAGGCTGGCTATATCGTTTTTAACTAACTTCAAACGCAACTTTTATCAGTATTGAACCACACGATTCCGGATCCGATGGAGACGGTATCGTACGATAACACTGAGATGAGAGGGCCAGCAGTATCGTCACCGTAGTTAAGTCCCATAAGCTTAACAAACATTTGAACATTACAACAAGTATCGTCACAGTGTGCAGTCAGTCATAGCTGCCTCTGTTGACGCGGTGGGAGACTATTTCTCGCCTGGGGCCCGCTCAGACGGAATTCCGTACACTCGTGCCGGCAATCTGGCAGTCGCGGCCTCTAATCGGGCGCGCGCTCAAAACAATCGGCGATCGCTTTCGGCAGACTCCCACCGTGTCGGCCGCCGCGCGCCGAGAGATTCGGCCGGTTCGGCGCGCGGCTACCGAAAATGACAGGCGGCGGCGAGCACCCGCTCATCCGCCTATTACGGACGCCGCCCTCGGCCATTACTCGACCGATACGCCGGCCGGCCGGGCAGCTAATAGGAAAGTAATGTGCCGCCGCCAGCGACGCTGGTGCGTGGTAATGGCCGATCCTCGCCACGCTGGACGCCGCTAACGGTCTGCTCCGTGCATTACTGCAAACGCCACTGACGTCACCGAACTGGAAACTCGGCGTCTATCCGCCGACAACCACCAATCTTCTGCGTGTGTTTCAGTGTGACGACACTATACAGTGTTTAGAAAGGTGAACAGTTGGGGTTTCACAGCTTTAAGGTAATTGCAAAATGACATATTCAAAATACCTGTTTTTTTCTTTATCTCAATGCTACCGGTTTCGGTTAGTTTACCATTTTCAAGCGTTAGCAGAGTTAAGCTAATAGCTTAACATGTCATAACACAACATTGCAAAATTGTAAAATAAATGTTTGTCAGCATACTGAACTCCTTATCGATATTTTCACAGTGGCTCAATCCTACAAACTGAAGCATACATCGATGAGTCGTGTATGCTTCAGTTTATAGCAGTCAGTCACTGTGAAAATATAGATAAGGAGTTCTGCACGGCCGCTGCGGTCTGGGGTTCGAATGCCCTCTTGGGCATGGATGTTTGTGCCGTCTTTAGTATAAGCTAGTTCATAAGTAGTTTGTAAGTTAAGTAGTTAAGTCCAATAAGCTCTTTTATTAGCTCAGAAATATATACAAAAACTATTTATTGTACTATCATATCCAAATACCTGGCTTCTAAAAAAAAATCTGCGATGTGACACTTTGATCTTCTACTTCACAGTTATACTAATGACGGATAAAGGTGGTATAATTAGGACGATAGTGTACAAAACATTATAATTAGTATCACTGAAATAGGATATCGAATTCTAGAGGTTAGTAGGGACGGCAAAATGAAAAGCCTGCTGGCGGCAAATGTGAAAATCCGCCACTGAATGTTTGTATAAATGCCTCAAACAGGCAAAGGACCATTTCTGTGCGGATATAGCAACCTGTTCGATTCTTTGCGGAAATATAGATAAAGCTGCAAGATTTACGAGACAATCTGAAGAGCACCCTTAGATTGTTCGTGGATGATGCTGTCATTTGTGGCTTAGTGAAGTCAACAGAGGATCAAAAGCAACTGCAAAGCGATTTAGACAAAATTTCTACGTGGTATGAAAATTGGCAATTAACACCAAATAATGAAAAGTGTGAAGTAATAAACATGACCACTAAACGATATCCGCTAAACTTCAGTTACACGATGAATCAGTCACACCTTAAGGTCGTAAATTCTGCCGAATACCTAGGAGTTACAATTTCAAATAACTTAGACTGGAGATATTACATAGAAATTATTGTGGGGAAGGCGAGCCAAAGGTCACTTTTCATCGGCAGAACGCTTCAAAGATGAGACAGCTCCACAAAAGAGGCTGCCTACATCACACTTGTGCGTCCTCTCCTGGAGTTGCCCAGTTTATCTTACAATTTTGCAATGTTGTCTTATGACATGTTGAGCTAATAGCTAAACTGTGCTAACGCTTGAAAATGGTAAACTAACCGATATCGGTAGCATTCAGATAAAAAAATAAACAGCTATGGCTAATGTCATTTTGGATTTACCATACACGGTGGCGCAACAGTCACTGGACACTCATTAGAATCATCACCATCATCATTATCGCCTGTGGCCGAAATTAAACCAATTGTCATTTCTCAAAATTTAAGGCCTGAGATGCCGTTATCCATGGATTAAACGTTCTCCTGACATTGATACGCAGATATTTGTTTATTTCTATAAGGGCTGTATGTCTGTAAAATCTCTTCGGAATACAATTAATAGTAAAGATGTAATAGAGTAAAACTTGATGCGTGATGGGGCGGTTTTCTATTAGCGTTACTGTTTACGTGCTCAAATCTGATGAAATACTTGTCGTACTGTACTACAATTTAGAAGGTACACTCAAACATATACGTTTATACGGTCTGTAAAATTTCCTGCGACTACAATTTATAGTGTACAAATTGTAAATTGTAATGTCATACCTAACGCCGTAGTTTTACTCCATGAACAGCGAGAAAGTAGCATGTGAGAAACTTTTTTGCTTTCATCATTTTGCTATGGTTTTTACTAAGAAAAAGTGTAATGAAGGCTTGAAATTATGTTTACAAGTTTGTTGCCTGTCGCTAAGTAATCTCTTTCTCATATAGTGTATTTATAAAGTCACGCCACATTATGTGGCAGTTTTTTGCGATTCCTATTGTTTATGATGTCATATCTTCTGAACCATAGGTCGTATGTGATGCTTAACGTTGGAGCAATTGTTACCTCACAGTAAAGAATGTGTGTACCAAATTTGGTTGAAATTGGTCCAGTGGTTTAGGAGAAAATGTGCAGCATTGTCGCTAAATGCAACAGTTTTTCGCGCATCTCATTGTTTATGACGTCATATGTCATGAACTATGTATCGTACGTGATTCTTATATTACGGCGACCGTCCTCATGGATTGAAGCTTATGTGTACAAAATTTCATACATATTGGAACAAAACTGTAGATTTGTATGCAACACGGACACACAAACACAAGGACAGTCTGCTTTATATATCAGATAGAGAATGTTACCACTTAGAGACTTACAATAAACATTTCACATATTTGCAAATCTTTACGAAACTGTTGGCGACCCCTATAAACTGATAAATGAAATGATGAGTTTTACTTACAATGCTCCCGCTTTTTTTACTGCGAAGCTTTCTGCATGGTGTTATCACATGTCGTACGCCACTAAATGCAACATCAAAATTATCATAGTACAACGTATAGTTCAGAAGATCCGCCGTTATAAACAATGACTGAACCCCGCCCTATCATACATGGTCCTTTACATTTTACGTCGTCACTAATAACTGCATTCGCAACAAAAGTCCGAGTCAGTTTATAATATTCTAGTAAACGTATATGGAAAATCATTATTATATCAGGACATATTACTTAGGAGATGTGATTTTAAAGGGATTGAGTTGTTGTTGTTGTTGTGGTCTTCAGTCCTCAGACTGGTTTGATGCAGCTCTCCACGCTACCCTGTCCTGTGCAAGTCTCTTCAGCTGAGAATACATTCGGCAACCTACATCCTTTTGAATCTGCTTACTATATTCGTCCCTTGGTCTTCCTCTACGATTTTTACCCCATACACTTCCTTCTAATGCTAAGTTGACAATTCCTTGATGTCTCAGAATGTGTCCAACCAATCTATCCCTTCTCTTTGTCAAAATATGCCAGAAACTGCTCTTCTCCCCAATTCGGTTAAGCACCACCTCATTAGTCACGTGATCTACCCATCTAATCTTCATCATTCGTCTGTAGCACCACATTTCAAAAGCTTCAATCATCTATCTGAACTCCTTATCGTCCACGTTTTACAAAGCTACACTCCAGACAAATGCTTTCAGAAAGGACTTCCTAACATTGAAATTAATATTGGATGTTAACAAGTTTCGCTTCTTTAGAAACGCTATTCTCCCCATAGCCATTCTGCATTTTATATCTTCTTTACTTCGGCCACCCAAATAACAATTCATTTATTGTCTCATTACCTAATCTAATTCCTTCAGCATCGCCTGATTTTCTGACATTACATTCTAATACCTTCGTTTTATTCTTCTTAATGTTCATCTTATATCTGTCACTGTCCATTCCATTCAGTGGCTTTTCCAGATCCTTTGCAGTCTGTGACAAAATTACTATGTCATCGGCAAACCGAAGACTTTATTTCTTCTCCCTGAAATTTAATTCCCTCTCCAAATTTCTCCTTCCATTCCTTCACTGCCCGCTCAATGTACATATTGAACAACATTGGGGAAAGGCTACAACCCTGTCTTACTCCCTTCCCAATCTCTGCGCACCTTTCTTACCCTTCGTCTTTAATAACCGCTGTCTGGTTTTTGTATAGGTTGAATATAACTCTTCGCTCACTATATTTTACCCCTGCTACCTTCAGAATTTGGAAGAGTCTATTCCAGTAGACATTGTCAAAAGCTTTCTCCAAATCTACGAACGCCAAAAACGTAGGTTTGCCCTTCCTTAGCCTATCTTCTAAGGTAAGTCGTAATGTGAGTATTGCCTCCCGTGTTCCTACATTTTTCCTAAATCCAAACTGATCTTCCCCGAGTTCAGATTCCACAAGTTTTTCCATTGATTGAGCTGTATGAAAACGAAATTGCAGGCCGAAATTTGCTACAGACACGACTAAATTGGACAGAGAGTATGGGGTAGAATTTATGGACAGAAGGGTACGAGGGACTATTATAAGAATGGAAAAACACATACTCCGCAAACTGACGCTACTTGAAATACAGCTTAGAACTGATTGACAATGTGGTTGTAAAGGGTTGATAACGCCTGACATCTCGGCCGCCTTGCAAGACGGGTGTGCCTTAAGTAATGGAATGCTTTCGAGCCTGTACATTAGACTTGCGCATAATAGTTCGCGATCGGGAGTGCTCACTCTAGTTCGCGGCTCTGCCCCGAATTAGTTCGTTCTTTTAGTTCGTCCGCTCCCAGTGACGGCTGAGCGGCGTAGTCTGCGCATGCAGGTGGAGGGAGAAGTTCTCCCGCCAAGCTGCTTCATGCGCTTTCTGCTGGAGCCGCTAACGATGTCACACAAACAAAAAGCAACAGTTTGTGGATAATTTCTCGCGTTTAAGTTTAGAGTTATCTCTATATCTTGGCATTGTGGAATTATTTAGTCAGATATTGCAGAGTGCAGAATACTCCAAAGCAGAAATTTTGTAGCACTGAATTATGGAATCTAGCAGGCAGACGCTAACCTCTCATCAGCAGAAGACAAACACGTGATTTTTAATTCTGCTGCGCGCCCTCTCACTATTGCCCGTCGGTCTTCGGAAAAGAATCCAACGAACTAAGAAGCGAGATACGTTTGCCTTAATAGTTCGCGACCGGTAACGCATATTTTAGTTCGCGACCTTGTAGCTCTCCTTTTAGTTCACAGCTCGGCCGCGAAGTAGGTCGCTCTTTTTACTTCGTCCGCTCTTTTTGGATTTTGCTACCGCTACTAAAACTACAGCTGAGCTGCATCTCAGCTCGAAATGACGGCAACTGGCAGAAGTAAATACGCGATTCTGCGCGCTCTCGCGTCCTCTCGCTGTTACCCGTCAGTCTTCGGAAAAGGAGCGGACGAACTAAGAGGCGAGGGATCTGCCAACTATTTCGCGTAGTTTGCTTGTGGGAGCGCTCTTCCGAACTAGTTCGTTCGCGAACTACACAAGACTACTGTACATAAGAGGATGCGCATGCCAAACAGAGAGAGAAGAGGAGACAGACATCATTTCCTCGTTTGTTTGTTTGGTATAAGTTTAAACTTACCAGTGAGATTATAGACTTGAAATTATTTCATGACAATATGTTTTCAATTGTTTGTATAGTCTATGGGACTTAACTACGGGGTCATCAGTCCCTAAACTTACAAACTACTTATGAACTACTTACGAACTAGGACGGCACAAATATCCATGCTCGAGGGGGGATTCGAACCCCCGACCGTAGTGGCCGTGAAGACCGTGACTGGAGCGCCTTAGTCCCCTCGGCCACCGCGGCCGGCATGACAATATGAAGTCGCTTTTCGACTCACATGAAGGAGAATATATTTTGATTAGCACTATAATTTTCCAATGAAGATGAGCCTTTCAAAACAGCGCAGAATGCTTGGTAATGCACTATTACTTTGTTTTCTTGTCTGGTTTATCGCTGAGAGTACATTCTGTACCAATGTCTCTTCTTCCCCTTTCTGTTTCAGTCGCAAACGGTTCTTGCGAAGAACGATTGGTGGTGGAAGACTGTGCGAGCACGAATCTTATTTCTACCCCAGCGATTTTTCCGGGAGATATAAGTACCAAAGCGGTTTCACTTATTCAGTCAGAACGTACAACCATGCTATGGCAATACTTTCTTTGGGAATTTTACAGAATTAAAGAATAAATGGAATCCAACTATTAGTATCATATACAATATATAACAAGTACCTCTCTCTTATTCAATATTTTCAAAGATGTACACTGTGATACTAGTGAGAAGGAGAATTTGCAATACTGAAAACCTGATAATGTGCCTGATGATTAAAAGGATAATCAATGCAAGAGGAAAAACCAACATGAGCAACTGTAAAACGCAGCGCCAACGTTATTGATACTGTCAACAACAAAGCACCAGGAACAGATCGATACCAGCATAACTGATAAAATACGCTGATGAGCTGGCACATACACAGATTCACTATTAATGACACAGATCTGGAATAAGGAAGAATGGGCAATGGCCATCATATGCCCCAATACGGAAAAATGCGATAATAAAATAAACGAAAACTACATGGGGGCATCACTGTTGTGTATAACATATAAAATTCTGTCAGACTAAAAAGACTCAAACCTGAAGCTGAAAACATAGTAAAAAGGTGCAGCTTGGATTCAAGTAGCAAGTCCACTACAGATCATATTTAGAAACGGTTACAAAAAAAAAAAAAAAAAAAAAAAAAAAAAAAAAAAAAAAAAAAAAAAAAAAAAAAAAAAACACATACCGCCTATTTGTAAACTTCAACAAGACGTATGACACGATCACGACATAATTCGAAGTTAACATCAGCAACGCCGACAGCATAGAGGCTAAAATTTTAATAAGAATACGAAGAAGAACAAGAGCTATGCGATGCAAATTAAATTTTTAAGTCAAAACTAGAACGAATATCAGAAAGTACAACATAAACATAAGGCAAATAGTGACTTCTGTCAGCGGAACAAGAACGATAACGCATAAGACGGTGAGAAAGTTGATCACATCTGAAAACACGTTGCTGAGGTAAATATGTGTACCAGTGATGGATGACGTTAGTAAGAATCTGATGAATTTTATGTCGCCATTACCATTCCTCCTGTTTTGATGATCAAGTGTGCAAAATTTTAAAAAGATTGGGAAGACTCTAAATTTGTGTAGAAGCCTGTTGTGAAGTCCCGAATTTCATCACTATCGGAATAAAACGGTAAACTGATGTGGAAAGCAGTTGTACTCTACGCCATGCACTATACGAAAGTGATCTTGCTTCTGTTTTGAACGTGAAGTGTACAACATTTTATCGAAAATCGGAATAAAACTGCAGATTTGGATGAATTAAAAAAAATGCATGCAGAGGCTATATATAGGCTATAAGAAAGAAAAGAAGTTTAAGAGAAACGATTATCCGACAAAAGACACTACCGCAAAAATTCATAGCGTACAGAAGTACAGTTCTGATTGAAGATTTAAAAGTAATAGTGTTACACACCATGCTCGTAAATTTCACGAATCTCCAATAAATGTAAACTGTACGAAAAGACACGTACTAGGCCTCAAACAAACGAGGGACTGGCATGGAACGTACTCTTATTCTGCACTGAACAAGTAATTATACGCAATATTTGAGCGAATTACACTGATGACAAGCAGATTTAGTGATACATACATGTCAATGCGCACAAAATGAACACGTGGACTTGGGTTTGCATAATGTAAAACCTTTTTCACTGATTCGATACAAACAGATAAAAAAAAAAAAAAAAATCGAGCATAATGTAAGAAGAATATTCCCTCCGCAACTTCAGTTTCTTTCTTAGTCATGGTTGTGTGTGTATTGTCCTTAGTGTACGTTAGTTTGCCGGCCGCGGTGGCCGAGGGGACTGAGGCGCGTCAGTCACGGTCTGCACGGCCACTACGTCCGGGGGTTCGAATCCCCTCGGGCATGGATATTTGTGCCGTCCTTAGTATTAGGTAATTCGTAAGTAGTTTGTAAGTTTAAGGACTGATGACACCGTAGTTAAGTCCCATAGACTATACAAACATTTGAACATTTGAATAGTCACATGCTGAAGTGGTGTATATGTGTGAAAGTATGTGTGTGTGTGTGTGTGTGTGTGTGTGTGTGTGTGTGTGTGTGTGTGTGTGTGTGTAGAAAATGTGAGAAGACAGAGAGGGAATGAGTTCAACTGTTCCTAGGTTACACATTTATTTTTAGTGACGGGCGACCTATGTCTTGTAACATACACAATAAAAGTAATAAGAGTGCCAATAAAACTGCGACTGTCGTCCGCGCTACTAAGCGTTGTTTATGACTGAGGTGACGCATGATAACCGTACTGCAGTTTCTCTTTTCCTGTTTTAAAGTGACAGGTTGCCTGTATGATGTAGTGTCACACTGGTTCTCACTTTTCCTATTGCAGTTGTTAACATGAGTCTCACCTCTAACCGTTTTCTGCAAATGTCAGAGGTGTAATGGAGACTGTGGTCAAAAGTCAGAATTACTCGTTAAACTGTAGTGTCCCTTACGTTAACACCTAACGGTGTTTCTGCGACCTATGGTCGCAGTCCGTACACTAGGCGTTGACGATGAGCTACGAGCTATGCTGGTAGTGACGTAAAAAATGCACAGAAAACGAACTAGGGGCTATACTCGCAGATTGTGTGTTTCGTTATGCAGCTTGATTGTTTCGTTATGCAAAAAAAAAAAAAAAGAAACAAAAATCCTCTACAAGGGGACCACCAGCAACAGAAATGTTCTGACCCATCCATGCGTAAGCAGTGCCGCCATGACGTCACAATACAGACGATCGCTTACAGATCAATTTTTCGGGGTCTGAAGGAGAATTTACTACTATTCTGAACATAACAGAGATACTGCAGGTAATTATAACATACTTACTGTAATTTCGACATTGTGATAAGTTGAAATATGTAAGAAATAGTAGGCTTCTTGTACACGTTTGCTGTGAATATTTCCTGTAATATATTGTACACTTCTAACGATAATACAGTTTATCGAGTTGTACATATATCTTATTTATTTAAAGAAGAGCGTTATGACGGTATTGATGACGTTTCAACAGGAAACGCGTCAAGTACTTCACGAATTTCGGTATGGTAATTACTTATGATTATAAAAAAATAGTTGGCAAAATGTAATTTACTTTTTTAATGTGATTTTTCTAAATAAATACCTTTGATTTTAAGAAAAGTAAACAAGAGCAACTTTGAATCTTCCTGGCAGATTAAAATTGCGTGTCGGAACCGGGACTCGAACCTGGGATCTTTGCCTTTCGCGGACAAGCACTCTACCGATTGAGCTATCCCGACACGACTTACGATGCCGCCTCACAACAGTACTTCCGCCAGTACCTCGCCTCCTACTTTCCAAACTTCACAGAAGTTCTCTTGTGGAACTTGCAAGACTAGCACTCCTGGAAGAAAGGATATGATGGAGACATGGCTTAGCCACAGCCTAAAGTATGTTTCCAGAATGAAACTTTCACTCTGCAGCGGAGTGCGAGCTGATATGAAACTTATTGGCAGATTGAAATTTTGTGCCGGAACCGGGACTCGAACCTGGGACCTTTCCCTTTCGCGGGCAAGGCCAGGAAGTTTCATATCAGCGCACACTCCGCTGCAGAGTGAAAGTTTCATTCAAGAGCAACTTTGTGTCTACCTACACTAAATCCACTAAAAAACTTATTTAGCCGGCCGCGGTGGCCGAGGAGACTGAGGCGCTTCAGTCACGGTAAGCATGGCCACTACGGTCGGTGGTTCGAATCCCCCCTCGGGCATGGATATTTGTGCCGTCTTTAGTCTTAGCTAGTTCATAAGTAGTTTGTAAGCTTAGGGACTGATGACCCCGTAGTTAAGTCCCATAAGCTCTACAAACATTTGAACATTTTTGAACATCTGACGAGTTCCGCGCTGCGGGCCGCGTCGCCTTAATGGCGTCTCTGGCGGGCCGGAGCTGGCAGCTAACAGTGACCCCTGGCGTTCATTCCTAACGGCGCCAATTAACAGCTCCCGTAATTCCAGCGTATTTTTAGCGTAACTGCCCCTCACAAGTGGGCGTCGCTTCTCAGCCTTGCGAAACAGATATTTCCACCGACGACTGATTACCCGGACGTGAGTGATGCTCATTGCTGCGGGTTAGCACTGCCCCATTCAGCTATTTCTAACGGATGCATTTGCGGTGCCAATTGTTTCAGAAATAACTGAAACAAACCTAGTCAGCGATTCCGTCACACGGGATTTTGACAGTTGGAACTGAATTTGGTTGAAAAAATGGAGGCAGTGAATAACGCCGTAGATCTATATCAGCATGGGATACTCTGCAAATCACATTTAAGTGCCTGGCAGAGGGTTCATCGAACCACCATTATACTATTTATCTCCCATTCCATTCTCGAATAGCGCGCGGGAAGAAAGAACATCTGAATCTCTCCGTTCGAGCTCTGATTTCTCGTATTTTATTCTGATGGTCATTTCTACCTATGTAAGTAGGAGTCAACAATATATTTTTGTATTTGGAGGAGAATGTTGGCGATTGGACTTTTGTAAGTTGCCCACGCCGCAGCGATAAGTGCCGTTGTTCTAATGATTCCCATCCCAGATCCTGTATCATTTCCGTAACGCTGTCTCCCCTGTATAGTGTCAACACGAAACGAGCTGCCCTTCTCTGGACTCTTTCGATATCCTTCATCAAACCTACCTGATTAGGATCTCACACTGGGGAGCAATACTCCAAAAATCAACGGACAAGCGTAGTGTATGCAGTTTCTTTTGTAGTTCTGTTGCATCTTTTAAGGGATCTGCCAATAAAACGCAGTCTCTGGTTCGCCTTTCCCACGACATTATCTACGTGTTATTTCCAGTTTCAGTCGAAAGTAATAGTAATTTCTAGGTATATTGTGGATTTTACGGCCTTTACTTTTGATAGATTTATCTTGTAAACAAAGTTTAACAGATTTCTTTTCGTACTCATGTGGACAACTTCACACTTCTCATTATTTAGAGTCAATTGCCAATTTTTACACCGTAGTGATATCTTATTTAGATTGTTCTGCAGGTGGTTTTGATCTTCAGATGATTTTATTAGACGGTAAATGTCGGCTTCATCTACAAACACTGAAGAGAGCTACTCAGATTTTCCCCTAAATCGTTTACGTAAATAACGAACAGCAGAGGACCAATAACACTACCATTTGAAACGCTCGATATCACATCTGTTTCAGTTGATGTCTTACCATCGATTACTAAGAACTGTGTCGTCTCTGAGAGAAAGTCCACTATCCAGTCGCAAATTTGGGGCGATATTCCATAACCACACAATTTGATCAAAAGGCGTTTGTGAGGTACGGTGTCAAAAGCCTTCTGGAAATCAAGAAATACAGAATCGATTTGCGAACCCTTGTCGATAGCACTCATCATATCTATGAACAAGAAGCATCCAGTGAACATAAAGTTCCTCCGTCAAACTACAGGCTGAACCAATGCCGGAAGGTGATTCAGATGACTGTGGGTTTCACTTCTTTCTTATTTGGCTGCCGAATCTTGATAATGCCATCGTCCTCCCTCATCCCCCCCCCCACTTTGTATATATTTTCTTTAAAATATCTGCAGAATGTCTTATCTCGGCGTATTTGCGCTTAATATTACAAAAAACAGTCTTGATCGCAAAAATTAACAGTTTTTATTGATCGGTTTCGACCTGATGTAGGTCATCTTCGGAACAAAATGTCGCCCATGTGGCCAGTGCTGGGCTGGGCTGTCCTGGCTGTTCTGCTGCCAGCAGGTAACTGTTGTAACAGTCCAGCACTGGCCTCATGGGCAAATTTTGTTCCGAAGGTGACCTACATCAGGTCGAAACCGATCAATAAAAACTGTTAATTTTTGCGATCAAGACTGTTTTTTGTAATATTAATCATACCAAACAGATCGCTGTTTTTCTCCTTTAACATTGTTGTCTAAATTAATTATTTGCACTTGCTTCAACTCGAGCTGAGGCGTCGGCCTACCTAGCTTCTTTATTTCACACTTACAGCTGAGTAATTTGTTTGTAAGACATATTGAAATTTGTTGTTTTCTTTGACAATAAACACCAGGAACATATGAATATGCACACGAACAGTAAACCACAGCAAGTAACTGATTACAATGGTATGTGACGAAATGAATCTGTTACGATGAAGAGACAAGCTTCCTTCGGATCACGTGACACTGTAAGCAGCGCCCCATCCCAACCTTACGTTAGTGAAAAGGCTGCTCTAACCCACCTCTACATCTACATACATACTCCGCAATTCACCGTAAGGTGCGTGGCGGAGGGTACACTGTACCGCTACTAGGCCTTTCCTTTCCTATTCCACTCCCAAATTGAACGAGGAAAAAAAGAATGCCTATATGCCTCCGTACGAGCCCTAATTTCTCTTATCTTGTCTTTGTGATCTTTACGCGAAATGTAAGTAGGCGGCAGCAAGATCGTATTACACTCAGCTTCAAATTCCGGCCCTCTAAATTTATTTAACTGAAATTCACGAAAAGAACGTCGTCTTTCTTCCAGGGAAACCCCAATTGAGTTGCCAGAGCATTTCCGTGACACTCGCGCATTGGTCGAACCTACCGGTAACAAATCTAGCTGCTCGCCTCTGAACAGCCTTTATGTCTTCCTTCAAACCGATCTGCTGCGGGTCCCAAATACTTGAGCAATACTCAAGACGTGGTCGTACAAGCGTTTTATACGCTGTCTCCTTTACAGGTGAAGTACATCTTACCAAAATTCTCTCAATAAACCGAAGTCGGCTGTCTGCCTTACTCAAAACTGTCCTTACATGCTCGTTCCATTTCATATCGCTCTGCAATGTTACGCCTAGATATTGGAACGACGCAACAGCATCAAGAAGCTCACTACTAATGCTGTATTCGAACATTATGGGATTGTTTTTTCTACTCATGCGCATCACCTTACATTTTTCTACATTGAGAGCTAGCTGCCATTCTTCGCACCAACTAGAAATTTTGTGTAAGTCATCCTGCATGCTATTACAGTCAATTACAGACGACACCCTCCCATACACCACAGCATCATCAGCAAGCAGCCGCAAATTACTCTATCCATCAGATCATTTATATAGATAGAAAAAAATAGCGGTCCTATCACACTCCCCTGGGGCACGCCTGACGATACACTCGTCTCTGATGAACACTCGCCGTCAAGAACAACGTACTGCGTTCTATTACTTAGGAAGTCTTCCAGCCAGTCACAAATCTGTGAACCTATTCCATAAGCTCGTATCTTCGTTAGGAGTCTGCATTGCGGCACCGCGTCGAACGCCTTTTTGAAGTCGAGAAAAACACAATCCGCCTGTTGCCCTTCGTCCACGGCTCGCAAGATGTCATGTGAGAAAAGTGCAAGCTGAGTTTCACATGAACGATGTTTCCTAAACCCGTGCTGATTCATGGAAAGAAGCTTTTCCGTTTCAAGGAAATTTACTATATTCGAACTGAGAATATGTTCCAAAATTCTACATGAAACTGATGTCAACGATATTGGCCTGTAATTGTATGGGTCAGTTCTCTTTCCTTTCTTATACACGGGAGTCACCTGCTCTTTTTTCCAATCACTAGGAACTTTGCGCTGAATTAAAGATTCGCTGTAAATGCAAGCTAAGTAGGGGGCCAACGCAGAATAGTCTTTGTAAAACCGAACTGATATTCCATCCGGACCAGCAGACTTTTTCGTATTTAGCTCTCTCAGCTGCTTCTCTACACCGGAAATACCTATTGCTATGTTGCCCATTTCGGAATTAGTACGTTGATCAAATGATGGTACATTTGTGCGGTCCTCCTGCGTGAAACATTTCTTAAAGGTTAAATTTAGAACTTCAGCTTTCCGTTTGCTTTCTTCTATTACTGCCCCGGAATGATCAACGAGTGACTGGACAGTGGGCTTTGACCCGCTTATCGATTTTACATAGGACCAGAAATCTTCGGGTTCTCGGAAAGATCTTTTACTAAGGTATGGCTGTGATAATTATTGTATTCTTCACGCATCGATCTTTTTATAGACGCACGAATCTCTACTAACTTTTGCCTGTCATCATTTGCGTGTTCTTTTTTGAATCGAGAGTGCAAGAGCCTTTGCTTTCTCAGCAGCTTTCTAACATTATTATTGTACCACGGTGGATCTTTTCCATTCTTAATCTCCTTTACTGGCACATATTTCTCTAACCCTTTATTAACAATGCACTTAAATTTAATCCACAATTCCTCTACATCCATAGTCCCGGAATTAGACGATGCCCATTCATTTTCTAAGTGCGATCGTAACATTTGCTTGTCGGCTCTTCCCAACAAAAACACGCTCCTAGCCTTCTTGATTGGTTTATGAACTTTGGTCACCATCGACGCTATGACCATATCATGATCACTAATTCCTGTCTCTACACAGACATCGTTAATAAGGTCAGGCCTGTTTGTGGCTAAAAGCTCTAGAATATTTCCATTGCGCGTGGGTTCCCGGTTTAACTGCTCAACACAGTTTTCGGAGAATGTGTCCAAAAGTAGCTCGCAAGACTGCTTTTCTGTACCGCCTGAAATGTAACTAGCGAGGTCCCAATCTATACTCTTAAGGTTGAAGTCTCTTCCGACTAATATTACATGGCCCGGATACCTATGCACTACCACTAGACTTTCTTTGAATGAATCAGAAACTGCTACAGTAGCACAGGGGGGCCGGTAAAAACAGCCAACTATTGACTTTACTTCTTGTAGACCTGTTATACGTGCTCAGATAACTTCACAGTAACTTTCAACATCGATCTCAGTAGAAACAATATCTTTATCCACAGCGATTAACACTCCTCCAGTTGCATCAGATCTATCTTTCCGATATACATTCCACGCTTCGCTAAATGTTTCTGAACTTGCCTCATCATGATTTAGCAAGCTTTCGGTGCCTAAAACTATCTGAGCGCAATAACTTCCATGTAGTGCGGCAATTTCGGGAACTTTGTTTCTGATACTCTGAAAGTTCGCGGCTAATATTTTGAGGTTCGAAGTTTTGTTCCGAACGTGGCCTGAATTCCCTGTTTGAATGCTGACAGGCGAGTGCTCATCAGAGTTAGCGCCTAGCCTAAAAATCCCCCATGTGCACTCCACAAGTACTCTGCTACCCGTTTCAAACAGTTAAATATTCGTTATAACGGAATGTATAAATGTCATTTAGCCTCAAAATCCCTACACATTTGCTAAAACGTCCAAAGATATGTGGCAAGTAACAATACGAAAGTCAATGTTCCCGTATCTGGTAAAAAAGAGAAGGAGATTAGGTTGAAAAACTTACTAGCAGGTGGTCTCGAACCAAATACCTTCAACAGCGCAGCGTAATGCCGCTAACCGCGTGGCTATTCTTGCTAGCTGAGAAGTAGTGACTTCATTATTATTTATAATCGGATCTTCTGAAGGCTTTTCTAGTTGATACGTCTTTGGAAATGGAAATGAGCGTATGGCTTTCTTGGCCGGGAGAACCCTTGCGGGTTTGTTCGGCCGCCTTAGCCGCGTGGGCGACTTACGTGACAATGATGATTAGGACAACACACAGCAGCCAGTTCCCTGCCGGGAATCGAACCGGGCCCCCTGAGTGGTAGTCAGCGACGCTACCGCTGAGCTACGGAGGCGAAGGATGCGTCTTTAATTTATTGTTATATGATATTTTACCAAATATGACGTTTCTGATGAATGTTTAATGCGCAAAAAACAATTACGAAAGGCGGATGTTGCCTTCATGCAGGATTTGCGCATTCGCAAGGCGAGGTGCGCAGTAGCTCCATTGCCTTTGCTTCGGGACCCTTCGTGAGTAACCACCAGAGCTCGTAAGCAGGAGCTGGTGTCTCTGCCAGCTCCAGCGAAAATGGAAGCGGCGTTTCCCCTGGCACCTCACAGTCGCGGGGGCGCTCTTATGCTGTCTCCGGAGTGTTCAGAAGATAATTTGAACCTCAGCCTCGCTTGCGCATTGGCATTGCAACGCTGCGGTCTGTGCCGCTTATATTAGACGGCTGCGGTACGACTTCTACACGTGCTGTCTCCACGACGTAAAACGTTTCTCCTGCGATAAAAATGCTTCTAATGTCCATATAAAACGATCAGATAGAAGAACTAGACGAAGAATAATAGTTTAAAAATACTTTTTAATGTATTTATTTGTTTTCGCAAAGATCTTTCTCCCGGTGGTTATCAGAACCAGTGAACAGTGGGACTGCGGCGCGCCAGTCACGGTCTGCACGACGACAACGGTCTGGGGTTCGAATCCCACCTCGGGAATGGATATTTGTGTCGTCCTTAATACTAGTTGGTTAATAATTTGCCAGGCTTGTTGATTACAGGAAACCCCCCCCCCTCCCCTCCTCCTGTCCAATGCAGGAAGTTTTCATCTCCGGAAAATGTTCAGATGTTTGTACAGCTTT
Source organism: Locusta migratoria (assembly GCA_026315105.1). Classification (NCBI taxonomy): domain Eukaryota; kingdom Metazoa; phylum Arthropoda; class Insecta; order Orthoptera; family Acrididae; genus Locusta; species Locusta migratoria. The sequence goes on from CM048744.1 coordinate 942,963,305, forward strand.
GTGACTAACTACGGGGTCATCAGTCCTTAAACCTACAAACTAACCAGCTGCTACTAAGGACGGCACAAATATCCATGCCCGAGGGGGGATTCGAACCCCAGACCGTTGTGGTCGTGCAGACCGTGACTGGCGTGCCGCAGTCCTCTCGGCCACCGCGGCCGGCTTATGTTAGTTTACCTTAGTTTAAGTAGTTTGTAAGCTACGGACTGATGAGCACGTAGTTTGGTCCGATAGATTTACAAACATTTGAACATTTGGATGGCGAATGAGTTGCACGCCTGCCATTGCTAGCAAGCGACGAAATTATTTGAGCACATCAATTTTTGGAATTCACTTACCGAATTGAAATACTGATTAGTTTGTCTACATTTGAAGACATAATATCAAAGTTAATCGGAACGGGATATCTGTGCCGTTTTATTACCGCCAATTGAACATGCTTATGGAACATCGCCCCAGTTGTGCGACTGGATTCACTATTCCCTATCAGAAAGGACACTGTTCGTGGTAATTGACGGTAAGTCATCGCGTTGAACAGAAGTGACATCTGGCGTTCCACAGGGAAGCGTTATAGGTGTTTATAAACGATTTAGGAGACAATCTGAATAGCTCCCTTAGACTGTTCGCGGATGATGCTGTCGTTTATCGGTAAGTGAAATTAACAGAGGATCAAAAGCAACTGCAAAGCGATTTAGACAAAATTTCTACATGGTGCGAAGTTGGCAATTAATACTAAATAAAGAAATTTGTAAAGTAATACACATGACCACTAAAAGAAATCTGCTGAACTTCAGTTACACGATAAATCAGTCAAAACTGAAGGTCGTAAATTCTACCAAATACCTAGGAGTCAGAATTACGAACAACTTACACTGGAGAGAATACACTGAAAATATTGTGGGGAAGGCGAACAAAGGTTACGTTTCATTGGCAGAACATTTCGAAGATGCAACAGCTCCAACAAAGAGACTGCCTACATCACATTTGTGCGTCCTCTTCCGGAGTACCGTTGCCCATTGTGAGACCCTCACCACGTGGGACTGACGGAGGACATTGAGAAGGTTCAGAGAAGGGCAGCTCATTTTGTTGTATCACGTTACTGTGGGAAAAGCGTCACGGAAAAGTTGACCGATTTGAGGTGGAAATTATGATAAAAACGACGTTATTCGTTGCGCCAATTCTATTTGCGAAATTTCAATCACCGACTTCTACTTCTGAATGTGAAAATATTTTGGTTGCAGCGACCTTCATAGGGAAAAATCAGATCAAAAACGATTTAGGTGTTCTTTGTACCCGCGCGTTATTAGAGAATGGGACGGTAAAGAAAGGTTATGAAAGTGTTTAATGAACCCTCTGCCAGGCACTTAAATGTGATTTGCAGAGTATCTTTGTAGATGTAGATGATGGATATATTTCGTTGGTATGTTAGACCACACAGGAAGGAGCGGTGCGGGCTGTTTAGCGGATGGGTCATGTAGCGGATGGGTCATACATTACGACATGTACTCTGGATGAGGAGCAGTATTTGCCGGTTGAAATCGGATGTTGTCTTTATTGGAACCAGCAGTGGCGGACTAAGACTGTCAGAGGCCCGGAACGGCGGAAAAACTAAATTAGGGTTCCCGTCCACTTTGAAAATACATGTATTACTATAAAAAAGTAATTTTTGAGATTTTGAGCCCACCACAGGTAAAGACACATGGGAGAGTCTGAAAAAAAATAGCTTTCGAGATTTGGAGGCCCCAGAATGAGAGGCCCGGGGCGGACCGTCCCCACAGTCTAACATATACAGTCGCGACACTCACTACTGTAAAAGTTGTTACCAACTGACAGCTGCAACGACACTAGCGCTCCTAGCGGTGGGTAAGCCACCGAAAGAGTGATGTTTGTTTGTAATTATTTGTGTGCGTAATTAATGAAATAGTTAATATAATTTTTGTGTTACAAGCATCAGTAATATATCAAGAGGCATACATAACACGGAAAGTAATGTAAAAACAGTCGAACTTACCGATTCAGTGGTATAACGAAGAACTTCGTCATGAACCAATTCTTACGAATATGTGTATATTTGCAGCTTATTCCGCTGAAAGTAAGTAGAATATAAACATAATAGAAACATAAATTTCTATTTTGGTGTGTTCTTAGTATGACAAAGAATTTTTTTGACACGTATCGTTGTGGTATGGGGTCTAACGATTCGCACATGTTTAGGCTTCACTCGTCTTTATTATAAGCGCATATTCTTTTGAGTGTGATTACTGTAGCTTAAGAAGACATTGTCTTGAAGATTCTTGCCGTTTGTGGTTCAGCTGTAGCAACAATTGTGGAATTGGGTTTTTCTTTGTTGAATACAGTTTGGTTGCTTTTTCAGTTTTCTTGTCACGTTTCTAATGTTTTCCTTCAGCGTCAGTTGTGGTGACTGATTTGGTATGTTAAATACCGTAGTTATTGCATTCTACATTCGTTTGCTACGTTCCACGCTCACCGATTTCACTGGAATTAGAATGGAGAAACGTTAACGTTCTTCAGAAGAAAAATACGTCTTTCTGCCAAAGGGCGGGTATTCGGAGTTTCCTAGTCATTTTTCTATTTCAATAGTAATTTAAATTATTTAGTATAACCCTGTGGGTTACAAGATAACAGTAAATAAATTGTGCCGTAATGTACCGTTTCCAACCTTGTCAGTGATCTTAGGGGACGTAAGGAAGACAAAGGTGGAGCTATTTTTATGTTATTACCTATTTTATGATACTACATACGTTCTCTAATGTAAAAAATGTGTTAAAATCGATGTAAACGATACTATTCGCACTCATGCACTATCGTATTCATAAAAGTAGCTTGTCCTCCGCTTGGAGCGCTGCTGTCGCAGTGTATAACAAAAATCCGCGGAAGTGTCGTGACTGTATTTGTTAGACTGTGCCGTCCCCCTCATCAGACACTGCAACAATGAACTGCGGTATTTTATTACCTGTTACTTTCATTGCGCAAAACACAGCACGTTATGCAAGTCAGTTGTTGACGTTTCCTTTGTTAGTCACACAAAGGACAGGGTATATGTCGAGATGCTCGTTGAGTGCGTCGTTACGTGGCACAAAATAAATTCTTGCAAGCAATTTTTTCAAAAAAGTGTGCCCTTTCGTGATTTACTTACATGTATGATCACTTTCAATCGGTTTCAGAAGAAAAACGTCTGTGGCTCTAAGTAAGTGACTTATTTATAAGTTATCAAATTTATGGAACTGCAGATATGCTTTAAAGCAGATTCAACAATGTACTCTCTTTCTACTGCTCAACTGTCTAATCCCAAATATAGATCTACAATACATGTCACTGTATTTAATGTTCTCAGAGCACCTTCTTGAATTTCTCCTATCTAACAACTTGGAGATCCTGAATAGGGGTGAGGAACCTACATTCAGGAATTGTAGAAGGGAAGAAGTAATTGACATAACTTTTGGTTCCATGATGATGGGAAGTTATGTCAAACAGTGGCATGTGGTCCTGGAGCCATCCTCGTCAGATCACATGTATATTAAATTCAAGGTTGAAATGGGAATCAGACAGATCATGACCTATAGGAATCCCAGGAAAACGGACTGGGAGACATATAGGAGAGACCTTGACTTCAGCCTATTGGAAATCCAGCAGAGTTTGAGGAAGCAGCAGAGGCCGTAACCTCTGCTATAGTGACCTCATACCAGGAAAACTGCTCAATCACCAAAACGTGCACAAATAGGAGTGTGCCTTGGTGGAATAATAACCTGGAAATGCAAAGGAAACAGGTACGAAGACTGTTTAACCTTGCGAGGCACAAAGGACAATGGGCAAAATATCGTGAGGCCCTTGTCAATTACAACCTTGCCATCAGACGGGCAAAGGAGGCATCCTGGAAGGTATTCTGTGAGGAAGTGGAGGGCACGGCTGCTCTAGCGAGACTTCATAAAATCCTCGCTAGGGTACCAAATAATTCAGTAGGAACATTGAGGAAGGAGGATGGGGAGTATACAAAGACAGCACATGAAACGCTGGAACTGCTCCTCAAGACTCACTTTCCTCAATATACTTTGGGGGATAACTCAGACCAGAATGTGATTCCTGAGAGACAACGGTTCTCAGGTATTCGCAAAGAGGACTGGGATCTGGCCAAGGAGTGTGTCGATTTCAGTAAGGTCCGATGGGCGGTGGGAACATTTCAACCGTTCAAGTCACCTGGCCCCCGATGGAATCTATCCAGCTCTCCTGCAACAAGCGGGAGAAAATCTTATTAGATTCCTATGCAGGTTATTCAGGGTTAGCCTAGTAGCAGGAATCATTCCCAATGCCTGGAGGGCAGTGAAGGTTGTCTTCATTCCAAAGCCAGGGAGAATTGATCATACCAAGGCCAAGGATATGAGACCAATCAGCCTGTCCTCCTTCATTCTTAAGACATTGGAAAAGCTGGTTAATGTGCATGTTGGAGAAAGGAGGTTAAGTAGGGCTCCTCTACATTCAAACCAACATGCATATGCATATCAACCAGGTAAATCATGTGAGACAGCTCTCCACCAACTTGTTGGGAAGGTGGAGAAAGCACTACACTTTCAGGAGATAGCCCTCTGTATCTTCCTGGACATTGAGGGGGCTTTTAGAAACACGACATTCGATTCCATGGTTAGGGCAGCAGAGGTGAATGACCTAGGGACCACTATATGTAGGTAGACTAGGGCCATGCTCAGTGGAAGAAAGGTAGAGGCTACCACGATGAATGAAAAAATGGTAATCAACACCACTAGGGGTTGCCGGCAAGGAGGAGTTCTTTCCCCTTTATTATGGAATCTAGTGGTGAATGATCTCATTGGAGAATTAAACTCTAGGCAGTACTTTTGCCAAGGATACGCAGATGATCTTGTCATAGTAATACTTGGCAAATTTTCTGACACAGTGAAGAATATGGCACAAGGTGCATTGGACATTGTGCAAGACTGGTGCAGAAAACAGGATCTGGGGGTTAGTCCTAAGAAGACTGTTGTTGTACCATTCACAAGGAAACATATCCAACACTCAAGTTGGAGTCTAAAGCTTTCCAATGAAGCACTACCTGTGAAGGGGACAGTGAAATATCTAGGGGTTACCCTAGATGAGAAACTGACATGGACCCCTCACATTAGGAATATTTGCTCCAAGGCAAAAGGTACTTTGGTAAGTACCAGGAGAGCTTGTGGCAAAAATTGGGGCCTGAGCCCCAAGGGTATGCACTGGATATACACCACAGTGATTAGACCCAGGATCACCTTTGGGGCGGTCGTGTGGTGGAAGAAGGTAGAACAGCAGGTTGCTGCTAAGAAGCTTGGTAAGGTGCAGAGACTAGCCTGCTTAGCCATAACAGGCGGAATTAGCAGCACACCATGCTGGATATGCCCCCATTACACCTTTGGGTCAAGATGGAGGCAGCAGCTGGTGCCTACAGGCTCAAAACTGGTAACAACTGGAACTCTTTGGGATATCCAGAATCACACACTAAAATAGTGAGTGAGGTAAATATAGGAAAAGTTGGGGAAATGCCAGCCGACTATATTATAACCCCATACTGCTTCAACAAGCCTTTCAGTATAACAATTGGAAGTAGGGAGCAGTGGGAGACAATAGTTCGACACCGTACTGGGGATATTGTCTGGTTCACTGACGGGTCGAAATCAGACCAAGGCGTTGGGGCTGGGGTATACGGGGTGCAGCCAAGACTGGAGGGCGTCATCTCTCTAGGGAAACTGGCCTCGGTATTCCAGGCCGAAATCACTGCCATCAGGGCATGTGTGGAGGAGAATTTGCATAGGTGCTACAAAGATCGTAGCATCTATTCAGACAGCCAGGCAGCCCTAAGATCACTGGCATCTCCTGCAAGAAGGTCTAAAATTGTTGCAGAATGTCACAGGGTTCTGGTGGAGCTAGGGGAAAGCAATAGAGTAAACCTATTGTGGGTCCCTGGCCACTCGGGGATCAGTGGCAACGAACTTGCCGACAGATTAGCCAGGATGGGGGCAGAGTCTCCATTTATTGGACCGGAACCTGTCCTGACAATCACCAAGGCAATGATCAAATTGGAGCTACGTAACTGGCTCACAAGACAGCACGTAGAAAATTGGACCAAAGTCCATCAACAAAAACATGGCAATGTAATGATGCCAAAGCCATGTTTTAAAAGAAGCTCTGCAATCCTGAGCCTAAACAGGAGAGAGATTAGACTCATGGTTGGATTGCTGACAGGCCATGGGAATTTCAAAAAACACATACTTACAATTGGAATAACAGAAGAGGACCCTAAATGTAGGATCTGTGATGACGGTGATGAAACTGCATCGCATCTAATCTTCGAATGCATTGCATTGGAGAGTAAAAGGTACAGAACATTTGGGACAACCAGACCCGAAGAAATTGTGTCTAATAAAGAACTAGTAAAGGGACTCCTTGCACTGTTCAAGGGCAGTTGTTGGCTTTACTAGATATACAGGGAGCGATACCGCACAATAAACTTAGTTTTGGTGCGGGCAGTGGCGGGTTCGACCAAGACTGTTTTGGCTTCCCTGGACAAATCAAATCAAATGTTCTCAAGTTGAATCTACAACAAATGTTACTAATAGGTTATATCAGTATCAAAGATGTAAACACGATTCTTTTTTCTTAGAAGAATCCTTATGCCGGGTCATGTTATTGGCACACATTAAATGCATTTTTATTTTATTTCATTTATTTATTTTGGAAAAATGGTACATAATTGTACAAAGTTTCGTCACTTCTGGGCCTTAAGCTTTTCTCTACCACGTACCGTAGTTTCTTTCGAAACATATACAGATATAAGCTACCTGCCGTGCGATGGAGCAAGATCGAATGATTTAATTAGTAAGCGTTGACACCTAACGGCAAAGATTCACGTTCAGTTTATAGTCTAGCTGTCTTGTTTCATCTGCAGGATGTTTAACTAAGAAACACCGAGCAACGCTACGGTCACTAACATATTTGGCTAACATCGTTGAAGGTATTAGACGTTTGTATACACTAATGGTAGATGTGTCGGTTGCTGACATGTAGTTACAACAAATGACGTAAAGAACAATTCGTGTTTATAGATAAGACGTTTCAAGTCATTTATTCCAAAAATAATAACTCTAATGACCGGGTTTCGAGATATTCTCAATTTACTTTGTTACTTTTATTTGAGACATGGTTTTGGAGGCGATCTGATCGTTTTATAGTTTTCAAAATAAAATTCCAAGGTCGCACATGAACAATTTATTCAATGACAACCGGTTTCGGTGAACTCTGTCACCATCATCTGGTCACATATATATTTTACAAGCTAGTCACCTTGTTAAAAAATGGGTATAAAAATAATAAGTGCAACATTCCATTTAGTCACTATATTAAAAAATACACAAGTTAAAAACATGACAGCTTACGAAATTTTTTTAACTTGTGTATTTATTTATATAGTGACTAAGTGCACTTATTATTTTACACCCATTTTTTAACAAGATGATTAGTTTGTAAAATGTGCATGTATCCAGATGATGGTGACACAGTTCACCGAAACTGGTCGTCAGTGAATAAACTATAATACTTTTACTTGCTTTGAAATGTCATACATTCATAAGACCTAAGTTACATACTTAAAACCCGTGAAATAAGACGGTCAATATGGCGTCTTCAACCCTCTACTGAAAAGAGCTGCCCCTCTCCCCGGATAGGCACGAGGTGTGACGTCGGTGGCGTTCTCCCACCTTATTGGTAATTGTTCAGACGCTCGTTGAGAATATCTGCCCCACACACTGGGAAAGCCTCGCCAACGTGCGGTTCGCACGTTGTGACGTCAGAAACTCGCCACGTTGGCCACACTCGTTGAGAGACACGCTCCGTGTGCCGACGGATTAAGGGAGGCATCGGTTGCAATTTGGAGGCAGCGCGCAGCCGTCGTCATATTTCTACAGCCTACCTAACAACGGCGACCGTCGGCCATTGGACGTGTTGGAAAGGGCAATGAATATTATTTTCAGGTATATAATAAATATAGTAAGCAGCACTGGTCGTTTTTATTTATGTTTTTGCAGATCGATTTCGATCACATAATGATGCACCAGTCATCGTAATATCAGCATAACCATATGCCATATTAGCTGAATGTAACAGTGTTTTTTTAATCTATTACACAGAACTGCGTGGTCATCAGTCCGTAGCTTACAAACTACTTAAACTAAGGTAAAATAACCTAAGGACAACACACATACCCATGCCCCAGAGAGGACTGGAACATCCACAGCGAGCAACAGCGTGCTCCGCAGTTAGACGCTTTAGACCGCTCGGCTACTCCACCGCGGCAGATTTTTGATCATAATCATCATTAGAGACTGATTATGCCTTTCAGCGTTCAGTCTGGAGCATAGTACCTCTTATAAAATTCCTCCATGATCCCCTATTCAATGCTAACATTGATGCCTCGTCTGATGTTATGCCTTTTACTTCAATATTATTACGCACCAAATCTAAGTACTTTCTTCTTGGTCTACCTCGACTCCCCTTACCCTCCGCTGCCGAGCTCATGAGTCTCTTAGCTAACCTTGCTTCTCCCATGCGTGTAACATGACACCTCCATCTCAGTCTGTTCGCTCTAACTGCTTCATCTATGGTGTTTATTCCCACTTTTTGTTTGATTTCCTCTTTATGGATACCCTCCTGCCATAGTTCGCATCTATTAGTACCTGCAATCATTCTTGCCACTTTCATATCTGTAACCTCTACTTTATGAATAAGGTACCCTGTATCCACCAAACTTTCACTCCCATACAACAAAGTTGGTCGAAAGATAGAGCGGTGCACTGCTAACTTAGTCTTGGTACTGACTTCCTTCTTGCAGAAGAGAGTAGACCTCAGCTGAGCACTCACTGCATTAGCTTCGCTGCACCTTGATTCCAGTTCTTTCACTATGTTGTCATCCTGTGAGAAAATACATACCAGGTACTTGAAACTGTCTACCTGTTCTAACTTTGTTCCTCCTATTTGACACTCAATCTGTTTAAATCTCTTTCCAACAGACATTACTTTCGTTTTGGAGATTTGTTTTTGAACATATCAATGTAGTGTTATGGTTGGACACTATATTGATATATTAAAAAAAATCTGTTACGTTCAGCTAATATGGCATATGATTATGCATAGATGATATTACGATGACTGGTGCATTGAGGATGATCATTATGTGAGCGAAATCGATCTGCAGAATTCCAGCACCAACATAGTATAAAATGAGACTGTGAGATACAGTGGTTGTGTCGAGCGTCCAAACGAAGTTGGACGACTTGTTGGATATCACTTGCAGCAGCACCAGTTGGGATGCGGCGAGGACGTGATGGCCCCAGTGTAGGCCGGTTGCTGACACGCGATGTGTGAGGCTCTTCTCTTCTCCAGGTGACCCTGACCCCAGCACCTCGGCAGCTTCTCGGAACCGCGCGCTCTGTTCCAGAGCTCTTGTCCAGCGCACGCTGGAGTCAGGCGTCCGCGCGTCCTCTTCCTGGAACTGGACCGTCTGCCTGCTGGTGAGCCCCCCGCCTCTATCAACGGCTATTTCGGTGCGCCGTCGGGTCTTTGATACTCCGTGTTTATCCAGCCGCTCTTCACTGTGCATATCCAAAGCGATTCGCAGAACTCGAGGAGGTGCACGAAGGAACTTGACATCCAAATATTTACGAACTGACTTGCCATACGCACAGGACACGTCTGCATCTACACTCCACAAGCCACCTCCTCCTATTCCAGTCGCGTATGGTACGCGGGGAAAACAATTGCCGGTAAGCCTCATTGTGGCTTCTCATCTCTCTAATTTTATCCCCGTTGTCATTCCGCGAGATGTACTCACAATAGTATGACGCCCCTGCTGCCTGCTAGCACGTCGTTAGCCACTTCACTTTCAATTTCTTTAAAGCGATAGCAATCAACTAGCACGTATATTTACAACAAAAAAACTTAATGTAATTTTAAACGGCATGAGTCTATTATGCTCTAGGTTTTAACGTTTCATGACATAATTTATTTTCCGATGAAGACACCCATAGACGTTTTCAAATCTAGATAAATTGTATTAAAGCGACTTCAGGGGCTGCTTAGTTCTTTATACAGTACACTAGCTTAATTCCCAGTGATTCACGCGCTTAATAAATATTCCAAGTTTGTAATCCTATGCGACCAAACTACGGTGGACATCACTCCCTACTCTTACAAAATACTTAAACTAAGTTAAAGTAACCTAAGGACAACACACACATCCATGCCCGAGAGAGTCGCACGCTTAGACTGGCTGGTCTGTATTCCACTTGTGAATATAAATTTTCATAAATTTAGCTTTAAAAATGCTTTCCTAATCAAGTATTTTGATACACCCTATTGCACGATTGATGACAGATTGCTACAACACGAAAATGTGCTACAGACGCGAAATTTAACCGACAGGAAGAAGATGCTGTGATATGCAAATGATTAGCTTTTCCGTGCATTCACACAAGGTTGGCGTCGTTGGCGACCGATTTCTCATACACAAAAAGCAGATGACCGGCGTTGCCTGGTGAAACGTTGTTGTGATGCCTCGTGTAACGAGGAGGAATGCGTAAAATCACGTTCCCAACTTTGGCAAAGGTCGGATTGTAGCCTATCGCGATTGCGGTTTATCGTATCGCAACATTGCGGCTCGCGTTGGTCGTAATCCAATGACTGTTAGTAGAATATGGCCGGCCGCGGTGGCAGAGGGGACTGAGGCGCTTCAGTCACGGTCTGCACGGCCACTACGGTCGGGAATTCGAATCCTCCCTCGGGCATGGATATTTGTGCCGTCCTAGTTCGTAAGTAGTTCATAAGTAGTTTGTAAGTTTAGGGACTGATGACCCCGTAGTTAAGTCCCGTAAGCTTTACAAACATTTGAACATTTTTAGTACAGTATGGAATCGGTGGGTTCAGGATAGCAATACGGAACGCCGTGCTGGATCCCAACGGCCTCGTAACACTAGCAGTCGAGATGACAGGCATCTTATCCGTGTGGCTGTAACGGATCATGCAGCCACGTCTCGGCCCCTGACTCAACAGATGGTGATGTTTGCAAGACAACAATCATCTGCACGAACAGTTCGACTACGTTTGCAGCAGCATGGAATATCAGCTCTGAGACCATGGCTGCGGTTACCCTTGACGCTGTATCACAGAGAGGAGGGCTTGCTATGGTTTACGCAACAACGAACCTCGGTACACGAATGGCAAAACGCCATTTTCTCTGATGAATCCAGGTTCTGTTTACAGCATCTTGATGGTCGCATCCGTGATTGGCGGCATCGCGGTGAACGCACATTGGAAGCGTGTATTCCTCATCGCCATATTGACGTATCACCCGGCTTGGTGGTGTGGGGTGCCATTGGTTACACGTCTCTTGTGACCTCTTGTTCGCACTTTGAACAGTATCCGTTACATTTCAGATGTGTTACGACCCGTGGCTCTACCCTTCATTCGATCCCTGCGAAACCCTACATTTCAGTAAGATAATGCACGGCCGCATGTTACAGGTCCTGTACGGACCTTTGTGAAAACGGAAAATGTTCGACTGCTGCCCTGGTCAGCACATTCTCCAGATCTCTCACCAACTGAAAACGTCTGGTCAATGGTGGCCGAGCAACTGGCTCGTTACAATACGCAGTCACTACTCTTGTTGAACTGTGGTATCGTATATCCATAAAATCTCGGGCGAACTGCCGGATGTCAGTAACTTCCTGCCACGATATTTCGGCGCAGAGTCTTCTGGCCATCTTCAGGTGAGTACCGCCGAAGTACTGTGGTATCGTGTTTGCCGGCCGCGGTGGCCGAGGAGACTGAGGCGCTTCAGTCACGGTCTGCACAGCCACTACGGTCGGGGGTTCGAATTCCCCCCTCGGGCATGGATATTTGTGCCGTCCTTAGTTGTAAGTAGTTCATAAGTAGTTTGTAAGTTTAGGGACTGATGACCCCGCAGTGGGTTAACAAACATTTGAACATTTGTATCGTGTTGAAGCTGCATGGGCAACTGTACCTGTACACGCCATCCAAGCTCTGTTTGGCTCAATACCAAGGCGTATCAAGGCTGTTATTACGGCCTGAGGTGGTTGTTCTGGGTACTGAATTCGCAGCATGTATCATCTGCATTTCTTCTTCGTGTAGCAGTTTTAATGGCCGGTAGTGTAAAATCTAAAATAATGTCAGTCAGGAGTGCAATTGGAATAAATGATGTGATAGGGTATACAAATGTATTTCAAGCCACAGTTGCTTGAAAATGAAAGGTGCTGCCCGTGAACTGAACACAGTGTGGTTTTACAATGTGTTACAACTAGTTTTTAATTTATGTTCAACTTGGTCAGATAGGATTGAGCTCCTTACGCAGAAACACAATTAAATTGACGAAAGTTGCTTGACTATTTTTCTAGAGTGCAACAATGCGACTACTAGGTTGAATAGGACTGACCAGTCTAAAGCACAGGTTGGTCCTAAAACAACTACGCCACGGCGGATTAGCCGCGCGTACTGGAGCGCCGTGTTGCGGTGCGCGCGGTGTGGATTCGAATCCCCCCTCGGGCATGGATGTTTGTGTCGTCTTTAGTATAAGGTAGTTCATAAATAGTTTGTAAGTTTAGGGACTGATGACCCCGTAGTTAAGTCCCATAAGCTTAACAAACATTTGAACATTTGAAAACAACTGCTGGCCACAATTATACCTGTAGGATCATATTTCATAATGTTCTTCTGACCATTTCCAAAATTGTAATGTATCTTATTATTTCTGTCCTAACTTAGAATTTTTTTATAAACGTTTTCCTTATTGTGACGGCATAGTATGTCGGAACTGGTTGTGCATTACACACGAAGTATTAAAAGAGAAAAAAAAATCAACAAGGAACTGTGACTTGGAATACATTCGTGTTACCTATCACTTAACTGGTGCCAGAATTCAAAACATCCCGAAACCCATATTTCTTTTTAATTCGAACCGTGGTTACAAATCCAAATTTTCGCATTTCTATCAGCAGTGATGATAATATCGATATATCGCTGATGCCTATAGTGAAAGATAAACAACGTCAACAAATTTGAGGTTTCTTCAATAAATGTTCAAACGTTTGTTAAGCTTATGGGACTTAACTACGGGGTCATCAGTCCCTCAACTTACAAACTACTTATGAAGTACTTACGAACTAGGACGGCACAAATATCCATGCCCGAGGGGGGATTCGAACCCCCGACCGTAGTGGCCGTGCAGACCGTGACTGGAGCGCCTCAGTCTCTTCGGCCACAGCGGCCGGCTTGAAGTTTCCATCGTCTGTAGATTCACTTTTCAGCCCCGTTTCCCGCCTTTAAGTAACGGATCGAGAACGCGAAATTTCTTTCTTACGTTTTTTGCCATCTTTCTTCTTAGTTTCACTTTTCAAACGGCAATATGCACTTGTTTTTCCTTATTCGAATGCCTGTTGCAGAAAAACTACTGAAGAATGTGCATCACGTTTCGCTGTAAATAAACGCTTTGCTATTATAGTGTTAAAAGTCATCGCTGGTCTTCAGTCGCCGGCCGCGGTGGCCGAGGTGACTGAGGCGCTCCAGTCACGGTCAGCACGGCCACTACGGTCGGGGGTTCGAATCCCCCCTCGGGCATGGATATTTGTGCCGTCCTAGTTTGTAAGTAGTTCATAAGTAGTTTGTAAGTTTAGGGACTGATGACCCCGTAGTTAAGTCCCATAAGCTTAACAAACATTTGAACATTTTGGTCTTCAGTCCGAATTTTATATAAGCTGACGACTTTCAACTACTATATCTTCCACTCTCTTATAGATATCGACACGGAACTGCTATGGTGTACAACGGGAGACTTTGTACTACAACAACACAATGAGATCATTTGTCACCATTGTGTAGTTTTTGCTGAAGAGCAAAATATTTACACCCATACATAGAATGTTATATAAGTCGGTAACTTTTAACTTCCATATCTTTCATCCCCGTATCATTATCAACCCTCTACCACCATTCTGCACAATAATACATACTACCACAAAAAAAAAAAAAAAATCGTTTGCGATGTGCTGCAGAGTGAAATATAGAAACAAAGATTTTAAAAGCTCTACATGCGAATTGTAAATACCTTTAATAAATACGCTTAAGGGAGAAGGGCCAGAATTTATAACTTATTGTTCAGATTGTTGCATAAGTGATCTAACCTGCTTTGTGTATCAAGTGGGTCAGCCCCCTCTTTTGTTGTTGTTGATTTTTTATTTTTTATTGTGACATTTTTGACCGTTAGACCCCCATCTTGGATCGTGTTTGGCCTGCCTGGTGCAAATCTTTAATTGACGCCACATGGGCGACTTGCGCGTCGATTATGATGAGGACGACAAACACCTAGTACGTGAGTGGAGAAAATCTTCGACCCTACTGGGAAACGAACCCGCGCCCCTTGCGTGGCAGTCTACCACACTGTCCACTGGACAGCTGTCGACGTAACTTTTTTGAGTGAAAGACACATCTGCTCTACACTCACATTGTAGATGTGATGTAAAGAAGGCCATATGTGACCGCGTAAACTTTAAGTAACAATATTTTAGATTAAAGTTTGTCGGACTTCGTCCATAAGTCATTATAACCAAAATCCACTGTTTTGATAAACCCAAGAGTATGGATTATTCTTTCCCATAGTAAAGTCACAGAATTGAAAATACTCGTGAATCATAGCTACATAAATGTTAAGAATAGTTCCTAATTAATATTTCTCAAGTTATTACCATAAATGTAACACTCATTGTTACTTATCAAATTTAACTATATGTTCGGTAATTAGAAATATTTTTAAATGTCGTTAAAAGATTATGACATATTTTAGATTTTATGGAGTATCAAATGTCATAACGATTGAGAAAACTGACTGCAGATTTCATAATTTCATACTTTTAACAACTGTAACAATCCGGGGCATTGTTGTGAATCGTGTATAAAGGCCATAAGAGCTCATTTTTAATCGGATTTTGAGGCAGTCACTATACCAGTCAGTACACTGACGTTCTATTTGACAGTAATAACTGTACAAATATTATATTGCCAGTTTATTCATTATTAACCCTGCGCTACTAACTTCTGGTTTTAACGTTCACTATTAACACTCGTCTCTCAGGTGGTTTCGCACTTTTTTAGTAACATCTGTCAATTCTGCGACTGTGATTCCAAACCAACAGACTACCCGTGTACAGTTGTTCATCAATTGTTCCTCAAAAGTCACAGATCACTGGCAATTTCAACGTAGCCGTCATTTTGACGGATGTTACTAAGCTAGGGTTAAACCACTGATTCAAACTTAGCTAATGGTTTGATTTTGTCCATTTTATGTATGGATGTTGGGGCCTCATTACAAATATATGTATATAACTTTAGATCTTATTTAATCTAAATTAGCATCATATTTATATCCTATAATAAGATAAGCTTTTGTCAGTCTTTGGTTTCACATAGTTCTTAACCTGTGGTATAAACATACTCTTTGGTTTGTTTACAACCTGAAAGTTGTGGTAGTGGCTGGAGCGTCGTAATGTGTGTGAAGTGCTTGTTAATTTTACCACTTGAAAGTCGTGGGAGTTGCTGTAGTGTTTGGTGGAAAGGAAGTGTAGTGAAATGCTATCCAAAAGCGGGCCAAATATGGACAAATTGCCGGCCGCGGTGGCCGAGGAGACTGAGGCGCTCCAGTCACGGTCTGCACGGCCACTACGTTCGGGGGTTCTAATCCCCCCTCGGGCATGGATATTTGTGCCGTCCTTAGTATAAGGTAGTAGATAAGTAGTTTGTAAACGTAGGGACTGATGACCCCGTAGTTAAGTCCCATAAGCTTAACAAACATTTGAATTTGAATGGACAAATTACATGTGAAACGCATAATTGTAAGTAATGTCTTGAAGACAGACTTATATTGTAATTATTCAGTGTAGCATACCAAAATTAGTGTTTATTTTTTCTCGTTTTCTGCCCTGCCACAGATACAAATGTAATTTGCACTAAATGTATACCATCTGATGATGAGCTGCTGGGCAGCTTGAAACCGGTAATGGTTTAGATAAATCTTCATTAATAAGAAACGAAAGGCGACTGCTTGCAGTAATTTCTGAAACCTATTTCAAGAAACAGTCGCAGGTTCCAACACAATGGATAAAAATCCTTTTAGGTTGATGGTCTGGAGGAATTCCCTCACAACATACCTGCGACCCATAAAAATCTGTTGGTACCATACTTGGTGTTCCCCTTTTAAGTCGAGCGGCTAGTTGCATGGGGTAGGCAATTCCGATGGCATTGGCTACGCGTTCCACGTTCCGTTCAGTCGCCAGATAGGCTTGGCCCGGCACCTGCTGCTGGTGAGGAGCTCAAACCACACACGTGGTCCTTCTGGGAATGGAGGATGTGCCCCGCATGTGCAAGCGGACGGCGCCTAAGTCGGCGCCCGATTAGAACAGCCCGTACTGGGAAACGGGAAAACGGCCTTTCCGGAAACGGCGTTTGTTGCTGCCTTTGCTCGGAAAGCGCTGTCCGGGGAAAAGGTTTCATATACGTAGGCATAATTTCTCGGTACTTAATTACGACATACCTTACCTTAAAATACGCGTTTTGCAAATGTCTTTCAAGCGCCGTTACATTTAGGCTGCCAGATTTTGTAATATTGAAGTATGAATAAAAAAATCCACCAAATACGGCACATTTGCTTCCGATCGCCCGAATTGGAGGCTGCGCAACGCGATGTTCATTTGTTGTAGACCACGTGATTATGTGGCTAGCGAATCACAGCACAAAGAAGAGTATCGTCGTCGGCCAATGGTAACCAAACCTCACCGCCACGCAACATGCAAATAAGAATTTTTGACGTTGGAAATTAAATATGCGGTAATGTTTTTATATACGAAACCGCACAATGGTTACAGGATGTGAAAATTAACGTCTTAACACAAATTTTCAATTATTTCATTTTCGAAATCCCTTGATTACACTTTCAGACAGACGATAAAATAAATAAAACAAGCTATACCTGTTCTATGGTTGACAGGTTCTTGTATGTATACTTGTCCGGTCAGTAACCGTTACTGGCCTTGTAAAATGAAGATTTAGAATTACTTGATCACTGTTTCGTACAGGTCACAGGGTAAATAAAACATGCTATACCTACTCTATGGTTGACAGGTTCTTGTATGTACCCTTGACGGGTAATGGCCTCGGAAAATGAAGATTTGGAATTAGTTGACGACTGTTTCGTACATATAAAATAAGTAAAACGTGCTACAGTACTTTGTAGTTGAGAGGATAAAGTGATTCTAAATCTTCATTTTACGAGACCAATTACTGTTACTGACCGGACAAGGGTACATACAAGAACCTGTCAACCATAGAGCAGGTATAGCATGTTTTATTTACCCTGTGACCTGTACGAAACAGTGATCAAGTAATTCTAAATCTTGGGTACATACAAGAACCAGTCAACCATAGAGTAGGTATAGCATGTTTTATATGCCCTATGATCTGTACGAAACAGTGATCAAGTAATTCTAAATCTTCATTTTTCGTGGCCAATAACTGTTAGTGACTGGACAAGGGTACATACAAGAACCTGTCAACCATAGAGCAGGTATAGCTTATTTTATTTCGAAAATGAAATAATTGAAAAATTCGTGTTAAGACGTTAATTTTCACATCCTGTAACCATTGTGCGGTTTCGTATATGAAAACATTACCGCACATTTAATTTCCAACGTCAAAAATTCTTATTTGCATGTTGCGCGGCGGTGAGGTTTGGTTACCATTGGCCGACGACGATACTCTTCTTTGTGCTGTGATTCGCTAGCCACATAATCACGTGGTCTACAATAAATGAACATCGCGTTGCGCAGCCTCCAATTCAGGCGATCGGAAGCAAATGTGCCGTATTTGGTGGATTTTTTATTCATACTTCAATATTACAAAAGCTGGCAGCCTAAACGTAACGGCGCTTGAAAGACATTTGCAAAACGCGTATTTTAAGGTAACGTATGTCGTAATTAAGTACTGAGAAATTATGCCTACGTATATGAAACCTTTACCCTGTCCGGTGACCACCTGAACAGGCTCCGGCACAACTTACATTGCTCTACCGTTGCAGCCCCAAATGATACGCTACACTTTTTTATATGACACTGTTAACAAAGAGTACTCCGACACTTTAATAATAGTAATTATATAATTTCAACACTGTATATTCATAATTCGTATTAGTTACACTATAAGCTTACTTCGATTTAAAAGTCATCTTCTGGTGTTACGCCTGCAATACATAAGTTTTATAACATTTAGTACTATGCTGCATACTTGTTTTATACAGAGGGAAAAGAAATGATTCATAACACATTCTGTTATGCTGTACATTTCAATATTATTGTGACGTGATTTCTTTGTTTCGTTATATATACAGGGTGTTACAAAAAGGTACGGCTAAACTTTCAGGAAACATTCCTCACACACAAAGAAAGAAAATATGTTACGTGGAAATGTGTCTGGAAACGCTTAATTTCCATGATAGTTCTCATTTTAGTATTTCTCTTTAAATGTAAATTGCAATAATTCGTGCATTCCAACGTGATCAAATTGTAAATTTTCACAAACAACATGTGTTGGCTGACGAGAATCCGCATGTAATTGTGCAATCACGTCATCAACACAGATTTTCTGTGAACGTTTGGGCAGGAATTGTTGATGATGTCTTGATTGGGACTCTTGTTCTTCCACCTACGCTCACTGGAGCACGTTATCATGATTTCATACGCGATACTCTACCTGTGCTGCTAGAACATGTGTCTTTACAAGTACGACGCAACATGTGGTTCATGCGCGATGAATCTCCCGCACATTTCAGTCGAAGTGTTCGTATGCTTCTCAACAACAGATTGACCGATGGATTGGTAGAAGCGGACCAATTCCATCGCTTCCACGCTCTCCTGAACTCAACCATCTTGACTTTCATTTATGGGGGCATTTGAAAGCTCTTGTCTACGCAACCCCGGTACCAAATGTAGAGACTCTTCGTACTCGTATTGTGGGCGGCTGTGATACAATACGCCATTCTCCAGGGCTGCTTCAGCGCATCAGGGATTTCATGCGACGGAGGGTGGATGCATGTATCCTCGCTAACGGAGGACCTTTTGAACATTTCTTGTAAGAAAGTGTATGAAATCATGCTGCTACATTCTGTTGCTGTGTGTTTCCAATTCCATGATTAATGTGATTTGAAGAGAAGTAATAAAATGAGCTCTAACATGGAAATTAAGCGTTTCTGGACACATGTCCACATAACATGTTTTCTTTCTTTGTGTGTGAGGAATGTTTCCTGACAGTTTAGCCGTACCTTTTTGTAACACCATATATATATATATATATATATATATATATATATATATATATATATATATATATATATATTGTGTCGTCATGCGAGATGTTTATGAAGTTACGAATTTTGACATATATTTAACAGCTCTCCAGAAATGTAGTATGTTTACATTATTTGCACAGAGAATATATATCTATGAGTGTTAAGAGATAGATTATATGAGTGTGGTGTCGATTCTGTGCATTTGCGCAAAGCTTTTATTTGAAATCAAACGAAATATGTTGGTTTTTTTCATATTTGATAATTTTGTTGGCATATTTTTATCTTAGAACAACGATGAGATTGTCTCTTTGGATAATTATTAATGGTAATTTTGTTACTGCACTATTATCTATGATTGGCAGTGGGATTGTTTATCCGTTGTCAAGCACTCATATATTCTCTCTGCAAATAATGTAAACATACTACATCTCTGGAGAGCTGTCAAATAAATGTCAAAATCCGTAGTATCATTTCTTTTCCCTCTGTATAAAACAAGTATGCAGCATAGTACTAAATGTTATAAAACTTATATATTACAGTCGTAACACCGGACGATGACTTTTAAGTCCAAATAAGCATATAGTGTACCTAATACGAATTATGAATATACAGTGTTGAATTTATATAATTATTATTATGAAAATGTCGATTTACGACGTCACTAACACTGTTGACCCTGCAGATAACAAGAAAGGTACTCCAGTTATCCTGTAACTTGAATTGCAACGTATTTACGCCTGGTACTAGTAATAGGGGCAGATATAGACTCTGACCATAAATTGTTGGTTATGAAGTGTAGGCTGAAACTTAAGAAACTACAAAAAGTTAGGAAAATAAGGAGATGGGACCTGGATAAATTGAAGGAACCTGAAGTTCTTAAGAATTTCAGAGGAAGTTTTAGGCAACAATTAACAGGAACGGGGGAAAATAAAATAGAGAGTGTAGCATTGAGAGATGAAATAGTGAAGGCAGCAGAGGACAAAGTAGGTAGGAAGGCAAGACCTACAAAAAATCCTTGGATATCACAAGAGATACTAAACTTAATCGGTGAAAGGAGAAAACATAAAAATGCAGTAAACGAAACAGGCAAAATGGAATACAGACGACTAAGAAATGAGATTGACAGGAAGTGCTAATCAGGAGTAGCTAGAAGGCAAATGCAAGAATGTAGAAGAATGTATAAATAGGGGAAAATAGATACAGCCTACAGGGAAATAAAAGAAAGATTTGGAGATAAGAAAAACAACTCTATGAATATCAAGGACTCTGATGGAAAATCAGTCCTCAGCAAAGAAGGGAAAGCTGAAAGGTGGAAAAAGTATAAAGAGATGCTCTATGAAGGAAATGAACTTAGCGGCAATATTGTAGAAAGGAGAGAAGAAGTAGATGTGGATGAAATAGGAGATACTATACTGAGAGATGAATTTGACAGAGCACTGAAAGACCTAAGTCGAAACAAGGCCCCTGGAGTAGATGACATTCCGTCAGAGCTACTGAAGTCTCTGGGAGAACCAGCCATGACAAAATTGTTTCACCTGGTGTGTAGATGTATGAGACAGGTGAAGTACCCGCAGACTTTAAGAAAAATGTTATAATCCCCATTCCAAAGAAAGCAGGTGCAGACAGGTGTGAAAACTGCAGAACCATCAGTTTAATAAGTCATGGTTGCAAAATATTAACACAAATTATTTACAGAAGGATGGAAAAGCTGGTAGAACCGACCTCGGGGAAGATCAGTTTGGGTTCAGGAGAAATGTAGGAACATGGGAGGCAATACTCACTTTACGGCTTATCCTAGAAGATAGATTAAGAAAAGGCTAACCTACAATTCTAGCTTTTGTAGATTTGGAGAAGGCTTTTGACAATGTTGATTGGAATAAACTCTTTCAAGTTCTGAAGCAAACAGGAGTAAAATATAGGGAGCGTAAGTTTATTTACAACTTGTACAAAAACCAGACAGCGATTGTCAGAGTTGAAAGGTATGAAAGGGATGCAGTGGTTGGAAAGGGAGTAAGACGGGGTTGTAGTCATTCTCCAATGTTATTCAAATTGTACATTGAGCAAGCTATAAAGGAAAGCCAGGAGAAATTTGGAGAAGGAATTAAAGTTCAGGGGGAAGAATTAAAAGCATTGCGTTTTGCCGACGACATAATAATTCTGTCAGATACAGGAAAGGACCTGGAAGAGCAATTAACGGAATGGACAGTGTGCTGAACGTGCATATAAGATGAACATCAACAAGAGCAAAACTGGGGTAATGGAGTGCAGTGTAAGAAAATCACGTGATGCTGAAGGAATTAGATTGGGAAACAAAGCAATAAAGGAGGTAGATGAGTTTTGTTACTTGTGCAGTAAAATAACAAATGATGGTCGCAGTACAGAGGACTTAAAATGCAGAATTGCAATGGGTAGAAAAGCGTTCTTGAAAAAGAGAAATTTGTTAACATCGAATATTGATTTAAGCCTAAGGTAGTCCTTTCTGAAGGCATTTGTATTGAGTGTTGCCTTGTATGGGAGTGAAACATGGACGATAAACAGTGCGGACAGGAAGAGCATTGAGGCTTTTGAAATGTGGTGCTACAGAAGGATGCTGAAGATTAGGTGGGTGGATCACGTACTTAATGAGGAGGTACTGAACAGAATTGGGGAGAAAGAAAATTTCTGGCATACCTTGATTAAAAGAAGGGATAGATTGGTAGGGCACATTCTTAGACATCAGGGAATTGTGAATTTAGCGTTGGAAGGAAGTGTGTGAGGTAAAAACCGCAGAGAAAGACCAAGAGATGGATACAGTAAGCAGATTCAGACAGATGTGGATTGCCGTTCTTATGGGGAGATGAAGAGGCTTGCTCAGGATAGGGTATTGGGGAGAGCTGCATCAAACCAGTCTCCGGACTGAAGACTACAACAACAACAACACTAGTAATTCTCAGCGGATGGACCACATAACCCAAATTGTTTTCCAAAACCTATTAAACTCTTTACCAAGGAAGTTAAGTGTTTCATATAACAAATGTACGTACTGAATTTGTGTGTCTCATCATCGTGGTGTGTGGCTCGGTAGCACAGTGGTAGAGAGCCAATGAATGAATCCAAAAGTCGCAGCATCGATAAACGCCATGTTCTAGGATTTTTATCTGCTTCGACTTCTTTCCCCTCTAGCAATGTTGCTAACGTGGAAAATACCGGGTAGTCCCCTCGTATTCCTGACTGGGTAAGTCAGTTCGGAGGTTGGAGGAAGGCAACGGAGTAGCATCTATAAACAGAACCATGCCTAATATAGCACTGTGGTACCGTGAAGGTAAAATATTGGCGTGTAAAATTGCTCGTGAAGCTGATAGCTGGCATCTCCAAGATAAACAATTATTACGATGAACTGCAGTGACTCTCAAAAGCAGTATTAATTTGCCCTACCATCGTCGCAATTTATGATAATTATTTCAGCATACGTTTATGAAGACTGCATTTTTCATTAATGTGTTTTACTGACAGAATATACGTGGACGAGGTATTTGTGGGCTTTTTCATGTGCATGCTAATTAAATTGTATGATGATGATAATGATAATGTGGCAGTTTTTGCAGTTAGACCCTAAACGGGAGTCGTGTTCGACTGACAGAATATACGTGGACGAGGTATTTGTGGGCTTTTTCATGTGCATGCTAATTAAATTGTATGATGATGATAATGATCATGTGGCAGTTTTTGCAGTTAGACCCTAAACGGGAGTCGTGTTCGACTGACAGAATATACGTGGACGAGGTATTTGTGGGCTTTTTCATGTGCATGCTAATTAAATTGTATGATGATGATAATGATCATGTGGCAGTTTTTGCAGTTAGACCCTAAACGGGAGTCGTGTTCGACTGACAGAATATACGTGGACGAGGTATTTGTGGGCTTTTTCATGTGCATGCTAATTAAATTGTATGATGATGATAATGATCATGTGGCAGTTTTTGCAGTTAGACCCTAAACGGGAGTCGTGTTCGACTGACAGAATATACGTGGACGAGGTATTTGTGGGCTTTTTCATGTGCATGCTAATTAAATAGTATGATGATGATAATGATCATGTGGCAGTTTTTGCAGTTAGACCCTAAACGGGAGTCGTGTTCGACTGACAGAATATACGTGGACGAGGTATTTGTGGGCTTTTTCATGTGCATGCTAATTAAATTGTATGATGATGATAATGATCATGTGGCAGTTTTTGCAGTTAGACCCTAAACGGGAGTCGTGTTCGACTGACAGAATATACGTGGACGAGGTATTTGTGGGCTTTTTCATGTGCATGCAAATTAAATTGTATGATGATGATAATGATCATGTGGCAGTTTTTGCAGTTAGACCCTAAACGGGAGTCGTGTTCGACTGACAGAATATACGTGGACGAGGTATTTGTGGGCTTTTTCATGTGCATGCTAATTAAATTGTATGATGATGATAATGATCATGTGGCTGTTTTTGCAGTTAGACCCTAAACGGGAGTCGTGTTCAACTGACAATATACGTGGACGAGGTATTTGTGGGCTTTTTCATGTGCATGCTAATTAAATTGTATGATGATGATAATGATCATGTGGCAGTTTTTGCAGTTAGACCCTAAACGGGAGTCGTGTTCGACTGACAGAATATACGTGGACGAGGTATTTGTGGGCTTTTTCATGTGCATGCTAATTAAATTGTATGATGATGATAATGATAATGTGGCAGTTTTTGCAGTTAGACCCTAAACGGGAGTCGTGTTCGACTGACAGAATATACGTGGACGAGGTATTTGTGGGCTTTTTCATGTGCATGCTAATTAAATAGTATGATGATGATAATGATCATGTGGCAGTTTTTGCAGTTAGACCCTAAACGGGAGTCGTGTTCGACTGACAGAATATACGTGGACGAGGTATTTGTGGGCTTTTTCATGTGCATGCTAATTAAATTGTATGATGATGATAATGATCATGTGGCAGTTTTTGCAGTTAGACCCTAAACGGGAGTCGTGTTCGACTGACAGAATATACGTGGACGAGGTATTTGTGGGCTTTTTCATGTGCATGCTAATTAAATTGTATGATGATGATAATGATCATGTGGCAGTTTTTGCAGTTAGACCCTAAACGGGAGTCGTGTTCGACTGACAGAATATACGTGGACGAGGTATTTGTGAGCTTTTTCATGTGCATGCTAATTAAATTGTATGATGATGATAATGATCATGTGGCTGTTTTTGCAGTTAGACCCTAAATGGGAGTCGTGTTCAACTGACAATATACGTGGACGAGGTATTTGTGGGCTTTTTCATGTGCATGCTAATTAAATTGTATGATGATGATAATGATCATGTGGCAGTTTTTGCAGTTAGACCCTAAACGGGAGTCGTGTTCGACTGACAGAATATACGTGGACGAGGTATTTGTGGGCTTTTTCATGTGCATGCTAATTAAATTGTATGATGATGATAATGATCATGTGGCAGTTTTTGCAGTTAGACCCTAAACGGGAGTCGTGTTCGACTGACAGAATATACGTGGACGAGGTATTTGTGGGCTTTTTCATGTGCATGCTAATTAAATTGTATGATGATGATAATGATCATGTGGCAGTTTTTGCAGTTAGACCCTAAACGGGAGTCGTGTTCGACTGACAGAATATACGTGGACGAGGTATTTGTGGGCTTTTCATGTGCATGCTAATTAAATTGTATGATGATGATAATGATCATGTGGCAGTTTTTGCAGTTAGACCCTAAACAGGAGTCGTGTTCGACTGACAGAATATACGTGGACGAGGTATTTGTGGGCTTTTTCATGTGCATGCTAATTAAATAGTATGATGATGATAATGATCATGTGGCAGTTTTTGCAGTTAGACCCTAAACGGGAGTCGTGTTCGACTGACAGAATATACGTGGACGAGGTATTTGTGGGCTTTTTCATGTGCATGCTAATTAAATTGTATGATGATGATAATGATCATGTGGCAGTTTTTGCAGTTAGACCCTAAACTGGAATCGTGTTCGACTGACAGAATATACGTGGACGAGGTATTTGTGGGCTTTTTCATGTGCATGCTAATTAAATTGTATGATGATGATAATGATCATGTGGCAGTTTTTGCAGTTAGACCCTAAACGGGAGTCGTGTTCGACTGACAGAATATACGTGGCCGAGGTATTTGTGGGCTTTTTCATGTGCATGCTAATTAAATTGTATGATGATGATAATGATCATGTGGCAGTTTTTGCAGTTAGACCCTAAACGGGAGTCGTGTTCGACTGACAGAATATACGTGGACGAGGTATTTGTGGGCTTTTTCATGTGCATGCTAATTAAATTGTATGATGATGATAATGATCATGTGGCAGTTTTTGCAGTTAGACCCTAAACGGGAGTCGTGTTCGACTGACAGAATATACGTGGACGAGGTATTTGTGGGCTTTTTCGTGTGCATGCTAATTAAATTGTATGATGATGATAATGATCATGTGGCAGTTTTTGCAGTTAGACCCTAAACGGGTATCGTGTTCGACTGACAGAATATACGTGGACGAGGTATTTGTGGGCTTTTTCATGTGCATGCTAATTAAATTGTATGATGATGATAATGATCATGTGGCAGTTTTTGCAGTTAGACCCTAAACGGGAGTCGTGTTCGACTGACAGAATATACGTGGCCGAGGTATTTGTGGGCTTTTTCATGTGCATGCTAATTAAATTGTATGATGATGATAATGATCATGTGGCAGTTTTTGCAGTTAGACCCTAAACGGGAGTCGTGTTCGACTGACAGAATATACGTGGACGAGGTATTTGTGGGCTTTTTCATGTGCATGCTAATTAAATTGTATGATGATGATAATGATCATGTGGCAGTTTTTGCAGTTAGACCCTAAACGGGAGTCGTGTTCGACTGACAGAATATACGTGGACGAGGTATTTGTGGGCTTTTTCATGTGCATGCTAATTAAATTGTATGATGATGATAATGATCATGTGGCAGTTTTTGCAGTTAGACCCTAAACGGGAGTCGTGTTCGACTGACAGAATATACGTGGACGAGGTACTTGTGGGCTTTTTCATGTGCATGCTAATTAAATTGTATGATGATGATAATGATCATGTGGCAGTTTTTGCAGTTAGACCCTAAACGGGAGTCGTGTTCGACTGACAGAATATACGTGGACGAGGTATTTGTGGGCTTTTCATGTGCATGCTAATTAAATTGTATGATGATGATAATGATCATGTGGCATTTTTTGCAGTTAGACCCTAAACGGGAGTCGTGTTCGACTGACAGAATATACGTGGACGAGGTATTTGTGGGCTTTTTCATGTGCATGCTAATTAAATTGTATGATGATGATAATGATCATGTGGCAGTTTTTGCAGTTAGACCCTAAACGGGAGTCGTGTTCGACTGACAGAATATACGTGGACGAGGTATTTGTGGGCTTTTCATGTGCATGCTAATTAAATTGTATGATGATGATAATGATCATGTGGCATTTTTTGCAGTTAGACCCTAAACGGGAGTCGTGTTCGACTGACAGAATATACGTGGACGAGGTATTTGTGGGCTTTTTCATGTGAATGCTAATTAAATTGTATGATGATGATAATGATCATGTGGCAGTTTTTGCAGTTAGACCCTAAACGGGAGTCGTGTTCGACTGACAGAATATACGTGGACGAGGTATTTGTGGGCTTTTTCATGTGCATGCTAATTAAATTGTATGATGATGATAATGATCATGTGGCAGTTTTTGCAGTTAGACCCTAAACTGGAGTCGTGTTCAACTGACAATATACGTGGACGAGGTATTTGTGGGCTTTTTCATGTGAATGCTAATTAAATTGTATGATGATGATAATGATCATGTGGCAGTTTTTGCAGTTAGACCCTAAACGGGAGTCGTGTTCGACTGACAGAATATACGTGGACGAGGTATTTGTGGGCTTTTTCATGTGCATGCTAATTAAATTGTATGATGATGATAATGATCATGTGGCAGTTTTTGCAGTTAGACCCTAAACGGGAGTCGTGTTCGACTGACAGAATATACGTGGCCGAGGTATTTGTGGGCTTTTTCATGTGCATGCTAATTAAATTGTATGATGATGATAATGATCATGTGGCAGTTTTTGCAGTTAGACCCTAAACGGGAGTCGTGTTCGACTGACAGAATATACGTGGACGAGGTATTTGTGGGCTTTTTCATGTGCATGCTAATTAAATTGTATGATGATGATAATGATCATGTGGCAGTTTTTGCAGTTAGACCCTAAACGGGAGTCGTGTTCGACTGACAGAATATACGTGGACGAGGTATTTGTGGGCTTTTCATGTGCATGCTAATTAAATTGTATGATGATGATAATGATCATGTGGCATTTTTTGCAGTTAGACCCTAAACGGGAGTCGTGTTCGACTGACAGAATATACGTGGACGAGGTATTTGTGGGCTTTTTCATGTGCATGCTAATTAAATTGTATGATGATGATAATGATCATGTGGCAGTTTTTGCAGTTAGACCCTAAACGGGAGTCGTGTTCGACTGACAGAATATACGTGGACGAGGTATTTGTGGGCTTTTTCATGTGCATGCTAATTAAATTGTATGATGATGATAATGATCATGTGGCAGTTTTTGCAGTTAGACCCTAAACGGGAGTCGTGTTCGACTGACAGAATATACGTGGACGAGGTATTTGTGGGCTTTTTCATGTGCATGCTAATTAAATTGTATGATGATGATAATGATCATGTGGCAGTTTTTGCAGTTAGACCCTAAACGGGAGTCGTGTTCGACTGACAGAATATACGTGGACGAGGTATTTGTGGGCTTTTCATGTGCATGCTAATTAAATTGTATGATGATGATAATGATCATGTGGCAGTTTTTGCAGTTAGACCCTAAACGGGAGTCGTGTTCGACTGACAGAATATACGTGGACGAGGTATTTGTGGGCTTTTTCATGTGCATGCTAATTAAATTGTATGATGATGATAATGATCATGTGGCAGTTTTTGCAGTTAGACCCTAAACGGGAGTCGTGTTCGACTGACAGAATATACGTGGACGAGGTATTTGTGGGCTTTTTCATGTGCATGCTAATTAAATTGTATGATGATGATAATGATCATGTGGCAGTTTTTGCAGTTAGACCCTAAACGGGAGTCGTGTTCGACTGACAGAATATACGTGGCCGAGGTATTTGTGGGCTTTTTCATGTGCATGCTAATTAAATTGTATGATGATGATAATGATCATGTGGCAGTTTTTGCAGTTAGACCCTAAACGGGAGTCGTGTTCGACTGACAGAATATACGTGGACGAGGTATTTGTGGGCTTTTTCATGTGCATGCTAATTAAATTGTATGATGATGATAATGATCATGTGGCAGTTTTTGCAGTTAGACCCTAAACGGGAGTCGTGTTCGACTGACAGAATATACGTGGACGAGGTATTTGTGGGCTTTTTCATGTGCATGCTAATTAAATTGTATGATGATGATAATGATCATGTGGCAGTTTTTGCAGTTAGACCCTAAACGGGAGTCGTGTTCGACTGACAGAATATACGTGGACGAGGTATTTGTGGGCTTTTCATGTGCATGCTAATTAAATTGTATGATGATGATAATGATCATGTGGCATTTTTTGCAGTTAGACCCTAAACGGGAGTCGTGTTCGACTGACAGAATATACGTGGACGAGGTATTTGTGGGCTTTTTCATGTGCATGCTAATTAAATTGTATGATGATGATAATGATCATGTGGCAGTTTTTGCAGTTAGACCCTAAACGGGAGTCGTGTTCGACTGACAGAATATACGTGGACGAGGTATTTGTGGGCTTTTTCATGTGCATGCTAATTAAATTGTATGATGATGATAATGATCATGTGGCAGTTTTTGCAGTTAGACCCTAAACTGGAGTCGTGTTCAACTGACAATATACGTGGACGAGGTATTTGTGGGCTTTTTCATGTGAATGCTAATTAAATTGTATGATGATGATAATGATCATGTGGCAGTTTTTGCAGTTAGACCCTAAACGGGAGTCGTGTTCGACTGACAGAATATACGTGGACGAGGTATTTGTGGGCTTTTTCATGTGCATGCTAATTAAATTGTATGATGATGATAATGATCATGTGGCAGTTTTTGCAGTTAGACCCTAAACGGGAGTCGTGTTCGACTGACAGAATATACGTGGCCGAGGTATTTGTGGGCTTTTTCATGTGCATGCTAATTAAATTGTATGATGATGATAATGATCATGTGGCAGTTTTTGCAGTTAGACCCTAAACGGGAGTCGTGTTCGACTGACAGAATATACGTGGACGAGGTATTTGTGGGCTTTTTCATGTGCATGCTAATTAAATTGTATGATGATGATAATGATCATGTGGCAGTTTTTGCAGTTAGACCCTAAACGCGAGTCGTGTTCGACTGACAGAATATACGTGGACGAGGTATTTGTGGGCTTTTTCGTGTGCATGCTAATTAAATTGTATGATGATGATAATGATCATGTGGCAGTTTTTGCAGTTAGACCCTAAACGGGAATCGTGTTCGACTGACAGAATATACGTGGACGAGGTATTTGTGGGCTTTTTCATGTGCATGCTAATTAAATTGTATGATGATGATAATGATCATGTGGCAGTTTTTGCAGTTAGACCCTAAACGGGAGTCGTGTTCGACTGACAGAATATACGTGGCCGAGGTATTTGTGGGCTTTTTCATGTGCATGCTAATTAAATTGTATGATGATGATAATGATCATGTGGCAGTTTTTGCAGTTAGACCCTAAACGGGAGTCGTGTTCGACTGACAGAATATACGTGGACGAGGTATTTGTGGGCTTTTTCATGTGCATGCTAATTAAATTGTATGATGATGATAATGATCATGTGGCAGTTTTTGCAGTTAGACCCTAAACGGGAGTCGTGTTCGACTGACAGAATATACGTGGACGAGGTATTTGTGGGCTTTTTCATGTGCATGCTAATTAAATTGTATGATGATGATAATGATCATGTGGCAGTTTTTGCAGTTAGACCCTAAACAGGAGTCGTGTTCGACAGACAGAATATACGTGGACGAGGTATTTGTGGGCTTTTTCATGTGCATGCTAATTAAATTGTATGATGATGATAATGATCATGTGGCAGTTTTTGCAGTTAGACCCTAAACAGGAGTCGTGTTCGACTGACAGAATATACGTGGACGAGGTATTTGTGGGCTTTTTCATGTGCATGCTAATTAAATTGTATGATGATGATAATGATCATGTGGCAGTTTTTGCAGTTAGACCCTAAACGGGAGTCGTGTTCGACTGACAGAATATACGTGGACGAGGTATTTGTGGGCTTTTTCATGTGCATGCTAATTAAATTGTATGATGATGATAATGATCATGTGGCAGTTTTTGCAGTTAGACCCTAAACGGGAGTCGTGTTCGACTGACAGAATATACGTGGACGAGGTATTTGTGGGCTTTTTCATGTGCATGCTAATTAAATTGTATGATGATGATAATGATCATGTGGCAGTTTTTGCAGTTAGACCCTAAACGGGAGTCGTGTTCGACTGACAGAATATACGTGGACGAGGTATTTGTGGGCTTTTTCATGTGCATGCTAATTAAATTGTATGATGATGATAATGATCATGTGGCAGTTTTTGCAGTTAGACCCTAAACAGGAGTCGTGTTCGACTGACAGAATATACGTGGACGAGGTATTTGTGGGCTTTTTCATGTGCATGCTAATTAAATTGTATGATGATGATAATGATCATGTGGCAGTTTTTGCAGTTAGACCCTAAACGGGAGTCGTGTTCGACTGACAGAATATACGTGGACGAGGTATTTGTGGGCTTTTTCATGTGCATGCTAATTAAATTGTATGATGATGATAATGATCATGTGGCAGTTTTTGCAGTTAGACCCTAAACGGGAGTCGTGTTCGACTGACAGAATATACGTGGACGAGGTATTTGTGGGCTTTTTCATGTGCATGCTAATTAAATTGTATGATGATGATAATGATCATGTGGCAGTTTTTGCAGTTAGACCCTAAACGGGAGTCGTGTTCGACTGACAGAATATACGTGGACGAGGTATTTGTGGGCTTTTTCATGTGCATGCTAATTAAATTGTATGATGATGATAATGATCATGTGGCAGTTTTTGCAGTTAGACCCTAAACGGGAGTCGTGTTCGACTGACAGAATATACGTGGACGAGGTATTTGTGGGCTTTTTCATGTGCATGCTAATTAAATTGTATGATGATGATAATGATCATGTGGCAGTTTTTGCAGTTAGACCCTAAACGGGAGTCGTGTTCGACTGACAGAATATACGTGGACGAGGTATTTGTGGGCTTTTTCATGTGCATGCTAATTAAATTGTATGATGATGATAATGATCATGTGGCAGTTTTTGCAGTTAGACCCTAAACGGGAGTCGTGTTCGACTGACAGAATATACGTGGACGAGGTATTTGTGGGCTTTTTCATGTGCATGCTAATTAAATTGTATGATGATGATACTGATCATGTGGCAGTTTTTGCAGTTAGACCCTAAACGGGAGTCGTGTTCGACTGACAGAATATACGTGGACGAGGTATTTGTGGGCTTTTTCATGTGCATGCTAATTAAATTGTATGATGATGATAATGATCATGTGGCAGTTTTTGCAGTTAGACCCTAAACGGGAGTCGTGTTCGACTGACAGAATATACGTGGACGAGGTATTGGTGGGCTTTTTCATGTGCATGCTAATTAAATTGTATGATGATGGTAATGATCATGTGGCAGTTTTTGCAGTTAGACCCTAAACGGGAGTCGTGTTCGACTGACAGAATATACGTGGACGAGGTATTTGTGGGCTTTTTCATGTGCATGCTAATTAAATTGTATGATGATGGTAATGATCATGTGGCAGTTTTTGCAGTTAGACCCTAAACGGGAGTCGTGTTCGACTGACAGAATATACGTGGACGAGGTATTTGTGGGCTTTTTCATGTGCATGCTAATTAAATTGTATGATGATGGTAATGATCATGTGGCAGTTTTTGCAGTTAGACCCTAAACGGGAGTCGTGTTCGACTGACAGAATATACGTGGACGAGGTATTTGTGGGCTTTTTCATGTGCATGCTAATTAAATTGTATGATGATGGTAATGATCATGTGGCAGTTTTTGCAGTTAGACCCTAAACGGGAGTCGTGTTCGACTGACAGAATATACGTGGACGAGGTATTTGTGGACTTTTTCATGTGCATGCTAATTAAATTGTATGATGATGATAATGATCATGTGGCAGTTTTTGCAGTTAGACCCTGAACGGGAGTCGTGTTCGACTGACAGAATATACGTGGACGAGGTATTTGTGGGCTTTTTCATGTGCATGCAAATTAAATTGTATGATGATGATAATGATCATGTGGCAGTTTTTGCAGTTAGACCCTAAACGGGAGTCGTGTTCGACCTGCCTGGTGCAAATGTTTTTATGTTAGGCGAGTCTGGCGACTTGCTTGTCGAAGACGATGGAATTATGACAGCACACCACCTAGTCGCTGAGCCAAAAAAATGCCTGGCCCGACCGGTAATCGAAACCAAAACCCCATCGTGACAACCAGCATGTTGTCCACTGGAGTAAGGAGGTGGACAATATTAAACTCTAATATCGACTGCAATTTGTCTTTGCAGACAGTAGTATACGGATGTTCCAAACTGCAATTTTATGGTGTACAAACCGGGTACGGACATACGGCGTAATGGAATTGGACGTAATAGGTGCCGAGTTGACAGAACTTCCAAAGTCTCATACAGAGGAACCCGAAGGAAATCTGTAAATCCTATTGGCCACGCGGAATAGCCGCGTTCTTTAAGGCGTCAGGTTACAGACGCCGTTCACACAGGAGGTTCGAGTCCTCTCTAATGGACATAGGTGTGTGTATTGTCCTTATTTTGAGTAGTTTGTAAGTCTAGGGAGTTACAAACCATAACAATTGCATCCAATGGGTTTACAAACATTTGAACGTTTTTTGGTAAATAATTTGGCATACGACGTATTTATGACTCTCAATAGAGCAAAGAAGCCGTGTCAGCTGAGTCACTGACCACAGATAACACAACATTTTTATACGATGTGCAGAGTCCGCGTTTATTGATATAACTAAGCAAATGTCCTTCAGACATGCATCCATATCTGAAGGAACGGACACTGCGACGACTACAGCTCCTAATGTAAATAAAAGAAATGTATTCACAATTCCGAATACTAATCAGCATCAGCTGTGTGGTGTAATGGTGACCTATGAAAATTTGTGCCGGGCCTGGACTCGAACCCGGATTTCCCGCTTATCGCGAGGACCCAAACCTTCATATCCCACACATTGTCTACTGTCCATGAGTGCTCGTACATTCTATGCTGTAATTTCCGTAATGGGTGAGACTTTTTAGTACACTTGTAGCAAGCCTTAGTATGGCTGATTTAAAGCAACAAAATGATGAAAGCGAATAAGCTTATCGCTCACTACTTTTCAGCTGTTCATACAGTAAAATTACGGCTTTCGGTTTGACGTTACAATTCACATTTATGAGTCATTTTCCACAGAGTATGTACATATGCAATAAATGTATCATCGAAATTATATCATAGTATGACGCATACTTCGTGAGATGTGACGTCATAAACAATAACGTTCATGAAATACCGTCGCATCATGTATGAACTTTCGAGTTATTACGTCGTTACTGCTTATTCTGTTCACGACATATTTTGCTAGCGATAGGCACATATGGTGCAGGTCTGTAGCACAGTGGTAGTGCCAGACTACAAATCCAAAGGTCGCGGGTTCGATCCCCACAGGTCCTACGATTTTTATCTGTCACTTTCCATTTCGTTCATTTCCGGCAGTGTTGTTAATGTGAAAAATACCGAGTAGTACTGTGGTTCGGAACCGACGTTAAACTGTAGGTCCCCCTATAACCGGCTGCGTAAGTCAGTTCGTAGGTCGGAGGAAGGCAACGGCATACCACCTCCAAACAGGACCATGCCAAGTAGAGCACTGTGGTGTTCAAACCAATCTTCGGATTGATGACTTCATTACCTTTTAGGCACATATGCAACTGAATATGCCTTCGTAAACATTTGACAGTACGGTAAGTAGTTCAAATATTGTAGAATCCTCACGCTCTGCAGCAAGGTGCCTTAGAGCGCACGGCCATCCACTGGGGCACTTGTAAGTCACCCATATGTGTTATCACATGTATGATTTTCGGCAATCATTTCGGTCACGTGGCGCAGCGGAGTAGCCGAGCGTTCTAAGACGCCTTGCTGATGAGTTCGCGGTTGCTGGCCGTCGAGAGGTTCGAACCATCCATCGGCCTCGGGCATGGGTGTGAGTGTTGTCCTTAGGTTAGTTTATATTTATTGTATTGGTGTGGTGTGTCTTTCGGACGTCCGGAAGAACAGACACCACACCTGCTTCGCAGTCAAATAGCAAATGCAAATTGTTAAAGGAAGGGAAGGAAGAAGGATAGGAAAGGATCGACCGTGGCCGCATTTGGGCATTGATATTAAGCAATGGCGACAAGTGAAAATGTGAGCCGGACCGGGAATCGAACCCGGGTCTCCCGCTTCGGGCCAGCTGTCGCCTTAACCACTTGGCTACCAGTGCTCGCCTCCCGTCCGTCTCAAACTCTCACAAGTCGCACGCTATGTCTGTAGCGCCCCCATCGTCTATGCCCTCTTACACT
Source organism: Locusta migratoria (assembly GCA_026315105.1). Lineage (NCBI taxonomy): Eukaryota > Metazoa > Arthropoda > Insecta > Orthoptera > Acrididae > Locusta > Locusta migratoria. The sequence goes on from CM048744.1 coordinate 942,998,539, forward strand.
CGGCATTACGGATTTCCGTGCGAGGTCGGACGTATGACCGCATCTACGGTTGAATAACTGAAGCTCACGCGTTTAATACTTATTTTATTGGTGTGGTGTCTGTTCTTTCGGACGTCCTTTCTTTCCTATCCTTCTTCCTCCCTTCCTTCAACAAATTTGCATACATTATATTCAGTAGTTCGGACGTCTAGGGACTGATTGCCTTACGAGTTTGGTCCAATAGGTTTACAAACGTTTGAACATTTGAACTTCTGTCACATCCAAGTGTGATGACATTTGTCATACGGTCTTTCGCAGAACTTGAAAATCGTCTGAGGCAGAGATTTAGAGGGTGAAATGAAAGCGCAGTGAAACAGTGCAGTAGCGGAGAAATCTTTTAAGATCATATAATTTGTTTATTGAGTCATAAAAGGTGAGACAGCAGCTACAGTTATATTCCCTCACGCGCGAAGGCAACGGAAGTGAAATATTTTATATGGTTAAATGCGCTATGCTGAAACCGAACAAACTAAAATATCCCGAACCACGCGCAAAAAGTGTGTAGTAGTATTCCAAGTATCTATCTCCCCTCCCCCAAGCCGCTTACATATTTTTACTTCAAACTGCAAGTAAATGAGTGATTGGCCCTTGATATTGTTATGAAACAGAGGGGGAAATTAGATGTGTATGGGGGTTTACTTGCCTGCAGCAGAAAACCATGCCGCTGGGGGCGCGGACACCCAGGAGCCAGCATTCAGGGGCCGCCAACCTGCAACAACAAAAACACCAAACCAGTCAGAGGGGCTGCCAACCTGCAACAACAAAAGCACCACTCCAGTCAGCACCATAGCAAAACGCCACACAGTTCCTACGCGAACATTTCCTTCACTCGAATAAGTTAGCCAATGACTAGTTTTCCAGTAAAACTGTCCAATACTATCTACTTTTCATTTCTAAATTTTCCGCGACTTTACTGGTTCAGACATCGGCACTGACACGTACCATTCCTAACACTATAATTACCGCCGGCAGAAATCTGTCAACCCTGTCTGTCAGAATGTAGAAGAAACTACTTTTAGTTTGCCACTTTGCAGGGTATTTATTTATTCCTCTCTCTCTCTCTTTCTCTTTCTCAATGCTTATGATGTCACATCTACCGAACAATGTGTCCTACAATTTAGAGTATAATATTAGAAAATTGGCAAAATGAGTTGCAAGTAGAGTTGGTAGTAAAGATATATTAAATTACAATCTCATGCGTGGTTGTGAGGTTATTCATCCATTGCATTGTTTATTTGAACTACTTATCGTACTGACATATGCTTGCGACGGTATATTCAGTAGTATATGTGCCTATCGTTAGCAAAATATGTCATGAACAAATTTAGTAGTAACGACGTAATAACTCGAAAGTTCATGCATGATGCGACGTTATTTCTTGAACGTTGTGGTTCTGACGTCACATCTCACGTAGTATCTGTCATACTATGATATAATTTCGACTGTACATTTATTGTATATGTGCATACTCTGTGTAAAATGTCTCATATATATATATATATATATATATATATATATATATATATATATATATATTGTAACGCCATGCAGTAAGCCGTTATTTTACTGTACGAATAGCTGAATCATTTTGTTGGGCTTGTCAGCGATAACAAGCATTTGACATTATGTATCAGGTTTTATAAGTGCTCTCATCCTCAAATAGTGGACTAATAACATCTCCTTATTCACACGTCACATGATGCGATTATCATTGTTTGTGACTTGTCTGGTGTAACATGGGTTGTAGACGGATTTTAGCAGAACGGCTATTTATTCCTGATGATACAGAATATTTGTATTAAATTTCATTCAAATCGATCCATCGGTTCATTAGGAAAAGCGTAACATTGTCGCTTAAAATGTAAGTTTTCGCGATTTTCATGGTTTACGCCGTCATGTGTCGTAGGTCGTTCTCAACCTCACAGAGATTGTTGTGTGATAGTAAGGAATATGTACATCCATATTGGCTGAAATCGGTCGCGCGCTTTACTAGGAGATGTGGAATCAACAGACAGGCAGACAAACACACACGCACACACACACACACACACACACACACACACACAGACAGAGAGAGAGAGAGAGAGAGAGAGAGAGAGAGAGAGAGAGAGAGAGAGAGAGAGAGAGCTTAATTGTACCACCGGTCTTTCACTCAGACAACTACAATTTTATTTTAACACATTTTACTGTGTGAAAGTTCCTTCTCTATGTGTCATGACAATGCGGACATACGTTTTAGGCGGTTTCCGAGACCCAGGTAGGTAAATGTGGGGCAGGTATCCACTTCATCCTAAACTACGAACTACACAAAACCTTCGAATACGTTTCTTACTTGAACGTTAAATCTGTAGATAGTATAATAGCAAATAACAATACTGGCAGCAGTTAACAATCCCCTGAAATGCGATAAAAATTTAGACCACGAAGATGGTATCAAAATACTTCACTTGAAAAGGAAATAAACATTGTATGTTAACGGTTTGCAGGTAGCAGAGATTGTCAAGTTAAGTCACCTTAACTGGAAGCGTACCGTTTGAATGACAACTTGAGAACTAATGAGTCAAGACCGGAAGTAGGGGGAGCGAACTGGATTGCGGTGTCGTGTCGGCAAACACTCCTAAGCAACTACGCGTAAGAGCAGCAGCAGCCACGAGCAAATAACCAGGGGCCCTATGGTCATATGGAATTCTTGGTTGCTGACGTAACTTCCGCACCTACTTAGCGGTTTCGTTCTTACGATCTGTAAACATCACCGGTCTCGTATGTGTTAAACTCTATAATCCTGGAAAAGTCATTCTGTTAGACTTTGACGGAATGAACACATAGATTCTGGCACTCAGAGAACGAGGACCATTGTTAAAAGAAATGTTTTTCATGGGACCACAATCTGTCTTATTGCTACTTTCCTACCTTAAAAATGTTATTCGGATTGTTGCTAACTCCACATGAGTATAATAGTCAAATAGCATTTTCGTGAATATTGTAATAAAACATCTGTTATTTTATGTAGTTATAGATTAGAAAAAATTAAATTTTTAAGGTTTCATTATGATTTTGATAACACATTATTGGATCGATCTCTGATGATGTCACAGTTCGGAGTAAGACGAAGCTACACATGCAATGTAGCAGTGTCATTATTTATTTTACTAGTTATTTTCCGTAGTTTCTCTGCAAAGTTCAAGTACTTAGTCATGGAAAACATATTTTCTGAGTGCCTTCGTACAGCTGGTACTTCTATCCTATCTTCCTTCTTTACTTATAAAATAAAAACAAAAACACTCCTGGTTTTTGTGCCCCAGAAATAAGAAACATGGAAACCACTTTTTAAGTAAAACGTACATACATTTAAATATAACAGTTTCTCGCTGGTGAAGAACCAGAATGCGAAGTCATTGCGAACCATTTAGACACGGCATCATAAACGTTTGTATAAATAAGAAATGCTTCTTGGTTTTACTCGTCGTTTTTCGCCTTCAAATGAACACAATCACAGTATGTACAACGCCTATGCAGCTACGGTTCGGCTTGAAATTAATTCGTGTGGATACCTAAATTAATCTTGTGAGCATATCACTTTTCAGAAATCACGGCGCGCATTGTTTCGTGCTTTTTTGACCATGAAATACCTTGCCTCGGGAAATGGAACCTTAACAGGGTGAAAGAAAGTTCAAAATTAGAGGAAAAACAATTTTGGTTCAGTGGACGACACTATATTTTTCCTGAGAAAATGATTATCGAAGTTCCGAATGGATTAGACTGCCTGTGCAACTTAAGCGTAGTTACGTAACAGTGTAGTGGTTATATGCTGTCAAAATTTGCATAGTTTATTCCAGTCCAATGATATCTAGTTTACGCCCACCCCCTCACTCTCCTGTTGTCGCGGAAATGTCACAGTGAAATATATTGAATGGTATTTATTTTAAAAAAATCACTTTAAGCAATTAGTAAAATAATAGGTATCCTAAAGGGGTTTTCTTGGCGCAGAAAGTTGATGTATTGTCTATTGAAGTTCTGCATAATTAATGTAACTATTAATAAAGCTGATAACATTAAGTGCAGCATATTAATTTATAGTGAACCGAAACAATCTACCTGGATACTCTGCAACTAAAATTGAATGGCATGGTATGGCAGAGTCTTCATCGAAATATTTTTATGAAATTTCTCTATAGTTCCATTCTTTACTAGCTCGCGGGTTTTCGATCTGATTTCTCTTATTTTGTTATGATGATCATGCCTCCCTATGTAGGTTGGAGCTAACAATGTATGTTCGCGTTCGGAAGAGAAAGTTGGTGAAAGAAATTTCACTAATAGATCTCGCCGCAACAAATAACGCCTTTCTTGTATGATTCATCTCGCAACTTGTGCATGATTTCCGTATTTGTTATGATGATCATGCCTCCCTATGTAGGTTGGAGCTAACAATATATGTTCGCGTTCGGAAGAGAAAGTTGGTGAAAGAAATTTCACTAATAGATCTCGCCGCAACAAATAACGCCTTTCTTGTATGATTCATCTCGCAACTTGTGCATGATTTCCGTATTTGTTATGATGATCATGCCTCCCTATGTAGGTTGGAGCTAACAATGTATGTTCGCGTTCGGAAGAGAAAGTTGGTGAAAGAAATTTCACTAATAGATCTCGCCGCAACAAATAACGCCTTTCTTGTATGATTCATCTCGCAACTTGTGCATGATTTCCGTATATCGTTTCCCTATTTCGCGATAATACAAAACGAGTTGCCCTTCTCTGAACTTTCTCTAAATCGTCAGCCAGTCCCACGTGGTGTGGTTCCCACAATGTGCAGCAATATTCCAGTATAAGACGCCCAAGTGTAGTGTAGGAAGTTTGTTTAGGAGTACTGTTGCATATTCTGCCAGTGAAACATAGTTTTTGGTTCGCATTCCCTACAATATTTTCACCATGCAGATATCTTATATAAATCATTTTGCTGTTGCTTTTGATCTTCTAAGACAGTCTAAGAGAGCTAGTCAGATTGTCTCCTAAATCGTTTATAAAAGTAAGGAACAGTAGGGGCCCTATAACACTTCCATGAGGAACGCCAGATATCATTTCTGTTCTAGTGGATGACTTTCCGTCAGTTACAACCTCCTGTGTCCTTTCTGCCAGAAAATCACGAATTCAATCGCATAACTGTGGCGATATTCAATAAGCACGCAATTTGATTTGAAGACACTTATGAAATAATATGTGTACATAACGACTTTAATTACATAATTTTTCTGAATATCATAGCCGCTACGTAAATATAACAGTAAGGACATTGACCTGCAAGAAATATTAGTATGTACCTTTGCAGTTGCAGAGCAAAGTGAAAAAATAGTAAGTACCATATGGCGTGTTCACTTTCGTCATACTGATTGTCACATAAATAAACACACGAGGTGATTTCTATATGATTTGGATCTCTACGATCTAATGACAACCACATTTTACTTATGGTGTAATTATTTGGAACTTTCGGAAGAAACAGAAACCAAATTTCCGAGACGAAATATTTGTACATAATATAAAGGCAGAAGAAAAATTTCTGTGACAAGCTAAGTATTGGAACGATTAATATCTTTAAATAAACTACAGTCAGTATGTTCATTCTTACATGTTTTCCTCTCAATATTTACAACAGAAAATTATAAAAATTGGAATGTAAACTTGAATATAAATTTAAATCCTCATTGTTGTGACTGTTAGTAGTTATGACTTTAACCCACTAAAGAAACGCAGCTGATTATCATTTCAAATGGTTGGTGAGTAATAGTGCCACATAGCTTTGTACGATTATATTTCACGAAACGAAACAGTACGACCTGTGGATAGTGTGTATTTGCGTGAGAAACTCTCTGCAATGAAATAGGCACAATACTTATAAGTAGATATACAAGAAATACAATCTGTCGAAACTTGCGTCTAAACAAAACCAGATAATAAAACAAAAACGAATTAAAAATTCTAAAATTTTATTTTCCGATTTTCATGTAGCAGTGAAACTTTAGCAAGGCGACTGCAAAGATATATTGTTGAAATCATTAGCGACCCAGTCGCCGATATTCTGAAAGCATCGATCCTGAATAATGAAATTAATAGATCTGTAAAAATGAGGGCACGAGACAGAAAAGCAAATTCTTTCTCAGTAGGGTATCTTATTTCTGGAAATCGTCTTAAAAGGTTCGTTATGGTTTATTATTCGCAAAACGTGTTTTTGTTCGTCGTGATTTGCATTATTTTTTAAAAAGGAAAGGAAATGAAATTCAAATAATTTGAAAGCCCGCTAAAACTTTGAATTTTTAGTAATGTATGGCTGTGACGTCAAATGATATACTCCCGCTGCCGTAAGATTCGCTAACAGCGATACGTTATTTCGACGCTCACGTTTCTCAAAATGAAATATTGCGTAGTACTGCACAGTACAAGTATATCGTAAAAACCCTATAAAATTGGTCTCTTCATGTTCCAAACAATGTGAAATGCCTAAAACGTGGTTGAAAGCCGCCCTCAGAGATCGAAATGAAATAGCGCTCACATCGTTCGTTTATTTTTGTGAAGATAATTTTGATGTATGTGAACACTCCATACGATAATGACTATTCTATTAGTTAATAATTATCATACTCTGCCGCTACAAAGGTGTGAAGTATTATTACGAACAAATTAGTGAGCTGATGTTTACATTTGCAAAACAGATGTTCACGATATGACACGCTAACGATTTGTACTTAAAGAAGTTTTCTAATGTAGTTGTTAAAAGTACAAATTTCATATTGGTTACCAGTTGCTCGATAAATCAACAATTTGAAATTCAAAAACGTCTTTCGACCGCATCTGGTGAATAGAACAAATTTTTAATAAAATTTGAAATGATTACAAAATTCGTCAATAATGCGACTCTATTTCACAGTAACACATTATTCCGCGACAACTAAAAAGAGAGATATGAACGGTACTGTTTCTCTTTTCGTTCTTCGGGTAGATATGTTGTCTGAGGTCGGTTTGCGTTAGGGTTAGATTCAGTCAACAATAATGTTTTTCCTCCTCGCGAGTAGAAACTGTGAGAAATTTGTTGTTAATCACAGTATAACACAATCTTGTCTTATAGTGATATTTTCATTCATTTTTAGTAAGAATTTAACTTAATGCAACAAGTTATCATATTGTTATTCAGAAAAATTTCATTAATGTGTTTCCTTGAAAGCGAGAAGCTGTTTTAATAACTAATACGGCTTTAGGAAATATTAATCATATGATACAGAGCTTTTCCTGTTTATATTGACAACAATCATACTGTTAGTCGGAAATGCGACATTAGTTTTCGAAATACTTTTTTGTAGCACTGATTGAAGTTTGTTTACTCACTGTAATTTGTATGCATTATGTAATTAGGAATGCCAAAAAGCAGTTAGGTAACTTTGTTTTTCGATTCCAAAAACGGAAGTGAAGCTGGCAATATATAGGTAGCGCTCCCAAGAAAAGAATTGTAAATTTGATGCGGGCAAACAAATTATTACTTTCTGCGTATTTTGTATTATGTTAGTCATGTCCAGACTAGTATTTTGTAGTATCGACTTCCCACGTTTGTGGTGTACTTAAAGAGTATCTTCCTGCAAGAAGTATGCTGGACTATGGAATTTTTTGTAGTAACTATTGAATAGTGCCTGGTTAATTTGAGGAGAACGGGACGGGACCACCTCGAACTACCAATTTTTTTAAAAAACAAAGTCTTGTTTAAATAGGCGTTTACTTTGGCAGCCGAAAGGTTTTAAAGTGTTTTAACTATTTATTTCGCCATATAACTGAGAAGTATCGTTTTTCGGTGTCTATGCAACCGCGGTTTTTGTTTTATGATTTATGGGAAACTCGTAATTGCTATATTCGAAATATAGAGACTACACTGTAACGAAAATCAGTTTAATTATTCTCTAACTTACTTTAATTTTTTTAGGTATAAAATTTCACAATGAGGAGAAAAGAATACAATTGGTAAGCACAGAAAAGTACCTTCGATAAGTCTAAGCATGTACCTCTTCTATCAAACATGTTTGTATAGCTTATGGGACTTAACTACATGGTTATCAGTCCCTAAGCTTACAAACTAAAATCTATTAATTAATGCTTGTTTTTATTATTATTATCAAACCATGTCCCAGTCATTCAATAGTGAAAAACAAGCGTTCCCTTTGCTCTACCCTGTATACAGGGGTCTAAGCTATCTTGTCCACCCAAAATACCTCTGGAACAATAACAGCTATTGGAAAAAGACTTTCAACGGTATCAATGTATGGCTGGGGCCCATGAATGTACATATTTGGAAATATTCTAAAACGAAAGCAAATGTGTTTTTAACACAAACATATGTTTTTTTTTAACTGGACACCCTATATTTTTTCTTCAGCAATCCATAGCATGACAAATTACATAAACAATGGCGTTGACTGCAGCGCAATATTCCAATTACATCCCGAGATATTGCGACGCGAAGTTGACGCTTGAAAAACCTGAAATGCGCTGCTAGCGCACGTCCTGAGTCTCAGGCGTAAACCCCATGCTGCCAGTAATCGCGATGTGATTCACATGCGTAATCGCACTTCCATACTTACCAAGCGGTCCGAAACGAATAATGCGGTCTGCTGCCATCCTGCATTAAAGTCGTACATTCCAGCAGGCATTTATCCAATAGGCTAGGGGTGATGCGGTTCTATACCATATCTGTGTACCGCAACGTTAGTCACAAAGTTCGCTTATCCTTAATCCGTTACTAATAAGGTAATGCCGTTCAACGTTATAACTTTACTGTAGATCTAGCGGAAGTGACAGTGAATCATTCACTCATAATACTAAAATTCATGATAGCGTTCACATATCATACTCAAAATGATAACCATTGGCTTGCATACATAGGGTCACTCTGCGGATGAAGGATGCCCTACTTCATGCTACTGTTTCCTCTTTTATGGCTGTACAAGCATCAATAATGCGTTGCTTCATATCCTCTGGCGCTGTTGGTTCCCATATTGGTAAACAGCGTCCTTCACTGCTCCCCAAAGAAAAAAATCCAGCTGTTAAGTCCGGAGATCGGGCAGGCCACCTAACTGGGCCACCACGTCCAATCCGCCTACCAGGGAACTTACGGTTCAGAAGTCGTCCTCCTCTTAAGTCGTTATGTGCAGGGCATCCTTCAGCTGATACCACATGACCATTCTCCAGTTCAGAGGTACGGTGTCCAAGAGAACAGGAAGATTGTATCGTATAAATCTGGAGTACTGTCTGCCATTTTGGACGCCATTTACAAAGAAAGGTACGATAATGGTATCTCCAATAATCCCACACCAAATATTCACTTTCCACGGACGTTGATGCTCTACCTGACGGAGCCATTTTGAATTGTCTGCGGACCAATAATGACTATTCCTCATATTGACAATTCCTTTGTTGGAGAATGATGCCTCGTCGGTAAAGAGATCATCTGCGAAAAAAAAAATGAATTAGTCAGAAGTTTTTGCTGAGCCCACCGACAAAATGTTACCCTGTTGCTGAAGTCATTTCCATGAAGATCCTGGTGTAAATGAACATGGTAAGGATGAAATTTATGACATTGAAGAATACGCTGTGCACCTGATTTCGACACACCAACTTCATGTTCAATTTGACGTGTGCTGATGTGAGGATTCACAGCTACGGTAGCGAACACAGCAACTTCTGCACGTTCATCTGTGTTCATCTTTGTATTATCATTCATTGTAGCTGGTATAATTATAATACAGTTATTCTTTCTGCATCAGACACGATCAAACACCCCCATTGGACTAAACAGAGACATTGACAAAATTCCTTTCTATCCATACTTCACTTACAAAGACATGATTACATTTATTATTTTAATAGTAATTCTAATTATCCTATGTTTAATTAACCCTTATATATTATGATACCTAGATAACTTTGTATCACTTAGTAAAACCAATTCATATACATACAGGATGATTCTTACAACGAAGAAAACAGCAGCTAACCACATTTAATTATGCAATTTATTTACTAAATAGCGCCGTTAGCAGTTTCTACCTTTCCAGTTCATCGTTAGACGGCTGTTCACGGTCACACACATGTTATTTACATTTTGTGTATCCACATAACTTTATTCGTGGCGAAAATCCCTTGGTTATGTGATGTCCTACAATACAAAAATATGATTGGAGTTACATACTCGAGCGTAAATATGACTATGTTACTGAAAAACGTTGTGAATGAATAAATGAATAACACGAAAAATTCTATCGTAGAAATTTGTTTACAACATTTTTCATTAGCATAGTCATATTTACGTCCGAGGAAGCAACTCCAATCATCTTTCTGTGTTGTAGGGCACCACATAACCAAGGCAATCTCCTTTAAATCAATTGTGTCCGCTATTTCTCGTTCCATTCACAAAGTTTCCAACCTCATTGTGGATCGCAGATACGTTTCTATAGTTTTAATTTCGAGAAGTTGCTCTGACCACTGGCTACAGACAGAGGAAGAGTAAGCAACACTCTTAGTGCAGTAACTAAATTAGGTACAATGTCTGTAATAAGTCAATTTTTACAAATATAACTCAGCACGTCCTGTGACCTTCTGGGACGTTGTCTAGGTCTTGGATTTAAGCTTCCCGTTTCACGTAGACGAGATGTGAGACGACCAAGAATCCGGCGCGAAGGTGATGGCTTGTCAGGGAATCGTCTTCTGTACAGTCGTTCTGCCTGAACAGAACTTTGCCCGCCTACAACAGCGTACAGTACAGGTATGTAGAGTAGGGTAGAAAACAGACATATTAATGTAATAATCATAATGTTCTCTAACAGTACTATAAACAAATAAGCAATCTAATAACGTATTTCCCGTCAACGTACATTCTGCGTAGATCAGCAGCATTTCTACCATATCTTCATGTGTGTACCTAATACAGTATAAATTCCACAACACAACGTTTATTCACAATGTGTACTACCTCCGTGCCGTCAATAGATTACTCTGATGCCCGACTACACTGGCAAGCGATGTACTGCACGCCAAAGCAACAACAAATGTGATGCTCGGAGAGTGGTGGAATACAGGAGTTTGCATGGATCGCAAATCACAAACAAGGCGAAGTGGTAACCGTGGCTGTAGTGGGAACTACGTTGGACACGTGTCTAGATAGAGCTAGGCTCTGGATGAACGAGTGCGTGAAAGGCACAATGGGTCATTTAACGCCTTCGATAAACCTTATTTTGGGTGTGCAGGACAAATAAGACAACCAGAATGATGTATACCGATCAGTACTGGTTCATATTGTGTACGTAAACACATAAAACGTCCAAGAGGGAAACAATTATGTGCTTATGAGAGTTGATGGCAGCAAACTGTATTATTCGTTTCGGACCCCTTAATAAGTATGGAAGTGCGATTACGCATGTCAATCAGATGGCAATTACGGGCAGCATGGGATTCACGCCAGAGCCTCAGGACGTGCGCTAGGAGCGTATTTCGGGTTTTTCAAGGATGAACTTCTCGTTGCAATATCACGGGATGTAATTGGAATATTGCGATGCAATCAACGCCATTTTTTATGTGATTTGTCATGCTATGGATTGTTGAGGAAAAATATAGGGTGTCCACTTAAAAAACCATAAGTTTGTGTTAAAAAACACATTTGCTTTCGTTTTACATTGTTTCCACATATGTACATTCATGGGCCCCAGCTGTACATTGATACCTGTGAATGTCGTTTTCCAATATCTGTTATTGTTTGAAACGTGTCCATAAAAAATTATTTTTATAAGAAAATGTCTAATATTGTGCCTCCTGTTTTGTATCGAGTAACTTGCTTGCAAGAAAATGTATAATATCGCTTCTACTGTATGTATCGATATGTGTAAAGTTTCATCTCTGGCAAAGATCATGTATTGCATAGCATTGTAGCTCGCACTGAGAGAGAGAGTAGCACTAGTGGTTCAGCTCGCTTAGAGAGCGGTTGGGTTGTGTGTATGGCTCCGATGTAGAGCAGAGGCTGCTTTGCCAGCAAGTCAGAAGTTGTATTATGTAGGTAATGTAATGCTGTTTATCAATAATAAGTAACTTAACCCTGTTTCATATTTCATTTACGTAGTTAGAAAATTAACCTACTTCCTTCATTTGATAATTACTTGATTTAGTGGAGTGTTGATTTGAATAATATTATTGAACATATTTCATTATTGGTGCCATAGTAAGATAATAGTTGATTTGGATTTCAATAATAACTGATCGACATAAATTCTCACAGTCAAGCATTGAGAAAGTGATTTGCGGTTTTTCCTATATCTTTCTCGCAGTCAAAATTTTTGAGTATAGTCAGTGTCTGTTTCAAAAGGTTACATGTCACAGTTGTTTTGTTAAAATATCCGTTGCGCACATAATCAGTTTAATGCACTGTTTCTTGTACATTAATATCAGGGCCATAATTAAACCAAATAGCTGTGTTAATGAACAATTTATTGTCTGATTTAACGAAAGGTTCAACATTCCAAAACACGCGTACAGCTTTTATCTGGCGCCCTTTCTGCCGGGATAGTTCACAAACAGGATCGTGACGTAGTTAGATACGTAGTCTTATTTCAGTTAGTTTGTCTTTTCCACTAACCAACTTACCTTTTGGCTCTTAATTTAATTTTTGTAGCACCATCCTCTGTTGTAGCAACAGTAGCATAGTAATTGTTTCTGTAGTCTGTTACTTACCATTCTTGAGATTGTGTAGTATTGTTTATAGTAGATGAATTGAGTATACAAATAATTGCATTACTACTGAACAAGCCTCTCTTTTATATTGTCTGATGTTTGTTGTGATGAAAGCTCTGGTACCGCGGAACTCGTGTGATAATTAACGGTTTGCGTAATCTCGATTGTGATTGTATGTTGCACTAGCCCGATTCAACCTATTGTTCTCTCATAATTACCGTGTGTAATTTTCAAAAAATTAGCAGTAGGTGAAAATAAATATTATTGGTCACTTTACTGCAAAATTCTGTTAACAATGTCGAAGAATAGGAGAGTTCGCGCTGATGCTAAAACTGCTTCCGAAAATGAGACCTTGAATGATACAAGGAGAGAAGAAGAATTTTCACAAGAGCCTTCTCACTGCACTGATACAAATACGACACTAAATACCGTGTCCGAAAACGCGGAACAGATTAGTTCGGGAACAGACAGTATGGATAATGACAAAGTGCAGGATTCGACAATACAGAATTCCGATTCTTGTAACGTGGTTGCGGAAAATAATGCATCGGTTCCGCCTAGCTCTGCTACAAAAAATACTTGTGCGACGGCTATGGAAAACGTATTACCAAATGATTTCATGCAAATTTTATTGTCACAGCTCTCTAAATTAAATGAGAATAGTCAATTACAATCTCAGGAATCTCAGAAATTAAATGAAAAACTTGAGAATAGTCAATTACAATCTCAGAAATTAGGTGAAAAACTTGAGGAACAATCTCAGAAATTAAATGAAAAACTTGAGAATAGTCAATTACAATCTCAGAAATTAAATGAAAAACTTGAGGAACAATTTCAGAAATTAAATGAAAAACTTGAGAATAGTCAATTACAATCTCAGAAATTAAATGAAAAACTTGAGGAACAATCTCAGAAATTAAATGAAAAACTTGAGAAAATTGAACAAACGTGCGATTCGAGGTTTGTGAGTATTCAAAGTAGTTTTAATAAGATAAACGAGGACAACAATCGGTTCAGGGAACAACTGCTCAATACTTTCAAACGTGAATCTCAGCAAATAAAACAAGATATTCGCGACGAGATTAACCCGGTAGTGGAAAGCCTAGCGTCACGAGTGGAAAATATGGAAAGCCTTGCGTCACGAGTCGAAAATATGGAAACTACTGAACTCGCTCAATTGAAGCAACAGAGTAATCTAGTTGTTGAAAAGTTGCAGAACTTCCAGTCAGTCACGACGGAACAGATCAATAAAATTAATAAACAGTTTGAGGATATTACTGTTAAGATTACCCAAATTAGTGATAACACTGACAAAAGTTCTGATGTAACGCATCCTACCCCGTTTAATGAAACTAATGAATATCTCGCCCTTGACCGTTTCAAACAAGGTCAAATGACCATTAATCAGCAATACAAGGCTGAGGTCAGAAAATTAGATGATCGCGTGGCGCGAATAGAGAGGAAATTTAACCACACTTGTGGAAATCCATACAAAGATGTAGAAGAAAATTTGAACGAAAATGACAATGATGATTCGAGCCAAGTAGGTCGCTTGGTACGTAAACGAAGTGTACCTCATAGTAACAACAATGAAGACGCAGTGCGTAATTTACGCTCACTTACGCCGCACGGGCGAAAGGAAGCGTTTGACTACAAGCATTTCCTGACTGTACGTAAATTCAAGACATTTAAAAACTCTCCGAATGACTTGCACCCTAAAGAGTGGTTGCAGCAATTCGATTATTGTCTTCCCCCGAATTGGCCACTTGAGCACAGATTAGAATTTATATGTGGTTATCTGGAAGGCGAGCCAGCCACCAGAATGAGAGCTATTGCACAAGAGTGCTATAGCGAGAATCAGTTCCGACGCTCATTTCTATCCGCATACTGGTCGGAAGCGGCACAAGACCGCGTTAAAAACAGTATTGCGACATTCAAAACTTTTGAGCGATCAAATTTCTCGAGCCCTGTGGAATATTTCCAAAACTTAGTATACAAAAATCAATTTTTATCGGCACCTTACTGCCCTGCGGAATTAATCAGAATTTGTTTGAACAAATTGCCTCTACACTTGCGTCAAATTGCCATTGCGGCACGATGCAAGAATGATATTGAAGCCTTTAGAAATCTCTTACAAGACTTAGAAGAAGAAGACGAGGAAAATTCCTCGCGCAGTCGATATTTTGAAACAAACAGATATGATCGCCGGTCGCAACAAAGCCCGCCGCGTACTAAACGTTATTCAGAGCACGACGATAAACCAAAAAATAATTCTTTCACTAATGAATCTTACAAACAAAGTCGCGACAATGAGAACGGTGAGTTTCATGATCGTGACATTAACCGTGGAAGTTTTCGTGGCCGCAACCGAGGTGGTGGTTTTGGTCGCGTAGGACGCTACAATAATTACTATCATAACAGCAATACTTCGAATGATACTAATTGGCGTGATAGACGCAATACTGATAGTGATCGCGAGACTGAAAATAACAATAGTAACGCTGAGAAGCGTAGTCGGGAGGGCACACGCGATAATTCTCGTGATCGCCTTCCGCGATACGAAAACACAAATCAGGGCCAAAGCAGATCGCATACCCCGGAAAGACAAGAGCAAAACATTGAAATCAGACCTGCTAATCCACGCTCTAATTCATCAAAAAGGATTTTCAAGGCATAAAATTTGGGGTAGAGAGTCCATTAATCTGTTTTGGACACACCAAGTGGCGATTGGTGCCCCGTTCTCGAGCTGAGTGTCACTATTCTTCCGCTTTTCCTTAGTGCGCTCTATCTACCTCTTTTTCTCACTGTTACTTTTCTCTAACTCTGAATACTTATGCTCTGTGCTACGCTGGGATATTGTCATACGAAACTTTGATTATCTTGCAATTTGCATATAACGAACTCTGTGGCTGTGCAAGACAAATAAAATTAATGGAAATTTTTGATTGTGTAATCTAATCAAGTTCCTATGTTTCAGAAAATATCAGATTTCTCTTCTGTGTTACTAATTGCATAACTTACGAAGTTCTGAGCGAGTGAAGAAGATTTTGAGTTGACATGAGCATTTGGTAAGCCAAGAACATTATGGAGGATGATGAGTAAGGCAATACACAATATGTCATGGTGGTCTTTAAAATGCATTATTGTTTATGGATAAATGATGGTAAGGAAGGTATTGGTAACAGTCAAAGATGTTTGATAAATGTAATTATGTGGACGAGATTATACAATGATTATGAAGCAATTATGAGGAGAATCGCTATGTTGCTAATGTGGACGAGATTATACAATGATTATGAAGCAATTATGAGGAGAATCGCTATGTTGCTAATGATGACGAGATTATACAATGATTATGAAGAAATTCTGAGGAGAATCGCTATGTTGCTAATGATGACGAGATTATACAATGATTATGAAGCAATTATGAGGAGAATCGCTATGTTGCTAATGATGCTATGTTCTGTTCTTTTCTTATGTGCTTACTCGCACTGCCCTTTTGTGTTTTCTCTTTGTGCTTATGTGCACCATTTTGTATGTTGATGCATTGTGCCTTCAATGGCATGTGTAATTGGTGAGATTCATATCCTTCTGATGATCTGTAATTATTTGTAATTATGTGTAATGAATATTTCTAATTATGCTTGCAGCTATGCGTATTGCTCTTGTAATCAAAGCTTACCGCTATGCTCACTAATTATATACCTAAGCCCTACCACTATGCTAATTAATTTTATAATGAAGCTCAATGACAATGTATGGTTATGCTTATACGTTGCACACAGCCATCTATCTTGCAAACTTGCAGCTATGCCATAAATTGCGCCTAGTTAAGTCTAGAAAGATAATGCACAGAAATATTTTGCTTTTGCTTACTACTATCTTCCAAATTTTATTGATGATCTTGTTGATGATAATCTGCAGCTATGCCTAACGAATATTACGTCTGTGTTTATGTTATTGGATGATTTACTGTGATGTACATCTAGTACTGTGCCAAAATTTGCACTAATTGTTTTGTTTGACCCTACTGTTGACTCAGACAGACACAGACATGACCTGATGACTTGAACCTCTTTTGATATTCTCACGAAACTACCCTGATGTGTTATACCTTAAGGCAATGAAATATGTAGCTCGGTTGAGACAAAAGCCTGGCCATGGCAACTTATGTAATTTAAGTGTTATAATTTGTGGTAATGTAATCACCACCATAGTGATATATATTAATTTAAAGACATATGAACTAATGGTAATTGGAATGTCAATTTAAGTTATATCATGCCAAATTGATGACAAGCACCCTCAATGTATTTCATACGATTATGTGTTTGTAAAGCAATATGTACATAGTATGTACAGCCTTGTGCTTAGATGAAATGACACTAATGTTGTAGATACTCTAAAATAAGAATTAAATTACTCATTAGTATTCAAATGTATCCGTCTTCAAGACACTACTTGTAATGTAAAATTATGGTTTAATACCATGACCCCATTTGTACCACTTGAATTTGTGGGAAAATATTTCTGTAGATATGTTCTAATCAATGACTTTTCTTTCAGTCTAAACTGAAATATCATGACTATGTTACTAATTTGTGTGTAAAATGCTTTATTTCATGTACTTTGGACACGCATGGGAAGTGGCGATTTCGCACACGAGATTCCAGAATGCACACAGAACAATGGACGAGTTACTATACACCACTGATTTTGGGCCTTTTAATGAAGATGTTTGTTGGATGATGTTTGGCCACACAGTACTGTCCATTGCAGCCTTGGCCACCCACCACCAGTTTGCTCTAATTTTGGCTATGCTGATGCAGTCTGCTAATAGCTCTGTTGGTTGGAGCACACTTGGTTGTCGAATTGCATGGAGGAATACATCAGAACCTTTTCCCCATGACTTCCACTTCAATGCAACCAGCCAGCCCGCCTACAGTGTGGTGTAATCTTGCAGTGTTTTGTGTTCGTGTGCAGACCTAAAATGAATGTTAGGAGCTAATGTGCTATTCGTGTGCATATACTATTCAGTGCCTCCCATTGCAAACGTTGTCCACAGGTTCATTACCAGTGTTTAGGTATATTTCATGGTTCTTTCACAGTCAGTGACCAAAATAAAATTGTGCTCTTGATAGATACATATACTTAGTCTGAAATGTCATTGTGCCTATTCGATTGACAAACGTTATATTGAAATCCTATTGTGCTGAAGTAGTAACATTATTTTGTACATGATCAGAAGCCTATGTAGTCAAAAATTTTACATGTATGTTCTAGCATCCATGAAAGTATAGCATTTTAAATGCATCACAGAATACAAAACTGACACTTTATCTTATACTAAGTGCACTAAAAATTTACATAGACTACATTGTGCACAAGATACAAATGTTCATTTTATGTTCCCAAAATACTGATCTCTTGTACAAAATGTAAACCCATGGAACTTACACCACTGTGTGTATTACTTGTAATTACCACATTTTCTTTAAAGAATGATGACATTAGTTAAAATATCTTTTGTAAAACTTTGTATATGTTCATGTTTATTATTGTATATTTTTTTCCATTTGTGTATTACTTCTAGCTATCTCATCTTCTCCATTATATCATTTGTCAAACTATGTTTTCTGAAATTCTATATATATACTTATGTTTACCATTATGTATAATTGTCATATATTCCACTTATTGCTGATGTTCTGTAAATTTTGACATTTGCTTATGCCTGTCACACCCTGTACCTCTCCATGCGTGACTTTTGATGGTACTGTTCTGTAAAATGGCATGTATTTATGACTGACACATTTTTTTTTTTTTTTTTTAATTTTCTATGTACTCCATCTGTTGTTTTGATCTTGTTATATTTTGGATGTCATTAATGGATTTTTGGACTTGAAATTCAGTAATTGTGCTGGCTAGGCAATGCCATTGGCATCACCCACCCTACAAAATTTTAATAGGTAGGAGGGGGGTGATGAAACGTGTCCATAAAAAATTATTTTTATAAGAAAATGTCTAATATTGTGCCTCCTGTTTTGTATCGAGTAACTTGCTTGCAAGAAAATGTATAATATCGCTTCTACTGTATGTATCGATATGTGTAAAGTTTCATCTCTGGCAAAGATCATGTATTGCATAGCATTGTAGCTCGCACTGAGAGAGAGAGTAGCACTAGTGGTTCAGCTCGCTTAGAGAGCGGTTGGGTTGTGTGTATGGCTCCGATGTAGAGCAGAGGCTGCTTTGTCAGCAAGTCAGAAGTTGTACTATGTAGGTAATGTAATGCTGTTTATCAATAATAAGTAACTTAACCCTGTTTCATATTTCATTTACGTAGTTAGAAAATTAACCTACTTCCTTCATTTGATAATTACTTGATTTAGTGGAGTGTTGATTTGAATAATATTATTGAACATATTTCATTATTGGTGCCATAGTAAGATAATAGTTGATTTGGATTTCAATAATAACTGATCGACATAAATTCTCACAGTCAAGCATTGAGAAAGTGATTTGCGGTTTTTCCTATATCTTTCTCGCAGTCAAAATTTTTGAGTATAGTCAGTGTCTGTTTCAAGAGGTTACATGTCACAGTTGTTTTGTTAAAATATCCGTTGCGCACATAATCAGTTTAATGCACTGTTTCTTGTACATTAATATCAGGGCCATAATTAAACCAAATAGCTGTGTTAATGAACAATTTATTGTCTGATTTAACGAAAGGTTCAACATTCCAAAACACGCGTACAGCTTTTATGTTCCAGAGATATTTTGGGTGGACAAGATAGCTGGGACACCCTGTATACGACACGACGAGTCCCTGATTGGATGCGGGACATACATAAGAGCAGTGGTCCGCTATTGTATCAAGGCGAGGGACCGCAAGCTGTGCTACGAGTGCAGAAAAGGAAGAAGCGAGTGGGGCCATTGGATTCCGGGGCGGGCTTGGCTAATTGCCGTCGTTCCTTGGGCCACCTACGTCGTTCCTTGTGTGTGTCCGCAGGCCGACAGGCCTGTCACAAGGAACGGCGGCGGCTGCCGGCGCCCCATTGTGCTCCAACGAGGCGTTTCCGCTGATTCAGACCGCACAGATAACGCCGCCCGCGTATATTGTTTCAGGCGGCCGAGCGCCTGAAAGGCTTTCTGTATCAGTACAGCTGTGTGTGTGTGTATGTCTCTTAGCGAAGATAGAGTGTCTAGTTTCTTATCTTGTTATTAATACTCGTTTGCCTTTTTATCCTGACGTTACTAGAATGGAACTGTAATTTATTCTAAAACAATCCAGGCAGTATTCTCCATATCTCTCTGAATTACTTTCAGAATGAGTTATGGTGACGTACAGTTAACATATATACGCAGTGTCTGTTCTTTCGGACATCGAAAGGATACACAACATATCAACTGATTGTTTAGAGGACTATATAAAGCACAATAACAGGAATATTGATAGAAAGATTCTCATTATCACATATCCTATTATTAACATTAATGTTGGTGATATGATAGATCTGTTTATTTATATTACAAGGTTTGCATCAAATGAAATATTTTAAATTAAATAAACCAGTATCAGTTAAATTTTAAATTTAATAATTCTTTTATCAATTACATTCCATAATATTGATAAAATAATATTCATAGAAATAATTAAAACACAGAAATCATAAACATAAGATACTAAATAAATTTTAAAGAAATATCAATATCACAAAATTATATAACTACCCAACACTTATTATTACAACAATAATAATAATTTATCCATTTATTACACTGTTAGCAGTATTAAAATGACTAATATTAACCAAAATAAATAAACTGATGAATCAATCATGATGACTAAAATACCCAACAATCAAAATTATTAACAATTCACGAATTGAATTGACAGCACCAAGAAACATCTCATTATGATGACATCTTGGATCATAATTAGGACTATGTTTAGTAATTCAAGTTATCACAGGATTATTTTTAACCGTACATTATACACCAAAAATCGAAATAACATTTAGAAGAGTATTTCACATTTGCCAAGATGTTGATAATGGTCGAATAATTCGAAAATTACATGCAAACGGAGCATCAATATTGTGTGTGTGTGTGTGTGTGTGTGTGTGTGTGTGTGTGTGTGTGTGTGTAGGACGAGGAATTTATTATGGATAATATACGAATAACTGGGACAATCATATTCATAATAACAGCAACAGCATTCATAGGATATGCATTGCCTTGAGGACGAGGAGCAACAGTTATTACAACTTCATTATCAGTCATACCTTGTATTGGTACAGAAAGTGTACTTGAGTATGAGGAGGATTTGAATTTGACAACACAACACTTAATCGATTTTATACATTCCACTTTGTATTATCATTCATTGTAGCTGGTATAATTATAATACAGTTATTCTTTCTGCATCAGACACGATCAAACACCCCCATTGGACTAAACAGAGACATTGACAAAATTCCTTTCTATCCATACTTCACTTACAAAGACATGATTACATTTATTATTTTAATAGTAATTCTAATTATCCTATGTTTAATTAACCCATATATATTAGGATACCTAGATAACTTTGTATCACTTAGTAAAACCAATTCATATACATACAGGATGATTCTTACAACGAAGAAAACAGCAGCTAACCACATTTAATTATGCAATTTATTTACTAAATAGCGCCGTTAGCAGTTTCTACCTTTCCAGTTCATCGTTAGACGGCTGTTCACGGTCACACACATGTTATTTACATTTTGTGTATCCACATAACTTTATTTGTGGCAAAAATCCCTTGGTTATGTGATGTCCTACAATACAAAAATATGATTGGAGTTACTTACTCGAGCGTAAATATGACTATGTTACTGAAAAACGTTGTGAATGAGTAAATGAATAACACGAAAAATTCTATCGTAGAAATTTGTTTACAACATTTTTCATTAGCATAGTCATATTTACGTCCGAGGAAGCAACTCCAATCATCTTTCTGTGTTGTAGGGCACCACATAACCAAGGCAATCTCCTTTAAATCAATTGTGTCCGCTATTTCTCGTTCCATTCACAAAGTTTCCAACCTCATTGTGGATCGCAGATACGTTTCTATAGTTTTAATTTCGAGAAGTTGCTCTGACCACTGGCTACAGACAGAGGAAGAGTAAGCAACACTCTTAGTGCAGTAACTAAATTAGGTACAATGTCTGTAATAAGTCAATTTTTACAAATATAACTCAGCACGTCCTGTGACCCCGAGTTATTGGGTACTCGCCGGCCGCGGTGGCCGAGGGGACTGAGGCGCTCCAGTCACGGTCTGCACGGCCACTACGGTCGGGGGTTCGAATCCCCCCTCGGGCATGGATATTTGTGCGTCCTTAGTTGTAGGTAGTTCATAAGTAGTTTGTAAGTTTCGGGACTGATGACCCCGTAGCTAAGTCCAATAAGCTCTACAAACATTTGAACATTTTTAAGAGTATCGCTCATAATACATACAATATCCGTGAACGTCTGTCAGGAGTATTTCCTATTTTCCGATTTCCTATTAAGGCAAGTTTTATTAGAAACTACAAACGTTCATAACTTCGTTCTATTCACTTTAAGTCAAGCCAGTTCAATGAGACTCATGTCCCGCCCTCCCGTTGAAAGCAAAATTTCTTCTTCCTTAGGAAAAAAATTAGCCTGCTTTGTCCTCTTTTTATAATTCGACACTGTATCAAATAATCTTGCATACCAACTGCTGAAAATGTTGCAAAGAATTATCAATTGCGAGTAACACGTAATCTTTAGATCGTAAGAACCAAAGTGATATTACTGTACGTTTACTCTGAGTCTAAAGTTAACTGGGGCTTAATTCTCACTCTTTACTGTACAATGTAGGAACATACACTGGAACATATGCTAGATAGCTTTGCTTGTCTGGAACATTCATAAAGGTCTGGCCACACACTCTGGTCTCGGGCCGCCACCAACCACCTGCTTAAACAGGTTATGGGAGGATTCAGTCCCGTCCTTTCCCACACCCTTGCAGGCTCGGGAGGATTCAGTCCTATTTTTCTGACCGCGGGAGGAATGGATCCTGCGCCCGATGAAATCTCAAGTCAACTGCATTCATTGCAGTATCGGTAGCTTTGATCACGGGATGATTAGTAGCAAACTGCTACTCGTCTATTCACTGAACGCTTCTGAAGAGTCAAAGAGAAAACTGTGAAATTGATTTACCGTCTTGTCTCTTGCCTATTGCTCTGCCTATGTTTAGTAACCGTGAATTCATCGCTCATGGAACCGCAGCGCAAAATCAAAGTAAACCGCACTGCAAGCGCACGAGGGTTCGTCGTCGTCGCGCACGACGAATTTGCGCCGCCCAAATTCTAGTGTCCTAAGCAACTGCCTAGTTTGCTCATATGGCAGGCCGGCCCTGATAGCAATTCATATTCAACCTGAATGGTACTTCTTATTCTCTTATATGATTTTACGATGTCCCCAATAAATTAGGAGTCATTTCACCAATAATATCAATTACAATCTTAATACTTAAACTACTTTATAATAAAAGCAAATTTCGAGTAATCCAGTTCTGTCCAGCAAATAAAATTATATTCTGAACTATGTGTTATGGTCTTCAGTCCGGAGACTGGTATGATGCAGCTCTCCACTCTACTCTATCCTGAGCGAGCCTTTTCACCTCCTCATAAGAACGGCAACCCACATCCACTTGAATCTGCTTACTATACGCATCTCTTGGTCTCCCTCTGCGATTTTTCCCTCCCACACACTTCCCTCCAATGCTAAATTTACGATTCCCCGATATTCTAAGAATGTGTCCTACCAAGCGATCCCTTCTTTTAGCCAGAGTATGCCAAAAATTGCTTTTCTCGCCAATTCTGTTCAGTACTTCTACATTGGTTATGCGATCTACCCACCTAATATTCAGCATTCTTCTGTAACACCACATTTCAAAAGCCTCTATTCTCTTCCTATCCGCATTCCTTATCGTCCATGTTTCACTCCCGTACAAGGCAACACTCCACACAAATGCCTTCAGAAAAGACTTCCTTACACCTAAATTAATATTCGATGTTAGCAAATTTCTCTTTTTCAAAAATGCTTTTCTTCCCATTGCCATTCTGCATTTTATATCCTCTGTACTGCGACCATCACATGTTATTTTACTACCCAAGTAACAAAACTCATCTACCACCTTCATTGTTTCGTTACCTAATCTAATTCCTTCAGCATCGCCCGATTTTCTAAGACCGCATTCCATTATTTTTGTTTTGCTCTTGTTAATGTTCATTTTATATGCTCTCTTCAACACACTGTCCATTCCATTCAACTGCTCTTCCAGGTCCTTTGCTGTCTCTGACAGAATTACAATGTAATCAGCAAAACGCAATGTTTTTATTTCTTCCCCCTGTACTTTAATCCCTATTCCAAATTTTTCCTTGCTTTCCTTCACCGCCTGCTCGATGTACAAATTGAATAACATCGGAGAAAGGCTACAACCCCATCTTACTCCCTTACGATCTGATGCTTCCCTTTCATGCCCTTCGAGTCTAGTAACTGCGGTCTCATTTCTATAGTAATCGTAATTTGCCTATTAACATGAATTGGAAAACGACCTGTAGACACTGTCGGGTCACCGTTGGCGGGTCTGAGAGAAACACACCCGTGGAATCCGGTAGAAAAATCAGTGTACGTGTGCTTCAGCTTTGTCGACTGTCTGGGCAGGTCCAGACTGGAAGTTAGGATGCTCCAGCTAATGCGAGCGCAGAGTCAGCGACCCTGGTACACCGGTTTCCTCGCGACTGCCGAATGCAGCCAGCAGTGGGTACGACCGCGACCGACGCCGGCTGCTGGGCTTGGCTCTGCCCGGCCCATCTAAGGCGGCTCCTCTGTACTGAGCTAGCGGCCGGGGCAACGGCCTCACACACTCAGCGCCTCGGGCCGACGCTTCAAACTGAACGCGCCGTCTGCACACCGCTCTGAAACCCAACTACCAACACTCACAGCTCACTGTGGTTCCTCACTCCAGGCGAAAACAAGGATATTACAAAACCAAATAGGACAAGGGTCACCATAGCTCAGAGGTGCAAGTGTCCGAGTGCCACAGTAAAAAATAAAAAAAAAAAAATGTTCAAATGTTTGTTGATCTTAAGGGACTTAACTGCGAGGTCATCAGTCCCTGAACTTACAAAGTACTTACGAACTGTCTGCACACCGCTCTGAAACCCAACTACCAACACTCACAGCTCACTGTGGTTCCTCACTCCAGGCGAAAACAAGGATATTACAAAACCAAATAGGACAAGGGTCACCATAGCTCAGAGGTGCAAGTGTCCGAGTGCCACAGTAAAAAATAAAAAAAAAATGTTCAAATGTTTGTTGATCTTAAGGGACTTAACTGCGAGGTCATCAGTCCCTGAACTTACAAAGTACTTACGAACTGTCTGCACACCGCTCTGAAACCCAACTACCAACACTCACAGCTCACTGTGGTTCCTCACTCCAGGCGAAAACAAGGATATTACAAAACCAAATAGGACAAGGGTCACCATAGCTCAGAGGTGCAAGTGTCCGAGTGCCACAGTAAAAAATAAAAAAAAAATGTTCAAATGTTTGTTGATCTTAAGGGACTTAACTGCGAGGTCATCAGTCCCTGAACTTACAAAGTACTTACGAACTGTCTGCACACCGCTCTGAAACCCAACTACCAACACTCACAGCTCACTGTGGTTCCTCACTCCAGGCGAAAACAAGGATATTACAAAACCAAATAGGACAAGGGTCACCATAGCTCAGAGGTGCAAGTGTCCGAGTGCCACAGTAAAAAATAAAAAAAAAATGTTCAAATGTTTGTTGATCTTAAGGGACTTAACTGCGAGGTCATCAGTCCCTGAACTTACAAAGTACTTACGAACTGTCTGCACACCGCTCTGAAACCCAACTACCAACACTCACAGCTCACTGTGGTTCCTAACTCCAGGCGAATACAAGGATATTACAAAACCAAATGGGACAAGGGTCACCATAGCTCAGAGGTGCAAGTGTCCGAGTGCCACAGTAAAAAATAAAAAAAAATGTTCAAATGTTTGTTGATCTTAAGGGACTTAACTGCGAGGTCATCAGTCCCTGAACTTACAAAGTACTTACGAACTGTCTGCACACCGCTCTGAAACCCAACTACCAACACTCACAGCTCACTGTGGTTCCTAACTCCAGGCGAATACAAGGATATTACAAAACCAAATGGGACAAGGGTCACCATAGCTCAGAGGTGCAAGTGTCCGAGTGCCACAGTAAAAAATAAAAAAAAAAGTTCAAATGTTTGTTGATCTTAAGGGACTTAACTGCGAGGTCACCAGTCCCTGAACTTACAAAGTACTTACGAACTGTCCGCGTAGGGTGGTTAAAACTCAACGAGCTTTCGGCCAAGCACTCCTTGGCCATTGTCAAGTGGCATTGACTGCCTAGTAGCTGCAAGTACGGGCTTATTTATGTACACTAGCTGCCGGCTGTGACGTCACTTGCGCTCCGCGACATCGCCATATATGGGCATGCTTTAAGTCGGTGTTCGGTGCGCCCGTTTTAACTGCGCGATCGCGGGATCCCACGCCGCGCTGAGCTGCAGGCCGCCGTCGCTGTTAAGGTTGTTATCAGATGTTTTAATTTATTAATGATATTATCTTTTATTAAAGAAGCCATCGAAATTAAAACCTTCCAGAAAGATGGCCGATATTCCAAAACTAATGGTACGCTTGTGAAAAGAAAAATGACTTAGAACGTTTTGTAGTCACATGAAGGTAATTTATACCTTTTGAAATAAAATTGAAACCAAAAATAATTCCGCGCTATCTGGGTTAATATTACGATGTGGTGGTCCTCTTTCTACCTACGGCAGAAGCTGCGTTTGATAGGTTGACTTTCTAGGAGGAAATATGTTGCGGATTTTAGATTTTTTCAATTTTTCAGCTATTCCTTTGATTTTCCCTATTCTCTATTTCTGAACCACCCATCTATAAATCGGACAGAATAACATTATTCATATTATCTGCCAAGCCAGTTCTGAGTTTTAACGAGACTAATGCACATTCGTTTCTATAATTCATATATTTCTACTAACCGTCGTACAGTCAAGGTAGTATATAAACTATGCGTTTCGAAATATTTTCCTGAAAGTTTGAGGGTCCAATCACAAAAAAAGATTAGGAATCACAGCGCGTCGCAACATCATCAAAGGGTCATTTTCTTGAAACGAGGAATCTTCCGCCACTGCGAAGCAAACGTTTGAGGTTCATACTCTGACGCCCAACGAAATCACGTGGCTTTCAGATATACTGTCGCTCAAAATGACACGAAAACGTTTCACGGGATGGAATAAAGGCTGACAATGAAACCATACCTTCCTTTCGCGCCTATATTTACACGCCTTGTGCTACCAAAAAATGGCAATTTGCAGTACATTGTGCAATAGAGCCATGTTTTCGTGAAACCTTCACATCTACATCCATACTCCGCAAGCCACCTCACGGTGTGTAGCGGAGGGTACCTTGAGTACCACTATCTGTTCTCCCTTCTATTCCAGTCTCGTATTCTTCGAGTAAAGAAAGATTGTCGGTATGCATCTGTGTGGGCTCTAATTTTTCTGATTTTATCGTCATGATCTCTTCGCGAGATATACGTAGGAGGGAGCAATATAGTGTTAGACTCCTCGGTAAAGCTATGTTCTCGTTAATTCGACAAAAGCACGTACAAAGCTACAGAGCGTCTCTCTTGTAGAGTCTTCCACTAGAATTTATCGATCATCTCCGTAACGCTTTCACGATTACTGAATGATCCTGTAAAGAAGCGCGCTGCTCTCCGTCGGATCTTTTCTACCTCCTCTGTCAACCCCACCTGGTACGGATCCCACACCGGTGAGCAGAATTTAAGCAGTGCGTGGGCAAGTGTACTGTAACCTACTTCCTTTGTTTTCGGACTGCATTTCGTTAGGTTTCTTCCATTGAATCAGTATGGCATTGGCCCTTACCGACGATAATTTTATATGGTCGTTCCATTTTAAATCACTCCCAGATAATTTATGGAATTAACTGCTTCCAGTTGCTGACCTGCTAGAATGTAGCAAAATGATGAAGGATCTTGCTTTCTATGTATTCGTAGCACATTACACTTGTCTACAATGAGATTCAAATGCCATTCCCTGCGCCATGCGTCAATTCGATGCAGATCCTTCTGCATTTCAATACAATTTTCCATTGTTACAACCTCTCGATATACTACAGCATCATCCACAAAAAGCCTCAGTGAAATTCCGATGTGATCCATAATGTCATTTATATATACAGGGTGTTTCACTAAGTGTGTTTGCCTCTGTAACTTATAAAATAATAGGTAACGGGAAATTTTAATGCGGTAAGTCAACACAAGAAATGTTACACTTTTTGCGGAGCTATGAACATAGTTTATCGTATCATTTTTCAAAGAGTTACAGCACAAAGACATAATTTTTTTAATGGAACAATAGTTTTTTTTTCTATCTTGCATTGGAATCGTTGAAACCAGCTGCGTCCAAATCAATTTAGACTACATTCCCATCACTGTTACTTTGAGAGCTACAACCCTTCAAAGTTTCATGGGCAGATACCACACGCTGTAAATAATACATGGGTGTGTGGTGGGTGATGGATGTTATGGCGGTGGGAAGTTGATTTACATAAGATGTTCAAATGTGTGTCCATGTTCCTCAATGCATAATGCAGTGCGCCGTAGAAAGGATCTGTGGACGAGAGGTAACATCGCCGGTGTGACGGAGCGACTTGAGTCCTCGATGCGCCGTTTTAGATCATCTGGAGATGTGGGCTCAGTGACATAGACACGATATACCCACAAAAAGAAATCTACTGGTGTTAAATCGGGCAACCTTGCGGGCCATGAATGAGGACCATGGCGACCCAACCATCTTCCTGCGCCGGCCGCGGTGGCCGAGGTGATTGAGGCGCTCCAGTCACGGTCAGCACGGATACTACGGTCGGGGGTTCGAATCCCCCCTCGGGCATGGATATTTGTGCCGTCCTAGTTCGTAAGTAGTTCATAAGTAGTTTGTAAGCTTAGGGACTGATGACCCCGTAGTTAAGTCCCATAAGTTATACAAACATTTGAACATTTTTTGAACATCTTACTGCAAACTTGT
Organism: Locusta migratoria; assembly: GCA_026315105.1. Lineage (NCBI taxonomy): Eukaryota > Metazoa > Arthropoda > Insecta > Orthoptera > Acrididae > Locusta > Locusta migratoria. The sequence goes on from CM048744.1 coordinate 943,027,523, forward strand.
TGTTTAGTTCTTCCACAACAGCACGCGCAGAATGGGCTGGTTGACCATAGTGCTGCATCCACATATGGACTCTCGTGTGTAGACACACATATTCAAGGAGACCACCCAAACTGTCGGCTATAAAAGCGCGATATAACTCACCTGTCAGTGTACCTGGGAAGTAGTGTGAACCGATGATTTCATCCTCAAGGATTCCACACCACACGTTAATAGACCTTCTACGTTGACGGTCGACAGGTCGTACCCACCGAGGACTGTCTGCGGCCCAGTAGTGCATGTTATGGCAATTCACTGCACCATAATTTGTGAACGTGGACTCATCAGAGAACATAACACTTTGTAAAGACTCCAGCGTGAAATTACGCATGGCCCACTCACAGAATGTCACGCTTGCACGGAAATCGTTCCCATGCAGCTCCTGGGTCAGTGACAGCGGTACGGTTGAAACCTGTGGCCGTGTACTATACGCCACACAGATGTGAGACTGACACCAGCGACTGCAGCAACGGCTCGTAAGCTGACATGAGGATCGTGGTGTAATGCAGCTAAAACCAACACCTCCGTCTCCTCACTTCTTGCAGGTCTTCGTCTGTTATTGCGGCGCATTACCAAGCTTCCTGTTTCCCGAAGTCGTTGTTCGGCACGTAAGAACGTAATGGCTGCCGGGGCTCTTCGCCTAGGATATCTCACAGCATAGGCCGTGGCTGCTTCAGTGGCATCGTGTCGGCACTCGCCGAGCACCAGCAACATGTCAACGTACTCGTTGTTCGTGTATGCCATCGTCATCCGGTGTCAGTAACTGTGGTATATTGAGCCCCGGTTGTCTGCGTGTAATTGTTGTCCGAAGTCTCCCGTTGTACACCACAGCATTTCCATGCCGATAGCTATAAGGGGGTGGAAGATATGGTGGTTGAAAGTCGTCAGATTATTAAAAAATGCAGAATGCAGAATGACGTTTGCGACGCTATAGCAAGGAGGTTACATACAGCGAAACGTGTTGCCACAAACCACATCTTTGGTTTATGCGTGATACAGTGTCTTCAGTTCTTCCTCTGTAAGGATAAGCATACGAATAAGGAAATATAAAAAGAAAGAAATAAAGCAGTAAAATGAAATTAAAATAAATTTGGACATTACTCTCACCATACGTGTTGAGATATTGCAACACAGGCTATAAGGAATAATGTATGTATTATATATTGTATATCATTAAGCACTTCACGCAATTTTTTTTCTTTGAATGTTGATTAAAAAAGGTTGTTTCTAAAGAAGGTATTGTATTGCATTTCAACCAGTCTCATAGCACACTACTGAAAGATTGCTTATCTATCATAATCAACCAACACGCGAGCGGAGCCGCGGGTTTAAGCTAGTACAATAATAATCTGTAGATGGACAACAAAAAAAAAGGTATTAAATACGCGTCCTCATAACAAGAAGAGAAATTCCCGCTTGTCCAACCGGATGGGACGGTGACGAGGCCACGTTCACCCACGCGCCTCGCGAGCGGTTTGGAGCCGGCTACTTTAGCACGTTGGCGCATCTGCGCTCAAGATTAGCCGCGTTAAGGAGTCGGCCGGCGGCAGATGGATAGAGATTTCTCGGGGCGCAGACGGGGACGCCATTAGTCGTAATTAGAAGGACGCGCGGCCGCAGCATTATAATACGGGATGCGAGTATTTTACGCTACTTCTGCTTAATTGCCATATCCGGAGTTGAGGCGCTTGAGTCAATCCTTACGTAGAAGTGTACCGCACTAATTCACCCTAATTGCCGCCGCCGACACCACGGCGCGTCGCGCCATTTTCGTTCCCTCACGTACAGATTTTTTTTCTTTGGCTCTTCCCGCGGCACGAGTGCGTTTCGCGCTCCGCTAGGGAACTGGCCTTACCCGCCGCCTACGAGCGGGGCGTGCGCTTCCGACCATCCGTCTCAATTAAACGACGGCCGCTACCAATACGTAAATTGTTATTCAGAGACGCCCGCAACCAGCCGTGAAATTCCTTCATTCCCCACGTCTAATTCTCCGACGTTATTTACGGTCGTTTCCCGTGACAAATGTTCCGACCGACCGGCGTGAAGAACACCGCTAGTGATGCAGCACCTGACACTGAACAGAGCAAGGCGAGGTGTGTTAATGAATCGGTGCTAAGCGAACACTTATTCTTATTATTCCCCTCGGTATCATTTTTTAATTGCAATCTTCCCTCAGAAAATGATTTTATTTGTCAATATGGACTTATAACCTTACCCGTCCCAAATCACCAGTTAGTATACGATAACTAGAAAATTGACCCGTGTGCCTAATTATCTTAATTGGGTGGAAAGGCTATAGGAAATGAAGCCGATGATGTAGCGGAGGCTATAACCGGAACGTTGCTGTACCTCTTTGGTAGACAATAACGATCGTTAGGAATAAAGAAAGTGTAAAATTTGGAATAAAATGATTACTGCTTAACTGAAAAATGAGGAACAAACGGGACAAAGGGATTAATTTGGAAAAAGTGAATAACTTATTGATTTACGGTCTACAGCTCGTTGTACGAACAAATAATTTAGTGGGATCTCAATAATAGCAAAATTAATTAACAACGTGAAAAATTACGTAAAATTTTGGTGGGCAGGAAATAAGAGTATGCGCGTCAAATACGGTACAAAAGACACTGACAATATACTAATTACTGAGAAATAGTTCGTTAACACAGGGATTGAGTGTAAGGCAGCGAAATGCAAGCCATAGCCACGCAAATGCAACATGCAGCATATGAAGCAATACTCTCACTTTGATACAATTTACAGCTTAAAGTAAATAATTGTTTATATAAGTACCAGAAATTATTCAACAGCGAGTATGCCATGTGCTTTAGCAATTATCAAGTTGCAACTGAACTATTAACTGTACTAATATCAAGCTCAAAAAATTAATTAATGACTTGATGTGATAACACTGACTACTTAGCAATGAACTATTTAACCGTTGATCAACTTATTCTCTCTCTTTAACCAGGAATTATTGCATTTCAAGCACTTGCAAAAAATCACTATTTTCACTAATCAGTACTTGCAAGTAAAAACTTTACCTCAAAATAATATGCAGTGGAAAACAATTAATCTTTTGCACTGTTATTGCAATATCTCTTGAAATTGAAAGTTAGTCTGGGAGTTTCATTCCACTTAGCAACATATTGATTAGCAACACTGGCATAAGCTACATTTAGTAATACTTTTCCGAATATATTATAATTAATCATTGTCACATTGTCGTTAATGACTTTGATTTTTTTTTAGTTTTCCACAACTTTGTGAATATTCTCGGTAAAACAATGGATGAGGAAGGAACCTGTCTGGACAATGCCTACGGGTAATGATGAATCACAGGTTCACAAATGACAGTGTTCACTATTGAACAATTATCACTAACACGCTGGTTAGCTGTATATGCTAAGACGAACTGGACAGATCTTACTGATTTTAGTGCGCGACGTGATGCTGCTGATTGGAGACTGTTGGCACTTAACAATTAGCAAACACAGTTTCTTCTTGGCGACGAATGTTAATTACAATTTTGGGCCCACAGCTTTCCTCTTGATGCATTTATTAATTATTTGAGCTGTGCCCGTATGAATAAATAATATTGCCTGTTCGCCGTCTCCTCCACTAGTGCCAATCCAACACGCGTTCTCCTTCACGTACTTTTGCCGTACACCATTGCGCGCACCATCTCAATAATACGTCTGTCCGCTACTACCTCTGAACAACAACTGCTACTCTCTCTGTGCGCCTCTGCACTACTAGCGATAAAACTCCCTACTCAAAGATGATTCTATACAGTAGCAAAGCCCTTAGTAACCCAGCGTGTCTACTACATCTACAGTATTATTTTTGACATATACGGAAATTAACAGGACAATGCAAATATGTTACAGAAACAAAATATACAAATACATAATAAATTACAAAAAATACTAATAATGAGGAAAAATACATGAATTATCGTTTTACATTACATACTGTACGCATACTTGATTGAAAAACGGCGTTGGTCACTGTGTTGTTGTGTCACAGACTGAGTCTTCTGATGCCATCCAGCATTCTGGCCGCGGTGGATTGGCCGAGCACTCCAACATGGAGACCGCATGGGTATCGCATTTTAGAATTTCTTTTATCTTTATGGTACGTGAAGTTTGTTACTTGCGTTCTAATCAGCCAAAGCTATTCGACGTAACTCTCAAAAATTCTCGAGAAAATCGACTTGCAAGTTTTGCAAGTACACGTAAGTATCAATAATTAAAACAATTGCAGTAGATGTCGGCGTAGTTCAAGCGCCGCTGGGTGCCGTGGCTCAGCGCGCTGAACGACATATGTAATAAGAAAATGCTGAGCCAGGAATATATTGAACAACAACGAACAAACATGATCAGCGACCGCAAAGAACAGAACTACCCATAAAAAAGTGGTAGCGTTCTGACTGTGGGTTCGAATCCTGCAATGGCATGTTTTCTATTTTGTTTTTTTCTTAGTGTTCGAATACTTACACAATTTTCATATCTAATGTCATTTTTATGAAAATTGCATGTGTCTTTGTTTATTCGTAATTTTATATATTTTACTAACTGTAAACCCGGCGTTGCCCGGGTGTTTATTTATGTTACACTATCGTAGTCGACATCCCCTTCCCCCCTCTCTCTGCATCCACCTCTTTCTCTCCCAACTCTGTTCTTTTCCACCTTTCCCTGTCTCGGCAAAGTTTTCTGCAAGGTACCCTCTGTCATGTACCATACAAACATTTATGTACCCACTGGTCTTCCTCTTGGTTTAAAGGTCTTGTGAGCAAAAATTCATAATACTGACAATGACATTCCTCTCTTTTTTTTCCTTCTTTTTTAAGGTAGTGTGCAAAATTTCATCAATATCTGAAGAAAAACGCACTTTGTTGTTCTAAAAAATAGAGCTTTATTTCATACAACCCTTGCTCTGAGAATAAGGAAAACAACTAAAAAAGGATCTGTGAAACCGGTTTGGCCGTTCTCAAGTTATGGGGCGACCAAGGTATTTAGGGATCCATTTTTATGTTGCAAAGTACTCTAACCCATGCACCGTATGAAACTTGTGACCTTGTGACCTTCCTCTTGTTTTGAAGGTCAAGCGTGCAAAATTTCTTGAAGATCGGAATGGAACTGTAGATTTCGTGATTAGGAGAAGTATGCTGCGCCATGCACCTATCACAAAACATTTTCTTAGCTGACGTTTTAACCTATAAACTATGTTCATGCAAAATTTCAACTTCATAGGTGAAGTAGTTTTCGAGATTTCGTGTTTAGTCAGTGAGTGAGTGAGTGTTCAAATGTTCAAATGTTTGTATAGTCTACGGGACTTAACAACGGGGTCATCAGTCCCTAAACTTACAAACTACTTACGAACTACCTACAACTAAGGACGGCACAAATATCCATGCCCGAGGGGGGATTCGAACCCCCGACCGTAGTGGCCGTGCAGACCGTGACTGGAGCGCCTCAGTCCCCTCGGCCACCGCGGGCGGCGAGTGAGGGTCCTTTCGCTTTTATTTAGATATAGAATAAGGAAAGAGATTTCTTAATTTTGGATGAAAGAGAATTAAGGGAGACGTGCAGACAAAAATAAATAGTAACATGCAAATCTGTAACACAAACCTTATTTGATACTGATGAGACAGTTTTACGGCATCTACAGCGGAACTGTTGTGTGCGGCAGACTTCTTTTCTTTTCACCATTTTGAGGGAGTGGGGGGTCAGTTACAAAAGGCTTCATAAACGTCCAAAATTACATGCAAACTTTGTAGCAGGTCCCTACTCCCATTTTACAATAATTGACGCATAAATCTTGGTATTCTCAGGCGGTGGCCTCTCATTTCTATGACGTCATATCTCCTTAGCTATGTGTCGTGCTCTTTTGTTTTTGGGTCAGGAACCTTCGTGGGCGTACGGTGAACAGTTCACCAAAGTTTGCCGGCCGCAGTGGCCGAGCGGTCTGCGGCGCACCACTCATAGTTTGCATGACCGCTACGGTCGGGGGGTCGAATTCCCCCTCGATCATGGTAGTTCGTAAGTAGTTTGTAAGTTTAGGGACTGATTGCCCTGCAGTTAAGTCTCTTAAGATTAACAAACATTTGAACATCAAAGTTTCATTGCAATCGAATGAATGGTTTATGAACACATAGAGGACATACAAATTCATATATATATATATATATATATATATATATATATATATATATATATATATATATATATATATATATATATATATAAGTTTGTAAATTATGATAATTTCAATAAAAACCATACATTACATTTTGTACAATACTGGCTTCACTATCAGTTGACGAAGGTAGCCTTTGTTTGTTCTGTTTGTGAAGAGCTACGACGCTGTTTTTGGCAACTCATCTCCATAGCTAATCTACTCTTCCATCGTTTTGGGTGACGATAAGGTGTCCGAGGAGACTGAGGCGCTCCAGTCACGGTCTGCACGTCCACTACGGTCGGGGGTTCGAATCCCCCCCTCGGGCATGGATATTTGTGCCGTCATTAGTCTTAGCTAGTTCATAAGTAGTTTGTAAGCTTAGGGACTGATGACCCCGTAGTTAAGTCCCATAAGTTCTACAAACATTTGAACATTTGATAAGGTATTCAGCTCCCCTACACACACATAAACAAAACTGTTTTCTATAACAGTCTTCGAAAACAACGAAAATAAGAAAAGTATCTGGCACAGCGGGATTCGAACCATCGACTCTATGATTGTGAGGCCAGAGCTACTCCGATGCTTTAACTGTTTTAGTTTTATAATTAAAAATAATGAAACCTAATACTTCGTTAAATATCTATAATTTGAAATGATTCTGTGTATATATAATAGTTGAGATTATACTGCACAAAACTTCAAGGCAATTTCGTAGAAACTTCCTTAGTAAATGTTACCTTTGGGAGTCAGGAGTTCATAAAGTTAGAAACTTCCAAAAAATTTCAATTAAAATTACAAAAAACAATCTGTAGAGGCTTTGAACTGCTATCAACCATTGCACATAATTTCATTCATGTACCTCAGAAATTGTTGATTTTGTGTCATGTTATATTTGTACTTGTTTTTCTTGTACGCCTTCCCTTAAAAAGATCAAATATAGCAAATTATCCCTTCAGATTGTCTTCTTTGGTTGAGATTACATCGAATGCGTAACTCGTCGTCAACATTTCTTGTGTACCGACGGGTGTCTGGAATGTGGCGCCCCGCCTGGCAACTGGTGCAGGCAGCTGGCCGAGCGGTCATTTAGGAGAACTGCACCGTTTAAGGCCGGCGGAGTGGGGGGGGGGGGGAGGGGGAGAGGGCATCATTTTCGGCTGGCAAGTGGCGGCGGCCGTACGTGGAGACACGACGGAAAAGCCAATTCAAGGAGTTACGCCAGGAGGCGCTCAATTGTCTTCGCCACGGATATGTTGATTAACAGCAGGCGCCTCACTGGACAACACCCCTGCCGCCGGCGCCAGCGGTTCGGCACGCGCGCTCCTCATCAGGCGCGTATTTCGTAGCCAATTCAGGCAAACATTTGCAACAATTCAAAATTAGAGAAATTTCATTATATGACCCGTCAGTTATTCAAAGAGTATTTGATACGCTATGAATGAAACGCACCCGTAGATTTTGTAATATATTTCATAAAAAAATAAAATAAAATAAAATAAAATAAAAAACCTATCAGCTGTTTATTCAAAACTTTATATATCTACCAGTTTCGGTCAATAGACCATCTTCATGGATAAACTATACAAAAAATACAAAATAAACGTAATTAATGTGCACAAACACAGAGAGGAAATAATCAGAAAAATTACATATAAAGAGACTGAAAATGGAGAATCATGTCAATTTAACATACAGTTAAAATACATACAAGTTGTTAAAACTGAATGGTAAAATGCATCAAATAAAATAGATCTAGCTGAGACAAAAAGAGTCAGTATAACTAAAAGTGTTAAAATTACAGTGGTCATCTTAAATAACACTGTAAACATTTTTGTAAACACTGTAATTTACTTTCAATCTCATCTTATTATAAGTATATTGTCTTGTTGATTATGGTCGGTCATGATTAACAATGAATACAAAACCTATGTTACCTAAGGTCTGTGCCATATTGACATGATTCTTTAGGATCTTGGTTTATTTATCCACATGGTACCTGTCATTTCAAATTTCTGTATGTTACTTTTACTACATAAGATAGACCCCCCCCCTCTGAAGAACATCCTTGTGTAAGTGACAAGGAGCCTCATGTCTTGGTATATTGTACCTTACTATATAATTCAAGAAGCATATGTTGTCCTAAGTTGTCCTAATCTGTACTAAAGTTACAACACCTGCCCGTTAATAATTATGCTACTCTAAGCCCACTTTACATTTATTACACTACTGTCTTCACAGCGATTAGGACTTTACTTTGACATTCTACTCTATATATGTAATTGCTCTACATCTTTCATGTGGGACTCGATCTGCACACTTTTGTGAACAATGTTGTTTGTATAATCTTCGATCTTGACGTATGTAACCTGTTTATGATGATGATCATCACTTTCTATTTTCTTGTTTATAACACGATATATTGATGCAATAACTAATTATGGTTTGTTTTATATGTTGTGACAGTTTATTTTAGTACACCACACTTTGTTATTGTTAACCTTCACAAACACAAATTTTGTCGTAACTTGTTAAGACTACACCTTGTAACTTTGTTTACGCTTGTGTCCAAAGATGTTCATCCAAAGATATTGTACATCCATAAATGGTATTACTAATATCGATAACATAGGTTTCATCGTCTCTGACTCATGCAATTAGCACAAGGCACTCCCTCCATTTTTATTCATAGTCTGTTATTACCTTTTTTATGTTTGACTGATGGGTTTTATCTAAGATGACCACTGTATTTTGAACACTTTTAGTTATAATGACTCCTGTTTTTCTCAGCTAGATGCATTTTATTTTACCATTCAGTTTTAACACCTTGTAAGTATTTGAACTATGTGTTAAATTGACATGATTCTCCATTTTCAATCTCTTTATATGTAATTTTGCTGATTATTTCCTCTCTTTGTTTGTGCACATTAATTATGTTTATTTTCTATTTTTGTATAGTTTATCCATGAAGATGGTCTATTGAGCGAAACTGGTAGAAATATAAGGTTTTGAATAAACAGCTGATGGTTTTTAAAAATGCATTTTATGAAATATATTACGGCTCTTGATACTCGCCTCACCAAAGCATTCAAGATTGTGTAACACTCTGCACTATTTATTACTTAACGAAGTGGTTCAATTAGTATGAGGCGTGTTATTGAAGTAAGTACCGTTTGAGATTCATTAAATTCCGTCAATATTGAGGCACTTGTCATAACATTGTGCCTGTTTTTGAAAACCCTCCTCATAGAAGTCTGAGCCTGACTCGTTAAGTACTGCATCAGAACTGTTTTGACTTCGTCATCGTCTTGAAGACGCTGACAGTACAATAAACATTAGAAAAGTTATCCTGCAAGGAGGAAAACGTAAAGCGTCTGTTTTCTCTTCACCTTATTGTCCACTTCCTGCACCAAACTTTCATTAACGGCAGAAGGACGCCCACTCCGTTGTTCATCATGCACATTTGTGCGGCCAACTTTAAATGCTCTCACCCACCTTCTTACCATTCCATCACTCATAATGTTTTCTCCGTAAACTGCACAGATCTCACGATGGATATTGATCGCTTTTATGCCTGTAGCTCTACGAAATTTTATAAGAGCGGGACTCAAGATTATCGGAGGCATCTTAAACACTGAGTACACAACGTAAGCAAGGAAAAATCAGACTTTAATGGCGTCAGTGCGTAGACAACAGATGCAGGTACCCAGTGCACATGCGCAGAAAGCCAACCTCAGCGCTGCGGCAGCGGTGTGGCGAAACGGTACTTACTTAAAAAACCGGCCTCGTTTATTGCAATCAGTTCATTTGCAAAGATGATAACTGTTATAGATTTTGATCTAAAACTGAGGTGGATATCACATTGATATTTTATTGAACTTAACTGAAGTATATGATACATAACATTTGACCTATTTAAAAGTTACAGTAACTCTTACACACACACACACACAGACACACACACACACACACACACACATACATACACACACACACACACACACACACACACACAAAAGGAATGAGAAATGAACAATAAACTGTGGTGACATGTTTCATGCAACTCGGTTAAACAAATGATCTCATAATTAACGGGCCGCATATTTGAAAGAAGATATTACAGATTAAGCATCATCAAAGATATGAGTCTACACAGACATTGATTACAGTTTTCAATTGGTTAACTGAATCTATCACCAATGTCAAATATTGCAAACAAAATAAGAAGTACAGTTAAGCAGGTAACCAAAGAGCTGTGATTGTAAATGGAAAGCCGCACGGAAGTGCTAGTCTGTTGCCCGTCGGAAGTTCGCGTCATCCACGGGCATGTGTGTGTGTGTGTGTGTGTGTGTGTGTGTGTGTGTTGTCCTTAATATAAGTTAGTTTAAGCACAGTTTGTGAGTCTAGGGACTGATGACCCATGCAGTTTGATCCAATAGCTTTACGAACATTGGAAGTGTGAAGGAGGAAGGAAGCTTGGACTTTAACGTTCCGTCACACCACGGTCATTAGAGACGAAGCTTACGCTCGGAGTTGTCGGGTAAGGATGTGGAAGGAAATCGGCCGTGCCCCTTCAAAGGAACCAACCCGGCATTTGCCTGGAGTGTTTTAGGAAAATCGCGGAAAACTTAAATCTGGATGGCCGGAGGTGGATTTGAAACACCATCCTTCCAAATGCGAGTCCAGTGCGTTACCACTGCGCCACCTCGCTCGGTATTTGACGTATGAAAATAGGGCAGGTATGGAGGCGAGGGTAGTTTACATCATGGTCTAGATGGATTTGTGAACACATTCTGCAGCCAGAAGTGGCGAGTACTGGAACTGTGAAGGTCCTGTACTTAGACTGAGTAAGTGGACATATGTTTATTAACTGAGAGAGGTGGTGCAGTGGGAACACACAGGACTCGCATTCGGAAGGATGGTGGTACAGATCCACAACCGGCCATCCAGGTCCTCCGTGATTTCCCCAAATCACTCCAGACAAATGCCGGGATGGTTCCTTTGAAAGGGCACGGCTGATTTCCTTCCCCAAACTTACTCGACAACTCCGAGCTTACACTACCTCTCTAATGACCAAGCTGTCTACATCTACATCTACATGGGATACTCTGCAAATCACATTTAAGTTCCTGGCAGAGGGTTCATCGAACCACCATTATACTATTCATCTCTCATTCCATTATTGAATAGCGCGCGGGAAGAATTAACACCTGAATCTCTCCGTTCGAGCTCTGATTTCTCGTATTTTATTCTGATGATAATTTCTACCTATGTAAGTGGGTCTCAACAATATATTTTCGCATTCGGAGGAGAATGTTGGCGATTGGAGTATAGTAAGAATCCAACGCCGCAGCGGTAAGCATCGTTGTTGTAATGATTCCCATCCCAGATCCTGTATCATTTTGGTAACACTGTCTCCCCTGTATCGTGACATTACGAAACGAGCTGCCCTTCTTTGAACTCTTTCGATGTTCTCCGTCAAATCCACCTGATAAAGATCCCACACTGGGCAGCAATACTCCAAAAATGGACAGACAAGCGCAGTGTATGCAGTTTCTTTTGTAGTTCTGTAGCATGTTTTAATGGTTCTGCCAATAAAATGCAGTCTCTGGTTTGCCTTTCCCACGACATTATCTACGTGTTCCTTCCAATTTACGTCTGAAGTAATAGTAATTCCTAGATATTTTGCGGAGTTTACGGCCTTCACGTTTGATTGATTTATCTTGGAAACAAAGTTTAACGGATTTCTTTTCGTAATCATGAGGACGACTTCACACTTCTCAATCTTTAGAATCAATTGCCAATTTTTACACCATACTGATATCTTATTCAGATCGTTCTCAAGGTTGTTGTGATCTTCAGATGATTGTCAAAAAAAATGTTCAAATGTTTGTTAAGCTTATGGGACTTAACTACGGGGTCATCAGTCCCTAAACTTACAAACTACTTATGAACTACTTACGAATTACTACGGCACAAATATCCATGCCCGAGGGGGGATTCGAAACCCCGACCGTAGTGGCCGTGCAGACCGTGACTGGAGCGCCTCAGTCCCCTCGGCCACCGCGGCCGGCTCAGATGATTTTACTAGACGGTAAATAACGGCGTCATCTGAAAACAACCTAAGAGAGCTACTTAGATTTTCCCCTAAATCGTTTACGTAAATAAGGAACAGCAGAGGACCAATAACAGTATCCTTTCGACGGGACGTTAAACTCCAAGCTTCCTTCCTTCCCGCGGGAGGACTCGAATTTCCGACAGGAACGGCCGCGCAATCTGTGACATGGCGCCTTAGACGACGCGGTCGGATTTTCTAAACCTGTGATGCTGCTAGTCGACGTATCGGTGTGTGGAGCCTGTGGCCTGTGCTGTCGCGTGCTGCGGAGCCAGACACGCGACCGTCTAGCCCCGCCCCTCCTCGGTGTCGCCCGCAATTGCCCGGGGCACCGATGACGTCAACGACGACGCGCCGCAGCCGCCAGATTTTATAATGCGATAGCCGGCCGGCAAAGTAGGAAGTCATTCTTCGGTCGCAGAAAGGAAACAGGTGTTTGTGGTGTCAATTGTTGCACGCGTGTGTGGGCCCGCTGAGATCAGCGCAGGCCGGGAGGATGCGGCGCATTACCGTCATCTCCATAGCCGCCTCCCCCCTCCACCGCCCCTATTCCTCCCCTCCACCTCCCCTCCCTCCAGTAACAGTGGCGGCCCTTCCGGCCGGGTGTGCTGTGCTGGGCGGAACCTCTGACCCCGCTGCTCGGAATGCTAGCCAATTGACATTGAGCCACGGATTCTTTCCATCCACCTGTGTCGTAACATGAACCACAACAGTATGTACCGAGTTTTGGTACATAATAATAACATCTAATCATACGCACGTATCTAATATTTGTAATTAACTGCATTCTGCTCCTTGTATTGAGCCTGAGAGAACAATCGAAATTATATTTTAAGATTTTTTTTTTGTGGTAAAAAACAGTCTTGATTGCATAAAATTGAAGTTTCATTTATTTAAACACTAGATGACCCGGTGAACTTCGTATTTCTCACCTCTTAATGTAAACGATATTAATTTAAATCTTAACCAATTTAGGCCCATTAGCTTTATAAAGGCATCATCGGATAGTCTAAGTATCGGTAACACACTGGACTCGCATTCGGAAGGATTGTGGTTCAACTCCACCTCCGACTATCCCGATTTAGGTTTTCCGTGACTTCCCTAAACCAGGCAAATGTCGGGATGGTTCCTTTCAAAGGGCAGGGCCGATTTCCTTCCACATCCTTAACCAAACACTCCGAGCGTAAGCTCCGACTCTAATGACCACGCTGTCGACGGGACGTTGAACACCAAGCTTACTTTCAACATGAAATGTACACAATTTTCTCGCAAGTGGACGAACGGTATTGATAGCTCACTGGAAAAAGCTGTTTCAGTTTTTCCCGATTTTCCTCTTTTCTGGACAACTTTTCCATATTTTATCATCGTTTAAACCTTCCCTGCACTAACACGAATACTTCAAGACTAAAATTAGCCAAATCAGCAACGAACAGCAATTCATTTATATATATATAGATGACGCGTTTCGCCTCTTCTGGGCATCAGCAGACGTTGAAAGGGGGGGGGGGGGGGGGGGGAGATTTACAAACTTGTTTAAAACACAACTAAAAGTATGTTAAATCTTTCCTAAGCAAGAAATATGACAATAGGGAGGGTGCAAACTGAAAAAAACAGCAGGCCACATAACCACTTTCACGTTTTGACGTGGAGGGAATGATAATTGATCTAATAAAATACCGCTAAAGAGCAAAGCTTAGCCGGCCGCGGTGGCCGAGGGGGACTGAGGCGCTCCAGTCACGGCCTGCACGGCCACTACGGTCGGGGGTTCGAATCCCCCCCTCAGGCATGGATATTTGTGCCGTCCTTAGTTGTAAATAGGTCATAAGTAGTTTGTAAGTTTAGGGACTGATGACCCCGTAGTTAAGTCCCATAGACTCTACAAACATTTGATTTCAGCAAAGCTTAATAAATAAAATTACTTAACTCTGACATGGCAGAGCGTCTAATTATTGAAATTTAATAAAAATAGATGTACTTATTGCTCAATAATGGGGGACAACGAAGTCAATAGTAAAACCTAACTCAGCCGCTCAAAGCTTTGTTTACTCACGTACAAAAATCAAATGTTTGTATAGTCTATGGGACTTAACTACGGGGTCATCAGTCCCTAAACTTACAAACTACTTATGAACTAGCTTATACTAAACACGACACAAACATCCATGCCCGAGGAGGACTCGAACCCCCGACCGCTGCCGCCGTGCAGACAGTGACTGGCACGCCGCAGACCGCTCGGCCACCGCAGCCGGCCTGGACTGCTTCCGCGATCGTTACTAGCTGGGTTTTACCACTGACTTCGTTGCCCCCCATTATTGAGCAACAGTTACATCTATTTGTACCGAATTCTAATAATTTGACGTTCTGCAACATCACAGTTAAGTAATTTCATTTATTAAGCTATTCCCTTTAGCGGTATTTTATTAGTTCAATTTTCATCCCCCCCCCCCACGTCAAAACGTGAATGTGGTCATGTTGCCTGCTGTTTTTCAGTCTGCATCCTCCCTGTTGTAATATTTCTTGCTTAGAAAAGATTTAACATATTTTTAGTTGTGTTTTAAACAAGTCTGATGATGCCCAGAAGAGGCGAAACGCGTCATGTTTAAATAAATAAAACATCAAGTTTTTGGAACCAAGACCTTTTTTTTTTACCGAAATATCAATTACGGTTGCGCCAGCGCCACAAAAATATTGAGTGATTTTAGTTATATTTGAAGATGGGAAACCGAAACGCGTAATATGCAATAAAAATTACTGCGAACAAGACGTTGCCATTCATTTAATAAGTGCTGCTTGGTCGCTTGACACAACCATGGAAGAAATTTTAAATCATTTACCTGAAAACAGTATGGAACAATTAAATACTAGGAGCCCCTTTAATTGCAACATTATAGTCATCTAACACTACGTTGTCTGATTATAACTGCGCACAGCGTATGAGCTGTGGTAAGACCTTTCCAAACTTTGCTTCCTGTTTCGTCGGTAGCTCAAAGAGAATTGAAAAACAAATAAACGCACTTCAGCTGTAAATGGAAGCCTATATACTAAAATGTTTCCGTGTGTTGTTGAAAAGCAAAGATAAAAACGGAAGCAGAAACACAGTTAAAAAAAATATAAAAAAATACATAAACAATTCAATGTGAGACACTGATTCTTAAAACGGAGCCGGCCGCGGTGGCCGAGGGGACTGAGGCGCTTCAGTCACGGTCTGCACGGCTACTACGGTCAGGGGTTCGAATCCCCCCTCCGGCATGGTTATTTGTGCCGTCCTTAGTGTTAGCTAGTTCATAAATAGTTTGTAAGTTTAGGGTCTGATGACCCCGTAGTTGAGTCCCATAAGCTCTACAAATATTTGAACATTTTTTTCTTAAAACAGAGCTGTTTCACATTCGCTGATCCTGGAAGGACTTGGATGATTTTTAAGGAGGGAAAAGCGATTGTGGAAGGAGATGGAGTATGGTGGCCTGGTACGAGGTGGGGGCGAGAGAAGAGTGTTGTAAGTGGAGAATCTGTTTCATAGCCAAGGCAGAATACCCGTGCGCACTAAGGTACCCTGATGCGGTGCGCGCGGCTTTTCGCCATTGTGGGTTCGATTCCTCCCTCGGGCACGGGTGTTTGTGTTACCCTTACCATAAATTACTTTTAGTTTGTGTAACTAGTTTGTAAGCCTAGGGACTAATGACCAACGTAGTTACGTCCCTTAGATTTACAACCATTTGAATATTTTCTGTTTAATAAACGACAGAGGATGTAGTTGGGGAGCCCTATGGCGGTGGCTACAGTTATACAGAAGGAACATCTAGAGACATTGTTCATTCTGTTGGTGAGGGAGATAGTATGAAATTTCTTTTGGAGAGGAAGGTTGGTGGACTGTCTATGTAAAGGCGTAGTGGGACTGCAAAGGGGGGGGAGGGGGACGCTACAACATAGTTGGAGTCGAATTTGATCGGAAAAGGAATAGGGTAAGAGGATTTGGATGTCGAGGCATAGAGTGCTGTGTTCAAGTATCTGTAAGTTATTTAGGTACTTGGCTGGAAAGAATGTTCATGCGACGTTTGCATAACAAAGGATGATGTTGATCAAGTATTTATAAGTGTGAATGAACTGGAAAACTGTAGTTAGTAGTCAGTAATTTTAATCTACAGTGAGTATTCTGATGACTGTTTAGTAGATGCGGTTTCCACGTATTTTGGTATGATTGTTAGATGGGTATAAATATCATATACAGTGAAGTTGCAGGTAGAACGTTAGCTGGATGCCACGATCGTAAATAGTAATGTGGAAGTCATGGAAGGAGAATAGGTAATTATCGCCTGTGTTTCGGAGGGGGGGGGGGGGGAAGTAGCTTGAGAATCAAGGAAGAATCTGATAGTGGTGAATTTAGTGGAGATTTTTGATGTAGGATAGAGAACAAGAAATGTTTCTTCTACTTACAGGACGAGGTGGACTGGGTGAGGTTTTTGGGACATGTTGATGGGACAGAGAATGGAGCTTTGGGACGATCCTCTGGTGGGATGTAAGGCATGGGATTTAGCGGTTACATCGGGTTGTCTACTGGAGAGGAAGATTACAATAACGCGGACATAGTTAACTGCAAGTGAATAAGTCTTGAGTTTAAAATATACAGCCACATGCTTTATGTCAAGAGGGACACAGGTGGCAAATTTCCGGGTGTTGAGTTTATACAGGGTGTTACAAAAAGGTACGGACAAACTTTCAGGAAACATTCCTCACACACAAAGAAAGAAAATATGTGGACATGTGTCCGGAAACGCTTAATTTCCATGTTAGAGCTCATTTTAGTATTTCTCTTTAAATGTAAATTGAAATAATTCGTGCAGACAATTGTCAAAATACCCAATAGTTTCGTTAGTAAGTACTTTGCTTCCTCGATTCACCGCCGGTTTGCCCAACTGAAGGAAGGTAATGTTGACTTTCGTGCTTGTGTTGACATGCGACGGATGAGGCTTCATTCCAACATGATCAAATTGTAAATTTTCACAATGAACATGTACGGGCTGACGAGAATCCGCACGCAATTGTGCAATCACGTCATCAACACAGATTTCCTGTGAACTTTTGGGCAGGAATTGTTGGTGATGTCTTGATTGGGCCTCATGTTCTTCCACCTACGCTCACTGGAGCAGGTTATCATGGTTTCATACGGGATACTATACCTGTACTGCTGAAACATATGTCTTTACAACATGTGGTTCATACACGATGGAGCTCCTGCACATTTCAGTCTCAACAACAGATTCAGTGACCGATGGGTTGGTAGACGCGGACCAATTCCATGGCCTCCACGCTCTCCTGACCTCAACCCTCTTGACTTTCATTTATGGGGGCATTTCAAAGTTCTTGTCTACGCAACCCTGGTACCAAATGTAGAGACTCTTCGTGCTCGTATTGTGGACGGCTGTGATACAGTACGACATTCTCCAGGTCTGCATCAGCGCATCAGGGATTCCATGCGACAGAGGATGTATGTATGTATCCTCGCTAACGGAGGACATTTTGAACATTTTCTGTAACTGTTTGAAGTCACGCTGGTACGTTCTGATGTTGTGTGTTTCCATTCCATGATTAATAAGAGTTGAAGAGAAGTAATAAAATGAGCTCTAACATGGAAATTAAGCGTTTCCGGACACATGTCCACATATATTTGTTTTCTTTGTGTGTGAGGAATGTTTCCTGAAAGTTTGGCCGTACCTTTTTGTAACACCCTGTATAGGCGATTCTACGAAATACCATCGCCTTAAATCAACTGCAGTAGTGCAATTCTTTGCGGTATCTACTATTCCTGACCGTGCCAACTTACTGCGCATTGCGAGGCTACAACCAACTCCAGAAGATAGTATGGATATCGAGGCCAGCTCTGCGCCATCACTCCCCGTCTACGCCCAGGGCTCATTATTGCTGATTGTGAGGTGTTACTCCTAGCGCTCCATGATAACACAGTCGAGCTCGGCAAATGGGCACTGCTAGCCAAGCGCACCTAATGGAAGCTATGTCTCTGGGGCCAGTGACCACAGCAAAGTAGCAGAATGTTGGACTAGCAATGGGACTGCCGGATGGCAGATGCGAGGTCAGCCCGCGGCCCGGGCCATTAATTTCACGACCGATGGTAAGCAGAGAGACGCAGTCTCCGTAATTATGGTCCGTTCCTGGGACAGAATCTGGACAGTCCGCTGGGTGTTGCGGCTGCTCGGTTTACTTTCCTGGCCTCGGGGCATAAATTTCGTGTCCGCTGTAATTCTCGAGCCGGTCGTCTATTAGGGGGGAAGGCCGCACCGGCTGTGCCAGATTTACGATCTTATGGTAATGTTCAGCACTGCCGCGTCCGTTCGTCGCAACGTATTTGCAGTTCTTCCTTGTCGCATGAGGTCAGCAACCGCCCTCCACTCAGGTCCCAGATTTAGAATTTCTCAATATTTAAGACATCTTACCAGGAACCCCTTAAGTGCAAACTCGCAGGTTCAATTTCTAGTCACAATTATTCCAGCTCTCAACCTAAGGAGATATAAAAAAGGGGGTCCACAGGGCTCAATCTCGGCTCCTTTGCTGTTTTTAATTTATGGTAATGACTTGCCATTTTATTTTCACAAAGATGAAAAGCTAGTGCTTTTTGTTTGTGATGCAAATATTGCAATCTCACCCGACAAACATGAATCAGTTGATGAAATTGGAAATATCTAAGAAAATTTTTAACTTGTTTTCTGCAAACATACTCTCAAAATTTAAATAAAATATAATATGGAAAGTAATTCAGTTCCTTGAGACAAACATTGTCTTGTTACACCAAACATATTAAATATAAGGAGAGACACTGAAATAAAATTTTTGCTGGGGGTGCTATTCCAATATAGTACAGCCCATAGAGCTAAAAGAACAGAAAAAAGCGATTTAAAGCGCCTGCCTAGTGAGCTAGAGGTCTCGGGTTCGAATCCCGGCCACAGCACAAGTTTTATCAACGCCTCTCCTTATATTTAAAACACAATATATTCAGATAAAAGAAATACAGTCTTACGATTAATTTTATGCTTCTTGGCCAGGTTTAGTTAACACTAGGGGTAACTTCATCAGAAGATAAAAAAGTATACATGACAAATATAACGTCAGAATTACGTATTACGAGCAGGGTTGCTCAAGTTGAATGAAGTAAAATATAACATTGTGCCGTTAAAATTCAGCAATAAGACGGGGTCGCACAAGCATTATATATGTGGTCACCTTTACAGACGAATCACATCTTTCCAAAATTCTCTCACCACCTAAGCCGACCATTCGCCTTCCCAACTGTCGTACGCTCTTTCAACTTCATATTGTTGTGCAGCGTTAAGCAAAGATATTCAGCTGATGCGACTCTGTCATACAGCATACTACTAATGCGCGTGCTATCGTTTCTGCTGTAATTCTTTCAAATATTTCTGTCATTATATATACAATGGCAGGCTGTGCTATTACGGGTTGTAATTCCCACAGCCGGAACACAAAGGGAACTGAAATAAAGTTTCATTTTTTCCCTCGAGATGAAACATTAAAGAATGTGTGGCTCTCCAAATGTTACAGGAAGGACACTGTAAACATTGCACATTCTCAAATACGCTCCTAGCATTTCAGAGAAATCGATTCTGTAAGATATTTACAGTCGGAATTTCTTAATTTGCAACGGAAAAAAAGTGTTTCAAATATTCCTGTTCTTTTAAAGTCAGCAATTCATTTTACACACATTGTCAATATGTATGTGATCTGATATTTTAGTCATACGTAACGCGTACATATACGATAGAATATGACCTAGCAGTCTTAACTGCAATATTTTACAGCAGAATACATACCACTTTGTATTTAAGGTAGAAACAATACCTTTCGTCAAAACGTTAACGTAAATGCACATTCCGTGCCATAGCGGACTAAGCCAGCGCGCAGCCCCACAGTGACGTCACAACGCTAGCCAATGGCAGAGCGGAGCGCTTACTGCCCAACCTTATATTTTTTAACCTTGAGTAACTGGATTTGGGAAAACTCATACATCTGACTTTTTTAAAAATGGAAACACCTCTATTTTATTATTCACAATACAAAAAAATTAAAGATAAAAATAACAGTCTATTTTTCTTTTTAATAATGTATTATTGAGGTAACCGGTTTCGATCTAAGATTAGATCATCTTCAGACCTGTTACATTTTAAATTTTATGTTTAGAAAAAACTAAAATTTCATAGTCAACAAAATTTACTTTTGCATAGCTTTTAATACATTTGCAAAATTCTGGAGTTTCACACACCTGTAAGTATGGTTTGTATGTTGTGCAAAACTTATTGTAGAATTTCTCTCACTTATGAAGAAAAGTGTACCTATAGCGACAAATGCAGCCAGTAGTAAGTGATAAAATTATGAAATTTCACTTGTAAATGAAAATTATTTTGTTATGTTTTAGAACTCCTATTGCTATGAGTGTTAATCCTGAATCCTTCCCGATCTTTCTGTCAAAGATTTATGACTTTTTTTTTTTTTTTTTTTTTTTTTTTTTTTTTTTTTTTTTTTTTTTTTTTTTTTAAAAAGAGTATAGGCAGTGGAAAAAAATGTCTAGTAGTGTCTCTTCTGCGTCACGTCCGTCCGCTTGACGTCCTAGCCCCCTTGAGAAACTACTTTGATATAAAAATTTCGATTTCTATGCATTTCATAGTTTGACATATTAGCTCAGTATAGGACTTAATTTATTTTCGTTATTCGCCACAGCTACTATGCGAGTTACAATGTAAAACTGTTAAGGAGGCCACTGATTACGTGAATATAATTCTACATGTCAACAGGTATTGTTTGTAATTCCAACAAATGTCACATCCAAAGACCAAGTAATCTGTGTATTGTATCTTTGTTTTACCATCTTTGAGAACCAAGCAATAGCGTCTTTGTCGACGCATGTCAACAGTTTACCTGACGATGGCCTAATAAGCCGAAAACTAGTTAGTAAATAAACAAAATTTAGTAGAACAAAAACAGTTTGTTTGTTTTCAACCTTAAATATGGAAGCGTTCTACCAAGAAGCGACGGAAGAATCATATATATATATATATACAGGGTGTTTCACTAAGTGTGTTTGCCTCTGTAACTTATAAAATAAGAGGTGACGGGAAATTTTAATGCGGTAGGTCAACACAAGAAATGTTACACTTTCTGCGGAGCTATGAACATAGTTTATTGTATCATTTTCCAAAGAGTTACAGCACAAAGATATAATTTTTTAAATGGAACAATAGTCTCCTTGAACATGTGTATCAACACACGAGAGTACATATGTGGATGCAACACGATGGTCACCCAGCCCATTTTGCGCATGGTGTTGTGGAAGAACTAAACAACAGGTTTGCAGGAAGATGGTTGGGGCGCCATGGTCCCCATTCATGGCCCGCAAGGTCGTCCGATTTAACACCAGTAGATTTCTTTTTGTGGGGATATCTAAAGGATCGTGTTTATGGCACTGAGCCCACATCCCCAGATGATCTAAAACGGCGCATCGAGGACGCATGTCGCTCCGTCACACCGGCGATGTTACATCGCGTTCGCGGATCCTTTCGACGGCGCATTGCATTTTGCATTGAGGAACATGGACACATATTTGAACATCTCGTGTAAATCAACTTCCCACCGCCATAACATCCATCACCCACCACACAGCCATGTATTATGTACAGCGTGTGGTATCTGCCCCCGGAACTTTGAAGGGTTGTAGCTCCCAAACTAACGGTGGTAGGAATGTTGTATAAATCGATTTGGACGCAGCTGGTTTCAACGAATCCAATGCACGATAGAAAAAAACTATTGTTCCATTTAAAAAATTACATCTTTGTGGTGTAACTCTTTGGAAAATTATACAATAAACTATGTTCATAGCTCCGCAGAAAGTGTAACATTTCTTGTGTTGACCTACCGCATTTAAATTTCCCGTCACCTATTATTTTTATAAGTAGCAGAGGCAAACACACTTAGTGAAACAATATATATATATGGGCCAGCGCAACTGCCTAGAAAACAGAAGACCCGGGGTCGAATCTCGGCTGGGTACACATTTTCAGGTTTGCCCATTCACAGTTGAAGTCATATATTCTGTAAACATAAAAAAATATTTTCTTATATCTTGAACTCCCACTGCTATGGGTATGAATCCTGAATCCTTCCCGATCATGCTGTCAAAGTTTAATGAATTTATTTGTAAAAGTATAGACAGTGGAAATTAAAATGTCCTGTCGAGCCTCTCCTGCTGAATGGTGGCCCGCTTTACGTCCTAACCCCCTTAAAATGGAATGATAAGTGTTTTGTAGTGGTCGCACCCCAATCTTACAGGCGAGCAGTGCAACAACGTAGCGACCACGCCTACAGCTTTGAAGGGGATACTGGCACAGCGACATGACATCGAATACCAACTGGATGATAAAAAATAAAGGGGGGAAATGTGGTTTTAGTGGCCCCAAGTGCCCAATTTGCCAGGACATAGCGCCTCATAGAGAGACGTCCAGTGGGAGGTGACGGCGGCAGGTGTGTGGTGGTTTCCGGAGGCTGGGGTCGTCGCACTGCAGCAGTTAGCCGGCAGCTGGCCGGAAGGGGGCCACGCGCCTCAGCACGCGCCGGCCAGGAAGAGCCCACTCTACCACTTGCCAGGCGCCCACACGCAGCCACACGCACCCCCTCCCTCCCCTCCCTCTCCGGCTGCAGTCGGCGCAGCGGGTCCTCCGACCTTCCTCCCAGACCAGGGGTGGGCGTGTCAGGTGCCCGCGGTGGTGTCTTCAACAGGTTGACCACATGCTCCAAGTGGGAAAGCGGGAGACTTACCAAAAAATGGAGCCTATAGGACCCTAGATAAAAAGAAATGTTCTGCATATTCTATATTACAAGTTTGTTACTTATAACACCATTGTAATTATTGCTAAAAATTAAATTCATCTGTAATATTAAAAGACCTAAAGGCATTCAACTTCTTACAAGGAAACATCCCTATCGCACACCACTCAGATTCAATTATAATTTGGCGCAGTAGTTAGGCTTTGATAAACTGAAGATAGATCAGTCGAGATAACAAGAAGAAGTTCCTTAAAAAAAAAAAAAAAAAAAAAAAAAAAAGACAACTGAGTAGTTCATGGTCATATGATCTACCCACTGCTTCCATACACGCATCACTGTGGTAGCAGCATGCCGTGTGAACCCCGTCTGGGTTCGAAACCCCCTCGGGCATGAATGTTTGTGCCGTCTTTAGTATAAGCAAGACGTGTTTTTTTTTTTTTTTTTTAATGGGACTTAACTACGGTGTCATCAGTCCCTAAACTTACAAACTACTTATGAACTAGCTACAACTAAGGACGGCACAAATATCCATGCCCGAGGGGGAATTCGAACCCCCGACCGTAGTGGCCGTGTAGACCGTGACTGGAGCGCCTCAGTCCCCTCGGCCACCGCGGCCGGCTATAAGCAAGTTCATAAGTAGTTTGTAAGTTTAGAAACTGATGTCCCCGCAGTTAAGTCTCATAAGCTTTACAAACATTTGATCATTTTTTTAAGACTGAACATTAACCAGAGCGAACGAGGCTAATGGAATATAGTGTCTAAGAAAATCATGCGACGCTGAAGGAAATGCGTTAGGAAACGAGCCAATAAAAGTCACTTTTATTATTTGAGTACCAAAATATCGTATGACGGCCAAAGTAAAATTAAAAAAAAAAAAAAAAAATTATGCAGTGTAACAATGGGAAGAAAAGCATTTGTTCACAATGAAAATTAATTTAAATCTTTTCTATGGATTATTCCGGCACTTTTTCAAAGAGAAATTACATCTTTAGGGCTAAACAAATAAACTGTTTTTGTTTTACTAATTTTTTATTCGCTTCAAACTAGTTTTCGCCTTATTAGGCCAACATCAGAAAACAACAGACTAGCGTCGACAAGAAACTATAGTTCTTTGAGTTTTCAAGCATTTTAGTCGAAGATATACGAGTACATAAACGCAAGGTCTTAGGTTACGACATTCATTGACAAGTTTTCACTTCCTTCTCAAGTTACAGATGGTGTTCAATAAAACTGTTTATTGTCATTTATTAACACATGCTTTAAGAAAGGCCAGTATTATACATGTTACCCTTACTACCTAAAATACATAATATTATTTAACAATCAATAGTACATTTTTTTGTTGGGTTTTGACCTGTGTTTTGAACTGTCTGTATTAACACTTGTTACGTTTGCTATGCATAAGATATAACGGTTTACATACTATGTTAGGTTTGAATATGGATTACTTAATTACACTACATCACAGTTATATAATTTTTATATTGTTTTTACATTAGTTTTTTGGGGTGAACCATGAAAGTAAGATAACTGTGTATATTGACGTCAGACTCTACATTTGTAATATACACTATACATTTACAACACACATACTGGAGGAATGACACAGATATCAAATCTAAACGTAATTTCTAAATATAGCACATAAAGGAAGAAAATCTAAACCTGTTAGAAGCACTGGAAGTAATCTTCTAGGCAAAACTCCTAGTTCTAAATGACCAACTACATCTGACATCCTCACTAATAAGTGTCACATAATTCAATTCAGGCAGGCCCCTACCGCAGGACATATCAACTATCACACTTTCATTTAATTTGTGTACCATAAACAATAAAAACAGGCTACAAAAATATACACAGTTACTTTACCTTCCTTGTTCACCCAAAAAAGCTAGTGTAAAAACAATATAAATATTATAGAACTATATTGTAGTGTAATTAAGTATACCATATTCATATGTAATAAAATATGTAAACCGTAATATCTGATTCACCGCAAATGTAACAAGTGTTAATTTTGACAGTTTAAAACACACGCCACGCCCCCACGAAAGAAATGTGTTATTGATCGTAATATAATATTACGTATTTTAGGTAGGAAAGGTAACATGTATAAACCAAATGTTAATAAATGACAATAAGCAATTTTATTGAACACCATTTGTAACGTGAGATGAAAGTGAAAACTTGTCAACGAATGTCGCAAACTAAGACCTTGCGTTTATGTACATCTTGGAGTAAAATGTTTGTAAAATCAAAGCACTTGCTATATTTATTTGGTGCGAACGCTGTTGTTTCCCCGAGCTTATTTTTTCATGAACTTGCTTAAACATTTTTATAAAAATTTGAGCGTACGTAATTCATGACAATTAGTTCTTAAATTTTGAATCCGTCGCTACTGGAAGCCATAGATATTGCTGCTCGTTGCCTAGCTGTTTTTAACGGCCGTGGTGGAGTGGCCGAGCGTTCTAAGGCGCTTTCCTGCTTCACTTTAAATATGCACGTATGTTGACATACCGGTTTAGATGAAATTATGTAAGTAATGTTGGGTCGTAAGATTTTTATCTGTCGCAGTGTATGAATTTTATTATATTTGATGTAAATTCTTCTTTAATTCGCGAACTATCCACTGAGTTTAACAATATCGACAATCAACTGATTTCAGACTATTTAAATGTATTAAACTTCGAGCACGCACTTCCGATCGATAAGGATTAAAACAGGAGGAAAGTGCTAATACTACTTGTAAATTGTTTATGCACACCCGAAACAAAAGTAACCGATATATTTGCACTGCTAACTTCTACTTCTTCCTACTGCTACAACTTAAAAAAAGTGGTACACAAGAAAGCTAACTGTATAATTTGTAAAAATATTTATTATCTTATTAATTACTTTACGAACTTGTACTTATTTTGATGTAACAGGCGCAATCATGTAATAAAAGTAACACTGTGTTTTCCTAAACCCATGTAGTGCCATAAGCGTCGCAATTCTCATTTTTGTTGTATTAGCTTTATCTTTTAATCAGAAAAAAATTTTCCTTAATCGTGAGCGAATGCACTTACGGTTTTTATTCTATTCTGTTGTCATAAAAATACGTCGTACAATAATATTTCAGTAGAGTAAATAGCGCGGTAATGACACCCAGACACAGAGTTCAGCAACGCGAAATCTGTATACAGTGAACTCAGTTTAAACTTGCACCTGACACAGATAAATTTGTAAAAAATTATATCACGTAGTAATACACGTAGTCAACGTCATATGAGTGGCACGTATGAACCATAAAGTAAAAATGTATTTATCAAATTCTTTATTTATTGGAACACAGCTCTGATTTGGTATATTTTTTATCTTGTCTTCAGCATGATAATCTGCAATGATGATGGCCACTCTGTTATTGAAATCGATTTGCCGTTGATAATTCAAGGATTACGACTAATGCTACTCATCCCATTTGCTATACACTTCCGTTTGTGAAAACTGCAGCACCGAGAAGGAATTATCCGATTAGCGCCACACTTGGCGGAAGTGGCGACCGGTGTGCAAGAGATAAGTGATACATTTTGTAGCGAGATGGGGTATACGAAAACCGAGCAGGGCCCTCTCGGTCGGTATTGCGCCCAGTGTAGTCGGCGCAGAACCGTCGCACAAGATGCAAACAATACATCCAGTGAAAGCATGCCTCGTCGACGTCAAAGGGGGTCATATCGGCATGTGAGCGAGTTCTAACGGAGCAGAATGGTCTCCGGGAAACGGGACTGTCTTATCGTGACATTTTGGGCACAGGGCAATCACACACCATTTCAACCTGTAATGTCACACGATAAATCAGCTGCGTGCTAATGGAATATCGGCACAGTTGTGCGATTGGATTCGTGATTTTCTGTTTGAAAGAACATAGTACGATGTAACTGAGGGTAAATTATTGAGTAGAAGAGAAGTGATATCTGGCGTTCTAGAGGAAAGTAATATAGGGCCTGTACTGTTCTTTACTTTTATAAACGATTTAGGACACAATCTGATTTATCTCTCTTTGAATTTTCATGGGTGATGCTATTACTTATCGGTTAGTAAAGTCTCCATAAGATCAAAAGAGCATTGACAATTATTTAGATATCTGACTGGAGCAAAAATTGGCAGTTGACCCTTAATAATGATAAATGAAACGTCATCCATATGTCCATTACGATAAATCAGTAAAAACTAAGTCCGTAAATTGAACTAAATACTTGGGAGTAGCAATTACGAAAAAAAATTAATTGGAAAGAATTGTAGGGAAGGCGAACCAAAGACTACGTTTCATTGCCAGAACACTTAGAAGATGCAACATTTCTACTAAAGAAACTGCCTATACCGCAATTGTGTGTCCTATTTTTTGAGTATTGTTGCACATTGTGGGATCCACACCATGTGGGACTGACAGTCGATTTAGAGAAAATTCAGTGAAGGGCAGCTCGTTTTGTATTATTGCGATCTAGGGGGAGAGTGTCACGGAAATGATGCACGAGTTGGGGTGTAAATCATTAAGAGAAAGACGTTATTCGTTGCGGCGAGATGTATTTGCCAAATTTCTTTCACAAGTTTCTCTTCCGAATGCGAACAAATATTGTTAGCACCCACCTACAACGAAAAAGATATAGGTGTTCCTTTTTCCCTGCGGGCTATTACAGAATGGAACTACAGAGAAAGATCATAAAGGTGGTTCGATGGGTGTCCTGACAAAAGCACCCAGTGACAAAAGCACCCAGTGACAAAAGCAACCAGTGACATTAGCATCCAGTTCTGGTCGAGGGGCGGCCCGCTAATCTCCCCGTCCGGTCTCTGCTCGGCAGGTAGAAGAGCCGAGGGCTGTGAGGTCGCATTGACACGCCGTACATGACGGCAATAGCATTGCTGCAATTTATAATGGAAGCGAGCCTAAAGAATAATCAAAACATATTAATAAGATTTGTGACCTGGAAAAAGTCTTCGATAATGTAAGGTGCTGGATGATGTTCGCAATTCTGAGAAAAATAGGAGTAAGCTTGTGGGGAAAGGCGGAAAATACATAGTTTGTATAAGAACGAAGTCGATACAATAAGCGCCGAAAGTCAAGAACGAAATGCTCAGATTAAAAAGGGGGTAATAAAAGGTTGTGGACATCGCCATCACTGTTCAACTTGCACAATGAAGAGACTTAATGTAGAAAATAAAGAAGATGTTCAAGGCTCTGATAAAAGTTCTGGGTAAAAGGATATCAGTGATAAGATTTGCTGATGACATTGCTATCATCTGTGAAAGTGAAGGAAAATTACAGGGTCTGTTGAATAGAATGAAAAGACTAATGAGCACAGACCATGGACTGAAGGTAAACCAAGGAAAGATGAAAGTCATAAGAAGTAACAGAAATAAAAGTAGCGAGAAAATAACATCCGAATTGGTGATCACAATGCAGTGCTGTAGCCGGCCGCAGTGGCCGAGTGGTCTGCGGCGTGCCAGTCGCCGGCCGCGGTGGCCGAGGGGACTAAGGCGCTCCAGTCACTGTCTGCACGGCCACTACGGTCGGGGGTTCGAATCCCCCCTCGGGCATGGATATTTGTGCCGTCCTAGTTAGTAAGTAGTTCATAAGTAGTTTGTAAGCTTAAGGACTGATGACCCCGTAGTTAAGTCCCATAGACTATACAAACATTTGAACATTTTTGGCGTGCCAGTCACGGTCTTCACGGCCGCTGCGGACGGGGGTTCGAATGCCCCCTCGGGCATGGATGTTTGTGTCGTCTTTAGTATATGCTAGTTCATAAGTAGTTTGTAAGTTTAGGGACTGATGACCCATTAGTTAAGTCCCATAAGCTCTACAAACATTTGAATTTGATCACAATGTACAAGACAAGAAATTCTGTTACCTTTGCAGTAAACTAATTCAAGAGGGACATAAAAAGTAGATTAGCACAAGCAATGAGGGCATTCACGGGAAAGAGAAATCTACTGCTGTCAAACATCGCCCTGGAATTCAGGCAGAAATTTCGCAGAACATAAGTTTGCAGTATAACAATGTTCAAATGTTTGTATAGTCTATGGGACTTAACCACGGGGTCATCAGTCCCTAAACTTACAAACTACTTATGAACTACTTACGAACTAGGACGGCACAAATATCCATGCCCGAGGGGGGATTCGAACCCCCGACCGTAGTGGCAGTGCAGACCGTGACTGGAGCGCCTCAGTCTCCGCGGCCGGCGCAGTATAACATTGTATGTAACTTGGACTGCTGGGAAATGAGAACAGAAGAGAATTGAAGCATTTGATATGTAGTTTATGGAGTAGTACAAAATATCACGTAATTTTTTTGTAGGTACTGCTTTTAAGTTAATGTTTTAAAGCCATAAATGCATGGGTATTTATGAATTTTGAGCATTTGCCCAAGCATTCATTCTAGGCATTTGCCCAAACTTGCAAATGTCGAGGCATTTTACATCACTAGGGGAAAAACAGAATGGAACATCAAGCAAATAATTGAGGATGTCGGTTGCAATGGTACTCTGAAATGAAACGGTTGGCTAAGAATTTGGTGGCAGGTCGCATCAAAGCAGTCAGAAGACTGATGACTAGGGATGCAAACGATAAATCTACGTTTTGAAAACATCGACGTTTTGCCCCAAAACATCGATGTCAACAGCGATGGTTTGAACATCGGCGATAGAAGTCGAAAACTATCAACACCATTAAATTCAGGTTCTAAGCCTTTTTACTGCATATGAAAAGGATGTTCTACAGTATTGTATGTTACGTTTAGAAAACAAAGGAAGAAACAAATATCTGTGTTTTATTTCCGAAAAAGTGATAATTTGCGAATGTGTGGCTACGTTACAAAAAAAAAAAAAAAAAAAAAAAAAAAATATTCACAGGCAGACTGTGTCGAGAGAGCGTTTCCGGTGAGCGAGGACTGGGCGGCGTGGCATTACCGCGAAAACAGGGACGGCTTAGGGAGGGTACGGGCTGCAGGTAGGTCGTGACGTAGTAAACAGGTCAGACTGGGTGCAAATGTCGCAGATTTGGGGTTGGGTGCAAATGTCACTGGGTGCTTTTGTCACATATCGGGTTCGATGAACCCTCTGCCATGTACTTCAATGTGACTTGTAGACTATCTATGTAGATGAAGCTGCTCACAGATCGTAGAATCAAACTCGCCCACCGTCTTGAAGGTGTGAGCGAGGTAGACACATTAACAGAAAGATGCCACAACTTAAGTGACACACGTGAAATTCATTACAATGAAATGAATACTCTTCTTTGAGTATTGCAGAGCCGTCTGGGAATGACAGCGTAGTCTAAGGCGCTTTGCCCCGGAATAAGCGGTCGCTACCCGTTGGAAGTTCGAGTCCTCCGTTGGCCGAGGTTGCGTGTGTTGTTCTTAACATAAGTTAGTTAAAGTAGTTTATAAGTGTGGAGACAGTTGACCCCAGTAAAATGTTCAAATGTTTGTAGAGTCTATGGGACTTAACTACGAGGTCATCAGTCCCTAAACTGACAAACTACTTATGAACTAGCTACAACTAAGGACGGCACAAATATCCATGCCCAAGGGGGGATTCGAACCCCCGACCGTAGTGGCCGTGCAGACCGTGACTGAAGCGCCTCAGTCCTCTCGGCCACCACGGCCGGCTGACCCCAGTAATTGGTCCCTTAGCTTTACAATCAATGTTTCCTTGACAATCCGAGTTAATTCTGAAGTCTCAGTGTGTAAACAAGTCTTGAGGCACTGTAGATCACTGTATCAAGATGAGCTCACACTTCCTATGGAACGATGAACACTGGAGGACACAAAGCACTGTGGGACAGGCCGAATGTGTTGGCTGTTTAGCCAGTCACATTGCACCCACGGAATCGTCTTGTAAAGTGCGCAGTCTCTTCCGGGAAACCAGGAAATATTCTTACCACCGATTTATATTTTCCGCGGTCGCAACTGTCGGTGTCGATAATGGTGTAGTTGCCTTTGGTGGTATCACTAACTGCAACACTGGAGGTAAGGGTATTTCTGTGGACATGAACGCTGCATTCGATTAGGCCAACAATAAATCTGCAGTAGCCGAATACCAGCAAGATTACAGCAAAAACATAAAAATTTAACGATGCCAGAATACTCGCCAAGCAACCAGGGATGGTTAAACGCAAGATAAGGGAAGCCATCGAAATTGTAAAACATCCTAATAACACGAACAGAGAAGAAGGACTCTGGCTTGCCCCCCCCCCCCCCCCTCTGAGTTTGTGACACTTGCGGGGAGTGACACTTGCGCGGAAAGGAAATTTGTAGACACTTGCGCGGAGACCCGGACGCTGCAGGTAGTGAACAGGGTGTTCCAGAAGTAGGGATACACCACCCCTACTCCACGCCCTCCAGCCGCTACCTGTGCCGTATTCAGGGAAAGGCCCACCAGCGAGGTGGAGCTGTAGTAACGGCCCGGAGATATCACAGCCTCATTCAACAGGGAGATAACACGTCATACAAATATCACTCGATTTACAATACAGCACCATGTGAAAAGGAATGTGATGAAATCGGAATTGAGCGCAACCGTTGCTAACTACAATTTCGGATTTACTGCATTTTGAGTCAGAATTCGCATCTATATTCGCATTTATCGCAAATGTGAATTTTTCCTGTCCCTAGTAATACCTCTAAAAATAAACAGCTGATCAAGGCACTAAAAGCAAGGGCAGATCTTTGGGTGTATTACTACAAATAACTAAAACACAATTTGATCGTGGAATTATATACAATCTCATTATAAAGGTTTTTTGTAGGTGGTTTCGAGCAGCTTTTAAATATGTTAGGAATAGCATTATGAAATATAGACAGCTACACCTTATGTTTATTATGAGATATCGATTTCGGCTAATTTCAGGTAATCTTCAAGTCTCAAACAACAGGTGTTACTTATGCATTTTTCCAGTGGCACTCATAAACTTTAACTGTTTACACACGAGGTCTAACGTTGTTAGTCGCGTTTGTGTCTAAATGATACGTATGTTGGTGTGATGTCTTATTTCGCAAGAACAGACATCACACCAATACATATATAGCTCTCGGTAAAGTGGAACGGTACGATGTCGTTACGTAGCACAGCACAGCCGACTGGAAACGCAGGAGAAGTGCAAACAACGTTCTCACCTCAGAGGTATGATTATAATTAGGTTCGACATAGACTTCTACAACATACAGTCTACACGGCGAAGATTACACAAAAAAATTTAACGTTTCGTCTACTTTGGCGATAGCAACTAAATTTTAAAATCGTGTCTACTATGTAAAGATTTAGCAACACAAAACGCTTCAAGTCCATAACTTCACTGGTTTTCGAGTTCTCAATTTTTAATATGTTTTTAATGTTATAACATAAAAAACAAATTTGGGACTCACACTACAATTTTCATATAGCAGATTTTGTAAGTACATTCACAAGACATAATTCAACGGTTCTGTGCATTCATTTTATGAGAAATACCAATCATTTGTTTTCAGTGTTTATTTGAAATTTCTACATTTAGTTTCTTTAATTATTAGTACTTAAATGTGGTGATGAAATAAATAAATTACGTGTATATGTGTAGTCTTATGCGGCCAAACTACTTAGGTCATCGGTCGCTAGACTTACACTACTTAATCTTATTTAAAATAACGTAGGCAAAGTACAAACAAACATACCCATGTCAGAGGAAGGACTCGAACATCCGACCGGACCGGACGCGCAATTTGGGACACAAATTACATGTTTGATAATATTAATGCATAGAAGTATGAAATCACGTCAAGACTACTTCCTGCAAAAATTTCGACAAAAAAAGTTGACACTGAGTTTAGAAAAACAAAATTCTGGTATATTGGATTTTAACATTTTATCAAAAAATGAATGTTACTACAAGAGATACAGCCATTCAAATTTACGGGCACCATAACGTATTCCCTTCCTGAGTAAATGAGCTGCTTCTTGTAGTTTCAACACCTTTTTCTTGAATGTTCTGAATATAAATCTTCACACAGACTTCTTGAGGAGGAGAGTGATACGGATATTTGATTGTAAACCACTGCCTATTACCTTAGACCTTTTTGACTGTACTGAACAGGAGTTCCGTGTATTCCGTAATTTATATTTATACAATTAACAGGCAATGTCATTTATAACCAACTATTGGCTGTCAATTTCGCATCATTTCTCCTGGAAGTCTTGCAACTTGTTTCTCCCTGTTGGTTTATGCCAAGTTCGGAGTAAAAATGCTTCTATATGACGGTGATGGAAAATAGAATTTATCTTTAGCACTTTTCGGTGTGTGACATTCCCTTACACATTCCGTATTTCATACATTTCTTAGATGTATTTCTAATTCGAATACAGCCAAATCGTTTTGGGGTCTATGAATAAACGCTTCAAGTATGTAAAATACTCATTGACTTATTATTAACGTTTTTTAATTGAAGGTTTAAGGTTGCGTCTCCTATTAAAAAGCATAGTAGCTATTTTTAAAGAGATGGAAGTTGCGTGATAGTGGGGTTAACTACATAGCGGTCAATTACATCAACGTATCTGTGCAGGATGCCTAATACATTTATTGCTTGTGCAGGTGTCTTGATATGCTTAGTGTTCTGAATAATATGCTTTTAGGAGGTATGACTGTGGAAAGTCATCGTCTTGTAGTAGCAAAGAATGTCTTAATAATCTTCCAAACATTATCACTATTAAAATACCTTTTTGTTTTCAGGAGGAACACTCAATGAATTCATATGTAGTTAGAACAAGTTACTATATTGCTCTTCAGCTTTGAAAGGGTTGTGAAATTTCACTAAGTTTCGTGTTATGTTGACAGTGTGGAAACTTAACAACAGCAGTGCTAGACTTCTTGGTGTGCCTGTACCCAGGAAAAGCCATTAGCCGCCCCAAGGGCCCCGGGTTCCGCGCAAGTGTCACTCCGCGCAAGTGTCACACCGCGCAAGTGTTCCAACCCCCCCCCCCTCTTGGCTACCGGCCATCACAGCAAAATCGGCCGCACTGACAACACAACACGCGAGCGTCACTAGTAAGCAACTGCCGCCGCGCGGCCCACGGCCAGCAGGAGAGAAACGGAAGCCCTCACCCCATTCGGCGATGAACACCAATCATGTCTCGCTATGCAAGAAGCAATAGGAAACGGCTAACCCCCACTCCCTCTACCTCAGCATCCTATCATAATAAGTTTCCATTCTTCCGCCAAAAATCCACCAGTAACATCGCTGATTTTAAAAATTTACGAAGTAATGTCTAATTAAAAGTAAATGTATAGTAACAACCAGCTCACAACAGTATACCCAGATGAAGGCCACTGTAACGTTGGCCGAAACGTCGTTTATTAAAGTAATAGCCTTCTTACATCATGACGCGGTACAACACCGAGAAAACTTTTATGTCATCTGACTCTGGCAGCGGAAGCCTACGTAATTATATCTATCATGTAGCCCATCCAGTTGTATCGAACGTATATGCACGACAATCCATCCCTATGACAGTGAATTTGTAATAATCCAAAGCAGTGATCATATTTCCGAAGTACTGATTAAGAAAACTGAACACTTCTGTGCTGCGATGTGATCTAGCCCAGTCTTGCAAGAGCAACTCACTGCGTGGCCGATCCTCCAACGCGTGAAATCTCATTCAGACCAGCTGCGGGAATCCACGCCCTCTTGGAGCGCAAGACAAATTGCGCAATTATGTTTTAAGATAATCTAACAATCGTGGAGCTGGATCAATTTTATGCACTACTACACACACAGAGAATAATCTTAATAAGCATCGCCAGCAACACTCTGGCCACAGAGAGAGGGGTGAACATGTCATTGACACATAGCCAGTGATTAATGCCACAGGGCTGTCTTAACTGCTTGCAGAAACACCTGGAAATCCGACACATCGATTGGAAGACGTGGGTCACCAGCATTCCGTACAACGTTTCTATCTAGTCCCTGGCACAGAAATAATCTCCACAAGACAAAACAGGGTAAGAAGGTTAAAGAGTTTATAAGCCACAGATAACAACGTCAACTTTGAATGAAAACAAATAACTTATTATCATAGAATGAAGGCTTTCACGGCAGGTGTCGTCATTAGTTAAAGCTTCCGGGCTGAGATGCCGTGGTCCATATATGAAACTTTCAACTGACGTTTCGCCCTCGTCTGCGAAAGGCATCCTCGGAGGTAAAGCGGCTTACTGCTTTATCTCCGCGGATGCCTTCCGCAGACGAGGGCGAAACGTCAGGGGAAAGTTTCATATATGTACCACGGCATCTCAGCCCGGAAGCTTTAAGTAATAAATAACTTATTAGTTAGAAATATTCAAACATCTCGACTGTTACAGAACATTGAAATAAATTCAATGGCGGAGTTGAAAATTTGAGTTCAACATGGACTAGAACTTGGAAAGAGAGCATGGGCCATTAGTCGCTTCAACATAGCGTTCTCCAGACTAACATACGCGGCCCCCCTGTAACTAAAAAATATTTTGGCGATCCCCCAGCACCTTGTCAATTTATAAAACAACTATGTGTGTAATTTCCGCCTCCGTAGCTCAGCGGTAGCGTCCCTGACTACCACGCAGGGGGCCCGGGTTCGATTCCCGGCAGGGGACTGGGTGTTGTGTGTTGTCCTAATCATCATCATCATTGGCATGTAAGTCGCCCTCGCGGCGTCAACTAAAAAGACTTATATTTAGGCGGCCGAACAATTCCGCAAGGGATCTCCCGGCCAAGAAACCATACGCTCATTTCATTTCCAAACGCAACTAATGTAATATTGTTGATAAAACGTTTTTACAGAAAAGCAGTAAAATGCATTATTGTACATTTTTCTGAATGTAACACATCGTATATTACATGAATTCCGACAGAAAAATATATTTAGTAATAAAAGACAAATTTTCATTTTTTAACGCATTTCACCCTTGTGAGGCATCGTCAGAAAGTCTGGAAAATAAATGAAATGGTGGGCGTAAAACTTAATCTTAGCGTTCACAATACTACTAAAAATTAATAAAATGTTAATTGACCTTAAGTTGCAGCGGCATTTCCATATAGAGGGAAACAGGTACACCATTCTAGACATGGCAACTATGTTTTACAGTTAACAAAATGCATTTTATACCCATTATGGATTTATATATACATATAAATTTCTTGTCTTATCTTTACATTTATATTAAGTTTTTGACGAATGATATTGTTTCTACCTTAAATTAAAAAAAAAAAAAAAAAAAAAAAAAAAAAAAAAAAAAAAGTGGTATGTATAAATATCGCAGTTAAGATTGCGGGGTCATATCGCATCTTAGACGTGCGCGTTACGTATGACTAACATATCAGATCACAAACATATTGACAATGTCTGTAATATGAAATGCTGACTTTAAAAGAGCAGGAATCTTGGAAACACTTTTTTCCGTGGCAAATTAAGAAATTCCGACTGTAAATCCCTTACAGAATCGATTTCTCTGAAATGCCGGGAGCGTATTTGAGAATGTGCAACCTATACCATTTGGAGAGCCACACATTCTTTAATGCTTCATCTAGAGGAAAAATATGAAACTTTATTTCAGTTCCCTTTGTGTTCCGACTTTGGGAATTACAACCCGTAATAGCACAGCCTGCCATTGTATAAATAATAACAGAAGTATTTGAAAGAATTAAAGCAGAAACGATAGCACGCGCGACAAGAACTCGGGAAATGAATATACTATAAACTTTTTACTTCCAAACTATGAAGCGAAACATACTATTTAACCCTTTCATTCCAAGTGTTGTTCCTCAACAACAACGCATTAAAAGCTGATTTATACCGTATTTCGTGTATCAGTCCTTAAAGTCGCATTGTTGTTGATGAACAATATTCTTCTAATACGACACTAATAATAGACACTTCTGCGGAATTAATCTGTCCATCTTGGAGGTTGTGTTACGTTGCCGTTTGTATGTAGCTGTGAGCGTGAGTGTGAATCATGTTAATTTATTATAGCAGTGAATTGTCTTGTCTTTGGTGCTGAGACGAAGATTACGCTATCATTATTGATCTGGCAGTGTTATCTATCAACAAAATAGCGTCCCAAGTTATAAAATACCTTGATGCAAACGTCTCTGTTGGGCATGAAATACATGACACAAAAAATAGTTCGACCAAAAATTTTAAAACACGTATTTTGATGTTTAGTGCACTGTATTAATACAGAAAACACTAGCAGAAACTCACGTACCATCTTTATTGTTCCGTTACCTAATCCAATTTCTTCAGCATCGCCTTATTTTCTTAGACTCCACTCCATTACCCTTATTTTGCTCTTTTAATGTTCATATTGTATTCACCTTTCAACACACTGTCCATCAACTGCTCTTTCAGTTCCTTTGATGTCTCTGACAAAATTACAGTGTCTTATTATTAATGAAATCAGACATTGACAAACTTCACAACAATAATTTAGACATTCTGTATTTCTGTTCCACTTATTCAGCTTATGCTAAGGACAACACACAAGCTTGCGTGTACTAAATTTCATAAAGATTGGAACAAAACTGATCTCAGTATCATGAGACTCATTGATTATTAGTGCGCTTGGAAGAAGTACTTGAACTTCTGGCTAGATACCAGCAGCTAAATCTGAAGGGTAACCACCAGTCGGTTTGTAATTGGTATACAATCTCTCAAACTTATATTTGTAATGGCTTTTGTATACCCGGGAAAATTGTATGAGTGTCAAGATCGTATTCAGCTTTCTGGTAATAGACCCTATTCTGTAACAAAGTGCGCAGCATCATTTCATTAGTTAAATTTTCTGAAGCATTCTGTTTCTTTAAACAGAACGTATCCACAAAGCTCGATTTGTCTTGTTCTTTCTGACTTGGTATCTTGTGTGTGTCAAAGCAGTAGCGCAGTGTGTTTTTCCTAACATTTCTTAACCGCATGGAAACATCAGAAAAACATCGACGTATCGTTTTTCAGAGCGATGTTTTTTAACATCTATGTTTTTATCAATGATGTTCCATAAAGAGT
Organism: Locusta migratoria; assembly: GCA_026315105.1. Taxonomy (NCBI): domain Eukaryota; kingdom Metazoa; phylum Arthropoda; class Insecta; order Orthoptera; family Acrididae; genus Locusta; species Locusta migratoria. Next base: position 943,065,734 of record CM048744.1, read on the forward strand.
CGCGGTTCTATGCAGCCAATATCAGACAAGCTGATAGTGGGGCATAGTGGAATCCCAACTGGGAATAAGTGGGAAGGACTTACCAGCTCCGGCATACGCCTTACAACCAAGGAAAACCTACCGAAAACCTTGGTCGGAGCCGGGGATTGGGACCAATTTAATTTATCTCCGGGACTTGCCCCGGATAAAAATGGATTACCGAGAGAACACGAGAGGTCACACACAATTTAAGAGCTTATGGACAACCTTCAAATAGTCGCATCTGTGCGTTTTGGCTGCGAGTATGTGCCTCATGACGTTTCATTTAATGTGTTCGTTATGCAAGTTTCTGCTATTGAATGCCGTGAAGTCTCCAGTACTGTATATCGCCATTTTTGTGCAGTGTTCAGTTTGTAATAGTCATGGTTTGCAATTCCTACGTTATGTCTCTGAACAAATTTCATAGTGTCCCGCTGATGATCGTTCGCGTCTGCAAGTTAATGGCTCTGTCATTACACAAAACCATACTCAGTTGATGTATAACAGACAATCCAACATAACAGCCATATCTGTAAACACACTTATCAAAGTGTAAGTCAAGTCGGTCCAATAGCTTTATGGAAAGATGATTGCGGTTGTCTACGGAACTGAAGTTATACCGAAACGTGCATGTCTTTATCCAAAGCAAGCGGACGCCCACGAAGGCATATCTTCGCGGCTCCAGTAACTGGAAGTCGCTCGGACAGAGATCGGGACTTATTGGGGGATGAGCGAAGACTTCCCAGTAGAACGTCTGCACCCAAGTCCTGTCGTTATCATTCTGTTCCAGGATAACGTCCGCACACATTTTGGCATGGTTTAAAAGGAACAATCACAGGAAGAAAAAGTGACTTGAAAAGTAATCGTAATATATCAAAACACGATTGTCATTACGATTTGCACAGAGACAAAGCCTGATGATGTGGCTGCATCTCCACGAAAGTAGTTGATAAAAAAAGCGGCCTCCTTGAATATTAGTGAAGTCTACAATTATGGATCATCGAAATACAAAATATCTGACGCTGCAGATGTTTCGCTGGGAATCCATAAGATTTCCTCCGTACAGTCATGGACTCATGCGATTTACATAGTTTTGGTGCCCTGAGGAATGTCCTTGTGTCGATTTTTTTCGGAGGAAGAGGTGTTCGCCTGGATACACTCATTTTTTCCTCCGCGACCTCAAACGACTGAAGAAGTACAAGAATGTTCAGAGGTGGCGTACAGCAGTATAAATTTAGTATTTCCTACTCTTTCAATAAGCATATTATGTTAGGTATCACACTCTACCGTATCCGACAATCAAAACAGCTTTGCATAAACACGAAGGCGAAGGAGAATGTTCGCAATAACGAGCTGAGGAAGCTAACGCGCTAACCCATACATCCAGTGTTTGAACATCGGCACGCTCCATGTCGCCTCAAGTCTCCGGAAATCTTATGACTAGAGCGCAGGTCTTGGAACAGACTTCAGAAGCGACTAGATTCCCAAAATGGAGGCACAGTCTCAGAAACCATGACGTTTAAATATCAGAAGAACTACCCCTCGGTGGTGATCAGCTCTACGGATTATGGCGAATATTCAGTCTAATGACTCTTTACATAAAGATGAAACATCGAAGAAAAGAAATACCCTCTTGCTGTTGTGTTCTTCAGTCTGGAGACTGGTTTGATGCAGCTCTCCACCCTACTCTATCCTGAGCAAGCTTCTTCATTTCCTCATAAGACCTGCAACCCATTTGAATCTATATTCGTGTCTTGGTCTCCCTCTGCGATTTTTACCATACACACACTTCCCTCCAATGCTACATTTACGATTCCTTGATATCTAAGAATGTGTCCTACCAATCGAACCCTTCTTTTAGTCAAGGTATTCCTGAAATTCCTTTTTTTCCTCAATTCTGTTTAGTACTTCTTCATTAGTTATGCGATCCACCCATCTATTCTTCAGCATTCTTCTGTAACACCACATTTGAAAAGCCTCTCCTGCCCGTACTGTTTATTATACATGTTTCACTCCCATACAAGGCAACACTCCACACAAATGCCTTCAGAAAGGACTTCCTTACGCTTAAATTAATATTCCATGTTAACAAATTTCTCTTGTTCAAAAACGCTTTTCTCCCCATAGCCATTCTGCATTTTATATCCTCTGTACTGCGAGCATCGTGTGTTATTTTACTGCCCAAGTAACAAAACTCATCTACCATCTTTATTTTCCGTTATCTAACCCAATTTCTTCAGCATCGCCTTATTTTCTTAGACTCCACCCCATTACCCTTATTTTGCTCTTTTAATGTTCATCTTGTATTCACCTTTCAACACACTGTCCATCCCGTTCAACTGCTCTTCCAGTTCCTTTGCTGTCTCTGACAAAATTACTATGTCTTATTATTAATGAAATCAGACATTGACAAACTTCACAACAATAATTTAGACATTCTTATGCAACTTATGCTAAGGACAACACAGAAGCTTGCGTGTACAAAATTTCATAAAGATTGGAACAAAACTGTAGATTTGAATGCAACACGTACAAATATACGGACACTCTATATACGGACAGACTAGCTGATAACCCGGCGTTGCCCGGGTAGTTGTTTATTCCTGCCATTTATATTCATTTGTGTAAGGGCTTTATGTCAGTAAAATCTCTTGAGAATACAATTAGTAGTAAAGAAGTAATAGATTAAAATTTGTTGCGTGATGGGGCGGTTTTCCATGAATGTTACTTTTTATGTGAGCATAGCTCCTGAACTACGTCTCATACTGTGATACAATTTAGAAGGTACACTCAACTTTGTGTATTTTGTCTGTAAAATTTTCTGCTCCTTCAATTTGTAGTGTAGAATTTATAAATTCTAACGTCATACCGAAAGCCGTAGTTTTGGTCCATGAACAGCAAAGCGTTACTGTTTACGTGCTCATATATCATGAACTACGTGTCGGAATGTGATACAATTTAGAGGCTACATTCAACTATATATGTGTATACTGTCTGTAAAATTTCCTGTCGCTACAAATTATAAATTGTAACGTCATACCGAGAGCCGTAATTTTACTCCATAAACAGCGGAAAAGTGGTAAGCGAGAAACGTTTTTCCTTTCATCAGTTTACTATGGTTGCCAGCGAGAAAAAGTTTAATAAAGATTTGAAATTATGTTTAAAGTTTATTGCAAATCACTAAGTACAGTCATTCTCATACAGTGTATTTCGAAAGTCTTGCGGCATTATGTGGCATTTTATTGCGACTTATTTTGGTTATGACGCAGTATCTTTGGAACCATGTGACGTATGTGATTCTTAACTGTTCAGCAATTGTTACCTCACGGTAAGGAATGTGTGTACCAAATTTGGTTGAAATCGGTCCGATGGTTTAGGAGAAAATGCGCAACATTGTCCCAAAATGCAGCAGTTTTTCGCACATGTCATTCTTTAAGTCATACCTCGTGAACATAACTATGTGATTCTTACACTTACGGCGACAGGTATAAGTACATGGACACTCTGCTTTATATATTCGAGAGATGAATTGCTGATAGTCTCGCTAAAACTCGAGAACGGCTGATTTGGCTTAATTTAGTGTTGAAATATTCGTGTAAGTCCAGGAGAAGTTTAAACGGTGATAAAATATGGAAAAGGTGTCCGGAAAAGAGGAAAATCGGGAAAATCTGAAACAGCTTTTTCCAGTGAGCTATCAATACCATTCGTCCAATTTCGATAAAATGTTGTACATTTCATGTTGAAAGCAAGAGGAAGGTTTGCAGCAAATAAAAATTTGGAAAATTTGGAAAATTTAGGAAAAACCGAAAGCAATTTTCTTCTATGAATGAAAATCAATTGCCACATGCTTGTGAGAGCATCACTTGAGTACGGCTTGACAGGACAGGGTTGTATGAAATAAAGTTTTTGGAAAATGTACCGGAAAACTGGAAAATTTGAGAAAAACTGAAAGTGCGTATTTCAAATTGTTTTTGATTGAATTCACTGCTCTGACTATACGCACGACGGAGAGGTGTAATTCTTTTTTTTTTTTTTTTCTTTTTTGTTTTGTTCATTATGGAATGCAAAAGTTTTTAGCACAAAAAAAGAAGGAGAGAGAAAAATAGGGATAGTTAAAAAGGAAAGTCGCAAAATTTCTTTATTAATGTGTTTCTAAATGTATTCAACACTATAAGTTGAGAACCGTTCATACGATTGCGATAAAGTTTTGCACATTTGACGTTCAAAGCAAGAGTACATATATATTAGCAATTGCGAAGCATTGCCGGGTAGACTAGTCGTTTATGAAGACAATAGAAGAGTGAAGAGTGGGGGACCTATAACGCTTGCCTGGGGAACGCCAGATATCACTTCTGTTTTACGCGATGACTTACCGTCAATTACTGAGCAAGGTGGCGCAGTGGTAACGCACTGGACTCGTATTCGGAAGGACGGTGGTTAAAATCCACCTCCGGCCATCCTGACCTAGGTTTTCCGTTATTTAGGGAAATCAGCCCAGGCAAATGCTGGGATGGTTCCTTTCAAAGGGCACGGCAGATTTCCTTCCTTATCCTTACCCAAAACGCAGAGCTTTAGCTCCGTCTCTAATGACCAAGCTGTAGACGGGACGTTACATCCAAAGCTCCCTTCCTTCCTCCTCCTTACTGTCAATAACTACGAACTGTGAGGGCTATCATGCCTTGGCACAGCTCCCATACAGCTGACACCCGGAGACACTGGAGCCAATGTTCGCGGGTGAGAGGCACATTACACACTGTTCAGTTTGACGAAGCAATTCTATTGATGTAAACAAGTCTCTGATTCGCCTTAATTATTTGCCAGACAATACCACAAAGCACGGACTACCTTCGGTCGGTATCCCACACTCTTTTCCAATTGACTCTTCTCGTATTTGTGAATCGGCGGCCGTCCCCGGAGTTTGTCATGTACTAACCTCGCGGTGCACTTTCGGTCACTTGCCTTCTCGAGGATATAACTCCTACGGTAGAAGTAATCTTGCACATATGACAGTTTGAAGGGGATACCGGTGATCAATATCGGTGCCCTTTCCGATTGACGACGGTAGTGCACCAATATCGCCGCCGTTGAGATCTGTGGGTGGGTAAAGGTAGCCGTTACGATAGACGAGTAGCGCTGCACACTTACACAACACGTCCGCGAGACGCAGTCGTCCTACTGAAGTGGCTAACATGCATGTCTCAGCCTGACTTTAAAATATTCGTGGCGCCACAGCAACCACAGAACCGCCTGTGACAGAGACTGACCCAGCAGTTTGGAGATTGAGAGCAACTGCGCAATATACCAGACTCGTGAGAGGATCAGCGAGATGCACTGGAGAAGATCACGATGCCGTCTGGCATGGTTCTGACCTATAATGGTGCCATGTGGGGGTTTGCATTTGCTTTGAACAAGCAGTGACATCCGAACCTAAGATTTTCTGTTCCCGCACCACGTGATACCACAGGCGGAGGATAGCAAGACCAGGCTGACCTATGGGAAGCAGCACAGTCTTTCGGGCGGACGGTGGTTCAAAGCCGCGATGAAGGGAGCGCTGAGGAGCGCGCGATTGTTCGACATTGTAGGTTCGAGTCCTCCCCGGGACATGGGAAACTGTCTTGTTGTCCTTAGGTTAGTTTCATTTAGTTTAAGTAGTTTGTAAGCCTAGGGACTAATGACCAAAGCAGTGAAGCCCCATAGATTTACAAACATTTTGGTGGTTCAAATCCACCTCCGGCCATTTTGATTTAGGTTTTCCATGATTTCCCTAAATTACTCCAGGCAAATGCCGGGATCACTTGTAACGTTCGTGCTATGTTGCACGCTCCTTACAAATTCAGTTGCCAACATTACAAACACAAAATCTCGGACACCTAAAATAGAACTTCGCTACCGGACACGTAAAACATCACATTTTCGCCTTCGGTTTGAAATTCTATTAACACTATTCGTTAAACGCTTTTAAGAAATAGTACGTTGATTTAAACATAACTTTGGCCTGTCCTTTTACGTAATTTTCAATTTTTAATACTTTCGTAAATAATAGCTGCAAACACTAAAAATGCATTACACTTAGTTATAACTGTTGCACAATGTGATTACATATGTACCTTTTGTTTAAATAAATTAGGGCAGACAATGTTTTATATATCACTGGATCCTAAATGAAATACTGGTCATTTTTCATGCACTAAAATTAATAATCCGTTTCGTACTAAGAAACTATCTTCGAAATTAACAAAACGACGACAACCATATACAAATCCGTATTATTAAAAAATTAGACCGCAGACTGAAATACATTAAAATTCCATGTCACAATAATAGTATGCCTACACAATATTGGCAAAACAGATATGTGTGCAGTTCGAAAACACAAATAATGTAAATAATTTGAGCACTGTAAACACTAGTCAAAGGATGACTTTAAATTTGTGTACCACATTAAATACAAATTTCATGAAACATGTACATACGTTGAGATAAATAGTTAAAGCTTGAATGTAATATTTTAATTTCTGTATTTTGACATATTTAATGTAAAAGAATATTGTGTAATTGTGAATTACAAAACTTTGTCATCAATCTTATTACGCGGTTACGTAGAAAGATGTTTGAGAGAAACCATGTTTTTTGTTATACTTCCAGCAGTCACAAACGTGTAAGCAGCTCTGTTGGCTTGCTGCTGCATTTTATTATTATTATTATTGATTGGGCAACAATGTGATTGGTTTAAACTTCATTTAAATGGAAATAAAATCGTTTCCATATCAACTGACATGTTTACGATTTACGAAAAGATCCTGAAACATCAAATCTTTTAGTGAATGCCGAAGACAGCTCACAACGAAATGGACTACAGACAGCATATAAGATAAGTTCTTTTTATTTCAACCTCACCTACAGTGGAATGACTTTGTTATAGAGACTGTGAACTAATAAAACTTTCCGTGATTTAGGAAAAAATTTGGGCTCAGTTTGAGTCATTCCCAAAAGGGGTGATTGTCGTTAGAGGCTCCTTTCAAAGGGAACGGCCGATTTCCTTCCCCATCCTTACCCAAAACTCCTAGCATTGGCTCCATCTCTAATGACCAAGCTGTCGACGGGACGTTAAACCCTAAGCTACCTTCCTTCCTCCTCCTTACTGTCAATTACTATGAAATGTGTCCTTTCTGATAGGAAATCGCGAACCCAATCGCACATTTGGGGCGAACCGGCCTCAGTGGCAGAGAGGACTGACGCGGTCCAGTCACGTTCTGCACGGCCACTACGGTCGGAGGCTCGAATCCCCCCCCCTCGGGCATGGATATTTGTGCCGTCCTTAGTATTAGCTAGTTCATAAGTAGTTTGTAAGTTTAGGGACTGATGACCCTGTAGTTAAGTCCTATAAGCTCTACAAACATTTGACCCATTTGAAGGCCGTAAACTCCACAAAATACCTAGGAATTACTATTACTTCTAACTTAAATTGCAAAGAAAACATAGATAATGTCGTGGGAAAGGCGAACTAGAGACTGCGTTTTATTGGCACAACCCTTAAAACATGCAACAGGACTACAAAAGAAACTGCATACACTACGCTTCTCCGTCCATTTTTGGAGTATTGCTGCCCAGTGTGGGATCCTTATCAGGTGGGTTTGACGGAGGACATCGAAATAGTCCAAAGAAGGGCAGCTCGTATTGTCACGATACAGGGGAGATAGCGTCACGGAAGTTCAAGTGTTTGTAGAGTCTATGGGACTTAACTACGGGGTTATCAGTCCCTAAACTTACAAACTACTTATGAACTAGCTTATCCTAAGGACGGCACAAATATCCATGCCCGAGGGCGGATTCAAACCCCGACCGTAGTGGCCGTGCAGACCGTGACTGGAGCGCCTCAGTCCTCTCGGCCACCGCGGCCGGCGTCACGGAAGTGATACAGGTTCTGTGATGAGAATCATTACAACACCGGCGCTTATCGCTTATATAGTCTATGGGACTTAAATACGGGGTCATCAGTCCCTAAACTTACAAACTACTTATGAACTAGCTAATCCTAAGGACAGCACAAATATCCATGCCCGAGGGGGGGGGGGGATTCGAACCCCCGACCGTAGTGGCCGTGCAGACCGTGACTGGAGCGCCTCAGTCCCCTCGGCCACCGCGACCGGCGGGTTTCCTTGATTTTCCCTAAATGACTCCATGCAAAATGCTGGGATGCCTCCTTGCAAAGGGCACGGCCGATTTCCTTCCCCATCCTTACCCAAAACTCCTAGCATTGTCTCCATCTCTAATGACCAAGCTGTCGACGGGACGCTATATCCTAAGCTACCTTCCTTCCTCCTCCTTACTGTCAATTACTATGAACTGTGTCCTTTCTGATAGGAAATCGCGCTGGCCGCGGTGGCCGAGGAGACTGAGGCGCTCCAGTCACAGTCTGCACGGCCACTACGGTCGGGGGTTCGAATCCCCCCTCGGGCATGGATATTTGTGTCGTCCTTAGTATAAGGTAGTTTATAAGTAGTTTGTAAGTTTAGGGACTGATGTTCAAATGTTTGTTAAGCTTATGGGACTTAACTACGGGGTCATCAGTTCCTAAACTTACAAACTACTTATGAACTACTTACGAACTAGGACGGCACAAATATCCATGCCTGAGGGGGGAATTCGAACCCCCGACCGAAGTGGCCGTGCAGTCACCTCGGCTACCGTGGCCGGCTAGGGACTGATGACCCTGTAGTTAAGTCCCATAAGCTTAACAAACATTTGAACATTTTTGAGGAAATCGCGAATTCAATCGCACAGTTGGGGCGAACCGGCCTCGGCGGCGGAGAGGGCTGAGGCGCTCCAGTCACGTTCTGCACGGCCACTACGGTCGGGGGTTCGAATCTCCCCATCGGGCATGGATATTTGTGCCGTCCTTAGTCTTAGCTAGTTCATAAGTAGTTTGTAAGTATAGGGACTGATGACCCCGTAGTTAAGTCCCATAAGCTCTACAAACATTTGAACATTTAAGTTGGGGCGATATTCCATAAGCCCCCAATTTCCTCCAGTCCTTATACTTGGCAGACGTCACGGCACCTCTCAGTTCGTGTGGCCAGCTCGCGCGTCACAGCAGACTGGAGCAGCGGCTTGGGCCTGCGCTGGCGGCTGGCGGCTGGCGGCTGGGTTTCGGGTGTCGGGTGTCGCCTTGACCTTTGTGGTCGCTGGTCGCGGCTCCGCCCTGCCGCCGCGCCGCGGCAGATGCCTCGCCCGATGTCCGGCCGGCCTGCCCTCTGGAGCAAAAAGAAGCCGCGACACCCACCGTAGCCCTGGCTGGCCGCGCCTTCTTCTCCGGAGCCTCCACCGCCACCACCACCAGCACCAGCACCGGCTGCTGCTGCTGCTGCTGCCGGCATCTCGGGGAACGCCCTAAGCCGCGCAGCGCCAGCCGCCCGTAAAAGGACATTCGTCTTGTACCCGAACCCAGCAGCGGGCACTCCGGCGCGCCCAACCACACGCTTCTTCCAAAACGGGTTTATCCGGAGACATCTGTATAAGTAAAACTGAGATCTTGTTCGTTGGTTTTCCAGTTAAGAACTACTGGACCCAGTTGTTGGCATTATTTATTTATTTATTTTATGTTATTTTTTTTTTAGTATTCATAACATATCTAAAAGTTTGTAAGAGAAGAAACATTGTAAAATTTGCCCGGAAAATAGAGAAATTAGGGGAAAACTAAAAGTGTAGTTTTATCAGGCTTGATTCCATATTGGACTGGGTGCTCCACGACTGTATTTGATTTGTGGTAATTATTCAGCAATCAGTAGTCTTAAATATAAATTCTTTATTTGTTGGCAAATCCGGATTTCGACCACTGTGTGGTCATTATCAATGCTTAAAATAAATTAAAAAACTTAAAATATCTCGACCTCCATGTAGGAGGTTGCGTTTGTACTGACGTTTGTAACAGCTGCGTCAGTACAAACGCAACCTCCTACATGGAGGTCGAGATATTTTAAGTTTTTTAATTTATTTTAAGCATTGATAATGACCACACAGTGGTCGAAATCCGGATTTGCCAACAAATAAAGAATTTATATTTATGACGACTGATTGCTGAATAATTACCACACATAAAAGTGTAGTTATTTTTACACAATTTTATAATAAACAGACACATTACTTCACAATTCGAACAATGGACGTGTACGATTACTCCCTTTGTTCTGTATGCTATGGCATAGAACAAGTTATTAGGACAACTACATAGGGAGATATATAAATTAATGAAATGCAGCAACCAGTTGCTTGTAGTTATTTTTTTTTTTTTTTAACTTTAACGACCGGTTTCGGGCGCTTCTTCTGGTCTCTATACAGACAAACAACTGCATTGGTATACAATAAGGCTATAGAACGTATAAAAGTCGATTACAGATATTTGAAGCAGTTTCGAACCAAATAGATTGTAATAAAGATAAGTTCATATAATGGGATAAAGTTAACACTTACATTTTTGTACTGTTGCTTAATACATATACATGTTAGTGGTGGAATCAACGCTAAGTGCAAAGATTATGGAACGAATAACAATCAGCTGCTAACAAAGTGTCTATGGATGAGGCTTATAGTAAAAGAGTAACGATAAATAAGGGAGAAAAAAAGGCTATGGGAAAACAGTAATAGTCAAAGTAGTTGAAGAAAAACATAAAGAGAGGAGCAGGTGACTGACAAATCAGTCGCTTAGCAGATTAAAATTCAGTAGTGTAGAAGTGACACAGTAGTAGGATGCTTAGAATGTCACTGTCAGGGCATCTGTCAATATAAAGAATTTGTCATTGTGTCTATGGCTTCAAAATTTAATAGGGATAGATTGATGAAGTGATTATCATACAACAAATAAGTTAAGGATGTGGGTTATAAGTTTTAAGATGCGTGAACTAATGTTCAAAGAGATGTGAATGGTTACAGTAATATTAACCTAGTGGTACTATTGGTACATCTAGTCAGACAACTGAAGAGAGTTAAATAGTCAACTTGTTAGGAGTATACCAAAAAGGATAATCATGTAGAACAGATCATGGTGCTTTAAGATAGAACAAGAGTAAGTGGTGGCTGGTTTAAAAAAAATAAAGATAAACATAGTGCAGTTTAACAAGGTGGAGGCATAAAATAACCTATCTTTAATATGAGGTGGGGGGAAGGGGGCGAGGGGGGAATAGTTACCAAAAGTTACAACTGGCATATGTATCCAAATATTTATGGGGTGGGACGGGGTTAGAGTGGTAGAAAGTAGTGAGGTGGTGATGGGGAGGGATTAGAGGTAAGGAACCTGCACAAAGAGGAAGTAACCATGGAAAGTTTGAGGAACCATGCATAGACATTAGCATGTAAGGCCAGGGGTGGGAGTGAAATATAAGGGGTGGCGGGGGGGGGGGAGGTAAGTGGTGGTATACTACATAACTACATTGTGTAGTAAAGAAGAACAGAGTAGGGTTACATAAAGAAATGGGAGTAGGGCTGCAAAAATAGGAAACTGAGATAATTTTAATGTAGTTGTAAATAAATAACCACAAGCAACTGGTTGCTGCATTTCATTAATTTATAATCTGAACAGTTGCTGATGGATAAAATACTACATAGGGAGACATGACTATCCGAATGAAATAAGAGAAATCAGAACGATTTAGGAACGATTTAGGTGTTCCTTCTTCCCGCGCACTATTAGAGAATGTAACGGTAGAGAACAGTTATGAAAGTGGTTAATGAACCCTCTGTCTGACACTTAAATGTGATTTGCAGAGTATCTGTGTAGATGCCATCATCAATTGAATTCTGCCTTGCGACAGGTCTTGTCATGGGTTGATCCTCTTCCACTTATCTCTGTACGAAGCCAATCTTTTCATTTCTTCGTATTTATTCCCTTGGATGTTGTCCAGCGTTTGATATTTTGGCTTTCCTCTTCTTTCTTTCACCATTCCTTCTATTCCTTCCTTCAGGAAACAATGTCCAATCCAGTTTCGTTTTCTTTTCCTAATGACTTCCAGCATGTTTCTTTCTTCTCCAACTCTTCTTAATACTTCCTCATTCCTTATTCGGTATTCCCATTCACTTATTCCATTCTCCTCCATATCCACATCTCTAGTGCCTCAAATCTTCTTTCATCTTCCTTCCTCAATGTGCAGATCTCCGCACCACACAGCACAACACTCCAGATATAACACTTGGCAAGACTTTTCCTCAGGCCTTTCTTTAATGGTCCGTAAAGTAATCTCTGTTTCCTTTTGAAGCCTTCTTTTGCCATGGCAATTCTTTTCTTAATTTCTGCAGTGCAGTACATATAATCCATTATCATACTTCCCAAGTATTTGAAGCTATGCACTTTCTCTATTTCTTCTCTCCCTATTATTAAACGACATTTTGTGTTCCTTCCTCCAATTACCATGCTTTTTGTTTTCTTCTTGTTAATCTTCAATCCACATTCTTCTAATTTTGTATTTAGATCATCTAACATTGTTCCCTCTCTTTTGCACTTTCTGCCACCACAACCATGTTCTCTGCAAATCTAATACACTCTACTCCCATCCCCCAATACGAGCTCCTCTGCCTCCATTAAAGCATTCCTTGATTATGTCTTCAAGAGAGATATTAAACAGTGTTGGTGACAAGCAGCATTCTTGTCTTACACCTCTTCGCAGTTCAATTTATTCGCTTATGTAGATGTAGATGAAAATAAATTCGGAAAAACTTAAAACGTTTTGAGGTGTTTGTGTCTATATTTCACTCTGCTGCCATAACTACACATAGAAAACGAATTGTGTCTGTATGTGGTAGTAGGTATCACTATAAACTATGCACTATGGTGGTAGAGGGTTCATAACGATAAAGGGGTGCAAGATGTAGGAGTTGAAAGTTACCGACTTATATAAAATTCTACATGTGGGTGTCAATATTTTGCTCTTCAGCGAACACAATGGAGATGAACGGCCTCTCCGTGTTGCAGCGTGGGCTATTTACGAAACTGCAATCGCCAACTTTCTCCTACGAATGCGAAAATATATTGTTGACTCCCACTTACATAGGTAGAAACGATCATCAGAATAAAATACGAGAAATCAGAGCTAGAACGGAGAGATCCATGTTTTCTTTCTTCCCGCGCGCTGTTCGAGAATGGAATGGGAGATAAATAGCATAAAGGTGGTTCGATGAACCCTCTGCCAGGCACTTGAATGTGATTTGCAGAGACTCTCATGTAGATGTAAATGTAGATGTAGTACAAAGTCTCCCGGTGTACATCATAGCAGTTCCGTGTCGATAGCTATAAGAGGGTGGAAGATATAGGTTGAAAGTCGTCAGCTTATATAAAATTCGGACTGAAGACCAGCGCTGACTTTTGATACTACAATAGCAAAGAGGCAATATATAGCTAAACGTGATGCACATTTTCAGTTGTTTCTCTGCAACAAGCTAACGAATAAAGAAAAATAAGAGCATATTGCAGTTTGAAAAGATGTCAAAGCGTTAGAAAGAAATTTAGCGTTCTCGATCCGTTTCTAAAGGACAGAAAACGGCGCTGAAAAGTGCATCTACAGACTATAGAAACTTGAAGTTTGTAGACGCCATTGTTTATCTTAGATTTTTCAATTTTTCCATTCCTAAGGGGGTGAAATAGCAAATGACCGGTTTTCTGAAAATACGATGCCGTTAAGGCAATTTTGAAGCAAGAAATACAAAACACCCGATTTAGATTTTTGAGTGGAATTTTAAAAACACTTGTTTCGATATTTTATATTCAACCATTAAGCGGGTGAAATAAGGGAAAAATTTTAAGGGTGCTAATAAGACTGTTTTGATGCTAGAAATGCGAAAATTTGGATTTGAACCATGGTTAGAAGTAAAAAAATGTGTTTCGGGATGTTTTGAATCCTGCTATCAATGGTGCAATAGGGGATCGCAAATTGTATGAAAATACTTGATTAAGAAAGCATTTTTAAAGCTAAATCTATGAAAATTTATGTTTTTAGAAACAACCAATGCACACCATCCTGTAAAAGGTACAGCAGTCATCAATCCGAAGATTGGTTTGAACACCACAGTGCTTTACTAGGCATGGTCCTGTTTGGAGGTGGTATGCCGTTGCCTTCCTCCGACCTTCGAACTGACTTACCCAGCCAGTTATAGGGGGACCTACAGTTTAACGTGGGTTCCGAACCACGGTGCTACTCGGTATTTTTCACATCAGCAACACTGCCAGAGGTGAAAGAAGTGGAAAGTGACAGATAAAAATCCTAGGACCTGGCTGGGATCGAACCCGCGACCTTTGGATTTGTAGTCTGGCACTTTACCACTGTGCAACCGAGGCGCACTGTAAGCGTGCAAATCAGCGGTAATTAAGCTGGTCTAATATATAAAAATTAGTCGTTGTTTACTTGTTCGTATTTCATACACGACCACACCGTACGTGTGATTGCGATAAAACTTTGTCGCCTCATTGCTTGCACTCACGCGAAGCTTATAAGCACTCTAAAGTGAACTTCGTATGGCGCATGGCGGAGGGTGTTTTACAATTAGTTAATTCGTTTCATTGTAGCAGAGGTAGCTTATACTCTAATTAATAGATGGGCTACCTTTCGCAAGCCACCGTACGGTGAGTGGCAGAGGGTACCTTACAGTGGGTTAACACGTTTGTTACTTTTCACGCTGAAACAGCTTGGACGGAATTCAATGAAATGTGGAATGAAGACGGCTTATACCCCGAGTAAAGACATGGGCTACATTTCATATGCCTCTTTAGGTGCATGGTGGAGGGTACGTTACAACAAACATCCAAATTGTTTGACTGGTCACCATGAAAATCAGCGCATAAATGTGTGTTCATAAATTTAGCATGGCGGAGGATACCTTGCGACTTTGACACCGATTCATGCGTCCCCATCAAAGATGGCGCATTTATGTATGTTTCCCTATACAGGAGGGAGAGGAGTAGGTGGAGGAGGAGACGGGCAGATAGGGGAGTAGATGGATAGAGGGGAGAGGGGGAGATTGAGAGAGGGGAGATGGTGACAGGTAGGTGAGAGGAGATGGAGGAGGAAATGGACAGAGAAAGGGACAGGAGGAGTCGGGGGGACGGGAGGAGTAGATGAACACAGAGAGGGGAGATGGAGAAAGTGAGAGGAGAAGGAAGAAAACAGAATGTGCACAGAAAAAAGGAAAAGAGAGATCTACTAATTGCAGATTGGAATTTATAACTACCCGGGCTGCGGCGCGTTTTCAGCTAGTTTGATATATAATAACAGTCTAGAACACAAAACTGGTTGTTAATTACCAACTAATTTCAACCCGCTGTTGATTCATTTTAAGGTTTCTCAGTGACAGCACTTGAGGACTGACACCTCCTGCGCCACTCCACACCATCTTGGGAAGAAACCCCAAGATGACCGAACATTGGTTTGAAACTAGGTGGTAATTAACAACCAATCTTACGATCTAGACTGTTTCTATATATAAAACTATTTACTTTGATGAATCACCATAAATGTGGCAGTTTGTGTGGTCTTTTGTGAGCGTTTTTATACTTCCCTGCCATAGTACTGAATACAGACTATGGTACAGTACGATACTCTTCTACATCGTTTGACCAGTCATCTTTTGGGTAATCACGGAGAAGGTTTTCGTACTCTGAAAGCAATCAAATGTTCAAATGTTTGTAATGGTTATAGGACATAACTACGGGGTCATCAGTCCCTAAACTTACAAACTATTTATGAACTACTTACGAACTAGGACGGCACAAATATCCATGCCCGAGGGGGGATTCGAACCCCCGACTGTAGTGGCTGTGCAGACCGTGACTGTAGCGCCTCAGACCCCTCGGCCACCGCGGCCGGCTGAAAGCAATCCTATGGTGCACTGCGGAAACCTCGTTTGAAATGCAGTTATGTGTAGTTTTTCATAGGTCATGAACTAAGAGGGGGGGGGGGAGTTCACGAAATTAGAGCGATGAAGATTGGCAAGAGACAGAACAGAAACTGAACCTCAGCAGTGCTTGGGCAATGCTATGACACCTGTACAACAGTCTCATGAGATAGACAAACTCTGAATATGCGTATAAAATAGTCTGATACAAGACTGAAGGGAATACTTTTTTTAGCATCGGCTTGTTTTCGGAGGCAAACTGTAGAAGTGAAAACAAAACACGCATCTCCACTGTCAGTAATTGTCGTACGAGATTTTTGTTCTTTTAGAACAAATTATACGTCATTTAGAATCTACTCGCTATGTATCTATATACATATCTGAAAAAGACGTTAAGAGAATTTGCAATATTACACAGAAAATGCAGAGCATCAGGTTCTGCAAGTCTCGCACGAAGAGCAGCACGGAGCAGCTGAAAATGGCGCCCGGTAGTTTATAAGAACCGTCGGCGTAAATAAGGCGAGGCGGTCATTACGGCAACAAAGATCCCGCCGGCATCGGCAGCCGGACTGCTGGAGTCTGAGGCGGAGACGTCTGGCGGGCAAGGCCGCCTACTCGCTCAATTTCGCTTCTTCAGGAAAAAAAGGAGGAGCGGGAGACAGCGAGAGTGAGCGGTCGCGGGGAAGGCGCAGCGTAAATTTCCTTCCCTGGCCGTAAAGGTGCCACGAGGCGCACAAAACGCTTTATAAAAATATCAGTAGGGTGACATAAAGCGGCGGGACGTATTCATAGGGCAGGAGAGGTGGAGGGAGGGGAGGCCTCCGATACTGCACTGGCCGGGACTCGAAGGCGGTAAATCAGGCTCGGCCCGGCACGCCCCGGCTCGTGTAGCTGCGCCATTGGCCGACAAACGAGCCGGCTGACGGATGGCGCGGCCGCCAGGCGTCGAACCGGTGTTTATGTGCCGAGGCGGTACCGGGGACACGGAATGTAGTAGCCCGCCGGTTGTTGTCGGGAAGTTATGGGCGCGGACCAGCGCCGGTGCAAGCTTTACAAGCTGTCGCTGTGTTTCGCAACTCGTGCTGGAGCGCTGCCGTTGTTCCCAAGTCGTAACGGCCCAGAACCGCCGGATCGGGGCGTATCCAGTGCACAAGACAAAAACTTCTCGCAAACACTTTTAGATCGAAACATTTTTCCGGCATCGTATAGGTTACTGCCGAGTAGTGAAGTTCAGTCAGTTCATCATTTCGAATGTGCAAAAAAATGTTCAATTGCTTGTGTAGCTTATGGGACTTAACTACGGGGTCATCAGTCCCTAAACTTACAAACTACTTATGAACTACTTATGAACTAGGACGGCACAAATATCCATGCCGGCCGCGGTGGCCGAGGGGACTGAGGCGCTCAAGTCACGGTCTGCACGGCCATTACGGTCGGGGGTTCGAATCCCCACTCGGGCATAGATATTTGTGCCGTCTTTAGGATTAGCTAGTTCATAAGTACTTTGTAAGTTTAGGGACTGATGACCCCGTAGTTAAGTCCCATAGACTCTAAAAAATTAAACAAATATCCATGCTCAAGGTTACTGCCGAGGAGTGAAGTTCAGTCAGTTCATCATTTTCGATGTGCAGCTCTTACAATTTCCATGTTGGCAGTCAAAAATTCTTGGGTATGAGATCCGCCTGATATGCAAAACACTGTTTTTATGAAACAACCTGACAGATTATGCCTATCACGGGCAAGCGCTCAACACGACACGACTCACGATGCAGCCTCACAACTTCACTTCCTCCAGTACCTCACCTCCTACTTTCCAAACTTCACAGAAGCTCTCCTGCGAACCATGCAACTTCTGGAAGAAAGGATAGCCGGCCGCGGTGGCCGAGGGGACTGAGGCGCTTCAGTCACGATCTACACGGCCACTACGGTCGGGGGTTCGAATCCCCCCTCGGGCATGGATATTCGTGTCGTCCTAATTCGTAAGTAGTTCATAAGTAGTATGTACGTTTAGGGACTGATGACCCCGTAGTTAAGTCCCATAAGCTATACAAACATTTGAACATTTTTTTTTTTTTTTTTTTTTTTTTTTGAAGAAAGGATATGGTGGAGTCATGGCTTAGCCACAGCCTAAGGGATATTTCCAGTATGAAACTTTCACTCTGCAGCGGAGTGTGCACTGATACGAAACTGCGAGGCAGTATAAAATTGTGTGCCGGAACCGGGACTTAAACCTGGGACTCTTGCCTATCGCGGGCAAGCTTTCTACCGACTGAGCTATCCCGACACAACTCACGATGCCGCCTCACAACTTCACCTCCGCCAGTACCTCGCCTCCTACTTTCCAAACTTCACAGATGCTCTCCTGCGAACCATATGCAAGACTAGCACTCGTGGAAGAAAGGATATGGTGGAGACATGGCTTAGACACAGCCTAAGCGATGTTTCCAGTATGAAACTTTCGTACGGAAGAAGTAATCTTGGGCATATGACGGTTTGAAGGGGATACCGGTAATCAATATCGGCGCCCTTTCCGATTGAGGACGGTAGTGCACCAACATCGGTGCCGTTGAGCCCTGTGGGTGGGTGAACGTAGTAGCACTGCACACTTACGCCACACATGCACGAGACTCAGTCCTCCTGCTGAAGTGGCTAATATACATGTCTCAGAATGACTATAAAATATTCGTGGCGCCACAGCAACCACAGAACCGCCTGTGACAGAGACTGAGCCAGCAGTTTGGGGACTGAGAGACTCGTGAGAGGATAGTGGTGTCAATAAGTGAGATGCGCCGGAGAAGATCTAGATGCCGTATGGCATTGTTCTGACACGGACCTCTAATGGTGTTGAAAATCCTGCGCTAAATGGGGGCTTGCGTTTGCTTTGGGCAAGTAGTGACATCCAAACCCAATATCTTCTGTTCCCGCACCACGTGATACCACGAGTCGTAAGAAGCAGCATAGTCTTTCGGGCGTACGGTGGTTCAAAGCCGCGATGGAGCCGGCGAACGGTCTGAGGCGCCTCGCCGCGGAGTGCGTGGTTGCTCGCCGTCGGAGGTTCGAGTCCTCCCTGGGACATAGGTGCCTGTGTTGTCCTTAGGTTAGTTAGTTTAAGTAGTTTAGCCTAGGGACTAATAACCAAAGCAGTTAAGCCCCATAGATTTATAAACATTTTGGTGATTCAAATCCAACAACAGTGGACTTTCTAAAATATACGGTACTTCAGCGCTAAAGCTATCTCCACGCCAGATTTCATCAAAATAGATTCAGTGGTTTATGTAATTATATATAGCCAAATCGGTTCAGCCGTTCTCGAGTTTTAGCGAGACTAACAAACAGCAATTCATTTATATCTTTGACACTTCATACCGGTTCAGATCGTGTAAAGCGAACTTTAGTTCAAATATTTGTATAGCTTATAGGACTTAACTAAACTGCTTATGAACTAGCTAACACTAAGGACGGGACAATTATCCATGCCCGAGGGGGGATTCGAGCCGCCGACCGTAGTGGACGTGCAGACCGTGACTGGCGTGCCTCAGTCCCCTCGGCCACCACGGCCGGCCCACCAACAGTCATCCAGATTTAGGTCTTCCGTGATTTCCCTAAAACACTCCAGGCAAATGCCGGGATGGTTCCTTTGAAAGGACACGGCCGATTTCCTTCCCTTTCCTTACCCAAAATAATTGCGAGCGTGAGCTCCGTCTCTAAAGACCAGGCCATCGACGGGACGTTAAACCCTAAATTCACTTCCTTCCTTAAAAGTCTATTATTTTTGGTATTAGCTTGGTTTTACATTTTGTGGTTATATTACTTGGTTGAGGATGACAACGCTACCATTGTCTATGTAAAAAGGATCCTATATGACCACGAAATGTAAAACCAAGATGATAACCAAAATTAAGACATACTAATTTTAGACCTACTATTCACATATGGTTCAGTACTGAAATAACGTGTTTTAATTTTCACAGCTATTAATAAATAGATAAAATCCGTTAATGATGGCAAAGAGTAGCCGAAACATGTTTGGTTGAAAAATAAAAACTCTTTTGCATACCAGGCGGTCTTCATACCCATATACACGTTTGGGACATGTTTTATTCGATTCACCGGATCAATAACAACAAAATAAACTGAAATCGTGCTTCACTTTAAACTCGTTAAGTTTTGCAATGGCTTTATGTTAGCGAGGTTGTTAAATTTCAGGTAAAAATCTTTAATTAGCTGTAACTAAACATTTGCGGACCTATGTTTATATGAACTTTTTTCTTTAGTTTTTCTTGTAGAAAAACAAATTAAATTATTTGCATATCTTCTTGAATCACCCTGTGTACAAACCACGAAAGTCAGCATTTCCATACTGTGAACACACGACTAATAAAGAGATGTTTTTCTCAGTATCAAAGATCAAGAAGTGCTGACATTTCTTAATGTATGCATTTTAGATACAAGCTTTGCTAACCTTTTATTTTATTTTATTTTATTTATTTTTCTGATCCATACTACCTCTTCGCATTATATGGGAAGCAAAGAGTTTGGAGCAGGAAAACATTTGTTACACAGCATCCAAGATGAAGAAGAGCTCATACTGTTGTTGGATGTCATTTCCGGACATGGTGTCCTATTAAAAATATTGTGTACTCACTCCCATCTACAAGTCAGGGAGTTTGTAAGGTTTAAGGAAACGTTTCTATTTCTACATGTAAACTAACACAAATTCCTTAAGATCCACTACTTATCGTTAGATTCACTTGTGGTGTGCACTGTTTAATATTGTCTTGTAAATTCCTTCAAGAGTAGTTCGAAAGAGACTGTAATGTATTCCTGAATCTCTGACTGAGTATTGCTTCTAAAAGCCCTAAAACTAATCTTTCGCGGAAATTGACTACTACCGTCAAGTGACCACGAGTTCTGCAGCATCTCCGTGACGCTCCGCCTGAGTCAATCAAATCTGTGATCTCAGTCGATCTCTGATGTAGTGTTCGTGTTGCGAGGACACAGCAGCCGGAAAATGATTACCGCGTTACGTGAAAGGTCGGTGTCTTGCCACTTCGGCCATCTGGGCACACATCCCGGCCAACCCTAATTCCTACGTGTCGGATAGTACTACTATTTCCATCAATCAGCGCATATATTTAGATTTCCAGGAGGATACGGAGATCGATGTTTATCTGTTCTGAAATAATCACTTTTGGCTGTGTATATTTTCGATGTTATCTTTGATTTGCATACACTGCAGGATGAGCCGGCCGCGGTGGCCGAGGAGACTGAGGCGCTCCAGTCACGGTCTGCACGGCCACTACGGTCGGGGGTTCGAATCCCCCCTCGGGCATGGATATTTGTGCCGTCCTAGTTCGTAAGTAGTTCATAAGTAGTTTGTAAGTTTAGGGACTTATGACCCCGTAGTTAAGTCCTATAAAAGTGTACACTGCAGGATGACTCCTACAGTTGTACATGTAAGAATTATGGAGAATCACCGATCTAATCCGTAAAACAAATGTTGAGAGGACACACTTGACCATTTATGACTGGTCTGATCTTATCTTTATGTAGGGGTCCTTTGTCACTTCGAACACCCGGGATATTTATGGCGAGCTTTGAGAGAATGAAAGAAAAGTAGTACGACATGAGGAATTTTGGTTTTGCGGGAGAATACCGATGCTTAAGTCATCGGTCCCTAGACTTACAAATTATCGGAACTTACGCTAAGGGCAACACACACACACACACACACACACACACACACACACACACACACACATGGCCCAGGGAGGATTCAAACCTCCGACCGGAGCGGCCGCGCAATCCGTGGCCAGACGCCTTACACTGCGGGATAAATCCCCCGATGCAGGTGGATTGGAAGCGTGCGGGGATGGCTGAAGTGTTAATAAACCACACGCGTGTAGCGGGAATAAGTGTTCGAATTCCAGCCCAGCGAAATTTTCATGTAGCCATCGTGTGCTCACACTTACACAGCAAATACAAACCTGTGACGATTTTTTCATACGTTCAATACTTATTTAGTTTCAGTCCAATAAACGCAAGCAGCGTTTCTATCGCACGAATGAATCAGTCTGTCACATGCTTCATCAATGATTGAGCCTGTGTGCCGTCCCTGAAGAACTCTAACAGAAAGGTATTTGTCAGAGGCGACCCATTCCAATTACCTCTCACTAATGTAACCATTAATGCTGCCAAACACCGGTTCAGGACTGTAGTTGATCAGCGTCAGGTTGCATCTTCTGAGATCGCAACTTGATGGGGAGCACAAAAAAAATCATAAATCAGACATGGCGGTAATTTAGAGTAAGGAACGTTGTGACTGCCAAAGGAAGTCTGGGCGGTAAACGGGTTTCGTGTAAATCAATGTTCTGTAGTATTAATATCGTTTTAATATTGTAGATAATAGCTATGAAATGAAATCAGTAATTGCCCAATAGTGCCAGAATGCGTAGATTCATCCAGCTTGAATATACTGGAACATTATCAAATATTACACACCTTACCACCCTATGTCACTAGATTTTGTCAGTATTATGTACAGAAAACTGTGGATCGAGCGTCCCAGATCGATTACCCAATACATTCCCGAAGTCGCCTCACTTGCAAAGAATCGATTTTTAGTTCAACTGAACACCACTGGGTTCAGTTATTCTCCATACACCGGCGTTCAATATAACTACCTTTGCTGGTTTAGACTCTGGAAGAAGAAAGAGTTCCCACTGCTCATACACTTTCAGGCATCTCGTTGATTTCGTCGCAAGCAAATATGAAAGCATGAAAAAGACGGAGTAGGGGAGCCACCCCATACTAATGTCCAATCTGGGTTTAGGTTTACACTTGATGAGCCAAAGCAAGGTGTTAAATTTTATAACTAAAACTAAACAGGAAGTAACAGCAGTATGTTTTGAACCAAAAAATGTCGAGTTTCCTAACAAGCTACCGGTTTAGATGTTTAATTACATCGTTGTCAGGTCTTTTGACGTAAGTAAATCGGGTAAAAATTTCAAATCTTTGTAAAACTTAAAAGATTTAACTGCGGGGTCATCAGTCCCTAAACTGCAAACTACTTATGAACTACTTTATACTAAATACGAGACAAACCTACATGCCCGAGGGGAACGGCCTCGAATCGTAGCATAGCGCCTAAATGCGCTCGGCCGCTCCGCCGCGGCGTAAATCGGGTACAAACCAGTTGGATGTAGTCAAGTACGAGTTCCCATGAAAAATTTCGGTACATTCTTAATTTCACGCCAATACATTGTTGGAGCGAAATGATCATCTCTGCACACGCTTGTGTTGAAATTATAACTGTTGGAAATTTATTGCTGTTTGTCTGTTAGTTATTGGACAGTGCTGCATTGAGTAGAACGTTGTGTTACCAAGTTTACGCAATTCGAGATGTAAGCAACGGTTCTGCATTTCACGTGAAACCTGTACATATACACACGAAATGGTATAGGAAGCTTACAGTGATGAGTTCTTGGGCCGTACTCGATGTTGCGAATGGTTCACGGATTTAAAAAAATGGTCGGACGGAAGTTGAAGATGATCGTCAGGAGCGTAACCGAAATTGTTCAGGCCAACCGAAGGATGAGTGTCCGAGAGTTTGCAGAATAATATAAGATTTCAGTTGGATCAGGCAGTCACGTTATGTATCTGAAATGCAGGGTAAATTCCTCAATAATTTTGATTCTTCATAAGTTGTGTAATTGTTGATATTTGTAAATGAATGTTGTGGTGGTTGGTTAGAGGATTTCTTACTATGAATGACGAGATGGCAGGAAGGTTGACTTCATTATTTGAAGTGGCGCGATCTGTAGCACTAGTTTGGTCGCAGGGTGTTCATTGCCGTCATGCCACACTTGTAAGTAAGATCATTATGAATTGTTACACCACTCTAAAGCCAATTACATAACGTGATCTGCCGAAAAGGTAGTGGCAGTGAGGGATATCTTCAGGCGGAGTCCTGGTAAAGTAACTCGTCAGGCAACCCGTGAGAGCGAGTGAGAAGGCATTCAGTTCGTGTTGTCTTAAAGAAGGACCTTATCTGGAAACCCTGGAAACCTCATTATCTTTAGGAGCTATCGTTGGAGAATTGTGATCGTTGGAAAATTGTGATAGACAATATGGGGCCAACGGTTGTGTCTATGAAACTGTAGTTCGTGAACGAACAAGTTCAGTTGAACTATTCCGAAAAATGAACTATAGTTCATTTCAGTTCACTTTGTTGAACTATTGTTCTTGTACTCCTTCGTTTACCGATCTAATGGAAATTAGAAGGCGAATGCTCAAATCTGCCTTCCCCCGATACTGAGTGCACCCCACCCCTAGGACCATTAAGACCTAACTTGTAACAGCGTAAACTGTATCGGATCGGAAGACTGGAATATTTCACTTAGTTCAGTTAGTTGTCTTACAAGGGGTGTATGTCATTCGGATATTTTTATTAATCTTCATTATAAATGGCGTGAAAATTACTACTGTTAATAGAGTTTTGCATCTAGAAATAAACAGTTTTTCAATCAGCCATCAAATATATATATATATATATATATATATATATATTTCAGAGACTTAGGAAAGGGGTGAAATACTGGGTGAAAATAAATAATTAAAGAACTACAAAGCATTTTAAAGCTACGTCTATTAAATACGGCATTTGATTTCTCGTTCCAAATAAATACGTGATTCTTTTTTTTTTTTTTTTTTTTTTTTTTTTTTTTTTTTTTTTTTTTTTTAAGTCAACACCTGAGGGGGCGAAATATGACTTAAATTCGCCAAAACTAAACCGCCAAGGACGACATGAAATTTGGAGAGGCGGTTGATGTTGTAGTAGCAGTACCGTTTAAGAAAGGATTTCTCGAAATTTCTTAGGTATGGTGGTGAAATAGAGAACGAAATACGCATTAAAATCTTTCTCAATGTACGTCCCTATTCAGGCAATATTAAAGCTAGAACTAAGAATATTGGTACCTAGGTTTCTTGATCAGAAATTAAAATAGTTTTGGTAATTTATGGGAGTGAAGTGTCAGATGAAAGTTGATTTTTTAAGTAGTTCACTGAACTATGTGGTTCATCTAAACTAGTTCAGTAAGAATACCTATTCTGTAGTGAACGGTTCCGTAAAAGGAACGGTTTTCCCATCCCTAATTGTGTCGCAGTCGATATACTGGTTCCCGCTATATGTTCAAATGTTTGTTATCCTATGGGACCAAACTACGTTGGTCATCATTCCCTAGTCTTACAAACTACATAAACTAAGTTAAACTAACCCAAGGACAACACATACATCCATGCCCGAGGGAGGATTCGAACCTCCGACACGGGAGGCCGCGCGATCCGCAACGTGGGTTTCCAGACCGTCCCGCTATATCTCCGAAGCATTTTTGATTTGGCTATCATTTCGACGGGTAATCATTCGGGTATGCATGGGCTGTTCGGAAGTGAGTGGACTCATCTCTTCTAAGACAAACGGAGAAGCTACTTCACAGAGAAGTAGTTGCTTTGGTCAAGATAACCGACACAATGGTCGGGAATGTGGGGCTCTAACCACGTTCCCCGCCATAACGCATCGATGACGCCTTCGTGTGGAGGATGGCAAATGTTGGTACGCAGTTGTTCTGGTTGTATAATGGGATATAGTTACACGAAAAACTTTATTGGCAACACGAATAGTAATATTTGTTCTAGTTTTTAAATAGTCGCCAAAAGAATTGAGACACTTTTCACGTCATGGGATCATCTTCAGCTTTCCCGAGTCATAAAAACCTGTTAATGCATCCAGCGAGTGACAGTTGCCTTCACCTTTTAGTTCTTGTCAAACCGCTGGCTGAAGAACATAAAGTGCAGAAGGTGCAAGAAAAGATGAAGATTGCTGGAAGCAAGATCAGGACTATGTGATCGATGATCAAAATATCCCCCAACCGACTTCTATGAAAAAGTTTGTGTGTGTCGAATTGTATGGGGACGAGCAGTTTCATGGAGCAGCACACCTGCAGTTAGCATCCCACGCATCTCGTTCTGAATGTCAAGTCCCAGTTTCCGCATTGTTTCACAGTAAGAGCTGTCACGTTCTGGTCTCAATCACAGGCGTCAGACGTTCACAACAAAGGAGAAGTTGATTCCGCGATCTTAGAAGTGTCTCATTTCTTTTGATGAATATGTAAGAAAATATCTCCAACATTGGTGTACCTATTGCCAATAAAGTTTTTTGTTATTATTTTCAGAATATAGAGTAACATACTTTATGCATGAGCCTCGTTTTGTAGCTCCTAAACACTACATGACAATTATGGCTAAATGTATAGCACTGTTGATCAGCATACATCCCAATCACCATCTTCTCATAAGTAGGAAAAAATGAAGAAAAGAGAGGAAAAAAAGCTTGGAAAGCTCTGCGAGCCGGCCGCGGTGGCCGAGGGGACTGCGGCGCGCCAGTCACGGTCTGCACGGCCACTATGGTCGGGGGATCGAATCCCCACTCGGGCATGGATATTTGTGCCGTCCTTAGTAGTAGCTAGTTCATAAGTAGTTTGTAAGTTTAGGTACTGATGACCCCGTAGTTAAGTCCCATAAGTTCTACAAACATTTGAACATTTGAAGCTCTGCGATTTTGTTTTTTCATTGCGACATTCTCAGGTGACTGGAGTTATCTTGGGCAGACATGGAGGGAGGAAGAATTCAAATGTTCAAATGTTTGTATGGATTATGGGACTTAACTATGGGGCTATCAGTCCCTAAACTTACAAACTACTTATGAACTAACTAATTCTAAGGACGGCACAAATATCCATGCCCTAGGGGGGATTCGAACCCCCGACCGTAGTGTGATTGTGACTGGAGCGCCACAGTCCCCTCGGCCACCGCGACCGGCGGAGGGAGGAAGAATCAGCACATTGCTATCATCGTCGTTGTCAACTTCTGGAGGTATATTAGACCCTTAGATGGCGTCACGAAGCTGTGTGTACTGCCTTATGTGAACTTCGCATCTTTGTCAGCATCCATTGGTGCGACAGGAACGCGTGAATCCATCACTGCATTGTCATTGCCAGTTACTTTAAGGAATATATACAACCAGGAGGAAACATGCTTTAATGTAATCTGCTGCTACTCGCAATTTGAGCTGCCATTTGTTTCTGCAGTTGCCTTGAGGTGTCGTGAAAGTTGGCTGTCTTTGTTTCACTCGGGTGTTTCCTCACCGCGTCGGAGACAGACATGGAGAGAGGGGGAATCAGCAGACTGCTCTCTTAGTCGTCGTCAATTCTTTCGACTGGGAGGTATAGTAGTTCCCAAGTTGTCATCACAAAGTTGTATGTACTGCAGTAGATAAACTTGGCAAAGAGACTTGAATTCCAACTTGGTACAAATCCGAGCAGTGAAACATGGACGATAAACAGTGCGGATAGGAAGAGGATTCAGGCTT
This sequence comes from Locusta migratoria, assembly GCA_026315105.1. Classification (NCBI taxonomy): domain Eukaryota; kingdom Metazoa; phylum Arthropoda; class Insecta; order Orthoptera; family Acrididae; genus Locusta; species Locusta migratoria. The sequence goes on from CM048744.1 coordinate 943,093,050, forward strand.
TTGAAATGTGGTGCTACAGAATAATGCTGAATATTAGGTGGGTGGATCGCGTAACTAATGAGGAAGTACTGAACAGAATTGGGGAGAAAAGAAATTTCTGGCATACCTTGACTAAAATAAGGGATAGATTGGTAGGGCACATTCTTAGACATCAAGGAATTGTGAATTTAGCGTTGGAGGGAAGTGTGTGGGGTAAAACCCGCAGAGGAAGACTAAGAGATGGATACAGTAAGCAGATTCAGACAGATGTAGGTTGCCGTTCTTATTTGGAGATGAAGAAGCTTGCTCAGGATAGGGTATTGTGGAGAGCTGCATCAAACCAGTCTCCAGACTGAAGATCACCACAACAACAACAACTTTATGAATGAGCCTCGTTTCGTAGCTCCTAAAGACTACATGACAATGATGGCTAAATGTGTAGCACTGTCGATCAGCCTACATTACAACCGCCATCTTCTCGAAAGTATGAAAAGATTAAGAAAAGATAGAGAGAGAAAAAAAAAGGCTTAAAAAGCTCTGCGATTTCGACTTATCATTGCGACATCCTCAGATGACTGCAGCCATCTTGGGCAAACATGGAGGGAGAAAGGGTTGGGTTGAGTTGTTTGTTTGGGATAGGGGGATTAACTACCGAGGTTATCAATCCCCCGATGGGGAGGGTAAAGAGTGAAGATAGGAAAGGATGGGAGGGGGAAAGGAAATGCAGTCTGGGAAGTGGAGGGAGGAAGAATTGGTACATTGCTATCATGGTCGTTGTCTACATCTGGAGGTATATTAGACCCTCAAATGGCGTCACGAAGCTGTGTGTACTGTCGTAGGTCAATTCGCATTGGGACATAAAAATCCATCTTTGTCAGCATCCATTGGTACGACAGGAACGAGTGAATCCATCACTGCACGGCCATTGCCAGTTACTTTAAGGAATATATACAACCAGGAGGAAACATGCTTTGATGTAATCTGGCTGCTACTCGCAATTTGAGATGCCATTTGTTTCTGCATTTGCCTTGAAGTGTCGTGCAAGTTGGCGGTCTTTGTTTCACTCGGGCGTTTCCTCATCGCGTCGGAGGCAGACATGGAGAGAGAGGATGAAATAGCAGACTGCTTTCTTAGTCGTCGTCAACTTTATATATAAACTTATTCTTTTCATTCTCCACTCAGTGGAGTGCAGCGGGCTGTTTGAGATCCGGCCCACAAAGAGTCGCGGTTCTATTCAGCCAATATCAGACAAGCTGATAGTGGGGCAAAGGGGGATCCCAATTGGGAATAAGTGGGAGGGGCTTACCAGTTCCGGCATACGCCTTACAACCAAGGAAAACCTCCCGAAAACGTTGGTCGGAACCGGGAGATTGGGACCAATTTAATTTATCTACGGGACGTTGCCTCGGACTACAAATGGATTATCGGGAGAGCACGAGTGCACTCACGACAATCAAGAATCGAACGCCCGAGTTACTTTCGTAAACTCTTAGAGATCAGCTCCACCAACAGTGGACAAGCATCCCCCTAAAGCAACCGCAACCGTGGGCACCGTATCCTCTGCGTTCGATGGAGGTATAGTAGTCCCCCAGCTGTCAACAAAAATTTGTATGTACTGTAGTAGGTCCACTCCCATGAACCACAGACATTGCCGAGGTGGGGTGGCTTGCGTGCCTCAACGATACAGATAGCCGTACCGTAGGTGCAACCACAGCGGATGGGTATCTGTGGAGAGGCCAGACAAACCTGTGGTTCCTGAAGAGAGGCAGCAGCCTTTTCAGTAGTAACAGGGGCAACAGTCTGGATGATTGACTGAGCTGGCCTTGTAACAACAGCTAATGTGGCTTTGCCACACAGCTACTGCGAACGGCTGAAAGCAAGGGGAAACTGCAGCCGTTACCTTTCCCGAGGACATGCAGCTCTACTGTATGAACATATGATGATGGCATCCTCTCGGGTAAAATATTCCGGAGGTAAAATAGTCCCCCATTCGGATCTCCGGGCGGGACTACTCAATAGGATCTGATCATCAGGAAAGACAATGGGTGGATCGCGTAACTAATGAGGAAGTACTGAACCGAATTGGGGAGAAAAGAAATTTCTGGCATACCTTGACTAAAAGAAGGGATAGATTGGTAGGACACATGGAGGAATTGTGAATTTAGCATTGGAGGGAAGTGTGTGGGTTAAAAATCGCAGAGGAAGACCAAGAGATGGGTACAGTAAGCAGATTCAGACAGATGTAGGTTGCCGTTCTTATGTGGAGATGAAGAGGCTTGCTCAGGATACGGTATTGTGGAGAGCTGCATCAAACCAGTCTCCGGACTGAAGACCACAACAACAACTGTAGTAGGTAAACTTGGCAAAGGGACTTGAATTCCAATTTGGTACAAATCCGAAAGTTCTAATAATAAATCCACCACTGCACCACTGTTGACAGTTACTTTATGGAATATGTAAAATCAGGAGGGAACATGCTGTAACGCAATCTCCCTGCTACTTGCAACTCGAGCTGCCGTTCGTTTCTGCAGCCGCCTTGAGCGCTGCGCAGCTGGCTGTCTTTGTCTCAGGCAGGCGTTTCCTCGCGGCCAGTCAAGATCGGCGCGTCAGGGAGTTTATATGAAGGCGGCGGTGATCGCGCGACCCAGTCCCAGTCTCGGCGCGGCGCGTGAAATACTGCGACGCGGCGCGGCTACACCCAAGCCGTTAACCGCGGCCAGGCAGGCGGGGCTGCCAGCACTGTGCAAGCTGACGCCCCTCCCCCCTCTCCTCTCCTCCAGAATCCCGTTCCCTTTCCACAGCCGCTACATCCGTCAGCACTCGTTACCTCGCGTGTGGCCACCCGTATTACTCATTACTTGCACATAAAGGGAGCTGCACCCAGAAGGAGCCGACAGGTCCAATGCAAACTCACTGGCCAACCATGACTTACAACGGCGGTTTGATTGGTAAAAATAGGATAAAAGTTGTATTAAAGGAGGAAACTCACTTTATTCACATGAAGTGTTAAGTGCCATCGACAAGGGATCTCAAATTGATTCCATATTTCTGGATTTCAGGAAGGCTTTTGACACTGTACCCCACAAGTGGCTTCTTATGAAATTACGTGCTTATGGAATATCTCCCCAATTGTGCGATTGGATTCACGATTTCCTATCAGAAAGAACACAGTTCGTTGTAATTGACGGTAAGTCATCGAGTAAAACAGAAGTTTCCACAGGGAAGCGCTATAAGTCCCCTACTCTTCCTCGTGTTTATAAACGATTTAGGAGACAATCTGAATAGCTCCCTTAGACTGTTCGCGGATGATGCTGTCGTTTATCCGTTAGTGAAGTCAATTGAGGATCAAAAGCAACTGCAAAGCGATTTAGACAAAATTTCAGCATGGTGCGAAAATTGGCAATTGACACTAAATAAAGAAAAGTGTGAAGTAATACACATGACCACTAAAAGAAATCCGCTAAACTTTAATTACGCGATAAATCAGTCAATCCTTAAAGTCGTAGATTCTACCAAATACCTAGGAGTTACAATTACGAACAACTTTGACTGGAGAGAACACATAGAAAATATTCTGGGGAATGGGAACCAAAGGTTTCATTTCATCGACAGAACTCTTCGAAGATGCAACAGTTCCACCAAAGAGACTGCCTACATCACACTTGTGCGTCCTCTCCTGGAGTACTGTTGCCCCTTGTGGGACCCTCACCAGGTGGGACTGACGGAAGACATTGAGAAGGTTCAGAGAAGGGCAGCTCGTATTGTTTTATCACGTTACGGGGGAGAAAGTGTCACGGAAATGTTGCAAGAATTGGGGTGGAAATCATTAAAAGAAAGACGTTATTCATTGCGGCGATATCTGTTTGCGAAGTTTCAATCACCGACTTTTAGTTCTGAATGTGAAAATATTTTGCTAGCACCCACCTACTTAGGGAGACATGACCAATCCAATAAAATAAGAGAAAACAGATCGAAAACGGAACGATTTAGGTGTTCTTTCTTCCCGCGCGCTATTAGAGAATGGAACGGTAGAGAAAAGTCATGAAAGTGTTTAATGAACCCTCTGACAGGCACTTGAATGTGTTTTGCAGAGTATCTATGTAGATGTAGATGTATTTCTCGACATAGTCCCCTTGAAAGGCTATACACTTAGTCCAGCAAGTTTCCAATTATTTCAGACCGTCGATACAAAGTAGGCTTTGTTAAACTCTGCAACGTAGTCTGTCACAGCGGCGGACACTTCCTCATTCGATGAAAATTGCTTTCCACCAAGCCAAATTTTAAAGTGTGGGAATAAGAAATGTTTCAAATGTTTGTATAGCTTACGGGACTTAACTACGGGGTCCTCAGTCCCTAAACTTACAAACTACTTATGAACTAGCTAATCCTAAGGACGGCACGAATATCCATGACCGAGGGGGGGATTCGAACCCCCGACCGTAGTGGCCGTGCAGACCGTGACTGGAGCGCCTCAGTCAGTCGGCCACCGCGGACGGCTGGGAATAAGAAGAAGGCACTTGGAGCCAAGTCAGGTGAACAGGGTTGATGAGGAACCAATTATAATCCCAAGTCGAGCACTTCAGTCATTGCGATAGCTGCTGTGTGGGCTGGAGCATTGTCATGATGGAATAGCACTTTCCTTCGTGTCAATCTTGGACGTTTTTCAGTTAGTTCCTGTTTCAAACGATTCGGCAGAGCAGCATTATAGGGTCCAGTTATGGATCTGCCTTTTTCCAAATAATCTATCAGGATCACACTCTGGGAATCGCAGAAGACAGTGGCCATCAACTTTCCAGCTGACAAAACAGTCATCGCCTTCTTTGATCTACTCTGCCCACTCTTAGTCCATTGTTTGCATTGTTGTTTGGTCTCTGGAGTGTAAGGGTGGAGCCAAGTTTCATTCACACTTATGAATCAGCGCAAAAAGTGTTGTGAATTGCTCCTGAACAGTGAGAGATTCTGAACAGAAAGGTTCTTTCGTTTCTGTTTTGTCCTACTCTCCTCCACAATCCCGTTCCGTTTCCACAGCCGCAACCTCCATCAGCACTCGTTACCTCGCGTGTGGCCACCAGTATTACTCATTACTTGCACATAAAGAGAGCTGCGCCCAGCAGCAGCCGACAGGTCCAATGCAAACCCACTGGCCAGCCATGACTTACAACGGCGGTTTGATTGGTAAAAATAGGATAAAAGGTTGTTTTAAAGGCGAAAACTCACTTTATTTCTCGACTTAGCCTCCTTGAAAGGCTATACACTTGGTCCAGCGAGTTTCCAAATTTTACAACCCATCGGCAAAGTAGGTCTTGTCAAACTGCAAAATAGTCTGTCACAGCGGCGGACACTTCTTCATTCGAGCCGGCCGCGATCGCCGAGGGGACTGAGGCGCTCCCGTCACGGTCTGCACGGCCGCTACATTCGGGGGTTCGAATCCCCCCTCGGGCATGGATATTTGTGCCGTCCTTAGTGTTAGCTAGTTCATAAGTAGTTTGTAAGTTTAGGGACTGATAACCCCGTAGTTAAGTCCCATAAGCTATACAAACATTCGAAAATTTTTTCTTCATTCGATAAAAATTCTTCCCACCAAGCCAAATTTTCAGGGTTAGGAATAATAAGAAGGCACTCGGAGCCAAGTCAGGTGAATAGGGTGGTTGTTGTTGTTGTGGTCTTCAGTCCGCAGACGGGTTTGATGCAGCTCTCCACGCTACCCTGTCCTGTGCAAGTCTCTTCATCTGAGAATACGTTCGGCAACCTACATCCTTTTGAATCTGCTTACTATATTCGTCCCTCGGTCTCCCTCTACGACTTTTACCCCACACGCTTCCTTCTAATGCTATGTTGACAATTTCTTGACGTCTCAGAACGTGTCCAACCAATTTATCCCTTCTCTTAGTCAGTATATGCCTGAAACTCCTTTTCTCCGCGATTGGGTTAAGCACCTCCTCATTAGTTACGTGATCGACCCATCTAATTTTCATCATTCGTCTGTAGCACCATATTTCAAACGTTTCTATCATCTTTTTATCTGAACTCCTTATCGTCCACGTTTCACTCCCATACAATGCTACACTCCAGATAAATGCTTTTAGAAAAGACTTCCTAACATTTAAATTAATATTGGATGTTAACAAGTTTCGCTTCTTTAGAAACGCTATTCTTCCGATACCCATTCTGCATATTATATCTTCTTTACTTCGGCCATCAGAAGTTATCGTCCTACCTAAATACCAAAATTCATTTACTACTTTTATTGTCTCATTACCTAATCTAATTTATTCAGCATCGCCTGATTTTCTGACATTCCATTTCATTACCTTCGTTTTACTCTTGTTAATGTTCATCTTATATCTTCCTTTCAAGACACTGTTCATCCCATTCAATTGCACTTCCAGATCTTTTGCGATCTTTGACAGAATTACTATGTCATCGGCAAACGACAATGTTTTATTTCTTCTCCCTGCACTTTAATGCCCTCCCGAAAGTTCTCCTTCCATTGATTCACTGCCTGCTCAATGTACAGATTGAACAACATTGGACATAGGATACAACCCTGTCTTACTCCCTTCCCAACCTCTGCGTCCCTTTCTTGCCCTTCGACTCTATTAACCGCTGTCTGGTTTTTGTGTTGGTTGCATATTACTCTTCGCTCCCTATATTTAACCCCTGCTACCTTCTGAATTTGGAAGAGTGTATTCCAGTCGACATTGTCAAAAGCTCTCTCCAAATCTACAAACGCTAAAAACGTAGGTTTCCCTTTCCTTAGCCTATCTTCTAAGACAAGTCGTAATGCGAATATTGAATAGCGTGGATGTGGAACCAATTCGAATCCTAAGTTGCGTACTTCTGCCATTGCGATAGCTTCAGTGTGGACCGGAGCATTGTCCTGATGGAACAGCACTTTCTTCCGTGCCAGTCTTGGACATTTTTCAATTAGCAAGGCAGCAAAATAGGGCCCAGTTATGGATCTGCCTTTTTCCAAATAATCTACCAGGATCACACTCTGGGAATCGCAAAAAACAGTGGCCACTAACTTTCCAGCTGACAGAAGTCTTCGTCTTCTTTGGTGTACGCTCCCCACTCTTCGTCAATTTGTTTGGTCTCTGGAGTGTAATGGTGCATCCAAGTTTCATCCACAGTCTTTTCTTTCCGTTTTTGGTCCAAAGTGAGCAAGCGCGGCACCCATCGCGCACAGAGTTTCTTAATTGGTCAGTTTTTCATGGAGAATGTAATGCACTGTTGAGATATCTACAATGTTAACTATCTCGCGAACTTTCAGTCTCCGATATTCCATTACCACACCATGCACCTTATCGATGGTTTCCTGTGTTATCCATATTCAGTGCTTCTCCGACCACGGTTAACTCATTGATCCAAAAGTAAACGGTCTTCAGTTTTGGTGCAGAACCCATATGGACCTCATCCAACTCGGATTTGATCTGTGCAGCTGTCCAACCCTGCAAATAAAATGTTTAATGACTGTACGAAATTCGTTTCTTTCCATCCTAAGGAGCTAACTACACAGTTACCACTTTACGTGGCAGCCAACAATCAACTAATAACATTTGCCGTTCGAAACTTGCTGTAATATCCGTGGAAATATCAGGCTTACTAACAACAGTGGAGGTCAGAAAATTTCCCGCTCTTTCATACAAATGGACTAGACTTATTAAACCACCCTCGTACAGACCAGTGATTACTTTCGCACAGTTTGCCGCTTATTCTGGGAGAGTGTATTTGATCCTGCCGTCGTGTCCATCAGTTATTATATTGGAAGAGGTCTCTAAACGGTTGTGGTAGCCAGTGCGATGGCGGGTAGCTACAGTGAAGCATCACCTGAATGTTCTTTATGCCCAGACGACAGGTGAACGAGTTCCGAGAGCGGCCGCATTATGAGAGAGTACCTTTGGTGGTTAAGATTAGATTAGATGTACTTTTCGTTCCAGTTGATCCGAACTGAGGAAATTCTCTTGGATGTATAACATGTCAGAACAGAATACACAAAATATTCTTACAAAAAGAGAGCATATGTGTTAATGTACCTTCTATAGATTACAAATATATATATATATATATATATATATATATATATATATATATATATATATATATATATATATATATATATATATTACAACGCTTGTTTACAATGCTCACATAACTGCACAAAATTTGTACTGAACACAATATTTACATATGTGAATATTATATACAATACCATACATCAGTCACTTTTGGTAAGAAATTCATCAATGGAGTGAAAGGAGTTGGCCACCAAAACATCCTTTAGAATCTTTTCAAACTGAACTTCATTGTGAATTAAATTCTTTACGGCTGCTGACATGTTATTGCTAATTGGACACCTTTCTGAGCCAAAATAACTGACTTTAAATCTCTATGTAAGTTATTCTTGTCTCTAGTATTGATCCCAAGGACTGAGCTATTGGTTTGAAAAAAAAAAAAAAAAAAAAAAAAAAAAAAAAAAAAAAAAAATATGTATTTTAATGACAAATTTTATTAGAGAATAAATGTATTGGGAAGCAGTAGTAAGTACCCACAGATCCTAAAATAGCCCTCTACAGGATGATCTTTAGTTGACACCACAAATGATTCGTAACGCACGTTCTTGTGCCTTCTCTTGATGCATTTTCGTTTTTCGATCAGCTATGTTGGCAACAACAGAGCTTATCTCATCTTTGGGGACAATGCCAACGGCGAGGAGCGCGTGAGCGTGGAGGTATTAGCGTTTTCGTAGCTGAGAGAGAGTAAACTTGTAAACACAGAAATAATACGCTGCGGTTGCATTGTTAATAGAACGGTGAATATGAACGGCGGAGAAAAAATTGAGTGACTATTTTCACCACGGATAGTGATGCCAGTAGCAACCAAAATTACTAATGTGTCATTTTTAAGCTACGGAAACTAGGCACCACGCAGTCCGATAGACCGCGAGATTACCCTGTTGCCGCATGCTCTGGTCAGCGCATGACCGCGGCCAATCGGACAATGTAACGCCAAGTTCCATTAGTTTAAAACTGGTGGTTTCGATATACACAGCATTAGTAACTTTCGTTCGAACTGGCATCAGCTATCAGGGGTTAAAATTGAGTGACACATTTTTTCCATCCTTAATTTCTTACTATTCCCCACCAGTAAAAAGAGGCAAAGGTAAGCTATAGTACCCCATGGCCGGTTGTACCCTCCCCCCCTCTCCTTAAATATTGAGATCAACCCCGCAGTTACATTCAAATTTATGCTACGAACGACATACGAAAATGAGTATCGGTGTTCGAAGAATTAGCTATAGTGTAGGGCACCGATTAACTTACGACCTGTCTAGTTAGCAACGAATAACGGTGTCTGTGGTGGCAGCTCGTGAGTTTTAAGTTTTCGTGTTTCAGGTGTTAACTTGTAAGAGCACGTGGCTTCTGCTAGCCACGAACTGCCACGTAAGAAGAGGATAACGTAGGCGAACATTTGCAATGGAAACAGTGACATATTGAAGAGTATATTTGTTTTATATATCCTTATATGTATAAAATTCCGTGCCACGAAGTTTGTCCTCGATGAACACAGGACTACTCAACATGTTTTGTTAAAATTTTGCACAGCATTTGTGATTTGGTCCAACAGAATATAGGATATTTTTTTCTCGATTAATATCCTCAATATTATTTCATGGCAAATTGAATGTCCTACCCACGTTGGGTAAGCATTCAACAATTGTCTCTGTTCACAAACTTGCAGCTTCGGCTAGCGGTTGGAAAACAAAAAGGTAATGGGTTCGAAACGCGCGGGGACCAGTTTTTTGTTTTTCGCTTTGAATTTTAATTTAGCCTACACCACTCAACGATGTGAGAAGTCACCAGAAACGACACGTGATTTGGATTTCACATTAAACATTAGGTCCCTTTTTCCCATTTGAATAACTTGGGTAGCTTAAGCGTCGAATTTGCGTTTAGCCGAAAGACTTTCACAATGTCACTGAGCCATATGCAATTATTATGATTTCCTTGATGCTACAACGTATTTCATATATGTCCCAAGGTTACATAAATTTTTCGTGTATTTCATTTTATTCTGATTTTCTGTGTATTGTCTATACGAATAAAAATCAGTTAATATGCGTTAGTCTTTAATATAGGTGTGGTTTAGAAAGAAATTTGGGGAAAACCCAAAAGATCAGCTAAAAATCGAAAAAATCATAATTGTTAATTTTATAAGGAGGTTATCAATACTTCGGATTACATTAGAATTTTGTGAACTGCTGTGCATTTCTCCCGACTGCAATAAATTTAAAATAATAAATTAAAAAGGCACGGCGCTTTGTACATAATAACTCGCACGATGCATGGCGTAGGGTACTGTACAATACTTAGACACCTGTTTTATTATTTTTTTGACAAAATTTTGCACATATGACCTTCAAAACAAAACATCATTGTAAAGATAAAATTTCGTACGCTGCAAGGCTTTGGACTGATCGCCATAAATTTTGAGGACATGCGTAATTGTTCATGTAGGGGGTAGCAAATGATGTACAGAGAGAGGGAACGGAAGGGCTTCGGCAGAGAGAGGGGGCAAACTATGAAAACTAACTTCATTCATTTTATGAAATGTAAGTAAATCTTGTATATCTACACTGATTACAAGTTGGAATGTAAATCACGGTCATGGTGCTCTAATCACAAAATTCGAGATATTATGAGGTCTAACAACTAAAACAATAACAACAATAATTTAGGTTGGGCCAATCATTAAAAAGGATGCCACTACTACAGTTATGCAAGTGGGGAAAGAGGACTTCCAGTTTGACGTGTGGTTTCTGGGTACGTCTCACACTTAGGTGAATTCTAGGTTAAAATGCAAAAATTCTACCGCGTTACGAACCCTCGGTTTGGATGTATAGGTGATAGAGGGGAGAGGGAGGATGAGAAGTACGACGAGTTAGAGAGATAAATAGAGAGAGAGAGAGAAAGAAAGAAAGTGAAGAGGGAGGCGTATATGACCTGAATATTGGAATAAATAAATATCCTAACAACGGCACACTTTCGGGTAGCTAATATAGAAGTATAGAGGTAATAAATAGGGACAGAGATGGGGGAAGTGTTGGTCAGATAGGCTATGAAAAGGAATGGAGAATGTTTAAAAAATGTTTGTATAGCTTATGGGACTTAACTACGGGGTCATCAGTCCCTAAACTTACAAACTACTTATGATCTAGCTAATACAAAAGACGGCACAAATATCCATGCCCGAGGGGGGATTCGAACCCCCGACCGTAGTGCAGACCATGACTGGAGCGCCTCAGTAGCCTCGGCCACCGCGGCCGGCAATGGAGAATGTATATTCCGTTCCCATGCATATTTAGCTATTGCGAAGCATTTCCGCTTCCTTAGTATGTATTATTTAAAAAAAGTTGTAATAAAACATGCATTTCTTATAAAGCGGGATGAAATAATTAACAAATTTATCCCATCCTGAACCACCGAATTCACTAATGAATTTATGAAGTTTCCACTTTCAGAAGTAAAAAAATAAGACGAAAAATACAAAAAATGGAAACAAAGTCGAGTACTCGACCCGGATAAATACTGTACCATCCAAAGACCACATAAGCGACACGGATAACTGTCCACATAATCACGCCTTCTGGGGCTGGGGAAGATACGCCGATCCCGGATCAAATTCGCCCTTGGAGTAACGAATAGTTCAGGCCAGCCCATATCATACTGTGAGTAAATACCGGGCTGGAAACCCAGTTACTCTATTCACAAAAAGAAAACGTTCTCACTCTTTCACTAGACTCAAACAATTGGGGTACACATGCCACGTCACAGGCGGGGAAACGGCTGGCGACAGGAAGAGCATGTTGTCATCCCTTAATGCAACTATGCCAAATTCAATGTTGACCATGGCGATTACGTGAAGATGCGAGACCGTGGTACAAGAAAAAGAATATCACTGCGCATACCACAAGAGGAGTCTGCAGTCAAAGAAAGCCAAGTCAATTTTTTTCGATTTTGTGATATCGACTTTTTTGTACTATTTTCTGCGTTGAATCGGAATGGTAGTCTCAATGAGTCACAAAAAGGAAAGAAAAGTTTTAGGAAGCCGTTTAAAAGAGTGACGTTGCTTCAAAAACGAACATGCGAAAGCAGGTGTACCTTCCAAAGTGGTTTCTCCAGTAGTATCCATGAATAAATACAGGACTCAATATGCGGCACTCCTGTTTACTTGCGTGCTATGAGAGTGTTATCGCTGTTTATTATTCTGTTTTTGTTCGGTTTCTAAACGGTTTTTCTTGTTAAAAAGGAAAAGTTGCTCCAAACGAGACAGATCTTTGCGACTCTGAAAGTATACTTACGTACTTTTTAAATGTTTGAAATACGTAAAGTATTTCTCGTTTTCGTTCAAAAGGAACAGCTGCTAAAATTCGCGTTAATCTTCGATTATTTAGTTCGTATGTTTGTAAATCTATGGGATTTAACTAGTGTGGTTATCAGTCCCTAGGCTTACGAAGTAACTTACTAATCCAAGGAACACACACACACACACACCCACACACACACACACACACACACACACACACACACACACACACACGCACGCACGCACGCGCATGCGCGCCCGGGAGAACTAGAACCTCCGACGGGTAAGAACCGCGCGCTCCGCAGCAAGGTGCCTTACAGCTCTTGGTCGTTCCACCTCGGCATATTATTTTATAATTATTTGTGTTCAAAATGTTCAAATGTGTGTAGAGCTTATGGGACTTAACTACGGGGTCATCAGTACCTAAACTTACAAACTACTTATGAACTAGCCAATACTAAGGACGGCACAAAAATTTATGCTCGAGGGTGGATTCGAACCGCCGACCGTAGTGGCCGTGCAGACTTATTTGTATTCTTAACCCCTTTCTGCATAGTATGTTTGTCTAATATTCACTGTCTATGGAGTCAATCTTGATACGAAACTGAGTATAGCGCAAATGATTAACTATTTGCTGAAAAAAAAAAACTAATTTAAGAAGTACAGCGATACAATTTGGTTTGGTTTCAAAAGCGGACAAATACAGTGGTAAATACCAAATCTGGTCAAACGAAGCTTTGAGCACTTTTTCACAACTACAGATAGCAAACAGAATATCTCACAAGAACGAATACATTGATACTATGCTTTTCAGTATTCTGGCTGTACTGTAAAAACATCGAACATGTAACTGGCTCTCTTTGAAGTGGGAAAATATGCGTAAACTTGAATCGCAGTCTGAGATCCATTACTAGTTGGTACGGACCGCGCGGAAGTGGCCGTGCGATCTAAGGCGCCTTGTTCCACAGTGGGTGTGTGCTCCCCGTCTGAGGTCTGAGTCCTCCTTCGGGCAAGGGCGTGAGTATTGTCATCAGCATAAATGTTCAAATGTTTGTTCAGCTTAAGGGACATAATTGCCGAGTCATCGGTCCCTAAACTTACAAACTATTTACCAATTACCTTATAACACAAAACATCCATGCCCGAAGGGGGGATTCGAACCCCCGACAGGGAACGGTCTCGCGCATCGGAGCATAGCGCTTCAATGCGTTCGGCCGCAGCGTCATCAATATAAGTTAGTTTAAGTTATTTGTAAGTGTAGGGACTAATGACCACTGTAGTTTGGTCCCATAGCTTTACAAACACTTGAACATCTGAGTTGATACGGTGAAGCTGAGCAGGTCGAAAAACAGGGGTCCGTAGTGGCTGTGTGGAGTGAGTCAAGCTGCTGCGATGACAAATGGAGCATTAGAGCTCCGTCTACGAGCTCGTTGACAACGTCGACACCGGCTGCACTACAAGGACGCCTAAACGATTCCTAGGCTAACGCGGCGGGTTTTGTCCTTGACGCCATATTTTGGGTGCCACGCCTAGCAGTCAGACCTCCAACGACCTTCTGGTTTTCAGATGATCCATCATCCTTCATGAAAGGAGGTCACATGCATACCCATTCCCACAAATAATGAAAACAAACTTCATTCACTTTATACAATGTAAGTAAAACTTGTACGAGATTTCAAAAAGAAAGGTGACTTTACCTTTTTGTGAATTATTTATTTATTTAATCCCCCTCAGATAATATACATTTATGCCAACGCCTCTCACTTCTCATGGGCACTCTTTGATACAGCCTTGAGTACTTCCAGCGATTCTGTTTTTATTTTCTTAATAGTTGAAAATCTTCGTTCTTTCTTAAGTCATTTTGGTGTGAGGAGAGTAAAAAGTCTCTGGGAACCAAATCTGGTGAATATGATTGTCGTGATGTTTTTGGTCAAAGAAATCTCTCACAATCAACAGTTTCAGACGTTTTATTCAAATGTTCAAATGTTTGTTGAGCTTAAGGTACTTAACTGCGGGGTCATCAGTCCCTAAACTTACAAACTACTCTTTTACTAAAGACGACACAAACATCCATGCCCGAGGGGGGGATTCAAACCCCCGACTGGGAACTGCCTCGTGCGTCGTAGCATAGCGCCTCAATGCGCTCGGCCGCTCCGCCGCGGCCAGACGTTTTATGCGTTTCGCTTCTCGCACACGGCGCATAATGTCAAGGTCAAGATAATACGACTTAAAGGCAAAACTTCATGATGCACTACGCCACGGTAATTGAAACCAAAACTTTGACATTTTAACAAACTTTGCGTGCTTTTTTCGGTCTTGGCTCTCCGGGATGGGACGACCGGGCTTTGGTTTCGACGCCATAACCGTAAACACATGTTTCGTTACCAGTTATGACCCTTTTGAACAAATCAGGATCGTCATTGACGTTATGCAGGAGGTCCTAAGCCATGCTTAAGTGACGGTCGTTCTAAACAGTGTAGAAAAGTTATTGAACAAACTTGGCTGACACATGTCTCATGCCCAAAACATTTTAAAAAAATGCAAGACACGAGCCGACCGACATTCCAACGTCCTTAACAACTTCTCTTGCTGTAATTCGACGATTTTTAAAAACAATTATCTTCGCAGATTCGTCGTCATCATCTGTTGTTGATGTGCTGGAGCGAGGTTCGTCATTGGCGTATTCTCGGTCAACTTGTAAGAAGTTTTACTATTTGCAAAACAAATTTTCTTAGAACAGAAACATTTAAAGTGTTTTAGAGCATGTGATTCCATTTTTCACACAACATCTTTGCTCCATCTTTTATAAATCCTCGAACACACTTAAACACATCTAATCTTTTTAACTGTCGGAAATAACTAAGTATGCTGTACACTTGAAACTGTGAACATCTGTTCTGGACATGTGTCCTAACATAACAAAAAAAAAAAAAAAAAAATATATATATATATATATATATATATATATATATATATATATATATATATATATATATATATATAAAAGAAAAAAAAAAAGGTGATGGATAATCGAATGTACACTGTCTGCGGAATTTGAAAAGACATCTTGCTTTTTCAATAGCTCAAGTATATTTGCACTGCTTACAAGTTGGAATGTAGTTCACATGGTGACGGTGCTCTTATCACAACATTCGAAATATTAAGAGGTCTAAGAACAAAAAATGGCAACAATAAATAATTTCGTTTGCACCAGTGGCTTGGTGTAAATCTTTGAACTGGATACAACTTCGGCTACTTGCCTGCCCATAACCTATGCAAATGCGGAAAAGGTGACCTAAATTTTAACATGGAATCCGAACCACGTGCCGTTTCTGGCTTCCGCTCACGCAGAGAGAAGACTAGGTTTCCAGGCCGACTTGACGTCCCACCAATTTACCCTTCTCTTAGGCAAGATATTCCAGAAACTCCTTTTCTCCCCAATTCTGTTGAGCACCTCCTCATTAGTTACGTGATCTACCCATCCAGTCTTCATCATTTGTCAGTAGCACCTAATTTCTATAGCTTCTATCATATTCTTGTCTGAACTCCTTATCGTTCACATTTCACTCCCATAAAATTCACATTTCACTCCCATGAACCACAGACATTGCCGAGGTGGGGTGGCTTGCGTGCCTCAACGATGCAGATAGCCGTACCGTAGGTGCAACCACAGCGGAGGGGTATCTGTGGAGAGGCCAGACAAACGTGTGGTTCCTGAAGAGGGGCAGCAGCCTTTTCAGTAGTTACAGGGGCAACAGTCTGGATGATTGACTGAGCTGGCCTTGTAACATCAGCTAATGTGGCCTTGCCACACAGCTACTGCGAACGGCTGAAAGCAAGGGGAAACTACAGCCGTTACCTTTCCCGAGGACATGCAGCTCTACTGTATGAACATATGATGATGGCATCCTCTCGGGTAAAATATTCCGGAGGTAAAATAGTCCCCCATTCGGATCTCCGGGCGGGGACTACTCAGGAGGATGTGATCATCAGGAAAGACAGTACTGGCATTCTACGGGTCGGAGCGTGGAATGTTAGATCCCTTAATAGAGTAGGAAAATTAGAAAATTTAAAAAGGGAAATGGATAGGTTGAAGTTAGATATAGTGGGGATTAGTGAAGTTCGGTGGCAGGATGAACAGGATTTCTGGTCAGGTGAGTACAGAACTATAAAGACAAAATCAATTAGGGGTATCACAGGAGTAGGATTGATAATGAATAAGAAAACAGGAATGCGGGTAAACTACTATGAGCAGCACAGTGATCGCATTATCATTGTGAAGATAGATACGAAGCCAACACCGACAACAGTAGTACAGGTTTATATGCCAACTAGCTCTGCCGATGATGAGGAAATCGAAGAAATATATGAGGAGCTAAAGGAAGTTATTCAGACAATTAAGGGAGAGGAAAACTTAATTGTTATGGGAGACTGGAATTCGGTAGTAGGACAAGGAAGGGAAGGAAAGATAGTAGGAGAATATGGTCTGGTCAAAAGGAATGAAAGAGGGAGCCGCCTGGTAGAATTTTGCACGGAACATAATTTAGTTATAACAAACACCTGGTTCAAGAATCACAAAAGAAGGTTGTATACGTGGAAGAGACCAGGAGACACCGGGAGATACCAGATAGATTTTATAATGGTAAGACATAGATTTCGGAACCAGGTTCTACAGTGTAAGACATACCCAGGGGCAGATATAGACTCTGACCATAACTTGTTGGTTATGAACTGTCGGCTGAAACTAAAGAAACTACAAAAAGGTAGGAAAATAAGGAGATGGGACCTGGATAAATTGAAGGAACCTGAGGTTCTTAAGAATTTCAGAGGGAGCTTTAGGCAACAATTGACAGAAACAAGGGAAAATAAAACAGTAGAGGAGGAATGGGTAAAATTGAGAGATGAAATAGTGAAAGTAGCAGAGGAGAAAATAGGTAGGAAGGCAAGACCTACAAAAAATCCTTGGATATCACAGGAGATACTAAATTTAATCGATGAAAGGAGAAAATATAAAAATGCAGTAAATGAAACAGGCAAAATGGAGTACAGACGACTAAGAAATGAGATTGACAGGAAGTGCAAAATGGCTAAGCAGGAGTGGCTAGAAGGCAAATGCAAGAATGTAGAAGAATGTATAAATAGGGGGAAAAATAGATACTGCTTACAGGAAAATAAAAGAAACATTTGGGGATAAGAAAAGCAACACTACTAATATCAAGAACTCAGATGGGAAACCAGTTCTCAGCAAAGAAGGGAAAGCTGAAAGGTGGAAAGAGTATATAGAGGGGCTCTACAAAGGAAATGAACTCAGAGACAATATTGTAGGAAGGGAGGAGGATGTAGATGAAGATGAAATAGGAGATACTGTACTGAGAGAAGAATTTGACAGAGCCCTGAAAGACCTAAGTCGAAACAAGGCCCCTGGAGTAGATGATATTCCCTCAGAGCTACTGAAGTCTCTGGGAGAACCAGCCATGACAAACCTGTTTCACCTGGTGTGTAAGATATATGAAACAGGTGAAGTACCCTCAGACTTCAAGAAAAATGTTATAATCCCCATTCCAAAGAAAGCAGGTGCAGACAGGTTTGAAAACTACAGAACCATCAGTTTAATAAGTCATGGTTGCAAAATATTAACACGAATTATATACAGACGGATGGAAAAGCTGGTAGAAGCCGACCTCGGGGAAGATCAGTTTGGGTTCAGGAGAAATGTAGGAACTCGAGAGGCAATACCTACTTTACGGCTTATCCTAGAAGATAGATTAAGAAAAGGCAAACCTACATTTCTAGCTTTTGTAGATTTGGAGAAGGCTTTTGACAATGTTGATTGGAATAAACTCTTTCAAGTTCTGAAGCAAGCAGGAGTAAAATATAGGGAGCGTAAGGTTATTTACAACTTGTACAAAAACCAGAGAGCGGTTGTCAGAGTTGAAGGGCATGAAAGGGATGCAGTGGTTGGGAAGGGAGTGAGACAGGGTTGTAGCCTTTCTCCAATGTTATTCAATTTGTACATTGAACAAGCTATAAAGGAAAGCAAGGAGAAATTTGGTGAAGGAATAAAAGTTCAGGGGGAAGAATTAAAAACATTGCGTTTTGCCGACGACATAGTAATTCTGTCAGATACAGCAAAGGACCTGGAAGAGCAATTGAACGGAATGAACAGTGTGCTGAAAGGTGCATATAAGATGAACATTAACAAGAGCAAAACTTGGGTAATGGAGGGCAGTGTAAGAAAATCAGGTGATGCTGAAGGTATTAGATTGGGAAACGAAGCAATAAAGGAGGTAGATGAGTTTTGTTACTTGGGCAGTAAAATAACAAATGATGGTCGCAGTACAGAGGATATAAAATGCAGAATGGTAATGGGTAGAAAAGCGTTTTTGAAAAGGAGAAATTTGTTAACATCGAATATTGATTTAAGCCTAAGGAAGTCCTTTCTGAGGGCATTTGTATGGAGTGTTGCCTTGTATGGGAGTGAGACATGGACGATAAACAGTGCGGACAGGAAGAAAAAAATGTTCAAATGTTTGTTAAGCTTATGGGACTTAACTACGGGGTCATCAGTCCCTAAACTTACAAACTACTTATGAACTACTTACGACCTAGGACGGCACAAATATCCATGCCCGAGGGGGGATTCAAACCCCCGACCGTAGTGGCCGTGCTGACCGTGACTGGAGCGCCTCAGTCACCTCGGCCACCGCGGCCGGCGGACAGGAAGAGAATTGAGGCTTTTGAAATATGGTGCTACAGAAGAATGCTGAAGATTAGGTGGGTGGATCGCGTAACTAATGAGGAGGTACTGAACAGAATTGGGGAGAAAAGAAATTTCTGGCATACCTTGACTAAAAGAAGGGATAGATTGGTGGGACACATTCTTAGACATCAAGGAATTGTGAATTTAGCATTAGAGGGAAGTGTGTGGGGTAAAAATCGCAGAGGAAGACCAAGAGATGGATACAGTAAGCAGATTCAGACAGATGTAGGTTGCCGTTCTTATGTAGAGATGAAGAGGCTTGCTCAGGATAGGGTATTGTGGAGAGCTGCATCAAACCAGTCTCCGGACTGAAGACCACAACAACAACAAAATGCTACACTCCAGACAAATGCTTTCAGAAAGTACATCCTGATTTTAAAACTAATATTAGATGTCAACAAATTTCGCTTCTTCAGAAACGCTTCTCTTCCCATAGCCATTCTGCATTTTATATCTTCTTTACTTCGGGCATCAGAAGTTACTTGCTACCCACAAAACAAAACTCATCTACTACTTTTATTGTTTCATTACCTAATCTAATTCCTTCAGCATCGCATGATTTTCTGACTACATTCCATTACCATTGTTTTTCCCTTGTTAATGTTCATCTGACACTGTCCAATCCATTTAATTGCTCTTCCAGGTCCTTTACTGTCGTTGACAGAATTACCTTGTCATCAGCAAACCACAAGATTTTTATTCCCTCTCCCTGGACGTTAATGCCCTCTCCAAATTTCTCCTTGCATTTCTTCAGTTAGCTCAATGTATATATTGAACAACTTTGGGGAAAGGTTACTACCCTGTCTTACTCCCTTCCTAACCACTGCAACCCTTTCATGCACTTCGACTATAATAACTGCTGACTGATTTTTGTATAAGTTAAATATAACTCTTCGCTACCTGTATTTTACCCCTCCTAAAGAGTGCAGTCCCGTCAACATTGTCAAAAGTTTTTTTCAGATCGACAAATGTTAAAAACGTAGGTTTTCCTTTCCTTAACCTACCTTCTAAGACATGTCGTAATGTATTGCCTCGCGTGTTCCTACATTTCTTGTAAATCCAAATTGATCTTCCCTAAGATCAGTTTCCGTCAGTTTTTCCATTCGTCTGTAAATAATTCGTATTAGTTTTTTGCAACCATGACTTACTAAACTGATGGTTCTGTAATTTTCACATTTGTTTGCAATTGCTTCCTTAGGAATTGGAATCACTATTTTCTTTTTTAAGTCTGAGGCTATTTCTCCTGTCTCATACATCTTACATACCACGTGATACAATTTTTTCACGACTGGTTCTCCTAACGATATCAGCAGTTCAGACGGAATATCATCTACTCCAGGGGCCTTGTTTCTACTCAAACCTTTTAGTGCTCAGTCAAATTCTTCCCGCAGTATAGTATCTTCTCTCTCACCTTCCTCTACTTCGTCTTGGATTTCTAGAATACTGCCTTCAAGTTTATTTCATTTGTACATGCGCTCTATATATTCCTTCCACCTTTCAGCTTCCCCTTCTTTGCGTAGTACTAGTTTCCCATCTGAGTTCTTGATATTCATACCACTGCTTTTCTTGTCTCCAAATGTCTCTTTTATTTTCCTGTAGGCTGTATCTGTCTTTCCCCTAGTTATACTTTCTTATACATTCCTGCATTTCTTCTCAAGCCACTCCTGCTTAGCCAATCTGCACTTCCTGTCAACCTCATTTTTCAGACGTCTGTACTCCGTTTATCCTGCTTCATTTGATACATTTTTATATTTTTTCCTTTTTTATAGTTTCACACCTGATTAGCAATCATAGAACAAAAGTTGTACATATTCCAAATTCTCCTGCTAGATTTGCATACGAGTTACCAGAGGACAGAAATTAAAAAAAAGTATCAAGTAAAAAAAAAAAAAAAAAAAAAAAAAAAAAAAAAAAAAATTCTGTTGCTTTCTTATACCTGTCTCTATAAAAGGTTTATATACTTGATAGAACTAGTATTTCTTGCTACGGAGCGCGCGGTTGTTCGCCGTCTGGGTTCGAGTCCGCCCTCGCGCATGGGTGTTTGTGTTGTCCTTAGCATAAGTTACTTTAACTAGTTTGTAAGCCTATGAACTGATGACCAATATCGTTAAGTGCGTTTGATTTACAAATAAAACATTCACAATTGTCTGAACAAGCTATATGGATATTTCTTGAGCTATTGGTAGACCTCATGAAAGTAACCATACTTCGGACGTTATGCTTTACAACACCTGCGTATTTTACTACTGCCGACTGCAAGCTAATAGCAATTTTTGTCAAGCTCCGATGTGTCAGCAGCTGTTAGCGAAGTGCGAGATGCGATGATGCAGCTTTATCGTATCCTTATGCAATTGCAAAAATGTTAGATGAAAATGAGAATGTGTTTGGGCCTCTTACGGCAGATAATGGAGAAGTGCTATGAGTGTAAAAGGATATTGTATCTCTGTTTTATAGATCTAAAACGGGCTTATGACCCTGTTTCTAGGAGGAAGATTGTCAGTTTGCGAGATTATGGAATAGGAAGCTAACTACAGCAGGAAATTAAAATTCTTTTCGTAGATAGGCAGTAGTGAGAGTTGACGGTAGTTGCAGAGGTATGACAAGGCTGTAAATGGTCGTCATTGTTGTTCAAATTATTTATGGATCATATGTAAATCAAGTTGATTGGTAAGGTGAGACTAAAAGAGGTGAAAACTAAATAATCAGTCTCTCATATTCAGATGGCGTAGTGGTGATGGCAGATTCGATTAAAAGATTGCAATCTAATATTTCAGAGCGAGATCAGAGATGTAAGTGTTATTGGTATGTAGATAGCATCTCCAAAACGAAATTAATGTCTGTGGAGAAGAGATTTAAATAGATTTAGTGCGAAATAGGAGTAACGATGTTAGGTGAGGTGGACATTTTCAAGTGCTGTAAGTACGACATAAAGTCGCGATAGAGGCAGGCGACCATACTTAGAATAAGTGGTAGTGCTGCGGGTGTCTGAATAGGTCGCAAAACATTTTCATAAAAATCATTCTTAAAATGGTGACTTCAGCTACCCACACACAAGATACTTTTACGTGCATGTTTGTGTCACGGACATGTAAATGTATATTGTGTGAGGGTGATTGAAGTCACCAACAGATACAAATCTGATGATGAAATCTCCGAAACGCCTCATTAAAAATGATTTCTAAGAAAATGATTCTCGATCTATTCAGCGTACCCGAAGCACTACCAGTTATTTTCAAGTACTTTTGATGTATTTCTCCCAGGATGGAATTATGGTGAAAGAGGTAGAATGAAGTTGTAGCAAAGGTAATGCTGTTATGGCTTATCTCCTCTGTCCTGCTAACAGTGGCCGTGGCGAATTAGCCGTGCGCGCTGGGTCGCCGTGCTGCGGTGTGCGAGGCCGGTCGCCTTTGGGGGGTTCGAGTCCTCCCTGATTCATGGGTGTTTGTGTTGTCCGTAGGTTAGTTTACCTTAGTTTAAGTAGTTTGTAAGCTACGGACTAATAACCACGCTGTTAAGTCCGATATATTTATAAAACATTTGGACATTTTGTGAAGAGTAACTCAGTACCGTGACTAACAAGGAGACCTTTCAGAAATTCAGGGTGGCTTTCACAGGACAGAAGTATACCTCAAGCGCGTCCACTCATAGACGTCATAATGCCCGCTTCCAGAAAATTCCAAGGAAAAGGGCTTTACGTTTTAGGCAGAGGACATATAAAACTGGTAGACTTGACAGATCTTCAGCTCGGTCAAATAGCTCATGTGGTAGCGTGGTGCCGGCCGCGGTGGCCGAGGTGACTGAGGCGCTCCAGTCACGGTCAGCACGGCCACTACGGTCGGGGGGTTCGAATCCCCCCTCGGGCATGGATATTTGTGCCGTCCTAGTTTGTAAGTAGTTCATAAGTAGTTTGTAAGTTTAGGGACTGATGACCCCGTAGTTAAGTCCCATAGACTATACAAACATTTGAACATTTTTTTTGGTAGCGTGGTCGTATGTCATGTTGACGATCCAGCACATATCTACTCTAAAGAACTATTTTGTTTATTATTTATTATATTTATAATATTTCCACAGATTACCATATATCCCAATTTTGTAATACAATTGCAATGATAATAGTATTTAACTTTTTAATCTACCAACATTAATTGTACCTATTAAAAAGAAAATATTATAACTAAAATTGGTTAGCTGTACAAGGAAATTCATAAAAAATAAGTTTTTAATGATTTAATTGATAATACTTTATATAATTAATTTTATTTAATAACTATTATAATTTTGAAGCAATTAAGAGTAGAATGTTTTCTGGAGGTAGTGGTGAACCCTGTTCACCCAGATGACATTCGGTCACTCTGAGCCATTTCGCCAGATCGTTACACAGAACTCATGCACTGGTACACAATACGTGTATGTATATACATGTGGCGTTTATTCTGATCCTGCAGTTGTTATTGTTTTCATATTCACAGAATATATGACTTCAGCTGCCAATGGACAAAGCTGAAAATGTGTACGCAGCCGGGATTCGAACCCGGGTCTCCTGCTTTCTAGATAGTTGCACTGATCACTACACCACTGGTGACCACCGTACCTGCAAGGACTACCTAAGCACGCCTCCCTAGTTGGAAGAGGTGGGCAAGTTTGGAGCCCTTACTCTTACGGGAATTAGTACATAGTGACTACGAGTTTGAGTACTGTGGGCAGAGTAGAGCTGGAAATTTGTGTCCGTCGGGAGGCGTGCTTAGGCAGTCCTTGTAGGTGCCAGTGGTGTAGTGGTAAGCGCAACTACCTAGAAAGCAGGAGACCCGGGTTCGAATCCCGGCTGCGCACACATTTTCAGCTTTGCCCATTCGCAGTTCATATATTCCGTGAACATGTATATGTGTTGTGCTTAAATGTCAGAGTTCTTTCGTAACTAAACAGTTGTATGAGGGACGCTTTAAAAAACACGAAGGTCACAGGTCGTGATGCGCCTGTTATTTATTGACGCGTTTTGACCTCGCATGTACAGAAACTTTTCCGTTTGAAGGAAATTTACTTTAAACCTATTGGACCGAACTGTAGTGGTCATTGTCCCTACACTTGCAAACTACTAACACTACACACACACACACACACACACACACACACACACACACACACACATACTCATGCCCGAGGGAGGACTTGAACCTCCGACGAGAAGCAGCCGCGCACTTCGCAGCAAGACGCCATACAGCGCACGGCCATTCGCGCACGAGACTACGCATCAGTGTTTTCATTGAATATGGGATTGTGCAGTCTTAAATGATGATGACGAAATTGACGATGGGAGAATAGTCACCGGAGCCTGTGGTCTTGCTTTTTCACAATGTCCACCATCGTTGTAGCCAGAGGGGGTTTCAGGGGTCCAAACCCAATTATAAAAAGAGCAGATATCACCTTAAAGCAGATTGCAATGTAATCTTTGTCGAATTATTGCTTTTACAAACAGCAAGGAATGGCTAATATGTGCAATGTAATCATTCGCTATTTATTTTTTCCCTTATCTTTTAATAGTCCTCAAGGATAAAATCTGAGACACTTGGGAGGGTAGAGATCGGGTTGAGAGTTTAAATAGGGAAAGATTAATTTTTAAAACTCACAACCACTAACTGCGAACCAAATTCCTAAACATGCAAAAACATTGGAACTGTAATTGCTACTGTTTGACTCGTTTTCTAGGGGATGATATCACACGTTCGCAGCTTTCCTTCCCTGCATGTGATTAACAAAAAAAATCATAATAAAGTAAGTTCATGTGAGAAAAGGCATATAATGCACCTGTTTAATCAGTCTGCATAGTTCTTAATAGTCTTCCGTGAAGATGGTTTATAACCGAAACCGGTAGAAGTTTGACTAAAAATAAACAGCTGATGGTTTACAGTATGCATTTCCTCAAACTTTCTTTTTTGTAGTTTTAATATATTCTTAATGTGAGAGGAGTGTTTACATATAATCAGACCATATGAAATATGGGACTGAAACATCCCAAAATATGTCACTCTGAGGTACTCCACACTCACTACTTCCCTGAGTTTCATAGTGAGATATGCTACCCGAGATATGTTTTTACATACATGATTTACATGTTCCTCCCATCCAAGTTGGAATCTATGTGAATACCTAGAAGTATTGCAGACTTATTCTCTACTTCATTAGACATTCGCATTAATATTTGTTGGGTTTTATTTGGGTTACATAGAAGTTTATTTGTTGAAAACCAGTCCAGTGCCCTATCCAGATTTTCTTTTGTTAGTTTAATCAGACCTGTGCTGTTCTGATGTGTGGTAATAAGTGTCGCGTCATCAGCGTGGCACACGACTGGGTGGCCTATGTTTTGTGGTAAATGATTGACTGCCACGATGACGAAGAAGGGTCCAAGAATAGATCCTTGTGGATGTCTTGTATTAATGGCCATCAAGGAAGAATTTATATTTCTGACTGTTGTTATTGTTGTGTTGTTGTGGTCTTCAGTTCGCAGACTGGTTTGATGCAGCTCTCAACCCTATGCTGTCCTGTGCAATTCTCTTCATCTGAGAATATGTTCGGCAAATCCTTTTGAATTTGCTTACTATATTCGTCCCTCGGTCTCCTACGATTTTACCCCACACGGTTCCTTCTAATGCTAAGTTGACAATTCCTTGATGTCTCAGAAAGTGTCCTACCAATCTATCCCTTCTCTTAGGATATGCCAGAAACTCCTTTTCTCCCCGATTCGGTTGAGCACCTCCTCATTAGTTACGTGATCTACCCATCTAATTTTCATCATTCGTCTGTAGCACCACAATTGAAAAGCTTTTATCATCTTTCTATCTGAACTCCTTATCGTCCACGTTTCACTCCCATACAATGCTACACTCCAGACAAATGCTTTCAGAAAGGACTTCCTTACATTTAAATTAATATTGGATATTAATTTTCGCTTCTTAAGAAACGCTTTTCTTCCCATAGCCATTCTGCATTTTATATCTTCTTTACTTCGGCCATCAGAAGTTATCTTTCTACCCAAATAACAAAATTCATCTACTACTTCTATTGTCTCATTACCTAATCTAATTCCTTCAGAATCGCCTGATTTTCTGACATCGCATTCCATTACCTTCGTTTTACTCTAGTTAACGTTCATCTGATATCTTCCTTTCAAGACACTGTCTACACCATTCAATTGCTCTTCCAGATCTTACTATGTCATCAGCAAACCGCAATGTTTTTATTTCTTCTCCCTGCACTTTAATGTCCTCTCCAAATTTCTCCTTCCATTCCTTCACTGCCTGGTCAATGTACAGATTGAACAACATTGGGGAAAGGCTACAACCACGTCCTAGTCCCTTCCCAACCTCTGCGACCCTTTCTTGCCCTTCGACTCTAATAACCGATCTTTGGTTTTTTTTTATAGGTTGAATATAACTCTTCGCTCCCTATATTTTACCCCTGATACCTTCAGAATTTGGAAGAGTGTATTCCAGTCGACATTGTCAAAAGCTTTCTCCAAATCGACAATCTGAGTGATACAAATTGTTTTCTTATTGTATTGGTGTGGTGTCTGTTCTTTCGGACGTCCGAAAGAACAGACACCACACCAATACAATACGTATTAAACGCGGCGACGGCGTTAGCTTCAGTTATTGCACCGCAAATGCGGTCATACGTCCGATCTCGCACGGGAATCCCTAATGGCGCGAGTGTAAGAGGAAATGGACGATAGAGGCGCTACAAACATACTGCGACATGTGGGAATTTGAGACGGATGGGAGGCGAGCTCGGGTGGCCAAGTGGTGTTAAAAAAAAAAAAAAAAAAAAAAAAAAAAAAAAAAAAAAAAATGTGGTTTAGGAGACCGCTGGCCCGAAGCGGGAGACCCGGGTTCGATTCCCAGTCCGGCTCACATTTTCACTTGTCGCCATTGCTTAATATCAATGCCCAAATGCGTCCACTGTCAATCCTTTCTTTCCCATCCTTCTCCCTTCCGTTCCTTTAACATTTGCAAATTGTTTTCTGTTTCTTAAGTAAGAATTTATAAGCTTTAATATGCTTTCCCGCACCCCATAGAACTCACGTTTGTTGAAAACCTCTTCCGAAATCAAAGTCTGTTTACGCTTGTGCTGGCCTTATTTTGTCCACCCCATGTACGTGCCGATTTTCGCGATTATCTCATCGGCTCCAAGTGCTTCTCCGCCGTTAAATGTCAGCCGTCGTCGATTACTGGAAGGACGGAAACGCTCGAGGGGAGTGCGGTGTGGCGTACTGTTTATACAGGCAGTGCGGAGGACAAGGGCGAGAGGTGGAGAGTCGTTGGCGGTGGGCGCGGCTGAGGACTCGCCGCATCGGGGCCACGGCCGCCCACTTTCCCGCCGCCGCCGGTGCTGCCGCCTGCTGGCGGACGCGCGCATCTTGCGTAAAGACGGGCGCGCCGGCTCCCGGCTCCCGGCTGGCTCCATTCATGCGCTCCCTACCGCCGGCGTTCGGCTGCCTGTGAATGGCGCGGTGCGGCCGTCGTGTCGCAATGTCCAGCCGCCGCGGCCTTCCATTCACAAGACTCCGCCGCGCTACGTAATCACTCGTGACCTCACACCCGGTGTCTTCACCGGCTGAGTGGAGGAGGAAAGCGGCAGGCGATGGCGGTGAAGGTTTCGAAGGGTTTCCGATGTTATTCCACCAATTTTAAGACAGATTCAAATGTGCATTCAGACAGAGTCGAACATAAGAGTCACCAAACTCCCAACGATCAAAAAAATCAAATGTTTCTATAGCTTATTGGACTTAACTACAGAGTCATCAATCCCTAAACTTACAAACTACTTATGAACTACCTAACACCAAGGACGGCACAAATATCCATGCCCGAGGGGGGATTCGAACCCCTGACCGTAGTGGCCGCGCAGACCGTGACTGGAGCGCCTCAGTCTCCTTGGCCACAGCAGCCGGCTCCTCCCAATGATTTTCTGAACTTCGCGACTGGCTGAATGGAGGAGGAAAGCGGGAGACGATGGCGCTAAAAATTTCAAAGAGTTTCTGATGTTTTTTCACCGATTTTAAGACAGATTCAAATGTACTTTCAGGCAGAGTCGAAACTCCCAGTGATTGTCTGCAACTTTGCGATTGGCTGAATGGAGGAGGAAAGCGGAAGGCGATGGCGCTGAAAATTTCGAATTGTTTCTGATGTTATTTCACCGATTTTAACACAGATTCAAATGTATAGTCAGGCAGAGTCGAACATTAGAGTCGCCAAACTCCCAGTGATTTTCTGCAACTTAGCGACTGGCTGAATGGAGGAGGAAGGCGGGAGACGATGGCGTTGAAAGTTTCAAGGGGTTTCCGATGTTATTCCACCGATTTTAAGACAGATTCCAATGTACAGTCAGGCAGAGTCGAACATAAGAGTCGCGAAACTCCCAGTGATTTTCTGCAACTTCGCGACTGCAGCGCTGCTAAGTGGCTGGGTCGTAAAAACACACCGCGAAACGATTGAGTTATGAATGTGTATTTGGATTGAAGCACCACTTTCAAAATAACTTCGTATTTACGAGCTTTTGTGACGCTATAAATTGTAACAACAATCAAGAATATAAAACTTCCTGTCAGATTAAAATTGTGTGCCGGAACCGGGACTCGAACCTGGGACTTTTGCCTTTCGCGGGCAAGCGCTCTACCGACTGAGCTATCCCGACACGACTCATGATGCTTCCTCACAAGTTTACTTACAGCAGTACCTCGCCTCCTACTTTCCATACTTCACGGAAGATCTCCTGCGAACTATGCAAGACTAGCACTCCTGGAAGAAAGGATATGGTGGAGACATGGCTTTGCCACACCCTAAGGGATGTTTCCAGAATGAAACTTTCACTCTGCAGCGGAGTGTGCGCTGATATGAAACTTCCTGGCAGATTAAAATTGTGTGCCAGAACCGGGACTCGAACCGATTTTATTTGTTGTTATTGTGTCAGGCATTTTCCTTAACACGTAAAAGATACCATTTCATACCACCCTGTGCCGGTTAAGTTTTACCAAATATCCCAGCGGCTTCCTATGATATTGTTGGCAACAGATTCTGAATTGTGAGAATCCTGTGAGTCTTCATTTTAGCCAATCGCTTGACAACGCTGATGTTTTCTCATGGAAACTTCGCTTTACGAGGACAATTTTTTTACTGAGCGGACGAGGTAGATACAAGAACTTGTCAACTATAAAGCAGGAACTGCATTATTTGTTTACTTCATGGTCTGTACGATACGCTAATCGAGTCATTCTATGTGGTTCGAACAACTGGGCAAAGAGTTTCTATCGCGATATTGAAGTAGGAGGCGAGACAGCCGACATGATACGTAAACTTTTACCCCCAGTGACCATTGTAAACACAATTGGTCGATTTTCGACCACAGGCAATACCAGTCTACATAAATACTGCAAGTCACATTGAAGTGCATGGCCATTTCTCCATCGTTCCATTGTCTAATAGCGGACGTGAAAAAGGAAAACCCGAATCTTTCCTTTTCCGATCTGATTTTATGTTATTTCAGTACGATGATCATGTCTGCTTATGTAGGTGGGTGTTAACAAAATATGTTCGCATCCGGAAGAGGGAGTTGGTGCCAGAAAGTCCGCAAATAGATTTCGCCGGAATGAATAATGCCTTGCTTTTAACTATTTCCACTCTAGCGAGCTCCCCGTCTCCTCCCCGCCCAGAGGGCTCAACGGTCTTTCCTGTGTACGTGGGTGGCGAGCATTGGGCGCCAGGTTACTGCAGTCTTTCTTCTTTCTTTCCTTCCTGGACTGCATTTCCTCTCTTTTCGTACCCGCATTGCTTCCACCCCCAAGCGGAGGACGGATGACTTTATCAGTTTCGTCCCCCTGCCCCAAACAAACGACCAACAACCAAATAAATCTCGCCGCACCGAATAACGCCTTTCGTTTAATGATTTATGGCCCAAATCGTGCATCAATTCCGTGACACTCTCCCCCCTATATCGCGATAATACGAGGCGCGACCAGAAAGTAAGTTCCGTTTCAATTTATCTCCGCTGCAGCGCTGCGATTTCAGTTCCGCACATGCGCTGTAGACGATGTGTATCAAGGAGAAGAACGTGCGCCATTTGGAGATCGCTGTCAGTTACGTACGCCTTTTTGTGCTGATTTGAAATGTCGGTGTTGATTGAAAATCCCGCCACTTGTGAAATCAGGTTGGTGATTCGGTTTCTGAATGCGAGGAAAGTGAAACCAAGAGAAATTTATCGGCAAATTTGCGATGTTTAAGGACCAAATGCGATGAGTGATTCGATGGTGAGAAGATGGGCCCGACAGTTCAATGGCGGGCGTAGTGATGTTGCGAGAGTGAAGGTCGGGGTGAGAGTTTAAAATAGCGAAAGTTTAATTTTTAAAACTCACAACCACCAACTGCGAATCAAATTCTTCACTTCCTGCCCTCGCGCGCCAAAAGCCCAACTGCCCGGGTTTTTTCCCTACGTCATCAACTTCCCATGTGAGCTGTTCTAATCGACTTCCAACGTACTGCGCTCAGCCAATACATTTCTAAAACTTTGCTTATAATCAAAATAATTACACTACACATTAAACAAATTTCTAATGTTTTTATATTGGTATACACATCCTTTGCACTATTTATTACAATCGTGCAATTTCTTATATCACAGATAAGTGATTTAACTGAATATTTCAAGATAAAATACACAAGATTAATTGAAAATAAAATGAGAAATAGTTAATATATTACTTTTATAAACAAACATTGCCATGCTAGTTGTGTAACTGTCTTGTATTCATTGGTAATTTATTACTTTTCATTGTCAATTAAACATATTACGTCAGATGTGACTATATCAGCTAATGTATTGTTCATTTTTCAACAGGCTATTTTGTAATGAGGGCGTTAAAGGTTCCTAACTCCATCGTATTACTTCAAATACAAGTAGTATTAGAATATTTTATTTCACGCTGTACACTGCACTGCACCTGGCACTCGCTATTGTCCCTCTCTCCCCTCACCGGAAACGAAACTGGAAAGTCCTAAGCTGGAACAAGCCACCAACGTCGGCCTGCTCGCTGGCCTCCCGTCAGCTACAAGCACACAGCAAATCTCAACGTGGAGAATTTCTACCTATGGCCTAACTATAAATGTTGTCACCCAACTGTGTACATACATTGCTACCATAATTAATAAGGTTAAAATTGTGTAACATTTAGTGCATTGGCATGTTCAATGTTTGCAGTGAACTTCATACTGTTTAGTTATCAAATGCTATTAATTACCAGTATTTCTATTGGGCGGTAATCTCACAATGTGGACGGTGAAGGACGGAGTGAGCGACCACCTTTGGTTACAGAAGAACTGGTTCACGCGATTGATGACAAGATCCAGGAAAACCGTAGGTTTACAATTAGTGCTATGGGCGACGAGCTGAAAGAAACTAACTGGTTGAAGACACAGGCGGCAGATTTCTATGAAGAAGGTATAGAAAACGTGGTGCCGCGCTATGACAAATGCCTGCAAAATTTCGGCAGTTATGTGGAAAAGTAGCTAAGAGTTGCAGAATTTTGTGCAATAAAAATTTCTTCTATATCTGCGTACAATTTCATTTTATTACCAAAAGGAACATTCTTTCTGGACGCGCCTCGTACAAATGAGCTGCCTTCTCTGGAATTTATCCAAATTGTTTTCAGTTGCACCTGGTGGGAATCTTACAATTCGCAAGCAATTCTCCAAAACAGGTCGTACAAGCGTAGTGTAGAGTGTTCCTTTAGTAGAACTGTTGCATCTTCTAACTATTCATGGTAACATTTATCTGGAGTCTATCCGTGTATGGGAGTAAAACGTGAAGGAGTTAAGACAGAATGATAGAAGCTTTGGAAATTTTATTCTAATGGGTATATCGCGTAATTTATGACAAGGTACTGAATAGAATTGGGGATAAAACAAATGTATGATGAACCTTTACTAAAAGTAGGGATGCATTGGTGGGATACAATCTGAGACATTTATTAATTATCGTTGGACCCTCGGAGGGAAGTATGGGGATTAAAAATCGCAGAGAGAGGAAGAGGGAAGGAACGATGTAGGGTTGCGTTGGTATTCAGGGATGAAAAGGCTTGCGCGGATAGCGTGGAGAGCTGCATCAAATGACACAGTAATACGAGGGGGAATTGCAAAATAAGTTTGCCCTGTCGACTGTGGACAGAGTTATGCATTAAGGAAAAGCATAGAATGAGACATTAGAGATAAGACCTTATTTTTCTATATAATTTTAAAAACATTCAGACATTCGTCAAACCGCTTTATAATCTTCAACATGCCGTCCAAGAAAAAATCTGGGAGTTGCTTACGGAAGAAGTGTTGAACGTCTATGGAGTGGAAACAAGCGTCATCGCCTGTCTGAAAGAAGTTCAAAAGCACTCCATCTGCAGGTGAAGTGCTACTCAGCATTTTCTGGAGCGCCCAAGGAGTTTCGTTGGTGGACTTTTTGGAGAATGCAACCATCAATGCTGGGCAGTACTGTGCCACTCTGTCGAAATTGAAAGAGGCGATTCGGAAAAAGCGGCCTGGACTTCTCAGATCTGGCGTTCTGCTGTTGGATGACAATGCGAGACCACACTCGGCGACGGCAATGCAAACATCAACATCTGTAAAGCTTATGGCTTATGGGACTTAACTGCGTGGTCATCAGTCCGTGAACTTATGAACTAAGTTATACTAAAGACAACACAAACATCCATGCCCGAGATAGAATTCAAACCTCCGACGCGGGTCAACGCAAAACCATATTGCAGCTCTTGGTTGGGAGCACCTAAACCATCGGCCAAACAATCCTTATCTCGTACCAAGTGACTTCCATCTGTTTCCAGCTTTGAAGAAGACTTTCGGCGGAAGGGGCTTTCGAAGCAAAGCTGACGTCAATTAAGCCGTTCAACGCTTCTACCGTATGCAAGGCCATGATTTTTTCCCAGGAAGGCTTCTTGAAGCTTATAAAGCGGTAGGGTAACGTGGTAGAATTGAGATCATTTCAGACGAATGTTATATAATGGAAGTATATTGAAAAAAGAAATAATTTAACTATGGCACTTGTTCTTTGATGTTTAATGAAAATGTAACACAAATATTAGACAATTCCAAACGTTAGTATAAACACAAAAAAGGTTACAAAATTGAGAAAAATCGATCGCAAATTTACCACATTAGGTACAATTTTGAACACTTCCTGTTACAATTTTTATCACTGGCATCTACCACATAAAAAGCATTATTCAAAAATAAATAAAATAAATGTTCAAATGTTTGTTAAGCTAATAGGACTTAACTGTGGAATCATTAGTTCCTAAACTTACAAGGTACTTATGAACTATCTTATACTAAAGACGACACAAACATCCATGCCCTAAGCGGGATTCGAGGCCCCGACGGGGAACGGCGTCGCGCATCGGAGCATAGCGCCTCAATCCGCTCGGCCACTCCACTTTTTCCATAGGGCACCAACACATATTTCGTGGTACAAAACATTGCATTTGTGGCAGCGAATCCAGTCACCATTGACTAGAAAATGTTTGAGCACGTTCGACTAAGTAGCTTCTGGTACCTCTTAACAGGAAAGAAATTATATCTTTGTAGCACGAAGTGGTGCACTTTTGGAAAAGACAGGAGGAGCTGTAGAAACCTGCTACACTACAAAACCACACAAAGGCAAGTGTTACCAACTCTCTGAGACTGACAAATGCTGCGAAACCGTATGTTGATCGGAATTGTACCCATATCCAATTTGTACCACGTTACCCTATGACAAATGCGTCGATGTACTTGGAAATTATGTAGAAAAATAAAGATATGTCTTATCTTTAAGGGGATACAGAATCGGTTTTTGGGTTAAAAATAGATTTTCGTTTTATTGGATCATTGTATTCCCCCAAGTTTCCTCTTTAAAATGACGTATCATACATCTGCTAGAGTTATAACTATTTTATTTTTATAAATTTGTGAGATCGGGTATTGAGCTTTAGTTATACACGTCTCTAACGGCTGACAATAAACCTTTTGGCAGTACATCTACGTGATATGAATTCAAATATCCCGCTTTCCAGTGAATCTTTATACACTGTTTGCCCGAGAATGTATCGCCCTGGTTTCATCAAGTTTGACTTTGTGACTTGGAATAGTTTATAAACAGTGAGCTATATAAAAGGAAAAAAAACTGGATGATGGGAAAACCTTGTATGGCAAAGGAAGATTGACTCCATGATAGTCCACATTCACAATTGCTATGGCCTTGTAATCAGGCAAATTGCAGGCGACCTTGAAGAAATAAGGAAAGCTATATGGGCTTTGTATTTCCATACCACATCCACAGATGATCATCCAGAATATGGTTTGGGGCCCAAAGGTGAAAAGAACAGGGAAATACAATAAGGGACTAACAACTGGAGAGAAATAAATTCACCACCACAGTCTACCATTACCCATCATGGAAGAAATATAGGCGATTTTCAGAGATAAGGCTGACGTCCTCTGATGAATGCTGCTACGGCTACCTTCGGCCGAGAGCATTGAAGCGCTATGCTACGTTGCGCGAGGCCGTTCCCCGTCGGGGGTTCGAATCCTCCCTCGGGTGTGGATATTTGTGCCGTCTTTAGTATGAGGTAGTTCATAAGTAATTTGTAAGTTAAGTCCCTTAAGCGTGACAAAGATTTGAGGATTTGAGCCACCTTCAATCTTGGGAATATAGCTAAATGCCAAAGACTCACGTAAACCTTCCATATCCCAGTATATTTATTTATTGGTTGTACCAAATAAATTACGACGTTTCAAAGAAAAAAATTACTGTAATTTATGTACGAATTGATACGTCACATTTTATCTCTAAATTCTGTTATATGATTTTATTGTATTATTTCAACACATAATAAATTTTAATGCGACTGATGTAAAATACAATGCAGCACTATTTAATTAGATTGCAGAGTTTTTAGAACTCATATAAGTATTACAATTTGTAAGCTGATTAGACACATGTGCTGTAGCTCCGTGTTGCAGTGCGCGCGGCCGTGCCACGTCGGGGGTTCGAATTTCCCCCTCCCCCATCCGGGCATGGATTTTTGTGTCGTCTTTACTGTAAGGTAGTTCATAAGTAGTTCGTAAGTTGTTTAGGGACTGATGACCCCGCAGTTAAGTACCTTAAGCTTTAAAAACATTTGAACATTTGTTGCATGTACTACTAGACATATCTTACACCGTTTAACTTTGTCTTGATGCTACCTGATGGTGAATAGCCCACGTATACCATGTACACAGACGAACATGCGTTTTCAGTTATGGTTGTGATGTTGAGCTAGAATCTACGCATAGAAGCACCACAAGTTGCATTAATGTGGCAGCGTATGACGATCTTTTTGTGGTCGACCTCGATGGGAAAATACAAGTGCTTTCACTAATTGTCAAAAATGTTGTGTGTGTATTCTCTCATGTGTTTTAATTATGTTTAAAATTACATTGTAAACATTCACCTTTTCTACAGATGATCTGATGATGGTAACTGTGTATTACCAAAAGTAGTCATCGGACAATAAAATAGCGATCTTGGCAACAATTGGCACTAAAAGACTTAGGGTTGATAATCTAGTAAAAAGTGATGGAAAAAAATTTACTTTAAAATAAATGTAAAATAGTTCTGTAAGAAAATATTTTGACAATCAATACTTTGACAATGCACATACAGTAAAAATATTATCCCTCTATTTCCAGTAGTTTGTAAGAATATGTTACCAATAGTAGGCACATTTTATCATTTCGGGGATAGGCGATTCCGCATCTCCTGTCTCATTCTATATTTTTCCTTTCATACGCAAAGCTGACCACAGTCGACAGAGGAAACTTTTTTCCAACTCCCCCTCGTATAATGAAAACATGGAATTTCATGTACAGTGTTTATTATTCAAATTCTCATGCGGCTGGGGTGGTCGAAATTAAGCCGAAACTTGTCAAAAACAGTGGAATATCAGGTCTCAAATGGATAATTGAGAGTGGGAAGCGGGACAGGTTCCGTCTGCCTGGACGAAAGTGGTAATCACGCCAATGTTCAAACATGGAAACAAAAAAGATTGTAACAACTATAGAGGCATCTCTTTAATTAGCGTTATAGGCAAAAAAATTCTCAGGTATTGTTGAGAGGAGAGTGCGAGTATTAATTGAGGACAGATGAAAATAAGTGTGGGTTTAGGCCTTTTAGACGCCGTCAGGACCAGATCTTTAGCTTACGGCAGATAATGGAAAAGTGCTATGAGTGGAACAGGGAATTGTATCTATGTTTCATAGATCTAAATGAACGTGTTCCTAGGAGGAAGCTACAAGATTACGGTATAGAACGCAAACTTCTGCAGACAATTAAAGGGCTTTATATAGACTGTCAGGCAACAGAGTAGATGGCAAATTAAGCTCATGATTCAGGATAGTTTCAGGGGTAAGACAAAGCTGTCACCACTGTTGTTCATACTATTCATGGATCATATGTTGAAAACAGTAGGCTGGCAGGGAGGGATTAAAATAAGTGAAAACAAAATAAGCAGTCTCGCATATGCGGATGACTTAGTTGTAATGGCCTATTCAATTGAAAAGTTGCAAACTAATATTTCAGAGCTCGATCAGAGGCGCAAGGATTATGATATGAATATCAGCATCACCAAAACGAAAGTAATGCTGTGGAAAAGAAATTCAAACATTTTGTGTGCCAGATAGGAGGAACAAAGTTAGAACAGGTAGACAGTTTCAAGTACCTAGGATTTATTTCCTCACATGATGGCAGCATAGTGAAAGAACTGGAATCGAGGTGCAGCAAAGCTAATGCAGTGAGTGCTCAGCTAAGATCTACTCTCTTCTGCAAGAAGGAAGTAAGTACCAAGACTAAGTTAGCAGTGCACCGCTCTATCTTTCGACCAACTTTGTAGTATGGGAGTGAAAGTTGGGTGGATACATGTTACCTTCTTCATAAGGTAGAGGTTAGTGGTTACAGATGTGAAAGTAGCAAGAATGATTGCAGGTACCAATAGACGGAAACAATGGTAGGAGGGTGTCCATAATGAGGAAATCAAAGAAAAACTGGGAATGAACACCATAGATGAAGCAGTTAGAGCGAACAGACTGAGATGGCGGGGTCATGTTACACGCGTGGGAGAAGCACGGTTACCTAAGAGACTCATGAGCTCGTCCATGGAGGGTAAGGGGAGTCGAGGTAGACCAAGAAGAAAGTACTTAGATTCGGTGCAGAATGATTTTTAAGTAAAAGGCATAACATCAGACGAGGCATCAATGTTAGCATTGAATAGGGGATAATGGAGGAATTTTATTTGAGGTACTGTCCTGCAGACTGAAGGCTGAAAAAATGTTCAAATGTTTGTTAAGCTTATGGGACTTAACTACGGGGTCATCAGTCCCTAAACTTACAAACTACTTATGAACTACTTACGAACTAGGACGACACAAATATCCATGCCCGAGGGGGGATTCGAACCCCCGACCGTAGTGGCCGTGCTGACCGTGACTGGCGCGCCTCAGTCACCTCGGCCACCGCGGCCGGCCTGAAGGCTGAAAGGCATAATCAGTCTCTGATGATGATGGTGATGATAATGATTCTCATTGATACAACCACAGGTGTTAAGACGTGTCGGTTAGATTGGAAGGAAATAGAATGGAAGACCGTCTCCGTGACGCTACCCATTGTACTGTGCGGAGTATGCAGGCTATTTGGTCGCCTCAGTTGTGAATGTGAATTGACAATAGGTAAAAGGTGCATGCATGGGGCGTTAAGCTCACGTGCTTGTTGTGTGGTATGTCTGTGTGTGTGTGTGTGTGTGTGTGTGTGTGTGTGTGTGCCTGCCTGTGCGACAAAGAGGTGGCACGCGGAGAGCGGAGGACTCGAGGTGAGGAGGCCGGCACGCCCGGCACGCTTTAGAAGAGTGGCCACTCATTCAGCGACTGGTGGGGAGGCGTGGGCGGCGACAGCGCGGTAGCCAGCGGGCCCGCGGAATGTGTCCCTGGCCGCCACTGAATGGCCTGCTAGCTGCCTAGCTGCCTGCTAGCTGTCTAGCCGCCTGCTCACCGCCGCCCACGCTAACCGCCAACAGGCCGTGGGCCGTGGCTCGTGCCACACCACGCCGGTAGCCGCCGCTCTCCAAACACCGCTGCCGACGCGCATTTGCATCCACAAATCGAGGCGCCTTCTCCGCTCTCGCCGGTGATTTATATGCCGATTCGTTCTCCCCGCGTCCGACGCCCATCCACTCCACAAATCGGTCGACCTGTTCCTTCTATCTTTCTTTCTTTCTTCTTTTTCCACCTCAGAGTGTGCGCTTGCTCCAGCTGACCACAGACGTACCGCACGTGTTTCGGCCGCGCTCTTTTTATAGACCGAAACGATTCTGACGTGTAACTTTGCGCGGAGAAACGCCGATATTTCGATCGACATCTTTAAGACACTCAATTGCAGTCTCTGCTTTTGCTCTCGTACTCGATGGCCTTATCCGGGGAACTATCTGTTACAAATAGCTGTCGCGCTAGGAATTTATGTGAACCATCCTTAATAATAGGATCTGCAACAGTTCTTAAATTTAAAAACTTTAATTTTTTACATCTATACACTATCCGAGTTTCGAAACCTATCTTTCATCATCAGTTGCATTTTGAGAGTCAATAAAACTGTTAAATGACGAAAAAATTAAAAAAAGTAAGTTCCTGGTAAATTAGATTCACTAAACGCACTTGATGATGAGACATACACTATGTGGTCAAAAGTATCCGTGCACTTTGCTGAAAATGACTTACAAATTCACGGCGCCCTCTATAGGAAATGCTGGAATTCAATGTGGTGTTGCCCAATCTTAGCCAAGATAACAACTTGCTCTCTCGCTGGCATACGTTCCGTCAGGTGCTGGGAGGTTTTTTGGGAATGGCAGCTCATTCTTCACGAAGTGCTGTTCCGAGGAGAGGTATCAATGTAGGATTTTTATAAACTGAAGTGATTTTCACTAACTTTGCGCTGAAAAACGCCGAGATTTCGATCGCCTCGGCCGGTCGACATCTTTAAGACACTCGATTGCAGTCTCTGCTTTTGCTCTAGCACCCGGTGGCCTTTTTTTACGATGAACTATCTCTTTCATATAGCTGACGTGCTAGGAATTTATGTGAACTATCTCTAATAATCGGATCTGCAACAGTTCTTAAATTTAAAAACTTTTATTTCTTAGATATGTGCAGTATCCGAGTTTCGAGACCTATCTTTCATTATCAGTTGCATTTAGTCAATAAAACTGACATGTCAAAAAAATTAAAATAGTAGCTTCCTGGTACGTTAGCTTCACTGAATGCACTTGATGATGAGACATACAAGAAATACATTATGTGATCAAAAGTATCCGTGCATTTGCCTGAAAATGACTTACAAGTTCACACCGCCCTCCATCGAAAATGCTGGAATTCAATGTGGTGTTAGCCCACCCTTAGCCTTTGATAACAACTTGCTCTCTCGCTGGCATACGATCGGTCAGGTGCTGGAAGACTTTTTGGGAATGGCAGTTCATTCTTCACCAAGTGCTGCATTGATGACAGATGTCAATGTAATACTTTTATAAACTGAAACGATTTTGACGTGTAACTTTGCGCGGAGAAACGCCGAGATTTCGATCGACATCTTTAAGACACTCAATTGCAGTCTCTGCTTTTGCTCTCGCACCCGGTGGCCTTTTCCGAGGAACTATCTGTTTCAAATAGCCGACGCGCTAGGAATTTATGTGAACTATCTCTAATAATGGGATCTGCAACAGTTCTTAAATTTAAAAACTTTTATTTCCTAGATGTATGCACTACCCGAGTTTCGAGACCTATCTTGCATCTCTAGTTTAGAGAGTCAATAAAACTGTAACATGTTAAAAAAAAATTAAAAAGTAGATTCCTGGTAAATTAGCTTCAGTAAACGCGCGCCTCGGTTGCACAGTGGTAGAGTGCCAGACTATCAATCCAAAGTTCGCGGGTTCGATCCCCGCCAGGGCCGCCGGGCGCCGTGGCTCAGCGCGCCTGGTCAGGGGGCTCAACGCCCTCTGTAATAAAAGAGCTGAGCCAAGAACACTTCGATCATCAACGAACAAATACGAACAGCGTCCGCAATGAACAGAACTACCAATAGAGCCAGGTCCTAGGATTTTTATCTGTCACTTTCCACTTCTTTCACCTCTGGCAGTATTGCTCATGTGAAAAATAGCGAGTAGCACCATGGTTCGGAACCCACGTTAAACTGTAGGTCCCCCTATAACTGGATGGGTAAGTCAGTTCGAAGATCGGAGGAAGGCAACGGCATACCACCTCCAAAAAGGACCATGCCTAGTAAAGCACTGTTGTTCAAACCAGTCTCCGGATTGTTGACTGCTTTACCTATTTTTTATGCACTTGATGATGAGACGTACATTATGTGATCGAAAGTGTCCGTGCACTTGGCTGAAAGTGACTTACAAGTTCACGGCGCCCTCTATCGAAAATTCTGGAATTAATTCAATATGGTGATGGCCTACCCTTAGTCTTAATAACAACTTGCACTCTCGCTGGCATACGTTCCGTCAGGTGCTGGAAGGTTTTTTAGGGAATGGCAGCTCATTCTTCACGAAGTGCCGCTCTGAGGACAGATTTTTATA
This sequence comes from Locusta migratoria, assembly GCA_026315105.1. Lineage (NCBI taxonomy): Eukaryota > Metazoa > Arthropoda > Insecta > Orthoptera > Acrididae > Locusta > Locusta migratoria. Next base: position 943,133,846 of record CM048744.1, read on the forward strand.
GACCGAAACGATTTTGACGTGTAACTTTGCGAGGAAAAACGCCGAGATTTCGATCGCCTCGCCCGGTCGACATCTTTAAGACACTCAATTGCAGTCTCTGCTTTTGCTATCGTTCCCGGTGGCCTTTTCCGAGGAACTATCTGTTTCAAATAGCTGACGCGCTAGGAATTTATGTGAGCTATCTTTAATAATGGGATCTGCAACAGTTCTTAAATTTAAAATTTTTTTTTCCTAGGTCTGTGCACTACCCGAGTTTCGAGACCTATCTTTCATCATGAGTTGCATTTAGAGAGTAAATAAAACTGTGATGTGTAGAAAAAATTTAAAAAAAAAAAAAACGTAGGTTCGTGGTAAATTAGTGACTGCCTATTAATACCTGTCTCTTGGTTTGTTTGCATATGTTGTGATATCACCACCTGAGACCAGTGGTTGTGTGGGCTACGCTCCCGCGTCTGTGACCAATCGGACTCATTGATGAGCAACAACATATTGGAACTATAAGATAAGTAATTTCTTGTGTTTTCTATTAGTTACTGTATTTTGTACCTTGAAAACCCACAGCGTGGTTCTTGGAGTCACTTTGAGGATAATTTTACTGTGGCCGAATTGTACTTATGCAGTGCCATTACCTACGTACAAACGTACGTATTTGTCTCAAAGAAACGCTATCAAGAGTGTCAGTTGTAAATTGTCTTAATGTTTTTCTCTGCTTGTAAGTTGTATGGCACGCTGCAAATTTAATCTAAAGCACTTAAAAATTCATTTGGGGTTTGTTTAATCCCGGCCGGGAAAGTCTGTAATTTGACTAATTAATCGTTCGAAGTGTTAATGTTTATTAACAGTTGTAAAAAGTAGGAAGCCTGGATCTTTAACTTTTTTGTTATTGCAACTGTACTTTGATACGTAATTCACTTAAACGGAAGAGAATGAAATTTGATCTTTAATTGTGTTCATTGTTTTGTTATCAAATGTCAATTGAGGACAAATCATAAATACCATTAAATTGTTATCTCTTCGACTTCAATTGTTTTCACGGTTTTATCAAAAGCGAAACATTGTCAGTACAAAATTTAAATACCATTGAGTTATCTTTATCTTGATTCTGGCGACTTGAACTGCATAACTAACTGAAATTATTCCTAGTTTGTAGTAACTTGTGTAGAAATAAAAAAGATATTTTCTTACAACAAGGCTTGAACCAAAAAGGTTGTTTCCACATGCTTCCCATCTGGTCCTAAGTTACCAATGAAATTAAAAACTGTTCAGCTGCCAAACTAAACGTGATAAAAATGTCATTCAAAATTCTTTGTATACAGCTGGTGTCCCACATTCCAGTGCATGACAAACAACCTTTGTTCCATTTGAAAAAAATTGTATGTTTGCATAAAAATACATTTTCTAGGTACTTTTACAATCTGTTTATTGGCTAACAATACGAGTCCTTGGTTACCAATACATTCTGTGAAGAGCGCACATCAGTCGCACTTTCCGTTTCCGCAATATTTGCGTAAGTGCGATTGATGTGCGGTTTTCACAGAATTGATTGTTAGCCAAGGATTCGTATTGTTAGCCAATAAACAGATTGTAAAAATACCTAGAAAATGTATTTTTATGCAAACATACAATTTTTCAAATGGAACAATGGTTATGAAATGTTCTCGGGTTATCAGCCGACTGGTGGCGTCGTTTCAATGAGTTTCGTACTCATCCTCGCCTGAGGATGATGAGAACAAAAACTCATTGAAACGTTGCGCCAGGACGACGCCACCACTCGGCTGATAACCTGAGAACATTTCATCGCTGGAATACGCCGAAAGAGCCTGCAATCCCATATATGGAACACCGGTTGTTTCTGTCATGCACTGGAATGTGTGACCCATATATATATATATATATATATATATATATATATATATGAACACAGCTGGGGTCACACATTCCAGTGCATGACAGAAACAACCAGTGTTCCATATATATAAATTTTTGACTTACCTAAAGTACAGGCTCGTCGACAGAAACATAAAACACGTACAAAAACACACAAACATTCGAGCTTTCGCCACCACTGGCAGCTTCTTCGGGAAAAAGAGGAAGGAAGGCGAGGAGAAAGGGAAGGATACGGGTTTTAAGGAATTGGAAAAGGAGCCGTTCCAATCCCAGGAGTGGAAGGACTTACCTTAGGGCCGGCCGCGGAGGCCGCGGGGACTGAGGCACTTCAGTCACGGTATGCACGGCCACTACGGTCGGGGGTTCGAATCCCCCCTCGGGCATGGATATTTGTGGCGTCCTTTGGATTAGCTAGTTCATAAGTAGTTTGTAAGTTTAGGGACTGATGACCCCGTAGTCAAGTCCCATAAGCTATACAAACATTTGAACATTTGAAGTTACCTTTGGGGACAAATAGGAAGGTAAACAAAAACACACACACTCACACATATCCACATGCAAACACACCTAGGCAGACATTTGTAGAATGGGATTGGAATGGCTCCTTTTCCACTTCCTTAAAACCCGTATCCTTCCCTTTCTCCTCTCCTTCCTTCCTCTTTTTCCCGAAGAAGCTGCCAGTGGTGGCGAAAGCTCGAATGTTTGTGTGTGTTTTATGTTTCTGACGACGAGCCTGTACTTTAGGTAAGTCAAAAATCTTTATTTTATACATATTTTTCTCACCAGGAAAGTCTATATCGAGGGGCGTTGGAAAAGTCCGAGACATGGCACCACCGGTACGTATCGAGGTCATGTTTACTTAGTAGCATCTTTGGAAAGAACGCACACCAAGTTAGAGCCATATTGGCCTACTTCTTTGTGTTTGGCATTCGTGTGAATCAAGGAAGTCGAGTGGCAAAGAATGGACTGAATAGAATTTCGTATTATTTTGGGGGGGGGGGGGGGGAGGTTGGAGGTCAACACACACTGCACATGGCTTCGAACCTTTCAACTTTGCGGATATTGAGTGTCTGACAGCACTGTGCAGACGACCGTGTGGAGCGCTGGCAGACCAGTCAGCCAGACAGCAAACAGCAGAGAGGCTGGTGAACGTTGCAGCAGCGGAGGGGCCGGCGGCCGCCCACCGCCCGGGGCGGCGCCGCCCACCCGCAACGCACACACACACACACACACACATTCCTTATTAATTGCGCGCACTAATTACGCCGTCATTTTTCACCTGCTAATGAAGTTTATCGTTCCGGACCACATTGATCTCGGTCCCACGCTCCCTCGGCGAAGTCATCAGTTGACCGCGGTGGCCCCGCGCCGCTCTAAGTAGGGAACGGGTCGGTGGGTGGGTGGCTGCACGACGCCGTCCTACCTGCCGGTGCTAATGACGTCAAGTAGCGGTCCAGTTTCCATCAGTGTGGTCCATAATTTATCACTTGCGTAGCGACTGACGAGAAGCAATACAGTACGTCCGGGGTTCCCCAAGGGATCTATATGAATCACGTAACAGAATATACACTTCTGGCCATTAAAATTGGTACCCCAAGAAGAAATGCAGCTGGTAAACGAGTATTCAATGGACAAATATACTAGAACTGACATGCCGCGTTGGAATTGCCGAGCGGTCTAAAGCGTTTCGCTGCGGAGCGCGCGGTTGCTCGCCGTGGAGGTTCGAGACCTCCCTGGGCCATGGGTGTGTGTGTTTGTCCGTAGGTTAGTTTACCTAGGTTTAAGTAGTTTGTAAGCTACGGACTGAATACCATGCAGTTTGGTCCGATAGATTTACAAACAGAACTGACATGTGATTACATTTACACGCAATTTGGGTGCATCGATCTAGAACAACCACCTCTGGCCGTAATAACGGCCTTGATACAGTCATACAGAGCTTGGACGGGGTGTACAGGTACAGACGCCCATGCAGCTTCAACACGATACCACTGTTCATAAAGAGTAGTGACTGGCGTATTGTGACGACTCAGTTGCTCGGCCATCATTGACCAGACGTTTTCAATTGGTGAGAGATATAGAGAATGTGCTGGTCAGGGCAGCAGTCGAACATTTTCTGTGTCCATTAAGGCCCGTACAGGACGTGCAATATGCGGCCGTGCATAATCCTGCTGAAATGTAGAGTTTCGCAGGGATCGACTGTAGGGTGGAGCCACGGGTCGTGGCACATCTGAAATACAACGGCCTCTGTTCAAAGTGCCGTCGATACAGACAAGAGGTGACCGAGAAGTGTAACCAATGGCGGCCGTGATACGCCCTTATGGCGATGAAGAATACACGTTTCCAATGTGCGTTCACCGCGTTGTCGGCAAAGACGGATGGGACCATTATGATGCTGTAAACAGAACCTGGATTCATCCGAAAAACTGTTTGGCCATACTCAATGATGAAATGATGCCACACGAAAGCAGAGAATGAAAATAGGTATAGTAAGCAATTGCCGTAATAGCATAAGTTGCTGAACTCAAGCGTTTCAACAGGTCTTAATGTGTTTTTTCCAGTTCAACCCCTCATCAGTGCTTACACCTAAAATTTTTGAATATTCTACCTTTACTACAGATTTCTGTTCAAAGTCTATATTTATTGATGGAGTCATTCCAATTACTGTATGGAACTGTATGTACTGTGTTTTATCAAAATTTAATGACAGTCAATTTGCTGAGAACCACTTAATGATTTTCTGAAAGACGTCGTTTACAATTTCTTCAGTTAGTTCTTGTCTGTCAGGTTTGATAACTATAGTTATCAGCAAAAAGAACCAGTTTTGCATCTTCATGAATATAGAATGGCAAGTCATTAATATATTTTAAGAACAGCAAAGGGCCCAAGAGCGAACCTTGTGCCACCTCATTTTTGATTGCTCCCCAGCTTGAGGACTGAGCTGCTTTTTGCATATTATGAGAACTACTAATGTCTACTTTCTGCCGTCATCCTGTTAGGTATGATTTATACCATTGTATACTGCCCATTCATACCACAATATTTTAGATTATCTAGAAGAATCCCATGAGAGAGCACTAAAAAATCCCAACGGGTGATGTCCGGTTATTCAGAGCATTTAATATTTCATTGGTGAAATATACTTACCTAAAGTACAGGCTCGACGACAGAAACATAAAACACACACAAAAACACACAAACATTCGAGCTTTCGGCACCACTGGCAGCTTCTTCGGGAAAAGGAGGAAGGAAGGAGAGGAGAAAGGAAAGGATACGGGTTTTAAGGAAGTGGAAAAGGAGCCATTCCATGCCAGGAGTGGAAGTACTTATCTTAGGGGACAAAAAGGAAGGTAAACAAATACACACACACTCACACATATCCACATGCAAACACACCTAGGCAGACATTTGTAGAATGGTATTGGAATGGCTCCTTTTCCACTTCCTTAAAACCCGTATCCTTCCCTTTCCTTCCTTCCTCTTTTTCCCGAAGAAGCTGCCAGTGGTGGCGAAAGCTCGAATGTGTGTTTTTGTGTGTGTTTTATGTTTCTGTCGACGAGCCTGTACTTTTGGTAAGTCAAAAATCTTTATTTTATACATATTTTTCCCACCAGGAAAGTCTCCTTATATATATAAGCCTGTACTTTAGGTAAGTCAAAAATCTTTATATATATATATATATTCTTTATTTTATACATATATGTATAAATATGTATAAAATAAAGATTTTTGACTTACCTAAAGTATAGGCTCGTCGACAAAAACATAAAACACACACAAAATCACACAAACATATATATATATATATATATATATATATATATATATATATGGAAAAGTCCGAGACATGGCACCACCGGTGCGTATCGAGGTCATGTTTACTTAGCAGCATCTTTGGAAAGAACGCACACCAAGTTTGAGCCATATTGGTCTATTTCATTGTGTTTGGCATTCGTGTGAATCAAGGAAGTCGAGTGTGCCGGCCGCGGTGGTCGCGGGGACTGAGGCGCTCCAGTCACGGTCTGTACGGCCACTGCGGTCGGGGGTTCGAATCCCCCCTCGGGCATGGATATTTGTGCTATCATTAGTATAAGGTAGTTCGTAAGTAGTTTGTAAGTTTAGGGACTGATGACCCCGTAGTTAAGTCCCATAAGCTTAACAAACATTTGAACATTTTTTTTGAAGTCGAGTGTCAAAGAATGGACTGAATAGAATTTCGTATTCTTTGGGGGGGGGGGGGGGGTGGAGGTCAAGACACTGCACATAGCTTCAAACCTTTCACCTTTGAGTATACTGAGTGACTGACAGCACTGTGCAGACGACCGTGTGGAGCGCTGGCAGACCAGTCAGCCAGACAGCAAACAGCAGAGAGGCTGGTGAACGTTGCAGCAGCGGAGGGGCCGGCGGCCGCCCACCGCCCGGGGCGGCGCCGCCCACCCGCAACGCACACACACACACACACACATTCCTTATTAATTGCGCGCACTAATTACGCCGTCATTTTTCACCTGCTAATGAAGTTTATCGTTCCGGACCACATTGATCTCGGTCCCACGCTCCCTCGGCGAAGTCATCAGTTGACCGCGGTGGCCCCGCGCCGCTGTAAGTAGGGAACGGGTCGGTGGGTGGGTGGCTGCACGACGCCGTCCTACCTGCCGGTGCTAATGACGTCAAGTAGCGGTCCAGTTTCCATCAGTGTGGTCCATAATTTATCACTTGCGTAGCGACTGACGAGAAGCAATACAGTACGTCCGGGGTTCCCCAAGGGATCTATATGAATCACGTAACAGAATATACACTTCTGGCCATTAAAATTGCTACCCCAAGAAGAAATGCAGCTGGTAAACGAGTATTCAATGGACAAATATACTAGAACTGACATGCCGCGTTGGAATTGCCGAGCGGTCTAAAGCGTTTCGCTGCGGAGCGGCCGGCCGCGGTGGCCGAGGTGACTGAGGCGCTTCAGTCACGGTCAGCACGGCCACGACGGTCGGGGGTTCGAATCCCCCCTCGGGCATGGATATTTGTGCCGTCTTTAGTCTTAGCTAGTTCATAAGTAGTTTGTAAGCTTAGGGACTGATAACCCTGTAGTTAAGTCCCATAAGTTGTACAAACATTTGAACATTTTTTTGCTGCGGAGCGCGCGGTTGCTCGCCGTGGAGGTTCGAGACCTCCCTGGGCCATGGGTGTGTGTGTTTGTCCGTAGGTTAGTTTACCTAGGTTTAAGTAGTTTGTAAGCTACGGACTGAATACCATGCAGTTTGGTCCGATAGATTTACAAACAGAACTGACATGTGATTACATTTTCACGCAATTTGGGTGCATCAATCTAGAACAACCACCTCTGGCCGTAATAACGGCCTTGATACAGTCATACAGAGCTTGGATGGGGTGTACAGGTACAGACGCCCATGCAGCTTCAACACGATACCACTGTTCATAAAGAGTAGTGACTGGCGTATTGTGACGACTCAGTTGCTCGGCCATCATTGACCAGACGTTTTCAATTGGTGAGAGATATAGAGAATGTGCTGGTCAGGGCAGCAGTCGAACATTTTCTGTGTCCAGAAAGGCCCGTACAGGACGTGCAATATGCGGCCGTGCATAATCCTGCTGAAATGTAGAGTTTCGCAGGGATCGACTTTAGGGTAGGGCCACTGGTCGTAACACATCTGAAATGCAACGACCTCTGTTCAAAGTGCCGTCGATACAGACAAGAGGTGACCGAGAAGTGTAACCAAGTGTTACCCGTACCATCACGCCGGGTGATACGCCCATATGGCGATGACGAATACACGTTTCCAATGTGCGTTCACCGCGATGTCGCCAAAGACGGATGCGACCATTATGATGCTGTAAACAGAACCTGGATTCATCCGAAAAACTGTTTGTCCATACTCAATGATGAAATGATGGTATACGACAGCAGAGAATGAAAATAGGTATAGTAAGCAATTGCCGTAATAGCATAAGTTGCTGAACTCAAGCGTGTCAACATATCTTCATTTTTTTTCCAGTTCAACCCCTCATCAATGCTTACACATAATTTTTTTGAATATTCTACCTTTGCTACAGATTTTAAAGTCTATATTTATTGATGGTGTCATTCCAATTACTCTATGGAACTGTATGTACTGTGTTTTATCAAAATTTAATGACAGTTCAATTGGTGAGAACCACTTAATGATTTTCTGTAAGACGTCGTTTACACTTTCTTCAGTTACTTCTTGTCTGTCAGGTGTGATAACTATAGTTGTATCATTAGCAAAAAAAAAACCAACTTTGATCTTCACGAATATAGAATGGCAAGTCATTAATATATATTACGAACAGCAAAGGGCCCAAGAGCGAACCTTGTGGCACCTCATTTTTGATTGCTCCCCAGCTTGAGGACTCAGCTGCTTTTTGCATATTATGAGAACTACTAAAGTCAACTTTCTGTCCTCTTCCTGTTAGGTATGATTTAAACCATTTGTACACTGCCCATTCATACCACAATACTTTAGTTTATCTAGAAGAATTCCATCAGAGATCACAAAAAATCCCAACTGGTGATGTCCGGTTATTCAGAGCATTTAATATTTCATTGGTGAAAGTATATATAGCATTTTTCATTTCTGAAAACCAAACTGACATTTTGTTAGAACTTTATTTTTACCTTTGTGTAAAACAACTCTAGAATACATTGTAATGTTGGTAATACGTGATTATGTTCTCTCATAGGTATGACTTGATAAAGGGCCCACGTTAGCCCGAATTTAGTTGTTAAAAAAAGAACCAGCTGTGTGCATCTTCGGCTGCTTTTTTTTTAATTATTAATAAAATAGTTACTTGCTGTCCTGAAACCATCCAACATGTTGGAATTTCATTTTCGTTATGGTGCCGTAATGCACTGAAACTAGCCATCTAAAGTAAAAGTTTCAATTATTTGTGACTGAGGCTTGACCAATATATGTGTTATGGAATAAATAAATGGCACTGACGTGTTTTACGGCCCACTTTAGAATTATAGTTTTATATGTTTTTGCAAACATTTTGGACTAAAATAATAATCTAAATAATAAAAAATTAATTAATGAGAGTGTCTGAAACCCTTTTAGGAAAAAAAGAATTTTTGGTAGTTGCGGGTTCCGAACCACTGACCTTCAGCATCACATCCAATGGATTTCCCACTGCGCTACGGCAGACAGTTAGTAGTTGCGTTCTTTAATCTCATACTATTGATTGCCGTTGTTAACTGATGCTAATAATGGCATTTGTATAGTTTATCATTTATCGTACCAAGAACGACGTCCTTTTGTTAATTCTTCAGTACACCATTGCTTTGAAATGACAACGTGTAAATTACAATAAGAAAATCGTCAAATACGCAACGCAAGATTTCGTATGCCAGAGATAGTTCTGGGCAAGGAATGTCACGTGACATTTGCGAACAGCTGGTTTTCGTTAATTCAATGGAGGGTGTCAAAACTCCGTTGTTTTTGCAAATATCTCTCAAACGATACGAGGTATGAAAAAAACATAAGGGAACAATGTTGTGGAGATTTTTCTTATCTACAAATGCGTTTATTCAATTTTCGCGTCAGATGAACGGTTTATTTGCAATTAAAATTACATTACAAACGGCTGTTTTTGGTATTACTAACGTATTTCTTGTCCAAAATATTTAGAAAAGCGAGTTTCTGGTCTCTGGTAACCATCAATAATGTCTGTAAAATTTGGTGCCGATCGGTCGAACGGTTCGACCTAAAAAGTGGGAACACAATACAGCCAGACAGACATCGTCAAATCGCCGTTATTTTCGCAAATATCTCTGCAACGATGCAAGATATGATGAAAAAGTAATAGAGCGAAGTTGTAGAGAATTTTCCCCTCTACCAATAAGGTTATTCCATTTTCCTGTCAGATGAACGGTTCGTTTGCAATTAAAATTATATTACAAACGACTTTTTCAGCTATTACTAACGTATTTTTTGCACGAAAATTTGAAAAAGGGAGGTTCTGGTCTCTGGCGGCTTACAATTATGTCTGTAAAATTTGGTGCTGCTCGGTTAAGCGGTTCGTGTTAAAAACAGGGAACACGTTACGGACAGACAGACAGACAGACAGACATCCCAAAATCGCCGTTATTTTTGCAAATATCTCTGAAGCGATAAGAGATATGAAAAAAAAAATATAAGAGAGCAAAGTTGCAGAGAATTTACTCCTGTACAAATTCGGTTTTTCAATTTTCGTGTCAGATGAACGGTTAAGCCGTTATTTTCATTTAAATTTTGAGCTGTCAAAAGACGATCGCAAACGCCCACTTTTAGTGTTACTACCGTAACCTAAAGTGGGCCAATACATCTAGTGTTAGTCAGTACAATATTTAATTTGTGTCTTTCAAAAAACAGGCAAAATTGCACACAGCTGGTTCTTTTTATTGGTGACTAATTTGGGGCTTACCTGAGCTAATTATCAAGTGAAACGTATGAGAGAACATAATCACGTATTAAAAACATTACAGTTTGATTTACATAACATAATCATCTGGTTTTCGACTTACATTGCAATTATAATACATACACACTCAATGTCATCACCAACACAGATCATACACCATTGAAAGAGGAATAATATGACACGTTTAAAAAAAAAAGGGGGAATATATATATATATATATATATATATATATATATATATATATATATATAGAGTACATGTGGTGTTGTAATGTATCGTTTGGATATTGGTGATGACATTGAGTTGGTATGTAATATATTTGCAATGTAAGTCGAAATCAAAACGATTATATTATCTAAATCAAATTGTAATGTTTGTAATACGTGATTATTTTCTCTCATAGGTTTGACTTGATAAAGGGCCCAGGTAAGCCCGAAACTATTTGTAAATAGAAAGAACCAGCTGTGTGAAAATTCGGCTGTTTTATTTTCAAATTATTAATAAAAATTGTAAGTTACTGTCCTGAAACCATCCATCATGTTGGAATTCCATGTTCTTTATGGTGGCGTAATGCACTGAAACTAGTCATCTAAAGTAAAAATTTCAATTATTAGCGACTGTGGCTTGTCCATTATGTGCACTATGGAATAAAAAGAAATCCGTTCACACGGTGAGGTATGCACTCCTCTGGCTAAAGCAACTGTACACCCAGCTTAGTGTTGGGGTGCGACTGGATGCGCATTAATGTAAGAAATTTTTTTTACGAGAACGGTGTAGCGGCTTAATAGGTGGGAAGCTAATAAACCATGGAAAACAAGGCGCGATTAATCCCTTCCGCTGCTGAATGAGCACCGGTCCATTCACGTGCCGGTCAGGCAGGGCCCGGCATTCTTTCGACACGAGCCCGGCAGGGGGCGTAAATCAACAGTGCATGTAAACGACGGTGTACTCACGCGCGCGAGATGAGGCCCGCGCCGTCTTTACGACTGCACTTTCCGTCGATATTTTTATTTTTTACTTTCACGAATAATGGCAGGAAACGCCGATCGCCGTAATTGATTCCATCAATTATGCGGCATCAGCGCGGAGCATGCCGCGGCCGTGTTTATAGGCCCGTTACGGGCGCCCGTATTAAGCCATTCCCAGCCCTGGGAAACACGTGCGAGGTTGCACCGGCCAGCTGCGAGCCACGGCCAAAGCCCTTTCTATACGAGACGTGCAACACGCACAAGGAAGTCGTTGTCAGCTGCAGCGCCCCTTGCGATAGACCGTCGGGCTACAGAGAAGCGTTTAAACGGTACGCATTTGTTGAGTCGTCTACTTCGTTTGTTGTCAACTTACAGCCGCCTTAACATCACTTTTCGAAATTGTATGATATAGTGTGATGATTAAAACATTTATTTGTGTTTTAGACTTTCAGTGTGTATTTAATTGTTTTCGTGCAGTTAATGCGTAACTACGTCGCTCACATGTGTTAACGTCCTCATTATAAAATGCGGTTACATACTTCCAGCCCCTGCGGTTTGAAGCGCCTTCACTTTGATTAAGCTTCAAATAATGCTCACTATATATATATATATATATATATATATATATATATATATATATATATATATATATATATATATATATATATATCTGTTAACTTCAGCATGTTTCAGGAAAAATAGCAAATATTTTAGAAGATGGTAATAAAGACGATTTGCAGTTAAAATTTCATATAACGTGTGTACAATTTTTCTTGGTATGTATAACAAACTGATTTGGATATTTTGACTGATTCTTTCGTCGGTTCTTGGTAGATCACCATATTAACTTTTATTTAAATAACCGGTTTTCGACGTAGTTTGAAGTCTGAATACGTCCTAGTAAGCCGAAAACCGGGTAACTAAGTAGAAATGAACGTGTAGAACATACACAAAATAAAGTAAGTGTGATGTTATGGCCGGCCGCGGTGGCCGAGGGGACTGAGGCGCTCCAGTCACGGTCAGCACGGCCACTACGGTCGGGGGTTCGAATCCCCCCTCGGGCATGGATATTTGAGCCGTCCTAGTTCGTATGTAGTTCATAAGTAGTTTGTAAGTTTAGGGACTGATGTCGCCGTAGTTAAGTCCCATAAGTTGTACAAACATTTGAACATTTTGTGATGTTGTACTAACAAGAACCGACGGATGAATCAGTGAACATTTCTTGATTTACATTTGCTCTACGTTTGTTTGGAGGTCACATTAATAGCTCAAAAATGTTCAAATGTTTGTAAATCTATCGGACCAAACTGCGTGGTCATCAGTCCGTAGCTTACAAACTACTTAAACCTTGGTAAACTAACCTAAGGACAAACACACACACCCATGCCCCAGGGAGGACTCGAACCTCCACGGCGAGCAACCGCGCGCTCCGCAGCGAGACGCTTTAGACCGCTCGGCTACACCACCCCGGCTATTAATAGCTATATCTCTGTATTCAATAAAAATTGAACACAGGCTATATTAAATTTTTATTGTAATTCCTCTATAGTATCACCACCTAAAATATTTACGACTGAGTCGAAAAACTACGTTCCTCTGAGCAGGAGACAAGTTCACATTCTCAAACAAATTCCCAACTTGGCTTTGTTTGTCAGCTAGGTTCCCCATTCGGTCATCTGCGTATGTGCGAAGAACTTTCATAAGCGTGAGAATAGGATCCATCCTATTCCTTCTACTAGCGATCGTATGCGTGCATCTTGTGCAAGTGGACGCATCTATACTGTACGCGGACGGCGTGAGCGGTGCACCATGGGTCATCTCGTAACCTCTCCCTTCCCCTGTAGAAAGGGCTTAAGGCTCCTATAAGTACGAGCTGACGCATCCGCCATTTTTATTCCCGTAGCTCGTAAGTTAAACATAGTGCGGTGCTATACGATTTGCATCACGGCTCTTTACCACGACATTATGGGTGATAGTGATACCATAAACTGCTCAAATCATTCCAGAGTTGCTTACGGAACGTTTAGTGTCCTGAGAGATTCAGAGAAAAGAGAAAAATTGATCATTAACTGTTGGTGTAAAAACTGGGAACCCTGACCGAGCGCACAATTGTATATTGCAAGTAAATGTTGTTGTGGTTTTCAGTCCGGAGACTGGTTTGATGCAGCTATCCACAATACTCTATCCTGAGCAGGCCTCTTCACATAAGAACGGCAACCTACATCTGCCTGAATCTGCTGACTGTATCCATCACTTGGTCTTCCTCTGCGGTTTTTATCCCACACACTTCCCTCCAACGCTGAATTCACAATTCCTTGATGTCTAAGAATGTGTCCCACGAATCTATCCCTTCTTTTAGTCAAGGTATGCTAGAAATTCCTTTTCTCCCCAATTCTGTTCAGTACCTCCTCATTAGTTAACCGTCCTACTACCAATGGGGTCAATATGACCCCATAAGCATATTTGAAATATATATCTCCCTTATTTTCACTGCGATTATTTTCAAAATTTATGACTTTGTCACTCTAAGTGGACCAACAAAGAGGGTAACATTACTTTCGGTAACAAATGGACAGATATTGATAGAGAAGAATTTGAATGCTTTCTTGGCCTGCTTATTATTGCGGGGGTGTCCAAAGGTCACAATGAGGGCATAGTGAATTTATGGAACGAAGAGCATGACCGACTTATTTTCAATAGTTCTAGGGCTAGGAACCGCTTTACAGAAATATCACGCTGTATTCGGTTTGATGATGCTCAGCACCGGCGGCAGAATCGTAGCCCTGATAAATTGGCTCCTATAAGGGATTTATTTGAGCAGTAGGTAAGCACATTGCATGATGCATACGAACCACATGAGAATATTACAGTTGAACAACTGGTAACTTTCAGGGGTAGGTGTCCATTTAGTCAGTAAATCCCCTCAAAACCTGGAAAGTATGGTATAAAGATTTGGACTGCATGTGACAGCACTAATTACTATGTCACACACCTGCAGGTGTACACAGGAAAGAGCTAAGGCCAGCATAGAGGAATAAATCAGGGGAAAAGAGTAGTGTTAGAACTGACAGAATATTTATCTGGAAGTGGTAGAAATATCACAACAGATAATTTCTTTACAAGTTTGGAATTGGCAAAGAAACTAAAACGAAAACAAATGATTCTGCTAGGAACACTAAGAAAAAGTCGAAGTGAACTACCTGCAGAATTTATCGAAGCAAGGGGAAAAACTGCAGGTTCATCTCTCTTTGGATTCCAGTAATCTGCTACATTAGTCTCCTATTGCCCAAAAAAACGGTAAGATAGTGACATTGCTGAGTACTATGCATTCCAGGGAGGAAATAGGCGACGGCAAAGCAGCGAAACCTATTATAATCCTAGACTATAATGCAACAAAATCAGGTGTAGACACTATGGACAAGTTAGTAAGAACCTACACCACTAAACGTATGACAAGAAGATGGCCCATGGTGATTTTTTATAATATTTTGGATATTAGTGCCCTGAATGCATTCATAATTTGGCTGGACTTAAATCCTGACTGGAATAAAAAAAAAAAACCAACTACAAAAGAAGAGAATTTCTTCTGGAACTGGGAACAAGTCTAGTACAGAAAAACAGAAGTCAGCGCAGTAAAACTTCTCTGCCTCGTCCTCCTCCTCCTTCAGCACAAGTGCATACTGGGGTAAAACGTGGACGGTGCTACCTGTGGGAACGGTCAGTGGATAGAAACATTCAGAAGCGTGCAGAAGATGCTTTTCCTTTGTCTGTAAACACCATTCAGACATTCTTTGTTTTAAATGTAAAGAGTTGCTTTGTTTCACATGTAAGGATCTATAAGATCTATGTTGATACAAGATCTGTAAGTGCTTATATATCTACTTCACCTGGTTTCAAGCAGTATTGTATGCTTTTGTGTCAGTTCATTAAAATAAATTAAATATTGCCAATATATCCCATGGTAATTACTTTGGGTCATATTGACCCCAACGGTACTCAGTGTAACAAAAAGATTCTGGTAGTAGTAGGGTTAAGCGATCCACCCACCCAATCTTCAGCATTATTCTGTAGCACCACATTTCAAAAGCCTCTATCCTCTTCCTGTCCGCACTGTTTATCGTCCATGTTTCACTCCCATATAAGGCAACACTCCACAAATGCCTTCAGAAAGGACTTCATTAGGCTTAAATCAATATTCGATGTTAAAAAATTTCTCTTTTTCAAAAAAGCTTTTTTCCCATTGTCATTCTGCATTTTGTATCCTCTGTACTGCGACCATCAAATGTTATTTTGCTGCCTACGTAACAAAACTCATCTACCTCCTTTATTGTTTCGTTACCTAATCCAATTGCTTCAGCATCATCTGATTTTCTTAGACTGCATTCCATTACCCTAGTTTTGCCCTTGTTAATGTTCATCTTACATGCACCTTTCAGCACACTGTCCATTTCGTTCACCTGCTCCTCCAGGTCCTTTGCTGTCTCTGACAGAATTACTATGTCGTCGGCAAAACACAATGTTTTTAATTCTTCACCCTGAACTTTAATTCCTTCTCCAAATTTGTCCTTGCTTTCCTTTAAAGCTTGCTCATTGTTCAAATTGAATAACATGGAGAAAGGCTACAACCGTGTCTTCCTCCCTTCCCAACCACTGCATCCCTTTCATGCCCCTCAACTCTGACAACCACTGTCTGGTTTTTGTACATGTTATAAATAACTTTATGCTCCCTATATTTTACTCCTGCTTGCTTCAAAACGTGAAAGAGTTTATTCCAATCAACATTGTCAAAAGCCTTCTCCAAATCTAGAAAAGCTAGATATGTAGGTTTGCCTTTTCTTAATCTATCTTCTAGGATAAGCGTAAAGTGAGTACTGCCTCCCGTGTTCCTACATTTCTCCTGAATCCAAACTGATCTTTCCCAAGGTCGGCTTCTACCAGCTTTTCTATCCTTCTGTAAATAATTCGTGTTAATATTTTGCAACCATGACTTATTAAACTTATGGTTCTGTAGTTTTCACACCTGTCTGCGCCTGCTTTCTTTGCAAAGGGGATTATAACATTTTTCTTAAAGTGTGAGGGTACTTCGCCTGTCTCATACATCTTACACGCCAGGTGAAACAGGTTTGTCATGGCTGGTTCTCCCAGAGACTTCAGTAGCTCTGAAGTGCAAGTAAATATTATTTATTATTATGACGTGAAGCAATATTTATCACTAAAAATCGTCTGTGATATTCGAATGTAAGTTTATGAAAATACTTCATCTTAACAGAGAAGCTGCCTGTAGGGAGTTAGGAGCCGCAGAATATCATAACACAGCAAAACATCCCAGAACATTCAGTTTTTAAAGCACAATATGTGTGTCTTATGTAGTATATTGAGAAACATACCACATCAAAAAGTTTTGTACTGATATTACTCAAATTATAAAACATTATTGCGAGAAAATATTACAAAAAACTAAAAAGGAAAATTTAAATATACTGGGCAAAAAGTTTAGTTACGGCTGTGACAGCATACTGTGCTGATACAAGCAACTACCGTTGAATGCTGTTTATGGTATTTCGAAGTTTCAGCGTCATAACTTGTACCATCTAATTTGAAAGAATAGTACCGGATGTATTATTACAAAATACACCCTCAATTCAATTTCTTATTAGTAAATGCCAATATTGACGCTTATCTATAACAAATTATAGAACTGACACAGAATACTGAGTAAATTGTACTTTCGGTTGCGGCGACGTAATGTGCAAATGTTGGCAACGACATGTTTGCTTTGCAAGGATTATTAAATTACTGAAAACACAAGGGTATTGTTACATACAAAAACCTGTCAACGTTAGAGAAGGAACAGAATTATTTATTTATTTCATGGTCAACACAAAGAATTATTCCCTTCATTCTGTACGATTAGGTTTTCAAACAGCATTCAATGGTTGTTGCCAACATCGGCACCGCGTGCCTCTACGACCGTAAACTTTATACCCTGTACACAATATTATTTTTCGTATTAGTGTTTGTGTTACATTTTCTCAATAACGTAATAGAAGTACATTCAGAAATGTGAGTACAAAAATCAGATGTGGTATATTTGTTACAGCAGAATAAACACTTATTGCAAGATCGCAAACAAACCTCGCATATTAACAGTCGTTATTCATATACAAGCCAAGATCGCTTAAATATTTTATCTAGCTGACCAGTTTCGGCAGAATTAAACGTAGTAGCTCGCCATTTTTATCACAGAAATATATATATGTTTCTTACGCTTTTTTCTTTATAGCAGCAATAAGAAAACGCGAAATTTTTGTGTCTAATCTGTCTAATCCACACATCGATTTAAACAAGAACGGAATTCAAGCTCATAGCAGATCTAAGACTCTACGCCGGACACTTCTAAAGTATTTCACTAAACTTGAACAAAACAACACAATGTATAACTGCAAAGTTATGCAATTGTACAACATATAATTCAATAAATATGAGATCGTATGTACTGCGATGGGTAAATACCTGTCGCATCATGCAACACGCATTCCAGTCAACTTAAGGAAAACCCTGGAAAGCTGACAGCAGCAGAGATGCGCACTGGGGACAAGAAATATTGTCTACAGCAAGGTTAAGAACTAAATGAAAACATGAATGAACACATATCATTTATATTTTGATTACTATCTTTCTTTGTTTGGATGCTGTATTTAAATTTTAGTGTATTATGCAAGCCAGCCTTATTACTTAATTTTCTCCGATAAATGTAACATATTTTTATTAAAAAAAAAAAAAAAAAAAAAAAAAAAAAAAAAAAAAAAGAAAAAAAAAAAAAAAGGCGATGGACAGAGAGAGAAGGGATAGAAGGAGTACTGACTCAAAGCTTCAATAAATAAATAAATAGCCGGGGCCGGCCGCGGTGGCCGAGGGGATTGCGGCGCGTCAGTCACGTCTGCACGGCCACTACGGTCGGGGGTTCGAATCCCCCCTCGGGCATGGATATTTGTGTCGTCATTAGTCTTAGCTAGTTCATAAGTAGTTTGTAAGTTTAGGAACTGATGACCCCGTAGTTAAGTCCCATAAGTTCTACAAACATTTGAACATGAACGATGTTTCCTAAACCCGTGTTGATTCATAGAAAGAAGCTTTTCCGTTCCAAGGAAATTTACTATATTCGAACTGAGAATGTACTCTAAAATTCTACATGAAATTCATGTCAACGGTATTGGCCTATAATTGTGTGGGTCAGTTCTCTTTCCTTTCTTAAAAACGGGAGTCACCTGCGGTTTTTTCCAATCACTAGTAACTTTGCACTGAATTAAGGATTCGCGATAAATGCAAGCTAAGTAGGGGGCCAATGACGCAGAATACTCTTTGTAAAACCGAACTGGTATTCCATCCAAACCAGCAGACTTTTTCATATTTAGCTCTCTCAGCTGCTTCTTTACACCGGAAATACCTATTACTATGTCCTGCATTTCGGAATTAGTACGTTGATCAAATGATGGTACATTGGTGCGGTCCTCTTACGTGAAAGATTTCTTAAAGGTTAAATTGAGAATTTCAGCTTACAGTTTGCTTTCTTCTATTACTGCCACGGAATGATCAACGGGTGACTGGATAGTGGGCTTTACCCCTTTATTGATTTTACATAGAACCAGATTTCTTTCGGGTCGGGCTTATACTATTCCGAGGCGCCTTAATCGCTAGTGATGCGGTGGTATAGGGGTAAGACGTAGTAAGCACGGAGGTCAGGGTTCGATTCCCGGTCGCATCACAAATTTCAATTCTATGCTTCATGTTGTTGTTGTTATGGTCTTCAGTCCGGACACTGGTTTGATGCAGCTCTCCACCCTACTCTATCCTGAGCAAGCCTTTTCATCTCCTCATAAGAACGGCAACCCACATCCACTTGAATCTGCTTACTATACGCGTCTCATGGTCTCCCTCTGCGATTTTTACCCCAAACAATTACCTCCAATGCTAAATTTACGATTCCTCGATGTCTAAGAATGTGTCCTACCAAGCGATCCCTTCTTTTAGTCAAGGTATGCCAAAAATTCCTTTTCTCGCCAATTCTGTCCAGTGCCTCTTTATTAGTTATGCGATCTACCCACCTAATCTTCAACATTCTTCTGTAGTATCACATTTCAAAAGCCTCTATTCTCTTCCTGTCCGCACTGCTTATCGTCTATGTTTCACTCCCGTACAAGGCAACACTCCACACAAATGCCTTCAGAAAAGACTTCCTTACACTTAAATTAATATTCAATGTTAGCAAATTTCTCTTTTTCAAAAATGCTTTTCTTCCCACTGCATTTTATATCCTCTGTACTGCGACCATCGCATGTTATTTTACTACCCAAGTAACAAAACTCAACTACCACCTTCATTGTTTCGTGACCTAATCTAATTCCTTCAGCATCACCTGATTTTCTAAGACCGCATTCCATTATTTTTGTTTTTCTCTTGTTAATGTTCATTTTATACGCTCTCTTCAACACACTGTCCATTCCATTCAACAGCTCTTCCAGGTCCTTTGCTGTCTCTGATAGAATTACAATGTCATCAGCAAAACGCAATGTTTTTATTTCTTCCCCCTGAGCTTTAATCCCCATTCCAAATTTTTCCTTGCTTTCCTTCACCGCTTGGTCGATGTACAAATTGAATAACATCGGAGAAAGGCTACAACCCTGTCTTACTCCCTTCCAAACTGATGCTTCCCTTTCATGTCCTTTGAGTGTAATAACTGCGGTCTGGCTTTTGTACAAGTTGTAAATAACTCTCCTTTCCCTATATTTTACCCCTGCTGACTTCGGAATTTGAAATAGTGTATTCCAGTCAACATTGTCAAACGCTTTCTCCAAATCTACAAAAGCTAAAAATGTAGGTTTGCCTTTCCTTAATCTATCTTCTAAGATAAGTCGTAAAGTGAGTATTGCCTCCCGGGTTCCTACGTTCCTCCTGAACCCAAACTGATCTTCCCCGAGGTCAGCTTCTACCAGGTTTTCCATTCTCCTGTAGATAATTCGTGTTAAAATTTTGCAACCATGACTTATCAAACTGATGGTTCTGTAATTTTCACACCTGTCTGTGCCTGATTTCTTTGGAATGGGGATTATTACATTTTTCTTAAAGTCTGAGCGTATTTCGCCTGTCTTATACATCCTATACACCAGTTCAAATAGTTTTGTCATGGCTGGCTTTCCCAGAGACTTTAGTAGCTCTGAGGGTATGTCATCTACTCCTGGGGCCTTGTTCCGACCTAGGTCTTTCAGGGCTCTGTCAAATTCATCTCTCAATATAGTATCTCCTATTTCATCATGATCTACTTCCTCTTCCCTTCCTACAACATCGTCTCTAAGTTCATTTCCTTTGTAGAACTGCTCTATGTACTCTTTCCACCTTTCAGCTTTCCCTTCTTTGCTGAGAACTGGTTTTCCATCAGAGTCCTTGATATTCATGGAGCTGTTTTTCTTATCTCCAAATGTTTCTTTTATTTTCCTGTAGGCTGTATCTATTTTTCCCCTATTTATACATTCTTCTGCAGATTTGCATTTGGCTTCTAGCCATTCTTGCTTAGCCATTTTGCACTTCCTAGGGCACAATACTACGATCAAATATGGTATCGTACCCGTCATTAATAAAAACAAAGGGGATTTTCTAGGACCGGCCGCGGTGGCCGAGGTGACTGAGGCGCTCCAGTCACGGTCAGCACGGCCACTACGGTCGGGGGTTCGAATCCCCCCTCGGGCATGGATATTTGTGCCGTCCTAGTTCGTAAGTAGTTCATAAGTAGTTTGTAAGTTTAGGGACTGATGACCCCGTAGTTAAGTCCCATAACCTTAACAAACATTTGATTTTTTTGATTTTCTAGGGTATATACGTTACAAGGTCCGGGTTTGATTCCCGGTCGCATTACAAATTTTAATTCAATGCATATTTATAATTAATTCTAAAATCCGTTACCTATGTGGTCTCCTTGTTAGATATCTTGATAAGGGCGATCTTATTCCATCAATTATGCGGCATCAGCGATGAGGTTGCCGGGGCCGTGTTTCAGGCCCGTTGTAGGCGCTGGTATTAAGCCGTTCCCAGCCCTGGAAAACACTCTTGTGCTCAAAACCACTTAGAAGACAAGGCCTTACAACAGGCCGTGCCTACGTCACACTTAGAGGCCCTGGCCGCCACCTCACTGGCTGTTGGCTGGGGCACGCCCACCGCCGCGCAGCGGCCGGCCAGTCAGATGGCGGCCGGGGCCTCTAAGTGTGACGTAGGCACGGCCTGTTGTAAGGCCTTGTCTTCTAGCACAGATAAATAGCTCCTAGGTGGTGTTGGTTCAACCCACGGTTGGTAGAAACTCGGTAGGGGTCACGCGCAGGCAGGCTGTGAGCGATGACGTCAGAGCGCACCTTCTCGCCGCGCCGCGCTGCGTTTAGCCGTATAGGCGCACGGCGCACAACAAGCTTAACCCATGCACAGGTTTCAGTGTGTTCGAGATTATCTATGTTTTCGTGTATTATCATCATTGTTACAAGTATTAAGCTCTATGTTAGTTAGGCTACTTTTTATGCTCGGTGAAATGTTAGTTTAAAGCCTCCGAAAGACGTCAACCTGTTTCACCATATCGGAGAGCGCTGTTTTTTTTTTTTTTTTTTTTTCTGTGGAAATAGGTCTCCCACAGGCTGAGACCACATAGACCTATTAATGTGTTTCCGTTTTGTACTCGGGAAAGTTACCTCACAGCTTTTTTCATTTTTTTCTTCAGTTTTGGGCTTTTCCGCTGGCAGTTCGCTTATTACTTTTGCAATTTTTATTGTTGTTGAGAGATTTCATTCTGATGAAGGTGCGTGTCCTTACGAAACACATTACGGTAAGGTCCTCCATTCCTGGATACTTCAAATTTATAATATACTTTAGCCTTCTAAAAACATTTGGCCGACGGTCAATGTAACTGCCGTGGAATTGTTGAAATTCTCTTTCCATTTTCAAAACGAATTCCAAATAACTTTCAGTTGACTTTATTAAAGATCCCCTTGAAATTGCTTGAAGCCAGTTCTTTCATGAAACATTTACATGATCAGTCATTTTACCAAACAAATGTGCTAATTTAGGGAGTTTTGTTTCACTCTGTAAGCAACATACCATGCAATCATCTCTAACAGCTCAATATTTTCCTTTAAATTTTCCTCTTCGTATTCGACGTAAATCTCAAACATTTCTGCCACCTCTGAAATCCGGAAAATGTATCGAACAGACACGAGCACATGCAACTGTAAACGAATCTGCACGTTTGCAAGTATTTATCCACCTTCTTTTCATCCCACTGTCTTTCGGAAACACGTCAAACATATAATTCCGTAGGCTTCCGCGGCCAGAGTCAGATGACATAAAAGTTTTCTGGGTATGGTACCGCGTCATGATGTAAGGCTATTAAATAACCAACGTTTCGGCCAACGTTACAGTGGCCTTCATCTGGGTAACTGATGTGAGCTGGTTGTTACTACACTTATATTACTTTCATTTAGACATTACGTCATAATTTTTTAAAAATAAGCGATCTTATTGGTGAATTTTTTGCGGAAGAATGGAACTTTATTTTGATAAATTGCTGAGGTGGAGGAGTGGGGGTTATCCGTTGCCTATTGCTTCTTACATAGCGAGACATGATTGGTGGTCATCAGTGAATGGGGTGAGGGCTTCCGTTTCTCTCCTGCTGGCCGTGGGCCGCGCGGCGGCAGTTGCTTACTAGTGTTGTGTTGTCAGTGCGGCCTATTTCGCTGTGATGGCTGGTAGCCAGGAGGGGGCAAGACTGAGTCCATCTTCTCTATTCATGATATTAGGGTGTTTAACAATTTCGATGGCTTCCCTTATCTTGCGAAGGTAGGAAGGTAGGAATCCAGCCTTTCTTCTACAGCAGTCACAAGATCAAGGATGCACTTGGTTCCACAAAGGACAACATAGACGCACTAGAAGCATCAGGAGTATACAAGGTGGAATGCGAGTGTGGGGAAGTGTACATAGGTGAGACAGGGAGGGCAGTGGCAACACGCATACGCGAACATGAACGCTACATTCGATTAGGTCAACACAATAAATCTGCAGTAGCCGAACACCAGCAAGATTGTAGTAGGAAAATAAAATTTAACGATGCCAGAATACTCGCCAAGCAACCAGGGATGGTCAAACGCAAGATAAGGGAAGCCATCGAAATTGTTAAACACCCTAATAACATGAATAGAGAAGATGGACT
This sequence comes from Locusta migratoria, assembly GCA_026315105.1. NCBI lineage: Eukaryota > Metazoa > Arthropoda > Insecta > Orthoptera > Acrididae > Locusta > Locusta migratoria. The sequence goes on from CM048744.1 coordinate 943,157,384, forward strand.
CAGGCTTGCCCCCTCCTGGCTACCAGCCATCACAGCGAAATAGGCCGCACTGACATCACAACACGCGAGCGTCACTAGTAAGCAACTGGCGCCGCACGGCCCACGGCCAGCAGGAGAGAAACGGAAGCCCTCACCCCATTCACCGATGAACACCAATCATGTCTCGCTATGCAAGAAGCAACGGCTAACCCCCACCCCTTCCACCTCAGCATCCTATCAAAATAAAGTTCCATTCTTCTGCAAAAAAATTCAACAATAATATCGCTTATTTAAAAAAAATTATGACGTAATGTCTAAATGAAAGTAATATAAGTGTAGTAACAACCAGCTCACATCAGTTACCCAGATGAAGGCCACTGTAACGTTGGCCGAAACGTTGGTTATTTAATAGCCTTACATCATGACGCGGTACCATACCCAGAAAACTTTTATGTCAACGTCAAACTTAATTCTTAACTCCCTCGCTTGTCTACTGTGGTTAGTACAACTGGCGATTGCACAGCAAACCATTCTTTTCCACTTAAAGGTTTACTGTTAAAAAAATAATTTTAAAAAAATTAAAAAAACCTCCGTACAGTGATAATTACGAGAATACTCTCAATCTACAGTCACTAAAAACAATTCACACTGATTAAAACTTCCGGGCTGAGAGGCCATGGTCGAACAGTAGAAATTTCTTCCCCTGTCGTTTCGTTGCCGGCTGCGGGCAATATCTTCTGAGGTGAGTCGACGACTGGCTGCTGGGCCGTGGAGATCCTGCATATATAGAGGGCATAGAGGGCGCCACCACTCGTCACGTGATGTCAACAGTAAAACTATCTCTGGCTGGCGTCATTACTCTCGATCAAAGGTAATCGATTGTCACGTCTTTGGTACAAAGCAGACCGCCATATCTTGTCTAACTTCAAGCCTTCTTCCTTTCTGTTAAAATTATTGTGGTGTTTAAAAATCTCTATAGCCTCTCTATCCGTACGTGCATAATAATGCGATGTCTTGTCTTGCTTGTCTCACTAAATTTTATTTTGTGGTCACCGTTTTCAAAAACATGTTCCGCTACGGCCGATTTGTCCGTGTGTCCCAGTCGACAGTTCCTTTTGTGTTCAGTTAGGCGAGTATTGATACTTCTTTTTGTTGTGCCAATATAAACCTTCCCACAACTACATGGGATCTTATACACACCTGGAGTAGCCAAAGGGTGTCGCGCATCTTTCGTTGATCGTAAGCATTCACTGATCTTTTTGGTGGGTGAGCACAAAATAAAATTCAGTGAGACAAGCGTGCTAGCTAAGACATCGCATTATTATGCACGTATGAATAGAGAGGCTATAGAGATTTTTAAACACCACAATAATTTTAACAGAAAGGAAGAAGGCTTGAAGTTAGACAAGATATGGCGGTCTGCTTTGTACCAAAGATGTGACAATCGATTACCTTCGATCGAGAGTAATGACGCCAGCCAGAGATAGTTTTACTGTTGACATCACGTGACGAGTGGTGGCGCCCTCTATGCCCTCTATATATGCAGGATCTCCACGGCCCAGCAGCCAGTCGTCGACTCACCTCAGAAGATGTTGCCCGCAGCCGGCAACGAAACGTCAGGGGAAGAAATTGCTACTGTTCGACCACGGCCTCTCAGCCCGGAAGTTTTAATTACTGAAGACGCCGGCTGTGAAAGCCTACACGTTATGAATTCACACTGACCTAAAAACCGTGTTCTCACTCGTAAACGCAACCGATACAACACGCACAATGGAAGTTATCACGCTACTGAGCGCTGCGAGGGTGCGCCGTGACGTCAGCGGCGCGGCTGGCTACTGCGCATCCACCTCGTGATCCCTGCCGTGTTTCTACCGACCGTGGCTCGACCCGTGCATCGGCCAGCTGCGCGCCTGGGCGGTGTCGTCAGCGCAGTGCTTCGCGGGCTCTTGGCCAGGCTGCGCACGTAGCGCGACTTCCCTCGCCGCGCGGACACCTTGCAGAACCGGTACCGCGGCGGTGACACGCACCTCTTAATTGGTGGCGACATTCTCGCCGCGCCAGCAGCCTGAGCGACAGATCGCCGTGCTGGCCGCTGCGCTCGGGCGGTCCGTCATCCCGCAGTACCGCCTTTTTCTGCGAGTACACACCTGCCCGGCGGCATTCCCCGCAACTATTAACTCGCGCTGCCGGCGTCAAATTGCTCCGAAACGGTCGGCTGGAAAATACGAGGTCCGTACATTAAATCACTCGACAAATATCCCTCCCGGTGTGGTTTCAGTTAGCAGCTGCTGTCATACCGGAATTTCCCCGGCCGGGCGTGCACAGGTGCGCAAGTGTTATAATTTACCGACCTCAGTACCGTTGACGCGGTGCCCCACTGCAGACCGCTAGCGAAGATACGAGCGTATGGAGCATTCTACATCTACATCTACATGGGACACTCTGCCAGAGGGTACATCGAACCACCTTCAATACTATTCATCTCCCATTCCACTCTCGAATAGCGCTCGGGAAGAAAGAAGATCCGAAACTCTCAGTTCGAGCTCTGATTTCTCGTATTTTATTCTGATGATCATTTCTGCCTATGTAGATGGGAGTCAACAATATATTTTCGGAGGACAATGTTGGTGATTGGAGTTTCGTAACTAGACCATGCCGCAGCGATAAGCGCCATTGTTGTAATGATTCACATCCCAGATCCTGTATCATTTCCGTGACGCTGTCTCCCATCTATCGTGAAAATAAAAAACGAGCTGCCCTTCTTTGGAATCTTTCGGTGTCTTCCGTTAAACCGACCTGATAAGGATCTCACACTGGGCAGCAATACAGAAAAGGACGCACAAGCGTATTGTATGCAGTCTCTTTAGTAGTTCTGATGCATCTTTTAATGATTCTGCTAATAAAACGCAGTCTCTGGTTCGCCTTTCCCACGACGTTATCTACGTGTACTTTGCAGTTTAAGTATGAAGTAATACTAATTCCTAGGTATTTTGTGGAGTTCACGGCCTTCATCTTTCATTGATTTACCTTGTAAACAAAGTTTAACGGATTTCTTTTCGTACTCATATGGACGACTTCACACTTCGCATTATTTAGAGTCAATTGCCAATTTTTACATCATAGCGATATCTTGGTTTTGACTTCCAGATGATTTTACTAGACGGTAAATGACGGCGGCATCTGCAAACAACCTAAGAGGGCTACTCAGATTTTCTCCTAAATCGTTCATGTAAATAAGGAACAGTAGTGATGAAAAGGCTACGTTACCAATTGACTATAGGCCACAGTGAAGAGGGGGTTTGCCCCTTGGAATGTTACATGTGCCTCCACGTACCAAAAGTTTCTTACATTCCAACGTTTCAAAATTAACTAGAGGAGTCGTGCGAATACTTCGCGCCGTTCGTGGAATGACAAAAATTTGGGAAAAAAATTGAAATAAAGTTGAATGTTCAAGCATAGCTTTCTTCAGAATCTACATCTACATTTGATACTCTGCAAATCACATTTAAGTGCCTGGCAGAGGGTTCATCGAACCACCTTCAATACTATTCATCTCCCATTCCACTCTCGAACAGCGCGCGGGAAGAAAGAACACCTGAATCTCTCCGTTCGAGCTCTGATTTCTCGTATTTTATTCTGATGATCATTTCTACCTATGTAGATGGGAGTCAAAATATATTTTCGCATTCGGAGGAGAATGTTGATAATTGGAGTTTCGTAATTAGACCACGATGCAGCGATAAGCGCCGTTGTTCTAATGATTCCCATCCCAGGTCCTGGGATCAATTCCGTGACGCTGTCTCCTCTGTATCGTGTCAATACAAAACGAGATGCCTTTTTTTCCTTTTTTGAACTCTTTCGATGTTCTCCGTCAAATCCACCTGATAATGATACAAAAAAAAAAAAAAAAAAAAAAAAAAAAAAAAAAAAAAAAAAAAAAAAAAAAAAAGGAAGAAGACTGACAAGCGTAGTGCATGCAGTCTCTTTAGAAGTTCTGTTGAATCTTTTAACCTTCCGCTAGGTGCACGTATGTGTCAGATCCGAGGCGACAAGTTTCGTGGTTTTTTTTTCCCCTCGGGAAGTGGGAGAGTCAGAATCTCCCTGTTAGCCTTCTCTTTTAAGATGCAAGTTGCATATTTGTCTCATTTTAAGGTTTATTATCAAGAGGTATTTGCAAAATAAGGGTGAACCTCCTTGGCTGACTAGAAGGCGCGCCTTTCAGAAGATTAAGAGTTCTGCCAATAAAACGATGTCTCTGGTTCGCCTTTCACGACATTATCTACGTGTTCTTTCTAGTTTAAGTCTGAGGTAATAGTAATTCCTAGGTATTTTGTCAGGTTTGTTGCCTTCAATTTTGATTTATGTATCTTGTAAACAAAGTTTAACGGATTTCTTTTCGTACTCATATGGACGACATCACACTTCGCATTATGTAGAGTCAATTGCCAAGTTTTACACGATAGTGATATCTTATTTACATCTTTCTGCAGTTGGTTTTGATCTTCAGATGATTTCCCTAGACGGTAAATGACGGCGTCATCTGTAAATAACTTAAGAGAGCTACTTAGATTTTCTCCTAAATCGTTTATGTAAATAAGGAACAGCAGTGATGAAAAGGCAACGATACGCACTGACTATGGGGCACAGTGATGGGGGGTGTTGTCCCTCGTAACGTTACATGTGCCTCCACGTAACAAAAGTTTCTTATATTCCAATGTTTTAAAATTAACTAGAGAACTCGTGCGAATACTTCGCACCGAATGACAAAAAGATGGGAAAAAATCGAAGTAAAGTTGAATGTTCACGCATAGTTTTCTTCAGAATCAATCAATGCAACTGTTTAAAAGCGCAAATGAAAGAGCTTGAATAGGTGAGTGTTGTTAGGTAAAGAAAAAAAAATTAAAAACAAAAACTGCGTACCTTAATTAGAACCGAAAATTTCGTAAACAAATAAGTAATAAATAAAAGTAAAATAAATTAAAAAAGAGAGAGATTAAAATATTCAAACCAAGGAGAGAAGGATACCGCGTTAGAATAAAAATAAAGCATGGAGAGATTTAATTCCGATACTTCATGACGAATCTGTGAAAGAATGCCTTTCGTTTAAAGCATAAATGAAGGAAATCAGTCGGATATAACGACTTGACCGACTGACTTCAGTTTACAGCAACGACATCAAGTGTGTTCAAGTGTTTGTAGCACTTATGGGACTTAACTACGGGGTCATCAGTCCCTAAACTTACAAACTACTTATGAACTAGCTAAGACTAAGGACGCCACAAATATCCATGCCCGAGGAGGGATTCGAACCCCCGACCGTAGTGGCCGTGCAGACCGTGACTGACGCGCCTCAGTCTCCTCGGCCACCGCGGCCGTTTGCAAGGACATCCCCATAAGAAACATACGAAAGGAAATCGCGTTTGAGTATAGAAAAAGGAAGGCGAGAGTAATATAAATTCTGATACTTGATGACAAATCTGTGGATGAATACCTTTCGTTTAAAACAAAAATGAAGGAAATCGGCTGGGTATTTTGGTCTAGCCAACTGACTTTAGTTTCCGTAGATTCTTTTAATTTACCGGTATAAGATTTATTTTCATATTTGCATATTTTGTTGAAATTTTTCGTAGATGTTAATGAATTACTCACAGACATATGGACAATATTCTTTGAAGATTGATTAATGTATGTAAACCTCTGTGCAAAGGATGCAAAGACAAGTTCAACGTTTCTCATCTAAAAAGACAGGAGATGCGTCTGTCTTTCTTTTTCTTGATCGAACACTGAGACAGTAAGGCCATAAAAGATTTCAGCTCTGTTGTCATTACGAATTTTCCAGGACAAAAATTTCTGGAGATGTTCGAGAATGAACTATGTAAGTATGTAAGTGATGTAAGTTTTTATGTAGATATGCTGCTTTTTAATTCAGTTATAAGCTCTGCAGTTTAACCGAACTTCGAACGCGTTCTCATTTAGTGGAAAACTTATTCCTTTATTTTCCCTTATTACGTTTTATTGTGATGCAATTTATTTTTCAGGAAATCGGATGCTATTACGTATAATTACGAAACTAATTACTGGAGATATGATCAGAATAGTAATCATTTTCACTCCATTCTTTTACAGAATAATTGTTCTGAATACGATCCGAAGATTTTGGGTCGACTGATTACATTTCAATTTTAACAATTTGGGCTAGCCACAGACTTTGTTAGTAAATCGGTGATTGTGAATGACGTCTCCAACAGATTCACGTCGGTTTTCCACCGACATTCAGATAAAAAAGACGTTTTTAATTAATTTCTTAGTGGTAGCTTGCCTTTTCTTTAACAGTGCCGCATTTTTTCATTATTTTAAAAACAGAAACTTTTTAGGCACACCTTACGACTCACGTAAACGCTACGACAAAAGTTTGAAATATTTTTCCCGTTAAATCTTTCATCACCGTCTGTAATAGCTTTCAAAAATATAATCGGGCTTTTTCAATAATTTCTTTCAAATTAAATTTCTTTCTTTATTTAAATCGCGGAACGGTTTTAATTTGCAGCAACTATTCAATTCAAGGTTATTCGCGTACAGATATTATTTAAATAAACATTATTTCTAAAATTTTAATGAATTGGGAGAAATAATGACCCAGGAATCTATTTTGGGGCCGCTGTTGTTTCTGAATTAATATAAATGATATGCCTTCTAGTACAGCGGGTAATTATTTAGGTTTGCTGATGATACCAGCGCGGTAGTGAAGTACGTTGATTGCCATAGTGCGACAGTATCAAATAATGCATTTAAAGGAATAACTTCATGGTTTGTAAAAAATAAATCGATGCTAAATCACAGTAAGAAACAATTCAACAAAAATTGACATCATGATTACACAGAACTGGCAAATGGTTAAGTGAGACAAAACAGTTTAGATATATAGCAAACTGTCGTGGAAAGCCCATGTTCAGATGTTGAAATGTTTTGAACCTATAGTACAAAACTGCTTAGGTCATCGGTCCCTGCACTTACAAACTAGTTAAACTAACTAACGCTAAGAACAACACACATCTTTGCACAGGAGTTCAATTTTAGAGTCCAAAAGAACATACATCATACTTGGGCTCACAGCCTGCAGTAAATACCTTCTATGGGGAGAAGGAAGGAGGAAAGGTGGAAAGGAAAGAACTGATTATGTTGGCCTGCATCAGGCCACTGAAATATTTTAATGCCGAACAGTGAAAATTTGTGCCGGGCCAGGATTCGAACCCGGGATTCCCATTTTGGGCTAGCGGTCGCTTTAACCACTTAGCTATCAGAAATACACTTCAGGTCCACTCTAATTTCTCAAATGTCAGACGCCAAAGTAGCGCCAGTATCGTCTATATTCCTCTGTGATCGCTGTCCCAGTTCCTATAAGAGTTCGAACGGTTTTATCTGGGGTGAAGAAATGAGACATGACGCCATCTTCACATAAAGATACATTTATTTATTTATTTCCGGAAGAACAGACACCACACCAATATGAATATTTACGCAATAATGGCGACAGATCAATAGGCGTGATCCTTTTGGAGATGGTATGCTGTTGCCTTGTTCTGAACTATTACCGTAAATAAGCAACCAGATATATGCAATCCTACAGTTTAACGTAGATTACGAACACTCCACAACTCGACATTTTCCCCATCAACTTACACAGGCACAAGTGAAAGAAGTGGTAAGAGGCCAGATAGTACTTATGCTACCACTCTTAAATGTTTTTAATATACTCGACATAATCGATTTACTAGAGTCAGCAACTGAACTAATATTTCAATCAATTTATTATTTTATTGTCAGCCAACAGTTGCGAATATTTTTCATGGACATGATTCATTCCTTCTGGGTCATCTTTACAATGTAAAACGAGGTAACAACTAAATATGTACTACCTAACTTTTTACAATAACTTGTTGTTAAAATGTATACGATGTTCTCTCTTTCCACACCTGCCCCCCCGCCCCCCTTACATTCCCCTATTTCTACCTGAAACCAATGCTTAAAAATTTTGAATGCACTCATAAAACACAGTACTTGTCACAATAGAGACTAGTTGGGTTGCGGACACAACTACAAGGTAAACCTCTTCAGTTACGTACAAGCCTGTCAAACATAAATTTCATTCATTTTATATTCAAATTATCGTAGAAATTTCAGGTAGTACATATTTCATTTTTATGTTATTTTATATCCTGGAGATGATACGGAAGGATTTAAATATTCGAACGAGAAAAAAATTCGTAAACTGTTGACCAACATTATTACGTTTAGCGATGTATGTATTTAATTTATCAGTGTAATGTTATGATTCGTATATACGGTATGAAACTTTCAGTCTGCAGCGGAGTGTGCGCTGATATGAAACTTCCTGGCAGATTAAAATTGTGTGCCGGAACCGGGACTCGAACCTGGGACCTTTGCCTTTCGCGGGCAAGCGTACTACCGATTGTGCTATCCCGACGCGACTCACGATGCCGCCTCACAACTTTACTTCCGCCAGTACCTCGCCTCCTACTTTCTTATATACGGTATTTGCTCACATTGTCCCTTACGTTTCATAGGTATATTGATAAGCCTAGTCGCTAAAGAATTTTTCTGTACGGTTGACTGAAATAATGATCATAGCTCTTGATCTGTTGTGAAATGTGAAATATCATTTTCAGTTGCCTCTGACCTCTCCTGTAAATAATTTCTGGGACACCTCTCTTAGATATCGCTGAAATCGATATATGGCCGAGTACTGCACAGATGCACTTGGCGTTCACTAGAAATAAAATTGTGTGGTACTTCGAAGCCAGCCTAACTCTTCGGGGAACAACTATATCCTAAAGAAAAACCTGCGTTAAGCATTCATTTATTACTGGATCGAGAAGTCCTTCCCACATCACTAAATACGATACACTATTCCAGACGAACAGGTCTCTACGCATAGAGATATAAATTTACAGGTACTCCAGAGAACAGTGATAGCATCATTACCGTTCCTGTTATACAGTAATGGTTTACCGAACAGTTTTATGACGTTGTTGCCTATGAGGCAGTGCATCGCGATAGCCTGGCAGCACTTGTCTCTTAATGGGAAGGAAGCTGAAGTTATGCTCTCCGCGAAACATGCTAGTCTAGTATAATGGTACGGGAATACTGAGTGACAAATGCAGACAGCCGCGTCATTCATATATATCAAAACTCCGCGTAAGGAATGAGGTAGAACTACGACGTAGACTCTGCAATAGGTAACGCACTTGCTAGGTTACTAAACATCGGTAAGCCCATAAGAATTGGGATACACGTCAGACAAGACAAATATGGAACAGTAAGCGTATATAATGCAAGAGGGTCGTACCAGTTTTCCAGTACCCTCGTCTTTCAAGACAACTGCTTGTTCTCTTCGCCATTTCTCTGCTTTCGTCTCTAGCTTTTTGTGTGTACCAAAATGTGCCCGGATGTTGTTTCATATGATCAAAGAGGTAAACATAAGTGGCAGCCAAATTAGGGCTGTATGATGCGGGATCCAACACTTGCCTAAAGAATATTAATAGTATTTATAAAATGTATTAATTTATTTTTAAAAAAACGGCTTAGACCGCATAGGAACTTAAAATCTTACAAACTAGTGACTAGTTTCGACTTTTCAGTCATTATCAAACCTGTAACAAGAAAAAAGGACAAATTACTATTAGGCACAAAAAATTGCAACATACCACAACAACGGATGGATAAAAAATTAGATTGCCAGTTACATAATTTAGAGGCTGTAGGCCAGTCAATCTATTAAAACTTTTGTTGGCAGGAATGTGGGTTTTATAATAGCGAGCTGGCCGCGGTGGCCGAGGGGACTGAGGCGCTCCAGTCACGGTCTGCACGGCCACTACGGTCGGGGTTTCGAATCCCCCATCGGGAATGGGTATTTGTGCCGTCTTTAGTCTTAGCTAGTTCATAAGTAGTTTGTAAGCTTAGGGACTGATGACCCCGTAGTTAAGTCCCATAAGTTCTACAAACATTTCAACATTTTTTTTTATAACAGCGACGAAAAGTGTTGAATAATACTGGCACCTGTGGAGGATGTTTTTCAGTACAAATTAAAATAAGTATATAAGTATAAAAATCAGCACAGGATAAAGACGAGAGCAAACCTCTTTGCCCTCGTTCCACTCCACGAAGAAAAAATCTAACATGCCAGATCCTTCTTTTCATGCTTCGGAGGGTAGTGGAACGTGGATTCACGTTGTGACGTCACCGGTCCTGGTCCACGTGCGTTTCCACGTCCCGTGAGAGGACGGCATTGGAGTTGGCATATGCACCAAAGTAACTAATTTTGACTTCTCGAATTCTAAACAGGAAAACATTTGCGCTCCGGACACTCACAGTAGCGCTTCGGAGCCTGTGTCGTTGGGGCTCTACGTCAGCTGTTTAATACAGGCATCTCCTTAAATTTAAGTGGTTAAAACTTACAGGCATAGAAGAGATTTTACTGTGTTTACACTCAGAACGGTTCATTCGGAGATTTACAAAATTGACACTTTATTTTTTTCCATATTAACGCACAAGAAGTCATGTGAAACAAAGGAAAGCATGTCATTTCAAGTGTTAAACCTGCCAGTTGACTTCTAATTGGTAACTGTCAGCAAAAGGAGACAATGTTGGCTGCAGCTACGGCCAGACTATAGGTACAATCTAACATAGTGTACCTTCCTAAATACGTTACTTTGACTGTACACCTTATCTGATTATGAAAGTTGCTATAAAAGGCTATTTTCAATCTTTATTACTTCCGTCTCCATGTATCTAATACATAAACACGAATTATTGCTTGTATGTTTGTTCGTATTATATGCGCGGCGGTACCGTTCATTCGTTTGCGATGAATCTTTGCCAACATATTGCTTGCACTTTCGCGTCGGTTATTGACATAATTACTTGACTGTAAGACAAATAGTTCATGAGATATGACATAATAAAAAGTGAAATGCATGGTAAATTTCTGCATCACGCGACAATGTTACACATCTCCTGCTAAATCACTACGCCGATTTTAACCAAATTTGGTGCATGTATACCTTCCTTGAGGTAAAAATCGGTGTACGGTTAAGAACCGCGACACACAGATCAGAAGATATGACGTCAGAACAATTGATGTCGTATTCATTTTAATTAAGAGCTGTCACTGTATTCACTACGATATACGTTGTCACTCGGTCACTACAAAGCGCTAACTGAAGGCAGCGGAAATTTGGCATGGCACCTCTGGTGGGCAGTGGGCCGACTTGCCACCCAGAAAGCACTTGACAGACCGTAGATAAGACACAGTTCGAAGCGGCCGAGCGCATTGGGGCGCTATGTTACAATGCGTGAGGCCGTTCCCCGTCGGGGGTTCAAATCTCCCCTTGGACTTGGATGTTTGTGCCGTCTTTAGTATAAGCCAGTTCAACTGTTCAACTGTTTGTATAGCTTATGGGACTTAACGACGGGGGTCATCAGTGCTAAACTTACAAACTACTTATGAATTAATACTAAGGACGGCACAAATATCTATGCCCGAGGAGGGATTCGAACCCCCGACGGGTAGTGGCCGTGCAGACCGTGACTGGAGTGCCTCAGTCCCCTCGGCCACCGCGGCCGGCTATAAGCTAGTTCATAAGTAGCTTGTAAGTTTAGGGACTGATGACCCCGCAGTTAAGTCCCATAAGCTATACAAACATTTGAACATTAGACACGGTCGCATAAACGGGTTGGGCGCAGGTCCCTCGGATACAGCTACGTCCGCTGTGGCGAGGGTAAGAGGACAGCAGACTTCCGCTCTACCTGGGCGCTTCAAGGATTCCAAGAATGTCCACAGGCTTGAAGTTTTCAACAAACATTTCGACCGACGTATTGGGCAGTTACCTCGCTCTTTATCCGCCTAAACACGCGGATATCCGTGGCGCTCACAATTTTAAGTATGAAATACTGCGGATATCCGCATCCGTGCACACCTCTAAATATAAGCCCTTTCAGGTGTGTGCTGCTACTGTGTATGTGTGTTTTGCGCTATTATAAGTACTTTGAGGAGAGGGTTTTGGCGCTGCTGACTGAAAACGTAATGATACACTGACTCCATCTTCTAATATATAAAGAAGAGTGTCCGTATGTTCATACGTGTTGCATACAAATCTACAGTTTTGTTCCAATCTTTATGAAATTTTGTACACGTAATCTTCAATCCATGAGAACGGCCGCCGTAAATGTAGGAACAACGTGCGATATATAGTTCACAAGATATGACGTCATAAACAATGAGATGCGCGAAAAACTGCTGCATTTTGCGACAAAACGATTGGACCGATTTAAAACCAAATTTGGTACGTACATTCTTTTCCGTGAAGTAACAATTGCTGCATGGTTAAGAATCACATAAGGCACATGGTTCAAAAGATATTATGCCATAACCAATAGAAATCGCAAAAAGTGCCATATAATACGGCGAGACTTTCGAAATACACTGCATGAGAATGACATTACTTAGCGACTTGCAACAAACTTTAAACATAATTTCAAACCTTTATTAAACTTTTTCTCGCTGTCAACCATAGTAAAATGATTAAAGGAAAAAAATTTCTCGCTTACTACTTTTCCGCTGTTCATGGACTAAAACTACGGCATTCGGTATGAAGTTACAATTTATAATTTCTACATTACTAATTGTAGCCGCAGGAAATTTTACAGACAGTATAAATGCATATAATTGAGTGTACCTTCTAAATTGTATCACAGTACGACATGTAGTTAATGAGATATGACCACATAAACAGTAACTTTCATGGAAAACCACCCCATCACGCACCAGGTTTTAATCTATTACTTCTTTACTACTAATTTACTGCCAAGAGATGTTCCACATATACAACCCTTATACCACAAATGAAGATATGGGCACATAAACAGTAACGTTAATGGAAAACCGCCACGTCACGCAGAAAGTTTTAATCTGTTACTTGTTTACTACTAACTGTATTCCCAAGAGATTTTAGACATACATCCATTATACAAATGAAAATACGTATACCCGAAAAATGGCAGGAAGAAATAAGTAAATACGCGGGCAACGCCGGGTTTTCAGCTAGTTAAATATAATTTCCTTCGTTGCACTGATATCTTGTTCCTTTTTCTGTTGCTTTTCTGTTGAAATGTTACTTGAAGTACAATGCAATGTTTTGAATGGAAATGACGCACACCGCTGTCCTGTTTATAATTTTTGATATGGTGTCCGTTTAGCGCAAGTGTAGTCACGATTTTGCAACCCCCAACTGCGTTCATACTCTCGTACTTTAGTTGCTTTGTCTCTACCTGACTGGCCTATCGATGTACGTTCAGCGACAGCGGCATTACGACGCCCTCTGAAAGTAGCCTGTTAAATTATTTAAGTAAGATCTCGGGCAATTGAGATCTGTAAATGCAAGTTAAAACGCTCACTGCTGCTCTAAATTACTTTACAAGTGGCCACAGTATCTGCGCAACGGAAATTTATGTAACCGCTCACTTCTTAATGAAGCAGCCAACGTTTTAACAAGCACAAAATCAATGTTAAAATGAATGAATAGATAATTCAACATGGGATGGGGAGCAAGAAATTATAAAGCAGAGGTTTGATACTTTAAATCATCTTCTATTCAATAAAATGAACAAGCAAATAAATGTGGGAAACCAAATTAAGCACACACCTTGTACAATATTGAATTAAATCATAGTTACTGCCTGTAATAAGAGTTTCTGCCTTTTAAAAATATGGAGGTAACATGGGAGGAAAATTGCAAACACACAATGGATAGATGAAAGCACATTCATTCATTAAAAGCCAGACATGTGCATAATGCTTCCGACACTTTACTCATGCAGGATCACTTGATAGTAGTGACAAACGAAGTGGCGGCGGCGTTTTGACGAGTTGGCGGGTCTTGAAGCACAGATTTAAAAATCACTATGCACAAAACGAACTCATGTTTGGGGAGGCAGTGACATCCTTTTCTTAAGTACCACATGGTGTGAAACCATGGCGAATAGAATTTACAAAATTAGAATAATTTAGAATAAGCAAGTAAAGAACACATGAGAAATCGTATAGGAGGAAGCTAGTATTAATAAAAGAATCCCTGTGATAACTGTGAAAAATTTTCTATAGGTCAGACAACTCGCACTGTTGACGAAGTTCGTATATCCCGCTATTGGCTAATAGCTGGTGCTTGTCTCAACCAATGGCTATTATCCAGTCCTAAATGAATATACCTTGCAGAGAAAACAAAAACTGCACCTTCTAACCCTCCTCTATGCTCCACCTGCTGGTCATCCACTATTAGCAAGAAGTGGTGTACTATTCCATATCTAGGACAGGTATCACAGAGTTTATCGAAATCTGTTAAACCCTGAAATTGCAGGGTTTCCTACTTTGCCAGTAATACAACTGCCCAGATTATTTTTCAATAGTAAAGACTAGATCAATATCTGAATCAAATACTATTCCGTATGTATATTGTGTATGATATCTCTCACCTGATCCAGTAATTGTTTTGAGCAGTGTAGCAGTGGTTACTGGGTATTCCCGCCACGCACCTTTGCGTGGATTGATGTAGAATATGAAGGAAAAAAAACTTCTTAGTGATTTAGTAGTTTATATGAGCGTAGAAGGGGTCTATATCGCGGTTTCCCGGTGATTACTCCGCAAGGGCTGAAACTTTTTTGGCCCATTAACGTAGCAGACAAGCGTACGAAAAGGCGTGGGTTGCGCGGCGCCCGAGTGAACACGAGAGGCGGGCGACGGCGCCGGCGACTAATTGTAAACATAAGTCTGGCCAAGGACGGCGCTTCCACCTCCGCGAGCCGTTGGCGTGAGTTACGCTCGCCATCCATCAGAGGCGCTGTTGTCGCGTCCGCCATTACACGGGCGTCCTTTTAGCACCGCGCCGATCCTCGCCTCGGCTTGGGAGAACGCCGGCGCGGAGTAAGACCCTCGGTTAACGCGACGCGCCGGGGAGGGGGCGGTGCGCACGTTAATGGATTGTAAGTGAAACGTCGCGACATAAATCCGGCACCTCTGAACCCCGGGGAGAGGCGCCATAAGTCTCCGGCGGGTATCGCCACCGCGGCCCGGCGATAACTCAGCCGCATAACTGGCTAACGCCGTGGCTAACGCCGAGGCTGCGGCGCCGAGAGCTCCATTGAGCGTCGCGTTATCAGCGCCGCTGTACGCTGGATTTACGCCCGGCAGACACCGCCTGCAATTAGACTGCGCCAGCGCCCGTGCCAGATAGCGGCGGTTCTGCGCAGCGTATTTTCCGCGCGCCGGCTCACAGCGCTCGGACTCCCGAGGCGGCGACTTGGCAACTCAATCAGCGCGCCGCAGTCGGGGAACTGCGGACGGCAAGGCGCGTTCCTAAGCGGGCCGCCTCAAACCTGTTGATGGTGTCCAGCTCAGACTGGTTTCTTGGTTTCAAAAAATGTTCAAATGTTTGTAGATCTATCGGACCAAACTGTGTCGTCATCAGTCCGTAGCTTACAAACCTAGGTAAACTAACCTAAGGACAACACACAACCCATGCCCCAGGGAAGACTCGAAGCTCCACGGCGAGCAACCGCGCGCTCCGCAGCGAGACGCTTTAGACCGCTCGGCTACTCCACCGCGGCGGTTTCTTGGTTTAAGAGACATTTTACTCTGTGGAGGATTCTTGACAGCTACTGCCACGCTGAGTTGTACAGAGGCGTAGATGAAGGGGGACCGAGGAGAGAGGAAACTGGGAGGTAGAAACCCTCTCTGATCCATATCCACTAAGCATGCTCGGTTGTTATGAACAGCAACGTCTTTACTATTTATGTTAACTATATCAAAATAGCCAAACTGGAACAGGAGAAAACTGAGCGGAGTACTGTAAGATAAGAAGGTTAGCTGTAGAATGAAAGGAATGCTTTACAAGTCTATGGTGTGGCCTGCGATGCTGTATAGTAAAGATTTCAATCCAAGAACAGCTGCCAGCATGGGAAACTTAGAAGTAGATGTTCCTGTAGTAGTAAAACAACTTAAGTCACTAAGCAAAAACAAATCTTCCGGTCCAGATTGTATACCAACTAGATTCCTCTCAGAGTATGCTGATGCAATAGCTCCGTACTTAGCTATCATTTACAACCGATCACTCAGCGAAACATCCGAACTCAAAGACTGGAAGGTTGCCCAAGTTACTCCAATATTCAAGAAAGGCATGAGGAGTGAGGAGTCTTATTGACGTCGATTTGCAGTAGGATTTTGGAAAATATACCTTGTTCGAACTTTATGAACTACCTCGAAGAGAACGACCTATTAACCTGTAGTCAACACGGATTCAGAAAGTATCGCTCTTGTGAAACACAGCTTGCCCTTTATTCACATGAAGTTTTAAGTGCCATCGACAAGGGATCTCAAATCGATTCCATATTTCGGGATTTCAGGAAGGCTTTTGACACTATACCCCACAAGCGACTTCCTATGAAATTGCATGCTTATGGAATATCTCAACAATTGTGCGATTGCATTCACGATTTCCTATCAGAAAGAACACAGTTCGTTGTAATTGACGTTAAGTCATCAAGTAAAACAGAAGTGATATCTGGCGTTCCACAGGAAAGCGTTATAGGTCCCCTACCCTTCCTTGTGTTTATAAACGATTTAGGAGACAATCTGAATAGCTCCCAGAGACTGTTAGCGGATGATTCTGTAGTTTATCGGTTAGTGAAGTCAACAGTGGGTCAAAAGCCTCTGAACCCCAGGAAGAGCCGCCATAAGTCTCCGGCTGCGGCGCCGAGAGCTCCATTGAGCTTCGCGTTATCAGCGCCGCTCGCTGTACGCTGGATTTACGCCCGGCAGACACCGCCTGCAATTAGACTGCGCCAGCGCCCGTGCCAGATAGCGGCGGTTCTGCGCAGCGTATTTTCCGCGCGCCGGCTCGCTGCGCTCGGACTCCCGAGGCGGCGACTTGGCAACTCAATCAGCGCGCCGCAGTCGGGGAGCTGCGGTCGGCAAGGCGCGTTCCTAAGCGGGCCGCCTCAAACCTGTTGATGGTGTCCAGCTCAGACTGGTTTCTTGGTCTAAAGGACACTTTATTCTCTACAAGATTCTTGACAGTTATTGCAACGCTGAGGTGTACAGAGGCGTAGATGAAGGGGGACCAAGGAGGAAAGTGGGAGGTAGAAAACCCCTCTCTCCGATCCATGTCCACTAAGCATTCTCGGTTGTTATGAACAGCAACGTCTTTACTATTTATGTTAACTATTTCAAAATATGTAGGCGACTCCATCCGGAATCTGGTGCAGAGCGACCACATTAAAATTATTAAAATTGGAAGAACCAGCTTTGGCAGCATTGAAATCTTTTATATACAATACAGATCGATTTCGGTCAGTGCCTGACCATCCTCAGTGCACGAATCCAAGCCCTGTGGGCCCACAAAAACTTGGACTTTGCATATTAACACGTTTGACATTCTACGTATGTACTGCCTACTTGATGTTAATATGCTAAGTGCATGTTTTTGTGGGCCCACAGGGCTTGGATTCGTGCGCTGAGGATGGTCAGGCACTGACCGAAATCGATCTGTATTGTATATGAAAAATAAAGATTCCAATGCGGCCAAAGATGGTTCTTCCAACTATAATATTACAAAATAGCCAAACTGGAACTGGGGAAAACTGAGCGGAGTACTGATAAGAAGGTTAGCTGTAGAATGAAAGGAAAGCTTTACAAGTCTATAGTGTGGACTGCGATGCTGTATAGTACAGAACCCCAAGGAAAAAGCTGGAACTGGCAGAAATGAGAACGTTGAGGTGGATATTTGGGGTGACCCTAAAGGATATACTATGGAATGAGTACATTAGAACAATGAAAGTGGGGCTCACAGGGAAGAAGATCCAAGAAAGCAGGCTAAGAAGGTATGGACATATGCCGAGAAGAGGGTAGTACTATGTCGAAAGAACAGTTGAAGACCTGGAAATCGAAGGATCAAGGGGAAGAGGAAGACCGAGACTGGGATGGAAAGACAACGTAGTAAGAGATCTACAGGAGAAAGGATGGCTCAGAGAAGAAGCACTGGATAATTTGTGGAAGAGAAGGATCGAGCAAAATAACGCCGACTCCACATGACGTGGGAAAAGGTGAGATGGTGATGATGATTTCAAAACAGCCAGTTTTTTTCTTATTTTCCTCCTGACTAGTTTCGACTGGCCTGATTCCATTCTCAAGTCCTACTAAGGACACGAAAGACACATGTTACAAGCACTAAAATATCGATTTACACAGTATGATTATCTATTGAACAATTATTCTCATAATCCAATGTAAAATGCATATACCAAGTGAATGGCATCTTCAATACATAAGAAGGCATCCGATGATATCTAATTCTACGTTATTCATTCTGGCCTCTGTTCGAAATCCTCAATATTGGTTTCGCCTTCACCCTGCCAACGGTTCGCCACATTGTGTATTCGTCACTCCACATATACATCAATCGTCCAATGCTTACGCTTCTTAAGCGAGGCATCGTTTGGCATTGACCTGCGTGATGTGTGGCTTATAGGCAGCCACTCGAAGGTGAAATCCAAGTTTTCTCATCTCCCGTCATACTTGGAGTGGATCCTATGTGATGGACTGCCTGTTATAATGCACGGTCCTCTTGGACTGTCGGCGGTCTCTGTCAGTTATCATACGAGGTCGGCCTGTACACTTTCGTGCTGTACGTGTCGCAGGAAGCTGACAGCACACCGCACCTAACATTAAAATTGTATGTTTTGGGGGTGTCCGGATACTTTTGATCTTATAGTGTAGCTACTGATCGTTCACCTCAGGCGCAAGGGTGTTTTGTGACAGTGTAACCCTTGGTTGTCTGGTGGGAAATGGCTGCTTGCTACTTGCTCCCCCTGGAGAAGTGGCGATCAACACCTCACCTGAACTTGTGCTGCTGCATGATCGTGGCTGGCATCGAACTCCGTCACGGTTTCAGTGCTATTGATAGGAATAGGACAGCAGTGGAGGAATTACATACCAAGTAAGCAAACAGGTTTACCTGGCATAATTGTCCGTATTGTCTCTTTAAGCAAGAGGAATGTGGGGTAGCCTGTTACACATTAAAGGCGCTTACTTCTGTAATCAAATATAGAAACGGCTACAGTCCTATCGTTAACATTTCGTACACTTCCGCCCGTTGATTGGCGAACGCGTTTATTCGTCCCGGCGAAAACATAACCGATAAATAGCGGACGACTGCTGACTCAATTAGCACTAGCGTAAAACTGCACACGACTGGTTGGTCGGGAATGTCTGCCGTCACTTCAGGACACTGTATCATCCGCCGAGAAGAAGTGGGGCTCCGCAGCCAACATGACAACGCGCCTTCTGCCAGCACCACCTAGAGAGAAGGCCGCGGCGCTCTCGTGTGACGTCAGGCAGAGTAGGTTGCGCGCGCATAACAGACCGGAACGCTGATTGGGCATAGTGGGCCGTGGCCTAGCGGCTACCCAGTCAGCTATGCGCTCGCAACCTACTCTGCCTGACGTCACACGAGAGCGCCGCGGCCTTCTCTCTAGGTGGTGTTGCTTCTGCGCCCTTCCACCGGCTCGTGCGGGCACGGTCGACGCCCTGGGCGGTTGGGACACCTGCACTAGCGGTTCTTCAGCGAAACGGCGCGAAGGCGTGTGTTTCTCCGCCGATGCTGAGGAAGAAGCGAATTTAAACGGCTAAACGGGCCGTTCAAAACTATGCCATATGGCTACATTTCCGTATTAATTAAATGGGACTTGATAAATTTATCCTCCGCCAGTAGGATCTCAAGGTGTCAGCCAAGCCCGAACAGGTTCTTACTTGTAAGGAAAATTCACTTTATGCGATTAAATTGGTAATTAATTTATACTACTTGTAAAGTACTGGGCCGATCAGCCAGCTACCGATATCATTATGTTCGTAATTTCACGTAACGGCCGAACCTGCTGTCAAAATCACGGCATTAATTTTATTATGGCATTGTCCCTTTGTCACAGGGCTGGCCTATCTGTCGTTTGCATCTACCTTCCTCGAGCAGTTCATCTACATCTACATCTACATCTACATCTACATAGATACTCTGCAAATCACATTTAAGTGCCTGGCAGAGGATTCATTAACCACTTTCATAACTTTTCTCTACCGTTCCATTCTCTAATAACGCGCGGGAAGAAAGAACACCTAAATCGTTCCGTTTTCGATCTGATTTCTCTTATTTTATTGGGATGGTCATGTCTTCCTAAGTAGGTGGGTGCTAGCAAAATATTTTCACATTCATAAGTAAAAGTCGGTGATTGAAACTTCGCAAACAGATCACGCCGCAATGAATAACGTCTTTCTTTTAATGATTTCCACCGCAATTCGTGCGACATTTCCGTGACGCTTTCCCCCCCGTAACGTGATAAAACAAAACGAGCTGCCCTTCTATGAACGTTCTCAATATCTTCCGTCAGTCCCACCTGGTGTGGGTCCCACAAGGGGCAACAGTACTCCAAGAGAGGAGGCACAAGTGTGATGTAGGCAGTCTCTTTGGTGGAGCTGGTGCATCTTCGAAGCGTTCTGCCAATGAAACTAACCTATGATTCGCCTTCCCCACAATATTTCTATGTGTTCTCTCCAGTAAAAGTTGTTCGTAATTGTACCTCCTAGGTATTTGATAGAATTTACGACCTTAATGTTTGACTGACTTATTGCGTAAATGAAGATCAGTGGATTTCTTTTAGTGGTCATGTGTATTACTTCACACTTTTCTTTATTTAGTGTCAATTGCCAATTTTCGCACCAAGTAGAAATTTTGTCTAAATCGCTTTGCAGTTACTTTTGACACTCTGTTGACTTCACTAACCGATAAACGACAGCATCATCCGCGAACAGTCTAAGGGAACTATTCAGATTGTCTCCTAAATCGTTTATAAACACAAGGAAGAGTAGGGGACCTATAACGCTTCCATGTCGAACGCCAGATATCACTTCTGTTTTACTTGATGACTTAACGTCAATTACAACGAACTGTGTTCTTTCTGATACGAAATCGTGAATCCAATCGCACAATTGGGGCGATATTCCATAAGCACGCAATTTCATTAGAAGCCGCTTGTGGGGTACAGTATCAAAAGCTTTCCGGAAATCCAGAAATATGGAATCGATTTGAGATCCCTTGTCGATGGCACTTAACACTTCATGTGAATAAAGGGCAAGCTGTGTTTCGCAAGAGCGATACTTTCTGAATCCGTGTTGACTATTGGTTAATAGGTCGTTCTCTTCGAGGTAGTTCATAATATTCGAACAAAGTATATGTTCCAAAATCCTACTGCAAATCGACTTCGATGAGATAGGCCTGTAATTGGGTAGCTACAACAGGAAGAGTGCAGTTGTTTTGCTGGCACACCCTGAACCTGCAGCTGGTGTTGTGGTGTAGCGGCGGTGAAGGCCAGTGCTGGGCCGTTGGCCACGTGTCGGGCCCTCGGGAGGCGAGACAAAGGCCTGGCCGGGCGCCGGCCGCTCCCTCCGGCCTGGCGCTGGGTGGGTGCGGCCGCTGTGGCCGCGGCTGACCGGCGCCAGCACGGGCGCTGGAGCTGCAGCTGGAGCTGGAGCCGCCTTTATTTGAGCAGTGACGCGGCCGACACTGTCAACAGCCGCCGCTACCTGCCGCATCCGCGTGCGCGTGGGCGGCGCAGTCGGGCCGCCTGCCCCAAACACGCCGTCAGCCGCGGCGGACAGGCTGCTGCAGCCAGCACCCCCTATAGAAGAAAGCCTGCGCACGACGTCACAACATGGCGGCGGTGAGAGGCTTAAGCCCTTTTTAAACGATGAACGAAGGTGAACAAGATAGATAATAGAATGAAACTTCACTCTGCAGCGGAGTGTGCGCTGATATGAAACTTCCTGGCAGATTAAAATTGTGTGCCGGAACCGGGACTCGAACCTGGGACCTTTGCCTTTCGCGGGCAAGCGCACTACCGACTGTGCTATCCCGACACGACTCACGATGCCGCCTCACAACTTTACTTCCGCCAAAGGTCCCAGGTTCGAGTCCCGGTTCCGGCACACAATTTTAATCTGCCAGGAAGTTTCATATCAGCGCACACTCCGCTGCAGAGTGAAGTTTCATTCTGGAAACATCCCTTAGGCTGTGGCTAAGCCATGCTCCACCATATCCTTTCTTCCAGGAGTGCTAGTCTTGCGTGTTTGCAGGAGAGCTTATGTGAAGTTTGGAAAGTAGGAGGCGAGGTACTGGCGGAAGTAAAGTTGTGAGACGGCATCGTGAGTCATGTCGGGATAGCACAGTCGGTAGTGCGCTTGCCCGCGAAAGGCAAAGGTCCCAGATTCGAGTCCCGGTTCCGGCACACAATTTTAATCTGCCAGGAAGTTTCATATCAGCGCACACTCCGCTGCAGAGTGAAGTTTCATTCTGGAAACATCCCTTAGGCTGTGGCTGAGCCATGTCTCCACCATATCCTTTCTTCCAGGAGTGCTAGTCTTGCGTGTTTGCAGGAGAGCTTCTATGAAGTTTGGAAAGTAGGAGGCGAGGTACTGGCGGAAGTAAAGTTGTGAGACGGCATCGTGAGTCGTGTCGGGTTAGCACAGTCGGTAGTGCGCTTGCCCGCGAAAGGCAAAGGTCCCAGATTCGAGTCCCGGTTCCGGCACACAATTTTAATCTGCCAGGAAGTTTCATATCAGCGCACACTCCGCAGCAGAGTGAAGTTTCATTCTGGAAACATTCCTTAGGCTGTGGCTAAGCCATGCTCCACCATATCCTTTCTTCCAGGAGTGCTAGTCTTGCGTGTTTGCAGGAGAGCTTATGTGAAGTTTGGAAAGTAGGAGGCGAGGTACTGGCGGAAGTAAAGTTGTGAGGCGGCATCGTGAGTCGTGTCGGGATAGCACAGTCGGTAGTGCGCTTGCCCGCGAAAGGCAAAGGTCCCAGATTCGAGTCCCGGTTCCGGCACACAATTTTAATCTGCCAGGAAGTTTCATATCAGCGCACACTCCGCAGCAGAGTGAAGTTTCATTCTGGAAACATCCCTTAGGCTGTGGCTGAGCCATGTCTCCACCATATCCTTTCTTCCAGGAGTGCTAGTCTTGCGTGTTTGCAGGAGAGCTTCTGTGAAGTTTGGAAAGTAGGAGGCGAGGTACTGGCGGAAGTAAAGTTGTGAGGCGGCATCGTGAGTCGTGTCGGGATAGCACAGTCGGTAGTGCGCTTGCCCGTGAAAGGCAAAGGTCCCAGGTTCGAGTCCCGGTTCCGGCACACAATTTTAATCTGTCAGGAAGTTTCAAGATAGATAATAGTCTACTGAAGCGCTCCTAGCGTATTATAGTCGGGCCACCGAAAGAACGACCCTGACAGTTCGCGCACGTGGACCGCAGAGGGTGGGGGGGGGGGGGGGGGGGGGACACTCAACCACCAACCTGAGCTCTGCAATTCGTAAACGTTGCCGGGGTAACGGTGCCGCGTTGCCACCCTGCCACTCAAGGTCGCCCGGGGTGGCGTGCTTCAGTCGCTGCAAAGCATCTGTCGCGTGTTCATCGTTTGACTCGTTGTGTTATGAAAACAAAAGGCGAAAAATCATTTATGAAATTGATACAATTGCTGAAGAAAGTGGTCAGAGTGTTGCGCCTTCCACCATATCATTGCCATTTCAATGCAATAGAACTCGCGTGGGCTCAGGTGAAATCGTACGTTGCAGAAATAAACGTTTTTCATTAACAAAAGTAGAATTCTTAGTTCGGGAAGCACTGGGCAGTATTACTCCCACAAAATGGAACAATGTTGTCACATCTTAGAAGATGCATGGGAACGAGAAGGTGCACTAGAAGAACAGATAGAAGAATTAATAATAAGATTAGGGGACGATAGTAGCAGTAGCAGCGGTGCATTGCACATGATGCTGGCCGCGTCTGATTTTTAATGTATAGTTTGATTCGCAACCAAAGATCATTTACTGAAAAATTATGTTATTTTATTTCTACTTCTGTGACCAATAGACTAGCTGTCGAAACTGATCTGATAATATTACTCAGACACTATACTATGGCAGGCAACAGCGACCATAAACGAATGACACAAAAACTCGTTATGTAAGAAGACAATTCATTTCACTGGAAGAGGCGGTTTTACTACTTGTAAAGTGGTAGTCCTTATTTGTTTACCCTCTCGGCAGACTGCCACAATACAGTGTCCGAGTAATAACAGCGAGTCTGTGGAAAATCGTTATAGAAGATGAAATATATAAACAAAATTCTTCAACTAGCGAACTTTGGCGAAAGACTATATGATACATTATATTTAATGGAATACTGGAATATATGAATCTTTACTTTAACTCGACATATATTTCTAAACCTTTTCTTTTTAACTGAAAAAAGTGTTTTTCATTACTTCGTGATTGTTCTCGTTCGTTCATGCTTTATTAGTACATAGCAACGGTCCCAAAATATTCGGACGTGATATTCGTATGCCGGCGACCGACACGGCATAACAACAAACAGCCTCGTAGCAGTATTGGCAACATAACCGCTAGCTGTCAGAGTCGTTCTTTCGGCGGCTCGACTATAGCCCTGAACTACAAACTCAAGCAAGATCTTGTGGCAGCGTGTTTAGACGATAAACGTAATCGAACAGTAATACCCGATGTTGAAAGTGAGGTTATAAAAGCCGATTTGTTATGTAGGAAGTCATAGTTTAACACTGGAATTGATGAAACAACGCTAAATGTTATTGACGGCCAAAGAAAACCTTGCAATCGATGTTTTTGGTCAACTTAGTGTGGTAAAGTTTTGGGAAGTGAAACAACATTTCAAAACATTCACATCTATTTTCAAGCGAAAAAAAAAAAAATAAACTTATGAACACATCAAGCAATATTCATAAGAGCGTAAATAGAACTTCTTTACTTTATCTACTACGATTTGCCCAATGACATTGTTAATAACGTCATGGGCAATGGAATTTTTGTCTTTCATTTGGACGGACTTTTTCATTTAAAATGCTGTTTAATGACAATTGCATCATCAAATTACAATATTATTCAAATAAACAATTGGCTTCAGTGTTTTCTGTTACGATATTGCAAATCATAAACCATTTTTCGGTTTCAGATGTACGACCCCACTTTTCGGTGGACAATAATTGAGAGAAATATCTAAATCGTTATGAAACATTTGCAATTTACCGCTAAACCAAAGTATAATAATAAATTAAAGATTAATAAGACAAGTTTGCGTGCAAACCGTCTAATTGTTGACTACAGTATGAAGATCGCGTGACGAAAATAGGTTAACTTCCGATGTCAGCAGACGACCGTTCAATCAAAACAATCTTCTTGAGAAAGCTTAACGTGACGTTGATGTTAGGTGACGGTCTGGTGACGGACAGTGTGAATGCCGTCATTAGAAATACATTTTGTAATACATTCTGATCATAAACTTCGACATAACGCAAAATACACGTAAATACGAAGGAAAATGGCGGACTAACGGGAGCGGCGACTGCAGCAGACAGCTGCTAGCTCGCGCATGCGCAGTAAACCCACTAGTACCGAATTTAGAACCCGTCCTATTTCTTTATCGCTATAATTATCGCGCTTCGATACTAGCGCGATCAAACTGGTGCAGCCGTTCAAACGACTGACGGCCGCCATTAACTCAACTTGTTAGCAATCTATTACAAGTTCGTTGATCGTTTAAAACGGGCTTTAGAGTCCTCTAAAAGATTGTAAACATTACCAGTGCGCCGGCCGCGGTGGCCGAGGGGACTGAGGCGCTCCAGTCACGGTCTGCACGGCCACTACGGTCGGAGGTTCGAATCCCTCCTCGGGCATGGATACTTGTGCCGTCCTTAGTCTTAGCTAGTTCATAAGTAGTTTGTAAGCTTAGGAACTGATGACCCCGTAGGTAAGTCCCATAAGTTCTACGAACATTTGAACATTAGCAGTGCACGCTGTTTATAATGCATTCTTTCGTTCAGGAGTGTATTTATTACGTAAATTGGTGTTGTGTACGGTGTAATCGCTACGCTGGACGATTTGTGTGTGAGAGAACAACGTGTGATATCTTTTTTACTGACAAAATGCCGTTTCGCTGTTCTTTGCCGAAATGTAGAGGAAATTACGACTGCCGGCCGCGGGGACTAAGGCGCTTCAGTCACGGTCTGCACGGCCACTACGGTCGGGGGTTCGAATCCCCCCTCGGGCATGGATATTTGTGCCGTCCTAGTTCGTAAGTAGTTCATAAGTAGTTTGTAACTTTAGGGACTGATGACCCCGTAGTGAAGTCCCATAGACTATACAAACATTTGAACATAAAAAAAAAAAAAAAAAAAAAAAAAAAAAAAAAAAAAAAAAAAAAATTACGACTGTGGCCGAAAAGTTACCGTCTTTAAACGTCCAGAGAAGAAGAAACTAATGGGGTGGTTACTTAAATAAAATGAATCGCAATATCCAACGGTAAACAGTAATGACTTAAAACTCTTTTATAAGGTTAAACAAAAACGAAAACTGACTCATCAACTTGAAGAAGCAGCCAAGTTATCCGGGAATTCTTTATATCCATCTTTTCTTCTCCGAACGCTTAAAGACGGTAACTTTTGGGCCACAGTCGTAATTTCCTCTACATTTAGGCACAGAACAGCTAAACGGCATTTTGTCAGTAAAAAAGAGATCACACGTTGTTCTCTCACACACAAATCGTCCAGCGCAGTTATCACACCGTACACAACACCAATTTACGTAATAAATACACTCCTGAACGAAATAATGCACTAAAAACAGCGCGCACTGCTAATGTTTACAATCTTTCAGAGGACTCTAAGCCTCTCACCGCCGCCATGTTGTGACGTCGTGCGCAGGCTTTCTTCTATAGGGGGTGCTGCCTCAGCTCTCCATTGCGCCCGATCAGCAGTGCATACTACACGAGCCACCGTAAGTGCACAGTGGACGGCACCTTGAACCACCGCTAGGCTAGGGCAGGCTGTGCCAACGAGCTATATACAGGGCGTTTCACGTCAATTGAGGGGCATGTCGTACACAAAGGGGATTCTGACAAGTGTGAAGTTTGCAGTTGATGCCACTAGTCCAGAAGGCAAGCTGAAGAACAGCGGCGATTATTGGATACTTACCCAACGTAAATAAGAGACATTTATTTTGCAATCAAAATAATATTGAGGTGATTAAGATAAAATATCATCTCTTTCAACGTGGACCAAATTACGCACACTGTACAAAATTTGATAAAGATCGGTTGAGTAATTTCGGAGTGGCCAAACAATACACACACACACACACACACACACACACACACACACACATATATATATATATATATATATATATATATATATATATATATATATATATATATATAGGGTGTTTCACTAAGTGTGTTTGCCTCTGTAACTTATAAAATAATAGGTGACATGAAATTTTAATGCGGTAGGTCAACACAAGAAATGTTACACCTTCTGCGGAGCTATGAACATAGTTTATTGTATCATTTTCTAAATAGGTACAGCACAAATATATATATTTTTAAATGGAACAATAGTTTTTTCTTTAAATTGGATTCCATTATCTGGATGGGTGTGCTCAACGGCCACAAAATCACTTTTATCAATAATGAAAGGAGCAGCATTAGCCGTAAAATCTTTTGCTTTATTTAGGCAAATCGATTTCGGTTTTCCAAGAAACCATCTTCAGTGCTGTCAGCAAGTACAAAACAGCATTTACATCTAACAAATCCATTGACATAGATACATGTGATACTATCTGGTGTCATACAAAGTTTGAGTCTGAGTTTGACTTTTATGACGCCAGATAGTATGACATGTATCTATGTCAATGGATTTGTTAGACGTAAATGTCACTATACATTTTACTAATATGCTGTTTTGAACTTGCTGACAGCACTGAAGAAGGTTTCTTGGAAAACCGAAATCGATTTGCCTAAATAAAGCAAAAGATTTTACGGCTAATATTGCTCCTTTCATTATTGATAAAAGTGATTTTGTGGCCGTTGAGCACACCCATCCAGATAATGGAATCCAATTTAAAGAAAAAACTATTGTTCTATTTAAAAAAATGTTTAAATGGAACAATAGTTTTTTCTATCGTGCATTGGATTCGTTGAAACCAGCTGCGTCCAAATCAATTTAAACTGCATTCCTATCACTGTTAGTTTGAGAGCTACAACCCTTCAAAGTTTCAGGGGCAGACACTACACGCTGTACATAATACATAGCTGTGTGTTGGGTGATGGATGTTATGGCGGTGATGGTTGATTTACATGAGATGTTCAAATGTGTGTGCATGTTCCTCAATGCAATGCGACGTCGAAAGGATCTGCGGACGATGTAACATCGCCGGTGTGACGGAGCGACATGCGTCCTCGATGCACCGTTTTAGATCATCTGGGGATGTGGGCTCAGTGACATAACCACGATTCTTTAGATATCTTCACAAAAAGAAATCTAAATCGGGCGACCTTGCGGGCCATGAATGAGGCCCATGGCGCCCCCAACCATCTTCCTGCAAACCTGTTGTTTAGTTCTTCCACGGCAGCACGCGCAGAATGGGCTGGGTGACCATCGTGCTTCAACCATATATGGGCTCTCGTGTGTAGACACACATGTTCAAGGAGACCACCCAAACTGTGGGCTATAAAAGCGCGATATAACTCACCTGTCAGTGTACCTGGATTCCCAAGGATTCCACACCACACGTTAATAGACCACCTACGTTGACGTTCGACAGGTCGTACCCACCGAGGATTATCTGCGGCCCAGTAGTGCATGTTATGGCGATTCACTGCCCCCTAATTTGTGAACCTGGACTCATCAGAGAATATAACACTTCGTAAAGACTCCAGCGTGAAATTACGCATGGCCCACACAGAATGTCACTCTTGCACGGAATTCGTTCCCATGCAGTTCCTGGGTCAGTATGGGTGAAACCTGTGGCCGTGTACTATACGCCACACAGAAGTGAGACTGACTCCAGCGACTGCAGCAACGGCTCGTAAGCTCACATGAAGATCCTGGTGTAGTGCAGCTAAAACAAACACCTTCGTCTCCTCACTTCTTGCAGGTCTTCGTCTGTTACTGCGGCGCATTACCAAGCTGCCTGTTCCCCGAAGTCGTTGTTCGGCACGTAAAAAAATTCAAATGTTTGTAGATCTATCGGACCATCAGTCCGTAGCTTACAAACTACTTAAACCTAGGTAAACTAACCTAAGGACAAACACACACACCCATGCCCCAGGGAGGACTCGAAACTCCACAGCGAGCAACCGCGCGCTCCGCAGCGAGACGCTTTAGACCGCTCGGCTACTCGACCGCGGCAGTCGGCACGTAAGAACGTAATGGCTGCCGGGGCTCTTCGGCTAGGATATCTCACGGCATACGCCGTGGCTGCTTCAGTGGCATCGTGTCGGCACTCGCCGAGCATCAGCAACATATCAACGTACTCGTTGTTCGTGTATGCCATCGTCATCCGATGTCATTAACTGTGGTATATTGACACCCGGTTTGTGTGGCTCCAACTGTCGGGTATACGGCCGTGTTCGGCGACAGTCGGCAGTCTAACAGCGCATCGAGGAAGCATCTCGCTCCGTGACACCGGCGACGTTACAACTCTACCGCACCACATTTAGAAGGCGTATTGCATTATGCGCAGCTTTTGTGGTATCTGCCCCTGAAACTTTGAAGGGTTGTAGCTCCCAAACTAACAGTGATAGGAATGTAGTTTAAATTGATTTGGACAAATCCAATGCAAGATAAAAAAAACTATTGTTCCATTTAAAAAATTATATCTTTGTGCTGTAACTCTTTGGAAAATGATATAATAAACTATTTTCATAGCTCCGCAGAAAGTGTAACATTTCTTGTGTTGACCTACCGCATTAAAATTTCCCGTCACCTATTATTTTATACGTTACAGAGGCAAACACACTTAGTGAAACACCTTGTATAAACTACATAGAAAGGCTATCTCTGGGTTAACAGCGCTTCTTGTTGCAGCCATTAGGAACTGTGGCTGCCATTTTTTCAACGTCTAGTGCGCCAAATACGAAAGTTAGGCCTACGCTATTTACGTGTTTTGGTTTCACATTTTATGTATTGTACTAAGCTGGAAAAGTTATCTATTAAGCTGAAACCATGCCGAGTGCATGAGCAGCATACAACTGTACGAATCGCAGAAATAAGACTGTTAGAATATCGTATTTTCACCATTTATTTCTAATATTTCGTGTACTCGTCTTTCGTACTTACCACATTTCTGCATACAATACGTCTTATGGGTTGTGTATGTGTTTAACTGTAACTAAAGTAAGCTGTAATTATATTTTTCAGTTTTCTTTTGAAAAATGAGGAACTGACAAAACGACGGTTAGCCAATATGAGGCGAGATAAGTGGAAACATACTGCATACAGTTACATTTGTTCATCGCTTTTTGAGGAGAAATACATGGAGGTAACAAATGAAACAAAGCGGCTTCTTGCTAATGCGATTCCGACGATATTTTCGTTCCCTGAACATCTTCAAACAACAGAGACGTCAGCAAGAAGATCTACAAAGAAAAGAAAAGAAAAAAAGAAAGGGTCAGATAGCTGTAGCAGCTTCATTTGATGTTATGTAGTCAAGCAGGAGATATGGAACCTCTTTTATTACCTGTTGCAAATCATGATTTAAGTCATTCAGGGAGCAGTAGGCCTATTCAGTTTGACCATGACTACGTGCCAGAATACGAAATGTATCATTATATTCCGAAAAAGTAGTTGAATATATTTCTGGACGCATCATTAGGCAAGTGAGTGAAAATTGCTTGGAAGTTCTCCTTGCTCCTAAATGGTTTAAGTCATCGCACAAATTGAAAGTGATATGATTTAGTGCTACAGCAGACGACTAGTTACGCCTACCTGACGTTGTAAAACATGGCGGTCGAGCTTTGAATTAGCTTCAAGTATGGCAGCTCCGTAGCCAGTCTATGTTGTTTATAGAGGTCGTTGGGCTGTACCAACAGACCTCCGCGACAACACCACCTGTAGAGAAGGCCGCGTCGCTCTCGTGTGACGTCACACAGTGTAGGCATCGTTCGCGTAGCTGACTGAATGGCTGCTGGGGCACGGCCCACTATGCCGTAACGTGTAGCCAGTGAAGTACACGAACGATGCCTACACTGAGTGACGTCACAGAAAAGCGCCGCGACTTTCTCTCTATACTCCGTTCACCGAAACGAGAGACGGACTGTAAACACACTGCGGCGCGTGACCAGGGGTGGACAAAACGCTCGCTCAATTTCGCCGCATCCAAATGTTCAAATGTTTGTATAGCTTATGGGACTTAACTACGTGATCATCAGTCCCTAAACATACAAACTGTTAATGAACTAACTTATACTAACTTATACTAAAGACGGCACAAATATCCATGCCCGAGAGGGGATTCGAACCCCGACCGTAGTGGCCGTGCAGACTGACTGGAGCGCCGAAGAACGCTCGGCCAGCGCGGCCCGCAAACACTGGTGCATCTACCTTAGACCTACATAAAATGCGCCAAATAAACACATGTAACTGTTACCAATAATCAAAATTTTACGCTGGCCTAAAAAAACGGAAAGAGAAAAATAAACATGCTACCCAAAATTGTTGAAATAACGCCGAAGATGTATGTGGTATGATCACCAATTTGCCATAAATGCAAGTGATTTTTGGACACTATAAAAGACACTGGCTTCCTATCCAGCCATTGTGGAATGTTCTTATGTAAACATTTACAGGAGCCTTCGAAATACGACAAAAATGCCGCATAAAACAGAACAACAGCTCTCGTTGACACATAAATAAAAGCAGTAGGTACATGTGAGCTTTGACACTTGTTCCGAAGGACGAAATGACACTTCATTTTACTTTTCAAAACAAAGAGCCCGTTTATCTTACATATCAAATAAAAACTGTTATCATGTTCAAGAAATTTCTATACGTAATACACCGCACCTACGAGGTCAGTTAGCTTGTACTAGCGATGAAATGGCGTTTTAAATGTACACGGCGCTTTATGGAGAAACCTCCTGCGTACCGACATCACGTGATCTGGCGGCCAATACGTGTTGAGAACAAGATTTCTGTTCCGCGCATGTGAATGCTCACTCCAGAGATATCTACTCTATGGAGTGAGCTCATCTTAAAGAACCAGTTGCTGAACTGTAACGTAAGTATTAGTGTTTACAATAACATTCATGTGTCTCTTTTTTCTCTCATTGAATCACGTAAGAGTGACGTCACTATGTCGTATTTCAATTTGATTCCACCAAATAAGGATTCAAAGAAGAATTAATAAAGTTCTTTAGAGAAACACGTGGTTCGTAGTGTGTAAAATTGCAGCTGTTGGGTCTAGAACTGTCTATGACTGATATTGTTATGAAAACACTCAATAGAAAGCCACACACTCTTTGAAGTCTCCAAGGGCAAAAAAGGAAATAGAAGCTTTCAGAACGTATTTATGACTGAAATGCGATACGAAGAAAGGTTTTTTCGTAAGAAATTTCCAACACTTGACAAAGTGAAAAGCTTGCTGTGCCTTAAGCGAAGATGCAGATTTGGGAAATTTTCTTAGAAATCACATTTTATAATGTATTAAAGGAAATGAATTTTAGATGTTAACAAAACACACAACGACCTTACACGAGCGACCCTGTTTTGGCCACCCCTGGTCACGTGCCTCCGTGTGTTTACACTACGTCTCTCGTTTCGGTGAACGGAGTATAGGTGGAGTTGCCCGCGAGCAGGAGCGCACACGAGCGCTCACTACCCCCAGCTCGGAGCTGCGGTGGTGGGGGAAGCTTACGTCACGCACGCTACTCGACGGCCAAAAGTAAATAGACGCCTTCATTTAAATCTCGCTAATGTGTAGTTGTGACAGCAACAAAAATGTCTAGTAGTGAAAGCCCAGTATCTGCCAGCCCACGCAGTACAATGTACTGTAGCGAGTAGTTATTCTCTGCAATGAAAAGAATAAACAACAAGGAATGGTCATTGCAATATTATATTGTCACTTTCGTCTTTGTACTCAAATATCACACAGCAAATGTTACTTGTTGCAGCATGGCAACAAGGAAACTTATTAGCGACATCTTACTTCGACGTGGAATGCTTTTGTGACAGATGATCCAGGCGCATTTTAACTGCAATGTTTTGTTGACACTTTTGTCTTTGTACGCAAATTTCATCTACCAAAGTTCACAACTCAACCCTTTAACAGCAATTTTACTAGTTTGTAGATTTAATGGTTTAAATGTTGAAATGTTTGTAAATCTATTGGACCAATCTGCGTGGTCATCAGTCCGTAGCTTACAAACTACTTAAACTGGGGTAAACTAACCTAAAGACAACACACACACACCCATGCCCTAGGGAGGACTCGAACCTCCTACGGCGAGCAACCAAGCGCTCCGCAGCGAGGTGCCTTGGGCCGCTCGGCCACTCCACCACGGCTGAATGGTTTAGTAAACACAAGATATATATACTGGACTTTATGAAAGCAGTTGTTGCAACACATTAACACTTGAGTGCACGCGTGGGCTACATTTGTAGCACGGCGCGTGAAACGGACGATTATTTTCAACAATTGGTGCACAACAATGCCATCGCCTCGTGTATTTGTTGGTTGTTTTAAGGGGACTAAACAGCTAGGTTATCAGTCCCCTCGTGTATTCCTCAGGTATGAATCACTGTGTGAAGTGTAGAGCCGTGTAATGTCTAGTGCAAGCAGTGGCGAACACAGCGAAAGGATTGGAGGATGACAAGGACGAAAAACAACACACGCATTAAGAAAAGTAAGTAAACTTCATATTTGAACCAGTGAATGGGATTATAGGTTCAGATTTTGTGTTTAAAGAGCGATCTGAAGCTTCATTCTGATTACAAGGTATAGATGAACAGAGGATTATTTTCTTCGCAAGTGGGCGCCGAAGCAGCGAATTTTTGGACTGAGACCTGTGATCGATGGTACTTTTTGTTGTGGTAATCTGTAATTTAGAAATAGGTTAAATTTTACTTATGGTCACGGCACAGTAAAGTGCTAATGTTGGCAACAAAAATTTCGCTTTACGAGGATAATCAATTTACTAACCGGACAAGGGTATATACAAGAACATGTCAACCACAGAGCAGGAACAGAGTTAATTTATTCACGTCAGTACGAAGAATTATTCACTCTCATTCTATGTGATCGATTTTTCAAAGAACATTCAAAGGTCGTTGCCAACATCAGCACACTAGATCGCTGGACGGTATGTAATCTTTTACCTTACGAGGATAACTACAGATTATTTACTGTCTAAAATACTTAAGTGTTAACATATTATCCCGTTGACATAAGAGCTTGATATCAAACTCTTACACTTGTTCAAGGAAGCAGTGTGCTTGGGAACACAGTATATGATCACATGACCTCGAAAATCAGACATGGCGACAGTCTGTGTCAGGTACTAAGACGTATTAGCCCGTATTTAAGTTTGGCTGACTGGCCGAGTGGCTATCCCCTGAGGCACGGCCCACTGTCTCATGACCACCAGCCAGTCAGATACGCTGTCGTAGCCTCCGCCCCCTAAACTTTGAAGGGTTGTAATTCCCAAACTAACAGTGATAGGAATGTAGTTTAAATTGATTTGGACGCAGCTGGTTTCAACGAATCCAATGCACGATAGAAAAAACTATAGTTCCATTTAAAAAATTATATCTTTGTGCTGTAACTGTTTGGAAAATGATACAATAAACTATGTTCATAGCTCCGCAGACAGTGTAACATTTCTTGTGTTGACCTACCGCATTAAAATTTAACGGCACCTATTATTTTATAAGTAACAGAGGCAAACACACTTAGTGAAATACCCTGTACATCGTTTGGACGCCGCCGCCGTGCTTCGTATTACATCTTCAAAATTAACCAATTCTCGAGTCGGTGTGGCATACGAGCTGTCAGCCGATACCCCAAACATCGTGGCGGACGCCAGTTCAATAGTTCTTATATCCCAAGCACAAATTTCTTTCCCTCCAATGTAATTCGCTGTTACATTAGCCAATGAACGACGACTTTGGAAAGTAACGTGAAAACGATATTCAATTTTTCCTTCCATGTCACAGACGCCATCTTGATTTGCCGTATATCTCACAGTTTTAGTTTTATAACTCGCACTCGCAGTGAACCGTTTCAGGGCAACAGCGAATCAACGATGACTTACAGAACCATCTCTGGATGAATTTATTATAACTAAATGTAATTACAATCATATTAACATTGAGAAACAAACTTGTGTAAACGAGTATATAAAATTTTAAGAATTCAATGACGTCTAGTTGATGTAGTGCCATTAGAAACAAGAATACAACACTAGAAGAATTGTGACGTATATTAAAGAAGAACTCAACAAATTACAGAAGCTACCCAAATATAAACAACACTTTCGAACTTTCCTCTTTCATACCCTGAAATGAGAATGTAAATAAGTAAGGAGGTATCACAAGTTGTGCAACGATGATTTTCTGAAACCAACAACATATTGAAAGTATAAAATAGATTTCAGGAGCAATAGTCGATAATTTGTTTTTACATATTTTGTATAAATGCTTTGTAAAATAATAATAACAGTAATATAATAATAATAATAAAAAGTAGCGCAATGGGTAGAGTGGTGGACTATTAAGCAAGAAGTTCTGCGATCGAAACTTGCCCCGTGCATTTTTTTTTTTTATCTTATCGTTTGTAACACATTGTTAGGAGATATTTATCCATAACACTTTGTTGGATTTTCATATTCACATAACAGTATTACGTTATCCAGTACTCTTATACGCTGTCTCAGGACTTAGTAACATCGATTTGCTGATTTTTATGTATGACTGAAGAACCGAGAATGAAATTGCTGCTGCAAGTGGTACGATCAGCAATGACATTTATGTTGTTCCTTATCACAAATATTTGACTTTGTTCCAACTATGTTGCGATTTTCGAGAATATGGTTGTAGGAAAAACTAGGGAAACGTTAAAATTGCTGGTACAGTAAGTGAAATGAGTATCAATGACATTTAGGCCTACACCATTCGCTACTCAGAAAGATTTGGTTATTTATTTCCGAATATCTCGTGATTTCCGAGGGTTTGGAAAGACTATTTCATGTTTCTTCCCTATATTCTCCTGCTTAGTTTCGAATATACCGCGATTTTCGAGAGTGTGCTTGCACCGATATTCCTTACTTGTCACCAATATTTGATAGTTTGTTTCTGAATATGTCACGATTACAGTGTGTGTGGTTAACTAAGATCCTAACAGGATAACTTTAATATCTATTACAAGTGTATACAGAATACTCAGAACAACGTCGTCTGCTGTAGTGATAGGCAGTTCGGATCATTTCACTGTTTCTAAACTTACGGATCATCTGAGTTTACTGAGTCGACTCACTGTTTCGGCACAGGAAACATCTGGCGCGCCGCAGTGTCTTGCGTCACTCTACGTTCCCTGATTCACGTGAACCGCGACAGCTGCAGGCACCGTACTGTGTCGGCTCACTGTTTCGGCACTCGAATCATCTGGCCTCTCGTCTAGGGGGCCTTATAAATTCCTCAGAAAGGAGCCTTTTTCACAACTCTTACCTCCTGTGGGCGGTCTTTAGCCTCGTTATTCTAGGGGGGCCTCCAATCCAAGTCCTGGGGGGCATTTTTTTTTTAAATTTATTTTGAGTCTCACATTTATTTCCAAAGTGTTTTAGCGCCCAGGGCCTCTGCCAGCCTTATTCTGTAATAAGATTGCCTGTTGGAGGTGGTCAAAAAATATCAAAATTCAGAATGCGTAATGATATGCTGTAGTAATAATATTTTCGTTATTGAATGTTGCAGCAAATCACAACTAATGGGTCGCAACAACACTTTCGCAGTATAAGTTAAAATTTTGAATAAATAAAAATTGATATTAATTAATTTAAAACAGTCACTGTGGTAATTAATTAAGCTTGGCCCTATCTGACTTAGCATTGACTACAGCCCCCAACCAGCACCTCTTACGATTCACGAACAGCACAACTTCACTAATACATGTGTCAGAATTCATGTAGTGGTGATGGCGTGTTCGTGTTATAATCAAAATCGTAATAGTTGATAGACACTGATTGCAATGATCATAGCTCAGTATTGTGAAACTCCGTGGTGCAATGAGCTTCACAGATACTACAGTCAAAGTTCTCAATAATTTTGATAATATTGTTTAAAGGATTCAACTTCCTTATAAAACTTTACGTGAACTATTTTTGATTAATTGGTTCCAGGGCCTGGGCAGCGTACGCGTGTAACTGGCTGAGCAGAGTCTGGTATTTAATGTATTTCATAAAAATTTCTTTCGTCAAGTCTGGTAAAACTACTATAATGCTTTGAATACTGTTAGCCTGGTTACTTTCTATATAAATGAAACCAACTCTACTTTACGTGCAAACTCTCTAGCAAGTTAAAAGCTTTGGCATAATAATTGGTTGCAAAACTTAGAACAGCACTGTACTTTAATTACTAGTCTCTGTGGTTGTAACACGTTTATCAATTCTTTAACTCGTCTAGCAATTTCTTTATAACTGATCGTAATTATAATTATTTAAGTAATAGCCTTACATCATGACGCGGTACCATACCCAGAAAACTTTTATGTCATCTGATCGTAATTACTTTAAAAAAAATGATTGAACTTGTTAGTCAATGTACAGGCTTGCCTAATCAACATAATCTAATAATGGTGAGAATCGGGTGACTACAACTACTTACAAAATTAAGACTGGTTTCAAAATAAGTCATTTATAATTGAACCAAAATTCTGATTGGGTTGACACTACATTTACATGCATACAAAATAAAATGTTATAAAAGTACTCATCTGTTTTCGTCGTCTTCGTCGTGAAGTCCATACAAGACAGATATGATTACAATAGGTACTCTCACTGCTGGTTCAAAATATTTTTATCGACAACTCTTTGTTCAGCTCGTCTGGCTGAAATCTCCACGCATTGATATCACCTCGATACACCTTCTAATCTCCGTAATTACAACAACGATCACACTCGGTGACAATAGACTTGATAACCAAACAATTACTTTTCTTGCACACATGAAAAAATATTACTCTGATCACTTTCGAGTATAAATAAACTTATTTCGCACTTCCTTCAATACAATAAACAGTACGCCTCTCAGGCTTATCGCAATTGCATTAAACTCGCGCCACGCTGCGCCTACCGTGCCTCTGCACCATCAACAAAACATTTATGTGTTTACTTTGGCGAGTCCGCTCCGCGACTGCTTCAGCAGCGCGACACTCACAGCTATTACTTCTGTAACAAAGACAGTCTTTACAACAGGTTCAACATTTTCTCTGGCGCATTGCCAACTTACAGCATAAGAATGTCCGTGCATTCATGCGGGTTTACACATACAGGATATGTTTACACTAAATGATCCAATACAGAAAATGACTTTACATAAGAAATATATCTAGCATACAAGAAATGAAAATACGTGAAACGAACAAATTTAAGACAATATATACATTACGTTAGATCAAACTGTAAGCTACAGCGACAGGTGTACTCTTACAATTCCACCACTGTTTTATTACCTTTTCATTACAAATTATCAATTTTCAAACATCAGTCACGTTCATGCACGTATTCTTCCCACTAAAAACTAACTGACAAATCTGAAAAGCGCTGTCTACCTCAGCTGAAGGGCATAATAATCACTGAAAGCCCCGCGTGGCGTGACTGGCGAACACACTAGCGATATAACTTCATCTCGTTGGACGTCTGAGCGCTGTACCTAGCGTCCGATACATGAATCACAAGATTCGTTGTTTCGAAACAGTGACGATTCATGTTTCGACTCATTCGAACAGTTCGTTGAGTCGATTCACTGAGTCGAAACATCAATTCAAGAGCCAACTCTATTCTGCTGGCATCTCTACATCCGTACTGGATGAACGTTTTAGATTTTTGCCTAATTACAACACGTAGATTTTTTCGTTTGGGATATAAGCGCAGCCGGCCGCGGTGGCCGCGGGGACTGAGACGCTTCAGTCACGGTCTGCACGGCCACTACGGTCGGGGGTTCGAATCCCCCCTCGGGCATGGATATTTGTGCGGTCCTTAGTCTTAAGTTAGTTCATGAGTAGTTTGTAAGTTTAGGGACTGATGACCCTGTAGTTAAGTCTCGTAGACTATACAAATACTATATATATAGTATCGAAATAACATTATTTATTGGCGTTGTATAAATATACGAACACAGAAATTGTAGTTCCATTTCAAATATTAGGCTAATGAAAGTTATATAATTCGAAAATGGCATGAGAAGTATATACTTCCGTTTTTATTTGTTGTTGTTGTGTCACAAAGGATTTTATTTTAATGAGTGCATCAGTAAGTTCCATGTTTAACATACCACCGTCAAAACCCAAAGTTTAAATCAGTGCCGGCATCTTTGAGGGATTGTGACTTTACAGTAAAAACGACACTTTGGAAACAAATAATTTGAAGAGAAAGACGTCGTATGTGCAGATGAGCTCTCTTGAGAAGTATATACATTTAATAGATTGTCTACTAGCAAACTGTACGGTAACATCTTTCTCTCGCCTTTTAAATCTATCACTGTACACATAAACCACAAAGTAGTGAAAATGCATTGTAAATAATAGTTGCTAAAACCGCATCTCATTCTCTTTCCCACCCCTCTCGTCAATTAGGCGTGGAATAAACGATCGTTTGCAAGATTTTGTACGGCCAGTAAATTCTGTTATATCGTTGTACAATCACAGAAGATAGGCCTCGTAAATTTAGCCGTAATTATAACGTGTCTCGAAATTTTTTCACCCCATAAGGCGCCTAAAATAACATGTTACACTTCATTATCGCTTTGTGGTACATGCCTATGCAAAGTGACTTCTTCTCCTTTCACGTATTTTTCTTTACAATATATATAAGCGCACGTCAGTTCAGTTTGCCTCAAACATGTCGGAGCTATCGCCACTGTATGAAATGTAAGCTCGTGGGCAGGGCCGCTCCCGCCTGGCTGCAGCCTCTCCGGCGCCCTCCGCCGCAGCGGACGGCCTTCCGTCAGCGCCCATCCGGCGGCGTGCGGAGGCGGAGGAGGCGGCGGTCTGCTGGGCCCGCAGCGGCGCCTGCGCCTGCGTGGCCCCGCCTGGGAGCGGCCGTGAATCACGCGCTCATGCATATGGATAGCGCCACCTAACGACCCGGGTAATTCCCTAAACCAACGGCACGTCGTTAAACTGACGCCAAACTGCACGCCCGATCGCCGACACTCCGTTTTCGGCTCTGTGTCCCCTCCCCCCCCCCCTCCCCTTCACAACCACTCGGCCCTCTGGCCACTTTTCTGCCTCTCCCGTCAACAGGTAACTGCTACTTGGCCTCATGACGGACGCGGATGCGGAAGATGGCTTCGCCAGTCGTGCACGCGGTTGTACGGGACCAAGTTGTTCTGAGCTAGTCTTGTGTAGTTTTCGAACGAACTAGTTCGGAAGAGCGCTCCCACAGGAGAAACTACGCGAACTACTTCGCAGGTCCCTCGCCACATAGTTCGTCCGCTCCCTTTCCGAAGACTGACGGGGAACAGCGAGAGGACGCGAGAGCGCGCAGGATCGCGTGATTCCCTTCGGCCAGTTACCGTCATTTCGAGCTGAGATGCAGCTCAGCTGTAGTTTCATAGTTCACTGCCACAAATTTTCTTTTATAAGATATTCAGCAGTGTCTAAATATAACCCTCATTCCATAGTGTATAGAAGTAAAGAGAAATCAAAACGTAACATCGTTTGCATTTAAATGCGAGAAATTATGCATCAACCATTTTCTCTCGCCTGCATGATACTGTTGACGGCTCGCGGGGTAGAATGTAGAGGATAACGTCGTGTAAGCGACACTAAGACTATAAAGTAACGAAACTGTAGTTTACCGCCTGTCGAAACTCAATGTGATCAATGTCGCTAGCGTGAAGATCAAAAATTTCTTTTATTTTATTTGTTAACACAAAATCAATTTCTATAGTAAGTGTGAGGTTGACCGGACTGGCATAACTTTCGATGCAACTGTGGTGGCCGCCCCTCCGAAAAAAAGGATTGGACTCGCACTGCACCGAAGACAAAAATGCGTTCTTGCGCCTGGGAAATTGGTTAAACAACAAATTAGAAAACTTTATTTTCTTAATGTTAAAGGTATATTCTTTGTCACATTAAGAAAATAAAGTTTTCTAATTTGTTGTTTAACCAATTTCCCAGGCGCAAGAACGCATTTTTGTCTTCGGTGCAGTGCGAGTCCAATCCTTTTTTCTTTTTTTTTCCGGAGGGGCGGCCACCACAGTTGCATCGAAAGTTATGCCAGTCCGGTCAACCTCACACTTATTATAGAAATTGATTTTGTGTTAACAAATAAAATAAAAGAAATTTTTGATCTTCATGCTAGCGACATTGATCACATTGAGTTTCGACAGGCGGTGAACTACAGTTTCGTTACTTTATAGTCTTAGTGTCGCTTACACGACGTTATCCTCTACATTCTACCCCGCGAGCCGTCAACAGTATCATGCAGGCGAGAGAAAATGGTTGATGCATAATGTTATAGGTATATTCTTTGTTGGGCAGTAAAATAACAAA
The DNA here is from genome assembly GCA_026315105.1 of Locusta migratoria. Taxonomy (NCBI): domain Eukaryota; kingdom Metazoa; phylum Arthropoda; class Insecta; order Orthoptera; family Acrididae; genus Locusta; species Locusta migratoria. The sequence continues at coordinate 943,199,102 of CM048744.1, forward strand.
TGACGGTCGCAGTACAGAGGATATAAAAAGTAGAATGGCAATGGGTAGGAAAGCGTTCTTGAAAAAGAGAAATTTGTTAACATCGAATATTGATTTAAACCTAAGGAAGTCCTTTCTGAAGGCATTTGTATGTAGTGTTGCCTTGTATGGGAGTGAGACATGGACGATAAACAGTGCGGACAGGAAGAGGGTTGAGGCTTTTGAAATTTGGTGCTACAGAAGAATGCTGAAGATTAGGTGGGTGGATCGCGTAACTAATGAGGAGGTACTGAACAGAATTGGGGAGAAAAGGAATTTCTGGCATACCTTGACTAAAAGAAGGGATAGATTGGTAGGACACATTCTTAGACATCAAGGAATTGTGAATTTAGCGTTGGAGGGAAGTGTGTGGGGAAAAAATCGCAGGGGAAGACCAAGAGATGGATACAGTAAGCAGATTCAGACAGATGTAGGTTGTCGTTCTTATGTGGGGATGAAGAGGCTTGCTCAGGATAGAGTAGGGTGGAGAGCTGCATCAAACCAGTCTCCGGACTGAAGACCACAACAACAACATATTCTTTGTGCCATATAATTCTTGACCTGTACCATACTAGTAATATTTTTTATTGATCACTTCCAAAACTTTATAAAAATTAAAAAGTCATTTATAAAAGTGCATTTTTATTCACGAAAATAGAAGCATTTAGCATATTTTGTAGGTAATATTCCTTCAACGACCTATTAAATAAAGAAAGAAATCCATTTTAAAAATAGAAAACTACGAGTACTCTGTATGCAAACTAGTTGAATACCATTGTATCACCCATTCGTATGACAAACGTATCTCGCTTCTTAGTTCGTTGGATTCTTTTCTGTAGACCGACGGGTAATAGCGAGAGGGCGCGCAGCACAATTAAAAACCATGTGTTTGCTTTCTGCTGATGAGAGTCTTTTCAAAGTGAGCGTCTGCCTGCTGGATTACATAGTTCAGTGCTACCAAATTTCTGTTTTGAAGTGTTCTGCACTCTGCAATATCTGACTAATAAATTCCATGATGCCAAGATACAGAGATAACTCTAAACTTAAACGCGAGAAATTATCCACAAATTGTTTCTTTTGATTTGCGTGATATAGTTAGCGGCTCAAGCAGCAAGCGCATGAGCACTCCCTCCACCTGCATGCGCAGACCACGGCGCTCAGACGTCACTGGCAGCGGACGAACTAAAAGAACGAACTAGTGAGCGCTTCCGATAGCGAACTATTATGCGCAAGTCTATTCTGAACCACATTCACGTGACAGAAAGCTCACGATACCCGCAGCTAGCGTTTGAGAGACGCTCATGATCTCAGCACAGGCGCGCATCACAGACGCCAGTGCAACACCGCCTCAAGCCAGGCTGGCCACGGGGGGCCAAGTGGCACGTGCGCCACGTGACTTCGAGCCCACACGCTGGCGCCGACATAGGCCAATATTTTTTGGGACAGCATCCACACATTGGATCCAACATTCAGTTGAATTCGTCGAGAGCTAACGTAAACATAGCAGACGCACAAAGCGCGGCCAATGCATTAACGGTTTGAATAATTATACTATGGCATTGCAAACAAAACAAAAACACTGTAAAAGATGGTGAGGTCTGTTGTATCACTTCCTACCGAACATTAATTACCAAATCAGTAACTTTTAAAGTATGTTAAAAGTAATCCATACACATTATTAATACTTAGACCTGCTACTGTAACACTTTATTTGGCACACGCAGAAATCACGGGAAGAAGAAGTATTGTTACTTAAATTAAATGTGTAGGGCCATGTAAACAGATTTATACGATTTTTTTTTTTTTTTTTTTTTTTTTTTTTTTTTTTTTTTTTTTTTTCAAAATATAGTTTCTGGTTTGGAAGTAACATTGCCCAAGAACTTCGCTTGGTGTTGTTCTTATAACTGTAGACATTATTGTACGAGGGTAAGTCAATTATTATCTGCAAAGTAGTTACACAATTTTGTTGTTGTTATGGTCTTCAGTCCAGAGACTGGTTTAATGCAGCTCTCCACCATACTCTATCCTGAGCAAGCCTTTTCATCTCCTCATAACAACAGCAACCCACAAAAATGTTCAAATGTTTGTAAAGCCTATGGGACTTAACTACGGGGTCATCAGTCCCTAAACTTACAAACTACTTATGTACTAGGACGGCACAAATATCCATGCCCGAGGGGGGATTCGAACCCCCGACCGTAGTGGCCGTGCAGACCGTGACTTAAGCGCCACAGTCTCCTCGGCCACCGCGGCCAGCGCAACCCACTCCTACTTGAATCTGCTTACTATACGCGTCTCTTGGTCTCCCTCTGCGATTTTTACCTCCCCCCCCCCCCGATGGCAAAGAATGTGTCCTACCAAGCGATCCCTTATTTTAGTCAGGGTATGCCAAAAATTTCTTTTCTGACCTATTCTGTTCATTACCTCTTCATTAGTTATGCGAACTACCCACCTAATCTTCAGTATTCTTCTGTAGCACCACATTTCAAAAGCCTCTATTCTCTTCCTGTCCCCACTGCTTATCGTCCATGTTTCACTCCCGTACAAGGCAACACTCCATACAAATGCATTCAGAAAAGACTTCCTTACACTTAAATTAATATTCGATGTTAGCAAATTTCTCTTTTTCAAAAATGCTTTTCTTCCCATTGCCATTCTGCATTTTATATGCTCTGTACCGCGACCATCGCATGTTATTTTACTACCCAAGTAACAAAACTCATCTACCACCTTCATTGTTTCGTTACCTAATCTAATTCCTTCATCATTCTAAGACCGCATTCCATTAATTTTGTTTTGCTCTTGTTAATGTTCATTTTATACGCTCTCTTCAACACACTGTCCATTCCATTCAACTGCTCTTCCAGATCCTTTGCTGTCTGTGATAGAATTACAATGTCATCAGCAAAACGCAATGTTTTTATTTCTTCCCCCTGAACTTTAATCCCTATTCCAAATTTTTCCTTGCTTTCCTTCACCGCCTGCTCGATGTACAAATTGAATATCGGAGAAAGGCTACAACCCTGTCTTACTCCCTTCCCAACTGATGCTTCCCTTTCATGCGCTTCGCTCTGGCTTTTGTACAAGTTGTAAATAACTCTCCTTTCCCTATATTTTACCCCTACTGACTTCATAATTTGTAAGAGTGTATTCCAGTCAACATTTTCAAATGCTTTCTCCTAATCTACAAAAGCTAAAAATGTAGGTTTGCCTTTCCTTAATCTGAGATAAGACGTAAAGTGAGTATTGCCTCCCGGGTTCCTACGTTCCTCCTGAATCCAAACTGATATTGTAATAAAATACGAAACTTACAAGAACATCATTTTTCAACATTGTCTCCTTGCTTTTCAATGCACTTCATCCATCACTCAACAAGCTTCCTTATGTCCTCATAAAAGAAGGTTTTCGGTTGAGCTGCGAGCCAGGAATGCACCGCTTCCTTCACTGCTTCGTCCGAGTCAAATCAGCGGCCCCTTAATGCCTGTTTGAGTGGACCAAACAAGTGATGGAAGGGGCAAGATCGGGACTATATGGAGGATGATCCAGTACTTCGAATTTGAGTTTCTGGAGCGTTTCAGCAGTGTGGACAGCAGTATGCGGACGGGCAATGTCGTGCAACAACACAACACCGTCGGACAGCAATTCTCGGCGTTTGCTTCGAATTGCAGGCTTTAGCCTGTCAGTAAGGATCTCACAGTAACGTACACTGTTTATTGTTGTGCCCCTTTCACTATCATGTTCCAGTACAAGACCTCGTGCATCCCAAAAAAACCGTAAGCATCTGTTTTCCTGCGGACGGTTGGGTCTTGAACTTTTTCTTGCGCGGCGAATTTGGATGTTTCCATTCCATACTATGCCGTTTAATCTCCGGCTCGTAATGATGGATCCATGTAATGATTCTGTCTAAGAAGTTGTCCCCTTCTTTACCATAGCGATCCAAATGTGTTTTTGCATATGTCGAAGCGAGTTTGCTTATGCAACTGAGTTGTTTTGGGACCTATCTTGCACAAACTTTACGAAACCCAAGTCTGTTATGAATAATTTAGTAGGCAAAACCATGACTAATTTGACTAATTTGACGATGAGCTACTTCATCAATAGTTAATCGTCTGTCTAAGAGAATCATTTCACGTGATCGTTCAATGGTTTCTTCATTTGTGGCGGTAAATGGTCGTCCGGCTCCTTCATCGTGCTTAACACTCGTGCGACCATTTCAGAAATTTTCAATACACTCGTACACCCTTCGTTGTGGTAAAACACTGCTCCCGACCTGTACTGAAAGTCTTCTATGAATTTCGGCCCCTGATACACCTTCCGCCCACAAAAAACGTGTCACTGAACGTTGCTCTTCTTTGGTGCAAATAGACAGCGGACCAGCCACGATTAACAGCACGGCAGCGACAACGAAACTAACGTAGCAGCCTGAAAATTGCAAAGATATAACAACAAATAAACAGAGCATGCGTCACGAACGTAAAACGACAGTACAACCAACATAAACAAAAGGATAACTAAATTGCGGATAATAATAGATTTATACTCGTATTTTGGACAAATTTTTCTGAAACGTGTGAAAACAAGTCGCTTTTGGTGCCAAATTCAGAACAGCCCCATGATTTCCACATTTTACAGTCAAGTATGCCTGATGACAAAACTTGCAAATTCCTTTTGGCTCGTAATCTGTCAAGTGAAAACATATTGTCATATCTGTCCTACAGTACAGCATTGACTGCTGTTTCATTCTTTTTATGGAATTATTGCCCATTTACTACAAGGCCTCTTCTTCCAAATAAATATGTCCATTTTCAGTATCCCAAATAAGAACTCGTCAATAATTTTCCGTAATAATTGCACTTCAAGGCTTCCTCTCTCCTTTTTATAAGCATTTTTCAATGTATCACGAAAAATATAGTCACAAAACTGAAACAAACATGTACCTCGGTAACGTATGCTTGGAGTGTCCGCTAAAGACTCAATTTATCGCTAAATTTTTCGCAAAAGACAGCGGAACATTACTGTATTCGAGAGCTTAAATGTTATTTTCAAGCACTGTTGGCCATCCAAGAATGAAACTTAAAACATGTTTCAGAAATATTCACAGATTATATGACTTCAACTGCAAATGGGTAAAACTTTACCCATTCGCAGTTGAAGTCATATTCAGTGAATATGAAGCAATAACAACTGCAGGATCAGAAGTGACGTCTGTTCTTTCGGAATAGACGCCACATGTAGAAAACCACGCACAATTTTGATCTCGCTCGGTAGCAACATTGCCAAATATAGGGTTAAATAATTGAACTTAAAATAAGGTACGTTTTGGAGGGATGCTCTACCTGCTAAAGTTCTTTCGGTATTGACGCTTCGATTTCTTGCCACACAAGGCAGTTTTAGATGCCTACAATCCCTCTTAAAATAACCATGCAATTGATATCACTGGTGCTTGAAGTTTGCAAAGGAATATGTAAACTTCACGGGAGATGTTACGTAATGTTAATTTTAAAAATTGAATTCAGTTAGTGAGTGTATCAAAAGGCATAAAAGTTTTTAATTTCTCTGATTGTGCCTAAGTTTTGTGGTGACATTTCGATTTTTGTGATTGCTTTCACAAATGAATCACTTTTTGATACGGTTCTAATATTTACAAAGAAATTTTCGAACTTTAGAAAAGCGGCGACGAAGAACGAACGAAGAAAGAAACAGTTTCGAGGCGAGTGGAAGACAGATATAGAATGAAACGTTGGCGCCAATGTGTGGACGACTTACCCATATTGAGCTAAAGTCCTTTGCTGTTTGGTCGAAATACCGACAAGTAACAGAGCCCTCCCAACGTTGGAGCCAACGTTGGTTCCAATACTATTTCACCGATCCATACATTGGACAACACTGTTGGCGCCAATATTGGTTCCAATGTGTGGATCTGGCCCACTGCGATTCACTGTAGTGTAGAAATATCTCTGGAGTGAGCCATAAATATCTCTGGAGTGAGCAATGGGTTCTGCACATGTTCTCAACATCTATATGGGAGAGTCACGTGATTTCGGTGTGCTTCTTTCTGCTAGTGATTTTGAACGATCCCGAAATCTATCGTATTACATGTATTTCTTGCGTTTTCAACTGTTGCTTGTTATTAACAGCAATGGTGAATTACTGTTGTTGCCACAGTTGCAAAGAAAAATACGCAATGTGGTAATGTTGGCAACAAAATGTTTACGACAATAATCAATTTGCTGACCACACATGATTACATTCAAGAATCTGTTGATCACAGAGCAGGAATATCAATGATTATAATTTCACTGTCAACACGAAAAATTATTCCCTTCTATTCTGTGTGATTGAGTTTTCAAAGACCATTAAATGGTTGTTGCCAACATCAGTACACTATGCCACCGAGGTTATAAGTGAAATTTTACCCAGAATTACCAGATTAGCATATATATTTGCGAAGGACCGCAAGTTGTTACGTGTATCAGTCACCATGAAGTAGGATATCTGCTGTTTCATCGCAAAATTCGCAGAAATTGGAGAAATCGTAATTGGTATATTTTGAAAGGATTAAGTTGTGAATTCGCTAACTTATGTTTTAAACCGTGACAAATCACAACGAAATGTCACAGCTACCGAAAAGTAGCATTCACATACGTAACTGTTATCGGACAGTCACTGTTTAGGTCATCCCCATTACAGACAAACGAACGTCGTCCCGAGATCACGTGACCACAAGGGCAATAGATGTCGACAACACAAGATCTACTCTGCGTATCTGAATGCTCACGCCAGAGATATTTCCACTCTATGCTGTTCACAATAAACAATGTGACTCATGGAAGAAGTGATCTTTCGTTAACAGTTATACACATCGAACCACGGTTTTCGCTACATGCTAGAGCGTCGTGGGCACACATGTTTTGTTTGGTGCACGGTTTTAGCACGAGTTTCAACTGAGATATTTAAACAAATACGTTATTTTAACGGAATCGCTTACATTTTACAACTACAATGGACAGCTTTTCAGAAAACAATTACAGTCATTTAGAGTTTTCTTGCCGGCCGCAGTGGCCGTGCGGCCTGAGACGAGCCAGTCACAGTCGGCACGTTTATCTGCGGTCGGGGGTTCGAATCCACACTCGGGCATGGATGTTTGTGTCGTCTTTAGTATAAGGTAGTTCATAAGTAGTTTGTAAGTTTAGGGACTGGTGACCCCGCAGTTAAGTCCCTTAAGCTTGAAGTGTTTTCTTATGTTTCCGTTGAAAACTATCGTAAACATTCGTGACGTGTCCTAGAATTGGAGGGCGTTAGCAGAGCGACAACTGCCAGGCGGAGCTCTCGTACTATGAGGGTGTGTCAGTAAATAAGTCACAAATTGAGGTAGACGCACCAGTGCTGCGTTTACTAGCCAGAAAACTGCTTTACTTTTCAGCTGACTCTGCCTGTAAATTTACATACTCGTCCCATCGTTCGAGAAGAATTTTAAAAGATTGAAGCTTGGAATTTTTGTGGCAGCCTAGTACAGTGAAGCAAACTGATCGCAAATTGCGATTTATTTCATTCAGTGAACGCTGTAATATTGTCAATATATATATAATTATACCACTCCCAGGGTCGGTAGTCACAAATATAGCATAATATGAAAGGAATTGCTAATTTTGTTAATTTTATCTCAATGAAAATGAAGTTATAAATCTCGGTGCAATCTATAAATTTTTTTGCGTCTCGTAGCACAGTGGTACAGTCACAGACTATAAATCCTAAAGGTCTTGGATTCGATCGTCGCCAGGTCTTACGATTTTTATCTGTCACTTTCCACTTCTTTCACCTCTGGTAGTGTTGTTGATGTGAAAAATAGCGAGTAGCTCCGTGATTCGGAACCCACGTTCAATTGTACGTCCCCCTATACACCTGACTGGGTAAGTTAGTTCGATAGTCGGAGGAAGACAATGGCATATCACCTCTAAATAGGACCGTGACTAGTAAAGCACTGTGATGTTCAAGCCAATATTCGGATTACTGACTGCTTTACTTAAATTACTTTTACGAACAATCTTAAAACTATAGATTACAAATTAGATAAAAGTGTCAATATTTATCATGGTTTCGGCGTAAAAAAATTAATTAATAAATAAAAAAATAAAATAAAATAAATATGTATAAGGAAAATATGACTACCGTACCAAGGTCTCCACTACTTCGTTTTAGTATAGCTCAGCAGGCGGTTAAAGTGCAGTTTATGCGGCAGCGGCTAGCCGTCGCGCTCGCTAGGTTAGGGACGGCACAGCAGCCGATAAGAAGTCGAGTTATGCCGGCCACTAAGATTGAATGTTTCATGTCGAGTAAAATTGGCGTAAATTTCGAGGTTAATTCCAGAATATCGGTGCGGCGTTTGTGTGATTGTAACTGATTTTCCATTTATAAAAGATTTTTAGGCAATTGTCGTATTACGGTCATGAGTGACCTATTATTAATACACCACAGCAGTAAACCATAGAACAGGTATAGAATGTTTTATTTATTTTATGATCTGTACGAAACAGTCATCATCTTAAGTGAAAGTTAAGTTTGGTATAGGCTAAACGAGGAGGATCTTTTTTATTTTTAATTTTTTTAAAGTATTTGTTTAGTATGTGGGGGCGCATAGCGCCCAAATCTCCGGTTGGAAACAATCAATTTACAGTTGAACGTTCGTATATATATATATATATATATATATATATATATATATATATATATATATATATATATATATATATATATATAAAATCAGTCCGAGCTACCTCGATTGCAAGCATTCTTGAAAATTATCGCAATTACTTTTACTGAACGGAGAAAGGTACATGCCAAAACCTGTCAACCATACAGCAGGTATAGCATATTTTATTTTTTTATCATATGTTCGAAACAGTGATTAAGTGACATCCATATCGAGAGCAACTGTAACTTGTTGATCGTCGATTAGTTTACATAGTACAATTTTGTGTTTATAACACAAAAACATGTATGTTCAAATTAATTCACTTATTTTGACAGTTCACAGGCAAGAATGCCATGTTGTTTACTAGACAGAGTCAAAGATCTTCTAGAAAAGATATGCCAGTTAAAGATGTAAATGATCTAAATTCATTTCTATGTAAATGATCTGAATTATTATTCAATGTAAAATAATGTACTTATATTAAAACGATGTAAATTAAATGATAATCTGTAGTAATATTATTTGTTGCTAACATAAAATGCTATGTTAAAATCTAAAACTTTAACAGAATAATGAATCTGAATGCTATTTTAATTCTTTATTGTATTAAACAATTAATTATATTTTAAATTAATAATGCTTATAATCATAAGTTCACATGTTGTAAATGATCACATGATATCGACTGTCATTAGTCGAAGTGTATATAAGCTGGTGCACAGACAGGGTAGGGAGTTCAGTTCTAGTTCTTATCTATTATTAAAATGTTGAAAATGTTCAAATGTTTGTGAAGCTTATGAGACTTAACTGTGGGGTCATCAGTCCCTGAACTTACAAATTACTTATGAACTAACTTATATTAAAGACAACACAAAAATCCATGCCCGAGGGACGATTCGAACCTCCGACGCGGGAGGCCCCGCGATCCGCAACGTGGCGCTCCAGTCCGCTCGGCTACTCCCGTGCGGTGAATCTCTTATTAGCAGGGAATTTTTTATCTATTATTAGTTGGTAGAAGTCTGTTGTAAGTTGTACTACGGAGTTGTAAACTGGCATGGATTGAGACTGATGCAACAAGAAGATTAATTTTGGATGTGAAACACGAAAGTAATAAAATATAAAGTATAATATTCTTAGATTTTTTTGAACCTGAAACGCTATTTTAAAGTAAATTTCACAAGGAACATTAAAACAGCAAGAATTCAGGACAACATCTCTACCGCAATCTAGATCTTTTACTTTATGCACTAGTACTTGACTGTTGGGAACAGAATAATTGTTCTGAAAAACGAAGGACTTTTTCAATCAACCTGTGCTCCCTTAGATAATTCGGGCGTTTACAAAGTTGTTCGTGATACTTGTTCTTCCTACTATATAGGTCAAACGGGAAGTGCTTTTAAAGTCAGGGTTAAAGAACATCTTTTGAAAAAGAATGGCACTAACCCCCAGAATTCGTCTTTTGCTGACCACCATCTCATTACAGGTCACGCACCTGAAGCCATTCATGACCTGAACATTTTGCATACCGAAAAGAAAGGCCACAGATTAGACGTGCTCGAAGAATAGCAAATATTTAAACATTTTTCTCATAATGAGAGGCTTATTCTACATGAACAGTAATAGAAGCTTTTTTAATGGTATTAACCCATTACTCGGTCTTTGACGTCGTATTTCGTGCAATGTCCGAAATATTTCTTCCAACTGGATCCAAAGCATTTATATTCCAAAAGCTAAAAATTCTTTAATATGCTTATTAAAACTTTGTTACTCGTTTATTTTCTCTTCCATTATTGTATTGCCAAAATGACGCCTCAGCCATCTCTCCTGTTAAACAAAGCATCTTGTAGCAATTGTTTTTTCAATTCTATTTTTCTCTGTACAGTAGTATATTTGTAATTGCGACTACTAGATGGAACTACTGGGGTAACGTCTTCCTTGTCACAAATTCACTGTATTGTCAAACTAACGCCACAGCCATCTCTCATGTTAAACAAAGCCTTTTGTAGCAACTGTTTTTTCAATTCTATCTTTATCTGTACCGTAGCCTATTTGTAATTGCGGCTACCAGATGGCACTACTAAGGTAACGTCTTCCTGTTCACAACTCCACTTAGCACACGCCAGTATGATGCCTCCGTGCAGGCGTGCAGCCCATAATGGCTAGCTTTTTCCAAAAAAATTCTTCTTTAACTTTGTTAGTTATACAGCTGAATAGTGTATTTTATTATGTGACTTGTTTTGTTTTATATTTTCTGTCTTAGTAATTGCAGAAACCTGTTAAAATAATTTTTAATTTGCGACCGAGGACAGCTTGTTTATCCATTTAATTCTTCTTTGCTTTGAACAAATATTTTAGTTGGACAGTTGCAGATTATTATGATGCCTATTTGGAAACGCGACAATAAATAAACAGCCGCATCACTACCTGTGTCCTTTATATTTCTGCAGCGTCCTTAACCCAGATGGCGCGGAATTATTTTTGGTTTTAATTTTATTTCAAAAGGTGTAAATTATCTTCATATGACTGCACAAAAACGTAATACGTGATTTTTTTCACGAGCACACCACGAGTTTTGGAATAATGCCCATCTTTCTGGAAGGACGTCAAAATGAATGTTTTAGAAGTTTCATCTGATGGATCATTATTATTAAAATACTGTTTAATACGAAATATATACATATAAATTTCGCAAAAATTGAACAGTGTTCAAGAAATACCAACCTAACTACGAGGAAATCTTCAATATCTTTCGCATGAACCTCAACTTATACAGCCATATCCCACCACTTTGCAATCAACAACACAAACAATAAATGATCTGAAATGGAAGCACAAGATTCAAAGAAATGAATTACGACACTTTGCGCGAATCCGTATCTACAAGTGTGAAAAACTAAGCCACCATTGTCGTCCTTCTGGAAGGACGTCAGCGCTATCTGAGTTAATGGAACTGTCTAATATCTGAAACTCATAAATGGGCGCACACTGCAGGGACTTGATGTCCCGTCTGTAGTATCGCCCGGGTGTGGGACAGCGCTGACAACCCGAAGGCCGCGAGAAGAGTGGCGGCACTATTGGAGGCGCTTACCTGTGTCAACAAGCGGGCTCTGTGGCGCGCCAGGGCTGACGCCAGGCCTCAGGTGCCGGGCTGACGTGGGGTCAGCGGAGGATCAGAGAGGAGGGGGGGGGGGGCGCTGAATGGCGGCGGTAATAAAGTTTTCTTTTGTGGCCGGCCGGCCCCTGATTCATGTTCTCCTCCAGCCCGGGGATAAATCAAGCCGGCCGGCAAGAGGCAAGGCAGCGACGAGTCGAGAGCCACAGCGCCGCGGCCGAGACCCGAGAGCCGAGAGCGACCACAGGAGGCGCGCTGTTCTTCCGCTGGGAGGGGGGGGGGGAGGGGGGGAGCACGCCGCCTCAGCACGGGACAGCCAGTATACAGACCAAGCCCCCACAATCGCGTAAGCGGCCAACTGCGAACAGCGGACAAATTGAAGAGCGCCTCGGCGGCCATTGTAGTGGCAGACTTCCGCGCGAACTTTAAATGTGCGTAAGATTCTTTTGATTAGAGAGAGTATTCATTTGAGATAAGTCGCGAAAAATATGTCTAATTGAAATATGTAACTACAAAACAGCTTCAGACTCCTTGAATATACCGCAACTACCGGTTGTGTGTAAATTTATTACGCATACGGCGTAGAATTGGCCAACAGCGTTTCCTCTTCCTAACGAAACCGATTTTTTTTTTAACGAAACCGAACTATAACGTGTAGTTTTTTGCGTTCTAAGTGCAGCATATGAACGGAATGTATCGCCAGACTCGATTTTTTGGCACTTTCTCAGTATATTCTACGATTGTGAAACTTTTGTACAAACATTAACTTCGGAAGAGTTTCACACTTTACGTCGTTGCTTTAATGCTGTATTCTACAATATTTAGATGTTTCATAGCATCAAAAAATCAAACAGGGCTGACTGAAACAGCTAATGTTAAAAATCGATTGTGAAAGTAAAATATGCCATCAGATACGTAACTGAAAAATAGCTTCTTACGCTGTGAATACAGCAATCAGCCACTACCATATTCTTTTAAGAACACGAAGTATGCCATAACGTTTTCTTAACTAAGGCAGCTAACATTAGCATTAGGGTATCTAGCAAGAAAATTAGCATTTTTAATGCTGTAAGCCAAATACCTTATAGCAGAGTGAACTGCCCAAAAGTCAGCAACTATCGTCACAGGGTTGAACGTCACAATGTGCATCCACTGTGGCTATGTGCCGTTCATATATGGAACTATACACAGGTCTGCAAACCCCTTTCAGTTGTTATACGTATATGTAAAGCAGATTACCTTTAAATTCTGCGTTACAAGTTGCTAATATTAATTTCATAAGCAAAAATTCGAACTGCAGTGAGACAACTAATTTCGTGACCCCAATAGTTATTTTACACTATTATAAAATGAAACTTTTTGAACTTCCTGCCCACCAGTACCCCCAAAAGTAGCTCCTTTAAAAAAGCTACCAGTATTTTAAATGCCTGTTATTTATTTCATTAAATCCTATATTGGTCTTGACTAACAGTCTGTTAAGCAAGATTAACTATCTCTGAGCACAATTTGTAGGGCTACTTGTATTCCTGAGAAATATAAATGGGAATATAGTATTCGATATTTTTATTCCTTTCTTAAATTGAGTTATACACTTTAATGCTGAGCAGCTCTTCACCATGGTGCTTCATGTACACTGCGATAGTCAAACAGTACAGACGTGACTATCAATTGTGTATATATCCCACAGTACCTATTTAACACACGATTTACCTGCTAACAACACTCGTATTTATCTGACGCTTGCCACTACCATGGCGGCCCGGCGAAGGTTCAAATTATCCCGCGACAGCAGCGCCGTCAGGGAGTCTAGTTATTTTTACAAGGTCTTTGATACAGACAGCAGACAGCCTACATAGGGAGACTGGCCGGTGTCCGCCATGTTTTTACCAGACTAAGAAAGGGACGTGCATTTTACATAGCGCCCCTGGGCCGCGGTGGAGTAACCGAGCGGTCTAAAGCGTCTCGCTGCGGAGTGCGCGGTTGCTCGCCGTGGAGGTTCGAGTCCTCCCTGGGGCATGGGTGTGTGTGTGTTGTCCTTAGCTTAGTTTACCTAGGTTTAAATAGTTTGTAAGCTACGGACTGATGACCACGCAGTTTGGTCCGTTAGATTTACAGACTATTAAACATTTATCAATTAATTCTTCTGGGTATGAAACCGCGTCGTCACATACGGACCAGCCTTGACTTGAACAACAAAAAGCTCTATGAACTGCACCTGTTCCTGGCAAGTAAATTAGATGCGGAAGACTGGGAGAAAGTCGATAGATTGACCTTCCAACAAGCGACGAGGTCTACTGAGAGCATCACTAGTCGTCATATGGAAAAGTTTGCCAAGCTGCAGCCGATCACGACGAAAGAAGGACAAACCCTGGATACAAAAAGGACAGTCGTAAACGTCTCCAGCCATACCTTAAGTGAAGCAAGCACTCAGATCCTGGCTAAATTTTGCGATCGCACCGAAATATGTACCGAAGGAAGACATTATTGAATCGGTTGAGACTTCGGTGCGTCACCTGCCACAGGCCGAGGCAGAGAAGATCAGACAAGAAACGGTACGAATCCTGTCTCAGGCGAAGCCACCTAAACAAAATATTAGCAGGGAGGAACGTCAGGCCATAGTGGAGTTGAAGAAGAATCCTGACTTAGTAGTAATACAGGCAGACAAAGGCAACGCCACTGTCGTCATGGACACACCAGATTATAATAAACGAATGGAAAACCTTCTCGGCGATCCCATCTACAAGAAACTTAAGGGTGATCCGACGGCTAAGATAACCAGATCGACGCAGGCGCTGCTGAAGCAAACCAGGATGACTTTTGACACAGCCGGAAAACTCATCCCACAAGTTCCGCAGGCACCGAGGATATATGGTGTGCCGAAGGTCCATAAAAAGGATTTTCCTTTGCGTCCCATAGTGGCCAGCATTAATTCACCCACGTACAAGCTGGCCAAAGAGCTGGTACCAAAGCTCCGACATCCAGTGAGCCACACAGAGACATATGTGAAGGATTCTACCCATTTCGTGGCACTTTTAAAAGAGAAGAGTGTATCAGCTACGGACCTGATGGTTAGTTTTGATGTGACTTCGTTATTCACTAACGTACCAGTGTCAGACACAATGAACATATTAGAAGAACGCTTAGCGCCTGACACCTGTGACCTAGTTCGCCACTGCCTGACGACCACTTACTTCAAGTGGAAAGAAGAATTTTACGAACAAACAGACGGTGTAGCTATGGGCTCCCCACTTTCTCCGATTGCAGCTGACATCTTCATGCAAGCATTTGAAGAAACGGCTCTCCAGTCAGCGCCACTACGCCCAGCATGCTGGCTGCGTTACGTTGATGACACTTTCGTCATCTGGCCACATGGGGAAGAGGAGCTAAAGAACTTTCATCAACATCTCAATCAGCAGCACAGCAAAATAAATTTCACGATAGAAGTAAAAAAGAATGGGGTGCTGCCTTTCCTCGACGTCGAAGTCTACCGAAAATCTGATGGTAAACTCGGCCACAGGGTGTACAGAAAGGCTACCAGCACGGGAAGGTACCTCCACGCCTCCTCCCACCACCACCCCATGCAGAAGAAATCCGCCCTACAAACACTAACAAGGAGGGCCGACAGGATCAGCGATGACGATCACCTACAGGCGGAACTACGACATCTCAGATCCATCTTTGCGGCTAATGGCTACGGACTGGGCGAGATACATAAAACAATGTCCAGGAGGAATGAAAGGAATAGAGGGGAGCAAGAGGAAGCACAAAGCATCGCCCTATTACCTTACGTGCAGGGCGTCACTGAGCGTGTGGGCAAGGTTCTACGTCGGGCAGGCATCAAGCCAGTCTTCCGCAGCACCAATAAGACCAAGGATGTCCTAGGTTCAACTAAGGACGCAGTTGACAAACTGAGCAATGCCGGCGTGTATGAAATTAGCTGCGAGTGTGGGCTGGTTTATATAGGAGAGACCGGGCGAGCAATCTCCACGAGGCTTTCAGAACATGAAAGATACATACGTCTTGGACAGCACACGAAGTCAGCGGTTTCTGAGCATCACAATCAGTGCGGAAAACAGTTATCTTTCAGCGAGGCCCGCGTGCTGGCGAAACAACCATTCTCAGCGAGGAGGAAAATTAGAGAGGCTATAGAAATAGCGAAGCGTCCCGCCAATATGAACAGGGAGGATGGCTACAGGCTGCCGGCGTCTTGGCTGCCAGCAGTCGCAACGCTACGTGACGGCACCGCGCGCGGAAGGACTCGCGCAGACTGCCCCGGAGACCACAGCGGCCGCGAACACGCAGAGCACCGGCCCGCCGCCGTCTGCGCCAGGCGACAAGTCAACAGCGGCACGGCACAACCGCCGTCCGTTCTCTCAGGTCCATTCCGCCAACTTCTAATACAAAAGCCAATTGGAAACGTCCATTTTGACCAATAAGGGGGAAGAATGTAACCCCCAATCACATGGAAAACTAGCCTCTAAAACACCAATCATCATTGCCGATTTCCACCAATGGCGTGAAATAATATAACCACCAATAAAGGCAAACCAACGTCCCCCTTCCTTTCCCTCATCCGCAGCTATATAAATCCCTAGATATCGTATATGCAGCAGTCAGACACAGACCCTGATGAAGGCCGCCTGCAACAGCGGCCGAAACGTCGGTGGAATTTATAAAATGACGACGCGGTTTCATACCCAGAAGAATTTTATTGATAGTGACAACAGCCGCGGAAGCCTACGTTTGTATTAAACATTTATTAGCGCCCCTGGCAGAAGTGGGACCGGCCGCCCCTAGGGCAAGGATATTTGTGCCGTCCTAGTTCGTAAGAAGTTCATAAGTAGTTTGTAAGCTGTACAAACATTTGATTTTTTTTTTTTTTTTTTTTTTTTTTTTTTTTTTTTTTTTTTTTTTTTTTTTTTTTTGCAGAAGTGGAACACTTGACGATTGAAATAACCGAAGACACCAAAGCACATCCTATAGTTACGAACAATCTTAAAACTATAGACTACAAATTAGAAAAAAATGTGCGAATATTTATGATTGTTTCGACGTAAAAAGAATGAAGATAGAAAATGAACCAAATGACATGAGTACACACGTTACACACACACACACACACACACATATATATATATATATATATATATATATATATATATATATATATATATATATATATAGGGTGTTTCACTAGGTGTGTTTGCCTCTGTAACTTATAAAATAATAGATGACGGGAAATTTTAATGCGGTAGCTCAACACAAGAAATGTTACACTTTCTGCGGAGCTATGAACATAGTTTATTGTATCATTTTCCAAAGAGTTACACCACAAAGATATAATTGCTTTAAATGGAACAATAGTTTTTTCTTTCGCGTATTGGATTCGTCGAAACCAGCTGCGTACAAATAAATTTAAACTACACTCCTATCACTGTTAGTTTGGGAGCTACATCTCCTTCAAAGTTCCGGGAACGGACGCTGCGATAGCGTATCTGACTGGCCGAGTGGCTATCCCCTGGTGCACGGCCCACTGTCTCATGACCACCAGCCTGTCAGCTACGCTGTTGTAGCCTCCGCCCCCTAAACTTTGAAGGGTTCTAGCTCCCAAACTAATAGTGATAGGAATGTAGTTTAAGTCGATTTGGACTATAGAAAAAAAACTATTGTTCCATTTAAAAAATTATATCTTTGTGCTGTAACTCTTTGGAAAATGATACAATAAACTATGTTCATAGCTCCGCAGAAAGTGTAACATTTCTTGTGTTAACCTACCGCATTAAAATTTCCCGTCATCTATTATTTTATAAGTTACAGAGGCAAACACACTTAGTGATATATATATATATATATATATATATATATATATATATGTGTGTGTGTGTGTGTGTGGGTGGGTGGGTGGGTGGGTGGGTGTGTGTGTGTGTGTGGGTGTGTGTGTGTGGGTGTGTGGGTGGGTGGGTGGGTGTTTGTGTGTGAATTTTTCAGTGGCTGCATGAACTCTGACAGAACATGGGCTGGTACATTCGCAAGCAAGTAATATTAGTTTGTCACGCTATTTTACGTTAAGGTTTCCTTATTTTAGTATAGTTGAACAGGCCCATGACGATATTCGTTTGGTATTATACTTTATCCCAAGCCTAGGTATGTACCTGACTCCTTATGGTGTATTATGTCTACTTATTTATACCGGTGGATCAAACAGTCAGTATAAATTTGAAAACTTAATAAATCACTGCATAATGTAGATAGAGAGGTAAAAACTGACACACAAGCTTGGAATGAAATGGGGTTTTATTAGAACAATAAAAGAATTCCAAAATGTCCGATAGATGGCGCTTCATCTGATCAGAAAAGCAATAATTAGCATAAAATTGAGACAAAGCAAAAATGATGTTCTTTAGGAGGAAATTCTCAATATGTTCACCATCATTCTTCAGCAATAGCTGTAGTCGAGGAATAATGTGAACAGCACTGTAAAGCATATCCGGAGTTATGGTGAGGCACTATCATTTCCGATCGTAAGATTCACTTGAATGCCAGTCTTGTTTGAACAACTGTATTACCGCACCGGTGCATACACTGTTACCGACACATTCAACACTAGATTAATCGAGGGTAAAACCTATGACCTAGAAGGATTTTAGTAGTGAGAGCTTGTCATCTGCTGATAGTCTCATTAATGTTTATACTCCGTAATTTTATATTTTTTTATTTTTCTAATAAAGCCCCATGTCATTCCAAACTTGTGTGTCAATTTTTACCTCTCTGTCTACATTACTCCGTGATTTATGAAGTTTTCAAATTTATACTGACTTTTTGATCACCCAGTACTAATCAGTACGTGGTTAAAGAAACGCCATTCATCTATGTTCATGTAGACCTAATAAAATTGTAAGCAAATAAATCTAATGAAACAGTGTCTATGACTGTCGAATGTTAATACCATATTATACGATGTTCCGGTAATTTACTGTTGATTACTAAGAAAGAGAGGTTTTTCATGTAATGTATCTCAAAGAAAATAATGCTATTTCGGAATTTTCTGTCTGCATATCCATAGCTGAAATTAGTACAATATTATCGCTTTCCGCCCCGATATAATGCATTTTAAGTGTGCTTTCGATCTTATAACATTTTCCTACACTGGGAAAAACCAAAACCATCATTCTGTAGATAGATTTAGGGACACTATCACAGAAAATCGAAAAAATACCAATACTATCTCTAGTGAAACATCAGAAACAGAATAGGTAATTGTATATCTACAATGAGTCAATAGTTCCGCTCCCCTCCCTTTCTCACGTCACATCCCGTAACCAGTTATACTATTGTGAATAGCCAATAATACACAGCCAAGGGGGAGATGCCGTATCCATGTTAAAACATACCTTGTAGCACGACATGTCAAAAACCAGAACCATAAACTAACAAGAAGCTAGCAAATGCTGATAAAATAAATTTAAATAAATAAATAAATGAACCGCTTACCATATTCGAACTCGCGACTTTCATATTATTAATTCAGTATGCAACCACTACACAACGCAGCAATTTCTGAGGCAGTAGTTCTATTACTTCCTTTCTTGCTCTGTTGCTTTAGTGAGTGTGTGTGTGTGTGTGTGTGTGTGTGTGTGTGTGTGTGTGTCTGAGGGGGGGGGCAGAAAATATTTACTTAATTGTTGTGGTATGTCATATATTGGTCAGACAATCAGGACTGCGGAAGACCGGTGTATTGAACGTAAATGTTACACGCGCTTACAACAGCCAAACGAATCCACTGTTGCAGAACACTGTCTTGGCACCAGTCATCCTATAGAATACAACAACACGGAGATTCTGGCATGCACTTCCACCTATTCGGATAGAGTTATTAAGGAAGCTGTTGAAATTAAACTAGCAAGCGACCTTATAAACAGAGATGGTGGTTTTTATTTAAATTCTGCTTGGAATCCGGCACTGTCTCTCGTCAAGAAACAGAGGGACAAAATTAATGCTGCCTCACCTGTTGATTAAGTCACTATCGATATTTTTGATGTTTGGTCATCTTTGGTTGTGTTGACTCTGCAGTGCCTTGTAATGTGTGTGTGTTATCTTCCTTGTTTACCCTTTGCAAACCTAGTTATTAAATACGCTTGCACATTGCTTCCTTAAGTGCAGTTGTGCCTTGAGAATGGCAGGGTGTCCTTCTGCCGAAATATCGGCGGTTGTCGACGACGTCACCCGGAAGCATACCCGTAAGTTGTCTGAACAACAAATGAACTTATCTACGGATAAATAACGCTGTTGCTGTGTAAGTAAGTACGCACATAGTTTCCCATACACTGCAGTTCTTTTTTTCAGTAATGTTGAAGAACGTAGTGGGTGTTTGAAAGCAGACTGATTTACAAACACAAGAGGAAAATGGCGGCGTCGTGTGTCAGAGAGATGTCGTGCGAAAAGCGCGGCCTGCGAAACAGTGATCGCGGTCGGCCCACAGCGCAGCCGTTGCTGTCGTCATAAATTAGAAGGCCCCGACACGGGACGCGGCAACCACGCCAGGACCGACAGCTACATAAACGTCCCGCGGCTTTATAGCGATCGTTAAAGCATTAGGAGCGCTTAATGAAGCCCTTACGTCCGCGGAAATTGAGTGAAAGTCTCCGACGGCGCACGCGTGCGCCCGCCCTAATGGCTTTCATGTCGATAGCCCGCACAGACTAACCGAGGGTAGTCCTTTAATGGGAAGCTGGTTATCACAGAGCACCCTTCTGACGAAAGAAAAATACAAGGATAAGTAACCTAAGTGAGTTACAACTGCAATATGTTAAACGCCAAAAAAGGTAAAGGAGGAATTACAATGGTGGACTCAAGAGTAACATGTATACCGCATTATCAGTCCCGCTGTATATGCTTGTATCTTGTGATAAATTACATTAAAGGTATTGCAATCTCCCTATGACACTATTTCTTTATCGATATTTTATTTGGAGAAGTCCACCTTACAAAAACAGACATACTGCGGAGAATCTTTTTATTGGATTGGTTTGTTATTCCAAGCATCAGTCGATTGAAGGGTAGAGGCACGGGTCGTAACACATCTGAAATGTAACGGCCACTGTTCAGAGTGCCGTCGATGCGAACAAGAGGTGACTGAGACGTGTAACCAATGGCACCCCATACCATCACTTCGGGTGATACGCCAGTATGGCGATGAAGAATACACGTTTTCAATGTGCGTTCACCGCGATGTTGCCAAACACAGATGATGTTGTAAACAGAACTTAGATTCATCCAATCGTGCACCCAGGTTCGTCGTTGCGTACACCATCGCAGGCGCTCCTGTCTGTGATGCAGCGTCAAGGGTAACCGCAGCCATGGTCTCCGAGTTCAAGCTGCTGCAGACGTCGTCGAACTGTTCGTGCAGATGGTTGTTATCTTGCACCTGTTGACTCAGGGATCGAGACATGGCTGCACGATTCGTTACAGCCATGCGGATAAGATGCCTGTCATCTCGACTGCTAGTGATACGAGGCCGTTGGGATCCAGCACGGCGTTCCGTATTGCCCTCCTGACCTAACGATTCCATATTCTACTAACAGTCATTGGATCGCAACCAACGTAAGCATCTTTGTTGCGATACGATAAACCACAGTTGCCATAGGCTTCAATCCGAGCTTTATCAAAGTCGGAAACGTAACAGTACGCTTTTCTCCTCCTTACACGAGGCATCACAACAACGTTTCACCAGGCAACGACGGTCAACTGCTGTTTGTGTATGAGAAATCGGTTGTAAACTTTCCTCATGTCAGCACGTTGTAGGTGTCGCCACCGGCGCCAACCTTGTATGACTGCTCTGAAAAGCTAATCATTTGCCTATCACAGCATCTTCTTCCTGTTGGTTAAATTTCGCGTCTATGGCACGTCATCTTCGTGGTGTTGCAATTTTAATGTCCAGGAGTTTGCTTTTCTTTAGCATCAGCATTAAATTTCTGCGTTTAGTACTTAGTTGAATTTGCGCTGGTATACGTTTTGTAAAATTTTTTGAATGCAGTGATACTACGCAGAAAATGTTATACACTCGGGGGAGACATTACTTTTATTATTGGTATGAAAAAATTTAATTACGATATTTACCTTTATTTGAAGAATTCCGGTTAATTATATCATGAGTCCAGTTTGCATTCACATAAACAGTAAACTACTTTGAAACTTCCTGGCAGATTAAAAATTGGGCCGGAACCGGGACTCGAACCTGGGACCTTTGCCTTTCGCGGGCAAGCGTACTACCGACTGTGCTATCTCGACACGATTCACGATGCCGCCTCACAACTTTACTTCCGCCAGAACCTCGTCTCCTACTTTCCAAACTTCACAGAAGCTCTCCTGCAAACACGCAAAACTAGCACTCCTGGAAGAAAGGATATGGTGGAGACATAACTTAGCCACAGCCTAAGGGATGTTTCCAGAATGAAACTTCACTCTGCAGCGGAGTGTGCGCTGATATGAAACTTCCTAGCAGATTAAAATTTTAATCTGTCAGGAAGTTTCATATCAGCGCACACTCCGCTGCAGAGTGAAGTTTTATTCAGTGAACTACTTTGTTATTTAACATTAGCTTGCTTTAGAATGAAGCACGTAAGGATAAAGTTTGTTATTTTATTTTTCCTCTAAATCCTTTAAATATGACATTTCAGCTTGCACAGGTAGAGCTCTTTTCGGCGAATGGCTAAAGTCGTGGTTTCAAATCTGTGTTTGATACACAGTTTTAATGTACCAGTAATTATCTTAACATGTTTCCTTAACGCGGAGACAACATTTTGTAGGGTAGGGCATGTAAGAAAATATGAGAAACTACCCTTCAAAGAGTCACCGACTATCACTGTTCCCTTACAGGCAACTCATCTGCAGATCGTCTGTCGCAGGTGGTCGAACATTGCCTCTTACAGCAGGGGTTTCAGCGCTTCGTAAAAGGTTTACAAAAAGGGACATTAAGAGACGCAATAGACAATGAAAGCCAAAGTAGTCAGTCAAACCATATATTAAAATCCAAGCACATAGAGGTGAGATACCCCTGTCACAAATTTCCATAAACCCTCACACACTTGAATGCAGCCACTGGGCGTGGAATAGACTTGCAGTAGCCCAGGTCACAAAATACATACAAGAGTAAGAATATAAATAAGAACCAGTCCTCAGAGAGAGTTCAAGGCGAAAGGTAAGAAACTAGCCATGAGTTCGCGCACGATCGCAAGGAGTCGGACGTAAGCATCGTACATGGTACGTACCCGCGTAGCAGCATACGAATAGACGGCCCAAATGCAGAAGTAATGCGGTGGCGACCATGGGAGATGCCAAGTATGTCGTATCGGTGATCTTGTCGAGTCCGGCGCGGAAGTCTAGGACAGGCTGCTTGCTTCCAAGGTAATGGGAAGCACGTGTCACTAAACTACGGTAATTGCCGAACGCTGATCTCCCGATGTCGATACCTCCAGGAACTGCAACGGAATGGGCTCGGGAGCTGCTCTCCGGGCTATTTAAAGAAGTGACCAATGCATTCGCGTGCACCTCCGCGGTTGGTAAAAATGGTTGTACCACCTCTGGAATGAAGGTAATAGCCTTTCATGTAATTATGAAAAGGTTGAATCATTTAGGTAATGTAATGGTGATTATTAATAATAAGTAACAAAGTTGAGCTTTCTTTCCTGTTTCATTTACGTAGTTAGAAGATTAACGTACTTCCTTTATTTGATAATTAGTTATTTATGGATTTAAAGTGCAGTATTGATTTCGGTAATCTTGTTGAACAGATTTCTTTATTGGTAACGTAGTAAATGATTGTTATGCAACACTGCAGTTAATTGAGTATGATACTGAATTTTCATAATCAGGTACTGATCTGCATAAAATTCTCGTAGTCGAACATATGAAAGTGGTTTGTGTTTTTAATATCTTTCTTGCAGTCAAATTTTTTGAGTATAGTCAGTGTGTGTTTCATGCAGGTTACATGTCACAGTTGCTTTGTTAAATGATCCGCTACGCACATAATCAGTTTAATGCACTGTTTCTAATTTAACAGTATATACATCAATAACAGGGCCGTAATTAAACCAAATTTCTGTGTTAATGAACAATGTACGTTTTCAGTTAAATTTTGATGAAGTTATTTGATGACTTGGTGATACTGACCGTTAAACATTAATATATGACAACTATTTGGACTGAAATTAATATCAGATCAGGCTTTGAATGAGTCACTTTAAAATAAACTACTTTTGTTGTCTGATTAAACTATAGATTCAATTTTAATCTTCACGTACACCTTTTAACTCTTCCTTTGCCTTAGGACTGGCCTGACAATTCTGTGGCTTTGTCACGCGTCTTTCAGCGTCACCGGAACTCAGTGCGTTACAACTTGTCAATGATCGTTCTTAAAAGGAAAGTACTTGGGCTCGAACAAACACATTTACACTAAAAATCGTATGATTTTGTGTTGTGTGGCTGTTTGTGGCTATAAGGTCTAAAATATTTCCATTGCGCTTGGGTTGCCGGTTTAACTGTTCAAGACAGTTTTCGGAGCTTTGCAGATAAACGACTCGCACCAGCACATTGAGGTGTACGTATCCTGTAACCAAACGTTCATGCATGTATGTTTGTTCGAGCCCATGTACATTCCTTGTTAGAGACTGAGCTGTGAGTAACATTCCCCGCAACGGAATCTGAGATAGCGGATCGCGCTCTCGGGCGAAAAGAAGCGCCACTCGTAGGACGAACGGTGCGGCCCGGGTCCGATATAATACGGATGGGCTTGATTTACCGCGGTGGACACGAGACAAGCGAGGTGCGTGTAGCGCCGCGGGCCGCGGGCAGAGGGACGGCGCCGCCACATTACATATAATGGGGCGCGACTCGTACAAAAGGCGTAAATTGTAAACGAGCTGAGCTGATCTGGCAGAGGGTCGCCGGTCGCCGCTAAATGGTCCTCTGGAGCCCGGCTGGAGTGGGGGGGGGGGGGGCAGCGCCCAGCGCCCAGGGGCCCAATTACTCGCGCGCTATCTGATCGGCAGCGGCTGATGGATGGCGGCTATCTAGCAGATGTGTCAGCGTGTTAAACGGCCCGGACCGTGCCGCATGCTCGGGACTGGCCGACGCGGCACCGCCTGGCCGCACGGTCCTACCTGCCGGTGACCTGGTACCCTCCCTGGATGACGCGAATTCGGCAACTACTTCATAGTTTATATGCATGTGGCGTCTGTTCCGAAAGAAGAGACGTCACTTCTGATCCTGCAGTTGTTATTATTATTTAATATTCATAGAATATATGACATCAACTGCGATTGGGCAAAGCTGAAAATGTGTACCCAGCCGGGATTCGAATCCGGGTCTCCTGCTTTCTAGGCAGTTGCGCTGACCCCTACACCACTGGGGACACAGTGATCACCGCACCTGCAAGAACTACCTAGGCACGCCTCCCGTCAGATACAAATTCCCAGCTTCGATCTGCCCACAGTACTCAAACCCGTAGTTATGAACTAATTCTCGTAAGAGTAAGGGCTTCAAACTTGCCCACCCCTCCCCACTAACGATAGGATCATTGCCCTTCACCGGCATATTATATATATACATGTGGCGTCTGTTCCGAAAGAACAGAAGTCACTTCTGATCCTGCAGTTGTTATTATTATTTAATATTCATATATGATATATGACATCAACTGCGATTGGGCAAAGCTGAAAATGTGTACCCAGCCGGGATTCGAACCCGGGTCTCCTGCTTTCTAGGCAGTTGCGCTGACCCCTACACCACTGGGGACACAGTGATCACCGCACCTGCAAGAACTACCTAGGCACGCCTCCCGTCAGATACAAATTCCCAGCTTCGCCCTGCCCACAGTATTCAAACTCGTAGTTATGAACTAATTCCCGTAAGAGTAAGGGCTTCAAACTTGCCCACCCCTCCCCACTAACGATAGGATCATTGCCCGTTACCGGCATATTATATATATACATGTGGCGTCTGTTCCGATAGAACAGACGTCACTTCTGATCCTGCAGTTGTTATTATTATTTAATATTCATAGAATATATGACATCAACTGCGATTGGGCAAAGCTGAAAATGTGTACCCAGCCGGGATTCGAACCCGGGTCTCCTGCTTTCTAGGCAGTTGCGCTGACCCCTACACCACTGGGGACACAGTGATCACCGCACCTGCAAGGACTACCTAGGCACGCCTCCCGTCAGATACAAATTCCCAGCTTCGCCCTGCCCACAGTACTCAAACTCGTAGTTATGAACTAATTCCCGTAAGAGTAAGGGCTTCAAACTTGCCCACCCCTCCCCACTAACAATAGGATCATTGCCCGTCACCGGCATATTATATATATACATGTGGCGTCTGTTCCGAAAGACCAGACGTCACTTCTGATCCTGCAGTTGTAATTATTATTAAATATATCGCAGTTGATGTCATATATTCTATGAATATTAAATACTTCATAATTTCTTCGGATTTGCTGACGAATTTTGAAGTCAAACTGACCCAAATCCTCAGGAGAACTACTGCTGCTGGACTCACCGACAACTGATGCCGAGGGCTTTTTTTTTTCCTTTATTGTATCATATACCAGCAGTACACTGGCAGGCTGGCAGCAGGCTGGCTGGCTGCTCTTCAGCCTAGAGTAATTAAAAGACATATATGACTTGTAAATTAAAATACATAACAGGCAGGAGGTAAAACAACGGAGATACAATAACATAGGCAAGGCGACAGTTTGGTGTACTTTACAATAGACAGATGATTAAAACCACATTTAGTTAGTTAAAAATGATGAGCCACGGTGACCTAAAAAACTATGTAGGACGACAATAACACAGGACGGCGAGTACATGGAGACACTAATTAAAACACACGGGCGACGCTTATCTGATTGTGGCGAATGCAGTTAAAAAACATACACTTCACTGGAGAGCAGCACACAACACTTGACGTAGCACTGTTAAAACTGTCGTTCCAGTACCCCGAGAAGGGGGGCGGGAGGGAAGCGTGGGGGAGAGGAAAAACGGCGGGGAAGGAGGCGGTAGGGAGGAGCCGTAGGGACTCCAGGGCAGGGAGGGATAGCCAAGCGGGGGAGGGGAAGGGGAGGGTGGAGAGGGGGCCCTACATCTACGGGGGGGGGAGGATCAGAGCTGGTAGGGTATATGTCAGGACGGAGGACGTCATCAGGGAGGGGGAGGCGGCGGAAATTACCCTGGGAGAGGACGTGGAGGGTGTGGAGGTGAAGGTAGTATAACGTGGTAAGAGGCATGGCAGAGGCCCAGGGTTGGTGAGGATTGGGTGGACCAGGGGGTTGCGGGAGTCTATTTTACGGTTGGTATAGAGGATACGATATGCTGGAGATATTCAAGGGGGTGGGGAAACGGGATCAGGTCATACAGGATCCGCATGGGGAAAGGGAGTCGGATGCGGTAGGCGAGGCGGAGGGCGTGGCGCTCGAGGACTTGAAGGGTTTTGTAATAGGATGTGGGAGCGGAAATCCAGGTGGGATGGAAGCTGCAAAGGACAGGATGCATGAGGGAGCGGTAGGTGTAGAGGATGGTGGAGGGGCTGAGACCCCACGTCCGGCGGTGAGGAGTTTGAGGGGGAGGTTAAGGCGGGAGAGGGCTTTCTGTCGGACAGTGCGGAGGTGGGGGAGGTCCAGGAAAGGTTACGGTCGAGGGTTAGGCCAAGGTACTTCAGGGTGGGGGTGTGGCGGTTGTAGAGATTGAGGTAGAAATCATGGAGACGGAAGGAGCGGGTGGTACGACCTATGATAATTGCCTGGGATTTGTCAGTCAGGCATGAAGATTACATCCACATAAATACTCTGCTAAACACACTGAAGTGCCTGAGAATATTCTGTCAATGTTTTACAAGGTTCGGCCGATTGTATGACTACCTGTTCTGTCCTTTTGGAAATAACTGTAGGTGTTTCTCACCTCCGTTAACGCTGGCACAAATGGTTTCAGAATCATGTGTCCCGCCTTATACTTTCCCGTGAAAACTGTATCGCCGGCCGCGATGGCCGAGGGGACTGAGGCGCTCCAGTCACGGTCTGGACGGCCACTACGGTCGGGGTTTCGAATCCCCCCTCGGGCATGGATATTTGTGCCGTCCTTAGTGTTAGCTAGTTCGTAAGTAGTTTGTAAGTTTAGGGACTGATGACCCCGTAGTTAAGTCCCATAAGCTATACAAACTTTAAAAAGGACTTCCGTGAGGTGGGACTGGAGCAAAAACTGGGAACGGGCAAGGGAGGGGACGAGGACTAGGAAGGCGGTGTCGTCAGCATATTGTAGGAGATAGACGGGAGGCTCAGGTTGGGGCATGTCGTCGGAGTAGATGAGGTAAAGGAGAGGAGAGAGGACAGAGCCTTGAGGCACCCCGGCGGAGGGGTACCACAAACGGGAGTCGGAGTTGCAGACAGTGACATAGGAGGGGTGAGAAACGAAGCAATGAGACGGACGTAATGAATAGGAAGGGCGTAGAACGAGCTTGAAGAGGAGACTGGAATGCCACACACGGTCGTAGGCTCTTTGGATATCGAGGGAGACAAAAATTGCTGAGCGACGAGAATTGAGTTGGACAGATAGGAGATGAGTTAGGCGAAGGAGCTGGTCGTCGGCAGAGAAGGAGGGTTGGAAGCCACATTGGGAAAGGGGGAGGAACTGGTGGCGATGGAGGTGCTGATGGATACGACGGGAGAGGATGGTTTCCAAGACCTTGCTGAACACGGAGGTAAGACTGATGGGGCGGTAGGATGATGCCGAAGGCATGGAACGCCATCCTACACAGGCCTGCGAGTGGTGTAAGGCGCATGCGCGGCCTGCCACAGATACTGCACACAGACAGGTCTTGCGGCGCCGCCGGTGGCGAAAAGGCGGTGCTCGCGATATGTCGCAGTCATGGGTTGTCTTCCAGCAATCTGGTGGGTTGCATAAAAGAACGATGTTTTTTCATTTTGGATAAAACCGGGTACCACGCCCTGCTAAGCGAAAAACCCTTGTCTCTATTAATTAAATTCTCTGACAGCCTGATTTCAATGTACTCTTTATAAACATTGTCCCAAAACCGGACGTGCTGGCCACAATACGACTTTCATCGAACAACATCCTATGTTCCTCGTTTAGACAATGTTTCGCAACTGCTGATTTTTCGGGCTGTAGAAGCCTGATGTGACGGCGATGTTCTACACATATGTTAATAGAGACAACGGTTTTCCGCTTAGCAGGGCGTGGAACCAGGTTTTATCCAATATGAAAAAACATAAAATAATGTTCAAATGTTTGTTAAGCCTAAGGTACTTAACTACGGGGTCATCAGTCCCTAAACTTACAAACTACTTATGAACTACCTACAACAAATATCCATGCCCGAGGGGGGAATCGAACCCCCGACCGTAGTGGCCGTGCAGACCGTGACTGAAGCGCCTCAGTCTCCTCGGCCACCGCGGCCGGCGAAAAAAATCGATCTTTTTTGCAACCCACCAGATTGCTGTAAGGCAACCCATGACTGCGATATATCGCGAGCACCGCCTTTCCGCCACCGGCGGCGCCGCAAGACCTGTCTGTGTGCAGTACCTGTGGCAGGCCGCGCATGCGCCTTACACCACTCGCAGCCCTATATAGGACGGCGTTCTATGACCTCGGCATCAGTTGTCGGCGAGTCCAGCAGCAGCAGTTCTCCTGAGGATGGCGGACAGGTGTACCGCCGAAATGTTGGGTCAGTTTGACTTCAAAATCCGGCAGCAAACCCGAAGAAACTATGCAGAACTATTACGCCGGGGAAGCCTACGAAACTACATCGGCAACTACTACTTGCTAGTGGAAACCGCTCTCAAATTCGGCAACTCGGAAAACAGACCCCAAATGGAATTTTGGAACATGTGTTATATTCGAGTATAATGACATTTCTGGAAACTAGTAATCTGCTATGTAGGAATCAGCATGGCTTTCGAAAAAGGCGATCGTGTGAAACCCAGCTCGCGCTATTCGTCCACGAGACTCAGAGGGCAATTGACACGGGTTCTCAGGTAGATGCTGTGTTTCTTGACTTCCGCAAGGCGTTTGATACAGTTCCCCACAGACGGTTCCTGCTATTTTTCAGGTATATATTTATTTGTATAAAGGCTGTATGTCTGTAAAATCTCTTGGGAATACAATTAGTAGTAAAGAAGTAATAGATTAAACTTGGTGCGTGATGGGGCGGTTTTCCACGAACGTTACGTCACTGTTTATGTGCTCATATCTCAAAAACTACCTGTCGTACTGTGATACAACTTAGAAGGTACACTCAACTATATGCGTGTATACTGTCTGTAAAATTTCCTGCGGGTACAATTTGTAGTGTACAAATTATAAATTGTAACGTCATACCGAATCCCGTAGTTGTACTCAATAAACAGCGGAAAAGTAGTAAGCGAGAAACTTTTTCCTTTCATCGTTTTGCTATGGTTGTCAGCGAGAGAAAGTTTAATAAACGTTTGAAATTATGTATGAAGTTTGTTGCAAGTCGCTAAGTACTCTAATTCTCGTATAGCGTATTTATAAAGTCTCGCCGCATTATGTGGCAGTTTCTTGCAAATCCTATTCTTTATGACGTCATGTATTCTGAATCGTGTGTCGTATATGATTCTTAACCCTGCAGCAATTGTACCTCAAGGTAAGGAATGTGTGTACCAAATTTGGTTGAAATCGGTCCAGTGGTTTAGGAGAAAATGAGCAGAATTGTCGCTAATTGCAGCAGTTTTCTGCGCATCTCATTTTTTATGACGTCATATTTCGTGAACAACGTATCGTACGTGATTTTTACATTTACGGCGCTCATGCGTATAAGATTTCATAAAGATAGGAACAAAACTGTAAATTTGTATGCAACACGTACAAATATACGGACACTATGCTTTATATATTAGATGAAACCAATAGTGTGATTGGATTGAGGAGTTCCTAGATAACAGATGCAGCAGGTAATTCTCAATGGAGAGAAGTCTTACGAAGGAAGAGTGATGTCAGGGGTGCCACAGGTGCGTCTCCTGGGTCCGTTGCTGTTCACGATATATATAAATGACCTTGCGGATGACATCGGAAGTTCACTGAGGCTTTTTGCGGATGATGCTGTAGTATAATTTATAGAAAGCTTGTAACAATGGAAAACTGTATTGGAATGCAGGAGGATCTGCCTCGAATTGACGCATGGTGCAGGGAATGGCAATTGAATCTCAAGGTAGACAAGTGTAATGTGCTGCGAATACATAGAAAGAGAAATCCTCTATCATTTAGCTTCACTATAGCACGTCAGCAACTGGAAGCAGTTAATTCCATAAATTATCTGGGATTAGGCATTAGGAGTGATTTAAAATGAAACGACCATATAAAATCAATCGTCAGTAAAGCAGATGCCAGACTTAGATTCATTGGAAGAATCATAAGGTAATGCAGTCCGAAAACAAAGGAAGTAGGTTACAGTACACCTGTTCGCCCGCAGCTTGAATACTGCTCACGGGTATGGGATCCGTACCAGGTGGGGTTGATAAAGGAAGTAGAAAAGATCAAACGGAGAGCAGCGAGCTTCGTTACAGGATCATTTGGTAATCGAGAAAGCATTACGGAGATCATCGATAAACTCCAGTGGAAGACACTGCAGGAGAGACGCTCTGTCGCTCGGTACGGGCTTTTGTCGAAGTTTAGAGAACATACCTTTACCGAGGAGTCTAGCAGTATATTGCTTGCTCCTACGTATATCTCGCGAAGAGATCATGAAGATCAAATCAGAGATATTAGAGCCCACACAGAGGCATACCGACAATCTCTCTTTCCGCGAACAATATGTGACTGGAATAGAAGGGAGAAACGATTGTGGTACTCAAGGTACCCTCCGCCACACACCGTCGAGTGGCTTGTGGAGTATGGATGTAGATGTAGATGTACACGAATTTGGCAAATTCTACCTGCTGATGGCAAACCAAACATTCGGCTTCGGTAACTCTCCTAAGTTAGCTCTCGAAAAGAACGCCCAAATGCAACAACTTCTACCTGCTAACGGAAAACCGAACACTCGAAATCGGCAACTCTCCTAAATTAGACTCCGAAGAAAACACACGATTTCGAGAATTACTACCTGCCGATAGACAACCAAACACTCGAATTTGGTAACTCTTTTAAATCAGTCCCCGAGTGGAACACACAAATTTGTCAACTTCTATCTTCTGGTGAAAAACCAACCTCTCAAATTTGGTAACTCTCCTAAATCAGTTCCTGAAAGAAACACACAAATACAGCAACTCCAGGATTCGAAGCCCCGGCCGCAGTGGCCGAGCGGTCTGCGCCGCGCCAGTTACGGTCTGCACGGTCGATCCCTCGGCCTTGGGTGTTTGTGTTGTCCTTAGCGTTAGTTAGTTTAAGTTAGTCAAGTAATTAGTGAGTAAGTCTAGCGACTGATAACCACGCTGTTTGGTCGCATAAGACATCACACACATGTGAACTAAATCAGTCCCTGAAGGGAGCAGACGACTTGCACAACTTCATCTGGCTGGTCGCTCAAATTTGTCAACTCTCCTAAATCAGTCCCCGAGAGGAACTCAGATCTCAGTCTGAACACTGTAACTCGGCAACTTCTACCTGCTAGTGGAAAAGCAAATACTCGAATTCGGCAACTATTACCTGCTGCTGCTGCGCGGAAGTAGCCAATCTCGCGGTCTCCCGGGTCGGAGGTTCAGATCCTCCCTCGGACATGAAAATTTGTGTTGTCTTTAGTATAATTTAGTTTTATGTCCCAGCCTCGTCGCCGCTTTTGTGTCCCAGCCTCGTCGCCGCTTTTGTGTCTCGTTTCCGTCGTAGGTGTCGGTGGCCGAGTAGGAAGACCGACACAGGAATAAAGGTAGCACGCTTGTGCAGGTACGGAGGTGAGCAGCCAGTGGGACAGCAGAAACTAGAAACACTAGAGTAAATCAGAACGAGATATATATTGCACAGAATTTATACAATACTTAACTTTTACATAGATCAGTACTGCAGAATGCGGATACATAGTTGAGCTAGAGGCCTGCCTAGTACTGCTTCCTAGTGCCTATACGATAGCCAAGTCTTCACTGGGACCTATCTGATTACGAAGTGTTAACTGGTTCCTATCTCAGTCCCGAGTGAACGAAGTCGTTCAGTGGTGGCCACGAGCGGAGTTGTAGCAGAGGGCGCTCGTGGCTGACGTCGTAAGAACGCCGCGCCGTGCGTGCATGGCGGCGCGCGGCGAAAGTAGGTGGCGCGCACTTTGGACTTGTGCGACACCACACTTAGTTCATAAGTAGTTTGTAAGTTTGGGGGCTCATGACTCCGCAGTTAAGTCCCAAAAGCTTTACAAACCTTTGAACATTTGAATATTTTACTGCCTGCTGGCGGACGACCAAACACTCTAATCCGGCAACTATCCTAAAGCATACTTTGGTGAGACGAGTGTTGACAGCCGTCATATATTTCATAAAATGCATTTTTAAAACCATCGGCTGTTTATTAAAAACCTTATATATCAACTAGTTTCGGTCAATAGACCATCTTCATAGATAAAAAGGTTTTAAAACTGAATGGTAAAATGCATCAAATAAAATACATCTAGTTGAGACAAACAGGAGTCGGTATAACTAAAAATATTAAAAATATAGTAGTCATCAAATGTTCAAATGTTTGTATAGCTTATGGGACTTAACTACGTCATCAGTCCCTAAACTTACAATCTACTTACGAACTACCTAACACTAAGGACGGCACAAATATCCATGCCCGAGGGGGGATTCGAACCCCCGACCGTAGTGGCCGTGCAGACCGTGACTGTAGCGCCTCAGTCCCCTCGGCCACCGCGGCCGGCAGTAGTCAAATGTTCAAATGTTTGTACAGTCTATGGGAGTTAACTACGGGGTCATCAGTCCCTAAACTTACAAACTACTTATGAACTACTTACGAACTAGGACGGCACAAATATCCGTGCCCGAGGGGGGATTCGAAACCCCGGCCGTAGTGGCCGTGCAGACTGTGACTGTAGCGCCTCAGTCCCCTCGGCCACCGCGGCCGGCAGTAGTCATCTTACATAAAACCTATCTGTCAACATAACGTAGTCTGTTCTTAGCTTTTACGTCGTGTTGACTGATACAAACATTTGAACATTTGATGACCACTGTATTTTTAATATTTCTCGTTATACCGACTCCTGTTTGTCTCAACTAGATGTATTTTATTTGTTGCATGTTACCTTTCAGTTTTAACACCTCTTTTTATCTATTAAGATGGTCTATTGACCGAAACTAGTTGATACAAACGGTTTTTAATAAACAGCCGATGGTTTTAAAAATGCATTTTATGAAATATCCTAAATCAGTCCTGAACAGTTCTGGTGGTTGGTGCCCAAATGAAACACATGAATTTGGCAACTCAAACTGAACACAAAAGTTAGGCCGAGCGGTCTGCGGCGTGTCAGTCACGGTCTGCACGGCCTCTGCGGTCGGGGGTTCGAATCCACCCTCGGGCATGGATGTTTGTGCCATCTTTATTATAAGCTAGTTCATAAGTAGTTTGTAAGTTTAGGGACTGAGGACCTCGTAGTTAAGTCCCATAAACTCTACAAACATTTGAACATTTGAACTCTTATTCGGCAGTTCCCCAAAATCAGTCCCTGAATGGAACAGACGTATTGCACAGCTTCTTATGGTTGGTATAAAAGTCAGGCAACTGAATGCGGCAACTCTCCTAAATCAGACCCCAAACAGAACACTCAAATTCAGCAGCTACTTCTGCTTGTGGACAACCAGTTACCTGAATTCAGCAGCTGTCCTAAATCACTTCCCAAATGGAACAAACTAATATGGTATCTTGTACGTGATGGTGGAATTTGGCAACTCTTGCCAGATGCAGTGGCTGAGCAATCTGCGACGCGCCAGTCACGGTCTTCACGGCCGCTATGGTCGGGGGTTCGAGTCCCCCCTCGGGCATGGATGTTTGTGTCGTCTTTAGTATAAGGCAGTTCATAAGTAGTTTGTAAGTTTAGGGACTGATGATCCAACAGTTAAGTCCCTTAAGCTTAACAAACATTTGAACATTTGGCAACTCTCCTAATTTAGCCCTTGAATCGTAGAAACAAATTCTCCCACTTCATTCTGCTGGTAGAGGAATGTAAACCAAACACTAGTATACGGCAACTTTCCTAATTCAGTTCCCACACAAATTTGGCAACTTGTGTTTGCTGGTGGAAAGACAAATACTCGAATTTGGAAATCCTCCTAAATCACTCTAAAAAGGGATACACACAATTCGGTCAACTCTCCTAAATTAGTATTCAAACGGAACACACAAATTCCGAAATCCCTACCTGCTGGTCGAAAACCAATCACTCGAAATCGGCAACTCCCCTAAACCGGTCCGTGAACGGAGCATACTAATTCCACAACATCTACTACCTGATGGAAAAACGAGTCACTAGAATTCATCAACTCAGTCCCCGAAAGGAACACAGGGCCCAAATGTAACACTCGAATCCGGTAACTTCTAGCTACTGATGGAAAACCAAAAACTCGAATTCACCAACTGGTGGAAAACAAAACATTCGAATTCAGCAACTCTCTTTAGTCAGTTCCCAAGTGGACAGACGAATTCAGCAACTTTTACTGGTTGTTGGATAAACTAGTGTCTCGGATTCGGCGTCACTCCCGAAAATAAACACAAGAATTTAGCTATCTAATTCAGTCCCCGAATGCAAGAAACGAAGTTGCGAACTTCTACATGCAGGTGGAAAACCGAATTCGACAACGCTCCTAATTCACAAATTTTACAAGTGGTGCACGCTGGTAGAAAACCAAACACCTGAAGTCGGAAACCTTCTAAATAAGAGCTCAAACACATATTTGGCAACTTCTATCTGCAGGTGAAAAACCAAACTCTCAATTTCGGCGATTCTTCTAAACCATTCTCTGAAAGTACCAAAAAAATTACAATGGCTTTGGCACACCGCTAAATATTTATTTCTTCTGCCTGAACTTTAATTCCGTTTTTAAATTTCTCCTTGATTTCCTTAACAGCTTGCTCAACCCACAGATTGAGTAATGTTGTGGAAATGCTACAATTCTCCGGTCCCAGCCCGTGGGACTCCTGTAACTGCTCTCCGCTGTACAAATTCTACATAATAATCGTTCTCTATATTGTACACCTGTTACCTTTACAATATGAAAGAGTGCTTTCACCGAATATACAAAATGATATTTACAGAATCTGCCTTGCTAAGTTCGGCATTTCAAACAACTGTAAATTACACTACAATATTAGAGGTATATAAGAATGTCGAGAGCAATAATATATTGTAAAATGCTGACGATAATATTTTTATGCACATTAAAAACTACCATTCATCAATATAATTTCTTGCTAACATTGAAATTCGTTACTGAGAATATGTACGCAGAAAATATTACGATTAATTTACCAAAAAGTTACGTACTCTTAATCATATATTCATTAGTGTAGATTACTTTACCACAGAAGAAAATTGCCAAATTTGTCTGAAAATAATGAAAAAGGGTACTTTACAATATTAATGTAACAAAATATTCATAATTCTCTCTCAACATTAAAATGTTAATTACATTCTGAGTTTTTTAAAGAAGCGTATTGGATCCATATACATAAGTGTCCAACATTTCAGTGAGATCAAACAAAAAATGACAGACAGATGAATTTACAAAAAATATCAGTGCAAGACTGCAACGTCTCCCCTTAAGAGAAAAAGATACTACTGCTGTGCGCGCTCGACTTGGTGGGGGACTGCCTTGCCAAGAACAATCGACGCTTGGGCCGTCTTTGCTGCCGTCTTCCAGTACTATTTTTAGCACTGTATCTTTCGATACGTGTCTGCCCTGGACGAGGCAGGATATATTAACACAGAGATGATTTCTTAGTGGCTGGTGTCCGGTGGCTGGCAGGCTGGAACAATTTTCGGCTAGAATCCGAGCAGTGTGATGGACGGAGCAGATAGACGCGGCAGCTCGGGACACGCCCCGGAGACCCACCGGTAAACGCGAGCCGCTCCCGCTATCGCCCGCCTCCATCTAATTGAAGGGCGTGCTCGGCAGAGAAATATATCTGTGAAAAACGTTGTAAAACACTCCGGCCGGGATAAGACTCCGTAGGCTGCGGGACAGCGAAATAGATTTCCTGGAAATCTGACGCGTGTGTTATACGTAGAGGCTGCTCAAGGCCTAGGGACAAGGGACGGGGCCAAGTTATAATGGTCGCTCTTCTAAGGACACTGCTGGAGCCCTCTCTAATACTGTGTCTAAGGCCTTAGTATTTGTGCAGCGTTATACGAGTTTTGACAATGTTGATTGGAATAAACTCTTTCACGTTCTGAAGGAAGCAGGAGTAAAATATAGGGAGCGTAAGGTTATTTACAACTTATACAAAAACCAGAGTAATAAGAACCAAAGTAGTAGAACCCTCAGACTTTAAGGTGTGAAAACTATAGAATCATCAGTTTTATAAGTCATTGTTACAAATATTAACACGAGTTATTTACAAAAGGATGGGAAAACTGGTAGAAGCCGACCTCGGGGAAGATCAGTTTGGGTTCAGGAGAATTGTGGGAACACGGGAGACAATACTCACTTTACGGCTTATCCTAGAAGATAGATTAAGAAAAGACAAACCTACATATCTTGCTTTTGTAGATTTGGAGAAGGCTTTTGACAATGTTGATTGGAATAAACTCTTTCAAGTGCTGAAGCAAGCAGGAGTAAAATATAGGGAGCGTAAGGTTATTTACAACTTGTACAAAAACCAGACAGCAGTTGTCAGAGTTGAAGGGGATGAAAGGGATGCAGTGATTGGGAAGGGAGTAATACAGGGTTGTAGCCTTTCTCCAATGTTATTCAATTTGTACATTGAGCAAGCTATAAAGGAAATCAAGGAGAAATTTGGAGAAGGAATTAAAGTTCAGGGTGAAGAAATAAAAACATTGCATTTTTGCCAATGACATAGTAATTCTGTCAGAGAGAGCAAAGGACCTGGAAGAGCAGGTAAACAGAATGGACAGTGTGCTGAAAGGTATATATAAGATCAACATTAACAAGAGCAAAACAAGGGTAATGGAGTGCAGTCTTAGAAAATCAGGTGTTGCTGAAGGAATTAAATTAGGTAACGGAACAATAAAGGAGGTAGATGAGTTTTGTTACTTGAGCAGTAAAATAACAAATGATGGTCGCGGTACAGAGGATATAAAATGCAGAATGGCAATGGGTAGAAAAGCGTTCTTGAAAAAGACAAATTTGTTAACATCGAATATTGATTTAAGCCCAAGGAAGTCCTTTCTGAAGGCATTTGTATGGAGTGTTGCCTTGTATGGGAGTGAAACATGGACGATAAACAGTGCGGACAGGAAGAGGATTGAGGCTTTTGAAATGTGGTGCTACAGAAGAATGGTGATGATTAGGTGGGTGGATCACGTAACTAATGAGGAGGAACTGAACAAATTGGGGAGGAAAGGATTTTTTGACATATCTCGACTGAAAGAAGGGATCGATTGGTAGGACATATTGTTAGACATCAAGGAATCGTGGATTTAGCATTGGAGGGAAGTGTATGGGGTAAAACCGCAGAGGAAGACCAAGAGATGATAGTAAGCAGATTCAGGCAGATGTAGGTTGCCGTTCTTATGTGGAGTTGTATAGGCTTGCTCAGGGTAGGGTATTGTGGAGAGCTGCATCAAACCAGTCTCCGTACAAAAGACCACAAAAACAACAACAATACGAGGTTCGTCCACTTTTGATCGTTCTTTCGTCAGGACATGCGTGGCAAGTGACTCGGGGCTAATGCAGTCTTCTCCCTTCTTTCCTTCCTGGACTGCTTTGCGTTTCCTCACTTCCTTCCCTACCGGGGAACTGATAACCTTGGACGATTTATCCCCGTGACCGCAACAATCCATCCATCCATTCAATTAGTTTGGACTTCTTATAAGTGATCGTCAAACAGTTTATCTCTTGATGGGTGGGGTAGAAGCACGGTCAAGGGGACAACTACAGCCACTGGTAGGCGGGAAATGCAAGAAAGTAAAGCAACGAACCTTGCCTCGTCTGAGGCCGAGGTTAAAGTCTGGATACAGACAGGTAATCGTTGCTATCATAGCCCTGGCCAACTACTCAAATTCCCAACCTGTCGGCAGTGGTTAAAGTTAGACTGTACAAGACGCCAATCCAGCCACTACTGTTACACGAATGTGAAACATGAAGCACTCGAAAACAAGACTACAAAGATCTACAGGTATTTGAACAGAATGTTCTTTGTAAAATGTTTGGTCCCTTGCAAGACGCAGCAACTGGTGAATGGAGGATTCACCAAAACGACGGACTGAACCAACTGATTGTTTCCCAGTATGCGTTCATTGGTGGCCGGACACGTCTCGCGGATGATCGAGCAAGCACTCTGTAGTGCACACCCCAAGGCAGAAAGAGGGCCAAGAAAGAGATGGGGCGATGGAGTCCACGAAGATTTGAGTGAGAAAGGGATGGCGATGAAAAACTGTCACCTTGAAGCGGAAATCAGACCTCGATGGAAACAAATCCTTGTAGATCGTGTAAAGTAATTAATTAATATGATTCAATGCAGAAGTAAATAAACTTTCGGCGAGATTTTCAAATGCGGCTAAAACAGAAATCAGAGTTTATTTAATCAATACCAGGACAGACTGGCTTCTGCAGAGGACGTAGTTGTTCTGTATCAGGACAAAAACAAAATCTTGAAGAAACGGCGGAAACAATAGGTTTCCAAATATAATAAACATATGTATGGCATAATAAAGTCTAAACAGACAGTACTGGAAAATCGATGAAATTTCTCATTTCAGTTTCTTGGGAATACCATTCTTGACCTGGAAAAGATGTGATACTAAACAAGTTATCATAATTAGAAAGGAGATTTAACAGTCAAAGAAAATATCCATAACAAAAATACATTTAAAAACTGAGATAACACAATACATAATTTTAATAGGACTGAAATAAGAATTTTAAACAGGAAAATTTTACGTTGAAATTATACTGAAAAGAAAAACATACATCTACATCTACATCGACATAGATACTCTGCAAATCACATTCAAGTGCCTGGCAGAGGGTTTATTAACCACTTTCATAACTTTTCTCTACCGTTCCATTCTCTAATAGCGCGCGGGAAGAAAGAACACCTAAATCGTTCCGTTTTCGATCTGATTTCTCTTATTTTATTGGGATGGTCATGTCTCCCTAAGTAGGTGGGTGCTAGCAAGATATTTTCACATTCAGAACTAAAAGTCGGTGTTTGAAACTTCGCAAACAGATCACGCCGCAATGAATAACGTCTTTCTTTTAATGATTTCCACCCCAATTCGTGCAACATTTCCGTGACGCTTTCCCCCCCGTAACGTGATAGAACAAAACGAGCTGCCCTTCTCTGAACCTTCTCAATGTCTTCCGTCAATCCCACCTGGTGAGGGTCCCACAAAGGGCAACAGTAATCCAGGAGAGGACGCAAACGTGTGATGTAGCCAGTCTCTTTGGTGGAGCTGGTGCATCTTCGAAGCGTTCTGCCAATGAAACGTAACCTTTGGTCCGCCTTTCCCACAATATTTTCTATGTTTTCTCTCCAGTCAAAGTTGTTTGTAATTGTAACTCCTAGGTATTTGGTAGAATCTACGACCTTAAGGTTTGACTGATTTATCGCGTAATTGAAGTTCAGCGGATTTCTTTTAGTGGTCATGTGTATTACTTCACACTTTTATTTATTTATTTAGTGTCAATTGCCAATTTTCGCACCATGTATAAATTTTGTCTAAATCGCTTCGCAGTTGCTTTTGATCCTCTGTTGACTTCACTAACCGATAAACGACAGCATCATCCGCGAACAATCTAAGGGAGCTATTCAGATTATCTCCTAAATTGTTTATAAACACGAGGAAGAGTAGGGGGCCTATAACGCTTCCATGAAGCTTCAACGACATTTATCACACTGCAGGTCCAACAATCAGGAAGTTATTTTAATTAGTTTGTAAGTCTAGGGACCGATTACCTCACAAGTTTCGTCCCTTAGGATTACAAACCACTGAACATTTTGAACAATCAAGTCTCTAATGTTGATTGGTTCTTCAGTAAACTCTAAATGTACACATTGTTTCTAAATGGGACTGTCGAAAGAAGACTGAGGCTTGAAGTCCAATCGACTGCAACCTCATTAGAAGGATGATAGGATGCGAAGTATCTTATAAGTTTGTGTGCTATCCACGACGGGTTCATTAGAGAAGGAACACAATTTCAGATTCAACAAAGCCTTGGGAGGAGAGAGGTCTTCGTCTGTTCAAATAAACATCCAGGAATTGACCTGAAAACAAGTAAGGTCGAAACCAGGGGATCAGGTCGAGTGATGAACTGCATTCCTTAAGAATATCAGACCTGTATCTTAACCACTTGGGACCATGTTAAGCTCACTAGATACGGAGGAACTCAAAAAATGTTCAAATGTTTGTAAATCCGTAAATAAATAAATTCAAATTAGTACTAACATTTATTGGGATACGGAAAATGAAGGTAAAGAATCTACGAAGAATACTGAAAGACTAGAAACAAAAATATTAAATTATCAGGTTGTGACTATCTACATTTGCAGT
This sequence comes from Locusta migratoria, assembly GCA_026315105.1. Taxonomy (NCBI): domain Eukaryota; kingdom Metazoa; phylum Arthropoda; class Insecta; order Orthoptera; family Acrididae; genus Locusta; species Locusta migratoria. The sequence continues at coordinate 943,240,600 of CM048744.1, forward strand.
AAATCAGTCGGCTGGATTGGAGCGCAGAAAGAAGTACTGGTTGAAGAAGGAATTACACACTTTGGTATAACACACAGTAAAACTTTTAGGCGATAGATTCCAGAGTGAACTGTCGTCCTGGCAGAAAAACTAAGAAGACAGTAACAAGGTGATCTGACAAGCCGAAAAGAACCAGTGTCGAGAGATATTACGAAGAAAAACTGTAAAGTGCCAAAGTGCCCCTTTTTGAACAACCTGTGGTCCAGCTGGGCTTTAAGCCGTAACGTGAATAACAATAAATCCAAAATCACTCATATCAGATAAGGATTCTAAAATCACGTGATTGGAAATAAGGCTCACATTGAGTCTCTGCATAGAGCCATACCGAGACATTGTCTGAGGACTCGTCGTTTCACTGTCACCTAGGTTAAGTGTTATTGACTAAGCCTCCTATAAGAGCGAGCTGACGCATCCGCCATTTTCATTCTTGTAGCCCCTAAGTTATTCTGCGGTGCTATAGGATTTGCGTCATGGCACATCGCCGGCCGCGGTGGCCGAGGTGACTGAGGCGCTCCAGTCACGGTCAGCACGGCCACTACGGTCGGGGGTTCGAATCCCCCCTCGGGCATGGGTATTTGTGCCGTCCTAGTTCGTAAGTAGTTCATAAGTAGTTTGTAAGTTTAGGGACTGATGACCACGTAGTTAAGTCCCATAAGCTTAACAAACATTTGAACATGGCACTTCAGCACGACATTATGGCTGGTTGTGTTAACTGTAAACTGCTCAGATCATTCCAGAGGTGGCTGTAGAATGTTTAGTTTCCGGACAGATTCTGAGAGAAGAAAAAGATCAATTATTATCTGTCGGCGCAAAACCTGGAACCCGGACCGAGCCCTCAGTTATGTATTGTAAGTAAATATTATTTATTATTATGAACTGGAGTACTATTTAATAGTGAAGCTGCATGTCGGGAGTTAGCAGTCGCAAAATATGATAACACAGCAAAACATCGAAGAACATACTGTTTTTAGAGCACAATACGTGTGTATTATGTAGTATATGGAGAAATACACCGCATCAAAAAGTTTTGTACTGACATTGTACAAATTGTTGATGATACTTCTATTACGTTATTGCGATAAAGTATTACAAACACTAAAACGAAAAAGAATATTAGTGTACAGGATCTAAAGTTTACGGTCGGAGGGGCACACGGTACCGATGTTGGCAACAACCGTTGAATGCTATTTGAAAACCTAATTGTATAGAATGAGGGGAATAATGCTTTGTGTTGAACCTTCTCTAAGGTTGACAACTTGTCGTATGTAACACACCCTTGTGTTGTCAGTAATTTAATAATCCTTGTAAAGCAAACATTTCGTTGCCAACATTAGCACAACACACCGCCGCACCCGTAAGTAAAATTTACCCATTATTTTTTTGTCACTTATAAAGTCTCTTATAGATAAGCGTCAATATTGGCATTTACTAATGAGATATTGAATTGAGGGTTTATTTTATGATAAAACATCAGGTACCAATCTTTGAAATTGCATACTACAAGTTATGACGATAAAACATCGAAATACCACAAATTGCAGAAAAATATTCAAATGTCTGTAAATCTATCGGACCAAACCGCGTGGTCATCAGTCCGTAGCTTACAAACTACTTAAACCTAGGTAAACTAACCTACGGACAAACACACACACCCATGCCCCAGGGAGAACTCGAACCTCCACGGCGAGCATAAATTGCGTTCAACCGTAGTTGCCTACATCAGCATAGTACGCTGCCGCAGCCGTAACTATCTTTTCCGTTCTGAAACTTTCTCAATAACGTAATAGAAGTACATTCAGCAATGTGAATACAAGAATCTGATGTGATGAATTTGCAAGACCGGAAAAAATCTTCGCATATTGATAGTCATTATTCAAATACAAACCAAGAACGCTTAACACCTTTATCTAGATGATCAGTTTCGGCAGAGTTAAACGTAGTACACGATTTTTATCACAGAAATATCTTCTTTATTTGGACAGCAAAGAAAAGCAGCATTAACTAAAGGAAACGCGAGATTTTTGTGTCTGATCAACATAGTCGCCGAGTGGACGTCCTCCAGTGCACACCTGTCCAGTGACAGCAAAGTCTCAGTTGTAAGTGTAACCGGCTTCTCTCTAATAGCTACATATTTGAACTTTTCAGTGCGCTTTCCCTTCAGTTCATTAAAGTTGCCGGCCGCGGTGGCCGAGGAGACTGAGGCGCTCCAGTCACGGTTTGCACGGCCACTACGGTCGGGGGTTCGAATCCCTCCTCGGGCATGGATATTTGTGTCGTCTTTAGTATAAGGTAGTTGATAAGTAGTTTGTAAGTTTAGGGACTGATGACCCCGTAGTTAAGTCCCATAAGGTTAACAAACATTTGAACATTTCATTAAAGTTATTGAGTCCTCGCGTTTTTATTTGATTCATATTCGCGTTAAATATCTGGTCAGTGTATTATTCCGCCGTGTGAATCGCGTCGCGACAGTCGTCTGTCTTTATTTTCTGATTAGAAGCGCCATATAGTATTTTGATTTTCGTCTGCGCGTTCTCGTTTCAATTGGTAAATTTATACTGTGCTCTCGTGCATATTAGATTCAAATCCGCGTTTTAAAACAGTGTAGTCTTCCTTTGAACGCATCGCGACTGTAGTTTTTGTTTTTGTCGGCACTGTAATCATGAATAGGGACTGTGACAGCTGTGTGCGGATGCAGTCTGAGCTGGTGACACTTCGCTCCCAGCTTCAAGCTGTGTTAACCTCGGTTGCACAGTTGGAAGCTGCGATCGAAGGGTGTCGTTGTTGTTAGCCGGTAGTGGGGACCGAACGGACTCCCGTCGTCTCCACCGATCGGCCTGCGGCTGCGACATGCCTTGATACTGCTAGCAGTGAGGCAGACTCCCCACCCATGGTTGCGCAGGAGGTTGTTCCGGTGTGTGGCAAGAGGCGCAAGACATTCCGGGGGACCGATCTTGAGACCTCCCCGGTTCGTCTTGCGAACAGGTTTGGGGCGCTATCTGCTCAGGACGACGTTCCTGAGTCGAATGGTGTCTCTCACCCTGTCACCACCCACCCTGCAAGATCCGGGCTTCCACAGAGGGTGGGTTTACTTGTAGTTGGAAGCTCCAACGTTAGGCGGATGATGGAGCCTCTTAGAGAGATGGCTGCCAAGGAGGGGAAGAAGGCCAACGTGCACTCCGTGTGCAAACCGGGTGGAGTCATTCCAGATGTAGAACCGGTCCTTCCGGATGCCATGAAGGGTACGGGGTGCAGCCAACTGCAGGTGGTGGCTCACGTCGGTACCAATGATGTGTGTCGCTTCGGATCTGAAGAGATCCTCTCAGGTTTTGAGCGGGTATCTGAAGTGGTAAAGACTGCCAGTCTTGCTTGCAAGATGAAAGCAGAGCTCACCATCTGCAGAATAGTTGACAGGACCGACTGTGGACCTCTGGTGCAGAGCCGAGTGGAGGGTCTGAATCAGAGGCTCAAACGGTTCTGCGATCGTGTAGGCTGCAGATTCCTTGACTTGCGCCATCGGGTGGTGGGTTTCTGGGTTCCGCTGAATAGGTCAGGAGTCCACTACACGCAGGAAGCGGCTACACGGGTAGCGGGGGCTGGGGGGCGTGGAATGGGCGGTTTTTTATGATAAAGGGCTTCGGGGAAAACAAAATGGGCAATCTCAAAGGGTGAAGGTGGATCACAGGAGAAATGTAGATCTGGAAACTATCGCTATAACAGTTGTAAATTGTCGTAGCTGTGTTGGGAAAGTACCAGAACTCCAAGCGTTAAAAGAAAGCACCGAAACTCACATCATTATAGGCGGTGAAAGTTGGCTCAAGCCAGAAATAAGTTCAGAAGAAGTATTTGCAAAAGATCTAACTGTGTTCAGAAAGGACAGATTAAACAAAATAGGTGGAGGCGTGATTGTCGCCGTCAAAAGTAGTATTTCGTGTAGCGAAGTTGAAGTTGATAGTTCCTGCGAGCTGTATGGGTAGAGGTTGTACCCCAAAATCGTAAGAAGTTAATAATTGGTTCCTTCTACCGGTCTTCCGACTCTAACGATACAGTAGCAGAAAGGTTCAAAGAAAAACTGAGTATAATTGCAAAAACGTACCCAACTCACACGATAATAATAGGCGGTGATTTTAATGTACCCTCGATTTCTTGGCGAAATTATATTTTCAAATCAGGAGGTACGCATAAAACATCGTGCGAAATTGTACTCAACGCATTCTCTGAGAATTACTTCGAACAATTAGTTCATGAGCCAACTAGAATTGTAAATGGATGTGAAAACACACTTCATCTCTTAGCAACAAATAATCCTGAGCTCATAACGAGCATCAAAACGGATACAGGTATTAGTGAACACAGAGCTGTCGTAGCGAAATTGAATATCGAAAGTCCCAAAGTTACCAAAAATAAACGAAAAGTATACTTGTTCAGGAAATCAGATAGAAATAAAATACATTGCTTCTTGAAAGACAGCTTCCACTCGTTTCTAACACTAAATGTATGTGTAGACCAGATGTGGCTCAAATTCAAAGAAGTGGTATCGGAAGCAATTGACAGTTTTATAACAATGTTGTTGTTGTGGTCTTCAGTCCGGAGACTGGTTTGATGCAGCTCTCCACAATACCCTATCCTGAGCAAGCCTCTTCATCTCCACATAAGAATGGCAACCTACATCTGTCTGAATCTGCTTACTGTATCCATCTCTTGGTCTTCCTCTGCGATTTTTACCCCACACACTTCCCTCTAATGCTAAATTCACAATTCCTTGATGTCTAAGAATGTGTCCCACCAATCTATCCCTTCTTTTAGTCAAGGTATGCCAGAAATTTCTTTTCTCCCCAATTCTGTTCAGTACCTCCTCATTAGTTGCGCGATCCACCCACCTAATCTTCAGCATTCTTCTGTAGCACCATATTTCAAAAGCCTCAATCCTCTTCCTGTCCGCACTGTTTATCGTCCATGTCTCACTCCCATACAAGGCAACACTCCATACAAATGCCCTCAGAAAGGACTTCCTTAGGCTTAAATCAATATTCGATGTTAACAAATTTGTCTTTTTCAAAAACGCTTTTCTACCCATTGCCATTCTGCATTTTATATCCTCTGTACTGCGACCATCATTTGTTATTTTACTGCCCAAGTAACAAAACTCATCTACCTCCTTTATTGCTTCGTTTCCCAATCTAATTCCTTCAGCATCACATGATTTTCTTACACTGCACTCCATTACCCTAGTTTTGCTCTTGTTAATGTTCATCTTATATGCACCTTTCAGCACACTGTCCATTCCGTTCAATTGCTCTTCCAGGTCCTTTGCTGTATCTGACAGAATTACTATGTCGTCAGCAAAACGCAATGTTTTTAATTCTTGCCCCTGAACTTTTATTCCTTCACCAAATTTCTCCTTGCTTTCCCTTATAGCTTGTTCAATGTACAAATTGAATAACATTGGAGAAAGGCTACAACCCTGTCTCACTCCCTTCCCACTGCATCCCTTTCATGCCCTTCAACTCTGACAACCGCTGTCTGGTTTTTGTACAAGTTGTAAATAACGTTACGCTCCTTATATTTTACTCCTGCTTGCTTCAGAACTTGAAAGAGTTCATTCCAATCAATATTGTCAAAAGCCTTCTCCAAATCTACAAAAGCTAGAATTGTAGGTTTGCCTTTTCTTAATCTATCTTCTAGGATAAGCCGTAAAGTGAGTATTTCCTCCCGTGTTCCTACATTTCTCCTGAACCCAAACTGATCTTCCCCGAGGTCGGCTGCTACCAGTTTTTCCATCCTTCTGTATATAATTCGTGTTAATATTTTGCAACCGTGACTTATTAAACTGATGGTTCTGTAGTTTTCACACCTGTCTGCACCTGCTTTCTTTGGAATGGGGATTATAACATTTTTCTTAAAGTCTCAGGGTACTTCGCCTGTCTCATACATCTTACACACCAGGTGAAACAGGTTTGTCATGGCTGGTTCTCCCAGAGACTTCAGTAGCTCTGAGGGAATATCATCTACTCCAGGGACCTTGTTTCGATTTAGGTCTTTCAGGGCTCTGTCAAATTCATCTCTCAGTATAATATCTACTATTTCATCTTGATCTACTTCCTCTTCCCTTCCTACAACATCGTCTCTAAGTTCATTTCCTTTGTAGAGCCCCTCTATATACTCTTTCCACCTTTCAGCTTTCCCTTCTTTGCTGAGAACTGGTTTTCCATCCGTGTCCTTGATATTCATAGAGCTGTTTTTCTTATCTCCAAATGTTTCTTTTATTTTCCTGTAGGCTGTATCTATTTTTCCTCTATTCATACATTCTTCCACGTCCTTGCATTTGCCTTCTAGTCACTCCTGCTTAGCCACTTTGCACTTTCTGTCAATCTCATTTCTTAGTCGTCTGTACTCCATTTTTCCTGTTTCATTTACTGCATTTTTATATTTTCTCCTTTCATCGATTAAATTTAGTATCTCCTGTGATATCCAAGGATTTTTTGTAGGTCTGGCCTTCCTACCTATTTTGTCCTCTGCTACTTTCACTATTTCATCTCTCAATTTTACCCATTCCTCCTCTACTGTTTTATTTTCCCTTGTTTCACTAATCCCCACTATATCTAACTTCAACCTATCCATTTCCCTTTTTAAATTTTCTAATTTTCCTACTCGATTAAGGGATCTAACATTCCACGCTCCGACCCGTAGAATGCCAGTATTGTCTTTCCTGATGATCACATCCTCCTGAGTAGTCCCCGCCCGGAGATCCGAATGGGGGACTATTTTACCTCCGGAATATTTTACCCGAGAGGATGCCATCATCATATGTTCATACAGTAGAGCTGCATGTCCTCGGGAAAAGTAACGGCTGTAGTTTCCCCTTGCTTTCAGCCGTTCGCAGTAGCTGTGTGGCAAAACCACATTAGCTGATGTTACAAGGCCAGCTCAGTCAATCATCCAGACTGTTGCCCCTGTAACTACTGAAAAGGCTGCTGCCCCTCTTCAGGAACCACACACTTGTCTGGCCTCTCCACAGATACCCCTGCGCTGTGGTTGCACCTACGGTGCGGCTATCTGTATCGTTGAGGCACGCAAGCCACCCCACCTCGGCAATGTCTGTGCTTAATGGGAGTGGTTTATAACAAATAAATTAATAAAAGAAGGAAGCGATCCCCCTTGGTACACAAAACAGGTCAGGACACTGTTGCAAAAGCAAAGGAAAAGGCATACTAAATTTAAACGAACACAAAATTCCCAGGATTGGCGATCGTACTCAGAAGCTCGAAATTTAGCGAGGATTTCAATGCGAGATGCCTACAATACTCATCACAACGAAACTCTTTCTCGAAATTTGACTGAAAACCCAAAGATATTTTGGTCATATGTTAAATGTACTAGCGGCAAAACACAAACAATACCCTCACTATGTGATAGTAATGGCGATCCTGCCGATGACAGCGCTACTAAAAAAGAGTTACTAAACATAGCTTTTAGAAACTCATTCACCAAAGAAGACGAAACCAATATTCCAGATTTCGAATTACGAACAGATGCCGTAATGAGTAACGTAGAAGTAGATATCATTGGAGTAGTGCAGCAACTAAAATCACTTAACACAAACAAGTCTTCTGCTCCGGATTGTATACCCATTAGATTTCTGATTATGCTGAAGCGATAGCTCCTTACTTAACAGCCATATACAACCGCTCTCTCAAGGAAGGATCTGTACCAAAAGATTGGAAAGTTGCACAGGTCACACCTATATTCAAAAAAGGCAGTAGGAGTAACCCACTAAACTACTGGCCTATTTCATTGACGGCAATTTGCAGCAGGGTTTTGGAACATACCCTGTATTCAAATATTATGAATTATCTCGAACAGAACGATCTATTGACACAAGGTCAACACGGATTTAGAAAATATCGTTCATGCGAAACACAACTAGATCTTTATTCACATGATGTGATGGATGCTATCGACAAGGGTTCGCAAATCGATTCCGCATTTCTTGATTTCCAGATAGCTTTTGACACCGTACCTCACAAACGGCTTTTAATCAAATTGCGTGGTTATGGTATATCGCCCCAAATTTGCGATTGGATAGAGGATTTCTTGTCAGAGAGGACACAGTTCGTAGTAATCGATGGTAAGGCATCGACGAAAACAGAGGTGATATCGGGCGTTCCACAGGGTAGTGTTATTGGTCCTCTGCTGCTCCTTATTCACATAAACGAATTAGGGGAAAATCTAAGTAGCTCTCTTAGGTTGTTTGCAGATGACGCCGTCATTTACCATCTAGTAAAATCATCTGAAGATAAAAACCAACTGCAGAACGATCTGAATAAGATATCAGTATGGTGTAAAAATTGGCAATTGACTCTAAATGATGAGAAGTGTGAAGTCGTCCACATGAGTACGAAAAGAAATCCGTTAAACTTTGTTTACAAGATAAATCAATCAAAAGTGAAGGCCGTATACTCCACAAAATATCTAGAAATTATTATTAATTCAGACTTAAATTGGAAAGAACACGTAGATAATATCGTGGGAAAGGCGAACCAGAGACTGCGTTTTATTGGCAGAACCCTTAAAACATGCAACAGAACTACAGAAGAAACTGCATACACTACGCTTGTCCGTCCATTTTTGGAGTATTGCAGCCAAGTGTGAGATCCTTATCAGGTGGGTTTAACGGAGGATATCGAAAGAGTCCAAAGAAGGGCAGCTCGTTTCGTATTGTCACGATACAGGGGAGACAGCGTTACGGAAATGATACAGGATCTGGAATGGGAATCATTACAACAACGACGCTTATCGTTGCGGCGTGGGCTACTTGTACAGAGAGATTCAGTTGATCTTTCTTCCCGCGCGCTATTCGAGAATGGAATGGAAGATAAATAGTATAATGGTGGTTCGATGAACCCTCTGCCAGGCACTTAAATGTGATTTGCAGAGTATCCCATGTAGATGTAGATGTAGATCTACGTAAAAAAGAGCGGAATGCAAGCTCAAAGTAGCACGATCTAAGGCCCTATGGCGGGCACTTACAAAATATTTCACTAAACATGAACAAAATAACGCTGCTCGTATAAGCTACGTGTTGTGTTTAGCATTCGCTCGGAATGAAAACGGCGGATGCGCCAGCCTGTGTTTTTAGGAGCTCTATTATTGACCATTTCGTGTCATTTAATAAAATTATGCAAAGGAATCACGTGAGTGGTAACAGATACGTAGCGGTCTTCAGAAACATTCTCCAGCAACGGGAAATAAATCTCCAAAGATGACCGTGAGTGCTGTTAATCAGGCGACAGCAGAGCTGCGGCGTTAACACGTTTCCTAGATGAACCGTGAAGAATGCGCCCACGGTCATATAACGAAGACTACACGGAACAGCTGCCACACCGTGATTGATGGAAATTCCCTGGCATCCAACGATCTCGAGAATTTACGAGTCGAATAAATTGTGTACGAACTTGGGACGCATGCCGCGGCCGTTTCACGGACGTTGATTTACTGCCACTGCAACGATATTAATTATTTCCGAGTCGTTATTTACGACCTATAACGTTTTGTTTAACCGTCTGTTGGGTCCGAGTATAAATAAAGGGATGAGTGAGGAACTTAATTTCTATATGGAGTCTGTTGTTCCTGTCGCCCGACTCGTTCTTCACTATTGGAAAGGAACCCCGCGAAATAAGTCATTCGGCGTTTTTAAGTTAATGTTGTCAGAAGATTCACTGCTCGGCCTCCAGAGATATCGCTGAGGCACGCAGCGGTCGGAGAGATGCGCCGCCGATAGGCGTCGGCTATCCGTTACGGCGTCCACTGTGAATTCCGAGCGTCCAGTCACCGTACCTCGCTATCTTAACAGTCCCTGCCTCCTCGTTTCATACGGAACTTTATATCTCCATTTACATCTACACTTCACAGGCCACCTTACGGTGCGTGGCGTACGGTACTCGTCTTTCTCCCCCCCTCCCTCCGACCCCCCTTTTCCGTTCCATTCACAAATGGCACTTTGGAAAAATGACTGCCGATAAATCTTCCACTTCCGCATGAGCTCTCTGATTCTCTGGCCGCGATAATTTCGCGAGACCAATGTTATGTGAAATAACAGTAAATAGAGGCTGGAGTATAGACGAATAATAACAAAAATGCCATGTAACATGGGTCCATGTGTCCTCTCCATGAGCCTTCCAACATAGCCAAACGAATCGTATCAAGTCAAAACGTCAACAGTCTGACCGATTAAAAATATTATATACTAGCTGAACCTCCGCTGATTCGCATGCGTAGGCTGGTTGGTCTACAGCAGTTGTTTCTTTTTAATCATGATGAAGAATCCATATCTTAAGTTCGTAGTTATAGCTTGAAATTTAACAGTACCAAAGCTTTGAGAATAAATTTTTGCATCCCGTATTTCACCCCCTTATTAGTCTAATTTCAAAAAATACCGAAACACGTGTCTTTTAAATTCGAACCCCGAATACAAATCCGAAAATTTGTAGTTCTAACTTCAAAATTGCCTAAATAGAAACAGAGTTTTGAAAAACATCCCCTCTCAAATTTAACCCCATAGATGGTTGAATTTCCAAAAATACCGAAACACGTATTTTTTAAATCATAACGAACAATACAAATACCAATTTTTGCAGCTATAGCTTCAAAATTGCTTTGACAAAAGTGTTTTCGAAAAGAATTTTTGATCCCCTCCTTTACCCCCTTAGTTTTTGAATTTTCAAAAATACCGAAACTCGTGTCTTTTAAATCATGATCAAGAGTCCATATCCTAAGTTTCGTAGTTATAGCTTGAAATTTGAATTAACAGCAACATATTTTTGAAAATCAATTTTTTGCGTCACCTATTTTACCCCCTTATTTGTCGATTTTCAAAAAATGCCAAAACACGTGTCTTTTAAATTAGAACCCTGAATAAAAATCCGACATTTTGTAGTTCTAGCTTCAAAATTGCCTAAATAGCTATTATTTTCAAGAAACGTTTCATCCCCCATTTAACCCCCTTACGGACGTAATATCGAAAAATGTCTTCTTAAATGACACCTTAAGTTTCTATCTTCAGTGGGTTTGGCTGGGCAATGATGAGTCAGTCAGTCGGTCAATTGGGACACTTCCTTTTATATATAGAGATAAAAATTGACGTGTTTGTGCCAATACATCTCTATGCAAACACACGTCGCAAACGAATAGTTTTTCATGAATAGCAGTGTTTGTCCGTCTTTGCAACTACAATAAAAATGAGTTTTTTTCTCACCAGACGCGTTTCGTTTTAATGACTGTAAGACATCAACAGTGGTCTGTAATAATAGAAATCTACAGTTTGTTTTATTTTTAGATCGAAAACAGTTCGTTAATGGAACATGAAAAGTAGGCCTAACGTTTTCTTACTTACGGAAATTTTGTCTTGTTTTCGCTTCACATCATGTAATGCCGGTCTGTTTCATGCAGTACCGCCGGTTCTTCATGCTGTGTCAATGGTTTTTCCACTACTTCCACTGTCACTTTTGCACTGCCCATAATTGTTTTTCACAGATCAGACGGTTTGTTTTTGTTTCGACTGAGTCTGTACAGTGTGTTATTGGAGTGTTGTCAACATCACGAATGTAGTTCTTTTTCTATGTTTTATAATAATTAGGTTTTAGTGTATTTAGTTTTTATGTAAGCGGACTGGAATAGTGGCAAAATAAAGAAAACGTGAGAAAAAATCGCATTTTTATTGTAATTGGAAAGACGGACAAATACTGCTATTCATAATTATGAATACAACTACGGACATTATGTCCACACAAACGAAGCGGTATGTGGTAGTAGGTATCAGTCTTCCATTGTGCACTTTGGTGGGAGAGGGTTAATAACGATAAGGGTGTGGAAGATATGGGAATTGAACGTTACCGACTTATATAAAGTTCTACGTCTGGCTGTCAATATTTTGCTCTTCAGCAAGAACTACACAATGGAGACGAAAGATCTCTCTGTGTTGTTCTAGTACAAAGTCTCCCGTCATACAACAGCAGTTCCGTGACGACAGCTATAAGAGGGTGGAAGATATAATGGTTGAAAGTCGTCAGCTTATATAAAATTCGGATGAAGACCAGCGATGACGTTTGACACTATAATAGCAAAGAGGTTATATATAACGTGATGCACACAAGGAGGTTACAATAAAGGAAGATGGCATTATCTATGCCGAGCACCGAGAACACACGTCAAATGAAGCCTGTCCGCCATCTTGGTGAGTTTTGGAATGCTACTTCTCCGTTAGCACTACGTGTTAAGTCGACACTCTTATTGTTAATACATTGAACTGACAGTAACTGCTAAGTATGTAATTTCAAACAATATACTTTCTTGAATAAATAGTAATAAATACTCACCATAATACATTTGAAAACTTAATTTTTAACGGCTAATGCACGTTGTACATCACGGCAAAACCGTCGGACGTTTTATTGCTGTTTTAAGTGACATGAAACATTAGCTCTACAATATGAATACTTATCGACAACTTAGCAATACTGCGGAGGCAGGCTTCACTTTATCAATGTAAGGGCGTCTCCCTGTATTCTAACCTCCTTGGATGCACATTATTCAGTTGTTTTCCTGCAGTAAGCGTACGAATAAAGAAAAAATAAGTGCATATTGCATTTTGAAAAGTAAAACTACCAATAAAGATGCCAAAGCGTAAGAAAGAAATTTCACGTTCTCGATACATTCCTAAAAGATAGAAAACGGCGCTGAAAAGTGCAGACGATAGAAACTTGAAATTTGTAGACTTTTTTTATCTTACACTGTAGACATCAGCGATTTTTCGATATTCCCATCCCTAAGGGAGCAAAATAGGGGATGAACCATTGTTTGAAAATAAGTTGCTATTCAAGCACTTTTGAAGCAAGAAATACAAAACTTCGGATTTAGTTTTTAGATTGGAATTTTTAAAACACGTGTTTCGATAGTTTAGGAAATTGGACCATGAAGCGGGGGAAATAAGTAAAAAACTTTTACGGGTGTTACTAAGGCTATTTTGATGTTAGAAATGCGAAAATTTGCATATGGAACCATGGTTATAATTTTAAGAAAATGTGTTTATGCATTTTTTTTTTTTTAATTCTGCCATCAATGGTGTAATAGGGGGTGGCAAGTTGTATCAAAATACCTGATCAGAAAAGCATTGTCAAAGCTAAATCGATGAAAATTTATATTTAGAAGTAGAAAAAATCAATGCAGACCATCCAGTCCATGCGTGCGAAGCAGCGCGAATTAAGGTAGTATACTATAACCTAAGTGACCTTAAGAAGTATCCAAACCTTTCTGCCTAAGGAACTGGATATGAAGACTGGGAAAACTGCCGGTCTACATGATATTTTCCCTGTATTTAGCAAACATACTGTATTCAAAATCCGATTGTGACTTCTAAATTTATTCAATAATCTTATAAACAGCTCTCTGCCAAAAGCTTTTATGAGATTTAAAGTAATAGCCGATCTGAAGCCCGCTGAACCAGCCGGCAGTGTAGCTATCGCCCAATTGCACTGCAAAGTGTACGAGGGTTGAAACTTAAATAGCGGTAACACTGCTGTGGAGACACCATGCAATGGAATGTACTGTTGTCGCTGACCGTCAGTGCACACGTTGTTGACGTACTTACATATCCACCGAGAAAATGGACTCGCCCGTCTCACATCACCGGCGTGCACACAATCCAGGAAAACAATTATGAGCGAGCGGTCTAACGTAACGGTGTCAAGTTCTTCCACTGTAGACCGTCAGTGCACAGTATTACTGTTCGTTCTTCGAACATCACCTGCTACCGGCATTGCAAAGGAGCGCCTTCACTTTCTGCGCAACCGAATCATCATTTCGCACAACAATGCGCGGGAGCATACAGCACAAGCTGTGGCTGCTCTGTTCGGTCGATGGGACTGGGAGGTACTTAACCATCTCCCATAGTCCCAGGACCAAAGTCCTTGTGACTTTGATTTGTTTCCGAAGATGAATCACTTCGTGACTTTCGCTTCAGAACTGTTCCAGAGTTTTGACACGCAGTAGACCGCTCCATTCCCAGCACCAACAGAACAGGCTCTGCTAACGATATACTACGCCTTCCACATCGCTGGCAACATGTTGTACACACCGCTGGTGACTACTCTGCAGGACAGTAACAGGTGTAAACACGTAACGCTTTTGTATCGGTTGTGAATAAATAGGTGCCACTATTTAAGTTCCAACCCTTGTATTTGCGAGAGGTGTTCATATTAAAAGTACGAAACCTCTTTACAACCAAACCGGTTGAAATATTAATATCCCGCTTTGGCATAACGTAGAGCGACAACTAGAGACGCGAATGTTGTGTCCTCATCTCCCTCTAAAAAATTCAAGGTCTCACCTCAGCGGGCAAGGTGATGCTCACTCGTGTTGTGTAGTTCGCGAACGAACTAGTTCGAAAGAGCGCTCCCACAGGCGAACTAGTTCGCACATCCTCGCCTCTTAGTTCGTCCTCTCCTTTTCCGAAGACTGACGGGTAACAGCGAGAGGACGCGAGAGCTCGCGGAATCGTGTGATTACCTGCTGCCAGTTACCGTCATTTCGAACTGAGATGCAGCTCAATTGTAGTTTTAGTAGTGGTAGCAAAAGCCAAAACGAGCGCAGGAACTAAAAAGAGCGACCTACTTCGCGGCCGAGCTGCGAACTAAAAGGAGAGCTACCGGTCGGGAACTAAAATATGCGCGATAGGTCGCGAACTAAAAGATACGCGATAGGTCGCGAACTAAAATATGTGTGATAGGTCGCGATCTGAAATATGCGCGATAGGCCGCGAGCAGAATTAAAAATCACGTGTTTGCCTTCTGCTGCTGAGAGTCATTTCGAGGTTAGCGTCTGTCTTTTCGTGAATTTCTGTTAAGTAAATTTAGAGGGCCGGAATTTGAAGCTGAGTGTAGTACGATCTTGCTGCCGCCTACTTACATTTCGCGTAAAGATCACAAAGACAAGATAAGAGAAATTAGGGCTCGTACGGAGGCATATAGGCATTCTTTTTTTCCTCGTTCAATTTGGGAGTGGAATAGGAAAGGAAATGCCTAGTAGTGGTACAGTGTACCCTCCGCCACGCACCTTACGGTGAATTGCGGAGTATGTATGTAGATGTAGATGTAGATGTAGATTACATCAGTGTTACATAATTTCTGCCTTGAAGTATTATGTACTCTGCAATATCCGACTAATAAATTCCATATTGTCTAGATATAGAGATAATTCTAAGCTTAAACGCGAGAAATTAACCACAAACTGTTTCTTTTGGTTTGCGTGATATCATTAGCGGCTGAAGCAGCGAGCGCATGAAGCAGCTAGGTGGGAGAACTTTTCCCTCCACCTGCATGCGAAGACCACGCCCTCAGCCGACGCTGGGAGCGGACGAACTAAAAGAACGAACTAGTTCGCGGCAGAGCCGGGAACTAAAGTGAGCGCTCCCGATCGCGAACTATTATGCGCAAGTCTAATGCTCACCGTCATTGTTTGGACGTCCGAGTTCCGATATTCATCGAATTCCTCGAGCACGGAAAAAACCATTAACAGTGACGTGTCCTGTGAGACAGTCCGTAGCCTACGCAAGTCCATCACGGAAGGAGTGATTCTGCTCCGTGATAAGACGTTTCCTGGTTCACAAAAATGTACTGGCCAAGTTCAGGTGGGAGCAGCGTAACCATCCGCTCTACAGCATAGACATGACGCCCTGTAACTTCCATCTGTTTGGTCTGCTAAGAAGAAAGTTTAATGGGAAGCTCTTCAAATCGGAGACGAACTGAAAGACACAGTAGAGGACTGGCTCTTGACACAAACACAGGAATCCTGGGAACAGGAAATCCTACCGGACCTTAAACAGTGGGATTGTTCTGCTTAGGTTTCTGGTGATTACTTTTAAATAAAGACTTAAGTTATAGCCGCAGTGACGTTTCATAACTTTTTATTTCAACACATCAGGTGTCCATGTGTCCGAGAAAAAACTGCCTCCCTCATACCCTGATCCTTCCAACATAGGCAAATGAATCGTAGCATTATCCAAGTCAAAACCTCAACAAGCTGACAGCTTAATACACCATAAACTACATGAGCTTACGAAATGCCAGCAGTCTCGCCTGGAAGTATCTAAACCGTTTTGATCAGACGAATTTGACATGGCTGTATCTGAAGACTTAGAGAGTTTAACACAGGTAAGTTACGACAGTGAACACCTTCTTCTTTAGTGACAAGTTACTCGGTAAATGCATAAAATTAATCTGGTCTGTATACTCCGCAATCGACCCAAATGTGCGTAGCGAAGGGTGCTCAGTACTACTACCAGTTACTTGCTTTCCTGTTCCATTCCCAAATAATTCCGGGGGAGGAGGGAAACGAATACTCGTATGCATCCGTACGAGCCCGAATCTCTATAATATTATCCTCGTGGTCATTAAGCGAAATGTAGGTTGGTGGCAGTTGAATCTTTCTGCGTTTCTACTAAAATTCTAGCCCTCTAAACTTCTTCAACAGTGCTTCTTGAAAAGAACGTCGCCTCCCCTCCATCGACTCCCAATAGAGATCCCGAAACATTTCGGTAACACTCGCGCATTAATCTAATCTACCACTTCCAAACCTATCTAGATGATGAGTACGAAGTCTTTCGCGACGTAGTTCTTGCGTAAAATACTCTCGGTGTTCTTGCCGCGTCAAATATGGGTAGGAGCCCAGGCTTTCGACTATATCCTCCATAGTCGTCGTCAGGGGTAAAACTGACTGCCATGAACTGGAGGCGTCCGCTTATATAACCCGGAGACGGCTTCTCATTGGCTAGCTTACGTCATAGCGGTAATGGCGCGTACTCGGGTGGTGCCATCTAACCACCTAGAATTTTCTAGCGCGCTCTATTCCGCGTTGTTAGCAGCGCCATCTCTCGCAGCAGGCGGTAATCTGCGGGAAGTGCTAAAGGTTCTGGGAGCCAACCTCTGTTCCTTCTCCTTCTCCAGAGCTCGCTTCCATGCATTGCTGAGTGCATATCCGGAGTCTCTATTGATATTATTGTCACATAATCTGATTTCAGTCGCCTCCCTGATGACAGAATCCCAGTAGTTGGAAGCGTGAGCCAGTACTCTCGTTTCTTCAAACAAAATCCGGTGTTTATTTAACAGGCTGTGCTCAACCACCGCAGATTTTTCTAAATGCCTGTATTTCAGGTAACGCTGATGTTCCACGCAGCGTTCAGAAACAGTCCTTATTGACTGCCCCACGTAATTTTTGCCACACTCGCACGGGATGCTGTATATTCCCGGCACTCTCAGACCTAGGTTGTCTTTGATGGGTGGCATCATTTCTTTCATCTTTTTGGGAGGACGAAAGACAGGTTGGATCCCCTGCCTATTTAGGACTCTTCCGATTTTACTACTTGTTGCACCGCAGAATGGAAGCCGGGCGATGTGTTGGTCCTCTTGATTTATTGAAATAGCATCCTGTCTAGATTTCCTCGACAGTGTGGACCTAATATCACGGGAGGAATATCCATTCTTTCTGAAGACCTTCTTCAGGTGGTTGATCTCAGAGTAGAGGTGGTTTTCATCTGAAATAATCCTTGCTCTGTGTACCAAGGTGTTCAGCATAGCTTTCTTCTGAGTGGGATGATGAAAGCTACGGGCATTCAGATACAAGTCTGTATGGGTCGGCTTTCTGTACACAGAGTGTCCAAGTCGTCCATCTGACTTTCGTTCAACCAACACGTCTAAGGTGGGTAGCTTCCCGTCCTTCTCTACTTCCACTGTAAATCTTATGTTGGGGTGAATTCCATTCAAATGATCCACGAACTGCTGCAGTGCACATATGCAATATGGCCACACGGGAAGGAGGCACTGCAGCAGTACAATATCATTCCTTGTCCTATTTTATTGCTACTTCTAATACTACTAAACGCTATCTTAAGAGCTCGTCTGATGAAAATCTTCCTCGGTAACACGGAAAGTGGTTTTAGACATCTTCGCGATGGTGTCCCTCAGGGTTTTGGTTCTTCCTGGCATTCTTTTTAAGTTTTACGCCGCTGATGTTCCTGGTACGCAGCCAATAAAGTTCATTTATGCCGATGACACTGTCGTAGTTAACAACACAGACATCCACATGACTGCAACTACCTTCTAACCAACTCTCCTGAGAAACTACTTCGCAATTTGGAAAGCAAAGCCTAACCCAGATAAAACAGAAGTAGCTTGCTAGCCGGCCACGGTGGCCGAGGGGACTGCGGCGCGCCAGTCACGCATGGCCACTACAGTCGGAGGTTCGAATCCCCCCTCGGGCATAAAAAAAATGTTCATATGATTGTAATTCTATCGGACCAAACTGCGTGGTCATCAGTCCGTAGCTTACAAACTACTTAAACCTAGGTAAACTAACCTAAGGACAAACACACACACCCATGCCCGAGGGAGGACTCGAACCTCCACGGCGAGCAACCGCGCGCCCCGCAGCGAGACGCTTTAGACCGTTTTTTTTTTTTTTTTTTTTTTTTTTTTTTTTTTTTTTTTTTTTTTTTTTTTTTTTTTTTTTTTCTCGTTGATCTATGGTTCGCGGTCGTTCGTTCAGTTTGTTCGTGGGTGTTCGTTGAATGGTTGGCTCAGCTTTTTTATTACAGAGGGCGTTCAGCCCCCTGACCGGGCGCGCTGAGCCACTGCGCCCGGCTAAATGGTCAAATGTTTGTAGAGCTTATGGGACTTCACTACGGGGTCATCAGTCCCTAAACTTACAAACTACTTATGAACTAGCTAATCCTAAGGACAGCACAAATATCCATGCCCGAGGGGGGATTCGAACCCCCGACCGTAGTGGTCGTGCAGACCGTGACTAGAGCGCCTCAGTCCCCTCGGCCACCGCGGCCGGCATTCGCTCGGCTACTCCACCGCGGCCCCTCGGGCATGGATATTTGTGCCGTCCTTAGTATTAGCTAGTTGATAAGTAGTTTGTAAGTTAGCGACTGATGACGCTGTAGTTAAGTCCCATAAGCTTTACAAACATTTGAACATTTCACATTTGTATCTTGCTTCCACCTTAATAATAGAATGTCACAATATCTCATTTGAAGTTGAACACAGTGAACATCCAAAGTACCTAGGAGTCATCTTGGACAGATCTTTCACTGTTAGTACCACCTTCAAAAATAGAAGACAATGTTAAAACTAGGAAAACCATATTTCAGCAATTATCAGCTTCAATTTGGGGAGCCAATGCTACGGTTTCTCGCACGACAATTTTATCCATAGTTTGCAGTGGGTGAACAGTGTTCATGTGAGGGATCTTGACCTACAATTAAGTAGGGCAATGAAATTCATCAGTGGCACTCTGATAGCTGCACCTCTTCGGTGGCTCTCTACAATATCGCCCCTCACGATGTAAAGAAGCCTGGACAAGATCTTGTCCATTCGTAAGATTCCTGCCACAGGTAGTCTGGTTGAAATAACGTAAATCACATCCTAAAACCGCAGTCCAACTACATGGGAGTAGCTTCTAGCCTATATGCAACAAAGTAATTCGTGTAATGGGCAAACCTACAGTTGCATAGTCGATCCATCGAAGCAGCTTCAAGGGATGGACCGTCCCAGGAGGGAACGGTCTTTGTCCAACCGCTTCCGTACTGGTGTTGGTCGGGACAACTACTGGAAATTCAACTGGGGACAGGACAAAGTGGCGATCCGACAGATCCCGGAGAACATCAACTGGCAGTGTGTATAGTGCCAACGGTAACAGTCTGAGCGGAGTGGTGTTATAGTGTGGTCGTGTTTTTCATGGATGGGGCTTTCACCCCTTGTTCTTTTGCTTGGCACTATAAGAACAAAGATGATGGCAATTACATCTTTCAACACGATAGAGCACCTGTTCATAACGTACCGCCTGTGACCGAGTGGTTACATGACAATAACATCCATGTAAAGGCTGGTCTGCACGGAGTCCCGACTTCAATCCTCTGAAATGTTTTGGAACGCCGATTTCGTGCCAGGCATCTCTTAAGTGCAGCACTGTGAAAAATGGGCTGCCATCCTCGAAGAAACCTTCCAGCACCTGACTGAACGTATGCCTGCGAGAGTGGAAGGTGTCATCAAGACTGAGATTGCGCCAACACCATAGGCAATTCTAACATTACAGATGGAGGGCGCCACAAACTTGTAAGTCACTTTCAGCCAGATGTCCGGATACTTTTGATCACATAATGCTAAATCGGCTAGGTTTAACTGCCATCAGGTATCAGGATGAGATGTTGGTTACATGCAGTTGTTGCGAGTATCTGTGCACCCACATCTCATTTTGATGTATGATAATGCTGGACCTCATAGAGCAAAGTTGAATATTTTATTTATTTATTTATTTTTCTGGGAAACGAAACACATTATAAACACGGTATGGAATGCTTGCTCTTTCGATTTGTAGACTACGTGCATGTCAGGGATGCACTAAGCGGTCAGGTTGCCCCACGTCAGCATCCGACAACCATTCTGTAAGAATTGCCAGCAGCTGTGCGGGGATAATGGGCGTCATTGCCTCAACAAGATTGATGACATCATTCGCAGTAAGCCCCGCCGCCCTCAGGCTGTATTACTGCCAGAGGTAGCAGCCCATACTGAACGCAGTTGCAAGTTGTAGCAACACGGGTGGAAATCCGTGAAACTGAAAAAATGGAGAAAAAAATTGTTTGCTGGCGCTGTGCTTGTTGCATCTGTTTTTGTTCTGTATCATTTAGGGATTGCTTCTACTTTACAATCAACTTATTATATTGTTTTCTGGCCAAATAATTGCAAACCGCAAAATTTCCATTTTATTGCTGTAATTTTTGAAACCACTGTTTTAGCCATTAATAACCCACCATATACTTCAGGAGGGTGACAGATAATGAGTCGTACATTTTACACAATGTTATCATATGCCTGGCACCAAATACAATCAATTTACGAAAATTAAATATGTATAAAAGTGAAAAATAACTATTTTCCGCTGAATCATTGGAAAAATGGATGAAATTAGGCAAAGATTCCATTCATTAAATTGTCTTGAAGCTATGAGAGTATTTTCTTCGAATGTTTATTTCCCAAATAGCATCTGCGTTGTTGTTCTAAGCCTACGGAAGACATTTAATATTGTACTGTAAGTCAATATTTTTTATCATAAAAGTACTTTGACAAATTAAGTATCATTTTAATAGCTTTTTTTAATTTATTTATTTTACCTCATTGATATACTCGCACTTATGTTATTAACTGTCCAATTCATACTGATTTTGATAACGAAAAAATAAAAATTGATAAAAAATTTCAGAATGCCTTATAGAGTCTAACACAGGTAAGTTACGACAGTGAACACCTTCTTCTTTAGTGACAAGTTACTCGGTAAATGCATAAAATTAATCTGAAGATGGTCTACATACTCCGCAATCGACCCAAAGGTGCGTGACGAAGAGTACTCAGTACCACTACTAGTTGAGTGCTTTCCTGTTCCATTCCCATATAGTACGGGGGGGGGGGAAATTAATAGTTGTATGCATCCGTACGAGCCCGAATCTCTCTAATATTATCCTTGTGGTCATTAAGCGAAATGTAGGTTGGCGGCTGTAGAATCTTTCTGCATTTCGCCTCAAATTCTGGCCCTCTAAATTTCTTCAACAGTTTTTCTCGAAAAGAACGTCGCCGCCCCTCCAGCGACTCCCAATAGAGATCCCGAAGCATTTTGGTAATACTCGCGCATTGATCGAATACAATAGTTACAAACCTAGGCGCCCGCCGCTGAACTATGTCCTTCTTTAAACCAATCTGGTGGGGATCCCAAATACGTGAGCAATATTCAAGACGTGGTCGGGATCGCACGATAGTTTTATATGCGATCTCTTTATAGAGGAATCACACATTCACAAAATTCTCCCAATAAACCAAAGTCGACCGTTTGCCTTCCCCACGACTGTCATATGCTCGTTCCATTTCATAACGCTGTGCAGCGTTACGCCTTGGTATTTAATTGACGCGACTGTCAAGCAGCACACCACTAATGCTGTATTCGAACAATACGGGATTCTCTCTCCTACTTATCTTCATCACCTTATATTTTTCTACATTTAGCGCTAGTTTCCGTTCCTCACACCAAGTCACATCCTACTACACGACACTGATTCAATGAGGACACCCTTTTATACACAGCAGCATTATCAGTAAACAGTCGCAGTTGCAATGCACGCTGTCCGTCAGATCATTTATATAGACAGAAAATGGCAGGGGTCCTATTACACTTCCCTAGTCTGTGATGACCACTCGCCATCGAGGGCAACGTACTGGGTTCTGTTGTTGTGGTCTACAGTCCGGAGACTGGCTTGATGCAGCTCTCCACAATATCCTATCCTGAGCAACCCTCTTCAACGTCACATAAGAACGGGCAACCTACATCTGTCTGAATCTGCTTACTGTATTCATCTCTTGGTCATCCTCTGCGGTTTTTACCCCACACACTTCCCTCCATCACTAAATTCACAATTCCTTGATGTCTAAGAATGTGACCTACCAGTCGAACCCTTCTTTTAGTCAAGGTAACACTCCACACAGATGCCTTCACAAAGGACTTCCTTATGCTTAAATTGATATTCGATGTTAACAATTTTCTCGTTTTTAAAAACGCTTTTCTTCCCATTGCCTTTCTGCATTTTATATCAATTCTACTGCGAACACCATATGTTATTTTACTGCCTAAGTAACAAAACTCATCTACCTCCTTTACTGTTTCGTTACCTAATCTAATTCCTTCGGCATCACCTGATTTTCTTACACTGCATTCCATTATCCTATTCTTATATCCTTCTTTCAACAAACTGTCCATTGCGTTCAACTGCTCTTCTAGGTCCTTTGCTGTCTCTGACAGAATTACTATGTCGTCGGTAAAACGCAATGTTTTTAATTCTTCACCCTGAACTTTAATTCCTTTTACAAATTTCTCCTTGCTTTCCTTTATAGCTTGCTAATTGTACAAATTGAATAACACTGGAGAAAGGCTACAACGCTGTCTTACACCCTTCCCAACCTCTTCATCCCTTTCATGCCCTTCAACTCTGACAACCGCTGTCTGGATTTTGTACACGTTGTAAATAACCTAACGCTCCCTATATTTTACTCCTGCTTGCTTCAGAACTTGAAAGGGTTTATTCTAATCACCATTGTCAAAAGCCTTCTCCAAATCTACAAAAGCTTTGCCTTTTCTAGGATAAGCCGTAAAGTGAGTATTGCCTCCCGAGTTCCTACATTTCTCCTGAAACCAAACTGATCTTCCCCGAGGTCGGCTTTTACCAGCTTTTCCATCCTTTTGTAAATAATTCTTGAATATTTTTCAACCATGAATTATTAAACTGATGGTTCTGCAGTTTTCACACCAGTCTGTGCCTGCTTTCTTTGTAATGGGGATTATGTCAGTTTTCTTAAAGTCTGAGGGTTCTATTACTTAAGTAATCTTCGAACCACTCCCATATTTGGGTATTTCATAAGCTCATACTTTCGTTAGCAGTCTGTACTGCTATAGTCAGGTCCACAGCTGGTATAACTTTCGTTTTACTCAATGACTTTTTACCGAGCGAGGTGGCGCAGTGGTAACGCACTGGACACTGTCTGGTTTGTGTTCAAGTTGTAAATAACTTTATGCTCCCTATATTTTACTCCTGCTTGCTTCAGAACTTGAAAGAGTTTATTCCAATCAACATTGTCAAAAGCCTTCTCCAAATCTACAAGATATGTAGGTTTAACTTTTCTTAATCTATCTTCTAGGATAAGCCATAAAGTGAGTATTGCCTCCTGTGTTCCTACATTTCTCCGGAACCCAATCTGATTTTCCCCGAGGTCGGCTTCTGCCAGCTTTTCCATACTTCTGTAAATAATTCAGGTTGATATTTTGCAACCATGACTTATTAAACTGATGGTTCTGTAATTTTCACACCTGTCTGCGCCTGATTTCTTTGGAATGGGGATTATATCATTTTTCTTAAAGTCTGAGAGTTCTATTACTTAAGAATTTTCGAACCGCTCCCATATTTTGGTATTTCATCAGCTCAAACTGTCGTTAGCAGTCTGTAGTGCAATAGTCAGGTCCAAAGCAGGTATAACTTTCGTTTTACTCAACGACTGTCTACCGAGCGAGGTGGCGCAGTGGTAACGCACTGGACTCGTATTCGGGAGGACGATGGTTCAAATTCACCTCCGGCCATCCACATTTAGGTTTTCTGTGATTTTACTAAATCACTACAGGCAAATACCGGGATGGTTCCTTTCAAAGGGTACAGTCAATTTCCTTTCCCCTCCTTACCCAAAAACTCCGCGCGTTAGCTCCGTCTCTAATGTTCAAAATGTTTGTAGAGTCTATGGGACTTAACTACGGGGTCGTCAGTCCCTAAACTTACAAACTACTTATGAACTAGCTACATCTAAGGACGGCACAAATATCCATGCCCGAGGGGGGATTCGAACCCCCGACCGTAGTGGCCGTGCAGACCGTGACTGAAGCGCCTCAGTCCCCTCGGCCACCGCGGTCAGCCGTCTCTAATGACCAAGCTGTCGACGGGACGTTGAACCCTCCTTCTTCCTTCAATGACTTTCCGTCAATTATGGCGTACCGTGTCCTGTTTTGTCCTTTCTGATAGGATATCGTGAATGCAATCGCATAACTGGGGCGATACTTCATAAGCATGCAATTTAGTTTGACGCTGCTTGTCAGGTACAATGTCAAAAGACTTCCAGAAATCTATATAGGACAATGTTTGGTTGTGTGGCCATATTCCGCAGCAGCTGTGCCCGCCCCGCCCCACGCATCCTCGTTCGAGTGTCAACACGCTCGCTGCGAGCGTAACACACTCGGCGCGCCACCGCCGAGCGTTGCGCGCTCGACCGAGTACGAGCGAGCGAAACCGGCGATTTGCAGACCTCTAATACACACCCACTCACGTAGAATGAAGTCGTATTTATATTATAAATATGTAACGTTGGCAACACTCACAGACCAAACGAAAAACAAATGAACACACGAAAACATAGCAACACTGTAGTGAAATGACAAATGAACAGACAGGCAACCCACATGTAACAGGCGATATGTCATCAGTATACATTTCATTAAGTGAAGTGCTATGATGTGCTGAGATGAAAACGAAAAAAACGAAACAAAACCACCCGAAAAGTGCTGTACACAGCCCTGAAACACTCGCCAGGAAAAAACGAACTCCAGCCAACAAGACGGAGAAGCAGTAGTAACATGTAAAGAAGAGACATCAACACTGTGAGTAGACCGAATATTAAATTAAAAACACTTAGGCCTAACGTGCAAAATGTTTTTTAAAAACTGTTTTTAATCTATATATACATGTGGCGTCTGTTCCGAGAGAACAGACGTCACTTCTGATCCTGCAGTTGTTATTATTCAACATTCATAGAATATATGACATCAACTGAAATTGGGCAAAGCTGAAAACGTGTACCCTGCTTTCTAGGCAGTTGCGCTGACCCCTACACCACTGGGGACACAGTGATCACCGTACCTGCAAGGACTACCTAAGCACGCCTCCCGTCAGATACAAATTCCCAGCTTCGCCCTGCCCACAGTACTCAAACTCGTAGTTATGAATCAATTCCCGTAAGAGTAAGGGCTTCAAACTTTGCCCACCCCTCCCCACTATTTATCAAAAACAAAGTGTACAAACCTTTGTATCATTTACAGGCCACAGAAGATGATTTTAAAATAAAAAAGCGAAACGCGTCTGGTGTAAAAATAAACCTCTTAATTGCAGTCAGCATAAGACAGATTACCTCTTATAATCAATATATAGAAGGAATTTGCTGCTGTGAGGCTCGTTTGAACTCCCGGCAGTGGTCGGGTGCGGTACTGTTGGTCTGTCTGTAGTGGGCCACGGAGCTCACGCCGGCCGGCCGGGGCGTGGCGAGCAGTGGGACAGATAGCATCGGCTGGTATTTATTATCCCGCCGGACGGGCCCTCAGAGCTACGGTAGCGGAAAGCATTACTTACCGGCAGATAGCCCGCAGGAAGCCGCAGCAGGACCGGTCCCATCCTGCGTCCTCATAACGCATCCTCCCAGCGCCTGCGTCACTCTCCGCTAAGTCCTCTGCCCGGTACCGCGCCGTGTGTCATACACTGTCCGTCACAGAAGAAAATGCAGCACCAGGAAGTATACAAACGAAAACTTACTTGTTGTCCCTATAAAGCAAAAAGTATAAATATTCACAGAATATATGACATCAACTGCGATTGGGCAAAGCTGAAAATGTGTACCCAGCCGGGATTCCAACCCAGGTCTCCTGCTTTCCAGGCAGTTGCGCTGACCCCTACACCACTGGGGACACAGTGATCACCGCACCTGCAAGGACTACCTAAGCACGCCTCCCGTCAGATACAAATTACCAGCTTCGCCCTGCCCACAGTACTCAAACTCGTAGTTATGAAACTAATTCCCGTAAGAGTAAGGACTTCAAACTTGCCCACCCCTCCCCACTAACAATAGGATCATTGCCCGTCACCGGTATAATATATATATATATGTGTGTGTGTGTGTGTGTGTGTGTGTGTGTGGCTTCTGTTCCAGGCTGGTTCAAATGTTCAAATGTTTGTTAAGCTTATGGGACTTAACTACGGGGTCATCAGTCCCTAAACTTTCAAACTACTTATGAACTACTTACGAACTAGGACGGCACAAATATCCATGCCCGAGGGGGAATTCGAACCCCCGACCGTAGTGGCCGTGCAGACCGTGACTGGTGCGCCTCAGTCCCCTCGGCCACCGCGGCCGGCTTCCCGGCTGGGTGCACATTTTCAACTTTGCCCAATCGTAGTTGATGTCATATATTCTGTGAATATTAAATAAATATTAAATAATAACAACTGCAGGATCAGAAGTGACGTCTGTTCTTCCGGAACAGACGCCACATGTGTATATAAAAAGTATAAAGCTGCGTCCAATGTAACTACCTGCGGTTTAAAAAATGCTGGAGCCGAACCCCACTGTCGATGCATAAACAACATCTACGCTTATCCGTCCATTTTTGGAATATTTCTGCCCAGTGTGGGATCCTTATGAGGTGTGTTTGACGGAGGACTTCGAAAGAGTCCAAAGAAGGGCAGCTCGTTTCGTATTGTCACGATACAGCGGAGACAGCGTTACGGAAATGATACAGGATCTGGGATGGGCTACTTACGAAACTCAAATGGCCAACATTCTCCTCCGAATGCGAAAATATATTGTTCACTCCCACTTACATAGGTAGAAATGATCATCAGAATAAAATACGAGAAATACGAGCTCGAACGGAGAGATTCAGGTGTTCTTTCTTCCCGCACGCTATTCGAGAATGGAATGGGAAATAAATAGTATAATGGTGGTTCGATGAACCGTCTGCCAGGCACTTAAATGTGATTTTCAGAGTATCCCATGTAGTTTCAGATATAGATGTAGATGTAGATCTCAGAAAATTATCCCTTGTGGCTATCGATGTGCGAGCCACTTGTAAACAACACGATATCAGAAAAAAAATCATGTCGCTCTAAACTCACTCTTTTACTTCAGGAATCAAAATTCTGGGGATCAATTTGCGAATCACAATATGTCCCAGAAAACGGAGTAAATACTTTCACTCTGCAGCGGAGTGAGCGCTGATATGAAACTTCTTGGCAGATTAAAATTGTGTGCCGGAACCGGAACTCGAACCTGGGACCTTTGCCTTTCGCGGGCAAGCGCTCTACCGACTTTTGAATTGCTCTATAGGTAGTTTTGTACGTTGCGGACGTTGCTCGTGTTTGTTCGTTCTTGTTCTGTGTATTCTTGGCTCAGCCTTTTTATTACAGAGGGCGTTGAGCCCCCTGACCGGGCGCGCTGAGCCACGGCGCCCGGGAAGACCGACTGAGCTATCCCGACACAACTCACAACCCCGCCTCACAACTCTACCTCAAGAGGTACTGGCGGAAGTAAAGTTGTGAGGCGCGGTCGTGAGTCTTGTCGGAATAGCTCAGTCGGAAGAGCGCTTGCCCGCGAAAGGCAAAGATCCCGAGTTTGAAAAAAAAAAAAAAAAAAAAAAAAAAAAAGAAAAAAAAAAAAAACTATGTTTGTAGAGCTTATGGGACTTAACTACGGGGTCATCAGTCCATAAACTTACAAGCTACTTAGGAACTACCTTATACTAAAGGCGGCACAAACATCCATCCTCGAGGAGAGATTGGAACCCCCAACGGCGAACTGACGCGCGCACTGCAAAACGACGCTTGAAATACGCGAAACGCGCCGCTAGCGCATGTCCTGAGACTCAGGCGAGAACCCCATGCTGCTCAGGACGTGCGCTAGCCGCGCGTTTCGCATATTTCAAGCGTCAACTTCGCGTCGCAATATCTCGGGATGTAACTGGAATATTGCGATGCAATCAACGTCATTGTTTATGTGATTTGTCATGCTATTGATTGTTGAAGAAAAAATATAGGGTGTCCATTATAAAAAACGTAAGTTTGTGTTAAAAACACATTTGCTTTCCCTTTAGAATGTTTCCAAATATGTACATTCATGGGCCCCAGGCGTACATTGATACCGGTGAAAGTCGTTTTCCAATAGCTGTTATTGTTCCAGAGATATTTTGGGTGGACAAGATAGCTGGGACACCCTGTACATATAAAATAGAAATCGAATGACTTACCAAAAGGACCGGCTCGTCGATAGGCACAAATAATCACACACATACAAGCTTTCGCCACCACTGGCAGCTTCTTCAGGAAAAAGAGGAAAAAAGGGGAGGAGAAAGGGAAGGATATGGGTTTTAAGGAAGTGGAAAAGGAATCATTCCAATTCCAGGAGTCGAAGGACTTACCTTAGGGGACAAAAAGGAAGGTAAACAAATACACACACACTCTCACACTTATATAGAAATAATATCCCGGTCAGAATAGACATCCACGCTTTCATTAATTCCTAGCAAGCTGAAAATTTGCGTAAACGTTTGGGATAACATTATAATGATTTTGTGAAAAGTCCCCATCAATCCTGCGAGTGCAAAGAATTTTACACAAGATCAAGGTTCGCAAAAACGTTTTATTTTCTGACGAAACGGTTAGTTTTATCATGAAAGTACTTGCATAATCTACCATTTTTGTCTGAGCTATCTACAAAATCTGTTCTGATACTTTATTCCATAATATCTTCCGTTTCTGAGAAAAAGCCGTTTTCTTTGGTGTATAACGGACGCAGAAAACGTTACAACTAGTTTGTATTTTCACAGCCACATATCAAATCAACTTTCCCATAAATGTCTGGTTTGAAAGTTCTTACAATTTCTTTACTTTGATTATTACAATGTTTCTTTACTAATTTGATATCTGGTTTCAGTCTCCCTAGGTACATTATACGAGGCTTCTCTTCAAGTGAGAGGAAAGAGAAATTAGCCTTCCTTAGCCTCTGCTCTGTATTGATACACATATTAACTTCACAATTTAGACAGTACAAAACTGACAACGTCTTTAAACTCACAACTGCAATTCGAATCCTAGCACCGTCACGCATGACCAGCTGCAAAATCTGGCTATAGTATGGGTAATGTCACTGCAACAGATAGCAGAACACATTTTACTTGTAGAATAACACATTAAAATATATGTATATTGCCGCGAAACCCCATGTTAATCGACTACCGGCGTGGCGCAAAGGATAGCGTCACCGATTGAGGTACTGAAGGTCGCCGGTTCAGTCCCGTCCACCGGCAAAATATTATTTATTTGTTATTAACATTTCCAGATTGTTCTACATGTTTCTTATGTTCACTTGTAAATTCTACTTGTTCCTTATGTTAACTGTTCTTCTAATTTCTGGTGCATTCTGTCTGAGTATAAATAGCAGAGCACTGTGCCCGAGAGGCAGTAAGTGCTGCGTGTATGTTTTAGTTCGCAATTAAACCTGTTTTCAGTGTAAGTGCTGCGTCCAGTCGACAACCCTGCCTTCGAAGTCAAGCCTGCTTCCATTTGAACGCAACAATATAACCGGTTTCGGCGATATAAATCGTCTTCTTCAGATTACAGTATTACCTGGCTCAAGGTCTCTAGAGCTAATACTTGAAACAGGAAAATAGTGTAATCTGATCTGACAATGACGATTCATATCTTCGAAATCTTTAATTTAAAAAAATCGCACTGACGTATTTTACGGCCCACTTTAGATTTGTAGCTTTATAAGTTTTGCAGACATTTTGGACCAAAATAGCAATCTAAATAATAAAGTATTAATGAATAAGAGTGTCTGAAATCCTTTTAGGGGAAAAAAATTTCAGGTAGTGGTGGGTTTCGAACCACCGACCTTCAGCGTCAGTCTAAGGCATTGCCCACTACACTATGACTAACAAGTTGCGTTCTTTAATCTCATACTATTTATGGCCGTTGTTAACTGATGTTAATATGGCATTTGTAGACACTAGATTATCATTTATCGTACGACGAACGACGTGTTTTTGTTAATTCTTCAGTGTGCCATTGCTTTAAAATGACAACGTGTAAGTTAGACTAAGAAAATCATCAAATACGCAACCCAAATTGGCGTATGCCAGAGAGAGTTCTGGGCGAGCAATGTCACGTGACATCTGCGAACGGCTGCTTTTCGTAAATTCAATGGAGGGTGTCAAAACTCCGATATTTTTGGAAATATCTCTAAAACGATACGAAATATGAAAAAAAAATAAAATAAGAGAGCAAATTTGTAGAGAATTTTCTCCTCTACAAATTCGGTTATTCAATTTTCGTGTCAGATGAATGGTTAAGCCGTTATTTTCATTTAAGTTTCGATCTGTCAAAAGACGGTCGCAAATGCCCACTTTCAGTGTTACTACCGGAACCTAAAGTGGGCCAAATAAAGTCGATAATGGCTTTAAAAACTTTAATACTTGGGAAGACGAAGTTGACTAATTGATCAGGTCAAGGCAACAGAACTAGTCCGTGAAGTTAATGACGATGATGACGGCGACTGTTCTGCCAGTTTTGCTACTCACTTATCTCGAAGCTAGCCAGTTACCAGGTGATTGAGCCCGGCGCGGCTTACGTAATATGATGTGCGTATCTATTACGTCCGGGGAGAATAATATTTGGAGAGCCACGGACGGACGAGAATTACGGGGACACAATGTTCGGTTGCGCAACCACCTCCGACGACAGAAGCGGCACGTACGTGTTCCGGCAAACAGCCGTGACGTCATAACGCACCTGACGCTCGTTTTTTCGGCTTGCGTCAGCGCGGCCGTTGCTTTTAGAACGACGCGGTCGATAGTGGCTCTCCCCTTCTGTTTGTAAGAATCGATAGAGCGCTGTCACAGAGCGAATCGAGACAGCGAGCGCGCGCGACCAGCGAGGAGGGAAAACAGCGGGTGGTCGGCTATGCTTCCTGTGCGACAGGGGCCGCAAGCGAACAAATCGTCCGTTCCACAGCGCGCATGTCATGTCCAATTGTCTGCGAGCGTCCGCGCTGTTAGCCAGGACAACGCGCGGGGCTTACCGGCGTGGAAAATGTCCCATTATGTTGGCGTCCAGGCTGCCACTCTGACACCGACAATGCCACACTGAATCATTCAATATGGTTCCACAAGGTTCGGTCTTGGGTCCTTCGCTGTTCTTAATATACAGGGTGTTTCACTAAGCTTAGCTACAAATTTATGTTCAAAGACTACATTTATTACTAGTGTCATCTCATTTACTGTATGAAACTGTATATACTGGATTTATCAAAGTTTAATCACAGTCCATTTGTAGAGAACGACTTAATAACTTTCTGAAAGATATCATTTACAATTTCATCAGTTAATTCCTGTTTCTCAGGTGTGATATTTATACTTGTATCATCAGCAAAAAGAACTAGCTTAGCATCTTCGTGAATGTACAATGGCAAGTCATTAATATACAGGGTGTTACACTAAGTGTGTTTGCTCTGTAACTTATAAAATAATAGGTAACGGGAAATTTTAATGCGGTAGGTCAACACAAGAAATGTTACACTTTCTGCGCAGCTATGAACATAGTTTATTGTATCATTTTCCAAAGAGTTACAGCACAAAGATATATTTTTTTTAATGGAACAAATGTTTTTTCTATCGTGCATTGGATTCGTTGAAACCAGCTGCGTCCAATCCAATTTAAACTACATTCCTATCACTGTTAGTTTGGGAGCTACAACCCATCAAGGTTTCAGGGGCAGATAGGACAAGCGCTGCGCATAATGCAATGCGCCTTCTAAATGTGGTGCGGCCGAGTTGTAACGTCGCCGGTGTCACGGAGCGAGAAGCTTCCTCGATGCGCTGTTAAACTGCCGACTGTCGCCGCACACGGCCGTATACCCGACAGTTGGAGCAACACAAACAACCGGGGCTCAATATACCACAGTTACTGACATCGGATGACGATGGCATACACGAACAACAGCGCTTCTCGCTCCGTGACAGCGGCGACGTTACAACTCGGCCGCACCACATTTAGAAGGCGCATTGCATTATGCGCAGCGTTTGTAGTATCTGACCCTGAAACGTTGAAGGGTTGTAGCTCCCAAACTAACAGTGACAGGAATGTAGTTTAAATTGATTTGGACTCAACTGGTTTCAACGAATCCAATTCACGACAAAAAAAACTATTGTTCCATTTAAAAAAATTATACCTTTGTGCTGTAACTCTTTGGAAAATGATACTATAAACTATGTTCATAACTCCGCAGAAAGTGTAACATTTCTTGTGTTGACCTACCACATTAAAATTTCCTGTTACCTATTATTTTATAAGTTACAGAGGAAAACACACTTAGTGTAACACCCTGTATATTAATGACTTGCCATTGTACATTCACGAAGATGCTAAGCTAGTTCTTTTTGCAAATGATACAAGTATAGCTATCACACCTGAGAAATAGGAATTAACTGATGAAATTGTAAATGATATCTTTGAGAAAGTTATTAAGTCGTTCTCTACAAATGGTCTCTCATTAAACTTTGATAAAATCCAGTATATACAGTTTCATACAGTAAATGGAATGACACTATTAATAAATGTAGTCTTTGAACATAAATCTGTACTTAAGGAAGAATATTCAAAATTTTTAGATTTGTGCATTGACGAGGGATTGAATGGGAAGAAACATATTGAAGATCTCTTGAAACGTGTGAGTTCAGCTAGGTATGCTATTAGGGTCATTGCAATATTTGGTAATATACATCTCAGTAAATTAGCTTACTATGCCAATTTTCATTCACTGCTTACATATGGCAACATATTCTGGGGCAATTCAACATTGAATAAAAATATTCATTGCACAAAAGCGTGTAATCAGAATAATTGCTGGATCCCACCCAAGATCATCCAGCTCGGCTACTCCACCGCGGCTCCCTCGATTGTGCGCACGCCGGTGGCGTGGGATGAGAGAGTCCAATTGCTCGGAGGTAAGATAGGTATGTCAACAACGTGTGCTGTCAGGGACAATAGTAAATTCCATTGCATAGTATCTCCACAGCACAACCCTCGTATACAATAGTGGAAAAGAAAAGCACGTGACTAGTAGCGTTTCTGGGTACCCTTCGCCACGCATCTTTGAGTGTATTGCGGAGTACGAGTATGTATGTAGATGTAAACAGCAACATGTTATTGAATTAATTTGCCGCAATGCCGTCCGGGATTTTCTGATCAGAGGTCAGAGGTGCCGAATTTGGGCGTATCTGAGAGTTTTGAAATTCTGTGTATGTTTAATATTGCACAAGGGATCTAGGGATCTTCACTGTAGCTTCACTCATGAAATTTGTTATTAACAATTCAAAAATTATAGCAGTGTGCATAGTTACAACACTAGGAGAAAGGGTGTTATTTACTATTCAAGGTTAAATCTAACGTTGGCACAGATAGGAGTGACTTATGCTGCCACAAAAGTTTTCAGTCAGTTACCAAGTAATATCAAAAGTTTTTCAGATAGCCAACTAGTATTTAAAAAGAAATGAAAGAAATTTCTGAATGGCAACTCCTTCTACAATGTAGATGAATTTTTAGATAAAACTTAAAAAACATATAAATAAATAAAATAAAATAATATAATAAATGTAAATAAAAAATCTTTAACATATTTATTGTCAGTATAGACTACATTTACTAATCTGACACGTTCCACATAATAACGAAATGTCGTATATATGATCTATTGAACAAGTAATCTAAGTAACGTACTGAACCACCGTCTACTGAAAAGCTGTAAATAGAATGTAAACTTTGCAGATTTTTTTTTCGTTTAACCGTATTTCTGAATTGAAAAGGAAAAAAGCTTCGCGAAGATCGCTCTAATTTTTTTATTTTTATTATTATGATCAGTTTCGACATTACTTAGATGTTATCTGTACATCCATAACACTGTACCCCGATCGTGGCAGTAGGACCACGTTTTTTAGCAATTTCTAAATCAATAATGTTGAAAAGTGAAACGCCAAGATCGCACATTACTAATTTATTTAATGACGACCGTTTTCAGTGGGGTATGCCACCGACATCTGGTTATATGAAATATCACAAGTTGGTTATCTTATTTAAGCATTTAGTCTAAATATAAACATACATAAATTAAAACATCACAGCTTTAAGTATCTTACAAGTTGTGATGTTTTAACTTATCTATTTTTTATGTTTACACAAATAATATCAGTGACTTTTTGCGAAATAGTTTCATGTGTGAATAGGACTGAAGCATTAACCTTTGAAGTTCATTTTAATCCGAGACTAGGATTTTAGTGCAGTGAAGAGTAATATTTAGAAAGAATAGTAATCCTACGAAAAGGACTTGATTTTGAATTATAGTTTCAAGCATATCTGAGGCAAAGAGTATATTTTACTGAGGCATTTGGTAATTCTGTCGCGAAATATTAATTTCCGTAATTGCTAGTGAATATTTTAAAGTGAAAATTATATTAATAACCGTGATGTTCGTATTCAGAAGAAGTTCTGAACTAAATAACTACAAACACCAGAGATGAAAGAGATTTTTTTCCAAAAATAAGTAATATTGAACATTAATTTACATGAGAGTTTCTCAAGTGCTGAAATACTGCAGTGTTATCAGTAAAGAAAGTAGAAACTGTGCTTAAAAACGCTTTTGTGATAGGCTTATTCTCTGATTATAAGTAACCGGCAAAAATAAAGAAACAAAAACTCAAGGGTAGCCGCATATTATTAACCTTTTAATGCATGAATTTTTAATAATCTATAAAAATACCACGAATAATGTATAGTGCCTATATACTGAGAAAAATATTGAAAAAAAAAATCCTTAAAATTATTATGCACTACTAGCAAGAAAACGTTCATAGATTGTCAGCTATATAATGCTCCCATGATGTACCTGATGTTGTAAATGTCACTATTATGCCTCTCATCTATGCAGAAAGTAACTCATTATGCAGCAATAGTATGTATTGACTACTTTTACATGGCAAAGGAGGAATACTAATGTAAACAAACGCACATGTTAGGAGTAACTGAATGCAGATAACTGTAGAAATGTTTCAGTAGCACTCTGCAATTTATAATTTCTAGGACGAGCTACTAGCATATGTAACACTGTGTATACAAGCAGCTACAAATTAATTTGTGGTAAAATTTTGATCAATTTTAGAGATAACGTGAAAGATAAGGTATGTAGCTGATCAGCTACACTATGCATTAATATTCAGTAAGTTTTTATGCTCATTAATAGTATTCATTTCAAAGTTATAGATACACAGGAATACATAGTAGCAAGACAATAATTTCATCATCAGGACGCATTATGATATGACAGTGCAAACATCTAACGCACGTTAAATACTCCACAACGTCAAATTTAAAAACCCCATTACCAGGAAATAATGAACAATAAGCATCCCGAGACTTTGTTACTATGGCCACCAGCAATATTCTACGTAAGAAGTGAAGATATCAGCAAGCAGAAAGCAAAAATGATTCTAAATTACCATACGGAAGAAAGCCGAATCCTGTTACGAGTAGTACAGATGATTGCTAAAATGCATGACCACAAGATCCGAAGGTGACGACTAAGAGATGCAGTAATCGGTCATAAAAATAAAACTTGGCGTCGCTGTTTTTTTTTTTTTTTTTTTTTTTTTTTTCTCAGAACTTGTATTTTTAAATCGCACCCTTGTCTTGTGCAATATTAAACATACACAGAATTTCAAAACTCTCAGATACGCCCAAATTCGGCACCTCTGACCTCTGATCAGAAAATCCCGGACGTCATTGCGGCATATTAATTCAATAACAGTATTGCTGTTTACATCTACATACATACTCGTACTCCGCAATACACTAAAAGGTGCGTGGCGAAGGGTATCCAGTACCGCTACTAGTCACGTGCTTTTCTTTTACACTATTGTATACGAGGGTTGGGAATTGCTGTGGTGATACTATGCAATGGAATTTACTATTGGCCCTGACAGCACACGTTGTTGACATACCTATCTTACCTCCGAGTAATTGGACTCTCCCATCCCACGTCACCGGAGCGTGCACAATCGATGGAAACACATGCGAGCAAGCGGTCTAACATAACGGTGTAACTATATTTTCTAAATAGGAACAACGGAGTTGGATAAAGATTGAATGTGCCAGAGATCGTATAGCAATAAATGGATGCGTTACGACGCTGCTCAGACACCCTTGGAGACCTCTGAGAGCGACACATTGGATGAGAAATGGGCCATATCGTACGAGCCAAATCTGAATCACACATCCAACGAATGGCGTCATTATGGGTCGCCGCGAAAGTGCGTCGGTGCCCCAGTAAGGTGAACGTTATGGTGATTCTCATGTACGACTGTGATGGTGTTATCCTAACGCATTACGTTCCTACATCGCAGACTGCAACGCAATGATGTTACTGTTCGATTTTGGAGCATCACTGCGACCAGCTTTGCGAAAGAAGCGGCAAAACTTTATGCGCAACCACCCATCATTTTTTACGACAACGCGGGGGTGCTTATACCGCAAGCTGTGGCTTCTCTGTTCGGTCGATGGGACTGGGATGTACCGGACCATCCACCATACTCCCCGGACATTCTGAAGATGATGGAACCACTTCGTAGCATTCGCTTCAGACCTGTTCCAGAGATTCGACAGGCAGTAGACCGCTCCATGCGCACTACCAACAGAACAGGCTCTTCTGGCAACTGGTTCTGCATAACACTGGTGACTACTCTGAAGGACAGTAACAGGTGCAAAGTTGTAACGCTTTTGTGTCGGTTGTGAATAAACACTTGCCGCGCTGGAGTAGCCGAGCGGTCTGGAGCGTCATGTTGCGGATCCCTCGGCCTCCCGCGTCGGAGGTTCGATGTTTGTGTTGTCTTTAGTATAAGGTAGTTCATAAGTAGTTTGTAAGTTTAGGGACTGATGACCCCGTAGTTCAGTCCCATAAGCTTTACAAACATTTGAATTTTTTGAATAAATAGTTGCCATTATTAAAGTTCCAGCCCTCGTAGAACGAAGGAAAAATGATTGCTTGTATGCATCTTTACGAGCCCTAATCTTTCTCTGATCTTGTCATTTTGACAGACTGGTTAATTGCCGGAAATTATGTTTTCTCGACTACAGTTACGAGTACGCCTTAAAAAATTATAAATACAGATATCTGATAATTATGTGTTCTCCTGGTTAGAAGGCGCAGTGACGGATGGAGAAGTGTGCTACAAAGACACAGGTTTACAATTACATTAGGGTGGTTGGCGGAGCGTAAGGGAATATATGTGTTTGTAGTGCCACAGTCGATACTGAAAATTAAGTTAATTTATAATATTATAAGGTGGTAGGTCTCCACACTCTAAAACAGTGAATACTTTGAATGTCATTTCCTCGATATTATTTCCTATTTATTCGTTCGTTATGAACGTGTTTTCGACTTCTTAAGCCATCGTGAGACACCTGATACTGAACAGATAGTCTATACAATTACAGTGAGACTATACATACAAAGTCACATATATCTGGTAATTCTTTGTATATTGTCTCTCACTGTAGTGTGGACTATCTGATGAGTATTAAATAGTTTGATGGTGTCGTAAAATGTGTTTCGCCAGCATTACAGTTGGCGTGTTACAATGAAAACGTAACGTTTCTTACGACTTGCCACATACTGATAGGGTATTAACAATGTGGAGTACATTTTATTTTCATTGTGACATATCAATGGTGATGTTGGCGAAAATATTTTTATTAATTTTCCTATATGATGAATGTAGATCCGATGATGGCAGTGTAACCTCCCTAATCCCGCCATCTGAATAGAAACAAATGGCTATGTTAGCTGTTTTAAGTAGTGAGAGATCACCCCAAATCGTAATGACAAACGTCTTAAAAACAGTTATTGTTGAACAGAATTGTAACGTATTCTGGTTTTTAATACGTCAATGTTCCTCAAAGTACCGACAGAATATTCCGTAAATACACTCTACGATCTGCGAGACAAGAATAAGAGGGAAACACCATTTGGAAGGACGTGAAAAATCTCTAAGGACAAGCACTGAACTTGCAAGTAGCGTAGATAATCAAACTTGCGGCAGAATGCATAAAGGGCCTTCCAGCTTCATATACAACTGTCGTTTTATGCAGCCTGTCTACACCCCATGCTAAATGTCGGAAACATGCATGTACCATGAATAATTGCACTACGCAGTCCGTCAGTTTGTGTTTAATAGGTAATTTACTTCACTGAATCTGCAAACATTGTACTGTACTAAATTGTGGTTTAGTCGGTAAGGGCAGATTTCAAAATCCAATGTTTGTAGAGCTAATGGGACTTAACTACGGGGTCATCAGTCCCTAAATTTACAAACTACATACGAACTAGCTAATATTACGGACGGCACAAATATCCATGCCCGAGGGGGGGGGGGGAGATTCGAACCCCCGACCGTAGTGGCCGTGCTGAACGTAACTGGCGCGCCGCAGACAGTTTGGCAACCGCTGCCGGCGGCAGATCTCAAGTTCCGAAAATGCTTTGTGCGTTTGGTACGACGTTAGTATCCAGTATGTGGATTCTATAAAATTTTCATATTTATTTTTCAACGCCACTCTCATTAACCACAGACATTGCCGAGGTGGGGTGGCTTGCGTGCCTCAACGATACAGATAGCCTTACCGTAGGTGCGACCACAGCGGAGGGGTATCTGTGGAGAGGCCAGACAAACGTGTGGCTCCTGAAGAGGGGCAGCAGCCTTTTCAGTAGTTACAGGGGCAACTGAGCTGGCCTTGTAACATCAGCTAATGTGGCTAGGCCACACAGTTACTGCGAACGGGTGAAAGCAAGGGGAAACTACAGCCGTTACTTTTCCCGAGGAAATTCAGCTCTACTGTATGAACATATGATGGTGGCATCCTCTCGGGTAAAATATTCCGGAGGTAAAATACTCCCCTATTCGGATCTCCGGGCGGGGACTACACAGGAGGATGTGATCGTCAGAAAAGACAACACTGGTATTCAACGGATCGGAGCGTGGAATGTTAGATCCCTTAATCGGGTAGGGAAGCTAGAAAATTTTAAAAGGGAAATGGATAGGTTGAAGTTAGATATAGTGGGGATTAGTGAAGTTCGGTGGAAAGAGGAACAGGATTTCTGGTCAGGCGAGTACAGGATTATAGATACAAAATCAGTTGGGGGTGTTAGGGGAGTAGGTATGATAATGAATAAGAACATAGGAACGCGGGTAAACTACTATGACCAGCACAGTGATCGCATTATCGTAGTCAAGATAGATACGAAGTTAACACCGACAACAGTAGTACAGGTTTATATGCCAACTAGCTCTGCCGATGATGAGGAGATCGAAGAAATATATGAGGAGCTAAAGGAAATTATTCATACAATTAAGGGAGAGGAAAACTTAATTGTTATGGGAGACTGGAATTCGGTAGTAGGACAAGGAAGGGAAGGGAAGATAGTAGGTGAATATGGTCTGGGCAAAAGGAATGAAAGAGGAAGCCGCCTAGTAGAATTTTGCACGGAACATAATTTAGTTATAACAAACACCTGGTTTAAGAATCACAAAAGAAGGTTGAATACGTGGAAGAGACCAGGAGACACCGGGAGATACCAGATAGATTTTATAATGGTAAGACGTAGATTTCGGAACCAGGTTTTAAACTGTAAAACATGACCAGGGGCTGATATGGACTCTGACCATAACTTGTTGGTTATGAACTGTAGGCTGAAACTGAAGAAACTGCAAAATGTAGGAAAATAAGGAGATGGGACCTGGATAAATTGAAGGAACCTGAAGTTCTTAAAAAATTCAGAGGGAGTTTTAGGCAACAAGTGACAGAAACGGGTGGGAAATAAAACAGTAGAGGCGGAATGGGTAGCATTGAGAGATGAAATAGTGAAGGCAGCAGAGGACAAAATAGGCAGGAAGGCAAGGCCTACAAAAAATCCTTGGATATCACAGGAGATACTAAATGTAATCGATGAAAGGAGAAAATATAAAAATGCAGTAAATGAAAGAGGCAAAATGGAGTACAGACGACTAAGAAATGAGATTGACAGGAAGTGCAAAATGGCTAAGCAGGAGTGGCTAGAAGGCAAATCAAGGATGTAGAAGAATTTATAAATAGGGAAAAAATAGACACAGCGTACAGGAAACTAAAAGAAACATTTGGAGATAAGAAAAACAGCTCTATGAATATCAAGGACTCTGATGGAAAACCAGTTCTCAGCAAAGAAGGGAATGCTGAAAGGTGGAAAGAATGTATAGAGAGGCTCTATGAAGGAAATGAACTTAGCGGCAATATTGTAGAAGGGGGAGAAGAAATAGATGAGAATGAAATAGGAGATACTATACTGAGAGATGAATTTGACAGAGCACTGAAAGACCTAAGTCGAAACAAGGCCTCTGGAGTAGATGATATTCCCTCAGAGCTACTGAAGTCTCTGGAAGAACCAGTCACGACAAAATTGTTTCACCTGGTGTGTAAGATGTATGAGACAGGTGAAGTACCCTCAGACTTTAAGAAAAATGTTATAATCCACATTCCAAAGAAATCAAGTGTAGACAAGTGTGAAAACTACAGAACCATCAGTTTAATAAGTCAAGGTTCCAAAATCTTAACACGAATTATCTACAGAAGAATGAAAAAGCTGGTAGAAGCTGACCTCGGGGAAGATCAGTTTGGGTTCAGGAGAAATGTAGGAACACGGGAGGCAATACTCACTTTACGGCTTATCCTAGAAGATAGATTAAGAAAAGGCGAACCTACATTTCTAGATTTTGCAGATTTGGACAAGGCTTTTGACAATGTTGATTGGAATAAACTCTTTCAAATTCTGAAGCAAGCAGGACTAAAATATAGGGAGCGCAAGGTTATCTACAACTTGTACAAAAACCAGACAGCGGTTGTCAGACTTGAAGGGCAGGAAAGGGATGTAGTGGTTGGAAAGGGAGTAAGACAAGGTTGTAGCCTTTCTCCAATGTTATTCAATTTGTACATTGAGCAAGCTATAAAGGAAAGCAAGGAGAAATTTGGTGAAGGAATTAAAGTTCAGGGTGAAGAATTAAAAACATTGCGTTTTGCCGACGACGTAGTAATTCTGTCAGATACAGCAAAGGACCTGGAAGAGCAATTGAACGGAATGGACAGTGTGCTGAAAGGTGCATATAAGATTAACATTAACAAGAGCAAAACTAGGGTAATGGAGTGCAGTCTAAGAAAATCAGGCGATGCTGAAGGAATTAGATTAGGTAACGAAGCAATAAAGGAGGTAGATAAGTTTTGTTACTTGGGCAGTAAAATAACAAATCATGGTCGCAGTACAGAGGATATAAAATGCAGAATGGCAATGGGTAGACAAGCGTTCTTGAAAAAGAGAAATTTGTTAACATCGAATATTGATTTAAGCCTAAGGAAGTCCTTCGTGAAGTCATTTGTATGGAGTGTTGCCTCGTATGGGAGTGAAACATGGACGATAAACAGTGCGGACAGGAAGAGGATTGAGGCTTTTGAAATATGGTGCTACAGAAGAATGCTGAAGATTAGGTGGGTGGATCGCGTAACTAATGAGGAGGTACTGAACAGAATTTGTGAGAAAAGAAATTTCTGGCATACCTTGACTAAAAGAAGGGATAGATTGGTAGGGCACATTCTTAGACATCAAGGAATTGTGAATTTAGCGTTGGAGGGAAGTGTGTGGGGTAAAACCGCAGAGGAAGACCAAGAGATGGATATAGTAAGCAGATTCAAACAGATGTAGGTTGCCGTTCTTATGCGGAGTTAAAGAGGCTTGCTCAGGATAGGGTATTGTGGAGAGCTGCATCAAACTAGTCTCCGGACTGAAGACCACAACAACAACATTTTTCAACGCACTTAATGTAGGCTACATGAAATATCCTCTTTTTCTGCAAACCGTCTGTGTCTGCGTGTGTGGAGTCTTGGTCGCATAAATTTATTGATACATGACGCGTTTCGCCTCTTCTAGGCATCATCAGACATTGATAGGGGGAAATTTACAAACTTGTTTAAAAAACAAAATTAAAAGTATGTTAAAACTATCCTAAGTAAGAAATATTAGGAAAAAAAGAGAGGGGGTGCAGACTGAAAAAATTGCAGCCCACACGACCATCATATTTCTTACATAGGAAAGTTTTAACACATTTTTAGTTTTGTTTTTAAACAAGTTTGTAAATTTCCCCCTTTCAACGTCTGATGATGCCCATTAGAGGCGAAACGCGTCATGCATGAATAAATGAAACATCATTCTTTTGCAATCAAGACCAGTTTTTTACCAAAATTCTCCGTTATGTCGAGAGAAGCATCCATGTTGTTCACCACATATTGAATAGTGAACTGATATAAAGAATCATGGAGGCTTCCAATAGCTCTGCATATTGATACTGCCTCAGTAAACATCTAACTTTCCGAATATTGGCTACGTTGACTAATATTTTACACCGTTTATCCTATTCGTCAATTACGGCTTACATCAAAAGACAACCTTAAAGGAAAAGAGTGTTACACTGAAGATGTTTAAGTAAGTAAAACAGTAAATAATAAATAAAAATATCCAAAAAAATTCAGTATTGGTCGTAAATTTGTTTATTTATTATTACAGATCGATTTCGCTACTGAAAAGCCAACCCTCAGTGCAACTTGCACAATCTACTAGAAACATCATTGCTCTTACTAATCCAGCCACAAGGCATAGCTACAATCAAATACAAAAGATGTTATCAGAGTCAAATCACTACTAAGCGACTAGAAACATTACTGATCTTACTAATAAAATAAACAAATTTACGACCAATGCTGAATTTTCTTTGGATATTTAACATTTTATGGTCGTGGTGCACACTGCTCCTAGTGGAGTCTTCATTTCAAAATAAATAAAAATAATAAACGGAATGGTGGAGTTAAACAACTATCTGAATATCAGAGAAGAGTGTGGATAAAACTCCGATTAGGTCTTCGGAATCATCAGGAAACCACGGAAAAATCAAACAACGTATTGTAGGACGAGGCTTGTGCCTCAGAAATTGCAATTTCTGATCCGATGAGCACATTATGTATGCTAAACTGTTACCGTATGTGGCAGTCTCCATTAGTGAAATCGTAATTCTATTTCATTGTCTGTGAACAAAGCATCCGGGAAGACTGCACCTATGGGGAAACCCAGCCTATGAGGCGGGTCACCTACCCGTGACGGAGACGAAAGTAGTTCCACGGAATCCTAAATGGGCAGCAGCGAAAGGGCAAAACGCGCCCTCAGTCTCTTAGCGACTGACTCGTTTTTGTGGGTGAAGCTAAGTGAGATGCACGGCGGATGCTACTCCGGACATCGCGAGGGAATCTTTCAAGTCACTCCCGGCTGGACGAGACAGCAGAATGCAGTCGTCTGCCTGTCACGCAAGGACCTTTCCCTAGCTCTTTTATGTGATGTTATCACCATTCCTTTCCTCTATTGTGCTATTGTCCTCACCTAATTATGCCATTTATGACTCTTGAAGCT
Organism: Locusta migratoria; assembly: GCA_026315105.1. Taxonomy (NCBI): domain Eukaryota; kingdom Metazoa; phylum Arthropoda; class Insecta; order Orthoptera; family Acrididae; genus Locusta; species Locusta migratoria. The sequence continues at coordinate 943,284,666 of CM048744.1, forward strand.
TTGATTGCTTTATAGTCAATTACACAGTCCTAAATACTGTTGCATGTAGCTGCATGTCAGCTTTTAAAACGGATACAAGTATTAATGAACACAGAGCTGTCGTAGCGAGATTGAATATCAAAAGTCCAAAAGTTACCAAAATAAACGAAAAGTATATTTGTCCAGGAAAGCAGTTATAAATGAAATACATTGCTTCTTGAAAGACAGCTTCCTCTCGTTTCTAACACTAAACGTAGGTGTAGCCAGATGTGGCTCAAATTCAAAGAAGTGGTATCGACAGAAATACACAGTTTTATACCAAATAAATTGATAAAAGGAGGTGATCCCCCTTGGTACACAAAACAGGTCAGGACACTGATGCAAAAGCAAGGAAAAAGGCATGCTAAATTTAAACGAACACAAAATCTCCAGGATTGGCGATCCTACACAGAAGCTCGAAATTTAGCAAGGATCTCAATGCGAGATGCCTACAATACTTATCACAACAAAACTCTTTCTCGAAATTTGACTGAAAACCCAAAGAGATTTTGGTCATATGTTATATATACTGGGGGCAAAAAGCAAACAATACCCTCACTACGTGATAGTAATTGCGATCCTGCCGATGACAGCGCTACTAAAGCAGAGTTACTAAACATAGAAACTCATTCACCAAAGAAGACGAAACCAACATTCCAGATTTCGAATTACGAACAGAGGCCGTAATGAGTAACGTAAAAGTAGATATCATTGGAGTAGTGTAGCAACTAAAATCACTTAACAAGAACAACTCTTCTGGTCCGGACTGTATACCCATTAGATTTCTATCTGATTATGCTGAAGCGATAGCTCCTTACTTAAAAGCCATATACAACCGCTCTCTCAAAGAAGGATCTGTACCAAAAGATTGAAAAGTTGCAAAGGTCACCCCTACCTTCAAGAAAGGCAGTAGGAGTAACCCACTAAACTACAGGCCTACTTCATTGACGTCAATTTGCAGATTTTCTTATTCTTTCAATCGATGGGAGTACAGAACGCACCGTTAAGAGACATTTGAAGATAACAAATGTGGTAACGTATATGTGGATATGCAGATACACCAATAAATACAATTATAACTCCGTGGTTTCTCTTCGTAGGCCGAAGAGTGTTAAGACACAACAACAACGTTTCATAAGTGGAGAAACCGGTAAGTGTTCACAAATCGCAGATAATATAATTGGAGAACGGGAAGAGAAACTGTACCTGATCAAAGAATTCCGGATCAAAGAATTCCGAAATAGACGCGATAATCAGGGAAACACCAAATTTAACAGGAAGAATCAAGAACAAACGTAATTTGTATGTAATTACCAAAGATTCCCCCAAATGGGACGCGTGTGAATGTACTACTCAAGTAAAGCACTTACAATGGATGACATTATACGTTTAAAACAAGGAAAAGTAGAAGAAATTATAGATATTTTGTCTATAAAAAACTTGAATTTGGATGATAATGAACTCTGATGATGTATGACAGAGTTTCACGAAAATGACAACTCTGCCTGTATAAAGCTTTGGTACTTGAAAAGTTAATAGCTTAAACAATCAAAGCACATGAAGATTTTATTCGGGATTACTGAAATTGGTAGCATATTACTTTATGATTGGAAGCCAACTGCAAATTACACCCGCGCACGAGATGGGTTGCGGCCGCAACTACAGTAGATCTGAAGATGATGCAATGGATCTAAACATGTTATCTAAAAGAAAACATCTGCATCTAAGGCTGACAGTGAAATAATTGTGTTAGATATAGCTTGAGAGTACACATTTTTTTTAGTGTGAATTGGTAACTCTATCGCACGTGAAGTGAAAGGAACACGTAAAATCGGAAGTCGGGATGAATAGCATTATATGCAAGTGGCTTCTTTCGGGTTTGTGTCAAAGTAGAGACAGAATGTTAATCCTGCAACCATAAAGACACAAAGGAGATGCATTAGCAGCTGGAGGACACTGAATTACATCAATGGGGACTGTAAAATTTTGTGCCACGGCCAAGATTCGAATTCGGATCTCCTGATTACTGGGCAGTTCTGCTGCCCAGTTCCCCAACGAAAACTTTGTTTACCACAGTTTCACGGACCATCTTCACTGAGGGGACCACTGAAATCATCTCTTTAATTACACACACACACACACACACATATATATATATAGGGTGAGTCACCTAACATTACCGCTGGATATATTTCGTAAACCAAATCAAATACTGACGAACCGATTCCACAGACCGAACGTGAGGAGAGGGGCTAGTGTAATTGGTTAATACAAACCATAAAAAAATGCACGGAAGTATGTTTTAAACAAAACCTACGTTTTTAAAAATGGAACCCCGTTAGTTTTGTTAACACACCTGAACATTTATACAAATACGTAATCAGTGCCGTTTGTTGCATTGTTGTTGTTGTTGTGGTCTTCAGTCCAGAGACTGGTTTGATGCAGCTCTCCACCCTGCTCTATCCTGAGCAAGCCTTTTCATCTCCTCATAAGAACGACAACCCACATCCACTTGAATCTGCTTACTATACGCGTCTCTTGGTCTCCCTCTGCGATTTTTACCCCACACACTTCCCTCCAACGCTAAATTCACAATTCCTTGTTGTCTAAGAATGTGTCCTACCAATCTATCCCTTCTTTTAGTCAAGGTATGCCAGAAATTTCTTTTCTCCCCAATTCGGTTCAGTACCTCCTCATTAGTTACACGATCCACCCACCTAATCTTCAGCATTCTTCTGTAGCACCACATTTCAAAAGCCTCTATCCTTTTTCTGTCCACACTGCTTATCGTCCATGTTTCACTCCCATACAAGGCAACACTCCATACAAATGCCTTCAGAAAGGACTTCCTTAGGCTTAAATCAATATTCGATATTAACAAATTTCTCTTTTTCAAAAACGCCTTTCTACCCATTGCCATTCTGCATTTTATATCCTCTGTACTGCGACCATCATTTGTTATTTTACTGCCCAAGTAACAAAACTCATCTACCCCCTTTATTGTTTCGTTACCTAATCTAATTCCCTCAGCATCACCTGATTTTCTTAGACTGCACTGCATTAACCTAGTTTTACTCTTGTTAATGTTCATCTTATATGCACCTTTCAGCACACTGTCCATTCCGTTCAATTGCTCTTCCAGGTCCTTTGCTGTATCTGACAGAATTACTATGTCTCCTACATCTTACACACAACGTGAAACAATTTTGTCATGGCTGGTTCTCCCAGAGACTTCAGTAGAACTGACGGAATATCATCTACTCCAGGGGCCTTGTTTCCACTTAGATCTTTCAGTGCTCTGTCAAATTCATCTCTCAGTATAGTATCTCCTATTTCATCATCATCTACATCCTCTTCCCTTTCTACAATAGTGTCGCGAAGTTCATTTCCTTTGTAGAGCCCCTCTATATACTCTTTCCACCTTTCAGCTTTCCCTTCTTTGCTGAGAACTGGTTTTCCATCAGTGTCCTTGATATTCATAGAGCTGTTTTTCTTATCGCCAAATGTTTCTTTTATTTTCCGGTAGGCTGTATCAATTTTTCCCCTATTTATACATTCTTCTAATTCCTTGCATTTGCCTTCTAGCCATTCCTGCTTAGCCATTTTGCACTTCCTGTCAGTCTCATTTCTTAGTCGTCTGTACTCCGTTTTGCCTGTTTCATTAACTGCATTTTTATATTTTCTCCTTTCATCGATTAAATTTAGTATCTACTGTGATATCCAAGGATTCTTTGTAGGTCTTGCCTTCCTACCTATTTTGTCCTCTGCTGCCTTCACTATTTCATCTCTCAATTTTACCCATTCCTCCTCAACTGTTTTATTTTCCCATGTTTCTGTCAATTGTTGCCTGAAGCTCCCTCTGAAATTCTTAAGAACTTCAGGTTCCTTCAATTTATCCAGGTCCCATCTCCTTATTTTCTTACCTTTCTGTAGTTTCTTCAGTTTCAGCCTACAGTTCATAACCAACAAGTTATGGTCAGAGTTTATGTCTGCGCCTGGGTATGTCCTACACTTCAAAACCTGGTTCCGAAATCTATGTCTTACCATTATAAAATCTATTTGGTATCTCCCGGTGTCTCCTGGTCTCTTCCACGTATACAACCTTCTTTTGTGATTCTTAAACCAGGTGTTTGTTATAACTAAATTATGTTCCGTGCAAAATTCTACCAGGCGGCTTCCTCTTTCATTCCTTTTGCCCAGACCATATTCACCCACTATCTTCCCTTCCCTTCCTTGTCCTACTACCGAATTCCAGTCTCCCATAACAATTAAGTTTTCCTCTCCCTTAATTGTATGAATAATTTCCTTTAGCTCCTCATATATTTCTTCGATCTCCTCATCATCGGCAGAACCAGTTGGCATATAAACCTGTACTACTGTTGTCGGTGTTGGCTTCGTATCTCATCTTGACAACGATATTGCGATCGCTGTGCTGGTCATAGTAGTTTACCCGCATTCCTATTTTCTTATTCATTATCAATCCTACTCCTGTGATACCCCCAAATGATTTTGTATTTATAATCCTGTACGCACCTGACCAGAAATCCTGTTCATCCTGCCACCGAACTTCACTAATCCCCACTATATCTAACTTCAATCTATCCATTTCCCTTTTTAAATTTTCTAATTTTCCTACTCGATTAAGGGATCTAACATTCCACGCTCCGACCCGTAGAATGCCAGTATTGTCTTTCCTGATGATCACATCCTCCTGAGTAGTCCCCGCCCGGAGATCCGAATGGGGGACTATTTTACCTCCGGAATATTTTACCCGAGAGGATGCCATCTTCATATGTTCATACAGTAGAGCTGCATGTCCTCGGGAAAAATAACGGCTGTAGTTTCCCCTTGCTTTCAGCCGTTCGCAGTAGCTGTGTGGCAAAGCCACATTAGCTGATGTTACAAGGCCAGCTCAGTCAATCATACAGACTGTTGCCCCTGTAACTACTGAAAAGGCTGCTGCCCCTCTTGAGGAACCACACGTTTGTCTGGCCTCTCCACAGATACCCCTCCGCTGTGGTTGCACCTACGGTACGGCTATCTGTATCGTTGAGGCACGCAAGCCACCCCACCTCGGCAATGTCTGTGGTTTATGGGAGTGGGTTTGTTGCATTGTAAAATGTTAATTACATCCGGAGATATTGTAACCTAAAGTTGACGCTTGAGTACCACTCCTCCGCTGTTCGATCGTGTGCATCGGAGAGCACCGAATTAAGTAGGGATCAAAAGGGAATGGTGATGATCTGCCAACGTTGCTCGAAAATGTCCCACTGGAAACGCTTCGACGTATGTAGTATCAGCATGATAGTACAACTGCACATTCCACGATTAACAGTAGGCCAGAGGGACATTTTAGAGGAATGTTGGCAGATCATCACCATTCCCTTTCTATCCCTACTACTTAATTCGGTGCTCTCCGATACACACGATCGAACAGCGGAGGAGTGGTACTCAAGCGTCAACTTTAGGTTACAATATCTCCGGATGTAATTAACATTTTACAATGCAACAAACGGCACTGATTACGTATTTGTTTATATGTTCAGATGTGCTAACAAAACTAACGGGGTTCCATTTTAAAAAACCACAAAACCACAATGTCATTGGTAAACAGCAAAGTTTTTTGTTATTCTCCCTGAAGTTTAATTCCTTCTCCAATTATCTCCTTGCATTCCATCCGAGCGTGCTCCCTGTACATACTGAAAAACAACCCTGTCTTATTCCATTCCTAGTCACTGTGTCCCTTTCATACTCGTAACCTCCTACTATTGCTGTCTGCTTTTTGTACAATTTGTACATGTCTTTTCATCCCCTGTATTTTATACCTCCTAGCTTCAGAATTTGAAAAAGTGGGTTACAATCAGCTTTATGAAATGCTTTCTATAAATCTACAAAAGCTAAAATTGGATTGCCTGTTCTTAGCCTGTCTTCTAAGTCGTAATGTGAGTATTGCCTCTCATCTTCGTACATTTCTTTTAAATTCATACTGATATTCCCCGAGGTCGCATTCCGTCAGTTTTTTTTCATTCGCCTGTAATTGGAGTTGGTATATTGTAACTATGATTATTGAACTGATAGATATGTAATTTTCCCACTTGTCTCCCCTTGCTTTGTTTGTAATTAGAATTATTACATTTTTCTTGAAGTCTGAGGGTATTTCCTTTGTCTCATTCATCTTTCACACAAGGTGGAATAGTTTGTTCATGACTGAGTCTTTTAACAATGTCAGCAATTCAAAGGGAATATCATCCACGCCAGCGTCATTGTTTCGACTGAAATCTTTCAGTGCTCTGTCAAATTCATCTTGCAGTATCGTATCTCCTATTTCATCTTTATCTACTCCATTTGTTCAAAAAAATGTTCAAATGTTTGTAAATCTTATGGGACTTAACTGCGGGGTCATCAGTCCCCAAACTTACAAACTACTTATGAACTACTTACGAATTAGGACGGCACAAATATCCATGCCCGAGGGGGGATTCGAACCCCCGACCGTAGTGGCCGTGCAGACCGTGACTGAAGCGCCTCAGTCCCCTCGGCCACCGCGGCCGGCTCCATTTGTTCAATTCCGTCAACTTCAAGCACGTTGTCTACCTGTGCAGCTCTGTGGAAAGGAGAGTTATCGTCCACCTGAAGCAACCCATCTCGTATTGCACCAGCCTAGAGCTCAGCAAAAGGTCGAAAGACGTCGTTTCTATACCTCTGAGAAGTCATAGCGCCATTCTGAATGACATAGAAATCCATAGTGCCACCATTACTAACTCATATGCACACCATTCGTCGGCCACCATGATATGGTGATGTTTCCCGCACATAAGTAGGATTGTTCCTAGGTCCACGTCCTCTCCGGATGCGGGAACGACGATTTTAGCAAACAATGTTTAACAGAAAGAGAAACTGCCAGTATTTGACCAACCAATTATTATTCAATTATTATGCAATATCATTTATATTTGTTATATTGTTTGTACTATTCACTTCATCTAACCCAAGTGACATATTTTGCCTCTCTGAAAATCATGTGACCATTGTTTTGGATATGATAAACATTTCAGGATGTAAGTTGGCTTCCTACTTCCGAAGAGTAGCTAGATATGGAGAGAGGAGGAGTTGCCACATTTATTAAAACTGCCATAAATTCAACGATATTGATATCAATAAATTATGAGTAGAGCAGCCTATAGAAGCGTGTGCAACAGAAATAGAGTTCCATGACAGATACCGTATAACAACAACTATTTACCGAGAACAAGCGGGAAATTATTATCTACTTCATCATTTAGAAGCTCTATTGGATCCCATTCCTGTTGTCTGAAATCGCGTTCCGGTCCTGAAAAATACACTTTGGGACACTAAAATAGTTGCAGCCACCTCCCTCTGTGTGTGTCCGGCTGCCAATCTTCCTGTGGCTCTGCATACCGTAGCTTTGGGTAAGTCACGTCGTTGTTCCATGATCACTACACTGTCTGAACCCAACTGCTGTGTAACTTGTTTGGTAGGGCAAAAACAAGTCAACACCAACCCCTCTGCAATAACTTTCTATTATTACCACTATATCCTTTGCCGTAATGTAGAACTGATATGCGTCGAACCATTTTATTTCACATTGCCGATGAGAAGACTTCTGAACCTAGATATATCAACTCAGGGGCGCCGACTCCTTGGGTGCACCGGGGCTCGTGCACCCCCCCCCCCCAAGAATTTTTTAGGGGTGCTGAGCACCCACAAAAACTGAGGAGGTGGCCGGCCGCGGTGGCCGAGGTGACTGAGGCGCTCCAGTCACGGTCAGCACGGCCACTACGGTCGGGGGTTCGAATCCCCCCTCGGGCATGGATATTTGTGCCGTCCTAGTTCGTAAGTAGTTCATAAGTAGTTTGTAAGTTTAGGGACTGATGACCCCGTAGTTAAGTCCCATAAGCTTAACAAACATTTGAACATTTTTAAAACTGAGGTGGAAAATAAAATTGTATAATTTTTTTAAAAACCGGGAAAAATCAAAACCTACCTTATGACTCAAGAGGCAATGCAAAAAGTGACCATAGCAAGAAACGATATTTCATACGTAAAAGTAATGATCATTTTTGTACGCGGGTGTCCAAGCGAATAGTAATGAGTGTCCGTGTTTTACCCACTATGCTAACTTTATTCATCCTGAAGCACGTCGGTCCTTTTGACCTTTCAGGTGTACATATTTATGAACATTCAGTTGTGTTCTTTCAGGAATTTAGCTTGAAGAATCTGATGCTGATGCTAAAGTTATTAGTTTTTCATTTATTTTTGTCACTTCACTTGTTATTAAAACTATAGGTTCAGTTGAAATTTGTAATGCTTCTCTCAGGCTTAAAAAAAAACCTTGGACTATATTAATACCGTCAGAGATGTCATGAAGTTATCTCGAAGTGATGAAAGTTTTGATGAAGTATACAGCTCTTCCTTGGAACTGACCAAAAAAATTCCATGTCGGACTTCAAAATCTCAAAATATTTCACAGATTTCTTTAATCCTTGGTGACGGTGTTCTACCAAACGGTTTTGTCAGAAAGAATAGCTTCGCACGAAAAGTGTTAGATTAGTGTACAGTGAAAAATTATTTCATTGATCGTGTACAAATTTTGGGGCGTTACTTATATCGAAATATCCACTTCAGCCAATTAGATCGCTTTATGGTAGTGTCCTAATGCAGACATGCTTTCCTTTTCTTCCTCCTCCTTCTTCCTTCTATCTTTAAATTGCCAGATAACTGCCTATTTACTTTTATCAAGTATTGCTCCTTCAAAAATGCACGAACATGATTTTCAGGAGGGTTGGTTTCGAACATTTGTGAACCGTGATATAGAGCACCCACACAGATTTTCTGAAGTCGGCGCTTCTGTATCAACTGAGCCTCTAATTGTTTTGACTAGTGTAATATTCATACAAGGTAATGTTTGTGATTCTTGAAGTTTTCCCGGCGGACATAATACTCTATCATCTTTCGGGTGTGCACCCGGGACAGCGACAATTCTTCGTCCGATATTTCGGCTGCAAACCTTACAGCCATCTTCAAGGCGAGTCCAAGACTGAGTTCTCAGCGTCTGCGCGTGCCTATTTATACGGTAAATCAAAGCTACTAAGGATTAGACTGTGCATGCTCGAAGATATCACATTCGTAACTGCTGTGCTAGTCATAGATGAATATATACTTCAAAGATAAACATGTGAGCACTGAGTGCAAACATAAATAGAGCTGTTACGTATCCACAGTGCTTACAAATGAATAATTAATCATTAAAAGTGGTAACATTGATCGGAAGTGAAGACGCAGACATTCTTTCAGAACGAAGGCGTGATATAAGTGGCTTCCATGCCTTGTCAAGATGAAATCCGTCGTCACGATTTAACAGGTGGTCCGCCAGTTGTATGTGTACAGCTTCCTTTACAACTGAGTACCAGAAAGCACAAGCTGTGGTTAAAATCTTTACTTCTTTGTAATTCATGGAATGGCCAGTAGAAATGCAATGTTCGGCTACTACAGACTTGTTGGACTGAAGAATGCGTGTGTACCGCTGGTGCTCAACGCATCGTTCCTGCACAGTGCGCGTGGTTTGACCTATATAAGGTTTTACACACTCGGAAGGGATTTCATAAACCCCCGCTTTTCGCAATAACAGATCATCTTTGACAGATCCCAGAAGAGAGAGGTCTCAGCTGGTGCACGAAAGATCACATCCACTTTATGTTTCTTCATGATTCTGACTATTTTCGAAGAAACATTACCCACGTATGGGAGAAAGGCTGTAGATTTCACTTCCCTTTCCTCTTCATCTTTCTCCTGTGATTTTTCTGATGTTTTTATTTGCAAGGCTTTCTTAATCTGATGTTGCGAATAGCCATTTTTCTTGAAAACTGCTTGCAGGTGCAGAAGTTCATCCTGCAGGCTCTCAGCATCAGACACTACTGAGCCCTGTGTACCAAGGTTTTCAGTACACTCATAGTTTGCGAAGGATGGTGGCAGCTGGACGCCTGCAAATGAAGGTCTGTATGGGTGGCCTTGCGATATACGCAATGACCTAGGAATCCATCGCCTTTGCGTCGAACCAGAACATCCAGGAACGGTTAACAGCCATTATTCTCCCGCTCCATAGTGTTGATGTTTTCATGAATGGAGTTAAGATGGTCTAAAAATTCTGTCCGTTTTTCCTCTCCGTGGGGCCACACTATGAATGTGTCGTCCACATATCTCCAGAAGACCGTCGGTCTTAATGTTGCTGAATCGAGGGCTTTTTCTTCAAAATCCTTCATAAAAAAGTTAGCCATTAGGGGACTAAGAGGACTCCCATAGCGACACCGTCAATCTGTTCAAAGTATTGTTCTTGAAATAAAAAGTAAGTGAAGGTCAGTGCATGCTTAAATAAGGCTGTTATATCATCCTCAAACATGTTGCTAAGGAGAGACAAAGATTCAAAAAAAGGTACTTTGGTGAACAACGAGACAACGTCAAAACTAACTAATAAATCAGTGCTGTTGAGTTTCAGGTTTTCTAATCCTCAGTAGCTTTGCGTCACGAGATTTACTGTATAAATAGGCACGCATAGACGCTGAGAACAGTCTTGGACTCGCCTTGAAGATGGCTGTAAGGTTTGCAGCCGAAATATCGGAAGAAGAATTGTCGCTGTCACGGGTGCACTCCCGAAAGATGATAGGATAAGGTAATGTTTATTTGTATGATGTTCCTTCTACCGAGCATCGCATGCGGAGTTCCACAAATGGATGGCCGTGACACGCGGCGTCATAATGCCATCAGATGGGAGGAGGGGTCTGCAGCTGAGGAGACGCCCCGTGCGTTCGGTGGCGACCCGTGCGCCGGTGAATGAGAGCCATAAGCGGCTATGAGGCGGGTCAGGGGCCAGCCTGCCCAGAATAGCTGCCGCGCCCAGCATGACCGTCTGGCCGACCCGCGACCTCTGCCGCCAAGGACACGCTGCCCGCCTCGTCTCACCGACACCGCCGCAGGTAGCCGGGGCACACCGACGCCTCACCGTACAGATTGGAGGCAGTCACCTCGGAAATCCGGACAAGAAGGAAACAAGGAAGTGAGAGCAGATGTCCAGTCGATACCGTGGTCATTAGAGACGAGGCAAACTCTCGGGAAGCAATGTGACCGTTATGTCAACGCCACCTAGATACAATACCTGTGCGCTGCCTGCCAGGAGTAGTCATAACAAAGCAAACTATTTGTCTTATGAAACGTTGTGTTGAGTTTGAGAATAGGTATACGTTGCACAATGTGTTGCAGAATGTTTTTCGTGTTATCTACGTGATTCTCCGTGCAGATTTTTGTTGTTATGAGACAAAATGCCTAATATGAATCGTCCGATTCCAATATCAGCCGCGGTGGAGTAGCCGAGCGGTCTAAAGCGTCTCGCTGCGGAGCGCGCGGTTGCTCGCCGTGAAGGCATGGGTGTGTGTGTGTTGTCCATAGGTTAGTTTACCTAGGTTTAAGTAGATTGTAAGCTATGGACTGATGACCAAGCAGTTTGGTCCGATAGATTTACAAACAAACAAACAAACCAATATCAGCAAGATAATTTACTAATAGTTCATAAATATCTTATACCATAAGAAATGTATCTGTGAATCACATAAATAATATGAAGAACATTCTAAATTACAGTGTGCAACGTGGACGTATTTCTAAACTCAGCAGAACGCTACATAAGACAAATAATTTGCTTTTGTTATGACTACTCTTGGAAGGCAGCGCACAGGCCTTGTATCTAGGTGGCGTAGGTTATGTACGAACGTATGCTTTCGCGGTCATTATTGTTAACGTTAAAATTCTTCTGAACTATTTGCCGCGTCATGATAATAAAAACTTTCCAACGTTTCGGATCCGTTGCAGGATCCTTCCTCAGGGAATACTGACTTGTTACCTCCTTGTGCTGGTCTTATAAAGCGTGTACTGTCCAAACAGTTTAGTTTTGATTGGTGTTTGCATTGGTATTTTTGATAGGTGGAAATAGGAAATGTTCAAATGTTCAAATGTCTGTAAATATATCGGACCAAACTGCGTGGTCATCAGTCTGTAGCTTGCCAACTACTTAAATCTAGGTAAACTAACCTACGGACAAACACACACACACCCTAAAACACTCGAGGCAAATGATTCCTATTGGTGGCAAACCAGATGTAGCGTCGATACCGAGCTCATTAGAGTCGGGGCAAACTCTCGGGTAAGAGATCGGGATGTAATGTGGCCGTTCCCTCTGAAAGGAAACATTCCAACATTAGCCTCGAATGGTTTAGGGAAACCCCAGAAAACCTGAATCAGGATTTGTAGAATTTCATGTTGACCACAGCTGTTTAATGTATTAGCCCAAAGCTACGGGTTTCGGTTAAAACACTATTATCAAGCGCCAGCAGATCTTAGCCAGTTAGATTAGATTAGACTAATACTTGTTCCATAGATCATATATACGGCATTTCGTAATGATGTGGAACGTGTCAGTTAATTAAATGTTGTCTACACTTGACAATCAATATTTTAAGGATATCTTATTAAATTCTTTTATTTTTTTTATTTTTTATAAAAGTTTTATCTAAAAATTCATCTACATTCTAGGAGTTGCCATTCAGAAATTCCTTTAATTTCTTTTTAAATACTAGTTGGCTATCTGTCAGACTTTTGATGCTACTTGGTAAGTGACCAAAGACTTTTTTGGCAGCATAATTCACCCCTTTCTGAGCCAAAGCTAGATCTAACCTTGAATAGTGAATATCATCCTTTCTCCTAGTGTTGCAGCTATGCACATTGCTATTACTTTTGAATTGGGTCGGATTGTTAATAACAAATTTCACGAGTGAATATATATATATTGTGAAGCTACAGTGCCGGCCGCGGTGGCCGAGGAGACTGAGGTGCTCCAGTCACGGTCTGCACGGCCACTACGGTCGGGGGTTCGAATTTGTGCCGTCCTAGTTCGTAAGTAGTTCATAAGTAGTTTGTAAGTTTAGGGACTGATAACCCCGTAGTTAAGTCCCATAGACTACAAACATTTGAGGCTACAGTGAAGATCCCTAGATCCCTAAATAAATGTCTGCAGGATGCTCTTGGGTGGGCTCCAGCAATTATTCTGATTATACGCTTTTGTGCAATGAATACTTTTTTACTCAATGTTGAATTGCCCCAGAATACGATCCCATATGAAAGCAACGAATGAAAATAGGCGTAGTAAGCTAATTTTCCGAGATGTATATTATCAAATTTTGCAATGACTCTGATAGAATAAGTAACTGAACTCAAACGTTTTAGGAGATCTTCAATATGTTTCTTCCAATTCAGTCCCTCATCAATGCAAACACCTAAAAGTTTTGAATATTCTACCTTAGCTACAGATTTATGTTCAAAGTCTAAATTTATTAATGGTGTCATGCCATTTACTGCATGAAACTGTATATACTGGGTTTTATCTAAGTTTAATGAGAATCTATTTGTAGAGAACCACTTAATAACTTTCTGAAAGATATCATTTACAATTTCATCAGTTTATTTCTGTTTGTCAGGTGTAAGAGCTATACTTGTATCATCAGCAAAAAGTAGTATCTTAGCATCTTCGTGAATGTAGACTGGCAACTCATTAATATATATTAAGATCAGCAAAGGACCCAAGACCAAACCTTGTGGGACCTCATTTTTTATACCTCCCCATTTGGAGGAATTAACTGTTTCATCTATATCATGTGAACTGCTTATTTCAACTATCTGCACTCTTCTAGTTAAGTATGATTTAAACCAATTTTTGCACTGTCCCAGTTGATTAATATGACATGTTACAATCTTGAAAATATTGAAAATATAAATGTGGCATTATACTAAGACATTCTACTAATATTTGAAAGCTTTTACCCCTACCTTTTTACATTTCTAAATCAGGATGGCCGGAGAAGGGTCTGAACCGTCGTTCTTCCGAATGCGTGTGCACTGTGTTACCACTGCGCCATCTCGCTCTGTGGCAGTCCACTGGCAGTTCCGTAACATCCTTCCACGTGACAACTCAAGCTGGAAGATGCTGTAGTACTGTAGTGTACTACTTAAGTTGTAGGCCTACTGTACTGTATTGCTGATCCGTAAGTCGCATACTACGGAAAAGACGATCTTCATTACGAACGTAGGTTTGTATATTCGACTCCTGTCACGCTCGTCATTTCCGAAACTGCTCTTTCTAAAATATGTCAGAGCCTTCTTTCTCTTTTGCTATTTTCCCGGACTTAAGGCTGGAAGGCTCTGGTCAAAGATAAATATTTAGAAAGAAATAAGACTTCTCATTGTAAAGCAGAAGCGTTCAGTTTCCACAGGTGCACACAGAGAAGAAATGAAAACTTGCTTTTTACTAGCTGGAGTTCACAAGGATACACACCCACCCAGCCACATACACTCTATAAGATGGCTACCTTCTTAATATAGATTACAACAGCTCTCGGACTATACGCTGACTAGAGTGGTCATCCTACTCCACAGGAATCTTGTATCCGGGTATTCATTACAGGTAGTGTGCGTACTGGTACATGACCTATCCTGAACTTTACACTCGGCCTTGTCATTCTTTACAATTAATAAATATGGATATTGAATCAACGAAGCCGGCCGCGGTGGCCGAGGTGACTAAGGCGCTCCAGTCACGGTCAGCACGGCCACTACGGTCGGGGGTTCGAATCCCCCCTCGTGCATGGATATTTGTGCCGTCCTAGTTTGTAAGTAGTTTGTAAGTTTAGGGACTGATGACCCCGTAGTTAAGTCCCATAAGCTTAACAAACATTTTTTTTTTTTTTGAATCAACGAACACTTGTACCGCAAATATTGCGGAAACGGAAAGTGTGATTGATGTGCGGTTTTCACAGAATAGATTCGTAGTCAAGGACTCGTATTGTTACCCAATACACAGGTTGTAAAAATACCTAGAAAGTGTATTTTTTATGCAAACATACAATTTTCCAAATGGAACAATGGTTGTTTCTATCATGCACTGGAATTTTTGACACCAGCTGTGTAAAGAATTTTGAATGACATTTTTATCACGTTTAGTTTGGTAGCTACAACCATTCAAAGTTTTGGGGCCGGAGACTACGACAGCGTTGCTGACTGGCTGGTGGTTATGAGACAGTGAGCCGTGACTCAGGGGCTAGCCTCTCGGCCAGTGAGCTACGCTATCGCAGCCTCCGCCCCCGAAACTTTGAACGGTTGTAGCTACCAAGCTAAATGTGATAAAAATGTCGTTCAAAATTCTTTGTACACATCTGGTGTCAAAAATTCCAGTGCATGATAGAAACAACCATTGTTCCATTAAAAAACTGTATGTTTGCATAAACAATACACTTTCTAAGTAATATTACAATCTGTTCGTTGGCTAAAAATACAAGCCCCTGACTACCAATCCATTCCGTGAAAACCGCACATCAATCGCCCTTTCCGTTACCGCAATATTTGCGGTGCAAGTGTTAGGTGATTCACGCTGTATATGGAAAGATGTGTGGAAACACACACTGATTTCAAGCAGAGGAACATTTGTTGTGGATGGAATCAAATACCGTACACTCCGACCATTTCTAAACGCTCGCGTGATTGACGTTCAAATTTTGGATTTTCATGTTCTATCCGAGGTGAACATTGGTTAAACCCGATATCTGATATTAAAATATTACACCTATTTATAAATTCATTACGGAGCGGGAACTCGCAACAACTTTCTTCCAGCAATGGCTATTCACCGGTAACCGTCGCCGCAAACCCCGAAAGCTTCTCGACCACTGGAGCAGCCTCTGGCAGTTGAGCTTCTGTGCTAAGCCGCGACGAGTAAGGTAAATATATCGATACCCACAGAGTGTCGGTGTATCACCTTACAAAACACAGACACACACACACACACACACACACACACACACACACACACACACACACACACACACACACACACAATCACACATACACGCACTATTTCAGCCTACACTCTGTAGGATTCATTTCTCTATCTCTGTCTCTCTCACTATGTGTGTGTGTGTGTGTGTGTGTGTGTGTGTGCGTGTCTATGTGTGCGTGTGTGCGTGTGTGCGCTCGTCTTTGTGCTGTCAAAACATATAATTTTGCATTTTAACTACTGTTCAAGTGTTCATTGTTACAGAAAGTGCTTTATCCTTTAGTGTTTCTTGCTACAATATCTACCTTATATCCTCCTTCTGCACCTTATTCTTGAATAATTAAAAGAAGGAAATAAAGAAAGAAAATTATCCGTTGAGCTCTAGAAGAAATTCATACCCAAATTAGTAATTTACTCATCGAGCACGTTCGATGGACACTTCTGTAGCTTCTCAACCAAAAATTACTTTATGATGTAGAGTTTTAGAAAAGGAAAGGAAATATCTACGTTACGCTGGTAAAGTAAACCTTTACGTGAGTCTAATACATGGTCCATCAGAATACTAAAATAAACGATGAGAAGTCTTGGAGTGGCGAAGAACAGATGAAATTATTGTGCTGTGAAGGAAGACATCCCACGAAGAGTAAGGAATAAAAATTGGAAAGATCACACTTCATTTTCAACTTATTTAGGTGCTTGTGATAATTCTTAATTTATTATAGCCATGCGTCATGAGATAAAATTGAAAATAAAAAGACTTTTTCAGTACTTATTTAGAATGATCACCTTTCCGCCCAAGATATGTAGAAAGTAAATGTGAAGTAACAGAAGGAAATACGTGCAGCATTCACATTATGTGATGTCATTAATACTATATATGCATTAATCATTTATGCTAAAAATTAATCATTGGAGTAGGAATTGGTCACGAAATAAATCGTTTATACTATTCTCAACCTAAAATTTATTATGAGTAAAACTTTTTATGGCTACTGGTGTGTTATTTCATATAATTCACTTTCATCAACTTTATTTAATAATCCCCTTTCAGCCCCTTCCACATTTCAAAATTTAATCAAACTGTTGCCTCCTTGAAGCAAATGGTCGTAGATGTAGGCCTACATCTACAGGTTATTGGCTGACGCTAGTGATTAATCTTGTCATACATATATTAGGAACAGGTATTAGGCAACGGGGGTATTAAATAAAACAAAATATTGAGTCAATCATTGTTTAATTTCTATAATAATGGGTTACATCACCAATCAATTTAATATTATAACAGACACCAAACCCTTTATACCATATAGCAACAGACTCTATCTCATTAATTTTACGACGGTTCATGGTACGTATAATAAATGACATGTTTGAAGACAGATAACATTTTCCATAATCCTTATTGGCCACAGCAAATTCATTCCACGTACGATAGGCAATAACATCACGGCTATTAGCACTCTCCAATCCGGCAAGGCCTTTACTGTTGCACCATTGCATCGAATAACAGCAACTGTTAATCATCCATTTCGCGGTTGAGGGATTGATGATGTGATGACGTCAGAGGCGTGCCAGAGCCGCCTTCTGTGGCCAACGGCGGCCACACGGCAGCCAACGTGTTACAATATGTACTGCTGAATGGTGGACACTTTTATGGGCCATAGTAAATGACTTTAAATCACTGTAAACATTATCCTAATTTCAAGTTATTTTAATTTCTAGTATTGAATCCATGATCTACTTCTTGCTTTGAAAAATACATTCAATAATAAATTTCATTAAGGAATGTATATATTGGAAAGCGTAGCTAGTATTCCCAATTCCGTAAACAGCCCTCTGGAGGACATTTTTTAATTCATACCACAAATACTCTTACTGCTCGTTTTCACCTTAGGAAGTAGCCCATTCAAAGTCACATATGAAATTATGGAATGAAATAAGCATAGTTCGCTGGCTCTTATTGTTATTACATCACCTATTTCTGACGATATTCACACGGTAGAAAGAAAGTTGTTTAGGAGCTTGAATAATTCTGTGGTATCCCCCCAAGTTGTGTTTATTATCAAACTATAATCCCAAATGCTTACAAGAATTTAACACAGAATAGTTTACATACACTGGGGAGAAATCTATTACAATTTCTAAAATGCATATAGTACTTTTATCAATATGAGTGACAGAGAATTGGCTAGGAATAATTTCCTAATAATAACATATATCTTATAATCACTTCTCCTACACAATACATCAATGTCGTAGGAGTTGACCAACAAATAAATACTTTATACTCTTCACAAACTAAACTTTATTATGATTTACACTTTTTATAGCTACCGGCATGTTGCTGAAAATACGTACTGCTGAATTGTGGACACTTTTATGGGCCGAACAAAGTTACTCATAATCATTGTGAATGTCATTCTTATTTCTAGTAATGAATACATGAACTTATCTGTTGGTTTAAAAAAATATTTTAATTATATATTTCATTAAGGATTGTGTAAATATATTGGACAACAGTAGCTAGTTCCCAATTCCATAACAGCCATCTGCAGGACGTTCGTAAGTTCAAACCACAAATAATCCTTATTGCACGTTTCTAAGCTTGGAGGTAGCCCAGAAAAAAATCATCTATGACATTATGGAATGAAAGTAAGTGTAGTACGCTAGATTTTATTATTATTTCATCACCTGTGTCTTACAATATTCAAGAGATTTGTTTGGGACCCTGAGTAATTCTGCGGTACGCTATTGCAAGTTAAGTTTATTATCAAGCTGTAATCCCAAGAATTTAACGTTGTCAACTTTTCTACCTCTACCTAAATTAAACAATTGATGAGTGGCACAAATGTTTTGTAGAAACGGGGTGTTCAGTAAGACATAAGAAAGTACCATGTCGTCCAAACACATCTGACGAACTCGTTGAGCAAGTGAAACAGAGTTTGCGTTTGCATTTGAAAGCGTACAGACTGTCGCTTTTACAAGCAATTAAAGACACTGATAAGATTGCCCGGAAGAACTTCTGAGCAGATATGTTAGACCGAGTGGATGGTAATGAACTTTTCTTGGACAACGTAATATTTTCTGACGATTCAACTTTTCACTTAAGTGGCAAGATTAACACACATAACTGTAGAATTTGGGGCAGTGAAAATCCGCATAAAACATTTCAACATGCTCGTGGTAGCCCTAAGGTGAGCGTTTTTTGTGCGTTGAGCAAGAAGAAAATGTACGGCCTTTTTTTTTCTTTTTCTTTTTTTTTTTTTTTCAGTAACGAACTATCAACAGGATATGTTGCAACAATTTCTGATACCACAGATCGATGACAACGGAGAACGAAATGTTTACTTCATGCAAGACGGCGCACCATCAACTATCTTACTGATAGTCAGGATTTTCTCAATTGCAGGTAACTGGATTGGCCGTGCTGCGCCAATTGCCTGCCCGTTCCCCAGACCTGACACCGCTAGACTTTTTCTTCTGGGGCTTCATCAAAGACATGGTGTACGTACCTCCTTTGCCGGCCACTCTACCGTAACTTAGAGCAAGAATCTACGCCGCCGCTGAGCAAGTTACACCTGCAATGCTGATGCGAGTTTGGGAAGAAATCAGCGATGGGATATCTGCAGGATAACCAACGGAAGCCACATCGAACACTTTTAGTTTAAGGTAAAAACGTGATGTGCATTCCTTTGAAACAACACTAAAACCAGTACCTCTTTCTAATAAATTCATATGAATTTTCAAAGTTGTAAAGTCCCTTCTGAAACACTCTATACAGTAGTCTTTAGTTCGCGAACGAACTAGTTCGGAAGAGCGCTCCCACAGGCGAACTACGCGGTTCGCAGATTCCTCGTTTCTTAGTTCGTCCGCTCCTTTTTCGAAGACTGTCGGGGAACAGCGGGATGGCGCGAGAGCGCACAGCATCGCGTGATTTGTAGGTAATGTTCCTTCAATAACCTATTAAATAAAGAAAGAAAACCATTTTTAAAATAAAGTACTACGAGTTCTCTGTATGGACAGTAGTTGAATATCATTGCATCACCCATTCGTGTAAATAACTGGTTTATTTGCTTAATTATTTGATTTAATTGCCCAAAAATACGGGTAATAGCACACGCGTGGGCAAAACTGAACATTATATAAAAAAGCTGTCATAACAAAAGACTAAGCTCTTTCAGTAGCGGTAGCAAAAGCCAAAAAGAGCGACGTACTTCGAGACCGAGTTGCGAACTAAAAGTAGAGCTACCGATCCCGAACTAAGATATGCGCGATCGGTCGGGAACTAAAGTGTTCGCGATCAGTCGCGAACTAGCGCGATCGATAGTGAACTAAAGTATGCGCGATCGGTCGCGAACTAAAACATGCGTAATCGGTTGCGAACTATTATGCCAAACGTATCTCGGTTCTTAGTTCGTTGGATTCTTTTCCGAAGACCGACGGGCAATAGCGAGACAGCGCGCAGCAAAATTAAAAATCACGTGTTTGCCTTCTGCTGATGAGAGCCATTTCGAGGCGAGCGTCTGTCTGCTAGATTACATAGTTCAGTGCTACAAAATTTCTGTGTTGAAGTATTCTGCACTGTACAATATCTGACTAATAAATTCCATAATGCCAAGATATAGAAATAACTCTAATCTTACCCGCGAGAAATTATGCACAAACTATTTCTTTTGGTTTGCGTGATATCGTTAGCGGCAAAAGCAGCAAGCGCATGAAGCAGCTAGGTGGGGGAACTTCTCGCTCCACCTGCATGCGCAGACCACGCCGCTCAGCCGTCACTGGGAGTGAACGAACTAAAAGAACGAACTAGTTCGCGGTAGAACCGCGAATTAAAGTGAGTGCTCCCGATCGCAAACTATTATGCACAAGTCTACTGCACAGTAGGCTGTCTAATGAATTGAGTACACACTGTGCTACGTTCGCGACTTCTCTGGTTTGCGTGATATCGTTAGCAGCTAAAGCAGAAAGCACATGAAGCAGCTAGGTGGGGGAACTTCTCCCTACACCTGCATGCGCAGACCAAGCCGCTCAGCCGTCACTGGGAGAGACGAACTAAAAGAACGAACTAGAACGAACGAAAAGTGAGCGCTCCCGATCGCGAACTATTACGCGCAAGTCTACTGTACAGTAGGCTGTCTAATGAATTGAGTGCACACTGTGCTACGTTCGCGACTTCTCTGGTTTGTGTGATATCGTTAGTAGCTAAAGCAGCAAGTGAATGAAGCAGCTGGGTGGGGGAACTTCTCCCTCCACCTGCATGCGCAGACCACGCCTCTCAGCCGTCACTGGGAGCGGGCGAACTAAAAGAACGAACTAGTTCGCGGCAGATTCGCGAACTAGAGTGAGCGCTCCCGATCGCGAACTATTATGCGCAAGTCTACTGTACAGTAGGCTAGTAATTCACTGTCTAATGAATTAAGTGCATACTGTGCTACGTTCGCGACTTCTCTGGTTTGCAGATATCGTTAGCGGCTCAAGCAGCAAGCGCATCACGCAGCTTGATGGGGGAACTTCTCCCTCCACCTGCATGCGCAGACCACGCCGCTCAGCCGTCACTGGGCAGCGGACAAACTAAAAGAACGAACTAGTTCGCGCCAGAGCCGCGAACTAAAGTGACCGCTTCCGATCGCGAACTACTACGCGCAAGCCTACTGTACAGTAAACTAATAATTCACTGTCTAATGAATTAAGTGCGCACTGTGCTACGTTCGCGACTTCTCAAGCTCAGCAAACTGGTGCTCAGAACCTGTCACTTGCTGTTGTTGCCCTGCTAGGCCAGGTGGCGCTGCTGGCGCCGCGGCGAACAGCTGAGGCGCGCAGTGGAAGCGTGGTGCGCTCCGCCACTTGACCGCCTGCCCTCTGCTCTCTGAGAGCCCCCCTCCCCTCCTCACTGTCTACTTGCCTTCTGGGCACTCAGCAGCGACTAAAAAACAGCTGGCTCTTAGCGGCAGGCCGCGGAGGGCCCAACGGTACCGATCCCCAGCAGTGTCATCCTCACCGCGAAGGCGCGACGGATATGGTCAGCATGTGATCAGCACACCGCTCTAACAGTCCTGTTTTACAAAGACTATTCTGCGGCGTTGGCCCCCTACTTAGCTTGCATTTATCGCGAATCTTTAATTCAGCGCAAAGTTCCTAGTGATTGGAAAAAAGCGCAGGTGACTCCCGTTTATAAGAAGGGAAAGAGAACTGACCCCCACAATCACAGGCCAATAACGTTTCCTGTAGAATTTTGGAGCGTATTCTCAGTACGAGTATAGTAAATTTCCTTGAAACGGAAAAGCTTCTTTCCATGAATCAGCACGGGTTTAGGAAACATCGTTCGGAACTCAGCTTGCCCTTTTCTCACATGACATCTTGCGAGCCATGGATGAAGGGAAAATGGCAGATTGTGTTTTTCTCGACTTCAAAAAGGCGTTCAACGCGGTGCCACACCGCAGACTGCTAACGAAGATACGAGCTTATGGAATAGATTAACAAATTTGTGACTGGCTGGAAGACTTCCTAAGTAATAGAATGCAGTACGTTGTTCTCGAAGGCGAGTGTTCATCAGAGACGAGTGTATCGTCAGGCGTGCCCCAGGGGAGTGTGATAGGACCGCTATTGTTTTCTATCTAAATGATCTGATGGACAGAGTAACTTGTAATTTGCGGCTGTTTGTTGATGATGCTGTGGTGTATGGGAGGGTGTCACCTTTAACTAAATGTAATAGCATACAGCATGACTTAGACAAAATTTCTAGTTTGTGTGAATAATGCAAGCTAGCCCTCAATGTAGAAAAATGTAAGGTGATTCACATGAGTAGGAAAAACAATCCCATAATGTTCGAATACAGCATTAGTAGTGAGCTTCTTGATGCTGTCACGACGTTCAAATATCTAGGCGTAACATTGCAGAGCGATATGAAATGGGACGAACATGTAAGGACAGTTGTGAATAAGGCGGACAGCCGACTTCGGTTTACTGGGAGAATTCTGGGAAGATGTACTTCGCCTGTAAAGAAGACCGCGTATAAAACGCTTGTACAATCACGTCTTGAGTATTGCTCAAGTTTTTGGGACCCGCAGCAGATCAGTTTAAAGAAAGATGTAGAAGCAGTTCCGAGGCGAGCAGCAAGCTTTGTTACTGATAGGTTCGACCAACGCGCAAGTGTCTCGGAAATGCTCCGGGAACTCAATTGGGGACGTTCTTTTCGTGAATTTCTGTTGAGGAAATTTAGAGGACCGGAATTTGAAGCTGCCGCCTACTTACATTTCGCGTAGTGATCACAAAGACAAGATAAGAGACATTAGGACTCGTACGGAGGCGTATAGGCATTCTTTTTCTCCTCGTTCTATTTGGGAGTGGAATAGGAAATGAAATGTCTAGTAGTGGTACAGTGTATCCTTCGCAACGCACCATAATGTGGAGTATGTATGTAGATGTAGATGTAGAATACCTTAGGGAGTGCGACCTCTCCTAGTCAAATACAGAAATTTGTTTAATTATGGAATCAGTAGTGTTGACTCAATTGCAACTTCTTCAGGCCCCTAAACACGAGGCAATAAAAGGATCTGATGGACTGTACTTATAAACTGAATCCTCCGTAATGCCTCTTTTCAGTAGAAAACTAGAACACATTTAGAACCAAAACACATCAAACGACATCTCAGGTTGTACCTACAAAGGCCAGTCTTTGGCTTGCCTTTCTTACTTCATCTACATCTATATGGGATACTTTGCAAATCACATTTATGTGCCTGGCAGAGGGTTCACCGAACCAGCATTATACTATTTATCTCCCATTCCATTCTCGAATAGCGCGCGGGAAGAAAGAACACCCGAATCTCTCCGTTAGAGCTCTGATTTCTCGTATTTTATTCTGATGATCATTTCTACCTATGTAAGTGGGAGGCAACAATATATTTTCACATTCGGAGGAGAATGTTGGCGATTGGAGATTCGCAAGTAGCCCACGCCGCAGCGATAAGCGCCGTTGTTGTAATGATTCCCATCCCAGATCCTGTATCATTTCCATAACACTCTCTCCCCTGTATCATGACAATACGAAACGAGCTTCCCTTCTCTGGACTCTTTCGATGTCCTCCGTCAAACCCACCTGATAAGGATCTCACACTGGGCAGCAATACTCCAAAAATGGACGAAAGCGTAGTGTATGCAGTTTCTTTTGTAGATCTGTTGCATCTTTTGAGGGTCCTGTCAATAAAACGCAGTGTCTGGTTCGCCTTTTCCACGAAATTATCTTACGTGTTCTTTCCAGTTTAGGTCTGAAGTAATACTGATTACTAGGTATTTTATGGAGTTTACGGCCTTAACTTTTGATTGATTTATCTTGTAAACAAAGTTTAACGTATTTCTTTTCGTTCACATATGGACGACTTCACACTTCTCATTATTTAGAGTCAATTGCCAATTTCTACACCATACTGATATCTTATTCAGACCGTCCTGCAGTTGTTTTTGATCTTCAGACGATTGTACTATACGGTAAATGACGGTGTCATCTGAAAACAACCTAAGAGAGCTACTTAGATTTTCCCCTAAATCGTTTATGTAAATAGGGAACAGGAGAGGACCAATAACACTACCCTGTGGAAGGCTCGATATCACCTCTGTTTTAGTGGATGCCTTACCATCGATTACTACGAACTGTGTCCTCTCTGACAGGAAATCCTCTATCCAATTGCAAATTTGGGGCGATGTACCATAACGACGCAATTTGATTAAAAGCCGTTTGTGAGGTACGGTGTCAAAAACCTTCTGGAAATCAGGAAATACGGAATCGATTTGCGAACCCTTGTCGATAGCACGCATTACTTCGTGTGAATAAAGAGCTAGTTGTGTTTGTCATGCACGGTATTTTCTAAACCAGTGTTGACCTTGGGTTAATAGAATGTTCTGTTCGAGATAATTGATAATATTTGAATACAGGATATGTTCCAAAACCCTGCTGCAAATTGACGTCAATGAAATGGGTCTGTAGTTTTGTGGGTTACTTCTACCGCCTTTTTTGAATATAGGTGTGACCTGTGCAACTTTCCAATATTTTGGTACAGATCCTTCTATAAAAATATGGCTGTTAGGTAAGGAGTTATGGCTTCAGCATAATCAGATAGAAATCTAATTTGTATACAAACCGGACCAGAAGACTTGTTCTTGTTAAGTGATTTTAGTTGATGATATCTACTTCTACGTTACTCATTACGGCCTCTGTTCGTAATTCGAAATCTGGAATATTGGTTTCGTCCTCTTAATTCGTGGACGACTCTCGTATATCGTTTTCTATTAGAAAAGGCTGTCCTCTGTAATTGGCTCCCCTTTATCAAATATCAACACATCAGCGAGTCTGCCCACATCAAATGTTCAGATGTTCAAATGTTTGTTAAGCTTAAGGGACTTAACTATGGGGTCATCAGTCCCTAAACTTACAAACTACTTATGAACTACCTACAACTAAGGACGGCACAAATATCCATGCCCGAGGGGGGATTCGAAACCCCGACCGTAGTGGCCGTGCAGACCGTGACTGGAGCGCCTCAGTCCCCTCGGCCACCTTGGCCGGCTGCCCACATCACACAACTTTTGAGACATCTCCTTTGAAGTGTCTACTACAGTGTGCAGGCCGTGCAGAAGTCTGCCACGCCCCTTTATGAGTGTACCGCGCGGCCAGCAGACACCTGTGCTGCCCTGGGTGCCGGAGTGCCCCCCAATTGCCGCAATTGCCGGCGGGCCGTCTGCGCCTCGGCCGGTGATGTCACGGCGTGCCGGAAGTGTGCGTCACGCGACACGACACGACACGACTGTACAGGACACGGCACAGTGGCACGAGGCCCGCCGCCGCCGCCGCCGCTGCAGGCCCAGTTAGCGGCGAATTGCGCCGGCGCCACACGCGGCCGTCTCCTGGCCCAATCTGCCGCTGCCGGCTCCGTGACACCACTTTGCCCAAATTCCTGCACTTACCGCGCCGGCCGCTCTGACTCACTCGGCACCGACCTTGTCTGCACCGTGCCCGGGCCACATTCTTCTGCTGAGGAGAAAAAGGAAACAGCTCTGTCTGGAAGGCCGGAAATAAAAATTAGTAAACCTTCATGGAGTTTTCCAGTTCCACTCAAGATTTTTTGTTGAAATAGTGCATGTGGATTACATGAAATGGTTACGTTAACAGATACTGAGGAATCGCGCGTCGTGAAATGCTGAAATATCCAGATTAGTACGTGGTATAAACTCCACTATCCTCAATTTAGCATTGGAGGAAATTTTAGAGGTAAAAATATGACAATGACATTGATAGACGGATACAGGAAGCAGGTTTCGAAAGATACCGTTCTTATTGATACATGAAATCTTCGGTAAGAATAACACAACAGCATATATCTTCAATGGTTTTTATTCCTATGTGTTAATATAAATTTCTAAGTGCACTGACGATCACATAAATAAATTCACCTACGCCCTCTCAAGTTTTTCCTTTGTTTTTTTTTTTTTTTTTTTTTTTTTTTTTTTTTTTTTTTTTTTTTTTTCCTTCGAGTTGTGAAGAGTAGTGCTGATAACAGAATGTTTCTGCCACCACTGAGGCCTAATTTACACTGTAGTGTTATAAACACGTTGTTATTGTGGTCTTCAGTCCGCAGAGTGGTTTGATGCAGCTCTCCACGCTACCCTGTCTTGTGCAAGTCTCTTCATATGAGAATATGTTCGGCAACCCACATCCTTTTGAATCTGCTTACTGTATGCGTCCCTCGGTCTCCCTCTACGATTTTTACCATACACGCTTCCTTCTAATGCTAAGTTGACAATTCCTTGATGTCTCAGAATGTGTCCAACCAATCTATCCCTTAGTCAGGATATGCCAGAAACTCCTTTTCTCCCCGATTCGGTTAAGCACCTCCTCATGCTCTACGCATCTAATATTCATCATTCGTCTGTAGCACCACATTTCAAAGCATCTATCATCTTTTTATCTGAACTCCTTGTCGTCCACGTTTCACTCCCATACAGTGCTACACTCCAGACAAATGCTTTCAGAAAGGACTTCCTAACATTTAAATTAATATTGCATGTTAACAAGTTTCGCTTCTTTAGAAACGCTTTTCTTCCCATAGCCATTCTGCATTTTCTATCTTCTTTACTTCGGGCAGCAGAAGTTGTCTTGGTACCCAAATAAAAAAATTCATCTACTACTTTTATTGTCTCATTCCTAATTTAACTCCTTCAGCGTCGCCGGATTTTCTCACACTGCATTCCATTACCTTCGTTTTACTTTTATTAATGATCATCTTATATCTTCTAGACACTGACCATTCCATTCAATTGCTCTTCCAGGTCCTTTGCTGTCTCTGACAGAATTACTATGTCATCGGCAAACCGCAAAGTTTTTCTTTCTTCTCCCTGCACTTTAATGCCCTCTCCGAATTTCTCCATCCATTCCTTCACTGCTTGCTCAATGTACAGATTGAACAACATTGGGAAAATCATCTTGGACGGAGTGTACATACGATTTTTACAACCTAATAAGTCGGCAGCGGCAGAGTACAGCAATTTTGGCAACTCGAGACTCAGCAGTGAAGGTGGCAATTGAAATTCGCTTGACGGCGAATTAAATTAATATATTTGTTTCAATCTAAAATTTGGAATCCGGCAATTTCGGTAATAAACTTACAAAGACATCGTCACAGTGCAGCTGAAAGGGGTAATCGATATGCCAACACTGATCGTTGCCGTGCACTATGCACGTCTTTGCCGCCGACCAACGTCTCTGGCGCATATGTATCTGTGGCCGCATGCGCACTTGCGCCGTACGCGAGCATAAAATTTATGTGTATCCATTCTTGTGGATAGAAGTGGGACGTCAGCTGGTCAGTTCAGTTCTTGCAAAAAATTTTCCAACAGCTGTTCACGTTATAATTTTATTTAGGCGACTAGTTTCGGTACATCAATTGTACCATCTTCAGGCCCCTACATAGATACAAAACATTAAACAGATTCAGCCATACCATTGCATTGAAATTTAACAAACAAGTTTATAATTGTTCTATAAAAGCAACATATCGCAAGTAAATACAGATAAATCATATAAAAGAAACAATTACGTTGTAGAATGGTGTCACTGTAATAGAATGTGTCCACTGGTAATGAAAATAAACTCCTGTACATTAATATCGAAACGACGGTTTAATATTAAGTCACTCTAAAAAAATGGGAACTACGGTGATCTTCAAATACATGAAATACTCGACCTTTGTAGAACAGTAAGGGCATTCAATGTATTTTAATAGCATAAAACTATCAGAACCTGAGCATACTGGACCCTGTAGATGTGCGATACTCACGTGTGATAAAAATGGGAAGATGGGTCAATTCAAAACCAAGTACCACCTTTTAGTTAAAATAAAACACTAACTTTCAGTATAGTAAAAGCCATTCATTGTAAGCATTGACTGAAATTAAACTACTCATCTACAAACATTTTGGAACTAAGCGAAACTCATGTCTTGTTACATACTAAAGCGCAGGGCTGGAGTAGGCAGAGGTTGAAACTAAATTAGGAACAACAGAAACATCAACACCGAAATTCTTACATATCGCAATCTGTATGTCGCAGATGTTAATGCAATTTCATATGGAATCTATCTACACATGGAAACATAAAAATTATGTGGTACAAGCTCATCGTAATATATGTATAAAGGGTCGAAGCGAGCACTGGAGTGTCAGTATTAGGGCTCACTCTAAAGATGGCTGGACATTACACAGCCGAAATATTAGAAGAAGGTGGAATTCTTGCGGCTGCACACGCAAAACTTAATGGAACAGTCTTTGCGCGGCCAAAATCAGAAGATTCACATGATCGTTTGATCAACGTACTAATTCCGAAATGGGGGACATAGCAATAGGTATTTCCGGTGTAGAGAAGCAGCTGAGAGAGCTAAATACGAAAAAGTCTGCTGGTCCGGATGGAATACCAGTTCGGTTTTACAAAGACTAATCTGCGGCATTGGCCCCCTACTTAGCTTGCATTTATAGCGAATCTTTAATTCAGCGCAAAGTTCCTTCTGATTGGAAAAAAGCGCAGGTGACTCCCGTGTATAAGAAAGGAAAGAGAACTGACCCATACAATTACAGGCCAATATCGTTGACATCGGTTTCATGTAGAATTTTGGAGCATATTCTCAGTTCGAATATAGTAAATTTCCTTGAAACGGAAAAGCTGCTTTCCATGAATCAGCACGGGTCTAGGAAACATCGTTCATGTGAAACTCAGCTTGCGAGCCATGGACGAAGGGCAACAGGCGGATTGTGTTTTTCTCGACTTGAAAAAGGCGTTCGACGCGGTGCCACACTGCAGACTGCTAACGAAGATACGAGCTCATGGAATAGGTTCACAGATTTGTGACTGGCTGGAAGACTTCATAAGTAATAGAACGCAGTACGTTGTTCTCGACGGCGAGTGTTCATCAGAGACGAGTGTATCGTCAGGCGTGCCCCAGGGGAGTGTGATAGACCCGCTATTATTTTCTATCTATATAAATGATCTGATGGACAGAGTAAGTTGTAATTTGCGGCTGTTTGCTGATGATGCTGTGGTGTATGGGAGGGTGTCGTCTGTAACTGACTGTAATAGCATATAGGTTGACTTAGACAAAATTTCTAGTTGGTGCGAAGAATGGCAGCTAGCTCTCAATGTAGAAAAATGTAAGGTGATGCGCATGAGTAGAAAAAACAATCCTATAATGTTCGAATACAGCATTAGTAGTGAGCTTCTTGATGCTGTCGCGTCGTTCAAACATTGCAGAGCGATATGAAATGGAACGAGCATGTAAGGACAGTTGTGAGTAAGGCAGACAGCCGACTTCGGTTTATTGGGAGAATTTTGGGAAGATGTACTTCACCTGTAAAGGAGACCGCGTATAAAACGCTTGTACGACCACGTCTTGAGTATTGCTCAAGTATTTGGGACCCGCAGCAGATCGGTTTGAAGGAAGACATAGAGGCGGTTCAGAGGCGAGCAGCTTGATTTGTTACCGGTAGGTTCGACGAATGCGCGAGTGTCACGGAAATGCTCCGGCAATTCAATTCGGGATCGCTGGAAGAAAGACGACGTTCTTTTCGTGAATTTCTGTTCAGTAAATTTAGAGGGCCGAAATTTGAAGCTGCCGCCTACTTACATTTCGCGTAAAGATCACAAAGACAGATTAAAATTGTGTGCCGGAACCGGGACTCGAACCTGGGACCTTTGCCTTTCGCGGGCAAGCGCACTACCGATAGCACAGTCGGTAGTGCGCTTGCCCGCGAAAGGCAAAGGTCCCAGGTTCGAGTCCCGGTTCCGGCACACAATTTTAATCTGCCAGGAAGTTTCATATCAGCGCACACTCCGCTGCAGAGTGAAAGTTTCATTCTGGAAACATCCCTTAGGCTGTGGCTAAGCCATGTCTCCACCATATCCTTTCTTCCAGGAGTGCTAGTCTTGCGTGTTTGCAAGAGAGCTTCTGTGAAGTTTGGAAAGTAGGAGGCGAGGTACTGGCGGAAGTAAAGTTGTGAGGCGGCATCGTGAGTCGTGTCGGGATAGCACAGTCGGTAGTGCGCTTGCCCGCGAAAGGCAAAGGTCCCAGGTTCGAGTCCCGGTTCCGGCACACAATTTTAATCTGCCAGGAAGTTTCATATCAGTGCACACTCCGCTGCAGAGTGAAAGTTTCATTCTGATCACAAAGACAAGTTAAGAGAAATTAGGGCTCGTACGGAGGCATATAGGCATTCTTTTTTTCCTCGTTCAATTTGGGAGTGGAATAGGAAAGGAAATGCCTAGTAGTGTACCCTCCGCCACGCACCTTACGGTGAATTGCGGAGTATGTATGTAGATGTACAAAAGGTTACTCTGGCCCCGAAGTTTTGCGCAGGGATGTTGTCAGTTTGACGGCATTTGGAGACAGGCCTCTACGCAGTTTCAGAAGGTACACCTCGTATTTGAAGGTCGGAAATGTAACCCGCGCGTTTAGACAGCCAGCAGCGTAAGTAACCAGGCAACGCCGGGTTTTGGGTGGTTCATTACGTGAAGGTGTTGTTCGCTGTAGCGCGACTGACCCTACGGCGTGGCGGTCGGATCTCGGAGGAGCGGGATTCTCTGCCGGAGGCGGAAGCGGGTGCGTTGCAGGCAGGCGAGCTGGGCGGATGCGTCGGCCCGCTTTGGCGAGCCTTCGCCCTGGGACTCTGCATGCGGGCCGGGCTGTGGCAGCTCGTAAAACGTCCGCAGGAAGCGGCGCAGGTGTCACAGCCACCTGTGTGGGCTGCACACCGTCGCCACTCTGTCTGCCGCAGGCGACCACCACTGCAGACAGCCTGGCGACCACACAGTGCTGGGGTGACGCGCATGGGACCCAGGGTCGATTCCCGGTGCGGTCGAACTTTTCTCCGTTCGCAATCAAGGTGTTGTGTCGTCATTATATGATGGGGTATCTAGCAGAATGTTACGGTTCTCCATATATTAGTCCATATTTGTACTTTTTTATTATTATTATTATTGAATACATCGTTGGTGGTGTAAACGGGACAGCGGCTGGTCAAGACTCTGAAGGAACTGAGATACCAACACAGACATATGTATAATAAAATATTTATTC
This sequence comes from Locusta migratoria, assembly GCA_026315105.1. NCBI lineage: Eukaryota > Metazoa > Arthropoda > Insecta > Orthoptera > Acrididae > Locusta > Locusta migratoria. The sequence goes on from CM048744.1 coordinate 943,316,190, forward strand.
TATCACAACCAGTTTCGGCATTCCACTATGCCATCTTCAGGTCACTACATCGGAGCATAATATCCAAAAGTAGGGATACTAAAACTGGATTCGTTGACTGTAACTGTCACACTTACTGTTGTTCTCCCACTAAGAGAAGTCGACGAATCCAGTTTTAGTATCCCTACTTTCAGTTCCGTCAGATATTTGTAATTTTTCCTTTCAGAATGGTCAGTTTCCTAACATAGACTTTTGGCCATTAAAACTGCTACACCACGAAGATGACGTGCCAGACGCGAAATGATTAGCTTTGCAGGGCATTCGCACAAGGTTGGCGCCGGTGGCGACACCTATAACGTGCTGACACGATTAAAGTTTCCAACCGATTTCTCATACACAAACAGTAGTTGACCGGCGTTGCTCGGTGAAACGTTGTTGTGATGCCTCGTGTAAGGAGGAGAAATGTGTACCATCACGTTTCTGACGTAAAGGTCGGATTGTGGCCTATCGCGATTGCAGTTTATCGTATGGCTACATTGCTGCTCGCCTTGGTCGCGATCCAATGACTGTTAGCAGAATATGCTATCGGCAGTGTCATCAGGGCAATACGGGACGCCACGCTCGATCACAACGGCATCGTATCATTACCAGTCGAGATGACAGGCATCTTATCCGCGTGGCTGTAACGGATCGTGCAGCCTCGTCTCTATCCCTGAGTCAACAGATGGCGACGTTTGCAAGACAACAACAATCTGCACGAACAGTTCGACGACGTTTACATCAGCATGGACTATCAGCTCGACCATGGCTGCGGTTACGCTTGACGCTGAATCACAGACAGGAGCGCCTGTGATGGTGTACGCAACGACGAAACTGGGTGCACAAATGGCAAAAGGTCATTTTTTCGGATGAATCCAGGTTCTGTTTACAGCATCACGATGGTTGTAACCCTGTTTGGCGACATCGCGGTGAACGCACATTGGAAGGGTGTATTCATCACCATACTGGCGTATCACCCGGCGTGATGGTATGGGGTGCCATTGGTTACACGTCTGACTCATTCGCATCGACGACCCGTCACTCTAGCCTTCATTCGATCCCTGCGAAACCCTACATTTCAGCAGGATAATGCACGACCGCATGTTGCAGGTCCTGTACGGACCTTTCGGGATATGGTAAGTGTTCGACTGCTGCGCTGGCCAGCTCATTCTCCAGATCTCTCACCAACTGAAAACGTCTGTTCAATGGTGGCCAAGCAACTGGCTCGTAACAATACGCCAGTCACTACTCTTGATTAACTTTGGTATCGTGTTGAAGCTGCATGGGCATCTGTATCTGTACACGCCATCCAAGCTCCGGCCCAGGCGTATCAAGGCCGTTATTACGACCAGATGTAGTTGTTCTGGGTACTGATTTCTCAGGCTCTATGTACCCCAATTGTGTGAAAATGTAATCACTTGTCAGTTTCAGTATAATATATTTGTCCAATGAATACCCGTTTATCATCTGCATTTCTTCTTGATGTAGCAATTTTATTGGCCAGTAGTGTACTCAATATTGGGTTGCGGTTTGGGGGTTGGTTGTTGGAGTCAGGGAGTACAAAATGCGAAGGTCTTCAGTCCCCCAGTGGGAGGGGAACACTGAGGATAGGAAATAAGAGGAAGGGAAAGGAAATTCAGTCGCGTCGTTTAACTATCTAGGCCTAACATTGCAGAGCGGTATGAAATGGAACAAACATGTAAGGACAGTTGTGAGTAACGCGGACAGCCGATTTCGGTTTACTGGGAGAATTTTGGGATGATGTACTTCATCTGTAAAGGAGAACGCGTATAAAACGCTTGAACGACCACGTCTTGAGTATTGCTCAAGTGTTTGGGGCCCGCAGCAGATCAGTTTAAAGGAACACATTGAAGCAGTTCAGAGGCGAGCAGCTAGGTTTGTTACTGGTATGTTTGACCAGTGCGCGAGTGTCACGGAAATGCTCCGGCAACTCAGTTGGGAATCGCTGGAGGAAAGACGACGTTCTTTTCGTGAATTTTTGTTCAGGAAATTTAGAGCTGATTGTAGTACGATCTTGCTGCCACCTTCTTACATTTCGCATAGTGATCACAAAGACAAGAGAAATGGCTCGTACGGAGGCATATCGGCATTCTTTTTTTCCTCGTTCTATTTTGGAATGGAATTGGAAAGGAAATGCCTAGTAGAGGTACAGTGTACCCTCTACCACGCACCTTACGGTGGATTGCGGAGTACGTATGTAAATGTAGAAATGCAGTCCAGGGAGCATAGGAGACAGACTGCAAGTATGTACGGGTCCCGCGCTCTTCACACACATACTTAAGAAAGAACCATGATTTCCCTGGGGAGATACTTAAACTAGGGACACTTAAAACATCTTCCACTAAGGACAACACACACACACACACACACACACACACACACACACACACACACACAGACATGCAGGAGGGAGGAATCGAACCTCCGGCGAAAGCGGTCACCCAGTCAGTTTTACTCCACGCGGAAATATCGTAATTAAACTGTACATTTTTTGAAACTCCGTAAGTAAAGTACACACCACCATTTGATGTGCACAGCGGCCGACCTCTTGTTTTGAAAGTCAAGTGTGCAATATTTCATTAAGATCGAAATAAAACAGTAGGTTTTTATGAAGTGCAAACAAACACACGTAGGACAGTTTATCGAACATCTCCTTGTTCATTGTATTATATCTCCTGAAGTACGTGTCGTACAAGTGAACTGGAAGCATTACATTAACAACGTTCCATCACAATCGAAAGACTGGTACTACAGACTCTAAAATGCGAACAGACAAACATTCATTTTTATATATTAGACTAGCTGAAAACCCGGCGTTCCCTGGTATTTATTGATTTATTATTCTTCTCCTATCCCTTCTTTCTCTGTCCATCTGCTTTTTTTCTAATAATATGTTATGTTATATTTATCTGATGATATATAAGAACTAAGCCTGTCTTTCATAATGTACAGTGCAGTATCTAAACGAAGAAAGATAGTAGTCAAAATACAAGAAATGTAACATTCATTCATTTAATTCAAAACTTGACTGTAAACAATATTTCTTGTTACTTTTCCAGGATGTAATATGAATATTTTTGTGGTGACCCTACTACTGAGCAATTAACGTAAAGTTGTCCATGTGAGAAACATGGGCATGCCAACTCCACTACAAAGTATTGAATAGATTGTCCTGTGATTTATAAATCGTAATAGAAAATGCAAGTCTCACTGGAATCTCCAGTCTCCTGAAGTTAAAAGCCAGATCTGTCGTAAATAATGGGTATTCGTTGGATGTACTCTGTTTCATTCTCTTCCTTTCCTTACACCTCTATTGCTATCGCCTGCATCCACGTATGCTTCAGAGTGAAAGTTGTCAACACTACTGTCATCTTTCTAGGAATCTCGTTAATCTGACTGGAATACGTGTTGCATGATGTGACACAGGTTTATACATAAAGATTAAAAATCTGCACTTGAATTTTGATGTCACTGATTAAGGGGAGACGTGACGAAAAACAATCCAACCTGTCACAAAATCCATAATTTTTAGTATAATGGTTGATGGTAGTTCAAAGCATCTAGTGAAATTCTTTTGTTGTTTTAATTGAAATTTTTGAATCTTTTGGTAATTTTTAAGTTTATGAACAAATGGTTCACAAAGGTCACATTTACTAAGAAAGTTTCTACGAAATTACCTTGAATTTTTTGCAATATAATCTCAACTATCGTATAAAGAAACACCCAGAATCATTTCAATTTATTGATATATAACGAAGTTTTAAGTTTAATTATTTTTTAATTGAAAAACTACACACAGAAATTCCACTTTCTTTATTCTTTGTCTTGACATACATGAATGATGTTACATATTCACTCGGTATACATATTTCTTCTATATAATTCAAAAGACATGCCAAAAATAACAGTCAATTCTTTTGTTGTTTTGGAGAAAAATGTACCTGCATAATGAAAACGGCCGTTCTGAGAAAATGCATTTCAAAGTTAAACATCCTTTTCCGTTGCCATTCTCACCTTCAAAAGCCTCCAGATCTGCAATGAATGTCTTCCTTCAAGACCTCTCTTCTGGCTTCTTCTTTTCTGTCTTGTTTGCTCTGCAAGATCTTTAAAGGATTTAATGGCTGCACGTATACGTTTAGTGTGAATGCACATCAAGATGTCTGGAGTGGAAACTCCGGTTTTGGAGTCCATTCTCTACAACACTCTTATCCTCTCTAAGCAGCCACCATTAAAGATAATAACTGCATCATAAACTGCAATATTAACTACCTTAGAGGAGAAAACTGTAGTTTTGGGGCAACGTTTTCAGACGAGAGCGTTCGGAGACTAAATTAGGATTATGCTCTTTGCCTTGAACACATTGTTTGGGAAGGCTGTTATTCCACAGCCTTCTTATGTAGTATACAACATTGAAAATAAAAGACCACATAAACAGATATTACGAGAGAATTAACAACAAGGAAGAAAGCCCTATGCAATCTATTTTTCCCCCAATTTATAAGCAGAATTGGAACGTAATATTTGGTAATTTAAATTTCAATACCATGTAGTGAATGAAGAGCCATTAAAATATTTTTCACAATTTTGGTTATTTTCGTTTGTGTGTGTTGTGGTCTTCAGTCCGCAGACTGGTCTGATGCAGCTCTCCACGCTATCCTATCCTGTGCAAGTCTCTTCATCTGACAATACGTTCAATATTCTACATCTTTTTGAATCTGCTTACTATATTTGTCCCTCGGTCTCCCTCTACGATTTTTACTCCACACGCTTCCTTCTAATGCTAAGTTTACAATTCCTTGACGTCTCAGAATGTGTCCAACCAATCTATCCCTTCTCTTAGTCAGTATATGCCAGAAACTCCTTTTCTCCCCGATTCGGTTAAGCACCTCCTCATTAGTTACGTGATCTACCCATCTTATTTTCATCATTCGTCTGTAGCACCACTTTTCAAAAGCTTCTATCAATTTTTATCTGAACTCCTTTTCGTCCACGTTTCACTCCCATACAATGCTACACTCCAGACAAATGCTTTCAGAAAGCACTTCCTAACATTCAAATTAATATTGGATGTTAACAAGTTTCGCTTCTTTAGAAACGCTTTTCTTCCGATAGCCATTCTGCATTTTATATCTTCTTCACTTCGGCCATCAGAAGTTATCTTGCTACACAAGTAACCAAATTCATCTACTACTTTCATTGTCTCATTACCTAATTCCTTCAGCATCGCTTGTTTTCTGACATTGCATTCCATTACCTTCGTTTTACTCTTATTCATCTTAGATCTTCAAGACACTGTCCATCCCATTCAATTGCTCTTCCAGATCTTTTGCGGTCTCTGACAAAATTACTACGTCATCGGCAAACCGCAATGTTTTTATTTCTTCTCCCTGCACTTTAATGACCTCTCCAAATTTCTCCTTCCATTCCTTCACTGTCTGCTCATTGTACAGATTGAACAACATTGGGGAAAGGCTACAACCCTGTGTGCGCCCCTTGATACAGTGTTGAGGTTTCGTTGTAAACTGGGCGCCTCGGCGTCGCTGAAGCGTGTGTCGGCGCCGGCTAGCCGCGCTGTCCTCCGGTGAACCCTGTTGGCGGATGCGTCACCAGGAAGCCACACGCCCTGCGCGCCGATCAAACACGGCCGCCGGCACCTGTGGGCCCGCCACGCACCTGTCCTGTCCTGTCCTGTCCTGGCCTGTACACCGCCAACAGCGACCGGCCGCCCCACGCACTCCACCTGCTGCTACACCGCACTCACCGACCAAACCAGCAGCATCCTCAATGCTCTGATGAAATATTAAATGCTTTGAATAACCAGACAGCACCAGTTGGGAATTTCTGTGATCTCTCAAAGGCTTTAGATTGCGTAAATCATGGGATTCTTCTAGATAATTCTGGGACAGTGCACAAATGGTTTAAATCATACATAACCGGAAAAGTGCAGAAAGTTGAAATAAGTAGTTCACATGATACAGATGAAACAATTAATTCCTCTAACTGGGGAGTTATAAAAAATGGGGTCCCACAAGGTTCGGTCTTGGGTCCCTTGCTGTTCCTAATATGTAGTAATGACTTGCCATTCTACATTCAAGAAGATGCTAAGCTAGTACTTTTTGCTGATGACACAAGTATAGCTATCACACCTGACAAACAGGAATTAACTGATGAAATTGTAAATGATATCTTTCAGAAAGTTATTAAGTGGTTCTCTACAAATGGACTGTCATTAAACTTTGATGAAACCCAGTATGAGGAAACCAAACACACATCACATAACACCTACCCCTCCCCTCCCCCCACCTTTTGCCATTCCCAGATGCTACTCCAACCGCATATGTTTAATCTTATAAATGCAATCTATGGATTTTTCTTCAAATGTAACATTAGTGCTACCATTACAGTAATAAGAAATAAAGAAGCCATCACTGTAAGGGAATATTGTAAATATAAATGTATGAGCACCTTAACTATTGAAACTGTAAGTGGTGAATAAGTTTAAAATAATATCTATGCATCAACTGTGATCTTTGACAATCAGCTGCACATATCTCTGTATTGTTTATGTTTGTAAAACATGTGGAAAGCAAGTACTGTGTTATTTTGGCAGCTTTTGGGCACTAATATGCTTGAAAAATCACCTACCATCAAACAGCAATGTGAACCAACTATAAGTAGCTGTTTCGAATATAACCCTGTAAATATTGAAATTTAGTGCCAAAGACAAAGCTCACACATAATTTTTCTATCTCACCACAGCAAAACGAGACCACAACGTTGTAAACTACATATAAAGCATGTATACCGCCTGATGATTAACTGCCAGGCAGTTCGAAACCAGTTGTGGTAATAAATACGTAAGAAATGTGACTGGTTGCTGTTATTTTCTGATTTCTTTAAACCCAGTATATACACTTTCATACAGTAAATGGCATGACACCATTAATAAATTTAGACTTTGAACATAAATCTGTAGCTAAGGTAGAATATTCAAATTTTTTTGCTGTTTGCATTGGCGAGGGACTGAATTGGAAGAAACATATTGAAGATCTCCTGAAAAGTTTGAGTTTACCTACTTATTCTAACCGAGTCACTGCAAAATTTGGTGATATACATCTCAGTAAATTAGCTTACTACGCCTATTTTCATTCATTGCTTCCATATGGGATCATATTCTGGGACAATTCAAAATTGAGTAAAAAAGTATTCATTGCACAAAAGCCTGTACTCAGAATAATTGCTGGAGCCCACCCAAGAGCATCCTGCAGACATTTATTTAGGGATCTAGGGATCTTCACTGTAGCTTCACAATACATATATTCACTCATGAAATTTGTTATTAACAATCCGACCCAATTCAAAAGTAATAGCAGTGCGCGTAGCAATAACACAAGGAGAAAGGATGATATTCACTATTCAAAGTTAAATCTAACTTTGGCTCAGAAAAGGGGTGAATTATACTGCCACAAAAGTCTTTTGTCACTTACCAATTAGCATCAAAAGTGTGAGAGCCAACTAGTATTTAAAAATAAATTAAAGGAATTTCTGAACGACAACTCTTTCTACACTGTATATGAATTTTTAGGTAAAACTTATATATATATATAACAAAAAATAAAAAAATAAAAGAAATAAAACAACAAAAAATGTAATAAAAAATCGTTAAAATATTGATTGTCAAGTGTAGACAACATTTACTAGACTGACACGTTCCACATCATTACGAAATGTCGTATACATGATCAATGGAACAAGTATTAATCTAATCTAATCTAAATGCCGCTAGAGGCACACATTTTAATATTTCTTTCTGAAATGGCTTCCGATGCCATTGAAACTGTGCGAAGTGAGGCTCCTTCTTCAACAGTAATGATGAGTGAACATCTTTTTACAGCAGTACTTCCGGCCCTTGGTGTAGCGAACACATACAACCGCTGACTCGACGAAAGGTCCTTAACAAAGATAGAAGGTCACACAATTTACACAAGATAGAAAGGAAACAGAGTTCAGAGTTAATCAAATCTAATGGACTTAAGTGCTGCGGCTATCAGTCCTTAGGCTTAAAAACTACGAGGCGCGTTTTTTTAAGTAAGTTCCGTTAGAACAGAAGTACACAACGAAAGGTTATTTCAAAAAAAGTAAATTTATATACGGAAAGTACATACTTAACTTTTTTTGACACAGTTGCCAAGTTTTATCAAACACTTATCATGCCTCTGAATCAATTTAAAAATACCCTGTTCATACAATCTTGCCACCTGTTCCGATAACCAAGAGTTCATAGCTGTTTTGTAAAGTACTGATCTCGACACGTCAGGAAATTCATTTGAGAGACCTGTTATTGTGAAGCTCCTGTTCTCACAAATCCTCGCTGCAGCTGAAACCTCCAAATCGTATGTAATCGAAAATGGCGACTGGAGCGGTCCTCATCATGGATGTTGTCACAGTCATTTTTGAATTCTTAGGCACTTTGACTTTACTCATAACGGTAACACCGTACACTTCGGAAATCTGTCGACCTAAACAACGTGCAATTCTTCCCACCACATAGCCAGCATCCAACATGACGCTTAAAATGATATTGTAAAATGATCCATCTGAAGATGAACCTGAAAAGGTTAGAAAACCGGTTCATGGAATAAACATCATTTCAAGAGAAAATGACTGGTGAATTCTCTTAAATCACATTGATAGATGTCTGTTCGGTGCACAACATAAACGCTGATTAGATGACTAGTGAAATGCCTGTCTGAGAGATCTTTGGTTTTGTCCCGCATCGCTGGAGGAGCCCAACTATTCGCAGTAGTTTACAATCTAATAATGACAGTGATTAGTGTGTGTGATTACGAAACGAGGAGGGACTATGAAAAAAATACACCTATGAAACATGTTTCAACACCATATAAGGAAACCGTTTGATGACGATCACGAAGCAATGTTGATGAGATGAAAAGAGTTTTGGAAGAGAGGTAATAAATTTCTTTAATTACTTTGCGGCGCGTATAGGTTTTCCTCGGGCAGTCACTGTTATGGTATTTTCACAAAATAATCTTCTTTTCTCCTGATCAGTTTTTTATTTTGTAGTGATGCAATGTACCTTTCTTATGGCAAGATGGTTGTATGATAACAAATAAATGAAGTTCATGTTCCTCCAATAATGACAATCGGTGTTTAAAAAACAGAATATGGTAAATTGCTGAAGATGTAACGTTCATGTCAGTGAATCAGTCTTCATCAAAACTAGTGGAAACAACTTCCTTGTGTCAGTTCGGCTGCCTTAGTGTAAGTCTTTTATTTAGTTGGCGCCGCGTGGGTGACTTACGTGCCAATGATGATGAGATGATGATGATTAGGACAACACACAACACCCAGTCCCCTGCAGGGAATCGAACCCGGGCCTCCTGCGTGTTAGGCAGCGGCACTGAGCTACATAGGCGGACTCTTATGTCAGTGTCATTATTTCTACCTGCTCACGTAAATTTATGTCTGAGAAAACCAAAGTTACCAACTTGCATGGGTTTTCAGAAAAACTGTTATCTGTTCGCTTAAGATTTTCAGTTTTGTAACAGTGACTAAATGTCAGGGCCAACAGTAATGCTAACAGTTTCAGCAGCTAGCAGTCAAAAGAAATTTAATTATTAACATGTATCTGGTGATCAGCTTACAAACAGTTTATGTTTTTTGTATAACAGACAGTAATTGTCAATTCCAAGAAATTAATTTTAATTTCGATTGCTTGTAAATAATGTTTTTGCTTTCAATCAGAAATAGTTACAGATACATGAAACACACACTTACATCACCTGAAACGAACTTGGCTAGACTGTTTTGCAGGACAATTTTATTTTGTAGATATACTGACAATTCACTTTATGCCATCGTGCCTTACACCAGCATGCCAGTCAATCAACGTTCATTCACACACGCAGTCAGATGCAAAAACACACTAAAAGGAATTTTAATTTAACAACAGACCACAACTTGTTATAGGCGACTTTTAACATACCTATTATTTCTCTTTATTTTTTGTTAATTTAATTTGTCTAGGTTCGTATCAGCCTATTGTGTCGAGCATACTGTTAAGATTAAAAGGTAATTTTTATCAATATTACACTTCATGTCTTGATCTTTATTAAAGTCTGAATGACGAAACCGCGTAGGCGTCATATTATCCAACAATAAATGCTTTGTGACAGGTACGGTAATACTCGCAGCCACGGAATGTACAGGATGTTTCCGTAAAAACGTGAAAAAATTGAAAAGGACATAGAGGTGCTCCACTGTAAAATATGAGGTCGGAGAAGCCAGCTTAACGAGATATGGAAGTAAACCTGTCTATCGCTATGTCTCATACTCCTGAAATGAAATAATCGTATGGCATTTTTGGCTGGGAGATCCCGCGTGGGATTGTTCGGCCACCTTCAACAACTTGCATCTCGATGAAAATGATGAAGAAAACACAACACCCAATCCCCTACCGGCAATCGAACCCCGGCCCCCTGCGGGGTAGTCAGTGACACTGCCGTCTGAGTTATGGGGGAGAGGGGACAAATAATACTTTTTTCCAGCTTATTTACCACTATAATACTTATAAGTTTACATGTACTCTATCCCACGGGAGTCGAATGGTATAAAAGCTTGATGCAACAGGCTGGGCGGTCACTCCCGCCGGAGGTTCGTGTCCTCCTTTGAACATGGGCGTTTGTGTGGCCCTTACTATTTAGTTTAAGTTTGCCGCTTCATCTCCGGGGATGCTTTCAGCAGTCAAAGAGGATCGAAACGTTAGGGGAAAATTTTACGCACCGACTATGGGCTATCACCCCGGAAGTTCAAGTTATGCTTACGTTTTAGTAATTTGTAAGTACACCTACTGGTACCTTAGAACTTTGGTCCATACATACATGTTAAACGATACAATTTAAAAAATTAACCGAAGATATATTTTATCCCGGAGCGTTCTTGTCTCTCTCGTATATTCCTGATCCCTGATCAGTATTCCCGTGTTTTTCTGGACGCGAGAGAAAGAACACCGTTCAACTTCATATGTCTGTTCCTATCTTCCGAACTTTGCACGAATCTGTGTCGGCTCCTGTTATCCATGTTTTATCTATGTGAGTATAGTGTGATCATTTGTAAAATAAACCGTACAAAATTTTGCCAAAATTAAATATGACGAGAATTTTTCATTTCAGTTAGCGCAATTGGCAACTGGCGAAGTAATTCAGCCTTGTTAACTTGTGCAATAGGTCTAGACGCCATTATGGCTGACTAACATTCATGCAGTGATTGTTTCTAGATTTATTAACTTTCAAACAAAATCATTCCCACTCAAAATTAATCAGCATTTTACAAACTGCAATCGCGTTTTTTTATGCTAAATATCAGAAGTCCTTTAATTCTCAGTCTGAGATTTTCACCGTAACTTCCTATTGGACACTGAGCTAAAATTTAACGGACAGTCAACTGCACGAAACATATCACGAAATCAGTCCAAAACCATTTCATGACAGGGATTGACCTTACTAAATATTCATGTTATTACAGCTACAACACCCGAATTAGCTGATCTGTTGAAGGGCTGATAGTAAAGTAAACTCCGTCTCTTTTTATAGTGTGACTGCCGCCAGAATCTACTCAAAATAGCTTTCAAAATCTTTAAAATCTTCAAACTAATACCACGATTTATTTAGTAATTCCTGTGTGAAATAATTTCTTTTTACGAAATTTTAACTATCTTTGACCCCAATCTAGACTCAGAAACTTTTACGAAATTAAATCAGAATAATAACTAATTCCAATCCTGATGGCAGTTTCATTATATAGTGGTGTATAGTGCATCTAGGCCTAAATCCTTTATTTCCTGCAAAGAAATTGGGTCATATCTTCTTCTCCCGACGGCAGAACGCAAAACAAAACTTTGGGGCCGAAGGTGTTCGAATAAACTTAACAGTACACGATCAACGCACACGGCTCTGCACTGTACAGTCATGTTATTGTAATAATGTGGCTGAGTATTTTTAGCGCCCGCTGAATTGGAGAGGCATCGCGCAAATATACTTAATCAAAGAGCACGTACAGATGGAGAAGTTCTAATAAGTAATATTGTTCGGCTCTGACGAGAAGAAATGCGGAAAGGGTTTCTAATACCCTTTCAAATAACTACGGAGACAATAGCAATAGAAAAGATTGCAAGGAGAATGTGTAATGTTGTAGTCGATGTTAAGGTTGCCAGACTGAGTGGCCATTATTTACTTTCTTTATGAGGAGGGTGGAAGGAAATCGGCCGTGCCCTTTCAAATGAACCATCCTGGCATTTGCCAGGAATGATTTAAGAAAATCACGGTAAAGCTATATCTGGATGACCGGAGGTGGATTCGAACCACCGTCCTACCAAAGACGAATTCAGTGAGTTACCACTGCACCACTTCGCTCGATCGCTGAGTCGGTGATTGTATTTGCAGTTAACTGTAACTAGCGTAAATAAAATATTGTACAGTTACGTGATTGTATTACTGTTATCTCCTTAAGCCTTTAATGCATGACTTATGTGAAGGTGTAAAAACTACCACGATTATTGTACAGTGCGTATATACAGAAAAAAAATAGTATTAAAAAAATAATTTTAGCAACAAAAATTTCTTAGCTGGTCAACTATATAGTGCTTACCGATGTAGTAAATGTCACTATTATGCCCCTCATAGTTCCAGAAAGTAGCTCATAATACAACAGTACTATGTGATTGACTACTTTTACATGGCATAAGAGGAATACTAAAGTAAACAAACGCACATGTTAGGAGTAACTCAATGCAGAGCTAACTGTGGAAATGATTCAGTAGCACTCTTATGTTTCTAGGACCAGCTAGTAGCATATGTAGTAGTATGTATACAAGCAGTTAAAAATGAATTTGTGGTAAAATTTTCATCAATTTGAGAGATAAAGGAAAAAATAAGGTACTTAGCTGATCAGCTACACCATGAATTAAAAGGTTAAATTGTGCAGTGCAGCATCCTCTATGTCCTCTCAAATTTCAGCACACTCTTAACGAAATCGTGTAAACTCCTTTTCCTGTGAGTATTGATTGCTCCAATTTCCAGATTTCTTGCCTCCTCTCTGACCCATTTCCAAGCACCTCAATGAATTATGAATCTAAACTCTTCTTTGGTGAAAACCGTACCAAAAGCTCGTAAGTAGTTTTTTTTATTTTTTATTTATTTATTTATTTATTTATTTGGTTATTTAACCTGACCAGATTAGGGCCATAGGGCCCTCTCTTACATCTGATCAGGAACAACATAAACAAAGGATTTTATTACAAAAAACACTGCATTAATAATATTAAATAATAACAATATATGATAGTACTAATAATAATAATGATAATAATAACACAAAAATGAAAGTAATTCTAATAATAACAAGAGATATTCACATTTGAATTAAGTTTAAAATAAACAGAAGAGAGAAAATGGTTAGTGAAAGAGGAGAAGATCTTTTTTATTTTGGCGAGGGTTAGATGGACAGACGTCGCGGTATGATTTCTTTTTATAATATGTATGGATACATCCTCGCTACGAGAGACGAGTTTGTGGCTGTAGGCTATTTGAATTTGTTGACTGAGCAACAACCTCTCTTCTGCTTGCCTCGACTCTTCACTATCAAAGAAATTATTTATTCTATTTATTTATTTATTTATTCATTATTTATGCATTTATTTTACCTGGCAAGATTAGGACCTTCAGGCCCACTATTACTCCTAAACGGGTTTAATCAGATTGAACAATTCGTGTAGTACATTATCATGTGTAATACAAGTATTGAAGTTAAAATAGATTATCACTATAATAATTGTAACAATTATATAAAGATAATTGTAAGAATCGAAAATGATAATAGTAACAATAATTATTATGACTTTGCAAAGGACAGTAAGCATGTTTCATATTGTGAACACCAGCCCTATTACCATTTAGAAATTGCCTCGTTAGGTTCTTGCAGATTTAGTTATTCACATCGAGCAGAGACATAAGACGATAGTATTCCACACGTTTCTAACGCAAGCATTCATCACAAACTCGAGACGTTTCGAATTTTCCCTATTTGAGCCGTGTTGAACTACATCACAGAAGTAAAGAATTGGCAAGACAGTTGTTTGGACAAATTTTTGTTAAAATTGCGTTGGAAATGTTTTTCTAAAGTTTTGATTTGCTTATAGGGACTCATCCTTCTAAACAGATGCACACATTCTTGTTGAAGGTTTGAGAAGAAATATAAACCGAATGAGACTAATATATTTGTTGTGACGCAAACTACAAATGTCTCTTGAATTAGTAGCATGAATGTTACGCAATAGTTATCAAAAGTGTGAAGGTTTATCACGACGTGATTCGAGGTTTCACCATCCCATTATCACATTCTGTAAGAAATGAATATAATGTACATTACAACAAGATACACTAATCTTTAAATAGTTTTTATCGTTCTGAACTATGTTCTTTTCTGTGCTCTGTGGGAATATTTACGGATAAATAAATGCTTGACGTCATTTAAGATTCGTCCCTGCAGCGGCGAAGACAAATACAAATAAGATAATCGTAAGCAATTTAGCAACCAAAAATCGACGACAGGCATACAGATTGTTGAATGCTACAACTTGCTTCAATTATTTGCCAGTTTTTATTCTGAAAAAAAAAAAAAAAAAAAAAAAAAAAAGCCAACTTGATCCGCCTTTATGCGACGACACACTTTTGTAAATATCATCTGCAATGCTAATCACATAATCATATCTGAAAGTAAAATTAATTTCCCGGAGACAATATCAGCGACGCTCTTGCTGCGTACAGATAAGAATGGAAATGTAGAACTACCTCAACACCAGTTTTATTTCATTTTAAAAATGTTTTGATAACGTATTGCATTTAATAACAAGAATCCGTAGGTGTAGGCAAAATTCAACAGAAACTGGTCACTGGCCCAGAGGAAAATCTCTCCCGGATCAGGAGCCATAAGCAGACAGGAGAAGGCAAACTTGTGGCAACTTTAGTGCAGGACGCCGAGTCCTGACTGCCCAATACACACTTTTCTTTATATTTTGCACAGGACTTTGTACACAAACTATTATCGGATGAAAATCTCTCTGAATTTATGGACGACTGCTGTGTTTTCCCAAAACTCCCGGCGTCTGGCGGCAGTTATCAAAGCCTTTGGCGAGGCCAAGCGCCTGCCGCATGTAACGTGACAGACACATCTGAAATAAAACCGGCGGCTTTACTGGTGGCGCTCCCAGACAGGCGCCGAACCATAGGAGGCAGATTGTGGGAATCGTTTACGTGAAGAAAGATGCTCTTTGTGAGTTTTCCAACCAGACAGTGACCTTTCCAAGACAACCAGTGACAAGTAAATTTCCAGTGTAGCCTAGGCTGTTCGTTACGAATAAGAGAAGACAATTAATGGTATTTTTAAAGTCAATCATGTTTGTAGGAAGTTGAGGAACTAATCTGCCTGGTAATAAAACGAGTTAGTAAATTCCTATTATAGCTTCGTAGAAACTGCCAAATTAAGGTTTACCTGTATTTTTTGTATATTATATTATAAAAATACAAATTATATAAATATTATGCATTAAGTATATGAACACATGATATATAATATCTATCTTCTGGGTGAATCTAAATTCGCAGTGCGATTCTTCACCTGCCAACAACGAAATATATCTCATACAAAATTCCATTCTTGCGCGTATTTCCGCCAGTAAATAAACGTCAAAGACTGAGACGGCTGTGTGTTCCATACGTCAGTGTGTTTCATAATTACACCAACAAACTTGTAAGACATATATTAGACGTCTTGAGGAACAAAATGAGCATGGAAACTCATGCCCGGAAACGCCATTCAACGACTCTACGGAGAGTTATAGGCACCAGCTCCTGAAGTTTCATGGGAATCCACAGGTAAATTGAGAATAGTTTGGAGAGTAACCTAGACTTTATTTATAAAACTGTCCAGAACGCAAAAACTGTTATTTCTTTTTTGTAGGTGTTGAACAGCAACCAGCCAGAATTGGTTACTATTACCGCATGGAATATTATATATTCATCTTCAGATAGTATACTATTACCGCAAGGAATATTATATATTCATCTTCAGATAGTATATGCTTTCTATACATCTGGTGTTAGTTTAGTGTTGAATTGTATTGTTCATGTGAAGTACTTATTTGTATCCAGCGAAACCCATTCTTAATTGTGGTCACAAATGCACTTCGGTTTGTCATATCTAGCCCCTTGTGTTCAGTCCCTGCACTAATTTTAAGTCTACTCCACATATTTCTGGACCACATGTACTTTTCACAGGCACCAGATGGTTGCTGTTCTATACCCAGTTATTTCACGTAACGGCCACAGTCTCAACAATGTTTATGACAAATTTGCATTGTTATATCTATTTCATAAACGGATTCGGTCTACTGCAGCCTGAGATGCCTTCTGTCAACGCAATCGCTTGTCATCATGGTGGTATCCATCTGAAGATGGTCTTCAACAGACTGAAACTGTTAACTGATTCTTTCGTCGCTTCTTGGTACAACCAGTTCATTATCAAAATTAAAATACACACTTTTGTGTTTGTTTAATTTGTTAATAGATTTTCTGCTTATTGGGCCATCATCATCCGAAAATCGATAAAAAATAAACAAAGCTGCAGAACAAACACAAGACAGAAACTAATTATGAAACAGAAATCACAATTTTTGCGATCTGGACCGTTTTATTAATTATAATTACTACTATTGTATTGAGATCGCTGTTTCATCTCCAGTATGCTTTCTAAAATTACTAAAAGTTACTCGATATTAAATTATGAAGAACATTTACTTGAAATTGTTTCCATCTGATGCATAATAGCCTAGGGCATAGTGCCGTCCTCTTGCGACAAATAAATACGTCTGTAAATTTTGGTGCCAATCGGTTGAATGGTGTGACGTAAAATGTTGAACAGCGTTACAAAAATACAGTGTTAAATTGCCATGATTTTTGCAAATGTCTTTAAAACGATATGAGATATGAAAAAAAAAAACATCATAGAGCCAAGTTACAGAGAATGTTTTTGCGGTACGGATCTATTTATTCAATTTTCGTCTCGGATGAATTGTTAAGGCGTCATTTCCTTTTAAATTTTGAGCTGTCAAAATGCAATCGTAAACGCTTCTCTTCTAGTGTAAATGTTAAAGGGCTGATAGATATAAGTACCAGTCCATGTTGAGTAACCTTCTCACTAAAAAGTTCCTAAAGACGTACATAGAAAGCAACAGTGGCAGTGCTTATTTGCACTAACATGTGACGACTAGAAAAGCAGACTGTGTCAGTGATACTCACTTCTATAGTCGTACACCGGCCGCTGGTACCCACGGTTCCTCCTGGAAAACACAAAATAATGTTTAATAATCAGTTTTGCCAATCGTATTTTTCAACAGTCATTGTATTGCTAGCAAAGAAATTAGGTCCCAACACATTAACTTTCTGATCAACAAAGGCAGATTCAAACTTACTGCTGAGATGCTATTGGCATTCTAACTGAGGTGAAAGCCTCCCTAAATACGATTACGAACCACAATTACCAACATTTCGGAATAATTTTACCTTGACTTGTGTGTCCTATTTTGGAGTATTGCTGGGCATGGTGGAATCCGCACCAGGTTGGACTGGACGATTTAGAGGAAGTTCAGAGAAGGGCAACTCGTTTTCTATTAGCGTGATGTAGAGGAGAGTGTCACGGAAATGATGCACGAGTTGGGATGGAAAACATTAAAAGAAAGGCGTTATTCGTTGCGGCGCGATCTATTTGCGATATTTCTTTCACCGACTTTCTCTTCCGAATGAGAACATATTTTGTTAGCACCCATCTACATAGGGAGACATACATTATCATCATAATAAAATAAGAGAAATCAGATCGAAAAAAGATTTAGGTGTTTCTTTTTTCCGCGAGCTGTTACCATTTCAGTGTACATTGCAGAGTATCTAGAGGTAGGCCTGCCGGATTATCACCATCTCGCTGTACATCTAAAGTGCTGGAGGTGATACAATTTTGGTTCTCAAATTGTAAATGTGAAACGTTTTTACGAAAGAACACAACAGTCTAAATGTTCAGGTGTTTGTTAAGCTCAAGGGACTTAACTGCGGGGTCATCAGTCCCTAAACTTACAAACTACTTACGAACTACTAAAGACGACCCAAACATCCATGCCCCTAGGGGAGATTCGAACTCCCGACGGGGAACGACCTCGCGCATCGAAGCATAGCGCCTCAATGCACTCAGCCGTTCCACCTCGGCCAACAGAGTCTGCAAGTAATTATATGATGTAATGAAGGTGTGCGAAAAATCGTTTTTCTTTTATTTTTCGTTTCATTTGCTAGCACGTCACTCTTTGTTAACTGCGTAAAGTTTGTACACATTGACGCAGTGTAAAAATAGTGAAGTGGTAACAAATGAAACGAAGAAAGGTACAAAAATAGGCGAAATTTGCCGTGTAGAATAAAAAAAGCGAATCACAACCAACCCGGCCAACAAGACGGAAAAACTGCATTGGGATGTTGGGATGTAAGGAAGAGACATAACACCGCGAGATTTTACAAAGTTAAGAACAGTTTTTAATCTATATATAAGAAACCAATTGTATAGCCGGCCGTAGTGGCCGAGTGGTCTGCGCCGTGCCAGTCACGGTCTACACGGCCGCTGCGGTCGAGGGTTCTAATCCCCTCTCGGGCTTGGATGTTTGTGCCGTCTTTAGTATCAGGTAGTTCATAAGTAGTTTGTAAGTTTAGGGACTGATGACCCCGTAGTTAAGTCCCATAAACTCCACAAACATTTGAATTCGAATTGTATAAATCTTTGTATCATTTGCGGAATCACAGAAGATGCTTTACAAATAAAAAGTGAAACGCGTCTGGTGTAAAATAATTGTCTTAACTGCAATCAGAGCAAGACGGAAAGCCTATTACAGTGAATTTTAACAGCTGCTCCGGAAGTAGGCCACACAACCAATAATTGCAACCATGGGTTATTTTCTAATATTCTTAAGTCCTGGTTTTCCTGTCCCTCTTATCGCCACCTCAATAAAACTATTTGCCACTCCAGTTTGGATAATTATCTCTGTCTCCTTTTCAGTAAACTTCTCAGAGGATCGTAATTCGCTAAACGTGTTGCGTGCGTTATCGCCGCCTGTCCTACCGGAGTGCATTTAGCCGTTGCAGAAAGTAAACTTGCTTCTAGAGTCACATAATGATCGACTGTTCTAAGAAACGTCAAGTACCATTTCTCAGGAGGAGCGAGGTCGTCGGTACATCAATGGGCGTGCTCTGAAAGAACTACTGTTGCACGAACAAGGGCCCTGCATTGTGTACAGGTGCTCGAGTGAATCGCTGAGGCGTCGGGCATCAGCGCCAACCTCTGCCCTCGTGGATCGTAATAGGGAACTGCTCACAGGTCAGGTATATTCTAGTCTACAAATAAAACATATAAAGAGCGTTATCGATATTAACGGAGAGGTCGTTCCAAGTTTTGAGTTTACAGATATGAAGTTACCGCGTCACATTAATTTACCTATTGTGCAATTTGTGTAATACTTCAGAAAAAATTCAAGGCCGTTCAAACAGAACTGTTACCAAACTTCAGATCACATATAATTTGTGTAATACTTCAGAGAACATTCAAGGCCGTTTAAACAGAAATGTTACCAAACTTCAGTTCACACATAACAAGTAGCTGTTGAATCTTCCGGGTTATATGGTCGTGGTCGAAGAAACATGTCTGCTCCTGACGTTTCGTCCAGAGCTGCGTTGGACATCTTCAGAGGTACTACTGGTAGCGGTGAGTCTTGCCGAGTGACGAGTCAGGCGTCGGAGAGCAGTATAAATACTGTCTAAAAGGAGGCGTGGTCAAGTGTTCGCGTGCGCAGAAGAGATAAGCCTTGTCAAAGATAAAACATAACTTTCGATAGTCGATGGTCAAAGATAAAAGCGTAACTACCTACTCTGAAGAGCCACAGTCCCTATGACATTTACATTGCTTCTGCCTTTCTACTAAAATTATCCCCATATTTGCATATTTCGATTGCCTCTCTGTACAGTCGTGGATAATAGTTCGTCGTTGTAGATAAAATTTCCGTTTAGGAAAACTTCACATCATGATTTTCTGATTGGTAAACATGTTCGGCCACAGTGATTTCTCAATTTTACCAAGTCGGCAAAGACTTTTGTGTTCTTTCAGTCTTGTATTCAAACTCCTTTTTGTAGTACCAATATACACTTTTCCGCAAGAACACGGAATTTTGTACATCCCACTTGATGATAGAGGATGGCGTTTGTCCTTTACAGATCGGAGTACCTGACTTATCATTTTTGTTGGTTTAAAAACCGGTCTGACAGTTACACTTTCATTTTTCACCATCGACTATCGAAAGTTATTTTCTATCTTTGACAAGGCTTATCTCTTCTGCGCCCGCGAACACTTGACCACGCCCCCGTTTAGACAGTATTTATACCGCTCTCGGACGCCCGACTCGTCAGTCGGCAAGACTCACCGCTACCAGTAGCACCTCTGAAGATGTCGAGCACAGCTCTGGACGAAACGTCAGGAGCAGATATGCTTCTTCGACTATGACCATATAACCCGGAATATTCAACAGCAATTATTTCAGCCGGTCGTGAAAGCCTTCACTGCATGACATATAATAGAATTTCATATTGCACAACTTTATTTCATGTGAACTTCTATAGCAATGCCAGCGAGGTGGCTCAGCGCGTTCGGTGAGATGACTGAATGCTCTTTCCAATAAAAAACTGAGCAAGTACTGATTGATGATGCACGAAGAAAACAAACCGAACTATCCAAACCCAAAGACGTAAAAAAGGCACACATTAACAAAAACGAAGTTGAAAAATGAGACAAAGACTAGCAAAAAAAAATGTTCAAATGTTTGTAGAGTCTATGGGACTTAACTACGGGGTTATCAGTCCCTAAACTTACAAACTACTTATGAACTACTTACAACTAAGGACGGCACAAATATTCATGCCCGAGGGGGGATTCGAACCCCCGACCGTAGTGGCCGTGCGGACCGTGACTGGAGCGCCTCAAAGACTAGCATTTCGGCACGTAGACAAGACACATGCGCGGGAATGGGGGAGTTATTTCAAGAACGTCTAGGCCGATTTTTTCTCTCTGAGCCGTCCGTCTGGTTTCACGAGATCACCCGTGAATTCGCCTGCTGCGCCAACCTCATCACTTCAGGGCAGCACATGTACCAGATGTCCTCAATTATTCACTGGGTGTGTTTCTCCTCGTGTCCATATTCTTCTCAAACGATTCTGTTTCGTTTTCGCCACTGCCCATGTCTCACTTCCATAGAAAGTTTTTTTTAAAAAGCTTACCGCCATTTGACTGAATTTTTTTTTCTTTTTTCACAGACTGGTTTCGGCCTTTTTTAGTGATATGATAAAATTTGTCAGACAGGTTTCCTTAGGTCTGTGACAACAAACAAAACATATGGCGATCAGCTGTTTCAAAAAAAAAATTAGATGACTGAGACTCCTAACGCATACAAAATTTCATAGAAACCTTTACCGAACGAGGTGGCGCAGTGGTAAGACACTGGACTCGCATTCGGGAGGATGGAGGTTGAAATCCATCTCCCGCCATCCATATTTAGGTTTTCCGTAATTTCCCTAAATCACTCCAGTCAAATGACGGAAAGGTTCCTTTGAAAGGGCACGGCTGATTTCCTTCCCCATCCTTACCCAAACACTGCGAACGTAAGCTCCGTCTCTAATGACCACGCTGTCGACGGGACGTTAAACTCCAAGCTTCCTTCCTCCTTCCATAGAAAGATTTGCTCCAAACTTACATTTTCCGAAATTTCTTCCTCGTACTGAGGCTAAAATGTGATAGCAGTCGACTACTCCTGCCGACGAACGCCCTCTTTCTTTCTGCTAGTTAGCATTTTATGTCAGTCTTGCTTTGCCAGTCGTTGGTTACGAAGGTTCCAAAGTAGAAAAATTCCCCTACTTCGTCTGCTTCGTGTTCGCCAATTTTCATGTCAAGCGTGTAATTGTTTTTATTTCTACTGCTGGTAATTACATTTGCCTTTGAGGTTTGCTGTAAATCCGTATCTGCACTCATTAAACAGAAATACTTCTTCACAGCCACAGGGTATAACAATATCATTTATTTCCGTCATTGCTTCGTCGATGTTACAAAATCAATACTCCAACATTTTTGTTATCATTATGAGATATTTTCTCGGTAATTTATTCGGCTGTTTATTGTGTATTTCTATTAATTAACATCTTTAGAAAGTAACATATTTGATGAGTAGTTGGGGTCTCATCCACATACACAGCAGTGGAGGTGCATCCTGAACACCAGGAAAAAAGCAGACCTACGATATATTAAGGTACATTTTTCCAGTGATAACTAAAATTCAAGGCGGCATTCTCGTAATTTGTGGGTTCAAATGTTTGTCAAGCTTATGGGACTTAATTGCGGGGTCATCAGTCCCTAAACTTACAAACCACATATAAACTACCTTATACTAAAGACAGCAAAAACATCCATGCCCGAGGGAGGGATTCGAACCCCCGACGGGAAGCGGCCTCGCGCATCGGAGCATGGCGCCTCAATCCGCTCGGCCACTCCGCCACGGCTTTGTTGGTTGGTGTTCTGTATACTGTTGTAGTTACACTTTGCTTTTGGACATGATTTGTATTCTATTTTTCGGATGACCATTCTTTTCGTTGTACTCACAAATTGCTTGAAAGGGTTGTTAATCAGCTGAAATATTGTATAAGGTATGTGATTTATTGTACTAAAATTTTTTATTGTCAAAATATTGTCAAATAGTAAACTGAAGCTGCCAGACCTGTCATTTTCTTTTATATCCTGTGATAGCAAGTAATTTCTCTAGAATAATCGTAAAAAGTAATTTATTGCGAATATAATACCCTAGGTATATTTTGACGAGGGATCCTAATCTGCAACAAAAATGGCGTTTCTATTTAAGATTTCGAAGTTGTCTCCCCCTCCCCCCATCAGGGGCGAGGGTTGTGGTTAACCACACACACGTACACACATATAGGTTGTAACGGTAACAAACCGCCAAAATTTTACAGATGGTACATCTCTGTGTGCTTGACAAACAAGTCCAATGAAATACTATTGTATCATGTACTTTATTTTTGTATTCGTAAAAACCAAAATTTGTAGGAGTGATGACGGTCACACGAGAGAGCCCTCCAACCGCGTGGCCTAGCCGCGCTGCCAACACGCGCTTGGGTGTGTGTGTGTGTGTGTGAGAGAGAGAGAGAGAGAGAGAGAGAGAGAGAGCGAATGCACTACGCGACGAGAAATGTAAACGTCGGAAATTTCTTCAAAAAGTTCAAATGTTTGTTAAGCTTATGGGACTTACCAACGGGGTCATCAGTCCCTAAACTTACAAACTACTTATGAACTACTTACGAACTAGGACGGCACAAATATCCGTGCCCGAGGGGGGATTCAAACCCCCGACCGTAGTGGCCGTGCAGACTTTGACTGGAGCGCCTCAGTCTCCTCGGCTACCGCGACCGGCGGAAATTCCTTATCTCCCCAATTTTGTGCAGTACCTCCTCATAATTTACGCTATCCAGTCACCTAATCTTCAGCATTCTTCTGTAACACCACTTTTCAAAAGCCTCTATCCTCTCTTGAGTACCCGACCGGTCTAAAGCGTCTCGCTGCAGAGCGCGCGGTTGCTCGCCGTGGAGGTTCGAGTCCTCTCTGGGGCATGGGTGTGTGTGTTGTCCTTAGGTTAGTTTACCTTAGTTTAAGTAGTTTCTAAGCTACGGACTGATGACCACGCAGTTTGGTCCGATAGATTTACAAACATTTGAACACTTCTATCCTCTCCCTGTCCGCGCTGTTTGTCGTGCATGTTTCACTCCCAGCCGGCCGCGGTGGCCGAGGGGACTGAGGTGCTCCAGTCACGGTCTGCACGGCCACTACGATCGGGGGTTCGAATCCCCCCTTGGGCATGGATATTTGTGCCGTCCTTAGAATTAGCTAGGTTGTAAGTAGTTTGTAAGTTTAGGGACTGATGACCCCGTAGTTAAGTCCCATAGACTTTACAAACATTTGAACATTTTTTCACTCCCATACAAGGCAACACTCCACACAAATGCCTTCAGAAAGGACTTTCTTATGCTTAAATTAATATTTGATGTTAACAAATTTCTCTTTTTGTATAGTCTATGGGACTTAACTACGGGGTCATCAGTCCCTAAACTTACAAACTACTTATGAACTACTTACGAACTAGGACGGCACAAATATCCATGCCCGAGGGGGGATTCGAACCCCCGACCGTAGTGGCCGTGCAGACCGTGACTGGAGCGCCTCAGTCCCCTCGGCTACCGCGGCCGGCACACTTTTCTTCCCACTGCCATTCTGCATTTTATATCCTCTGTGATGCGACCATGCTATGTTATTTTACTGCCCAAATTACAAAACTCATTTACCACCTTCATTGATTCGCTGCCGTTACAATACCTATTACCTGGCTATAAATGAAATGAAGATCGCATAGTTCAGCAATAGTAAATCTCCCTTCCACCCTAACAGTTAACAGACTTGCAATAATGTCTGCACAGATGACTCGACGACAGTCGTCGCTTGACGTATTACAATGACGCAGCCACTAAGGCCGTAATTGCATATGTGTTTACGATACAAGCTGGCGGTGTCAGTTCGCGCAGCGGGCAATAACAGGCACCGATTGCGTACTTACGTACACTACGAAGTGTCTACCTTTCCAGAAACATCCTGAGACAACCTTTCTTTCTGGGACAACCGTATGAAATACGCATACATATTACTGAACGTTTTTATCAAGAACACCAAGCTGTACCAACTGTATAATTTTGGCGGCTTATACCGTTTACACACTGTATATCGAGCCAAAGGATTCCCTATTCCATTAATTCCTGTAGCTGTGACAAGAACCATACAGTTAGAGTTGAAGCGCTTCACTTCGAACTTGCCCAAGTATACTTTGTGTGACCCTGGAGACGTGTCGACGCGCGTTATCATAGAGCAGAATGTCTCCCTGAGCAGCCCTAGAGGTTTGCGTAGGTTACAGAGTGTTTCACAGTAAAAGTAACTGTTAATGGTTTTTCTGTGCTTGAGGAATTCTATGATTATCGGATCATGGACGTAGAATAAGACGGTGAGCGCCGTGTTGCCTACTAAGGGCACAGCCTTGACTTTTAAGGGGAAGGTGACGACGCATACTTCGCGTCCCTAGAGGTCGCACTACGTTATTTCAAAGTAGAGAGTGGTCATGCGTGATACCGCTCCTGATTGGGTAACAGCCCTGGACGCCATGTTTTTACCAGATTTCGCGGGCTTTTCATGTGTGTGGATAGCAACAATGTGCGTTTCTGCTCTGCGAAGTGTCTTAAAAGCTTTTGACAGCGATTTCACTGTTCAGTTACGTACATGTTGTATTACGGTAGGCAGTACTGCACTTTTAGACTTTTCTATCGGTTCTGTTTACGTAAATTAACGTGGTGTTCGTCGGTAGATGACGATAACTTTATAACTTCGCGACAATTTTTAAGATTAAATGTTGATTTGAAGTGATTGAAGTGTAAATAATAATTTGTGTTAAATAATCATTGCCGGCCGTGGTGGCCGCTGAGGCGCTCCAGTCACGGTCTGCACGGCCACTACGGTCGGGGGTTCGAATCTCCCCTCGGGCATGGATATTTGTGCTGTCCTTAGTGTTAGCTAGTTCATAAGTAGTTTGTAAGTTTACGGACTGATGACCCCGTAGTCAAGTCTCATAAGCTATACAAACATTTTGAACGTAATCATTGAGGACATTCAAGAGAAATGCCTCGTTGTTCCTGTGTTGGCTGTAGAACCGAAGTGAAGATGCTTGTGTTCGCAAAGAATGAGGAGATATGAAAGCAGTGGCAGTGAAAGTTAACCGAGAAAGCGGAAACCTTAAAGGCGACTTATGGAAGGGAAGGAATTATTCCTGTGTGAAAAAAGTATTTTCTGCTTCCCTCTGCCCAATACAAGAAATGTATTGATGAAAATCAGTAATAGACCTACTGCCTGTGTAATTCCTGCGTGATGTAGTGGTTGCGTACGTAATTCGTAATGCAAAGGTTGCGACTTCGAATCTGGTAAGCGTCAAAACTTTTTAAACAGCATTTTGTTAGTTCACGGTTTTGGTTTCGACATGTCGTGCTACAATGTATGTCTTAATTTGGCTACGGCACTTCCCACTATGCTGTGTATTATTCGCTATTCACAATCCTATAATTGGTTACGGGATGTAAAAGGTGAGGGACTGGACTATTGACTCGTTGTAGATATTCAGTTATCTGAGTCTGTTTCTCCTGTTTCAGTAGAGACAGTACCAGTATTTTTCCGATTTTCTATCATTCTGTGTTCCTAAGCGTATGTGCACAAAAACGTTTTTGATATTTCCCAGTGTAGGAAATTAGATCAACAGGAGCACACTTAAAATGCATTATATCGGGGCGGAAAGCAATAATGTACTTATTTCATAGATGGATATGTAGACAGAAAATTCTGAATCGACTGCCAACTGTCGAAGTTACTAGAACATCGTAAAATATTGTATTAACATTCGACGGTCATAGAAGCTGTTTCACGAGACATATTTGCTCACAAATTTATTAGGCTTTTATAAGCATAGATGAATGGCATTTCCTTAACCACGTACAGATTAGTAAACTAGAAGATGTGATTTGGTGTCATTGGTGGAACTGATGCCTTATTTCAGTCGGTGTCTGCTTCTCAACCTGGGTCGCTATGTAAGTGCACAGCCCGCGCACATCTGGTAAAAACATGGCGGCCACCGGACGAATGGCCACTCTATCCCTATACAGGCTCTCTATATCAAAGCTGCAAATATCAGCCGGTTTGGATGTTAAGACGTTTCATATCTTTTCATCTGAACACCCCTCGTATTGTGAGGATACAGAGTTTTAGGTTAGTAACCTCTTTGGTACGTTTTCGTCGAACGAGTGTTATCGTTGGCATGCAGCGATAGCTGCTGGCAACAATCCTTAGGTTGGAATGTTTTTTGTTTGTTGACCGGTGTGCGGCAGTCTCCCGCCGACCGCAGAGCGAGGCAGTAGCATGGCGACAGTGCGTCCGTAACCCGCGTTTAGCGGTGGCTAAAGTTTTGCCCTTCAGTCGTATCACATATGAGTTTCAGTTGCATATTGAAATGTTTCAGTGTGGACTTGTAGACATTCAACGTAGTGGCACGCGGTTGTTTAATCAGTGTATTTAAAGGAAGAGTTTTTAACATTTGTCGTTCCATAATAAAGGAAGTTAACAAAGTTTATTGTTATGGATCAACCTAGTAATTGTCCGCATCCCATACCGCCAAATCATTGGAACAATTACTAAATGATTAAGCAGCAACTTCGCCTATCGAAGATTAGCTGGACGCAGCGGTGACGTTACAGTATGAAGAGAAAAATGAATGACTGAGTTTTTTTAAGGGTTCAATAGGGATACGATTCGTTGGTTTATCCGTTCACCTTTATTTCTATTATGCAGTAACCAATTTCTGTTCCGAAGCTTTTTTCCTATTGGAAAAGTCACACGTCTGCAATGATTGTCCTGTCGTCAGTAGATGAAGCTGTAACCTTCCATTCTACATGTTCGAAAGCTTAGCGCTGTGTAGTAAAAACGTATTTGGCTTGACGCTCAATTGGTTTCCTGCAGCGGTATACAACAACGTACGTGACTTGCCAGAAATGAAAAGCAATAATTGCGCGCCGCAAACGGGAGCTGCGCCTTCGGTTCATTAGCATTCGGCGCGGCTTTGTGGCTCTCACGTGCTTGTCCTCTCCGCTGAATTGCCTCCGCAGCCTGTAACGGCCGGGAGAGAGAGAGAGACTTTTCTCCGACTGCCGACTCTCGGAGGTCTTGGCGCACCGGCAAGGCACCGTCTCTCCGGCAGCCGCAACAGCGCCGGGAGTCGAACTCCGCCCCTTTATAACGATCGCCTCAGATCGTTAACGTTCCGCCTGAATTATGCCTGGGGTCCGCGCCGCTTCGCACTCGGCGATTTATCTCGAGATCGGGCGGCCCCCACTTGCTAAACCGCGGGCGGAGAACCAGCCAACGGCCGCCGTGTGTTATCCCAGGCATCGACGGCTCTTACTGTCGCCGTCTTTTTATTTCCCGGGCACCGCTGGCTCGCTCCTACTGCCGTACGAGATCGTGTATTCTGAGAAAGCATTTATTGCCGGTCTGTAAAGAGGTAGTGTACGCTGTTCGATACTGAACTCGCGATTAATTAAACCTGTTTTTATTTTTTTCCTATCTTATTGTTTCTTTACATTGTTCCGCGAGTAATTTTCTTACGTGTCCGACAGATAATTCCGAAACGTCGGGCCGTTTGTCGGCTCGGCGCGGCTGCGATAGATTCCGGGCCCCGTTAATGCGCTTACGGCGTATTAAGACGCGCGGGTGCGGCAGCGGTATCCAGTGTCTGATCGCCGGGGGTTAATTAATAGGAGCCCCTTGTCCCCCGGCCGATAGCATCGGCGGCGCTTCTGCCGCTGCCCCCACCACCGGCGGCGGCTGCGTCAGATCTGGCGCGGGACCACTTGTCGTACGGTAGCTCACGGTGGCCAGCGATCGCTCGAGAACGTACCGCCGGTAGCACCACAACGCTACTCCAGCGTCAGTAGGGGAATTCTAAATGGAAGCGACTTATTCATTTATTTATAATTAACCCTCGCACCGCACCCTGGGGTCCTAGGGAGCCCAGCGTAATTTGTGTTGTGTATTACAGAGAGTACGTTGGCTAAAAGTTTTTGAAACTTGGTGTATATTAGGTTGGTAACACTGCCTACACGTACGTGATGTTAACTCAAACATCCGCATTGTCGTTGCACTACTGTCAAGCTGTAAAGATTGCTGAACGCCCGTGGGGTCTTGATTACCCCAGTGTACAGTCCGTGTAACTCATTTATGGTTCACTGTATTCGAGAAAAAGGGACACAAACACCAAATTGTGTTGCCAGGATTGTAAAAGGGCGATCTGTGATGATCATAGAGCCCTAATTTGTACCGAGTGTGCTCACTGACAATGTCAGTGGTGACATATATTAGTTAGTTTTTGACTTCATTCTAATATACATTATTTTCATCTCTCTTATATGTTTTTGCACAAAACATCCTATGCCAAAATATACTGTAAATATCAAATAAGCCATTATATTATATTACAATATATTACTTTGTACATTGAAGTTCAAACTCAGGTTGAATTTATACATTACGTTGAAGTAACATGTATCAAATTTGTAAATACCATATGTTACTCATTGTAATAACTAAATAAAGTCATTAAGATATTCTGTTGCATTATATACTTTCAAATAATAGAAGGCTAAACATATAGAAGTACAAAACATTTATATTAATAATACTATGCACATTTTATTAATATCATTCGTGACTCATAGTCACTACACTACAGGCAACTAAATAGTTATTTACAATGTTCCAGATACATAAGACATTCCAATGTATATATTAATGAGCTTGGAACACTTGATATATGATAAAAGTTTTTTGGGGTCCAGTAGACCCCAGTGTGCAGTGGAAGGTAATTGAAAACAAGTGTGGGGTGCGAGGGTTAAGAAACCTTCACAGAGTTAAAAATTAGGTGTTAAAATTGTAATATTCTGAATGAAAGTCATTGGTCCACTTGAGTTATTTTTATTGGAGTCGTGAAGACCCGAACAGCCGGTTTCGCAACCTACAGTTGCATCTTCAGGCGCTTTCCTAAAAGTTTTCCATATAAATCATTTGTGGCGGATAACGGGGTTAATGGTGAGGTCGTACTGCAAGCACCTTCGCTCTTTTCGTCAAAAACATAAAAAGAAGTCTACCGTGCGGTTCTTGTCATTTTTAGTAAAAGAATAGAAAAGTCGGGCCGGCCGCGGTGGCCGAGGGGACTGAGGCGCTCCAGTCATGGTCTGCACGGGCACTACGGTCGGGGGTTCGAATCCCCCCGCGGGCATGGATATTTGTGCCGTCCTTAGTATTAGTTAATAAGTAGTTTGTAAGTTTAGGGACTGATGACCCCGTAGTTAAGTCCCATGAGCTTTACAAACATTTGAGCACGTTTGAGAAAAGTCGGCAATCAGTTTAGTAAAACTTGTTTGGCCTATAGTATAAGGCGACGTGACGGGTAGTCCTTCAATAAACAACCATAGCGGTCTTCACGACTCGAATAAAATAACAGCTCAAGTGGACCAAGGACTTTCATTCAGAATATTACAACTTTAACACCTAATTTTTAACAGTGTGAAAGTTTCTTCAATAAACAACCATAGGGCTACCCATGGTTGTTTATTGTAGGGCTACCCATCACGTCGCCTTATGCCACAGGCTAAACCAGGCCTAATAAACTGATTGCCGACTTTTCTATTCTTTTACCAAAAATGACATGAAGCGCACGGTAAAAGAATAGAAAAGTCGGCAATCAGTTTAGATGTTCAAATGTCTGTAAATCTATCGGACCAAACTGCGTGGTCAACGTTCCGTAGCTTACTAACTACTTAACCTTAGGTTAACTAATCTACGGAAAAACACACACACACCCATGCCCCAGGGAGGACTCGAACCTCCATGGCGAGCAACCGCGCGCTCCGCAGCAAGGTGCTTTAGACCGCTCGGGTACTCCACCGCGGCAATCAGTTTAGTAAAACTTGTTTGGCCTGTGACATAAGGTGACGTGATGGGTAGCCCTTCAATACACAACCACAGGGCTACCCATCACGTCGCCTTATGTCACAGGCCAAAGAAGTTTTACTAAACTGATTGCCGACTTTTCTATTCTTTTACCAAAAATGACAAGAACCGCGCGGTAAAAGAATAGAGAAGTCGGCAATCAGTTTAGATGTACAAATGTCTGTAAATCGGTCGGACCAAACTGCGTGGTCATCGGTCCGTAGCTTACAAACTACTTAAACCTAGGTAAACTAATCTACGGACAAACACACACACCCATGTCCCAGGGAGGACTCGAACCTCCATGGCGAGCAACCGCACGCTCCGCAGCGAGGTGCTTTAGACCGCTCGGGTACTCCACCGCGGCAATCAGTTTAGTAAAACTTGTTTGGCCTGTGACATAAGGTGACGTGATGGGTAGCCCTTCAATACACAACCACAGGGCTACCCATCACGTCGCCTTATGTCACAGGCCAAAGAAGTTTTACTAAACTGATTGCCGACTTTTCTATTCTTTTACAAAAAATGACAAGAGCCGCACGGTAGACTTCTTTTTATGTTTTTGGCGAAAAGAGCGAAGGTGCTCGCGGTACGACCTCACCATTAACCCCGTTATCTTTCACGAATGACTTATATGGAAAACTTTTAAGAAAGCGCCTGAAGATGCAACTGTAGGTTGCGAAACCGGTTGTTCGGGTCTTCACGACTCCAATAAAATAACAGCTCAAGTGGACCAAGGACTTTCATTCACAATATTACAATTTTAACACCTAATTTTAAGTGTGTAAGTTTCTTAATTATGTATAAATATTTTAGCTGTGGGTGCCCGTCATGCAAAGTTCTTTGTATTCATTTATTCATTAAGTTCCGCAGAATCCGAGGAGAAAGTCTCCTTAGTTATGTTCAGGATATTGTTAAGAAACTAAAACTGCGTCAGCAGCAGCGATGACTCCTGAAAATAACGGACATTTGTAACGTCGAAATGTTGAATCCGTTAGATTTCAGTATCCGACAGAAAATTCGAAGAGACGGAAGTTTTATTAAACCGGGAAAGCCTACGAAGTCACATCAAGTACCAGTGCGGGGAGGAGATGGTGAACTATAGACATAATTATATCCATAATGGATGTGAGGTCGTGGTTGTATTACTTAATTATTTTGTCGAATAGGATCAACGACAGATATCGTGTAAAAACATTAAAATACGACGCGTTTCAAGGGTCAAGCCCTCATCGTCAGATAATCTGTACAATAATCTTAAAACATGAGACAGTAAAAATATAATACGTAATAAAAGAAAACGTGCTTACTTCCCTTGTAAACGTGTCTACTAAGAAATGTCCTCAGCATACTGTGCTTCGTCAGAATTCAAACCAGACCCCAGCGCTAGCGGCGCATAACACTACCGAAATGCACGGAGTCAACAATACGACATGGGCTCACGTATGCACATGAAAACAAAAACCTCTAAATTCCAAAAATCATCCACAAGTTAGGGGGTACATTCAGGTGTCACGTAATAATTTGCACAGTAAGACAGAGGTTGAAATTTAAAATAAAAGACTGTTTTAATAGGTCCACAAAGTTTTTAAAAAAGATGTATGTATTACCTTGAACTTGTTCATTTAATAAAACGTCGCTTTTAGCGTTATGTATTATAATCTCCAGCTGCTCTAGCAGATATAACATTCTTCCCTTATCCTGTTCTTGCAAAATCTTATGGTCATCTTCAATCCGCTTTATTGGGTGGGCAGTTTCGCGTATATGCGCAGCTACAGCGGACTTGTCAAAATTATTAAATCGGAAGGCGTCCATACGTTCCTTGTACCTAACTCTAAACGATCTACCGGTCTGACCAATGTAGTTGGCATTGAGACTACTACACTGTATCTTATAAACCCCTTGCTTTGTCATATTTATCAGTCTCTTGATATATATATATAATGTTTTAAGACTCTTGTACAGATTATGTGATGATGAGGGATTGACCCTCGAAGCGCGTCATATTTTAGTGATTTTACACGATATCTGTGGTTGAGCCTACTTGACTAAAATAATTAAAATAATGATGAACCATGTAGAGAACTTGAATAAACTTCGGCAGAAGAAGGGAAAGCAGTTGAGTACTCTCGCCTTTTTTTCGAAGATGCAATGACGAAGGTATTATTCCTAATTTTGCCAGATTTGTTCATTTTATTAATAGCAAGAGAGCTAATATGATTAAGGAGCGCGCCAATCGAGCACTGAGTAAAGATCGGTTTCGTTTTACATGTAGACAGCTGGTTATTACTTCCGAAGATTTATATCATTTGCATCTGGACTTGTCAGCGAAGCTTTCTACTGATGTTTGGGAGTGGGTCGATAGTTTCACATGGGTACTATCGGACTGGGAATGCAGAAGCGCCGTTACCAAATAGTCATCTAAATTTGAACGGCTTCTTTCTCGCCCTTCATCATCAGGAGGAGATACACCTAGAAGCACTGTGATCAATCTTTCAAATGAGGATTTGGATGGACCAAATGTTTTGGAGAAAGATCTAAACTTTGTTCCCATCCCAAGGAGACTTCCGGTTAGGGACATTATCTGCTCTATAGAACAAGCACTGCACAGTCTCCCTAAAGATAAGGCGGAAGAAATAAGACAGGAAGTGTCCCACACTTTGCGTCTGGCTCGGCCACCGCGGGAGCAGCTATTCGCTTCCTTAGGAATGATGATGAAGTTGTAGTTTTACCAACTGGTAAGGGAAATGCTACCGTCGTTATGATAAGGGTTGTTTAAATCCTTAAAATGAATTCCCTACTCAACGATCCAGCGTACATAAGATTTCAGAGTGACCCTACTAAAAGGATTAAGCTCATGGCCATTTCACTTTTCAAAACGAGTACATTGTCGGAAGAACTGCGCAAAAAGCTTCATCCTGTTGCTGCTGTTCCTCCTAGGTTGTACGGTATACCAAAAGTTCACAAGGAAGGTGTCCCGTTACGCTCTATAGTTTCTAATTTAGGTGAACCCACATACAAACTGGCGAAGCATTTGGCTTCTATTCTCCGCCTGCACGTTGGCAATTGTGAACACCACATCCCCAATCCGATGGTTTTTATTAGACGTTTAAAGTCCTTGAAGCTGAGTCCTTCGGATTAACTCTTCACACGGTTACCTTTGAAAGAGTCGTTGAGTCTAATTAGTGAAAAACTGGATGAAGAGGCGGTGAAGCTCTGTCGTCATGTACTGACGTCCACGTTGTTTTCTTTTGGTGTCAACTTCTTTGAGCGAAAGGACGGAGTGGCTATGGGCAGCCCTTTATCACCCATAGTCGCCAATTTATTTATGGAGGACTTTGAGGACAGGGCACTAAGAACGTCAGCCTTGTAACCAACCTGTTTTTGGAGATGATGACATCTTCTTCATCTGGCGTCACGAACGGGATAAGCTCAAGCGATTTTTGGACAATTTTAACTGCTTTCATCCAAACATAAGATTTACTATGCAGGTCAAAAGTGACAGGAAACTTCCATTTCTGGATGTAATGGTTTATAAAATACTCGTTGGCACCCTTGGACATAGTGTTCACCGGAAGCCAACACACACTCACCGGTATCTTCATGCCAGTAGTTGCCATCCACAATACCAACGCAACGACGTCCTTAGAACACTAGTACGTAGACCATATGCCGTTTCAGATGCGGACAGTTTATCTTCGGAACTAGAACATCTGACGACTGTTTTCAAGGATAATGACTCCTCTGAAAAACTGATACGCCGTCCTACGGAGTTAGGACCTCCACAAGTGCACGAATAAGAATATAAGGCTCTAGAGTTCATTATTATGTTGGGAGGGGAGGGGAGGTGTTTCTTTTAAAATTGGAAGACTTTTAAAAAGTTTTATCGTGAAGACTGTTTTCCGTCCGCCTTCCAACATTAGGGCACTGCTTGGCTCCGTCAAAGATGATCTCGTACTCAGGAAACCCGGTGTTTAAAAAATACCGTGTCAGTGCGACAAGGCACACATCGGCCGTACGATTCGAATTGTGCAACATAGATATGCGGAACACTACGTCAAGACGAGGCTTCTGCAGCCGGAAACACTGTTTAACGGAGAGAGACAAAATGACATATGATGAGACCCGCATAGCAGCCAAGACTTACGGTTTTTGGAGCAGTGTTTATAGAGAAGCGACAGAAATCAGGTTGACTGACAATTTAATAAATGGAGACATGGGGTTTCCTCTTAGTAAGACATGGAATCCACTATTAAATAATATCAAGTTGCAATGTTCGACTAAGGTGCGATATATCGCTATGCCCTATTCCACTAACGGCGGCGCCACCAGCCCTGTCTAGGAGGTAGCAAATGTGACGGCCGGCGCATGCGCCGTACATGTGACTGACGCCTATATGGGACGCAGAACTTCGGTTTTGCATCAGTATTCAGCGGGACTCAGCAGGAGCGACGGTTCCTGAAGATGACGGATAGTTGTACCATCGAAATATCGCATGAGTTAGATTTCAGTTTCCGGCGGAAACCCCTACGACACTTTGAACATTTATTACGCCGAGAAAGCCTACGAAGTCACATAAATTCTGCGTTGTTTACCAGTCGAACAGTTTTTAAAATAACTGGTAGTTCAACACGAAGAGTAGTCTACTTTACTTATTTACATTCGTTTATGACGTATGGTGTTATTGTTTAAAGGTAATACCTATAGTTCGAAAGGCACTGATTATAATTAAACTTTCAAAACGCGATGAAAATAACATCAGCTATTGGAAAGCTGAAATAAGTGACATGGTTGTACAAAGACACTCGTAGCGCTTACCAGTGATGGTACAGCTAACGGGGCCAGAAGCCCTAAAATGATCACGTAAGCCGGCACCACAGTGACCCCTTTCAGGATGACGCGGTACTCGCAGGCCCGTACCGAAGCATTGGCGAGATTAGCATTTGCCAAGGGCGCAGCCTCATAGGGAGCACAAAATTGACAGATAGGAAAAAAAGGGATACGGGAGTTAAAGAAATATTCATGATATTATACATTTTTTCTCAATATGTTTCAAAAATTGTCAGAAATTGTAGACATGGTGGGGAGGGGGGCGCAGGTTGGACATTCTGCCAAGGGCGCAAAACTACCTTGGTACAGCTCCGGGTACTCGTTGATTCGCGTGTGGATTTCTTGTTGCCCATATTCGACAATTCTCTGTGTTGACATATCCTGACAAATCCTCTGTGTTCCACAGGCATTCATCGTCCTCCACCACCTGGAGGGCAAAAATTTCTCAAACAAAAGTCTCTTTCTGGCAGGTTAACAGGAAGCTACTCGTACACCTGGGTAATTTTAGATGGATAGCAAAGAAGGACGTTTCGTAGGGTTTTACACATCATGCTCACAGGTTTGACCACTGGGCAATTCTCCTTATGCAACACCACCACTCGACTCCTCCTGCCTTTCTGTAGCCACTCTTTCCAATGACGTCGAATCAACTCGTTTCCTCCCTCTACCAGCTTGCACACCAAAGGAACCCGTCTTTTCGAATTTCCAAACCATTTTCTCCCGACCCACGGCAGTGATCAAACCATCGCCTTTTTTCAAACTTTTCAATATCCGGAACTTCTGCAGAGCGACTTGTGAACAATCATCATTCTTGTAAAACAGTTGGCAAGCATAGCGCTTTCCTGCATTGAGACAGGAGAGTTTATGACCTGTGGGCCAGCGTTTTCGATCGAATTTTGCAAGGATAGAGATACAGGGGTTTCGGCTTCATGCAAGACATTATAGTTGGCGTCAGCTACGAAGGCGGCCCAGTTTTCAGTCGTTCTGCACATACCCCTCCATTACCGCAATGACAGCCAATAATGTTTATTCTGTAAGCGCTTGGCTGACCACGTGTTAAGCAGTGTTTCTCCCAGAGGCGCAACTGTTGGCGGTCGACCTTAGCTCCTCCCCGTCACACTTCCCCTAACGCCCCGCCTCAATCTGCACCACTTAGAAAACAAGGCTTCACAACTGATCCGCGGCCAACGGGAAATACAGGCCCCAGCACAGACGCCATGCCACGTAAGCAAGGTAGTTCCGAGCCGGAGCGATCGCTAGCTCAGTGGCTGCCCACTATGAGGCAGTGGGGTGTTCCCTAGCGGCCGGCGAATAGGCCAGCGATCGCGCTGGTTTGGAGCTACCGTGCTTACATGGCATGATGTGTGCGCTGAGGCCTGTCTTTCTTGTTAGCCACGCAACAGACCCGAGGCCTACGAGAAAGACAGGCCCACAGTGCAGACGTCATGCCATGTAAACAAGGCAGTCCAGTCACGGTCTTCACGGCCACTACGGTCGGGGGTTCGAATCCCCCCTCGGGCATGGATATTTGTGCCGTCCTAGTTCGTAAGCAGTTCATAAGTAGTTTGTCAGTTTAGGGACTGATGACCCCGCAGTTAAGTCCCATAGAAGAAGAAGAAGAAGAAGAAAAAAAAAAAAAAAAGATGAAACAAGGCAGTTCCGAGCCAGAGCGATCGCTAGCTCAGTGGCTGCCGCTATCAGGCAGTGGGGTGTTCCCCAGCGACCGGCCAATCGGCTAGCGATCGCACCGGCTCGGAACTACCTTGCTTACAAAGCATGATGTGTGCACTGAGGCCTGTCTTTCTTGCTGGCCACGCAACTGACCCGAGACCTACGAGAACGACAGGCCGCAAGTGCAGACGTCTTGCCATCTAAGCAAGGTAGTTCCGAGCCGCCCCGATCGCTAGCTCAGTGGCTGCCCGCTATGACGCAGTCGGCAGTGCCCCAGCGGCCGGCCAATCGGCTAGCGATCGCGCCGGCTCGGAACTACCTTGCTTACGTGGCGTCTGCGCTGGGGCCTGTCTTTCTCGTAGACCTAGCAACTGACCGTGCCTAAAGGTCGCAGCAGCCAACTCACTGCCTGGCCGCTGGGGCACGCCCACCGCCGCGTAGCGGACGGCCAGCTAGCGTTGGCGGCCTTTAGATGTGACGTAGGCACGGCCAGTTCTGAAGCTTTGTTCTTCTAGGTGGTGTTGCCTCTATGTGCGGAAGCGCCTTCTTATATGACGCCAGGTATAGTTATTGAAAAAAATCAAAAGTTGACACTTGACATAAATCTCGTTTCCATTTCTATACCTCTGAAAGATCGTCTAAAGATGGGCATTTTTCACTAATATGTAAAGGGATCGAAATTTAACTTTTTTTTTTTTTTTTTTGTGTTTTCATGCTGTAGCTTGGGTACTCGTAAACGTGAGCGACTTTCCGTGAACCGTTGACGGTCAAACGGTCCAGGGGTTGGACTGTCAATCCGTGGCTTCAGGTTCCAACCTCCTTCATGGCAACCTCCTTCTATTTTCACATCGCCTCCTCCCCCTGTCTTTTTTCCATCACCTTCACACCATTCTCTCTTATCCCACACCATATCCATGTTCTCCACCTCCTCTCTGCGTCTACATCATTCCCCCTTTTGAAATCCATTTCATTCCCAATCCCAATCTCCTCCTCCACCTCTCTCTCATTTTATTTATTGTTATTGGGACCCTGATTGGTGATATAAGTCAAAATGGATGGGTAAATCAATTGGAAACGGGTTATTAGAGAAACCTTTCGAGTTGCTCTATCTGTGAGGTTAGTAGCCTTAATGGCCGTACTTTTAATTATTTTATTGTACAAACAGGCGTGATTATATATTTAAGCATAAATAAAATTTTCCTGTTTCATGTTAGAAACGACTGTAAAAAGGAAAACAAAACCGCACATTATTACAGCACAGCTTATCAAGTTGTTTATACCTTCTTGAGAGCCTATGAGTTGAAAACAAAGTAATTATAGCATGATCATACTTCAATGACAGAAAGTCCTTATGAAACAAAATAATTAATTAAAATACATATACGTTTCGGAGTTCTTTGTGTTGCGTTCATTGTAACGCTTGTTGATGAACGATATTTTTTGTCATTCCGTCCGGAGAGAAAACGAACAGTGCAGATGGTTTACCAACTCTCGAACACGTCACGTAAAACTGCCCGTGGGAAAAACATGGCGATTCAAGATTTAATCCACAAACTTCCACCGATTGGTCATACGCTTTATTAATCGTCATTGCGAATGCAAGACGATCGGTAAACTGGACACGCTTAAATTGAAACGGCAAGTCGGTTGGAATCAGTGGTATTCTTGTAATCAGAACATCCTCTCCTTTGAAGTTGCCTGTGATTATCGTTGCTTCAATCACATTGTTCATCTCTTCACAGAGAGTCTTGTTACATTGCATAGTTTCATTTGACTTAGATTGCGTAACATGATTATCACAGACCCAATCTTGATTTGCAAATAGTGCGGTGGCATTCCTAGAAAATCCAATGAATTCAGGAATTTTGTTGGATAATTGGACAGGATCGGAAATGGAAATCATCGAAGTAAATGAATGCAAATATCAACAATAACTCATTTCCTTGAGATAATAGTAATAAATCATGTAATTGGCCAGCGATTTGGCTTTGAATTTTAATGTTCAAATCGTCTACGTCCTTATTTTTCGTTGCCACAATGGCTAGTTCGCTCAACCAGATAGTATGGTTTTTGTCATTGGCAGCAATATTCACCTGTTTGTTTCCTAACCTGTAAGTGAATAATGAACTCTTATTAGGAATCTAATTGAAACACGATTAACAACATTTCTATTTACCGGTAAAATTTTACAATCCGCGACACAAGCGTGGTATAACTATGTTCGCAATAGCTGCTGGATCGTGGGAATGAAGCCGACCAATCGCGTCAAAGCTTAAGATAACCAATGAAATTTTAGATGGCAACAGTTGTTTTCATAGTAAATAATATTATTTTGATAATCCGCAAAATAATTTAGTTTCACACACATTAAACTTACTGAGGAAGATGATGTTTATCATGTATTCTCAGCATTGATAATGCCGTCTCCCTTTAATCTAACCTTCTTGGCGTATTTGTTTACTCAGATGCTAGGCTAGTAACGAATGAATAAGCTGATTCTTGGAGAATCTAGAAAATGATCCGATCTGGAAGCATACTTTCAGTTTTATGTCAATTAACACGGGAACGCGGTCGAACGGGACAAAAAGTATCCTTTGTCTGCTGCTAAGCTACTCCCCACCAATTTTGGACCAAATCGGTTCAGACGTTCTTTAGTTATAAATAGTGTAACTACCACGACTTTCTTTTATATACATAGATCGGTGGTGGTATAGACTTAAATCTTGCTGATAATAATTCGTTTGATGCCAATTTGATATAACTAATAAACCATATATAGAGTGGTGAGTAATGATGAAAGTCTGCGATTTTCATTTAATGCGTAAATCAGATATCAGAAGCTGGTTCATAGACAATTAATTTAGGTACGTCATTCAGAATTTATCGTTCTCACAGTTTGTGTTTCTGGTGGTTAAGTGGTACTTTAAGCAGTTTGATGGCATTCAAATATACGATCTGTTGAGACGTCAAAGAACTCCAAGCGAGTGGAGCTTGAGTTATCACTTTGTGCTCCTAGAACAGTGCTACGCCGTTAGCGAAAAGACGGCTTACGTGTGGCTACGAGCCAAGTACCACACTGGACACGGATGTAGCGCAACTACACTTCCTTATAGCAAGCAGCACATCGCAATGGCCAGAAGCCAAGCAAATACGTATATTCTGGGAAGCGATGGCCAATAGTGCAGCACTGCTATACTCGGTAGCATGTATCATATTCTCTGAAGTTATACTGTACTTAGTGCTAGCGGAGACAATATTGCTCAGACCTAGAGAGGCTCTCTTGTTTCTTTCTACACAGAAAAACTTGGCACATCCACAAATCACATCATATCCAACGTTTCCTCTAAACGATTTGAATTTTCTAATAGTATAATGAATCATTAACGAGATAATTTCCTTTGTTTTTCATCAGCTGCATAATAGCAATATTGCTGTTTAAACAACTTTTAAAAAGCTGCATAGAGTTGGAGTATAGATGCAATCAGAGCATTTGTTTAGAGGCCAGGCAAACGTGTGGTTGCAGAAGAGGAGCAGAAGCTGCTAATTTCGCGTTGTACCATCAACCGACACTGCCTTGGCATATAGGTACCGCAAGTGGCTGATATGAAGGCGTTACAACAACCTTTATTTCCCTAAGAGCATACAGTTCTACTACATCATTATAAGTACATGGTGTCCTCTATAAAAATATTTCGGAGGCAAAATAATCACCCATTGATCTTCGGATAGTGACTAGTCAGCAGAGTGTCATCTTGAGAAAAAACAAAATTGGCCGTCTACGGGTCACCTAGTGGATCATTAGAGCCCTTAATAGGGCCGGTAGGTTAGAAAATTTAAAAAGAGGAAATGCATAGGATGAAGTTAGATATAGTGGGGATTTCTGAAGTTTGGAAGGTTGAAGAGGACTTAGGTGAGTAGACGGCTATAAATACAGATTGAGTTGCAAGTAATGGTGGATTACGTCTAATTATTAAAAGTAAATAAGAATACTCCTCGGTTGCACAGTGATAGAGTGCGAGATCACAAATCCAAAGGTTCGATCCCCGCCAGGTCCTGGGATTTTTATCTGTCACTTTCCACTTCTTTCACCTCTGGCAGTATTGCTCATGTGAAAAATACCGAGTAGCACCGTGGTTCGGAACCCACGTTAAACTGTAGGTCCCCCTATAAATGGCTGGGTAAGTCAGTTCGAAGGTCGGAGGAAGGCAACGGCATACCACCTCCAAACAGAATCATGCCTAGCAAACCACTATGGTGTTCAAACCAATCTTCGGACTGTTTATAAAACTCTTCTGGGTGTTGGACCGCATCGTCAATATATCAAATACTTCACCGACGTTTCGGCCACTATTGCAAGTGGCCATCTTCTGGGTGTTACGTTTACTGGATTGTTGACTGCTTTACCTTTTTTTAAATAAGAATACAGGTAAACTGCTATGAACAGCGTAGTGAACGCATTATCGTCGCTAAGGTAGACAAAAAGACAATACCTACCACAGTAGTACAAGTTTACCCCAACTAGCTCTGGCGATTATGAGATTAAAAGAGTGTAGTAAAAGTTTATGGCTCGTTGTCTCTGTACATAGGGATGAGTTACGTATGTCAGCTTCTATGCCCTAAATAGCTACCCAAACTGTTTGAACAAGATCAATAACTAATCTGTAGTTTAAGCCTGTCTATTAATCTGCATATGATGACGTGAAAATATATTTAAATTAAACTTCTGAA
Source organism: Locusta migratoria (assembly GCA_026315105.1). NCBI lineage: Eukaryota > Metazoa > Arthropoda > Insecta > Orthoptera > Acrididae > Locusta > Locusta migratoria. Next base: position 943,358,289 of record CM048744.1, read on the forward strand.
TAACCAACAAAATGTATTCTAAGATAAAGAAGAGATTCGCTCACGAAGTAATTCTTTATAAATAGAGTTTAGTTCTCTTTCTGGACATGAAAATGCGGAGGTGGTCCTACTTTATCTATCAGTAAATAATTGAATATTTTCCCAATTATTGTTCATGAGAGTTACTATAAGTATCACAAGCACTTGATGGTAAAAGTTCCTAATTGCCACCTCTGAAGATGTCTTCCGCAGCCGAAGATGAAACGTTAGGGAAAAGTTTTATAAATCGACCACGGCTTATGAGCCCGGAAGTTTTAAATGATGTCACTCGTAAGTTAGGATAGTCCATCGAACTTTGCAGTTCCAAGTTTAATCGCGATAAAGTATTTGTTATAAAACACAGTACACGAGTTATAAAACACGAGAACACGATTGCTGAATTATCACAGTTCCACAGCCCTACTACCGCGCTTAGTTTATCAGTTTTCAAGCAGAGACTAAGTTCTGGAGTCACCGTCCCGTATTTAAGTCCACACATGCCTATCTCTTCAAATCACAAATTCGTAACGCGGCTTCAGACCGCCCAGCGTCACAACCTTTCACCACAACGTCCAAGTTACGAGTCCCTTCCCAAGCGTTCGAAAAGCGTGCTCTCCCTGCTTCAAAAATTGTATCCTTTCACGCATCCTAACTTCTCATCTTTAAAATATAATTTCCCTTCCAAAATATTATGCATTTGAATATCACAGAATTAAGTGCTTTGACCACCTCCCTACAAATATTGTTTACATTTAACAAGCAAATATATATTTAACAATACTAAAAAACGGTTGGAACTAAAGCTCTTTGCTCAGATAGCCATTAAGCATGGCATCTCACTGTTCAAATATACTGCCACCGTCGAAATATAGTTACACAGTTAATATTTAATTTATCATGGCTTTTTATAGAAATATATTCAGTTATTGTCCACAAATACTTATAATTGTTTATATATAAATTTTCTGATGCATATACGAGGCGCGTCCAGAAAGTAAGTTCCTTTTGGTTATATAAAACGAACGGGTACAGACACAGAAAAAATATTGATTATACAAAAATCTACAACTGTTAAACTACTTTTCTACATAGCTTCCGAAATTTGGTAGGCAATTGTCATAGCATGGCACAAGGTTTTGTGTGCCTTTTTCATAGAATGTTGCCGCCTGTGTATTCAACCATGTGGTAACATGTTCTTTCATCTCGTCATCATCGTTGAAGTGTTGTCCACCAAGGACAGATTTTAGGCGTAAGAAGAGGATTACTGTCAAAAAAAATTTTTTCACGGTCATGCCTGACCTCACACACCGAATGTGACCAAACAATTCTTACGGAAATTTCAATGGGACCTGTTTGATCATCCTCCATACAGCTCGGACCTCTCTCCTAGCGACTTTCATCTCTTCTTACACCTAAAATCTGTCCTTGGTGGTCAACACTTCAACGATAATAAAGAGCTGTTATATACAGGCGGCAACCTTCTGTGAAGGATGCATGCAAAAACTTGTGGCACGCTATGACAAGTGCCTACAAAATTTCTGCAGTTATGTGGAAAAGTAGTTTAAGAGTTGTAGAATTTTGTGCAATAAAAATTTCTTCGGTATCTGTGTACAATTTCATTTTATTACCAAACGGAACTTACTTTCTGGATGCGCCTCGTATACTATTTTTAGTCGGCCATGAAATATTTAAGTGGCAGTCTGTAGACACAAAACGAACGGTACTAAGAATAATATTAAATGTAAATAAATACATATATAAATGTAATGCGCTTTGCTGGGCTCATGTTTTGTGTTCTGTGATGGAATTTATGTTCTGATAGAAGAATATTATTACCTCAACGAAAAGCAGAGCAAGAGAGTAAAACAGTTTATTGAAAGAATATGGAAATAACGTGGTACGTCTTTTAAGCGTGGTACAATGCTGCCCATTTGCTTCTTAAATTTTTACTGATAACCACTACGTATCAATAATTGTAAATATAAGTCTCATAATATTATCATTGTGGTACTGAAATTTGTCGGCTTTTTATCTGTAAGGGATATTGAAAGTGTAATGACGGCGTTTGATTCTCTTAAGTCTCCGGAATCCATTCACATAATTATATTTGCCGTATGATCATTTCATGATTTTATATGTATTTTTAGAATAATGTGTACAGCTATATTGTATTTCAGTTGCATTCTGGGTTAGCCGCCCTCACTCATTGAAGAGCGTTGCTTCCGGTTTCCGACTACGTTAGGAAAAACCTGACTACCTGCTGTATCCTATTCACTAGGTACAAACTGGTAGACGGCCGGTGTCCGGACACTTGCCACGCCGGATACTTGCCACGCCGGACATTTGCCACACTTTTACCTGCTCCCAAGGATCGGGTGGCCCTGTCTCCTCCTCCTTCTCATACCCCCCCCCCCCTCCTGCTACCCGGCCCGAGAACTCAGTGGACGGTATCACAGAGTAACATATACGGTATCCCCAGATATACACACTGGGCGCTTCAGCATTTAGTTGTACGACCGTCAGTATGGAAGTTATTACAACGGCCAAGGGCAGGCCTTTTGCCCACTACAATGGTTACGCGATAATAATGTGTGGATGTGCTTACTCCGAAAACAGGATCATTGCAAGGGAAAGCTGCTTTCGAAGAACGGTGACGAATTGAACGTAGAGAACATCTGTGATGACCACCTAACGATGCGACCTGTATAAGATGTAAAAATAAAAAGAGTGTATCAGACCTCAGTATCCTTAAATGACTTAATAATGACGCTAGCTGGTCACAGTTCGGTTCACTAGCGTCTCCTGGATGTTCAGTATTTTTTTAATGGGTCACGTTTCGTCGTTGTGTTCGCTTAAGGAAAAATGTGTGCGCCTCACGTCAATGTAGCTTCCTGACGCTCAGAATCTACGGCACACGCAGGTGGCTTGCTGTCACAAACAACTGACGTCTCGTAGTCTTTTGCGCACTGGTAAACATTTGCACTGGCGCGCCACCGTATGTGTTGACACATCACATATGTCCGTTGTAATACGATGTTATTTTGTGATGACTTCTGCCAAACAGCGGTAATAGATGCAGGCTCACTACATTATTTTAAGACGACAATTTGTTTACGACATTTCCCAAATGTAATGCAGTGTTCTTGGTACTAATCTTTATCCTAACCACAGCCTCACTGCCACGTATTAACACTAACTCCATCAGTTTTATCTTAGGATATCTCACAGTTGAAGCCAATCTTTTATAAATAGTGGGCGATACGTTACCTGCCTAAGTGACACTTGTTTTTTTGGATCGTGATATCAAATAACAACATACAGCATTTTTGTTCAAGTACATGGAATTTAATGTATTACCCGTTAACTTTACAACTGCCGACGGCAGAAAGCGGAGGTAAACTTTGTTTACGGCCAGATAGGGGTCGAAGGCGACCTACAATACCCGCAGTACAGTATCGAGGCACGTGGTTCGGCATTGTAAAGTCCCATTATTGTCATAGCGCTGCTGCGTATTATTAGCGTCTGGTAAAATGGATAGAGAAAATGCAAATATAAATCAAAGAGTACGTTCAGATGGATAGCTTCTAATAAATAATTTTGTTCACTTATGTCGAGAAGATAAACGGAAAGGATTGCTAATACTGTTAGAAACAACTGTGGAGATAACATCTGCAGCAGACGCAGTAAAAAGTGTAAGCACGGTGTGTTCTGTTCTTAATATACAGGAAATAGCCAAATATTATAACCTGGTCAAAACTAAAGACGCCAGACAGACAATCGACATCGCCCTAGAGTATAGAAGCTGGGCATACTCGGCAGACTTTACGAGGATAACTGAGAAAGACGCAAGCAAAAGTTACCCTGTTGAAGTATACACAGGTGGGAACTTAGACGACGGAGTGCGTTCCGGAATAGCAATATTTGTTAATAAGAAGGTTATTTAAATATTCAAATGTTTGTAGAACTTATAGGACTTAACTACGGGGTCATTAGTCCCTATACTTACAAACTACTTATGAACTAGCTTATAATAAAAACGGCACAAACATCCATGCCCGAGGGAGGAGTCGAACCCCCGACCGCAGCGGCCGTGCAGACCGTGAATGGCACGCCGCAGACCGCTCGGCCACCGCGGCCGGCTAGGTTATTTACCAGATACAACTGAAACTAATAAATGCTCAAACAATTAAGCGGAAACATTCGACATTCTCAATGCTCTTGAGTTAATAACCAATCCCCAGAATATTGATAGAACTGCAGTAATTTACACCGTCAGCTGGATTACTTTGGACTCATTACAAAATCCGAAGAACCACAACCTCTTGACTAAAGAAATAAGATGTAAAATCAGGAAGTTGCAGTCATACAGCTGGCTAGTGCATTTCGAATGGGTTAAAGCACATTGTGGAATGTGGCGAAATGAACTGACAATCTTGCTACAAGAGCAGCTCGATCACGACAATCGATACGTTACAACAAAATACCTGCAAGTGCCGTAAAGAAGAAATTTCGAGAGGAATTTAGGAACAAATGGGACAATGAGTGTCAAAGAACAAAAAACGGGAGAAGCACTAAACCATATTTTTCTATTATACGACAACGTTTAATGATCAAACTCCCGATATCTCCGAATTTTACATCAATGTTAACAGGTCATGGGAAACTGAAAGCCTAGTATCAGCGGTTCAGAATAATTGAAGACGGAACGTGCACATGTAACAGAGCTGTCCAAACTACGGACCAGGTGCTTTTCGTCTGTTGCAACTCACTGAGAGAGAGAAAAATGTTCAAATGTTTGTAAAGATTATGGGACTTAAATGGGGGGGGGGGGGGGGGGGGGGTCATCAGTCCCTAAACTTACAAACTACTTATGAGCTAACTGATACGAAAGACAACACAAACATCCATGCCCGAGGGAGGATTAGAACCTCCGACGCTGGATGCTGCGCGATTTGCAACGTGACGCTCCAGACCGCTCGGCTACTCCCGCGCGGCCAGTGTGATCTGTAGTTGTGGGGTGGGGGGGACCACATCTTCGGTGGTGGACCATTTCTGCAGCTGACCTTCGAAAATGATCGGCGACGAAGTAGTTACAGACTTTTGCGCAAGACTATAAAACTTCAGAATAGAACGCCTATTTTAGTAGCTAGCGTAGCGCAATGAATATCTTGTCTGCGTGAAGTGCAAGAAATTCAGATGCTGTTACGTGCTTCAACATTGTTCTTATTTCATAACATCACATATTTTGTTCCTGTGATTCTTTATTTATCTGGAATCCTTGTGAATGTAATTTTAATTCTTTTGCTGTATTAGATTTCATTGTTTTTCAATTTTATTATTATTATAAATAAGTATGTTTAAACCAATGTAATGAATAAAAATAGTAATCAACGTCATTTCGAATAAGATTTGTAAATGAAAAGTATGTAGTTGAAGAAACTGGAACTTGTATGTCATAGCACAGAAAAGAGACACGCTGTTGACTGCACTGTCACAACTATGTTACATCAAAGCTCAAAAATAACAACTGAAATTCCGAATTTGTTTATCGGCGATTACTCGGAAAGAAGCGCTTCACCAGTCGCCTCTCTTAAGGCTCTACAGATTTATGCAAAATTCCGAATTGTTTCGTCAATTATTCATAAATGACGACTCATCAAGTTAAATGACGAACATATATCAACGTATATATCGTTTCAAACTGTCGATCCACTCAGTGAGCATCTCTTCTTCTTAGCTATTAGTTCATACAACAAAATTTCTGTTTCAATTTAAGTTCTTACACTTTACTGTAAAATGATGAATTAGCAACACATGCATTTTTATCAGCTACACACTCAACTCAAGCTGTAATTTAATTTCGTACGATTTTCTGTAGAAGAATGTATCAATAGACTGTTTAAGCTTTCGCTTCAATTATTCGAATGTAACATTACAGTATTTCATTTCATTGATTTGTTGCAGAAGAATATAGAGGAAGACGTGGTAATTTGGAAAACTTTTTTATTTGAGGTAAAATACTGATTTTAAAATGTGACTGTTCAATAAAAAAAATGTCACCTGCGTCAGATTACATATCTGTGACAAAGGATCAATAATAATTTGGATGAAACAGTAACATGTTAAATAATCACAATAGATTTTCTTTTTAACTTTTTGTGAAGTAGGAGCATTTTTAAATGGGGTGGTAATATGAAATAGGTTTAAAAAAAATAAGGTGTTTTTCAATTTCTTAGTGTAGAACAGACTTTCTTCCTAATTTTTCATGTGTTAAAGAATTTAAATCTGTATCCTCTCTAACCACCTTTCTAAACAGTGTAGCTTTTAGTATGCTGAAACATCTTTTTGCTTCATTTAAAGTTTTAGTTTTATTTCTGAGAGTCATTATTGCTTGAGCCATACTTCAGGGCGCTATTTCTGTCACATTCCCCTTTTTCTTCAGGCATTAACCTACTTCTTAGCGTGGTGACACCTACAAAACAAAGGGGTCGTAATATGGAACACCGTGTTTCATATATCCACCCATCGCCATTTTCAAAACTAACAAAGAAACTACACTTTCGGTAAACAATTTCAGGTACCTAACATTATCAATTTTACAATTAATTCTATTACACAGTCTTAAATTAGAAACAGTGACCTAAGTTCTAAATAAAGGTAGCTAAAAAAAATATTTGAATCTTACATTGCAAGAACTTTGGGGTAGTTGAGAAAACAATGTGCGTCTACTCACGGCCATAAACAATGAAACACCGATATATGCTGCTTCTAGTGGCAGAAACAGAACACAGTCATTGTAATAATTGAAATTTGTCGCTAGGTAGCATTACTAGTCTCCAAATACTACGGTGTTTCATATTACAACTCTGTTTAATATTACCACCACATCCCCTATTAAAAGCAAATGTACAGATGCTGCATTGTTTGACTGTGAAACAACAGTTTTGTATTCTTATCGTTCATTTAGATTGTTTTCTGTGAAAGAATGAGTTAAGGTTAACAGAATGCTGCTACACGTATACAAAGTACAGTTCATTAATTGTGTTTAATTTAAAATGCGAGTTGTTATACCGCGCGTGCATTCGAAACCACCACTAGCAGCACACATCAAAAGGTTGCAGAGCCCTCAGCTAAAAGGACAAATGTAAAGCAAACGGGCAGTGATTAAATAAAACTACTTACATACTGCTATTCAGTAGTAGGCTACATATTTTGCAAATTAGTATCTTTTAATGTCCCGTTGAATTTTGTGTATTTAATTGCAGTTATGGTAAGGCTGTATAAATTTCTTTTCGCTATGGGGAATAGAGACTATTAATTTACTACTTTTCTTCGTATTAACTCTATTTGATACTACCTTACTTTAGACGTGTTGATACGTCTCAGCATCAGCCGTTTCATGGGCAGTACTACTCGTTCCTTGGATGCTTATATAAACATTGGCACCGGTGACGTTCGGTGCAGTTTAGAAACATTACATCTATATACATACTCCGCAAACCACCGTACGGTGCGCGTCGGAGGGTACACTGTACCACTACCAGACATTTCCTTTCCTATTCCATTCCTAAATACAACGAGGAAAAAGAAGAATGCCTATTTGCCTCCAAACGAAGTCTAATTTCTCTTATGATAATTACGCGAAATGTAAATAGGCGGCAAGGGAGGGCACTGAGCAGTAACATTTATAATTTACCATTTGAAACGTTATGATGCAGACAACATGTGTGTTTCAGTAATTTTAATCTGATTTATAGATCCAGAATCAAAATTTCACTCTGCAGCGGAGTGTGCACTGATACGAATCTCCCTGGTAGATTGAAATTGTGTGCCGGAACCAGGACTCGAACCTGCAGACTCAAAGTTTCATTCTAGAAACATCCCTTAGTCTGTGGCTGTTTTCCAGGAGTGCTAGTCTTGCAAGGTTCGCAGGAGAACTTCTGTGAAGTTTGCGGATTAGGAGGCGAGATACTGGCAGAAATAAATTTGTGAGGACGGACCGTGAGTCGTGTCAGGATAGCTCAGTGGTAGAGCGCTTTCCTGTGAAAGGCAAAGGTCCCAGGATCGAGTCCCGGTTCCGGCCCACAATTTTAATCTGCCAGGAAGTTTGATTTACAGTTGTTCATCTTTTCCATATGATTCAATATTTTGTTGTACACTTTTATTCTATGTTCAACTTATATCCCTGTGGTATTTACAATCTGCCCAGTTTGCATCATAGACTGAGTGACTATGTCTGCCTGTCATGGATTTACAATGTGGCAGATAGAATTGTGCTTCCGTCTATTCGACCAACGTTTGGTAACTTAATGAAGGCAAAGAGGCTTCTACCAAAGACTTCTTTTCAGTCACGAGTCGTTAAATTGATGTTGGAAGGGACCTCTCCGGACACCTCCGTTAGCGACAGGTGGTTCTGTGGCTGGAGTCCATGGGACGGCAGTCGGCCACTGATTAATGGTAAGGTAACTTCGTCTTGCAAGCGCGTTCTTTTTCACTTACGTGAGGATGGAAATTGTGTAAGGCTTCAGGCTACCTGAAATTCTCTATAGTTAATTGTAGCTATGATAGTGAAGATTAGAAACAACAAATAAATATTCGTATTGCTGCTACCAGTCACTTTATTTGTTAATGTTTAATCTAACCTAGCACTATTCGTGTCGAGCATGTTTTGCCCATCTTTTGGTGCTTTTATAATATACAGAGGTTTTTATTATAGTCGACATGATCGATTGGAGAGTGTCCTCAACTGCACTATGTTATTTTAAATGTGTTTACTTCCGTCAACAGTTGTAATATAATTGTTTAATAACATGTTTCGATCACTTGGATCATCCTCAGATCTTATAATTGCGTCCGCAACTCGTCTGGCTGAGTACCAATTAGTACTCAGCCAGACGAGTTGCGGACGCAACTATAAGATCTTAAGATGATCCAAATGATCGAAACATGTTATTAAACAATTATATTACAACTGTTGACGGAAATAAACACATTTAAAATATACAGAGGTGTTTATATTACTTATAATATTTGAAGTTTATTTGTTGGTTGGGGTAGTTTGGGGAGGGGGAGGGCAGTTGATGGCCATGAACTAATATGTAGTGCTGTCTTCTGCTGGTCTTCCTGTATGGTATGATTTGTTGCACCACCTGTGTGGGATGTAGACATGAATGCATCAGGCGCTGTGATGCAGTGGTCGTATGATTCTTACGTTGATATTTGCACACTTACGATTTTCTTCTTCCAATATTTCTTCTACTCTTTAACAACAAATAAACTTTAAATAAGTTAATTATAAGTAATAGAAACACCTAAGTATATATATATATATAAAGTGCCAGATGATGGGAAAACATGCTATGTTAAACACTAACGAATAAAGTGACTGATAGCAGAAATACGAATATTTCTTTATTCTCTAATGATTACTTTTCCGGCTCTAGCGAAATCATGATTCATTACTTATTTAGTACAGGAATGGGTGTTAATTTTCCGATTTTTCTGCGTTTAACTGGGAACTTTAATTCTTCCCATGAGACGTATGAGGTGGGCGAGAAACCACTGAAAGATGGTTTGTGACTTCGTGTGCTTGTGCTAGTATTCTTACCGGTTTCATAAATTTATTTGAGAATTTCTTTGTAATATCACTGTACTTCCTATGTTGCACCCACGTGTTTAAGATTGGGAAACTTAGCCATCAGCTCCATACTCCCACATTCCATTCAGCAACTTTTTACTTTTTCGAATATTTTCTCACTAACATTTCCCGGGAACCACGTGTCTTTTTGATTTCATTTCACGTGTAATTTGTAATTTCGTTCGTGATACACCCCAGTTAAATTTATTAATAACAACTAGCCGTTCTGTAGTAAATACTTTACCTTTCGATTATATTGTAGGGTGTTGCGTTTAATTACTCCTATTCTTCAAACTTAAATTTGTGAATGTGTTGCGTGCATAGCCTTTCCTTTTGTAAGTTATGCTAGTGGCTAAAAAGTAATGTGTGTGAAATATTTATTAATTTTACCACCTAAAATTCGTGTGATTTGTTGTGGCATGATGATGGAAAAGAAGTGTTCTGATATTCTATCAATAAGCGGACCAAATATGGACAAACTACATGTAAAGTGCATAACTATTGAAATGTAACTTGTAATATTTTATACCATCTGAAGATGAGCTGCTAGGCAGCTCGAAACCGGTAATGGTTTAAATAAATCTTCATTAAGAAGAAACAAAAGGCGACTGGTTGCTGTAATTTCTGAAACCTATTTCAATAAACAGTCGCAGGTTCCTACACAATGGATAAAAGTTCCTTTCCTTTACACCCCATATTTCATATTTAAGTGATACCGTAAACAGGCACCAGCAATTCAAGGTAGAATGTTTTCATGCTTGATCCTGAACGCTACAATAACTCATCGTTATATTTAAATTTTAATCTTCGTGTATCTCATAATTTAATCCCATTTTCACCTAAGTATTTCATGTTTCATTCCGTGTATTTGTCAGGGTCCTCGAATAATTTATTATGGTGAAACGTAATGCTCTGTTTTCCGCCAAAAGTGCATATTGTATCGAGGCCTATCCTGGTACTTGATTTCTGTCAAGTTACTAGAGAAACTGTGTAGGTGCGATAGTAGTGTAAGTCAGGCGTTTGGAACTTCGGCTGTAAGTTCCACGTGCTCATGTCAGCAACGAAGCAAACACCAGCTAATAGGTTTCAGTGTCATATAGATATACATTCTTTATCGTTTCGGTCTTTCAACTACTTCATCTCCAGTTTATTGTACCCACTTTCCACACCAGGAATAAGTTCGTAACTTTCGTGCACTTTCGAAATCCAAGCGGACGAAGAAATAAACAAAAGCTAGTCATCAATATTGAGTATCTGCATCTTTTAGGCTCATTAATTCGGACTACCGGTGTCTCAGAATGCATTACCAGAGCTTAAAACCCTAGAATAAATCAATTATCTTTCGGTGAGATTCTAAGTAACAGAGCAGATTGGTGTAGACATGGCAACATAACTCACCATAAAAGAAAAACTCCGGACACGCAGCTCAGGTTACGGTGGCTTGCTGCCACCAATAACGGTAAGAGGAGCGCTATGAAGTATCAGTACCAGCATCGTAATACAACACCGTTTTAAATGGTCAGATTTAATTATCTGTGACACGTCAGACGACCGGCCAGGGCGTTTCCAATAATGCACGGTTGACAGTATATCTGATGGTGCCGCCCACTGCTTGCCTCGTCGAAGGCAGTTGTTAAGTTGGTACCACTGCGAACTTGTTACCTGGAAGAACGGAAATATTGCCCAACAATCATAATATTGACCCGTGGGCAGCCAAAATGTAAGTTATTGAGCAATGAGGCCACTGAAATATCTCTAAACGAAGTCTGACATAGATATGCACAGAGTAAAAATTATATATCGTCAAGTGTAGGAAGTAAATGCTTTATATAATTTTCAGGTTGCCTTCTCTATCGTGCATTGAAGTCTCCAATAATAACAGGCGAACATCGCTAATTAAAGTTTCAAAAGCTTATGAACTGAGTACTGATTAGAAGATACGGCAGAAACAACACGCAAAAGTAACAAAGTTTCGTTAAATGTCTTCTAGGGACATTTGTGTTTAAATTATTCATTTGCATTTGAGTGTACATCAGATGCGTCTTACAGTCAAAGAAGTAATATCTATAGCAAGAGAGAGATTTAGAGGAAATCGGCAAAAAGAGGTGACTGGTTCCACGGTGATATACAAAACATGTCTGATTACTGTCGCATAAGCAAAGAAAAGGCAAGCTAAATTTAAACAGACACAAAAATCTCCATAACTGGCTATCTTTTAGAGAAACGTGAAATTTAGCATGAAATTCAACGCGAGAAGCTTGTAATAATTTCCACAACGAAAGTCTGTCTCCTAATTTGATACAAAATCCAAAGAAATTCTGGTCATAAGTAAAGTATACTAGCAATACACCATCAACACCTTCCTACGCGATGAGAATGGTGATACTACTGATGACAGTACAGCTAAGGATGTAGAATTGCCAGAGATTTCCGAAGCAAATAATACACAATTCGAACCAACAAAATCAGTCAGCATGCTAGATAGAGAGCAGAAAAGTAACTTAAATCACTTTACGAAAGTAAGTGTCTCCCGGTTCAGATTAATTCCCCATCATAGCATAGAAATGCAATAGCTATCATACAGAACCTGGCACTAAGCAAAAGATCCGTACCCGATGACAAGAAAGTTAAATACTTTAACATTCTTTCCATGGAAAATAACAGCGATCTAAAAAAAAATGAGAATAATATAATAGTTGCAGCAGTCCAGATCGCAATATAATAATTTATATTATTTTATTATGATGACCAGTTTCGAGCTACAAATATCATATTTAGATCAAGTCCGTAGTGAGGACATGAACCATCTCTTGGAGCAAATATGGAAAGTTGCGTAAATCACTCCAGTATTCTAGAAAGGTAATAGGAGTAACCCGCAAAATTACAGGCCTGCATCATTGACATCGGTTTGCAGCAGCATTGTGAACTACCTCGAAGAGAACGACTTACTGACTCCTCGTCAACATGGAGTTATTGAGGATAACTCTTTACTCACATAAAGTGATGACTGCTATCGACAAGTAATCTCAAATCTATTTCGGGAAGACTTTTGACACTGTACTTCACAAACGGATTCTAATAAAATTATATGGTTATGGAATATAGCTCGAGTTGTGCAAATGCATTCGCGATTTCCTGTCAGAAAGGAAACAGTGAGCAGTAATTGACGGAAAGTTATCGACTCAACGGGAAGTTATTGCTGGCGTTCTTCAAGAAAGTGTTATAGGGCTCTTTCTGTTCCTTTATAAACTAGAAAACAATCTGAGTAGCTGTCTTTGACTGTTCGCGAATGATGCTGCCGTTTATCGATTATTAAAGTCATCATAAGGTCAAAACAAGTTCAAAATTATTTAGATACGTTATCTGCATAGTGGGAAAACTGGCAGTTATTGAAAATGCATATAGCACTAAAAGAAATTCGTTAAACTTCAGCCACACGAAAAATTCAATTAAATACCTTGGAATTACAATTACGAACAACTTGAATTGAAAAGGATTAATGTCGTTTACTTTCGGAATTAATGTGAATTCAAATGCTTATTTTGGATCTTCCCACTTCTGACAGTTATTCAACGACTTGCACATAGACAAGCTTTCTAATTATGTTCTAGTTGCTTCTTGATCTTCCGTCACAGTGTGTTCTCAGATGCGATGGCAAGCTGTTAGGCCGTTTCCGTTACCTCTGCCCTTTTTCATTTTAAGCCTCGGAGCACATAGTACCCCTGACAATGTGCAGAAACGACGACACTCATACGAAGACGAAGCGCAATACCATTAATTCGCCTGATGAACAAAGTGCAAACATATGGAATCTCAGACCAACTATGTGATCGGATTGAGACGTTTTTAGCTAACAGTAATGAGTAACGTAGAAGTAGATATCATCGGAGTAGTGCAGCAACTAAAATCACTTAAGAAAAACAAGTCTTCTGGTGCGGACTATATACCCATTAGATTTCTATCTGATTATGCTGAAGCGATAGCTGTTTACTTAACAGCCATATACAACCCCTCTCTCAAAGAAGGATCTGTACCAAAAGATTTGAAAGTTGCACAGATCACACGTTTATTCAAGAAAGGCAGTAGGAGTAACCCACTACACTACAGGCCTATTTCATTGACGTCAATTTGCAGCAGGGTTTCGGAACATATCTCGTATACAAATATAATGAATTATCTCGAACACAATGATCTATTGACCCAACGTCAACACGGATTTAGAAAATATCGTTCATGCGAAACAGAACTAGCTCTTTATTCACACGACGTGATGGGTGCTATCGCTTCCGTATTTCTTGATTTTCAGAAGGCTTTTGACACCGTACCTCACAAATGGCTTTTAATCAAATTGCGTGGTTATGGTATATAGCCCCACACTTGCGACTGGATAGGGGATTTTCTGTCAGAGAGGACACAGTTTGTAGTAATCGATGATAAAGCATCGACTAAAACAGAGGTGATATCGGGCGTTCCACGGGGTAGTGTTATTGGTCCTCTGCTGTTCCTTATTTACATAAACGATTTGGGGGAAAATCTAAGTAGCTCTCTTAGATTGTTTGCGAATGACGCCGTCCTTTACTTTCTACTAAAATCATCGGAAGATCAAAACGATTTGAATAAGATATCACTATGGTGTAAAAATTGGCAATTGACTCTAAATAATTAGAAGTGTGAAGTCGTCCACATGAGTACGAAAAGTAATCCGTTAAACTTTGTTTACAAGATAAATCAATCAGAAGTGAAGGCCGTAAACTCCACTAAATACCTTGGAATTACTATTACTTCAGACTAAAACTGGAAAGAACACGTAGATAATGTCGTGGAAAATGCGAACCAGACACTGCGTCTTATTGGCAGAACCCTTAAAAGATGCAACAGAACTACTAAAGAAACTGAATACACTACACTAGTCCGTCATTATTTGGAGTATTTCTGCCCAGTCTTGAATCTTTATCAGGTGGGTTTGACGGAAGAAAGAGTCCAAAAAAAAGGTAGCGCGTTTCGTATTGTCACGATACAGGGGAGACAGCGTTACGGAAATGATACAGGATCTGGGATGGGAATCATTACAACAACGACGCTTATCGCTGCGGCGTGAACACTTACGAAACTCCAATCGCCAACATTCTCCTCCGAATGCAAAAAATATATTGTTGACTCCCACTTACATAGGTAGAAATGATCATCAGTATAAAATACGAGAAATCAGAGCTCGAATGGAGAGATTCAGGACTTCTTTCTTCCCGCGCGCTATTCGAGAATGGAAAGGGAGATAAATAGTATAACAGTGGTTCGATGAACCCTCTGCCAGGCAATTAAATGTGATTTGCAGAGTATCCCATGTAGATGTAGATGAAACAGAACACAGTATTTGATTCGCAAAGGAGAGAGGTCTTCAGACGTTAAATTCATTTCAGATGTACCCCAGGGGAGTGTATTAGGTCCTTTGCTTTTCAAAATATACATAAATGACTTCATCGATACCAGAATTTCAATGGAGTTTATTGCAGATGATACTGCAGTTAATCGAGAAGTCGCGACACTGCATTTTTTATTATATAACTACGGACTAGCGGGATAATCAGTGGAAGCAGTTAATGGCATAAATATTTGGGACTAAACATAAGGAGTAATTTGAAATGGAACAACCACATCCTCAAACAGTTTTGTCCATGAACAAAGCAAGTGTTGCTCATCAGTGTGGAATGCGCTCCAGGTAAAGTTAAACCTATCACGGGCGCATTTTCTGTCTCTACTAAGCGAAACAATTTATTTTTTTCTATATTATTTATTTATTTATTTTTTGTATTGCATTAGAAGTGTGATCAGTTTATTATATTTTAATTTCGACGATTTTATTCTTTGTGATTTATGTTAAAAACTATGGTTGTACATATTCCACCACAACGCCTTTGTGAGCTTTCCATTTTGGTGGTAAGTGCATTTCAATTTTGTGAACTGTAAAGTGTTACCATTAAACATTGAAAAATTAAAAAAAAATCAAGATTTCCTTTTGTTTTACTTCATTTCAAAATTATTTATTTTTAATTTTTACAAGTCATATTTCTTTCGCAACCAGTGTTAAAATGAGCATCACAATATCTTCTGACAATAGTATTGATCCTGCGACAAACAGGAAATGATTGTTGTAGCTGTTTTCCAACATTTGGCACGGTGTAATACCACAAGATGTCAGGCCCATACAGAGATGGTAAGACATATTCCCACAAACTTCACGCTACCACTAAGTATGTGGTAAATATACTTTCTAAAGAGAGACATTGTGGTATGTGAATTGTCCAAGCTCGTTTCCATATCGCTTTTGTTGGCAAACATATTCCCCAAGAACCCCAGAACACCGTTATTTTGTGATAAATATACTTCCCACAGCCCTAAAAGCTATATTGAACGACAAACTGAAACCAGAACTAGTACAGCGGACTACCACGAGGGTCCCATGAATGCAGTAAAGTAATGCCGTTAGTGGGAAGTACTTCCGTGAACATCGTACGGAGAACAGCACGCGTCATTACTGGCTCACTTAGTAAGCGCGAGAGTGTTAAAATTGCGCTACAATAGACACATTCTGTATCGCGGTACGGGATTATATCCGATAGCATACGTTTTCTCGAACAGTCCACCCATACATTGCTTCTCTTACGTGTATCGTGCGAAACGACCACATAGATAAAATTAGATTAGGGCGCACACAAAGGTCTATGGGAAATCGTTTTTCCTGCGAACCAGTGATTACCAGTGTTTAGTTTTCGACATTAGGTCAGGTCTGTTTACGCAACTTTTCGTAATAGTCGTACCGAATCAATGAACAGACTGTAATCGTGTGCTTTCATAAATTCTATGCTTGGCCAGTCTATCGTCTACGGATATTCATCCAATCTTCTATGAAGATTTTTTGTAATATTTTGTAGAACATTGTTCCCATGGAAAATACACAGCTATCAAAAAGATTCTGAATAATATAATAATTGCAGCAGTCTAGACCGCAATATAGCTATTTTATTATGATGATCGATTGCGATGGTTCCCGTCGTTTTTGGTTTACCGTATTTGTATTTAGAATGGAAACCGCGTCTCTTCCACAGTTAGTCTTCTTTCTGTTTGAAGTTCAACTTCTACTGAAGTATTCATCTTGAGGTTTGAAAAGCTCTTCAATCTCCATGTTTGCTTACAAATAAATTTCCTTTTTAGGTATTGTCCGCCTTGAGCAAACACAGTTGTTTTTATCAATAAAATTCTTCTGGGTATGAAATCGCATCGTCATTTTATAAATTCCACCGACGTTTCGGCCGCTGTTGCAGGCGGCCTTCATCAGGGTCTTTGTCTGACTGCAGTCAGACACAGACCCTGATGAAGGCCGCCTGCAACAGCGGCCGAAACGTCGGTGGAATTTATAAAATGACGACGCGGTTTCATACCCAGAAGAATTTTATTGATAGTGACAACAGCCGCGGAAGCCTACGTTTGCACAGTTGTTTTTAGTTTCTCCCAAACATGTTTCGCTGACGTTGCAGCATCATCAGTGGGATATTTATTTTATACTGTATGTCAAATGAACAATGAAATCATTGTTACTTTTTGTACATTAAGTGTAGAAACTACAGATAATAGTGAAGCTAATATACATCGTTTCTTATTCTTATAGGTATACTAGGCCTACCTTAATACCACATGTAGTTATGTTTGTGGTTCTTTCTGTACTTTCGACAGTTTGTAGTGAGGAAGCAGATTACCCCGGTCTTCATTCAAAACTTTGGCATGCGAACATATTCGCTGTTTCTTGAATTGCAAAGAACAGACGGTGGAAAAGAAAGGTGGCATTGCAATTGGGAGAGAAAGAGAGATAGAGCAGACGGTAGTGGTGGGAGAGAGACAGTAAATAAATAAAATTAAAAAGTTGGAGACAGCAGCAGTGGGACGAGATGAGAAGAAATGTTCAAATGTTCAAATGTTTGTTAAGCTTATGGGACTTAACTACGGGGTCATCAGTCCCTAAACTTACAAACTACTTATGAACTACTTACGAACTAGGACGGCACAAATATCCATGCCCGTGGAGGGATTCGAACCCCCGACCGTAGTGGCCGTGCTGACCGTGACTGCAGCGCCTCAGTCACCTCGGTCACCGCGGCCGGCAGAAGAGAAGAGAGCAGATAAATACAGAGGGGGAAGAAATAACGTTTTTAGGTCAAGATCCTCCATACACAAGCCCTATTAAACAACCTACAAGAACACACGTGGAGATGAGGTCGCCAGCATTTGAAAAATAATGGGAAAAAGCGTGGCAGAGAGACTATGAAAGTAGCAAAGAAGAAGAAAAATGATAAGTTTGTTTATGTTCTAGGAGGCGATCCAATTATGATATTGTAGAAAGATATAAAAAAAGCCAAGATCGCTGATCATCATTTTTTATTTAAGACGACCGGTTTCGCTGAACTATGTCGGCATCATCTGGTCCAATAAAATCATTTTACAAGGCCATAATCTTCTAATGTCGATCAGTTGCTATATAACATAATTTACAGTGCATAGGTGCACTATGCCATTATAATAAAACATAATTATCACAGTGAGTGACAATAGCAAACATCACAGTGACATAGTTCAGCGAAATCGGTCGTCTTAAATAAAAATTGATGATCAGCGATCTTGACTTTTTCATATCTTTCTACAAAGAAATGATAAGGAAGACGGAAAAAAAGACAGGAAGCAGATACTGCTGCTAAGTAACAGATGTTTGTAAAGCTAGTAGGACTTAACTATGGGGTCATTAGTCCCTAAACTTACAAACTCCTTACAGAAATCAGAGAGGAAAAGCGCAAATTGGAGAAAAAGGAAACAACCGGAGATATTTTTCATAGATGGTTTAATAAATATCACTGACCACATACAGTTGTAAAAAATAGTTCATGAGCTTGCATCTCCTGTTTATTTCTCTCCCCTGTTGTCAGTAAATGTCAGCATCCGCTTGAAGAGAGCTGTTTATCGCAATGTCGGCATGTCTTCGATTATTAGTCAATTTATGTCTTCTTCTAGTAATACTGACAATAATGTGGTTGTAACATCCTGTAATATACTAACAGTCTCCACTGAAAAAGCGATGTTCACCAAACAGCTGTTATTTTTCCCTTATGTTTACATTCATCAATGATCGTCTTCAGGAATTAACCATTTTGACTTGTTCCGACTCAGTCACGCCATCTCTTTAAACGCTGCCCAACGTCCCTCATGCTATTTTTTTTTTTTTTTTTTTTCATAATTTTCAAGGAGTTTGTGATTGAGTGTTCTAAATATTTCACACATTTAACTACTTTACTAAGTTACGCAATTTGTTTTAAATTTAGTGTTTTAGTCTTATCTTGTCCCAGAAGAGTGCAGTGAGCACCAATATATGCGTTTCATTCATGTAATTTGAACTCAGGAATGAGAAAACTAAACAAGTTCTGCAGACATCAATAAAAGTGACAGAGGTACAAGTCTCAGGGACGTTAACAGAGGCGAGGGCGTAAGTGAGACTGTATATGCTAATGACGAAGGAGGCATAAATACACGCCAGTCAGGCGACAATGATGGAGTAAGTGTCGCGATGTGAAGAACAAGCGACGGTCACCACAAATAAATGCAACGTCATAAATCAACAAGTAGCGCACCGACGCTGCGGATCTTCGGCGTCGGCCAGCCGCGGTGGCCGAGGGGACTGAGGCGCTCCAGTCACGGTCTGCACGGCCACTACCGTCGGGGGTTCGAATCCCCCCTCGGGCATGGATAATTGTGCCGTCCTTAGTATTAAGTAGTTCATAAGTGGTTTGTAAGTTTAGGGACTGATGACCCGGTAGTTAAGTCCCATAAGCTCTACAAACATTTGATCATTTGAATTTGAATAAAAATTAGTGCCAAGACCAAGATTAGAGACCATATCTCGAACTCACGAGGCTTTGCACAACTGCAGGGACTTACCCTGACATAACTCGCTCCTCATTTCAAACACTCGGAGCCCGTGGCAAGATAAATCAGTGCAGTCGTGACAAGCCAGTGTGCCAGGATGATGCAGCGATTGGAGCATCTGCCTAGTGATCACGAGAGAATGAGTTCGAATATTGGCACAAATTTATATTCGTCACTTCACCCTCTATATGTACATCATAAATTATAATTTGGTAATGGTGAAATGGAGATGGATCCCCATTAATGCAAGTTTACATTGTTCCAATACCCAAACATGATTAAGGATATTTGGATGGTGTTATGCATCACTAGACCAAGCGGCATTTATTGATATTTCCTTATTTGTGCGAATTCTATAGAGAAACATCATGATCTATTTGGATAAAAATCACCATCCTCGTCGTAGCAACGGTTGCCATGAGATATTAAAAAATAAATACAAATAGTAAAAGAAATCATAATTAAAGAAATAATCATAAATAAAGAAATCGTAATTAATCAGAATTAATTAAATCATAATTAATAATCATGATTTATGATTATTGGGATTGGATTTCGAAAGCACTCGCGAATATATGAATTTTTCCTTTAATTGAATTTCTTTGAAAAGTCTTCCGAAAAGGCAGAAGAAATTACAAAAATAAAAACCGCTGGTTTAGCATGTTAACGTTGCCAACGAAATATTCTCTTTAGGGGGAGCTTTATTTACAGATCGGAACAACATTTATTATTTATTTATTTATCAAAAAAAAATATATTCCCCTCATTTTCGGTGACTGATTTTTCAAAAATGATTCAACAGCCGCTTCTAACATCAATACACTACAACGCTGCCGTAAGAAAATTTTTTATTTTTATAATAGGCCTAATGCACAGTTCAGTTACGCTTAATGAGACCAAAGGACGTTCAAGTCTTTTAGTCCACTGATGCAAAACAAAAATGCAGAAGCAGCAATTAAGCATTAGTAGTCTAACAACCATTTGTGTTATTTTTTCGTGTTGTTTAGCTTTTAATTACGGCGATCTTTCACTAATAAGTGAAACAATAATAACCGTCTGTACAAAAACTGGGAAACTTCACCAATACATACATTTTTAAGGGAACGGTAACTATGGATGCCATTATCTCGCTTATGACATTTTGGCGCTTGGTCTAGTTATACATAACAATGTCCATTTGTTGCATCTTCACTATTTCTTTCTTTCATTCTCATTTTTTTTTTTTTCAAATAATATACGTAAAGAAAAGATATTGTACAAGTGGAACCTCTCTCTAAAGACCCCGGCTAGACCCCAAAATTTAGTTTATTAAAATATCCGATTTTTTCCCTCCGACCGTCTTAGTTTCGTAACCGATGGAGCCGTCGGCTCCCCTTGCTGACTCGACGATCATCTTTCCCCCTTGCTCGCTTCGTGTCGTTGTCGTGGGGAGCGCAGTTCCTACCACTCAGCGATGCTCTGCTACCAATCGGGGAAGACCACGTTGGTTGACGTGGAGCGTCCTCCAGGGCCCGACGATTGCTGGGACGGAGGCACGCTCTCTTCTGATCGGGAAACAGTCGCGTAAAGACATTGTCTTGCTAGCTCCGAGTCTCACCGCGTAAGTCGCGGGTCACCATGGTCCCTGGGACGGGTTCCACTCACTGTTGCACACCCCCGGTAGCCTTCTGTAGTAACAAGTAAATAAACTTCATGGTTTGATTCAACAAAATTTTCCTGAATTTCTCTCTGCCACCCAAACCGCCCACGTCTCACCGCCAGCCATATCCTGACACTTGAAAATATTTAAGTTACGAAACAGGTTACACATACACATTAATTAGTTACTGTTTGACTAATATATTATATTATTAAAAATTATGGCGTCTTTTCATTCGGACGTGTGATGCTATTTCACCACTGTGTGATGATGCATTTAGTAGGGGTATACGTCACTGAAGATTTGATAGGCGACTGAATAGTCAAAGACGTAAGTCCAAACAAGGTCCCTCAGAACTACCGATGTCTCTGGTAGAGCCATCAATGACAAATTGTTTCACCTGGTGAAATAAATTGTTTCACCTGGTGAAATAACCTCAGACTTCATGAAAAATGCAATAATCTTTATTCCAAAGAAAGCAGGTGCAGACAGGTGTGAAAATTACATAACCGTCGGTGTAATATGTCGTGCTAGCTGAGCCATGTCTCCACCATATCCTTTCTTCCAGGAGTGCTAGTCTTGCATGGTTCGCAGGAGAGCTTCTGGGAAGTTTGGAAAGTAGGAGGCGAGGTACTGGCGGAAGTAAAGTTGTGAGGCGGCATCGTGAGTCGTGTCGGGATAGCACAGACGGTAGAGCGCTTGCCCGTCATAGGCAAAGGTCCCAGGTTCGAGTCCCGGTTCCGGCACACAATTTTAATCTGCCAGGACGTTTCATATCAGCGCACACTCCGCTGCAGACTGAAAAAATTTCATTCCAGTTCTTTTCATATTAATTACACCATTTGCTTGTTGTTCCAGTAGGTTGTGCTCTTACATATCGTTATAGAATTCGTAACCAACTCGTTTGTCAGGTAGTTGCCAGTATTTCCTGTCAATCGTGGAAAGTGCTGCATATGCTAATATTAATTACACCAGTTGATGATAACAAAATAACATATATGTTAATGAAATTAAGTCTTGTTCTCAGCTCGTGTCGTCACACACAACAATTATTGCTCAAGTTGCAACAGAATCCATTCACAATCCGTCTTGCATTTGTAATCCAAACCTTGATCTTCACTTTAAATAATTAACGAATTTCATAATTATCAGCTTACACGTTTGCACTCTGTGCTATATTTGTACAAGCTGTTCTGTTAAAAAATTGTCTGTCTTTCTACCCACGAGCACACCGTTTGTAGCTCAAAGTAGGATTCGTTAATTAGACAACGATATATTTTATTATTTAAACAGAGCGCAGACAAATATTTAATGGCTGTGATATCGAGTATAAATGTGATCATGACGGACAATTTCTAACAGTAACTGATGGCAACAGAATAGAATGTACAAATATAACACAGAATGGAAACGCGTAAGGTGACAATTATGACATTCGTTAATATCAGAAACTCACTTACGTAGGGAGAAACCATCATCACAATAAAATAAGAGAAATCATATAGAAAATGGAAATATTTAGGTGTTCCTTCTTCGCGCACGCTACTATAGAATGGAACAGAAAAGAAGTATTAAGAGAGCTGTTCGATAAATCATCTGTCAGGAACTTAAAGGTGAGTGGCAGAGTAAATACGTATATGTATATAAAATTCACAGAAACAAGAGGAACTATCAGGAGAGACTGAAGTATTAATGGTTAAAGAACGAGGGAAAGCAGTGTAACAAGAGAGGGGAAGCTTTCTTTGTCATGTTTTCGACTGAAACTGACACTGTGATAACTGGGCCGTGGATACTCAGGTTATAAATCTATTCTTTTTGTGAGTTCCTAGTTGAATATAAACTTGTACTCATGCGTTTCAGACTAATTACGATAGAAACTGCAACTTTTATACCACCTAATATATCCTGTTTCGGAGTTAAATCCGGTTTTTCCTGATTCGCTTCATTTCGAAGAGACTTGCTTCAAAGAATCAAAGAAAAGAGTATTGTCATCAGTCTGTTCCGGCAGAGTTAGGGCTACATGAAAACATAATGTGGACTCAATTCATACGGACGCATTGCACAGAATCCGAGAATATATTGCGTATGAATTTCTGAAGATGAAGCTACTGACAAGCTTAAGTGTGCAAAATTTTATAAAGATGGGAACAAAACTGTAGATTTGTATACAACACATACACACAAACATACGGCACACTGCTTTATTCAGGGTGGTTCTATATTCGCGCACTCGGGCTTCACAGCACGATTCCTCACACGCTAGCAATAAAAAAATGTCTCTCACAAAATGTCGTCCCGCACATATTTTCGACATTAAATGGTCGTCGAAGATTGAGATGGGTGTGTGTCCCATACGTCAGTGTGTTTCAGAATTACAGTACTACACGAACAAACTTCTAGGGGATGTGGGAGGTGTCTTGAGGAACAAAGTGAGCATAGCAACCCATGCCCGGAAACGTCATCCAATGACACTACAGAGCGTCGAAGTTGCTGGAGGGGATGTCTAGCGGCAGGAGCTGGTGCCTGTAACTTGGACTCTCCGTAGCTTCGTTGAATGGCGTTTCCGGGCATGGGTTTCCGTGCTCATTTTGTTCCTCAAGACACCTAATACATCCCTTACAAGTTTGTTGGTGTAATTATAAAACGTATGGAGCATACAGCCATCTCAGTATCTGACGTCCATTTAATGGCGGAAATATGCGCAGGATGAAATTTTGTGGGAGACATTTTTCACTGTTGGCAGGTGATGAATCGCGCTGCGAAGCCCGAGAGCGCGAATTTAGATTCACCCTGTGTATTAGAAGATATACACTCCTGACCCTATAAAATTGCTGCACCACCAAGATGACGTGCTGCAGACGAAAAAATTTAATCTTTAGGAGGAAGATGCTTTGATATGCAAATGATTATCTTTTCACAAAAGGTTGGCGCCGGCGGCGACACCTACAACTTCCTGACATGAGGAAATTTTCCAACCGATTTCTCATACACAAACAGCAGTTGACCGGCGATGCCTGGCGAAACGTTTTTGGGATTCCTCGTGTAAGGAGGAGAAATGCGTACCATCATGTTCCCGACTTTGATAAAGGTTGTAGTCTATCGCGATTGCGGTTTATCGTATCGCAATATTGCTGTTCGCGTTGCTCACGACCCAATGAATGTTAGCAGAATATGAAATCGGTGGGTTCCGGAGCGCAATACGGAACGCTGTGCTGGATCCGAACGGCCTCGTATCACTAGCAGTCGAGATGACAAGCATCTTATCCGTTTGGCTGTAACGAATCGTGCAGCCACGTGTCGATCCCTGACTCAACAGATGGGGACGTTTGCAAGACAACAACCATCTGCACGAACAGTTCGACGACGTTTGCAGCAGCATGGACTATCAGCTCGGAGACCACGGCTGCGGTTACCCTTGACGCTGCATCGCAGACAAGAGCGCCTGTGATGGTGTATGCATCGACGAACCTGGGTGTACGAATGGCAAAACTTCATTTTTTTTGGATGAATCCAGTTCTGTTTACAGCATCATTATAGTCGCATCCGTATTTGACGACATCGCGGTGAACGCACATTGGAAGCGTGTATTCGTCATCGCCAGCATGGCGTAATAGTATGGGGTGCCGTTCGTTACACGTCTCAGTCACCTCTTGTTCGCATCGACGGCACTTTGGACAGTGGCAGATGTGTTACGACCCGTGGTTCTACCCTTCATTCGATCCCTGCGAAACCCTACATCTCATCAGGTCCTGTACGGACCTTTCTGGATACGGAAAACTTTCGACTGCTACCCTGGCCAGCACATTCTCCAGATCTCTCACCAATTGAAAACGTCTACTCAATGGTGGCCGAGCAACTGACTCGTCACAATACGCCAGTCACTACTCTTGTTGAACTGTGGTATCGTATTGAAGCTGCATGGGCATCTGTACCTGTACACGCCATCCAAGCCTTGTTTGACTCAATGCCCAGGCGCATGAAGGCCGTTATTACGGTCAGAGGTGGTTGTTCTGGGCACTAATTTCTCAGGATCTATGCGCTAAAATTGCGTGAAAATGTAATCAAATGTCAGTTCTAGTACATTATGTTTGTCCAATAAATAAGCAGTCTCGCATATGCGGATGACTTAGTTGTAATGGCAGATTCGACTGAAAGGTTGCAAACTAATATTTCAGAGCTCGATCAGAGGTGCAAGGATTATGATATGAAGATTAGCATCACCAAAACGAAAGTAATGTCTGTGGGAAAGAAATTCAAACATTTTGAGTGCCAGATAGGAGGAACAAAGTTAGAACAGGTAGATAGTTTCAAGTACCTGGGATGTATTTTCTCATAGGATGGCAACATAGCGAAAGAACTGGAATCGAGGTGCAGCAAAGCTAAGATCTACTCTCTTTTGCAAGAAGGAAGTAAGTACCGAGACTAAGTTAGCAGTGCACCGCTCTATCTTTCGACCAACTTTGTTGTATGGGAGTGAATGTTTGGTGGATACAACTTACCTTATTTACAAGTTAGAGGTTACAGATATGAAAGTAGCAAGAATGATTGCAGGTACTAATAGATGGGAACAATGGCAGGAGGGTGTCCATAATGAGGAAATCAAAGAAAAACTTGGAATGAGCACCATATATGAAGCAGTTAGAGCGAACAGACTGAGATGGTGGGGTCTTGTTACACGCATGGGAGAAGCAAGGTTACCTAAGAGACTCATGAGCTCGGCAGCGGAGGGTAAGAGGAGTCGAGGTAGACCAAGAAGAAAGTACTTAGATTCGGTGCAGAATGATTTTGCAGTAAAAGGCATAACATCAGACGAGGCATCAATGTTAGCACTGAATAGGGGATCATGGAGGAATTTTATTAGAGGTACTTTGCTCCAGACTGCACGCTGAAAGGCATAATAAGTATGTATTTGTTCTTGCTGTAGCAATTTTAATGGCCAGTAGTGTTTCACCATCAATAGTGAGACATTTCGGGTAGCATACAACTAATGTAATTGGTATCACGTGCCTCCTGCTTCAGCAATAAATTTCTCACGGCGCTTCGGAATGCAGGGTACGGGACGTGGACAAGTGGGTGGGTGTTGTGTCGACGGCCAATGAGCGGGCCGCGTGGGGGGTGCGGACACGGCGGCCGCCGATTACTGGTTAATGGCGACGTGACGCCCCCGCAGGTGTCGCGCTGTGCCGGCTGCCGGCTGACTAGCTGGCCGCACGGGGCCGTCACGTCAGCCGCCGCGCCGCGTGGGAGGCAGCGGCCACCGCAGCTGCACCGCTCCCCTGACGACACCCAGTCTGTCACCGGCCGCGCTGGCGGCTCTGCTGCCCACCTAACTGACCCACATACACCGCTCATCAATCCTTACCGTCCACGAGCTTCTCTCACGTACGAGGTATATCCACATAGTAGGTTCTGTTTGGTTATATAAAACAAACGTTTACATATACAGAAAATATATTTATTGTACAAAAATCTACTACTTGCGAGCGTGAAGGTCGGGGTGAGAGTTTAAAATAAGGAAAGATTAATTTTTGAAACTCACAACCACAAGCTGCGAACCAAATTCCTAAACATGCAAAAACACTGGAACTGTTATTGCGACTGTTTGACTCGTTTTCTAGGGGATGATATCACACGTTCGCAGCTTTCCTTCCCTGCATATGATTAACAAAACAAATTCATAATAAATTCAAGTTCATGAGAGAAAAGGGTGTACTAACTACTATTTTTGAAAACACGTGAAAGTTCACTTTATGTTGTTTATTTCACAATACTTGAACCCTGTGGCTGATACGTCTGTACGTCGGCACATTTATCAAATAATGTTATAGCTCGAGAGCCCCCAGACAAAATGAATATTTTTCGCGAATTGTTTTCACACCACGTGGCTGTCTCAAACACCGTTTATGTTCATGCCTATGCGACGACACGTGTTACATTAACAAATCACAGTCACTTTAATTCAATGCGACGCACACGTTGTTCCACCGGCTAAATATTCACAAACACACAGTAGCACTCGATTTAACTTGGTGCAGTCTACGACGAGCAACCACACGTGGCGATTGCCACAGACAAATCTCATGTCACCACCTCGAGATCCACATGCCGACTGAGGCAGAGCGACGCCGCCCGGCCAGCCACACCACGTGGTCCCGAGTCCTCACTTCCTGCCCAGGCGCGCGCGCACGCCAAAAGCTCAACTGCCGGGGTTTTTTCCCCTACGTCATCAACTTCCCCATGTGAACTGTTCTAACCGATTTGCCAACGTACAGCGCTCAGCCAATACATTTCTAAAACTTTACTTAAAATCAAAATAATTACACCACACATTAAACAAATATTTTCTTACGTTTTTATATTAGTATAAACATCCTTTGTACTGTTTATCATAATCGTGCAATTTCTTATATCACAGATAACTGATTTAACTGAATATTTCAAGGTAAAATACAAAAGATTGATTGAAAATAAAATGAACAATAGTTAATATATTATTTTTATAAACAAACATTGCCGTGCTAGTTGTGTGTAACTGTCTTGTCTTCGTTGGTAATTTATTACTTTTCATTGTCAATTATACATATTACGTTAGATGTGACTATATCAGCTAATGTATTGTTTATTTATCAACAGGCTATTTTGTAATGAGGGCCTTAAAGGTTCCTAACTGCATCGTATTACTTCAAATGCCAGTAGTATTACAATATTTGTGCACTGCACTGTGCCTGGCACTCGCCATTGTCCCTCTCTCCCCTCACCGGAAACGAACTGTAAAATCCTAAGTTGGAACAAGCCACCAACATCGGCCTGCTCGCTGGCTTCCCGTCAGCTACAAGCACACAGCAAATCTCAAAGTGGAGAATTTCTACCTATGGCCTAACTATAAATGTTGTCACCCAACTGTGTACATACATTGCTACCATAATTAATAAGATTAAAATCGTGCAACATTTAGTGCATTGGCATGGTCAATGTTTGCAGTGAACTTCATACTGTTTAATTATCAAATGCTATTAATTACCAGTATTTCTATTGGGCGGTAATCTCACATACTGTAGAACTACTTTTCTACGTAGCTTCCGAAATTTTGTCCTAGATCACAAAGCCTATTCTTATCTATCTAGTCTAATATATAAAACAGAGTGTCCGTATGTTTGTACGTGTTGCACACAAATCTACAGTTTTTTTTTCATTATTTATGAAATTTTGTACACGTAAGCTTAAATCCAAGAGGACGGTCGCCGTAAGTGTAAGAATCACATGCGATGTATAGTTCACGAGATAGACGTCATAAACAATGAGATTCGCAGAAAACTGCTGCCATAAGCGAAAATGCTGCTCATTTACTCCTAAACCACTGAACCGATTTCAACCAAATTTGGTACACATATTCCTTACGTGAGATAACATCTTCTGTAGGAGTACGAACAACATACAAAACATGGCTCAAGAGATATAACTCCATAAACGATAGGAGTTGCAAGAAACTGACACATAATGCGACGAGACTTTATGATACACTATATGAGAATGACAGTACTTTGCGACTTGCAACTAACTTTAAACATAATTTCAAACCTTTATTAAACGATAGTAAAATGATGGAAGGAAAAAGTTTCTCGCTTACTACTTTTCTGCTGTTTTACTACGGCTCTCGGTATGACGTTACAATTTATAATTTGAACACTACAAATTGTAGCGACAGGAAATTTTACAGGCAGTATATACATATATATTTGAATGTAGCTTCTAAGTTGTATCACATTCCGACACGTAGTTCATGAGATATACGTAAACAGAAACGTTCATGGAAAATTGCTCCATCCGGCTGGAAGCGAAAGCAGTTTTCTTGCATAGAGCTACAAGGAAAGGAACAGAATGAAACAGACCCAACGAATACCCATTAGATCCCACAAATCGAAGAATTAGTGTACATCCGGAAAGTCAGAATTGGAAGCCTGGAGCCTGATTTTTATAATATGTGCTTTCCATCTACACCTACTGAAGTTTTACATGCAGCCTGGCAGATATTTAACATCCCGGGCAATGCCGAGTTTTCAGCTAGTAGTACATAAACACAAAGCCTCGTAAATTTTACTACTTTTTATATTCAAATAAACATACTACGAAAAATTGAAATTACATTGAAAATGGTACAAACCAAAACAAAAACACCTCTTTATGAATTTTCTTTCATTTGCACAGAGGCGCGCCATTCACGGTCTGCACGGCCGCTACGGGCGGGGGTTCGAATCCCCCCTCGGGCATGGATATTTGTGCCGTCCTTAGTGTTAGCTAGCTCATAAGTAGTTTGTAAGTATAGGGACTGATGACCCCGTAATTAAGTCCAATAAGCTCCACAAACATTTGAACATCATTTACACAGATGTTAGTAGTTCATTTACAACAGCTTGTGCACAAATTTGCTCCGTGTACTTTGCAGTAAGCTCGACGACATTCTTCTTTTTCTAGATGGGCAGGTGTGACAAAGAGTTTGTTGCGATAAGATGTATTTACTTAATCTGCAACATTTACTTAACATATCACAAGTACAAAAATAAGAAAGTACAGGTATAAACAACAAAGTAATTATTTAAACAGAGAGAATAAACATGCATCATCTCTGACGCTGTGCAGCACAATAACTTTGTACAAGTTGACAAGGCACTTTGCATTTAATTACGTGGCACACAATCGCTTTATCACTCCCCCTCAGTATCAACGATATTTTCTGTTGAAGCGGACATGACTACCGGATCGCGTGACGACAGGTTTTACTGAAGCTGCTGATGACCTCTGAGGCTTCAAGGTAGCAGGTGGTGCGGTAATGGTCGATTCTGCTGTGCTCGTAGAAGGTGTGACAGGTTCTGTGCTAGAATCAGGGTGGGTAGTGCAGAAGGCAGCTTTAAGGCGGTCAATGGAGATTGCAGTTGGCGTACCCTTGTTCCACCTTGATCCAGCTTTAACGTCTTTTCGTCCTTGCTGAGGACAGGATACAGCCCATCATACGGTGACTGGAGAGGTTTGCGCACAGCGTCGTGCCTGCCGAAGACATGGCCACACTTCCACAGATCCGAAAAAATGAAAGAGCAGCGGGTCTTTTGCCATCTTGATGCGACAGGACGTAGTTCTCGAATCTGCGAACGCAGTTTGTAGACAGTCTGAAGCTTCGACCAGATCATCTGACATGTTGTGTAGGAATTCGCCAGGCAGTCGAATCGGTTGTCCACAGGCGATTTCTTCTTTATTGGAAGCGCGGAGGCCCATCAGAACAATTGGAAGGGTTTCTGCCCACCTTGTGACTCATGACACCTCAGAGATGCTTTTAGTTGTCGATGTAGGCGCTCTACTAAACCGTTCGCTGCCAGGTGGTAGGCTGTAGTTCGAATACGGTTCGTACTTAATGGGACACTGAGCGCTTTGAATAAGTATGACTCATAGGTATGCATTCTCTGGTCGGTGGTAATACGCAGTGGTACTCTAAAACAAGCAATCCATCCCCGAAATAATGTAGTTGCCACTGTCTCGGCAGTGATGTCTGCCTTTGGAAAAGCCTCTGACCAGTGTGTGAAGTGATCGGTGGCAGTTCGGCAGCAGAGTAATTATTTAAACAGAATAAACGTGCATCATCACTGACGCTATGTAGCACAATGACAAGGCACTTTGCATTTAATTACGTGGTACACAATCACTTTAAGTTCTTTTGAAGTTGTAGGTTATAACTGTGTTTGTAATGATCACTCTTTAGTTGGAAGATCTCGTATAGCTACTCGAAGGTGTGTTTGTATTCTAGGAGTTTCCAGCTTATTCTTCATCCAGGGTTTAGTAAGTTCTTCACCCAGTCGTATAAGAAAGATTTTTATCGGAAACCTGTTGGCTTTCTGTTGCTGATTATTGTGTGTATGGATAACCCAACTACTCACACAGCCACACGCCATAAAACCCACATAGCGGCCATCTTCTGGTTTTACGGCTACATGAGTAGGTGCTATACATCTGTCCCAGAACATCTACACCATCTAAAATCATATAAGATAAAAATTCAGATACTTGCAAGCACATATTATGCACGTTGTCCTGTCGCAAATACGTACGGAAACTACAGCACTGCTTGAAATGCTTCCTGTTGTTCCTCTTACGTTATGTAATTCTAAATACGTAAACACAAATCCTCGTAAATTTTACGACGTAGCACTCAATACTGTTGAAACAAACGAACGAATTTCAACAATATATACTGACTGACCAGCACTCAGAAAGTTAGGAAGCTACAATGAGTTATAGCTGTGTGACGCGAAAAACCCAACAGAGAAAATAGTGTTATCAATCGTGCATCGTCAATATGACGAGGCTTTGCGATGTAGGTGTAGGCACTTGTCATAGCGTAGCACAAGTTTCTGTATGCCTTCTTCATAGAATGTTGCCGCCTGTGTATTCAATCATA
The DNA here is from genome assembly GCA_026315105.1 of Locusta migratoria. Lineage (NCBI taxonomy): Eukaryota > Metazoa > Arthropoda > Insecta > Orthoptera > Acrididae > Locusta > Locusta migratoria. The sequence goes on from CM048744.1 coordinate 943,389,990, forward strand.
TCGTAACATGTTCTTTCAGTAACAGTTTCATGAATTAGTTATCGTTAAATTTACGTAACTTCCATAGCAAGGGCACTAATTTTAAACGTACGGTTGTGCTTAATCTTCTCTTCAATAGTGTGAACCAGTTCGTCAGTAATCACAGACAGGCATCCTCTTCGTTCCTCATCGTGCACTTTATCACGTCCTTCATTGAACAGTCTCACCCATCTTCTAACCATTGAATCACTCATAGCATTTTGTCCGTAAAGCTCGCAGATTTGCCGATGAATTTCCTTTGGTTTAACTTTCTTTCCATTTAGAAAACGAATCACAGATTTGATTTCACACGCGGCGGCTGATATTATAAAGAAGCACCACAAAGCACACGTCGGCAGCAGCGATCTCAAAATGGCGTACATGTCTTCTACTTGAGTCAGAGTAACTGCCGTGTGTATTTGGAACTGCATATGTAGCGCTGGCACGGATAGAAATAAGAAAGGTATATACTTTGTGGACGACCTTCGTATTTACCAGCTGCTAAACCCGGTATTTCGCGCCTATATATGCATTTTTCAGTCTTATATTAGAAACGAAAATAGAAATTCGGAAAAGATTTCATCTTCATGTACGAGTGTCGTACACGAAGTAAGTTCCGTTTATATTTATATCCGCGCGCAGTTCCGTTCCATGCGTGGCAGTTACTCTGACTCAAGTAGAAAACATGTACGCCATTATCAGATCGCTGCTGTTGATGTGTGCTATGTAGTGCTTCTTTATAATTCTAGCCGTAATTGAAAATGCCGCCGTCTGTGAAATCAGATTTATGATGACTCGTTTTCTAAATGCAAAAAAAGTTAAACCAAAGTAAATTCATTGACAAATCTGCGAGGTTTACGGACCAAATGCTATGAGTGACTCAATGGTTAGAATATAGGTCAGATTGTTCACTAAAGGATGTGATCTCGTGCACGATGAAGAACGGAGTGGACTGCCATATGTGGGTACTGATGAACTAGTGCACACAAGTGAAGAGAAGATTAAGAAGGAAGGAAGGAAGGAATCTTAGGGTTTAACGTCCCGTCGACAGCTCCGTCTCTAGAGACGGAGCTAACTAACACTCAGTTTTGGGTAAGGGGGGAAAAGGAAATCGGCCGTGTCCTTGTGCCTGGAGTGGTTTATCAAAATCACGGGAAACCTAAATCTGGATGGCCGGAGGTGGATTTGAATCATCGTCCTCCCGAATGCGAGTCCAGTGCGTTACCACTGCGCCCCCCTCGCTCGGTAAGAGAAGATTAAGTACAACCGTAAGTTTACTCATAGTGCCCTTGGTATGAAAGTTCCGCAAATCTCACGATCACTAATTCACGAAATTGTTAATGTTCAAATATTTGTTATGGGACAATTGCGGGGTCATCAGTCCCTAAACTTACAAATTACTGATGTACTACCTTATACCAAAGACGACACAAACATCGATGCCAGAGGGGGTATTTGAATCCCCGACGGGGAGCGGCCTCGCGCATCGGAGCATAGCGCTTCAATACACTTGGCCACTCCGCCGCGGAACGAAATTGTTACGGAAAGAACATGTTACCACATCGTAGACTACACTGGCGGCAACCTTCTATGAAGAAGGCAAACAAAAACTTGTGGCACGCTATGACAAGTGCCTACAAAATTTCGGAAGCTCTGTAGAAAAGTAGTTTAACAGCCGTAGATTTTTGTACAATAAATATTTTTTTCTGTATCCGTACACTTTTGTTTTATATAACCAAACGGAACTTACTTTGAGGACATACCTCGTATTTATGATGTGATAGGCAAGTTTTTGTGACTCATTGTTTACGACGTCATATCTCCTGAACTATGTCGTAAATAGTATTAACCCCACAGCGATTGTTGTCTGATAGTAAGCAATATGTGTACCAAGTTTAGCTGAAATCGATCCATTATTTTTGGAGAAGATGTGGAAAAATAGCATATAATGTAGCAGTTATTCGGAAATTTCATTGTTTATGACGTCATATCTCCTGAAATATATGTCCTACTATGATGTAAATTTGAAGGTATATTCAGTGATATATGCAAAATACGCGTGAATGATGATAGTAATAAATCGAAAACTCGTGCATGATAATACGATTTTTCATGCACCAAATTGTTTATAACTTCGTATGTCATGAACTATATGTCGAAATGTGATATAATATCCAAGGAACATTCAGTGGTATGTATGTGTAATGTCTGCGAAATGCCTCTCGAATACAATTTAGAGTGTGGAAGTAATGACTTGTAACGTCTTGTCAAATGCTGTAGATATACAGCATGGACCAGAAAAGCGGTAAGCGATAAAGTTTTTTTTCCCCCTTTCATAATTTTGTTGCGGTTGTCAGAAAAAGTTTCGTAAAGATCTGAAATTATGTTTAAAGTTTATTGCAAGTCGTTAACTGCTGTCATTCTCATATAGTTGAAATCAGAGAGATTAGAGCTCACACAGAGGCATACCGACAATCTTTCTGTCCGCGAACAATACGTGACTGGAATAGAAGGGAGAACCGATAGTGGTACTCAAGGTACCCTCCGCCACACACAGTTGGGTGACTTGCGGAGTATAGATGTAGAATAAAATCAGGCTATCATGCGCCGCAAGATGAGGCAGTTTTCATGGTTTATGACGTTATATCGTATGAACTATGTTGCCACCATAGCAAATGATTAATGAACTTAAAGAATATTTGTACCAAATTTGGTTTAAATCAGGCTATTAGTTTAAGAGCAGATGTAGAATATTAAATCATGATGCGGCTGTTTCTCACACAAATTTTGTTGCTAGTAATACTATAATGTAATCTTTCAGAACCATCTATAGAACATCTTACGATAGTAGCGTGTTGCCAAGTAACCAGCAGCGTCGGAGACGCAAGGATTCTTCTGTAGAAGGCGGTGCTGGACAATCTGAGAGTGGCGCCAATTTTTGTTTTACAATTTTACGTTTCATTTTATGTATTAGAACGATGACAGCAGTTATTTTTAAGGCTAGTTATAACAATGAAATGTATTTTTCACTTACGATCCAAGCATTTTAAACATGTTGTAATAAGTAGTCATTTCATCGGCTGTTGAGATGACGTATCGCCGGAGCTCCCGAAGTGCAGTAGACTTCGCTTCGTCCAGTAGTGACAGAACCTTCTTTGTCCCCCACCATCTCGGGTATAACTCAAGTTTATTCTCTTTTCTTATTATTTTAATGTAACTGCAAATTTAGTTTTATATAACTTTTCTAAATTTAAGAACTGTGTATGACAGAGCAACATCCTGAAGATAGCCCAACAAATTTGATCGAAAATAGTTGATAATAAGACAAGAAATTGGCGCTCTAGACTAAATATAAAAAAAATATCAGAAGAGTCTTCAGCAACCAGTGTAAACTGTAGAACTTCACCGTCAATGTTTGTATACAACTACTCCATAACAAATGTAATGAAAGGATAGAACCATATAAGATACGACATTGTAAAATATTGGAGATCAGAAGATGAGGTCTGTGAACGTCTAAACGGGTCATCCATAAATAAATAATACTGATGTTAGCTGGAAACTTGTATAAATTGATTCAGATCGAAGAGCAATGAGTTCCATACATAACTAATTATTTATTCCGTCAAATTCAAATTAGGAAAACCCTCAGAGCCAAGCTATGCCCTGATTAGATGACACATATTAACTGTTGCAAAATTAATAAACAAAACAATAAATATAAGACGGACGATGAACGGCTGCTATGTTTGCTCGTCAAACTGCGGAGCGAAGGCAGTCTTGTATAGAGCCGCCACTCGCAGTAGCAACATGTTGCTCTCGCATATGTAGGCCGTCATGAGACATAGAGTAATCATTTTAGATCAATGCAAAATAACAAAATATTGAACATCCAGTTAAGACAATGTTTGTCAAGTGTATACTTATATGCGGTTTGATACTTTTCTGCGTTCTTTAAATAAATTATCTGGCATCCCAGGAACTTAAGTATTATTTCGTAATTAGATGAGTTCCTGCCTATAGTTTAATAAGTTCATCCTCATTCAAGAACTCCGACCTGTGTGCTATCATCTGCATGGGGAGGACAGCTATAGAAAACGTCAGGTTGGTGAACTTAAGAATTTCTACGCTTCACACAGTGCAGTGGGGAGTAACAACAACCCTCGCGTATACTGTCATTACCGTACAACCGAAAACTGTTGTGCGTCATTCATGGCAACATAAAGGAGGAAAGAAAATGATATAGGACAGGGTAGCATACCACTATACAATTTTCACGTTGTTACACGTAACAGTTCTACAGATAAAATTTCTTCAATGTGTCAACAGATTTGAAAATAAATTTCTGGTCCACTTCATGTTGTAATGCTTATGGGACTTAACTGCGGGGTCATCAGTCTCTAAACATATAAACTACTTATGAACTAGCTTATACTAAAGACGGCACAAACATCCATGCCGAAGAGGGGATCCGAACCTACGACGGGAAACGGCCTCACGCATCGTAGTTTAACGCCTCAATGCGCTCGGCCGCTCCGCCGCGGCCCCACTTCAGTGACATGAAATTTGGGGCTGGTTCTTCTTGGCGCTGGAAGAAAAACTCTTTCCATCTTCCTCAAACACATTTCAATATTGCCGAACGCTCTGTCGCATAGCATAAAGCTGTCGGGTAATCGATGAACGATCTGTTGGATTTCTCTGAAACTAGTGGAAGAAGCTGCCTCTTTCTTGCACCAACCGAAGGGGCTTTTTTTGTATGTGATAGTATGTTCAACTCGTCGTTGTTGTTGTGGTCCTCAGTCGACAGACTGGTTTGATGCAGCACTCTACCCTATCCTGTGCAAGTCTTCATCTGAGAACCTACATCCTTTTGAATCTACTTACTGTATTCGTCCCTCGGTCTCTCTCTCTACGATTTTTACCCCATACATTTCCTTCTGATGTTAAGTTAACGATTCCTTGATGTCTCAGAATGTGTCCCACCAAGCTTTCCCTTCTCTTAGTCAGAATACGCCAGAAACTCCTTTTCTCCCCAATTCTGTTGAGCACCTCCTCATTAGTTACGTGATCTACCCATCTAGTTTTCATCATTTGCCTGTAGCACCACATTTCAAAAGTTTCTATCATCTTTTTGTCTGAACTCCTTATCGTCCACGTTTCACTTCCATACAATGCTACACTCCAGACAAAAGCTTTCAGAAACTAAACTGGATGTCAACAAGATTCGCTTCTTCAGAAACGCTTTCTTCCCATAGCCATTCTGCATTTTATATCTTCTTTACTTTGACCATCAAAAGTTATCTTGCTACCCAAATAACAAAATTCATCTATACTTTTATTGTCTCATTACCTAATCTAATTCCTTCAGCATTGCCTGATTTTCTGACATAGCATTCCATTACCTTCGTTTTACTCTTGTTAATGTTCATCTTATATCTTCCTTTCAAGACACTGTCCATTCCATTCAATTGCTCTTCCAGACCTTTTGCGGTCTCTGACAGAATTAGTATGTCATCGGCAAACCGCAATGTTTTTATTTCTTCTCCCTGCACTTTAATGCCCTCTCCAAATTTCTCCTTCCATTCCTTCACTGCCTGATCAATGTACAGATTGAACAACATTGGGGAAAGGTTACAACCCTGTCTTACTCCATCTGCGTCCCTTTCATGCCCTTCGACTCTAATAATTGATGTCTGTTTTTGTGTAAGTTGAATATAACTCTTCGCTTCACATGTTTTACCCCTGCTACCTTCAGAATTGAGTTTATGCCAGTCGACTTTGTCAATTGCTTTCTACAAATCTAGAAATGCTAAAAATGTAGGTTTGCCTTTCCTTGGTGTAAGATAAGTCATAATGTGAGTATTGCATCCCGTGTTCCTACATTTCTCCTAAATCCAAAGTGATCTTCCCCATGCTTGGATTCCACGAGTTTTTCCATTTCTCTGTAAATTAGTCGTGTCAGTATTTTGCAATCATGTCTTATCAACCTGATAATTCTGTAATTTTCACATTAGACTGCACTTGCTTTATTTGGAATTGAAATTACTATATTCTTCTTGAAGTCTGAGGGTATTTCCACTGTCTCAATATATCTTGCTTACCAGCTGGAACAATTTCTTAATGACTGGCTCTCCTAACGATACCAGCAGATCAGACGCAATATCGTCTATTCCAGTGGCCTTGTTTCTACTCAGATATTTTAGTAATGTCAAATTCTTCTCGCAGTATAGTATCTCCTATATCTTCCTCTACATCATCTTCCATTTCTAGAATACCGCCAAGTTTATTTCCTTTGTACAGGCCTTCTATATATTCCTTCCACCTTTCAGCTTTCTCATCTTTGCTTAGTACTGGTTTTCCATCCGAGTTCTTGATATTCATAAAAGTGCTTTTCTTGTCTCCAAATGCCTCTTTTATTTTCAACTCATTAGAGCCAAAAAATGGAGATGCCTCTTTCTTGAGCCAAAATTCGCGACTGGAATAGGAGGAAGTGACACTGCCACGCAATGTACCCTCCGCCACACGCCGTGAGGTGGCTTGCAGCGTATGAGTATAGATGAAGATGTACCACAACAGCTGTGGCTATCTTGAGCACCCGATCTGTCAAATATTGCATCGGATCTACATCTACATGGGATACTCTGCAAATCACATTTAAGTGCCTGGCAGAGGGTTCATCGAACCACAATTATACTATTCATCTCCCATTCCATTCTCGAATAGCGAGCGGGAAGAAAGAACACCTGAATCTCTTCGTTTGAGCTCTGATTTCTCGTATTTTATTCTGATGATCATTTCTATGTAAGCGGGAGTCAACAATATATTTTCGCATTCGGAGGAGAATGTTGGTGATTGTAGTTTCGTAAGTAGCCTACTCCGCAGCGATAAGCGCCGTTATTGTAATGATTCCCATCACAGATCCTGTATCATTTCCGTAACGCTGTCTCCCCTGTAACGTGTTAATACGAGCTGCTCTTCTTTGAACTCTTTCGATGTCCTCCATCAAAAGCACCTGATAACAATCCCACACTGGGCAGCAATACTCGAAAAAAAGGACGGACAAGCCTAGTGTATGCAGTTTCTTTAGTTGTTCTGTTGCATCTTTTAAGGGTTCTGCCAATAAAACGCAGTCTTTGGTTCGCCTTTCCCACGACATTATCTACGTGTTCTTTCCAGTTAAGTCGTAGGTAATAGTAATTCCTAGATACTTTGTGGAGTTTACGGTCTTTACTTTTGTTTGATTTATCTTGTAAGCAAAGTTTAACGGATTTATTTTGCTACTCATGTGGGCGACTTCACACCTCATTATTTAGACTCAATTGCCAATTTTTACACCATACTGATATCTTATTTAAATCGTTCTGCAGCTGGTTTTGATCTTCAGATGATTTTACTATACGGTAAATGAGGGCTTCATCTGCAAACAACCCAAGAGAGCTACTTATATTGTTCCCTAAATCGTTTATGAAAATAAGGAACAGCAGAGGACCAATAACACTACCCTGTGGAACGCCCAATATCACCTCTGCTTTAGTCGATGCCTTACCATCGATTACTACGAACTGTGTCCTCTCTGTCAGGAAATCCCCTATCCAGTCGCAAATTTGGGACGATATACCATAACCACGCAGTTTCATTAAAAGCCGTTTGTGAGGTACGGTGATAAAAGCCTTCTGGAAATCAAGAAATACGAAATCGATTCGTGATCTTTGTCGATAGCACTCATCACTTCGTGTGAGTAAAGAGCTAGTTGTGTTTCGCATGAGCGATATTTTCTAAATCCGTGTTGACCTTGGGTAAGTTGATCAATCTGTTCGAGGTAATTCATAATATTTGAATACAGGATATGTTCTAAAACCCTTAAAAGCTGTGTGTGTGTTGTGGATGTTGAACCTATCGTTAAATCAGACACCAAATTGTTCATTAACACAGCAATTTGGTTTAATTATGGCCCTGATATTGATGTATATACTATTAAATAAGAAACAGTGCATTAAACTGATTATGTGCGCAACGGATATTTTAAACACAAAACAACTATGACAAATCACCATTTGAAACAGACACTGACTATACTCAAAAATTTTGACTGCGAGAAAGATATTAAAAAACCACAAACCACTTTCTTAATGCTTGACTGTGAGAATTTTTATGCAGATCAGTTTCTGATTATTGAAATTTAGTATCATAGTCAATTAACCATCATTTACTATGGCACTAATAACGAAATCTGTTCAACAATATTATTAAAATCAATACTAATAACTAATTATCAAATGAAGGAAGTAGGTTAATTTTCTAACTACTTAAATGAAACAGGAAAGAAAGGTCAACTTTGTTACTTATTATTAATAATCAGCATTACATTACCTACATAATACAACTTCTGACTTGCTGGCAAAGCAGCCTCTGCTCTACTTCGGAGCCATACACACAACTCAACCGCTCTCTAAGCGAGCTGAACCACAAGTGTTACTCTCTCTCTCAGCGCGAGCTACAATGCTATGCAATACACGATCTTTGCCAAAGATGAAACTTCACAGAGTTAAGTACACATATCGATACGTACAGTAGAAGCGATATTATACATTTTCGCAAGCAAGTTACTCGATACAAAACAAGAGGCACAATATTAGACATTTTCTTACAAAAATAATTTTTTATGGACACGTTTCACCTTGCTGTTAATTAACGTCAATGAAATAGGCCTGTAGTTTAGTGGGTTACTCCTACGGTTTTTCCCAAGACCCTCGCGACAGTGGCTTACGGATAGACGCGCTGAGTAGTACTAGCGAATCCGTGTCTAGGGCAGCGAGTGTTGACTCTGGCCTGTGGTGGCTGACAGTGGCCGCTAGGTGTCGGACCCGCAGGTGGCGAACGCTGGCACCGGCTGCGGCAGACAGGTACACTCACACACACACACACACACACGGACACAATGGCGGCTCATCGGGCGGCAGATAAGAGGCGCGCAGTCGGCATGAATAAGTGATCAGCCGGCCGCGCACGCGAGGTCGCGCCTCTGCCTCTGCAGATGCCACCCACCGGTAGCCGGCAACAGCCTGGGCACGCCGCGTGTAAGCGCGCGGAGCAGAGCCACTGCACGCACCTCTCGAAACCGAGGTCTGCATTCACGATTTCCTATCGGAAAGGACACAGTTCGTGGTAACTGACGGTAAGTCATCCAGTAAAACGGAAGTGATATCTCGCGTTCCCAAGGAAGGCGTTATAGGTTCAAATGTTTTTAGAGCTTATGGGACTTAACTATGGGGTCATCAGTCCCTAAACTTACAAACTATTTCTGAACTACCTTATACTACGGACGGCACAAATATACATGCCCGAGGCGAGATTCGAAGCCCCGACCGAAGTGGCCGTGCATACCGTGATTGCCGCGCCGCAGGCCCCTCGGCCACCGCGGCCGACAGCGTTATGGGTCCCCCTAGTCTTCATTGTGTTTATGAACGATTTAGGAGACACTCTGAATAGCTCCCTAAGACTGTTCGCAGATGCTGTCGTTTATCGGTTCGTGAAGTCAACAGAGGATCAAAATCAACTGCAAAGCGATTTACTTAATTTTTTACACGGTGCGAAAAATGGCAATTAACACTAAATAATGAAATCGCTGAACTTCAATTAGCCGCGGTAGAGTGGCCGATCGGATTGTGGCGGAATGCTCAGATGCGCGAGGCCGCTCCCCGTCGGGGGTTCGAATCCCCCCTCGGGCATGGATGTTTGTCCTATCCTTAATATAAGATAGTTTATAAATAGTTTGTACGTTTAGGGACTGATGACCCCGTAGTTAAATCCCATAAGCTTGACAAACATGTGAACATTTGGATTTTTTTTACTTAAATTACACGATAAATCAGTCAAAACTCAGTCAAAACTTAAGGTCGTAAATTTTACCAAATACCTAGAAGTTACAATTACGAACAACTTACACTGGAGAGAACACATAGGAAATATTGTGGGGGAGGCGAACCAAAGGTTACGTTTCATTGGCAGAACGCTTTGAAGATGCAACAGCTCCACCAAAGAGACTGCCTACATCACACTTGCGCATCCTCTCCTGGAGTACTGTTTCTCAGTGTGGGACCCTCACCAGGAGGGACTGACGTAAGACATTGAGAAGGTTCAGAGAAGGGTAGCTCGTTTTTTTAATCACGTTACAGAGGGAAAGGGTCACGGAAATGTTGTACGAATTGGGGTGGAAATCATTACAAAAACGACGTTATTCGTTGCGGCGAGATCTATTTGCGAAATTTCAATCAACGGCTTTTACTTCTGAATGTGAAAATATTATACTAGCACCCACCTACATAGGGAGATATGACCATCCGAATAAAATAAGAGAAATCAGATCAAAAACAGAACTATTTAAGTGTTCCTTCTTCCCGCGCGCTATTAGAGATTGGAACGGTAGAGAAAAGTTATGCAAGTGGTTAATGAACCCTCTGACAGGCAATTAATTGTGATTTTCAGAGTGTCGATGTAGCTGTAAGTGTTTAATATATTTCCTCAATTTGTTACTACGACCTACAATCGTTGCCTTCAAACGGCATGCTTCCACATACTATGGAAGCGAGCTAAAATAATACCGATAGTTAAGCCTGGAAAGGAGCAGAGCACAGAAATCAACAAGTATCGTCCAATGAGTCTTTTATACACTGAAGAGAAGGTACCGGAAAAACTTTTGATAAATCGAATAATGCATTTCATCTACTCCAGAGATCTTCTGCATAAGAATGGTAATACTACCGATAACAGTACTGCTAAAGCAGAAATGCTAAACAGGGCTTTTCGAAATTCTTTCTCCAAAGAAGACTAAGCACTACAGAATTCGAACCAAAATCAGCTGCCAAAAAGTAGTAAAACAACTTAAGTCACTAAACACAAACAAATCTTCCGGGCCAGATTGTATACCAACTACATTCCTCTCAGAGTATGCGGATGCAATAGCCCCATACTTAGCCATCATATACAACCGATCACTCAGCGAAAGATCCGTACTCAAAGACTGTAAAGTTGCCTAGGTCACTCCAATATCCAAGAAAGGCAATAGAATTGATCCCCAAAATTATAGGCCCGTCTCATTGACGTCGGTTTGCAGTAGGATTTTGGGTCATATACTTTGTTCGAATATTATGAACTACCTCGAAGAGAATAACGTATTAACTAATAGGCAACACGGATTCAGAAAGTACCAGCTTTCCCTTTATTCACAGGAAGTGATAATTGCCATCGGCAAGGGTTCTCGATTCCATATTTCTGGATTTACGGAAGGCTTTTGACACTGTACCTCACACACAGTTTCTAATGCGATTGTGTGCTTATGGAATATCGCCCCATTGTACGATTGGATTCACCATTTCCTATCAGAAAGGACACAGTTCGTTGTAATTGACAGTAAGTCACAGGGCCGGCGCAAGGCACGTGCGAAACGTGCGGTCGCACGGGGCGGCACTTTCCGAGGGGCGGCAAATCTGACAGCATCACTTTTTTTTCTATTTTCTTAGACAAACTCAACATTCATGCCCAAGAGGGGATTCGAAACCAAACCTCTGAGAAAGCGCCTTCAGGAACTGTGACATGGCGCCTCCACTACCTGTCCGCCGCCCCTGTTCAATAAGAGGGAGGAGGACTAACTTTTCCCACGCTATTGTGGCAGCACTTTAACGCCGGAGAAACAGAGAGGGGAAGCAGTCTGGCGTACACGCCAGTACTCCTATGGATGCTGCCAGCCTGTTACGCTATTTGCTATCCGTTTCTGAGTGATAGTCGGACGTTTTGGTTTTTGAGCCATATAACCCCTTTCTCCGCCTGCATGAACAACAATTAAACTCTGACCGGCACTTTTGTTTGACAATACTACTCGCACACTATCAGTTTGCCAACGTTTATTTACTGTATAATGCGCGTGAATCCATATTTCATCTAAGTATACTACCGGTCGCTCTGATTCTGATGAAAAGTATGGTCTTTTAGCAACAATGCCCTTTCGTCCGCACAAAAAAACGTTAATTTTGACACTTTATAAAACAAATATCCATAGATAGAACATTGCTTTTAAGGGTTTCCTTGCTAGCTTTGAAGGTCATATCTGTTTGAAAAAAGTTGTGTAATTTTCCCAAAGATCGTATTTCCTTCTATTGTTCGTAATGCCATAAAACGTCATCGGTCACATAATTACTGTGAGCTTCTTGCTTCTTTCGCTAGTTTAACCGTAACCTCGCTGTACATCGTCACGTGACCTAGTTCCTGCACTGCCGCATCACCACTTCGCCTTTCCAGGCAATGGTATTGTTGCGTTCACTACAACGAAAACTGCAGAATTTGTTTCGGTAGTTGGCCGAGGGAGTCAAGATTGGTCAGAAGCACTTTCATTGCGTTTCGTAAGAACAGATGAATTGGTGCGTCTGAATTTCTTACAACTTGGGATGTAATAGGTTAGTGCTTTTCATATAACGTACAATTAGTATTGCGCATGCATGTTACTCATAAGTTAGAATTCTCTCCTTCAAGATTGCAGAATACGAAAATTTATTTGTCTTGTGATCTGTTACTTCAAAAATTGGCAAGTCGTCAAATAAGCACGTATCGTCCCAATAGCTAGAATGAAGATAAATCTAAGAAAAGTGAAGTGATACTGCAATGACTAATTTGTGGCCCCTTATTTCATAATCAGACACGAAAGAACTGACACAATGAAATTACGACAGATGTCGAGTGTCCGTTCTTTGAAATGAACAACCGCAGTGCAGTGAGTTAATATATTTCGACTAGCATTAGTACCAGTCGAAGCCCGGGTGTGTATTTATTGCATTATTTTGTTGCTCCATCTCCTTATTCTTCCCCTCTCTATTGTCTTCCGCCCCACTGTTTGACCGTTTCACCTGCTGTGTAGTGAAATTCGGCCTGAAATTCAATTTCATGCGGCTCAATTCTTATGACTTCATCTCCTGAACAGCGTATCCTACAGTAATATTTCCGAGACATTTGAACATTTTTGTAAATTCCCAAGGCTTATTAAAATTAGCTAGATTTCTTCAATCAGGTTTCACTCCATTTTTGAGGTGGTGCCCAGCGACTGTTTTGTACAAATCCGTAGAGAATGTCACCAGAATGTCAGTCGCGATTTTTGTTTCTATTTTCCAGATCTACATGGATTTCGGGCACAATGTGGCTATTCTCAATGTTTTATGTTTACATCTATACCGTCATGCCGAACGTAACTGTCAACATGATGGTTTAGATGGAGCACGTATTAAAAGCTTTCATACTAGTCATTCAGTAGATCTGGAAAGTAAAAACAAAAATTATGATTGATTGCTGACATTTCCTACGGATTTGTTTAAATAAAATTCCACAAAGTTCTGTAAAAAAAAAAAAAAAAAGAATGAGAAGAAAAAGAAAAAAAAAGAAAGAAAATAAGAAAACGGGTTGGGGGGCGGCAATTTAGCAGCTCGCACGGGGCGGCACTTCGGCTTGCGCCGGCCCTGGTTTATGACGTCATCTCTCGTGAACTACGTATCGTACGCAGGGCCGGCGCAAGGCACGTGCGAAGCGTGCGGCCGCACGGGGCGGCATTTCCCGAGAGGCGGCAAATCTGACAGCATCACTTTTTTTTCTATTTTCTTAGACAAACTCAACATTCATGCCCAAGAGGGGATTCGAAACCAAACCTCTGAGAAAGCTCCTTCAGGAACTGTGACATGGCGCCTCCACTACCTGTCCGTCGCCCCTGTTCAATAGGAGGGAGGAGGACTAACTTTTCCCACGCTATTGTGGCAGCACTGTCGTGTTAACGCTGGAGAAACAGAGAGGGGAAGCAGTCTGGCGTACACGCCAGTACTCCTATGGATGCTGCCAGCCTGTTACGCGCCGTGCGTTTACTCACAACTAATTTTGCAGAAGACAAAATGTAATTTGGAAATTCGAATGCAATATTGGATACTGCGGTTACTTGTTAAGCCTGAAGCAATATTGTTAAGCCCTTCAATGGCAGTTTCCCGCATTATGGAAAAAAAGGTTGAACTTTACTACGGTCAAACACGTCCAACACCTGTAATGGCTAGAAGTATTACCAACGGGTAAATACGATGCGAGTAATTACAAGGGATAAAGACATTGGTAGTAAACCTAGCATAAGTTGGATTTCGACGTATTTTTGAAACTTTTTGCTATCCGTTTCTGAGTGATAGTCGGACATTTTGGTTTTTGAGCCATGAAACACGTATCTCCGCCTGTATGAACAACAATTAAACTCTGACCTGCACTTTTGTTTGACAATACTACTCGCATACACTCACTTTGCTAACACTTATTTACTATATAACGCGTGTGAAAACATGTTTCATCTAGGTATACTACTGGTCGCTTTGACTCTGATGAAAACCTGAGGAACTATGGTCTTTTAGCAACAATGCCCTGTCGTCCGCACAAAACACAACGTTAATTTTGACACTTTCTAAATCGAAAATCCATTGATAGAACTTTGCTTCTAAGGGTTTCCTTTCTAGCTTTGAAGCTCATTTCTGCTTAACAAAAGTTGTGCAGATTTCGCAAAGCTCGTATTTCTTTCTATTGTTCGTAATGCCCGATACTACATTTATCCATATCATCGGGGACATACTTATTGTGAGCTTCTTACTTCCTCTTCTTTGGCACAAAAAATAAATAAATAAATAAATAAATTAACCGTATTGTTGCTCGTCGCTGTACCTTGTTACGTGACCTAGTTCCTGGCACTGCCGCGTCACTGCTTGTCCTTTCCAGGCAATAGGTATTGTTGCGTTCTCTACATAGTAAACTACAGATTTCATTTCGGTAATTATCCGAGGGAGTCAAGATTGGTCATAAGCACTTTCATTGCGTTTCGTAAGAACAGAACTTGTGCGTCCGAATTTCTTGCAACTTGGAATGTAATAGGTAGGTGCTTTTCATGTAACGTACAAGTAGCATTGCGCATGCGTTACTCATAAGTTATAATTTTTCTCCTTCAAGAATGCAGAATAGGGAAATTTATTTTTCTTGTGATCTGTTACTTCAAAAATTGGCAAGTCGCACAAATAAGCACGTATCGTCCCAATAGCTAGAATGAAAATAAAGCGAAGAAATGTGAAGTGATACGGTGATTACTAATTCGTTACCCCTTATTTCATAATCAGACACGAAAGAACTGAAACATGGAAATTACGACAGATGTCGAGTGTCAGTTCTTTGAAATGAACAACCGCAGTGCAATGAGTTAATATATTTCGACTAGCATTAGTACCCGTCGATGCCATGATGCGTATTTATTGAATTATTATGTTACTCCATGTTCTTATTCTTCCTCTCTCCATTGTCTTCTGCCCCACGCTTTGACCGTTTCACTTGCGTCTCTAGTGAAATTAGGCCTGAAATTCAATTTCACGCGGCTCAATTCTTATGATTTCATCACCTGAACAGCGTATCCTACAGTAATATTTCACACACATTCGAACATTTTTGTAAATTGACAACGATTATTAAAATTAGCAAGATTCTTCAGTCAGGCTTGACTCCATTTTTAACTGTTGCCCAGCGACTGTTTTGTATAAATCTGTAGAAAATATCACCAATCAGTCGCAATGTTTGTTTTTATTTTCCATGTCTACATATATTTCAAGCACAGTGTGCTTTTAGTTATGTTTACATCTATACCGTCATTCTGAATGTACTGTCAACATGACGGTTTAGATGGAAGCACATATTAAAAAATGCTTTGACCCAGGCCACTCAGTGTGCGAAACCTAGGTAGATCTGGAAAGTAAAAACAAAAATTGCAATTGATTACTGACATTTCCTACGAATTTGTTTAAATAATATTTCACAATCGCTATGTAAATTAAAAAAAAAAGAACTGGGGTTGGGGGCGGCAATTTAGCAGCTCGCACGGGGCGGCACTTGGGCTTGCGCCGGCCCTGGTAAGTCATCGAGTAAAACAGAAGTGATATCTGGCTTATGGAAGCGTTATGGGTCCTCTACTCTTCCTTGTGTTATAAACGATGTATGAGATAATCTGAATAGCTCCCATTGACTGTTCACGGATGATGCTGTCGTTTATCGGTTAGTGAAGTTAACAGAGGATCAAAAGCAACTGCAAAGCGATTTAGACTAAATTTCTACATGGTGGGAAAATTGGCAAATGACACTAAATAATGAAAAGTGTCAAGTGAAACACAGGACCACTAAAAGAAATCCGCTGAACTTCAGTTACACGATAAATAAGTCAAACCTTAACGTCATAAATTCTACCAAATACCTAGGAGTTACAATTACGAACAACTTAGACTGGAGAGAACACATAGAATAAATTGTGGGGAAGGCGAACCAAAGGTCACGTTTCGCTGGCAGAACGTTTCGAAGATGCACCAGCTCCACCAAAGAGACTGCCTACATCACACTTGTGCGTCCTCTCCTGGAGTACTGTTGCCCCTTGTGGGACTCTCACCAGGTGGGACTGACGGAAGATATTGAGAAGATTCAGAGAAGGGTAGCTCGTTTTTTGAATCAGTTACAGGGGGGAAGGGTCACGGAAATGTACGATTTGAGGTGGAAATCATTAAAAGAACGCCATTCGTTGCGGCGACATCTATTTTTGAAATTTCAATCTCCGACTTTTACTAATGAATGTGAAAATATTATGCTAGCACCCACCTACATAGGGAGACATGACCATTAGAATAAAATAAGAGAAAACAGATTTAAGTGTTCTTTCTTCCCGCGCGCTATTAGAGAATGGAACGGTACAGAAAAGTGATGAAAGTGGTTAATAAACCCTCTGCCAGGCACTTAAATGTGATTTGCAGAGTGTCGATGTAGCTGTAAGTGTTAATATGTTTCCTCAATTTGTTATTACGATCTACAATCGTTGCCTTCAAACGGCACGCTGCCCCAAACTATGGAAGCGAGCTAAAATAATACCGATAGTTAAGCATGGATAGGAACAGCACAGAAATCAACAAGTATCGTCCAATAAGTCTTTTATAGACTGAAGAGATGGTACTGGAAAAACTTTTAATAAATCGAATAATGCATTTCGTCTACTCCAGAGATCTTCTCCATTAGAATGATAATACTACCGATAGTAGTACTGCTAAATCAGAATTGCTAAACACAGCTTTCCGAAATTCTTTCACCAAAGAAGACGAACTAAATA
Source organism: Locusta migratoria (assembly GCA_026315105.1). NCBI lineage: Eukaryota > Metazoa > Arthropoda > Insecta > Orthoptera > Acrididae > Locusta > Locusta migratoria. The sequence goes on from CM048744.1 coordinate 943,407,193, forward strand.
CTCCAGAATTTGGACGAAGAACAGCTGCCAACATGCGAAATTTAGATGTTCCTGGAGTAGTAAAACAAGTTACTAAACAAAAACAAATCTTCCGGCCAGATTTTATATCAACTAGATTCCTCTCAGAGTATGCTGATGCAATAGCTCCATACTTAGCTGTCATATACAACCGATCACTCAGCGAAAGATTCATAATCAAAGACTGTAGAGTTGCCGAGTTCTTCGTGCTAGGACACAGGAACCAATAAATTTCCAAACAGTAGCCTACGTCACTCGGTTTTCCTCAAGCCGTTTAAATTCTGTCGCAGTTCACTACAGAGTTGGAGAACTTCAGTTTCTCAGTGCAAAGAGACCGTGCTAGCGTGCAGTCAGGGAAGCAGATGCAACAAAAGAGGAAGAGTGTTTACATACATTACGAAAAGCAAAAAGTATAAAAACAAACGTTATCTAGAATGAAACTTTCACTCTGCAGCGGAGTGCACGCTGATATGAAACGTCTGGCAGATTAAAATTGTGTGTTGGAACCGGGAACTTTGCCTTTCGCGGGCAAGCGCTCTACCACTGAGCTATCCCGACACGACTTACGGTCCGTCCTCACAACTTTGCTTCTGCCAGTACACAGGTAAAATCGGGCGTCCACATGGTGTTATTGGTCCTCTGCTGTTCCTTATGTACATAAACGATTTAGGGCAAAATCTAAGTAGCTCTCTTAGGTTGTTTGCAGATGACGCCGACATTCAGCGTCTAGTAAAATCATCTGAAGCTCAAAACCAAATGCAGAACGATCTGAATAAGATATAAGAATGGTGTAAAAATTGGCAATTGACTCTAAATAATGAGAAGTGTGAAGTCGTCTACACGAGTACGAAAATAAATCCTTTAAACGTTGTTTACAAGGTAACTCAATCAAAAGTCAAGGCCGTAAACTCCACAAAATACCTAGGAATTACTTTTACATCACCCTTAAATTGGACAGAACACGTAGATAATGTAGTGGGAAAGGCGAACCAGAGACTGCGTTTTATTGGCAGAACCCTTGAAAAATGGAACAGTACTACAAAAGAAACTGCGTACAATACGCTTTTCCGTCCATTTTTGGAGTATTTCTGCCCAGTGTGGGATCCTTATCAGGTGGGTTTGATGGAGGACATCGAAAGAGTCCAAAGATGGGCAGCTCGTTTCGTATTGTCACGATACAGGGGACACAGAGTTACGGAAATGATACAGGATCTGGGATGGGAGTCATTACAAGAACGGCTCTTCGCTGCGGCGTGGGCTACTTACGAAACTCCAATCGCCAACATTCTCCTCCGAAGGCGAAAATATATTGTTGACTTCCACTTACATAGGTAGAGATGATCATCAGAATAAAACACGAGAAATCAGAGCTCGAACGGAGAGATTCAGGCGTCTTCCTTCCCGCGCGCTATTCGAGCATGGAATGGGAGATGAATAGTATAATGGTGGTTCGATGAAGCGTCTGCCGGGAACTTACATGTGATTTGCAGAGTATCCCATGTAGATGTAGATGTAGATATTATCCTGCGAACCTTGAAAGACCAGCACTCCCTGAAGAAAGAATGTGCCCGCGAATGGCAAAAGTCCCAAGTTCGAGTCCCGGTTCCGGCACACAATTTTAATAGGAAGTTTCAAACATTATCTAGCTGAAGCGTTGTCCCGCATGCATGAACAAGTTAAATGTATCAGGCAGAACCTACTGCCTACGAAGGAATGTCCCAAAAAAGTTTTCAGTATGCAGAATATGTAACCTACAACGTGGGAAATAGGAATATAAGAGTGAGAGCAAAACAAGTTGAGCTTCTGCAGATGAGTGGAGCTAGTGGAAATGATGTTTTTTCCGCTGATAGTTTTTAATGATTTCTTGCCACAATATTATTATTACTGTATTATGTTGTCCAGGACAAATACATTTATATAAAAATTATACAATCAGTAATTAGAAACATACATACATTTTCGAATGGACTTTGAGGCCCAGTATTCAGCAACCTTGAAGCTTTGAATACTTGCACGAACCAGATCATCCATTGTACAGGCTTCGGGCAGTTTTGGTCAAACCAATGCGTGATTAAAGTCAGTCTTGCAGTTCTCTACATTAATGCCTGCTGTGGTAGGTTCTTCTGTAATCGTCTTCCATATGTTTTGTTTCGCCACAATTCTATCTGACGGGCAGGAGGTGTTGAGACGATCGCTTCCGTTGTTCCAACAAAAACGTTCTAGATTTCAGCCTGGGAGTAGGTGTTTCACTTTCAAACATGAGAGTCTTGGATCGTTTTCTTGTTTCTTTTTTTCTACTTCTACCGCTGTTCGTCTTCCAACATGTGTAGGTGCTAGGTGCTATACCTGCAAGATGTTGAAGTTTATCGATAAGAGTTGGCCGTAGGCAGTCTATTATAATGTGTTTGTGGAGTTCCCCCAAACTGGTGCTGCGTATTCTGCTGTGGAGAAGCCAAGAGCTGGAGCACATGTTGACAGGACATTGGGTTGTGTACCCCATGTGGTGTTGTTTCTTTGTAAATCTATAGGACCAAACTGCGTGGTCCGTGGTCCTTTCCGTAGCTTACAAACTACTTAAACCTAGGTAAACTAACCTAAGGACAACACACACACACACACACACACACACACACACACACATCCATGCCTCAGGGAGGACTCGAACCTCCGACGGCGAGCAACCGCGCGCTCCGCAGCGAGGCGCATTAGACCGCTCGGCTACTCCACCGCGGCCCATGTGGTGTTTGTGAGTTTCCTTATAATACTGTTGCTTCCGTAGACTTTAAGCTTCTTGTTCGTACAGTGATATTTGAATGAGAGTGTGCTGTGTAGTTGTATTCCCGGGTACTTAGGAGTGTCACAGTATTTCAGTTGTTTCCCTTTCCAGGTTGTTATCATGATCAACTGCTTTGTGATTCTTGAGAAAAAAAATTAGTTTCTCGAATGGTATCATATGTTACGTGCAAGAAAAAAAAACATCCCTTCCTGTAACATCAGAAAGTTTCTAACTATCGCTAACAGAGATACGGTGCAAATTGAGAGCGCTCCGGACGCAAATCACGGTTAGCAGAACGTATCTTGGGAAGCAGTAGGTCGTTTCAGAGCGTGCGGCAGCTACATAGAGAGCATGTCTGGCGTGCGCCACGCCGAACAACGCGTCCCGTGTGAGGACGGCTTCAGTATATTGACAACTAGCTTAAACTCGCGGCTCCGCTCGCGTGTTGGTTGATTATTATAGATAAGCTATCTTTCAGTAGTGTGTGGTTTTGAAGGATTAAACACAATACCTTCTTTAGAAACAAACTGAAAACTATTCCTGTCAGATTGCAGAAGTCTATGCACTTAACCGTTTATCAGGAAAGTAAGTAGTGTAGATCAAATCACTCGTTTCGAAGAATCCAATCACGAAATTCAACAATAATGATAGTAATAATATCACAGATGGATCACTTGATATAATGCGGGAAACGTCAAATCTATTTTTTAAGAGATGTATTAAAAGAAATTTCTTTTTTACTGCTTTATTTATTTATTCTTATATTTCCTTATTCGTATGCTTATCCTTACAGAGAAAGAGCTGAAGACATTGTAGCACGCATAGACCAAAGATATTGTCTGTGGCATCACGTTTCGATGTATGTAACCTCCTTGCTGTAGAGTCGCAAACGTCATCGCTGGCCTTCAGTTTGATTTTTTTTTATAATTTGACGACTTTCAACCACCATATCTTCCACCCCCTTATAGCTATTGGCATGGAACTGCTATGGTGTACAACGGGAGACTTCGAACAACAATTACACCCAGACCATTCGTTTGCGTAATGCAGTTTTCGCTGCAGAGTAAAATATTAACACACACACACACACACACACACACACACACACACGTAGAATTTTATATACACCGATAACTTTCCATCACAATATGGTCCATCCTTTTATCATTATCAACCCTCAAGCAACAATGCAACCAATAAAACCATTTTCAAAGAGTAATTGTTATTTTCAAAGAGTAATTATTGTTCCGCATTTCGCGTTATATTCTTCAAATTACTAAGTATTTATCAGATCGCTATAAAACCGTGCCTAAAACCTTCCTCACGTATAAATTAGTAACTGTGCAAATTTTTAAGTCTCTGCGTCTTGTCCTTCGGACGTGATAAACGTACACCGAACAGACATTCACCTTTATAGATATAGATAAACTGCCGCCTCGTATAATTTGACGACTTTCAACCACCATATCTTCCACCCCCTTATAGCTATTGGCATGGAACTGCTATGGTGTACAACGGGAGACTTCGAACAACAATTACACCCAGACCATTCGTTTGCGTAGTGCAGTTTTCGCTGCAGAGTAAAATATTAACACACACACACACACACACACACACACACACACACACACATAGTATTTTATATACACCGATAACTTTCCATCACAATATGGTCCATCCTTTTATCATTATCAACCCTCAAGCAACAATGCAACCAATAAAACCATTTTCAAAGAGTAATTGTTATTTTCAAAGAGTAATTATTGTTCCGCATATCGCGTTATACTCTTCAAATTACTAAGTATTTATCAGATCGCTATAAAACCGTGCCTAAAACCTTCCTCACGTATAAATTAGTAACTGTGCAAATTTTTAAGTCTCTGCGTCTTGTCCTTCAGACGTGATAAACGTACACCGAACAGACATTCACCTTTATAGATATAGATAAACTGCCGCCTCGTATAATTTGACGACTTTCAACCACCATATCTTCCACCCCCTTATAGCTATTGGCATGGAACTGCTATGGTGTACAACGGGAGACTTCGAACAACAATTACACCCAGACCATTCGTTTGCGTAGTGCAGTTTTCGCTGCAGAGTAAAATATTAACACACACACACACACACACACACACACACACACACACGTAGTATTTTATATACACCGATAACTCTCCATCACAATATGGTCCATCCTTTTATCATTATCAACCCTCAAGCAACAATGCAACCAATAAAACCATTTTCAAAGAGTAATTGTTATTTTCAAAGAGTAATTATTGTTCCGCATATCGCGTTATACTCTTCAAATTACTAAGTATTTATCAGATCGCTATAAAACCGTGCCTAAAACCTTCCTCACGTATAAATTAGTAACTGTGCAAATTTTTAAGTCTCTGCGTCTTGTCCTTCAGACGTGATAAACGTACACCGAACAGACATTCACCTTTATAGATATAGATAAACTGCCGCCTCTTATAATTTGACGACTTTCAACCACCATATCTTCCACCCCCTTATAGCTATTGGCATGGAACTGCTATGGTGTACAACGGGAGACTTCGAACAACAATTACACCCAGACCATTCGTTTGCGTAGTTCAGTTTTCGCTGCAGAGTAAAATATTAACACACACACACACACACACACACACACACACACACACACGTAGTATTTTATATACACCGATAACTTTCCATCACAATATGGTCCATCCTTTTATCATTATCAACCCTCAAGCAACAATGCAACCAATAAAACCATTTTCAAAGAGTAATTGTTATTTTCAAAGAGTAATTATTGTTCCGCATATCGCGTTATATTCTTCAAATTACTAAGTATTTATCAGATCGCTATAAAACCGTGCTTAAAACCTTCCTCACGTATAAATTAGTAACTGTGCAAATTTTTAAGTCTCTACGTCTTGTCCTTCGGACGTGATAAGAGTACACCGAACAGACATTCACAGTAATATATATATATATATATATATATATATATATATATATAGCTATCCGATCGCCATAAAACCGTGCCTAAAGCCTTCTGCGGGTAGACATTAGTAACTGTACAAATTTTTAGCTCTTTATGTCTATTGGTTCAGACGTGATAAACATACACCGAACAGATATTCACCTTTATAGATATAGATAAACTGCCGCCTCGTAGGTGCTGCGGCTGCGACTAAGCGTTTGTTTGCCGACCAATCACGACGTGCTGACTCGCCGCTCGTGTCTCCTTACAGGCTGCCGCCCAGGCCCCAGGGCGCACGCACCAAGCACGAGGACTGTTACACTTATTTTCTTCTCTTTCGTCAGTACTGACATTAGATATGGAATCTCCGTGAAACCGCGTTGCGTTAATTGCTTCAAATCATTTAAGCCAGGGCTGGGCAAATGCCGTTTCGCGAGCGCGAGCGCTCTCAGCGGCTCACACGGACTGCTCGCGGCTCCCCCCCACTCCGCCAGCCAGCAGTGCCCGCCACTCACACTCGACTAGCCGCGCTCGTCACTACACCACGCGGAACCACTCGTTCAGTTTACTTGTAGAAATCGCGTCGGTGTTCGTGATAAAGCAGAACTACTGTCTGAAAAATGGCAGAGGAGGACGTAAAATCTTCGAAAAGAAAGTCTTCTGAACACCCACAGTGGGAAGAAGAGTACTTTTTTGTTGGAACGCAAAAAGGATCTCAGTGTTTGTTTTGCAATTCAACATTGTCTTCATGGAAGAAGTACAATGTGAAGCGTCATTTTCAACTGCTTCACGAAAAAGATGTAGTTAGAGTAAAGAAGAACGAAAAGTCAAACTTATAGAAATGAAGCTGAAAAAGGAGAAAGACGTAAGTATACTTGTAGATAATTATGTTATTAATTCAATTTATTGCTGTTATTAATAGGTTGTGTGCATTTTCGTCAATTTTACCTTCTCCTGTACGTATTTACAGGTAGAAAACCTTCTAATCCACAACGCTGCAGCGATGAGAGTAAGCTATCGTGTAGCTCTTAAAATCGCTAAAACTGCGCGGCCCTTCAGCGATGCAGAATTTGTGAAAGAATGTTTTGTTGCTGCCGCAACAATTTTGTGCCCAGCAAATCTTCCTCTTTTTGTACCATTCCTCTTTCACGGAGAACGGTTAGCAGGCGCACTGAAGAAATGGCAAACGACGTGGAAGCTCAGTTGAGAGACAGGATCAAAGATTTAGTTTTCTTTTCTTTAGCATTGGATGGAAGCACGGATGTATGTGCACTGTGCATCAGCCACAGCGCACAGCCCTGCTGCCCGCACTGCTGGCTCTCAAGGCCGCTCAGCGCTGCCCTCGCGGCTCTCGCTGCTCGCGGGCAGCCGCGCGAGCAGCTCTCGTGCCCACCCCTGATTTAAGCACTTGTACTACTCTCCACATTTAAGGAACGGATGGAGGAAGAAGGATTAGAGTTTAAAGTTACGTTGACATCATTCTCATGAAAGACGGAGTACAGGTTCGTATTGTTTCAGGGTAGTGAAAGAAATCAGCATTGCCATTTCATGAGTGGATGACCGGAAATCTAATTGAACGGTTGCCCTCTCGGATCTAACCACAGCTTTTCCTGGTTGCACATCGTCACACATTTATGGCTGCACAAATTTTTTTTAGTTACAGTATCCCAGTATATTGAGAGCTGGTAAAATATTTTCGATTTTATGTTTGTGAGGCTGTGCTCAGTGACTGTCGGTTTACCACGTTTTCGGGTTTTATATGCTGCTGGCGTTCTGTAGTTAAAGAATGTGAGAGGAGAACTTTAATCCTGATAGCGGATATAATCTTAGCGGTGCATGGAAGTAAGCGCTCGATACAAACAGTAGGGACATTCCATACACCGTACACGGTACTACGGGAGTAGTATGTGATCAACTGATCAATCCGACCCTCCCACCCTTCTCCAGAGAGTCTTGTACAATATATCACCTTTTTGGCCATATTTTAACAGTCTCGTACTTTTTAGACCATTTTGATAGAGAGTTCTCTAAGTGAGCTAACCCAATGAAGCCATGCAGTATTAATCGCTTTTAATGATTTACAGAATAACTGGGTTTTCTCTTCGCACTGTAAAATTCAGTTATCTTTCACAACACAGGCCAACGATTGGAAAAAGCTTTTTGCTCAAAATGCCTTACTGCTATGTTTTTTAGGGCGGGAAATCCAAATACGATACTTATAAAACTGTATCAACAGCTTTTAAATAGTTAAAATAATTTAAAAAGGAGGTGTAATGAATGTGGATGATGTTGGTAGCACTGCTGAAAGTCATTTGCTGGCACAAAAAATGTCGATTCTATTTTTGTGTTAACATATGGTGTTTTGTTTACTGTCAACCAAACCTCACTTTCCCGTTTCCTGCACATGTGCTCAGTAAAATGACTAATCGTGGTTGTAAAAATTCTGCTTACAGTTTTTGTTATATTTGTGGTGAATTTGTGATTAAAAAGCACCAAATAAACATTATAGACTTTGTGAAAAATGTTTATCTATCATACTTTGGATCTAAAGTTGGTGATCAAGATAAATCTTGGGCATCGCATAAGGAATGTTATGTGTGAGTGGAAGATCTGAGAAAATGGTCTCAAAAGGAGAAAAAAAGTCTTTAGATTTGCTGTTCCTATGTTAAGGAGGGAGCCAAGAAATCATTCTGATGATTGCTACTTTTGCAGTGTTAATATTACTGGTCATAATTCGAAAAATAAGAAGGTAATAAGCTATCCTAACCTTTCGTCCGCCATCCGACCAGTAGGGCATGGTGTAGATTTGACGGTTCCTGAACCACCAGATGATTTAAATTCTATTTTAAAAGAAGTATTCTCTGATGTACAATCTGATTTAGATGAACCAAATGATGATGAATTCCATTGTAATGCAGAAAGTCTAGAGCCCAAATTGTTTCAAGTTGTTTCAACAAGAAGGTGATTTAGTATATTGCTCTGACATTCCGGATCTGATGAATGAGTTTGGTATTGAATACAAAAAGGAAGACTGTAGGCTGTTCATCGATTCATCGAAAACTAGTTTAAAGGCTGTTTTATTACACAGTGGTAACATGTATGCACCTATACATGTTAGACATTCTGTACATGTGAAAGAAAGCTATGAAAACATAGTGATAAATAAAATAGGCTATTCTGCACATGGTTGGATGATATGTGGCGATCTAAAAGTAACATGCATGCTCCTTGGTCAGTAAGGTGGCTTTGCCAAATATCCATGTTCCTTGTGTGAATGGGACGGTAGAGCTAGGTGCAGAAAGAACTGGCCTGTGAGGGAGTCTTTAAAACCTGGCGAGAAGAACATTCTACACAAAAACCTTGTAGATCCAAAAAATGTACTCCTACCACATCTACATATAAAGTTAGGCCTAGTGAAGTAGTCTGTGAAGGCTTTGCCTAAAGATGTTTTTAAGTATATCTGCCAAACGTTTCCATACCTTTCAGAAGCTAAACTAAAAGAAGACGGCTTATTCCGACCTGAAATTAGAAAATTGATGTTCGATGTTGGCTCTGTACCCAAAATGATCTTAAATGAGAAAGAAGCATGGGTATCACTCATGCAAGTCGTTGCAAAGTTCTTAGGACGAAAAAGACCCAGAATGTTTCTATTGTAGCTACAATGTTACAGAAGTTTAAAAATTTTGGATGTTTAGTGAGCCTGAAAGTTCACTTTCTGAACAGTCACCTTGATTACTTCTCGGACAATAGGGGAGATGTTAGTAAGGAGCAAGGAGAGCCTTTTCACCAAAACATTAAAGTGACTGAATAACGCTAACAAGGCCGCTGGAACACCAACATGATGGGGCACTACTGTTGGTCACTTCACCGAGAAGTTCAGCAAGCAACTCATCGTAGAGAAAGCTACACAAGAAGTTTCAAAGAAAAAAGAGAAAATACAAATCAATTCCAGCTGACAAGTGAAAGCTCTATTAACATATATAATTGTTTTAAGTAGCTTACTGTAAGTAAAAACCATGCTTACGTTGTAACAATGCGTTTCATTAATTTCCCCGTATACCATTTAGCATAAGATTCTCGTACGATACCATAAAAAGCATATTGCACGTGAACTATGGGTGATTAAAAAAAAACTAAGGCTAGATTTGGATTCAGCTCATAAAAATCTACAAAGATCAGCTATCAAAGTAAAAAGAGTATTGCTTATTTTCACCTTAACAAGACCTAAACAAAGGTAATGGAATGTAGTGTAAGAAAATCAAGCGATGTTGAAAGAATTTAGATTAGATGATGTGGCAATAAAAGTAATAGATAAATTTTGTTATATGGGTAGCAGAATAACTTCTGATGGCTGAGGTAAAGGAGATATGAAGTGTAGAACGGCTACTGGAAGAAAAGTATTTCTGAAGAGGTGTTTCTAGTATGTGGGAAATACAACGTGGAGAGCACAGCAGTTGACTCAGGGTTCCTGCCATCCAGTCATGATACAGGACTGTTTATTTACTGTAATAGCTATAGAGCTTATAATCTTACCGATGCATGGAAGCGAGCGAATGATACAGAGAAGTACTAGAGACATTTCACACAGGGCCCACGATACTGCTTTGGTGCAAACGTTGACACCATATCAGAAAACATTATGTAGTTGCAGACCAATCAGAAGCTGACGAAGTTCATGAGCTATTTAATGCCACAACAACACCAGTACTAATAGCTGCTCCTGACGACGAGCGAGGCAGTCGCAGAAAGTTTGAGGTTTTACCGAAGATTGACGCAGCAGTAAGTACGAGAAACTTTTATACATGTGTTTCACTGTCAGCTTGTAATGTTGCTGCCTCACAGTTAGTTGCCTCTCGTAGATCTTCGTGGATCAGCGCTCTCCGTAACGACTGCCTGAAAAATCATGGAGCAAAACTGGTCCACTGCGAATACTGTAGGCGACAAGTAGAATTGTAGTTTATTGACACTTTAATGAATATTAGTGCCTAATTTCCCCTTTTATGGCCAGCGCACAAGCCTCATTGATAAGTCACTACAACCCAGTACGCACATTCCACACGTTCATAATTAAATTTACACAGTTCGTATGTGGAAAACTCCTAACCTGACAAAAGTTGTCGAGCTGTACATTTAGCGTGGCACAAATATTATGAATCATTTCGTAGTCACTTTCTGCACAACTAATACAGAAGAACTTTAGCATAATTTGGGGAAATTGGAGTTCAGAGTAACGTGGATTGTACCTCCGATCAAAGAAACAAGACTCATTTACATGACGCGCAAGCACCCTATTTATACCATCGTCACAATGTCACTGAAAATTACGTATTTATAATTAGGTATATGAAAATAATTACAATGGATAAGTAAACAATTACATGGAACTGGCTATAGAAATAGGTAGCGTAAATAATAATGAGTAGCCGGCCGCGGTGGCCGAGGTGACTGAGGCGCTCCAGTCACAGTCAGCACGGCCACTACGGTCGGGGGTTCGAATCCCCCCTCGGGCATGGATATTTGTGCCGTCCTAGTTCGTAAGTAATTCATAAGTACATTTTGGATAAACGGGATTACTGCCGGATGTATGCGTCGTTCTGGCACAATATTTCGGCCGCGTAACTCGCTGCCTTCTTCAGGTGCTACCTGAGACTGCCGTTTTTGGAGGAACTGCTCCAGTATTTATGCCCAGCAGACGCTAGGCGCTCTGTCTGCGGTCCGCGCCCAGCTGGCGCTGCTTGTAGGGTGTTGTCTCTTCCCTGGCGTTCCGTCGGACGTCCGCGCCCCAATCGGCCGCCATCTGTGGCAGCGGCAACTCTCTGAGGCCCCTCCCACGTTGGGTGCTCCCTCCGCGGTCCGCGCCCGTCTGGCGCTGCTCCTGAGGTGTTGTGGCTTCCCTTGTGCTCCAACGGACGTCCGCGCCCATCTTGTCCACCATCTGTGGTCGGTGCAGCTGTCTGAGGCCCTTCTGGCGTCAGGCGCTCTGATCTTTGTCCGTGCCCGCCTCGCGCCTCTCCTGAGATGTTGTGGCTGCGCAGATGCTCCAACGGACGTCCGCGCCCGCCTCGGCCGACATCTGCTGCTATAACAGCTGTTTGAGGCCCCTCCTGCGTTGGGCGCTCCATTCGCGGTCCGCGCCCGCATGGCGCTTCCTCTGAGGTGTTGAAACCTCCCTGCTGTTCCGACGGACGTCCGTGCCCAGCTCGTCCACCATCTGTGGTCAGGGCAGCTGTCTGAGGGCTGCCTGGCGTCAGGTGCTCTGTTCTTGGTCTGCGCCCACCTCTTGCTGCTCCTGAGATGCTGCCCACATGCTCCAATGGACGTCCGCGCCCTTCTTGGCCGACATCTGCTGCTATGGCAGCTGTTTGAGGCCTGTCCGGTGTCAGGCGCTCCATACTCGGTCCGCGCCCGCTTAGCGCCACTTCTGAGTTGTTTCTACTTCTTGTGGAGTTATTTGGTCCCTTCCGCTGGGCCTTAACAAGTTCCAGAGCCGGACTCCACGCTGTGCTTAGCTGGTAACCGCTATCTCGGTTTATTAGGTTGTCAGTGACCTTTATTTCGATGGCCTCCTTTATGATGCTGTCCCAGAATCTCGGGGTCTGTGTCACAATTTTGGTTTTGTCGTAGTCCATTGTGTGGCCATACTCTAGACAGTGCTCTGCTATGGCTGACTTGGTTGCCTGTCCGAGTCTGGTGCACCTCTGGTGTTCTTTGCACCTTATATTCACCGTCCTGATTGTCTGGCCGATGTATGACATCACACACTGGCACGGGATGCTGTAAATGCCTGATTTACGTAGCCCCAGGTCATCTTTCACACTTCCCAGCATTGTCCCAATTTTGGCAGGTGGGCAGAATATGCTCTTAATGTCATACTTCATAAGAATTCTGCTGATCTTCGCAGAAATAGGACCAGCATATGGTAGGTATGCCACCTTCTTTGCCTCCTCCGGCTCCTCCTCTGTATCCTGTCGTTGGCTGGTTGTATGAAGTGCCCTCTGGATGTCTCTGGAGGAGTATCCATTTCTGCTGAAAACCAGCTGAAGGTGTTCAATCTCCGTGGCAAGATTTTCTGGATCTGACAGTGCTCGGGCCCTGTGCACTAGAGTTTTCAAGACTCCATTCTTCTGTGCTCGGTGGTGGCAACTACTGGCTTGAAGGTATAAGTCAGTGTGGGTGGGTTTTCGATACACACTGTGCCCCAGAGTGCCGTCTGCCTTCCTCTTGACCAGGACATCCAAGAATGGGAGTTGCCCATCCTTCTCTAGCTCCATGGTGAATTTTATACTCGGGTGGCGTGAGTTTAAGTGTTCCAGGAACTCCTCCAGCTTCTCCCTGTCATGGGGCCAAATGACAAATGAGTCATCAACGTACCTGAAGAAGCACTTGGGTTGATAAGTGGCTGATGCAAGTGCCTCCTCTTCGAACCTTTCCATGAAAAGGTTGGCTACCACTGGTGATAATGGGCTGCCCATTGCCACTCCTTCCGTTTGCTCATAAAACTGACCCCCGTAAAGAAAATAAGTCGAAGTCAGTACATGCTTGAACAAGTCAAGCAGGGCCCCATCGAACTTTTCCCTGATGAGATTGAGTGAGTCTGTCAGTGGCACTCGCGTGAAGAGTGACACCACATCGAAACTGACCAAGATGTCTGAGTCCACAGTGTGTAGCTGCCCCAGGCGTTGCAGGAAGTCCTCCGAGTTTCGAATGTGGTGGGTGCATTTACCCACATATGGTGCCAGTTTCTTCTTCAGGTATTGTGCAGTGGGGTAGGTTGCTGCACCGATGTTGCTGACAATAGGTCGGAGAGGGACTCCCTCCTTATGGACCTTGGGGAGTCCATAGAGTCTAGGTGGTACAGGCGCTTTGGCCTGAAGTTTCTTGATGAGCTGTTCGGGTAGACCGGTCTCCTTCAGCAACATCCGGGTCTTCTTGTCCACTTTTTCTGTGGGGTCACACCCTAGAGGTTTGTATGCAGTGTCCTCCAGAAGTTGTTGCACCTTGCTTTCATACTCCAACTTGTTTAGGATGACTGTGGAGTTGCCCTTATCAGCTGGCAGAACTACAATGCTGTTGTCCTCCCGTAGCTGTCTGAGTGCCACTCTCTCCTCGCTCGAGATCTTGCATTTGGTGGGCTTTGTCCTGGTGAGTGCCCTGCATGCCTCCCTGCGGATCTCTTCAGACACACTGGAAGGTAGTGTGTTGACCACTTGCTCAACTGCACTGATGAATGCAGCCACGGCTACGCTTCTGGGAGTAACTGCAAAATTGAGCCCCTTGCTGAGTACTTTTGAAGTAGCCTCATCGAGCTTCTTGTCACTCAGGTTGACCACCGTCCTTATGTCCCCGTCCTGTTGTAACCTTGAGGCGCTCAAACTTGGCCTGTTGACAAGCTGTTGATTTCCTCATGGTGCATTCAGCCAAGGACCAGGAGGCACCATCAACCTGGTCCCAGTCTTCTCGGGTCAGGGTAGCTGCTATGGAAAGGTGGAGATACAGCAATTCCCTGGACGTGACATCAAGTCGATGGCGCATGTCACGCACTCTTTCTCCTACCAGCGCAAGGCTGGCTCGGTGTTTTATCCTGTTCGCCGCTCTGGTGTTAACATGATGCTTGAACATGGCGAAAACTGGAACTACATCCCCCTCTCGGCATCTTAGTAGGAAACTGAGAGAACTCAGCATCCTCCCTTTTCTCTGCCGAAGCTTATCCAGCTTCTTGATGTTAAGGTACATCTCCTCCCCGTAGAGTATTCTGATGTAATTCTTCATGCTTTCCAGCGAGATCTTGACATTTTGGATAAACGGGATTACTGCCGGATGTATGCGTCGTTCTGGCACAATATTTCGGCCGCGTAACTCGCTGCCTTGTTCAGGTGCTACCTGAGACTGCCGTTTTTGGAGGACCTGGTCCAGTATTTATACCCAGCAGACGCTAGGCGCTCTGTCTGCGGTCCGCGCCCAGCTGGCGCTGCTTGTAGGGTGTTGTCTCTTCCCTGGCGTTCCATCAGACGTCCGCGCCCCAATCGGCCGCCATCTGTGGCAGCGGCAACTCTCTGAGGCTCCTCCCACGTTGGGTGCTCCCTCCGCGGTCTGCACCCGTCTGGCGCTGCTCCTGAGGAATTGTGGCTTCCCTTGTGCTCCAACGGACGTCCGCGCCCATCTTGTCCACCATCTGTGGTCGGTGCAGCCCTTCTGGCGTCAGGCGCTCTGATCTTGGTCCGTGCCCGCCTCGCACCTCTCCTGAGATGTTGTGGCTGCGCAGATGCTCCAACAGACGTCCGCGCCCGCCTCGGCCGACATCTGCTGCTATAACAGCTGTTTGTGGCCCCTCCTGCATTGGGCGCTCCATTGTTAAGGCCCAGCGGAAGGGACCAAATAACTCCACAAGAAGTAGAAACAACTCAGAAGTGGCGCTAAGCGGGCGCGGACCGAGTATGGAGCGCCTGACACCGGACAGGCCTCAAAAAGCTGCCATAGCAGCAGATGTCGGCCAAGACGGGCGCAGACTTCCATTGGAGCATGTGGGCAGCATCTCAGGAGCAGCAAGAGGTGGGCGCGGACCAAGAACAGAGCACCTGACGCCAGGCAGCCCTCAGACAGCTGCCCTGACCACAGATGGTGGACGAGCTGGGCACGGACGTCCGTCGGAACAGCAGGGAGGTTTCAACACCTCAGAGGAAGCGCCATGCGGGCGCGGACCGCGAATGGAGCGCCCAATGCAGGAGGGGCCTCAAACAGCTGTTATAGCAGCAGATGTCGGCCGAGGCGGGCGCGGACGTCCGTTGGAGCATCTGCGCAGCCACAACATCTCAGGAGAGGCGCGAGGCGGGCACGGACAAAGATCAGAGCGCCTGACGCCAGAAGGGCCTCAGACAGCTGCACCGACCACAGATGGTGGACAAGATGGGCGCGGACGTCCGTTGGAGCACAAGGGAAGCCACAACACCTCAGGAGCAGCGCCAGACGGGCGCGGACCGCGGAGGGAGCACCCAACGTGGGAGGGGCCTCAGAGAGTTGCCGCTGCCACAGATGGCGGCCGATTGGGGCGCGGACGTCCGACGGAACGCCAGGGAAGAGACAACACCCTACAAGCAGCGCCAGCTGGGCGCGGACCGCAGACAGAGCGCCTAGCGTCTGCTGGGCATAGATACTGGACCAGGTCCTCCAAAAACGGCAGTCTCAGGTAGCACCTGAAGAAGGCAGCGAGTTACGCGGCCGAAATATTGTGCCAGAACGACGCATACATCCGGCAGTAATCCCGTTTATCCAAAATGTCAAGATCTCGCCGGGAAAGCATGAAGAATTACAGTTCATAAGTAGTTTGTCAGTTTAGGGACTGATGACCCCGTAGTTAAGTCCCATAAGCTTTACAAACATTTGAACATTTTTTTTAATAATGAGTAAATTGATATATAAATCTCGGTTATATTAATATTGCTTCACTTTCATATATAAATATGTTTCTAAACAATAATTTCAGAATAATGCGTAATATACAGAAACTAATGAAACTACAACATTTCTAACATTATTTGTCAAAACATAATAATACCTACTTTAATAGTATGAGAAAAGAATTTAATCAGTCTGATTAGAAATAGTAATGAGCGTAATATACAGGGTGAATCGAAATTCGCGCACTAGGGCTTCGGAATGCTATTCCTCACATGCTAGCAATACAAAAATGTCTGTCACAAAATTTCGTCCTGCACATATTTCCAGCAGTAAATGGACGTCGAAGATTGAGATGGGTGCGTGTCCCATACGTCAATGTGTTTCATAATTACACTACTACACCAACAATCTTTTAAGGAATGTGGGATGTGTCTTGAGGAACAAAGTGAGCATAGAAACCCATGCCCGGAAACGTCATCCAATGACGCTACAGAGCGTAGAAGTTGCTGGAGGGGATGTCGAGCGGCAAGAACTGGTGCCTGTAACTTCGACTCCCCATAGCGTTGTTGAATGGCGTTTCCGGGCATGGATTTCCATGCTCATTTTGTTCCTCAAGACGCCAAACACATCGCTTACAAGTTTATTGGTGTAATTATGAAATACACTGACGCATGGTACACACACCCATCTCAACCTTCGACGTCCATTTACTGCCGGAAATATGCGGAGCACGAAATTTTGCGAGAGACATTTTTTTTATTGCTAGCATGTGAGGAATCGCGCTGCGAAGCTCAAGTGCAGGAATTTAGATTCACCTTCTATAACCTACAACAATACGCCTCATGCATGAACTAGTTAATATTTATGAATGGTAGTGATTTTCCGTCTTTTGCAACTACAATAAAATGCGATTTTTTCACACCAGACGCGTTTCGTTTTATTGACTGTAAAACATCATCAGTGGTCTGAAATAGTAGAAATCTACAGTTTGGTTTTTGTTTAGATCGAAAACAGTTCTTAAATGGACCCTGAAAAGTAGGCCTAATGTTTGGTACTTACGGAAATTTTGTCTTCTTTTCGCTTCACATCATGGAATGCCGGTCTGTTTAGTGCAATACGTGCAATACCGCCGGTTCTTCATGTTGTGTCGTTTTCTCACTACTTTCACTGTCACTGTTTCACTGTTTATGGTTGTTTTTCACAGATCAGAAGTGTTTGTTTTTGTTTTTACTGATTCTGCTCAGTGTGTTATTGGAGTGTTGCCAACCTCACAAATGTAGTTCTTTCTCTGTTTTATAATAAATTATGTTTCGATGTATTTAGTTTTGATGTAAGCAGATTGGAATAGTGGCAGAATAATACATGTATATATTTAATGGGAACATTATTATTATTTTATTTAATTTTTTTAATTACTATTATATTATTATAATTGTTGTTATTATTGGTGGGGGGTTTAGTAGTAGGGAAAGATGACTGAATGGTGGTTGGATGTGGTAAGGTGTGATGTGAAGTGAGATGGAGGACAAAAGTGATGGATATGAGGTGTGGTGCACTAATATTAAACTCCTGGGTGGTGGTAATGCAAGTAGTGTGCATGTGTGTGATGTGTGTGTGTTTGGGGGGGGGTTGTGTTTTTTGTTGAATCTGGTATGTGATGTAGGGTAACAGTGATGGGAACGAGGTTGAGTGTTTGTTAGCAGGGAGCGAAAAAGTTTGGAAGTTTTATATCAATATGTGTGACACGTTCGGAGGGTCTCGTGTTTAGCGGAGAGATGGCTATGTGATTTTATTTTACCTTAGCTGTGGTGTGTTGGTAGTGGTATCTGGAATGGGATGTGGAAGTAGTCTGAGATAGCTACGGGCATGACAGGGAATGTTTTATGTGATTTCATCAATTATTTTATACGATGTTTGTTTTCCAATATTTATTTGGTCATTTAGTAGTTGTTTGTTGTGTGATAGTGCTTTGTGTATGTGGAGGTTTTCTTGGAAGGGGAGTAGGTGTCTGTCTCTACTAGTCTGTATGATTTCCATATCTTTTTCTATAGTGCTGGGCCTATGGTGTTCTTGTTTCAGGTGGTCGGCAAATGTTGAATGGTTTGTGCCATACTTCCAGGTACTTTCCCTAAGTACCAAACATTAGGCCTACTTTTCAGGGTCCATTTAAGAACTGTTTTCGATCTAAACAAAAACCAAACTGTAGATTTCTACTATTTCAGACCACTGATGATGTTTTACAGTCAATAAAACGAAACGCGTCTGGTGTGAAAAAATCGCATTTTATTGTAGTTGCAAAAGACGGAAAATCACTACCATTCATAGTTATGAAAGCAACTACGGACATTATGGCCACACAAACGAAGAATTTTTCGCCGCCTTGTCAAGCATAGTTAATATTTGTTAATGAAACAAATATTTGCAGCGTCAAATAATAGAAAGTCACTTCAGTTAGTTACTTTATAAAAAAGAATAACGAAAGTTTTGGAAAAGAAAATGTTAATAGACTAATTAAATTCGTACCTATTATTATGCAACACTGGTATCGGGAGGTACAGTAATGTAAGCAGGTGGGAATAAAACCCAACATGCTTTGTTACAAGTGTTCAGATAATAAATATGGCAACCCTATTATGACGCATCATGAAATTATCAAGGTAATATTCCATCTGTTGCGTTTGCTTTGCAGATTCTTTAATGAAAGTACTTAGCGGAATGCTTTAATATCTGTTTCAAGAATTTCAGATCCTACGAGCACTGAAGTCCCTTTTCCTCGAAGGCCGCCTGTACCTCAACGCAAAAGCAGCAGTAATAAAAACATGGCGGCGGCCGCGCACCAGACTTTTTGCCATTCTTCGTTTTGCAGATGTAAATGGAAGTATGCCCCGTCCGCCATAAATGGCATCTCTGGCCCGTTCATTCGGTTCCTGGCAATAAACGCAGCTGCACGCGCTGCTGCGCGCAGACGCCATCTCTGGGCCTTCTGCAGTGCTGTGCCGTTGTCAATGACCTCAGCGACACTATGGACACTATTCCAAAGGAGCTAGGCCTAGTCTCAGTATGGATTGCAACGTCTAATACTACAGAATATACACTCTTGGCGTTTAAAATTGCTACACTACGAAGATCACGTGCTACTGACGCGAAATTTAACCGACAGGAAGAAGATGCTGTGACATACAAATGATTAGCTTTTCAGAGCATTCCCACAAGGTTTGCGCCGGTGGCGACACCTACAACGTGCTGACATGAGGAAAGTTTCCAACCGATTTCCCATACACAAACTGCAGTTGACCGGCGTTGCCTGGTGAAATGTTTGGAGGAGAAATACGTACAATCACGTTTTCGACTTTGATAAAGGTCGGATTGTAGCGTATCGCGATTGCGGTTATCGTATCGCGACACTGCTGCTCGCGTTGGTAGCGATCTAATGACTGTTAGCAGAATATGGAAACGGTGGGTTCAGGAGGGCGATACGGAACGCCGTGCTGGATCCCAGCATCTTATCCGCAAAGCTGTAACGGATCGTGCAGCCACTTCTCGATTCCTCAGTCAACAGATGGGGACGACTGCAAGACAACAACCATCTGCACGAAAAGTTCGACGTTTGCTCAAATGTTCAAATGTTTGTAAATCTATCGGACCAAACTGCGTGGTCATCATTCCGTAGCTTACAAACTACTTAACCTAAGGTAAACTAACCTAAGGACAACACACACTCAAATGCCCCAGGGAGGACTCGAACCTCCACGGCGGGCAACCTCCGCAGCGAGGTGCTTTAGACCGCTCTACTACTCCACCGCGGCACGACGTTTGCAACAGCATGGACTATCAGCTTGGAGACCGTGGATGCGGTAACCCTTGACGCTGCATCACAGACAACAGCGCCTGCGATGGTGTACTGATGGCAAATCATTTTTTTTCGGATGAATCCAGGTTCTGTTTACAGCATCACGATGGACATATCTGTGTTTGGCGACATCGCGGTTAACGCACATTGGAAGCGTGTACTCGTCATCGCCATACTGGCGTATCACCCGGCGTGATGGTAAGGGGTGCCATTGGTTACACGTCTCGGTCACTTCTTGTTCGCATCGACGGAACTTTGAACAGTGGCCGTTAGATGTCAGATGTGTTAAGATCCGTGGCTCTACCCTTCATTCGATCCCTACGAAACCCTACATTTCAGGAGGATAAAGCACGACCGCATGTTAAAGGTCCTCTACGGTCCTTTCTGGATACGGAAAATGTTCGACTGCTGCCCTGGTCAGAACATTCTCCAGATCTCTCACCAATTGAAAACGTCCGGTCAGTGGTGGCCGAGCAAGTTGCTCTTCACAATAGGCCAGTCACTATTCTTAATGAACTGTGGTATCGTGTTGAAGCTGCATGGGCATCTGTACCTGTACACGCCATCCAAGCTCTGTTTGACTCAATGCCCAGGCGTATCAAGACAGTTAGTACGGCCAGAGGTGGTTGTTCTGGGTATTGATTTCTCAGGATCTATGCACCCAAATTGCGTAATCACATGTCAGTTGTAGCGTAAGGTTTTTGTCCAATGAATACCCGTTTATCATATGTATTTCTTATTGGTATAGCAATTATTTTAAGGGCCAGTAGTGTATTATAACTTGTATTAATTCCAAATCGCTGCTTTAATATTTCTATATTTATTTAACGATGGCCATTTCGGCTACAAATCCGTCTTCAGGTTAGCTACAGTTGTGTAATACAAATTTCGTGAGATAATAGAAAGGTCACAGGACACAATATTTACATAAAATTTTAATTTTACATATTTCTTGTAATGTGGTTTTCCATAAAATATCGTTGTCATGCCACCAATACGGTACAGTTATAATGTACTGTAAGAAATTGCTGTAGATGTTATCTGTTGGTGTATGACAGCGATATTTTAAGGTTACAATAACTTGTTTATATTTATACCAACAATATATTAATCAGTTATGATAGGCAACGATATTGCATGTCTCCAACGGTTTGCTTGCCAATGATATACGAAAATAATTTAGAAGGTGTTCTTTGGTGTAACATGAATTAAAATTTTATCACTAGGTGTATTGCTATTAACCTGGTTCCGATTTGAATATTTCAATAAAATTTTCGAGGAAACTTGATGTGGTTGTTTTTCGAGGTGTAAAAGTATCTCCAATTTTTCCAAGATGTTCATTGTTGGTTCTGTAGGTGTAATGTGTAACACTTCGATAACGTATTGAAGATCGTCTACTGTGAGATGCTCAGTTTTTAGATGATCCACTGTAAAAATTGCGAGAAATACTACATTCGACAAACCGGAAGAAATTTTGAAGTTCGTTTTCGCAAACATGTTAGACAAACTGATAACAACCCATCCACTTTCTTTAACCATCTAAAAACTGAGCATCATACAGTAGACGATCTTCAATACGTTATCGAACTGTTACACATTACACCAAAAGGACCAACAATGAATATCTTGGAAGAATTGGAGATACTTTTACACCTCGAAATAGGACCACTTCTTGTAATAAATGAACAAACAGATCTGCAGCATTTAAGTTTCCTCGAATATTTTATTGAAATATTCAAAGCGGAACCAGGTTAATAGCAACACACCCAGTGATACAATTTTAACGCATGTTACACGAAAGAGCACCTTCTAAATTATTTTTTTATATCATTGGTAAACAAACCGTTGGGTTGGAGGCAAGCAATATCGTCGTCAATCATAATCAGAGACAAAATTTAATACACACTTTGAACTGATTAATTCGTCATTGGTATAAATATAAACAAGTTATATACACCAGCAGACCACTAACAAACCTTATAAGGTTCATCTTATTCAAGTTAAGCTTCTCATGTCACTTCATCTCCCTAGCGTAATGGGGGGGGGGGGGAGAGGTTGATCCGTCCCGGCTCCCGTTTCTTCGATTGACCCTTACCTGTCCTTGATTTAACTACTGGCGCAAGTACCATCGACCTCTTTGTATTTGCACCGCTCGTGGCGCTGTTTGATCTATCGCGCGTCGATTGTCCTCTGACAGGTGTTTTCCTTGCCGCGTGTGGCGCTACGGTGGCGCGCCGAGGCAGTTGGATAGAGTGGGTCGGTCACTGCGGGGATAGCGGAGAGGGGATTAGGTAGTAAGTTTGATACGATGCATGGCATCGCCAGGGTCGAGGTATTAATTGATTAAGGGGCCGTTTGAGGTCGGGCTCAGCGTGTGCATCGGAGTTGTTCTGGGTGGGACTCTGTCGGTGGGAGCCATGCATGCCATGATCTGAAGATGTTAGTTCGGAGAGGATTTTATGTCAAGTTATAACAGCACCTCGGTGGGGGTTGTTCCCTTCGTCTCCCGACTACGTGGTCGCGTTCCTAGCGGCCGTGCGACACCGCGTCCGTCCCTCGTCAAGCATCGGAATTGTCAACAACTGGCAGAGTACTCCGCTCTCAGCCACGGCTGCGCCTCGCGTCGTTCCAGCCGCTTTTCATCTGGGATCTATCAAATGTTTCCGGGCGTTGGTTGACACCCTCCTCCTACACTATCGTGGGGTGCGTGCACTTGTCGTCGAGTAGAAATAAATCAGTTAAGCGTCTGATACAGTCCTGCTTCGCAAATTTGTGTGTGTGTGAATTTGTCAGGATCGGTGGTCGTTGTGTCTACGTCGTTAGTTGTTTATTCATGTGTTACACCGCTTGGTTAACGTAACTGGGGAATTTATCTGGTTTGTGCCCCTCTGTTAGCTCGCATCTGCACGGGCGGTAGTTGTATAGCTTTGTTTTCCTTTTATCTTCTCCTTGCAGAAATTTTCCCTCCATGAGGCATCGCCACCCCGCGGTTGTAGTCTGGCGTTCTATTCGTTTATGTAAGCCCCTTCGTGTCCGAGCTGTAGTTCTCATTGACCATTTGGCACCTTATTCCTCTCCTTCCTTTTGAGTCAGCTCATCTGTTTTACCGGTGTGGGTGTATTCAATTAACGAGTAGCCAGCTCCCCCACCTCAGTGTGGTTTTCCTGTAACTAAGCTGAACTGCTGTCATTTAAAATGCAGGGCTCATTTGTAAATTTTGTGTGTTGTTTTATTGGCCTTATGCCTATTGATATCATTGAGCACAGTTTCCTGCTACCAGTTAAAACTCAGACTTACTTAAATTTTGAGTTCGTCTTTAGTGTGTTTTGTTAATTGTATTTTTAAAGGGCTATGTTCACTTAAATTTTGGAACTCCGTTTATATGTGATTTTGATAAGTTGGCTGAGATGTTTTCATTTAAATTGCAGGGGTCATTTGTAAATTCTATTGTATTTTTAAGGGCTGCTTTCATCTTAAACTTTCCACTTTCGCTTAAGTTGCTGGGCTTTTGTGTCATTTATTGTATTTTAAAGAGTTGCTTTTACTAAATTTCGAGCCTTATTAATTTATTAAAAAATTGGTTCTCGCAACTTGGGCTTCAGTCTTGCATCACTTATCTGAACTGTCTTTTTCGGCCTTCAGCCTCTGATTGTTTTATATTAACTAGTATTGCCTGTGGTCGAAAATCGACCAATTGTGTTTACAGTGGTCACTGGGGGTAAAAATTTTCGTATCATGTCGGCGGCCTCGCGTGATTATGTTGGCAACATCAACAACACGACAGAAAATATTTGCCCATTTGTTCGAACCACTTAGAATGACTCGATTAGTGTATCGAACAGACCACGAAGTAAACAAATAATGCTGTTCCTGCTTTATGGTTGACAGGTTCTTGTATGTACCCTCGTCCGCTCAGTAAAAATAATTGCCCTCGTAAAGCGAAGATTCCACGAGAAAACATCAGCGTTGTCAAGCGAGTGGCTAAAATGAAGAGTCACAGTATTCTCACTATTCAGCATCTGTTGCCAACATTATCATAGGAGGTCGCTGGGATATTTGGTAAAATTTAACTGGTACTGGGAGGTATGGAACGGTACCTTTTACGCGTGAAGAAAAATGCCTGAGACAATAACAACAAATAAAAACGGAAGTTTATACTTCTCATGCCATTTTCCAATTATATAATTTTCATTAGCCTAATATTTGAGATGGAACTACAATTTCGGTGTTCGTATATTTATACAACGCCAAGAAATAATGTTATTTCGATACTGCGATATTCAGAATTCCAGAGCTGACAACATGTCGACTTCGTAGTTCCACCCGAGCACCGCTACACGCCTCTCCCGGCGCATCATCATTTATATCGGCATTCTCGACTTTGTAGTTCCACGCGAGCACCGCTAGGTGCCTCTCCCGGCGCATCATCCTTTATATCGGCATTCATATGAAAACATCCATTTCCTTTAACCACTCTTAATCACTGCGAAAATGAAGCATTTGAACGGCACAAGAAAGTGAGTTGGGAGCACTCCATGGCTCTAGTCACGCTCTGCATGACCACTATGGTCTGGGGTTCGAATCCCCCCCCCCTCCTCCGGCATGGATATTTGTACCGTCCTTAGGTAGTTCATAAGTATTTTGAAGTTTAGGGACTGATGACCCCGTAGTTAAGTCCCATAAGCTATACAAACATTTGAACATTTGATTTTTGAGCACTCCATGTTTTGATATTCACTTATTTTAATACTGCAGATGCGCTGCATTACAGTGTCTTTGGTCGAGGCGAATAGCTAATCAGTAAGCTGATTGTTGGAGAATGTAGAACTTGATACAAGCTGTAAATAGGAAAATTTCTACTTCCTTTTGCCACATTTAATGGATAAATGCATTCATAATATTTATAGTTGTGAAATTTACGACAAACAATCTTTCGAATTATGTAACTTTCATTGGCCTTCTTGTACGAATGAATTACTAATCTGTACCACGATTTTCGTGTTAGCGTATTTATATGATGAATTAAAACAAGTGGAACCTGGAACCTGAACTGAGTATCCTTGCTTAACTTCAGCAATCAACTACCCACCGCTCCCGCTACCCTACCCTCTCATACTGTTTCCTCTGCATGTCTGTTCGCCTCTATATGACTCGATTCCCTAGCTGTCCCTGTAAGCGACGCAGCTGATAGGAGCACAGGGGCAGGTTGCTGGCTACTGCGACCTGATTGGCTCGTTGCGGCCGCTCGCGGGCAGCGCGCCGGCGTTTTAATTCGCCACAATTTATCTGTATGTGAATTGGCGCGATTACGGCCCACAATGGCGGCGTTCCATCCTCGGCCGCGATGGCTATCAGCAGCGGTCTGCTGCCGCTGACTGGCCGCAGGGTGCGGGCACAGCTAATGAACGCGCCGACCGCCATAAGTCAGCAGTCAGCAGTCAGCAGGCAGACCGGCACTGCTCACCGCCCAGCTGCATCCCAGGCCACAGCCGAGGATAGGTCACCACGATTATTTTCGTAGCAATACGTCCTTATGTTTTTTAAACAAAGGCATTGTTGCTTTGGTATTCAGTCCGCAGACTGCTTAGATGCTGCTCTCCACGCTACCACAGTCTAACGTATACAGTCATGCACGGTTCGCAGGAGAGCTTCTGTGATGTTTGGAAAGTAGGAGCCGAGGTACTGGCGGAAGTAAAGTTGTGAGGCGGCATCGTGAGTCGTGTCGGGATAGCACAGTCGGTAGTGCGCTTGCCCGCGAAAGGCAAAGGTCCCAGGTTCGAGTCCCGGTTCAGGCACACAATTTTAATCTGCCAGGAAGTTCCAGGAAGTTTCATTCTGGAAACATCCCTTACGCTGCAGCTAAGCCATGCCTCCACTTTATCCTTTCTTCCAGGAGTGCTAGTCTTGCATGGTTCGCAGGAGAGCTTCTGTGAAGTTTGGAAAGTAGGAGGCGGAAGTAAAGTCGTGAGGCGGCATCGTGATTCGTGTCGGGATAGCACAGTCGGTAGTGCGCTTTCCCGCGAAAGGCAAAGATCCCAGGTTCGGATCCCGGTTCCGGCACACAATTTTAATCTGCCAAGAAGTTTCAACCAATTAGTTGGTATAGTTTTTTCGTTGCAAGCATTAGAAAAATATTGAGATATACATAATACGGATATTAATGTAAAAACAGCCGAATTAAACTGATTCAGAGGTGTAATGAAAAACTTTGTCAAGAACAAATACTTACGAATATGTGTTATTTTGCAGCTTATTCCGCTGAAAGTAAGTAGAATATAAACATAAGAGAGACAAATTGTCTATTATGGTGTGTTCTTACTATGACAAAAGGTTTTTGACGTTTATCAATTCCGTGTGTAGTCTAATGATTCGAACATGTTTAGGCTTCACTCGTCTTTCTGATACGCGCATATTAGTTTGAGTGTCATTACATTAGCTTAAGAAGACAATGTTTTGAAGATTCTTGCCGGTTGTTGTTCAGTTGTACCAACAACTGTGGATTTGGGTTCTTATTTGTTGAAAACAGTTTGATTGATTTTTCCGTTTTCTTGCGAGGTCTGTGACTTTTTCCTTTATCTACAGCTGTGGTGACTGCTTTGGTACGTTAAATACTGCATTTATTGCATTCTATATGCGTTTCCTACGTTCCACGCTCATCGATTTTACTGGAATTGTAATGAAGAAACCATAACGTTCCTGAAAAGCGACGACTTTCCGCCAAAGGTAGGTCTTCCGGTGTTTCTTAGCCATTTATTATTTTTAATAGAAAATGGTATTATTCAGCAAAAGCCTATAGGTTACAAGATAATTGTAAATAAACTGTCCTGAAATGTATCGTTTCGTACCTCTCCAGGGATCCCAGTAAACCTAATAAAGACAAAGGTGGAGCTAATTTTAAATTACTACCTATTTGTATGGCACTACATACGTTACCTAGAATGAAAAGTCTGTAAAAATCAATATAAACGATACTATTCGCACTCATCCAATACCGTATCAGAAACGTAGCTTACCGGCCGCTTGGAGCGCTGCAGTCGTAGTCTATAACAAAAATCAGCGGGAGTGTGTTAGACTGTGACGTTACCCTGTCCTGTGCAAACCTC
The DNA here is from genome assembly GCA_026315105.1 of Locusta migratoria. NCBI lineage: Eukaryota > Metazoa > Arthropoda > Insecta > Orthoptera > Acrididae > Locusta > Locusta migratoria. Next base: position 943,434,312 of record CM048744.1, read on the forward strand.
TTCATCTCCAAATAACAACTGCAACCTCCATTCTTTTGAATGCTTACCTCCGTCCCACCTCTACGATTTTTACCCCACACACTTCCATCTAATGCTAAATTGAGGATGTCTTGATGTCTTAGGATGTGTCCCACCAACCTATCCCTTCTCATAAGATATGCCAGAAACTCCTTTTCTCCTCAATTCTGTTGAGCACCTCCTCATTAGTTAGGTGATCTACCCATCTAATATTTCCAATTTGTCTATATCACCACATCTCAAAACTTCCTATCATCTTTTTGTCTGAACTCCTAATCGCCCGCGTTGCACAACCACACAATGGTACACTCGAGTCAAATACTTTCATAAAGGTCTTCGTAACATTTACAATAACATTAGATGTCAACAAATTTCGCTTCTTCAGAAATTTTTTTCTTTACCTTTCCGTAATCTATTTTCTAAAATATGTCGTAAGGAATGTATTGCCTCCCGTATTACTACATTTCTCCTGAATACGAACTGATCTTCCCCAATATCAGCATCTATCAGCCTTTCCAACCTTCTGTAAATAATGCATCTTAAAATTTTGCAACCATGACTTATTAAACACACCTGTCTGTGCCTGCTTTCTTTGGAATGGGAATTATCACATTTTTCGTAAAGTCTGAGGGTACTTCTCCTGTTTCATACATCTTACTCACCACATGAAATAGTTTTGTCTCTGGGTCTCCCAACTGATTTTTTGTATTTACAATCCTGTACTCGCCAGACCAGAAATTCTGTTCTCCTTTCCACCGAACTTCACTCATACTATAATTTCAACCTATCCATTTCCCTTCGTAAATTTTCTACCCTCCCTACCCGATTAAGGAAGGCAACATTTCACGCTCCGAAATGTTCAAATGTTCAATAGTTTGTAAATCTATCGGACCAAACTGCGTGGTCATCAGTCCGTAGCTTACAAACTAACCTAAAGACAAACACACACACACCCGTGCCGTACCTTTTTGTAACACCCTGTATATACAGTACGGAGATTTTCGAGGAACAGGAAGAGGTCGGTGAAAGAATCCATATGGAGGACGGCAGTCGGATGCGGTAGGTGAGGCGCAGTACATGACACTCTAGGATATGGAGGGATTTGTAGAAGGAACGGGGAACAGATCCAGAGGACACTGAAACACTACAGAACGCGAAACATCACGGAGGGCTAGGTGTAAAGTATGTGGGAGAAGGGGGGTCCCATACATGGCCTGAAAGGAGTTTGAAGAGGCGGAGTCAGTTGTGGGCTTGGAAGGATTTTAGATGGGGGATCCAGGTAAAGAAACGTTCGAGGGTGAGGCCAAGTGAAGCGGATAGGATGTTCGTAGAGGTTGAGGCAGAACTCATGGAGCCGGAAGGGGGGGGGGGGGTTACGAGATATGATGATTGACTTGGATGTACCGAGAGGAGCCATTGGTTACATCATGAGGAGTAGAAGCGGGAGAGACGAGCCTCAAGGAGACGCTGGAATTGTTAAAGAGGGGAGAGGGTAAGGAAGGCGGTGTCATCAGCATATTGCAGAAGGTGGGCTGGGGCCGGGGTTGGAACATATCTGCTGTATAAATGAGATAGACGAGGGGTACCTCAGCAGAGGGGTAGAAGATATAGGAGTGGGAGCTGTAGAGAGTGACGTAGGAGGAGGGGGGGCGGGCAGGAGGGAGGCGACTGACGGACATAACTGATGGGAAGGGTGTAGGTTTGGAGTTTGTAGACGGATGCCATACACGGTCGAAGGCTTTCTCTATAGAGAGGGCCAGGATAGCGAAGCAATGGAAGGAGACATCAAGAGACAGCAGCTCCCTTATACCCATGATACCCGCTGTGCGTGCTCGAGAAGCAAATATGTCGTGCTTTCCAATTTGAAGCTCCGTGTGCACCACCCACGATCACTTGCAAATCAGTTGGTTTTTTATCCTATGCGGGGAGTATTTCAGCAAACATTTCAAGGATCCACAATAAATACTATATAGAAAGTGTCTTATTGCCTTTGGCAAAAACTAGAGCTCTTCTTGGATGTGTAATAGATGATTTGGGATTGAGCAAGCCTGGAGTATAATAAAATCCGTCATTGTATAAAGGCACGTAATGGGTGACGGTTCATCACAGATGTGTAGAAAATCAAAGGCACACACGTCTTTCTGTCGGTTCTATGGAAAAGAGTCAACAACATTACAGCAACCATAATAGTGGCAATAACAAAGTTACTGCTGAGAACAATGACGTAGGCTCGTGCGAACTCTACCAAACGAATTACACAAGCAGTTTCGTTTTGAAAGTGTACCAAACAGTTAGTGTAATGCAATAACAAAGTGACTTACCCGAAGCTATGGCATGGATAGGCATAGGACGGCCGCAAGAGCTAGGAGGAAGTAGCTATTGGAGTGCGCCCAAGTGCAATTTCCAGGATCTGGACGCGATTTCAAGCAACAGGGACCGTTCAAAGATTCCAAGGCCAATGTCGTCCCCGAGTAACATCAGCAAGAGATGACCATTATCTCAATTCAGCTGCAATGCACCCTCCAGGCACCAACAGGATGCGCAATAGCAACACAAAGAGTCCGAAATCGTCTCTATGAACGGAGGCCTATAGTGTGTGTTCATTTAAAGCCACTACACCGTTTAGCTCGCAGAAACTGATTGGAGGAACATCAGGATTGGAGTCATAATGAATGGCGTCGGGTTCTGTTCACAGATTTTGTGTTCAGCTGGACAATTGTCGTTCCCTCGTTTCGAGAGAAGGTGGACCTAGGAAAAATCCTGGTTCTGTGCCGGAACATCAGCACGTCATGCCTATACAAACATTTGAATTTTTTGAATGGTGCAGCCAGGAGTCAGTATTGGCGGACGTAGGGATCTGTACGTCGTTCAGAATGGCACTTTGACTGCTCAGAGGTATAGAGACGAGATCTTTCCACGTCACATTGTCCCTTACGATGGTGACATAGGAGATGGGTTCCGGATGGCTGACGATAATGCTCCGCCCCACAGAGCTGCGCTGGTGGACAACAGGCTTCAAGCTGAGAGAATTGAACGAATGGAGTTCGCCAATTGTTCATCGGACTTAAACCCGATTTAGTCTGAGATGCACTTCGCAGACTATTGCAGCCAGACCAGCACCTTCTACAACGGTTGCAGAGTTGAATATTGTACTCATGGAAGAATGGCCAAATATACCTCAACAGCTGATTAATAACCCCACACTGTCCCTGCCAATCAGGTGTGCAACTGTACTGGTTGACCGAGTCGTTCACACATATTACTTTTTCACTATTATGGTAGCCCCATGATGCCTCGCTCTAGGTAAATGCCATGTAAAACCTCATGTAAAGAGTTGAGACAGCGAAATATCGTACTGCATCACACAATAATTACAATTGTAATCAATGCCTGAATGAAATACGTTACATAAGTATATTGTGTGTGATGTCTCACCTGATCTACTAATTGTTTTGAGCAGTGAAGGAGGCAGTAGTACGGAATAATTGCTATAAAATATATAAATTTTGTCAAATTTTGAGTACAGAAATACAGTTGCTAGTACATAAACCAAATAACGTAAAGCAAAGTCAAATGAGGACATTTTAACGGATTATTCCGCTGATCCTTGGAAGTTAATCAGCTCATTTAATTGAAAGCAGAATTCTGTGGACGTTCACAATTTTAATTTCGTTTAGTTAACCGATTTTCGACTTGGAAGGCCATCCTCAGGCACCTAAAATACTTTTCTTCCTGATACACCCTGTATACTCGTATAAGAGTCGTGTTACGACACACATAGGCTACGTCACTCCCTAAAGTAGTAACTTTGATCGCCTTTTACATATTGTATCTGAAAAATGTATAAATATACATTTTGTTTTGACGGTCATAGTCTGCATTGACAAGTGTATAAAATGCATGGCACTTAGTTGTCCAAAAATTCCCTTTACTTGCTACGTTGGGTGTCACACTATCGTCTGACCTACTACAACATTCAAAAGACTCGTGGCAAAATAGACGTGCGCTCTAAGGCACCTAGCTACGGTTCGCGCGGCCGTTCGCCGCCGGGGGTTTGAGACCTCCCTGGGCATGGGTATTTGTGTTGTTCTTAGCATAACTTACTTTAAGTTAGTGTAAGTTTTTTTTAAACCTAGGGACTGATGACAAAGTTAATTCCCTTACATTTACAAAACTTTGAACATTATAACTAAGTTATCCGCATATGCGAGACTGCTAATTTTGTTTTCACGTATTTTAATTCCGCCCTGCCAGTCTACGGTTTACAACATATGATCCACGAATACTATGAACTACAGTGGTTATAGGTTACAGCTTTGTCTTACCCCTCAAAATACCTTGAACCACGGGCTTAATTATCTACTCTAACTGCTGCATGACAGTCTACGTAAAGCCCTTTAATTGCCTGCAGAAGTTTGCCTCCTTCACCATAATCTTGAAGAACTGACAGTAGCTTCCTCCTAGGAACACGGTCATAAGCCTTTTCCCGATCTATGAAACACAGATACAATTCCATGTTCCGCTCATAGCACTTTTCCATTATCTGCCGTAGGCTAAAGATCTGGTACTGACAGCCTCTAAAAGGCCTAAACCCACACTGTTTTCATCTAACTTGTCCTCAATTAATACTCGCACTCTCCTTTCAACAATACCTGAGAATATTTTGCCTACAACGCTAATTAAGGAGATTCCTCGGTAGTTGATGCAATCTTTTCTGTTTCCATGTTTGAAAATTGGCGTAATTATCGCTTTCGTCCAGTCAGACGGAACCTGTCCCGATTCCCACGCCTATTCAAGTATCCTGTGTAACCATTTGAAACCTGATATTCCACTGTATTTGACGAGTTCCGGCTTAATTTCATCCACCCCAGCCGCTTTATTGGACTGTAATCTACTGACCATTCTCTCCACTTCCTCAAATGAGATCCTGTTTCCATCGTCGTTCCTAACCCATTCTACCTGAAAATCTGACACATCATTGGACGTTTCACCTACATTGAGCAACTGCCATTCATAAATTATTTTAATTTCTTTTTAAATACCTATTATGAAGAAATTATACGTAGTTGCTCTTCGAGTGACGTCTTTCCTTCGTCGTATGTGATGTCGCCGTCATGTGAATTACATCACACCTGTTCCCATCCTTCACATAACAATGCTACAATCCGACCTTTATCAAAGTCGGAAACGTGATAGTACGCATTTCTCCTCCCTACACGAGGCATCACTACAAAGTTTCACCAGGCAACGCCGGTGAACTGCTGTTTTTGTATGAGAAATCGGTTGGAAACTTTCATGTCAGCACGTTGTAGGTGTCGCCACCGGCACGACCTTGTTTGAATGCTCTGGAAAGCTAATCATTTGCATATGACAGCATTTTGTTCCTGTTGGCTATATTTCACGTCCGTAGCACGTCATATTCATGGTGTAGCAATTTTAATGGCTAAGAGTGTAATATAAATCGGTTATTTGGTGGGTCTGTTCTTTGTTCCTTTCTTAACTGTGCCTTCTCCAATCGCTTGGAACTTAAGCGTGATCAAAGATTCGCGATAAATGCAAGGTATGTAAGGGGACAATGCTGCTGAATACTATTTGTAAAACAATCATGTACACAACAGCTAAAAATTGAAGTTGAAAATATCAGATAGATTTTATAATGGTAAGACATAGATTCCGGAACCAGGTTTTAAACAGTAAAACATACCCAGGGGCAGATATAGACTCTGACCATAACTTGTTGGTTATGAACTGTAGGCTGAAACTAAAGAAACTACAAAAAGGTAGGAAAATAAGGAGATGGGACCTGGATAAATTGAAGGAACGTGAGGTACTTAAGAATTTCAAAGGGAGCTTTAGGCAACAATCGACAGAAACAGGGTAAAATAAAACAGTAGAAGAGGAATGGGTAAAACTGAGAGATGAAATAGTGAAGGTAGCAGAGGACAAAATAGATAGGAAGGCAAGACCTACAAAAAATCATTGGATATCACAGAGATACTAAATTTAATCGATGAAAGGAGACGATATAAAAATGTAGTAAATGAAACGGGCAAAATGGAGTACAGACGACTAAGAAATGAGATTGACAGGAAGTGCAAAATGGCTAAGCAGGAGTGGCTAGAAGGCAAATGCAAGGATGTAGAAGAATGTATAAATAGGGGAAAAATAGATACAGCCTACAGGAAAATAAAAGAAACATTTGGAGATAAGAAAAACAGCTCTATGAATATCAAGGACACTGATGGAAAACCAGTTCTCAGCAAAGAAGGAAAAGCTGAAAGGTGAAAAGAGTATATAGATCGGCTCTACAAAGGAAATGAACTTCGAGACAATATTGTAGGAAGGGAAGAGGATGTAGATGAAGATGAAATAGGAGATACTGTACTGAGAGAAGAATTTGACAGAGTCCTGAAAGACCTAAGTCGAAACAAGGCCCCTGGAGTAGATGATATTCCCTCAGAGCTACTGAATTCTCTGGGAGAACCAGCCATGACAAACCTGTTTCACCTGGTGCGTAAGATGTATGAGACAGGAGAAGTACCCTCAGACTTTAAGAAAAATGTTATAATTCCCATTCCAAAGAAAGCAGGTGCAGACAGGTGTGAAAACTACAGAACCATCAGTCTAATAAGTCATGGTTGCAAAATATTAACACGAATTATATACAGAAGGATGGAAAATGTGGTAGAAGCCGACCTCGGGGAAGATCAGTTTGGGTTCAGGAGAAATGTAGGAACACGGGAGGCAATACTCACTTTACGGCTTATCCTAGAAGATAGATTAAGAAAAGGCAAACCAACATTTCTAGCTTTTGTAGATTTGGAGAAGGATTTTGACATTGTTGATTGGAATAAACTCTTTCAAGTTCTGAAGCAAGCAGGAGTAAAATATAGGGAGCGTAAGGTTATTTACAACTTGTACAAAAACCAGACAGCGGTTATTAGAGTTGAAGGGCATGAAAGGGATGCAGTGGTTGGAAAGGGAGTAAGACAGGGTTGTAGTCTTTCTCCATTGTTATTCAATTTGTACATTGAGCAAGCTATAAAGGAAAGCAAGGGGAATTTTGGAGAAGGAATTAAAGTTCAGGGTGAAGAATTAAAAACATTGCGTTTTGCCGACGACATTGTAATAATCTCAGAGACAGCAAAAGACCTGGAAGAGCAGTTGAAGGGAATAGACAGTGTGCTGAAAGGAACATATAAGATGAACATGAACAAGAGCAAAACTAGGGTAATGGAGTGCAGTGTAAGGAAATCAGGTGATGCTGAAGGAATTAGATTGGGAAACGAAGCAATAAAGGAGGTAGATGAGTTTTGTTATTTGGGCAGTAAAATAACAAATGATGGTCGCAGTACAGAGGATATAAAATGCAGAATGGCAATGGGTAGAAAAGCGTTCTTGAAAAAGAGAAATTTGTTAACATCGAATATTGATTTAAGCCTAAGGAAGTCTTTCCTGAAGGCATTTGTATGGAGTGTTGCCTTGTATGGGAGTGAGACATGGACGATAAACAGTGCGAACAGGAAGAGGATTGAGGCTTTTGAAATATGGTGCTACAGAAGAATGCTGAAGATTAGGTGGGTGGATCGCGTAACTAATGAGGAGGTACTGAGCAGAATTGGGGAGAAAAGAAATTTCTGGCATACCTTGACTAAAAGAAGGGATAGATTGGTAGGACAAATTCTTAGACATCAAGGAATTGTGAATTTAGCGTTAGAGGGAAGTGCGTGGGGAAAAAATCGCAGAGGAAGACCAAGAGATGGATACAGTAAGCAGATTCAGACAGATGTAGGTCGCCGTTCTTATGTGGAGATGAAGAGGCTTCCTCAGGATAGGGCATTGTGGAGAGCTGCATCAAACCAGTCTCCGGACTGAAGACCACAACAACAACAACAGTCTAGCTAAACAGGCTGAATCGATTTTGATAATTTTAGTCTTGAAATATTCTTGAATTAAGTCCAGGGAAGGTTTCAACGGTGATAAAATGTGGAAAAGTTGTACGGAAAAGAGGGAAATCGGGAAAAACTGAAGTAGGGTCTTTTCCAGTGAGTTATCAATATCGTTCGTCCATTTGCGATAAAATTTTGTACATTTCAGGTTGAAAGCAAAAGGAAGATTAGCATCAAATAAAAATTTGGAAAAGTTGTCCGGAAAGTAGGAAAATTTAGGAAAAACGGAAAGCGATTTTTTTCTATGAATGAAAATCAATTGCCACATGGTTGTAAAAGTATCACTTGAGTACGGCTTGACAGGACGAGGTTTGTAAGAAATGACTTTTTATTTTTTTTATTTATTTTTTTATTTATTTTTTTGGAAAAATTAGCGGAAAATGGAAAATTTGAGTGAAACTGAAAATGCGTTTTTCAATGTGTTTTTGATTCAATTCGGCACTGACTATTCGCTCGACGGAGAGGGGTAATTCTTTTTTGTTGTTTTGTTCATTATGGTCTTGGAAAAGTTTTCAGTAAAAATAAATAAATAAATAAATAACATAGGGACAGTTAAAAGGAAAGTCGCAAAATTCGAACCAAATTTCTTTTTCAATGTGTTCCTAAATGCACTCAACATTATAAGTTGAAACCATTCATCCGACTGAGACAAAATTTTGATTATTTGACGTTCAACGAAAGATGAACGTTTTTATGACCCAAAAATTCGGGAAAGTTACCCGATAATTTGGAAATTCGCGAGAAACAAAGAGCTTTTTTCAGTGGGATACTTCATTCGTTTGGTTGCGATAAAATTTTGCATATTTGACGTTCAAAGCAAGAGTAACGAACGTATGAAATAAAAATTTGGAAAAGTTTCCCGGGAAATTGGAAAATGCAGAAAAAATATTAAGAGATTTTTCTTTAAAATATCGATCCCATTCTTCTGATTTCGATAACTTTTTGCACATTCTACGTTCGTAGCGAGAGGAAGGTTTCAGTGAAGTAGAGGTTTGGAATACTTGGCCAGAAAATATGAAAATTTGTGGAAAAAAGAGAGAACCCTTTTCTTTAGGATATCAATATTATTCTTACGATTGCGATAAAATTATGCTCTTTTGACGTTCAAAGCAAGAGCACATACATATTAGCAGTTGCGAAGCATTGCCGGGTCGACTAGGTGAACCGGTTAACTTCGTATCACTTACCTCTGACTATAAACCATATTAATTTAAATTATATGTATTTTAGACCCAGTAGCATCATCAGATAGTCTAAGTATCGGCTCGACAGTGGGCGGAAAGAGTAAAAAAATGACGCACATATGTTCAGGATAATGTTCATGTCATATTCGTGGAAGTTCAGGGTAGGTTTAAACGGTGATATGGAAAAACGCGAGGTAAATTTATATTTAAAAGACATAAAATAATGACTTGGTTGTGTTGAGTGCGTTCAGAAATATACTTTGAAATAGTAAAGTTAGGTTTAAACGATCTGAACCCTTATATGAACTGTCAAAAATGAATTGATGTCCGTTTATCATATTGCTTAAACCTTCCCTGAACTTCCGCGAATGTGACATGATCATTATCCTGGACATGTGTGCGTGATTTGCCCACTCTTTCCGCCCACTATCGAGCCGATACTTAGACTAGCTGATGATGCCTTTATAAAGCTACTGGGTCTAAACTTAATATTGTCGCGTTTAAATGGAAACAGGCTTACCTTCGAAGGCAATTAAACACAGCACTTATACTGAAAGCACGTTTATTACGAACTCAACATACACACAGCACTGACTGCCTCTCAGGCAGAGTGCTCTGCTATTTATATACATACAGAATTTACCAGAAATTAGAACAGTCAACATAAGAAACAAGTAGAATTTACAAGTGAACGTAAGAAAGATGTAGAACCTTCTGGAATTGTTAATTACAAAAAAATAAATTTATGCCGGTGGGCGGGATTGGACCGGCGACCTTCGGCACCGCAGTCCGTGACGCTATCCCCTGCTCCACGCTGGCAGTCGGCGTTCGTGATCTCTCGGGACAATATAGTTTATATTAAGAGGAAAGTGATACGAAGTTCAACGGGTCATCTAGTGTTGAATAAAACAAACAGAATTGTCATTTTTGAATATTTTGCGGAAAGCGGACGCGTGATTTACTGCGGAAGGAGGTGTGTGTGTGTGTGTGTGTGTGTGTGTGTTTTAGGCGAGATGAATGAAGTATCGGTAGCCTTCAGAGTGTCGGACCAGTGCAGGCGAGTAATCGTTGGAGGGCGTCGTCAGGCATCCAGAGGAGAGGCGGCCGAGTGGTTGAGTGGGTGGCACCGTTAGTGGGGGGAGGGGAGGGGGGGTCAGCGACACGCGGCTATCGGGCGTCGAGCTGCGGCCCCGAGGTCGACTCCTTGGCGGTGCAGTGCAGGCCGACTGCAGCTGCAGCAGATGAGGGCGATAGGCCGGCTGCCAGCAGCCGCCAGCGTGCCACTTGCCGCCGAGGAGGGCGGACGTGTTTACAGTCCGCTACGGCCAGGCTCCCAGCCAACGGATCCCTGGAGACGTGTCCCCCCAACAAACAACGATAAGTCTGATTCGGTACGCGGTGGTCATGTCTAATTCTTGCCCTGTCGCTACCTTTCCACTTTATTGAGAAGTTATAATTGAGAAATATTTCACAGGAGAGGGGAACATTTATGCCGCGGTGGTCGAGGGGACTGAGGCGCTTCAGTCACGGTCTGCACGACCACTATGTTTTGTGTCCCAGCCTCATCGCCACTTTTGTGTCTCGTTTCCGCCAGTAGGCGTGGGTGTCGGTGGCAGAGTAGAAAGAGACCGACACAGGAATAAAGGATGCCCGCGTGTGCAGGTACGGAGGTGACCAGTCAGTGGGATAGCAGAAACTAGAAACACTAGAGTAAATTAGAACGAGATATATATTTCATATAGGCTTAGTAATACTTAACTTTTACATAGTTCTTGACTGCAGAATGCTGATACGTTGATGATTCCTACTGCCTATCCGATAACCAAGTCTTAATTGGTGCCTATCTGATTCCCAAGTGGCCGATGCAGCAGTCGTGGCCACGAGCGGAGTTTCAGCATAGGGCGCTCGTGGCTGACGTCATAAGAACGCCGCGCCGTGCGTGCATGGCGGCGCGCCGTGTAAGTACGAGGCGCGCACTTCGTACTTGTGCGACACCACACTATGGTCGGGGGTTAGAATCCCCCTTCGGGCATGGATATTTGTGCTGTCCTTAGGATTAGGTAGTTTGTAAGTTTAGGGACTGATGACCCCGTAGTTAAGTCCCATAAGTTATACAAACATATGAACTTTTTTTGACAGGAACTTGTGAGTATATTTTCATCTGTCGATTGTTGCCTAAAGCTCCCTTTGAAATTCTTAAGTACCTCACGTTCCTTCAATTTATCCAGGTCCCATCTCCTTATTTTCCTACCTTTTTGTAGTTTCTTTAGTTTCAGCCTACAGTTCATAACCAACAAGTTATGCTCAGAGTCTATATCTGCCCCTGGGTATGTTTTACGGTTTAAAACCTGGTTCCGGAATCTATGTCTTACCATTATAAAATCTATCTGATACCTTCCGGTGTCTCCTGGTCTCTTCCACGTATACAACCTTCTTTTGTGATTCTTGAACCAGGTGTTTGTTATAACTAAATTATGTTCTGTGCAAAATTCTACCAGTCGGCTTCCTCTTTCATTCCTTTTGTTTGTTTGTTGTATAATTTATGGAACTTAACTTCGGGATCATCAGTCCCTAAACTTACAAGCTAATTATGAACTACTTACGAACTAGGACGGCACAAATATCCATGCCCGAGGGGGGATTCGAACCCCCGACCGTAGTGGCCGTGCAGACCGTGACTGGAGCGCCTCAGTCTCCTCGGCCACCGCGGCCGGCTTCATTCCTTTTGCCCAGACCACATTCACCTACTATCTTCCCTTCCCTTCCTTGTCCCACTACCGAATTCCAGTCTCCCATAACAATTAAGTTTTCCTCTCCCTTAATTGTCTGAATAATTTCCTTTAGCTCCTCATATATTTCTTCGATTTTCTCATCATCGACAGAGCTAGTTGGCATATAAACCTGTACTACTGTTGTCGGTGTTGGCTTCGTATATATCTTGACAATGATAATGCGATCACTGTGCTGGTCATAGTAGTTTACCCGCATTCCTCTTTTCCTATTCATTATCAATCCTTCTCCTGTGATACCCCCAATTGACTTTGTATTTATAATCCTGTACTCACCTGACCAGAAATCCTGTTCATCCTGCCACCGAACTTCACTAATCCCCACTAAATCTAACTTCAACCTATGCATTTCCCTTTTTAAATTTTCTAATTTTCCTACTCGATTAAGGGATCTAACATTCCAAGCTCCGACCCGTAGAATGCCAGTATTGTCTTTCCTGATGATCACATCCTCCTGAGTAGTCCCCGCCCGGAGATCCGAATGGGGGACTATTTTACCTCCGGAATATTTTACCCGAGAGGATGCCATCATCATATGTTCATACAGTAGAGCTGCATGTCCTCGGGAAAGGTAACGGCTGTAGTTTCCCCTTGCTTTCAGCCGTTCGCAGTAGCTGTGTGGCAAAGCCACATTAGCTGATGTTACAAGGCCAGCTCAGTCAATCATCCAGACTGTTGCCCCTGTAACTACTGAAAAGGCTGCTGCCCCTCTTCAGGAACCACACGTTTGTCTGGCCTCTCCACAGATACCCCTCCGCTGTGGTTGCACCTACGGTACGGCTATCTGCATCGTTGAGGCACGCAAGCCACCCCACCTCGGCAATGTCTGTGGTTCATGGGAGAGGTAGCTAGACTATCGAACAGCAATTCATTTTTATATTCATAGAAAAAAAATCGCTTTCGGTTTTTCCCAAACTTTCCTACTTTCCGGGAGACTTTCCCAAATTTTTATTTGATGCGAACCTTCCTCTTGCCCGAAATGTACAAAATTTTATCCGCAGTTGGACGAACGGTATTGATAGCTCATTGGAAAAAGCTGTTTCAGTTTTTCCCGATTTTCCTCATTTCTAGACAACAATTCTATATTTTATTACCGTTTAAACCTTCCCTGGATTTACATGAATATTTCAAGACAAAAATTAGAGAAATCGGTTAAGCCGTTCTCGAGTTTTAGCGAGACTAACGAACAGCAATTCATATATATATATATATATATAGTCTAGGACTCTGCTGAAACTGATATTTTATTATATACCACACTATACAGAGTGAATAACCTACCACTGCACCACATATATTGCGGAAAAAGTGTGATTGATGTGCGGTTTTCACAGAATGGATTGGTAATCAAGGGCTCGTATTTTTAGCCAACAAACAGATTGTAATATTACTTAAAAAGTGATTTTTTATGCAAACATACATTTTTTTTTTAATTGAACAATGGTTGTTTCTGACTGGAATTTTTGACACCACCTGTGTACAAAGAATTTTGAATGACATTTTTGTCACGTTTAGTTTGGCAGCAACAACCATTCAAAGTTTCGGGGACGGAGACTGTGATATCGTAGCTGACTGGCCGAGTGACTAGCCCCTGGGGCATGGTCCACTGTCTCATGACCACCAGCCAGTCAGCTACGCTGTCGTAGCCTCCGCCCCCAAAACTTTGAATGGTTGTAGCTGCCAAACTAAACGTGATAAAAAGGTCATTCATTTTTTTTCACATAGCTAGTGTCAAAAATTCCATTGCATTATAGAAACAACCATTGTTCCATTTGAAAAATTGTATTTTTGCATAAAAAATACATTTTCTAGGTATCTTTACAATTTCTTAATTGGCTAAAAATACGAGTCCTTGACTACCAAACCATTCTGTGAAAGCCACACATCAATCGCACTTTCAGTTTCCGCAATAATTGCGGTGCAAGTGTTAGGTGATTCACCCTGTATAGTAGTTAAGCTATAGTCACAAGGAATAGAAAAATCTTTCATTCAAATAACGTAACTAGTTTCGATTATCTTTGTCACCATTATCAAATGAATTATCATGAATTGCAAGAAACTAAGCATAGACTGAGATTATCATGTGAATAAATTATTAAAAAATGTAATTAGTTCAGAAACTGGGGCCAGGCCATGTAGAGAAGTCAAAGTGCCCCCCAACTGTCTGCTATATTCGCAGCATACGGTATCAAACCATGTACTGCCATATTTTACTCCAAATCATATTGCCGCTAGACCCCAACTTAAGCGATGCTGGCGTGGCGCAATGGATAGCGTCACCGATTGTGATGCAGAACGTGCCGGTTAAATCCCGTCCACCGGCAAAAATTTATTACTTTGTAATTATCATTTCCAGAATTCCGGGTACTTCAGTTCACTGGCGTCGAGGTCTTCTCGAAGAACTGTCTTCGCAGTGAATTCCGATCAATTGGTTTCGATGGACGAGCGTCAGTGTGAGTAGTTTCGATTCTTGAAGAAGAATCATCATTACGTCGGTTTCCCGATGAGTTTTCGTCTTCTCTAACTCGCTGCAATTCGAGGGCAACTCGCTGCAATTCTCTACACTGCTATCGAGGAGCCCGTGGTTCGACGACGGCACTGCGGACGTTCCTGAGCTCACGAAGTGACCAAATCTGCAGATGGTCCATAGATTTCTTCCACACAACGGCCTCCCAGTCGCTTGGATTACAGGAGCGAGCCAACATTCCCAGCCGCTCCCCTAGCCGCCGCACCTAGGAAAACTAAGTGAGGCGTACATTTACGGAGTTGAGGCCGCTGCAGATGAAAATCCTCCATGGACGACAGTCGATAAGATGTCGGGAAATCCCATCGACGTCCCCAAGACCAACCTGTCCGGGCACTGGTTGATTCAGGAGCTTCTTTCTCCATATTGTCGGATAATTACCGCCGCACGCTAAAGAAGACAATGTTCTGTGCGGAAGGTAGCAAATGGGTACGTCCAGCCAGCAGGAACTTGTGTCGCAAGAATAACCATCAAATACAGGACCAGCCGTTTGAATTTGTCGTTTTAACAGAATGTAGTCATAATGTCATCCTCGGATGGGAATTCCTTCAGGAATCCCAAGATATCATTGATTGTGGAAGATCTGAGCAGAAAATTGAGTAAGTCGTTCCGACGGGTACACGTAACACAGAATTTTCTGAGAAGTTATTTGCCGTTGACAATGTGATCCCGCCGTTGACAATGATAAGAGTTCCAAACACAGATGACTAGTTAAACTGTGAAGTGCTTGTCGATAGTAAAAAGTTTATTAGCCTCACAAAAGAAATATCAGCGGCTATCATAAGCATTACCGGTGGTCGAGGAGAGATTTGGATCACTAATTGTCACGAGCAGTCACAACTTATCTCCAACGGAATGTGTATCGGCACAGCTGAACCAATCCAGGACGGTGAGCTCATCGTCATTAACGAAGACCCTTGCTCTGCTGTTACTACAGACGGCTTTTATTAAACCTGACGGCGTCTATGAATTCAAAGTAATGCCATTTGTGTTATGTAATGCTACGGCCACATTAGAACGCATAATGCACAACTTGCTTCGATACCTTAAGTGGACGAAGTGTCTTTGCTATTTAGATGACATTGTCGTTTTCTCGAAAACATTTGAAGAACATCTGAGTCACCTGTCAACTGTGGTGAAGTGTGTTCGGACTGCAGGACCGTTTATATTCCAAGAAGTGCCTCTTCGTCGCCAAGGATATAAAAATCCTGGGGCACCTAATTAACGGAGATGGTGTCCGACCTGATCCAGATAAAGTAAGGCCAGTCACAAAATTTCCAACTCCTGAGCACATTTGTGATGTGACAAGTTTTCTCGGGCTGTGTTCATACTACCGACATTTCATAAAAGGATTTTGTAACAAGGCACGTCCATTGCAAGACCTTCTGCAGGGAGATGCCAAATTTTACTGGGATGAGAAAAAAGAAAGAGCTTTCCGGGCACTTAAGGAGGTTCTAACTTCCGCACCAGTTCTAGCGTTGTACGACGAGAATGCGGAAACTGAACTTCACACAGACACCAGTGGTCATGGGATTGGTGCAGCTCTTGTACAGGTTCAGGAAGGTTCCGAAAAGGTGATAGTCTATGCATCAAGAGTATTCTCAATGTTCGAGATAACAACTGAAAAAGAATGTCTCGCAGTTATCTGAGCTGTCAACAAGTTTCGGCCGTATTTATTCGGCAAATCATTCACCGACGTGACAGACCACCATTCTTTGTGTTGGCTGACTATCCTGAAGGATCCATCAGGTCGACTAGTAAGATGGGCACTAAGACTACAAGATTACAATGTCACAGTGGTATTCAAGAACGGGCGCAAACACAAGGATGCCGACTACCTTTCGAGGAATC
The DNA here is from genome assembly GCA_026315105.1 of Locusta migratoria. Classification (NCBI taxonomy): domain Eukaryota; kingdom Metazoa; phylum Arthropoda; class Insecta; order Orthoptera; family Acrididae; genus Locusta; species Locusta migratoria. Next base: position 943,450,627 of record CM048744.1, read on the forward strand.
CATTAGTGGAACACAACAGCATTAATGAAATTTCAGCCCTCACTGAATTAGATGACGTTACAGCTGAAAAGAGGGAAGACCCAGCACTATTAAAAACGATAGAGGCTTTGTAGGAAGGAGAACCGACCAATGGAGAGTTCCAAATTATAAATGGAACATTGTATAAGAGCAACTACAATCCAAGGGCCCCAAATTGCTACTGATCGTTCCAGCTCATCTCCAGCCAGCTATTCTCAAGTATTTCCTTAATGCTCCAATATCCGGTCATTTGGTATTCGTGAAGACCCTAGACAGAATCAGACGCAGGTATTACTGGAAAGCTCTCTGCATCCCACGGAGTTGGAATCGACCTTTTCGAGAGACTCCCGAAGTAGACAACCTGTAACCGATGGATAATAGTCTGCACTGACTAGCTCACACGCTACGCTGTCATCAAACCTGTACCGACTGTAGAAGCTCCAGAGATCACAAAATTCCTTGTAGAAGACATTATTTTGAAGCATGGAGCACCACGTGTGATATCTGATCGTGCAAATGTATTCCAGTCAAAACAAGTAACTGAGGTAATGTCAAGTTGCGACATTGTCCACAGAATGACAACTGCATACCATCCTCAGACAAATGGTCTTACAGAACGTTTTAACAAAACGTTAGCAGGTATGCTGTCGATGTACGTCGATGTTGAGCAGAAGGATTGGGATACACCTACTGCCAGTCATGACATTTGCTTATAATAACGCAGGACAACACACCACAGGCTTCACGCCGTTTATCCTGCTCCATGGCCTTGAAGCTGAGACGACAATGGATACGCTGTTCTCGTTCCAACCGGACGACACTAAAGATGACTATGTGAAACAGCTCATCACCAGAGTCGAAGAAGCAAGACAGCTGGCTCGCATACGGACACTGGACGCCCAGCAGAAGGACCGTCCGCGGTATAACGACAAGCACCGTCCTGTTGTGTACATCCCAGGAGATCTGGTATGGGTTTTTACCCCTGTACGGAAAGTTGGTCTATCAGAAAAGTTATCGAAGCGATACTTTTGTCCGTTTCGTGTCATACACGAAGATTAAGATTATGAGCCGTCGCCGAAACGACAAAAACGAAGAGACATTGTTCACGTCCTCCGCATGAAGCGTTACTACGATCCTGAAGAGCAGATAGGTGAAAATGGCTTCTTGTTAAATGACTCTAAAGACGGGAATGATACTGATGTAGCCACGACAGGAACGTGTGTCGTGGTAATCGCGCAGAAAGGAAGGATTCTCCAGAAATGCCATACAGAGGACCTATGGCGATCAAGATCCAAGACATTGCAGCTGGCGCCAAAGGGAACATAATAGCGGGTCGCTGTTTTTCCAGGAGAGGGGTAGGCTTCACAAACAGACAACTGTAGCCATGCCATACTCTATATTTGATTTACAGCGCCCAATGTGTACACACCTACCTCGTGATGACTTGTGTGTAGAATAGAGTACATACTAGAACTGTGTTCTACTTTCATTATGTTCTTCATTCATTATGTAGAAGAATAAAGATATTATTTTTAATTTCTCATTTTCCCCCTTTCATACACTACTCTGACCACAGTTGACAGAGGAAACATATTTTCCAACTCACCCACCTAATATGAACTGCATGCAGTATGTTATACATTGTTGCAAGTTGGCAGCACTGCATACAAAAAATAAATGTTTGTTAAGCTTATGCGACTTAACTGCGGTGACATCAGTTCCTAAACTTACAAACTAGTTATGAACTAGCTTATACTAAAGACGGCACAAACATCCATGCCCGATGTGGGATTCGAACCCCCGACGGGGAACGACCTCACACATCGTAGAGTAGCGCCTTAATGCGCTTTACAAACATTTGAACATTTTAACAGAATGAAGATTTCCTGCAGGCATTGAATTCAATTTTTAATATAAGAGTAAATAAATTTTGCATCGAGAATGTTCTTTTGTCATCATGAAACAATAGGCAACAATGACCAAGCATCAATTTACTTATATTGCTGAAAATCAAGTCATAAATTAAATGAATGATGGGGAGAAAGAGTCATTATTTAAATAAACATAGGAGTTCCAAATGAAATTTAAAATTTATTACGTAACCAGGGCTCACACTTACATGGTTCGGGAGGACGAGTAAAATACGTCCGCTCAGTATAAAGGTAGAAAAACGAAAGACGACAAGCGATTCTGTTTTCTCTCCAGATCGTTTGAACTAGTTGAACGATTACTTGAAACAAGGATAATCAGAGATTTATTATCAGAGAGAACGGATGCTAGCGACAAGAGTCGCAGATATAATTTTCAATAAAATAAAATATTAATGTATCGCTACAGTACGTCTGCAGTTTAACAGTCATGGAAGAGTAATAGTTGCTAAAACCATAATCACAGAATTTAAGGCAAAGCTGCTATGTTAGTGGTGCTACCATAAAATTTGGACATTTGGTGATCGGAAGTATTTTTCATGTTCTGATGAATCATCATTTTCACCGCTTCCTACAAACAGCCGGAAGTATCAAAAACCCCGAAAGACGTTTACGATAAGGCATGTCCGCTTCCTTCAATCAAGTATGGGCGGAGCTTCTGTCACGATTTGGGTATTTGCATTGCTGTATTGAACTGTTTCGGTAATTTCCCTCAATGGGCGGATAACTGTGAATGAATACCCCTGTCTCACCATTCTTCACAGCCAACTGCTTATTATGACAAACACTACCATAACCCAAAATGATAATGCGCTCCAGATACGCAGGCAAAAAGGTTCAGGCATGCTTTGTAGAACATCACAAAATTATCAGGTAACTTTCCTCGAAAAAAAAAAAAAAAAAAAAAAATCGAGATTTCCCATCATAAATGAATAGCTATGAGGGGCGTTAGAGCAGCATTGTGGTAGGAAGGCATACGTTGTGCTACAAGAATGGATAAAATTGTGTTGGGAACTTTAAAGATGCTTTACAAAACATCTTCGAAGAGTTGCAGCTGAGTCAAAGGTGGGTCAACTCTTTGCTAGTAAATAAATATTTTGGCTACCTTACATTTTCATATTATTTGATCCACCCCATGTAGATGACGGATTAAGCGGCTTTAATAAACGCGAAGAGAGATTGTTTTTGAACATCAAAGAATAGTCCACTCTGCGTTTGTTCGTTTTCTTCGTAAAAGTACAAATCCGATTATCTCCGGAAAATAACAGACTTTCAGAAAAAATTCTGCTTCTACATCCTGTCCACGTACTATCGCCTCTCCGTCCATTTCGCTGTCCCTCCTCCTTCCACTGTATATGTCCTCTTTCTGTCCATCTCGCCCTCGTGTTCCATCTCATTGCGCCACCTCTTTCTGTACATATCCTCGTCCTAAATCTATTTATTTCATCTTTCAAAAAAATGTTCAAATGTTTGTTAAGCTTAAGGGAGTTAATTGTGGGGTCATCAGTCCCTAAACTTACAAACTACTTATGAACTAACTTATACTTAAGGCGACACAAACATCCATGCCCGAGGGGGGATTCGAAGCGCCGACCGTAGCGGCCGTGCAGACTGTGACTGGCTCGTCGCAGACCGCTCGGCCATTGCGGCCGGGTATTTTATCTTTCCCTCTTCGTTGCTATTGAACAAATTAAAAATAATGAGCTTACTGCGAATTTTGTAGTTATGGCGGTATATGTCCGCAAAAGCTACTGTTACAGATAAGTAAACGAAACGACACAAATTAACAGACTCGTTATTACCACGTTTTGGTTTCCACCACTGGCAACATAATCGACCTATTAGTAGTGGCTTGTAATTGCCCGGGATGTGTTTGTTACTGAAAATGAGTCATTCAAAGTCACTAGAAATCGATTTAACGTAACATTGTTAGTTATGTGTAACGTTTTCACCGTAGCACCTGATCAGTACGCCGGTCAGAAGTTAGTAGCATTTAAATTTTCGATGTTCACTTAATTTCAAAGCTGGACGTTCCAATGCGTTACATCAAAGACACAGAAATAAAGACATCAGCTTCTTTTACCACTATCAGTAGCAAAGTACGCACATTAATTTTGTTGGCTGCACATCAATCGCAGAGCACCTTTTGAGTGATGTAAGATTCATTGGCCTGCTAGTATTATTATCAAAAATCGATACATCAGTTTTCCTCCTAACGTGTTGGCACTGTCTACATTACCATATCGAATGAGCCACCTTCATTTTGTATTATTTTGTACCGCAGTTCTGCGAAATATCAGGTTAATACTTGTTCCATACAACATGAATACGAGATTTCGTAATGATGTGGAACATTCCAGTTTAGTAAAAGAACATTTCATGGCATACAATTTTTTTATCGTTTGTTTTATTTTATTTTATTATTTTTACTTTATTTATTTTATTGTAGAGTTACTAACTTCAATGTAAAAATCATGTACTGAATAGAAGTAATTTTGATTCAGAAACTATTTCAATTAGTTTTAAATGTTGGTTTACTATATGCCAGACATTTGATACTATTTGGTAAGTAACCAGATACTTTTATGGAACATACTTAACCACGTTCTGTGCCAAAGTTAGATTTTACGTTGAATATGTAGATTAAAGTTTTTGAACCTTTTCGAATATTCGACCCCCCCCCCCTTAACAAGTAAAAGTATTTTGGCGATCCCCTTCCAAATAAAAATATTTTGGCGACCTCATTCCCCCCCTCCCAACCACTCCTCACCAACCGTAAGAAAGAAATCACAAAGAAAACAAATTTAATATTCTGTCTTTTACTTTACCTCTATTTTTTATTGTTGTCCGATTTTTTATTTTAATTTTTCGAAATAGAACACAATATCTTGTTTTTATATTATTTCCAACAGAAAAATATATCGTGCTGGACGACTGTTTCAAGTTAAAGGTTGAAAACAAACAGTTTGTGTTCTACTAATTTTCAGTCTTAAATATGGAAGCGTTCTACCAAGAAGTGACGGAAGAATCCATTTATAAGAATGTTTCACGCAACTCTCAGAAACGAATTATGCTCATTAAGAAAGATAATTTGTAAAGAAATAGATTTTTTCTGAATTTTTCAAAGTTACTTTTTGTATGAAGTTCTTTTACCTATTGATTGATGGCTACATTCGGATTTAGAAACACAGGTGTATATCATGATATCTCCTAGTGTTGAAGCTATGCACACGGCTGTTACCTATAAATTGTGATGGGTTATTAACAATTTATTTCAAAAGTTCATATATATTAACTTTACTAGCTACTCTGAAGATCGCTCCATTATTAAATGTCTGCAGGGTAATCTCTGGAGTTCTTGAAATTATTCTAATTACACGCTTTTATGCAAATGATACCATATGAAAGCAGTAAATGAAAATAGAGATAATAAGATAATTTACTGAGAGGTTTCTCTCTAAAATTTGCAATAATGTTTATAACATGAGTTGCTAAACTCAAACATTTGAATAGATCATCAATGTAATTTTTCCAATTCAATTTCTCGTCAATGCGAACACCTCATAACTTTAAATATTCTTAGCTACCGACTGCTGTTCAGAGACTACGTTTATTAATGTTGTCGTACCATTTATCCTATGAAACTGTATATATTGTGTTTTATCAAAACTTAATAAAAGTCTATTTGCAGAGAACCTCTGCATAATATTCTGTAAGACATTCTTATCAATTTCATCAGTTTATTCGTATTTTGTAAGGTGTAATAATTATACTTGCATCATCAGCGAAAAAGAACTAGCTTCGCATCATCGTGAATATAGACTGGTAAATTATTAATCCATATGTCAAGAACAGCAAAGGATCCAAGACCGAACCCTGTGGGACCGCACTTTTGAGAATTCTCCTGTTTGAGGAACAACTGATTTTTTGCAGTTTACCTTAACCAGTTACTTCAACTCTCTGCACTCGTTCAGTAAAGCATGAATTAAACCATATGTTCACTGCTTCACTAATGCCACAATGCATAAGCTTATTTAGAAGAAATCCATCGTTTTCAAAATCAAAGGCCTTTGAGAGATCACAAAAAATACCATCGGACTTTTTTGTCTCTATTTATACTTCTATGCCAAAAAATATTTTGAGCCTGGTGAATAACCTTGTTTCCACATTACATTAAACAAAAATAAAACATTAAAATCATTCAGTGCTTTTATTTACAGATAATTGGCACTCGTAAACTTGTGCAAACAAGTCAGTTTACATCAGTTACAAATGTTAACCGACGTCTACCGTAACAACAATAATTATTGCTAGATGCGCATCAGGAATTTGTCTGTGAACCTGTGTGAACATATGTGGAACGATGTGGTAGAGAAGAAATGGAATTCCTAATTGATCTTAATAAACATATGTTGAACTATTTGTAGTACGTAGGTCACAAGATTTTAAAAGGTACAGCACACCACTCGTAATTTGTTTGAATAGCTCTGTGAGCTCATGCCTGTAAGTATAATTTAATTTGCCATCTCAGAGATTTGTCTTCGATTAAAGGGGACAAATTGTATTCCTGATTGACCTGCATGAACATCTGTTGAACGATGTTGTAATTTGCTTGAATAGCTCTAACAGCTCATAAGTAACTACAGTATAATTTACCATCTCATGCTTGTAAACAAGTCTTTGTAATGTATGCTTCCCTCTTTAATGTTCATTTCCTAAAATCGCAGTTTTTGAGATAACATCTTTGTGTCAAAATCGTGCTTCAATAGTCTAGAACGTGGTCAGACCAGGAACAGGCAATCTCTGTTTGCTTCAAGAATCTGCAATCAATTGTAAGATAAAATTGCAATTGACAAAACTTATGATCGTTTTAATTCATCTGTCTTAAGAAATCATTATTATTAGAGCAAGTGCAAGGAAACCACACCTTCCATTCGTTATGTTTCATACGAACGATTTGGGGGAAGAAAAAAAGAAAACATAGCAATACGTTAAGTGTGGTATAAGTGGTGTTGGTGGAGGACGATAAATCAACTAAAAGTACACGATTCGTGCGACTCAAAATCAATTGATTAAAAAAAATAATAAACTTGCGTTTCTGCCTAACGTAGCTGTATTCTTCCTTTACACAGGTGAATTAAACTTGACGATATTATTTCCTCAAATCGCAGTACACGTGTTGCAAGCCACTGAAGATTTAAACGTCGGCAGCAAGCACGTAGCCGTCCTCAAGTTCTTTTATGGCGATTTACAACTCCCCGGCTGTCGTGTATTGATAGCGCGGAACATACACACTTTCTTAACAAATTATTCGCGACACCGCATGCATTATTCATAGCGTGGGTGAATTTATACCTTTGACATGCTGAGGCAACAGGGACAATCGACGATACAACATTCCCCCACCTCTGACTTATGGCGCCTGAATGGATATTAGACGCGCGATCTACACGCGTATTGTTTGTGAGTTGAATTATAAATGTGCGCGCCAGGGAACCAGCTTTATATTCCATCTGGCTCAATTTTCTAACGAATTCATCGATTGTGTCGTAACGTAAATATTCTATTAACTGATCCAGTACCCGAAGGCATCTTACTGTGTTTCTCGACGTGAACGGAATTTCGTATCCAATTAAGAACTTGCTGGCAACATATATCGGACCCCTGCGCGTGACTGGTTCCTTCCGAACGATATGTAAATTCCACGGTGTCCATTAAAGCAAGACCGAAGAGTAGTTATGGTCAACATTCGTGGAAGTCAGGTTCTCGACCTGAGGCCTGGTTTTAGCACTATGAAATTTCCCGTTACTCCACGTAACCCAGCGGAGACTCAGATTTCTTAATTTCTCCGGTTAATTCAGCGAGTTAACAAATGTTATATAGTCATCATAAAAAGCAGACACGATTTAAGCTCGGCCAGTATTACATTAAACGCTTACTAATTTCTACAAATTTTGTACGTGTTAGTTAAGGCATTAAAGGTTTATTTTATGAACCATTGCTTGCGTCTCTTCAAAACGCGTAAAATGTCAGATACGTTTCTGGCTAATTGCAAAGGTGTGTAATACAAAATAAAATGGTCTCAAATTCATGAAGATTTATTAAACCTTTTTCACATCTGAAATTCCTTTTTTTACAGCCATATCGTATATTTGCAGAGACACAATCAAACGGGATCACAACGACGATGACAATTTGGCAAACTGATTGTTGCCTCATGAAAAGATATTCCAAAAACGGTAATTATTATGTACATTATTTCAAACATACGTGTCGATTAGTGGTCCTATCAGATACCAAGAAAATTTAGGAGCGGTCAGTCTTGTACGGCCTTAACAACAGAACTGACCATCAAATCTGAAAATAATAAAAACTTTAAAAACGATAGCAACAAATATTCGCATATCTTTCGTTAGCAGATCTCTACTTTTATGCAATAGTTCTGCACTTTCATTTCAAAAACTGTTCGTCGCCCTAACAAAAAGCAGTATACAAATTATAATTGTTATGTTAGTGTGTTGTCTGTTCTTTCGGACATTGCCGATAACGGGCAATGATTCTTTCTTCAGTGTGGATGCACTCCCAGGCCCTTACTATTACGGGAATGAGTTTGAATAAACTGCAGTTTGAGTAACAGTGAGCAGAGAAAAGTTCAGAATTTATATCTGATGAGGAAAAAAAAAAGCCTCTTTTCACGAGAGGTATAAAAATGTAATAATATTTTATCATCAGATCAGTTCTAAACCTTCATTTATTGACGTTAAAATAATTCAAACAACTGATATGTTTGTAGTCACACGATGTACAAAATACCTGGTTCATTATGTTGATATGCTCTACTGCTTCTCTGTGTAGAAATACTGCGAACGAGAATTTGAAACAGTAAAATTAATATACAACCATGAATACATTTCATTAATTGATTGTTCGTGCAGGATTACCAACCTTTTTTTTTTTTTTTTTTTTTTTTTTTTTTTTTTTTTTTTTTTTACGTTTACGACTAAGTACGTAAATGAAGTAAGATTCTTACTTCCCATCGGCTCTTAAAAGTAGTAGAAAGTCGTCTTTCATTTGGACCTGCAGTATTATATAGTCAGTGAATGACATCCAAATAGCTGCTGCATAATTATTAGTTTTATTTCTACATGTTTCTTTCTGCTTTTGTTGCCACTTTCAAGTGACTTGCCAAGAAAATTGTATGAGATTATCCCAATAAATACTGCAGGTATTGCATATTTGACTGATTGTAGACTTTTATTTATTTATGTGAAGATGAACGTAATGTCCATATGACATCAATAGTACACAGTCATGTAACTGTCACTGCGTAGTTGTTCGGAAAATTCTCAGGCAACTTTACAAGACGTGGAATGGTTTGATAGTACTTTGATAGTTACTTACTGTGATGTTCGATGTTTACAAAGTATATGCAATTAAGCAGCTATGACTTCATATTTTACAGGTTGGATATTATGTTGGCTATTTGTGGTTGTCATGTGTTTTATTTTCATATCGGTCCATTTCCGCGTAGTAATATCTCAGTAAAAATTTTACATGGCATTTATGTTTAAAGTCTACAGTTCCTATAGTATTTCTTCAGCTGTAGATAAATTTCAAAATTCTCAATAATGTTATAGTGAGACCTTTCGGTATGTTGTAGAGTGTAGGGTATCTGTAACGCAGCTTCAGTTTTCTCGGCTGCGTGGTAATGACATTTCACATGTACAAAATTATTCGATTGATTATTATATGCTATTACTCATATGTTCTTCAAATCCGTCGATAAATATTGTCTTGTTCGACCGACCTAAAAATTACTGCGGTTGTTATGAGCTATTCTATACTCTCCTGCATTGGCACATTCTGACGGTTCACCACTAGCCTGTTATTAATATGGTCATTCTCCGTTTATATGAACTAAAGATTTGCTGGAAACCAATATTATGGCTACACACGCAGTTCATACAGTCATATTTCCAACATTATAAGTTGTTGTGTTATCGTACGGTGTGTTTCATTCGACATCGAAAATGTGGAATTTCAATTAGTAATTAAAACACAGAGGAAAAGAGCAATATGCACAAAACACACCAAGTGGACAGTAAAATATTTTTTTGTGTATCGACAGTGATGTGTGCCACTATTAAAACGATTTGGATATCATTTGCAGTCTTTTTGAATCTCCAGTGTATTAATTACTTCATTGAATCTCTACAGTTGCATAATGCTAACAAGAAAAGGGCGAAAGTGTGATAACACAACAACTTCTATTCTGGAGGATATGGTCATATAAGGATTTCTCGAGTTAACTTATTTTATATCAGATATGTGTGTACAAGTCACAAGAATAAAATGTACTGGCAAGACCTTTTAAATGTATTTTATGACCGACGAAAAAATATGTTAAGCAGAGAACATAGGTCATCATGACTTGCATTCTGGTATGTAATTCGATTATATAATTGTAACATTCTTGGTGTATGTAATTTTATCTTAATTTCAATGCCTGACTAAGGTACCTTGTTTTTAACAGCACGCACTGATGACGTTCCATCATAGGAACGAAATCGAATTTTAATAAAATAAACACCTCACATTGCATTCCAAGCTGAAACCTTTTATTTCATTATAATTCTGTGGTGGGCTGGCACAAAATGGAATCTAATTACAAAATAATACTTATGTATGAAATATTGTTAACAATTTATGCTTCGTATTTTCAAAGTATCTATTTCCTTTTTCATTATTGAAAAATAATTATATAACCACGCTAAAATTGAAAACATGTGCTACTTTAGCAAGTAGACGTCTCCATCTCAGTTATTTCCTTCGCATACTCGTTCGTTGTCTTCTACGCTGAAAATATTTCGTTTTTATACTGGATACAATATATTCAATATGAATAATTTAGACGGGTGACTTCAAAATATTGATATAACATAAGTTATCAATTTGAACGTGCTTGTATAGTTATTTTTCATCAAAATAGTAAACTGATGCTTTGAATGCACGAATTGTTGACAATATTTCATATACAAGTATTAATATAGTCAATTAACGTGTTGATCAATTAAATAAACAAGAATCTTAAAAAAAACAACGGAATGATGTAAACAGCATCCCGAACTGAGGATTCGAAAGGAGAACATTCGGCTTGCTACAGTTGTCAGCTACGAATTCAGCCACCGCGCCAGTTTGAAATCAAAGCAGACGTAAGGGGAATATAACATAGGACCGAAAATTTCGGAGCGTTGTTGTTGTTGTTGTTGTTTGTTAAGCTTTGAAACTCTGGGGTCATCAGTCCCTAAACTTAAAAACTAGTTATGACAGCACAATCATCCATGCCCGAGGGGAGATCCGAACCCCCGACGGGGAACGGCCTCGCGCATCGGAGCATAGCGCTTCAATGCGCTCGGACTTTCCTCCGCGGAGGAGTGTTTTCCTCGCCACTGGCTGGCATTCTGGTCGTATGGCAGGGGCATTGTAACACTGTGTGATAGTGCTGCAAACACGCACAGCCTCATTCCGAACTTCATTTCCCAACTCTGGCGCATCTCTCGTTAGATTTAAGTTACATTTGCGTGCTTATGGAATATCGCTCCAACTGTGCGTTTCGATTCACGACTTCCTGTCAGAAAGTACACAGTTCGTAGTAATTGATGGTAAGTCATGGACTAAAACAGAAGTGATATATGGGGTTCCCCAGGGAAACGTTATAGGTCCCCTACTCTTCCTTGTGTTTATAAACGATTTAGGGGACAATCTGAATAGCTCCCTTAGACTGTTCGTGGTTAATGCTGTCATTTATAGATTATTGAAGTCAACCGAGTATCAAACGCAACTGCAAAGCGATTTAGTCAAAATTTCTACATGGTGCGAAAATTGGCAATTAACACTAAATAATGAAAAGTGTGAAGTAATACACATGGCCACTAAAATAAATCCGCTGAACTTCAATTACGCGATAAATCAGTCAAACCTTAAGGTTGTAAATTCTACCAAGTACCTAGGAGTTACAATTACGAACAAATTAGACTGGAATTAACACACAGAAAATGTTATGGGGAAGGCGAACCAAAGGTTACGTTTCATTGGCAGAACGCTTCGAAAATGCAACAGCTCCACCAAAGAGACTGCCTACATCACACTTGTGCGTCCTCTCCTGGAGTACTGTTGCTCAGTGTGGGACCCTCACCAAGTGGGACTGGCGAAGGACATTGAGAAGCGTTAGAGAAGGGCAGCTCGTTTTGCTTTACCACGTTATAGGGAGGAAAGTGTCACGAAAATGTTGCACTATTTGAGGTGGAAATCATTAAAAGAGAAATCAGATTGAAAACCTAACGATTTAGGTGTTCTTTCTTCCCGCGCGCTATTAGAGAATGGAAAGGTAGAGAAAGGTTATGAATGTGGTTAATGAACCCTCTGCCAGGCACTTGAATGTGATTTGCAGAGTATCTATGTAGATGAAGATGTAGACGAGCAAACTTTGTTTACATTGCATTATGTTACGATTCTGCGGCAAAGAAGAGGATATAGGCCCTAATACTGACAGATCCAATTTTTAATGTGTTCCCGGTGTAGTATTCACACCGAATACCACCAAAACGTGCTCAAGACTAACTAGCCCTTTCATCTCCGAATAATTACTGATACATAAATGCGTCTTATCCAGCGTACTGCATTTCTTTATTCATTTCCCTTTACAGTTGTTCCTTGGCCCCATTCATAATCCGTGGATTACTAATATAATTCTTTGGCGTCTCAGAGAGTGTCTCAGAGTGTAGAATTTGACGCCTTTGTGTAATCCAGGAAGGTTGTCACAATATCTTTATTCTCGGGCTTTTGATATGAAAGGATGAATTTGAGATTGTTCCCGAAACATTCTTCATATTCTCACATTTGCGAGTCTAGTTGTTCCTCTGCTCTACAGTGCACAGCTTTCGGCTGAATGCTATAGGTTATATGAGATACCACGATAGTTACAACTGTTTTGTCACCTTGACAGAGCAAAACTCCAACCGTTAGGGCGTCTTCAGTTTCCAAAGCCTGGCTGATGATTTCCATTACTTCAGTTACGTTACGCCACCTATTTCGTTTCTGTAAAGTTATTTTCTGTACCTCCTCATTAGTTACTCGATCTATTCTTGCGCAGCAACACGTCTTAGAAAACTGTTTAATTATCTTCAAAAGTAAAACGCCAAGAGCGCAGTACGATTAATTAATTGATTGACGAGTGGTTTCGATGAGATATTCCATCACCATCTGGTAGTTTAAATTCTAAATTATTTTTCATTTCTATTTATTTATTTTTAGTGGTGGTTAAACAGAAAGTGAAATATTGTAATTAGTCAAAATATGAAATACACATATCACGACCACATTGTGGAATTTATACGTCCAGATGATAATGGTGGCATAGCCCACTGAAATCAGTCGTCAATAAATTAATTAATCACATTGCGATCTTGGAGTTTTCGTTTTGAAGACAACTAATCAATTCAGAGCGCCTCCATCCTGCGACGTCACGTAATGTCAAAAGCTTGTATCTTTTTCTTGGCTGTCCTCATCGTCAAAGTGTCGTCTCTGTTTAACGCTATACTTCCCAAAATTAACTACGGAAAATATACACATGCGGCATCTGTTCTTTCCGACCTACCGCGAGAAATGAGTTTAAACCGTCAGGTGTACTACGTTACTAGTGTGAGAATAAGTGAAAATTTGAGTGTTCTAGTGTAGCCCGCGTAGTGTCCGACTGTCGCAGTGGTCAATGCGACTGCATAGTTTGCCGTAGACCTGGTTCGAATAACGGCTCAGGAAAAATTGCAGTTTTTCTCTCTGATTTAATTCAGTACGTTATTCGATGTTGAAAAGTTTTTATTTATTTATTTTTTCATTCGAAAAGCTTTCCTTGTCATGGTCAATCAACATTTTACGAATGGAAGCTCCTGTTTAATCCACTATTCGTAGATTTTGGTACAGATACCTCATCCGCATTGATAGGCGGATGGGCCACGTGTACAAAGTCAGCGGACTGCAGGTAGCAGGTTAAAGAGGGGCGACCATTCATTAAGCGTAACTGATTGGATGGTTTCATCAGTTGGTATGTGGTGGCCTGCAGGTGGTGCTACTCGAACGAATGTAGTAGCTTAATTAAATAAAAAACGGCTTTTCCAGTTGATCTCCTTAATCATATTTCAGTTATCTTTTCAAAACGCTGTCAGTTCCATTAATCTGCTCTTCCAAGTCGTTAGGTGTCACCGACGAAATCAAACAACGCCAAGCCCAGATTTCAATTTTTTATTTCTTCTCCAAATTTTTCTTTGATTTTCTCTACGCTTAGTTCAATACACAGACTGAACAATATCAGGGAAAGGTACAGTTCTGAACCACTCCCTTTTCAACAATGGTTTTCCTTTTATGCCCTTAGACTATTTTTTAATTTATTTATGTATTTTATTTACTTATTTATTGTTTATCGTTTTGACTGCTACAACTTCCAGAATTAATCAGTCGACCGTGCTCGATCAGCTCGTTCAGGCCAGCAGTCACCAACATTTGGTAGGCCGTACCAAATGTATTGAAACATTTATATCGGTCGCAATGACCTCTTGACATGTCAACATTAATTTTTGACGATAGGTTATAACAATTTATGACGAAAATTATCGTAGATAGTTATCCACATGTATGTACCAACCAACAAATAAGAATTTTATTCCTTGTTGCCAGTGTTGTTCCTACAAGGATTATTTCTAGAACAAGATTTTGAAATGTATTACTAGTGGAAAGAAATTCTTGAACAGGTAATTTATGTAAAAGTAATGTCCACGTATTTGCTCCTTTCGTACAGTCTTTGAAAGTACCAAATAATTTCTTAAAAATTATACTTGTTTCCGAAATACATATTTTTGCTGCCAATAGCATAGAAGTATTAGCAACGTAAAAACGCAAAAAAAGCACGCCGAAACATGTGAAATTACTAAGCGAAGCATGAAGTTCAGTGAGGTTCGATAAAAATTACACGGTAGAGGGGTTAAAAAGGTGTTTTTCACTCTACATGGTCAAAATCTTGACGAAATTTCTATAGCTTTTGTATCTTCTTTGTTTTCTCACAATCACTATTGCCTCAGTTTCTCAAAAACAAGACTTTTCTAGATTTTTTTTATTTCCTTCTGCGTAATATTCACACATGTCAACACCTGGAAGCTTTGGAACTGAAATTGAAAAGTGAGGGTATTTTCTCTGCCTCATATAGATTTCACATCAGGCGGAATAGTTCCGTCATAATTGTTTCACCCAAGGACATCAGTAGTTCCGAGGGATATCCGTCTGCTGAAAGAAGTATCGATTTCGATCACTGTGCTCCGCCCAGACCTTCTCACATTAACATATCTATCTCGTTCCTATCAACTTTCATTAACATAGCTTTCTCACCATCCTTATATAGCCCCCCTGCATGTTCCTTCCGACTGTAGATATTCCGTTCTCTGCGTAGTATTGGTCTTCCATTTAAAGTCATGGTATTTGTACAGCTGTTGTTGTTTTATATTTTTTTTTCCAAAGGTTATTGCCCGCTTGTCGCCCCATTTCCTTCAAATTCGTAAATGACTAGAATAGTTCACAACTGATTCCTTAATTTCTCCCGGAGTATGGAACATGCATCCAGGCACAGAAATCGACGTCGAGGCAGGAGATATTCTCAATGCAATACTACAACGAGGAAATGTGCAACGACGTTTAAAACCCTAGGTTTCAATGACAACTGGAAAGACAAAACACACCGAGAAAGCAACGAAACAGTGTCATTACACTAACAGATATGAAAACCATAAGAAATATCAATAACAAACATCACTTTCCAACGGGTGAGGTGGCATTGATTTTGTCCCTCTGTATTTTGACAAGCGAGAGAGCAGCATTCCAGTCATTTAAGCAAACACCTTCATCCCTGGCCGTTAGATTTATTTCAACCGCTTACTTGATAACACAATCCTAATAGCTGGAAGTTACGGTGGGATTAAAGGAAAAAATGATGGGGTAATGTCTTGAAGATTCGAGAAAGATAATTATTTAAAAGTGAATACGAAAGTTTCCAATTTTTTCCCTTCTTTCATCCTCGTTCCTGTTACCAAGAGACTTCGTGCCAATGTTTCTACTTGTGATAGGAAAAAGCACTGCACATGACGGGCCGTATTGCTTCCTACCTCGTCAGGATATGTAGACGATAGTATCTGTCCACTAACCAGGTATCTTCTTTCGCTGCTGTTGTCCCCTGCGCAGAAGCAATACTCAGGTCGTGGATCCGTTGTTTCTTGATGAGAGGCTGAAATAGTAGTGTAATGTGGCTAGGCTTTGATTCTAAAATGAAATATTACACACGAAATATCTGGATGCCAGTATCTTTTCTTGTTTTATTCATAATTCACTGTTTCTTTACAGAAAGCCCCAACTGTATAATTAAGATTCACAAACGTTTAACAATATAAAACCTTTTCAAGGGAAGCCCGCACACGATTTACATCGACTCTGGGATGTTAACGGTCTGAAGCTCAGCTCAATTTACATGGTTGTTAACTGTCTGAGGCCCTCGCTCGACTGTCTGCGGCAGGAGTAACACTCAGCGCCAGTGGCTACATTTTAGCGGCAACGGAGCATTCTAGAGTGTTACGCCTGTCATCTTTCTATTAAACTTACATTGAAATAATTTTTAAATGAAATATAGCTTAACTAGTTGACCCGTGCGAATAATTCTCACGTACCCTGATCAGTGACAGACAGGTAAGATAGTAATGGAGCTGCAAGTACATACATATGTTGTTGTTGTGGTCTTCAGTCCGCAGACTGATTTGATGCATCTCTCCTCGCTACCCTTTCTTGTGCAAGTCTCTTCATCTGAGAATACGTACGGCTACCTACATCCTTTTGAATCTCCTTACTGTATTCGTTCCTCGGTCTCCCTCTACACACTTCCTTCTAATGCTGACAATTCCTTGATATCTCAGAAAGTGTCCTACCAATCTGTCCCTTCTCTTAGTCAGGATATGCCAGAAACTCCTTTTCTCCCCAATTCGGTTAAGCACCTCCTCATTAGTTACGTGATCTTCCAATCTAATTTTCATACGTATATATATGCATATGAAAATTAGATGGTTATATATATATATATATATATATATATATATATATATATATATATGTTTGTGTGTGTGTGTGTGTTTCACAATTAATCATATTTAATTATATAAATTTCTTAGAATGAGACTAATATATATATATATAACCATCTAATTTTCATATATATATATATATATATATATATATATATATATATATATATATATATATATATATTAGTCTCATTCTGAGACAATTTATATAATTAAATATGATTAATTGTGACACACAGAAATCAGATATTGGCTTTTTCCACGTTTATTTTATTTTTTGAAACCTTGTTTATTTTACAAAACTTATTTGAAAACAATGTTAGTAGTTATAATGTCTCTTTTGCGCACAAACGTAAATATTACTGAACTCGTTAAGAAGCCACGTATAACTGTCCATGAGAAAAACAGGTTCTGGTAAATATAATCCTTCTTTTGAAGAGTCTGATCTTGTGCTTTATTATGGTCATAGCGAATGCTACTTTTATTGGGAATTGTGTACTTATTATTTAGAAAGACATGGTTGGATCAGAAGGTGTGAGATTAATGCGGGGTATTAGAATAGTTTTATCGCAGTCAATGAATTTATCAGTGATGATGTACTCGCCTAAGTGAGTCACCACTAATCTTGCACCATTAATTAATCCCTGATTAGCGTTAAAATTTCTAATTAACGTACTCCGCGTGGTGGCTGATGGAAGCAACCGTAAATACATGTCCCATTTACGACTGTTCGTAGGGTATCAGATTCCACGAACAGTACAATTTTTTTCAAAATATAGATTTTTTTGTGAAAACATTAATTTTAAATTATCTGTGAATTTTTCGTCATTAGTGAAGAACGAAACCCTGAAAATCATACCTCAGTCATTAATTTTGGAAAAGTAATACTGGAGATATGGCGTACCCACAAAAACACCACAAAATAATATTACATTATATAAATAGACATATTTAAATTTATTGAAGTATTTAAATATTAATAATACTGCTGGAAGGTTTTAGCGGACTGATATTACTTTTAAGAGTCAATCAGATTTAAGAAGGAAATATGAGCGGAGTTTTCCCATGAGATAGTTTTTCACCAGACCATATGCTCTCTGTTTTTCTCATGCCACTTATTACGTAATGCTCTCCCCAGCATAGTAAAATGTATCTTACAAAATAAAATCATGAAAGAGCAACAAAATGGCTACAGATCAAACCCATCACAAAGAGGATGCCAAAATTTTTGTTCTGTTATTTCCGTAGAGTGACCCGTGACAGTGTTCGCCAGCAGCATTATTTTGGGTAAATATGATGTGAAATGTGTGTTTCGAGTACCATCTAAAATTAAGACGCTGTTAGGGTCCGTTAAGGATGGTTTTGGATTGCGAAAGGCGGGTGTCTATCGCATCGAATGTGACATGTCATAAATTGATCAAACAATTAGGACTGTGGAGGATCGGTGTACTGAGCACAAAAGTCACACAAGTTAACAACAACCCAATAGTTCTACCAGCGGATAAAAAATGATGGAGGTTTATAACTTAAATTTTACTTGGAATCCCCCCCCTTCTCTCCCTTTCTCTCTCCCTCTTTTCAAAAACAGAGGGACAAAATTAGTACCATCTCACCGGTTGAAAACTGATGTTTATTACCATTATTTCTGATGGTTTTGATCTTTTGTCATGTGGTGCCGCTGTTTGCTTGTTTGCTCGGTGTGTGCTGTCTCTCTTGTTGTCACTGAAAACCGAGGTTTTAAACATCGTTGCACATCGTTTCCTCGCTGCAGTATAGCCTTGCGACCTTCCTATCGGTACTCACCAATAAGAATTGGGCAAGATATAACTCTAAAAGGTTTATGGTTCGTCGTCTCTTTTCATAGGGGTGAGTTGTATATGTCAGCTTCTATGCCCTATACAGATACCCAAACTGTTTAAATAAGATCAATAATTAATCTGTAGTTTAGCCAGTCTATCAATATGCAGATAATGGCGCGAAAAACATATTTCAACACACATAAATTAAAGCTTTGAATAACCAACAAAATTGATTCTAAAATAATGTTTAGAAGAGAGTCATTCAAGAAGTAATTTTTATAAATGGAGTTTATTAATCTTTTTGGACATGAAATTGCGGAGGTGGTCCTACTTTATACATCGGTAAATTACTGAATATTTTCCCAACTATTGTTCACGAGAGTCACAATCAGTAACACACACACTTGAGAGTAAAAGTTCCAAATTATCACTCGTAAATTAATGAAGTCCCTCGAACATTGCAGTTCCAAATTAATCCGCGATTAATTACAGGATTTTTTATAACACACAAATTGTCATCACACGAGTACACGATAGCTGAATTATCACAGCTCCACAGCCCTGCTACCGTCCATAGTTTATCACTTACATATATAAATGTAATGATCTTGGCTGGGTTCATGTTTTGTGTTTCTGTGGTGGAATCTATGTTCTGACACAAGAATATCACTACCTGAACGAAATGCAGAACAAGAGAGTAAAACAAAGGTTACTGAAAGAATACAGAAATATCGTGATGCATCTTTTAAGATTGGTAGTCTGGTGCAATGCTACCCATTAGCTTCTTAAACTGTAACTGATAAACGAACACTACATATCAATAATTGTAAATATAAATCTTATAATATTATTATCTTATAATATTATTATAGTACTGAAATTTAACGGCTATTTATCTGTATAGGATATTGACTTTTTAATCACAGCGTTTGATTCTCCCAAGTCTCCTGAATCCATTCATATAATTATATTTGCCGTATGATCATTCCCTGATTTTATATGGATTTTTAGAATAATTGCGTGGCGATATTGTATTTCAGTTGCATTCTGGAATAGTACGCCCTTGCTCATCCAAGACCGCCGTTTCCTGTTTTCGAGTAGATTAGGGTACGGTTTCCCCTACCGACCTGTATTCCATTCACTACGTCTAAACTGTTAGCCGACCGACTGGGGAACCCAATAGCCTGACAAAACCCACCTTTCACATGGAAACAATCAGCTTCCCCCTGTATCTATAATGTCACAGGCCGAAATCGATTTCTGTGTCTGGTTACAAACCCGTAAGGTTTTATTTTTTATTTTTTTAATTGCTTACAACTATTTTTCTTCATGTTTGAATTTAATCTGTTCAATTGGGAACCAAGAAGAATGCTGGCATCACCTAAAAAGGACGACATAACTCACAGTAATCGCAAAAATACTATGGCGTAAAACTGGATCGTCCCTTAACTTGTATATAGAACGGTAGGGACATCAAACAGAAATTATGCGCTGGGGAAAACTTTTTCCGCAGACCCATGAACTTCACACTTTTACTCTTGTTCTTCGTTTCTCTTCAACAGATACGCTGTTCCAGTTTTGAGGAACTCTGCACGTACATGTGGCTCTTCATGAGACAAACTACATACTTCAGGACACCCAAGACCAAATCTTGTCAGTAACATTTTCCACCTGTGATAGTGGCACTGCCTAATGTAACGAGCCACGTAGTACGGAAATTGAACAGAAGAAGGAAGAAACAGATCCAAGGCATCCAATGTTTAGAAACCAGGTTCGTCCATCACGGCTGAAACTAAGGGAAAGCTTTCTTCTCACAACAACAATAATTGTAACTTCAGCAGAAGAACGTCGAAATGAGCAGTGGCGAGCTAGGTTTCTAGAATTGTACCAGAAAGACCGTCAACAGGCTACGAATTGGAGTTTCCAGACTAACATAAAGACTTCGAGTGTGAGTGACGAGTAACTTTGTACATGTAGTGTGAGACAGGACCGCGAACATATTTTAGTTTGCAGGAATATGCTGCACGACAAGACCTTTTCTCTGCAAATGACAAAGCCATTATGGCTGCAGAGTAATGTACTAACGAAGTGTGAAATTTATTATAAATATCATTTATACTACGTTGTAAGTTAATATTTAGAACTGTATTGTAACGCCTTGTGGACACGAACAAATATATAAATGTTTGCCTGTAGGTGATTTTCATTAAGTATATTCTTATCTACTAGATGGAGATTTTGAGCCCTGTCGCTTCCATCTTTCAACGTGGAAAGCATTTTACAGCTATGACTGAAACTAAAACAATGAGTTGGTTGTAACTTTTGGTGAGATAATGATTGCCCTGCACGGTGCCCATTACCACTACTTCTGCCCTCTAGTCACCCAGTTTTCACCGAGCGAGGTGGCGTAGGGGTAACACACTAGACTCGCATTCGGGTGGACCATGGTTCAAATCCACCTCCGGCCATCCAGATTTGTGTTTTCCGTGATTTCCCTCAAACACTCCGGGCAAATATCGGGATGGTTCCTTTCAAAGGCACGGCCGATTTCCTTTCTCATCTTCAGCTTAAACTCCGAGCATTAGCTCCGTCTCTAATGATAACAATGTCGACGGGACGTTAAACCCTGAGAAACCTTCTATCCTTCCTGACCCAATTTTCAATGGCTCGTAATAGTCCGTGAAATTTTACTGGAGCACAAGTTTTCAGACTTTTCGTCGTTCATTTTAAGGTGATATATTCCTCCGATGGTTATACTTTACAACCTGAGCGTAATAGCTCTATGAGGTAAATATTGAAAGTGAAAACTTATTTCTTACCGGTATTATGAATCACTCTTTCATCTTATTCTATATTCCGTTTCAAAGTTTCTGTTATTCGCTGCTTAATCTTCTCTTTCAGTTTTAAGCGACTCCGGCTCCGGTGTAACGAGATGAAATATGCGTCATATAACGATGAATGAGAAATTCCCAGAAGCCGGGAATAGAAAAATGATTTTTTTTTTTTTTTTTGTTGATGCTCTTCTTTCGTCCGTGCTTGAACTGAATAAATGGTGAGGATATTCATCCGTACGCAAGACAATTTATATTATTTCATATACATGCTCCAACACTGTGGTATAATTTTATTCCGTTCTGAAAATTTTGGTAATACCGTACAATGTTATTTGAGACTCATCTAAAAAACTTTTTAAATGTAATGTAGCTAAAGAGGTGAGGGATATCATATATTTATTGGTTTACAGTGCATCTCACTTAATTGGTATACGAAAATTGTGCCTTTTTGTTGTGTTGAAAATTTTGTACCTGTGTTAAATTAGTTGAATGGACTGAGTGTAACGCTTATTAGTGCTTTTTGTTCCAACATAGCACAGATTATTATCTGCACAACAAAATAGTTTGTATTCGTTGTTATTCTATTTTTTGATCGAAAAATGCTCTATTTATATCGCGAGTTCAGAGAAACTAAGGACCAAAAGAACTAATACAAGTAGTAACAAGATAAGTAATGCATTTATCGATCCAAAAATAGAATAACAGTTTTGTAGCTGACAAACTGTACTAAATTGGAACACCAATAAGGAATCTGCGTTATACCTACTCCATTTAACTAATATAAGGTGGGCATGAAAACTCGTATTCTAGGCCTAATTTTCGACACAATAAAATCTCACAATTTGCGTATGTCCATTAAATGAGATACACAGTGAAACCAACATGTCAACCAATGAATATTTTATATTATCCACGAGGACTTAAGATACATTACATTAAAAAATGAAAAATAAACTTTCAGACGAATCTCAAATGGCATTGTACGGTATTACAATAATTTCCAGAATGGAAGAAAATTCTCCCGCTGTTAATAGCACACATACTGCTGAAACATGTATAGAAAAATATTATGAATTGTTTTGCCTAAAGAAGAATAATACCTTTAATAGACAATAAATTGAAAAAAAAAAAACTGTTTACAGACTGCAGAAATTATTTTCTCCGGTTTCATATGATCATCACGGAAACATTAGCTGTACACATTTTCTTTTTCAGTTTTTCAGGGAGTAGATGAGGGATGCTACGCGTATTACTCTAGATGGCAATAAATTGGCGCATTGCGAGAACTATCTTCGTGTCTTCTGACTTAATAAAGAGAAGAATGATTTCACAGTTGCCGAATTATTTAATGTAGAGTTTCGCTGAATTTCAAATTGGTTCGAAAAGCAATTAACTTTTGTAGCGATATATATTCGTAATAATTTACAGGTATTTCTTACAATGTCTATACCTCACTTCGAACTCATAAAAATCGAATAAAATAATTTTAAAAACTTAGGTTTATCTGTTCAACCATCAGCATTTGTGTACGATCTATTTTGAAGTTTAATAAACATGAAGAAAACAGAAGCAAATTTTGTAGCAGAACGATTGTCGCGTAACAAACACGCCGAACAGTTATTCAATGTAGAAAGCTAATAATGGATCAGAAATAATAAGCCGCGGTGGAGCGGCCGAGCGCATTGAGGCGCTATGCTACGATGCGCGAAACCGTTCCCTGTCGGGTGTTCGAACTCCCCTAGGGCACGGATGTTTCTGCCGTCTTTAATATAAGCTACTTCACAAGTAGTTTGTAAGTTTAGGGACTGATGACCCCGCACTTAAGTCCCATAAGCTTTACAAACAGTTGAATATTTAGAAATAATAAAAACAGTTATTACAAAGGGCTATAATTATGTTACGCTATATTATTGCAATCTCTGCTTTTCACAATGGTTATTCGCGTTACTGAAATTGTGTGGTAGTTTATAGCAGTGAGACAACAATATGAGGCACAATAATACTGAATTCTTAAGCATAAGGAGCGTTGTTGCAGTTCGTATGCAACGTAGCGCGACTTCGATGTTTGTGTTAAAGCGAGTCTTCCTTCAAGTAATTGGCTGACTCTTGCCAGGTCGTAGCAGCCTCGCCGAAGATTCTTTATTACCCTGATATCCAAGGTTTATTGTCGGAGCACGCCCTCCAAGAAAACACAGCACGCCTTTAAATTTTCGAATACTGTCCTGCACTGTTGCAGTAATACACTTGCTCGTAAAGATGTGTCCAATGTTACACTCGGTACATTGGGTCTGTGCCTCGTAAGTTCAAGAAATAACACACAAAGAGATTTAATTTCGTCCGAACGGTCTTTTAAATTTTATCTTCCCTATCTTTGAAAGAAATGTTGCGAATTAACTCCAGTTATTTCCGCAAAATGTCGTTAAATTGATATTCGGTTGCAGAAAAAATTAGTGTGGCTCAACCGAAATACCTTTGTGTGAACCATTTTCGTGTGGAATCAAACTTAATGTTGTTTCTTATACCAGCGGTATATCTCCATTTCTACTGGTATTGATTCGATTTGTAACTCTTCTACCGTTATTTTTTCCCTGTGATCCATTCTTAACGTAATAGCCGTATATTTGGCATTATATTAAGAATGAATAAGTTGTAAACATGGTATCGCATTATATTTCTTTAATATTTATTCTTCTTGTTTCGTATAGGCCATCTAAGGACTATGACATTCAACTATTGTGTTTCCAGTGGGCTTTTATGTTACCGCAGTAGTTAACGCATCCTATGGATACTTTACTATTAATTCATCACCATACATTAATTATTTAAAGGCTGTTTATTTTAAATCTAATTTTATTTTACATTTGTATTAACAGCAAACGATGTAAAGTATATGTAACCAATTTTCATTCATGCGAAAACAATCTAGTGGATGTTTCTCTGCTTCTTTGCACCACTGAACCGCCAGAAAAACAAATATTACCTTTTCAACATGATTTTTCTTCTTCAACAATTCATTTCTTGTCAGATTTAGCCAACAACAAAATGAGATTAGTCTAATTAGCCACAATATCTGAAAATCTTTATTGTAGGTTTCGACAAGCTGCCTACAAAATATGAACTGTGTCTGACGCCTTCCCCTTATTATTGTATACTATTAAAACCTATATTAAAAAAATAAATTTATTTCACGTGTTTAGAGTTACAAGAAACGTCTCATTTCTTTACAATTGCGTTAAAGTGACTGACATTTCGTTTTATGCATGTAATCGAGAAAAATTTTAGAAAGAATTTCAAATTGAGTTTAAACCTCGTTGAAAGTCACAAAGTGTTCTCATTGTCGAACACTGGTTGAATATAGAGTAGATAACGATCAATATTACGCAAATATTTGTATATCCTGAAACATGTATCAGGCCTCTAAGTAATATTGTACGTAGATCTAGAAATATATTGGACAAACTCAGCAAAAAATAAAGAAGTAATAAATTATAATGCAACGCAGGATGCTCAAGATTTAATGCATACCGATGTAAGATGAAGGTAATTTTTGTGGTGTCTGTTTTCATCAAATCACACCTCTTCAGCTACGCCCCATACAGTGACATAATTTAGCCGGTACATTTAGTGATAACCTGTATATCTCCTATAACCTGCATATCTCCTACTGTTAACAGAGTTAGTAATTAAAAATTGACAAACTAAACGTCATGAAAGATTTTGAAGTTTGCCCGCAGGAACAACAAAAATGTTTTAAGCTATTTTTCTTTTCATCATTTTCGGAATAGGTCAAACGTTAGTGAAGATATGAAACTGTATGTGAAGTTTGTTGGAAGTAGCAAATTGCTATACGTTTCAATAATGGATTAGCAACGTTGGCATAATTGATTGCACACAGATTCAATACAAACAAACAATTTGTTATTGTATATTGGCTTAAAAGAGACGCATTGTTGGGAAGGGAGTATGGCAGAGCTGTTAGCCTTTCTGCAGTGTTATTCACTTTGTACATTGAGCAAGCTGTAAAGGAAAGGAAGGAGAAATTTGGAGAAAGAATTAAAGCTCAAGGTAAAAAGGAAACACTTTTCGTTTTGTTGATAACATTGTAATTCTACCAGAAACAGAAAAGGACCTGGAAGAGTTATTGAACGGAATGAATAGTATCTTGAGCGTAATAAGCTGAATGAAGTCGAAGAAAATCAGGCGATGCCGAAGGAATTAATTTAAGGTGGTAGATGAGTTTCGTTACTTGGGCAGTAAAATAACTTACGATGGTCGCATTACAGAGGTTACAAAAGGCAGATTGGCACTGGAAAGAAAAGAATTTCTGAAAAAGAGAAATTTGTTAACATTAAAAATTAATTTAAATGTCTAGGAGTCTTTACTGAAGGCATCTGTGGAGTGTAGATTTGTACGTTAGTGAAAATGGACGATAAATAGTTCAGACAGGAAGATGATAGAAGCTTTTGAAATGTGCTGCTATAGAAATCTGAAAATCATGAGTGTACATCGCGTAACTAATAAAGAGGTACTGAACAAAATTGGGAAGAAAAGGAATTTCTGGCATACCTTGACTAAAAGAAATCTTAAACATAAAAGAATCGTGAATTTAGCATTGGAGAGGTGAGGAGTAAAAATCGCAGAGGGAGACCAAGAGACGAATAGACCTATAGTAAGCAGAAATGTTCAAATGTTTGTTAAGCTTAAGGGACTTAACTGCGGGGTCATCAGTCCCTCAATTTACAAACTACTTGTGAACTACCTTATACTAAAGACGACACAAACATCCATGATCGAGGGGGCATTCGAACCCCCGACGGGGAGCGGCCTCGCGCATCGCAGCATAGCGCCTCAATGTGCTTGGCCACTCCGCCGCGGCTATAGTAAGCAGATTCAAATAGATATAGATTACCGTTCTTATGAGGAGATGAAAAGGCTTGCCCAGGAAAGAGTAGGGTGGAGAGATGCCTCAAGCCAGTCTTCGGACGTAAGACCACAACAACAACACAAAATGTTACATACTATTACCCCTCTTAAAGAGCAGAGTAAGGCAGCATTTAAAAGTTTTAGAAATCGGTCAGTAAATACACGAATTACTGTTTTCCTCCAACCTGAAAACCGTTAGAAAGGTGACGTGCAGGAGGTGCGATAGTGTCGTAATCGCCTTTTAGTGGTATAGATTTCCAATCTGTGTAGCATAAAAATAGAAAATATACAGAACATATGAAGGGCTTATTTGAATAGTGGTACAAGCCTAGTTCAAAAAAAAAAAAAAAAAAAAAAAAAAAAAAAAAAAAAAAAAAAAAAAATTGAGTTATCCTAACGTACATACACAAGTCGTTTTTAATTTATTTGCATATTGGGACAGCTCAAACTTCGTCCTGCTGCCATAAAAGTGCACCTCAATGCAGATGCATTGGAGAAATCAAGCAGGAAGTTATTTCAGTAGTGGTACAAGTCCACGTGCGTTGGAGCGTGTTGCTATTTCTTGCGAAGATGATGGATTCAGGAGCATTATCAAGTGACTGCGATACAATTGATCATCCAGATTTTCACACGATTGCACGTCAAAAGAATTTACTCAGTTTTCTCTTAGCTTTTTCAGAAAAAAAGGAATATGCGAAAATGAAGGTTATTCTGACAATAACAGCGGAAAGTATACATATATTTTCAGTCATTGGTGCTGTGTAAATCATAACTTGTGCTACTTTCTATCTAGATACCAGTACCAATGACAATGAAACTGCCAATGAAAGGAAAGTGCAAAAAATGACGAAACAGGAGACACTACTACTGATGCCTGTGCGAACGGTGCAGCCGCAGATATGCGGACAAAAAGGAAGAGTGCTCGAAGCCAGAAAGGTGCAACGAAAATGGAAACACGCGAAAAAAAAAATGTGGAGTTATTCGTCACAGTAACTGGTAAACTAATTCCTACGAAAATATTTCGCATATGTGTACATAAATGTTTCAATAAAATTTCAGAGGATGAGAGGAAAAAGAAAAAACAAAACTTCAAACTGAAAAGGAGCTTCACCGTAAGAGAAATGAAGCCTGCAAGAACAGCAATGGCTACAGACACAGCGTGGAGTAAAGAGGCAGATTCCTAGATGTTTACCTTTGACCTGCAAAAAGCAGTTGCATTTCCTAAATGACAACATCGATATCGTACTACAAATGAAACATGTACGTGTATAATTATGGATGCCACAATTTAACTGACGGCAAAATCCATACTTATTTTTGGCATAAAACATCTTGATCATGAGTTTTACAGGAAATTAGTACCTGTTTATTGAAACATATTGAAAAGTGTGTTACCTCTCACAAGGCAATGGTTAGACTTGTCATGTTGAAACCTGTGTAGCTATTTTTACCACTATGAGTTAACAATGAAGGAAGTCTGTATGCAGACTGTTAGCTACTGACATGACCTGGAAGTCTGTAAAAATGTTTATGAAGTATGACATTATTGTCGCATGGTTTCCGCGCTTATAACTGCCTGTTCTACAACCCTGACCTCTCTCGCTATGTTATACCAACGCCATCTAGGGACAAGATGGCGTTAGGTACGAGCCGCTCTCCTGTCACTGCGGTGAGAGAGCAGATTCGCCCAGTGAAAGCCATCGTACGATAATTAATAAACACGTTAATAACAAATTCGTTGACTAATGTAGCTGATATGTTATCTACAACATTCTTTCCAAATAGCTATGAAACAGACAAATACATATACGGTTTAGAACACGTCAAACTTATATTTCTTGTAATTACCGCGAAAATGCGAAATATTGATACAAGCTCAAAAAGTAGGTTTTTTGTGCACCACGAACATACAAGAAAAGACGACATATGACAGCCCTGCGAATCACATACGTTCTTAGACGTCCGTAGACAAAATTCGGCCTGTGTTAGAAAGGAATCAGGCCTAATTTGAGTATATTTCGAGGCGTGCCACGCATATTTAATCATATTTTGAAACCGTGGGGAGGAAAACTGATAATGTACGACTGATTGCAACTTGCGAATAGTGTCACGGTGATAGAGAGGAAACTGCAGTGATTTCCACACAATAATTTTCTCTATTAATTTTCTGTAAAATGCCTTCCACTGGCGGAAAAATTCTCTGTCTAACGGTTGAATTACGTTCGTCGTGCCGGGTTGAGCTCGAAATACAGCTTTTAATGAATCAGAACTTTTATGACCTGACCACGAATCTAGAAGGAGAAGAGATTAGTTCCCGCAGAAATGAAAAAAAAAAAGCATAATGCATGAAAATTGTAACGTTATCATTTCCCATTTTTCCAGTCTTCGATGAGTCTACCACAAGATTGTCTGCGTAGAACATTGTTTGTTTGACACGTGGTCCAAATCGTCCAGTTGGTTCTTGAAGACACACATATAGTTTAGGAAGCAATGAACCATCCAGACTAGTTATGGACATTAGAGTGTAGGTATGGGCCAGTGCAGTCGTGGATTGCGCAATTGCCTCAATATGTTTTTCCCCTTTGAATGACAGTGTTCTTTTCTTTTTGAAAATCTGACTGATCTGCTTTGTAAACGTAAGATTCACTAAAACTGGCGACCTTATTTCTTACAGTAGTAAGAAAAGCTTCTATCATTTTCATTTGAGTCACTTCATTTTCCAACCTGTTTCCCGATACAAATTTTGATATTTTTCGTTGCCACAATTTTATGTGATCTTTTGAAGCGACTTCGAGAAGCTGTAAATTCTCTAGCGCCTATTGTGTTGGCAATTTCTAACGCACAATCACGCACAGTTGTGTCGCTGACACTCAATGACTGTCATCTAACATCGGTAAATTGCTCAAAAAGCCGTGCTTTTATCTCCGTCGCAATTTCCAGTCGACTTTTACGTCGTCCAGCGACTTACTTTTTCCATCTATACAATTCACGTCGAGAACGGAGAAAGCGATACCTATTTTGAACAGTACTGACACTTACGTGCAACCAATACTTCACCGCTTTTTCTTTGTCTGATAATGTAATTGTAGTTGCTGGTGTTACTTTCGGAGACAACTATCACTCGAAGAGTCTTCATGTGTGCAACTGTCTTCCGTATCTTCGCCGTCTGTAGATTCACAGTGTGCAATATCGAGTGTTTCAGTCGTTTCTAGCCACATATCTGCGCTATTTACAAGCTCGTCTAGAAGTTCAACTAAATGTTTGTAGAGCTTATGGGACTTAACAACGGGGTCATCAGTCCCTAAACTTACAGACTACTTATGAACTAGCTTATACTAAGGACGGCACAAGGAGGGGGGGGGGATTCAAAACCCTGAACCCCGACCGTAGTGGCCGTGCAGACTGTGACTGGTGCGCAGCAGAAGTTTAAACTACCATGTCGCACATCACATACTTTTCACGCGTGTTTTCTGTTGATTGCTTTGTTTGGCGTCTGTGGTATATCTCCATAGCAAGCAGCAAAACATTTACAGGGTTTGCTATCACCTGTGAGGAGAGATTGAATGTTACCGTAAAGTGGCTTGCGGAGTATAGAAGTACATAATATCTTTCCCATCTCTAAGCAGTTTCAGGACGGTATGTTTCGAAATACGTACCAGAAATAAAAAGGAAGTGCATGCCACAGAAACGAATATTCGTTTCCCCTTTCCACCAAAACCGTGCAACGATATTCCTCTTTAGTGAACGCCGCGATAAGACGGCCGCACCTCCCGACCATGCGCACAACGCTCACCATAACAGCAGCTCCCGACTCGCCATTTGCATGGGTAGCCAGCCGTCACCGCAAGCTCCAAGCAGGAAAAACAGCAATTTTCGTGATTTTCTTTAGGTGACTTCGAGGTCATGTCAGCAGCTAACATTCTACATACAGACTTCATTCAATGTTAACTGTGCTAAAAAATTAATACATGTTTGAGCATGACAAGTCTGACCATTCCCTTGTCAGAAAAATGTAGTTGCGTAAGACACATGTGTGGGAGACAAAACAGGAACATAAACATTACCCTAACAGTAATGAAAGTGACACTATCTCCTCAGTTTCACGTCAAGTATTTTATTTTCTTTTTTATTTTAATTTTATTTTATTTATTTATTTATTTATTTTTTCATTCCTGCTCTCAAGTCACCCATACCTGCCAAAAGAAAGGGATTTGGCCCAAATACAAGATAAAATTAAATAAGAAATACCAAGATGATATTTTTGAAACAATTAGGAAAACTGGCAGAACAAATAAATTTGTGTGCACAGCGTTGTGACATTTTAGTAGCCTCGCTGCGGAGCGCGCGGTTGCTCGCCGTGGAGGTTCGAGTCCTCCCTGGGGCATGGGTGTGTGTGTGTGTGTTGTCCTTAGTTTAGTTTACCTAGGTTTAAGTAGTTTGTAAGCTACGAACTGATGACCACGCAGTTTGGTCCGACAGATTTACAAACATTTTTTGACATTTTAGCACTGAACCAGTTACAAAATGTATCGATAAGAAGGAAGAAAAATGAGGACAATGTTCAATGTAATTAGCTGACAATAAACTGATGCGTTTTGAGAGGCAGAAGACGTAAAAAAATACTCTACAAGGAAACACTGAATGATGACATTGACATCCAAGTCTTAAACTTTGCTCCCAAACATGGAAGAGGGAGACCACACGCACATAGTACTACCGCAGTTTCACAGCTCCTCCCACACAAGAGAAAATTGCTGAAAAATAAACAGCATCTGCTAGATTTGCTCCCGTATGTTCCAGCTATCAAACGTAGCTATTTCCTTGATCTACAAACAGAAGACAGAGGTCTGGAAGAAGAAGAATCTTATCCGATTGGTAGTTCAATTATACATGTGAATTTAATAAGACGGTCTACATTAAAACTGTAACAAAATATATATAATAAAAGAATTAACAGGTTTATATAAAATGTTCAGTACATTTTATTTCAATAGTGTTTCAGCTCTGTTACTTCCACTTCTCTGCCTATAATGCTGCTTATATGAATGATCAAAACAAATAGAAAGAAAGGGTCATTCGCAGTAACAAGTCATATACTTGAATATTTATGGAATCTCAACTGCAGAATTTTCAGCGCTCATTTAACCGTAGAACTCTGTATCTTAGGATGAACAAAAGTGGATTTGTACCACTATTGGAATAAGCCGTTCATATATTCTGCGGAAAGCTAAATATTGAAAATCGATTTATACATTTATTTCATTGTGTAAATAAAGGAAGTTCAACACAATTTTTCCTTGCCTTGGTTAGACGAAATTAATAACTCGACTAATTTCGAAGTAAATATGTCAGTTATTAATTTCCATTTCTGCTACAGTGTCAGTTGACTTTTTTTCCAATGTCAATTATAATGAAAGCACACGTTCTAAGAAATCGCTTTCACTGCCGAGTTTCATTACGCTGGCTTTCCGTCCCACGCACGTCCTCCATCTTAGGACAGCAGAAGAAGGCACTGACCTTACCGCGGAAATGATACAAGCCATCAAAAACTCTGTTACGTCATCTAGAATACCATGAAAGCAAATCACACGCGGATATACACAGTAATTTTACTCATTTATTAAACTCTTCTTTTAAGCATTGAGGACAAGGAAACTTTTTTGTTATCACACCGTCAGTAGCAATTTTCTAGCCAGTAACCCTTCACTGTTACTTTTAATAAACGTTCAATTTTTGAAGAAGTGGTTATTTCTGTTGTTTGTGTGTTTTTGTTCGTAATTCACCATAAATACAGCGAAAATACTGAAGTTAGCTCTTAATAAGGGAACACGAAAACTGAACTAAGGATTTTTAATATTAATTATACAAAGTTACCAAAGAAACTTGCATTATTCGTAAGGTACCTTGTCGTAGTTGCTCCCAAAATAAAAACTATGTGTGTACGTTGCCTCTAAAAGTGGTAAAAGGAGGTAGATGCTATCATAACCCTGGTGTGACCTTCTCTATCACGAATTAAAATCTTATATATTATACATGAAAAATGGAAAACCAACTTCTGACTTACAAACCGCAGGTGCTTTTGCAGAAAAACAAACGAAAGCAACAACGTTTCGTGGAATCGAATTCTAGGAGCTTTCGCGCTCAAGTGATTAATATACGTTAATACTTACGTACCGGGCTACTATAATTGCTAAGTAGGTGATGATGTTGTCATTAGTGGGAATTAAAACATCCTACTGACGAAGTATAATGCATTGAGGCGCTATGCTACGATGAGCGAGGCCACTCCCCGTCGGGGGTTCGAATACCCCCTTGGGCATGGATGTGCCGTCTTTGATATAAGCTAGTTCATAAGTAGTTTGTAAGTTCAGGAACTGATGACCCCGTATTTAAGTCCCATTAGCTCTACAAACATTTGAACATTTAGAGGTCTAATGTTGTTCATTTACTTCATTATTTTGCTCAGTTTCCTGTAAAAGTAACTTTCTTGTCAACTGCCACCGTTATCATAAAATTTAAAGTAAGTACCTGATTTTTAATTTAGTATCTTTGAATAGCCTCGACGAGGGAAAGAGGAATTGGTCAGAGAAAGGGAGGATGACGAAAGACAATCACGAAAATGTTCAAATGTTTGTTAAGCTTAACTGCGGGGTCATCAGTCCCTAAATTTACAAACCACTTATGAACTACCTTATACTAAAGATGACACAAACATCCATGCCCGAGGGGGGGATTCGTACCCCCGACCGTAGCGGCCATGCAGAACGTGACTGGCGCCGCAGACCGCTCGGACACTGCCGCCAGAGAATGCCATGAGATGGACAACAAAGAAGAAAATATTTCCGGAACCATTTTGTTTCAATGGGATGACAGCGCTCTTGTGGTAATTTTATATGTGAAAACAGTATAGAGCGCAAAATTGGTTATTTATTACCAAATAGTTTCAACACAGTTTTATGCCATCTTCAGGGTTTTTCTACAAGAGTGGAGTGGTGTGCAGCAGGATTAGATAGTCCTCAGGTAATGTCACAGCACCCAGCATTGCATTGAAACTAGTTAGTAATAAATAACCAAAATTGCACTCTAGATTGTTTTTACACGTGAAAAGAAGAAAATGGTGATGGACAGAGGCGCGGGATGGTTAGACTGGTAAGGAGGAGGGGGAGAACGGGAAGGAGGAAGACAGAGAAATAGATGGACAGAGAGAGATGGATAGAATATAGAAAACGATTACTTTCCATAGGGCAATCATACATTCTCCGAGGAAATTCTACTTCTTACGGTATAAATTTGGTGTATTTCGTCAGTGCGCATATGGTTGTATGAATTTTCCCATTTACTTTTACTTTTACTTTGTAACCAAAAAAATTGCAAATGTTGCTTACGAGTTTTTTATAGACTGCAGAAAGGAACGAAATAACAACGAATAATATAGTACAGACCGTAAAGAACATATTTAACAGCGTAAAGGCCGGAGAGAAACTAGGCACAGGCAGGGTGCGAAATAAACGTTATGTTCAACGTGCGTTAAGTCTCTCACAAGAAACCATGATCGCTTTTGTTACAATAAATGTAAAAACACCGTTTGGATCAGTTCATTCTATAATTCCTGTTTCATTCTGCGCTCTGACGCCGATCTTATCAGTCTAACAGTAATTTAAAACTAACGTGAAAAATACTGTATGTAGTATTGTGACTAAAAAGTAATTCTTATTCGCACGACGTGCTTAGATTTTCTCCCCTTGGTTTTACACAAATTTTAACAACTCACACCTCGCAGTGCAACGAAAACGTTATGCATCGCAGACTGAAACCGATATTAGAAAAAAAAACTACTGGGCTCCAAGATGTAGGACCTATATTGATACGGCATATATCTCTCTTTTAATCATTTAATCATTACAACGCTGAAGATACTTTTTCACATTTTCTTCTGGCTACATTGCACACGTGCAGTGCGTGGTTTATATGAGGAATACGGCATAAACTTGGAGTAAATGACCGAAACCGTCGATATATTGGTGAAAACTAAACCACCGATGGTTCTATTCGGTCTTTCAATAAAATTAACTCATTTATTTATCTCCGTTCCATAACTGCTACTATCGCAGTAACACTTTGCTAAAAGATTAAATATCATGGTGAATACACTTTTGATCACCACCGTGTTTTATTAGGCATGTTTATTGGTCATGTTGGAGGTGGTATGCCGCTGAATGTCACCTACTATTTAACTGACTTACCCATTAACTGACTTATCCATTCCTACAGTTTAAGTTGGATTCAGAACCATGTTGTAATTCAGGTTTTTCCGTATCGACGAGTATTGGCAAAGGGGAAAGAAGTGAAAATCGAAAGAAGAAATTATCGTATTTGTTGTTTTCCACCGAAGCATGTCCTTTTCTTTCAAAATGTCATCATTTCGTTATTGGTTATTTTCTGGTGTCGCATGTCAGTTTCCACAATCTACCGACCTCCACTTTTCTAAGATGTTTTCCTCTGATGACTTTGGTTGGCCAACTCTGCTCGAACACGCTGACCAACCATATCACGCAACACTCACTCAACACTTGAATAAAGCTCCTGAAAAAACTGATGATTTACTTCACATGACGTACCATATGTATGGTCTAGTTGTTAAGAGAGGTAAACCTCACACTGTATCATAACTAAACAATACATATTTGTCTAGTACAGCACAATTCGCTCTAATAGATTCTATACTTACAGTCGTCATTTTTACACTGTAAAATGATATTACTTCGTGACTTATGAGCTTTTTAAGAACGGAAGATACTGTATCCACGTAACGATTTTCAACGGCGTTACAATATCTGCAATGACCAATGAGGTGACTGAACAACTATTTTATATATATATAGAAATAGCTGACAGCATTCCCTGTAAGAAATTATCTGCGGTGCAAGTTGAAATCACGGTTTCCCGTGTTATTTCATTATAAACTTGGTTGTGGGTTGTTTTAGATCGACGATTCCATATTTTTTTACAACTAAAAGAAAGTATATTAGGGTTTAACATTTCGTGGACAGCGCCATGTATTTACAGTTCATGGCTCAGATATAATCAGTCAGACAAGGCGATCGCTGGTAGGACAACTGAATGAAAACTAATTATGGCTTTTAACTGTTATATACGTTTGATTTCTTGCCGAATGATCCGAAAGGTGCGTCGTTTTCAAGTTCATTTTAATTTCAGTAGTAGATATTTCAGGAAATTATGTTACCAAAATCAGAGTTACTTTTTAAATGATTTCCAGTCCATTGTGTACAGCAACCAGTGAGAATAAATATTCCTTCAGTAAAAAACCATCTTGATTGCAGATTGATTTATTCTTTAATTGATGATGCGTTTCGCTCTTTAGCAGGGTACCCTCAGATTATCTGCATATTTACACAAAATTACAAGGCGGAATTACAAAACGGGGATAATGGGACATGGGCTTGTGCTAAGAAGACAATAGAAATGGCAAACAAAGCATACAATGCGCTCTCCGCTTTCCTCGGGAGTCTATAAACTACAATGTCCCGAATGCCCAGCTGAATATATAGGACAGGCAGGCCGAACTTTAAAAGTACGTTTTACCGAGCATCTTCCTACGAAAAAAGGCCAACTCAGAAAACATTTTTCTTTTGCGGAACATTCGAACATCAACAGCCTACCATTGACAACGTGCAAACTTTACATATTGCGCAGAAAGGGTGAAAGCTAAATTTACTGGAAGAGTTCAAATGTTTGTTAAGTTTAAGGGACTTAGCTGCGGGGTCATCAGTCCCTAAACGTACAAACTACTTATCAACTAGCTTATACTAAAGACGACACAAACATCCATGCCCGAGGGGGAGATTCGAACCCCCGACCGCAGCGCCTGTGCTGACTGTACTGGAAGTGTCTGAGATAGGGAAGCACTCTTACTTTGGACACCCACACCTCCTAAATGATCATTTGGCATGCAAAGATCAAACATTTCTAGATATTATGATGTCTCTGTTCAAATAAAGTACTGTAATTCCTTTTATAAGTGACAACCTAAACTATTGACTGCTGCCCTTCTTAATAACATCCCGTTCGTTAAATTGGTATTCAAATATCTAGATTCCATCCGGCCCGTCTTCTACACCAGCTTCCTACGTCATTTCCTACCCACATTCCCTTAGTCAAGTCAGCGGTGCAACACACCACTATAAACATGGGCTTCTCTTGTGTCATCAGGGACCGCCGCTTCTATTAAGGTAATATTAAAAATCGGTTTTATGCTTCTCACATCTTTACCGAGTATGTTACAATTCTAATTTGTTGTTACCTGATCATTTGTAGGGATACAAGGAAATCTGCAATTCGAAAATATAGAAACACCGCAAAACAACGTATGGTGCCACACTACGGAGAGCGCATTGTAAGCTTTGTTTACCTTTTCTATTGTCTTCTCAGCACAAAATAATCCCATGTCCCATTATCCCCGTTTTGTAATTCTGCCTTGTAGTTTTGTGTAAGTTCTGTTACGCAGAAAATTTGAGGATGCCCTGATAAAGGGCGAAACGCGTCATTAATTAAAGAATAAAACAATCTGCAATCAAGATGATTTTTTACTGATGGAATAGGTTACTTTTTTTTATCTTCAACAGACATAGTGCATTCGAAATTTTGATGATATTCATCTCCTTAGATAAGGAAAAGTTTTCATTCCACTATTATTTATTACTGCTTTCATTTTCAAAACGACCCCTAGGAGGTAAATATTATCGCTCAACATTACCAGTTTTTCAGCTATACCAAACGTGTGTGGGTTAGCTCGGGATATTATTTGATTATACTGAACAGATTAAAACCTTTTGAAATGTATTGCGCTACTTGTAAAATATTGATCCTATTATGAATTTATTGCCTTAAGATAAAAATCCGAGTATTTTTTATACTCACTCTACCTCCCGTTTCTTCTTCCGATTGCAAAAATTACAACAGTAACAGCGTCTTGGACGTCAAGAACTTTAAATCACACTAAACACTAGATTTCTATTAATTATTCTTAGGATTATGTATTACTGTTCAAGAATGATATTGATCATCTACTGAACGTTTAATGTTTACTCACTTACCTTCTACCTTTCACTACGGTTATGAGGAAATATGATTGTATTGTCCCACCTGTCATTTCATTGCATTCAGTGCCTAAAGTAAATGTACCTCGCAACGAATAGGTCAATAGTGTGTATATAAGTTGAATATTGGGGTCTGACAGGAGGCGTACAATTGTATTGCCACTGTGTCCGAATGGCGTAGTGAACAGCATAGCTACGTAGCACGCAGGAAGCACGGCTAGGTACGAATTTATAACTTTCCCCAATGATGAAATTTATTGCCCAATGATAGCTAATGTATTGTAATTGGTTAATTCTGTTCGTGTCAAGAAACGTATTTTAACTAACAACACCTGTGAACAACCACCAATTCAGTCGCAACTTAGAGATCGCTCAAGTTTCGTTCAAAATGAAAACATATTTTTGGTTATAAAATTAGAAAAATAATAAGTAAAAATGTTTCAGGAAAACAAACTTCTCTCGATGAAACTATGTTTATAATGTGGGAGAAAAAGCCGTTGACTTTTCCATAACACGTCAAGAGCAATAGAAACGACGAACGCCTGAGTAATGATTGGCCACAATTACACAGTTTACTTCTCTGCAATTTATTACGCTATATACACATTTATGATATCATTTACACATTTTAAAGAACATTTTTTTCAGTTACTGTATTTTTAAATTTACTGCTGCGCAAGTCTGTAAACATAATTTGTGTTGCTTTAAAAAAACGCTTTTCGTGCGCAGCAAACTAAAGATCTGAAGCTTCATACTGGACATCGTTGCTGATCTTCAGAAACGTCCATTGCGTTCGAATAGTGCCGTGCAACTGTCCTATGCACTAACGGATATTGACATGTGGTGTCCGTTCTTTTTCGAGGAATAAGGAGCGACAGCTTGTCCTCCGATCTATAGTGTGCTTTGCTTCGGAGTTCTGGTGATCAGAACTCTACGATACAGGAGATAACTTCCCGTTATTTACAACTAATCCCGAATTTTAGATAATTATTTATTCGTCGTCTGATAACAACAAATACTTACATTAACTTCATACGATACAATGTAATAAATGATTAATTATTGAGCACACTTAAAGCTATGATTTCCACAGACAGACCTCGCACGTTTGTAAATTTGAAGTAAAGAAGATTTCGTGTCAATCCAAGCCCTTCTTTCCAAAGAGTATTATTGAACATTAAGAGGAGGAACTATTTTTCGAAGTAGTGGAATAATTTCCTCCTCAGTTATCATATAGTTACAGTGAGATGAAATTCATTTACAGAGTAAAGACATAGCCTGTATTTTATGGTGTATTGCCTTTGTGTTCTGTGTACATTCAGGAAATATGGCTTTTTCCATGGATGAATTTCGACGGCGACCAGTCTCTGGAACAAGTAAAAAATGGTGAATAAATTTAGCTACTGTCAGTTTGTTATCGAATATTATTTTTTCTTTTGAATTAAAGAGTAATTTGTTTCTGGCATCGGTAAGATCAACAACACACAAAAGTACCCGGTATGCCGGTGCTAAAACGCTAGTCAAGTTTTCCACAGTCAAGAATGTACGAAAAAGTGATGTTTTTATTGCTGTTGCGTTTGTTTTCAACGTACTTTTGACGAAGTGTATGGCAGTGGCTGCTTTGCGTCACGACACGCGCCCGTTTTTCAGGCCTACAACGACAAACACAGTTCACTAGCAGCAGACAGATACGGAGAAGATTCAAACTAATAGCAGCCTATGTGCCTAAACGTATGACCTTTTTCTTGGATTACGATATCGTTCACATTGCTGTTGAAGAAAGTGAAAAATAATTTGTGCGGCGGGTGAAATAAATGTTCATAGCACGATTTCTTACAACACACTATAGTTTCTCAAGCAAAGCCTATTAAGTATTCATTATTTTCGGATTACTGAAATGGTAATAATCTAGTATCGTGTATCACAAAAGAACCAGTAAATAAGGGATAGCATGACTGGAATGTTTTTCCCTTAAGTTCCCATTCTGTAGGATAAATTCCACACTCATTCACACCATTATATCATTGAACTTACACAGGCATCAAAATTTAGATACAAAATTAATTTTGTGTGTAAATGATACCTTACCGCAACCGATGTACCTTAATGTGAAAATTTTGCCTGTGTGTCAGATTAATAAAATTTCTGAAAATTAACAGGAAGTCTTATTTGTTGACGTTACATACCCAAAGTCATTTATAGTGAAATTTCTAAATATAAATTCAGTTTTGGAAGTCCCTGAGTTTCAAACTAGTATCAATGTTCTGACAATTAAATAAAAACAAAAGGAAAAATAACCATTCTACACCTAAGAAACAAACTAGAAGTGTATTTGTATATGCCTCCGTTCTCTCATTAATGAAACTGAAAAGAAAAAAAATCGTGCTTAAGGAGTTGCATTATACCATTCAACATATGTAACTGCGAAAATATCCTATGACACGATACATACAAGAAAATTCCCACCACTTTTCATATGAAAGGCATGAAGCATAGACATAGTGAATAATGCAGGTGTATGAATACTTTAGGTAATATGTTGCTTGTAGTGGTCATTTGAACAGCAGCTGAAAACTATGTATTTTCACTGTCATATTGTTTAATGTTATCACATCTGACAGCAATATAAATGCAGCCATAGTTTCAGTGACAGCATTTACAATCAATTTTATTCAGCGTAAAACTTTTAAGTACTTAAGTTCATGAGTCGTTGACGAATAGATACACTAAACAATGTTTATTAATAATTATTTTTTTCTACTCTTTGTTCTTTAACTTAGGGTAAAATCCAAATTTATTGGAAAGGAAAGTTTTTGACTTACTGTCTTTACAATTATTCCTAGAATCATTGACACTGCAGTGCTCTTCCAAAAAACTACAGAAATCTTTACACTAATGTCGGATGTCGTCGTCTCATAACACCGTCATAAGATCGTTTAACACAAAATATCTCTCATACACCGGAAGATGTGCCCTAAAAACAATTTTTTCAGCATCGTAAGAAAATGAAACGAATGTAATCAGCATTTTTGTGCACCTAAAACAACAGACGTTTCTTTGCCGTGGCAATGGATTGACAATGTATCAGTGCGTACAGTGAAATCTTCCTCCTGTGAACTCCACATGTTTTTTATTGCTGGCAAAATCAATGCCCAGTTTATTAGAAAGCTGCATACTGTGATGTCTTAAAAGAGGCTTTGTATGTCATATGAAGGAAAATACATCAACGTAAAATGGATAAAAGTGAAAATTTTTTGTGGTATGGTAACAAATTCAGTACATTGTATTCTGAAAAAAT
Source organism: Locusta migratoria (assembly GCA_026315105.1). Lineage (NCBI taxonomy): Eukaryota > Metazoa > Arthropoda > Insecta > Orthoptera > Acrididae > Locusta > Locusta migratoria. Next base: position 943,491,711 of record CM048744.1, read on the forward strand.
ATATATTTTCTATTTCAGAATATGCCTCTATATGAAGGGAGGCCATTTATACGTCATGCGCATCATTTATACGTCATGCGCCCAGTTAATTATTTTTTCCTACTGTCATTTAAAATGTTGACAGAAACAAGATAAGTACGATATATTTGACTTTCAAACTGCACCATGGAAACTATGCAAGAAAGAACACGAAAGGTGTATAAATAATTCGGATATCACCAGAATTCACTAGCCACTTGCAAGGCGCAAAGCGAATTGATGATTTCTGTGGGAGTGACTTAGCTACAGCGCATATGTCACGGGTGATAAATGCCCCACGAATCGCTCCATAAATTCCATTTCACAGAAGTCAGTTTCCTGAAAATTAAAGATAGAGAATATATGTAAATTACGTTGGTGCTAGCATACCTTGCCAGCATATTCAGTCCATTAAACTCTTGTGAAGATACTCCAGAGTGTATTGGGGAATTTCCGCAACAGACTTTCAGACTTTGTAGACGAGAATGAGTACATCATATTTTGATAACGAGCCAATGTCCAGAATGATATCCAGCGACTTTTTGTGCATGTACTTATCTTTGACACTGTCAAACAAATCTGTTATACCACAAGATCTCTACTTTACTTATATTTGAAGGAGGTAGTACAGATAGTACAGACGAAAACAATAAAAAAATATCCAGTAAACATGGCTGTAAAATCCATATATTAAGATCTATGTGTACGTCTTCATCGTCCATACTGAGAACACTTTTTTTTTTTTTTTTCACTGGTCTAGTGCTCACAGCTCTTAAGGTATGTATTTTAGTGTCTATGATTTCCAGACATTTTTTCTTGTATTCATCCGTACTACCTGCGTCCAAATAACGGCAAGCAAAGAACTTGTATTAGAAGAGATTTGTTTCACAGTGTCAAAAGACAAGAGTTGCTCAGAGATTTACTGGATGACATTTTCGGGCGCAGATTCCGTATGAGAATACTACGTACTGACTTTAGTCATCAAAGTCTGCAACGATAATGTCTTAACATCGTGTCTTTACCTGGTAATACGCTTTTATTCTATTCTTGTTAGTATTTTCGGTTACAATACAGGGTGTTTCAGGAGGAATACTAAATAAGTGCAATAAAACGCCATATAACATATGTCCAGCTCCTACTGAGTACAGAGGCACAACAAATCGTATGTAACACAAACATACTTAAAGGAAATGCAAATGAGGACCTTTTCACTGATTAATTCGTCGCTTCTTCGTATTGAAATAAGTAAACACTTCTGCGTATATTCTACAATTATATTGTTATTTATTTACCCGGTTTTCGGCTTACAAGAGTCTAAAGTGGGCTTTTTAAGTCGAAAATCAGGTAGCTAAATAAAAATAAACTTGACAAACATGCTCGAAAATTGTTTTTTATTCAGTTCTTTCAAGAACCGACGGTAGAATCGGTGAAAATGTTGTCATTTGCCTTGGTTTATGTTTAATCTGTTTTGACGGCATCTTACTGTTTGTCAAGGTACCGAGGCAAATTACGCATCAGTTGTCAATTACATAAAAGATTTTGTGAGAACGATATGTTTCAGGACTACATTATTCCAATTTCAGGAACTCAAAAACAAGGAAATGTACGCACGAAAACATGTCCTACTGACAAAAACATTTATACAGTTCACAACCGGTACGTAATGTGTCTCACTGCGTTATGTTTGATTGCGTTACACTCCAACAGCTGTATCTCTGCACAACATGTGATACAGCATTATTATTGTAATTCGCCTGCAGTATCATCTTAGAAAGTATTTACAGTTCCTCATGAAACACCCTATATTGCTTACAATTTGTTATTGAAGGTTGAAAACAAACTGTTATTGTTCTTCTAATTATTATTTGCTTTGAAGTAGTTTTCGGCTTATTATGCCATCTGCTGGGAACAACTGTCCAACGTTAACAGGAAATGCTAGTTCTTAGGCTAACAAACATTGCATTCAAAGATATAAATAAAGACTCGGTCTTTTGTTATGGTATTAGTTGAGAAGTTTTCTCATCTATCTCAGGTTTTCGGCTTATTACGCCATCTTCAGGAAACAACCGTCCAACGTTAACAGGAAATGCTAGTTCTTAGGCTACGATACATTGTATTCAAAGATATAAATAAACACTCGGTATTTTGTTATGACATTAGTTGAGAAGTTATCTCATCTATCTCAGGTTAGACATGGTGTTCAGTAAACCTGTTCCTTATCATTATTTAACATTTGATTTATGGAAGGGAAAAAGAAACACATTACATACCTCAAATACTTAGTATTTTGTGGTGGTTTTGTGGGACGTGACTTATAACTGTCACAATGGACACACATAATTTTTGTTGTGCATCACCAATTGTGATTTACATATTGCATTACATTTGAACACTATATACTTCATTAAATTAGATTATATTACAGTAGTCAAGTTTTTTCATTTCAACTCTGTTTTTTGCAGGTTAAACAAGGCAGGAAAAGGAACGGTATACATTAGTGTACCAGTATTTGATTGTTAATTTGGTCTGTGGTATAGAAAGCCAAATAAAAAAAAGTGTGATTGTTAAAATGTTATGTGGTAGGTGGATGGTTGAACTGCATCACGTGAAGCTTAAAAGTGGAGATGTGCGCTGTGCAATTCATCATTTAGAAACAGACGGGGCTTTTAGGTAGAAGTTTGTTTACTTTCGGTGTTTCTAACGGATTTAGTTCTTTTGTTTTACCTTTGTTGGCTATATGTACTACTTCTGTACGTATTTCATATTTGTGGCCTTCCTACCGTATATTTGCAGTCTGCATTTTGTAATCTCTTTCAAGACTCACGTTCAGTTGAACTAGTTTCTATAGCCCCACCTGTTTGTCCAGTATACTTTTTGTTGCAGTCATTGCGAGTTGTTTTATAAACACCTGTGTTGCTTAATAAATCTCTTTATTATAATAATTGGATCCGCAACAGTTGTTAACTTTAAAATGTTTTATTTCATGCACTAACCGAGGGTCATCACCAGGTGCATCTGAAAATTACACTAAAATAAAGTAATGTAGTGTAGATTTCGACCACACTACGGAAATCATCATCAGACTGTAAACTTACCACATTACACTTTTACAGAAGGATTGAAAATCTATATGTTAGTTACTGGCTAGCAGTCTGAACAGTAACAGTAACTAGCAAATTGTTCTTTAATCCTTCATACATTCCTCACTTCTGTAAAAGTCTCATGTGGTAATTTTACATTCTGATGATGACTTCTGTAGTGCGGTCGAAATCAATTTTTTTTGTAATTATTTTATAGCAACTTGTGGGGCTGCAATTCTCAAAATTATTTTACATCCAGTTGCTGCATATAAGGCCTTGTTCAAAATTGTATTATTTGATTGTTATTTGCAGATGTATCGATGATAAGTCTCGAAACTTGGGTATTGCAAAAAAAAAATTTTTTTTAAGTTTAAAATTAACAATTGTCAGGCATCAAATTATTTAAGATGAAGATGGACATTTGTGGATGTCCTGAAGGTAGAAAATTGTCTTTTAACTTTGTTGTTGAAGAAGATATGAGCTGTACTGCCTCCTACAAAGAAAGAAATTTTGTAATTGCGATATTAGAGTCACTTGAGGCACAGGCTACTCTCAAACGGCTTCGTGGAAGGTGACGAAACCCACAGCACTAAAGCTGCACGAATTCGAATTCCGTATGGTCTACACGAGTTTCAATCCCCAAATTCCAGCAGCCAATAACGACGGGAGCTGTAGACACGTGTAGAACCGACAGCGCCAGTGGGCGTACTGGAGCCCTAACAATTGTCAGACATCAAATTATTTAAGATAGACATTTGTGGATGTCCCTAAGGTAGGAAGTTGTGTTTTATCTTTGTTGTTGAAGAAGATTTGAGCTGTACTGGCTCTTACAAAGAACGAAATTCTCTAATTGCAAGATTAGAGTCACTTGAGGCACAGGCTACTCTCAAAAGGCGTCGTGGAAGGCGACGACAGCCACAGCTCTAAAGCTGCACGAATTCGAATGTCGTATGGCCTACACGAGTTTCACTCCCCAAATTCGGCAGCCAATAACGACGCGCGCTGTAGACACGTGTAGAACCGACAGCGCCAGTGGGCGTACTGGAACGGTAGAGCATATCTCAGACGTAAATCTCGCCACCAACCGACCGCTTAACAAACGCGATTCCGTTTCGCAACGCCGCGTGGCGGAAGGTCAGTTTCCTTGGGCGCTGGGCCGTTAGAAGTGGAAACCAATAGAGCGCCTGGGCGGGCGAAGGAAGTAGGAGGAGGAGGAGGAGGAGGAAGAGGAGGGGGAGGGAGGGAGGGGAGAGCGAAAGCAGCGTCAGCAAAGGCAAGTGGTGGTACGTACATCAACATCAGTGGTGTAGGTGTCTGCGAGGCGGCGCCCGCGGCGGCGGCTGTGTATCCCGTGGCAACGTGGCGCGCGACTGACGCCGCGGCCGGCAGCGGCGGCAGAGGCGGCGGCGGCGGAGGCGGAGGCAGGCGAGGCGGGCCCGCGTGGGCGACGCGCCGCCCCCCGCCCCCGCGCGCCGGGCTCCGCACGCGGCCGCGCCCGCCCCCGGCCCCCGGCACCTGTTGCGGGCACGCGCCCTCGCGCCACCTGCTCCCGTTGGCCGCCTCCGCAGCCTCTGCCCATCTGGGTCACCGTCTCCCACGGACGCTCGCCACTTCGCCGCTGTAAATATTTACGCGGAACGTGTCGCCGTGTCCGGTAGCATTCGCGTCTAGTTAAAGATATACCGCGCACTTCCCGGCGTTGGCGGGGACTCGGGAGTTGTGATTTCGTTTCGGAATCGACAATTAGAGCCCTATTCATTGTATCGAACATTCACTGTTTCTGCGTTATAGATAAATCCGCCTTGAGCAAACAAATGTTTTTTTTTATTTATTTCTCCCATACATGTTTCGCTGGCGTTGCAGCATCATCAGTGGGATGTTCAATTCATATTCTCTTCAAAAACGTTCAAATGTTTGTATAGCTTATGGGACTTAACTACGGGGTCATCAGTCCCCACTACCGAGCGAGGTGGCGCATTGGTAACGCACTGGACTCGTATTCGGGAGGGCGGTGGTTCAAATCCAACCCCGGCCATCCAGATTAGATTTAGGTTTTCCGTGATTTCCCTAAATCACTCCAGGCAAATGCCCGGATGGTTCCTTTCAAAGGGCACGGCCGATTTCCTTCCTCGTCCTTACCCAAAACTCTGAGCGTTAGCTCCGTTGCTAATGACCAAGCTGTCGATGGGACGTTAAACCGTAAGCTTCCTTCCTTCATCAGTCCCTAAACTTACAAACTACTTATGAACTAGCTAACACTAAGGACGGCACAAATATCCATGCCCGAGGGGGGATTCGAACCCCCGACCATAGTGGCCGTGCAGACCGTGACTAGAGCGCCTCAGACCCCTCGGCCACCGCGGCCGGCCATATTGTCTTAATACCACATGTAGTAATGTTTGTGGTTCTTCAACTCACAAAAAGTCACTGAGATTTTTTGACAGTTTGTCATTTTGGTGGATATGCGCTGTTTTTGCGTTGTGGATAGGCACTGTGTCCCTTTCAGTTCAGTCAGTGTCTATGTTAAACATTGAGTGAAGTGAAAGTGACACAGTGGCTATCCACAACGCGAAAACAGCGCATATCCACCAAAATGACAAACTGTCCAAAAATCTCAGTGACGTTTTGTGAGTTGAAGAACCACAAACATAACTACATGTGGTATTAAGGCAATATGAATTAAACATCCCACTGATGATGCTGCAACGCCAGCGAAACATGTATGGGAGAAATCAAAAAACATTTGAGTTTGCTCAACGTGGACCTTGCCTATAAAGCAAATTTATTTTGTAAGCAAACACGGAGATTAAAGAGCTTTTTTAAACTCAAGATGAATTCACTGTTTCAATTCTTTCGTGTACGCACGCATATACATAGTGCCATGCACATGCCTCAGCTCCAGACTTCATGCACGTAATCTGCTTTTCCATCTTTTTTTACGTCATCCGCCTCTGTCATTGTTACATGCACATACTTTTCTTCTCTCACGAGTGAACTTCCCTATCGTACCTCCCTCAGATTTAGTTATAAGTTGGTGCAGTGGATAGGCCGTGAAAAACTGAACACAAATCAGTCGAGAAAACTGGAAGAAGTTGTGTGGAACTATGAAAAAATAAACAAAATATAAAAACTGAACGATCCATGATAAAAATAGACAAAGTCGATGCCTCTACGCCCATAGGACCGCTGTGGTCCTGTGATTAGCGTGAGGCAATAGGAGTGATCCCCAAAATTACAGGCCTATCTCATTGACGTCGATTTGCAGTAGGATTTTGGAACATATACTTTGTTCGAATATTATGAACTACCTCGAAGTGAACGACCTATTAACCAGTAGTCAACACGGATTCAGAAAGTATCACTCTTGCGAAACACAGCTTGCCCTTTATTGACATGAAGTGTTAAGTGCCATCGACAAGGGATCTCAGATCGATTCCATATTTCTAGATTTCAGGAAGGCTTTTGACACTATACCCCACAAGCAGCTTCTTATGAAATTGCGTGCTTGTGGAATATCTCCCCAATTGTGCGGTTGGATTCACGATTTCCTATAAAAAAGGACACAGTTCGTTGTAATTGACGGTAAGTCATCGAGTAAAACAGAAGTGATATATGGCGTTCCACAGGGAAGCGTTATAGGTCCCCTACTCTTCCTTGTGTTTATAAACGATTTAGTGGACAATCTGAATAGCTCCCTTAGACTGTTCGCGGTTAATGCTGTCATTTATCGATTATTGATGTTGACAGAGGATCAAAAGCAATTGCAAAGCGATTTAGACAAAATTTCTGCATGGTGCGAAAATTGGCAATTAACATTAAATAATCAAAAGTGTGAAGTAATACACATGACCACTAAAAGAAATCCGCTGACCTTCAATTACGCGATAAATCAGTCAAACCTTAAGGTAGTAAATTCTACCAAATACCTAGGAGTTACGATTGCGAACAACTTATACTGGAAAGAACACACAGAAAATATTGTGAAGAAGGAGAACCAAAGGTTATGTTTCATTGGTAGAACGCTTCGAAGATGCACCAGCTCCACCAGAGAGACTGGCTACATCACACTTGTGCGTCCTCTCCTGGAGTACTGTTGCCCCTTGTGGGACCCTCACCAGGTGGGACTGACGGAGGACATTGAGAAGGTTCAGAGAAGGGCAGCTCGGTTTGTTCTATCACGTTACGGGGGGGAAAGCGTCACGGAAATGTTGCACGAATTAGGGTGGAAATCATTAAAAGAAAGACGTTATTCATTGCGGCGTGATCTGTTTGCGAAGTTTCAATCACCGACTTTTTGTTCTCAATGTGAAAATATTTTGCTAGCACCCACCTACTTAGGGAGACATGACCATCCCAATAAAATAAGAGAAATCAGATAGAAAAGGGAACGATTCAGGTGTTCTTTCTTCCCGCGCGCTATTAGAGAATGGAACGGTAGATAAAAGTTATGATAGTGGTTAATGAACCCTCTGCCAGGCAATTGAATGTAGATGTAGATGTGGAAATGTTTTTCTGATTTCTCCCATACATATTTCGCTGGCGTTGCAGCATTATCAGTGGGATGTTCAATTCATATTGTCTTAATACCACATTTATGTTTGCTCAAGGCGGACCTTACCTATAAAGCAAATTAATTTTGTAAGCAAACACGGAGATTGAAGAGCTTTTCAAACCTCAAGATGAATTCACTGTTTCAATTGTTTCGTGTACGCACGTATATACATCGTGCCATGCACATGCCTGAGCTCCAGTCTTCATGCGTATAAAAGTCTCATCTGCTTTTCCATCTTTCTTTACTTCATCCGTCATTGTTACATACACATACTTTTGTTCTCTCACACGGGAACCTCCCCATCGTACCTCCATCAGATTTAGTTACTATTTGGCCACGATAACTTGACGATTCGCGCGGTGGCTGTTGGGAGCTTGTCTTGCACGAACGGAAGGCAGCATCGGCTGCTTGCTGCAGTGCTGGAACCGTTACCTTAACAATGTGTACATTAATTCTTCGCGTCAAGAACTATTGTAATGTTGGCAGCGTATGTAAATAAAAGAATAACTTTCAACTGGTTTCGATTTTCTCCGCTTGTGGCAGCACCAACAAAATCGTCAAGATATCGTGGCCAAATAGTATAGGTTGGTGCAGTGGATAGGCCGTGAAAAACTGAACACAGATCAATCGAGAAAACTGGAAGAAGTAGTGTGGAACCAAGAAAAAAATAAGTAAAATATAAAAACGGAACGGTTCATGACAAAAGCATAGACGAGCATGTTATGATAATAGGAACTTCGTAGTCCTGTGGTTAGCGTGAGGAGCTGCAGACGGAGAGGTTTCTGGTTAGCCCACCATCGAACGATTTTTTTTTATTTATTATTTTTATTTATTTGTTTTTTTAATTTTCGCATAGTTATGATCTGTCCGTCCGTCTCTGTTCGGTGTAATCAGTTTAGTGTCTGTGTTTTGGGACCTCACTGCAAACCCCTGCGATTAGCCGACGAAAAGAAGTGCCTCTCCAATGGAAACCTGAAACATATAGTCGCAAGGTGACAGGTCAAACGATTCCTCCACAGGAAAACACGTCTGATGTATTCTATGCGACACTGTCATATGACAGGAATCTCTTGTCGATCCATCTAACTTGTACACTTGCGAATAGTTAAAGATATTCTACCTTGCAAGATGTAGGTTTTCTTGTGGATGTGATAATCACTCCCAAAATGGTGATTAAAACATAATAATTTATCACATAAATTGCAACAAATGAATGCAACAGTTTCATAGTCAACTGACGTCTTGTATTTAGATGTTTGTTTAGGCGTAACGTCAACAAACTACGGCGCAGTTAACTCGCATCGGACGGACAGATAATAAATCTCTGAAAATGAAAAAAATAAAATTAAAATTTTCGCCTTTGGGAAAGCTCGAACGCAGGATCTCTCGTTCCGCAGCGCCTGACGCTAGCTACACGACCTCTGCATTCCTGTGCTCACAATGTGCTCGATGTTGCTTATCTTTCCCATGGGCTGCTCAGTTTTCCAGACTGATCTGTGTTCAGTTTTTCAAGGCCTACTGCGCCAACTTATAACTAAATCTGAGGGGGTGTGATGGGGACGCTCCCTTGTCAGTATTCTTTCGCGTCTGCGACTGCGCGCACGCCCATCAGCCTTTCAGCCTTCTTGGCGCCACCTAGCGTGGGAGCACGTCACTAGTGTTCCTACGCCTCTACCAGTACGCAATGCACACTCGACATGTGTGGTGTCGCACAAGTACAAAGTGCGCGCCACCTACTTTCGCCGCGCGCCGCCATGCACGCACGGCGCGGCGTTCTCACGACGACAGCCACGAGCGCCCTCTGCTGCAACCCCGCTCGTGGCCACCACGGAAAGACACCGGTCACTTCGGACGGAGATAGCAACCAGTTAGGACCTTCGTAATCAGATAGGCACCATTGAAGACTTTGCTATCGTACAGGCACTAGGCAGGCCTCTAACAACTATGTATCAGCATTCTGCAGTACTATGTAAAAGTTAAGTATTGTTACATTCTGTGCAATATATATCTCTTTCTAATTTACTCTAGTGTTTATAGTTTCTGGCTGCTCCCCTCCGTACCTGCACCAGCGTGCTGTCTATATTCCTGTGTCGGTCTCATTCCACTCGGCCACCGACACCGACGACGAGGCTGGGACACAAAAGCGGCGACGAAGTTGGGACACAAAAACATGTGTGTGGCGTTACGCCACAATATTTATCCTACAGACATTAGTTTTTTTTTATTCCACAATATGGAGTTAGCCACATATGGACACTTGATTTTGTTTTATTTAACAACTCCTTCAATGTGAGCCAAGTGTAAATACATTGTCATCTACTGCTGTAATATTAATTTATTACTTACTTTAGAAACTTTATGTATGTTATTATCATCCATAAGACCACTCTGTTAATTACATTTTGTTAGTTAAATCGTCTGAAGAAGGCAAAACTACTTTTGCTGTAACCTGGGTCAAGGTTTACGTATATAAACCATTTTATGCAACTGGTCGGCTGAAATTTTGTTCACTATTTGATCGTGTTCTACCGTTGCTGAACTGCAAGCATGTTTAAGATTTTAAGATACATTGTTTTAACTGCATTTTTAACTACATTTACCGCAATCTTCGCAACGGAAGAAATTCTCCCTTTTTATAACCCGACATATTTTCTGCCAGGTATGCAACTGTCTATAGTTAATTTATTTTCGAGAGATATCAATACTATGCCCATAAGACAACAGTGACTTTTTTTTATTTATTACACACTCGACTAGTTTGTCGAAGGTGGAATAAAGCTGACAAATCTGGAAACTGAAACAACCGTACCATATGATATGACAGTAACTGCTAGCAGATTAGCTGAGCTAAATGAATTTGTAAGTTTGTTCCAACGCATTAGTTCAAAATTTTTAAATGTTTCTTAAGCTTATGGTACTTAACTGCGGGGTCATCAGTCCCTAACCTTACAAACTACTTATAAACTATCTTATACTAAAGAAAACACAAACATCCATGCCCGATGGAGGATTCGAATCCCCTACGGGGGACGGCCTCGTGCATCGGATGCATTAGTTAATTTCGGTTCATTGTCATCATATATTTTATATGAGCAGGTCCTTTGGACTCAATTTTCTACGACGCATTGCTTTTCTCTCAGTTTTGCTGTAGGTACTGCCATCCAAGATCTGAAATCTCTTTAGTTATTTTTGATAAATGGAAAGTAAAAAATCAGTTTCCTGTATTACACATAACTTTTTTACATTTCGCTATTCAGTGAGAGTGAGTCATTGTAATACTTGTTGCCAAGATAAACCAAAATGGCGACTTACTGCGTCGAAACTAGTCGTGTACTTAGCAGATACAAATGATGAGTGTTTGCTTTTAAACATGGTAGTCATATATGTCGAAAATAAATTGAAGTTATTCGCACAATGTCACCTTTTTCGGTACCATAAATCAATCCAGATAATCAATAAATTCCTTTTTGGTTGGTAAAGGAAGAGCAACCAACTGCAGTGGCAACCTTTTCAGGAGGGGTGTTCGAATGAAAAAGTACTAAACGACATTGTCCACATTACTGAAGTCTGTATTCAAAAGCAATCACCAGGGGGTGCAGCACAACTATGGCACTGTTTAACAAGCCGAAGGGTACCCTGTTCCCAGAATTCCTGTGACTGTGACAGGAGCCAGTCCTCTGCTGTGTCCTTCAGTTCGTCGTCCGAGTTGACGCGTGCACCCACTTGAACTTGGCCAGTGTGAGTGGCCCTGAAGCCGTGTGGTCGCGCGTTATCGTGGAACAGAATCACTCCTGTGGACAGCGCCACGGTGGGGTGGTCAAGCCCTCAAGGCGCCTAGCTGCGGAGCGCGCCCTTGACGCGTGCACCCACTTGAACTTGGCCAGTGTGAGTGACCCTGAAGCCGTGTGGTCGCGCGTTATCGTGGAACAGAATCACTCCTGTGGACAGCGACACGGTGGGGTGGTCAAGCCCTCAAGGCGCCTAGCTGCGGAGCGCGCCCTTGACGCGTGCACCCACTTGAACTTGGCCAGTGTGAGTGACCCTGAAGCCATGTGGTCGCGCGTTATCGTGGAACAGAATCACTCCTGTGGACAGCGCCACGGTGGGGTGGTCAAGCCCTCAAGGCGCCTAGCTGCGGAGCGCGCCCTTGACGCGTGCACCCACTTGAACTTGGCCAGTGTGAGTGACCCTGAAGCCGTGTGGTCGCGCGTTATCGTGGAACAGAATCACTCCTGTGGACAGCGCCACGGTGGGGTGGTCAAGCCCTCAAGGCGCCTAGCTGCGGAGCGCGCCCTTGCTCGTCGTCGGAGGTTCGAGTTATCCCTCGAGCATGCATTTATGTACATAGGTTAGTCAAAGTTAGTTTAAGTAGTTTGTAAGCCTAGGGACTGATAATCGGTTTTTTATTTTATTTTATTTTTTTTTATTGTATTTTGAAGCCACCGGAAGGTGCAGCCAAATGTTCAACAGAAATTTGATATGATGATTGAAAGACGACCATCTGTCGTCTTCCATATATTTTTTGTATATTTCTGTAAAGTTATAATTTATTTCATGTCACTAGATTATCATTTTGTTAAAACTTGAACCCCGCTCTTTTCAAGGCTTGAGGAATAGCATTTTTATTTCATGTGTTAAAATATTACTTAATAATCACAAAAGAAGGTTGTATACTTGGAAGAGACCAGGAGACACCGGAAGGTATCAGATAGATTTTATAATGGTAAAACATAGATTCCGGAACCAGGTTATAAACTGCAAGACATACCCAGGGGCAGATATAGACTCTGACCATAACTTGTTAGTCATGAACTGTAGGCTGAAACTGAAAAAACTGCAGAAAGGTAGGAAAATAAGAAGATGGGACCTAGATAAATTGAAGGAACATGAAGTTCTGGTGAATTTCAGAGGGAGCTTTAGGCAACAATTGACAGAAACAGGGGGGAATAAAACAGTAGAAGAGGAATGGGTAGCATTGAGAGATGAAATAGTGAAGGCAGCAGAGGACAAAATAGGTAGAAAGGCAAGACCTACAAAAAATCCTTGGATAACACAGGAAATACTAAATTTAATTGATGAAAGGAGAAAATATAAAAATGCAGTAAATGAAACAGGCAAAATGGAGTACAGACGACTAAAAAATGAGATTGACAGGAAATGCAAAATGGCTAAGCAGGAGTGGCTAGAAGCCAAATGCAAATATGTAGAAGAATGTATAAGAAGGGGGAAAGTAGATACCGCCTACAGAAAAATAAAAGACACATTTGGGGACAAGAAAAGTAATTCTACGAATATCAAGAACTCAGATGGGAAACCACTTCTCAGCAAAGAAGGGAAAGCTGAAAGGTGGAAAGAGTACATAGAGCAGCTCTACAAAGGAAATGAACTTAGAGACGATGTTGTAGGAAGGGAAGAGGAAGTAGATCAAGATGAAATAGGAGATACTATACTGAGAGATGAATTTGACAGAGCCCTGAAAGACCTAGGTCGGAACAAGGCCCCAGGAGTAGATGACATACCCTCAGAGCTACTAAAGTCTCTGGGAGAACCAGCCATGACAAAACTATTTGAACTGGTGTGTAGGATGTAGGAGACAGGCGAAATACCCTCAGACTTCAAGAAAAATGTAATAATCCCCATTCCAAAGAAATCAGGCGCAGACAGGTGTGAAAATTACAGAACCATCAGTTTGATAAGTCATGGTTGCAAAATTTTAACACGAATTATCTACAGGAGAATGGAAAAGCTGGTAGAAGCTGACCTCGGGGAAGATCAGTTTGGATTCAGGAGGAACGTAGGAACCCGGGAGGCAATACTTACCTTACGTCTTATCTTAGAAGATAGATTAAGGAAAGGCAAACCTACATTTTTAGCTTTTGTAGATTTGGAGAAAGCATTTGACAATGTTGACTGGCCTACACTCTTTCAAATTCTGAAGTCAGCAGGGGTAAAATATAGGGAAAGGAGAGTTATTTACAACTTGTACAAAAGCCAGACGGCAGTTATTAGACTCGAAGGGCATGAAAGGGAAGCATCAGTTGGGAAGGGAGTAAGACAGGGTTGTAGCCTGTCTCCAATGTTATTAAATTTGTACATTGAGCAGGCGGTGAAGGAAAGCAAGGAAAATTTTGGAATAGGCATTAAAGTTCAGGGAGAAGAAATAAAAACATTGCGTTTTGCTGATGACATTGTAATTTTATCAAAGACAGCGAACGACCTGGAAGAGCAGTTGAATGGAATGGACAGTGTGTTGAAGAGAGCGTATAAAATGAACATTAACAAGAGCAAAACAAAAATAATGGAATGTAGTCTTAGGAAATCAGGCGATGCCGAAGGAATTAGATTAGGTAATGAGACAGTGAAGGTGGTAGATGAGTTTTGTTACTTGGGTAGTAAAATAACATGCGATGGTCGCAGTACAGAGGATATAAAATGCAGAATGGCAATGGGAAGAAATGCATTTTTGAAAAAGAGAAATTTGCTAACATCAAATATTAATTTAAGGGTAAGGAAGTCTTTTCTGAAGGCATTTGTGTGGAGTGTTGCCTTGTACGGGAGTGAAACATGGACGATAAGTAGTGCGGACAGGAAGAGAATAGAGGCTTTTGAAATGTGGTGCTACAGAAGAATGCTGAAGATTAAGTGGGTAGATCACATAACTAATGAAGAGGTACTGAACAAAATTGGCGAGAAAAGGAATTTTTGGCATACCCTGACTAAAAGAAGGGATCGCTTGGTAGGACACATTCTTAGACATCGAGGAATTGTGAATTTAGCATTGGAGGGAAGTGTGTGGGGTAAAAATCGCAGAGGGAGACCAAGAGACGCGTATAGTAAGCAGATTCAAGTGGATGTGGGTTGCCGTTCTTATGAGGAGATGAAAAGGCTTGCTCAGGATAGAGTAGGGTGGAGAGCTGCATCAAACCAGTCTCCGGACTGAAGACCATAACAACACAACATTGCTAGGTTTTTCTTATTTTGTTATGTTAATAATTTATTATTATATTAATTAATGTGGCATAAATGTGACTTCTCCGCTATGCCACTGTCCCTATGAGAATGTGTACTTGTCTTACTTTTAAGTTGATGTGCGAGAATCTATGGCTGTCTGAATGTTGGGAGTGATAGCTCGTTTTGCATCGTTCTCTCTGGCTCAGAGTCGATAGCTGCTCATGCGACCACAGAGGTTTCTACACCCTTTGGTTACAGTCCAGTCGTCGAGCCTTCTCTAGGGCCAGTCTCTCCGCCCCCACCATCGCTGATCTTGGATTTTCCGGCTTCCGGTGGCTTCCCACGTCACGTGGATGCTCGGTCTGTTCATTCTGTGCTGGTCTTCTGGTGAGGTAAGGTTGGTTCTACTCTTGTGTTTGGAGATGGTAGCGTTTCATTGTCTAGCACGTGTAACTTAGGCTCGTAAACGTAGAATCATTTTTAGGAAATTTTCTCTGATCGTGTGTGGAAATGTGTTCTCGTTTTACAATTCAGTGATTTCCAATAGATAAACGCGTTGTGTGTGATTCTCGTTGCAGTTTGATAACGTACTGGTTTGTTAAAACCTTTTGTGATCATGTGGCGGTGTATGAACTCTGTGTAAATACTTTCTAGCTTTGTGGGGCATGTGCATGTACAAATCTTCTCATCGTTTCCTTCCGTGAGTGATATGTGTTCCACGTGGTCGGTTCTTAGAACAAAGCCTTCAGCTTCCACTATTGTTTGTTCCATGTCCATCAGGCAAGTAACTATGCGTGTATCCTTCTGATTTCCACAAACATTTTGCGATCTTCTCACCCCGCCTATTTTAATTTTGCTGTTTCTTCTCCGAACTTGGTCAATAATTCTCTCCGAGCCTTGTACAACCTCCTTCAATAGATTGCTTATTAAATTCTAAACATTTCTAAGGGTTGCATGCCGTAGTTTTTATTTTTATTTTTCAGACTTTGTAATTTTTCACTTTTCCGGGTTTTGAGACTGGACTTTTTCCGTCCCTGTGAACGTTCCCAATCGCATGTTGCTGCATTTCAGTAGCTTCCTTATGAAATTCTACGCAGTTCTAGGGGTTGCGTGCCATAGTTAATTTTCCTTATTTTTCGGAAATTGAATTTATACATTTTTATCGGTTTTCGGTACCACATGGGTCAGAACTCCGACTTCAGGGGTTTGCAGCTAGTCACCTGAATTCACGCCACTTCTCATAAAACCAGTGTCTAGATAGTTTACTTTCAGAATGCAACTTACGAGTCCGCCGTGATTTTGTGCTATGAATCCGATTTTTAACCACTTCACCTTCAGTGGAGCGCGATCTTGTAACGTAGCCGTGTGTCGCCGTTAGCGTGTTTGCTCTCGGTCTAATCTCAATGCAACTTAAGTTTGCTATACTCACGCACCATCTCAAATAGGTACGACAGAGCCATCTTCGCAGTTTTATTGTATATTGTGTTGTATGGTACCTCCGGGATTGCTGAATTTCGCCTACGGTAGCGGCGCCTGCTTCTGCCTCACTTCAGCACGCTGATTTTGGTGAGTTTCCCTGTTGAATTGCGTGTTTGTGAACAAGTGAGTGTTGTTTTTAAATCTCGCCCCACCCCCCTGTAGCGTTAAGTTTTGTGTAATTTATGTTAAATTCAATGCTGGGCATCGTCAGTATTAACTTATGTAAAGGAGATGCACTTTTATTGTATTAACAACATTGGTTCGCCATATTGCTTGCCTTCGACCTCAATAAACAACTTAAGTTCAGTATAATTTTGACTTGTCTATAAATAGAAGTTTTCGAGCACCTTCCCCCATTTTATTTAATATTATTTTTCACCAGTGCTGAGAACAAGATCAGATGCAATTTTTTAAGTTTGAGTTCCGTTGCGCCATAAATGTTTTCTTAAGCAACTTTATGAAATAACTTCAATTGTGGTGGTTCGTTTATAAATGCCTGTGTGTAATTTAGTGTGAGCTGCTATGTATATTGGCCACTGTATAGTTACCTCCTTGTTATTAGAGAATTTGAACCAAGTCAGTTCTCAATTTGGGCCAGGGAACAAGGTTTTTCGGCCGGCCGCGGTGGCCGAGGGGACTGAGGCGCTTCAGTCACGGTCTGCACGGCCACTGCGGTCGGGGGTTCGAATCCCCCCTCGGGCATGGATATTTGTGCCGTCCTAGTTCGTAAGTAGTTCATGTTTGTAAGTTTAGGGACTGATGACCCCGTAGTTAAGTCCCATAAGCTTTACAAACATCAAGGTTTTTCAGCTCGGAGTAGCCGGTAGTTCACACGGATCTCTCGCTAATTTTACTGCTAAAATTAAGTAGCTTTATTTTATCTTACTTTATTTAATACAGTAAATTGTTATCTGGATGCTTAAGCTTTTATTACGTACAGTGGTCGACTTTTAAGGTGGCAATTCTGTGTCGACTATCGGTGACTGAACAAAATCAGAAAGAAAGATGTCTACCCCCTTCCCGCACATTGACGAGACCTTAAACTTCTTGTAAGGAGCTACATACGTCTCAACCAAGAACATGCAGACAGGTTTCTGGAAAATCGAGGTTGTCGAAGCTGATAGAGAGGACTGCTTTTTTTAATACCTGACGGCCTCTGTGAATTCAAAGTCATGGCCCGACCGCATTCGAACACATGATGGACAACTTGCTTCGACGCCTTAAATGGACGATATGTCTTTGTTATCTAGATGACACTGTCATTCTGGCAAGGCCATTTGCGGAACACCTAAGCTGCCTGTCAAATGTGTTGAAGTGTGTTCAGACAGCAGGACTCCGCATCAACCCAAAGAAGTGCCTCTTCGTCTCCAAAGACAGAAAAATTCTGGGTCACCTAGTGACCGGAAATAGTGTTCGTCCTGATCCAGATAAAGTAAGGGTAGTCATAGAATTTTCAAGTCCTCAGTACATCGGTGATGTGAGATGTTTACTCGGGCTGTGCTAATACTACCGTTGTTTCATAGTTTTGTAACGAAGCTAGAACTTCTGCAGGGAGACGCCAGGTTTTACTGGGATGAGACAAAAGAAAGTGCTTTTCGGGCACATAAGAAGGCTCTAACTTCCGCGCGTTGTACCCTTATACAACGATAATACAGAAACGGAACTTCACACAGACTCTACCGGTTTTAGGACTGGTGCAGTGCTTCTAAAAATTCAGGAAGTTTCTAAAAAGTTGATAGCCTGTGAATCAAGAGTTATCTCAAAGTCCAAGATAAACTACTCTACAACCGTGAAGGAGTGACTCTCCGATACCTGGACTGTTAACAAGTCTAGGCCGTATTTATTCCGTAAACCGTTCACTGTCGTGACAGACCACCATTCTTTATGTTGTCTCACAAATTTGAAGTATCTATCAGGTCGACTAGCAAGATGGGCACTAATAATCCACAAGTACGATGTATTCAAAAACGAGAGAAAACACAAGGACGTCGACTGCCTTTTGATAAATCCATTAGCCGAACACAACTCCATGGATGAAATTTCTGCCCTCACTGAGTGGAACCGACCAAAGGAGAATTTCAACTTATAAGCGGGACACTGGGCCCCAAATGGCTACTGATTGTTCCTGCTCATTCTGGCCAGCTATTCTCAAGTATTTCCACTATCCTCCAATATCCGGCCATATGGGATTCGTGAAGACCCTAGTCAGAATCAGACGCAGGTATTACTGGCAAGGTCTCTACCGATCTGTCAAGCACTATGTGAGTCACTGTAAGGAATGCCAGAGACGGAAGCAGGTGCCGCGATTACCCTCCTTTCCACCGGATTGGAATTGATCTTATAGGTAGGTTCCTGAAGTCGACAACCGGTAACAGATGGATAATAGTCTGCACTGACTACCTCACAGGCTACGCTGTCACCAAACCTGTGCCGACTGCAGAAGCTCCAGAGATCGCAAAATTTCTAATAGAAGACTTTTATTTATAGCATGGTGCACCACGTGTGGTGACATCTGATCGAGGAAAAGTATTCATGTCAAAACTAGTATCAGAGGTAATGTCACGTTGTGACATTGTTCACAGAATGGCACCTGCATACCAACCTAAGACAAATTGTCTTACAGAACGTTTTAACAAGACGTTAGCAGATATGCTGTCGATGTACGTCGATGTTGAGCAGAAGGATTGGAATACAATACTGCCAGTAGTGACATTTGCTTATAATACCGCAAGACAAGACACCACAGGCTTCACGCCGTTTTTCCTGCTCCTTGGCCGTGAAGCTGAGACGACAATGGTTACACTGTTCCCGTTCCAGCCGGACGACACTCAGGATGACTATGTGAAACAGCTCATCACCAGAGTCGAAGAAGCAAGACAGCAGGCTCGCATACGGTCACTGGACGCCCAGGAGAAGGACCGTCAGCGGTATAACGACAAGCACCGACCTGTTGTGTACAGCCCAGGAGATCTGGTATGAATTTTTCCCCTGTACGGAAAGTTGGACTATCAGAAAAGTAAAAAGAGTAACAACTGCCTACCATCCTCACACAAACGGTCTTACAGAGCATATATGAATGCATTGTTTCACGGCGTTATGTTGATAAAATTTTCTCGGGCTTCCAACTGCGTCATGTGGTTTACTGTGCACGACGTTTCGGCCGAGTTGATGAAACCAGTTAAAGTTGTTGTTGGCTTAATAACACCGGGAGCTATAAAATACCTTGTGGTTGTGGATAATTTTATATAGGACAAACAGTGCGCACTATTGAACAGCGCTGTGTGGAACACGAACGATGTTATCGTTTACGTTATTCCGAAAAGTCTGACGTTGTCTACATTAACCTTTTATCCTTTTCTGTAAAGTGGTTTCACTACTGAGTGCTTAGATCTATAGGCAAGAGACCACTTCGAAAGGATAAATTAATCTAGTACATACTTCGTCGCAACCATAAGAGAGTCTTATTTAATTATTGGCCTAATCCCTCTTTTGTCACTATCACAGAATGCTATTTTCTACAAGAGCTATACGATTACCTTTGGGAGCTAAAGTTCTGTTTAATTCATCAGTTATATTGGATAATATTCCTTCCAAGTAAATTTTTCATCAATGACGTATTCCGCTTATGTGCAAGAGTGCTAGTAAATACAATACACCACTTCGATACACTAATCACCAACACAATAAAAGTGACAACTTCAGAGTCTTCAAAAAGTAGGCTGCTGCAGATATAATACATAACTACATGGAATGCCCATAGCCGAAATATATGTAACAACAATAATAAAAACCGAATTGAGGAAGGGTTATTATTATCTGATTATAATGAAGAAAGTAAAGTTTAGAGATCTATTTCCTTATATGCAAATGTAAATGTAATGAAGTAGATGAAGATTCTATGGAAAGTACTTTGTATTTTTGTCAGATTCACGTCGGCATTACAATATTGCTTCGGAACCGTTGAAAAAGTTGTGATCATATTTATAGTCCATTAAACAGCATCCGTACCACCCACTTGTCGGGAAAATCGAGAAGGTACTTTACTTTTGGGAATTGTGTTGATCAGATTGTTGCAGAAGTTGTAATATTACGGAATAGGTGGAGTAGCTCACGATTCGTGTTGCGTTATTTACCAACAGAACAGTATCTGAATAAAGTGATAGTTCAACACGAAAATAGTTTATTTTCTTATTTTATTCGACATTGTTGTCTAGGAGTGTGACAAATAAATATTTTATTGTATACCACGTATGTAGTGGTTAAGCTATAGTCACAAAAATATGAACCTTATATTCGTATAACGTAACTGTTTCGATAATCATTGTCATTATTATCAAACGTAAGACTGTTGAAAGAAATTGAGCATAAACTGGAAATATGATATGATATATTATGAAAAAATGTAGTTTTTCCATTAACTGGAGCCAGGCCTTCTAGAGGGGTGAAAGTGGCTTCCAATCGTCTGCTATATTCATGGTATCTGACCATCTGCAGCCATATTTTATCCCATACCATACAACAACAGAGAAAGCTGGATTGGTGAAATAGAAGTTAATGAGTTGCATATTATATGGCATGCACAGACAAGTTTTTTCTGTAATTTTGTTTTTCGTTATTGTCATTTCATGCCCCTGGTGGGGTGGGCTGGCAACGCTGGAGGCGCTCTTCAGCCCACAAACATGGACATGGCGAAAAATTGAAGAAAAACATTATGCATAAACGGAGTGAAAAAAGTGAAGTTCCTATGAACATAAAGGCGACGAAAAATGGCGAGGCAACACTGAAGCACTGAGGGTCGCGGACAGTTAAAATACCCAGTCGTCGGCTGTGGGATGGCCGTTCGCAGTTTGATTAAATCTCACTGTTTAGTGTCACTGCGACGGAACACAGACAGATCTCACACACATGATAAATGATGATGACGAATGTGGATGGGGAAGGCGCAAAAAAAAAAAAGTGCGAGAGAGGGTTGGAGGGGGGAAGGTAGCGGAGGAGGTGAAGGGTGGGTGGGTAGAGGATGAGGGAGGAGGTGCCACAGGGCCATGAGGGAAAGAAGTGTGGATGGGATGTTCCAGAAAGCTATAAGGTGTTGGGGGGTGATACCAGAGGGAGTGGTAAGGGGAAGGGAGGGAGGAAGGAAGTGAGGACGTGATTCCCACTAGGGGCATCAAGGAGGGAGGAGGAGTAGGAGGAGGAGAAGGAAGAGGAACAGAGCTGGTTAGAGGGATAAATGGCTGGGCGGAGGGCATCGTCAGTAAGTGGAGCTTGACGAAATTGCCACAGGAAAGGGGAAGGAGGGTGGACAAGTGGAGAGCAGTGGGTATGCAGTAGTAATGGCGCGGCAACGGACCAGGATTGGTGAGGAGAAGCTGGTCAATGGGGGATCCAGTTTTCGGTAGAGGAAACAGAGACGAAGGTGAAGCGGACAAGGTGGGGATGGGGATGGGGTGTAGGAAGGGATACAGAAGGCGAGGCGGAGGGCGTGTCGTTCCAAGATCTCTAGGAACTTGCAGAAAGATGCGGGGGGGGGGGGAGAAGAGGCGGGAGAAGGGCGGAGATCCAGGCAGGATGGGAAACGCAGAGGATGGGGTGGATGAGGCATTTAGTGGAAGATTCAGGCCCCAGGTTCGGCCAACAAGGAGATTGGGGAGGTAGAGGTGGAAGCGTGCTTTTTCTTGAATGGTGCAGAGGTGGCAGGTGATGCCCAGGTACGTAAGGGTGGAAGTGAGGACTATTATGGAGGGTGAGGTAGAAATCACGGGGGCGGAAGTAAAGGAGTGGTGCGACCTACAATGATCTTTTGTGTTTTGGCAGGATTTATGAATAGGAGCCATTGGTTACACCAGATCTTCTGTAAAATCAAGTAAATAGAAATAGATAACATATGGTAAGTATGTTGACGAGAACTACAATTTCTTCATTAATTGGAGGTATCTTACTGGAACGCAATCATATGCAGGAACAATGCAAATTAACCTATGACACAGTACCAGTATGTACTGTATTCTAAATACAGTTTATCATGCAGAAGATGTGTACCCATTGGGAGCTATCAATGAACTAACAAGTATGGCATGGCTACAGTTGACCGCCGCCGAGTGCATTGAAGCTCTATGCTGCGACATGCGAGACCGTTCCCCGTCGGAAGTTCGAATCCCCCCTCGGGCATGGATGTTTGTGCTGTCTTTAGTTCATACGTAGTTTGTAAGTTTAGGGACTGATCACTCCACAGTTAAGTCCCATAAGCTTTACTAACGTTTGAACATTTTGGCTACAGTTGTCTGTTTACAAAACCTACCACTATAGGTAATGGCTATCTATGTGCTAAGATGATAGCTGAAGGCCAAAAGACGTGAAAATTGTAACAACCAGAGGGCGACATTAGTCGAAATTTTGTAAACATAAATTAACACCTGGTATCTGTTACAATTATTAACATATTGGTGGTATCTAACAGGCAGACAAACAATATATATATATATATTTACAATTTACAATCCAAAACAAACAGAGTAGCCGAGATGTCTAAAGCGTCTCGCTGCGGAGCGCACTGTTGCTCGCCATGGAGGTTCGAGTCCTCCCTGGGGCATGGGTGTGTGTGTTTGTCCTTAGGTTAGTTTACCTAGGTTTAAGTAGTTTGTAAGCTACGGACTAATGACCACGCAGTTTGGTCCAATATATTTACAAACATTGGTACATTTTTTTCCAAAAGAAAAACATTACTGTTATTTATGTATAAATTACAATCTAATAAAACGCCAAATGATTGGTACCTGAACCTATATGATGTTCGCTAACCAAATAAAATGTATCCTTAGTTATCTAATTATAAATTCTCTTGTAATTAATTGGCCATAAATTAAGAAGACAATAAATGCATGTACAGGATAGCATATATCAAAATGTTATTACATAATAACTGCGCATACAACTCTGCATACATAAAAGTGCATGAAAGTAGTGTAAGAAACAGTCTCTAATGTTACTCTAGGTAAAAACAATTGATTGAATAACGTGCCATAATTACAAATGAATGACTATAAGGTACTATATGTGGACAAGAAACAAGCTGTGTGTTATATAACTGTATCAATATGCATAAATGTGATACATTACTCAAACAGGCAATAGTATGACTGAGTCAGCATTAATGATTGAAGGTCATGTAAAAGTAATAAGATACAGGATTAAGAGAAAATAAAAGTATGAAACACAGACACATAAGTATCAAAATTAAAAGGGGTATAAACAGCAGCCAAGCTGTACATCATAGAAAAAACGGGAAGTACATACAGTACGCTTGTAGTAAGTTATCTGAACAAACATAAGAAAGCTATATGGGCAGGTCATAAATGTGATTTATAGCTACATTATGGGGTTGGGTCAAGATAAGCAGTTAAATATCTTATAATAGTAATAAGATACAGTGAACAAAATATGAAAAAAAATCAAGTGTTAAAAAATTTAAAAAATGTACACAATAGACAAGCTGTATGTTATATAGCCAGTTGCATATGTGATATATAGCTCAAGACCTACAGTAATGCAGCTGAGTCATCTTAATTGACAGACCAACAAACAGTATGCTTATGAAAATGGCATGTACTGTAATAAATATAGAAGATGTGGGTAAATAAAGGCTACCAAAGGATACATATGTTCTAGTTTTATAAACATATTCTTCTTGAGTTACCGAATTTCTAGTTTGTATAATTTGTGATTACATCATTAAAACAGGTCAGACAAACAGGATTATATAATATCATCAAAAATACTAAAGAAGTTTTTATATTTAAATTAAACCTGTTCATTTAAGATTTTATCAGGCTCCTTTTTTATTATAGCAATATGAATTAATGTTTTGCAACAGGTCCAATTTACGGCCCTTATCTATCGTGTGCATAACTTCCATATTCTGCCTGATGCCATCTATTGAATGTTTACTATCTTTTAAATACAATCTAAAAGCAGTATTATTTTGTTTGTTTATATTTTCCGTAAACCTAGTTTCAAAAGTTTTGCCCGTCTCACCTATATAAATGGGATCACAGTCAGAAAATTTCAATTTATATACCCCTGAGCTGGCAAACTTGTCTGAATTACTGTTCATATTGTGTCGTAACCTATTTTTTAATAAGTTACCTGTCTTGAGGGCTAGTTTTACATTATGCTTCCGAAATTACCTCTATACATCATTGAGACATTGGAGTTGTTTTCCCCCCTTATTCTGATTTTAGTATCTTTTTTTCTCTTTTCAAATATGCCTTAATTTTTTTATGTATCTTATCTACAAAACTTTGTTCTTAACTATTGGCAGTGGCAATTTGTTTTAAAATTTGTAGTTCTTTTTCAATATCTGCTTTTTGAATTGGTGTTCTTAATAACCTATACAACATAACATAATCCCAAATAATACAAAAATTGATATCAAAAATAGAATGAAAATTGCACAACTAAAAATTAGGAGCGAAAAACCTTGGATCAAATTACAGATTATAGAATTTTATGAAGAGAACAGTATTCTAAAAGACAGGCTACATAGCTGTATAAACAAACTAAAGAATGGTCTTATGTATTCCCATTTCTTATAAGGGCACATTTTATATGTAGTAATGTTGTGGCTGAACACTTACTGTCTCTTTAAATAACGTAACTATCCGACGAAAGGTCCGGACATTTGGATCACGTCTTCCAGGTTACCGATCAACATACATAGCACAGGCCCGTTGGGCATTTTGATCACAATAGTCATACATAAATACCATATCGACATTTTCTGCAATTGGTAAACGGTCCATTTTAACACGAGTAATGCATCGCGACGCAAATACCGTCCGCATTGGCGAAATTTTATGCGATACCATGTATTTATATGTTCGTGACTATAAAAGCGCCATCTATCACAAAACGGAAAAAGTGTACCAAATAAAACATTCATATTTACTTACATAGTTGACGAATATGTAATAAAAATGGGGTTACCTATTTTTAAAAAAATGCTGTTGATATCAGTTTGACCTATGGCAGCGCAATCTCGCGGGCCAACCATAGCGCCATCTGTTTTCCCCCTTCAAGCTAGAAATGTTTTGTTCTTTGCAGTTTTTTCGTTTGATGCTTATTTCCTGAGATATTTGGCCCGGTTACTATCAATGGACCACCTGTATTTACAGATACAAATGACGCGCTTCGGTCATCAGATATTTGATTGAAAAAGCAATGGCTCACAGGTACAGTGACCGTGCGGGAATGATCCCGTGGTCCAATGCGTCTTGTTACGGATTGTGCGGCCGCTCCCCGTCGGAGGTTCGAGGCCAACCTCGCGCGTGGGTGTCCTTGTAGTCTAGGGACCAATGACCACAATTGTTTGATCCCTTAGCTTTAGGGACATTTGAAATAATGTGGTTACATAGTGTTATAGTAACAGACGTGTTTCTTACTGCTTTCTGTACGCTACTTGAGGACGACATGAGTTGGTAACCCACTTGGTGTAATGACAATAGATCCTCATAATGTTTTTCCACGCTTAAATAGTCTGCATTATGCCTCTATACAAGACTGATCGTAATTTTGAACAGGGTCGCTTTCTTCCTTCTGACTTCATGTCACAGCATTTTACCAATGAACACAACATTGTTGTTTACCTGTCTGTGTAAATATGTTTGAAAAGGCTAAGCACAGAATCGCTGTTTGGGAATTGGGCAGTGAAGTCTTGGTGCTCAGTTCCCTTTGGAGTTGGGGACATCTGGTAAGAAGTTTTGTCATTAGAACACTTCTCATATTGTGGCTCTGTTACAGTCAATAAGCTCATTCTGACAGACTAACAGCATCAGTTAATCCTTGTTACAAATCATTTCAACTGGTTTGAAGTTAATTCTCAGTTACTGCCACCATTTTTATGTTCCCCGTGTAGAGTTTACACAAGGAAAAATGTTTCTCTTGGGGAAAGTTTTCCACATGTGAAAGGAAGAGGAAGAATATAGTACATTCGATGTCCAGTAATGTAATTTCTCTATAACTTGTTCAGCCAGTTTGCTCCACGTCCCTTTTAGTTGTAGCAAGTATTACTCCCACAATGTAATCACGTGGGATAACTTTCTGTGTGTATGTACCCTAACTCCCGTGTGACTCAGTCACAGAAAAGAATTCCTATTTCTCAGTCATTCTCTTCATTTATTAACAACGTATTCATCAGGTACTGCAGCAATACAGTGGCCTGATTCCCTTAATTATACTTAAGAGCCAAAATTCATGACATTGGCATGTGTATGAAAACCACAGAGACATGTAAACACTCAGAGGAAGACGTGCAGTCAACAACCCATATACGGGCTGTTCATATTAACTGACGACATTCAACTATCAGGGGAACTACACGTCGGACCAAAAAATGTACAATACTAATTTACTTGCGTCGGAAGGTGTCATTCAGTGACACTAAACTCGTCCCCCTACTCCACCCACCCGGTGCGTAGGTAGCGGGGGGGGGGGGGCTATTTTGAAACCTTCAATGGGACCCCCCCCCCTCAGATTTTTATCGCAGATTACGATTGTTTGGCACGACTACATACGTTTCGCCTCAAATATTTTCCTTTAGAGCCACAGATGGAGGAATGGAAATTTACAACATGCCGCTCAACGCCCATTTAATATTCAATGACACTAGGGCTCCACCTTCATGCTTCGGCGGTAATACAGACCAGTACTTATCGGTTTCGCTGGCCGCGGTGGCCGTGCGGTCTGCGGCGTGCCAGTCACGGTCTGCACGGCCGCTGCGGTCGGGGATTCGAATCCCCCCTCGGGCATGGATATTTGTGCCGTCCTTAGTCTTAGCTAGTTCATAAGTAGTTTGTAAGTTTAGGGACTGATGACCCCGTAGTTAAGTCCCATTTGAACATTTTTTACTTATGAACTAGCTTATACTAAAGACGGCACAAACATCCATGCCCGATGAGGGATTCGAAACCCCGACCGCAACGGCCGTACAGACCGTGACTGGCACGCCCCAGACCGCTCGGCCACTGCGGCCGGCTAGTGACAGATTCCTTATGAATCACAGGTAATGACAATCCCTTTGCACAAAGAAGGCAACAGTGTCCACCAAATATCAAAGAAACTGAGTTGTCAAAATCATACACCGACATCGAGAAACAGCCTGCCATGAAGATAGTCCTCGCACAGGAGCACCCAGAACGCCAGGAGAAGTATTTGGTAGTGACCAGTAAACGTAACAGATTAACAACTGTCCGTGAATTGAAAGCTGAACTGAACGCAACGAGGATACACCGGTGAGTGAGTCAACAATGAAACGACGCCTGGCAGACAACAACCTCCGAGGTTATGACGCAATAAGGAAACCACCGTTGCGCCCTGTTAACAACAAGAAAAGGCTTCAGTGGGCTAAGGCACCCCAACATTGGAAAGAGTCTTATTCACTGATGAATCCAAGTTCGAAATATTTAGAAATAAACGCCGTCGATTTATACACCGATTACCACATGAACGCTTGAATCCTTAGTGCGTGATTCTAACTGTAAAGCATGGAGGCGGTTGTTTGATGGTATGGGATCCTTTGTAGGGAATAGTCGTAGATTTGGTGAAAATGGAAAAATGAACCAGCGTCATGTTAATACATCTGGTTTGCGTCTGATTGGGAAAGGGTTTGTCTTGCAGCAAAACAACGATCCGAAACATACGCCTCGCTTGTCTCAGAACTATGTGAAGTCTCTAGAGGGTCGTAAAATATTGAAACATGGAATGGACGCCACAATCCCCTGATTGTAACCTAATCGAGCTGCTATGGGATGAATTGGACAGGAGGATCCGAAGACGGTAATTCATGACTGAGACACAATTGTGAGAGGATCTGCAGCGGGAATGGACATTGATTACAACTGAAACCTTGGAAAAACTGACGCAGCACATGCCGATAGTGTGCAAGGTAGAGATGAAAGCAAAGGGTGGTTATTTTTAGAAATCGAAAATGTCCTCTGTATTATTTGAGCTTAATAAAGATTTGGAAAACAACAATATGCATTTTATTCTGTATTTCATTTCCATTGTCTCTAATTAGTAGGTGTTTCCATACTTATGGAGGGTAGTGTATGCGGTCGATCATGACTTTACGGTCTGTTGGCATATTGGTGGTACACATTAATTTTGAAATATCCCCACAGAAAGAAATCTAGTGGCGTCAAATCGGGTGACCTAGCAAGCAAGTTAGTAGGGTCACCTCTGACTATCCACCGGTCAGTGTAAACACTGTCTAATATTTCTCGTGCTTTACTTGCGTAATAAGCTGGTAACCCGTCGCACAGTGGGGCGGAATCCCTAAAACGGGCCAAAACCCCAAGAAGACGTTTAATTCACACAAAGGTCATCACTCGGAGGTTTTTGAGGTCGCTGATTACGAATTTGAAGGTAACTGTCTAAACAAAATGGCGGAGCTAATATGGTAACGTGACGCAAGGAAATCCATAATAATTCATTAGTAATAGCATATATATTGTACTTAGACACTCGTAATTAATATACTGCCAACGTGATTTGTTTATTATAACAAAATAATAGAATATTTCTGGACAGCAAATCGGAACAAAAATCTTCGATACTACACACATTGTAATTCAATAATATTGCCGCGAGATCCCAAGTTAACCAACTGCCGGCGTGGCGCAATTGATAGTATCATCGAGTACAGTGCTGAAGATCGTCGGTTCAATTCTGTCGACCGTCAAAAATTTATTTCTTTGTAATTATCATTTCCAGAATGTTCTAAATGTGTTTTGTGTTCACTTGCAATTTCTACATGTTTCTTATGTTAACTATTATTCTAATTTCTGGTACATTCTGCCTGTGTATAAGTAGCACACCACTATGCCCGAGAGATAGTCAGTGCTTCGTGTATACTTCAGTTCACAATAAACCTGCTTTCAGTGTAAGTGCCGTGTTCAGTTGACAACCCTGCCTTCGTAGTCAAGCCTGCTTACATTTCAACGCGACATTGTTTGGTGGAAATGCCGGGTATACTATGCAAAGGCTGCATCACCGTGGCTCCGATCGATTAGGCAACGTAAAAGCTGTCACTTACACGGACTAGAACAGGAATACAAGGGATATACCGACTACATCCTTCCGAAAGTCCGTATCATCAGAAGAACCATGGACACGAAATCAGCGGTAAGCCAGCTGCACATCAGACACCCGTCGGTGTTCACTGGAGACGCTGGAGAGGACCCCAACAAATGGCTGAAATGGTTCGACCGAGTCGCCAAGTACAAGAAGAAGCCCAGGAGAAGGACCGTCAGCGGTATAACGACAAGCACCGACCTGTTGTGTACAGCCCAGGTGATCTAGTATGGATTTTTACCCCTGTATGGAAAGTTATTGAAGCGATAATTTTGTCCGTATCGTGTCATACGCCGCCTATCAGACGTCACATACGAAGGCGACGATTATGAGCCGTCGTCGAAACGACAAAGACGTAGAGACATTGTTCACGTCCTCCGCATGAAGCCTTACTACGATCCTGAAGAGCAAATAGGCCAAAATGGCTTCTTGTTCAAGGACTCTAAGGACGATAATGATATTGATGAAGCCACGACAGGAACGTGTGTTGTCGGTAATCGTGCGGTAGGAAAGGATTCTCCGGATCTTCCATACAGAGGACCCATGGCAATATCAAGATCCAGGACATTGCAGCTGGCTCCAAAAGGAACCTAACAGCGTTTTGCTGTTCTTTCAGGAGAGAGAGCAATGCCGCGATATCAGAAGTTAACTAACTGCCGGCGTGGCGCAATGGATATCATCACTGATTGCGGTGGTAAAGGTCGGCGGTTCAATTCTGTCCACCGGCAAAAACTTATTTCTTTGTAATTATCATTTCCAGAATGTTCTACATGTTTCTTATGTTAACTTGTAATTTCTACTTGTTTCTTATGTTAACCATTCTTCTAATTTCTGGTACCTTCTGTCTGTGTATTAAATAGCAGAGCATTCTGCCCGGGGGGCATTCAGTGCTGCGTGTATGCTTCAGTTCACAATAAACCTGATTTCAGTATAAGAGCCGTATTCAGTTGACAACCCTGCATTCGAAGTCAAGCCTGCTTCCATTTCAACGCGACACTATAATGAAACAATCTTCAAAGTCGGTGACAGAACACAAATAATAAATGTGATGGTATAATCAACAACAGAAGTAGTTAAGTGTAGCAAATAAAGACAATTGTTCTTAACATTCATAACTTAATATGACTGAAAATGTTCTTATGCATACAAAATGGTAAGTTTGGTTTTATATCTAGCAATCAGATTCAATATCACTCACGAAGTTCTCAGAGTCAGAATCCATATCGGAATTTTCCATAGGCGAACGTGGTGTAATTGGAATTTCAGGGGACAGTAACAACTTTATTGTCTCCTTTGACAAACTTTTCACATGTGTTTGTGGCAGTTTTCCAATACTGGATATGTATGGATCCGAATTTACCAGGGGTCTTTAAAAGGTCCTTTTTTTTTTTCTTCTTTTTTTTAACACGCGACATTTTTTTTTTGGAAAACCCGACATGTTTTTTCTTTTAATGTTTTAGATCAGGGGTGGCCCGCGGAGCTGTTTCAAAAGAAAGAAAAATTTAACTTTTATTTCATGTAAAAACTGCAAAATAGCATTCCATCAAACGTAGAATTACAATAGGTATTATCATTTCATTATTCAACTATCGTTAAATTTTCGTGTATATTCCTGTCTGGAAAAAAGAACCACTACAGTCTTTTGCGCAGTATGTGGCTGAGGCGGGGGACGTTGCGAGAAATAAGGGGGCGGGAGAGCAGCTTGTGGAGCGCTGGACGCCGCGCGACCGTCCGCCTTTTGTGAATTCCGTGGCGACCAGGTTCCAGTCTGCCGAAGTGAGCTGAGGTGTGCCGGTGTCGGATACGCGAGCGTTGCCGGCCGTGCCGTATTCTGAGTGCGGCGAGAGGACCGCAGCTTTGGCACCTGCCTAGCTTTCCGGCGAGCGCGACTGAAGAGAAGAGGGAAGAAGGCGCTCTGGTTCACCTACTGCGTTAGCGTCGATTGTTCGGAAATAAATGTTTGATTCGTCTCCAGTCACTAAAGGGTAGTATCTGGTACACTGACGAGTTTACATGTAACTCTTTTATTTACCCTTATCTTGTTTAATACAGTAAGTAAATTTATATGTGAATAAGAAATTAAATTAACGTGAGTGAATGGTAATAAGAGCACGATTAGTAGCAGTTGTGACTTGAAAAAGAGAAGTCTTTCAAGTAAAACCAGCTTTTTATAGTTGATCTATGATGTTTGTATTTTATGTATCCAGTTATGGTGGGTATGTACACCAGTCGACATTAGCAATGGTCTCTGCCTCAGAACCATCTTTCAATTTCAGTAGTACGAAATAAATAAATCTTTAATAGTAATAATGTGGTTTTACTGATGACGTTTAAGGATTCCGTATTACAAATTTACAGCTGTTACCCTCCCAATGCAAGTTTATTCACCTGTTTCTATGTGTTATTTACAGCAACTAATAATGTTATCGATTTGAAATCATAACAAAAGATGTCGAAATTTTAAAGTAAGGCAGCCAGATTAAGTGAATCATCATCAATTTTTATATTTACGATACATGACGTTCAGAACTAAAATACAAATTTCGTAAAGCAGTTGAATACTACCAAAAATTCTCGATATAACAGACTATTAAGTTTCCCAAATACGTATAATACCGTACTTAAATGAAACACTGAAAATTCGGCGAGCAGTGTACCTCTGTCGAACCGCCACTTAGGCTGAAAACATATCTCCCCCAAATGGTTATAAAAAATATTGACTATTGAAATCCCTATCATGACCACTAAAGCACAGTAAATAACTAAGTGCGCTGTTAAGCGATTGTACGAAAATCTCTCTGTTACCTTTTGGCATTCAGAAAGGCTGATGAAATTTTACCAAATATGCCGTGTTTTTGATACACTTCAATGTGACGAAAGATTCAGGTAAGATTTGCGCATGCAGATTAAATGATCTGCTACGAGAATAGAATGAAGAACCATAATTCAGACACAGTAATTTTTTTAATACATGATCAGCTTCTTTTTCTGAGCTTCACTGAACCAGTGAACAGGCAGGACTCGCCTCCAGTGATTTGCGGTGTTACACAATTTCGGGGAACTTTAACGTATATTTTGTAGGGAGATTTTGTGAGTTATTCTGAACTTCACATACAACATATATATATTTACAAAAATTACAATACTTCGATTACCACGTCATCTCTTGGACACTTTGACTTATGGTGGAAAATGTATGTTACAATTAAAGACGTAAACTTGGTATGGCGTCAACTAGCAAGGAAGTTGGTCCTAAGGGGAGGAAAGGTACGGAGGAGTTAAGAACTTTTCAGAGCAGGTGGGCAGTAAAGTATTTTTTTGTGGAATAGAAAACGAAACCGACATGTCTAATATGCAAGAAATACCTCAGTTCCAAGAGGATATGATATCGAACGGCATTACGAGACTAAACATGCATATATGTTTGACAAGTACAAGGGACAATATCGACAAGATAAAGTAAACGACTTAATAAAGGAAACTTTGTACTCAACAGCAGTTATTTACAAGGGCGATTCAGAGACAACATACTATGTGAAAGTGGGTTATCCGGTAGCTTTTAATACTGGCAAAAAGCCGCGGCGGATTAGCCGCGCGTGCTGGAGCGCCGTGCTGCGGTGCGCGCGGCCGTCTGCCGTCGGGGGTTCGAATCCCTACTCGGGCATGGATGTTAGTGCCGTCTTTAGTATAAGCTAGTTCGTAAGTAGATTGTAAGTTTAGGGACTGATGACCCCAAAGTCCCTTAAGCTTTGCAAACATTTGAACTGGCAAAAAAGAAATAAATAAAAAAAAAAAAAATCAATATTCAGATGGCTAAATGTTAAAGGAATACTTTGAGACCGTCGCCGAAATGGTGCGTCCACAAAGGTAACAGAATTTTCCAAAATAAGCCTGTCTCGTCAATCTATTAATAGACCTGTGTCGTCATTGGAAGACAAATTGAAGATAATTTAAAATATCGTGCTTATGAGTTTGTTTTATTCACTAGCTTTGGATGAGCGCACAGATATTCCGGATAGCGCCCAAGTGGCGACTTATGTCAGTGTTGCTGATGCCCTTGTTAATAAAAAAAGAAGAATTAGCAGCATTGTATCCACTTAAGTATATCACTAAGTCACGAGATTTACATCGTCATTAAGTCAGATTTCATTAATGTTTGACAGCTTATCGGGGCTAAGAACGGATGAGCGCCTAGCAATGGCTGGGAAACACGAAGCTTTAGTTCAGTTAACTAACGAGGCCCACAAACTTGGCAATACATCGGTGTTAATCTTTCACTGAGTAATCATTCATGAGAATTTATGTGCAAAATCCCTCAAATAGACCATGTCATGAAGGTAGTTGTCTAAACAGTGAACTTTATTAAGTCGAGAGGTTTCAAAAATGTTCAAATGTTTGTAGAGCTTATGGGACTTAACTACTGGGTCATCAGTCCCTAAACTTACAAACTACATATGAACTACTTAATAGTAAGGACAGCAAAAATATCCATACCCGTGACCGTAGTGCCCGCGCAGACCGTGACTGGCGCGCCTCAGTCCTCTCTGCCACCGCGGCCGCCTCGAGAGGTTTGAATCACCGTCAGTTTCAAGAATTTTTGAAATCTTTGGAGTCAGGGCACGTGACATATTTCGTATTAAACAGTAAAAATATCGCTAGTCCGTAAAAATGTTGAAAAGAGTGTTTGATTTGAAGCAAGAAATACAACCATTCTCTGAAAGCAAGTCAAAGATACTCCTGGAATTCGAAGATACGGAAGGGCTTTCCGACAGCGTTCTTGGTCGATATAACAAGCGACCTAAATGATCTTAATATTCGACTCCAAGGAAACGATCAGCTGATTAATGTCATGCATGTTCGTATTTCTGCATTCATAATGAAACTTGGGCTATGGGAGTAACAATTGCGAGCAAAGAACTACACACATATTCCTACACTGTCATAGCAATCGGACGTCACACAGCGGCAGCGATTAAATAGCATTCCTTAATGTCTGACTTGAAATACGAATCCGAAACCCGATTTCAACATTCAAGAAACACCGTTTGCTTTTTTCTATATTTGCTATGCCACTGTCTTAGACATGAGTTCACTACTGGCACATTTACAAATGAAATGCTGCGAAATGCAATGCGACTCACAATTAAAAGAGAAATCTCATCAGGTTTCGAAACGTTCTATAAAACACATTTAGACGAGAAACATCCAGCGTTTTACAAACATGCTATACAAATTTTCATAATTTGGAAACACGACTTGCGTGAACAGCTTTTACATCATATACGAGAACACGAATTACTTATGTGCATCTGGAAAACTCTTTCGTGTGACAACTACTTAATTTGGTGTCAAAAAAAAAAAAAAAAAAAAAAAAAAAAAAAAAAAAAAGGTTCATATGTTTGTAAAACTTATGGGACATAACTACAGGGTCATCAGTCCCTAAGCTTACAAACTACTTATGAACTAGCTAAGACTAAGGACGGCACAAATATCCATGCCCGAGGCGGCATTCGAACCCCCGACCGTAGTGGCCGTGCAGACCGTGACTGAAGCGCCTCAGTCCCCTCTGCCACCGCGGCCGGCACTTGGTGTCAACATTGATTCACTTACTTCAGTGAAACAAAGCCAGTCATCCCACTAACACTGCATTTCATTAAACTGTATAATAAATTATATAATCATTTGTTCTTTAATCACATTAGTTTTATTTTCATTAAAATAATATTCTTTGTGTTTTTGGTTCAAAAAACAAAAAGTGGTAATGCGGCCTGCTGGGTAATAAGCATTTGGCCCGCCCGCTGTAAAGGTTGGCCACCCCTGCTCTAAGCCTTTCCTAAAGGATACGTAGATGACGCTCTGACTGTTATGTCAGCTGCGCTGCAGTGGCCGAGTGTTCTAATGCGCCTTGCTGCGGGGCGCGCGGTTACTTGCCGTCGGAGGTTCCAGTCCTTGCCCCTGGGGACGAGAGCGCGCGTGCGCCTGTATGTATGTGTGTTTGTGTGTGTGTGTGTGTGTGTTGTCCTTACGTTTCCTCAAATTAGTTTAAGTACGTTGTAGGCCTAGGGAATAATAACCAAAGAAGTTTCAAATGTTCAAATGTTTGTAAAGCTTATGGGACTTAACTACGGGGTCATCAGTCCCTAAACTTACAAACTACTTATGAACTACTTACGAACTAGGACGGCACAAATATCCATGCCCGAGGGAGGATTCGAACCCCCGACCGTAGTGGCCGTGCAGACCGTGACTGAATCGCCTCAGTCTCCTCGGCCACCACGGCCGGCCCACAGAAGTTTACCGAGCGAGGTGGCACGCAGAGGTAACACATTGTATTCGGAAGCACGGTGCTTCAAATCCACCTCCTGTCATCCAAATTTAGATTTTCCGTGATTTCCCTAAACTACTCCGGAAAATAGCTGGAAGGTTCCTTTGAAAGACTACGGCCGATTTCTCTCCCATCTTTACCCAAAAATTAAAGAGATAACTCTGCCCCTAATGACCACGCATCGGTCGGACTTTAAACACTAGTCTTGCTTTTTTCGAAAACATTGAAATAATAAAAAAAATCCTCACAATTCCGCGCATGTATAAAATATCCTGCTTCATACAGTCTTGCTGTATAACATTCTACATGGCGTAATATCACCTAGAATTTAACTTCTCATGTCGTATAATAAGACACTACATGTCATTAAAGTTTAGGATGAAAGCTTTTCGACCCACGAGAACTTCCGGAGAGCTGAAAATATGTTTAACTCGTAAGAATCTGTTATACACATACACAGAACGACAGAACACCAATTCACTGGTATGTTAACTCTTGATTCCGTATAGAAGCGGACGAGACTGTAAAAGGCTCCATAAGCAAATGTGTTTTAAATTTTGCTACTTTTCAACTTCCCACGCTATCTTAAAAACTACTGTAAGGCGAAACTGTTGAACAAATAGTAATCAATTCCACCCAAGAAAAGCACGCCGTCGCAGACCGTTGCTCGGCGGTTTCGTTCCGTACCTGTGTTCTTTCAGTGCTAAGTCCGTTGTCGTTCCAGCAGTACTGTGACAACGCAGCCCACAAATCATTAGATGGCCGACTTGCTTTGTTCGTGCGCAGACGTTTATTAGTGTCCGCTATCCGAACAATAAGCTAGTATTTCTATGGACACGGCAGCAGGGCTCAGTGAATCATCAGCTAAACGACCCGCGTGTCCACTGTTCGATTTCCGTTACCTGTCCATTGGAAGTTTTCTTTTCGTGGGTAACGGTCCTTCTTACTTTTCAAGATCGCTATTCTGACGTTCATTATTCTCTCTCTCTCTGTCTTTCTCTCTCTCTCTCTCTCTCTCTCTCTCTCTCTCTCTCTCTCTCCCTCTCTCTGTCTCTTTTTGGTTTTCTCTAGAAATAAACAGATTAAAGAGATGCAGTAACTCTCATTTGCTCCTTTACTTTGGCTAGTATCCAGTTGTATAACACAGCTTCGACTTTCATGACAATATTTTCATAAATATTACATATAGCACAAACGTATGAAACCTTTTTTCCTAGCTCAATCTATCTTCATAAATGCCCCGCAAGTCACCTTAAGGTGAGGCTACTTGCCATTTCATTTCCTGTTCCACAACAGATTTTGGCGAGGGATAAAAACACTATATGCCTCCATACGAGACCTAACTTCTCTCATCTTTGTGTCCCGTATTTGGTGACAGTAGAGAAGTTGTACACCAGATTCAAATGCTAGCCCTCTAAATTTCTTTGGACAGAATGTCGTCATTACTCCAGGAATTTCCACTTGAGTTTCTAAAGCAGCATCGTAAAACATGCATTTTGATCGAACCTGGCAGTAACAAATATAACAGTCCGCCTGAGAATTGTTTCTACGTTTCCCTTGATACCGTGTCCCTGGCGAGCCCAAACACTTGAGCAGTGCTCAAGACTGGGTCGTACTGCTGTTCTATACTCGGTCTCCTTTACAGAAGATCCACATCTTTCCAAAATTCTCTTAATAATCCGATAACATTCTGTGAAATCTGACATTGTCAGCATAGAGAGTGGGCGGTCTTACAATTAGTTAAAATTCATAAAATATGAAACAATTTATTTAAAATTGTTGAAAATAGCGTAGACCGCAATTGAAATTTTTTATTTAAAAGTGGTGACTAGTTGTTTCGATTTGTCAGTATTTACAAACCACTGTTTTGATTGAATATGTAAACCAGGAGAGAACCCGAGCAGTCAAAAAATGTTAGTTAGTTCCATCAGTTAATTTGATTGGACAAATTTTTAATTGATGGAACAAATATTTTTTGACAGCTTATTTTCATTCCTTGTTTACTTATTCAATCAAAAACAGTGGTTCATAAGTTACTGACAAGTCGAAACCTCACCTCTTAGTAAATAAAAAAAATCACTTTGCGATCTAGGCTATTATTATAAATTTTAAATAAATTGTTTAAAAGTTTATGAATTTTAACCGATAATATTCCTTCTCCACAAATATACTTACATATCGTTCTGCAACGTTACACCCAGATATTTAATCGACGCGACTGTGTCAAGCAATACACTGCCAATACGTATTCGAAAATTATGGTGTATTTTTACTTCTCAACTGCATCACCTTATTTTTTTCTATATTTATCAAACCAAATAGTAATTGTATGTAAGTTATCTTGTACCCTTGCAAGGAGATTTTCAGACTAGCAATGTGTTAATCTATACATATCGTAAAAATACATATTTTTTCCTCTTTTGATGACCACAAGGAATTCAACAGGTTTTTATGGTTCATGCTGTGGGTTTCTGCAGTCATATCTTTGTTCATAAATCATGAGCAACGTATGACTGGCCAAGTAAGTGAACCAGACAGTTAGATGCCAGTTATTATGGAATAATTTGAATCGTGGCCAGCTTTGTATTCAGACGACAAACACTACCAAATCCACCGGTTAGTCCGTAAACCGTTAGGGGCAAAACCAGTGGGACCCTGGCCAAGTAAGGTTAGCAGCCTTCCTTTCAGGTCCTTCACTTTGATGCTGGCAACAATCAGAGCAAAATATCTCTGATCTTTGAGGTGATGGAGTTCCACATCCAATTGACAGACCAGGGACTCCTTAGTTAATTTCTGTTCGTAAACGTTACTGATCAAATCGGAAATATTTTACAAAAATATTATATTAAACCGGTTTTTAGGCTAACTAAGAAGTCAAGCACTCTGGTCTGTAAAGCATAAACGCCTCCCTCTGCCAGCATGTTGGGTGTACTGGGTTGGAGTAGCGGAGTAGCGGAGCGTTCCCAGACGTCTTGCTGCGGAGCGCGCAGTATCTCGCCGTCTGTTTCGAGTCCTCCCTGGCGCATGTGTGCGTGTTGTCCTTAGGTTAGTTTGACTTGGTCTAAGTAAAGCCTAAGGACTAATAACAAAAGAAGTTATGTGCCAAGGATGTACAAACATTTCAACATTTAAGATTCCGTGTACGTGTGGAATAGCATACTTCGGAACTACGAAGAAAAGATTCAGTACAAGACTAAAAGAATAAAAGTCATTGCCGACTAGGGAAAACTGAAAACTCTGCTGTGGCTGAGCAAGAACTTCAATCAGGAAATCACGAAAATGTTCAAATGTTTGTAGAGCTTATGGGACTTAACTGCGGGGTCATCAGTCCCTAACCTTACAAACTACTTATGAACTAGCTAACACTAAGGACGGCACAAATATCCAACCCCGAGGGGGGGGGGGGGTTTCGAACCCCCGACCGTAGTGGCAGTGCAGACCGTGACTGGAGCGCCTCAGTACCCTCGGCCACCGCGGCCGGCCAAAATTTTCTGAAACTACAATTTTTTCCACAACGAGTACATTTTACCCTCGTTTGTGTAGAGACGCAATTGAAAATATAGGGTAAGTCACTAACTGCTGCTACCAGAATATCTCCGAAAGAATTATAGGAGCTGAAACGTTTGTGGGGCAAAATTTGCATGGAGCAACAAAGGCCAGAATACGACGTCGGATGTTGTTGCTAGTTGCACTTTTTTAATGGGATGCTATAGTTTGGTACTTATTTTCTGATAGCGGCTATCGAGACGAAACCAATGATGTTCAACAGTAAGGTCTTTTAAGGTCAGAAAGGTGCAATGAATTTCCATTTACAGAAGTTGTTTTAAGTGATGACCATTGGAATCAATGCCGCGCTGCAATCTTCTTATCATCGATTGAGCGATATTCAGTAGCCAGCCGCAGTGGCCTAGGGGACTGAGGCGCTTCAGCCACGGTCTGCACGGCCACTAGGTTCGGGGGTTCGAATCCCCCCCTTAGTATTAGCTAGTTCATAAGTAGTTTGTAAGTTTAGGGACTGATGACCCCGTAGTTAAGTCCCATAAGCTATACAAACATTTGAAACATTTTTTTTTATATTCAGTATCGCTTCTGCACTTATCGAAGCACATGCTCTGATAATTATCTCTCTCATATCATTAGGTGTAGTTGAAACATCTTTATAAATAATGTCTTTTACGATTCCTTACAAGAAAAATATCCAGAGACGTTAAATCTGGCGAAGGAGTCGGCCACGACACATCTCATCCGCGTCCAGTCCAACGATATGGAAATCGTCTGTGCAATTCATTTCTAGCCATCAGTGGAAAATGTGCCGCATACCCATCGTGTTGATACCACATTCTGTTCCTTGTTCCTGAAGGTATTTCTTCCAATAACAGGCTTAATGTTTCTTGCGTGAATGTGGTATCCTAACATTAAGATTTTCTTCGATGAAATAGGGGCCTATAATTCTGTCCTCCAGAATCCCACACCATACGTTCACCGACCACGGTCTTTTGTGTGCAACTTGCGCAGCTAACATGTATGCTACGTAAATTAATATTTCCATGGCTCGTGAATGTAGCCTCGTCAGTAAATAAAAACAAATTAGTAAATGTGTCATCCCTCTGAATTTGAGCCCATGGGGAGAATCCATGCGACGCATACAATCCGTACCAGTTAATTCTTGGTGGAGACTGATGTGGTAAGGATGATACTTATGACGATGCATAACATAGAACACTACTCTGACTCATGCCAGATTCCCTTGCGCCGGCCGCGGTGGCCGAGGAGACTGAGGCGCTCCAGTCATGGTCTGCATGGCCACTACGATCGGGGGTTCCAATCCCCCCTCGGGCATGGATATTTGTGCCGTCTTTAGTATAAGGTAGTTGGTAAGTAGTTTGTAAGTTTAGGGACTGATGACCCCGTAGTTAAGTCCCATAAGCTTAACAAACATTTGAACATTTTAGATTCCCTTGCGATTTGACGCGAACCAACACAAGGATCTCGAACCACAGTGGCAACAATACCAATTTCCGCTTCCTCGTTACTAACTTTCCTTTGACGGATATGTTTCCGATACCTTAAATCTGAAGTTGTTATCAATTTACCATACACATATTTAACTGAACGACGTGTAAGGTGTACACGTTGAGGATGTCGTTTAGTGTATAACTCCAGTTCTCAATTAATTTCTTTGGTATTCTCCGTAAATGAGAAGCAAATTCAAATGTTTGTATAGCTTATGGGACATAAATGCGGTGTCATCAGTCACTAAACTTACAAACTACTTTTGAACTAGCTAATACTAAGGACGGCAGAAATATCCATACCCGAGGGGGAATTCGAACCCCCGACCGTAGTGGCCGTGCAGACCTTGACTGGAGCGCCTCAGTCCCCTCGGCCATCGCGGCCGGGAAAATGAGAAGCAATCGACTTGTTTTCCGAAGGAATACATCATTCACATTCGCTTGCTTCGACGATACTAGTCTCCCCTTTCTTGTTAGTGTTGTATTACGCAACCGTGTAATGGTGTTAGTGTGTCAACAGCACGTTACATGGATACGCCGAATTCGGTGAATATTTACTATTTGCACGATATACGAGAGAGAATTGTTGTAGCATGTGCTTCGATAAGCACCGAAGTGATTCGGAATACCATTCAGTCCAATCAAGTTTGCAGTACTGCATTGATACCAACCGTCATAACTTCGAACACCTTATGTAAATGCCGTTCATAGCACCGATTTGACCTACTTTGACCTTGAGAGGCCTTACTGCCACACAATATTGGATTCGTTTCGATAGCCGCTATCAGAAAGTAAGTACCAAACTACAACATTGTATTTAAAAAAAATGAAATAAAATACAAAGTTGATCTTCATATTTCTGAAGCGACCCACATAGAAAAAAATTAACTTTATATTATGGCCCCTGTTATCCCACAAACTTTTCAGCTCCTATGAAACTTTCGGAGTTACTGTTGGTGGTAATAGTTAATCACCCTGAATATAAGCATGGGGACCTTTTGAACAGAAAAGAAGCCGTGATGCTTAATGAGAAATGAACTGTGGCCCTTCTCAGGCACTGAAGCAATCGATAGCTTTTATCTTTGAAAAAGATTTGCTAATCACGCGCAAGCCTGACTACACACATTTTCGAAATTGTTTATGCTGCTCCCCGATGTCCGACTCATCGGTCGGCAAGACTCATCACTGCCACAAGCACCTCTAAGGATGTCCAGCGCAGCTG
Organism: Locusta migratoria; assembly: GCA_026315105.1. Taxonomy (NCBI): domain Eukaryota; kingdom Metazoa; phylum Arthropoda; class Insecta; order Orthoptera; family Acrididae; genus Locusta; species Locusta migratoria. The sequence goes on from CM048744.1 coordinate 943,533,475, forward strand.
TGGACGAAGCGTCAGGAACGGAAATGTTCCATGACCGCGGCCATACAACCCAGAGGTATCAACAACAATTATGACATGCGGTGGTGAAAGCCTTCATTGTATGAAATGTATCTGTGTTTTATAGGTCCATAAAACGCTCGCTATGAGGAAGCTATTGTCAGTTCTTCAGGATTATCAAGTAGCAGGCAACTTCTGCGGGCAATTAAACGTCTGTACGTAGATAATGAAGCAGCAGTTAGAGTTGACGGTAAATTGAGTTCAAGGTTCAAGGTGGTTTCAGGGGTAAGATGGGAGTTTAACCTGTTAGCACTGTTGTTAATGTTATTTATGGATCATACTTTGAAAACGACAAACTGAGAAAGTGAGATCCGAACATGTGAAAATAAAATAACTAGTCTCTCGTTAGTAGACAACTTAGTCGTGATAGCAGATTAGAATTAAAGGTTGCAGTATAACGTTTCAGAGATAGATCACTGATGTAAGGTGTATGGTATGAAGATAACAATCCCTGAAACTAAAGTCTTTGGAGAAGACATTAAACAGGTTAAGTGCGAAATAGGAGGAACAAAGAACAGGTGGACAATATCAAGTAGTTTGGATGTATTTTCTCACAGGATGCCTGCATAGTGAAAGAACATAATTCGTAGTAATTGACGGTAGCCGGCCGCGGTGGCCGAGGTGACTGAGGCGCTCCAGTCACGGTCAGCACGGCCACTACGGTCGGGGGTTCTAATCCCCCCTCGGGCATGGATATTTGTGCCGTCCTAGTTCGTAAGTAGTTCATAAGTAGTTTGTAAGTTTAGGGACTGATGACCCCGTAGTTAAGTCCCTTAAGCTTAACAAACATTTGAACATTTTGAATTGACGGTAAGTCATCGAGTAAAACAGAAGTGATATCTTGCGTTCCCCAGGGAAGCGTTATAGGTTCCCTACTCTTCCTTGTGTTTATAAACGATTTAGGAGACAATCTGAAAAGCTCTATTAGACTATTCGCGGATGATGCTGTCGTTTATCGCTTAGTAAAGACAACAGAGGATCGAAAGCAGCTGCAATGCGATTTAGACGAAATTTCTACTTGGTGCGAAAATTGGCAATTGACACTAAGTAAAGAAAAGTGTGAAGTAATACACATGACCACTAAAAGAAATCCGCTGAACTTCAATTACGCGATAAATCAGTCAAACCTTAAGGTCGTAAATTCTACCAAATACCTACGAGTTGCAATTACGAACAACTTAGACTGGAGAAAACACAGAAAATATGTAGGGAAGGTGGAGCCAAGGCTCTGTTTCATTGGCAGAACGCTTCGAAGATGCACCAGCTCCACATCACACTTGTGCCTCCTCTCCTGGAGTACTGTTGCCCAGCGTGGGACCCTCACCAGGTGGAACTGACGGAAGACATTGAGAAGGTTCAGAGAAGGGTAGCTCGTTTTGTTCTATCACGTTACGGGGGGGGGGCGGAAGCGTCACGAAAATGTTGCGCGAATTGGGGTGGAAATCATTAAAAGAAAGACGTTATTCATTGCGGCGTGATCTGTTTGCGAAGTTTCAATCACCGACTTTTAGTTCTGAATGTGAAAATATTTTGCTAGCACCCACCTACTTAGGGAGACATGACCATCCCAATAAAATAAGAGAAATCAGATCGAAAACGGAACGATTTATGTGTTCCTTCTTGCCGCGCGCTATTAGAGAATGGAATGGTAGAGTAAGATTATGAAAGCATGGATTAGCAGAGGGTAAGAGGAGTCCCAATACACTAAGGAGAAAGTACCTGCATTCGGTCAGAAATGAGTTTGAAGTAACAGGAAATATAAAACGAGGAATAATTGTTAGCACTGAATAGAGGATGACCGAGCAATTTTCTAACCGTCTGCCAGGAACTTAAATGTGATTTGCAGAGTATCTATGTAGAACTGGAATAATATTGTAGTAACGTTAATGCACTGAGCGGTTAGCTACGATCTATTCTGTTCTGCAAGAAGGAAGGCAGAACCAAGTTAGTAGCGCACATTTCAGTCTTTCGACCAACTTTGTTGTATAGGAGAGAAAGTTGGATGAATGGATGAATCAACGTTACATTACTAATGAGGCTCAGGTTACAGATATGAAAGTAGCAAAGATGATTCAGGTCTAACAGATCTGAACAATGGGACGAGTGTGTCCATAATGAAGAAATCAATGAGAAATTAGTAATGAACACCATAGAAGAAACAGAGCAAGCAAGCTAACAAGGAGACCACATAGGTATAGGATTTTAGAATTTCTTTATATTTGTGGTGCGTGAAGTTCAGAACTTAAATAACAATCAGCCAATGCCATTCGACGCAACTCTAAAAAATTGTCGAGAAAAAGACTTTGATATTTTGCAAAGTACACTTAAGTACCAATAATTAGGAGTTGCAGTATCTGTCGGGATAGCTCAGGTGGTAGCCTTCTCGAATCACAATCACGGAGTCGGTGGTTTGAATCCCACTGTGACAGATTTTTATACTGTTTCGTTGTGTTCGAATGCTTAAAAAATTTTAATATCTAATGGTAATTTTCAACAAAAGTGCGCCATTTTTGTTTATTCTTTATGTTGTTAATAATGTGGTGTCCATAAAAAAATTATAAGTGATATTTTTTACAGTATTGTCTTCAGTATTAGTTGACGACGGTATTATTTGATCGTTCTGTTTGTGAAGAGCTGTGGAAACGTTTTTCTGTAAATTCATCTCCATAGCCACTGATGACTTCCCAAGCAGCTACCCTATGCAACCATCGTTTTACGTGACGACAAGGTATTCAGCTCGTCTACATACACATAATATTTAGCTGAATTCTCAAAACGAAAAAAAAGTGTGTCACAGTGGGATTCGAACCACCTATTCTATGGTTGTGAGGCCGGAACTCTACCACCTGAGCTACATCGACAGATGCTGCAACTGTTTTATTATTGGTAATTACGTGTACTTTGCAAAATTTCAAACTCGTTTTTCTCGAGAATTTTTTAGAGTTGCGTCGAATGGCTTTGGCTGATTGTTATTTATGTTCTGAACTTCACGTACCATAAATATAAAGAAATTCTAAAATCCGATACCCATGTGGTCTCGTTGTAAGATGGTAGATTAGATTAGATTAGATTAGTTTTTCATTCCGTAGATCCATGTTGAGGAGATCCTCGTGGATGTGGAACATGTCAAGAAACAAAATTTACAAGTTTAATAATAAATACTAATAATAATATAAATACAGATACATACATTTTTAGGTTTTTTTGTTTTTGTTTTTGCTTATAATATAATAATACAAATATAGTATGAGTAACGAGTTCATGCATCATTTGGTACAATTTAGAAATTCACTAATGGAGTAGAAGGAGTTGGCCACTAGAAAGTCTTTTAGGTTCCTCTTAAACTGATCTTTATTTGTAGCTAAATTTTTTATACTTGCTGGTAAATTATTGAAATTGTGTGTTCCTTTTTTAACTAAAGTAAGTGCTTTTAAGTCCTTGTGTAGATCATTTTTATTCCTAGTATTGTATGTATGAACTGAGCCGTTTGTTGACAAATTTCATTAGGGAATAAATATAGTGAGAGGCAATAGTTAATATACCCAGTTCTTTGAAGAGGCTTTTACAGGACGTCCGTAAATTTATTCCACAAATAATACGTATTACACGTTTTTGGACTCTGAACACTTTTGACTGACTTGAAGAGTTACGCCAAAATATTATACCATATTACATTAGGGAATGAAAGTAAGCAAAGTATGCAAGCTTTGTTATTTTAATGTCTCCTATGTCTGATAACACTTGTGTTGAAAATACAGATTTGTTGAGTCGATTCTGCAGTTCTGTGGTGTGGTCCTCCCAACTAAATTTATTATCAAGCTGTAATCCCAAGAATTTAATACTGTCAACCTCTTCTATCTGCTCTTCTTCATACTTAATGCATATGCTGGCGGGAAATCTCTTACATGTTCTGAACTGCATGTAGTGAGTCTTTTCAAAGTTTAATAACCATGAGTTGTCATGATACATGCATAGGCGAAGCAAGGTTAACTAAGACGCTCATGTGTTAGCAGAGGGTCAGGAATGATTTTGAAGTAACAGGAAATATCAAACGAAGCATAAATGTTAGCACTGCATAGAGGATGACCGAGGAGTTTTATAAGGGCGAATGTGGTTTAGACTGAACGTTGAAAAGCGTAATGTTTTACATCATGACGGTTTGTTTGCGTTCATATCATGTATTATGGAAGGAAATAGATTTAAGAACTAATATAATTTGCGCCCGTCTCTTGGAGGAGATATAGAACTCATAATTGCGGGACGCTTAAGCCGGTCACGTGGGCGCGTTAACGAGTGCGTTATTAATGCACGGCGCAGCAGTTTGCATGAGAAGCCAACGCGCGGGGTCGCAGACCTACCGACACTTTGTCCCCTGCCTCTGGTGTCTGTCGCGCACATACCAAGGCAGTAGCGTGCTAACATCAACAGTTTCGGGCTGTTATCTACAAGCCAAGACCTACTATTCAATGGACAAAAGCTGAGGTACCGTCCTTTTCGAAAATACCTTGGAGTCACTTTAGATAGAGCCGTGAGCTACAAAGGGCACAAAGTCGCCACAAGAAACAACATATTGCATAAGCACAGTGGCACATCCTGGAGAGCATCAGCTGACTATTTACGCTTACCTTCCATCAGTCTTGTCTACTCGGCTGCTGACTATCACTAAGATATCACTATGGTGTAAAAATTGACAATTGACTCTAAATAATAAGAAGTGTGAAGTCGTCCACATGAGTACGCAAAGAAATCCGTCAAACTTTGTTTACAAGATAAATCAATCAAAGTTGAAGGCCGAAAACTCCACAAAATACCTAGGAATTACTATTACTTCAGACTTAAACTGGAAAGAACACGTAGATAATGTCGTGGGAAAGGCGAACCAGAGACTGCGTTTTATTGGCAGAACCCTTAAAAGATGCAACAGAACTACAAAAGAAACTGCATACACTATGCTTGTCCGTCCATTTTTGCAGTATTGCTGCCTAGTGTGGGATCCTTATCAGGTGGGTTTGACGGAGGACATCGAAAGAGTCCAGAGAAGGGCAGCTCGTTTCGTATTGTCACGATACCGGGGAAACAGCGTTACGGAAATGATACTGGATTTGGGATGGGAATCATTACAACAACGACGCTTATCGCTGCGGCGTGGGCTACTTACGAAACGCCAATCGCCAACATTCTCCTCCGAATGCGAAAATATATTGTTGACTCCCACTTACATAGGTAGAAATGACCATCAGAATAAAATACGAGAAATCAGAGCTCGAACGGAGAGATTCAAGTGTTCTTTCTTCCCGCGCGCTATTCGAGAATGGAATGGGAGATAAATAGTATATAATGGTGGCACTTAAATGTGATTTCGTAGATTTAGATGTACTGTGCACCCGTCTGGTTGGAAAGCGCACATGCGAAGAAGGTAGACAGGCAATTGAATGATGCAATGCGTTGCATTACTGGTACCATAAAATCAACTCCATATCACTGGTTATCTATTCTAGTAACATCCCTCCACCTCACTTAACGAGGAAGCAAGCTTTATTAAGAAAATCTTTGCATCACCCTCTCTGCCATAGCATCAAGAATTATGCCAGCCATCCCGGCAGCGACTACAATCAAGAAGACCAGTGTCACTGCGGGGCAACTCATTGCTGATAGTTTTCACCTAAATGGAAGTTGGAGTCATGAGTTGTCAACAAAAAACATTGGTAACAAGTGTCAAGCATCTTGATCCCACAAAAACGCCAAACGGTTTTGACCTGCCGAGGAAATTCTGGTGTCGCATCAACAGGTTGAAGACTACACATGATTGCTGCAATTACTTCAGGCGCAAGTGGAGCTGGATCAGTTCACCGATGTGTGAGTGTAACATTGCCCTTCATTCGTACCGTGGCATTCTTGACGATTTGTTCGCTCTCACACCCGGTTTAACTGAATGGTTGATAAGAACGGACTTCAAAGTTTGATTTTACATTGGTATGTTTAATTGTGTAAATAACCTACTACCTAAACCTACTCCGTAATCTACATAGGTACTCAGAGAGTTATTTAACCACTTTCATAACCCTTCTCTACCGTTCCATTCTCTAATAGCTCACGGGAATGAAGAACACTTAAATCGTTTCGTTTTCAGCCTTATTTTATTGGGATGGTTATGTCTCCCTATGGAAGTGGGTGCTAGCAAAATATTTTCACATTCAGAAGTAAAAGTCGGTGATTGAAATTTCGCAAATTGATCTCGCCGCAACGAATAACGTCTTTCTTTTAATGATTTCCACTCAAATCATGTAACATTTCCGTCACGCTTTCCCCCCATAACGTGATAAAACAAAACGAGCTGCCCTTCTCTGGACCTTCTCAATGTTTTCCGTCAGTCCCACCTTTGAGGGTCCCACACTGGGCAGCAGTACTCCAGGAGAGGACGCACAGGTGTGATGTAGGCAGTCTCTTTGGTGTAGCTGTTGCAACTATGTATCTGTCATTTATTTCGATCACAGAATCCATCAGTAGCCGTTGTCATTTAGATGTAGTATCAACTCTAAAAGCTTAACGCAAGGTGGTCTTTTGGTAGTGTGTCTATTGATCGTTGGTTTGGTTGTCGTGGTCTTCTGTAAGAAGACTGGTTTGATGCAGCTCCCCACATTATAGAGACCAAGCCTCTTGATCCCTGAATAAGTACGGTTGCCCATATGCTTTTGCATCGGCTTACTGTTTTCGGGTCTTATTATACCTTTCAGATTTTTGCGGCACACGCTTCCTTATGTAACACTATCGTATAATCCTTTCCCTGATATACCACTGTTTATTTTTATTTTATGCAATTCTTATTTAATCATTTATTTTGATGTTTTACTATATATCGATTGTCAAGAATATTGAAATGAGTGATGTCTGTGTTCACGATCTTTGGCCTAGTAGCAGTAAGTGTTCACCTAGAAAGTGTGTAACTTAATTATTTTTTATTTTATATTTAAATACGCTACAATTGTCATTTTATAATCTGTACTGTATGAGTTGTGAAGTTATGTGAGCTGTTTCATGTTAGGGCAAATTTAGTAATTGTAGCTAAATGTTGGAGTGCAGTACCTAGGAACGGAAAGGTGTCCGGTACACGCTAAAAGGTGGTTGGTTGGTAAGAGAAACAGCTGGAAATGTGGTAATGGGCGATTTTAGTGGAGTCGTAATTGAGAGTCGTAATCCAGTGGTAGCAGTGAACAGTCCCGCATGAAGTACGGGAGTAGACGGCTACCAATTCAGGGGATATGCTGCTTTTTGTGGCAATTGTGTTGGAGTATAACAGGAAGCTTTGGAAGTAGAGGTTAGGTTAATCTACTGCAAGTGTCAATGAGCCTCAGATGCAAGTACATATTTGTTGAAGGAATGTGGCTTTATCATGTTGACGCTGACGCTCTTATGAACTGGCCTCGACCTTGGCCCGATGTATTAGAGTATAAGCAAATGCTTGCTGTTCCTCTGTTTTCCTATCTTGATGGTGTTGATGTGTCCTGACTTCTTCAATGGTCTTAGACTTGTTGGTCCTACAACAGAAAAACAATAGCATCCTAGCTGCTAGCAACAGCTAGCGGTGTGCTTTCCCGCGAGCTCCACTAGGGCGCAGGTCTCTTCTTTCCCATGTAGTGTCCTCATCTGCCTCGCGGCAGATGACTTCCCACTGATTAGGGGAAAAGGTGGGTTGGGAATTGAGGAGTTTGAACTGCTTGTTGGACAGGATCTGGGATAAGTGCTCTCTCAGATGCTGAGAGAGACGGGCAGGTTTGTGAAGGAGACTGGGTTTAAGATGGGACGGAAGGAAAGGATAGGGATTATCTAGGTGTGGGTATGTCCTGTCTCTGATGGAGGAGACGAGCTTGTCAAGAACCTTCTTGACACTGTGCTTGTCCGGCATGGGCAAGCACTCGTCCGTTTCCGGAAGCTCGTCCTCCATGACCACAGTTTCTGTGGTCGTCGTGCTCCAGATGGCTTTATTATGTGGGCTCGGCGTGCTACGTATACTGGTGTCACGTGGGGTACGCGGGAGAAGCGGCGGTCGAAAGGCGACAGGCGCCACTGAGGTGCGGGGAGGAAAGTTAACACCGACAGTGAACGGCGTACTTAGCCGATGTGTGTGTGGCAGCAGAGGCGTGTATTATACCACGGGCTGGGTGAGCCGCCCTCGGGCTGGTGCAGTACGCGTTCAGAGAGTTCTGCGCTGGAGTTTGATGTTGTGGCCTTCTCGGTCATCGGACATCTGCTGCTCCAGTAATTTTGGGAATATGGTGAGTTTCGATATGTTGGCTTTCACTGGCACCTCGCTGGGTTGGTATAAGGCGGTACCGCTTGTTTTTGAACGATCTCTCTCGTCCTGGCCTGTGGAACGCTCGTGTTTTCACGTGTGTTTTGCCCTTGCCTCTGCCTTTTCGCCTCATGCATCTGGGAAAGCACCTGAAATCCGATATACAGGAGTTTCACTAAGTGTGTTTGCCTCTGTAACTTATAAAATAATAGGTGACGGGAAATTTTAATGCGGTAGATCAACACAAGAAATGTTACACTTTCTGCGGAGCTATGAACATAGTTTATTGTATCATTTTCCAAAGAGTTACAGCACAAAGATATAATTTTTAAATGGAACAATAGCTTTTCTATCGTGCATTGGATTCTTTTAAACCAGCTGCGTCCAAATCAGTTTAAACTACATTCCTATCACTGTTAGTTTGGGAGCTACAACCCTTCAAAGTTTCAGGGGCAGATACCACAAGCGCTGCGCATAATGCAATGCGCCTTCTAAATGGGGTGCGGCCGAGTTGTAACGTCGCCGGTGTCGTAACCTCCGCCCCCTAAACTTTGAAGGGTTGTAGCTCAGAAACTAACAGTGATAGGAATGTAGTTTAAATTGATTTGGACGCAGCTGGTTTAAACGAATCCAATGCACGATAGAAAAAACTATTGTTCCGTTTAAAAAATTATATATTTGTGCTGTAACTCTTTGGAAAATGATACAATAAACTATGTTCACAGCTCCGTAGAAAGTGTGACATTTCTTGTGTTGACCTACCGCATTAAAATTTCCCGTCACCTATTATTTTATAAGTTACAGAGGCAAACACACTTAGTGAAACACCCTGTATGTATGTTCTTTGGGAAACTGTGTGGTTTCAAATTGTGGTTTGGTTTTATGGATAAGGTTACAAGATTATTTCTGAAGGCTTGGTCGTTTATTCACAGTTAGTGGCTAAAATTGGCCGGTAAAATTACGAAAAATTTATCTGTTAATTGTAATCGCCCCAGCAATGAATGGTTGTGCTAGAAATGATGGATTTCATTATTATGCTTCATGCCTGGGTCGCAGAACATTTGTGTACACTTGTTCTTATCTCGTCAGTCTCTGTGTGTGTTAGCAGGTCGTTAAGAGTTCCAATAACCGTTCTGTTAATTACATTGCTACAGTTCACGTTGCTATAACATTGCTTAGCTTGTGCCGGAAAGCCCGTTTTCCATGTGCCATCTTCTATTGCCCAAGTTTTAAGTGGCGAGGGACTAACTGTAGTCCCGACAAGGCGTATGGGGTGTGCTTGAACCATTACCAGCAGGAAGCATTGTTCAGACTGTGATAACTTTGTTATGTTCTTATCATAGTTATTATGTTTTAGAAAAATCAAATGTTTGTAAATCTATCGAACCAAACTGCGTGGTCATCAGTCCGTAGCTTACAAACTACTTAAACCAAGGTAAGCTATCCTAAGGACAACACACCCACCCATGCCCCCGGGAGGACTCGAACCTTCAACGGCGAGCAACCGCGCTCCGCAGCGAGGCGTCTTAGACCGCTCGGCTACTCCACCGCGGCTATGTTTTAGAATAAACTTGTTAGCTTTATTTGGTGTCACTATATACCTCGGGAAATTTAAGTGTAGCGTCACATGCTTCAAACACTTGCTTCAGGTTCCACATGTTAGTTTTATATATACTAACTTCAGCGAAAGTATGTAGGAAGTGGGATACCAACAGCCGTAAGTTTAATAGAAACATTTATTGTTTCACTACCAGTTTCAGCATTCCATTATGCCATTTTCAGGTCCCTAATTCAGAGTAATATCCCTACTTAACGGATATTATACCCCGATGTAGGGACCTGAAGATGGTGTAATGGAATGTCGAAACTGGTAGTTAAACATTAAATATTTCTATCAAACATACTGCTGTTGGAATCCCACTTCCTCCATACTGTTGACCAGCTGCAGTCCCGGTTCCATCAGCAATGATAGATTCAATAGGACTTCAGAGAAAGATGCTCTTACATATGCATTTCACTTAAACAGTATTTAGTTCGTGAAAGAATTTTCTGGTTAAGATTAACCTTTGTATTACCTTTTCTCACGGTGTTTCACTGATAATTTAACTAATTTGTATTTGGTTTTTTCTAAATATAAAGTTTCATAATTAAACATGAAAGATGTCCGATTCCTTTCATGGCCACACCTCCGAAAGATTCCTCTTTTCAATCTACCAGTAATAACAGCACAACATCCTTACAACATTATAAGTTTACCTTCTGAAAATGAAAAGAACATTTATAAACATCGTCATAATCGTGCATTTATCCTCCTGGCTGTAAAGTAACACAACAAGTCATTTAATATTCTCCATCTTTAATCAGCAGTATGACTCGTATCGCATCGTCTTGTTTTTTACGATGTGCTATGTGACGGTTTTAATCGGTCAACAGGATTAACATATCAGACTGCAGCGATAGTCAAACTGACAAGAAATATTCGAAGTAAGTTTATAGTGTTCTTCAATCGAAAATCAGACGTATGTAGAGATACGTTAGCTGGACGAATTACCTCGAATGGCGTCTTATGTTGTCGTTCCAAAATATACCCAATAGACGTTTGGAAGTCTTCAGATAGAGAGCCTATATAGGAAGAGAATGGCCAACTGGCCGGTGTCCGCCATGTTTTTACCAGACTGCGCGCGGGACGGGCGTTTACATAGCGACCCTGGCAGAAGTGCAGCCACTTGATGATTGAAATGAGGCATCAGTTCCAACCATGAGATCAAAGCACATCTTCTAGCTTACTAATCAGCACGTGCTTAAAAAATACCATTCATCTATGTTCATACAGGCCTAATAAATTTGTTAGCAAATAAGACTCATGAAACAGTTTCTATGACGGTCGTAGGTTAATGCCATATTTTACGAAGTTCTGGTAATTTCGACAGTTGATTAATAAGAGAGATACTCCATGTTATGTATTTCAAAGAAAATAATGATATTTCGGTACAATATTATCGCTTTCCGTCCCGATATAATGCATTTTAAGTGTGCTGTCGATCTTATAACATTTTCCTACATTGGGAAACACCAAAATCGTCATTCTGTAGATGTTTCTGTAGGGACAGAGTATCACAGAAAATCGGAAAAATACTGATATATCACTAGTGAAACAGCAGAAACAGTCTGAAAATAGGTAACTGAATATCTACAATGAGTCAATAGTCCTGCCCCCTCCCTTTCTCACGTCACATCCAGTAACCAATTATAGGATTGTGAATAGCCAATAATACACAGCTAAGGGGGAGGTGCCGTAGCAATGTTGAAACATACATTGAAGCACGGCATATCAAAAACCGGAACCATGAACTAACGAAAACCTGTTTTAAAAAAATTTACCGCTTACCGGATTCAAACTCGGATCCTTCATATTATGAATTCAGTACGACACCACTACACCACGCGGCAATTTCACAGGCAGTAGTTCTATTACTGAATTTCATCAATGCCTTTGTTGCTTTATAAATAGCCTTTAAGGTTCCCGCTTTCTGGGTTAATTTTCACTGCCCACTTTTCCCGTATTTCCTCGTTGCTTGCGAACGTAAGCATCGTATAATAACCTTTACTTTGGTTTTTACAGCCAACAGAGGAAGACGAACAACGAGCCATTTCTCTTGATTGCGCTTAATTATTATGTAAAGCATATTATTAATTACACTCACAAGGAAAGGACATGGGCTCGAACAAACATATATGTATGAAAGTTTGGTTACAGGATCTCTACGTACACCTCAATGTGCTGGTGGGTGTCATTTTTCTGCAAAGCTCTGCAGCCATGCTCTAGATAGCACCGTAGATGTAATTGTAGACGCCAAACGTAATGCAGATATCTTAAATATAACTTATGTAATAATCATCGTACATGTTCTCTAGCGAATTGTCATCAAAAGCCGTGATGATAGTTGCAACTTTAACCTTCTTCCCGAAAGACTGTTGGTATTCACTGCCACTGCTTCCATCGCCTCTTCCCGCACTTACCGTAGCACTACCGCTTGCAATGAGTTGTTTGTCATTATCATCCCTATTATCATTATTATGAGTTTGTAACAACAGTATCTAACTTATGTTCATATTTCTGTACCATAACAGATACGAGAAAGCTTGCAAATGATTCATCTTCTACACTAATACCATCTTCACGAAGAAGGGTTCTTCGTAACTTCATCTCAAGTAAGCGCAATACATTAGCAGGATTGATTATCAATCGCCGTCCCATATGACGCTTCACCACACAAATAACGTCACAAAACGCAACTTCGGAGGCACACTGCACCATCTCTACTGGCGAACCGACAGGTCAAAGTGCAATGCGGCATGGCACACGCAGAGGCCTCTAACGGACGACTGCAGAGCTTTGCAGATGCGGGAGTATTACTTGTGCAATAAGGGATCTTTACATTATCTCTCATACGATTTTGGTGTATATGTGTTTGTTGAGGCCCACGTACTTTCCTTGTCAGTAAATCACTTAAAACCAAGATATAATCTTAAAAATTGTCGCGAAGTTCTAAGGTTACCGTCAATGACCAACGAACACGTTAATTTACGTAAATAGAACCGACAAAAGACGTACAGAAGTGCAACATTGCCTACCGTAATACAACATGTACGTAACTGTACAGTGAAATCGCTGTCAGAAGCTTTTAAAACACGCCATAGTGCACAATCGCATATTATACCTATTCATACAGATGTAAAGCCCGCCAGATCTGATAAAAACATGGCGTTCTGGGCTCTCAGCCAATCAGGAGCAGTCTCTCGCATGATCACTTTCTCCCACAAGGTTCGGTCTTGGGTCCTTTGTTGTTCTTAATATATATTAATGACTTGCCATTCTACATACACGAAGATGCTAAGCTAGTACTTTTTGCTGATGATACAAGTATAGCTATCACACCTGACAAACAGGAATTAACTGATGAAATTGTAAATGATATCTTCCAGAAAGTTATTAAGTGGTTCTCTACAAATGGACTCTCATTAAACTTTGATAAAACCCAGTATATACAGTTTCATACAGTAAATGGCATGACGCCATTAATAAATTTAGACTGAACATAAATCTGTAGCTAAGGTAGAATATTCAAAATTTTTGGTGTTTGCATTGATGAGGGACGGACCTGGAAGAAACATATTGGAGATCTCCTGAAACGTCTGAGTTCAGCTACTTATGCTATCAGAGTCATTGCAAAATTTGGTGATATAAATCTCAGTAAATTAGCTTACTACGCCTAGTTTCATTCACTGCTTTCAAATGGGATGATATTCTGGGGCAACTCAACATTGAGTAAAAAAGTATTCATTGCACAAAAGCGTGTGTTCAGAATAATTGCTGGAGCCCACCCAAGAGCATCTTGCAGACATTTATTTAGGGATCTAGGGATACTCACTGTAGCTTCACAATTTTCGTACACTGCTTTCATATGGGATCATATTCTGGGGCAATTCAACATTGAGTAAAAAAGTATTCATTGCACAAAAGTGTGTAATCAGAATAATTGCTGGAGCCCACCCAAGAGCATATTGCAGACATTTATTTAGGGATCTAGGGATACTCACTGTAGCTTCACAATTTTCATTCACTGCTTTCATATGGGATCATATTCTGGGGCAATTCAACATTGAGTAAAAAAGTATACATTGCACAAAAGTGTGTAATCAGAATAATTGCTGGAGCCCACCCAAGAGCATCTTGCAGACATTTATTTAGGAATCTAGGGATACTCACTGTAGCTTCACTATTTTCATTCACTGCTTTCATATGGGATCATATTCTGGGGCAATTCAACATTGAGTAAAAAAGTATTCATTGCACAAAAGTGTGTAATCAGAATAATTGCTGGAGCCCAGACAAGAGCATCTTGCAGACATTTATTTAGGAATCTAGAGATACTCACTGTAGCTTCACAATTTTCATTCACTGCTTTCATATGGGATCATATTCTGGGGCAATTCAACATTGAGTAAAAAAGTATTCATTGCACAAAAGTGTGTAATCAGGATAATTGCTGGAGCCCACCCAAGAGCATATTGCAGACATTTATTTAGGGATCTAGGGTTACTCACTGTAGCTTCACAATTTTCATTCACTGCTTTCATATGGGATCATATTCTGGGGCAATTCAACATTGAGTAAAAAAGTATTCATTGCACAAAAGTGTGTAATCAGAATAATTGCTGGAGCCCACCCAAGAGCATCTTGCAGACATTTATTTAGGAATCTAGAGATACTCACTGTAGCTTCACAATTTTCATTCACTGCTTTCATATGGGATCATATTCTGGGGCAATTCAACATTGAGTAAAAAAGTATTCATTGCGCAAAAGTGTGTAATCAGGATAATTGCTGGAGCCCACCCAAGAGCATATTGCAGACATTTATTTAGGAATCTAGAGATACTCACTGTAGCTTCACAATTTTCATTCACTGCTTTCATATGGGATCATATTCTGGGGCAATTCAACATTGAGTAAAAAAGTATTCATTGCGCAAAAGTGTGTAATCAGGATAATTGCTGGAGCCCACCCAACAGCATATTGCAGACATTTATTTAGGGATCTAGGGCTACTCACTGTAGCTTCACAATTTTCATTCACTGCTTTCATATGGGATCATATTCTGGGGCAATTCAACATTGAGTAAAAAAGTATTCATTGCGCAAAAGTGTGTAATCAGGATAATTGCTGGAGCCCACCCAAGAGCATATTGCAGACATTTATTTAGGAATCTAGAGATACTCACTGTAGCTTCACAATTTTCATTCACTGCTTTCATATGGGATCATATTCTGGGGCAATTCAACATTGAGTAAAAAAGTATTCATTGTGCAAAAGTGTGTAATCAGGATAATTGCTGGAGCCCACCCAAGAGCATATTGCAGACATTTATTTAGGGATCTAGGGCTACTCACTGTAGCTTCACAATTTTCATTCACTGCTTTCATATGGGATCATATTCTGGGGCAATTCAACATTGAGTAAAAAAGTATTCATTGCACAAAAGTGTGTAATCAGAATAATTGCTGGAGCCCACCCAAGGGCATCTTGCAGACATTTATTTAGGGATCTAGGGATACTCACTGTAGCTTCACAATAAATATTATTCACTCATGAAATTTGTTATTAACAATCCGACCCAATTCAAAAGTAATAGCAGTGTGCATAGCTACAACACTAGGAGAAAGGATGATATTCACTATTCAAGGTTAAATCTAACTCTGGCTCAGAAAGAGGTGATTTATGCTGCCAAAAAAGTCTTTGTTCACTTACCAAGTAGCATAAAAAGTCTGACAGATAGCCAGATAGTATTTAAAAAGAAATTAAAGGAATTTCTGAATGGCAACTCCTTCTACAATGTAGATGAATTTTTAGATAAGACTTTAAAAAAAATTAAAAATTAAAAAATAAATAATTAAAAATCCTTAAAATATTGATTGTCAAGTATAGACAACATTTACTAAACTGACACGTTCCACATAATTACGAAATGTCGTATATATGATCTATGGAATAAGTATTAATCTAATCTAATCTAACCTATACAGGCTCTCTATCTTCAGAGAGCGCTGGTGGCCATCTGGTGGTACGGAAGTGAACATCGGGGCCCACCTGGTCCCACCGCCCATGCTCTGGACAGCGTCGTGTGGGAAGCAGCCCTGACAAGTTGTGTAGCAGAGGCGGGACGCATGGCGCGACCTCCGCAGTAAGAGATCCAGCTAATTCATTGCCCGGCCAGAGCAGGCTGCTCGAAATATGGAATCGCTATCGACACAGGCCACAACACTGCAATTACTGATAATTGCTCTAATAAATAAGCGTAACATTAATTGTTTATGGCTCAGAATACACGTAAATTGTGAAAAGAACGACTAAGTTTTCTTCCAGGGTAGGATAATTAATATTCATTGTTGAACAAATAAATTGCAAACACACGGATAAGTTTATCAGAATGACAACACGCAATTTGCGGCACACTGATTAACGAAGCTACAAATATTCCAATAAAAATTCCGAACAAGTGTAGTTACATTTTAACCAGAAGGATTGGGGTGTCCCCTAATTGACGGTACCATTTAATAAAATCATGACTCGGAAATTATTATAGGCACTAGGTAGCCATCAAATTTTTATTCTGTAATATGCTTTATTAACATGACAACAGCCATGTATTCCAAACACTTTTACAATCGAAAGATAGCTCGTTAAAGATCTAAAACTAGTCATCAAATAAAATTAATTTACGATCTTGACCTTGACGATTTTTCCTGATATATATATATATATATATATATATATATATATATATATATATATATATATAATTAAAAAAATTAATTTCTACCTTTTTTAATAATTCAGTAAATTGTTTCCCAAAAGCACTCGCAAATTAAACTCATCATCGAACTGTTCCTTTCTAAACAGCACACGAAAGATTCCAGATCTTTATTTCATAATTACCAGTAATTATCCTATTTTCCTGATTGTCAGTCAGGTAAAGTCAATAGCCTTCAACGTAAAAGTGGAGCAAATGTCTCATAAGTTATCATGCGAATTTTCAAATGTCTACTGCTAGCAACGCGTAGTAAAACATTGAAATGGAATTGAAGCATACGTTCACTTCTTCGCAGATTTCATA
The DNA here is from genome assembly GCA_026315105.1 of Locusta migratoria. Classification (NCBI taxonomy): domain Eukaryota; kingdom Metazoa; phylum Arthropoda; class Insecta; order Orthoptera; family Acrididae; genus Locusta; species Locusta migratoria. The sequence goes on from CM048744.1 coordinate 943,550,499, forward strand.
ACATATCGACAGGAACTCAGGGTTACAGTCGAAGCCCTTCGAACTAGACGTGACCAGATAAGTTTCGAAATGCTTTACAGTGCCCTACTTGTTCTTCTTCCTCTTCTCTTTTCTTAGTTATAAATACTTGATTAAAAACTATATCTTCAAAAGTATCTGACATCCCTAAATCATACAGTCACGTTCCTGCTAAGTTGCACGCTCCTTACAAAATCATTTGCCAACATCACAAACACGAAATATCAGACACCTAAATAATATTTCGCTACCGGGCATGTAAAATATCACATTTTCGCGTTCAGTTTAACATACTATTAACACTATTAGCTAAATGCTTTTAAGAAACAGTACGTTGATTTAAACATAAGTCTGGCTGTCCTTTTACGAAATTTTAAATTTTTAGCACTTTCGTAAATAATAACTACAAACACTAAAAACGCATTACACTTAGTTTCGGAAATTGCTGAACCTATATAGGTACTAATTTGTATAAAAAAACAATATTACACGTTATAACTATTGCACAATATTATTACATATTTACCTTTTGTTTAAATAAATTAGGGCAGACTATGTTTTCAATATCACTGGATCCTAAATTAAATACTGATCATTTTTCACATACTAAAGTTAATAATACAATACGTATGGTACGAAATAGACGAAACTACTACAACTTTATACAAATCCGTATTTTTAAAAAATTAGACCACAAATTGAAATACATTAAAATTACGTGTCACAATAATAATACACCTTCATAATATTGTCAAAACAGAAATATGTGCATTTCGAAAACATAAATAATGTATATAAATAAATTTTTTGTACCACATTAAATACAAATTTCATGAAACACATACATACATTGAGATAAATAGTTAAAGCCTAAATGTAATATTTTAATTTGTGTATTTTGGCATATTTCAAGTATTGTTATATTATTTATTTGGTTACAGAAGAACTTTGTCATCAATCTTATTACGCGGTTACGATGAAAGATGTTTGAGAGAAACTATGTTTTGTCACTTTGTTGGTAGTCACAAACATGTAAGCAGCTCTGTTGTCTTGCTGCTGCATTTATTTTATTTTGGACATTGTGCAACAATGTGATTTGTTTAACATTCATTTAAATGGAAATAAAACCGTTTCCATATCAAGTGACATGTTTATGATTTACGTAAATGTCCTGTAAATGTCCTGTAAATTTCAACAGTGTATATTTTTTAATCATTATTCACACTATAAGCTTATTACAACTTAATAATCATCTTCAGGTGTTATGCCTGCAATACATAAGTTTTCAAAATATTTAGTACTATGCTGCCTACTTGTTTTATACAGATGTAAAAGAAATGCTACATACCACATTCTGTTATGCTGAACATTTCAATATTATTGTGACGTGATATATTTTATTATTATTTTTTCTTTTCCTTTTCTTCTTTTATATACATGTAATAGTAATATCACGTAACTTATAATATTGTGCTGTCATGCAAGATCTTTATCAAATTACGAATTTAGACATTTATTTGACAGCTCTACAGAGATGTAATTTGTTTGCATTATTATTTGCACATACATATCTATGAGGCAAAGCTTTTATTTAAAATTGAACGAAATATGTTGGGCTTTTTTATCTGTGATAATTTTGTTGGAATATTTTATGTTAGATCAACGATGAGATTGTCTCTATGGATAATCACTAATGGTAATTTTGATCTTGAGCTATTATCTTTGATTGGCAGTGGGATTGTTTATCCGTTGTCATGCACTAGAATATGAATAAAATTGTCGAAATAATTCTCTGTGCAAATAATAATGTAAACATATTACATCTTTGTAGAGCTGTCAAATAAATGTCAAAATCCGTAATTTGATAAAGATCTTGCATGACAGCACAATATTATAAGTAACGTAAAGAAGAAAATAAAAAAGAGAAAATAATAATAAAATATATCACGTCACAATAATATTGAAATGTTCAGCATAACAGAATGTGGTATGTAGCATTTCTTTTACATCTGTATAAAATAAGCAAGCAGCATAGTACTAAATATTATGAAAACTTATTTATTGCAGGCATAACAACTGAAGATGATTATTAAGTTGAAATAAGCTTATAGTGTGAATAAGGAATTAAAAAATATACAGTGTTGAAATTTATATAATTGTCGTTATTAAAATGTCGATATACGACATCACTAACACTGTGGGCCCTGCAGATAACAAGTTATGAAATCTTTTAGTAAATGCCGAAGACAGCTCACAACGCAGTGGACTTCAGCCAGCATATCTTTTTATATCAATTTCATTTACAGTGGAATGACTTTGTTATAGAGACTGTCAACTAATAAAACTTTCTACATCTACATACATACTCCGCAATTCACCGTAAGGTGCGTGGCGGAGGGTACACTGTACCACTACTAGGCATTTCCTTTCCTATTCCACTCCCAAATTGAGCGAGGAAAAAAAGAATGCCTGTATGCCTCCGTACGAGCCCTAATTTCTCTTATCCTGTCTTTGTGATCTTTACGCGAAATGTAAGTAGGCGGCAGCAAGATCGTATTACACTCAGCTTCAAATTCCGGCCCTCTAAATTTCCGCAACAGAATTTCACGAAAAGAACGTCGTCTTCCTTCCAGCGATCCCCAATTGAATTGCTGGAGCATTTCCGTGACACTCGCGCATTGGTCGAACCTACCGGCAACAAATCTAGCTGCTCGTCTCTGAACCGCCTCTATGTCTTCCTTTAAACTGATCTGCTGCGGGTCCCAAACACTTGAGCAATACTCAAGACGTGGTCGTACAAGCGTTTTATACGCGGTCTCCTTTACAGGTGAAGTACCTCTTCACAAAATTCTCCCAATGAACCGAAGTCGGCTGTCCGCCTTACTCACAACTGTCCTTACATGCTCGTTCCATTTCATATCGCTCTTCAATGTTACGCCTAGATATTTGAACGACGCGACAGCTTCAAGAAGCTCACTACTAATGCTGTATTCGAACATTAAGGGATTGTTTTTCTACTCATGCGCATCACATTACATTTTTCTACATTGAGAGCTAGCTGCCATTCTTCGCACCAACTAGAAATTTTGTCTAAGTCATCCCGTAAGCTATTACAGTCAGTTACAGACGACTTCCCTGATTTAGGAAAATATTAGGGCTCAGTTTGAGTCATTCCCAAAAGGGGTGAGAGTCGTTAGAATACGTTTTTCGTGTTAGGTGCATTGTGTTGCCACCTACTACCAAGTACTCCAAAAGGCAGTCTCAAGTTCTTGTGGACACCGGGAAGGGAAACTAGAGGCACTTGCTGGCCCCTTAAAGAAATTACCGCTGCCACCGGCGTGCGTTAACTCGCAGGACGGTAGCTTGGCGACAGTAATGTCCTTCCACTCGACGACACTTGGCTGCTTCTCAGAATTAGGTGCCTGGCCGCTTTCCAAAGGCGTCTCGTCTGTATGAACTGCAAGAAACTTACGGCTATGCAGTTAGGTATGAAAGTCGTTGTCGGCCGATATTTCGGCAGGAGTACACTCTGCCATTATGAGGGTAATACTGCAGCGAAGGAGCAGTGTGCTACGACGTTTAAGACCTAGGTTCTCACAAGGAAAGTACTTGGGCTCGAACAAACGCATATACATCAAAATCGTGGCACGTAATTTTAATGTATTTCAATTTGTTGTCTAATTTTTTATAAATACGGATTTGTACAAAGTTGTAGTATCAATTAATAGAAATAAACAATCCCAGAAACGGATTTACGTCTCCAATATGTCAAAGACATTACTGATAAATCTGAAGCATTGATTCCCGGCCGCACCACAAATTTTCATTCAATGCTGCAGATTTATCAGTAATGTCTTTGACATATTGGAGACGTAAATCCGTCTCTGGGATTTTTTATTTCTATTAATTGATATTTATATCACCTTATCAGTATTGTTCCACCATGTCCATTGCCGAGGTGCTATTCCGCTGCATGGAGAGCCCTGGCAGTAGTGGCAATTATCTTTGGAACACAGAAGCTGAATTAAAGTTTGTGATGTGGAGGGAAATCGTACATAGACTATTCCAAGGCGTCTTAATCGTTAGTGGTGTGGTAGTCTAACGGTCAGTCCGCTTTCGGCTGCGGTGAGGCGAGGACGTCCGCTGCGTCCCGCCTGTTGTGCTGCGAGCGAGCGCCCGTTTGTTTACTTCCGCGTAGCGGCGTGCCTTAGAGTCCGCAGTCAACGACCGATATGGCGTTTTCATACCGCCAATCTACGATCAAATTAACGTTCCCTACTGATCATGTACGACCAAGAGCGCATGAAGTCGAACATTTTATACGTGAAGAAATGCGTCTCCCACCACAAGACGTTATAGGAATTCATTTTTCGATCCTTAGTACCACAGTGTACATCAAGTTGGCGAACGAAGAGATGTGCGCCGACGTAGTACGGCGCCATGCTAATGATCTCAAGTTCCGATACTCTGACGGCCATATAGGGTCCGTCGAGATTGATCATGCAGGTTTCGGCCTGAGAACGTTGCGAGTTTTCGAACTTCCGTTTGAGGTGCCGTCGGACGAGGTGGTGGCCGCCTTTCAACCCTACGGCAACGTACTTAGTCACGTTGCAGAAACGTGGAAGACCTTTGAAACGTACCGTGTCCTCAACGGCGTCCGACAGATAAAAATTGAACTTCGAAAGCACGTGCCTTCGTACCTTGTCATAGCAGGCTGTAGGGCTGTCGTAATGTACGATGGCCAGCCTCGCACTTGTTCCGGTTGTGGACAAGAGGGCCACGTCCGTTCGGAATGCCTCCGACGCAGACGCCGATCGGAGACGACGCTCGCCCAGCGGTGCCCACTGCGCTGCCTCTGACGTACTCGCACGCGGCTAGGCGGCCTGTTACGCCCACGCTAATCCAGTCCGCACCGGCGTCGAACCAACTCGAAGATGAGATGGAAGTTGCATCTGTCTTCCACAAACCAGCACTGGACACAGTACTAACAGGTGATGCCCAAGCAGCAACACAAGACGTTTGTTCCGATTCCATGGAAGTTGAAACTGGGACTGTACCGCCAACTAATGTTATGGAATCCAGCCAGATGTCAGACGACAGTCGTACAACATCCGACACGGAGCAGCATGTACGGAAGCAACGTTCACCAAAGAAACGGAAGAGACAGCGCCGTACTTCATCAGACGACAGCGTTAAACAGTTGAATGTTCAAGATGGCGACTCTACTCCCGATAATGCGCAATCCACCAATGCCATGGCACCTGACAAAGAGCCACCCATATCTCTCAAGAGTCAACAGCCAACTAAAGAATTTACATCGCTACTGTCTGGCAGAGTTTCGTCCCTTCCAGAGTCTGATCATACTTCCATGCCCATCAATGAACCTATTCTATCGACCAATCATGGAGAGGCAACCATCAACTGGGGAGACACTGTTCCTGAAGAAGATGGATGTTCTGGTGGTGTAGAGGGAGGAGGAACACATTAAACGATGTCGGCCCCATCCCAGTTGGAGTGATGTGCTTCCCCATAGTGCGTCACACATTCTTCTGACGATGGCAGCGTTTCAAACTTATCGCATAGCTACGATCAACATCAATACCATTCGTGCACGCCATAAACTGACATTACTTCACGACATGATATACGCTGCGGATGTTGACATTGTCCTGCTTCAGGAGGTATTTGTTGCCGCCTTCTACGCTCCCCATGGATTTACAGCACACGTCTCCCACGCCTCCCATACAGGTAGTGGGGTGGCGATCCTCTTACGTGACGGCATTGACGCTACTGAAATTATATACCTCCCGGATGCCAGAGGTATGGCTCTCACGTATGGTGGCGTAAGAATCATCAACTTCTATGCACCATCTGGTTCAGGTCGGCGCCGTGAACGTTCTACTTTCTTCTCTGAGGGAGTAACGCCTCTCTTCGTGGGTCGGCAAGATTCCTTGATCATAGGAGGCGACTTCAACTCCACCCAGGCGCCCAAAGACCAACTGCCACGCCACTCTCCGTGCGCGGCACTGGCAACAATTATTCAGAACCTCAATCTAGTGGACTCGTGGGAGCATGTTCATGGCAATCGTCCGGGATTTACACATTTCACTAGCCATTCATCCAGTCGCCTTGATCGGGTCTACATCTCCCGAGACATTGTCGGTGGCACTCAGGCTGCTGAAATCTGGCCAACTGCATTCTCCAACCATGAAGCATATATTTGTACCGTCAACATCTGCCAACAAAAGGTGTGGCGCAGCAAGGGACTATGGAAACTGAACATAAAACATCTTACTTCACTGGACTGTCGGCAACAAATTGAGACATCATGGACGGCTTGTCTTCAACGTCGCAACAGATATCAGTCTGCCATATCATGGTGGGTCCTTTGTGCAAAGCCTACACTACGCAAGGCGTTGATTAAATATGGAAGGGAGATCGCGCAATGGCGACGACACACTCAGGAGTTCTACTTCACCATCCTCCGAGAATGTACGACAATGCCTTATTCACCAGAACGGCAGGTGATAGTGAATCGAGCCAAGGCACAGCTCAGTGCCCTCTCCCGCCGACATCTTGAAGGAACTATGATCAGGGCGCGCACACAAGAAGATTTAACGCAGGAACGTCCAAGTATGTATCATGTGATAGCTGAAAGGCGCCACCGACGGAGAAATTTGATTACTGTTTTGACAACTGAGGATGGAAGACGTGTCGATAACCAAGCTGAAATAGGGCATGCCCTTCACAAGCATTACACTACGCTGTACTCTGCACACCGTCGTCACCCTGATAACATTGCGGAGGTATCCCGACTTACATTTGGCTCGGTTCCTGAGGATGCAAAACTGGATATGCTTGCTGACGTCACAGAGGAAGAAGTCAATGATGCTATCAAAGCAGGATCTACCAACAAGTCACCTGGCCCTGACGGCATCCCACTTGAGTTTTATAGAACATTCCGTCACCTGATAGCACCGATGTGGACAGAAATTTGTCGGGACCTTATGTCACCCCAGGTGCAGATCCCTGAAGGTTTCCTCGACGGTATCGTTATTCCCATACATAAACCTCATGGAACATCGAGGATAAGCGATTATCGTCCATTGACATTGCTCAACAGCGATACAAAGATCTTTACTCGACTTCTGGCTGCACGGCTCAAACGCACGGCAAGATATGTGGTTTCTCCTGATCAAACTTCATTGGGTGGTGTTAACAACATCCGCACCGCCCTTGCTCGCTATAGAGACATAATCGCTCTAGCACATACTCAACGTATGCCTGGATTTTTGGCCACTCTTGACTTCAGCCAAGCTTTCGATAGAGTTGATCACGAGTACTTGGAAGAGGTACTCCGTAATATGAAATACCATGATTCTACCGTCAACGTCATAATGCGCCTTCTCCGAGGAGCGACGTCCCGTGTGTTATACAATGGTCGCCTTACTCAACCAATATCGATACAGCGATCGGTGCGTCAAGGCTGTCCGCTCTCTGCATTGTTGTATGCTTATGCAATGGAACCGTTGCTTTGTGGACTCCGTCAGCGGCTGTCAGGGATCTCACTCGGTGGCCATCTATTTTGCTGCACTGCTTATGCTGACGATCTCGTCCTCGTTCTACGCAGCGATGCAGAGGTAAGAGAGTCACTGGCGTGGGTGAGCACATATGGTGAAGCATCTGGCAGCTGTCTTAATGTCCGAAAATCATGTGCCATGCCTATAGGTGTGGGGCTTCCTGCAAACAGCGCTGCACCTTTACGAGTAACTACTGCTATCCGATGCTTAGGACTCGACTTCACAGGAGACATGCGGCGTACGATCGCCCTCAACTGCCGGCGCCTACTAAACCAGTTACGCGCTGGTCTTCTCGATCATCGTCTCAGGGCTCTCGACCTTCTACAGCGGACACAGTATGTTAATATATATTTGGCGTCACGTATCCCTCACGTTGCACAAACCCTACCCATTCCACCATCCATGGCATTACGCATGTTAGCTGCACTGGGTTCATATGTTTGCCATGGCTTGCTGTTCAAGATAAGATACGAGACCCTCACTCTCCCGAGAAACAGAGGCGGACTAGGCCTGTACCATGTGCCTGACAGAGCGACAGCCCTCTTCCTCAGCTCTCACATGATGCTGTGGCGCCGTAATCCCACATGCCTTACCAGCCTGTTGATGGAGGCCTTTGCACCGCGCTCTCTTTCGGCTCCTATCATGCTTTCAGATGTTCCAGCGCCATTCTTTTACTTCCGACGCTTTTTCCTCGAACTGAGCTATATCTACACTGCGATACTGCCGACACGCTTGATGTCTACGAAGGCGATCTACGGCTTTCTTCAGAAGAACCGATCACCAAATGTGATTGAAGGGAAGTATCCCAGCGTCAACTGGAGTGTCGTTTGGCGCTCTGTGAGTGATCCTTACCTTGGCACTGACGTACAGTCGACATGGTACCTGACAGTCAACGGGAAACAAGTGTGCCAGTCACGACTTCACAGGATTCACCTCGCAGACACACCACTGTGCGTCGCCTGTGTTGTAATGGACACGGACGAGCATCGACTTGTATGCGGATCGGCGGAAGATGAAAGAATCACACTGCATGAATTTTTTTACTACTGGTTTATTTGGCATGGTTCTCATGCCGCGTTGGAAATTTTGGAAAAGAACAAACAATAGAACGTGTGGTACGTTGCCAACTGACGTCACACGAGAATCTTAGGTGCAGACTTGAGTGTCAGGTTTGTGAAGATTGGAAAATATGGAGGATTTTACAGGCAAAGATATAATACGTAGTCTCCAACACTCGTTAAATTCTGCGCCGAGCACTCCGATTTCATCAAATGATTTTATTTATTTATTTTAAACAAATCAGATTGTATGGATGATACGGTTACGATTCTACTACTGTGAAATATCTATACACTCAACATTTAATATTTTCTCTAACTGTATTTTAACTCATAGCCAAAATTATTTAGTATTTCACAGTAAACTTTGACGAACGTACTCTCTCTCTCTCTCTCTCTTTCAACATGTAAATAAATACACCACAATAATGTCATATTTGAAAATAAAATGATCAATTAACATGCCAAGATTTTCCGTAATTTATCTAAGTTTTAAGATAATCACAGATTATACCAAAGCCTTGTGGAGCATTTGTTTATAATCCAGACGGTAAAAATTGCTGATTAATCACACCTTGTTTGACACAGCTTTTAATTTCATTATCCTGTTGGAACTTTTATGCCATTATATTTTACATCATTATGGAACAGTTATTTTATTAACAACACAGAGAAAATATTCGCATCATTTACTCAAAATAGATCCTTGGTTTTTTTTCTGCAATTCAGACCATAAAATTTCTAGTTAATTGCACCATATTTGGCACAACTTATTACTATGTTATCCTTTTGGAATTTTTATGCCATTAGATTTTATATCAGTAAGGAATAATTTTTTCTATTGAAAACATTGTGAATGTATTCATATTATTCATTCAAGTTGGACTGTAGCCATGAAGAAAAACTCAAATGTTGCTTGGCTGATCATGCTGTTTTTACCAGTGATGTTTTTATATTTCAAAACAATTTATAGTGTTTTTAATATGTATAAATTAATTCTCATCTGCTGATAGTAATTTTTTTCAAAACCGCTTTGATATTCTCTGGTTGTCATCGCTCTTTTCATATATTAAGATTTATCTTGCAATTCTCTTATCATTATTTGTAAATCACTACCATTGTACCTTTGTTGTTATGTCCATATACTGATTACTGTTTATGCAAATTAAAAAATATGTATCCACTCTTATTTCATTTTAATAATTCAAAAGAAATGTAAAATTCTCACTGATTATCTTTATGCAATACACATTGTATTGCAAAGCCACCTGTAATATATATTACGTAGTTATTTCTATAAAATTACATCTTGTATTGCCACGCCACCTAGCAGGTCATCAAGTAACTATCCTTATATAAGACGACTAGCCATTCAACTGCCTTTTCAGTTCAACATCAACCATCATGTTAACCATATATCTGTGGCAAATACTTGTTTGATTTATACAAAAGTTATGTCATCTTTAATGACCATGTGGTTCAAGACTATCATACAGCTGGATTTTGATTTTAATCATCATTACTCAATTTTACTTCTTTATTGTCCACAATAGTATTCAATCAGCAGGATTTGCCAATGTGATCAGTATAAAATGTATTTTACTTTTAAAAAAGTTTAATGCTTTTTGTTGGCATATAAAACTAATCATGACGTGTTTCGATGATTACATTGCCTTTTGGAAAATGGTTACCGAATAGACCAACATGGTACGTATGTAACAAATTGTAAGAAAGTTATCGATCTATTCTCGTACTTAATACTGTTTTATGTATAATAAGGTAATTTTCTTTATTATAGATTTGAGAATGGCTCATAGTTAAGCCGAAACTAGTAATCGTAATAAATAAAAATTTCGATCAAGAGATTAGATTTATAATCTAATCAGTTGCAAAGAAATAGACAATTTTCTTCTCTACTAATTCGTTTATTTTACAGTTTGGAAGGTAGGAGACGAGGTGCTGGCAGAACTGAAGTTGTGGGGACGGATCGTCAGTCGTGTCGGGATAGCTCAGACTCTAGAGCGCTGCCCTCGAAAGACAAAGGTCCCAAGTTGGAGTCGCTGTTCCGGCACACAATTGTAATCTGCCAGGAAGTTTCACATTTTGATAGTTACATTTTCACGAGTAACTCGTTATTTTACTGAAGTTTGCAGCCATTTGAACATGATGACATGGCTCTTCGAAATCGGTAAAAACCAGTAAATAAAATAAATTAGCGATTTTGGCTGAAGAAAGTTTACTTTATATAAATGTTCGATCGCTCTCCACAGGCGTAATATGCCAGGTAACTATAAAATTTATCTTGATGTTGCTGCGCTGCTATAATGGAATTGCGTGTAATTTTACTTAAAAACTAGCTAAATTCCCGCTGCTTCGCACGCGTGAACTGGCTGGTATGCATTGGTTGTTTCTACTTCTAAATATAAATTTTCATAGATTTAGCTCTAAAATGCTTTCCTAATTAAGTATTTTGATACAACTCTCCACTCCCTATTGCACCATTGTTGGCAAAATTCCCGTTTTACACTTTGGCATTTTTCTTTGTATTTTTACTTTTCAAACTGCAATATGCACTTATTTTTATTCGTACGCTTGCTGCAGAAAAAAAAAACTGAAGAATGTGCATCACGTTTCGCTATATATAACCTCTTTGCTATATAGTCTCAAAAGTCATCGCTGTTCTTCAGTGCGATTTTATATAAGTCGACGACTTTCAACTACTATATCATCCACCCTCTTTTAGCCATCGACACGGAACTGCTAATCCAGATGTAAGTATTTCGACCCTAAGCACTACAGTTGTCTTTCCAGTGTTTATATTGAGATCATTGGTGTATTGGCAGTGTAGTTAGTGTTCAGTTATCAGTTAATGTATGTCTGTGTTTTCCAGTGTTTTATTTTTTAGTCTTTTTATCTTTGAGCGTCTGTTGATAGTGGTATTGCTCCACATATTACGGATTTTTGTTCGCCAGTCACCCACCGCCACACACCGCGACCAAAACACCATAGTGCACACCGCGAACCTAAGGGCTACTCTCATGCAAAACCGCCATCGGTCTGCAGTGAATAATTTTGGCTACCAAGTGAAATATACGGACACATGTCCGACGTTCCATTTTTAAAATTCAAATGGTCAAATGTTTGTAGAACTTATTTATTTATTTGATTATTTAACCTGACCACATTAGGGCCATATGGCCCTCTCTTACATCTGATCAGGAACAACATAAACAAAGGATTTAATTACAAAAAACACTGTATAAATAATATTAATAATAACAATATCTGATAATACTACTAATAATAATGATAATAATAACACAAAAATCAAAGTAATACTAATAATAAGAAGAGATATTTACATGGAGATAGACGTTTAACATATTTGAATTAAGTTTAATATAAACAGAAGAGGGAAAATGATTAGTGAAAGAGGAGAAGATTGAAAAATAACAGTACCAATGGATGTGAGGAAGTTGAGATATATATGAATAGATATGTCTGCTGACGAAAGGAAAGGGAAACATTTATTGGGAGAGGAGGAACTGACAACAGTGGGCTACAGACTCATAAGTGGAGAAAAAGATGGCTATTGTGACAGAAGGTGAACCCTTTTAAAGTTTTGAATTGATTTTATCTCTCTTAACTTTTGAGGAAGATTGTTCTACAGACGTGTTCCCGATACATAAAATGATTTAGAGAAGATTGCAGTATTATGTGATGGTAGAGAGAGAGTTTTATTTAGGTGAGAGCGTGTGTTTCTGATGTGCCGTTCAGATAGTAATATAATCGTTGAGGATAATTAATGAGGTTTGCAGTGATTGAGAAAGCGATGCAGCAAACATAATGTATGATAGCTTCGACGCTTATCTGCACGTAGACAAGATAACTGCTGATATGCGGGACTGATATGGTCGTAGAAACGTAAGTTACAAATGTATCGGATACAAGAATTCATCGCCAGCTCCAGCCGATGTGAATTTTCGTGTGACAGTCCTTACAGAATAGCATCACCATAATCTAGAATGGGAAGTATTAGTGTCTCAACGAGCTTCTTTTTCAGCTGTAATGCTTTTTTGTATTTCTGCAGTGAATGAAGTGACGCGTATACCTTCTTACAGACTGCCGTTGTGTGCTCTGTCCAGTCCAAGTGCTGATCAAATATTACTCCTAAGTTCTTTGCTGAATGCTTATTGGACTTGTGGTGTCGCACAAGTATGAAGTGCGCGCCACGTACTTTCGCCGCCCGCCGCCATGCACGCACGGCGCGGCGTTCTTACGACGTCAGCCACGAGCGCCCTCTGCTGCAACTCCGCTCGTGGCCACCACTGAACTGCATCAGCCACTTGGGAATCAGCTAGGCACCAGTCAAGACTTGGCTAGGAATTATCAGTAGGCAGGCCTCTATATAAACTATGTATCAGCATTCTGCAAACAAGAACTATGCAAAAGTTAAGTATTACCAAGACTCCACGAAATATATATCTTGTTGTAATTTAGCCTAGTGTTCTAGTTACTGCTGTCCCACGGGCTGGTCACCTCCGTACCTGCACAAGCGTGCATCCTTTATTCCTGTGACGGGCTCTTTCTACTCGGCCACCGACACCTACGACAACCGGCGGAAACGAGACGTGGCTGGGACACAAAAGTGGCGATGAGGATGGCATACAAAAGGACTTAACTACGGGGTCATCAGACCCTAAAATTACAAACTACTTATGAACAAGCTAATACTAAGGACGGCACAAACATCCATGCCCAAGGGGGACTCGAAACCCCGACCGTAGTGGCCGTGCAGACTGTGACTGGCGCGCCGCAGACAGGTCGGTCACCGGGCATGTATTTTTATACATGTATATTGATAAGTAGTTACAATTTGAAAGGGCGGTGAAAATGTCACCCGTGCGAGTACCAGAATGTGAAAATAACGCTTCAGTGAAAAATTAAAAAGAAAAAATACGTGATACAGCGTGCTGTTGGCGGCGCGTCTGGTATAGGCGAGTTGAGTGGGAGTGGCAGACAGACAGACAGGCGGGCGGGAGTTCATGCAGATTGGAGTCCCGCGGAGGAGTCTGTGGAGGAGGACAGGACAGGCGGGACACGGGGTGGCCGCATTAAAGGCGGATGAGGCCGTGGCCGGCGACCGCTGCGGCGGCGGCGGCAGTGGCTGGCAGCGCGCGGTGTGGGCCCGCGGACGTGGGCACGCCGGCGAGTGGGCCGTCGCCGCCCGCCACCAGGCGTCAGTCCCGCGGCGGGCATCCACTGTGCGCGAGTGCCGTGCCAGGCTTCTGTGCCTGCTGCATGTCTGGCCGCCGGTCCAGCCTCTGGCCTCGTGTCTACGTCTGCGGTCGTGACGGCGACGTTTAGTGTCGAGTTTCTGACGAACAGGATGCTTACAAACTGTCTGGAAAGCTCGCAAGAGTGTCTGCAGACCTTCCAAGTGTGCTAAAATGCGCAACAGCAGTTTGGTACAGCTGACCTAGCCTCTTTCCTGTGTCTACGTTTGCTTACGATTGAATACGTGTTATCGAATCTTGAATTTGTTTTCGAGTGAGGCTTGATGTTTTGTGACGAGTACCTACTGTAAAGGGTGGTTACAAACAGTCGGGAAACCTTGCAAGAGTGTCTGAAAACCTTGTTAGAACGAGAGCAAACGAATGGATGCTGCCGAAGTTTGGTACCAGCACTGCGGGTGAGCTAGCCTCTTTCCTGTGTCTACGATTGCTTACGATTGAGGTTTGAATACGTGTTATCGAATCTTTAATTTATTGTCTACAGAATGGTCATAAACAGTCTGAAGACTTGGCAAGAGTGCAAAGAATGGAGTAAACTGAGGATGGTAGATCTATTTAGTTCGAGGACCGCGGCTTCTGTTTGCGTTTGTTTTCGAGTGAGGCTAGATGTTTTGTGACGAGTACCTACTGTAAAGGGTGGTTCCAAACAGTCGGGAAACCTTGCAAGAGTGTATGCGAACCTTACAAGACTGTTAGAACGAGCAAACGAATGGATGCTGCAGCAGTTTGGTACCAGCACCGCGGCTGAGCTAGCCTCTTTCCTGTGTCTACGTTTGTTTACGATTGAGGTCTGAATACGTGTTATCGAAACTTTAATTTGTTGTGTACAGAATGGTCGCAAATAGTCTGAAGACTTGGCAAGAGTGGAACAATCGAGTAAACGGAGAGTGTTGGACCTATTTATTTCGAGGACCGCGGCTCGCTTAGCTTCTAACCTTCTGTCTGCGTTTGTTTTCGAGTGAGGCTAGATGTTTTGTGACGGGTGGTTCCAAACAGTCTCGAAACCTTCCAAGAGTATTAGAACGACAAAACGAATGGATGCTACAGCAGTTTGGTATCAGCACAATGGATGAGCTAAACCGTTTCCAGTGTCTACGTTTGCTTAGGATTGAGGTTTGAATACGTTTGATCGATTCCTTACTTCCCTGTTTACAGAATGGTCGCAAAGAGTCTGATAACTAGACAAGAGTGGAAAAAAAGCAAGTACACGGATGATGCTAGACTAGTTCGACGACCGAGGACGGCTTAGCCTCTGACCGTGTGTCTACGTCTGCAGTCGTGCAAGCGATGTTTCGTGTCGAGTTTCTGACGTACAGGGTGGTTACAAATAGCCTGGAAAGTTTAGAAGAGTGTTTGCAGACCTTGGAAGTGAGCCAAAACGAGCAATTGAATGGGTGATACAGCAGTTTGGTACCAGCACCGCGACCGACCTAGCCTCTTTCCTGTGTCTACAGTTTGCTTAGGATTGAGGTTTGAATACGTGTGACAGATTCTTTGATTTACTGTCTACAGAATGGTCATGAACAGTCTGAAGACATAGCAAGAGTGGAAAGAAACGAGTAAACCGAGGGTGGTAGAACTATTTAGTTCGGGGACCGCGGTGCGTTTGTTGTCGAGTGTGGCTTGATGTTTTGTGACGATTACCTACTGTAAAGGGTGGTTAAAAGAGTCTGAAAACCTTGCAAGAGTGTTAGAACGACCAAACGAATGGATGCTATAGCAGATTGGTACCAGCACCGGGGGTAAGCTAGACCCTTTCTTGTGTCTACTTTTGCTTAGGATTGAGGTTTGATTACGTTTGATCGATTTCTTAATTTCCTGTTTACTGAATAATCGCAAACAGTCTGAAAACTATGCAAGAATGGAAAAAAAGCGAGTAAACGGAGGATGCTAGACTAGTTCCAGGACCGAGTGCGGCTTAGCTTCTGACCGTCTGTCTACGTCTGCAGTCGTGCCAGCGACGTTTCGTGTCGAGTTTCTGACTTACAGGGTGGTTACAAACAGTCTGGAAAGCTTGCAAGTGTGCGAAAATGAGAAACAGCAGTTTGCGGCAAGTGTGCGAAAATGAGAAACAGCAGTTTGCGGCAACACAGCTGAGCTAGCCTCTTTCCTGTGTCTACGATTGAGGTTTGAATACGCGTGATCGAATCTTTAATTTGTTGTGTACGGAATGGTCACAAACAGTCTGAGGACTTAGGAAGAGTGGAAAAAAATCTGAGGATGGTAGACCTATTTAGTTCGGGGACCACGGTGCGTATGTTTTCGAATCAGGCTTGATGTTTTGTGACGTGTACCTACTGTAAAGGGTGGTTCCAAATAGTCGGGAAACCTTGCAAGAGTATCTGCGAACCTTTCAAGACTGTTAGAACGAGCAAACGAATGGATGCTACAACAGTTTGGTAGAAGCACCGCGGCTGAGCTAGCCTCTTTCCTGTTTCTACATTTGCTTAGGACTGAGGATTGAATACGTTTGATTGATTCTTTAATTTCCTGTTTACTGAATGATCGTAAACAGCCTGAAAACTAGGCAAGAGTGAAAAAAAGCAAGTAAACGGAGGATTCTAGACTAGTTCGAGGACCGAGTGCGAATTACCCTTTGACCGTGTACCCAGTGCTTCCCACCGCTCGGCGGGTGCCTGCTGCATGTCTGGTTTCTCCGAGGACCGCTGGTCCATCCTCTAGCCTCGTGTCTACGTCTACAGTCGTCCCAGCAACGTTTCGTGTCGAGTTTCTGACTTACAGGGTGGTTACAAACAGTCTGGAAAGCTCGCAAGAGTGTCTGCAGACCTTGCAAGTGTGCGAAAATGAGAAACAGCAGTTTGGTACCGGCAACACAGCTGAGCTAGCCTCTTTCCTGTGTCTACGATTGAGGTTTGAATACGCCTGATAGAATCTTTAATTTGTTGTGTACGGAATGGTCACAAACAGTCTGAGGACTTAGGAAGAGTGGGAAAAAAAACTGAGGATGGTAGACCTATTTAGTTCGGGGACCACGGTGCGTATGTTTTCGAGTCAGGTTTGATGTTTTGTGACGTGTACCTACTGTAAAGGGTGGTACCAAACAGTCGGGAAACCTTGCAAGAGTGTCCGCAGACCTTCAAAGAATATCAAAACGAGTAAACTAATGGATGCTACATCAATTTACGTCTGAGCTAGCCTCTTTCCTGTGTCTACCTTCGCTTAAGACTGAGGTTTGAATACTTGTGATAGATTCTTTGATTTACTGTCTACATAATGGTCATAAACAGTCCTAAGACTTAGCAAGTGTGTGAAGAAACGCGTAAACTGAGGGTGGTAGAGATATTTAGTTCGAGGACCGCGGCTGGCTTACCTTCTAACCTTCTGTCTGTGTTTGTTTTCGAGTGAGGCTGGTGAGGGTGGTTCCAAAGAGTGTGGAAACCTTGCAAGAGTGTCTGAAAACGTTGCAAGAGTGTTAGAACGACCAAACGAATGGATTCTACAGCAGTTTGGTACCAGCACCGCGGGTGAGCTAGACTCCTTCCTGTACTTTTGCTTAGGATTGAGGTTTAAATACGTGTGAACGATTCTTTAATTTCCTGTGTACAAAATGGTTGCAAACAGTATTAAAACTAGGCAAGAGTGGAGAAAAAAAAGCGAGTATACGGAGGATCCTAGACTAGTTCGAGGACCGAGGGCGGCTTAGCCTCTGATCGTGCGTCTACGTCTGCAGTCACGTGAGCGATGTTTTCTGCCGAGTTTCTATCGTACATGGTGGTTACAAACAGTCTGGAGACCTTGCAAGTGTGTCTCTAGGCCTTGAAAAAGTGCCAAAACGAGTACCAGACCGCGGCTGAGCTAGCCTCTTTCCTGTGTCTACGTTTGCTTAGGATTGAGGTTTGAATACGTGTGAGCGATTCTTTGATTTACTGTCTACAGAATGGTCAGAAATATTCTGAAGACTTGGCAAGAGTAGAAAAAAACGAGCAAACTGAGGGTGGTAGAGCTATTTAGATCGAGGACCGCGGCTGGCTTACCTTCTAACCTACTGTCTGCGTTTGTCTTCGAGTGAGGCTTGATGTTTTGTGACAAGTAAAGGGTGGTTCCAAAGAGTCTGGAAACGTTGCAAGAGTGCCTGAAAACCTTACAAGAGCGTTAGAACGACCAAACGAATGGATGCTGTAGCAGTTTGGTACCGGCACCGATTTCCTGTACTTTTGCTTAGGATTGAGGTTTGAATACGTGTGATCGATTCTTTAATTTACTGTGAACAGAATGGTCGCAAACAGTCTGAAAACTAGGCAAGAGTGGGAAAAAACGCGAGTAAACGAAGCATGCTAGTCTAGTTCGAGGACCGAGGGCGGCTTAGCCTCTGACCGTGTGTCAGTCGTGCCAGCGATGTTTTGTGACGAGTTTCTGACGTACACAAACAGTCTGGAAACCTTGCAAGAGTGTCTGCAGACCTCGCAAGTGTGCTAAAAGTGTGCTAAAATGCAAACGTCTGCAGTCGTGCCAGCGATGTTTCTGACGTACAGGGGGGTTACAAACAGTCTGGAAAGCTAGAAATCGAATGGATGCTACAGCAGATTGGTATCCGCAACACGGCTGAGCTAGCCTTTTTCCTGTGTCTACGGTTGCTTAGGATTGAGGTTTGAATACGTGTGATAGATTCTTTGATTGACTGTCTTCAGAATGGTCATAAGCAGTCTGAAGACATAGCAAGAGTGGAAAGAAGCGAGTAATCTATGGCAGACCTGTTTAGTTCGAGGCTGGCTTACCTTCTAACCTACTGTCTGCATTTGTTATCGAGTGAGACTTGATGTTTTGTGACGAGTACTTACTGTAAAGGGTGGTTCCAAACAGTCTGGAAACCTTGCAAGAGTGTCTGCAATCCTTGCAAGACTGTTATAACGACCAAACGAACGGATGCTACAGCAGTTTGGTACCACACCGCGGGTGAGCTAGAACCTTTCCTGTACTTTTGCTTAAGACTGAGGTTTAAATACGTGTGATTGATTCTTTCATTTACTGTGTGCAGAATAGTCGCAAACAGTCTGAAAACTAGGCAAGAGTGCAAATAAAGCGAGTAAGCGAAGGACGCTATAAGCTGCATATAAGTTTGTTTACGAGTGATGCTTGACGGTTTTGAGAAGTACCTGGTGTACGCGGTGGTTATAAACAGTCTGAAAAATCTTGATTATATTTTTAAAAAACGAGAAAAAGAATGGGTTTTACTTTAGTTCGAGGACGGTGGCTGGCTTAGCCACGTTCTTCATCTCTACGTTTGTTCATGGGTGATGTTTGAAGTCATGTGAGCAGTTTCTCGTGGCTATTTTCTGCTAGCTATTCATGGAAGTCTGACGCTGAAAACCTTACAAGAGTGGGAGAAACGAGCAGACTAAGGGGTACTACAGCTATTTGAGGAGCTTCAACTTCAGTTTGTGGCATTGCTCACTGCAATATATATACTATTTGTTTAATATATAAAATGGCTTAATTTCTTTCGCGAAAGTAATTTTCCGTGACGAATATCTGATATATAGGGTTGACAATCTCAAACCACTGAAAGAGAGGAAAAATTCGCTTCGTCACCGACGTTGAGACGAATTCCGTCTGATGTTCGTCCCTACGTAGATCGAAACCGGTCCCCTTATTATAAATAAATTGTAAAACGTTTTGCGAACTTCACAAAATTTTTCTGTTCGAATCACATTACAGATCGCTGCTATCCTAACAGGAAACAATGATCTCCAAACTCATTATCTCCTTTATATTTCAAATGACTTTGATATGAATACTGTACCGGCCATGTCTAAAATTCACCACGTCGTATTCACCTATCCACCAGTCCTATCTAGCACATTGTGCGTTGAAGGATCGCCATATTCATCTTCAGTTTGTGACATTGCTCACAGCAACATAATACTATTTGTTTCAGGTCCAAAAAGAAAATTGGAACTCTATGTCGGACGAGGGCACACGAGATGTTCACCTTAGTGACTTTCGTTGCTAGTGTATACAAGTGGACTGCCATCAACCCATATTCTTATTTCGGTGAACATTACTGTAAACATGTAATGTGACCTCATGACTAAAAACATCTGTGAAGCATATTCAGTTAGTTTGGACCTATCACATGTGTAATATAACGTGAAACAACTGCAGTCAGTTACCCGTAAAATATATTTTTTCCTTTAAAACTTTCTGCAGTCTTCTTTTTAGTTCAGTTCACATATATGCGCCGATTCATTATGTCGGTGTCACGTTTGCTTCCACAGGTTCGTCACTAATCTAAGTCCTATCAGAACGTTTTTGATCCAACAAACCTACTAGTTTCCTTCAACCGCTGATCCCGCCGTCTAATATTATTTCTACGAGGCGTGACTTAGTTGTACACACGACGATGTTCACACGGAACACGTGTTGTAGATTCAAATGTAGCAAGACACAGAACGTACTGAACTTCCATCTGCATCTACATCTACATCGACATAGATACTCTGCAAATCACATTTAAGTGCCTTGCAGACGGTTCATTAACCACTTTCATAACTTTTCTCTACCGTTCCATTCTCTCATAGCGCGCGGGAAGAAAGAACACCTAAATCGTTCCGTTTTCGATCTGATTTATTTTATTGGGATGGTCATGTCTCCCTAAGTAGCTGGGTGCGAGCAAAATATTTTCACATTCAGAAGTACAAGGCGGTGACTGAAACTTCGCACCGCCCACATCTTGACTGAAATGGCCTGACTTGCTGCAGCTAATGTAATTCGCTTCATTTCAGTGTTGCGTCATTACCTACGCGCGCACATACAAGAATGAAAATTACTTTTCGTAACCTTGGAGAGTCTCCCTTTCATGTGGTGGAGAGTTCACATTTCTATATGGCTTGGTTGCCTTTCTCTGACCGCTTGAAACTACACCGTGAGTTTACGGCGGGGACAGATCGTGAAAGTACGGCCAATGTGTACGGATGTCACAGAGAAACCTTTGCACCGAAGCCGAAACAACCTTGACAACATCTGCGAGAGGGTTATGCTGCGGTAGAACGACACTTCCGATGTTTCTGGAGCTACAACAAATGACATTCGTGTCATACGTGCCTGGTATAATCATCGTTAAGTAGACAACGGCAGAACTTTTTCCATTATGGAATTCGCCGTTTTTGCCGACAGTAGAGTCGATATTTAACAGTCGTGGCGATTACTTTAGAAGTAATCAACAGGTTTACTTAAACTCTTCTTCCGTGTGTCTCGATCTCATTTCGCTGCCCCTCTCTGAACTGACGGGCGATGAGCACAAGGGCAAACATTGAAACGTTGCGAGTGTTGTGAAACTTAGCGCCTGAAGGGAAGGTTCTAAGCGATTAATCATGAGGAGACGACGTAGACAACGGACTTTTGTAAGTTTCTATTATTATTATTATTTACGGTACTTGAAGCTGAGACCTGAAATAAGAATCAGCCAGACATTCGAGGCAACTCTCACAGATTCTTGACAAAATCGATTTTGAAATTTTTTTTAGTCCTTTAAGTGCAGGTAAAATCGCCAAAGTTTCCGATAATCGCCGTGGTTCATCGATAACGTTGTATGTTGACAATTACAAATTTGTATTATTGGCAGCTAGAATCCCACCATCCCTCGTTACTTCACATTAAATATATAAAAATAATAATCATGTGGCTATTAACCCACACCTATACTAAATATTTTTGAAAAATATACTCCTATTTTAAGTCTTAATATACAATATTCAAGATAATGTTAATGATTATAGTTTCAATTAAATAAACATCACAGGTTACATTTTTGCAACAGTACTAAAAGTAGCAAAGGCAATCATCTTCAATTAATACGGTAATAATTGTGAACTGTAATTTTTCGAAATTGAAACTGTCATTATTAACTTTTCATCGAAAATTAGTAATTAAGAATAAACGTCACTTTTAAATTAAAAAAATCACGATTTATTATGTGTTAATTACCATGTAATTGATGAATTATAAAACTTCAAACATGGGTGCGTTGCTTCAGCGTCCGTTTGTGAATTCAAATGGTAGTAAAACAGCCCTAGATCGATAAATTTGTTTACCAGGTTTCGGCAACTACTAGGAGTGCCTTCATCACGATAATAAAAAAAAAAGACTGTAACATAAATTACAAAATTTGCAAAAGAGAAATAGGATTTTAAATAAAATGTAAGTACTAGTTTGATTTACAGAATGGAAGCAGTACTTACAAGTCACATGATAAAATAATGTGTAACGCATGAATTTTAAGTCACATTAGTTTCAAAATGAAGATCAGTGTCTGATGCCACCTTCTAGCAGTGTTTAGCCTGTCAGTTTTCATTTTTAAACTGATGTGACTTAATCTTTATCACTAACACATTATTTCATCATGTGACATGTAAGGAATTCTTCCATTCTGTACATCAAACTAGTACTTACATTTCATTTAAATACCTTCTTCTATTTTGCAAATTTTGTAATTTGTGTTATACGTATTTTTTATTATTCTGATGAAGGCACTCCTAGCAGTTGCCGAAATCCGGTAAATACATTTTATTTCTGCGAACGAGGGCTGTTTTACTACTGTTTAGTTGAATTTTAAATTTAAATGGTTCAGAACACAGCAAACAAGTAAACAATAATTGGCGGAATTCGAACTATCAACCCTACAATTTTCCTGATTGTCACTCTACCACGATACCGATTTTATTTTCCTTTACCCTTTTTTCCGGGTAAATCGGTTCCTTGCAGACGAAGGGACGTGTTTGTTAGTTGATCAAATGTCTTTAATTCTAAGGGACCAAACTATTCTGGTCATCGGTGCCGAGACTTACACACTACTTAAACTAACTTATACCAAGTACAAAATACAGATACACACACACACACACACATACACATAAACACACACGTGCTCGAGGGAGGACTCGAACCTCCGCGCGATCTGTAACATGACGTCCCATAACTCACAGCCATTCCTACGCAGCTGTTCGTTGTTAATCTATGAAATCTTGGCTGGACCTATGCTCACCGTCGGGAATTTTATTTCATTTACCTATAATTAAATGTTCTCAAAAATCTTCAGTCGATTTTGTCGAGAATGTTGGTTATTTCCATTGAATGGCTTCGCCTGATTTTTTTTTTTTTTTTTTTTTTTTTTTTTTGCTTTTGACTTGTGAATTTCACGTACGATAAATAAATAACAATGAAAAGTCCGTTACCCACGTGGTGTCGTAATAACCGTGTCACATATCACTACAGTAGGTGGTATGCCCCAAGAAGATTTAAGTTTTAATTGAAAAGGGTGCCTCGAATTCTGGCGATAAACCAGAGAAGTCACCTCGTTGAATATAATCCTCACGTTCCTGAAGTTTTAGTCCAAAGTCCTTTAAATTGCAGATGCATATGTAGATTGATGTATCACCGATAATTATAGTCGATTGCCGTCCAGGTTGTCGTGGATTGTTGCTGGTGTACGAAGGAGTGTGTGCCCCAAGACTAAGCCGTGTAGGACATCTGCAGCTATTATACTGTGCAGTTGGATATGTAAAATTACGGAGAAGTAACTTTTGACGAAAAAGGAGAATATTATTTACCCTAATGGGAAAGAGCAATTAATGAGGATAATTTTATATGTGAGAGTATTGTGTGTAAACTTATTGAATACTTCTTCGTTGTCGAATAGAACGCTGTGCTTATTTTTCATGTGCATGAATAGTTTCGGAGTTCATTGCTAGAGGCTGCACGAAAAACAAACAGTTGGGATAAGGTGATTTGCGTGGTTTTGGCTAGATCTTGAGACACTCGCAGGATGTTGAAGGTCCTACAACTACACCCGCATGACTACTGTGCATGTCTCCATTGTCATGTTCATTCAACCTTTTCTACCTATTTCTGTACCGTTCCACTCTCGAATCTTTCCGTTCGAGCTCTGATTTCTCTTAATTTATTATCGTGATCATGTCTCGCTATTGAAACAGTTCGGTAGAGAAACTGACAATTAATAGAGGTACTGGATCAGTGGCTTTTTTTAAGTAACTTGTTGAAATTCCCAAGTTTTCATGCATTCTGGAAGAGTATTTCGTCTCAATAGACACTGAGTGTAGATCTAAGGCACATTATACCATTCTAATGTTGTTATTTGAGTTGTAACATTTTGAGTCTCTCTGTAACAGGAGTTTTCTACTTACCAAATTTTCTCCCTAGAGGTATGCATCTTGTGTCGGTACAGGCATTTTAGAGAAAAGGCAGAATATGCCAGTACATTTGCTTTCGATGCCGAGATTAATTCCATTCGTCAATTCTCAGACTCCTCTATGGACTCACACAATAGTAACTCAATCGCTCGCTGCCATTATAGCACCTGAGCGTAAGCCTAAAAGAGTGTGGAAGTTGAGATATATTCAAAATATTGATATACAGATAATACTAAAATGCTGTTTTATGTGGTAGATATTATTTAATTCTTTAAGATACAGCAATAGGCCTATTTCGGCTTTGTGGCCATCATCAAGCTACCTGCAGATGAAGATAATAGCTTAAAACAAGTAAGATGGACCTACTTACAATTTTGGTACATATTTAAGTGACATATTGGTCCATACTTAAGTCCATATTGTACCGTAGAGTTGTGATTTTATTTCAATAACTGCATATAATAGCAGTCTAAACATCCTTCAGATCGTATTTATATAACTTCATGCTTGTCTGATATGAATTTATTGTTGCTATTTTGACATTTGTGACTGACAGATTCTCCAGTGGCGCTATATGGTTACAGTTTGTTTATTCTTTCTATCGTAGAGTCGGAGGTATGGTAGTGTGAGCTTTGTTATGTTATTGTACTGTGACGCGTATCTCTGATTTTATCTCGAGTCTGAAATTTCAGTAATGTTGTCTAGATAATTTTCGTGTTTTAGTTCTGTTTGTTCATTTAAAATTTCGTCAGTGCTTTTCTTCGAGTGGATATAAATTTCGATCTTTTCCATAATGTTCATGTGATAACGTTTTGGTGTTATGTGTAATATTTTCATAGCGTTTGTTATTTGATCAGCTTCCGATTTTTCGTTTTTAAGTGGTTGAAGAATGATGATAGATTTGTGTCGTAATTTCTCGTATATTCTCTGTATCGAATAAAAAACTAGAGATATACGTAACAGTACTATCAATGACCGTAACATAACAATGATCACACTATCATATCACAGATTGTACAATACAAAGAAATAAACAAACTGAAACCATAGAGAGTCGCTGCAGATCTGTCAATCATAAACGTCACAGTAGCAATAATAAATTCATTACCTGACAAGCATGAAATTACAGAAATATTATCTAAGGAATATTTAGACTGCAATATGGACATAAGTATGGACAAATATGCCCTGAAAAACTGTACCAAAATTGTAAGTAGCTCTATTTTACTCATTTCAACCTAAAATATTCGCAGATAGCCTGATGACAGCCACCGAGCCGAAATAGGCCTATTGTTCTATTTTAAAGCATTAAATAACATCTAACACATAAAGTAGTATTTGGCATTATTTGTATTAGACATACGCAATGCTGCAGGTCCAAATGAAATGAAATATTCCAAATAATTTTGAAATATAGTGCTAGTAATGTCATGGTTGTTTGTTGTTGCTGTGGTCTTCAGCTCGGATACTGGTTTTATACCGCTCTCCACGATACTCCACCCTGTGCATGCTTCTTCACTTGTGCCTAACTCGTGTGATCTAAGTCCAACTAAAACTGATAACTGTAGCCAACCATCGTTCTCTCTCTCTTCAATATTCACTCCACATACTACACCCAATTACCTAATTTATTCTTTTATGCAAACTGTGCAATGTAATGCTTCTTTTCCTACCATGTTCAATTTATCCTTCAGACAAATTTATTCATAAAAGACGTCCAAACAGATTTATATTAAACTAGCTGCCTGCCATGACATGGTACTGATACATCTACTGCATCTACACCTATACTCCGCAAAGCACATCGCGGTATATGGCAGAGGGTATCTGCTTTCCCTGTTTCAGTAGTGTATGGTTCGTGGGAGAAACAACTGCCAATAGTGCAAGCTTCAACCCCTGTTGTGGGGTTTTCGCCAGATACTCAGTTACCTACAGCCGGCGCTGTAGCATGGAAATTTAAAAAATTTTAATTTACTTTTATGATTTCGTTCGATGTTAGCACACAAACATTTTAACTTTACTTCAAATATGTACAAGCAAATGACCAATATTTGTAGACAATGCTGATCCGAAGATTACTTGGTTCATCGAGACCGGTAGTCATAAAATAAAGGACTACATTTCCGTTTGGGAGTTGTCATTTAATTCAGTTATATCGCCTCCTTCTTTCATTGTCAGGTACTGCTAACATTGGAAGTAGAATAGATGAATATTGCTCGTCTGCAATTCGTCCAGGTGTGAATGATAGAGAAGATTAGAAAAAAGAAAAAAAACATACGTTGTTACAGGTTCATTTAGCAAGCGACGAAAGTATTACGGAGCACTGAGCACATTTCTTTCAACAAACAAATTAATACATAAGTTCATAAGTTCTTTAATCACTGATACTTTCAATAGGTCATAGAAAATTGTTGGTCGACGGTTGCACAATAACACGTGTGGAGTTGCCATTTATTTCAAACTCTTCCTAGAATGAAACTCCCCACATGTAATGACGTAGCAATCGCCCACGAAGTATGTGTGGGATGTTGAATGTGAGTTTTCTGTAGAAACAGTATGAGCCATTAGAAAATTCATGTGAGCAAAGGTCTGAAATAAACTTTACTGCATCGGCAACTATGTAGTATTCTTCGTAATATCTTGTTCCTAGGAAAGCTACGAAGCACTGTGTTGATTCATATACCTGCAGTTCACAAGACTCTCTTTCCTCTAGATGACCAACTTCAGTCGTAAGTTTGATTTCTACTAGTCACTGGAACAGTTTGCTACTTTTCCAGTATCTCATAATAATTCCCTGAATGAATCTTCCCAATGATTGCTGAGCAAACATATGGCTTTATGGTTTTCGTATTAAAACTTTTACTTACTTTCATAAGTCGAATTGATATATCACACTTACAAACGTTCAGTATACTAACATAAAATGAGTCAATTCAATTAGAAACGGCTGTTGATATCGATTTAATTCAAATAATAGGCAGAGTGATCATCATTCGATATATTATGCCGAACACTTGAGGATTTTTCCAGATCTACGTACAACGGTTTTTTACGTGAATGGTCCTCATTTTTTTTAATACTGAGAGGAAACTTACATGTTTTCTGAAACTGCACAGTTCTCCTAGTATTATGGTAATTTTTTATCCGCAGTAGTTCTATAAACAATGTGGTTTTAATCTAGATGTTTTTTTCTTCTTACATCAACCAACCTTCTAAACCTCAACTGGTATTACTTCGGGAGTATAATTGTTTTCATTATTAACTATATTTTTTCTGAACAGTATCTTGAGCTATTAATTTAAAAAATACAGTATTTATACTGTCTTACCTGTTGTTGGTCTCTACTCAACGTAACTTTCCTTTTCCCCTACTCTTATTTTATTTACACATATTACTGGGCGCGATCTGTTGTTTAGGTAAAACTGTTATGTTATTGCCAAGATCGCTTATTAAAAATTTCGACTTGTTCTTTCCGGTTTTGGTCGATCTTGCTACAATCATCAAATTAAAAAACACAAAGACCAATAAGGACCAATAAATGCACCTTCTTTGATCGTATGTTTCATCAAACGTCAAGTGGTATCCTGCAGTTTGTGGAAAGGTTTCGAGGCTTTATGCAATTTCCTATTATGAAATCAATTTGCATCTTTATCTCCTATAGAAGGATATTGCCATACAGTTGTCAAATATGCGGGTTGTTTCCGTTGTAAAGCTAGTCAGCCTTTCTCACTATCATATTGTTTTCCTATATTAGAGTTTTCAGTTAAGAACCAAGGATTACACTGAAAAAGGCACAGGATTCTCATTAAAGGGTACCAGCTTTCGAATCCCATTCCGATCACTCGGATTTTTATTTTACACTACCTGTATACCACCACGAGTTGCCGTGGCGTGTTATAGATTAAATGTAAAAGAACGAAAAGAGAACGTTCACATTTCTGATATGTGTAATTTCACAGTGGACTGTGGATGCGTATTAATCCTATACTAGCCGGCCGCGGTGACCGTGGGCACTGAGGCGCTCCAGTCACGGTCTGCATGGCCACTATGGTAGGGGGGTTCGAATCCCCCCTCGGGCATGGATATTTGTGCCGTCCGTAGTATTAGTTCATAATTAGTTTGTAAGTTTCGGGACTGATGACCCCGTAGTTAAGTCACATAAGCTATCCAAACATTTGAACATTTTTTGAATCCTATACTTCATGTTTCTCTCCTCTCTCCATTTCCTCCTTTCGCTCTCTTAGGCCTCCACAACTCCTCCTTCTCCCTGTCCAATTTCTTCGTCCCCTTCCCATCCCTTCGCCTCTCTTTCCACCAGCTCCCCCTACCCCTCTTTCCGCTTTTCGTGCATCTTCTCGCCCCCCCCCCTTGCCCTTCTCCTCCATCTCTACGTTAATTTCGTCTCCATCTTCTACGTCCTCTTATACTTCTGTCTAAACTAGCTCTTTGTTTTGTGTTACGTTCAAAAGCTTATATCTAGAAAATTTCTTGACCGAAAGCTTTGAAATAGTGTCTCAGCGTTACAGTGAAATATGCGCGCGTTTATGTGTAATTTTTTATATTACACATCATATATAATTAACTCTTTTTCAGAACAGAATAAATTAACAGCGATGATAATTATAATAAAATCCTTTTTCTTTATTTGTTTGGTTCTCATGGCCCTTGCCTTAAAAGTTTATAAATTTACATACATTTTAGATTAGATTAGATTATTTATTTGTTCCGTAGATCCATATTGAGGGGATCCTCGTGGATGTGGAACATGTCAAGAACAAAATTTACAAGTTGAATAACAAATAATACTAATAATATAAATACATACACTTATAATATAAATACAGATACATAATTTTTTTTTTTTTTTTGGTGATAATATAATAATACTAATATAGTATGAGTGCATGCATCATTTGGTACAATTTAGAAATTCACTAATGGAGTAGAAGGAGTTGGCCACTAGAAAGTCTTTTAGGTTCCTCTTAAACTGATCTTTATTTGTAGCTAAATTTTTATACTTGATGGTAAATTATTGAAAATGTGTGTTCCTGAGTAGTGGACCCCTTTTTGAACTAAAGTAAGTGCTTTTAAATCCTTGTGTAGATCATTTTTATTTCTAGTATTGTATGTATGAACTGAGCTGTTTGTTGGGAAAAGGGATAAATTATTTATGACAAATTTCATTAAGGAATAAATATACTGAGAGGCAGTAGTTAATATGCCCAGTTCTTTGAAGAGGCTTCTACAAGACGTCCGTGAATTTACTCCACAAATAATACGTATTACACGTTTTTGGACTCTGAAGACTTTTGACTGACTTGAAGAGCTACCCCAAAATATTATACCATATGACATTAAGGAATGAAAGTAAGCAAAGTATGCAAGCTTTGTTATTTTTATGTCTCCTATGTCTGATAACACTCGTATTGAAAACACAGATTTGTTGAGTCGTTTCTGCAGTTCTGTGGTGTGCTCCTCCCAACTAAATTTATTATCAAGCTGTAATCCCAGGAATTTAATTCTGTCAACCTCTTCTATCTGCTCTTCTTCATATTTAATGCATATGCTGTCAGGAAATCTCTTACATGTTCTGAACTGCATGTAGTGCGTCTTTTCAAAGTTTAATGACAATGAGTTGGCTTTAAACCATTTATTAATGTTCATGAAAATATCATTAGCAGACTTTTCTATCACTATACTTGACGTACTCTTTATTGCAATACTTGTATCATCTGCAAACAAAACGAACTCTGCCCGTTTTATAATGGGGAAAGTTGTAACAAGAAAATCGAAAAACTTTACATAGCTTTTACCTCATATATTTCATAAATAGGCATATATAAACCCTCATGTATTAGAATGAAGAGTTTTGTTATAATTTAAACGGAAGCGGTGAAGAACGTTTGGAGATTAACAGCTTAGCACAAGCTAACATTTATATTTTTATAACGTTCCCCGTGTATTACAAATATATAATACACATACCATATGGATTTACAGTCGCTACTAAAAATATGCGAAATCAAAATGCAACACCGTGTCAAAATTGTAACTCAATCCGTGAAGAAATTTGGAGATTTGAGACTTTCAGCAAACCAAGATTTACATTTTTTCTTACGCAGAAAATGTAGACACTCTTAACAGCAAATCTCCTAAATTTCCCGACTCTAATGACCACGCTGTCGAGGACACGCTCAACTCTAAGCTTCCTTTCTTCCTCTTAAATTGCTTGACTGACTGTTTTGAAATTTAGACCTGACGTTGCATGGAATATGCGCATGTTTATAATGTATACACACACACACACACACACACACACACACACATAGGTACAGAAAATCTTTGATGTAATAGAATGGAACGTTATGACAAAATTTCAAACCAATCGGTAATGAACTTTCGTTGATTAACGGTTTTACATAAACTATCGTTTAAATATTTATTAATATAGATTAACTAGCTTCACTCCCGTTGCTTCGCACGCGTAGACTGTGTGGTCAGCATTGGTTGTTTCTACTTCTAACTATAAATTTTCATAGGGTAACTTTAAAAATCCTTTCCGTATCAAGTATTTTGATCATTTTGCCACCACAAAACACTTTTTTTTAAAAATTCTAACCATGGTTCCAAAACCAAATTTTCGCATTTCTGGCATCCACATAGTCTTAGTAGCACCCTTAAAAGATTTTTCCTTGTTTCACCCGCTTAATAATTGAATTTACAAAAATATCGAAACAGGTGCTTTTTTTATTTTTTAAATTCAAATTGAAAATCGAAATCCGAAGTTTTTTATTTCTTGCTTCAAAGTTACAACGTATTTTCAAAAAACCGTGCATCCCCTGCTTCACACCCTTAGGGATGGGAATATCGAAAAATCGCTAATGCCTACAGTGTAAGATAAATAATGTCTACAAATTTCAAGTTTCTATCGTATGTAGACTCACTTTTCAGTGACGTTTTCTTCTTTTAGAAACTGATCGAGAACGCGAAATTTCTTTCTTACGCTTTGGCATCTTTATTGGTAGTTTTACTTTCCAAACTATTCGTATGCTTAATGCAGAAAAACAAGTGAAGAATGTGCATCATGTTTCGCTGTATATAACCTCTTTGCTATTATAGTGTCAAAAGTCATTGCTGGTCTTCAGTCCAAATTTTATATAAGCTGACGACTTTCAATCACTGTATCTTCCACCCTCTCGTAGCTAACGACTGGAACTGCTATGGTGTACAACGGGAGACTTTGTACTACAACAGCACAGAGCGATTGTTAGTCTCCATTGTGTAGTTTTTGCTGAAGAGCAAATTATTGACACCCACACGTAGAATTTGATATAAGTCGGTAACTTTCAACTCCCATATCTTACACCCTCTTACACCATAGTGCACAATGGTAGACTGATACCTACTACCACACACAAACACTACTCGTTTGCGATGTGTAGTTTTGACTTCAGAGTGAAATATAGGCACAAACACCTCAATTATATATATATATATATATATATATATATATATATATATATATATATATATATATTAAGATATAGACTAAGTTAGCGGTGCGCCGCTCTATGTTTCGACCAACTTTATTGTTGGAAGTGAAGTCTGGGTGGATACAGGTTACCCTATTCATAAGGTTGAGGTTACAGATAGCAAAGTAGCAAGAATGATTGCAGGTAGTAACGTATGGGAACAATGCAAGAAGGGTGTCCATAACGAGGTAATCAAAGAAAAACTGGGAATGAACACCATAGATGAAGCAGGTAGAGCGAACAGACTGAGATGATGGGGTCATGTTACAAGCATGGGAGAAGCAAGGTTACCTAAATGACTCAAGGGCTGGGCAGCTGAGGGTACAAGGAGTCGAGGAAGACAAAATACTTGCATTCAGTGAAGAATGATTTTGAAGTAAAATGTGTAACATAAGATGAGGCATCAATGCTAACATAGAATAGGGGATCATGGAGGAATTTTATTAAGGTGACTATGCTTCAGCATGGTCGCTAAAGGCATATTCAGTCTCTAATGATGATGATGATTAATATAGATCTCTTAATCTACTGAGGCGATTGCTGGGCCAGTTTATTTGAAATGTGGCCTGTTTGATACATTCGTAAAACCTCCTATTCTTCGTATAAGTGACAGCCAAAGTTCAAATCCCCGTCCACGTATCCTGATTTCGCGTAGGACGTAAAGACATTCTGAATTCTATAGATTTACTATTAACGATATATTCCAGGAAACTTTCTCGTACTGCTGTTTCTCGAGAGAAAGACAGTTCAGATCTTTGTCCGTCTATTCTGACTTAGGTTTTGATTTCCCCAAATCATGTTAGGGAAATTTAGGGATGGTTCCTTTAGAAGTGAAATAGTGTTTCTCACCTACCTCTTCAGTAAATACCTTTATATTTATTTATTTATTTATTTGAGAAAGTTTTGTTAGTATGAGATCGCAGCAGGTTGGAAATGTGAATTGGTTTCATCTGAAATAATTAGTAGAAACTGGAAGAAATCTCAGTCAGAAAGTTCTTACGATTGAGAAAAAGCTAAATTTAGGTTGCAAAAGTTGTGTCAAATATTTGTATACGGAAAAAAAATATTGATTCATTTATCCATATGGAGGCAAACTAAAATTCAAGTAAGAAGAGAAAGACAAATTTTACACTTTATTAACTCTATACATTTTTAAATAACGGGTTCAATGAAAACTACGTTCATTAACGTAATGACGTTTTAATCGAGTTCAGTAATGAGAATTCCTGACACATTACTTGCATTTCACA
Organism: Locusta migratoria; assembly: GCA_026315105.1. Classification (NCBI taxonomy): domain Eukaryota; kingdom Metazoa; phylum Arthropoda; class Insecta; order Orthoptera; family Acrididae; genus Locusta; species Locusta migratoria. The sequence goes on from CM048744.1 coordinate 943,583,397, forward strand.
ACTTCAATCAAACATCAGAGAAATAAGTAGAATAGCGTTCACTCAAAAGATTTTAATCTTCCATAAACCCTTTGAAAGATGACGTATACGTTTTTCATTTTGCTGATCTATTATAAAATTATGATAAACAAAGCAAGAATTATATAGTTCTGTAAAATCTCTCGTGCTTTTGCCTTTCAGACATTAACATTATATAAGTATACGCTTTTGCATTCACAAGACTACTAATGAAAGAGCAGCAGCAACCATCATTTATTGTCTTTTGGTTTCAGCCCATCCCCATCTTTAGACATTCACGCATTGTGGCCATCAGCTATACTCAATAATATATATATATATATATATATATATATATATATATATATATATATATATATTAATATTGCTTCCGCACTTGCGGTTAGGTAATCAACTTGGTTTATTTATGTGTTATAATGCAGCACAAAAAGAAAAAAAAAGGGAACAATTAACTTAAATGACATGTTCCACTTCCATGAGGCTCTCTTCAACACGGATCCATGGAACGAACCAACCAAGCTAAAGTAATCTAATCTAATCCTTGTTTCATCTCAAACACCTCGCAGCAGTCCACGTTTCCATTTTATTTCCACTCACGATTACGTCTTCCATTCCCGTCTCTTTCTAAAATTCAGTTATTTATTTGTCTCTCTTAGTGATTTACTGCGTGCATTGCTTCACTTTTCATTGAACAATCATCACTGTCTAAACGTTTTTCACACTAAAAGTCCGAGTCTCATTTGTGTAAGTGAAAACTGGCAATGATCATGTACTAGCAGTATCAGACACATCAGGACACTTGAACATTTGTCCTCATTTATAAATTTCTTTTGTTGTTAGTGCAGGTTTTCTTTTCGAATTATTGACCATTTTTGGTCTTCTTTCAGACTTACTTATTAAAATCCTTCAATGATTTTAAAATTAAAAATTGACACCTAACTGACTACTCTGAAGCAGCGTATCGATGTCTTTCAAATTAAAATGTTTGTAAATCTATAGGGCTCAACTGCTGGGTTATTAGTCCGTAGCTTACAAACTACTTAAACTAATGTAAACTAACCTAAGGACAACAAAAATATCCATGCCCGAGGGGGTCTCGAACCCACGACGGCGAACGGCCGCGCACACAGCAGCACGGCGCTCCAATGCACACAGCTAATTCGTCGCGATTCGACGTGTTTATTTGACCAAAAATGTGTTTGGTGAGCACGAACTCTAATGAGAGATTTCTAGAGCTTTATCGGTACTATATGTTGAATGTAAGAAATGTTTGGTGTTAAACGACTGTCTTGCAGTCGGACTCACTTGGTGTTACCACTAATATCACTGTGGCAGCATTTCATACCTGCACGTTATTGCAAATGCGTGTAGTACATGCTGGGTGTAGTGTTTATACATTTAATTTGTATACTTGATTTTGGTTCTCTCTGCCCTATTTCCTATCCCATTTAGGTTTTAATGGAGTAACATAAATTTATGATACCCTTAGCGGTATTTCCTTTTTCTTTACGTTCTTCTGCTTCCTCCATTTCTGTTCCTTTGTAGATTAGTCTGCGGTAAACGCTCTTCGATGTTTATATCCTCCTGACAGAAACTTACATTCCTTTTTCCTTTATAATGTTAATCACTAATTCCAACATACTTTGTATCCATGCCGTGCATTCTCAAGAAATTTTTGTACCACAACGTTTTTTCTATCGCTATTCAGGTTTGATTCTAGATTTTCTTCTCTAACACCAGTGTTTCTGCGGCTACATCCAACCATACAGCTTAAAATGATTAGTTCCGCCGCTCGAATTCGAATGCCGTATTTGCTGATTCTACTCCGAATTAGCTTCCATACGTAATAACATAATCTTCACTGATTCTCTGTATTCTGAGAACACTAGAGCAGATTTTATTTCATTTGTGTAATTTTTATAATTCTCGGTTGTCTAGACGTGCCACGTTGTAACCTCTGCACATCTTTATTATGGCTTTTGGTTACAGTGACCTACAGCCAGCGGTTATTACAATGGCAACATTACAATAGAATTGAAATTCTTACAATGTATATCACAATATTAATAGGTATCTCACATCATACAGCCTTAGAATAAAAATAGAAATATCATACGTACAAGACATAAAACAATACATATTTAACAGTACGAGTGACAGAACACGATATATAGGCAAACAGACCGGTTGCCAGCTTCAGGTGGTCTTTGATGAATTCTAGGCTGTAGCTGTCTGCGTCCTTTATGTAACGGCCAGAATTTTTCAGTGTCAACCTTATAAACTATTTAAAATACTATACTTTCTCTGATTTTTTTCAATATGTTATTAGTTTATCAATGTCAGGCAGGATATTGCTGCTTCATCTAAGGTCCTTCAATTAATTAAAATTCGTTCCATATCTTGATTCTAACTCCATGAAATTCACTCATCGGTTTTGGATATTCTGAAGTTCATCTGAAACCGAATATCAACACATGATTGATAAACAAGAAATTTACACGGTTAAAAGAAAGGAAAAGTGTAAGGTCATATATTTACAGTAGTAATTCAGAAAGCTTACACTATGCTGTAGAAGAGAATCGTCAAATAAGAAAAACAATAAAACGCCGAGTAGAACATTCGTGTCCATTAACGACATAAAAATGGGCGTGCCACCCTTAACATACTCTATACAATAATACTGCTTATGGGCTATAATCTGATTATTTTGCTACCATAACGAATTGATTTCTGTATAAAATGATGAAGTTAATATAACGTCAATAGGAAAACCTATAAAAGTCAAGTGTATTTAAAAGGAAATTTGTGGCGTCGAATGAAACCGTAAAATGAGCGCATCGTAAATTTAAAAAACGGTACATGAAAACCGTTTATATGCCTTTGCTTAAACCGTACTCTGACGTCTGTGAGTTCACAATTTTAAATATTAAGAACAAAATTTTAAATGCGTCTTTTTACTTGGATATAAAACAAATGTAAATTAGTTTAAATTGCGAGCTGTCCAAGTCATGGTGAAGGAACGATCTCTAGCGAGTAAAGACTCTAGCGTAACTTCGACGCATTGGACTGCTTTCAATAAAAGTTTATCAACATTCATTTTTATTGTTTTTGAAACTTGTAACACCACTGCCTTTGATCTGTCGACAGATCGATTTATTTTAATCGCTTTCTTTTTTATATCTTATTGAGAAGAAAACTACGTATTAAAGCAAGAAAAACATAGATCTTCAGCATGACTAGGAGATTGAATGAAGTGTTTGCCTAACGTAAACATGAGGTTTTCGTGTGATGCGATGGAATTCAAAAGTTTGTAAAGCTCTGTTCCAGACTGCAGTTCTTAGACTTACAGACTACTTAAATTAACTTATGCTAAGGATAACACACACACAACACACACAAACACACATACACACACGCACACACACACACACACACACACACACACACACACACACACACACACACACACACACACACAAGCCTAAGGGAGAACTCGAACCTCCGACGGAGAGCAGACGCGCATTCCGCAGCAAAGCGCCTTAAAGCGCACGGTGTGTATCCGTTCTTCTAGTAAATACTGAAGGTGAAAAACTGCGACTTTGTTAGTATCACTGGATGAGGTAGGGCTACAGTGAAGGGTATCAATATTTCGATTCTATGGTCCCCTTTTCATAAAGTAACCAGATGTTTCCTTAGAAAATAGCAAGACGACCTAATTTTCTAAATAATTAATTCCAAGGACGCTGCTTTTTAATAAATTATTTAAATCTAGAGGCCTGTTTCTGCGTGACTGCCATCGTCAGCTTAACTGTAAAATACATAAACAGCGATATTGCAAGGATATGAAGAGCTACCAAAGAATATGTAAAGTATATATTTCTGAGTTACAATTGTCGTGTTAAATTAAATAGTATACCCATCTATGTAGTTTACAATTACCCTGACGACAGCATTCACGCCGAATCAAGCATGTCGAATTAAATGATTTATTAAAAAGCAGCGTCCTTGGAATTAATACTTTACAATCTCTATCAATGACATATACGACGCAGCGGGCTCAGAAGATTACAAATGGAAATTCATTTCGTGGCATTATCCTATCACATTATCCTATCACACAAGTTAATGATGTCATCGTCGACTTTACACTAAACTATTTACGTAAATTTATTTATGTAGCATTTGGATACATACTCATATAAGAAAATGCTTTTGCAGAAACACCTGACGGTGGCATTTAATGATATACAAATAAATAATTAATCACAGTGTTTGGGCTAAACTTTCGCATTATGTCAATATACGACATTTCTAACAATGTGGGCCCGAGATATGACAAGTTACACTAAACAGTGGTATTCATTGTTTCGCTGCGGCGGAACAGCCGTGCGCACTGAAGTGCCGTACTGCGGTGCGTGTGGCCGTTCGCCGTCGGAGGGTCGAATCCTCCCTCGGGCATGGGTGTATGTGTTGTCCTTAGGTTAGTTTAACTTAGTTTCAATAGTGTGGAAGCTAGGGAATAATAACCAAGCAGTTAAGTCCCATTGAATTTGATTTCATTTTTTCTTGCTTTGTTTTCTCGATATTTGTGAGAGCCTGTTCTGTTAATTTTCCGTTTAGATGTAGGCTAACATTTATTTCATGATGATAGTCATCAACGTTGATAAGATATGCTGCCGATATTATGAAAAAAAAAAGAACTTTTATTTCTTAAAAGCAACCTGCTTCGGGACACGTGTACCATCTTCAGGTGCATGCATGGAAAATGTGACGCCATAAAAGTCAAATAACAGAGGTTAACCTGTTTTAGCCTCTTTTATTTGACTTTTATGAAGTCACATTTTAGACGTAAATGAAGTTGTCACGCCGGCCGCGGTGGCCGAGGGGACTGAGGCGCTCCAGTCACGGTCTGCACGGCCACTACGGTCGGGGGTTCGAATCCCCCCTCGGGTATGGATATTTGTGCCGTCCTAGTTCGTAAGTAGTTCATAAGTAGTTTTTAAGTTTAAGTCCCATAAGCTTAACAAGCATTTGAACATTTTTTTTGAAGTTGTCACACACTTGCCCAAAACGGGTTTTGCGTTAAGGATAAATAGTAATAAAAAAATATTACAGCTGTGGTGAGTGTTATCATGGTGATCTCCGCTGGCGTCTGTAGCCTTTAATGCTCTTTAGGAAAACGAGTGGACCAAGTATGGAACACTGTGGAATGCCCTGACGATGGCGTGCGTTATTGCCGAAACAGGCATGTCGAAATAAATATATTTTTTTTTAAAAATAAGCCTTCTTGGAATTAATACTTTAGAATGTCACTAAATTACATATACGATGCAGCGGCCCAGAAGATTACAGATGGAATTTGATTTCGTAGCATTACCCTATCACGATGGTGTACACTGTTAATGATGTCATCGTCGACTTAACACTGAATTGTTGTATTAATTGTTTCTTGCTTTGTTTTCTAGATATTTCTGAGATCCTGTTCTTTTAATTTTCAGTTTAGATGTAGGCTAAGATTTACTTCATAATATTCATCAAAGTTGGTGAGATCTACTGCCGATGTGATAAAAAAAAAGTTTTAGAAAAGACATTTTTATATATGACCAAATCTGCTTTTATTTGAAATGCTGACTAGTTTCGGGCTTTGCCCATTTTCGTGAGCCACATTCATATACATTTTTATATTTGGATACCGATTAGGTCACGCTGCTTGTTGTAATTACTTTGGTGTAATTTAAAGAGTAAATTTTGGAATAAATTACACCAAAGTAATTACAACAAACAGCGTGACCTAACCAGTATCCAAATATAAAAATATATATGAATGTGACTTAAGAAAATAGGCAAAGTGCGAAACTAGTCAGCATTTCAAATAAAATCAGCTTTGGTGCATATATAAAAATGTCTTTTATACAATATTTAAGAGCTGCAAAACGCGACATATCAAAAACATTTGATAAAAAAACATTTGATAAAAAGACCACCCCCATGGGAATACACTCTTTCAAATTCTGAAGTCAGCAGGGGTAAAATATAGGGAAAGGAGAGTTATTTATAACTTGTACAAAAGCCAGACCGCAGTTATTAGACTCGAAGGGCATGAAAGGGAAGCATCAGTTGGGAAGGGAGTAAGACAGGGTTGTAGCCTTTCTCCGATGTTATTCAATTTGTACATCGAGCAGGCGATGAAGGAAATCAAGGAAAAATTTGGAATAGGGATTAAAGTTCAGGGGGAAGAAATAAAAACATTGCGTTTTGCTGATGACATTGTAATTCTGTCAGAGACAGTAAAGGACCTGGAAGAGCAGTTGAATGGAATGGACAGTGTGTTGAAGAAAGCGTATAAAATGAACATTAACAAGAGCAAAACAAAAATAATGGAATGCGGTCTTAGAAAATCAGGCGATGCTGAAAGAATTATATTAGGTAACGAAACAATGAAGGTGGTAGATGAGTTTAGTTACCTGGGTAGTAAAATAACATGTGATGGGCGCAGTACAGATGATATAAAATGCAGAATGGCAATGGGAAGAAAAGCATTTTTGAAAAAGAGAAATTTGCTAACATCGAATATTAATTTAAGTGTAAGGAAGTCTTTTCTGAAGGCATTTGTGTGGAGTGTTGCCTTGTACGGGAGTGAAACATGGACGATAAGCAATGCGGACAGGAAGAGAATAGAGGCTTTTGAAATGTGGTGTTACAGAAGAATGCTGAAGATTAGGTGGGTAGATCGCATAACTAATGAAGAAGTACTGAACAGAATTGGTGAGAAAAGGAATTTTTGGCATACCCTGGCTAAAAGAAGGGATTGCTTGGTCGGACACATTCTTAGACATCGGGGAATCGTAAATTTAGTATTGGAGGGAAGTGTGTGGGGTAAAAATCGCAGAGGGAGACCAAGAGACGCGTATAGTAAGCAGATTCAAGTGGATGTGGGTTGCCGTTCTTATAAGGAGATGAAAAGGCTTGCTCAGGATAGAGTAGGGTGGAGAGCTGCATCAAACCAGTCTCCGGACTGAAGACCATAATAACAACAACAAAAAAACCTTTCATTTCTTAAAAGGAAAGCACAACCTGATTTCAGAGATGTGTTCCATCTTCAGGTGCATGTATGGAAATGTGACTCCATAGTCAAATAACAGAGGTTAACCTGTTTTAGCCTCTTTTATTTGACTTTAATGGAGACACATTTTAGACGTAAATGAAGTTGTCACACACGTCCAAAAAACTGGTTTTGCGTTAGGAGTAAATAATAAAAAAAAATATTACAGCTGTGGTGGGTGTTATCATGGTGATCTCCGCTAACGTCTGTAGCCTTTGATGCTCTTTAGGAAAACGAGTGGACCAAGTATGGAACCCTGTGGAACTCAGTTCTCCGGATAGAAAGATAACTACGGCGATGATGGCTCAATGATGACGATGATGCTCTGGCAAGAACCCGAAATGTAGACGTTGACGGGCATCGCGATGTGCAGCGTTTTTGTTGCGCTGAGAGCTGTGACGCGCCGAGGAAGACGGCGCGCAGGGACCGCGTGATTGGTCCGCCCCGCTGAGAGGAACAGGTTTGGCCGTGGAAGGGTGCGGCGCGGTGGCGCCGGCGCCCGGCGGCCTCTCCCCGTCTCCACAGAGTCCCGTTTACTCTGCGCGACCTACGCTACTGGACGCGGGCTCTTAGCCTGGGCAAACAGACCGCACCAAAAGCTTCTGCCGCGGCGACGGGCCATCGGCGACGATGACGAGAGCTCATTTGCAACACAAGCCGCCGCGTGCGTCACCCTCGGGCAACATCCTTTCCATTTGGACATAATACTCTTAACGTAGCAGACGAGCCATGGCCAAAAATTCAGGGTGTACACAAAGACCGGAACCACTTTCAATTATTTATTGCACAAGACCCAAACATTGCACAGATTTCATGCATTTGTATTTTGAAGAGAAACCTTGAAATTTCTTTTCATGGAAGGGAAGGAAGGAAGCTTAGGATTTAACGTACCGTCGACAGCTTGGTCATTAGAAACGGAGCTAACGCTCGGATTTTCGGGGAGGGATGTGGCAGGAAATCGGCCGTGCCCTTTCAAAGCAACTAACCCGGCATTTGCCTGGAGTGATTTAAGGAAATCATGGAAAACCTAAATCTGGATGGCCGGAGGTGGATTTGAACCACCATCCTTCCGAATGCGAATCCAGTGCGTTACCACTGCGCCACCTCGCTCGGTTATTTTATTTTATTATTATGTTTTTTTTTTTTTCATTCATATCGCCACAAAGTAGTATCGTTAAATGTTGAAATATTTGTACACCTCTTGCACCAAACTGCTATGGACATCAGTCCCTAGACCTGTTGTTGTTTTTGTGGTCTTCAGTTCAGAGACTGCTATGATGCAGCTCTCCACCCTACTCCCGATATTTATATAAATGATATGCCTACTGGTATATCAGACGATTATAAAATATTTTTGTTTGATGATGATACCAGCTTGGTATTTGGTACCAAATAATGCAGTTCAAGAGATAAGTTCATGGCTTGTAGAAAACAAATTGAAATGTTCAAAATTTTCAACTGTTTGTTAAGATTATGACACTTAACTGCGGGGTCATCAGTCCACAAACTTACAAACTACTTATGAACTAGCTTATACTAAAGACGGCACAAACATCCATGCCCGAGGGTGAGCGGGGGGGGGGGGGGGGGGGGGGAATTCGAACCCCGACGGGAACGACCTTGCATATCGTAGCTTAGCGCCTCAATGGGTTCGGCCGCTCCACCGCGGCAAAACAAATTGATGTTAAATTACAGTAAAACTCTGTTTTTTTACAATTTCTAACACGTAATTCAACGAAAGCTGACATTCTGATTACACATAATGGGCACATCATGAGACTGAACAGTTCAAATTTCTAGGTGTTCAGACAGTAAGTTGTCGTGGAAAGCCCATGTTCAGGATCTTGCTCAAAAATTAAATTCTGCTTCATTTACCATTAGAACAATATCTGAAATAAGTGAGTTTTCAACACGAAACGTAGTCTACTACGATTACTTTTATTCACTTATGATGTACGGCGTTATTTTATGGGGTAACTCGACTGATACAAAAAGGATATTTTTGGCTCAGTAACGGACGGTTCGAGCAATATGTGGTGTAAGTTCACAAGCGTCGTATCGACCCCTTCTCGGTAGTCTGAGAATTCTGACACTGGCGTCACAATACGTATTTTCTTTAATGTCGTTTGTTGTTAATAATATCAGCTTATTCCCTCGAGTTAGCTATTTTCTCTCAGTTAATACTAGACACAAGTAGATATTTTGCACTACACCACCTTGACACTTGTGCAGAAAGGTGTGCAGTATTCTAAAGCATCCATTTTCAATAAGCTGCCACAAGAAATCAAGAACCTTTGTACTAACCCACGCGCTTTCAAATCTAAATTGAAGAGTTACGTCATGGCTCACTACTTTTATTCTATCGATGAACTCCTGCAAAAGTTAAACAATTGAGATAATTTTTTTTTCGTTATTGATTTTTTTCAATTAGGCTTAAGAGTACCATGTGCACAGGAATCCTTAAAGTTTCTCTTTCTTCTGTTAAACTTCATGTATTGACTTGTTCCATGACCATGGAGTCTTAATTCTCAATTACGCCCTGCGCAATAGAAAACCATATTATTATTATTATTATTATTATTATTATTATTATTATTATTATTATTATTATTATTATTATTCGTCTATCCTGAGAAAGCCTCTTCATCTCCACATAATAAGAGCAGCCTACATCCATTTGAATCTCCTTACTGTATCCATCTCTTGCTCTCCCTCTGTGCGTTTTACCCCACACACTTCCCTCCAGCACCTTCCCCAAATCTACAATTGCTATAAATTAGGTTTAACTTTCTCTAATCTATCTTTTAAGATACGTCTTAAGGTGAATATTGCCTCCCATGTTCCTACTTTTCTCCTGAATCCCTTTCCCGAGGTCATTATGTATCAGCTTTTCCGTCCTTCTGTAAATAATTTTACAACCATGACTTCTTAAACTGATGGTTCTGTAATTTTGGAAACTGTCTGCACCCGCTTTCTTTGGAATGGTAATTATTACAATTTTCTTAAAGACTGAGGTGATTTCGTCTGTCTTATACATCTTACTCAGGAGATGAAATAGTTTTGTCATAGCTGGTTCTCCCAGAGACTAGTAGCTATGAGGGAATTTCATGAACTTGTTTTGTTGCTCTGTCAAATTCATCTCTCAGTATAGCTGTATTCTGGGATTTAAAAGAAGTATCGCGAATAAACGCCAAAAAATCTTCTGATGACTTTTGACACCAGAGAAATTAAGTTACCTCTTCTTAAAATCGAAGTTATAGATTTTTCACTTCAAACCCTTGTAGACTGTTTTCAAATGAACTAAAGTTTATGTTCTTCACAACAACAACAAATAATAAAAATAAAATAAAATAAAAAATATAAATAAATCTTCTAGAAAATAATAAAACAATTCAGTTATGGTTCTTAATAAAATATTAATTAATCAGTCCTTTAAAATGTTGAAATGGCTTTTTCCATCACAAGGGTAACTTTCGTAACAATGAAAATGTTATTGTATAATAATAGAAACTCCAGGTTGGAATTAATAATATAGTAAGGACAGTTTACAACTTACCGCAAATACGTGGCGACGAGCTGCGACAGGCACATACAAAAGACACACACATACAACACTTTCAGCTATCGGCCATGGCCTTCTTTAGAAAATAGAACACTCACGCAATCACACAGGCACACAACACAGGAACTTCGAAGCGATGTAGCCGGAGGTGTTGGTTGTATGACTGTGTTGTGTGCCTGTGTGATTGCGTGAGTGTTCTGTTTTCTGAAGAAGGCCATGGCCGATAGCTTAAAGTGTTGTATATGTGTGTCTTTTGTATGTGCCTGTCGCAGCCCATCGCCACTTCTTTGCGGTAAGTTGTAAACTGTCCAAACTTTATTATATGTGTCATATACAAGTGAACACACCGGAGTCATAACATAAACTAGAAATTCTGATTAAATTTAACATGAATTTTGTTCAACAATATCAACAGCTGATTTATATAGTAACGGCTAACGTCAACTGCAGAGCGCCGCATGTACTTCCAACTCATGGCCGTCGACCCGCGATGTCAAGTGGCCAGCTATTTGCTCTTTGGTCTCGGCTGCGAAGATGTTGCCCTCGTAGGTTGAGCCGCAGACACCACATATGAAACATAAGACTCATATACAAAACTTTTAAGATTACCATAACAAAAATTATTAGCCTAACACAAAAAAATATTAATAACAATGTAAATAAAGTGTAGCTAAATGCAAAACTGAGCTGATGTAATTCAGTAGCAGGGATGATGCCTCGTCCTACTACATACCCCACTCACAAACTCAGTTTATCAGGAAAGAAAGCAAGAACAGAAAGGTCTAATCTTTAATAAACCTCTTGTTATTTCTTTTTTAATAAGTATTTGGTAATAGTATACTTACGAACACAGAGTAATTAAATAATCTTTATATATATGTATATAAGTATGTTTGTCTGCATGTCCTCTATGTGTTGTTAAACCATTCATTCGATTGCAATGAAGATTTGGTGAACTGTTCACCGTACGCCTACGAAAGTTCCTGACCCAAAAACAAAAGAGCACGACACGTAGCTCAGGGGAAATGACGTCATAAATAATGAGAGGCCACCGTTTGAGACTACCCGGACTTATGCGTCAATTATTGGAAAATGGGATTAGTTATTAGAGACCAGCAACAAAGTTTGCATATAATTTCGGACATATATGAAGCCCACACACACATACACAAAATGACGAAACGAAAAGAAGTCTACCGCTCACAAAAGTTTCGCTGTAGATGCCGTAAAACTGTCGCATCAGGCATGACCTTGTAAACAATATAGTTGCAAGAAACTGCCACATAATGCGACAATAATTTATTCACATACTGTATGATACTGACAGTACTTAGCGACTTGCAATCAACTTTAAACATAATTTCAAACCTTAATTGAACTTTTTCCCGCTGACGAACATAGCAATTTTGGGAAAGGAAAAAAGTTTCTTGGTTACTACTTTTCCGTTGTTCATGGACTAAAACTAAGGCATTCGGTATGACGTTACAATTTATAATTTCTACACTACAAATTGCAGCCACAGCAAATTTTACAAACAGCATACAAACATATAGCTGAATGTACCTTCGAAATTGTATCACAATACGACAAGTAGTTCATGAGATATGAGCACATAAAAAGTAATGTACATAAAAAACCGCCCTATTACGAACCAAGTTTAAATACATTACTTCTTTACTACTAATTATATTCGCAACAGATTTTACAGACATACAGCACTTATACAAATATATACCTGAAACATTACTTAATTTTATTATGTATAACTCATTAAATACGAGATCGTGCGAATTTTATATACCATATGTATTTTGAGTGCTATCTTTCATTGTTTGGATACTACACGTATAATTTTGTACGCTATGCAAGACAGTGTTTTTTCATGTGGTCTCCGATAAATATAACATGTTTTTAGAAAAAAAAAGAGATGGACTGGGAGCAGGGATAGGAGAAGTACTAACTCAAGGCAGGAATAAATAAATACCCGAGCAAAGCCGAGCTTAGAACTAAAAAAAAAAATCATCATTTAACTAGCTCCAAGCCGCAAGAGAAATCAAATACTGCAAAGCGGCGACATTGCTGCAAAATAAATAAATAAATCTGCAAACCAAACGTAATTACTAATCTTACTCATGTGCAATACAAGATTTCAGAAACTAATATTTTCAATAAAAGACGAATGCACATTAGTACTCATTTGAATAAATATAGTGAAGTTTGACATGTGTGAGAGCTGCCACAGATGAACCAGACGGAAACTTAATGACAGCAGAATGAAGCAGAAACTCACGCACTTAAAACGTCATAGATTATATGAAACAGCACGAAAAACGCACTTGAAGATGCGAATAATTTCTCGGAACGCATCGTGCTTAATAAATAAAAGATCGCGACAGGTAGCAGTATTTTTGTTTAAAAAGAAATCTATTTATCTCACAGTCGCAGGCTTTCAGAAAAAACCATTGCCAAAAAAAGAAAGAAAAAAGGACGAGTTTCAGTAAGTCATTAAAAACTTGTCAGAGGAGTAAAGTATGTACCCTTTGGACTTTAACGAATGAACTGTATTTTGCTATCAAAGTTCGCACAAAACATGAACAATTATTTCCTCGATTCGATTTAAAGTGACACCACAGTATTCTACCAATAGTATGTTCCATCATTAACATTTCAAAACGATAATAACAAAAATCTCGCCAGTTTCACTAAAAAATTTAAAAAAATTGTTTTCACCATTTAGGTACGTTTTTGTCTGGAGAGCACAAAACGGATTATGAAGAGATCTGGTCTTGCTATTAACAATGGCTGTCTGAGAAGTTATACAAAGCGAAAAGTTTTTCCTCCTTGTCACGGTTAAATCTTCATCACCTCTGAATCATATCAAACCAAATCAAATAAAACCCCTAAATCATGTAGCCAAAAAATCAAATAAACGTATGTAAATTCTCGCTCCGCGTTTCTAGAGCGCACACTTAATTGGCTATCTCGGATACCATTTCTAACTACAACTTCTCGCTGTCACTTACTGCACTAATTTTCTACTTATATGTGCGTAGCTGACACGTAATGTGTAATAGAAATAATCATGCAACTGTTTCCTATTTCAACATGCGTAGAGATGAGACGTGAGTCAAGAGAGTAGGGGTGATCAATATTAGAAAAACATTGATGTTATCATCGGATCACCGAAAACGATTTACTAAAAACACCAATGTTTTAATATGATTAACCTTTTCTGAAAGAAAAGTCGTTTATACCCAAAACATTGATGCTTCCGGAAACGTCGATGTTTTAGCTTCAAATTGAGGTTTTCTGTTCGTCTTTCATGGCTACACTACCATTTTATTTCCTCATTATTACATGCAATAGACTTCCTCAGTTCACTTAACCTAGGAGTTTTATATGTTACATATTAGGTTGATATTGGGCATTTCTAACAGTTCTTCTAATGAACAGAACGGGTTTGTTAACAAGAAGTTGTATAGCTTTTCCTGGGTGTGGAAGAAATAAATGATCCTCCGCAAAAAGTTCAGACCACTGACAGCGACATTCGTAACAAAAATTGCAAATGAGACTGTTTCAAATGATTACTGTCTTTATATTTAAAATTAGAGTTCGGTAGGTGTATTTGTGCACGTAAATTGAGCAGGTTGTATTGTAAGTAGTAATGACAACTTTGTAACAAAACAAAAATTGATTGTTGACTTCAACTCCGCCAATGTAACTCAATAGCCCGCTGTAACGTAGCAAAAGTATAACACACTCGAAAAACAATATTCATGCCGGCCCTGGTTAAATTTTACTAACCTTCCCGATAGCTTCGCGTGATAATGTTGGTAACAGATGCTGAAATCCGGGAATCGCGTGATGTCCTAATTGACTATGGCATGATAACAATTTTAATACGAAATTTTCTCTTTAAGACATCGATGTTTTCGCACTAAACATCTACGTTCATCTAACATCAATGACTATGGATCATCCCTAGAAGAGAGGCATGTTGGATGTCTGAGCAGAAAAGAATGTGACACCGTTAGTGACAGCGACAGGAGAAAGTGCCAATTGGAGAAACATAACAGACATTCGCAGTGAAAAAATGCTGTGCGTGATACGAACAGAGACTGTGTAAAAGGTTTTAGCGTGTTCTGTGTTAAAAGAGCGCAAATAACTTCGCATGTCAGACGTTTTGCGGAGGAAGGCGGTATGATGCAGCTGTTTCCCCTAAGTTTCTGCCATAGTCTTAACAGGAACATATCTGCCATGTTTATTTTCCGACGGGAGCATTTTTCAGCTAGTAACATATATGTTTCCAAAATAGTGGCACTTTAACCTTTACTTTTGGGAACGCTAAAACGCCATATGGGGCCATGTCGACAAATGGTAAATCTCGATAATATGTCACTTTTTTTATTTGACATTATTGTCAAAAAATGAGTGTGAGTGACACATCTTTTATTTCATACCACATATAATGCTCAAACCACAGCCCTAATAAATGAAATTTTTACTTTGACTAGTTTCAGTGCACTGAGGAAGCATTTTGAAATGTATAGATAGAGAAAAGTCACAAATTAAAATATTATAATAAGTAGTGACTAACATTGTACTTCAGATTTTAAAAAGTATTTCCAAAGTACAATTGATTCAGGAACTGGAGCAAACCCGAATACAGGACTCCACCGAACTCGTAATTTGTTATGTACAAGGCTTATAATATCATATTTTTTATGATCTAAATTTGTTTGATATTATATGACTTGGATAAAGCAGCCAGTTGGAGGTTAGGTGAATTCCTTTATGCGGCTTTGCTCCAGTTCCTGAATCAACTGTACTTTTTAAAATGTATCTACAAGATAATGTTAGTCAGTACTTATGATATTTTAGACATTTTGTTTGAGAATGCTGCCTTAGTAGACTGAAACGTGTTGTGAAAAGTAAAAATTTTTAATTATTAGTGACTGTGGTTTGTCCACTATGAAATAAAAACATTATGTCCTCATTGGTTTTAGTCAAGAATTCACAAACGAACAATGACTGTTCGCTAGAGTCGCGAGATTTTGCGTCGGATTGTTTCACGTAAATAGCGTTTAACTTGTAAGCAGTACCGCTTGTTGATTTTTCGATCTAGTGGCAGGAACTCAGTGTACACTAATGTCGTTATACATGAAGAACGAAGACTGCAGTCAGCACAACCTTCGCATTTGACTGCACTTACCAACATTTCTGCACCGTTAGAAATTCAGAATGCTGCCACTAGGCAACACGTATTGTCCGTAGATTGTAGTTTCATTTATTTTGAACCATTCTTGCCTTCAATCTGCAACTCCTGAACAACTGTATTTTATATCACCTGGTTACGCTACCTCTAACAAAATCGATCATGCATATCAAAATCGGGATCGCTCTGTTATTTACTCATCCAGTGCGAAATTTCATTTTGTTATTCGTTCCGTTACATAGTTCTTTAGTTCGTTACATCTATAAGAAATTCCTCCCACAGTAAATGATAAATATGATGAACGTGTCAATACATAATACCACTCTGATTTTCAGAAATTTCCACTTATAACTGTGTAGGCTGTATTTTATGTATTCCATATTTGATAATTTGACGACAAATTATTTTTATTGATATTTTAAATTCACCCTACTAGTTCAAGATTTTATTATTGACGCTGAACTTCACTTTGCAAGTTCATAGGTTTTTAGATCTGATGTCGGCAGATGTCGAACGACGTTAGAAATAAATACAATTTTGGCTGTTTAGACTTTTTTAAACTCTTATTTAGGTGAATGAAGTTTGTGGCTGTACAGGAAATTCGTTTCTTTTATACAAAAATAAATATTACCATATACTTCCCTCATTTGGGTGCCACATGAAGTGGATATGATAGCTCCTAGCCGCGTGGGAGTAGCCGATGGGTGTGGATCGCCACGTTACGGATCGCGCTGCCTCCCGCGTCAGAGGTTCGAATCCCCCCTCGGGCATGGATATGTGTGTTGTCCTTAGGTTAGTATAACATAGTTTAAGTAGTTTGTAAGTCTAGGGACTTATGACCAAAGTAGTTTGGTCCCATAAGAATTACAAACATTTGAATTTTGATTGCTCCTTGTATCACAGGAACAGCAAACTGATTACTGGCATAAGAATAGTTTAAGCTTCTATACATATGTATAGCGGATGCTGCCAGTACAGAAAATGCCCACAGACTTCCCCAATATACTATCGGTGCCGAATATTTCATCTTATACCTAACACATTCTGTTGTTGCACGGCTATTTAGCCTCAGTGCACAATTGCTCCAAATGTGACAATGTAAGCTATTAAAGAATCATGGAAAATGAAAGAGGTTACCTGATTTCATCATCTACTAGAAGACTCGGTGAACTTCGTATCACTTATCTCTGAATAGAAAACCATATTAATTTAAATCATATGTATTTTAGACCCAGAATTTTATAAAGGCATCATCGGATAGTCTAAGTATCAGCTCAATAGTAGGCGGAAAGAGTGGACAAATCACGCACACATGTCACATTCGCGGACGTTCAGGGAAGGTTTAAGCGATGATAAACGGACAGAAATTCATTTTTATCTTTGACAGTTCATATACGGGTTCATATCGTGTGAAGCGAACTTTACTCTTTCAAAGTATTTTTCTGAACGCACCCAACACAACAACCAAGTCATTATTTTACGTGTTTTAAATATAAATTTTTCTCGCAATTTTTCGATAGCAGCGTTTAAACCTACCCTGAACTTCCACGAATGTGACATGAACATTACCCTGAACATGTGTGAGTGATTTGTCCACTCTTTCTGCCCACTCTTTATAGTCGCAGGTAAGTGATACCAAGTTAACCGGTTCATCTAGTGGAGCCGGCAATGCTTCGCAATCGCTAATAGGTATGCACTCTTTCTTTGAACATCAAATGTGCAAAATTCGCAATCGTACGACTGATATTGATATCGCAAAGGAAAGAGCTCTTTCAGTTTTCCACAAATTTTCCTATTTTCTAGCCAACTATTCCAAGCTTTTACTTAATTCAAATCTTCCTCTCGCTTGAACGTCGAATGTGCAAAATTTTATCTCAATCAGGTGAATGCTATTGATATTTCATAGAAAAATCTCTTTCTATTTTTTCTGAATTTTCCAATTTTCCTGGAAGCTTTTCCTAATTTCCTAAGTCAAATTCAAATGTTTGTTAAGCTTATGGGACTTAACTACGGGGTCATCAGTCCCTAAACTTACAAACTACTTATCTACTACATTATACTAAGGACGGCACAAATATCCATGCACGAGGGGGGATTCGAACTCCCGACAGTAGTGGCCGTGCAGACCGTGTCTGAAGCGCCTCAGTCCCCTCGGCCACCGCGGCCGGCTAAGAAAGTTACTCTTGCTTTGAACGACAAATATGCAAAATTTTATCGCAATCAGATGAATGATGTTGATATCCCATTGCAAAAAGCTCTCTCAGTTTCTCGCGAATTTTCAAATTTTCCGGGTAACTTTCACAAATTTTTTGTTCATAAGAAAATTCATGTTTCGCTGTACGTCAAATGATCAAAGTGAATGGTTCTCAACTTATAGTGTGGCGTAGATTTAGAAACACATTGAAAAATGAACTTGACAACCCCCCCCCCATTTTTTTTTTTTTTTTTTTTTTTTTTTTTTTTTTTGTTGCTCTTACAAACATGTGCCGGTTGATTTTTATTCATATAAAAATCGCTTTCGGTTTTTCCTAAATTTTCCTTCTTTCCGGGCAACTTTTCCGAATATTTATTGCATGCGACCCTTCCCCTTCCTCTCAACATGAAATGTACACCATTTTATCGCAATTGGACGAATGGTGTTGATAGCTCACTGGAAAAAGCTATTTCAGTTTTTCCGGATTTTCCTCTTTTCCGGACAACTTTTCCATATTTTATTAACGTTTAAACCTTCCTTGGAATTAAATGAATATTTCAAGACTAAAATTAGTCAAAACGGTTCAGCCGATCTCGAGTTTTAGCGAGACTAACGAACAGCAATTTACATAATTAACATCTACAAGGAAGGCGTGTGTGGAAAGAAAATCTGCTACCAGTTATCCGAGTGGTAATGCGCGTCAAATACGTTGTTAATTGATGATGTCTTCGGCCCGTTCATGTACGTTTATTTACAAAAGAAAGTAATCGCGCTCCACTCAGCAATACGCGTCAAAGGACTTCATGCAAATAAGTTCGCCTATTGAGATTTCGACAGTTGCAAACACGGAACAAAAAATTTGACGAGGGAGACTGGATTGCATCTATTGCTAACCATTCTGAGAAGTTGGCAACTTGTACCTGTCACAAGTCCCAGTACGCCAAACACAAAAGACTAAAATGTAAATTTATTCTAGACAGCGTAGCCGAACACAGTTTGGAAGTCGCGTCTGAGAACATTAGTGCCTTTTAACATACATTAACCTTTGAGGAGAAACGTTGATCGCCCCGGTTTTTCTCAGTGTGTTTTCTGTTTTATTCACTTGCCGATTTATAATTCATTTAAATGCTCTTAACCGCAACAATTTTCATTCCTATTATGTATAACGCTTTACCGTACAACCCGATCAGATAATTATGGATGATGGGCGGGTGTGGTTCCAACTCTAATGTGAGAGCAATAAGCATCGAAACTTCGTTGATATTTTTTCCAGCATCGAAATAAGGGGAACTATTGCTGAAATATCTACTCCATTTAACGCTCGTGGATTATGATTCCCTGTATATGTTCTCGTAACAAACACCTCTGGACGGATAAACACATCTCACGTAATAATTAAACACTTTCTGTACAGTACTGAAGAGCAATACCTATAGTATATATCTAACACTAGCTTAACGCCCGCTGCTTCGCATGAGTAGGCTGGTTGGTATGCACCAGCTGTTTTCATAGATATAGCTTAAGTACTATCGTAATGAAATGTTGTAATACTACTTGTAGCCGCGGCAGAATGGCCGTGCGTATTGAGGCGCCATGCTGCGGTGCGCGCTGCTGTTCGCCGTGGGGGCTTCGATTCGCCCCTCGGGCATGGGTGTTTGTGTTGTCCTTAGCATAAATTAGTCTAAGTAAGTTTAAGTTAGTCTTAGGGACTGATGAGCCCGTAGTTCAGTCTCTTAAAATTTACGGACATTTGATTTTACTACTTGTAACCCCCTATGGCACCCCTTTTATAGTTGAATTTCGAAAAATACCCCAACAAGTGTATTTTAAATTCCAACCAAGTATGCCAATTTAATTCTGGGTTAAAAATTGGCTTAGTAGCAACCTATTTTCAAAAAAATTGCTTCATCCACTATTTCACCCCCTAAATGATTAATTTTCTGAAATTCCGGACCAAGAAAACGTATACCAATTTATGTGGTTGTATCTCAAAAATTACCTTAGTAGGAAAAGATTTTAGAAAACATCCCCTCTCCAATTTTACCCCCTTGATGGTTGAATTTCCAAAAGTACCAAAACACAATTTTTTAAATTCTAACGAAAAATACAAATACCAATTTTGGCAGCTCTAGCTTCAAAATTGTCTGAATAACGACGTGTTTTTAAAAAGAATTTCTCATCTCATATTTAACCTCTTACTTGTTGAATTTCCAAATATACTGAAATTCGTGATTTTTTATTGTTTTATTATTATTATTATTATTATTAAATTATTATTATTATATCCTGACCAAGATTCCATATCCGAAATTTCGTAAATGTAGCTTAAAATTTGAGTTAACAGCGACATATTTTTGAAAATCAATTTTTTGCGTCCCCTATTTTACCCATTTATTTGATGAATTTCAAAAAATTATCGAAACACGTGTCTTTTAAATTCGAAACCTGCATTAAAATCCGAATCTTTGTAGTTCTAGCTTTAAAATTGCCGAAATGGGAACGTAGTTTCAAAAAAGGTTTCTTCTCCTATTTCACCCCCTTACGGATGGAATATCGGAAAATCGCTTCTTAAATCACGCCTACAGAGTAAGATCAACACACTCTACAAATTTCAATTTTATATCTTCAGTGGTCTGGGCCGGGCGATGATGAGTCAATCAATCAGTTAGTCGTGACATTGCCTTTTATATATATATATATATATATATATATATATATATATATATATATATATATAAACACGCATGGGTGATTACTCTCTTCTGCAGCCACAGAAAAGAAGAAAAAAGGAATGTAGATGAACTTGAAATCTGTTTTTGCGGATGGAGGTAAGACTATAAATTCATTGTTGTAACAATTTAACGGTACCAGTCATATGTTTTTTTTTTTTTTTTAATCGTTCCATGTGACCAACTTTTGATGTTATCCATGTGACAGTCCGGCACGAAAATCACAAAATGATAAATCCGCTCGTGAAGTCAGCTAAAAGTTGTAAGAATTCGAAAATAGCGAGACATAGTGGGACATGATCGTAACAATATGAGAAATCAGAACTAAAACGTAAACATTTAGCTTTCCTTCTTCCCCCGTTCTGTTAAAGAATGTAACAGTAGAGAACTATTATGAGAAACGGTTCGATAAACTCGCTTCCAGTTACTTAAATATGATTTGCAGGGTATCCTTTATTTAACGTATATAGCTCGGATCGTCATCGGTGCCTCTCCTATCGATACTCACCAATAAGAATTAGGCATAACATAACTCAGAGTAGTTAAAAGGTTTATGGCTCGTTGTCTCTGTTCGTAGGGGTATGTCAGCTTCTATGCCTTAAACAGCTACCCAATCTGTTTAAACAAGATCAATAATTACTCTGTAGTTTAGCCAGTCTATCAGTCTGCATATGATGACGTGAAAATATATTTAAACTAACATAAATTAAACCTCTGAATAACCAACGAAATGGATTCTAAGATAAAAAAAAAAGTGATTCACTCACGAATGAAGTTCCTTACTCATTTTAGACATGAAAATGCGAAGGTTGTTCTACTTTACATTGGTAAATAACTGGATATTTCCCCAACTATTGTTCATGAGAGGCACTATACGTATCGCACGCATTCGAGAGTAAAAGTTCCAAATTATCACTCGTCAATTAGTGTAGTCCATCGAACATTGCAGTTCCAAATTAATCCCCGATTAAAGTATTTGTTATAAGACACAATTTGTAATCACACGAGTACACGATTGCTGAATTATCACAGTTCCACAGTACCGTGCATAGTTTATCACTTTTCAACCAGAGACTAAGTTCTGCATTCACAGTCCCGTAAATTTTCCAAGTCCACACATGCCTATCTCTTCAAATCACATGTCCGTAACGCGGCTTCAGACCGCCCAGCGTAACAACCTTTCATCACCATGTCCAAGTTACGAGTCCCTTCCCAAGATTTCGAAAGCGTGCTCTACCTTCCTCCAAATTTGTATCCTTCCACGCATCCTAACGCCTCATCTTTAAAATACAATTTCCTTCCAAAATATTATACATTTGAATATCACAGAATTAAATGCTTTGACCAGCTCCTTACAAATGTTATTTACATTTAACGAACAAATACATATTTAACAATACTAAAAAACGGTTGAGACCGAAGCTCTTTGGCCAGGTAGCCATTAAGCGTGGCGTTTCACTGTTCAAATATACTGCCGCTGTCGAAATGTAGTTACACCATTAATATTCAATTTATCATCGCTTTTCATACAAATATATTCAGTTCTTGTCCACAAATACTTATAATTTTTATATATAAATTATATGCTGCATATCTACTATTTTTAGTGAGTCATTAAATATTTAAGTGGCAGTCTTCAACATAAAAAACCAACGTTACTAAGAATAATATTAAATATAGTAAAATACATATAAAAATGTAATGCGCTCTGCTGAGTTCATGTTTTATGTTTCTGTGGTGGAATCTATGTTCTGACACAAGAACATTATTACCTCAACGAAAAGCAGAAGAAGAGAGTAAAAGTTTATTGAAAGAATATGGAAATAACGTGGTACGTCTTTTAAGATAGGTAGCGTGGTGCAATGCTGCCCATTTGTTTCTTAGTCTGTTACTGATAAACACTACCTATCAATAATTGCAAATATAAGTCTTATAATAGTATTATAACGAGGAGCGTCCAGAAAGTAAGTCCCATTTAGTAATAAACTGAAATTGTACACAGATACAGAAGAAATTTTTATTGCACAAAATTCTACAACTCTTCAACTACTTTTCCACATAACTGCCGAAATTTTTCAGGTATTTGTCATAGCATGGTACCAGGTTTTGTATACCTTCTTCATAGAAATCTGCCGCCTGTATATTCAACCAGTTGGAAACAGTTTCTTTCAGCTCGTCGTCATTGGTGACGTGATGACTGCCAAGTAAAGACTTGAGATGTAAGAACAGATCGCGTGAACCAGTTCTTCTGTAACCAAAGGTGGGCGCCCACTTCGTTCTTCATCGTGAACATCACTACGCCCGCCATTGAACTGTCGGACCCATCTTCTCACCATCGAATCACTCATCGCATTTGGTCCGTAAACATCGTAAATTTGCCGATAAATTTCACTTGGTTTCACTTTACTCGCATTCAGAAATCGAATCACCGACCTGATTTCACATGTGGCGGGATTTTCAATCACCGCCGACATTTCAAACAAGCACAACAAAGCGTACGTAACTGACAGCTATCTGCAAATGGCGCACATTCTTCTCCTTGATACACATCGTCTACAGCGCATGTGCAGAACTGCAATCGCAGCGCTGCAGCGGAGATAAATTGAAACGGAACTTACTTTCTGGACGCGCCTCGTATTATAGTACTGAGATTTATCAGATTTTTATCCATAAGGAATTTTTAAATTGTAATTACGGCGTTTGATTCTCCCAAGTCTCCTGAATCCATTCATATAATTATATTTGGCGTATGATCATTACCTGATTTTATATGAATTTTATATCAAAGTGTTAGGGAAAAAGAAAGTTAATGTCCCGTCGACAGCGTAGTCATTGGGGCCGGAACGCACGTTCGTCAAGGACGGGGAACGAATTCAGCCACATCAGCCGTGATCTTTAGGGGAACCATCCCGACAAAGGCCTGGAGTGATTTCCAGAAGCACGGAACACCTAAATCTGGATGACTGAAGGTGGATTTGAACCACTGTGCTCCCACACACGCACACACATTAAGTTTCTCGTAGATTTTCTCACATACAAAAATGGATCCATGCTATTGGCTACTGTTAACTTGCTCTAATTTGATTAGGTCTTTAGGTCCGCCATTAAACGAAGTTAACCCAGTATTCGCTCTCGCAGTGGTAACTCTGCATGTGTGTTTCTTATTCCGTATTCCAAACATTGAGTTCTAGATAATAAGTGCAAATTCATTATTTCTGTTCGTCATATTGACAAAGATTTGAGTTAAATATTTGTTTAAACCAGCTCAATGCACTTGTAACTATGGTGGAACAAACATAGAACGATAATCTAAAATGATTTCCAATCCATGGTGTATAGCAGCAATCAGTTAGAATTAATATTCCTTCAAACCGTCTTGATTGCAAATTTATTTTATTAGTTAACAACGCGTTTCGCCCTTTAGCAGGGCATCTTCAAATTATCTGCGTGACAGAATTTACACAAAATTACAAGGCGGAATTACAAACGGTTATAATGGTACATGGGCTTATTTTGTATTAAGAAAACAGTATAATTAGTTAAAAAAGCTTACAATGCGGTCTCCGTGGTGTGACACCGTAAGTTGTTATTGCGGCGTTTCTATTTTTCTGGAATGTTTTTTTGGATTTCCTTGTGGCCCTACAAATGTTCGGGTAACAACGAATTACAGTTGGAACATACTCGGTAAAGATATGAGAAACATAAAACCGATTTTTAAGATTACCTTAATCTTAAAAATCGGTCTTATGTTTCTCACATCTTTACTAAGTATGTTCCAACTGTAATTCGTTGGAGACTTAATGGCTATTTCATTTTACTTAAAGTAAAACGAATGGAAAGCAGTAAATCATTAGACATTGGTTCAATGATACCCACTAAACATCGATAGAATGCTGGGGAAACGTAAACAACGTACAGAATTGAGCACAAAAGTCTGACCTGTGGGAGTGTGTCACAGACGCAAAGAAATTGAAAATGCAGGCTCTTCAAGATAGACATAAACTACCTCGAGGAGCCTATAACGTTTCAAGGACAGGTTTTAAACGATGACTGCTGCAATATACTACAACCCCATATGTATGGCTCATGTAGAGATCGTGAGGATAAGATTATATTAATTACAGCATGCCCGCCGCGGTGGCCGAGGGGACTGAGGCGCTTCAGTCACGGTCTGCACGCCCACTACGGTTGGGGGTTCGAATCCCCCCTCGGGCATGGAAATTTGTGCCGTCTTTAAGGTAGTTCAAAGTATGATGATCCCGTAGTTAAGTCCCATAAATTTTACAAACATTTGCACATTTTGAATTACAGCATACACAGAGGCATTTAAATACAATTTTTTCCCTGCTCCATACGTCAACAGACATTCCTACTGTGAGACGAAACCGTGGCTAGGCACTTCACAGTGGTTAACAATGGTTTTCAGTAGAAAAATGTCGCTGTAGAACACACGATACTTCCCTGTCGTTCTCATTGCTGATTTTTCAGTGTTTCATGACGCATTATTACGAATTCAAGTCCGCCTCAACTCAAAGTATGAAATGCTTAATGCATTATTATTATGTACACTGCACCTCACCTCCAAACGTTGTAATGATTTCGTGCAGTAAAGAAATGTTTCAAAGATTCCATAACTTCTGTAAATATCCGTTTTGAAGAAGATGAAAGTGATTGGCAATCGAAACTATGCATGACAACATCCCCTGCCTAAGTTTGGTAAAATGATTATTGAACAGTTTTCAAAAATGTTCAAATGTTTGTACAGCTTATGGGACTTAACTACGGGGTCATCAGTCCCTAAACTTACAAACTACTTATGAACTACTTACGAACTAGGACGGCACAAATATCCATGCCCGAGGGGGGATTCGAACCCCCGACCGTAGCTGCCGTGCAGACCGTGACTGGAGCGCCTCAGTCTCCTCGGCCACCGCGGCCGGCGAACAGTTTTATGTTATAATTTTTATAACTCCTGAAATTAATAAATAAGATTGTTAACTGTAGCCGTGTTTAATTTTAGTATCTACTCAATCTCCCGACATTACGACTATTTTGACTAGCCTCATTGGTCTATTGTTGTGTCTGGATTCAGTTCCTGGCTGGATTCACATAAATGTTTCCGTGAAGAACGAGGTTCGTTGGAATATCCAGTCTGGTGTCTGTCTCTGTGGGAGTGCCGTAGTGTTGCTTTTTACTCAGTGAGCAGCTTACGCCCAGAATTTTAGAATTATTATTGTAGTGTCACACGACGTTATTACCATAGCACAATATATTAAACTGTTAAACATTGCGAAATTTGGCTATTTTACTGATGAAAAGATGACCATATTTTGACATTTTATTGGTAAAAAATGGCGGTATTTTGGCTATTTTTTATTACAAAATTTGGCGACACAGCAATGGATAAACCTGGCAACCCTGGTTCATATGTTTCTCTTCCCAAATTTGGAAATTTTCTTTGTTTATGCCGACGCCGCCAGCAAGAGCACATAAAAAGGGAAATCCCTTTCAAGGAGAAGACTTGCGAGGTCAAGTCAGATCCCCCCCCCCCCCTTACATACCTCATTTTATACGTGTCTGTTCATGTAGCTACTCTTCTCACACTTTATCAAGCCGTTAATCGACGCTATTTCTTAGAACTTTCGTTAAGATTACCACACATATGTAAAACAGAAATATCAACGGAACTGTTGCAAACACTGAGTAATAGAAAGAAAAAAAAATAATCAGTTTTGAAATGGAGTAAGGAAAAAAGTCGCCGGCCGCGGTGGTCGAGGGGACTGTGGCGCTCCAGTCACGGTCTGCACGGCCACTACGGTCGGGGGTTCGAATCCCCCCTCGGGCATGGATATTTGTGCCGTCCTTAGTGTTAGCTAGTTCATAAGTAGTTTGTAAGTTTAGGGACTAATGGCCCCGTAGTTAAGTCCCATAAGCTATACAAACATTTGAACATTTTTTGAAGGAAAGAAGTAATATTTTTCCACTTTTGAATGTTTAATGAATTCTTCTTCTTCTTAAAAATATTATTCATTAATATCCGTCTGGTTATTACTGTCAGTTTACCCGTGATATAAAGTTGTGTAGAAAAAATAATCGAAATAATATTTTTGATTGCAGAATAACTGCTGGCGACTGTTCCGTAGCCCAAAGCATAACACAACTTTTAATGTTGTTGTAGTCTACAGCCGCGATGCACTTAGAGAAAATCATTCTTGTGCCAGAGCTGTAAGTACTTTTATTTGTCGTGTTTTACCGGTTTTGGCAATTGCTGCAGTCAACAAGAAATCAACAAAATATTTTACATCAAAGAGAATAATGTAACATTTTTACTGAGTACAGCATAGTCAAACGTATCCTAAATATAGCGATCGTTCCTAAAAACCTGTCCACTTTACTACATGATGTAAAATGACAATACAATAATATTTTTGTTGAGTACAGCATCGTCGAATTTGCACTAAATATAGCGATAGTTTCTAAAAACCTGTCCATTTTACATCATGTAGTACAACTGAAAAGGTTTTCAGATGCTGTAATTAATAAAAATGTCATCTTATTATCTTTGATGAAAATATTTTGTTGATTTTCCGTTGATGGCAGCAATTGCCGAAACCGGTCGAACACAACAACAAATAAAAATATTTACAGTTCTGGCACAACAACGATTTTTTCAACGTAACACAACTGTTACTGAAGTAGAACAGACATCAAAAAAATTTCGTAGTGGTCGGTAACATATGGAAAGAAGCAGTGAATGGGAAAGCTTCAAAATCTGCCTGCTGATTAGAATTTTCTCTTACAGAAATTTATTACTAACCTTCTCAAACTGCTATATTCAACTTTTGCTGTGCTTATAATTACTTGTTATACACAAAAAGTAATCAGAATAATGTAAAATTTTCTCATAGTTGTATTAACAAATTTCTTACTATATGATTTTTCTGGTTACTTCATTTACAAAAAAGGTGTAATTCCAGAAAAGTTGTCAGTGAGTACATCATGTCGTATTGAAGACACCATATCAATGACTGTCGCAATCTAACGGCATGTCTATGCGATAAAGAAATTCGTCACAAATAATACATCGATGTCGAAGAAGACTAGTAATACCCACCACTACAACATCAGCAGAAAAAATCGAAAGGCGTCTGGTCTGAGTTATACCAATTTACAGTAGCAAAATACGGTAATCTAACCTACACAAACTTATACTAGTAGTTTTTAGCACTTTTCATTATTTCATTTTTTTAGGTTCAATTGTCGCACATACGGATACTGAATCTAAATCGTTTTGTAGTTTAATTTGATCTTAATACGACGTTAAGAGGGAATAAAAGACAGCATAATCTCCAATTTCGTAAGAGAATTAGTCACATATCGTAGACGATATTCCATAAGAGCGTAATATGATTAAAAGTCGTTTGTGATGTAACGTGTCAAATGTCTGCAAATCTAGAAAACTGGAATCGATCCGAGAATCCTTTTCTATATTATTCTCAGCAACGAAGGGAAATCTGAAAGGTGGAAAGAGTATATAGAGAGGCTCTGAGAAGGAAATTAACTTAGAGACAATATTGTAGGAAGGGGAGAATAAGTAGATGAGGATGAAATAGGAGATACTATACTGAGAAATGAATTTGACAGATCACTCAAGGACGTAAGTCGAAACAAGACCCCTGGAGTAGATGACATTCCCTCAGAGCTACTGAAGGCTCTGGGAGAACCAGCCATGCCAAAACTGTTGCACCTGGTGTGTAAGATGTATGAGACAGGCGAAGTAACCTCAGAAAATGTTATAATCCCCATTCGAAAGAAAGCGCAGACAGGTGTGAAAACTACAGAACCGACAGGTGTGAAAACTACAGAACTATCAGTTTAATAAGTCATGGCTGCAAAATATTAACACGAATTGTTTACAGAAGGATGGAAAAGCTGATAGAAGCCGACCTCGGGGAAGATCAGATTGGGTTCAGGAGAAATGTAGGAACACGGGAGGCAATACTCACTTTACGGCTTATCCTAGAAGATAGATTAAGAAAAGGCAAACCTACATTTCTAGCTTTTGTAGATTTGGAGAAGGCTTTTGACAATGTTGATTGGAATAAACTCAAGTTCCGAAGCAAGTAGGAATAAAATATAAGGAGCGTAAGGTTACTTTTACAAAAAACAGACAGCGGTTGTCAGAGTTGAAGGGCATGAAAGGGATGCAGTAGTTGGAAAGGGAGTAAGTCAGGGTTGTAGCCTTTCTCCAAAGTTATTCAATTTGTACATTGAGCAAGTTATAAAGGAAAGCAAGGAGAAATTTGGAGAAGGAACTAAAGCAGTTCTGTCAGAGACAACTAAGGACCTGGAAGAACAGTTGAACGGAATGGACAGTGTGCTGAAAGGTGCATATGAAATGAACAAGAGCAAAACTAGGGTAATGGAGAGCAGTCTAAGAAAATCAGGTGATGCTGAAGGAATTAGATTAGGTAACAAACAATAAAGGAGGTAGAGGAGTTTCGTTACTTGGGCAATAAAATAACAAATGATGGTCGCAGTACAGAGGATATAAAATGCAGAATGGCAATTGGTAGAAAAGGAGAAATTTGTTAACATCGAATATTGATTTAAGCCTAAGGAAGTCCTTTCTGAAGGCATTTGTGTGGAGCGTTGCCCTGTATGGGAGTGAAACATGGACGATAAGCAGTGCGGACAGGAAGAGAATAGAGGCTTTTGAAATGTGGTGCTACAGAAGAATGCTGAAGATTAGGTGGGTAGATCGCATAACTAATGAAGAGGTACTGAACAGAATTGGTGAGAAAAGGAATTTTTGGCATACCCTGACTAAAAGAAGGGATCGCTTGGTAGGACACATTCTTAGACATCAAGGAATTGTGAATTTAGCGTTGGAGGGTAGTGTGTGGGGTAAAAACCGCAGAAGAAGACCAATAAATGGATACAGTAAGCAGATTCAAACAGATGTAGGTTTCTGTTCTTATATGGAGTTGAAGAGGCTTGCTCAGGATAGGGTATTGTGGAGAGCTGCATCAAACCAGTCTGCGGACTGAAGACCACAACAACAGCATTAATCACTCAGTGTACGTAAAGAGCTGGCTGCATTTCACAAGAACGATACTACCTGAGTCAATGACGATTATGTGTCAATGAAAATGAAATATTTATTGAATGATTCGGGAACTGCACATGTGTGAGATGTTATTTTACTGATTCAGGAAAAGGAATAGACTATTGTCTTGTAAGTGTTTAATTGGTAACGTTTAATTTTCACGTTCCATTGTGAATTTAAGTGACTAATGAAACTATGTTGTTATTGCATATCGATGGGACACCACCCTGACCAAAGAAGTCCGCGACGCAGCACGTGACGTCACGGAGTGTTCCTGGAGATGATCTGGTACAGCACCGCACTAAAAACGGTCACCGAGTGGTACAACCGGATGTCGTAAACATTTGATCGCTGGCTGGAAGCGGATAGCGACTGTCAAAGCCTTCCCACGCGCGCTGACCGAGCATTAGCATGTCCGGCCCACGCCAGACCCACGGGCGACGCACCGTGGGCGACTTGGCCATGTTTGGCAACACTCTGAAGAATTCAGTTCCGAGCTGTCACGTCAAATGCGAATATCGGGAAAATTTAAAAAAAAAAATCATTACTACTGTATAGTAAAGCGACAATGTCTCTATGCAAGCGAGATGCCATCACTACGAGATAAATTCGAAAAAAAGATCCACTAGAGAAATGAGTTATAAAGTTTCAGTTTGATATCTGCAAATGCTTTTTTTTTTCGAAATGAAAAAATAATTCGCAATTACGAACAAGGAGCCCACATGGGTATCGGATTTTAGATTTTCTTTATATTTATGGTACGTGAAGTTATGAACTTTAATAATAATCAAGCCAAAGTCATTCGACGCAACTAACAAACATTCTTGAGAAAAACGACTTTGAAATTTTGCAAAGTGGTTGTAAGTACCAGTAATTAAAAAGACTGCCGCATCTGTAAATTTGCACAAAAAGAAGTGGTAGAGTACTGGCGTCATAATGATAATAGAGTCGGAGGTTCGAATCCCACTGTGCCATATAATTTTGGCCCACTTTAGGTTACGGTAGTAACTTTTGACAGCTCGAAATTTAAATGAAAATAACGGCTTAACCATGCATCTGCCACGACAATTGAATAACCGAATTTGTAGAGGAGAAACTTCTCTACAACTTTACTCCCTTATGTTTATTACATATCTCGTATAGTTTCAGAGATATTTGCAAAAATAACGGCGATTTTGGGATGTATGTATGTCTGTCTGTCTGTCCGTAACTTGTTCCCTGTTTCTAAGACTAACCATTCAACCGATCAAGAACCAAATTTTGCACACATAATTGTAGGCCGCCAGAGACCAAAACCTCCCATTTTCAAATTTTTCCTACAAAAAATACGGTAATAATAATAATAATAATAATAATAATAATAATAATAAAAAGCCGTTTGTAATATAATTGTTATTTCAAACGAACAGTTCATCTGACACGAAAATTGAATTACCTAATATTGGTAGAGAACCTAATTGGTAGAGGGGAAAATTCTCTACAACTTAGCTCTATTATGTTTTTTTCACATCTAGCATCGTTGCAGAGATATTTGCAAAAATAACGGCGATTTGACGATGTCTGTCTGACTGTAAAGTGTTCCCACTTTTTAGGTCGAACCGTTCAACCGATCGGCACCAAATTTTACATACATAATAGTTGGTGACCAGAACCTCGCTTTTTTAAATATTTCGGATAAGAAATACGTTAATAATACCAAAAAAGGCCGTTTTTAATGTAACTTTAATTGCAAATAAACCGTTCATCTGACGCGAAAATTGAATAAACGAATTCTTTACAAATTTGTTCCCTTATGTTTTTTTTTTCATATCTTGTATCGTTTGAGAGATATTTGCAAAACTAACGGAGTTTTGACACCCTCCATTAAATTAACGAAAACCAGCCGTCCGCAGATGTCACGTGACATTCCTCGCCCAGAACTGTCTCTGGCATTTCAAAGCAATAGCGCACTGCAGAATTAACAAAAAACACGTCGTTCTTCGTACGATAAATGAAAATCTAGTGTCTACAAATGCCATATTTGCATCAGTTAACAACGACCGTGAACAGTATGAGATTAAAGAACGCAAGTCCTAACTGTCAGCTGTAGCGTAGTGGGCATTAAATAAAGATAAATTTGAAAAGGCGTCGAAGCGACCGGTGAAGAAGAATATATATAAGGGGGAGGGGGATGTGTTGGACTGTGACGCTGAAGGTTAGTGGTTCGTAACCCACCAGTACCAAATTTTTTGTTTCCTACAGTGGTTTCAGACACTCTTATTAATTAATTTTTTATTATTTAGATTATTATTTTGGTCCAAAATGTTTGCAAAAACTTATAAAACTACAAATGTAAAGTGGGCCGTAAAACACGTCAGTGCGTTTTTTCTTCAGTTACATAAAACATTTGGGATCTCTTAATTCAATTTCTTGTTTCAGTTTTTGTTTATGTGTGTGTAGCCACCAACGCCCTGTTAGCCTGTTTTTCACTTATATTTCGGAGTTAGAGCAATTCTTACTCTTTATCTACATAGAGGCCCACAATTCTGCTAATAAATATCTCGATTTTTTCATGTTTACTGCTTCCCATTACATGAGTATTTTGCTGGTTTACTCTCAATCCTCGTTCTGCATTCGGCAGAGCGTACATACCATTCACTCTTGTAATTTTTCTTAGGTTTTACTGTGGTTGGCAGTGTCATGAGCGAATTTTATCAATTATTACTTTGCGCCCTGAATTTTAACCCTATTCCTGAACCTGTCTTTTATTTCCGTCATTGTTTCTCCGATGTAACTGAACAGTATGGGACATAGATTATATCCTTGTTGTAGATTCATCTTAATCCTATAATTTCAGAGCTTATTGTTCCCTTTTGGTACTTACACATATTGTACTTTACTCCTCTCTTTTATTTTTATTTTATTTTATTATATTTTTTATTTA
Source organism: Locusta migratoria (assembly GCA_026315105.1). Classification (NCBI taxonomy): domain Eukaryota; kingdom Metazoa; phylum Arthropoda; class Insecta; order Orthoptera; family Acrididae; genus Locusta; species Locusta migratoria. The sequence continues at coordinate 943,616,249 of CM048744.1, forward strand.
TTTTTTAATAGTTTCTGTAACTTTGACCTTATTGTCGCACCTTTTATCAGATCCGTTAGACAGGTCTCGGTTTCTGTTATGTCTTCCATTATCAAGACAATCTTCAGAAATGCTAATAACGTAACCTCACAGCGAGTCAAAATTATCGTGATTAGCTCTTCAGCTTTCTTTTCAGATGTCCCTTCAACAACGTTGATGCATGATCTGTCAGCTCAGGCGTTCCCAAACTATATCCTATGTTCTACAAAAGATTCGCAATGGTTCCGCGAAAAAGCCCAGAAATAAAGTTTGAAATGTACTGTACAATAAAACCAAACAAGCCGATCTATTTGACTGTCAGTTGTGATAATCGGTATTCAAGCAACAAACAAGTAAATGAATCCGTCATCAGTTTCCTACCACAACGCGCAGTGGCGTAACTATGGGGGGGGGGAGTGATGGGGATAGAACCCCCCAGGACATCCCCCCCCCCCCAAAAAATTAAAAAATAATAAAAAAAATAGTATAACAGCAATCTGGTAAAGGTAAAGATTGGAAACTTGGGGTGTTTTACCATGAGCTTTCATTGGATGGGAGTGAATTAGTTTCTTAAACAGTTGTTATAGATGGTAGTCAAGCAGATCTATCCCCTCCCCCCCAAAAGCCAAGTTCTAGTTACGACACTGATAACGCGGATGTCGTGAGAAGTGTTTCTCCTAACAACCAGACAACCAATGGCGAACGAGAATTGTTTAATCTCTTCCCGTCGTCTACTCTCCATGGCAAGAGTATTTTATTTTATTTTTCATTTTATTTTATTTTGATTGATTTTTTATTTTTTTAGCAACGTAGAGAAATTTCTTTGTCATGTAACGTGGCAGTACTACTGCTGGTTAATTGTAACATGGCATCGATCGAGCGGGAAGTACACATGGAGAGGGTAGAAACCGTTTGTTAAGTTGAGGGGAGATGGAAGTATGCAGAACTTGTATTTAAAATCCATGAAAGCAGCAATACGCAAGACACATGAAATTGTCGGTTAAATACTTTGTGCCATCGAAAATAAGTTCACCATTTGTTTTGACATTTTAAATAACATATATCGCGGGCGGAGTGCTTCCCAGACTCTAGCAACGATATCAGTAAGCTCAAAACCTGTTTGTCAACCAAAGTAAACCTCCCATTTTGTCAGTGCAGGACTATAAAGATACCATAGAAATTTGAGTCTGAATGAGTTTTGGGTAGGACAGTCAGACATATTCCCATCAGTAGCCGAAAAAGCTATGCGAGCTCTCCATTTGCTTCCATCTGTCAATACGAATTCCGCTTCTTATTTTGTACTTACACAAAAAATAAATTCAAGAGTACATTGGATGTGATTATATCAAATATCTTCTTTAATCAAAATTAATGCTCGCGTTAGTATTTTTTAAACCTAAACAAGAGTATGTGATTATAGCCAACAATTTCTTGCTTGTGGGTAAAATTTTGTGCTTATATTTATTCTCTGTTGTACCAAAATAAACGTTTCCGCTTACATCCAATATTTTGTATATTTTCCCTTTATTTCCATATTTACTACACCATCCAGAACACCCAGCGAACAGAAGTAGGAGAACGATGGAATGACGATAATTTGTAAAAACCAAGGAAAGAGTTAGGGTTCCGCGTGAAGAACAGTAATCTGAAGGGTTCCATGACGAGAATACTTTGGGAACCGCTATGTTAGACTGTGATAATTCACACCTTAGTTATACGTGATATCTACTGAGTTGTGTGAACTGTTCTTTTCCAGATAGTCTGATAATGCTTGTTTGTGTGACCTTCTTCCGCAGCAAGTGAAAAAATATTTGTTTTCCGAAATGAAACAGTCGTTTTATTGTTACAGTTTTTTTTATTTTCTCCATAGGCGTTTCGTCCTTTATTTTAGAGCATCATCAGTGGATTCTACACCTGGAAATTATTTTTCTCACTAATAATGTAACCACATTACAAACAGTCGATATTGTTTAAACAGAAGTAATATAGACTACTCAAATTTTGTATTCTCGCGATTTCGTGGTGTTCTTTCCACCTGGTCACTGGCGGAATTCACCCAGGCAGTTACCAGGTGAGACGTAAGTAAACCTATTCCTATTAACAATTTCCTGTTAACCTCTTTTATGTAAAATTTATATTAGTGTAATGCATTGTCGTGGAACAAAGTAGAAACTTAAGTATTAAATTGAAAATAAATGGGATATCTTAAATACTATTAATGCTAAAAAATAAACACATGCAGTGTTGAATTAACACAATAGCGAATACTTGAAAATGGGTGATAACAGTGTCATTGGAATGAGAAATTATAGGCAGTTGGAGAATGCTACATCGAAAACAAAAGAGATTTATTGTTGTTGTGAATATATGAATAATTATCTATTCGAAGGTGCAGAGTATTTGTAAAGAGTGTCTAGCTTCATTCCTCGAAGACGTTCTGTCACTGCGATGAACAGCTTCGTCCAAGTAGATGCTGCCACCTAGTGGGAAAACACAGAAACGAAATCTCAGCTACGCCCAGAAAACACGCGGTACAAATTGCAATGACTATCTTATACTGAGTTCATAACTAATTTTGATAATTTATCTGTATTTAAAATTTCGGTGATTTACGTATCCCACGATTTGCACTTTCTTGTAGTAGTTCGTGTTCCGTATTTCAATCTTACTATGGGAACACGTCTCAATGAGTTTGTAGGAAGGATGACGTAGCAAAAAATTGTGATAACGGTTGTTAAGTGGTTATCCTACTAGTTTTCAAGATTTTCCCTCCTTTTTTTGGGGGGGGGGCTGTCGGGGGTACTATACATACTTTTAAGAGTAGTATCTTGTACTCATCAATTATGAGAGCTGTACAGCAGTAGATTAGGTAATGTCGGTGTTACCTGCGACGAAATTTTCTCTCTCTCTCTCTCTCTCTCTCTCTCTCTCTCTCTCTCTCTCTCTCTCTGACTCACTCACTACCTCTACCTTTCTCTCTTCCCCCTCCCCCTCCCACCTCTTTGAAAGTTTCTCTCAAATCAATTTATTACGTCGTACCCGCCTTACCGGTCTATTTGTGAAACCTGATCCGGGATCGACGCAGCAACTACACCTAGTAGGTATTCACTTCTCTTTCGTTCTGTAAATTTGTTGCCTGGATCACTTATGTAAGCGCACATGATATTTCCTTAAATTAGTCAACATTCATACGTTTACCCTATGCCTAAACTAGTGCGTTTCTCTCACGATTAGATACGCATGACGTATGAAAACTTGTTTTGAAAGATTTCAGACGAAACTCGCAAGTTCCTCGCTATTTTCGGGGTTCAGACCTGATCAATATTTTTTTATTACTCAAATTCACAACCACTACTGTGCAAAGGACACGTTAAAAGTGAGACAGTACCATCTCACAGTTTCTCACCGTTCGCGTAACATTAAATACTGATCTTAAAAATGTCCGCAAGAGGAATGATTAGCCTACTTCCTTCTTGCAACGATTATTATTGTCTTTTTTTTATTTTTGTATACAAACAATAAATGCTGTGTCAGTCACAAACTGAAGCTTTACTTTGGAAAACCATTCTCTCTGCAACAGTTCACCGTTTGTACTCTTTCTCTCTCTCTGTCTCTTTCTTTCTGACTCTGTTGTGTACGCTAATGAGCGCACATACACATACACACACACACACACACACACACACACACACACACACACACACACTCTGAACAGTGGATGAATATAGTCTGGGTAATGCTAACACAGTACTAAACAAAAATGTTGCTCATACATCTCATTGTTCTTGGGGCTACAGCCTCTTTGCAGGCTTATAATAGTAGTAATTTTGCAGGTTTATTCAGTGGTATTTGTAAATACCGTCTGCAAAGAGTGTTGCGAATATAGTCGGTAGAAAGAAATAATAAAACTCCATTCCTCATACTGACGTTTGACTTCATGAACAGCGAAATTTAGAAAAAGAATGAACCTTTTTTTTCCATAATGATTTGAATCATATGAAATCATTGGAAGTCGATAAATGCGCTTACTCTCAAATAGTCTACTGAATAAAGTTCGCACATTCTACGTGCGTGGCGTCCATATCTTCAATTAAATTTGTTGCTAATGTAATACCTGTCTTATTGTGTAAAACTAAAAGCAAGCTATATCTCTTCAATTAAATTTTTTTAATTTCATTAATAATTACGTGAAATAATTAATATCAAATATTTATTCCCTCTATAGGCCGTTATGTAAGTGGCGTGCAGCAGATACCGACAGACTCTAGGAATAATCGTTCAGTGATATATTATTATTATTGAACACATTGTTATTAATTTTTTTAAATAGAGGTTTAGTTCCATTCATATGTTTGTAAATTATCGGACCAAACTGCTTGGTCATCAGTCCGTATCTTACCAACTACTTAAACACACACACACACACACACACATACACACATACACACACACACACACACACACATGCCCCAGGGAAGACTCGAAATTCCGACGGCGAGCAACCGCGCGCTCCGCAGCGAGGCGCTTTAGACCGCTCGGCTTCTCCACCGCGGCTTCAGTTATTATAATTTCAGCTCAGTGAAAAGCACTTAATAATTGTCTATGAAATGGGAATTTGAGGCTCCTTATGCAAAGCAGCCATGTCGTTTTTGACATATTTCTATCTCTATAAAAGCGAAATGACATTCATTCATTCACTCACTCACTGACTAAACACGAAATCTCGAAAACTACTTCACCTATGAAGCTGAAATTTGGCGGGCATGTGGTTTATAAGTATAAGACGTCAGCTAAGAAAGGATTTTGCAATAGGGTCGATAGTTCAGGAGATATAAACGTCAGGAACAATTAAAATTTCCTGGGCTTGCAGCACTTGATAGTGTGACTTTATCAGTGCACTATTTGAGAAGGAGAGCACTTAGAGACTTATAACAACCTTTAAATATAATTTAAAACCTTTAGGAAACTTTTTCTCGCTGACAACCTTAGCAAATTGATGAAAGGAGAAAAGTTTGTCGCTTAATACTTTTTCGCCGTTCTTCTAGTAAAATTACGGCATTTGGCATGACGTTACAGTTTATTACTCGTACACTATTAATTTTACTCGTGAGAAATGTCGCTAAAAGTATACACACATACCACTGAACATACGTTCAAAATTTTATGATAGTTCAACACATAGTTCACGAGATATAACGTCATAAAGAATGAGAGCGCGAAAAACTGCCGCATTAAACGACAATGCTGCTCATTTTCTCGTAAACCACTGGACCGATTTCAACTAAATTTGGTACACTTATTCCGTACCGTTAGGTAACAATTGCTGTAGGGGTAAGAACCACATACACGCATGGTTCAGGAGATACAACATCATAAACAATATAGTTGCAAGAAACTGCCACATAACGCGACGAGACTTTATTCACCCACTGAGAATAACAGTACTTAGCGACTTGCAACACACATTAAACATAATTTCAATCCTTTATTACACTTTTTCTCCCTGAGAACCACAGCAAAATGATAAAAGGAAAACAGTTTCTCGCTTAGTACTTGTTCGCTGTTCGTGCCTTCAAAATTGTATCACAGTACGACACATTGTTTATCAGATATGAGGACGTACACAGTAACGTTCATGGAAATCCGCCCCTTTACGCACCAAGTTTTAATCTATTACTTCTTTACTACTAATTGTATTCGTAACAGGTTTTAGCGACATAGAGAACTTATATAAATGAATATATACCTACAAAATTATGCAATTTTATAACATATAATTCCATAAATATGATATCATATATTCTGCGATGGGTAAAATCCTTTCACATCATGCAGCACTTTTCAATACATTTACGTATTTACTACTAAGACACTCCTGTATTCCAGTCAGCTGAAAGAAACTTCTGAAAGCTGACAGTGCTGTTTACAACTGTGAAGTGTACTCGGCTGTATGTAAAAGCAAGGAACTTCTATATAACTACAGGGATAGGAAGAGAATGAGTGTATGTCCAAAGAATACCCATTATTTCCGGCAGATCTACCTTTTAATTTCAAGAGACTGAAGTTTCCAGTGAAGCTGGCTTTTTTAATAAGATTAATAAATCACTGGACAACCTATTAAATATTACAGAGTGGTTTTGACATCTCCATGTATCTCACCCACATGTCGCTTGCTCATTGGTGGGCTCCCAAAGAATTTATTTATGTTAGATTTTAGACAAGTAACCAGAAATATTGTTTTGAATTAAATGAATGTACTTAGGTTACATACCGTTTGCATACTAATGACTACCTTCCTTTGTTTTGATACTGCAGGTATTAGTTTGTACATTATGCAAGACAGCCTTACTTCTTGAATACTCTCCCATAAATATGTCATGTGCTTTTTTTTTTTTTTTAAGGAGTTGGACAGTGAGAGAAGTAATATGAGAACTAATAACTCAATACCCGGGCAACGCCGGGATTTCAGCTAGTTTTAACATATTATTTTACGCGACCAGAAGACATATTTTTCTGATAGGCCAAGGTCGCATATTACCTATTTATTGATTCCTGTTTCTTTGTTCTAAATAAATGATTATTTATATCTCTCTTTCTATCAGTTTATCCTATCTTTTAAAGTTACAGGTATATAATGACATATACTGCAATCATGTATTTTGAACAGAACGTCGACCTTAAAGAATAAATAAATAAAAACCGTTATACCATCAAATAATTTACAAGTTTCTTATGGTAACCATTAATCGCAGGTACTGTATATAAATTGCAGTAATTTGCAAAGAAAACTGGTTTTAAATACTACATATTTTTTATTTAATTTATACGGTGAGGTGTGTTTCGGCTGTTTCCTTACGTATCTCTACAGTGGGTGTAAGTAAAGCGTCTAATTCAGTATCTGAAAACCAAGCAGCTTTTCCTTATATGAAAAACCGGTTACAAGTGTCCATGTTTTCGTATCTCAGACACTGGAAAAGCAGTTGAAATCTTCTGTTACGAAACCACAGTGGCTACATGAAAATGTCTAATTTCTGAACCGGTTCTCCACGTGAGGGAAAGCGGCATAATTGTTCAAATACACTCCATGGACACCTATGGATGATTAAATGGGCTAAACGCGTCTGGTTGCATTACCGCACACAAAAGTATTATTATTATTATTATTATTATTATTTTTTTTTTTTTTTTTTTTTTTTTTTTTTTTTTTGTAAATTATAGCTGCTCGGTTTAATACACTGGAATGGCATTCAAGAAAACTTACAACACCAACCAGAGGCACAGCAAATTTAGATGATTATGTGATCAGTGATACTGAAGGTAATGGTGTAAATGATGATAAAGGCAACCGAAGAAAACAAAATAGAAACATCTATCAAATAACATTACATACACATCATATAGAGAAATGTGCTATGTGTGGGATCGTCTTCAAAATCAAAACATGTTCAAAAGGCAGAATCGCTAAACGTTTATTTGTTTTACGATTATCAGTTTCGGCAGTTGTTTGTTGGCTTCATGCAACTTTGGTAACTATTACAATGTATAGCAACAAAATTATTACGAACAAACATCCCGTTATTCAAACGTGCTTACTTTATGAGCTGTATGTTTGCAATTTAATCCGATCTATGTAAGGTAACTGTTTAGATGATCAGATGATAACCTGAAATAACTGTAGTAACCGATGATCGTAAAACAAATAAGTCATTAACGATTTTATCTTCTGAAGATTTTTTCCTTTTGAAACAAGTGAATTTTTAGTGACCTTGGCAATCGAATATACACCTTTCTCCTTCAAGAAAAGAATACAATGAATAAATCTACGAATGTAGATATAAATAAGTTTAAGATTAACGTTACATGCTTAATTCGGACTCACGTCTTGAATCACGAGCGATGTGTTGTTTTATTTTCACAACTGACAAAGTTCTGAACTAACTGGTGTAGGCTAACATTGATACCAACGAGCTGGTCCAATTTTTCTCTATATATTGGCAACAGGCGCATTTTTACTGCTGTTAATTGTATCCCGTGTTGCCACAGATTCGCCATCGTAGTGAAATGCTGATAAACGAAAATATAAATCAAGAGTGAAATAAAATAAGATTTGCACCCTGGTTATTGTAAATGAATGTATGTAATTGTTGAAACACCGTAGTGAAATTGTCATGAAAATTAAATTTATGGAGTCATCATTTGAAAGTTCAAGCATTTCACACTATCTTGTCGTTGTCACAAAATACATTTACTTTGTAGTTCATGGAGAGAACGTGTCGCAATGTAATATTTTGTGATTGGCCTAAAATGAGCCGCTTGAATTCTGTTTAGGCCTAAATAGTAACTATGACACAATTTATGTATTTTGGAAATCCAAAGAAGAGTAGATTCTCTAAGTTCGCTTTAAACTATATTTTTGACACCATAATGTTCCCAGCATCCTCCTATTTTAATCCAATACCAGTGGTTGGTATGAGAATCATGTTAACAATACACAAGATCTGCCGAAAACGTTTAAAAATACATATAGTTCAAAAGTGAAATTGGAACCTAAGTTTTTTGCATTTTTTAGAAAACAAGATACATCCCACCCAAAGGCAGTAATGCCAGAAATATAGTTCGGATTCCACTATGTTTCCTACTCTTTGTATTTACCGTACAAGGAGACATTAACACTTTTAGTTAATTTGTTTCCGAAAACCTGTTATTCCACTCAAGGCTCCAACAAAATGTTCCTGCAAATAAAAATACGAAATTCATTGACATTTACACTGTGTATTATATAGTATTTAATATCTGTTAAACCTGGTGCAGTCACGTGGATTAGGCGGGTAAGACATATTCCTTATTGTTAAATATTTCACTAACAGTGAATATTTAACTTCTCTCTCTACAATAGTATAATGTTCAAGAGTAATTGAAAGAACAATATTTATTGCAATATTTGAGTATCATATTACATAGTTTTGGAGGCAGCCCATCGATAGCAATATTCCTTGTAACATCTAACTATACTATGAAATAAATAATTAGTAATACCAAATTCAGCTACAGGTACCAACAAAGTACTCCTGAAAATAAAAATATGAAATGTACTGACACTTACAGTGTGTGTTATACAGTATTTAAAAGCCTTTGCAACTGGTCGATAAGACATTTTTCTTATTTGTTAGTGTTGTTCTTATGAGGAGAGGAAGAGGCTTGCTGAGGATAGAGTAGGGTGGAGAGCTGCATAAAAGCAGTCTCCGGACTGAAGACCACAACAACAACAACAACAATAACATTTCATTAACAATGAATATTTGACTTCTGTGTATGCTATAATAAAATGTACAGGATAATAATCAAGTTTAATTGAAAGTACAATATCTATTGCTACTTGGAGTATTTTATTCCACATCTCACATACATTATATGTACATCAGTTAATGATATTATGAATACTACAACGTTAAACATGGCCTTATACGCAGCAAATGGTTGTGAAATAATGTTCTTAATTGCAGCCCCACAAGTTGCTTTAAAATAATTACAAAATTTATCTGGATTTCGACAAATCTATGGAAGTCAGCATCAGAATGTAAAATTACCACATGAGACTTTTTACAGAAGTAAAGGAATGATCATGTTGTATAAAAGATTAAAACAATATACTACTTAATGGCTAGCAGTCTGAACGGCCATTAACTAGCATATTGTTTTAATCTTTTATACAACATGACAATTCCTTCTGTAAAAGTCTCATGTGGTAATTTTACATTCTGATGATGACTTCCATAATTTTGTCGAAATATAGATAAATTCTGTAATTACGAGGTATATCCACAAAGTAAGTTCCATTTGGTTATATAAAACAAACGTGTACAGATACCGAAAAAATATTTATTGTACAAAAATATACAACTATTAAACTATTTTTCTATATAGCTTCCGAAATTTTGTAGGCAATTGTCATAGTGTGGCAGAAGTCTTTGTATGCATTCTTCGTAGAAGGTTGCCGCCTGTGTATTCAACCATGTGGTAACAAGTTCTTTCAGCTCTTCATCATCGCTGAACTGTTGACCACCATGGACAGGTTTTAGGTGTAAAAAGAAAGTCGCTAGAAGCGAGACTGTACGGAGGATGATCAAACACGTCCCAGAGATATTCCTTTAAGAGTTGTTTGGTCATATTCGTCAAGTGAGGTCGGGCGGCAATGTGAAGGGAAGAAGAAAACTCCTTTCATCTCTTCTTACACCTAAAATCTGTCCTTGGTGGTCAACACTTCAACGATGATCAGCTCAAAGAACATGTTTGCCACACGGTTGAATACACTGGCGGCAACCTTCTATGAAGAAGGCACACAAAAACGTGTCCCACGCTATGAAAAGTGCCTACAAAATTTCGGAAGTTATGTAGAAAAGTAGTTGAACAGTTGCAGATTTTTATACAATAAATTTTTTTTTCTGTATTTGTTCACGTTTGGTTTATAAACCAAACGGAACTTACTTTGTGGACATACCTCGAATTTAAATCAACTTGTAGGGCTGTAATTGTCGTCATTATACGATATTGCGAATAATTAAATTAGAAATTAAGGAGTAGACACTTTGTGCTTACTGAAGTGAAACGTACACGACAATGTTTAAGTTCAATTGAAAATAGAATATTGATTACAATATTCGAGGATTTTCGACACATTTTCATTAGGTGGACAATCAGTAGCAATATTACAATATGTAGCCTACAGCATCTAACGGTAATACGAAATGCGGTAATTAAATAAGAAATCCAGAGGCGACAAAGTTAAAAATTAACAATATTTTCTCGCAATAGCGAATATCTTTTAGCGTCACTGTATAAGGTATAGGTGTTCTACCAAATGGTGACATATGACAATTAGTGCCGGGCCGGGACTCGAACCCGGGTTTCCCGCTTTTCGCGAGCGGTCCCTTTAACCACTAGGCTACCCGATCACGACTCCAGGACCGACCCATATGCCACACTGACTGCACATGTCAGACAACTGCATTCATCCCTTAGTACTCACAGCTTAATTTGTATTCCCGCAGCAGGGAGAATGAAAACAACGAGGCATTAAGCTACGCTGTTATCGTCATTGCCTCGCTTAGGCATCTGTTAAATTACTGTGTGGTGACGAATTACAGTGATGATAGTATATTCAATATTTCCTCGCAAAAGCGGGAAACCTGGGTTCGAGTCCCGGCCCGGCACAAATTTCCGTATGTCACCATTTTGTAGAGCACCTATATCTTACACAGTGACGCTAAAAGAAATTCGCTATTACGAGGAAATAGTGATAATATTATCATGACTGTAATTCGTCACCACTCAGTAAAGTTAAAAATGTTACGTATAATCTCCGACTATGTTAATCAAGCAATTAAAATGTTCGTAGCAAGATAATTGCAAAATTCCAATTAAGCTTTCAATTTTTCGGAATGAATGAATATTTGCTACCGAGTTCTAAACCGTGTAGACCGTGCGAGGCGTTTTAGGGAGCTCCCCAGTCGTTATATATAGCCGGTGTAACCGCCTCAGAAGCCTGTGCTTAACAATACACTGGGATGATTAATAGGTACACGGAAAGCGTTTCGCTGCGGCCCGCGAGATTACGAAGGATGGCCTTCGCCGTCAGCGTCTGGAACCGGCCGGAGAGCAACAAGATGTCGTCCGCGGGCGTGTCGGCGCACCGGAAGCGAAAAAAATAGGCGCGGCCGCTCGTGCCCGCATTAGCATAAGGGTTTAACGATCCCGCCGCTACGCAGCCACTTTCATTCAAGAATCGTGCCCCCACCACGCTGGAAACGTTAAATAAATGTATATTCAAAGCGTCGGCCGTCCAAAAGGAAGAGCGAGAGGGCCGTCAGGTGTGTACCGCCGGCCTTGTAGCCGCGCCACGGAATATGCCGTACAAGGAGATAAAGAAGGGTTGGGCGCGGCGCACCGTCTTACGTCACATCCGGTGGACGCGTCGAGTGGGCGAGCCGGAGAGAGCGGGCGCTCCGGGTGGCCTACCCTGACAGGGGCTACGCCTCCCGTCCAGCGTGCAGCCTGGCTGATGCAGTAACGGTAGGACACTCGAACAAATACACTTGCCCACAGAGTCAAGAAACTCCCAGCGAATTTCTACAACTTCGCGACTGCAGTTCTGCCAAGTGGCTGGGTTGTATATACATACCGCGAAACGATTGAGTAATGAATGTATCCCTGGATAACGCAAGATACACTGAACTTAATTCATGAGAGGAGAAAATAAAAAATTCAGCAAGTAAAACAGGAAAAAGGGAGTAAAAACGTCTGAAAAATGAGATTGACAGGAATTGCACACTGGCTAAGCAGGAGTGGCTAGAGGACAAATGCAGAACCGTGGAAGAATGCATAACAAGGGGAAAGGTAGATACCGCCTACAGGAAAATAAAACAGATATTTGAAGACAAGAAAAGCAGCTGTATGAATATCGGAACTCCAGTACTAAGCAAAGAGGGGAAAGCTGGACTGTGGAAGGAATATGTAGAGGTCCTACACAAAGGAAATAAATGTGAAGACAATAATCTTGAAATGGAAGACGAAGTGGAGGAAGATTAGATAGGAGATATGATGCTGCGAGAAGAATTTGACAGAGCGCTGAAGCACTTGAGTCGAAACAAGGCCCCTGGAGTAGATGATATTCCGTCTGAACTGCTGATATCGTTAGGAGAGCCAGTCGTGAAAAAATTGTACCGACTGGTATGCAAGATGTATGAGACAGGGGAAATACCCTCCAAGAAGAATATCGCAATTCCAATTCCAAAGAAAGCAGATGCAGACAAACGTGAAAATTACAGAACTATCAGTTTAATAAGTCATGGTTGCAAAATACAGACGAATGGAAAAACTTGTGGAATCCGACCTCGGGAAAAATCAGTTTGGATTTAGGAGAAATGTTGGAACACGGGAGGCAATACTCACATTACGACTTATCTTAGAAGATAGGCTAAGGAAAGAGAAACCTACGTATTTAGCGTTTGTCGTTTTGGAGGTAGCTTTTGCCAATGTCGACCGGAATACACTATTCCAAATTCTGAAGGTAGCAGGGGAAAAATATAGGTTGAGAAGAGTTATATTCAACCTATACAAAAACCAGACAGCGGTTATTACAGTCGAAGGGCATGAAAGGGAAGCAGAGGTTGGGAAGGGAGTAAGACAGGGTTGTAGCCTTTCCCCAATGTTGTTCAATCTGTGCATTGAGCAGACAGTGAAGGAATGGAAGGAGAAATTTGGAGAGGGCATTAAAGTGCAGGGAGAAGAAATAAAAACATTGCGGTTTGTTGATGACATAGTAGTTCTGTCAGAGACCGCAAAAGATCTGGAAGAGCAATTGAATGGAATGGACAGTGTCTTAAAGGAAGATCTAAGATGAATATTAACAAGAGTAAAACGACAATAATGGAATGCAATGTCAAAAAATCACGCGATGCGGAAGGAATTAGATTAGGTAATGAGACAATAAAAGTAGCAGATAAATTTTGTTATTTGGGTAGCAAGATAACTTCTGATGGCCGAGGTAAAGAAGATATAAAATGCAGAAGGCTATGGGAAGAAAAGCGTTTCTAAAGAAGCGAAAAGCAGACTAGTCCCTTGTTATTCCAACAAAAACCGGACAGGTCCAGGAGTCATAGGTATCCTGCTATGATATACAGTGTAGCGCTGTCTGCGAATTGTTGCGGGTGTTTAAACATTTTCCTTGAGATAAGGAAAGGTTCTAACGTAGTCACACCCATGATTTTGTGCTGCATGAACAACATTCAATTAGAAATACAATGAGAGGAGCTTGTTCTGCTTAGTGATGGGTGTTCTGGCCCGAACAAAAATAAAGTTATGGTTCAGTTTTGTACAGTATAGTGCATATCTTGAAGGTCTACAAAAGGATCACATATTTGTTTCCAGTGAGAGGACACAGCTATTTAACTAATGATCAAGACTTTTCATTAATATGCCACAAAAATCAGAAGACTACGATTGCAGAAATTCCTGAAACGTGGGACAGGAAAATTGTTGAAGCCCATACACTGCCTCATTCATTCCTGTTATAAATAATGAAACATGACGACTTCATTGACATTAAACAAGTTACTGAGTCATTCAGTCTGAAAATGCCTAAACCTCCACTCAGACTGCAGCAGGTACGAATGATTCGCATTGTTGTGAAAGACACGTTTTGTGTCTCATTGTGGAACTCTCACTTTGGCCCATGGAATAGACATTCCATTACCACGATAAGTAGCAGTACAGAATGTACTACTTTAGATTTTCATCAGTTGTACCCGAAGAATCCAGGTATTCAACCAGATAAAGCAAGATATCTTTGTAAATTGATGCAGTTTCTGCAAGAAGAAAACAAAGGCTTCTACATGGAACTCTTTTATGCTACCCCAGCCGAAGATTGTAATGAAGAGGAAGAGTTGAAAGTTGATGGTGATGATGACAGTGATGGGTGTGAGTATGAATGACTAATAATGGGAACCATAACCTCTGTTTCTAGTTCATTGTCAATAAAATAATACTGTATTTTCTTCATTGTTATGTAGTCATTGAGAACATTGCGAAATTTCGATAAATTAGTTCAGTTAAAATATTAGAGTTTTTATATTTCTCAATTTTCTATAAAAACTTGATAAGTCCAAAGAAAAAACACTAATTAAAAATAAACTATAGGGTTCACACTTAAAAATGAACATTGACAAATAAGGTGTTCCTATTTACCTGCTCTGAATGTATTTTGGATGCTTTTCATGCATTATTTTAAAAGGTGGAAAGTTTTTCTTCATTCCTGAAAAATCGCTATTTTGGACTTATCCGGTTTTTGTAATAAATCCTTCTGTTTGAGATATTCAGTGCGGCAAATTAACGTATAGAAAAGCCTTTAATAAATAAAATTCCTTATCTCAGACCTTAAAGGTAAAGCAGTTAACAATCCGAAGATTGGTTTGAACACCACAGTGCTTTACTGGTCATGGTCCTGTTTGGAGGTGGTATGCCGTTGCCTTCCTCCGACCTTCGAACTGACTTACCCAGCCAATTATACGGGGACCTACAGTTTAACGTGGGTTCCGAACCACGGTGCTACTCGGTGGAAAGTGACAGATAGAAATACTAGGACCTGGCGGGGATCGAACCGGCGACCTTTGGATCTGTAGTCTGGAACTCTACCACTGTGCAACCGAGGCGCACGTTATCCCTTATTTTAATAATGTTAAAAGTCACTAAGATCAAACAAAAAACAGTAGAATAAAAAAAGTGAATTTGTGTCCGAAATAACCCCATACAGTTTGAAACTTCGAACAGAGATTGAAAACACACGGATGTTCGACATCACCGCAGTCCATGGGGTGATTTCAGACACTATATATGTTTGTGTCAGACAAAAGTAAATGCACATGGATGTTCCGTTTCTAGGATATTTTATTCTTTATACGTATACCCCACCACCTTCGTAAAAAAAAAAAAAAAAAAATGAAATCTGACAAAACCTACGAAAGTTATGGTGAAAATAATCTCAAAACTGTCCGAAATCACCCAGGTTGATGGTTTTTGTAGTGATGTAACACATTCAAAATACTTCGGATTTAGGAGCTTTTGTGGCACTATAAATTGTAGTAATTATCACAAGTGTTATTCGGAAATCTCACACTTGCAAAGCATGCACAGAAGTAAGAGAATAATGTTACGAAATACAAGTGTTCATTTATACTTTCAGACATATAAGTAAATCTTTAACTATTCATTCACATCCAAAGTTCTGTTGTTAATCACAATCGCAAATACTGAACCACTATTTCGTAATATTACCACTGAATGTCTGAATGCTTCCAATAGCAGAAAATCAACTATTTCATTAGAGCCTGCTTAGTTTCATACCTCAGATTCACAAAAATTATAAGCCTGTATACAAATATAATTATTTTGGTGGTTACCTACGAATTTAATAATGTGAATGAGTAGCTACAAATAAATAAAACGTCCACGTATTAACTATTAATATTAGCACTAAAATTCTTGAAGTTATTCGTTTGATACATGCCAAGTAGCTGAAAAACTTATGAGAGGTACACGAAAGGCTCAGTAGCAAGGACAAGGTGAAAAGAGGGTTTATAAGGCGAAATTCAGTCTAACCTCCTACAATTAATATATACGGGCTGCCCAGTCTTTACTACCTTGGAGAATGTTCTTCCACATTCCCCGGTTTACTTCTTTACGGGATGTGTTAGTGCACAGACACCTCTGCACCTCTGCAATAGGATTGTTTTATCATGATAAATAATAATAAAAAAATTAAAAATCTTGGATATTTCTGGAAATATTACTAAACCAACACTCAAGCAACATGTAAGTACGCATCACTTCCATTTATATTTGAGGTCATCAGGTTACGATTCATTTCAGCTTTCAAAACGTTTCCGGACGATATGATTACGCCTCAGGTATTGTGAACTATATGAATTACACTAAACTGACATTTTGTTATTATAGACTGCCATTAACATAAGCACTGATATTACTTGAATAATGTTTTCATATTTGTATTAGAAAGTTGACAGCGAAGTTCAGTGACTAGGAAATATGAAATTAACAGCATTAATAATAGCAACTTCTCAGTTTGTATCGTGCCACTCCTCTGTTACGCCCTACTGGCCGCTTGGAGCGCTAGTATCGCTTCAGCTGCAGTTTTTCCCCAGAGAGTTTCGCGACAGTCTGTGATAGACTGTGGTTGCCACACTCCTGAGTTTTCTTGTACGGTGCGATAGCAGCGCGCCAATCGGGCAGTATGCCACAGCATAGAATACAGTATGCGACGAATGCGAAATTACATTTTATCATCATTGATATTCTTTTAGCAAATGGTTGCAACAATTGTGTTTTAATAGGTTTAAATCTATCTTCTTCAGAACTTCATGTGACTAAAAATTCATGTTCAACCGGATATCCCTCTACTCAAGGTAATGTAAAAATGCAAGGACTAACAGCCTATTTTCGCGTGACTCGCTTGAAATGGGCTAACAGTCAACGCATTATTACCGTTTGTTTTAATCATTTTGATATTACCTCCATTTATAGGGATGTCTCGTTTAATATCAACTTTTAGTCAAATGTACTTCTGAAGAAAGTTTAAAACTGCTAAATCCACTACACATGTTTATTAGAAACACACTTCGTGCACTGCTGCGACGCAGCCACGTTTAAAATATTGAAGCTTCATGTTTTACGTATGAGCTGCTGTGGACTACGATTATTCAACTGTTTCTCATTTCTCTTTGTCATCATTTCTCGATGTTTTTTTTTTTTTTTTCTGTCCATCAGGCTTCTGTGTTCTTCTTCGATTCTTACTGGAAACCTTTGGAGTCCTGTAATTTCGTTCCGAGTGGCAGCCCTCTCTCGATATTATCTTCTTTTTCATCACAATCCGGATTTATGCTTTAGAGCAATTCTCAAGTTTAGAAAGAGTTGAATAAGTTGCATTCTTTTTGATTAAATTGTACATTTGAAAATAGCTCTAAAGCAGATATAAGGACTGTGATTAAAAAGAATAAAAAAATTCGACTAACTGTAAACTTGAACATGGCCCTAAATCCTAAATCCGGATTGTGATTAAAAAGAGTAAAATAATACAGTCAGATCGCGGTGAAGTCATTCAATAACTATGACATGACTGTGGCTCATGAGTACAACAAAATATTTAATAACTACAGCACCGAGCGAAGTGGCGCAGTGCTAACACACTTGACTGTCTTTCGGGAGGATGGTGGTTCAATTCCCCATCCGGCCATCCAGATTTAGGTTTTTCCTTCATTCCCCTAAATCACTCCAGGCAAATGCCGGGATGGTTCCATTCAAAGGGCACGACCGATTTCCTTTCCCATCCTTACCAAAAGCAATCCGCGTAAGCTCCGCCTCCAATGACCACGCTGTCGACGGGGAGTTAAACACTAATCTTCCTTCATTCCTTCATTAATAACTACAGCGGTATATCAACAACACTGAGTTCGTCGCAGAGATTACAGTCATAGAGATTCTTTCCAGTCTTTCAAGTCTTTTCCACGGTAGTAAAAATGATTCAGTACCGGTTCAACACTCTTATCGCCATGCTGGGGAACTGCTCCACTAAGAGAAGTGCTCGCTAAAATTAAGAACTTCGTGGTCCAGCACTGATGGAAAAAAATAGCAATTGATAACTAAATCTAGAAGCGTATTGAGTACCTACTAGATGGTATCCCGCTATCTGTTCGTCTTATCTCGTAAACTAGTAAACCCCCCGATTCATAAAAAAATCGATTTCCATGTGTAACACACTTAATGTGTGCCTTTTGTACAATGGATGAATAAAGTCTGCTTCATCTAGGTTCCATTGTCAGCAAAAGTTAGATATTCTGACGTGTATGTGAGGTCATACCGCCTGAACAATGAGTCGTACAGTAGTAATAGTTATCCAACGTACATTCAGTGGTGAATGTAGATTCAGTGTGTAAGGTGTGTTGTCAACAGCGCTGGTAATAAAAAAGTAATAAATTTTAACGTCAACCTTTACAGCAGGCCATTATAAGCAAAGGCTCGCTTTTTTACGCATCTAAAAGTTTACGTCGCCATATGTCCTGTAGTATGCGTCGTACTGTGTTGCTAGTGGAGTCACTAGTAAGGAAGTAATAAGTTAAACTCTAGCCTGCCGCGCGGGAGTAGCCGAGCGGTCTGGAGCGCCATGTTACGGATCGGGTGACCTCCGGCGGGCATAGATGTGTGTGTTGTCCTTAGGTTAGTTTAACTTAGTTGCAGTAGTTTGTAAGACTAGGGACTGAGGCCCAACGTAGTTTGGTCCCATAAGACTACAAACATTTGAACATTTTCTCTGTGCCTGATGCTGAAGTTTGACTGTATGAACAGCGAAAATGTATTATCGATAAACTTTTCCCCCTTCATCTTTTTGTGAAGGGTTTTAGGCGGAAAAAGTTTCGTAGTTGTTTGAAATTATGTGTGGAATTCGTTAAAAGTCGATAAGTGCCCTCATTCTCAGAAACTTCCCTAAAGTACGCTTATTTTCTCTATAACAAATACGCTGCCTCAAGGAAAAGAAACATACCGTCTGCTCTATAGTACCTGTCTTATTGTGTCATATATTTTTAAATTCGTTAAATAATTATACGTAATATGCTAAATCAGTTCTGATGACTTAGAAGCCGTTAGATACCTGGTGGACAGGTGGGGACTGGATTTATCATTCCGTGTTTCAGGATATTCATAAGAGCAGTACTCAAGAAACTGTAAACGCTTTTCTATTCGTAGTTTAATTGTACATCCTCCGCATTACTGCAATGAAGCAATGCGATTTCTTTCATAAAGCTACAGAGTGCGCCAGAAAAATGTATACACTCATTGTCAGGCTCTATCGAGATATCGAGTTTGTCGTTTGATTTCAGTTACGAGTGTGTTGTATTATGATCTTCTGCGCAACAAATGTTGATACTTTCATCTCGGTATTGATGAAAAGCTATGGTTATAGTACGCTTGACATTCGAGAAACGAAAATGTACTGTAGACTGTTTTTTTTCCACGATTGGTAATGCCGTTGAAGTCAACGTCAGTGGAGACGGGAATTTGAAACAGAACCAGTAACCCCCCTTCTCCCTCCCCTTCCCCCGTAAGCATTAAATTTGAGTCGCATAGATCTGTTTGTCATATTCAGAAAGGAAGATCAAGAAGACAGCGTACAAGGTCTGCTTTGTCGGTTCTCGTGTTGGAAACGTTTGTTACTTCTCCACAGAAGTCTGCTACGCAATGCGCACGTTAATTGTGGGTTAGCAGTACAAGCGTGCAAAGAATTCTAAAAGTTGGAATGTGGAAAGTTTACATGCTGTGACTACTGTACGCTATTAATGACGACGTTTCCGATCGCGGAATGCAATTTTGCAAATGGTTTCAGCAAATGGTAATTGGTGGCGAAGGTAGTGTGGAATGACGAGGCACAATTTAAACGATGGAAACTTGTAGCTATATAACATTGGAACTGGACACCGGAAAATCCGTATATTTATATGTACGAGGCGTGTTTCTTAAGTAAGTACTGTTTTGAAGTTATAAAAAGACGTGCTATCTCAATAATTTTATTTTTACACTAAAGCTTGTACCTTAATATATTTTTCTACATAATTTCCGCCATAACGTTGTACCAGTTTTTTAAAATCCTCCTCATAGAAATTGCCGCCTGACTTGCTAACCACAGCATCACAGCTGTCTTCGTCATCTTCTTGAAGGCTGCCCAGATGTTTCTTCAAGTGCAGGAACAGATGGTAGTCAGCTTAATGTAAGACATTGCACAAATCAGAACAAAAGTCGTCGCAAGTTGAGGAAGGGCATCGTTTTGCTGCAAGAAAATGCCCGTCAGGATGCGGCTAATCAGACAACATATGACATCACATCTCACAGCCCTGATCTGGCGCCCAGTAACTACCATCTGTTTATGCGCTTGAAGAAACACCTGGGCGGTCTTGTGAACGTTTTCATTTATAAATACATTAATAAGGAGTCCAAAGAAATCGGTTCGTCGTGCATACCGTGAACTCGAAATGGTTCCAATGACAGTGTGGAAAGTCCTGCGACAGAAACAGTCAATGAAACCACTCAAATTGGAGGTAGTTCAGTAGCTCAATGACGATGACGAAGACAAACGTCTGAAGTTTTCTTCGAAATTGCAACAATTGTATCAGGGTGGAGACGGCATTTTTGATCGCTTAATTTTTAGCGACGAAGCCACTTTTCGCAAAAATGGGAAAGTGAAGAGGCATTAACTGTCGAATCTGGGATACAAAGCATCCACACGAATGTTCTGAATTTGGGCTTGATTCCGCAAACGTAAATGGTTTTTGTGCCTTGTCACGTCGAAAACTGTACGGACCATTCTCCTTCGCCAGGAGCACTGTCTTTGGCTATTCCTACTTGGACATGTTGCAGCCTTTTGAACGTGTTTCCCGTTACACCTCTGTGCCAGGGGCGCTGCATGGCTAGTATAGCACTTCAATTCGCCATGTAAATGAGTAGCGCTGACTATCGGCAAATTATCAAACTACGGTGTGACGATATACACGAAGAAAAAACTTTCAGAGTTACTCTTCAAGTTTAGTTCTTGTCCAATAAATAATTTAGGTGTTCCCGGACTTTATGTACACTCTCTACTATTCTACTATTCGCTCCTTCAAGCGTGTATACATTTTTCTGGCGGACTCCGTAGTATCGTATAAAGATACCATTTCACGTTGCTTCGGATCCACACTACCACCTCAAATTTTACGTTTATGAGTATCCATTCTTGTGGATATAAGTGGAATGACGGCAGGTCAGTTCAGTTCATGCAAAAAATTGTCGAACAGCCGTTCACGTTATAACTTTATTTAGGCGACTAGTTTCGGTACATCAATTGTACCATCTTCAGGTCCCAATAGTGAATATTTGGATAAGCTCCTCCAATTCATAAGGCTGGACCTCAACTAGCATCCGTTTATAACGTGAACGGCTGTTGGACAATTTTTTGCAAGAACTCAAATTTTATGGTTGGAGTTGATTCAAGTGCATAGACGCCAGCAGTATTACGATATCTGATATTTCCTCTTCTTATTCGTTATACGTGTTAATGTTGTTGTTATGGTCTTCAGTCCGGAGATTGGTTTGATACAACTCTCCACCCTATCCTGAGCAAGCCTTTTCATCTCCTCATAAGAACGGCAACCCACATCCACTTGAATCTGCTTACTATACGCGTCTCTTGGTCTCCCTCTGCGATTTTTCCCCCACACACTTCCCTCCAATGCTAAATTTACGATTCCTCGATGTCTAAGAATGTGTCCTACCAAGCGATCCCTTCTTTTAGTCAGGGTATGCCAAAAATTCCTTTTCTCACCAATTCTGTTCAGTACCTCTTCATTAGTTATGCAATCTACCCATCTAATCTTCAGCATTCTTCTGTAGCACCACATTTCAAAAGCCTCTATTCTCTTCCTGTCCGCACTGCTTATCGTCCATGATTCACTCCCGTACAAGGCAACACTCCACACAAATGCCTTCAGAAAAGACCTCCTTACCCTTAAATTAATATTCGATGTTAGCAAATTTCTCTTTTTCAAAAATGCTTTTCTTCCCATTGCCATTCTGCATTTTATATCTTCTTTCCTTTGGCCATTAGAAGCTATCTTGCTATCCAAATAACAAAAATCATCTACTTTTATTGTCTCATTACCTAATCTAATTTCTTCAGCATCGCCTGATTTTCTAAGACCACTGAGAATTAACTGCTAACTGTGCTCGCAAGTTTCAATTCTTCGTCTGCCCATGTATCTCTCTCCCCCCTCCCCACCTCCCCCCGTCTCCTTCACTCTCTCTCTCTCTCTCTCTCTCTCTCTCTCTCTCTCTCTCTCTCTCTCTCTCTCTCTCTCTCTCTTCCTTTTTTCTCCCTGTCCCTTTGTGCCTAGCTCACTCACTTACCTTCTGCGCCAGTCGCCAATATCGAAGTAGGAGTGTCTGCCACCGCGAAGTACCAACAGAGCCAATAACTGGCTTCAGTTGAGTGTCTCAGAACAAATCAGTGTTTTATGGATAGACAAAAGTTTCGTAACGAAACCGTCCCCTGCTTTATTTGGAAGTAAGTAATAAGTCTTGTAGAAATAGCTCGGCGCCATTAAAAGCTGCTCGGATAACAGGGTTTTCAGTCCGCGTCGACGTCGCGGACATTGCTGTAAATAATGACGCGGGAACAGGTACGAGCAGGCCGCGGGAAGGACGTCAGGTTGCCTGCCGCACAATTCTGACCTTCGAGGCGTCCACACCGCCGCCGGGGAAAAGAGTGACGCCCTCAGCGTCGCAGTTTTACCGCTGTCTACGACGGTCCATTAGGAAGTTTAATATCGCGTTAGTGTCACGAACCCGGGTAGAAAGATATCATTCGAGAAACTTTGTAACCGAAAGAACAGTCAGCGTTATCCGTGGTAATTCTTGTAACTCATATTTGTTCCTAATAAAAACTGTACGAGCTACCAGTTTTTTCTGTCCCATGAAGAACCTTTTCCTTTTCTCAACCATAGTAGTTTTCAGTATAAACCTTTCGGCGTAAATAACTACACATATAATGGAGTGCATAGATTTTTATTATCATTTTCACAGTCATTTTATTATTCTGAGATGTTTGCATTATTATTATTGAGTATACTGTGGGCTTTTTACGTAGGCATCGCTATTTCATGATTCCAGTTCTCTGGGCAACATTTCGATGAAAGGCTTGATTTGATTTGATTTGATTTTTTCAGGGAAGCCAAAACAGTCTTGGTCCAAGCCGTCACTGCCCGCACCGAAACTAAGTTTATTGTACGGTATCGATCCCTGTATATCTAGTAAAGCCAACCAATGCCCTTGAACAGTGCAAGGAGTCCCTTTACCAGTTCTTTATTAGACACAATTTCTTCGGGTGTGGTTGACCCAAATTTCTGTGACTTTTACTCTCTAATGCAATGCATTCGAAGATTAGATGTGATGCAGTTTCATCGCCGTCATCACAGATCCTACATTTAGGGTCCTATTCTGTTATTCCCATTGCATGTTGAAATTCCCATGGCCTGTCAGCAATCTAACCATGAGTCTAATCTCTCTCCTGTTCAGGCCCAGGATTGCAGAGCTTCTTTCAAAACATGGCTTTGGCATCATTAACTTGCCATGTTTTTGTTGATAGACTTTGGTCAAATATTCTATGCGCTGTCTTCTGAGCCAGTTACGTAGCTCCAATTTGATCATTGCCTTGGTGATTGTCAGGATAGGTTCCAGTCCAATAAATGGAGTCTCTGCCCCCATCCTGGCTAATCTGTCGGCATGTTCGTTGCCACTGATCGCCGAGTGGCCAGTGACATCGCACGGTCCTACCGAGTTGCCATCGTGGAGGAGTACCTTGAAACAGGCGGATGCTTGCCTGTTGTCCAGACCTAAACCGCATCTAGCACGTCTGGGATCTACTACATCTACATAGATACTCTGCAAATTGCAATTAAGTGTCTGGCAAGGGTTCTTTAACCACTTTCATAACTTTTCTCTACCGTTCCATTCTCTAATCTGATTTCTCTTATTTTATTGGGATGGTCATGTCTCCCTAAGTAGGTGGGTGCTAGCAAAATATTTTCACATTCAGGAGAAAAAATTGGTGATTGAAACTTCGCAAACAGATGACGCCGCAATGAATAACGTCTTTCTTGTAATGATTTCCACCCCAAACCGTGCAACATTTCCGTGACACTTTCGCCCGCGTAACGTGATAAAACAAAACGAGCTGCCCCTCTCTGAACCTTCTCAATGTCTTCCGTCAGTCCCACCTGGTGAGGGTTCCACAAGGGGCAACAGTACTCCAGAAGAGGACACACAAGTGTGATGTAGACTGTCTCTTTGGTGGAACTGGTGCATCTTCGAAGCGTTCTGCCAATGAACCGTAACCTTTGGTTCGCCTTCCCCACAGTATTTTCTATGTGCTCTGTCCAGTCTAAGTTGTTCGTAATTGTGACTCCTAGGTATTTAGTAGGACTGATTTATCGCGTATGGCTCTCGGTTGACGTATTGCTGAATGTCTTCAAACCCCTAGGGCATTCTAGGAGCTCCAACAGGCACTGGTGCACCCCAGCACCTGCTCGACCACCTGATGCAGAGTATACCAGCCCGTTGTGTGGCCTGTGTACGTCTGCATGCTGATAATATCCCATACTGATGTCGAGGTATATGCTCAGGAAACAGCAGCGGTTTGTAACTCGTGTGTTTCGGGACGGTTTTCTCAACTTATGATCAATACCGTGGACTCACAGATCTGTGTCATGTGTTCCCCAAGTGCTTATGCCAACACCGTTATGTCCTTGAAAGGAACCTGTATGGCGGTAGTGGTTTGATTATGTGGAGTGAGTCACGGTCTGCACGGCCACTACGGTCGGGGGTTCGAATCCCCCCTCGGGCATGGATATTTCTGTGTGTATTTAGTGTTTAGGGACTGATGACCTCGAAGTTAAGTCCCATAAGCTATACACACATTTGAACATTTGATGTGGAGTGAAATTCTGATTGTTGTTGTCTGAATGACTGACAAATAAACTGTAGCAGGTCAGCTGTATCGGAGCGTCATTTTGCAGCAGTAGGTCCACCGTTACAGGGGTGCAGTGGGTCCCACCTTCCTCCTGATGGATAATAACGCAAGGACCCCAATGAGCTGCCATCGTGGAGGAGTATGTTGAAACAGACGAATCAGGCGAATGGAGTGACCTACCTGTTCTCAAGACCAAACCCCATCAAACACGTCTCGGATGCTTCTCGCTGCACGTCTTCAAACACCTAGGATACTTCAAAGGCTCCGACAGGGAATGGAGCAAGAATGGGAGGCTATACCCCAGCAGCTGCTCGACCACCTGATCCAGAGTATGCCAGCCCGTTGTGCGGCCTGTGTACGTGTGTATGGTGATTATTTCCCTTATTGATGTCGGGGTACTTGCGCAGGAAAGAGTGGCGTTATGAACATGAGTGTAGATATGCCTCGGCACAATAAGCTGATCACGCAGCGCTTTCACAGGCAATGGAGACTGGCGGCTGCAGTGGCTGAGGTGACATCACAGTGGTGGACTGAGTCGTCAGAGTGGTTTAGGGCAGGAAGCGCGGTGACAGGTGGACGCCATTAGGGCCCGGCGGTGGGCGGCCCGGTCCTCCGCTTAGCGCACCGCTTGATTATGCGGCGCCAAACTGATTCCCGGCCGGCTTTATTAAAAGTGGAGTCCTCTCTGTTTGGAGAGCGGTCCAGCGGCTCTCGCGCCGTCGGCCTGCCCTCGGCTCTGCTCGGCTCGGCTGCTCCTTTTGGTAATATTTGGCCCGGCCGGCATGATTTATGGAGGGAGCGCGAGAACGCGTGTAGCCGGCCGCGCTGATGTTTATGGAAATGCGCGCGCAGCCCACGCGGGGCCGGCGAGGCGGCTGGCCGGGCGACCACTGGGGAGGGCGCCGGACCAGCTGGCCGCCAGCGCCGGGCCGGAGAGCGGTCGTAATTGCAATTAACGCCTCGCCACCGACGGCTCTATTTAGAGCTGTCAGCCGAACCCTCTGCCTGCACCAGAGATGATTGGTGTATGTAACCAAAACCGTCGCCCTACAGCTACCAATTCCGTCGGCGAAACTAAACAGCAATCCTCACAAGGTATGTCAAATCAAACATGTTCATGGGCTCCTTTTGCGTACAGGGGGTGGGCAAAATGATGTTAAGACCTATAGTACACGTCACGTAGGTAGGTGCCACAGTTATCAGTCGCTCTGCGCATTTTCCTCCGTGGCAGCCATTAATATTCATTCCCTAGCACTCCAGAAGGCGCGTCAACTTTCAAAAAAATGTTCAAATGTTTGTAGAGCATATGGGATTTAACTTACAAACTACTTATGAACTACTTCATACTAAGTACGGCACAAATATCCTTGCCGGAGGTGGGATTCGAACCCCCGACAGTAGTGGCCGTGCAGACCGTGACTGGCGCGCCTCAGTCAGCTCGGCCACCGCGGCCGGCGCGTCAACTTTCATGACGCCACTAGTCGCGATGTATCTCCTGGATACATGCGATGATTTTTGTGGTTGTGCTTTTGTTTACCGCTTCTTTTTCTTTTGTTTTAAATAGCAGTTACGTTTAATGTTAATGATTTGGCAAATACATAAGTGAAGATTAGGCTCATTACACTTTCAAATTAATAGAAATATTTAACATATTGTAATGGAGAAGTACAGAAATTCTTTTACAGAGTGACTTGATTATAGAATTGTGGTGTCGCACAAGACTGAAGTGCGCGCCACCTACTTTCGCCGCGCGCCGCCATGCACGCACGGCGCGGCGTTCTTACGACGTCAGCCACGAGCACCCTCTGCTGCAACTCCGCTCGTGGCCACCACTGAACTGCATCGTTCACTCGGGATTAAGACAGGCAGTAGGAAAGTCTCTCGTCAGTTGGCAGGCCTCTGTCTAGTTTAACTATGTACCAGCATTCCACTAGTCTGCTGCCCTACAAGTTAAGTAATGTATTATTTCTTCAAAATATACCTTGTTCTAATTTAGCCTAGTGTTTCTAGTTTCTGTTGTCCCACTGGCTGGTCACCTCCGTACCTGCACACGCGTGCATCCTACTTTCCTCTGTCGGTCTCTCTCTACTCGGCCACCGACACCCAGGACAACCGGCGGAAACGAGACACAAAAGTGGCGACGAGGAAGGGATACAAAATAAATTATTGGACTAATTACTGAGCTAATCAGAGCATGTCTCTGTGAATGGATTGGTCTCTAGAGAAACATTGTTCACAAATTATTTTTGTGTGCTTTTGCAAACAAAGAAGTGTACCGCATTTTTCACGTACGTACTTGCTGAGGCAAGTGGCTTTTCTCTCCCTGTAACATGATTGGCATCTTTTTCTTTTCTTATTTCCTGAGTGCAAAGATAGTTCAGCATTTCTTGCTCTTTTCCTTGAGGTTTGTATTTTACCACCCTCAACTTTATATCATCTGGTAGAGTCATAATAAGAGTTCTTTTGAGATCATCTTGCAGTAGAGCCAGAGCCAAAGTTTTGAGGTACTCGCGCCTCTTTGAGTATGTATTCTTGTTGACCAAGAAAATTACTCCTGAGTTGATGCCTACAATGTTTATTATTATTACAACTGAAAGCATTATTAGTTGTATTATTTACTCACAAAAAGAGTAATGTTCATCACTTTCTTGCACTTCATTATTTTCCTCTTCATCAAATTCCTGATCCTTGTCTGAGTCTACAGATCTCGTTTCGAGTATAACTTCGGTTTCCGAATCAGATTCTACAAGATCATCTTCAACTGAAACCTCATCGTCTAAAAGAAGGCGGTGTACTTCTTCCAAATCCTTAGAATTTTCTAAATCATATCGTTTACTCATTTTGAAAGACTGTACATGTAGCTATAATGAAACGGCGCTTCATCTAGAAGGCATTAGCGGCGACAATGCGTTACGCGAGTAGGCGCGCTGTATCTGACAGATACAGAAAATACAAGTGCTCGTATCTCAGTCATTTACGATCTTGTCAGTATCGGGATAAGACTGAAACTCATCTGAAGCAATAAGAAAGGTATGACACAAGATGTCGTGGGCCAGCAATATTGATGGCAAATTACAGCAAATTGCGGTAATATTAGAGGAAAAGTAGGTCATTTATCTCACAGATACATACGCGACTGTCGAAGGGCTAGGCACGCGGCTGGTCGCGAATTACGCAATGTTTTCCCTCAGGCTCAACTTTTGGCGCTCGACCGCAACTTCTCCCCTTCACGCTTCCCCTGTCGGTCTGGCTTTATGTGCGGAAGCGCTTTCTTCCAAGACGGCAACTATAACAATATTTGATTATTAGTAACAAGTTGACCCATTACTTCGCAAAACAGCTGCAACTCTTTGAGGACCAGATAACTAAAGAGTTCTATGCTACAAACCTAAAGAGCGTTTTTACAACAGTAATGCCTAATGCCTAGTATAAATAGTGATCCGTAGCCCAGAGCGATCAGTTCCACTACTGAAACGTGAAAGGAGGTTAGCTTACCGAAGGAAGAGATTAAAACCATGTACTCCATTGAACAACACGTTTTTCTGGTGCTAGAGTACCACAGAGTAGAAGAGAGTCCTACGGCAACAAGGCGAAGTTTTCAAGCACGATTTAATGTTCCAAAAGGACCCGATACAAAAATCATTCGTGCGCTCTTCGCAAAATTTTAACGAACAGGCAGCGTAACTGATGATCTAGTGGGGCACGTTGGCCGCAAGCAAACCGCAGTTACGCCTGAAAATATCGCAACAGTTTCTGGAATTATTCAGCGAAATCCAATGTTATCCGTCCGTAGAATTGCATCTGAGATTGGTTTGAAGCGTTGGTGTGAAGCAAAACCCCTGTATTCTCCTAAATGTACTGTGTGGGTTGCAGTATGCAGCAGAGGCATTATTGGCCCTTTTTTCATTCGAGAAACAGTCACTGGTGCACGTTACGTTGCAATTTTGGAATAATTTGTCACCACACAGCAAGCGATAGAGGATCGACCAGGTACTGAATGGTTTATGCAAGATGGAGCCCGACCACATCGGACCGAACAAGTCTTTCGCTTTCTTGAGGAATACTTCGGGAATCGAGTCATTGCTTTGGAATATCCCAAGTTTACTGGTGCAGGGAAGGATTGTCCTCCATCGGCGATCTCTGTGGCATGTGAATCCATTTCGGTTGAGACACTACGAAATGTGATGGCGAATTTCATTCTTCGTTTGCGCCACCTCTGTAGTGCCAATTGTGAACATTTTGAAACATTGTGATGTGATTCTTTGCAAAGATTGTGTTTCATTACGTATGCTGATATGAGCTGTACAGTGTACAGCGCCGTCTGTTAGCAGCTTTTGTAACTATTATTTCAAACTGCTGTATAAACTTCTTACAGCTTTCACAATAAACATACCGTTTACTGCATTCTTCTATCGGTCTTTGTTTTCGAGATATTTAATTTTGAAATCGGGGAGCCCTTTTCTGGACACCCTGTAGCAGTACCGTACGGACACTTTTTGACGTAAGGTGAGGCAAGATGGCGGCGTCAGGCTTCAGTCACAGATGGACGTTTGACAGTCTAATAATGTTTGTAGGGTTGGCAGGTCTCCGGGCGCCGCCCGGAGTGCCTGGGTTTGGAATGAATTCTCCGGGTCTACGGGCCAATGACTCTCATCTCCTGGCTTGAATGTAACCTTCATCTTAACTTTTTTTTACGACGCTTTTTAAGTACTATGCTCATGTAGCGACGATCTACATAGAACTTTACGTAACTTAAACTAAGGACGAACACAACATCCATGCCCTAGGGGGGCATTCGAACCTCTGGCGGGAGCAGCCTCGCGCACCGTGGCAACTGCACTGCTAGCTGTCGGAGCTCTACTCTCGCCGTACGTAGTATGGCACTGTCGATCAATTCACTATACAATTCGCGATCGTTGTTGATATCCTGTACTTCGATGTATAATTTTTAATTGATATTACATTAGAACGTCGATTATCCGAACTAATTGGGGAACGTGGGTGTTCGAATAATCTTATGTCTCATAGAAATGACAGCACTATTACGTTTAATCATTTTGTGCCCTCAAGTTTACTTCTGTACGCGGCAGCAAGTGGGAGCAGACGGTAAGTGTGCCCCTTCTCTTCACATGAAGCCAGTGAGAAGCTCTTCTTCGTGGTGCGCGATCCTTCACAGTGCGTGGAGTTGATCCACAGCAACTGGCGGCCTGGCCGGTTAGCTGCGGCATGTGGAGGCCACCCCTAGCAATGGGCCGGGGGGGGGGGATATTTGCTGGGAGGGAGGAGATGATTAGGGTTTTTTTTTTTTTTTTTTTTTTTTTTTTTTTTTGTAAACCTGGTTGGGGGGGAGTTGGTCGCAGTTGGGGGGGGGGGGGTGAGTCATTGGCCAAGGGGGTGGGGGGTACGTCTGGTCTCCGGGCCTGCCTCGAGTTCGATCTGGCAACCCTAAATGTACGTCTATGGGTGGTCCGTAGTATGTTGTTCCTGGCATAGACGGAGACTGCGCTGCCACGCCGTTTATAGCGGTGCGCACTCTCGACGTGCACAGGCCGGCAGGCGGAAGTGCACTGGCGCGGCCTCCCCCTTCCGAACGCAGGAATGGACTCGCCCGGCGCTCCGGCCCAGAACTCGTCCCTGCGCATCGGCCACGGTATCCTGCGCGCTGCCTCGTTACACGCCGGACGGCGCGTGCTGCGTCGGCGGCTGCGGCAGTTGCCGGCGTGGGCGGCAGGCGGCAGCACGTGCGCGACCGGTCCGCGCGTGCCGCGCCGCCCCCCCTCCTCCCCCCCCCCCCCCACTACCAGCCGTCTGCGTGGGCCGGCGGACACACGCGAAACGCCCCCCACTCCTCGGGCAGCTCGCGCCGCCTCCCACTGCCTGCATATTCCCGCTCTCTCACCTGGCGCGCGCCTCAAAAGGAAGCACTTAAGCCGCCAACTGACTCAGCCTACCTGGCCGACCATTCCCTGCACCTTTCTTTTCCACGAACGTGGTCCAGTGGTTTTCACTTTGGGAATCTGAAACAGATTCCGCTGCAGCTACCGAGAGATGAGTTGATTTTTTTTTTTTTTTTTTTTTTTTTTTTTTGTTAATTCTTAAGGTTGTAGCCTTTCTCCAATGTTATTCAATTTGTACATTGAGCAAGCTATAAAGGAAAGCAAGGAGAAATTTGGTGAAGGAATTAAAGTTCAGGGGGAAGAATTAAAAACGTTGCGTTTTGCCGACGACATAGTAATTCTGTCAGATACAGCAAAGGACCTGGAAGAGCAATTGAACGGAATGGACAGTGTGCTGAAAGGTGCATATAAGATGAACATTAACAAGAGCAAAACTAGGGTCATGGAGTGCAGGCTAAGAAAAGCAGGCGATGCTGAAGGAATTAGATTAGGTAACGAAGCAATAAAGGAGGTAGATGAGTTTTGTTACTTGGGCAGTAAAATAACAAATGATGGTCGCAGTACAGAGGATATAAAATGCAGAATGGCAATGGGTAGAAAGGCATTCTTGAAAAAGAGAAATTTGTTAACATCGAATATTGATTTAAACCTAAGGAAGTCATTTCTGAAGGCATTTGTATGGAGTGTTGCCTTGTATGGGAGTGAGACATGGACGATAAGAAGTGCGGACAGGAAGAGGATTGAGGCTTTTGAAATATGGTGTTACAGAAGAATGCTGAAGATTAGGTGGGTGGATTGCGTAACTAATGAGGAGGTACTGAACAGAATTGGGGAGAAAAGGAATTTCTGGCATACCTTGACTAAAAGAAGGGATAGATTGGTAGGACACATTCTTAGACATCAAGGAATTGTGAATTTAGCGTTGGAGGGAAGTGTATGGGGAAAAAATCGCAGGGGAAGACCAAGATATGGATACAGTAAGCAGATTCAGACAGATGTAGGTTGTCGCTCTTATGTGGAGATGAAGAGGCTTGCTCAGGATAGGGTATTGTGGAGAGCTGCATCAAACCAGTCTCCGGACTGAAGACCACAACAACAACAATTTATTTCTCATGCCATTACAACGGATAGTTGCAGACTTATCTTCAACCAAGAATGGGTTTAAGTTAAAACAGTATTTCCGAACATGTGGAACACGAACCATTAACGGTCCGCAACATCTCAAATATGGGCCAAGAATCTATACATCTTATAAAATAGGCTGAATGTACGAGGCGTGTCCAGAAAGTAAGATCCGTTTGGTAATAAAATGAAATTGTACACAGATATAGAAGAAATTTTTATTGCACAAAATTCTACATCTCT
Source organism: Locusta migratoria (assembly GCA_026315105.1). NCBI lineage: Eukaryota > Metazoa > Arthropoda > Insecta > Orthoptera > Acrididae > Locusta > Locusta migratoria. The sequence goes on from CM048744.1 coordinate 943,648,649, forward strand.
TAACCCTTTCGCTACGGTGAATTTGCGCAGAAGTCAGGAACGAATGTGCTCCACAGCCATAGGCGGTGGACTGCTGCAGCAGTCGAGTGCTGCCTGTGCCGCCCAGCCGGTGGACTGCTGTAGCAGTTCCGCCTCGCGTCATACATCGTAATGTAATGCTACTGAAATGTAACGCAAAGCAATAGGAAATAAATATTATTTAGCGAGCGAAATATGCGTTTATAATAATAACGTCCACATCCCACCAGAGCTGAATCCAAAACTTGGACTTTATAGAATTTACGAAAAAATTACGCGAATTATCTGAAAGAAGGAAGAAAACTGTTTCTATTCCAAATGAATTTTCCCTAAAAAATATTTGGTATAAAGTCCAATAATTGCGATAACACTGAGAGTGTGAAAGCAGGACAGAGTAGCGACGTACAGCGGGCACGGCCGGGCGTGACTGGCGCTCGTCCACAGTGCACGGCGCAACAAGCACGGCGCCGGAGTGAAAGGGTTAAACTACTTTTCCACATAACTGTCGAATTTTTGCAGGCATTTGTCATGGCGTGGCACCAGGGTTTGTATACCTTTTTCATAGAATTCTGCCGCCTGTGTATTCAACCAGTTGGAATCAGTTTCTTTCAGCTCGTCGTCATTGGTGAAGTGATGACCGCACTAATTGTTAACCTAAGGTTTTCCTGGATCTTCTCCTCAATCGCGTGAACCAGTTCTTCTGTAACCAAAGGTGGACGCCCACTTCGTTCTTCATCGTGCACATCACTACGCCCGCCATTGAACTGTCGAACCCATCTTCTCACCACCGAATCACTCATCGCATTTGGTCCGTAAACATCGCAAATTTGCCGATAAATTTCACTTGCTTTCACTTTCTTCGCATTCAGAAACCGAATCACCGACCTGATTTCACAGGCGGCGGGATTTTCAATCAACGCCGACATTTCAAACAAGCGCAAGAAAGCCTACGTAACTGACAGCGATCTCCAAATAGCGCACGTTCTTCTCCTTGATACACATCGTCTACAGCGCATGTGCGGAACTGCAATCGCAGCGCTGCAGCGGAGATAAATTGAAACGGAACTTACTTTCTGGACGCGCCTCATATGTTCCACATCTACTTGTAAGCTGGTGCACCGATTTGATCCAAACTTGGTAACAATCGCTATTGGGGTAAGAACCACTAACGACATATACGTAAAGAGATATGACGTCATAAACAATGGCAGTCATGAAAAACGGCCGCATCACACGATGATATTCTACATCTGCTCTTAAACTAATGGACAGAATTCAAACAAATTTGGTACAAATGTTCTTTAACGTCAAGAATCATTTGCTATGTTGGTAAGAAACACATACGATAAGTATTTCATACGATATCACGTCATAGACAATGAAAACTGCCCCATCTTGCGGCGCATGATAGCCTGGATTTATTCAACAATTTGAGAATGAGGGCACTTAGCGACTTGCAATAAACTTTAATCGTAATTTCAAACCTTTAAGAAACTTTTTCTCGCCGACAACCCCAACAAAATGATGAAAGAAAAAAAGATTATTGCTGACTACTTTCCTCATGTTCATGATGTATATCTACAGCATTTGGCATGTCGTTACAAGTTATTACTTCTACGCTGTAACTTGTATTCGCGAGAAATTTCACAGACAGTACACGTATATACCACTGAATGTTCCTTAGATACTATATCACAGTTCGAAGTGAGGTTATTAAGATATTAAGTTATAAACAATTTCGTTAATGGAAGCCCGCTTCATCACATATGAGTTTTCGATGTATTACGTCTTTACTATTACTAGCACCATTAACGACATATTTTGCAGACAGTAGGCACATATACCAATGAATGTACCTTCAGATTTACATCATAGTACGACGAATATTTCAGGAGATATGACGTCATAAATAATGAAATTTCAGAATAACAACTACATTATGCGTTATTTTTCGCACATCTCCTCCTAAGAAAATGGAACAATTTCAACTAAACTTCATATTACTATCAAACAACAATCGCTGTGGGATTAAAACCTACTAATGACACATAGTTCGAGATATATTATGACGTCGTAAACATTGAGTCACAACAACTTTCGCGTGATTTACAAGACTTCATTCATCCACTATTTAGTTTTCTAATATTAAATTCGACAAATCTAAAATATTATATTATTGTATGACATATAGTCAAGGATATATGATGTAAGAATTGATCTGCATGAAGTAAGGAAGAAGCCGATGGACAGAAAGAGAAAAACGAGATGGACTAAATATTGTTCATGGTAAAGTTTTGAATTAGTGTTATACGTCACTTGTATTATACTACTATTTTTTTCTTTGGATAATGCAAGTATAGTATTGTACGTTATGCATATTTCATTGTTTTACTGTTTCATAATTTCTAAGCTGTTTTCATGAATACATGAAGATGAAATCTTTTCCGAATTTTTATTTTCGTTTCTAAGACTGGAAAAATACCTATATACACATGACATACCGGGGTTTAGCAGCTACTGATATATAAATTCTGCCTTTTGGGGCGATCTATCTCGTACTTTAAAACATGCAAAAAAGTATAAATTGCCCAAAACATAAAACTCTTTTTTTCGGATTTGACATATACTGGATATTGTATTATGGGACTCAAGATCTGTTAACAATATACAATATCTGAAGATGGTACATTGCATCTTCCGAATCCAGTAAAATAAAATAAAAATATTTTAAAAAAATAAAACAGATTTTTTAAATCTATCTTGCAAATCCCAGACTTTTTTGTATTATTATTATTATTGAAGAGGATGGAACTCTGATTCATTTTAAGTGAATGTTCTTGTTGTTTTTGTTGTCTCTATTCGTCCCTCTACGACTTTACCTACACACTTCCTTCTAATGCTAAATTGACGATTCCTTGATATATCAGCATGTATGCCACCAATCTATCCGTTCTCTTTGTCAGGATATGCCAGAAATTCCTTTTCTTCCCAATTATGTTGAGCACCTACACATTAGTTACGCGAACTACCCGTGGGTGGAGAAGTGAATGTACGCCAATTGCGGCGACGGAGTAGCCGAGCGGATTGAGGCGCCATGCTCCTGTGCACGAGGCCTCTCTCCGTCGGAGGTTCTAATCCCCCAATGGGCTTGGATGCTTGTGCTGTTTGTAGTATAAGTTAGTTCATGACTCCGCAGTTAAACCCCATAAGCTTCACAAATATTTGAACTTTGTACTCCAATTACATCAGGCAATGCTGAAGGGATTACATTAGGAAACGAGACAATAAAGATTGTAATCATTTTTGTTACTTGGACAGTAAAAGACTTACGATGCTCGCAGTAATGTTGAAGTTAAATGCAGAATGGCAATGTCAAGAAGCAAGAAAGCGTTCCTGAAAACAAGAAATTTAATATCTAATATTAACTTACATGTTAGGAAATCTTTTATGAAGGCATTTGGAGCGTTGCCTAGAACTGGACAATGAATAGTTCAGACAAGAAGTGATTTATTAAGTTTTCAAATTTGTGCTGACTTTTTGATCACCTGGTATAAGCCGGCCGCGGTGGCCGAGGGGTACTGAGGCGCTCCAGTCACAGTCTGCACGGCCACAACGGTCGGGGGTTCGAATCCCCCCCTCGGGCATGGATATTTGTACCGCCCTTAGTCTTAGCTAGTTCATAAGTAGTTTGTAAGTTTAGGGACTGATGACCCCGTAGTTAAGTCCCATAAGCTATACAAACATTTGAACATTGAACCCGGTATAAGATTCCTTTTATCGTGGCTATTTTTGCTAGTTAAGAAAATTGTTTTCGCATTTTTCCACAGCATTTCCTGTAAACTTTAGCTCATGTCATTTTCTAAACGTATATTTGGCATTAAAGGTGGTGTTTTTTTTTTTTTTTTTTTTTTTTTTTTTTTTTTTTTTTTTTTTTTTTAGAGTTGGCAGGAATGCGCAGAACCACGCTTAGCGGGCGCGGTCAGCAGACGTGACCCTCGACCGCAGTGGGCCTCGGACGACCACAACGACCCCAGAGAACGGGTGAGCTGGCCGCGGACGGCAGTCTGAACACCAGAGCCCAGGGAGGACCAGTACAACCACACTGGGCGCGCGCCGACAGCGGACGCCAGGCACCATCCATCCATGCATAATAAATACTGCACTCGATCTACAAAAAAGACCATTCTCGGGTATCACCTGAAAAAGACTGCGAGTTACACCCTCGAAATATCTTGCCATGACAACGCGAACATCCGGCCGGTCCCGAGTTTTCGCCACATCTAAATGGCTTATTGAATCCATCATTTCTGTTGGAAACAGGACAGCGGCTGGTCAAGAGTATGAATGAAGTGAGATACCAACAGCCGTATGTATAATAGAAATATTTATTGTTTCACTACCAGTTTCGGCATTCCACTATGCCATCTTCTGGTCCCTACATCGGAGCATAACATGCATTAAGTAGGGATATCGAAACTGGTTTCGTGGAATTCTCTCTCTCAGTGGGAACCAACAACAACAACTGAGAGACAGAATTCCACAAAAGCAGTTTCGATATCCCTATTTAATGGATATTGTGCTCCGATGTAGGGACCTGAAGATGGCATAGTGGAATGCCGAAACTGGTAGTGAAACAATAAATATTTCTATTATACATGCGGCTGTTGGTATCTCACTTCATTCATATTTCTACAAGGAGCTTTGAATGGTCTTTTTGGTGCATTGAGCTGGTCGGGCCAATCTCCACCCAATTTTGGCCTTATAATACCTTGACAGCTCAGCAGGGTTCCAACGCACCACAATATCGCTCTCACGTCGCATGGAAATTGTTCCAGTTTGATGCAGGGTGGTTCAAAGAGTAATACTGCCACTGCAAAGCCCAAGTTCCATTTCCATCGATAATATCTGTGATGTCATGGAATGTAGACTCCGTGCCGTGCATCCTGCAATACCAGTATCGCCCGCCGCTATCCAAACAGTTTAGTGTTATCTGTTTCAAGAGGATTACCAGAGACTTGCTTACTCACTTCCACAGTGTACGGCCTGACGACACTCCCCACGATATTTGGTGGTTATCGCATGGCATTTGCTAAGTCAGTGTACTACACTCGTCCAAACAACTAGGGTATCAGATTATACATCAGTGTTCTGCTGTAATCGACATAATGAATCAAATGGTTCGACGTCTTTCTGACGGCTCTGCAGAGACAACAACATTACGCAACCGAGATAGTGGTAATAATAGTTGTTTTAGGTTTTAGTAGTCAATGGTAAGGTATCGACTAAAACAGAGGTGATATCCGGCGTTCTACAAGGTAGTATTATTGGTCCTCGGCTGTTCCTTATTTACATAAACGATTTGGGAGAAAATCTAAGCAGCTCTCTTAGGTTGTTTGCATTTACCGTCTAGTAAAACCATTTGAAGATCAAAACCAACTGCAGAACGATCTAAATAAGATATCACTATGGTGTAAAACTTGGCAATTGACTCTAAATATTGTGAAGTGTGAAGTCGACAACATGAGTACGAAAAGAAATCAGTAAAACTTTATTTATAAGATAAATCAATCAAAAGTGAAGGCCGTACACCTACTATTAAATCAGACTTAAAATGGAAAGAACATGTAGATATGTCGTAGGAAAGGCCAACCACAGACTGCGTTTTATTGGCAGAACCCTTAAAAGATGCAACAGGACTACAAAAGAAATTGCACTACGCTTGTCCGTTCTTTTTTGTGGTACTGCTGCCCAGTGTGGGATCCTTGTCAGCTGGGTTTGACAAAGGACATCGAAAGAGTCAAAAGAAGGGCAGCTCGTTTTGTATTGTCACGATACAGGGAAGACAGCGTTACGGAAATGATACAGGATCTGGGATGGGCATCATTATAATAACGGCGTTTATCGGTGTGGCGTGAGCTACTTACGAAATCCAATCGCCAACATTCGACTGCGAATGCGAAAATGTATTTTTGACTCCCACTTACATAGAAATGATCATCAGAATAAAACACGAGAAATCAGACCTCGAACTGAGAGATTCAGGTTTTCTTTCTTCCCGCGCGCTATTCGAGAATGGAAAGAGAGACAAATAGTGGTTCAATGAAACCTCTGACAGGCACTGAAAAAAAATGTGGTTTGCAGACTATCCCATGTAGATGTATATGTACTCCAGTTGGTCCAAACTTAGTCGAAGCTGTGGCATGGAGAGCCTTAGGATACTGCAGCTGTTGGAATGTTCCAAAGCGTAATTTCCAGGAACTGGATGCGATTTCTGACAAAAGGAACCGTAAAAGAAAGTAAGGCTACCTTCGTCCAAGGGTAACATCAGCAAGCTATCTCCGTTTTCTCGAGTTACCAGCCCGTCGAGAAAGAAGTCTGAATGCAATTCAGATGCAACGCACCCTCCAGGCAGCAACAGGACGAGCAATATCAACACAAACAGACCTATGGCGTGTGCTCCATTGAAACCAGGACACCGGTTAGTAAGCAGACGTAACGAATAGTCCCAGGTTCAGTTCACAAATGAGTCAAGATTTTTTCTTCAAGCGGACTATCGTCGTTCCCCCATCTAGAGAGGGAACAATCCTGCTTATGTTCAAAAACGTCACCATATCATGGTGGTGGACGAATACTGAGGACAGTAGTCAGTATTGGCGGACGTACGGACCACTGTGTCGTTCAGAATGACGATTCGACTGCTCAGAGGTATACAGACAAGATCCTTAGACCTTTTGGTGTGCCCTAAGCGGGGGCGCCCTAAGCTGGGACCACAAGAGAAGGGTTCCTCCTGGTGGACAATAACGCTCGTCCACACAGAGCTGCACTGGTGGACACCAAGCTTGAAGCTGAGGGAAGTGAACGAATGGAGTGACCAGCTTGTTTACCGTACTTACACCTGATTGATCATGTGTGGGATGCACTTGTCAGACGCATTGCAGCCAGACCAACACTTCTCACAACGACTGCAGCTGGATATTGCACACATGGAAAAATGGACAAATATCCCTCAAGAGCCGATTGATCTCACACTGTTCATGCAACGTAGGCGTGCAACTGTATTGGCCGTCGGAGGTGATAACAGACACCATATCAGAGGGCAATGAGAATGATATTTTCACTATTAAGGCAGCCCCTGGCACCGCGCTCCAAGTAAACACCATGTAAAATACCATAAGGTATCACACACAAATTACTATTGTAACCAATGTCTGAATAAAATGCGTACAATATCTACATCTACATGGGATACTCTGCAAATCACATTTAAGTGCCTGACAGAGGGTTCGTCGAACCACCATTATACTATTTACCTCCCATTCCATTCTCGAATAGCGCGCGGGAAGAAAGAACACCTAAATCTCTCCGTTCGAGCTCTGATTCCTCTTATTTTATTCTGATGATCATTTATATCTATCTAAGTGGGAGTCAACAATATATTTTCGCATCCGGAGGAGATTGTTGGCGATTGGAGTTTCGTATGTAATCCACGCCGCAGCGATAAGCGCCGTTATTGTTATGGTTCCCATCCCAGATCCTTTATCATTTCCGTAACTCTGTCTCCCCTGAATAGTGACAATACAAAACGAGTTGCTCTTCTTTGGACTCTTTCGATGTCCTCCGTCAAACCCACCTGATAAGGATCCCACACTGGGCAGCAATACTCCAAAAAATGGACGGACAAGCGTAGTGTATGCAGTTTCTTTAGTAGTACTGTTGCATCTTTTAAGGGTTCTACCAATAAAACGCAGTCTCTGGTTCGCCTTTCCCAAGACAATACTACCTGTTCTTTCCAGCTTCATTTAATAGTAATATCCCAGGTATTTTGTGGAGTTTACGGCCTTCAGTTTTGTTTGATTTACCTTGTAAACAAAGTTTAACGGATTTCCTTTCGTACTTATGTGGACGACTTCACACTTCTCATTATTTAGAGTCAAATGCCAATTTTTACATCATAGTGATATCTTATTTAGATCGTTCTGCAGTTCGTTTTGATATTCAGATGATTTTACTAGATGCTAAATGACGGCGTCATCTGCAAACATCCTAAGAGAGCTACAAAGATTTTCTCCCAAATCGCTTATGTAAATGAACCTCTGTCATATAAATATTGTGTATGATATCACTCCTGATCCCTTAATTGTTAACCGAGCGAGGTGGCGCAGTGGTAACGCACTGGACTCGCATTCGGGAGGATGGTGGTTCAAATCCACCTCCGGCCATCCAGATTTAGGTTTTCCGTGATTTCCCTAAATCACTTCAGGCATATGCCGGGATGGTTCCTTTCAAAGGGCACGGCCGATTTCCTTCCTCATCCTAGCCCAAAAACTCCGAGCGTTAGCTCTGTCTCTAATGGCCAAGCTGTCGACGGGACGTTAAACCCTAAGCATCCATCCATCCATCCTTAATTGTTTTGAACAGTGTAGTAACGTGGACTCCTGGTTACACGATGTATTTTAGCCACCCAACATAACTGACAGCTCTTGTCGACTTGTTTCGTGGACCCGATAACATGTGTGTGGACTACGTTGCCCTTACTTCGTATACGTCCTTCGAATATTCTGTTACGCTATGAAAGAGTTCTTGCTGCGTAATATTTCCTTAACATTACCCATAATGCGTTATTCATCGTTCATGGATCAAAATAGTGTGCAAGTAGAAATCCGAACTTTCAGTCTCGCAGTTTACAAAGCACGCAACACACATCTTAGTTGTAGTGTTGTCTGCTCCAGGCGTAGTACAGTTCGTTTTGGGCGCCTTATTGGTGAAGGTCTGGCACTGAAGGATGGCGCATTCATAGTAGTGGTGAGAGACTCCAATATAAAGCATGACGCGTGCGCGATGTAATTCGTGTTTGTGATTTATGAGATCGGGAAACGAACTGCGGCCAGCTACAGGTCGAGCGCTGCCTCAGACATTCCGCTGCCCAGGTTAGGTGCGGCCATCTTTCACTGTCGCTGGCCGTTGCTCCTATTTCTCCCTCTCACTTCTCTCGTAATTTCCTAACAACTAAATAATCATTTGCACCGTTTAATAGCTAATATCTTCGTCAGTGTGACTTGACTATCGACACCACTTTGCCGGCCGCGGTGGCCGAGGGGACTGAGGCGCTCCAGTCACGGTCTGCACGGCCACTATGGTCGGGGGTTCGAATCCCCCCTCGGGCATGGATATTTGTGCCGTCCTTAGTGTTAGCTAGTTCATAATTAGTTTGTAAGTTTAGGGACTGATGACCCCGTAGTTAAGTCCCATAAGCTATACAAACATTTGAACTTTTTTTTTTTTTTTTTTTTTTTTTTTTTTTTTTTTTTTTTTTTTTTTTTTTTAACATTACTTTAGTCTTTCGTATCTGCTTGACATTCTAGCCGGGGACGCAATTTAATAATTCATAACAGAAATCTATGTGAACAGACGAGCCAAGATCTTTTTTATATAGTTTCCATGACACTTTCTTTGAATTTTATGAATAGCGGTTTCGGCATGTCTATGTTGCCATCTTCAAACCCAGATGAAGGCCACTGTAACGTTGGCCGAAACGTTGGTTATTTAAGTAATAGCCTTAAATCATGACGCGGTACCATACCCAGAAAACTTTTATGTCATCTGACTCTGGCCGCGGAAGCCTTCGTAATTATAACTGTAAGTATCTCATTTGTACAAACCTGGACTGTAATATTAATTAGAAAATGACGAAATGTTACTATGTAATATTTAAATATTTTGAGATTCGAAGATCTCAGCAAAGAATTGCCGAAAAGTATACCAACAAAAAGCATATATAACCTTTTCCAATACACGGAGCGCTCGTCTGCTTAAACAAATTTCAATTGTTTTGCTTTGATTGCAACGAAAATAAATAAAAAACTCAGGCGAGCAAAACATTATGATGACCTGCTTAATAGCGACAACGTTAATGTCGGTGTTTGACGTTGTAATACATGCCATTATCCATCAAATATGAATGCAAGTTTTTAAATGAAATTACCGCCATTGGACTGTTTTGTAATTGATTCCGACACAGACATGACTTTGAATATGTGTAATTGTTTAAACACAAAAGCTTAAGTTAAGACAAAGTAAAATAGGAAACAGGAATAAAAAAGTAAGCAACTCCATCTGGAGGTTGGTGCAGAGCGACCACATTAAAATTGGAAGAACCAGCTTTGGCCGCATTGAAATCTTTATTTCTTATATATAATACAGATCGATTTCGGTCAGTGTCTGACCATCCTCAGTGCTAGAATCCTAGCCCTGTGAGCCCACAAAAACTTGGCACTTTGCATATTAACATTAGGCAGTACATAGGTAGAATGTTTATGATTGACAAATAAATATTTCAATGCGGCCAAAGCTGGTTCTTCCAATTTTAGTAATAAAAATAGTTAAATGAAAACTTAAGTAATTACTATGTGTTTTTTTTTATTTTGTAACGTGAAAAGCAGAGAATTAGTAGTTTTTTATTTAGTGAAATAAAAATAAAAATTAATTACTACTTTTGCATTTCTGCACTACAAACAATTTAGTAGTTCAAACAGCCTTTAACTTTTATTCAGGTTTTCCTTAAACGCTGCAATTCTCTTATTACAGGTTGTTTTATTACAATATCTGACATACTTGTAAATAAAAAATGGTACGTATTTCCTTAATATACACTGTACAGAAAAGTGTGATTCATAAATTGTTATTCCCTCTAGAAATGTAAACAGTGAAGAGAATTTATCTTCCAGTTTTTCTTGGTGACCATATTGACGTAAACCTGCATACAACTGACTGAACATTTGCTAAAAAGGACATTAGTTTGTCACTTGCATATAACAATTGTGTGTTTGAGGTATCAGATTACTTGCAACGTGTAAATATGTGATCCTCTGCAGGTGTTGGTGAAAACAGAGTTATTTTAAAGTCACCACAGGCGGTTTCAGGTGTTACATCCATGTTTAGCAGTTTGTAACCAGCTGTATATAACAATGCCTGTCAATGCTCATATCAGTCTCCCCAGAACTAGCCTCCGTGCACTGTCTGCAAGGACACATGTATAAAGCACTTTCAACAACTTGTGTAGTGGTCAGTCGTGCTGTCGAGACAGCTGTCTTTATGATTTCTCAGAAGTTACCTTAAATTACTCAGTGGCATGCTTCATCACCGTTACAGTTACTTACTGACGCTACATCTAGCGACATGTTACTGATGATAGCCGTCTTCAGTGCTGCTTTAACTGAAAGAAGGTTGGGTTCGTGTTTCTAGTGGGTCTTCATTGAAAGCCCTCATACTTTAAAAATTTGAAACCAATTTTCCTTAATATATTCCAAATGAACGTCAGTGATCTCATTGTAGTTTACCACCCACTTATGAAACTGAACATTTTTATCTCTCCCTGTTCGTAGCTCCAATACCTTCCAATTATTCATTTCTTTTAATACACTGTACCAGGTTCCAGTACGCGGTAACTTTGCAGACAGGGCACACTTATAAGTTTTTCCATCTTGTGGACAGTAATGGGAGCTGTTTACTGAATCAAACAAGCAATCTACCTATCTTTTTAACAAATTCTGCAGTGTATATTGCATCTGCAGGTAAAATATTAAATGCTACATTGGTTTAAATAACGGCAGCAACTCAATGAGTCGGCTGGGCTGCAGCTACCTCAACTTCCATTTTAGTAAAAGTATCCTTAAAATCAAAATGATTCCTATGCAACTTTGGCAAAGTCTTAAACATCTTCTGTTCATCCAGTGGAAAAGCCCTGTAAATAAATTCACAGGTCTTCTTTTTAAACCTAAATTGTATTTTATTTGCCAGTACAGCATTTCTATTATTCTTTAACAGATGGCGATCATTATAAACCACTGCAACAGGCCACCACTGACTAATAACTGAAATGGATTGGTTTCTGAAGAATTGTCACCGCAAAGTTCTTAAAGTGCTTTTTGGGTAGTTGCACCCGGGTTACGAACTGTACAAACTACTTTCAGATCTATTTCTTGCAATTGCCCTGAGATATAAGGACAATAACAGTATCGTTAATGGAAAACCGCGCGTCACTCATCAGGTTTTAATTTATTACTTATTTACAACAAATTCTGTTCGCAACGGATTTTAACGACATACAGCATTACAAATAAATATATAACTAAAAAAATTATACGATTGTACAACTATAATTCAAGAAATATAAGATCATATATACCTAGAGGGGAAAAAACCTGCTTCATCGTGCAAGATGCTTAAGGAAATTCCTTCAAAGCTGACAGTAGAGTTGACTACTTTGAGCTCTGAAGCGCATACGGCTGCAGGCGGCAGTAATAGACTTCTATAGAGTTACAAGGAAAGGAAGAGAATGAAACAGAGTACACCCAACGAATACCCATTATTTAGGACAGATGTGGCTTTTAACCTCAAGATACTGCAGTTTACAGTGAGACTTGCATTTTCTATTATGATCAATAATCCACAGGGCAGTCTGTTCAGTTCTGTGGAGCGAATTTGAGATGTCCATGTTTCTCAGACGGACAACTTCATGTCACTTGCTCAGGGGTGGTCTCACCAAAGAAATTATTGGGCACGTAACAAGAAATATTTTTTTTTTAGTAAAGTTGTGAATTAAATGAATGTATAAATGTTACATATCATTTTTATTTTGATTACTACGTTTCTTTGTTTCGATTTTTTACATAAAATTTTGTATATTATCCAAGACAGCCTTATCTATATACACCTTATAAAATAGGCTGTTGGTGTGTATGTGGGTATTGTGTATGTATGTTCCAAATCTCCTCCTAAACTACTGAACCGATTTCAACCAAACTTGGCACACATGATCCTTACTATCAGGTAACAATCGTTGTCTGGGTAAGAACCATCTACGATACATATTAAGGAGATATGACGTCATAAACAATGACAGTCGTGAAAAATGGCCACATCATGCGATAATATTCTATATCTGCTCCTAAACTAATGGACCGATTTCAACCAACATCCTTTAAGATCGGAAACCATTTTCTATTGTTGCATAAACCACCTACGATACAAACTCCATACGATATAACGTCATAAACAGTTAAAACTGCCCCATCTTGCGCCGTGTGATAGTGTAATTTTATTCGTCAACTATTTGATAATGAGAGCACTTGGCGACTTGTAATAAACTTTGAACATAATTTCAAATCTTTAAGAAACGTTTCTCGTTAACAACCGCTAGAAAATGATGGAAGGGAAAAAGTTTATCGCTTACTACTTTTCCGATGTTGATGATGTACCGGGTGATCAAAAAGTCAATATAAATTTGAAAACTTAATAAATCACGGAATAAGGAAGATAGAGAGGTAAAAATTGACACACATGAGATAGGGTTTCATTAGAACATTTTTTTTTTTAGTTAAAAACATGTCTGGCAGATGGCGCTTCATCTGATCAGAAAAGTAATAATTAGCATAACAAATTAAGACAAAGCAAAGACAATGTTATTTTCAGGAAATGCTCAATATGTTCACCATCATTCCTCAACGATCCCTGTTGTCGAGGAATGATGTTGTGAACAGCACTGTAAAGCATGTCCGGAGTTATAGTGTGGCATTGGCGACGGATGTTGTCTCTCAGCATCCTTAGAGATGTCGGTCGATCACGATTCACTTGCGACTTCAGGTAACCGTAAAGCCAACAATCGCACAGACTGAGGTCTGGCGACCTGGGAGGCCAAGCATGACGAAAGTGGCGGCTGAGCACCCGATCATCACCAAACGACGCGCGTAAGAGATCTTTCACACGTCTAGCAATATGGGGTGGAGCGCCATCCTGCATAAAAATCGTACGTTCCAGCAGGTGTTTGACAGCCAGGCTGGAATGATGCAATTCTGTAACATATCGGCGTACCTCTCACCCGTCACGGTAGCAGTCACTGACGTTTTGCTGTCCAGCACCATCTGTGGGACTTTTTTGATTTTTTTTCTTTTTTCTAATAAAACCCCATGTCATTTCAAGCATTTGCGTCAATTTTTATCTCTCTATATACATTATTCCGTGATTTATTAAGTTTTCAAATTTATACTGACTTTTTGATCACCCGGTATATCTACGGCATTTGGCACGACGTTACATGTTATTACTTGTACATTGTGGATCGTATTCGCGAGACAATTCACAGACACTACACATACATACCAGTGAACGTTCCTTCGATACTATATCACAGTTCGACATTAGTTCATGAAATATGAAGTCATACACAATTTGGTTAATGAAAAACCGCATCATCACTCATAATGTTTCGATTTATTACGTCTTTTATATATTCTCTGATAAATATAACATGTTATTAGAAAAATGAGATGGACAGTGAGGGAGAAGTGGTAACATAAATAAAGAAATACCCGGCAACGCCGGGTTTTTCAGCTAGGGCAACAGGCGGATTGTGTTTTTCTCGACTTCAAAAAGGCGTTCGACGCGGTGCCACACTGCAGACTGCTAACGAAGATACGAGCTTACGGAATAGGTTCACACATTTGTGACTGGCTGGAAGACTTCCTAAGTAATAGAACTCAGTACGCTGTTCTCGACGGCGAGTGTTCATCAAAGACGAGTGTATCGTCAGGCGTGCCCCAGGGGAGTGTGATAGGACCGCTATTATTTTCTATCTATATACATGATCTGATGGACAGAGTAAGTAGTAATTTGCGGATGTTTGCTGATGATGCTGTGGTGTATGACTGTAATAGCATACAGGATGACTTAGACAAAATTTCTAGTTGGTGCGAAGAATGGCAGCTAGTTCTCAATGTAGAAAAATGTAAGGTGATGTGCATCAGCGGAAAAAACAATCCTATAATATTCAAATACAGCATTAGTAGTGAGCTTCTTGATGCTGTCGCGTCGTTCAAATATCTAGGCGTAACATTGCAGAGCGATATGAAATGGAACGAACATGTAAGGACAGTTGTGAGTAAGGCGGACTTCGGTTTATTGGGAGAATTTTGGGAAGATGTACTTCACCGGTAAAGGAGACCGCGTATAAAACGCTTGTACGACCACGTCTTGAGTATTGCTCAAGTGTTTGGGACCCGCAGCAGATGAGTTTAAAGGAAGACATAGAGGCGCTTCAGAGACGAGCAGCTAGATTTGTTACCGGTAGGTTCGACCAATGCGCGAGTGTCACGGAAATGCTCCGGCAACTCAATTGGGGATCGCTGGAAGAAAGACGACGTTCTTTTCGTGAATTTCTGTTAAGTAAATTTAGAGGGTCGGAATTTGAAGCTGAGTGTAGTACGATCTTGCTGCCGCCTACTTACATTTCGCGTAAAGATTACAAAGTAAAGATAAGAGAAATTAGGGCTCGTACGGAGGCATATAGGCATTCTTTTTTTTCTCGTTCAATTTGGGAGTGGAATAGGAAAGGAAATGCCTAGTAGTGGTACAGTGTACCCTCCGCCACGCACCTTGCGGTGAATTGCGAAGTATGTATGTAGATGCAGATGTAGTTACCATATAGAACCGCTCGCTCAGCGAACGTGCCGTACCCAAAGACTGGAAAGTTGATTTCCACAAATCATTCCATGAAATGACAGGATGTTTCCTTTCAAAGGCACGCCCCATTTCCTTCCCCATCCCTGACAAAATCTATCGGATCTAGTGCACCGTCTGTAATGACTACGATGTCGACGGGACTTCCTCCCCTTCTTCCCAAAGCCGGTATGTTGGTGACGCACGCAGTAGCTTGGAGACGTGTCCGAGAATCCAGTTTAGGTGCGCAGCTCGGTAGCGAGGAGCTGGTGGCGCCGCTCCATTACGCGGAGGCCGGTCTGGAAGTACTGTGCGTGTCCGCCGCCCGGTGTCCATTACGGTGGAGGATGGTCCGTGGCTGGTCGCCACGCCCTCGGCCGTTCATTAAAGCCAGAGAGAGCCCTGCACCGCCGGCCCGGTACGTAAGCGCGCCTCTGCCGCGGCGGACAATGCGTTCTGGGAGCGGCCACGCACCTGGCCACGCGTTACCAGACTCCGCCGTCTCCTACCACCGTGACGCGGACACCGCTAGTTTTCACATTCTCGATATCTATCGACATTTCGATTCTTGAGGTCGTATCGAGTCCAAGCGCCAGCCATTTAGTGAGACTACACTGCTCAAAACAATTAGTATTAGCGGATAACGTGACATGTCATACACAATAAACATATGGCAAAGTATTTCATTCATATTGGTTACAATTGCAATTTGTGTGTAATACAACACACCCCCCATGAACCACAGACATTGCCGAGGTGGGGTGGCTTGCGTGCCTCAACGATGAAGATAGGCGTACCATAGGTGCAGCCACAGTGGAGGGGCCGTGTGGTTCCTGAAGAGGGGCAGCAGCCTTTTCAGTAATTAAAGGGGCAACAGTCTGGATGATTGACTGAGCTGGCCTTGTAACATCAGCTAACACGGCTTTGCCATGCAGTTATGATGATGGCGTCTTCTTAGGTAAAATATTCCGGAGGTAAATTAGTCCCCCATTCGGATGTCCGGGCGGGGACTACTCAGGAGGATGTGATCATCAGGAAAGACAACACTGGCAGTGTTGGTCTGGCTGCCATGCCTCTGTCACGTGCATCCCAAACATCGTCAATCGGGTTTTCCGGTGAACAAGTTGGCCCAGCCATTCGTTCAATTCCCCCAGCTTCAAAAATGTTGTCTACCAGTGCAGATCTGTGGGTACGAGCGTTATCATCCACCAGAAGGCACTCACCTCCTAAGGCACCAACGTAGGACACAACATAAGGTCGAACGATCTGAGCAGTCAGAGCTCTATCATGAACGACATACATGTCCGTACGTTCACCATTACTGATTCCTGCCCACACCATTCGTCCACCAACGTGATGGGGTGATGTTTCCTGCACACAAGCATGATTTTCCACGTTATTTCCAGATGACGGAACGACGATAGTCTGAACATAAAATCTGGAGTCATCTGTGAACTCAACCCGTCGCCATGCGTTACCACCTACTGATGTTCCTCCACCAAGTTTCTGCGGGCTAATCGGTGTCGTGGTTTTAATGGGAAAAGCACCATATATGTCTCCGTGCGTAAAGGCCACTTTCCTGAAGTCGATTTCAAACTGTTGGTATTGCGGGTC
This sequence comes from Locusta migratoria, assembly GCA_026315105.1. NCBI lineage: Eukaryota > Metazoa > Arthropoda > Insecta > Orthoptera > Acrididae > Locusta > Locusta migratoria. Next base: position 943,665,773 of record CM048744.1, read on the forward strand.
CTCTTACTGCCTGGAGGGTGCGTTGCTGCTCATTCAGCTTCCTGCGACGACGGACTGTTTTTACCTGTGGACGACCGAGACCTTGCCTTCTCGTAACGGGGTTCGTTGTCAGAATCACGCCCAGCTTTGGGCAATTACGCTTTGAACTCTCCAATAGCTGCAGCCACCTCCCTCTGTGTCTGTCCCGTTTTCCATCTTCCTATGGTTCTCTGTATCATAGCATCGGGTAAGTCATGTTGTTGTTGCATTGCACTATATTAGCTGAAACGAACTGCTTGTGTAGTTCGTTTGGTAAGCACAATTTGACTCGAACCACTCTACCAAAAAATGTTCAAATGTTTGTACAGCTTATGGTACTTAACTACGGGGTCCTAGTCGTGAACTAGCTAAGACTAAGGACGGCACAAATATCTACGCCCGAGGGGGGATTCGAACCCCCGACCGTAATGGCCGTGCAGACCGTGACTGGCGCGCCGCAGAGCGCTCGGCCACCGCGGCCGGCACCCTCTACAGCAACTGCCTGTTATTACCACTATCGTGGTTGCCGTATCTTGTTTCTTCACCCCGTATAACCGACAGAAAGACGTCGAAGAAATTTTTTTCATTCTTACGGACTGGACGGTCGCTCCTGCCGGACCACACTAGTTTGGCCCAACAAATTTACAAACATTTGAACATTTTGAACAAGAAGACGCAATCTGACAAGTCAAGATTGTTACAAAAAGTCTCGTTTAGAGTTATAGAGGTGAGGCATTACCCGTCTGAATACAAATGTGCCAGTGAGCGACCTTTTCCAATCTTTAAGACAAACAGAATGTGCATTAATTAAATAGTTCTTAACATTCAGATGGGAGACCTGGAAGGAGACTCCACTTGAGCAGTGAATCTACCTCACGACTGCCGACGTCCCTTGGGCATCGCCTCATCGAAGACGGCTAATCCTTCGACCACCGAGTCCGATGCAATAGAATATACATAGAAATGCTATCATACAAGGAAAGTTATCAGAGCAAACTCTGACGATAGTAAGCATAAACATTGAGGCACGAAAGGTCAATATTACTAAAATTTTCCGGGCTATTATGCCATGGCCTTATGGATTTATTACTGAAACCCAACGTTTCGTCCCCATCTGTGGAGAACATTCTCAATGGGGATCGTGGCTCTTTTCTACGTCCGATACACATCCTGGGCCGTTACTGACTGCAGCCAAATTCCGTTTACGAGGACTTGCGCGCAGATGTTTTGGATAGGCGCGCGCAATTCATCGTTACCGTTTGCCGTCCGTTGTTAACATCGTCCCATGGTGGAAGACTATTACATTTCTTTACAATACCGGAATCTAGATTTCATTCAGACTCAGGTTTTGGCAGCCACAAATGGATATCACTGTACAGAGAGGCTATAGAAATTGTAAAACACCTCAATAATTTCAATAGGATGGAAAACAGCGTGAAACTGAATGATATCTGCATTGCCGTTGTCCGTTGTTGATATCGTCCCATGGTGGAAGACTATTACATTTCTTCTTCAACACCTGAAATCTGGATTCCGGTGTTTAAAAGAAATGTAATTGTCTTCCACCATGGGACGATATTAACAACGGACAACGGCAAACGGTAACGACGAATTGCGCGCGCCTATCCAAAACATCTGACGTTACACCTATGCGGCGAGCCCTCGTACACAGAATTTGGCTACAAACAAGCCAGGGTGTGCATCGGTCGAACAAAAGTGCCACGATCCCCCTTGAAAATGTCCTCCGCAGATGGGGACGAAACGTTGGGTTTCAGTAATAAATCTATAAGACCACGGCATAATAACTTGGAAAATTTTAGTAATGTTGAGGGCTTGACCACCTTGACCCAACATACCAGGAATGAAACTTGTAATTGAGGTACCACACAAAAAAATACAGTAGTGCAATCTTTGTCAAACCGGACCAAATTATAACATCGGTGGGCTTAACAAATGCAGGCAACTTAGAAATTTTAACAGTGGAAACTGGACAATGCACGATAACAAGTGTGTATAAGCTAACCCGGATATCTGCTTCAGAAGTGCTAGTAGGGAGGCAAGGAGTATCAAGACAGTTTATAACCCACTCCAAAAGACACAACATAGACCAGCTGGTCTTCATGTCTACGCAGACATAAGACTGCAGACGATACCTTTTAGAAGACAACTTTCAGAAGCCGGCCGCGGTGGCCGAGGAGACTGAGGCGCTCTAGTCACGGTCTGCACGGCCACTACGGTCGGGGGTTCGAATCCCCCTCGGGCATGGATATTTGTGCCGTCCTAGTTCGTAAGTAGTTCATAAGTAGTTTGTAAGTTTAGGGACTGATGACCCCGTAGTTAAGTCCCATAAACTATACAAACATTTGAACATTTTTGAACAACTTTCAGAAGACAGACTGATTTCACCAGTACTTTGGATAACTGTATTGATGGATTGGAACCCGTTCTAGGAAACTATGAACATTTCATTGAAAATCTCCAGGATTACAATATCAAGAGGATGCCGACCATAATACTACCCAGGTTATGACATATATGAGAAAAACCCTTTCAGCGACGAAACAGAAGAAGTGGGTAACATACTACTCAAAGAGCTGAGTCGCACACGACAAGAAAAATGGGTTGAGTCGGTTGAAACGTTGGACATGACTCATAGTTGGAATATGATGAAGAATCTTAGTGCGGATCCTATAGCACCTAAACAAACTAGTAGTACCACCGCTGAGCAGATCGTCCACCAGTTGCAGATCAATGGAAAAACTGGCACAAAACTCAGATCAAGGAAGCTCCGCAGAAACCCGGAAAGTGAGGACCCACATATCGATACAGCTTCGGAATCAAGAACCTCGACTGCAGCATCCAATTCCTGAGAACTTGGAATGCAGCCAGAGTGGATTATATCTGCACAGAACAGATAAAGCAATTTGGGGAAAAAACAAAACAGTAGACGTACAACTAATCCCATATGTCAATAACGCACAGTATATTCGATTTGTTTGTAAACCTATCGGACTCACCTGCTGGGTTATTAGTCCGTAGCTTACAAACTACTTAAACTAAGGTAAACTAACGTAAGGACAACACAAACACCCATGCCCGAAGGGGAGAACAGTATATTCCCATTGTATTAATTATACGGGAAATGTTTAAACACAGTACTGAAATACATTTCTCAGTATTCATTGTTCACTGATATTTATCCCGGCAACATATTTTACAACAATTGTTGACCACTGTGTAATTTTAAGATGATAGGGTCTCACACCATAAGTTACAAAATTATTAATTATACGCTTGAAGGAAAAATGGTGATTTTGTAACGGTAAGCTTGTTGTTTCGTTTCATATCAATGACGCGGTAAAGTTCAAATGTTTGTAATTCTTTCGGACCAAACTGCGTGGTCATCAGTCCGTAGCTTACAAATTACTTAAACTAAACTAACCTAAGGACAACACACACACACACACCCATGCTCCAGGGAGGACTCGAACCTCCATGGCAACCGCGCGATCCGCAGCGAGACGCTTTAGAGCGCTCGGCTACTCCACCGCGGCGCGGTAAAGTCTAACTTGAAATGTCAGCATTAACGTTACTATTTGTCATGCAAAGGGCCTTAAGCACAACTGAAATATTATTTTCTTTAATGGCAGTCAACTATTTCGGTACACCCAATAATATGTTCGGTGCATATACAAGGGTAAAACAATGAAGGGCATATACAATAATCAAACAATTAGGGTGTTGACATATTTAGATTCTGAAGTATTGTCATCGGCAGAATGAAGTAAAATGGTTCGACGTCCTTCTGTTAGGTCTACAGCTTTCAATTATCATCAAACGTAAGTCTCCAATTTGGAAATATAATTCGTAATTGATGTAATATTAATGTAATGTAAAGACATGTATCAAGCTCTTCTGTTAAAAAAACATTTCGACAACACAAGAGTTCATCCAATGGTGTCAGAAAATTGAAGAGATGCAACACAGGAGGGTTGGACAAAAGAAGTATGACAGACTCCTGAATGTACTCCCTATGGCCATTGTGGAAGACCAGCATGACTTTGCTTCTCTCATACAACAAATTGTGGGAGAAAAATTAAGATAATTTATGGCAGCCGGGACTGTTGGACCAAGCGAGCACCAGATTATGGCCATGGATGTCAGTCCTGTATGTCATGAGGAAAAAGTATTTGAAACATTAGTGCCTGTCAGCCATGCCAGTCACAACTGATATGAATAATGGCTTGTCCTACTATGACTTATGCCACAGCTACCTAACAGCAGCCTAGGAACTGGCCAACATGGCCACAACTAAATCCTCCACCAACAGGCCTCACATGCGGACAGATGTCTGAAGGACAGAAGACAATACGCTGTTGTGATTTCACTGCGGGCTTCCTGGACCTGTTGTACGGTACTGTTGGAAAAGAAGACGCGTATTTGACAATTATTATGCTGCAAGACGCCAACCATCAGAGCAGTCTTTTCAGAAGCAGTCAACTGCAGATAATTACTGTCGACCTACAGGACGAAGCCCATCGTCGTATTCTGGACATGACCGCTCTACAACACACCGCCACCATCCACCATCGCCTTACAGAGATACCAGCCGTTTGCCTAGCTGCTGTTATCAGGAAATTACGTCAATGAGATTGGCCTGTAATTTTGAGGATCACTCCTATTCCTTTCTTGAATATTGGAGTAACTTGGGCAACTTTCCAATCTTTTGGTACGGATCTTTCGCTGAGTGATCGGTTGTAAATGAGCGCGGAGGAAGGCGGAGACGGCAGACGTTTGCTCGGCCCGGGCGTCGAAGCCAGGACGGCGGCGGCGTCCCTGGCGGGCGTGTGGATGCGGCGAGCTGCAGGGTGCGGCCACAGCGGCGCAGTTGCCGGTTTGTCCGGTGCAGCACACGTGCACGCCACACGTGGCCGGCAGCAACACACCTGTCAGCACGTGCTCGCTGCAAGGCTCCAGTTACCGCCGCAAGCGTGTCCTGCACACGGAAATTGATAAGGTAAGGAATGAGGACGTTGTCCTAGACGCGACGAAGAAAGGAACACTTGGAAAATACAGGATGATAGGACGTGTTGAAACGGTCACTGTATTATAGAAAACTGTGGTGGATAAATATGTGGCCGGCCGCGGTGGCCGAGGGGACTGAGGCGCTCCAGTCACGGTCTGCACGGCCACTACGGTCGGGGGTTCGAATCCCCCCTCGGGCATGGATATTTGTGCCGTCCTAGTTCGTCAGTAGTTCATAAGTAGTTTGTAAGTTTAGGGACTGATGCCCCGTAGTTAAGTCCCATAAGCTTAACAAACATTTGAACATTTGATAAATATGTGATTGCTGTTCTTATTAGAAAACTTATTCGTTCAGATCATAAGGAAACAGGTACATTAATGTCAGTAGTTTTGGTAAATAAAAATGACATTTCCTGAAAAGAAATAAATAAAAAAAATGCAAGAGTGATAGGCAACAGATTGCTATTCGTCTTACAGACATGAAAATGAAACTATAACTCATGTTTTGTATACTATTTTAGAACATGGAACAATAAGCTACACTACTAGTCATTAAAATTGATACACTAAGAAGAAATGCAGATGATAAACAGGTATTCATTGGACAAATATATCATACTAGAACTGACATTTGATTACATTTTCATGCAATTTGGGTGCGTAGATCCTGAGAAATCAGTCCCCTGGACAACCAACTCTGGCCGTAATAACGGTCTTGATACGACTGGGCATTGGGTCAAACAAAGCTGAGATGGTGTGTACAGGTACAGATACCCATGCAGCTTCAACACGATAGAACATTTCATCAAGAGTAGTGACTGGCGTAATGTAACGAGCCAGTTGCTCGACCACCATTAACCAGACTTTTTCAGTTGGTGAGAGATCTGGAAAATGTGCTGTCCAGGGCAGCAGTCGATCATTTTCCGTATCCAGAAAGGCCCGTATAAGACCTGCAGCATGCAGACGTGCATTATCCTGCTGAAATGTAGGGTTTCGCAGGGATCGAATGGAGGGTAGAGCCACGGGTCATAACACATCTGAAATGTAACGGCCGTTGTTCAAAGTGCCGTTGATGCGAACGAGAGGTGACCGAGACGTGTAACCAATGGCACCCCATACCCTTACGCCGGGTTATACGCCAGTATGGCGATGACGAATACACGCTTCCAATATGCGATGTCGCCAAACAAGGACGTGACCATCATGATGCCGTAAACAGAACCTGGATTCATCCGAAAAAGTGACGTTTTGCCATTCGGGCACCCAGGTTCGTCGTTTCGTACACCATCGCAGACGCTCCTGTCTGTGAAGCTGTCATCTCGACTGCTAGTGATACGAGGCCGTTGGGATCCAGCACGGCGTTACGTATTGCCCTCCTGAACCCACCGATTCCATATTCTGCTAAAAGTCATTGGATCGCGACGAACGCGAGCAACAATGTCGCGATACGATAAACCGCAATCGTGATAGGCTACACTCCGACCTTTATCAAAATCGGAAACCTGATGGTACGCATTTCTCCTCTTTACATGAGGCATCACAACGTTTCACCAGGCAACGCCGGTCAACTGCTGTTTGTGTATGAGAAATCTGTTGGAAATGATCGTTCCGCTGGTGGGGAGGGGTGGGCAAGTTTGGAGCCCTTACTCTTACGGGAATTAGTACGAAATGACTACGAGTTTGAATACTGTGGGCAGGATAAATCTGTAAATTTGTGTCCGACGGGAGGCGTGCTTAGGTAGTCCTTGTAGTTGCGGTGATCACTGTGTCCCCAGTGGTCTAGTGGTCAGTGCAACTGCCTAAAAGCGGGAGACCAGGGTTCGAATCCTGGCTGGGTACACATTTTGAGCTTTGCCCATTCGTAGTCGATGTTATATATTCTGTGAATATGAAAGAATAACAACTGCAGGATTAGAAGTGACGTCTGTTCTTTCGGAACAGACACCACATGCATATAAAAAATAATAAAATTAAAAAATCTTTTGGGGGTGCAGGGGAGAGGGCTTCAGCTTTTAGGCCCCACCCCATGGTTGCGCCACTGCGCTATACAGTTTATAAACGAGAATACTTATATACGACTAATGTTTGTTGTGTTTGATCAGGTAACGTAACGTATGCTAAATTGAAATTCAAAGTGATTATGTGCAAAGCACAGAAAAAATATAACGACAGAAAATCGCGGGTTTTCGGGTGAAAAATCGTCCAAATGGCGATAGTCTCATTAGCTTCCTAAAATATCGCAAAATTCTAAGTAGCCCAAAGGCTACATATCGTCTACATATCGCCTGCAGAACTTCCACGCGATACACATGGGTTTGTGATGCGTTCACATATCTACGAGAAGGACAGGGAGACAAACATGGCAGATTAATGCAACACCAGAACAACTGAAGATGCCGTGCATATCAACCAAGCCACCTGGCTTTGATTTACCGCGCAAGGATTGGTCAGCACTTAACAGAATAAGAACCAGCACTGGAAGGTGTGCAGACCTTCTGTACAAGTGGAAGAAAATAGCTTCTCCAAGCTGTGACTGTGGCGCTGAAAACCAGACGTCTCCCACGTGGTTCAAGAATGTCCCCTGAGAGCTTTTGCTGGCGACCAAACAGAGTTCCTGGTGGTTACGGAGGGATCACTGGACTACATTCATGGACTTGATATTAGTTTGTAGTTTGTTACACGTGTAATATTATATGTATCTTTGTTATTAAAACATCAAATAACTGTAAATTTTGCGATGTAGCTATACGCTAAATAAATAATACCCTATTCCACTGTAATGTTTTTTAAAGTAAACGCCTTTTGCTACTGCGAATAAAAGGTTTTATTTTTATATTTATAAGTCACCCATACGCGTTTCGCCTTTCTCTCAAGGCATCATCAGTGCGTGTCCTGAAATATTTACATGTTTCTGTTTACACTTAAATGTTAGGTTTCTTGCATATGTACAAAACATTTCATTCCTGATTTAAAACAGTTCGTTGTTTGCTATAAAATGGTGTACTTACAGCACTTGCTACTCCGCGTCAATCTCTGTCTGGCAACCAAGTCGAAAGGTTACACTGTTTTCTGAAACACATTGCAGTTTTCTGGTTCCACTGTCACCTGCTGCCATACTGTGTACACTGTTGTTTGTTTTGTAGTGTTGACAACCTTAGCTTATTTGAAATTCAACTGTTTCATTAAAAGTGTGTTGAAGGTATCCTTGTGTGTATGTGTGTGTATGTGTGTGTGTGTGTGTATCAGTGGTTGTAATTTTTTTTTATCTCTGTTTGTGTATGTGTGTGTGTGGTGGTGGTGGGTGGACTTGTGATTATGTGTTGGGATTTGTGTCTATCATATGGTCAATCAGTGAGAACAATGATGGCAGCAGGTGACAGTGGAACCAGAAAACTGCAATGTGTTTCAGAAAACAATGTAACCTTTCGACCTCGTTGCCAGAAAAAGACTGACGTGGAGTAGCAAGTGCTGTAAGTACACTATTTTATAGCACACAACGAACTGTTTTAAATCAGAAATTAATATTTTTGTACATACAGGGTGTTTCACTAAATGTGTTAGCCTCTGTAACTTATAAAATAATAGATGACGGGAAATTTTAATGCGGTAGGTCAACACAAGAAATGTTACACTTTCTGCGGACCTATGAACATAGTTTATTGTATCATTTTCCAAAGAGTTACACCACAAAGATATAATTTTTTAAATGGAACAATAGTTTTTTCTATCGTGTATTGGATTCGTTTAAGCGAGCTGCGTCCAAATCAATTTAAACTACATTCCTATCACTGTTAGCTTGGGAGATACAACCCCTCAAAGTGGCCGAGTGGCTATTCCCCTGCGGCACGGCCCACTGTCTCATGACCATCACCTAGTCAGGTACGCTGTCGTGGCCTCCGCCCCCTAAACTTTGAAGGGTTGAAGCTCCCAAACTAACAGTGATAGGAATGTAGTTTAAATTGATTTGGACGCAGCTGGTTTCAACGAATCCAATGCACGATAAAAAAAACTATTGTTCCATTAAAAAAATTATATCTTTGTGGTGTAACTCTTTGGAAAATGATACAATAAACTATGTTCATAGGTCCGCAGAAAGTGTAACATTTCTTGTGTTGACCTACCGCATTATAATTTCCCGACACCCATTATTTTATAAGTTACAGAGGCAAACAAACTTAGTGAAACACCCTGTATGTACAAAACATATTAATTTCTGATTTAAAACAGTTCGTTGTTTGCTACAAAATGGTGTACTTACAGCACTTGCTACTCCACATCAATCTCTTTCTGGCAACCAGGCCGAAAGGTTACACTGTTTTCTGAAACACATTGCAGTTTTCTGGTTCCACTATCACCTGCTGGTATCATTGTTCTCACTGACTGACCATATGATAGACACAAATCCCAACACATAATCGCAAGCTCCCCCCCCCCACCACCACACACACACATACACAAACAGAGATAAAAAATTACAAAAATGATACAATAAACTGTGTTCATAACTCCGCAGAAAGTGTAACATTTGTTGTGTTGACGTACCGCATTAAAATTTCCCGTCACCTATTATTTTATAAGTTACAGAGGCAAACACACTTAGTGAAACACCCTATATGTAAGAAACCTAACCTTTAAGGGTAAACAGAAACGTAAATATTTCAGGACACCCATTGATGATGCCTTGAGAGAAAGGCGAAACGCGTATGGGTGACTTAAGGTAAAGCAGTCAACAATCCCAAGATTGGTTTGAACACCACAGTGCTAAAAAAATGTTCAAATGTTTGTTAAGCTTATGGGACTTAACTACGGGGTCATCAGTCCCTAAACTTACAAACTACTTATCAACTAATACTAAGGACGGCATAAATATCCATGTCCGAGGGGGGATTCGAACCCCCCACCGTAATGGCCTTGCAGACCGTGACTGGAGCGCCTCAGTCCCCTCGGCCACCGCGGCCGGCACCACAGTGCTTTACTAGGCATGGTCTTGTTTGGAGGTGGTATGCCGTTCCCTTCCTCCGACCTTCGAACTGAATTACCCAGCCAGTTATAGGGGGACCTACAGTTTAACGTGGGTTCCGAACCACGGTGCTACTCGGTATTTTTCACATGAGCAATACTGCCAGAGGTGAAAGATGTAGAAAGTGACAGATAAAGGCAGTAGCAAAAGGCGTTTACTTTAAAAACATTACAGTGAAATACAATTCAGCTGCTGCTCAAAATGGCCACTGCAAGCAACGTATTAAATAATGCCCTGTTAACAAGGTGAGGTAACGCAGAGGTTGTGAGTGGTGCCACGGAGTCCAGTGGGAGGCGGCGTACGCCGGACCGCAAGGCGAGCCGCTGCTGACGGCTGTGGGAGCGCTGAGTCGCTATCTGGCGGCTTATCGCGCACGTGGGGCGCACGTTCTGACAAAGGCGGCTGGCTTCATTAGAAGCCACGGAGCCGCTGGCCGTAAAAGGCAGCCACCTGCCGGGAGACACGTTTCCGCTGTCACTCAGGGCCCGCTTTCATTAACAGCCGCCCGCTAATGCTTCGCGAGGCCCCAGACGGGCATAAGCGCCGCCGAGTCCAGCGCCAGACGGTACAATGCGCGATACCAGTCACCGTCCGCGGCGGACGTCTCGTATTGTTTACAAAAGGAAAAGGACGGAAGGTCAGAGGTCAGAGGGGGCGCTATTTTAAACGAAGGAAGCTCCGGAGTCGTAATGTTGAGGATCAGACTCTCTTGCGTGGGATTACATCGTCACTGTCTGTTTGGGAAAAGTCCTTGTAGGGTATTGGGCGCCATCGTTACGAAACACCGTCAAACGTCTCGACCGTCTCTGTAGCGAGCCTCTTCTAGAAACTGCTGCGTTGCGAGGATGATCTTATCAGCCCAAAACAGACCCGTGTGATCACCAGCTTCTCGACCCATTAACGCGAGTCGCGCAAGTCTAGACAAAGGAAAAGCATCTTTGCCACTTTGATGCGACAGTTGAAGTATGTGTTTGCGCGTTCTTTGTACTTGAAAAAACCTTGTTGTTGTTGTTGTTGTTGTTATGGTCTTCAGTCCGGAGACTGGTTTGATGCGGCTCTCCACGCTACTCTATCTTGAACAAGCCTTATCATCTCCTCATAAGAACGACAACCCACATCCACTTGAATCTGCTTATTATACTCGTCGCCGCGGTGGAGTAGCCGAGCGGTCTAAAGCGTCTCGCTGCTGAGCGCGCGGTTGCTAGCCGTGGAGGTTCGAGTCCTCCCTGGGGCATGGGTGTGTGTGTTTGTCCGTAGGTTAGTTTACCTAGGTTTAAGTAGTTTGTAAGCTACGGACTCATGAGCACGCAGTTTGGTCAGATAGAATTACAAACATGTGAACATTTGAACTATACGCGTCTCTGAAAATTATTGCCAATAATAATGGCCCTCGCCAGATTAGGCAGAATGTCTTGCATAATAGCAACATCATCGATGACAACGTGCAACAAATTGTTCAAGAAGACAGAGAAGGTGCTATTTTAAACGAAGGAAGCTCCGGAGTCGTAATGTTGAGGATCAGACTCTCTTGCGTGGGATTACATCGTCACTGTCTGTTTGGGAAAAGTCCTTGTAGGGTATTGGCCGCCATCGTTACGAAACACCGTCAAACGTTTCGACCGTCTCCGTAGCGGGCCTCTTCTAGAAAATGCTGCGTTGCGAGGATGATCTTATCAGCCCAAAAAAGATCCGAGTGATCACCAGCTTCTCGACCCATTAACGCAAGACAAAGGAAAAGCATGCGCATCTTCATGTTTTCACGGCGCAGTGACTGTTCAAAGAACTTTAGACCGTGCAGCCGCATAAAGTTTACTTCTTCTAACATTTCAGCTGAGAACCGCTCAGCCATCTTCAAAATACAGTTTAAGACTGACGCTCCAGCTTTTATTATTATTATTATTATTATTGAGTTTGATGCCCTGTTACAGGCAAGCTGACAGCAACCTACGATGCTGCTCTACAGCCGAACGAGTGAAAACAATAGACAAACAGAATATAAAGTTAACAAGGTGATAAAACGGCGTTTTTACAAGTACAGGAAGAGAAAATGGGAGATAGACATACATGGTTCTTAAAACAAGACATTGCCGCGGTGGCTAAAAAAACACTTACTGCAGACTACTAGACATAACGTGACGGCGACATTGATGTAAGAAACATTGAACACTGATTTCGCACAGGCACATGCGCAACGTTAAAAAAAACACTGGGCGACGAAACACTATACACACGAAGCACTGAACACTGTTATAACACTAGCACTGTACTGGCCCTGCACGGGGTGGGGGAGGATGGAGAGAGCACGGAGGAAGGGGAAATGAGGTGGGGGAGTTGCAAAGAGGGGGGGGGGACCGAAAGGACTCCCAGAGAGGGAGAGAAGGAAGGGGTGAGCCAAGCGGGGGACGGGAAGGGGACGGGAGGGGGAGGGAGGAGGGGGCGATAATCCGCAGGGAGAAGTCAAAGTTGGAAGGAGGGATAGATGTCGGGACGGTTGTGGTTAACGTTGTCTGGGAGAGGTAGATGGCGGAAGCCACCCTCGGAGAGGACGTAGAGGGTGTGCAGGTGAAAGGTGGGAGGGAGGGATGTAGCGGTAAATGCGTGGCAGGGACCCAGGATCCAGGAGGAGATACTACTGGGTGACGGGACTCTAACTTTCGGTGTATGTACTTGAGGCGGATGTGTTTGAAGGAATTGGACCAGCTGTGGGAATGGGATGAGGTCGTAAAGGAACCGCATGGGGGAAGGGAGGCGAATGCGGTAGGCGAGACGAAGGGCGTGGCGTTCGAGGATTTTGAGGGATTCATAATAGGAGGGGGGAGTGGAGATCCAGGCGCGATGGAAGCACCAAAGGACGGGACGCATGAGGGAACGGTAGGTAAACAGGATGGTAGAAGGATTTACTCCCCATGTCCGGCCGGAGAGGCGTTTCAAGAGGTTTGGAGGTGTCCAGGAGAGGTCTCTATCTAGGTTTAATCCTATGTAGCGGAGGGTCTTCGTTTGCACGATGGGGCGGTCATGGAGGGTGAGGTGACGCTACAGCACTTGCTTCGTGCTTATAAACGCTCAGGCCGCGCTACTGCGCATGCGCCCACAGATAAAAGGCACCAAAGATGTTACTAGCGCAGCAAGGAAGTACACGTGTGTGTAAATTATGTCTGTGGCTGCATGGTCGATTATTGCAAAGAAATCGATGTGTTACGATCTGTGCTGTGGCGGCGTCTTTGTAAATTTATTAAAGAAAGTGCAGGATTCCAAGATTTATCTAAACTGAAGCCGTTGTCTCTCTTCATTAAATTCGTCCCCAAGCGAATTTCACTTGGTTCTTTCACCACTGAGTCCCAGAAAGAAGAAGTGGAGGCTAAAATTTTGAGGTTTTCGTACGTCATGGAGTGTCCAGTGTCAATACAGTGCTCTGCCACTGCCGAGACGAGAGACGAGTATATGACTGGTGTTCCGTGCATCTTTTCTGGACTGTACGTGTCGTCTGTCCTACGTACGAATGGCCACATTCACATGGGAACTTGTAAACCCCGGCCTTCCGGAACACCAGAGATATACTCGTCTCTTAGAACCTAGTGTATCGGCAGTGGCAGAGCACTGTATTGACACTGGACACTCCATGACGTACGAAAACGTCAAAATTTTAGCCTCCACCTCTTCTTTCTGGGACTCAGTGGGGGAAGAACCAATTGAAATTCGCTTAGGCACGAATTTCATTAACAGAGACAGCGGCTTCAGTTTAGATAAATCTTGGAATCCGCTGAGTACCGTCTTTGGCGCCTTGTTGTACCTGTGGCCGCATGCGCAGTAGCGTGGCCCGCACGTTTATAAGCACGAAGCGCGTGCTGGAGCGTCAGTCTTCGACTGTCTCTGAAGATGGCTGAACGTTTCTCAGCCAAAATTTTAGAAGAAGTAAATTTTATGCGGCTGCACGCCCGGAACTTCTTTGATCAAAGTAAAAGAATCTTTGCCACTTTGATGCGCCAGTTGAAGTACGTGTTTGCGCGTGCTTTGTACTTCAAAAAACCTTATTGCCAATAATAATGGCCATCGCCAGCTAGGCAGAATGTCTAGCATGATAGCAACATCGTCGATGATAACGTGCAACAAATGCGAGGGTGTTCAAGAGATCAGAGGGGGTGCTAATTTAAAGGAAGGAAGCTTCGGAGTCGTAATGTTGAGGATCAGACTCTCTTGCGTGGGATTAAATCGTCTCTGTGAGTTTGGGAAATGTCCTTGTAGGGTATTGGGCGCCATCGTTACGAAACACCGTCAAACGTCTCGACCGTCTCTGTAGCGGGACTCTTCTAAAACTGCCGCGTTGCGAGGATGATCTTATCAGCCCAAAACAGACCCGTGTGATCACCAGCTTCTCGATCCACTAACGCGAGACAAAGGAAAAACAAGTGGATCTTCGCCGGCCACGGTGGCCGAGGGGACTTAGGCGCTGTAGTCACGGTCTGTACGTTTAGGGACTGATGACCCCCTAGTTAAGTCCCATACGCTATACAAACATTTCAACATTTTGGACATGTGCATCTTCATGTTTTCGCGGCGCAGTGTCTGTTCAAAGAACTTTCGGGCGTGCAGCTGCATAAAGTTTACTTCTTCTAATATTTCGGCTGAGAACCGTTCAGCCATCTTCAGAGACGAGTCGAAGACTGACGCTCCAGCACGCGCTTCGTGCTTATAAACGCGCGGGCCGCGCTACTGCGCATGCGGCCACACATACAACAAGGCGCCAAAGACGTTACTCGGCGGCAAGGAAGTACACGTATGTGTAAATTATGTCTGTGACTGCATGGTCGATTATTGCGGAGAAATCGATGTGTTATGATCTTTGCTGTGGCGGTGTCTTTGTAAATTTATTAAAGAAAGTGCCGGATTCCATGATTTATCTATACTGAAGCCACTGTCTCTGTTACTTAAATTCGTCCCCTAGCGAATTTCAATTGCTTCTTTTACCACTGAATTCCAGAAAGAAGAAGTGGAGGCTAAAATTTTGACGATTTCGTACGTCATGGGCTGTCCAGTGTCAATACAGTGCTCTGCCACTGTCGATTTATTAGGCTCTAAGAGACGGGTATATCTCTGGTGTTCCGGAAGGCCGGGGTTTACGAGATCCCATGTGATGTGGCCTTTCGTACACAGGACAGACGACACGTACAGTCCAGAAAAGATGCAAGGAACACGAGAGATATACCTCTCTCCTACAACCTAATAAATCGGCGGTTCTCAGCCGAAAAATTAGAAGAAGTAAACTTTATGCGGCTGCACGCCCGAAAGTTCTTTGAACAAAGTAAAAACATCTTTGGTACTGATGTGACAGTTGAAGTACGTGTTTGCGCGTGCTTTGTACTTGAAGAAACCTTCAAACAAATGTGAGGGGTTTTCAAATGAAAAGGTACGAAACGACACTGCTGGTATAATTGAAGTCTTTATTTAACCCTTTATGATCCGAAAGGACTTTGAAGTTCCACTTCATAAAAATGAGTGTAAAACATTCTTCGTCATTTGAATTGTCGCGGAAATGTAGAGCCCCAATTATTCTTGCTTTGGTACATTGTTCAAGCGTCACAGTTATTTCATTGGTGTGATATCTGTTTCGCCAAAGCAATTTGAATTTCAGCACGCAAACCTTGGGGTATTTAGCTGTATGCGGATGATTGTTCAGTTTGTATTCTGTGCATTTCCAGTGGGAAAGCGATTTTCATGATATTTTTTCCCTGTTACTCGGTAATTCAATTCATGACAATGATTGGTTAGGAGAGGAATATGTTATAAATCCTCAGAATAAATTTGTAAACATAATTTGGTAAAGTCTCGTCAGGTTTATATAATTTCATTTGATTTTTCGTTATACTAATCTTATTACCCAACAACTAAAAAACTACACAAAAATATCGAAGTGAGAAGATAAAAATTCAGGCCATTATGAGTTAAAATTCATCGCCAGAAGCCTGAGCACAACTATCCCACTGTTTAACGAGCAGAAGTATTTCCTGTTCACAGAACTCCTGTGGCTGTGAAAAGAGCTAGTCGTCTACTGCGTCCTTCTCATAGGTATGTTTTTTTAAATTTATTTACTTATTTTTATGTTTGTTTTTTATGTTTGTAATTCTATCGGACCAAACTGCATGGTCATCAGTCCGTAGCTTACAAACTACTTAAACCTAGGTAAACTAACCTAAGGACAAATAACACACACACCCATGCCCCAGGGAGGACTCGAACATCCACGGCGAGAAACCGCGCGGTCCGCAGCGAGACGGTTTAGACCGCTCGGCTACTCCACCGCGACACTAATTTTTTAGCAGACCTCCAACAGACGGAAGTCACAGGGCGACATGTTCGGGCTGTAGGGCGGATGCTCAAGCTCCTTCCACTTGAACTTGCCCAGTATAGTTTGTGTGAACGTAGCGACGTGAGGACGCGCGTTAACATCAGAAACGCCCCCTCCCTCCACCCCCCTCCCAACTTGAGCAGCCCAGGCTATCTTGATGGACTAGTTCCTAGTGATTGGAAAAAAGCGCAGGTGACTCCCGTTTATAAGAAAGGCAAGAGAACTGACCCACACAATTACAGGCCAAGATCGTTGACATCAGTTTCATGTAGAATTTTGGAGCATATTCTCATACTAAATTTCCTTGAAACGGAAAAGCCTCTTTCTGTGAATCAGCACGGGTTTAGGAAACATCGTTCTTGTGAAACTCAGCTTGCCCTTTTCTCACATGACATCTTGCGAGCGGTGCCACACTGAAGACTGCTAACGAAGATACGAGCTTATGGAATAGCTTCACAGATCTGTGACTGGCTGGAAGACTTCCTACGTAATAGAACGCAGTACGTTGTTCTCGACGGCGAGTGTTCATCGGAGACGAGTGTATCGTCAGGCGTGTCTCAGGAGAGTGTGATAGGACCGTTATTATTTTCTATCTATATAAATGATTTGATGGACAGAGTAACTTGTAATTTGCGGCTGTTTTCTGATGATGCTGTGGTGTATGGGAAGGTATCGTCTTTAACTGTAAAAGCATACAAGATGACTTAGAAAAAAATTTCTAGTTCGTGCGAAGAATGGCAGCTAGCTCTCAATGTAGAAAAATGTGAGGTGATGCGCATGAGTAGGAAGAACAATCCCATAATGTTGCAATACAACATTAGTAGTGAGCTTCTTGATGTTGTCGCGTCGTTCAAATATCTAGGCGTAACATTGCAGAGCGATATGGAATGGAACGAGCATGTAAGGACAGTTGTGAGTAAGGCGCACAGCCGACTTCGGTTTATTGGGAGAATTTTGGGAAGATGTCCTTCATCTGTAAAGGAAACCGCTTATAAAACGCTTGTACGACCACGTCTTGAGTATTGCTCAAGTGTTTGGGACCCGCAGCAGATAAGTTTAAAGGAAGACATAGAAGCACTTGAGAGGCGAGCAGCTAGGTTTGTTACTGGTAGGTTCGACCAATGCGCGAGTGTCACAGAAATGCTCCGGCAACTCAATTGGGGATCGTTGGAGGAAGGACGACGTTCTTTTCATGAATTTCTGTTGAGGAAATTTGGAGGGCCTAAATTTGAAGCTGAGTGCAGTACGATCTTGCTGCCACCTACTTATATTTCGCGTAGTGATCACAAAGACAAGATAAGAGAAATTAGGACTCGTACGGA
Source organism: Locusta migratoria (assembly GCA_026315105.1). Lineage (NCBI taxonomy): Eukaryota > Metazoa > Arthropoda > Insecta > Orthoptera > Acrididae > Locusta > Locusta migratoria. The sequence goes on from CM048744.1 coordinate 943,683,501, forward strand.
GGCATATAGGCATTCTTTTTTTCCTCGTTCAATTTGGGAGTGGAATAGGATACGAAATGCCTATTAGTGGTACAGCGTACCCTCCGCCACGCACCTTACGGTGGATTGCGGAGTATGTGTGTAGATGTAGATGTAGACTTGCGTAGGCTACAGAGTGCCTCACAGTACATGTAAATTCCGCGCGGCATGGCATTGTAATCACAATTTAGAACTTCTTTTCACGTACCTTTCAGTATACTGGTCTTACACAGAAAGCAGAACAGTAATTTAAAACATTGAACAGTTTCATTTTACATTTACAAGTAAAAGTTTCTCTAATAGCTTAACAGTTTCAACGTAGGTTCGAATCATTCTGAGGATACACAGGAACTAAATGTTCAAATGTTTGTATAGCTTATGGGACTTAACTACGGGGTCATCAGTCCCTAAACTTACAAACTACTTATGAACTAGCTAACACTACGGACGGCACAAATATCCATGCCGGAGGGGGGATTCGAATCCCCGACCGTAGTGGCCGTGCAGACCGTGACTGGCGCTCCGCAGTCCCCTCGGCCACCGCGGCCGGCTACACGGCAACTGTAGAAAGTATTCGTGAAGCAGTATTTGTAAACGACGCAGTGTATACTGTTATGCGTATGCAAGGGTTTCATACCGCGTTGAAGAAGCAGAGCCTTTCACAGACTAAGTATCGTTGATTCTTAGAGAATAAAGCACGATAACCATGGGACTGCTCTCGAGAAAACATTTTCGTCGTCAAGGTAATTACAAAATTCCAGTAATCGCATTGCAGGAAGATATGTAGGAAAATAGTTGGGTCACAGCTCACAGCTTACGTAAGATGATTACACCTGACGGAAACGACAGATTTTGAAATATTGGTCAGACAAGCAAAACTATCCGATCAATTAAAATTTAGGTAAGATAATCTATTTTCCTGCTCCTAATGGGAACAGTAACTCCGAAAAAGGCCGCTGCAGAATAGCTGTCCGCAATAAGGCGCCCAGCTGCGGTGCGCGCGGCCGTTCGCCGTCGGGGTTTCGAGTCCTCCCTCGGGCAGGGGTTTTTGTGTTGTACTTAGCATAAGTTACTTTAAGTTAGTGTGTTTGTAAGCTTAGGAAGTAATAACGAAGTATTAAGTCCCTTATATTTACGAACATTTCAACATTTTGGTTTGAAAAAATGTAAGGTTGCAATAATTTCCGTATAGGAGCATGACGGAAGTGACAAATAGCATCAGATAGTTTCGAATGGCTCTTAGTGTTTTGTTAAACTATTGTTTGTATGTTTGTATTCTATATGGGACTTAACTACGGGGTCATCAGTCCCTAAACTTACAAACTACTATGAACTACTTACGAACTAGGACGGCACAAATATCCATGTCCGAGGGGGGATTCGAACCCCCTACCGTAGTGGCCGTGCAGACCGTGACTGGAGCGCCTCAGTCCCCTCGGCCACCGCGGCCGGCACCTATTGCTCTTCATTGTTAGGTGTAACTAGGATTCCATGTTTCGTAGTATGAAATCTGAAAGTGAAACCAAGCACGCTTACAGCTTTCCGCTCAAGGTACAACGTATTCCAGGAGCAATCCGCTTTCTTCTTCCCTAGGATGGTCAGCGGTTAGTTTCACTGTACAGGTAATATGTAAGACAGCACATCATCCGATCTGAGTCATTTTTCCAGAGATCGATCAAGTCGATTCGCAACAGCGTTTAGAGAGAGAGAGATCGTGCGTTCACGGGTGCGAAAGTGATGACTCACGGAAACTGACTCATGCTAGCGTGCTCTGGGTTAATAGCTATGGATAACAGGTACGTGGAAATGGGAAATTATAGCTTTTGCAACAGCAATCACAACGCTTAAATTTGTTGCTACCAGGAAAACTATCCAGCAAAATTATCTAGCCACAGCGACACCAGATTTTGAATATCGATCTATGTAATTTGTTAGTCCCCCATGAACCACAGACATTGCCGAGGTGGGGTGGCTTGTGTGCCTCAACGATGCAGATAGCCGTACCGTAGGTGCAACCACAGGAGAGGGGTATCTGTGGAGAGGCCAGACAAACGTGTGGTTCCTGAAGAGGGGCAGCAGCCTTTTCAGTAGTTACAGGGGCAAAAGTCTGGATGATTGACTGAGCTGGCCTTGTAACATCAGCTAATGTGGCTTTGCCACACAGTTACTGCGAACGGCTGAAACCAAGGGGAAACTATATTCGTTACTTTTCCCGAGGACATGCAGCTCTACTGTATGAACATATGATGATGGCATCCTCTCGGGTAAAATATTCCGGAGGTAAAATAGTCCCCCATTCGGATCTCCGGGCGGGGACTACTCAGGAGGATGTTGGCATCAGGAAAGACAATACTGGCATTTTACGGATCGGAGCGTGGAATGTTAGATCCCTTAATCGGGTAGGAAAATTAGAAAATTTAAAAAGGGAAATGGATAGGTTGAAGTTAGATATAGTGGGGATTAGTGAAGTTCGGTGGCAGGGTGAACAGTATTTCTGGTCAGGTGAGTACAGGATTATAAATACAAAATCAGTTGGGGGTATCACAGGAGTAGGACTGATAATAAATAAGAAAATAGGAATGCGGGTAAACTACTATAAGCAGCACAGTGATCGCATTATCATTGTCAAGATAGATACGAAGCCAACACCGACAACAGTAGTACAGGTTTATATGCCAACTAGCTCTGCCGATGATGAGGAGATCGAAGAAATGTATGAGGAGCTAAAGGAAATTATTCAGACAGTTAAGGGAGAGGAAAACTTAATTCTGATGGGAGACTGGAATTCGGTAGTAGGAAAAGGAAGAGAAGGAAAAATAATAGGTGAATATGGACTGGGCAGAAGGAATGAAAGAGGCAGTCGCCTTGTAGAATTTTGCACGGAACATGATTTAATCGTAACAAACACGTGGTTTAAGAATCACAAACGAAGGTTGTATACGTGGAAGAGACCAGGAGACACCGAAAGGTATCAGATAGATTTTATAATGGTAAAACATAGATTCCGGAACCAGGTGATAAACTGTAAAACATACCCAGGGGCAGATATAGACTCTGACTATAACTTGTTAGTCATTAACTGTAAGCTGAAACTGAAAAAACTGCAGAAAGGTAGGAAAATAAAGAGATGGGACTTAGATAAATTGAAGGAACGTGAAGTTCTGGAGAAATTCAGGGGGAGATTTAGGCATCAGTTGGCAGAAACAGGGGAAAATAAAACAGTAGAAGAGGAATGGGTAGCATTGAGAGATGAAATAGTGAAGGCAGCAGAGGACAAAATAGGTAGAAATGCAAGACCTACAAAAAATCCTTGGATATCACAGGCAATAGTAAATTTCATTGAAGAATGGAGAAAATATAAAAATGCAGTAAATGAAACAGGCAAAATGGAGTACAGACGACTAAGAAATGAGATTGACAGGAAGTGCAAAATAGCTAAGCAGGAGTGGCTAGAAGCCAAATGCAAATCTGTAGAAGAATGTATAATTAGGGGAAAAATAGATTCAGCCTACAGGAAAATAAAAGAAACATTTGGAGATAAGAAAAACAGCTCTATGAATATCAAAAACACAGATGGAAAACCAGTTCTCAGCAAAGAAGGGAAAGCTGAAAGATACAAAGAGTACATAGAGCAGCTCTACAAAGGAAATGAACTTAGAGACGATGTTGTAGGAAGGGAAGAGGAACTAGATCAAGATGAAATAGGAGATACTATACTGAGATATGAATTTGACAGAGCCCTGAAAGATCCAGGAGTAGATGACATACCCTCAGAGCTACTAAAGTCTCTGGGAGAGCCAGCATTGACAAAACTATTTGAACTGGTGTGTAGGATGTATGAGACAGGCGAAATACCCTCAGACTTTAAGAAATCAGGTGCAGACAGGTGTGAAAATTACAGAACCATCAGTTTGATAAGTCATGGTTGCAAAATTTTGTTACGAATTATCTACAGGAGAATGGAAAAGCTGGTAGAAGCTCACCTCGGGGAAGATCAGTTTGGATTCACGAGGAACGTAGGAACCCGGGAGGCAATACTCACTTTACATCTTATCTTAGAAGATAGATTAAGGAAAGGCAAACCTACATTTTTAGCTTTTGTAGATTTAGAGAAAGCTTTTGACAATGTTGACTGGAATATACTCTTTCAGATTCTGAAGTCAGCAGGGGTAAAATACAGGGAAAGGAGAGTTATTTGCAACTTGTACAAAACCCAGACCGCAGTTATTAGACTCGAAAGGCATGAAAGGGAAGCATCAGTTGGGAAGGGAGTAAGACAGGGTTGTAGCCTTTCTCCGATGCTATTCAATTTGTACATCGAGCAGGCGATGAAGGAAAGCAAGGAAAAAATTTGGAATAGGGATTAAAGTTCAGGGGGAAGAAATAAAAACATTGCGTTTTGCTGATGACATTGTAATTCTGTCAGAGACAGCGAAGGACCTGGAAGAGCAGTTGAATGGAATGGACAGGGTGTTGAAGAGAGCGTATAAAATGAACATTAATAAGAGCAAAACAAAAATAATGGAATGCGGTCTTAGAAAATCAGGCGATGCTGAAGGAATTAGATTAGGCAACGAAACAATGAAGGGGGTAGATGAGTTTTGTTACTTGGGTAGTAAAATAACATGTGATGATCGCAGTACAGAGGATATAAAATGCAGAATGGCAATGGGAAGAAAAGCATTTTTGAAAAAGAGAAATTTGCTAACATCGAATATTAATTTAAGTATAAGAAAGTCTTTTCTGAAGGCATTTGTGTGGAGTGTTGCCTTGTACGGGAGTGAAACATGGACAATAAGCAGTGCGGATAGGAAGAGGACAGAAGCTTTTGAAATGTGGTGCTACAGAAGAATGCTGAAAATTAGGTGGGTAGATCGCATAACTAATGAAGAGGTACTTAACAGAATTGGCGAGAAAAGGAATTTCTGGCACACCCTGACTAAACGAAGGGATCGCTTGGTAGGACACATTCTTAGACATCGAGGAATCGTAAATTTAGCATTGGAGGGAAGTGTGTGGGGTAAAAATCGCAGAGGGAGACCAAGAGACGCGTATAGTAAGCAGATTCTAGTGGATGTGGGTTGTCGTTCTTATGAGGAGATGAAAAGGCTTGCTCAGGATAGAGTAGGGTGGAGAGCTGCATCAAACCAGTCTCCGGACTGAAGACCATAACAAACAACAACAGTCTTTTTTTTCTACATTGCTATCTTCTGATTCTTTTCAAAATGGGATCGACGAGAGAGAATTTCTAGAGCAGAGTATTCAGCGAGACAAGTGCTGTACGAAAGGCTATCAATAAAAGAGCCTCTTTTTTACGAAAACCTGTCATTTTATTTTATTTTTCATAATGTTAGGAATTCCGTGTTATTAATTTGGTTAAATACTGAATTAGTTGATGTGCTAGACAGGAAACGTTAAGATCTATCTTTTTGCTGTCTCTTTGCATCTGAAAGCTAGAAATCTGTGGCACTTATAGTGCAGGAAACCGCTTGGTAGTTTATGACATGGAGAACCACCTACAACAGATCACTGTCTGGTATCGATTTTGGGCTGACCGTGTGGATGAACTTCATTTGCTGCTTACTCTTTCCCTTGTAGTGTGAGCGCTCCAATTACTTTATACCGAGGGAATAGGGAACCGTAGTAGGCAACAAGAGTAATAAAGACTTGATTATAAAATAGGTTTAATGGACACAGTCGAGCCGTTCACGATATCTGACTAATACTGTGCGACATAACCAGAGGGTATCTAATTTAATGTGAGATGTCAATAAAAAAATTGAGGCTTAACAAGACCTGGTGAAATTTTAATCAGCTAAATAATGTTTCTGAAACAAAATTTTCTACACGTCGGATAGCACAAATTTACAATCACTGTGTATAATTATTCGATTTTTAATTCTAGAAGCATTAGAAATTAGTAATACGGGCCAACGCACATATTAAAAAGACACAGTAAGAAAAAAAACTGCATCAGGGCGAACAGAAGAGTGGAATGTATAATTTACTTCAAAGACTGCATAATACAGGTGAGCAGTGTATGTAGACATATGAAGGAGCAAGGGACACACCAGGAGAGAATAAATAACAAAGGCGACGATATAAGTGGAATAGATAAGTTATTAAATATGCTGGACCAATATATGATCAAAAACTTCATTGAATGCCGAAGTTTGGAGATCTTTCTCCAAACAGCTGATGTTCATACTAGAGCTGATGACGATCCACATACATATTTACGAGATAAATCAATAAAAGTTCTTCATTTACATAAAAAGACTTGCAAGTGCCTCAGTAGACAGGTACCATTTTTCCATTGGACGCTTCTTCTGCTACTTGTGATTCTGTTTCTATACCTATGTAGAATAACTACACCAGACCACGCTTCACTGTGACTTAGTATAATGAGAAAGTAAGTAAAAGAATTCTTGCGAAAGTTTAATCATCCACAAAATACATGCCATTTCAATATCGTGCTTTGGAGCGCTGTGGATCTGTGGAATGGAAGGAATGAATAAAACGTCTTGTCACAGGAAATCATTTATTTATTATATGTCGACTCCGTAATGGATAATGTGCCAAACCACCACAATATTACAATAAAAGTAACTAATTTCCAGCTTGGTGGAGTGATATGAAACTTTTTTTATCTTTTACTTTTTTATTATTATTATTACATATTGAATTTGTTCGCATGATGGAACATCATGAGCGCAGATTTCGAGTCATGAGGACTTATGTTCTGCCGGCCGCGGTGGCCGAGGAGACTGAGGCGCTCCAGTCACGGTCTGCACGGCCACTACGGTCGGGGGTTCGAATCCCCCCTCGGGCATGGATATTTGTGCCGTCCTAGTTTGTAAGTAGTTCATAAGTAGTTTGTAAGTTTAGGGACTGATGACCCCGTAGTTAAGTCCCATAGATTATACAAACATTTGAAACTTATGTTCTCCGCATAAAACATTTAACAGTCAGATCCATAAAAATATATAAATAAAAAGGTCTTTCTAGTACCTCATTTTGAACTTGTAACTTGCACTAGAAAGACCTGACTGAAATGTTTTATGCGGAGTACATAAGTCCTCATTATTCGAAATCTGCACTGACGATGTTCCACCATGTGAACGAAATCGTTATGTGACTTTTTTTTAAAATTAATATTTCATTTCACACCACCAAGCTGGGAATTTATTATTTTTATTTATTTATTGTTCAGCTAGTGGACTGACAAACATTCAGTTTGTCAAAAATGTATATGCCAAGATCGCTTATTGAATATTTTATGTATTTTAGATGAACGGTTTCGACAATCTTGTTTGTCATCTTCAGATTTGCAACCCTATAGTTTTACAAAACAGCGGCGCATGAGATTTAGTGCTTGATGTCTCTGTTATAAAAAGTCACACACACACACGTACCGTGTTAAGTACATATAAACTAGATGTGTCAAATTAAAATTATATTTGCCATAGCTCGATAGCTCGTCACTTAAAAAAAATCGACAACACATTTTCTTCACTTAGACACCAAGCACTACGTCACATGAGGAGCTATTGTGTAAAAATTTAGAGTTACAGATCTGAAGATGACAACTAAGATTATCGAAGCCGGACATCTAAAATAAAATATTCAACAAGCGATCTTGGCTCAACAAATAATTTAGATCGCCCACTCACTTGAAAAATGTGAAGAATATATAAAATGTTGTAGTCAGTCAAACAAACCAGACGGTTTAACGACTCCAATGTGAGTTATAATTGCCCTTGAGAAAGACAATCGGTTTCTTCTCTCCCCGTATCTACCTTCTCCTTTTCTCCTCCTGCTCAGTCTATCCATCCCCCCTCCGTCTCCCCCTTTCGTTCCTTTTGTCTGCCGCCTCCCTCATGTCGACGGGTCGTTAAAACGTAAAAATCCTTCCTTTCTTCCTTCATCCTTCATTCTCACTATATCCACCTCCTTCGGCATCTTTTTTGTCCATTTTCTCTCCTCATCGTACTTATTTAAATTGAATAACTTTAAAATTATGAATTTTAAGATTTCTTGGTATATCGAAATATGATCACAAAGTTACTCTTACAGAAATGTAAACGAAATGACACTAGTTCTAAGCTATATCTATCTATCTTTATTAAAAATGGCTGTGTGTGTGTGTGTGTGTATGTATGTATGTACCTATCTCCCACATCTCATCCGAAACTACTGGGTAGATTTCAAGCAATTTTGGTGCATAAATTGCTTAAAACACGAGTATCAGCACCGTGGGGCTTTTAACGTCCTAACTCCACAAGAGCGGAGGTATGGGCAAAACGTATCTCCAGCCACTGCCATATTGGCTGCCCTGCACAGTGTATGGTATGGGAATAGTGTCAGCCTGCGTTATTCATCTGCTCTCCAGGGAAGTCTACATATTTGGGCAAATAACAGTGATAGGAGGACAAGACGGAGAAAATAAGGATGATGAGGTGAACGGCAGGAGTTAGACAAACAGAGAGGGAGCAACGGGAAACGAACAGAGAGAGGGTGATAGAAGAGGGATATAAAGAAATTGCCAGAGACAGGAGAGATGAGATATACATAAGAGTGACCGAGGGGAATTGGTCTAAGAAGATGGGGTGAAGGAGAGGATGTTAAGAGAGAGAGAGAGAGAGAGAGAGAGAGAGAGAGAGGAGGGAGAGAGAGAGGATCCCAGGTAGATGTAATGGAACTCGCCTTCTGCAAGGCGTTGAACACCGTTCCACACCATCGCCTGATAAAAAAAAGTGTAAGCACATGGTATACCAATACAATTTTGTTACTGGATTGAAATGTTTCTAGCTAAGAGACCGCAGCATGTCATTCTCAACGGAGAGAATTCTGACGTGAACGTGACTTCATGCGTGCCTCAAGGGAGTGTTATACGATTGCTGCTTTCCACAATATAGATAAATGACCTCTAGACGACATAGAATGTTCAATGCGGCTTTTTGTGAAAGACGCTGTAGTTTATAGAGAAGCCGCAACAACTGAAAAGGGCAGCGGAATGCTGCATGATCTGAAGCGTATCGACACATGGTGGAGGAAATGGTAATTGAGCCTCTACCGAAACAAGTGCAAAGTGGGTTTACGTATTATACAGAGGAAATCACCTAACCCGTAGAGGTTCGAGTCCTCCCTGGGGCATGGGTGTGTGTGTTGTCCTTAGGTTAGCTCACCTAGGTTTAAGTAGTTTGTAAGCTACGGACTGATGACCACGCAGTTTGGTCCGATAGATTTACAAACATTTGAACATTTGAATCACCTAACACTTGCACCGCAAATATTGCGGAAATAGAAAGTGCGATTGATGTGCGGTTTTCACAGAATGGATTGCTAGTTCAAAAATGTTCAAATGTTTGTATAGCTTATGGGACTTAACTACGGGGTCATCAGTCCCTAAACTTACAAACTACTTATGAACTAGCTAATCCTGAGGACGGCACAAATATCCATGCCCGAGGGGGGATTCGAACCCCGACTGTAGTGGCCGTGCAGTCCCCTCGGCAACCGCGGCCAGCGATTGCTAGCCAGGGGACTCGTATTTTTAGACAACAAACGGATTGTACTTCTTATGCAAACATACAACATTTTAAATGGAACAAAGTTTCTTTTTCTATCATGCACTGAAATTTTTTACACCAGTTGTGTACAAAAAATTTTGAATGACATTTTTATCACGTTTAGTTTGGCAGCTACAACCGTTCAAAGTTTCGGGCGCGTAGGCTGCGATAGCGTAGTTGTCTCACGGAGTGGTTATCCCCTGGGGCACGACCCACTATCTCAGGACCACCAGCCAGACAGCAAGGCTGACTATCAATACATTCTGTGAAAACCGCACATAAATCGCACTTTCTGTTTCCGCAATATTTGCGGTGCAACGCTTAGATGATTCAAACTGTATAACATTTATTATATAACTACACAAACACCGGGAAAAAGGTACTTCCATAACGTATCTGGGGGCAGATATAAGGAGCTATTTGAAATCGAACGACCATATAAAATTAATCGTGGGTAAAGCAGTTATCAGACAGATTCATTAGAAGAATCCTTTCAGCGAAGGAAGCAGTTTACAGACAGCCGCTTGAGCATTAGGACCCGTTCATAGAGGACATAAGATCCAACAGAGAGCAGCACGCATCGTTACGGGCTCAATGAATAAGTGCGAAAGCGTCATTGAGATCATTAGGAAATTGCAGTAGTAGATGCTGCAAGAAAGACGTCCTGCATCGCATCACGGGCTTCTGTCAGTTCCGAGAGCTTACGTTTCTCGAGGATCCAACCAGTATATTGCTTCCTCCTACGTATATCTCACGAAATGATCAGGAAGACAGAATCAGAGAGATTACGGCCCATAAGAAGTCTTACTGGCAGTCGTTTTTCCCTCGAACCATACACGATTGTCGAAAGAGGAGGAGGTCACTGTGATACACGAAGTACCCACCGCCACACACGTAACGTGGCTTACGAACTCTGGACATAGATGTAGATGTAGAAATGTTATTGACATATACGTGCAGGTCGTTTTATAGGTATACTTTCCTTGAGTATACACAGCATCAACTCAATCAGTAAAGACTCTTCTCTTGATTTGATGGTCGCACTAACTACCAAATGGAGGACATAGCAATAGGCACAGCTAGTGTAGAGAAGCAGCTGAGAGAGTTAAAAACAAACAAGTCGCCAGGTCCAGATGGGGTAACAATCCGGTTTTACAAAGAGGTTTTGTTGTTGTGGTCTTCAGTTCGGAGACTGGTTTGATGCAGCTCTCCACAATACCCTATCCTGAGCAAGCCTCTTCATCTCGATATAAGAACGGCAACCTACATCTGTCTGAATCTGCTTACTGTATCCATCTCTTGGTTTCCTCTGCGATTTTTACCCCACACACTTCCCGCCAACGCTAAATTCACAATTCCTTGATGTCTAAGAATGTGTCTTACCAATCTATCCCTTCTTTTTATTTTATTATTTTTATTTGTTTTTTCTGTTCCATAGGACCCACTTCAGGAGTAAGACTCCATGGTCATGGAACAAGTCAATACATTAATTGTTACACAATAATGGTAATAGAAAAATTTTAAGTAGTCCTTTGCACACGACAATCTTAAGACAAAGTGAAAAGAACCAATAAAGAAAAAATTAATTAGCTTAATTGTTTAACTTTTCTAGGAGTTCCTCGACAGAATAAAAGGAGTGAGCCACGAGGTAACTCTTCAATTTAGATTTGAAAGCATGTGGATTAGTGCTAAGATTCTTAAGTTCTTGTGGCAGCTTATTGAAAATGGATGCCGCAGAATACTGCACCCCTTTCTGCACAAGTGTTAAGGTGGTGTGGTGCAAATGTAGATTAGACATCTGTCTAGTATTCACCGAGTGAAAGCTACTAACTCGTGGGAATAAGCTGATATTATTAACAACAAACGACATTAAAGAAAAAACGTATTGTGACGCCAGAGTCAAAATTCCCAGACTACTGAAAAGGGGTCGACATGACGTTCGCGAACTTACACCAGATATTGCTCGAACCGCCCGTTTTTGAGCCAGAAATATCCTTTTTGCATCAGGCGAGTTACCCCAAAAAATAATGCCGTACGTCATAAGTGAGTGAAAGTAAGCGAAATAGACTACTTTTCGTGTTGAAAAATCACTTATCTCAGATATTGTTCTAATGGTAAATATAGCAGAATTTAGCCTTGGAACAAGATCCTGAACATGGGCTTTCCATGACAGCTTACTGTCTATATGAACACCTAGAAATTTGAACTGTTCAGTCTCACTTATCACATGCCCATTATGTGTAATCATAATGTCAGATTTCGTCAAATTATGTGTTAGAAATTGTAAAAACTGAGTTTTACTGTGATTTAACATCAACTTGTTTTCTATAAGCCATGAACTTATCTCTTGAACTGCATTATTTGTTATTGTGTCAATATTACGAGCAACATCCTTCACTACCAAGCTGGTATCATCAGCAAACAAAAATATTTTACAACCACCTGTTATACTCGAAGGCATATCATTTATATAAATAAGAAACAGCAATGGTCCCAAAACAGACCCCTGGGGCACCCCATACTTAATTGTGCCCCATTGGGATTGCACGTCATAGCCATTTTCTACATTGCGGAGAATTACCTTCTGTTGTCTATTATTAAAGTAAGAGGTGAACCAGTTGTGGGCTACTCCCCGTATTCCATAATGTTCCAACTTCTGCAACAATATTTTGTGATCAACACAATCAAACGCTTTTGTTAAATCAAAGAAGACGCCTAATGTCCGTAGCCTCTTATTTAACCCATCAAGTGCCTCACAGAGAAACGAAAATATAGCGTTTTCGGTCGTTAAACCACTTCTAAAACCAAACTGTACGTTTGACAGGAAATTATGTAAACTGAAATGATCAATTAATCTTGAATATACAGCCTTTTCAATAACTTTGGAAAAAGCCGATGGCATAGAAATAGGTCTATAGTTGTCTACATTATCCCTTTCTCCTTTTTTATAAAGCGGTTTCACTACTGAGTACTTTAATCTGTTAGGAAACTGACCATTCTGAAAGGAAAAATTACAAATATGGCTTAGTACTGGGCTAACATATGGAGAACAGTACTTTAGAATTCTGCTAGATATCCCATCATATCCACAAGAGTCCTTAGTCTTTAGTGATTTAATTATTGACTCAATCTCACCTATGGAAGTATCATGAAGGATCATTTCAGGCAACAGCCTCGGAAACGCATTTTCTAAAAACGTTATATGATTACCTGTAGAAACTAGAGTTTTGTTTAGTTCCTCTACTATATTCAGAAAGTGATTATTGAATATTGCACATATATCTAACTTGTCAGTAACAGAAACATTCCTTCTACGCACTGACGTTATATCTTCTACCTGCTGCTCCTGACCAGACACTTCCTTCACGACTGACCAGATAGTTTTAATTTTATCCCGAGAGTTTGCTATTCTTTTTGCGTACCACATACTTTTTGCATTCTTAATGACATTTTTCAGAACCTTACAGTACTGTTTGTAATGAGCTACTGCATCTTCATTCTGACTGCTTCTAACATTTTGATACAACTCCCGCTTAGTTCTACATGATACTCTTATCCCCTTTGTCATCCACCCTGGCTGTTACTGAAAGTACCCTGTTTTGAGCGTTCTAGCGGAAAGCAACTTTCAAACAGCATAATAAATGTGTTCAGAAAAGCATTATATTTATCATCTGCATTATCAGCACTATAAACATCCTGCCATTCTTGTTCCTTAATTAGGCTTAAAAAGGTCTCAATTGCAACTGGATTAACTTTTCTGAGTAGTTGATATTTATGTTTAACATTTGTTTGAGAACAAATACTTTTTAGAATTAAAAGTTGGGCATCGTGGTCTGATAGGCCATTTACTATTCTGCTGACAGAGTGCCCCTCTAATAATGAAGAATGAACAAAAATATTGTCAATGGTAGAACTGCTATTTCCTTGCACTCTCGTTGGAAAAAATACTGTTTGCATCATGTTATAGGAATTAAATAGATCTAACAGCTGACTTTTCCTTGAGCTATCACCTACACAATTAATGTTGAAATCTCCACACACAATTAAATTTTTATACTTCCTATACAGTGAATCCAGAACCAATTCCAGCTTGGGCAGAAACATTTTAAAATCTGAGTCAGGGGATCTATAAATAACAACTATTACTAGTTTAGTTCCATTAACATTAACAACTCCTGCACAACATTCAAATATCTGTTCTGTGCAGTGTTTAGAAAAATCGATTGACTCCGATGAAAAATCGTTTTTTACATACATGGCCACTCCCCCACACTGCAAAGAACTCCTAGAGTAGAAGGCAGCTAACCTGTATCCTGGCAAAGGAAGTCTCTTAATTGTCACACCACTTAAAAAGTGCTCTGAAATTCCAATAATGTCAGAATCAGTATCAATAAGCATTTCATTAACTTTATCTCTTTTAATCAAGGTAGGCCAGAAATTTCTTTTCTCCCCAATTCGGTTCAGTACCTCCTCAGTAGTTACGCGATCCACCCACCTAATCTTCAGCATTCTTCTGTAGCACCATATTTCAATAGCCTCAATCCTCTTCCTGTCAGCACTGTTTATCGTCGATGTCTCACTCCCATACAAGGCAACACTCCATACAAATGCCTTTAGAAAGGACTTCCTTACGCTTAAATCAATATTCGATGTTAACAAATTTCTCGTTTTCAAGAACGCTTTTCTACCCATTGCCATTCTGCATTTAATATCCTCTGTAATGCGACCATCATTTGTTATTTTACTGCCCAAGTAACAAAACTCATCTCCCTCCTTTATTGCTTCGTTTCCCAATCTAATTCCTTCAGCATCACCTGATTTTCTTACGCTGCACTCCATTACCCTAGTTTTGCTCTTGTTAATGTTCATCTTATATGCACCTTTCAGCACACTGTCCATTCCGTTCAATTGCTCTTCCAGGTCCTTTGCTGTATCTGACAGAATTACTATGTCGTCGGCAAAACGCAATGTTTTTAATTCTTCCCCCTGAACTTTAATTCCTTCTCCAAATTTCTCCTTGCTTTCCTTTATAGCTTGCTCAATGTACAAATTGAATAACATTGGAGAAAGGCTACAACCCTGTCTTACTCCCTTTCCAACCACTGCATCCCTTTCATGCCCTTCAACTCTGACAACCGCTGTCTTGTTTTTGTACAAGTTGTAAATAACCTTACGCTCCCCATACTTTACTCCTGCTTGTTTCAGAACTTGAAAGAGTTTATTCCAATCAACATTGTCAAAAGCCTTCTCCAAATCTACAAAGGTAGAAATGTAGGTTTGCCTCTTCTTAATCTATCTTGTAGGATAAGCCGTAAAGTGAGTATTGCCTCCCGAGTTCCTACATTTCTCCTGAACCCAATCTGATCTTCCCCGAGGTCGGCTTCTATCAGCTTTTCCATCCTTCTGTATATAATTCGTGTTAATATTTTGCAACCATGACTGATTAAACTGATGGTTCTGTAGTTTTCACACCTGTCTGCACCTGCTTTCTTTGGTATGGGGATTATTACATTTCTCTTAAAGTCTGAGGGTACTTCGCCTGTCTCATACGTCTTACACACCAGGTGAAACAGGTTTGTCATGGCTGGTTCTCCCAGAGACTTCAGTAGCTCTAAGGGAATATCTTCTACTCCAGGGGCCCTGCCTCGACCTAGGTCTTTCAGGGCTCTGTCAAATTCTTCTCTCAGTAATCTCCTATTTCATCTTCATCTACATCCTCTTCCCTTCCTACAATATTGTCCCGAAGTTCATTTCCTTTGTACAGCCCCTCTATATACTCTTTCCACCTTTCAGCTTTCCCTTCTTTTCTGAGAACTGGTTTTCCATCAGTGTCATTGATATTCATAGAGTACTCGGCGGTATAGGCCTCTTACTTGCATTTATCGCGAATCTTTGATCCAGCGCAAAGTACCAAGGCACAGGAAACTCCCGTGCGTAAGAAAGGCAATAGAATGGACCAACGAAATTACAGACCTGTCTCATGAACATGAGTTTGACGTAGAATTCTT
Organism: Locusta migratoria; assembly: GCA_026315105.1. NCBI lineage: Eukaryota > Metazoa > Arthropoda > Insecta > Orthoptera > Acrididae > Locusta > Locusta migratoria. The sequence continues at coordinate 943,699,099 of CM048744.1, forward strand.
GAACATATTCTCAGTTCTAATGTAGTAAATTTCCTTGAGGAAGCTTCTGTCCATGCACCAGCCTGGCTTTAGAAAGCATCCACCGTAGAAACCCAGTTTGCCCTTTTCTCTCATGACATCTTGCATACTATGGATGAAAGGTAACAGGCAGATTGCATATTTCTCGATTTTCGAAAGGCTGACGACTGCTAACGAAGGTACGAGCTTATGGAATAGGCGAATAAAAAGTCCGACGTATATATTGAAGTGAGAACGCATACGCAAGCGTCAAGTGTCGCAGATCTAATTTTAGTGAAAATATTTAAAGTAATGCTACAGGTTGTTGTTTTTGTTTCATTACTGAGTAATAATTTCTCGTGTGATATCTTGCGAGCCATGGATGAAGGGCAACAGGAAGATTGTGATTTTCTCGATTTCAAAAAGGCATTTGACTCAATGCCACACAAGACTGCTAACGAAGATACGAGGATATGGAAAAAGATCACAGATTCGTGACTGGCTGGAAAACTTTCTAAGTAATAGAACCCAGTACGTTGTTCTCGATGGCGAGTGTCCATCAGAGGGTATCGTCAGGAGTGTTCTAAGAAAGTGTGATAGGACCACTATTATTTTCTATCTATATAAATGATTTGGAATCTGCGGCTGATTGCTGATGATTCTGTGGTTTAAGGAGGGTGTCACCATCCATTTACTGTAGTAGAATGTAGGATGACTTGACGTGAGAAATGGCAACTAGAGCTAAATGTAGAAAAATGCAGATGAGTAGGAGAAACAATCCCGTAATATTCGAATATGCTGCTTGGCCGAGTCGCGTCAATGAAAGACCTAGCACAGCGATATGAAGTCTACATCTACATACATACTCCGCAATTCACCGTAAGGTACACTGTATCACTACTAGGCATTTCCTTTCCTAGTCCACTCCCAAATAGAACGAGGGAAAAAAGGATGCCCATATTCCTCCGTACGATCCCTAATTTCTCTTATTATGTCTTTGTGATCACTACGCGAAATGTAAGTTGACGGCAGCAAGATCGTACTACACTCAGCTTCAAATTCCGGCCCTCTAAATTTCCTCAACAGAAATTCACGAAAAGAAAGTCGTCTTTCCTCCACCGATCCCCAATTGAGTTGCCGGAGCATTTCCGTGAACTCGCGCATTGGTCGAACCTACCAGTAACAAACCTAGCTGCTCGCCTCTGTACTGCCTCTATGTCTTACTTTAATCTGATCTGCTGCGGGTCCCAAGCACTTGAGCAATACTCAAGACGGAACGAGCATATAAAGACAGTCGTGGGGAAGGTTGAAAGACGACCGTCTGTTGTCTTCCATATATTTTTTATAAAATTGTAATTTATTTGATGTCACTAGATTAGCATTTTGTTAAAACTAGACCCTCACTCTTTTCGAGGCATGAGGAATAGCATTTTTATTTCATGTTTTAAAATATTAGTTTCTGAAATGTTAGTTAATATTGCTAGGATTTTGTTATTTTAATAATTTATTATTGTGTTTATGAATGTGGCAATAAGTACGGCTTCTCCGCTACGCCACTGTCCCTGTGAGAATGTGTGCTTGCTTTACTTTTAAGTGGATGTGCGAGAATCTAATGGCTGTCTGAGTGTGGGTGGTAATAGCTCGCTTTGCATGGTTCTCTCTGGCTCAGAGTCGATAGTAAGTCGTTACCATCCTCTGATGCTGATGCTACCAAATAGGTTTCTACACCCTTTGGTTAGAAGCCAGTCGACGAGCCCTCCCCAGGCGAGTCTCGCGTCCCCACCACCGCTGTTTTTTCGGGTTTTGCCAGTTTCCGGTAGCTTTGCGCCTCCTGGCCGCTCGGTGGTCGCTTTGTGCTGGAATCGTGGTGAGGTAAGGTTGGTTCTCTTGTTGTGTCCATGGAGATGGTAGCGATTCGTTGTCTAGCATGTTTAACTTACACTCTTGAACTTAGATTCATTTTTCGGAATTATTTATTTTAATTATTTTTCTTGATCATGTGCGTAAATGTGTTCTAGTTTTTCATCCAGTGATTTCCAACAGATAAACGCGGTGTATGTGTTACTAGTTCCAGTTTGATAATGGCCTGGTATATTCAAACCTTTTGTGATTATGTGGCGGTGTACGAACTCTGTGTAAATTCTTTCTAGCTTTGTGGGGCCCGATTTCTAACAGACGATATGTTCATTTTTGTACAGTCCATATAAAATCTTTCTAATCGTTTCCTTCCGTGAGTGATATGTTTTCCACATGGTTGGTTCTTAGAACAAAGCCTTCAGCTTCCACTATTGTGTGTTCCATGTCCATCAGGCAAGTAACTATGTGTGTATCCTTCTGATTTCCACTAACATTTCGCGATCATCTCTCCCACTTCTCATAAAACCAGTGCCTAGATAGTCCACTCTCAGATTGCAACTTAAAAGTCCACCGTGATTTTGTGTAATGAATCCAATTTTTAACCACTTCACATTCAGTGGAGTTCGATCATGTAACGTAGCTGTGTGTCGCCATTAGCGTGCTTGCTCGCGGTCTAATCTACTAAATGCAACTTTGCTATAATCACGCACCATCTCAAATCAGGCACGACAGACCAAAGCCATCTTCGCAGTTTCATTGTATAGTGTGTTGTGTGGTACCTCCGGGTTTGCTGAATTTCGCCTACGGAAGCGGCGCCTGCTTCTGCATCGTTTCAGTAAGCTGATTTTGGTGAGTTTCGCTGTTGCATTGCGTGTGTGTGATCGAATGACTGTTGTTTGTATATCCTCCCCCCAGTAGCGTTAAGTTATGGGTAATTTATGTTAAATTCAATGCTGGGCATCGTCAGTATTAGATCATGTAAATGCAATGCATTTTTATTGTATTAACAAAATTGGTTACCCATTTTGCTTGCTTTCGACCTGAATAAACTAGTTCAGTATAATTTTCACTTGCCTACAAATTGTAGTTTTCGAGCACCTTCCCCATCTTATTTAATACTGTTTGTCACCAGTGCTGATAACAAGCTCAGATGCAATTTTTTTATGTTTAAGTTCCGGTGCGTCATAAATGTTTTTCTTAGTCACCTTTATGAAATAACTTTAATTGTGGTGGCTTGTTTATTAATGTCTGTGTGTAATTTCGTGTGAGGTCCTACGTATATTGGCCACTGTATCGTTAACTTTAGAGCAATTTGAACCAATTCCTCAATTTGGGCCAGGGAGTAGCCGGTAGTTTTCAGGGACGTTTTGATAATTTTTTTGCTAAAATTGAGCTGTTTTATAGTAGTAAACTCTTATCTGGGTACCTCGTACAGTGGCCCACTTTTAAGGTAAATGGTCGATTTCGCTTAATTGGGAGAAATTTGGTAAGATGTGATTTGTCTGTAAAGGAGACCGCATATAAAACGCTTGTACGACCCCGTCTTGAGTACTTCTCAAGTGTTTGGGGTCCCCACCAGATCGTTTTAAAGGAGGATATGGAAGCAGTTTAGACGCGGGAGGCTAGGTTTGTAACTAGTATATTCGCTCAATGCGCGAGTTTTACCGAAATGCTTCGGGATCTCAACTGGGAGTCGCTGGAGGGGAGGCGAGGTTCTTTTTTAGCAGCACTGTTGAAGATATCTACAGAAGCGGAATCTGAGGAAGGTGCAGAAGGATTCTACTGCCGCTAACCTCCATTTGACGCAAAGGCCACAAGGATAAGATCAGAGAGATCAGGGTTCGTACGGATGTAATATGTTATGTGGATATGTGTCCGGAAACGCTTAATTTCCATGTTAGATCTCATTTTAGTATTTCTCTTTCCATGTAAATGTCATTCCAACGTGATCAAATTGTAAATTTTCACAATCAAAATGTATGGGCTGACGAGAATCCGCACGCAATTGTGCAATCACGTCATCAGCACAGTTTTTCGGTGAACGTTTGGGCAGGAATTGTTGGTGATGTCTTGATTGGGCCTCATGTTCTTCCACCTACGCCCACTGGATCACGTTATCATGATTTCATACGGGATACTCTACCTGTGCTGCTAGAACATGTGCCTTTACAAGTACGACACAACATGTGGTTCATGCACGATGGAGCTCCTGCACATTTCAGTCGACGTGTTCGTACGCTTCTCAACAACAGATTCGGTGACCGATGGATTGGTAGAGGCGGACCAATTCCATAGCTTCCACGCTCTCCTGACCTCAACCCTCTTGACTTTCATTTTTGGTGGCATTTGAAAGCTCTTGTCTACGCAACCCCGGTACCACATGTAGAGACTCTTCGTGCTCGTATTGTGGACGGCTGTGATACAATACGCTATTCTGCAGGGCTGCATCAGCGCATCATAGATTCCATGCTACGGAGGGTGGATGCATGTATCCTCGCTAACGGAGGACATTTAGAACATTTCCTGTAACAAAGTGTTTGAAGTCACGCTGATACGTTCTGTTGCTGTGTGTTTCCATTCCATGATTAATTAAGTAATAAAATGAGCTCTAACATTTTCTTACTTTGTGTGTGAGGAATGTTTTCTGAAAGTTTGGCCGTACCTTTTTGTAACACCCTGTATACGGAAGTGAAATAGGAAAGCAAGTAACTACTAGTGGTACTGAGTACCCTTCACCACGCACCTTGGGTGGATTGCGAAGTATGTACGTAAATATGGAAAGAGGTCTCACAAACAGTTAATGTAGTCGATCAGAAGACTTTAGACTCCATTGCCACTGAATGCGTGTTCCTAAAAGAAGCGACAGCACTTCGGTGCGACAGACGGAGAAAAGACTGTCTTCAAAGCCACTAGTACAACTTCGACCATCCATCACTTAGCCATACTTTAACGAGGGTGACTGTTTGGATATAATGACGAGTGTAACAAACCAAGAAACCACCGACACGAAAGAAATATATGGGCCCCCTAACGGGCGAAGCCTTTTACAAGTCCTACGCAAAGAAACCGAGTAAAATATTGCCGTCCTTTAAGCAAGCCTTTCAGAGGAAGTGATCATAAGTGACAATGCGTAACGCGCCTAGCTGGCTGGTATTTCATTTATTCTCGGTTGCGCTCTGCGACGGGTCCGTGCGTGGAGGCGGTCGAAGCGTACTCTGAATGACTCCGTCTTCCTAGGTCGTAAATCATACAACAAAACCCCATAAAACTCTTGTCAGATGGCAGCAAAGGGCGTGTGTAAAGCTTCGAAGATTGGGAGTACTTAAAGTTGCATACACACAGAACAAGTAACCATACATGAAATCACACATGATTAACTAATCAGCTACGACGTCAGTTTTCTACCACTATTCACCTGTCCTCAGCGCTTTTCGTATTTGTGTCATTGTTTTGAAGGTTTTTGTGAAACGATAATAAGGTATTTAGTTAGAAATTTGTTATGCATTCTCTGTGTATATGAGCTGTAGCTACGAGGGTTGGAACTTAAACAATGGCAATTATTTATTCACAACCGATACAAAAGCGTTACATGTTTGGACCGGTTACTGTCCTTCAAAGTAGGGTCACTAGAGTTCTGTAGAACCCGTTGCCAGCGATGTGGAAGGCATAGCATACCGTTAGCAGAAACTGATCTGTAGATGGTGCGAATGGAGCAGTCTAATGCCTATCGAATCTCTGGAACAGTTCTGAAGCGAATGCCACCGGCCGCGGTGGCCCTGGGGACTGAGGCGCTCCAGTCACGTCCGCACGGCCACTACGGTCGGGAGTTCGAATCCCCCCTGGGGCACGGATATTTGTGCTAGGTCATAAGTAGTTTCTAAGTTTAGGGACTGATGATCCCGTAGTTAAGTCCCACAAGCTCTACAAACATTTGAACATTTTTTGAAGCGAATGCCACGAAGTGGTTCCTGCATCCTCGGAATAAAAGTAACAAGGACTTAAGTCCGGCAAGTATGGTGGATGGTACGATACTGCCCAGTCCCATCGATCGCACAGGGCAGCTATAGCTTGCGCTGTATGCGCCCATGCATTGTCGTGCAAAATGATGGGTGGGTTGGGCAGAAAGTCTTTAGTAAAGCTGGTGGCAGGTAATGCTCCAAAAACGAACAGTAATACTGTGCGTTGAGGTCTGCCGTAGACGAACTTAATGCGTTAGGATAACACCATCAAAGTCGTACACCAGAATCAGCATAACTTTCACCATACTAAGACTGTGACGTACTTTCGACTTTCGCGGCGATCCATAATGACGTCTTTCGTTGGATTGGCGTTTCTTTTTTGGCTCGTGCGATGTGGCCTATGTCTCATCCAGTGCTACAATACGGCAAAGAAAGCTTCTCCCTCGCGCTCATAGCGCTTCAAGCCCGTCTGAACAGCATTTCCGTCAATTCATGCGGAACCCATAGTGATGCAATTTTCAAATGCATAGGCGAAGCACAATCGTATGCGCTAATCCGTTTTCGTGGGCGAGCTCACGAATCGTCTGGTGTTGATCACTATCCACTTACGCGGCAATAGTGTCCACTTCTTCAGAGACGCAAGGATAACCTGCCGGATGCATGTCTGCCACAGTTTGCCGACCTTCGATGAAGGCTTTTACTCAACGTGGGCCTCTTGAAGACTTTAATGATACTGCCGTGCTGCACGTCTTGATCCACCTCCGTTGGTCTTGTTCCGAAAACATAGTGACACGTTTACAATAGACCGCTCGCCCACAAAAACTGTGTTTCCTAGATAGTCCGCACTCCAGTGACGTGGGACGGGCGATTTCATTTGCTCGACGGTAAAGTAGGTATGTCAACAACGCGTGCTATTAGCGACAGTAGTAGATTACATTGCACAGTGTCTCCACACCAGAGTAGTCACTATTTAAGTTCGAACCGTCGTATATTGCTTTTTGAGTGCGAGCTTAAATATGAATACAAGGACTTATTTTGTGATATTATCAGCACAGTTTTTATATGCTGTCTGTTCTTTCGGACTTGTCTGGAGAAACAGACACCATTGATTCACATTAACGGCCATACATTTACGAATTCGAAACTTTCAAATATCCTTAGATTGGGGACTCTTAAATTATGTTTAATGAAGAATAGCACGTACGTGTCGCATTACGATCACGTGGAACTGGTGTGATGTGTCATCCCTTGCTTCCAACTGGCAACTGACACGCTCGATCTCTTGTGGGGAGTTGCAAGTAAGTGGAAGCAGCATGTTTATTGGAATTAATTTTCCTGTTACGGTGATTACTATCACCTTTCAAAGTGTTCGATGCTTTTTGTAATACTTCCAACACGTTCTCCATGAGTGCTGACCTAACAGCACCGAGTGAGGCGGCTAAGTAGTTACATGCTGGACTGGCCTTCGGGAGGACGGCTGTACACATTTTTGTGATTTCCATAAATTACTCCAGATAAATGTCGGGTTGGTTCCTTCCAAAGGAGACAGCCGATTTCCTTCCCTATCATATATGGTGTCTCACGAAAGACGCCTGCCAGGCGTCCGCGGATCGCGCGGTATGGCTCCTGGCCGCCACTACCGCATCCGCCGGCCACGGCAGCGCCCAATTCTCGAACTCTATTGTGCCGCGGGCGCATACACTGAGTTAAAGTCTAAAAACATTGCTATCTGAGTAACCTAAGCTTACATTCATTTACAGTAGATGTTCAAAATGATGTCCCTCTCTGAAAAGAGCGGCCTGGCATCTCCTCGACGAATTTCGGCTGCCGAAATCTGGGAAATGACTAGTCGAATCCTGTTCAAAAATGTTCAAATGTTTGTGTAGCTTATGGGACTTAACTACGGGGTTATCAGTCCCTAAACTTACAAACTACTTATGAACTAGCTAACACTAAGGACGGCACAAATATCCATGCCCGAGGGGGGGATTCGAACCCCCGACCGTAGTAGCCGTGCACACCGTGACTGGAGCGTCTTAGTCCCCTCGGCCACCGCGGCCGGCAGTCGAATCCTGTCTTCCAACTCTTAGAGAGTATGGGGATTGCTTGCATACACCTTGTCTTTAACATTCCCCAAAGATAAAAGTCACAGGGCTTTAGATCTGGAGAACGAGGAGGCGAGTCAGCTATCCTATCATCAAAAACACTTCGTACTGCTGCCATTGAGGCATTGCTGATGTGTGGTCTTGCATTGTCCTGAATGAAATAAGCGTACAGCTTTTCGTTGGGTGAAAGTTCTTGAAAAATTGGATGCAGGATAATGTCCACATACCTGTCAGAATTCACTGTTTGGTGAAAAAATATTCAACTAGTCACTTCCCAGATTTCTGCAACCGAAATTCGTCGAGTGTTCGCAAATGTGTTCAAGAAATGTGAGGCCTTTCTTTCCATAGAGGGACATTATTATGAACATCTAATGTAAATAAATATAAGCTTAGGTTACTCAGACGGCAATGTTTATTAGACTTCAACTCAGTGTATGCGCACAATAGAGTCCGAGAATCGGGCGCTGCCGTGGCCGGCGGATGCGGTGGCGGCGATCGTGAGCCGTACCGCGCGATCCGCGGACGTCTGGCAGGCGTCTTTCGTGAGACACCCTATATATATATATATATATATATATATATATATATATATATATATATAAAAATTACCGACTATTCCCTATTAAGAGAGTGATTGAACTTCAGTAAGGACTTTTTCCTCTTCATCCATTCTTTCCAAATTCTCTTCCTACACTCGCTGCGTTGTTTCTTTCGCTCTTCTGACCATTTATTTCCTTTTCTCTTTTCGGTGTGTTCCTGTCTAAATATACGTTTATTTATGCTGTTCCTGAACTGCTCTTGTTTGTTCTTATTTATCGTCTGTATGTTTAAACAGAAAGAGCATAAACAATCATGGGAAAATGACAACAGCCATTCAACATTTGCAGAACATCTTAGGCTAGGAAAAGACTGCCCTACACCATAGAAACAGATATAAAAATAGATTCAGCAATATGAAACGTCTGTTAATCCCCCAAGGAAATTCCCAAATTCAAAAAGCAATTATAGAAATGAAACCCATATTAAAAGGCCAAGTTAACATCAGTAACAGAACGCTATTTAAACAATAAAACACATATTAGACAAAGCAAACCTTTTCCATCCCCAAATGCAACACACAATATCACCACATAAAGAAAATAACAATCTTCTCCCACCCCTAAACACACACACACACACACACACACACACACACACACACACACAAATATTACATTAGATCAGAGGAGTTGTTCGTTCCATAGATCCGTGGAGATCCCCGTGGATTTGAAACAGGTCAATTTTTTTTTATTAGCAGCTGATAATATAATAATACTAATAGCATGAATACAGATACATGCACCATTTGATTCTATTTATAAATTCGTCAGTGACGTCGTTGGCCACTAGAAAGTCTTTTAGGGTTCTCTTAAACTGATCTTTATTTGTAGCTAAATATTTTATGGTTGCTGGTAAATTATTGAAAATATGTGATCCTGAGTAGTGAACCCCTTTTTGAACTAAAGTTAGTGCTTTTAAGTCCTTGTGTAGATCATTTTTGTTCGACACACACGCACACACACACACACACACATACACGAAAAGGAAGACAAATAGAGATTCCATAGTTGAACTAAAATAATAATTATAAACCCACACAATACACTCAGAACATCATATTGCCAGCATACGCCTATTTTGACAGACATACGCCTATCTCACCTTTCAATCCAAAGAATATATAGACAATAAATAGAAACAAAACAAAAGGCAAACGCATCCCATGAGGCTACAGAATACAGATATGGCGAATTTTTGGCAACTTTCATGAGCAAATGTAACTGAAAAATAGAGTATCAGTATAAGTGGCAATATGAGTGCTATGAAAAAAACATATGAAGAGGACAAAATAAAAAGGGAATCATCTCAGTAGTGAATTTTATACGGAAATAAATATACCCATACCATGAGAACTGCATATGATCGAATTCAGTAAAAACCAAACAAAATGTAAAACAAAAATATTTCTTACACAGTTGACCATTGAGGATTCTTTGAAATAAAGTGAAAGGCGTCGGGTCTGAATTAATTTTTACAGTTGCGAAAGACGGTAATCCAACTTATACAAATTGTGAAAAACTATCCCTATCTTCTATGTGGGCTAAATCACACAAACTGTGCAAAAGTTCGTTAAGATCAGATGAGGGATATAAGGTGAATTTAAATTCGCGCTCTTGGACTTCGCAACACGATTCCTCACCTGCCAACAATGAAACATGTCTCCCAAAAAATGTTCAAATGTTTGTTAAGCTTATGGGACTTAACTACGGGGTCATCAGTCCCTAAACTTACAAACTACTTATGAACTACTTACGAACTAGGACGGCACAAATATCCATGCCCGAAGGGGGATTCGAACCCCCAACCGTAGTGGCCGTGCTGACCGTGACTGGAGCGCCACAGTCACCTCGACCACCGCGGCCGGCAAGAAAAATGTCTCCCACAAATGTCTCCTGTCCAAGTTACAGGCACCAGCTCCTGCAGCTAGACATCGCCTCCAGCAACTTCGACGCTCTGTAGCGTCATTGGATGACGTTTCCGGACATGCGTTTCTACGCTCACTTTGTTCCTCAAGACACCTCTCACATTTCCTAGAAGTTTGTTGGTGTAGTAGTGTAATTCTGAAACCCATTGACGTATGGGTCACACACCCATCTCAGTCTTCGACGTCCATTTACTGCCGGAAATATGCGCAGGCCGAAATTTTGTGAGAGACTTTCTTTTTTTATTGCTAGCATGTGAGGAATCGCGCTGCGAACCCCAAGTGCGCGAATCTAGATTCACCCTGTATATACGAGGCGCGTCCAGAAAGTAAGTTCCGTTTCAATTTTTCTCCGCTGCAGCGCTGCGATTGTAGTTCCGCACATTCGCTGTAGACGATGTGTATCAAGGAGAAGAACGTGCGCCATTTGGAGATCGCTGTCAGTTACGTACGCTTTGTTGTGCTTGTTTGAAATGTCGGCGTTGATTGAAAATCCCGCCGCCTGTGAAATCAGATCGGTGATTCGGTTTCTGAATGCGAGGAAAGTGAAACCAAGTGATATGTATCGGCAAATTTGGGATGTTTACGGACCAAATGCGATGAGTGATTCGATGGTGAGAAGATGGGTCCGACAGTTCAATGGCGGGCTAGTGATGTGCACGATGAAGAACGAAGTGGGCGTCCAAATTTGGTTACAGAAGAACTGGTTCACGCGATTAATGACAAGATCCAGGAAATCCGTAGGCTTACAATTAGTGCACTCGCTATGGACTTCCCCCAAATTTCACCGATGCATGAAATTGTTACCAAACAACTGAAAATCCGTAACCTTTGCTCACCAAAGATTCTCACTGAGCAATACAAAACACAATGGATGGGTAGTGAACTTCAGTTTTTGACCCGTTATGCTGAAAGCGGCGAAGAATTTCTGAGACGGATAGTCACAGGAGATGAAACGTGGGTTTCTTACGACACCCTTGAGAGTAAGCGGCAATCAATGGAATGGAGGCACACTTCATCCCCACCAAAGGTAAAGCCGAAGAAAATCATGACACCTCGGAAAATGATGTGCACAGTGTTCTGGGACTGGAAAGGCATCCTACTCATTGACTTCTTATCGCGTGGTCAAATAATCAAACCAGATGCTTATTGCGAGACACTTCGGAAATTGCGCCGTGCAATTCAGAATAAGCGCCGGGGACTGCTGTCAAAAGGTGTTGCTTTGCTTCACGACAACGCACGACCACACACTGCAAATGTGACGAAAAACTTCCTACAGGGATTTGGCTGGGACGTGTTTGACCATCCTGCGTACAGCCCTGACCTCGCTCCTAGCGACTTTCATCTGTTCTTACATCTCAAGTCTCTCCTTGGCGATCATCACTTTACCAATGAAAGAAACTGTTTCCAACTGGTTGAAGACACAGGCGGCAGATTTCTATGAAGAAAGTATACAAAAACTGGTGCCACGCCATGACAAATGCCTGCAAAATTTCAGCAGTTATGTGGAAAAGTACTTTAACCCTAGTATGCATACCCTTGGTCCAATGGACCCGGGAACAATTTTAATTTTTAATTTGTGTATTAAAGACTTGAAATTGAGTCCCAAACCGTTCAGGTATGCTCTCTGGCAAAATTCAGTAATACATTACAGATACTACTAGAATTGTGCGTCATTAGTTTAAGTGCCACTTTAATTTTCTTCTTTATACTACACATTTACATAACCTGGGTCCGATGGACCCTGTGGTTTATGTTAAAGTGTCGTTAAGTTAGATTGTGATGTAATCAATTACATTTTGTTGGAGTACCGAGATTACGATACTGCCACACATATGCATTGTTGTGTTCGCAGAAAACGTATTGTAATAACTTGGCATGTTCAAGTGTGAGACAGAATAATTCTGTGCTGTGTAAGGAGCAAAATATCTCAGTGGATGGTTATTAGTGTGTGACGCTGTACAGAAAGAGTGTAGGAGTTTGCTACACAGCAGTATTGTTTGACATTCGACAGTCATTCGGAAGAAAGGTAAGGCTTATTGGTAACACTAAAAAATAACATGAAGAGACGCTATATTTCTACACTCCATAGGTGAAGAGAGTACTGAGGTTATTTATTCATATTATTATTTTTCAGACAATGTCAGGATCTGCATCTAGAAAAAGGAGTAGGAAAGAGGATAGCCCCAATTTTGAATCATTTGTTACTCAATGGGTAGCTAAAGATGACGATTTACTTTCAGATATAAGTTTTGCTTCGGATGAAAACCATGAAGCTGTTCCTCAGGCAGTGTCATACGACTCTTTGGATGAAGAAGCACGTAGTGGTGGTGGTAAAGATGATGATGATGGTGATGATGATGTTGATGATGATGATCTAGATAATAATATCTCAGGACAAATAAGCAGTGAAAGTGTTAACGTTTATATTGCTCCAAAATATATGCTGTGGAGTAAAAGCCCCACCCCCCCACCCCAATGCAAAATAAAACGCCTGCTCACGATGTGGTGAAATTTATACCAGGACCAGCAAGGGGGAGAATCACTTACACCCATAAAGATGATTGGGATTTATTTATTCCTCTATCCATTGTGGATGAAATTGTGAGATGCACAAACCTAGAGGTAAGAAGAGTTTGTGTGCCAAGAAAAATAACCTGGCATGGTGTAACTAAAGATGAAATTGTTTGCCATCTGGGGAATTTTGCTTCACATTGGAGCAGATAAAGGCTGGGATGTTCCAATCAGAGAACTTTTTCTGGGAAATTTTTCCAATCCATTATATAGAGCTACAATGTCTGAGTCGGTTTGAGGCACTAAGAAGATTCATTAGCTTTTATGACAAAAGAACAAGAGAGGCTGCTGGCTGCTTTATCCAACATATGGAAAATATTTATAGGACAGTGCAGGAAAGTAATGATACCTAAAATCAATGTTACCGTGGATGAACAACTAGTTCCATTTAGAGGCCGTTGTGGATCTGTGCTGTATATGCCAAAAAAGCCTGCAAAGTATGGGATGAAAATATTCTGGATTTGCGAAGCTGAAACTGGTTATGCAATGGATGGAACTGTGTATACAGGAAAAGAACCAAGGTGAGCCACCCCAGAAAAATTTGCGTCTTTCGACAGTGAAAAATAATATTGGTGGTGTCTGTATCAGTTTTCATAATATAATCTATTTAAAAAAATTATTCAGGGTTAAAATTACACTAATTGTGCATTTTAAAAGCCAGTAAAATCATTAAAATAGCCGCAGCTTTCTTATACTCTTGAACCTTAAAATAAAAATATTCGTGCATGATAATATCCACAAAACATTTTCATTTAAATTCTCATATTAGACGAATATCAAGGACTCAGATGGAAAACCAGTTCTCAGCAAAGAAGGGAAAGCTGAAAGGTGGAAAGAGTATATAGAGAGGCTCTATGAAGGAAATGAACTTAGCGGCAATATTGTAGAAAGGGGATAAGAAGTAGATGAGGATGAAATAGGCGATACTATACTGAGAGACGAATTTGACAGAGCACTGAAAGACCTTAGTCGAAACAAGGCCCTTGGAGTAGATGATATTCCCTCAGAGCTACTGAAGTCTCTGGGAGAACCAGCCATGACAAAACTGTTTCACCTGGTGTGTAAGATGTATGAGACAGGTGAAGTACCCTCAGACTTTAAGAAAAATGTTATAATTCCCATACCAAAGAAAGCAGGTGCAGACAGGTGTGAAAACTACAGAACCATCAGTTTAATAAGTCATGGTTGCAAAATATTAACACGAATTATTTACAGAAGGATGGAAAAGCTGGTAGAAGCCGACCTCGGGGAAGATCAGTTTGGGTTCAGGAGAAATGTAGGAACTCGGGAGGCAATACTCACTTTACGGCTTATCCTAGAAGATAGATTAAGAAAAGGCAAACCTACATTTCTAGCTTTTGTAGATTTGGAGAAGGCTTTTGACAATGTTGATTGGAATAAACTCATTCAAGTTCTGAAACAAGCAGGAGTAAAGTATAGGGAGCGTAAGGTTATTTACAACTTGTACAAAAAGCAGACAGCGGTTGTCAGAGTTGAAGGGCATGAAAGGGATGCAGTGGTTGGAAAGGGAGTAAGACAGGGTTGTAGCCTTTCTCCAATGTTATTCAATTTGTACATTGAGCTAGCTACAAAGGAAAGCAAGGAGAAATTTGGTGAAGGAATTAAAGTTCAGGGTGAAGAATTAAAACATTGCGTTTTGCTGAGGACAAAGTAATTCTGTCAGAGACAGCAAAGGAACTGGAAGAGCAGTTGAACGGAATGGACAGTGTGCTGAAAGGTGCATATAAGATAAACATTAACAAGAGCAAAACTAGGGTAATGGAGTGCAGTGTAAGAAAATCAGGTGATGCTGAAGAAATTAGATTAGGTAACGAAGCAACAAAGGAGGTAGATGAGTTTTGTTACTTGGGCAGTAAAATAACAAATGATGGTCGCAGTACAGAGGATATAAAATGCAGAATGGCAATGGGTAGAAAAGCGTTCTTGAAAAAGAGAAATTTGTTAACATCGAATATTGATTTAAGGATAAGGAAGTCCTTTCTGAAGGCATTTGTATGGAGTGTTGCCTTGTATGGGAGTGAAACATGGACGATTGAGGCTTTTGAAATATGGTGCTAAAGAAGAATGCTGAAGATTAGGTGGGTGGATCGCGTAACTAATGAGGAGGTACTGAACAGAATTGGGGAGAAAAGAAATTTCTGGCATACCTTGACTAAAAAAAGGGATAGATTGGTAGGGCACATTTTTAGACATCAAGGGATTGTGAATTTAGCGTTGGAGGGAAGTGTGTGGGGTAAAAACCGCAGAGGAAGACCAAGAGATGGATACAGTAAGCAGATTCAGACAGATGTAGGTTGCCGTTCTTATGTGGAGATTAAGAGGCTTGCTCAGGATAGGGTATTGTGGAGAGCTGCATCAAACCAGTCTCCGGACTGAAGACCACAACAACAACACATTAGACGTAACGGGTCCAATGGACCCAGGGTATGTAAATGTGCAAAGAATATAAGTCATGCATAGAAGGGTTAAGAGTTGCAGAATTTTGTGCAATAAAAATTTATTCTGTATCTGTGCACAATTTCATTTTATTACCAAACGGAACTTACTTTCTGGACGCGCCTCGTATAACACTCACTCAGACGATAAATAAAAACAAATCGGAAGAAACGCCCACCAGACTGTAGAAATGTCGTGTTTTTGACAACTTTGGTAAACAACAGTGTCCTCGGCTAGCAGGAGAAGCGGCGTGTGCTGGCCGGTGAGTGGCTGGCGTCAAACAGGTAGCCGGCACGTGCAGCCTCGCTGCCTCGCCCAGCACATTCCTAATGCCCGAGATTGCCCCGGGCGACCGAGCACTGTCGGACGCACCCCTCTCGTTAATGAGTGCTTGCGGTGTATTCTTAACTTTCATATTTTATGGGCCTGTAAGCGAGCTGCGTATCCCCGCGTTCATTCTGTGCGTTAGCGACATTCGATACGCCCTCGGCTTTCAGGAAACGCCCATCTTCTTTGAACTTCTCCGAAGTCTGTTTAGGTATTTTACCCCGCGGGCAAGGACTCGTGTGTTGTACGCATAGCTCAACGACTGCAGTGCCTTTATTAATTCTTTCTACATTTTCTCTGCCCTGCTCGTACAGCCCAACAATTACATCTATAGTTTCATTTCATTTGGGTCTGCAGCATTGTGTATGTCTTTTAAGGACATATTGCTAATATAAGTAATGCCAAAATGCTGCTTCACTTTATAGATATTATAAACTATTTATTATTATAGGCCTGTTTCGGCACTGTGGCCATCATCAGGCTATTTCCATATGGCATCGTGGAGATATAATTTATTATAATAACTGCATATAATTGCAGTATAAATGCTCTTTAGAAGGTATAATTAAAATAAAAAATAAAAATAATAAATAAATAAAAGGCTGGAGGATATGTCAAACTGACAGAATAGCAATAATGAATTAATACCTGATAAACTTAATATATATACCTTCTAAAGAGCATTTATATTGCAATTATATGCATTTGATGGCCACAGTGCCGAAATAGGCCTATTGCTATAATAACAATTGCAGTATAAATGCTCTTTAGAAGGTATAATAAAAAAATAAAAAATAAAAAAATTATAAATAAATAAAAAAAGGCTGGAGGATATGTCGCCGGCCATGGTGGCCGAGGGGACTGAGGCGCTCCAGTCACGGTCTGCACGGCCACTACGGTCGAGGGTTCGAATCCCACCTCGGGCATGGATATTTGTGCCGTCCTTAGTCTTAGCTAGTTAATAAGTAGTTTGTAAGCTTAGGGACTGATGACCCCGTAGTTAAGTCCTATAAGTTCTACAAACATTAGAACATTTGAATTTGAGGATATGTCAAACTGACAGATTAGCAGTAATGAATTAATACCTGATAAACTTAATATTTATACTTTCTAAAGAGCATTTATATTGCAATTATATGCATTTGATGGCCACAGTGCCGAAATAGGCCTATTGCTATATTAATAAAAAGTTTTTAACATCTATAAAGTTAAGCAGCATTTTGGCATTACTTAGATTAACTACATCTATACTCAACGAATTGTTACACTGTTTTAGCACTGGCTACGCCCCGCGGAATTATCTGCAGGCAAACATTTCATGTTACAAAAACGTCAATGCCGAAACTCGCTATCCTCAGGTATGCGCCATTTCATAACCTATCTTCTGGAACTGTTACAGCACGAACCACATGTAGCCCAGTACACTGCATGACAAAATACCTAGGAATTTCTATTACTTCAGACATAAACTGTAAAGAACACGTAGATAATGTCGTGGGAAAGGCGAACCAAAGACTGCGTTTTATTGGAAGATCCCTTAAAGATGCAACAGAACTACTAAAGAGGCTGCATACACTACACTTGTCCGTCCTTTTTTGGAGTATTCCTGCCCAGTGTGGGATCCTTATCAGGTGGGTTTGACGGCGAACATCGAAAGAGTCCAAAGAAGGGCAGCTCTTTTCGTATTGTCACGATACAGGGGAGACAGCGTTTCGGAAATGATACAGGATCTGTGATGGGAATCATTACAACAACGGCGTTTATTGCTGCTGCGTGGGCTACTTACGAATCTCCAGTCGCCAATATTCTTCTCCGAATGCGAAAATATATTGTTGACTCCCACTGACATAGGTAGAAATCGCCATCAGAATAAAATGAGTTTGCTATTGTCACTCACTGTGATATTTATGTTTTATTATAATGACATAGTGCACCTATGCACTGTAAATTATCTTATATAACAACTGATTTTATTGGACCAGATGATGCTGACATAGTTCAGCGAAACCGGTCGTCTTGAATAAAAAATGATGATCAGCGATCTTGGCTTTTTTGTATCTTTCTACAATATCATAATTGGATCGCCTCCTAGAACGTAAACCAACTCAAAAAGAATGTATGTTCGAAGCGGCCAAGGCACTTCTAGAAGAGAAAAAGGATGTTGTTGCAGCAATTCGAGGCATTCCACTGTCGGCAAGAAGTAATACACGGAGAACCGCAATTTTGGCCACTGAGAATAAAAGTAGTTTGCTAGAACTTCTGCAAAAGGCACCTTGCTACGCCATAGTACTAAATGAATCGTGTGACGTTGTTCACGTAGAACAAATGTAGATTTGCGTGCGATTTTTCAGTTCTTTCTGGATTTTTAATACAAGTATGCCCATCTATTGTATATGATATTAGTTACTGAAAACTGAAATAAAAATTACTAAGGAATGTGCTCTTACTTTCTGCATTTTTGAATACAGATTTGCCGATCTGTTGAATTTAATATTTTTGTCGGTGAAAATTACAATAAAAATTAACAATAGATATAAAATTTTTCTTCTGGACGGCAACAAAAATTTTCAAAATGTTCAAATGTTTGTATAGTCTATGGGACTCAACTACGGGGTCATCAGTCCCTAAACTTACAAACTACTTATGAACTACTTACGAACTAGGACGGCACAAATATCCGTGCCCGAGGGGGGATTCGAACCCCCGACCGTAGTGGCCGTGCAGATCGTGACTGGAGCGCCTCAGTCTCCTCGGCCACCGCGGCCGGCAACAAAAATTTTCAAGAGTATCCGGACTCGACCTAAAATTACTTGACGACCCCTGTCCTAGGTATTTCCAAGACGTGACTGCTCGCACTGATTTTCTACTAGAATCCAACCTCGGCAATGATAAGTTTGGATTTAGGATGAACGTAGGAACACCTGAAGCAATACCACATTACAACTTCTCAGACGATAGGTTAAGGAAAGGTAAGCCTTCGTTTTAGCTTTTGTAGATTTGGAGAAAGCTTTTGACAATGATGACTGAATATATTCTTTCAAATCATGAAGGTAGTACAGGTAAAATATAGAGAACGAAAAGTAATATTCAGCTTTTACAAAAACCAGACTGTAGTTATACGAGTCGAAGCATGGAAGGGACGCAGTGATGCAGTAAGACAGGGATGCAGGCTTCACCAACGTTGTACAATCTATGCAATGAGCAAGCTGTGAAGAAAAACCAAGAAGGAAATTGGTGAAATATTTAAAATTCAGGGAGAAGAAATAATTATTTTGCGGTTTGTGATTTGCGGGTGATATTGTAATTCTGTCAAGAGACAGCAAAGGACCTGGCAGAGCAAATGAAGGGAATGGGCAGTGTCTTCAAAGAAGGTATAAAATGAACATTAACAAGAGTGAAACGAGGGTATGGAATATAATCCAAGAAAATCAGGCGATGCTGAAGGAATTATATTGGATAATAAGACAATAAAAGTAGTAGATGAGTTTTCTTATCTGTGTGGCAATATAACTTCTGATGGCCGAAGTAAAAATTATATTAATGTAGAATAACCTTGGGGCAGTAAGCATCAAAATTTGTCGATATCCAATAATTTATATATCAGGAAGACCATTCTGAAGACGTTTGTTTGGGATGTAATAGTGTACAGGAGTGAAACGTGAACAATAAGAAGTCCAGACAAAAAGTTGAGAGAAGCGTTTGAAATGTGGTGCTACAGATGAATTCTGCAAGATTCTCATTACTAATGTGGAGGTACAGAACAGAATTGAGGAGAAAAGCAATTTCTGGCATATTTTGACAGAAAGGAAGGATCGATTGGTAGCAGACATTATGAGACATCGATGGCAGTGTTTATTTGACGACCCGTGCTGATCTGAGGCCGATGCTGCTGGCCAGAGTGTTTCCAGCAGTTGATCTGCGGAGTACGTAGCTACGTAGCTCAGCGCAGCGAGGCGGTCTTAAACGGGCATGGGCGGTAGTTTGCGAGCTCGCTGGCTAACCCATGCAAATGCAGGGCCAGCGCACGCCTTCGCCGTGGCCGGCGGCGGATTCCTACGCAGAAACATCGGAAGCGACGGCTGCATTTCTGATTTGACACGGCCTGACTCACGGAGTCTCGCTCTGGCCAGAAGCGTGCACCGACAATACTTGTTGTCCCACGGCTGTTCTCGGGAAAGCGAGCAGGCGTTTCTTCTTGTGAAGCAAAATTAGATATTTACTTAACCCTGAAAGCATCTAACACGGACAAAAATTCCCATACATTGGTCTTTATCAGAAAATTGTAATAAATATCCGTTTTTAAATAATTAAAATAC
The DNA here is from genome assembly GCA_026315105.1 of Locusta migratoria. Taxonomy (NCBI): domain Eukaryota; kingdom Metazoa; phylum Arthropoda; class Insecta; order Orthoptera; family Acrididae; genus Locusta; species Locusta migratoria. The sequence continues at coordinate 943,719,212 of CM048744.1, forward strand.
GACAGTCAATATCGCAAGGTGCTGCGTTTTTTGTTGGCAACCAGTTTCAGTCCTACAGGACCATCTTCAGGCCTTTGGCACCTTGTTGGTGAACGGTGACGGTGGCCAAAGCAGCCTGCTCCGGCCACCGCTACCGTCCACCAACAAGGTGCCAAATGCCTGATGATGGTCCTGTAGGACCGAAACCGGTTGCCAACAAAAAACGCAGAAACTTGTGATCTGGACTGTCGTATTTTAATTATTTAAAGTTTGAGATCGCTGTTTCCAAAAAATACTTTCTATACTTACATATCAATTTTTGTTTACGGGCCTTTTACTATTTACCCATTGTCTCAGAACTTGTGACTGTATTATGAAATAGGTTTCAGAAATTACTGCAATCAGTCGCCTTTTTTTCTTCTCAGTGAAGATTTATTTAACCCTGACCGGTTTCAAGCTGCCTAGCAGTTCATCATCGGACGGTATATACACAATCAGTGCAATTACATTTGTATCTGTGGTAGGGCAGAAAACGAGAAAAAGTAAACGGTAATTGTGGTATGTTACACTGGTATGTTACTTACAGTTAGAAGTTTCACATTTCGTTTCTATTTGTCTCTCACCATATAAAGCACTACATTGCACATCTATGTGGTAATAATTTTAAAAACTGCATATAAAATATAGAAGTTTTATGTCCAAGCACACATTTAGCCCTGGATCAGTACTCCGTGTGACCGGAATTCTTATAGTCTTCCCCGTTGTCTTTGTGGTCTTCAGTCCGCAGAGTGGTTTGATGCAGCTCTCCACGCTACCCTGTCCTGTGCAAGTCTCTTCATCTGAGAATACCTTCGGCAACCTACATCCTTTTGAATCTGCTTACTGTATTCGTCCCTCGGTTTCCCTCTACGAATTTTACCCCACACGTTTCCTTCTAATGCTAAGTTGACAATTCCTTGATGTCTCAGAATGTGTCCAACCAATCTATCTCTTCTGTTAGTCAGGATATCCTTCTCTTCCCAATTCGGTTAAGCACCTCCTCATTAGTTACGTGATCTACCCATCTAATTTTCATCGTTCGTCTATAGCACCACATTTCAAAAGCTTCTATCATCTTTTTATGTGAACCCCTTATCGTCCACGTTTCAGTCCCATACAATGCTACACTCCAGACAAATGCTATCAGAAAAGACTTCCTAACATTAAAATTAATATTGGATGTTAACAAGTTTCGCTTCTTTAGAAACGCTTTTCTCCCCATAGCCATTCTACATTTTATATCTTCTTTACTTCGGCCATCAGAAGTTACCTTGCTACCCACATAACAAAATGCATCTACTACTTTTATTGTCTCTTTACCTAATCTAATTGCTTAGCATCGCCTGATTTTCTGACATTGCATTCCATACCTTCGTTTTACTCTTAGTAATGTTCACCTTATATCTTCCTTTCAAAACACTGTCCATTCCATTCAATTGCTTTTTCAGATCTTTTGCGGTCTCTGACAGAATTACAATGTCATCGGCAAACCGCAATGTTTTAATTTCTTCTCCCTGCACTTTAATGCCCTCTCCAAATTTCTCCTTCTATTCCTTCACTGCCTGCTCAATGTACAGAGTGAACAACATTGGGGAAAGGCTGCAACCCTGTCTTATTCCCTTCTCAACCTCTGCGTTCCTTTCTTGGCCTTCGACTCTAATAACCACTGTCTGGTTTTTGTATAGGTTCAATATAACTTTTCGCTCCATATATTTTACCCCTGCTACCTTCAGAATTTGAAAGAGTGTATTCCAGTCGACATTGTCAAAAGCTTTCTCCAAATCGACAAACGCTAAAAACGTAGGTTTCCCTTTCCTTAGCCTACCTTCTAAGGTAAGTCGTAATGTGAGTATTGCCTCCCGTGTTCCTAAATTTCTCCTAAATCCAAACTGATCTTCCCCGAGGTCTGATTCCACAAATTTTTCTATTCAGAACGTTTTGTTTACGGGCATTTTACTACTTTTCTCTCACCTTATAAAGTACTACATTGCACATTTATATGGTGATAATTTTAAAAACTGAAAATAAAGTATAGAAATGTTATGTCCAAGCACCCTGGATCGGTATTCCGTGCGACCGTAATTCTTACAGTGAATCGAGAACAATGCAGTGCTGCTAGATGTCCTCACCACTCTTCAGCCACCAGGGACTGATATGTTAAAGCCACAATAACGTGACCAAGATGGATTACTTCCTGTGCAATAATAAAGTTGCCGCTAACTAGCAAACACTAATTAATTTAAAGTTTTCTGTAAAGCTTGGCAACTCACCCAAATAAAGGCCTGCGATGTTAGTATTTGTTTATGGGAATCAAGCCTCGTCCATGAAGTGTGTTATACGAGTGGTTCGCCCGATTACGAAGAGGCCGGGAAAGTGTTTTTGCGCCTGTATTTGACAACCGCGACCACCGTCAGAGACGAAAACATTGAAAAAGTGAGGGCATTAATCGATGGTAGGTTAACTGTTTGCATGATAGCGGATGAACTGCAGATGAACCGTAAATCCTCGCGACAAGAAGTTAGGAAAGTGGAAAACATATTGACCATCATAAGCAGGCATGTTTAGACGATTCACAGGATTTTGTCTAAGCGGCGAATGCGACACCCAATTTCTTGAACAGTATTGTTACTGAGGATGAAACCTGGTGTCTCCGGTAACGAAAGGCAAAGCACGAAGTAGCGTTCTCCGACATCACCTCGTCGGGTCAGAGCCGAAAACTCAAGCACCAAAACGATGTTCATCACTTTTTCCATAGTCAAGGCATTATCCACAAGGTATTTCTACCTGAAGCAACGACGTTTAACGCTGCAAAGTACGTAGAAATTTTGGCTCGTTTCATGTAACGTATACGCAGTGTGCGAGCCAAGGAGGTTAGAATATAGGGCCGGCCGCGGTGGCCGAGGGGACTGAGGCGCTCCAGTCAAGGTCTGCACGGTCACTACGGTCGGGTGTTCGAATACCCCCTCGGGCATGGATATTTGTGCCGTCCTTAGTGTTAGCTAGTTCGTAAGTAGTTTGTAAGCTTAGGGACTGATGACCCCGTAGTTAAGTCCCATAAGTTCTACAAACATTTGAACAGTTAGAATATAGGGAAGTGGTGTTACCTATGCTTACAACAGCCTTTGGCTGAAGCCAGGGGGCCATGCTTTTGTGCCCAAAACAAGGATTTATCGCTTAAAAGCCTATGTGAATATTTCCCTCTTTACGCCACTAAATTGATAGTCACATCATAGTTTTTACTTAGATATGACACACATTTTAACGACTTGAAGTACTTTACCACACAGTACGCCCAATGTTTTGGGCACAAACAAATGCCGGAATACGCATTTTGCTGGCTCCACTTTTTCAGTGTTAGGGCATCTCCAGATTCTGACTTCCTTGGTGCGATCCCAGTACGCACAACAACAACGCTGGTTTATTATTCACAACAATGCTCACCCATACACAGGCAATATCGTCAAACAGTTACTGGTAAAACAGTGGACGGTGCAACTTTAACATCCACCATACTGGCCGAATCTCAATCCTCAAATGTTCAAATGTTTGTATAGCTTATGGGACTTAACTACGGGGTCATCAGTCCCTAAACTTACAAACTACTTATGAACTAGCTAACACTAAGGACGGGGGGGGGAGGGGTGGCCGTGCAGACTGTGACTCAGTGACTGGAGCACCTCAGTCCCCTCGGCCACCGCGGCCGGTAATCTCAATCCTCCAAATTTCTTCCTATTTCCTCGACTAAACGTCGCTTTAAAGAAAGAGATTTGACGATATTCTTGACAGCCAACGAAACGTGACGAGTCTGTTGAACACTATCCCAAAGGAAGACTTCATGCAAAGTTTCCATAACATGTATCGCAGAGCTCAACGTTGCATACATATGGGAGATAAATATTTCGAAAGACAGTAAGATGACTGTAGTTCATAGTTCAGCAACTTTAATGTTACAGAATTATTCATCGAACGTTATTGTTAGAGACTGTATCTTGAGTGAATAGGACTAGGGGGTACTAAATTTGTTTTCCGTCCTACCGAAAGAAGGATTGATTAATCGACATTTCCTAGCCAAATAAATGTCGGAAGTATCGGATACCATATATATCATTAAGGCGATCACTGGCCAATGAACCCTTCACGTAGATGAACTCCAAGTTCGAACTTGTAATGTATTTAGCCTGGAAAGTCTCGTTTGTTTATAATATTGAAGTATACGATACCACATTTGATCGCAGTATTGTTTCGTAATATTTCATGTTTATATTATGTAAGCATTTTATGGTGCTTATGGCAAGTCACATTGATTTTATCACTTTCATTACTTGGGTCTTTTAATGAATTAAATAAATTAATTATTGAAAGTCGTAAGCTTAATGTTGGACAGTAATGTCTTTGTTAATGAAATTAATAACTAACAATATCTGAGGTCCTCTGTAATGTATTGACCGTAATATAATACTTTGCTGACCGTAAAAGTAAATAATAATTTTAAATTAATAATTTTAAATAATTTAAACATATATTAAAATGCAATAATGTTATTTACTTACGATCTTTGTATTGTTTTGTTTTGATATGAAAAACTTATTATTACATTTGTCATAATTTTGTGTATCTTTACGTAAAGCAAGATTTATTTATGTTTCATGAACAAATTGTTTTATATAAAACTCTTATCGAAATGGACGAAATGCCGCGAGTAGAATAGACTATTGGTAGGGGCTCCAGTATAGCAGGATGTTGAAGAGTTGAGAATTTGGGTCTGGTGGGAGGCGTATTAGGAGAGAGATTGCCGCTGTGGTGACCACTATGTTCGAATGGTTTGATGGTCAACATACTAGCACACTAGCAGATCATGTATTTGATTCTTTGTGCGCCAAAAATGAATCGGGCCCATTGACTTTTTTCAATTGGACTGAAAGAGATATAAGCTCTCTCTAATACACGTGCAGTAACTTTTACTGTCGTTTTATCCTGTTCTTTTTTTACAGTTCTTTCAAATGTCAGAGACGATTTACACACTTAACCTTTCTTGACAGATAGCGGTATAATTCAAGAGCATCGTGAGACTGCTATCAATTATATTGCGGACGGTGAAAGGAAGAACATGTTCTCTTTCCAGCGATTCATTGCAAGGTTATATGCATACGAAGCAGATGACTGAGGTATAATCTCGCTCGATGTGATTTGTGTACATGGGTGGACGCATTAGCTTCTGTTCGTTGTGTACACTTCTGAATTATCTGGCCCCTACTTAGGAGTAATCTGCAGCGACGTAGCGTCAGTTGCAATGTTTACAGTTAGCGTGTGTGGTGGACGGATTTCCCCTCCGAAATGCATTTGCATTAAAAACAAATGTCTAGTGTCTTATTCTTAAATAAGAGTGACTAAATAACATCTGCATGGCATATAATTATAGCCGCGCGGTCTGAGGGCCCATGTCGCTGATTCTGCGGCCGCTCCCTCTAGGGGTTCGAGTTTAGTGTGTAACTCTAGCGACCGATGACCACAGCAGTTTGGTCCCTGAGTTACTTTTGTAATTATAGTTTTAAAAATGCATTCGACGCTATATTGCACTCTTGTTACTGTCAATAATGTCTATAAAATATCTTCCACTCCATCAGGCCGTCTGAAATATCAGCAATAAGATATAAATTCTAATAAAACACAGTCTGATTGCAATAATTTATTTTCCTCAACGCGTTTCGCCTTTTTGGGGCATCATCAGAATCTGGAAAATCAGATGCGGAAACTTTACAGGCGTAGTCTTATCATGTTCAAATGTTTGTATAGCTTATGGGACTTAACTACGGGGTCATCAGTCACTAAACTTACAAACTACTTATGAACTAACTAAGACTAAGGACGGCACAAATATCCATGCCCGAGGGGAGATTCGAACCCCCGACCGTAGTGGCCGTGCAGACCGTGACTGAAGCGCCTCAGTCTCCTCGGCCACCGCGGCCGGCAGTCTTATCATGAATAGTGATAATAAACAGATTACTACTGATTACATAATAATGTTTCACATCGGTTAGCTGTGAAAGGATTTCGCGCCAATGTCAGCATTTAAAGGTAGTACTGGGTGTAGGGCACCTGTCAAAAACCTATGTATACAGCAAAATACATGGGATAGGACCGCACTTTAAGTTCACTTACATTTTGCTGTTCACGGTTTCTGACAGGTGCCCTATTCCCAGTGTTTACCTTTAAATCCTGACACTACTATGCACTGACGCGAAATCCTTTCATAGCTAACCAATGTGAAACATTATAATAGGATCAGTAGTAATCAGTTTTCTTCTTGTTGAGCCGCAGGCCATACTGCGCAAGTCGGTCATTCCACTCTTGTGTTTGGCACTAGAGATCAGACTTGTTCTCCGCAGCCAGCATGACATCATCAACAGAGAGAAGTGTCCGTGGTAGTGGCCTTTGCAGGTCCGATGTGACAGTGTCCACACAAGAATGATCAACAGTGGTGATAAAGCCGAAACTTGGTGGACGCCTACCGTGATGTGGAAGTCGTTGAATGCTCCTGCAGCTGCTTGAACGTAGCTTTTTGGTTCAACATACAGCAGCTGTACCCAATTTACAAGATACTCTGGGACACCGTGTTCTGGAAGCTCTAATCAGATTAGTTCATGCGATACCCTAAGCCTTTTCGAGGTCTAGAAAAGCGAGATGCACTGGCTTGTTCTTTTGACGGTGTTTCTTCACCAGCAGCCGGGCAGCATGGTTTGCGTCAGTTGTTGTGCCACAATTTTTCACAAATCAGGCTTGGTTCCTTTTGAGCTGCACTAGCTCCCGGATCATCTTGTCGAGAATGCGTTCGAATATTGTCATTCCGTGGCTCAGCAATCCGATTGGTCTATAATTGGAGCACTCAGCAGCGCTTCCTTTCCTTTTGAAGATTGGTACTGCGATGCTTCGCTGCCACTCTGCTGGTGTCCTACCTTCCCCGGTAACCTAGTTGAAAAGAATATCTATAATTAATATATCTATGACTAATTTAATAATTTGACACAAGTAACATAGAATGCTCTCGTTTCAAGGAAACTCAAATTCAAATGTTTGTAAATCAGTTCCTAGGTTTACAAACTACTTAAACCAGCTTATGCTAATGGCAACACACACACACACACACACACGCCCGAGGGATGATTCGAACCTCTAACGGCGAGCAAATGCGCGCTCTGAAGCAAAGCGCCTTTCAGCGCTCGCCCATTTAACCGCGGCTCAAGGAAACTACAAAGGAGCATTGTGAGAACGCTGTTTATTCTCAAAATAAGTGAGAGGTTACAGATATTCGACTAGCATTGCGACCCAAATGCCGGGATGGTTCCTTTAAAAGAGCATGGCCGACTTCCTACACCATCCTTTTCCGTCTCTAATGACGTCTCCCTCGATGGGACTTTAAATTCTAATGTTCGTCCCTTCCGTCTAAGGCTTACCGCAACACCCTCATAGCCTCCAAGAACTGTAGAAGAAAATTTCGGATGAAATAGCAGCAATTTCTATCAGTACAACTTCGTTCCGCCTTCAGAAACTCGCTGACCAAAGCCCAAAAGTGGCAAAGAGAAGACTTTTGGTTACTTTGTAGATTTCCTGTAGTCAGGGCACAACTGTATTCCCTCTCCTCTGCTTTTTCTTTGTACTCTGCAATGTTCTCCGTGCTACTTTGCCCCAACTTTAATTTAAATTCGATCTCTGAACATAGAGAATGGCAGCTCACCTGCAGATTCGTTTGTTTTGTATCGTTCGGCACGTTGTGATTTGGCAAACAAATATCAAAAAAATGTTCAAATGTTTGTAAATCTATAGGATTTAACCACTCTGGTTATCAGTCCCTAGATTTAAAAACTACTTAAACTAATTATAGTAACGTAAGGAAAACACACACACATACCTACACACACACACACACAAATGCCCGAGGGAGGACTCGAAGCTCCGACGGAGAGCAACCACGGGCTCCGCAGCAAGACGCCTTAGAGCGCTCGGCCATTCCACCGCGGCAAACAAGTTACCCTCGACCTATAGTCGGCACATAATTATTAACCTATTTCTTGTTCTTTATTTTATTTCAATACACGATGTAATAAGTGAAAACAGACTCCCAAAATATTTCCTTTCCGTATTCTAGACACATTAGCAGTAGTTTTCAAGAAACTTAATAGGAGCATCTGTGTAAATATAGGAACTTTCAAAAAGTAAAAAAATGTAGATGCCAAATTAAGTGAAATTGTAAATGGCTGAATGAAAGACCGTTGATGCACATCAGCTGTTTTTATTTGGAGTCGTGGAGACCCGCACTACCGGTTTCACAAAATTAAAATTTCATCTTCAGGTTCATTACTGTACAAGAATAGCAAAGTCTTAATAAAATAAGTACATCCAATTTGTTGTACATACAATATAGGATACTGAAAACAGTTTACGTGTAAGAAAATTAAATGGAGCGAGTAGGCTAGTAATTGCTAACTATCTTGCGTACTTTTTCATTGTTTTTACATGTAATTCTACGGATGATTAACGGGGATTATTGCTCAGTTACATCCGTTTGTTTTTCCGCCCCTCACCTTTTCGGTAATAAAATGCCTTCACTGTCCTGTTTATGTAATATTTGGTAAAAATTATTAAGAAGTCGGCCCTTCGATTTGATATGTGTGATTTGGCTGGTTCGTAATTTAAACCGACATAGTCGGTCGCCCTACAACAGAACTACTATTACAATTACTGGCAGCCGTGAATGGTATAATTAAAATTTTTTATCGGGACCAGTGAAAAAGCGTAAGTTTAAACTTACAGGTGGCCGTTGATGTAGTAGGCTTCAACTGATCCACCGTCCTGTGATTTTGATGCGGAATCGCCGCAACCGACAACCTCTCATATTGTGTACCAGCCACAGAACTAGTGCCGACAGTCTGTAGTTCGACAGGTCGCTAGGTGTGACCTGAAGACGAGTTGCGGTGGCTTCCAACTGTTAAGCCTCGTTAACCCCATTACAAAAGTATTTATGTAATATTCGATATAAACGATGTCTATACGCTCTCATTCAGTTTTTTTTTTTTTTTTTTTTTTTTTTTTTTTACGCGTAAAGTGATGTTACGGGTTTCATTACATTGAATTAAGATTCGCTTTTCTGAATAAAGTAAATAAAATGTACTTCTGATTTGCCTTTTAGAAGTTACATTTACAGTAAAAATCCCGTCTACATAGGCTATCAAAGTTAGGTTGGCAAAAGTTCACGAATATCTGTCCAATAATATCAAACGTAAAGCTTTTACACTCAAATGGCTAGAAAAGTGTCATTAACAGTCTTTAAGTGGATAAACAAGCAAACTATTTTGAATTTACCGTAACTTGGATTGGGAGTGCGAAGCAAAGGTAATCCTGAGACCAGTAATATTTATCAGAAGCAGACACGTTTTCTGGAACAGAATGATGTACAGCTATACTACGCTGCTACGAAATAATGTTCTATACGCTCTTGTACGTCTGGACGAACTTCTGCTGCATCACAGTAAACCAGAGCAGAGCCTGTAGCTGTGGCAATTTCGAGACTGTTGTTTTGTCCGTGTTAAAATGAAAAAGAGATGTAAGACATAGGACTGTTAATCTAGAATGTACAAGTATGCAGATTCTCAACAATGGGCATGAACATTGCCCTATCGTAGACAATTTGTCTGTTATCCGGATAAATTGTATCGGGAGTCACATAGTTCCACAACACTTGCACAGACATGGAATATTTGCTGCAAAATAACAATGATATTTTTAATAAGTATAATATCCTTTACTGCTGGTTATTAGCTTTATTTATTTGTCCACTACAGTTGTTTCGCCGTATTTGGCATTGTCAAGTGGTCTGCAATAGTTGAAATAAATTTTGTGAAAATATTTTTTCGAAACAAATAGGTAGTAGTGTTATACAGTTTTAAATTTATTACTTACATTCCATTTGCTGGTAACATACACACAGCATCTGTACCTCTATATGATTTTTATAGGTACCTTTCTTAGAAAGTCGTGTTTTAATAATTTTTAATGTAATGACTTTCTTATTTGACATCTGTTTTGATGCTATGTGTTTACAATGATCTTATATTGCATTATACCTTTGGTAATGATCCAGCTTCTCTGAGCTATCAAATAAGAAAGTCATTACATTAAAAATTATTTTAAAAAAACGACTTTCTAAGAAAGGTACCTATAAAAACCATATAGAGGTACAGATGCTGTGTGTGTTACCAACAAATGGAATGTAAGTAATAGATATAAAACTGTATAATGTACTCCCTATTTCTTTCGAAAAAATATTTTCACAAAATATATTTCAACTACTGCAGACCAAAGTCAAGTGTTCAACATTTCATCAAGATCGGAATAAAACTCTATATTGGCGTCAAAGTCTGGAATACCTTCTGTCATGCATGGAACTAAAGTAGATGTAGTCGGTGAACATTCTCTTTCTTTGAAGGTGAAGAGTGAAATATATCATTAAAATTCGAATACAAACGTAATTTATCGAAGTTAGTAGGCAAAGTACCCTCAGCCATGCACCTAAGAAATTTATTGTACACAATTACCTTCATCTTGTTTTAAAGGTCAAGTGTGCAAAATTTCATCAGGATCGCAGCCAAATTGTGGTTTTTGTCGAAGTCAGTATGTAAAGTACCCTCCGCCATGCACCGAATGAAATTTGATGTAGACAGTGACGTTCCTCTTGCTTTGAAGGTCAACTGTGCAAAATTTCATCAAGAGTGGAACAAAACTGTAGATTTGCATGCGATAAAATCACACACACGGACACACTGCTATATTTATAAGATTTATCTCTAAGAAACCTGAATCACGGTTCATTTATACCTGAAAAGACTGAAGGAGTAAGCAAATAAATTCACACAAAGTCGATGAATTAATAAAAACATCCATATAACTGCAGAAACCGACAGAGACGTTTTCCAACCGGTTGTATCGCATCAAGTGAAACCACTCAAAGCCGAGAACATTCATATAAAGGACAGAGACTTGTTTCATTCGGTGGTCGCGCATCGACTGAAACCACTCAAACCCACTGAATGAGTGAAAACATTCATATAGCGGCTGCAGCCGATAGCTACTGGTTTCAGTCGATTGTTTCGCATCGACTGAAACCACTCAAACCCCGCCAGAGAGTGAAAACATTCATATGGCCACAGAGACTATTTTCATTCGGTTGTTTCATTCGACTGAAAAAACCGACTGAACGAAAAAACAACCGATTGACCAATCGGTTTTTAAAAACTGTCGGTTGTCCTATCACTATAGAAGGGTGGTGTTTCGTTTGTTTAAACATTTAAAGTAAATGCAACGTATCAATTAACTGATGATTTTGGGTGTATAAGTACTTACGCATCAATTTAATTTTTATTATTCAGAAACATAGGGATGGCTTTATAATTAAAACGTCATATCTAACATGTAATATTAGTGTTCTCATTTTTACCTCGTTCCAGAAGGACGGCCTGTTATGCCGAGACTAAGGATGCAATTCGTGTGAAGTCAATATTGCAACATTTGAACGATCTATTACAGATGTAGTAAACTACCTTTTAAACCAGAAGTAACCGAAAAAAATCAGGAACATCTGGGTTAATTACTAGTGTTCAGGAGAGGTACCTCAGTGATATCTTCACTAAGCGCAATCACAAAATACGTTATGTCATTTATTGAGGCCTTTCTCTGAATCATCAAATTTCTCAGATCCATTTTTATTAAATTTACGTTGCACACTGTAAAATTTCAGCGGGGTTTGTGACTAAGTGCCTCTATTTTCCTTCGACATGATCAGTATTAAACTTTAAAAATCATTAAATAAAACACAGTTTTTCTGTAGTAATACAGTACGTATAAACTCCATTCTACTGTAATGTTAGCAACGTCATTGAGTGAAACGCATATTATTTATCGAGCTGATAGCCTCGTGATGTCATTTAGCATATTCCGTCGTTTTAAATGACAGACCTCTCTGCGCAGCCGATAACCGGAAGAACCGTGCAGGGCCCTGAGTGTGTGTTTCGCTTTGTCGGCTGTCCCCCCGTTCTCGGCGTGTCCTCCAAATTATCTGCCGCCTCATTCGTCACACACAGGTGCCAGCGGAAATCCTTGGCCCGATTTCTATCTTGGGAGCGCACAGTGTTATTATACTTTATAAATGAAATTACGTCCACCCACATGCGATTTCTCAACGGGCCCGTGTTTTTGAGGCAATGAATAATGAAACTTTCCTCTATGTTCTAGGTAAAATAAATAATGAAAGCAAGACCACTTAACCCAAGGAAACAGGTTTCGAAATCTCATAGATCACTAGATATCGTTATTTCCCTCTTTTATTTTTCTGTTTCAGTATTGTTTCGCACAAATATACCGGGTGATCAAAAAGTCAATATAAATTTGAAAACTTGATAAATCACGGCATAATGTAGATAGAGGGGTAAAAATTGTCACACTTGCTTGAAATGACATGGGGTTTTATTAGAACCAAGTGTACCGTTATTGGGCCGTTTTTCTTCGAGGAACTGTGTGATGCTGGTTTTGTAACTGCTACCGCGACGAGTGACAGGTACGCCGATATTTTACAGAATCGCATCATCCCCAGCCTGGCTGATAAACACCTACTGGAACGTACGATTTTCATGCAGGATGGCGCTCCAAATGTTCAAATGTTTGTAGAACTTATAGGACTTAACTACGTGGTCATCAGTCTCTAAACATACAAACTACTTATGAACTAGCTATTACTAAGGACGGCACAAATATCCATGCGCGAGGGGGCGATTCGAACCCCCGACCGTAGTGGCTGTGCAGACCGTGATTGACGCGCCGCAGACCGCTCGGCCACCGCGGCCGGCGATGGCGCTCCACCCTATATTGCTAGACGCGTGTCGTTTGGTGATGATCGTGTACTCAGCCGCCAATTTCGTCATGTTTGACCTCCCACGTCCCAAGACCTCAGTCCGTACGATTATTGGCTTTGGGGTTATCTGAAGTCGCAAGTGTGTCGTGATCGACCGACAACTGTAGGGATGCTGAAAGACAACATCCGACGCCAATGCCTCACAATAACTCCGCACTTGCTTTATATTGCTGTTCACAACATTATTCCTCGACTACAGCTATTGTTGACGAATGATGGTGAACATATTGAGCATTTCGTGTAAAGAACATCATCTATGCTTTGTCTTAATTTGTTATGCTAATTATTGCTTTTATGTTCAGATGAAGCGCCACCTGTCGGACATTTTCTGATTTACATATACAACCCCACGTCATTCCAAGCATGTGTGTCAATTTATACAAAAAAAAAAAAAAAAAAAAAAAAAAAAAAAAAAAAAAAAAAAGTCAAATGTTTGTATAATTTATGGGACTTAACTACGGGGTCATGAGTCTGTAAGCTTACAAACTACTTATGAACTAGCTAAGACTAAGGACGGCACAAATATCCATAATATCCATGCCCGAGGGGGGATTCGAACCCCCGACCGTAGTGGCCGTGCAGACCGTGACTGGAGCGCCTCAGTCCCCTCGGCCACCGCGGCCGGCACACGACATATTCATAAAAATCATAACTTTCGCCTGTTCGATACGTATTGTTTCGATACTTAACCGCTTCGATATATATCGTTTGGTCGAAGCCGCGCTATCCAACACAGCTGCGAAATTACCAATTTTAGACTAATCTTCAATCCAATTTTTTTTTTACCATCGGATAAGACGACCTCGGTTTTTGGGCCCCTTTTTTAATGATTCAGCCATCGTTTTAGCTGCGGAAATTACGGTAAATTTCTGGTGGACAAATAACTACTTTATATTTACACTGTTTGGCTGAGGGCTGGTACAAGAGAGAGCTAGTCGATAGCCCCGCGGCAGACAGGGGAGGGGCGTTCCCGGGTAACGGTCGTCGCTGCTCATCTGTCGTGACGTCATCGGGAGGCGCGGCGAGCAGTCCGCATTTGGACCGGCGCCCACACTGCGCTCCTAATACAGCCCAGCACCCTCTGCCGCGTGGGCGCCGGCCGCTACCTCACCGCGGTGGATGAGGACCCGTTACTGCACAAACGAGCGGAATGTTGCCACAAATACTGGCGTTAAAGCGGCTAACATGTTGTGCCGTAACTGTATCACTAGAAGGCTATCCTCGACCACTTGTAACACGCCACCAATCCACAAACATACATTAACCCTCGGCGGCAGCGCCAGGTATTATAACTTCAGTAGCAGCACGGTGCAGATTTTCTACCACTGGGTATTCCGCGTTACAAACCTAGTATATAGCTGCTAAGTGATCTTCGATATTAAAATCAAATGGTCAAATGTTTGTTAAGCTTAAGGGACTTAACTGCGTGGTCATCAGTCCCTAAACTTACAAACTACTTATCGACTAGCTTATCCTAAGGACGGCACAAATATCCATGCCCGAGGGGGGATTCGAACCCCCGACCGTAGTGGCCGTGCAGACCGTGACTGAAGCGCCTCAGTCTCCTCGGGCACCGCGGCCGGCTCTTCGATATTACCCTGATTAAATTTACATCGTGGAGGAAAGATTTAGGAAAACAATGTTTCGTGTAATTTTTTTTTTTTTAAATATTTGCTTGACGATCGTTATTAATTTATTGAGTGGACAAGCGTACATATGATAACCTATATGTCATAAAGCAGGAATAGAATTAATTATTTACAATGCAGTTTGATTTTACAATGTGGCTCGTCAAAAATAATTTCTCAGTATATCCAGACTCACAGTGAAACGATTAGAGTAAAATTACGTACGGAGTAGTGAAAAGGATAAAATATTTCGAAGCTATACGCAACAATTACGGCTTCCTTCGAAATCTTTTATCTTCTGTTCTCGGCAATTTTTTGTTTCAGCTTCGTGGTGTAAAAAACAAAATGTTTCTTCACGAACGGATACAACGTAGCACTACACGCACGAAAGTTCAAAGGCAGACCGCAAACACTGCAGCAAAGGGTGAAATCCAGGTGTACCAATCACGAAAACTACTTATGGCGGCTTCTAACGGCAGTTTTCGGAACTTCCTAAAGCTTCGCTTCGAATCTATGTCGAAGACGTATTTTTAGATTCCGAAAACCGGAAAAAAGTGCAGCAAGCATTCGGGTAAATACGGTAACTTGGGGGTCGTCTTATAGGCCAGATACATGCTTCAACTTTAAAATCTCGATCAAAATTTGTACCTCGTCTTATCTGAAGGTCGTCTTATCTGCGGAAATATACGGTATTTATTAATTTATGCGTTTTAACTGGCAAGATTAGGGCCTTCAAGCCCTCTATTACACGTAACCAAGGTTACTCAGATTGAACAATTTGTGTAGTAGGGGAGAGTGCGGCACATTCAACCACGGGGCACAATGAATCGGATGGCATAATTTCGGTAAAAGATGGCAAATTATTTTTTTTTTTTCTCTGTGCATATGTTACCAGTACTGCTCTACCAACTTCCATTTGTTTTCTGAAAGATCTAGCTCCCACCAATCGGCTTTTGCTGGTATTATTTTATTTTCGATAGAGTGAAGTAATTTTCGGATAATTATGTAGATTAAAATTTGGCTACAAAGGATTGCATGAAGTTCACAAAAACTATGTCATTATAACAATATGAATATTGCGTTTAATGATGCGTATCTTCAAATCTGGTGTCTTGTTCGAAGTAGAGAGAGGAAGCGCCGTTGCCGCATCGTCTTGTTTGGACGTGTTACTCGAATATTGCGTCGTATTAGGGTTTTATAAGCTGGTCTGGTGCCACTCAAAATGCCAGGCTTCAGATATTCAAGATATCCGTCTGCAACTTGGCCGACAAAACTACAGTTGACGATACTAAGCCACTTTTTGAAAAATACGGGAAAGTCGTTCAATGCAACGTGGCGAAAAACTATGGCTTTGTGCATATGGAACATGACGAAGTTGGATGTAATGCGATTCAGGTATTGTCAGATGAAGAGACTTTCACAGGACTGGGTAGCTTGGAGAGGTGCATCAAACTAGTCTGCGGACTGAAGACCACAACAACAACAACATCTTTAAATATTAACAATGTTGATCAATATAACTTAATTTGAGCTCTTTCAAATATGTACTGTTGGGGCACATTGAAACAAGTTTTCCCGGGACACGATGCGCCATAGTTCATTGTACCCCAAATGAAACACCAGAGAAAAATTTGTTACAGGCCACAAAAAATCCCAATAAAAAGGTAAATCAGAACCTGCATAAGCAGAAAGCTGATGAAGAAAATAGTGAGGTTCGTTTTGAAGAGAGCAATGACTATGTTGGCGAGTCTGGTGAATCTGTACACAACTTTGAAGATTTGCATAAAGTACCAGATACAGATGATTTCTTTTTAACGAAATTTGAACTAAAAACAAAATGCCAGTTTACTATTTGGTAAAAATTTTGCTACCAAAGGATGACTCTGGAGACTATTAGGTATCATTTTTTAGGAAAGTTGAAAGATGAATCATTTATTCCAGCTAATGAGTTACCGAAACTATTAAGTAAATGACTTTCAACAATGATTGAAGTCGAGCGTTGGTTTATTTATAAAATTGTCAGAGGAAAATTCGCTGGTGGAAATATCATGCGATTCTTCAGAGATAACGTTCCTTAAAAACTAAAACCTCATTCCACTGTCAGACAAAATAAAGGATGAGCATTGCATGTTTATAAATATAACTTCGAAACAATTAATGGTATTCTCAACTACCTACTTGTGCAAGTCTGTATTCTCTATTTTTTTCTTTTTCCTTAATGTAGGTACTGACTCCTTTAATAACGTGCCTCCTCACAATTTTGAAAATTACATATATACACTGAGTATAACTGGGTTGTGAAAATTTTCCTAGAAAGATTTTCGGCCATATTACAAAGAAGATTGGGAATCACTGCTATAGAGTATTAAACAATATGACAATATGGAAAAGCAGTGTCATCAAAAGTGCTATTGTCTGCTTAATAACATTTTAAAATACACATTTACCATGTGCTACTAACTACTTCATTATTATTATCTTCAAAATTGTTGAAACTTTGGACGTAAGATTTTACTCACTTTTTGTACATGTCGCGGATAACTGAAGACGGATGGGATTGTTTTGAACTCTAGACACACCTGATAATTTGTGTTGTAAATATATTGCTCTTTAAAGTGTTTTGAGTGGATATATATCTGGGTTTTTTTCCGCTTTCATATTTGCTACCCATCCCTTTGTCAGTTTCCTACCTTTCCCAGGTAATTTGCATCCTGCACTTACTTAAAGAGTAATGAAAATTGCAATTACAATTGGAATTTCACTCGTTAAGAGTCTTCCTGACACCTGTCTTGTAATAAGTAATATGTACTATCTTTCACTTCAGTTCATCCAATACAAGGCTGACACATTTAGGCAGGTTTGATTTATATTTTGTGAACAAATTTCAGAGAAGATTTTTCAACAGATAAAGCACTTAAATTTACACACTGGCCAGTCAAAGACTGGTTACTCTCAGTCATCTGACCACTGCTAAAATGGCGGCCGAGTTTATGTCGGTTGCCGTAAGAAGAGCTGCAGCTGGTGTGTTAGCCACCCTATGAACCACGCGTATACCATCAAGTGTCAAAACAACCTGTAATCTAAGCACCAAAATAACACTAAAATAACACTAAAATAACGAAAGTCGTGGTATATCTTGAAAGGGGTCTGTGTCGTACCGTCTGAGGTTCGAGTCCTCCCTGAGGCATGGGTGTGTGTGTTGTCCTTCGGTTAGTTTACCTAGGTTTAAGTACTTTGCAAGCTACGGACTGTTGACCACGCAGTTTCGTCCGCTAGATTTACAAACATTTGAACGTTTTGTCTGTGTCGTGATACTGTCTTACTGGTATGCACGCGTAAAATTGATTTAATATGCAGTCCATGTAAGCTGGTATTCGAATGCAAAGCTAGAGCAGGGAAATTTAGCTTTATGACAGTCAGATAGAAGCAGGCTTACTGTATAATGAAGGTGACATTTCTTTGGAAAGATTTTTATAAGAACAATTTGATGCAGGCGGCAGGTATGCCATGACATTCATATGTAACAACGAACCAGCGTGCTACAATGAAGGTAAATCACTTCGAAGTTATGGAGCTAAGCTATTCATTGTTAAAACAATGTATAAGAGTCAACTTTGCATTAATAAATATGTAAAGGAGGAAACGGTTTCCGTTGCGATAGTAATAAATGTTGAAAAATAATTGACTTCAGAAAACTATAGAAAAATTTTGTTGCTAAATCTGTCAGAAATAAAGTTGTGCGAATACGTGTATTATTTAGGTTTAATGTAGTATAATTAAAGTGGCAGTCCTTACTTTTCAATTTATGAGTCGTTAACATTATTTTCTACATTCTATTATTTTTGATGACTTGAATTTCCACGTTTGCATTGTATTAAATGTATTGTGTGTTGATACCGTACCACATGGCACCTCGCACGGACGGCAGTGAGATTTGGTTATTCTTGTGAGAATCACAGTGTATGACACATTGCATATCAAAACAAGTGTTTTCTTGTGTACAGGCGAAATAATTACAACTAAAATTAATGTTCACTGTAACGTAAATTAGTGTTTCAGCACATTTGCGGTAGAAATAACAACAGTATTAGTCATGTAATTTACTGTGTATAAAAGTGTTTGTATTCAGTTGTAAGAAAAGTAAATTTTTTGTGTTCGTCTAATTATAACAGTTAACACAATAATTCCTAAACAATAAAAGATTAATTTCACTAACATTGATCAATAACCAATTCTTTTTTAGGATATATATCAGTCAAATAACACGTTTAATTTCATTAAAACGATATACATTCTGGCAAACAACTTCTTTAACCATGTATTTGGCAATGTTGCTCTCAAGCAGCATCAAAATTGTGCACGATTGTCTGCAACATGATTCAAATTTCGTTTTCAGGTGGGTGATGCTGCTTGCAACGAGCATTTAAGCTCTTATACTCAAAACGTTCCATTGTCTTTTGGAAAAAGTTTCACAATACTTCGTAGATATAGCAAGAGGAATCCTTGGAGGTGAGTTTTCATGCGAATTTCTGACGAATTCTTATCTGAGAGTTCGATAATGGATTGATGTTGGCACACCATATGTAATGGACAACAAGTCCAGAAGAGGAAAGGAACAGCATCTTGTATACCAGTGATTGATGTACGAAGTGACAATTTTGACCACTTGTAAGATTATAGGTCAAATGGAAAATGTATTTTTTGTCTTCAGGGGTACGTGCCTGAAAAACATTGTTGTGAGTTTTGTAGCAAATATGACTTATTTTCAGATATTTCACTTGAAATTATACAAAATACAACAAATTTTACGGCCGCAGATAGACATTGCCTTTGAGTATAGAAGCTGGGCACACACGTCAGACTTTACGAGGATAACTGAGAAGAACGCAAGAAAAAGTTACTCTGGTGAAGTATACACAGATGGAAGCAAGTCAGACGACGGAGTGGGTTCAGGAAAACCAATATTTGTTAATAAGAAGCTTATTTACCAGATACAGCTAAAACTGCCTAATGAATGCTCAAACAATCAAGCGGAACAATTCGCCATTCTCAATGGTCTTGAGTTAGTAACCAATCTCTTGAACATTGATAGAACTGCAGTAATTCACAACTCCAGCAGGATTACTTTGGACTCGTTACGAAATCCGAAGAACCACAGCTTTTTGATTGAAGAAATAAGATGTAAAATCAGAAGATTGCAGACACACAACTGGCTGGTGCATTTCGAATGGGTTAAAGCACATCGAGGGATATGGGGAAATGAACTAGCTGACAATCTTGCTAAAAGAGCAGCTCGATCACGACAATCGATACGCTACAACAAAATACCTACAAGTGCCGTAAAGAAGGAACTTCGAGAAGAGTTTAGGAACAAATGGGACATTGAGTGGCACAGAACAAAAAAACGGGGGAAGCACTAAGCCGTATTTTCCTATTATCCGACAACGTTTAATGATTAAACTGCCAATATCTCCGAATTTTACAGCAATGTCAACAGGTCATGGGAAACTGAAAGCATATTATCAGCGGTTCAGAATAATTGAAGAGGGAACGTGCACATGTAACAGAGCTATCCAAACTATTGACCACGTGCTTTTCGACTGCTGCAACTTTCTGAAAGAGAGGGACCATTTCAGGAAAAAAAATGCTGACGAAGGAGGAGGATAGCCTGTCAGTAAATTTGATTTTGTGCATAATTTCACTGTAGACTTTTAAAGTTTCTATAATTCAATAAGATTTCCCGATGTATAAAATCGTTTGGTTTCCTTATTTAAAGCAACAAATAATGTGTAGTCACAACTCTTCTTTTGTAAATCCTGTCAACTCATGTACTGTATTTGTGTTTGTAAAAATACCTGATGTAACCGCTGGAATTTAACCATGAAACGTGTAATATTACTATGTAATGGGGCATGTCAAATAATAGATAAATTTAAAAAAGCATCACTGGAGTATTTATACGAGTGGTATTCAAATGGAAAGGTACGAAACGTCACAGTAGGTATAATTGAAGTCTTCATTCAAAAGTAATCACCAGAGGCTGAGCACAAGTATCCTCAAGGATTCTCAGTTTCCAGTATACCCGTGAATGTGACAAGACCCACTCCCCCTCTACTGTGTCCTATTTTATTTATTTATTAGCGGACCCTGGAGACGTGTGGACGCGTTTTACCATAGAGCAGAATCGCTCCCTGCGTGAGCAGCCTAGGCCGTTTGCTCTTGATGGACTTGCGTAGGCTACGGAGTGTCTCACAGTACACGTCTCTGTTAATGGTTTTCTGTGCTTGGAAATTCGATGAGTATCGGACCTCGGACGTCGAAAAAGACGATGAGTATCACTCTGCGTGCTTTGAATGTTTTAAGGGGAGGTGACGCATCCTTCGCGTCACTACGTGTCGCAATACGTTGTCCCGAAGCGGCATATTCATATTTCAACAGGTTCGCTTCTTAAGGAGAGATGTACGCAAAAAATAGTGAAAATCGCAAAAAAAAAAAAAAAAAAAAAAAAAAAAAAAAAGCTATTGGCTCAATAGATAGTATATAGTAACGAAATTATTACAGAAAAATATTACAACCTAATTCAGACGCTAAATATACATTAAAAACTTTTTTCGTAAGCTTGCTTCATCCCACGCCTTCTTTTTTCAGTGACAGTAATCCATTTCTTGTCTCCAATTGTAAATATTTCAGCTTATTATGGACCCGATTGTATGTCTGAGAAACTATAATGTATTGGACATATTCAAAAGAGGATGACTGGCAGGCTTTTGAAATTAAAAAGAGAACTCAAGGGTCAGAAACTAAAAGATGGTAAGTACCCAGGGGTCCTAAGAGGCTTACAGACAAAGAGATACATACTTTACAAGTGTATTATGATACAGCTATTAGAGAAAACTGTCAAAGTATGGAAGCTATGCAAAGATCTGTTTGGTCAATTTACTTCCACAAACTCTCAACCGATGAAAATCCTATTCACAACTTGTGTGATATTTAGTGCTGCAAATTCCTGCAAGCTGAAGAGGTTGGCACTACTTACACCCATATGCACAATCTTCCTGAAGCAGTGAATGCTGTGAATCCAACTTTTAGGTTTCTGGCTAACCCAGACCTGTTGAAAAAATGTGTACATGGCAGAACATAAATTCCCAATGGTAGTGCAAATAGCTGCATATGATCCATGCTTAGTATTTAACAATGGAAATATGGGCAGAATAAAGCCTTTGCAAAGGCTAGGTTTGAAACCAGGAGCATTTACACTGTCGATATTGAAGCGCATTGACGATCGAAGAATTGCAGCAGCTGAGTCCGCAATTGAAAAAAATTGAAAAAAGGAGTTTATCAAAGAAGACAGTCTAGAAGAAAACAACTTGAAGAGGAAGACGAAACTGTTGAATATGGATATGGTCAGCACTGAACCAAAGAACATGCATATATCACAGTAAAAACTACCTTATATTTTTAAATTATGTCTCCCGTAAGTTTCCTTTTTACAAATGTTATGTACCATTGCTCTATAACTATTACTGATACAAAGATAAAGTTTGGCATGTTGCTGTAAACCCTTATTCTAAAAAACTCTGTGGAGCCATTTTTGACAAAAGTTTGTGATGCGACATGTTGAAATGTTGAAAAAAAAATAGATAAAATTTTGTGTATCAAATTTGAATAGCTAATAAAACCAAATGAATAAACATATCAAAAATCTGTTCACAGATACTTTCAGACCACTATGTTGATTATGTGTGCAGAATTTGGTGTCTTAGAGTGTTATGGTTTTCTAGAAACGGTAAATTTAATAGGTATATATTAAGATATATTAGGTATATATTAAGAATACACTCCCAAGCAAGTGTTCCAAATTTCATTGATTGATGTCCAAAGTGGCTAGTGCTATAAAGTTTTTTCTCCAGTACGGTAATTTTGCATGTCTCCCCTTAAGACATTTCGTACCTTTCCATTTGAACACCCCTCGTAGTACAGCACCCATGCTGTTTTTTGGCCAATTTTATTTACAGGTAAGAAACTTTATTTTTAAAAAATCATATAAAATACATTTCATGGTCATACAGGTCTATTTTAAGTAACTTATTTGTTCTTTTACGATCCGCTCGGTTAGCCGTGTGGCCTAACGCACCGCTTTCCGAGACGGGGAGGCGTACCGGCCCCGGTTCGAATCCGCCCGGCGGATTAACGAAAGGGTTTTTAGGCGGTTTTCCACATCCACCTAGGTGAATACAGGGCTGGTCCCCAAATCCCGCCTCAATTACACGATTCACATACATTTCGTAACAATTTACACTTTCCCACATATAACACTATACGCAGACATTTGGGGTACACATTTCCTCCAGGGGGGCATGGGGTGGCGGCAGGAAGGGCGTCCGGCCACCCTGTCAATACTAACACGCCAAATCCGAATAACCAAGCCGACCCTGCGTGTGCGGGAAAGGGCTAAATAGAAAGAAGAAGATTTATTATTTGTGCGATATCTGTGTGGGCCAAATAAAGGATTAAGATACTGGAAAGTCTGCATTTCACACAGTGAGTACAAAATGAAAAAGAGCAGTTTACCCGCCTAAGTCGGACATCCTTATAGACTATGAATTGTAACAACTCGACGTGGCTATTATTAAGTCGTTCAAAGTCTTCCGCAGGAATATTGAGCCACTGCTGTTCATAATTATGAAAGTGTTACATATGTAGTATTTTGTGCAGGAACTGACCTGTCGATTAAGTCTCACAAATGGTCGATTTGATGGATGCCTTACAATTCGCGTAAACAGAGAGACTAGGGCTCTTAGAGATGCATTCAAGCAGTCGTTGGAACAGGAAAGCAAGTAACTGGTAGTAGTACCGAGTACCCTCCGCCACGCACCTTTGGGCTGATTACGATATGTGTGTGTGTGTGTGTGTTTGTGTGTTTGTGTGTGTGTGTAGATGTAGATGTCGAGCGGTCTACGTGGCCAGATCATTCGCTGGAACTGTCCAGAATGTCTTCACACCGACTGCGAATAATTATGACCCAGTGAAATGGAGTATTGTCAACTATACGAATTCCTACATTTTGTGGAAACGTGAAACCTAAGAGAGACTGCAGATGGTCTCCAAGTAGCCGAACATAAGCATTTCCACTCAATGATGGTTGCGATTGGACCAGAGGGCCCGTCCCATTCCATGTAAAAACAGACTACACAATTATGAAGCCAGCACCGCCACGCACAGTGTCTTGTGGTACATCGGCTCTTACCATCCTACACCAGGACTCATCTGATAAGCCATGGTTCTCCAGTCGTTTAGTATCCAGGAGGGAAATTATACAGTTACAAAGGCACTTGAGTCGGCCGCCTGATGTCGACAAATTCGTCGTACGTCCGACATTGATTTCTGCAGTTATTTCACCCATTTGAATATGTAATGCACACCAGACATATACTTTTATGTATTTTAGCTGTACATTTATGTAAGCAGTGTACATGAGTCCTCAGGACTTACAACTGCACTGAGGATGTTCATTCAGTGAAAGAACTCGATATGTTATATTAAAAAAAAGTTTTATGTGACAATTTTAAACATATCTTGTCAAAAATTGCAGCAACCGTACTAAATTTACAATAGTTGTAGAATAAAAAAGCCCAACAATTTGCACTTAGTTTAGATACTTGATCTAGATTTCGCCACCAACTATGGATGCCTTCCTCAGAAAATTAAAATTATTACTCACATGAGATGTAAACTAATGAGCGATATGCTCAAGTACAAAAGATAAATAACATTAGAACACATGCTAGCAAGAGGCTAGTATGTCAACTTTTACAAAATAGCGGCTAGTCGTTGTCGGACTGCCGTACTGCTCGCCAGCCTTGTGATGAAGGCACCCAAACTCGGTGCCGAAATCTAGGTCAAGTATCCAAGCAAAGTGCAGCTTGTTGGGCTGCTTTATTCTACAATTACGTTAATGTTTTATATCATAACCAGCAAGCTGAAATTTCTATTTCTGTTGGATGTTACCCTATCCTCATATATTGAATAGCAGAATTTTATCTTCATTTCTTTGCTTATTTTTCTGTTTAAGGAGTCCTGGACGTGAAAATGACTGAAAAATCATTTTTGCCTCCATCCGAAAGACAATTTTTTCTCTTTTCCAAAAGTGTTTGGTTTATTTAATTTAAAATGGTTATTATAAACGATCTCTGAACAAATGTCTGCACACTGGCCACGCTGATGCTTCAGGCAAGGAATATCACCATATACATTCCACGCCTGTAACCGTCATGGAAACAATAAAGCCAATATACAGGGACCATGCAAATACAACATTACTTAGCAAATGTCTACATAACCGTACACAAAATCCCAATGAGAATTTACACAGCTGCGTGTAGCAACGAGTACCGAAAACAGTGTTTGGATAGTACTCACAATAGGTGTGATGCTGTTATCTGTTTCAATGATGGTGTAATTAATAGGACAAATTAGGCATCCAACGACGAAATGATAATATAGCTGCTCTGGGTGCCATAGATCGACAGCGAGTAGTTGAAGCTGAAAGGGCTGCGGAAGCCAGCACTAAAGAGTCCAGAGTAAGGAAAAGACTCCTGAAAAAGTCTGCAGAGGGTAATGAACCAGCAGTCCAGCAAGATTATGCCACTGCAATGTTCTGAAAGAGGTATACAGTGAGTCAAAAACATTGTGAACATTCTTCTCTCAATTTCTCGAAACTACATCTTCATAATGGTTTTAGCTAAGTTCACCAAATTTCTACCAATTGTATTATGCTTAATACATTGCAGAAATTACGTATGTTTGCCATTCTGTATATAACTTTAACGGTAATTTTTAGACGAACTAGTAATGAAATGTAATAAGAGTTTTTCTATTTCCTCAGATATACTCAAACTACAAAATAAGAGGCATAATGTGTTTCTATGAATGTTGACAGCAGCCTGTCACAGTCTACACGCTATTAGACTGGCGATACACCAGAATATGATTCCAGAGCGCGAACGTGTATTATACAAACACCTATTATACAAAATATTGTAATTCTTAAACTATAACAGATATTTCAATAAATTTCTCATTACAGCTTGAGTTAAAGTCATTCAGTGTTGCTACAAAATCTTAACTTTCTCCGCTTTGTAGATGAAGAGCAATCTACACCGAAAGCAAGGTATGAAAATGCAGCTCGTTCACGTCCAAGTACCCTTAATGTTCTTTTCATTGTTCCACAGACATAGTGATTACCCCTACCTCTATCACGATCAAAAGTAATGCCGCAGTCCAAGTAATTAGAACATTTTCTTAGTCCAATATATTTCTTGATATCAGTATTATGATCGTCGCTGTAGAATTCCTCTAACTGGCTTTTCTGCACATACTTTTGCATTATAAAATTTGACAAAGTTGGTTTAATTTCTAAAATTTATTAGTAATTCATCAACTGAAAGACAGGTGTTAATGTATATTAGCATTTATGTATGATGGTCCTTATTTATCATTAGTACTGTGATGATTTTTATTTCATTATTCCAATTTTTAATCAATCAAAGTCCGTACATGTCGCCAGTGCAGCACACGACGCCTGCCCACTGCCCTTGATTGAAAATGTAAAGTAGCGATGGAATGGCTGAGCCCCCTAATGCGTCTTGATGCGGAGCGCGCGGTGTGTGTCCGTCGGAGGTTCGAGTCCTCTCTCAGGTATGAATGTGTGTGTGTGTGTGTGTGTTGTCCTTAGCATATGTTAGTTTAAGTAGTTTGTAAGCTTAGCAACTGATAACCGCAGTAGTTAAGGCCCTTAGATTTACAAACATTTGAACGCTTGCAAACACGAGCTTTTCTTGTATCGACGGGTACCACCGCTAATTTTAAGGGCAATGAAAAACTTCAGATATCGTTCAGATACCGCAAACCAACATATGATGTTACACCAAAGAGTGTGTATTCGTATAATTTGAGGTTGCCCATCTAAAAGGAGAAATGTGTCACTGAAGAGTATTGAAACAGTTTGCAACCATGAAGGCTTCTTTTTTTTTTTTTTTTTTTTTTTTTTTTTTTTTTTTTTTTTTTTTTTTTTTTTTTTTTTTTTCAAATATATTATTTCACTTGTTGCTGTACGACACCATTAATGGGAAATCATTCTATAATTTTTAATCATGTGATTTATATATAAATCCAATAAAACAGGAGAAAGGCTGCAACTTTATTGAACTCTCTGGTGTGTCTCATTATTAAATTTTCTTCCTTTCTTCCTTTCATGTATCGAATTCTTCAAACTGAATTGTTGTTCGTCCTAATCCAGTAGTATGTTGCTTATCAGTTAAAATTGTTTTGGCTACGGCTCTTACAGAGTTCTAATTTTTCTTATACTGTATATAGAGCTTTTAAAACACTTATTTTCCGATAATTATTACAGTGCTCTCATTTTTTTCATAAACATTGGATGTGCGACAGTTTTGGATCTGAATTCCAGAGCCCCCTCTTTCTTCCAACAATGACTCTTAAATACTGGGTAATCGACAGTTATCGACCAGAGTTCCAGTGTTCTCTCTTTCTTCACCTTATTTTAATAAATCGGTTTTAATACATCTTATACCAGCTAGCTTTCTGTTTTCATTGTTTGTCAGTACATCCAGCCATTTCTTACCTTCTGACCTTGTTGTACCACATCTACGTAAAATGTTCCTCCAGTTGTGTTTCGTTGATTGCCTTACTGCATTAATAATTTTACTGGTCGATGTAAATATCAGTTGTTTACGTACAGCGGACTTTGTTCAAGTTATATTTGTATGCTTTAATCTCCTAGTAAGTATACGCTTAATATTGTTTCTTTATTTCTCTACGTTTTAATACTTCAAAATTAAAATTTTCTTAATTCTGTATATAATCTTCCATCTATCCATCTGTAATAAAATATTTATCGTTTCGCCTTAGATAATATGAAATCGACGTAAACAAAGATAATTTTTACATACGATCATATGAAAAATCTGTGACATTGTCTTTCAGTGTTCAAGCACTGTTTTTAAGAACTAAATAAAAAACACAATTCATGAATAGTAAAAGGCGTTGAAATACAATTTAGAAAAGAATTGTGTGGCAAAATCATCCATTTATCGATACAGTCAACAAGGATGGAGTTATAATGCTTCAAAACTCATTACGCGAAAATACATAAGAATACTGATCCCTCATACGTGTATGTTATTTGGCCGTTAAGGTTACCTAAGACATAGTTGATACTATCTAAAATGAATTGCACACTACAAAAGTATTAATCTGTTGTTTAATTTTAATGTTTCTTGTCCTTCTCATATGAATGAGAATTACTAATACCACCATTTAGAGTCCAACTATCATATTCTTTTATAATATTTCAGTATTTTGTTATTGGAAGTCAACTTTGTTATTTTTCCGGTCTCTAATACGTCTTTTAAACATTTCCAAACTCGTATGTACCTATGACCTTATAAATTGAGTGTTACTTTTAAATGTTTTTCCTTTGCAATGTTATGTGAGGACATTCTTCTGGATTCTAATTATTTTTAGGTGATCTTTTTCTGTCCACACGATTTTTAATTATTGAAAAAATTTTAATTGGCAGCTTTTGTTCTAATTGCTGCAGTTGTTCCTCCTTTGTCGCCTAAGAACATTGTGGTCAGGCCTTGCCAGCAGATTTTATGGTGTGTAATATCATCCAAGCGACTGTATAGTTAATCAACCGTTTATTGTGTCGTGTCGACAAGATGAGGCGTTAAACTTTAACCTTTCTTGTTTGCCGTATACGGCAGAGCCAATTTAGTGGCGCCTACGTCATTTGTTCCTTATGTTTCCACTTACGACTGTTCAACCGCATATCCAACATTAACGAGTAAGCTTCCAGTAGCCATTTACCCATGTTAGGTTTCTCAGACAAATTTCGTGCCCTAAGAAAATATTTAGTTCTGTTTTAATAGGAGTGTTTCAAAATCCCTAATATCATCGCAAAGTACTTGCTTCATAGGTCACTTATTGTCACTCCACTGTTATTCATTTATTAAGATATTAGAAATCACACTTCTTAGTATAAGAAGAGAATGGATTATGGGTCCCTGTTGCGACATAGGAAATGTACCACACATCTATGAAAGTGCTCGGCAAAATCTCTTGTTGATGTTTGATATCTCGAGCTTGCAGAACAGCCATGTGAAGTCAAGGAACAGCCATAGAATAATCTATACTACGGTATCTGCAATTTAATCGATGTGTGTTTGACTCAACGAAAAATTCCCAACACTAAATTCTACTGCAAGATGAAAGTATGAAATCGAAATGTGACGATTTATTGTCGTTTGATAAAATAATTCTGCGCAAATCGGCGAATGTTCCAAGTTGTTATTTGTTTCTGACCTTCGTCACGAACTAGTTGCTGTCCTACTCGATCGTTGAAGTCACCTAGCATTGCATCCAGATAGCTTCTATAGTTTCTCTTTAAATGTGCCATGTGCTCATTCCAAATTATTTGTTTCGCTGTACGGCTGTAACCTACTCCTGTACACAGTGCATTTAGTACTCAACGAATAAATTAATACTAAGAAAAGTAATAATATTATTACTTACCAGCGCTAGCCTTTCCCGTGACACTACGTTACACCGTGTTTTTCATTTATTTATTCTTGGGCCATGTGTCTCCATGTCGCCACCTAAATGACATACATGCCTCATACTGTTTCAATCCTATTGGGTCAACTGTACCCGCTACATCAGCGTCTAGGTTCTTTCTATTATCAAAAGCTGCTACATGGTCGCGAATAGATCAGTGATCCGATAGTGTAAATTGAGTTTATTTATTCACGTCAATGAAAACAGCTTTCAGTCATTAAACAACCGTTTGCAGTCACTTGTGACCATATTCAGATCTGTTACTTCCGTAACATATGTTTATAAAGTGGAGCCGTAATGTCATCGTCACAAAGTAACTTTAGTATAAGCACTGCTTCGACATGTATCTCTAAAATATACTGTAAAGTATATTTTGAAGATCATGACGACAAAATGCTGATATTACGTTTATTTTGAATATGCTATTATGACTGCACTGTATTAAGATATGTTACGGAATAACAGATCTGAAGATGCCCACAAGTGACACAAACGGGTTGCCTAATGACTGAAAAACTGTTATGATTGAAAAAATAAAGTGAATCATTTTTCATTCTCTTATGTACTGTACGTAGAAAAGCATATGTGACTTTTACAGGGACAGGAGAAAGTAACACTGAATCGGAAATTACTCTCCGCCACGGCTTGCGGAATATAGAGGAAGAGGTAGCCGTGCGGGGAAGACTACGGGTCTGAGATGCTACGTCACGGATTGCACCCCCCTCCCGCCGCAGGTTCGAGTCTTCCCTTGGGCATGGGCGTTTGTTTTCCTTAGCATACGTTGGTTGAAGTATAATCTGTTTCGACGCTATCATACAGGCCAACAGCAACAAAAACTGATCTCTGTAAAGTAGAAGGGCATTAAGCTCAATGGATCCTCTGAATATCAGCAGCAAAACAAAATATCATGGGGTGTCTACGTAAATTACGTAACTGATCTTAACGTTTAGTTTTGCCTCCCCACAAAAAAGAAAACAATGTATGCTGTATTCGCTACTGAATAAAATACATGCAGCACATTTGCTTGTTGTCGTAAGCATATTAATCATTGAGTTTACGACGGCAAAACATATTTTCTGCGTGTATTTTATTGATCAGTTTGTTTATGATGACAAACTATACATTATACTACACGTATTTTGTTGATGGTATTGACAAGTGTCAGGCAACTGTTTTGTAATTGAGAATGGTCAATGTATCCCGAAACATGCTTGATTTGCCACAATGCTAAGTTTAAGTATTTAAGTTTGCGGAACGATTACCTCCGCAGTTTGGTGCCTTACGATTAAAAGATTAAAAATATATACAGGGTGTTTCACTAAGTGTGTTTGCCTCTGTAACTTATAAAATAATAGGTGACGGGAAATTTTAACGCGATGGTCAACACAAGAAATGTTACACTTTCTGCGGAGGTATGAACATAGTTTATTGTATCATTTTCCAAAGAGTTACAGCACAAAGATATGATTTTTTAAATGGAACAATACTTTTTTCTATCGTGAATTGGATTCGTTGAAAGCAGCTGCGTCCAAATCAATTTAAACTACATTCCTATCACTGTTAGTTTGGGAGCTACAACCCTTCAAAGTTTAGGGGGTGGAGGCTACGACAGCGTAACTGACTAGCTGGTGGTCATGAGACAGTGGATAGCCACTCGGCCAGTCAGCTACGCTATCGCAGCCTCCGCACCCGGAACTTTGAAGGGTTGTAGCTCCCAAACTAACAGTGTTAGGAATGTAGTTTAAATTGATATGGACGCAGCTGATTTAAACGAATCCAATACACGATAGAAAAAACTATTGTTTCATTTTTAAAAAATTATATCTTTGTGGTGTAACTATTTGGAAAATGATACAATAAACTATGTTCATAGCTCCACAGAAAGTGTAACATTTTTTGTGTTGACCTACCGCATTAAAATTTCCCGTCATCTATTATTTTATAAGTTACAGACGCAAACACACTTAGTGAAACACCCTGTATATAAAGTTGATGC
Organism: Locusta migratoria; assembly: GCA_026315105.1. Lineage (NCBI taxonomy): Eukaryota > Metazoa > Arthropoda > Insecta > Orthoptera > Acrididae > Locusta > Locusta migratoria. The sequence continues at coordinate 943,750,449 of CM048744.1, forward strand.
AGATTTAGCTCGTACATGTGCTTGATTATAACCAGCACACAAAATTTGTTAATGCATGACTTTTTATTTGAAGCTACAAAAACTACCACGATTAATATATAGTGAGTATATACGGAGAAAAAAAATTAAATAAATTGCTTAAAATTATTATATACTACTAGCAACAAACAGTTCATAGCTGGTCAACTATATAGTGCTTCCATGATGTACCCTATGCAGTAAATGTCACTACTGAGACGCCGATCTTTTCATAAAGTAACTCTTAATGCGACGGTAGTCTGTGAGTGACTTCTTTTACATGGCAAAGGATGTATGCTAAACAAACGCACATGTTACGAGTAACTCAATTCAGCTAACTGTCGAAGTGACTCAGTAGCACTCTGCGACAAATAATTTCTGGGACGTGCTTCTTGAATATGTACACAGGATGTTACAACAAGGTACGGCCAAACTTCCAGGAAACATTCCTCACACACAAAGAAAGGAAATATGTTATGTAGACATGTGTCCGGAAACGCTTAAATTCCATGATAGAACTCATTTTAGAATTTCTCTTTAAATGTAAATTGAAATAATTCGTGCAGAGAATTGTCAAAATACCCAATTGTTTCGTTAGTATGTACAGTACTTCCTCGTTTCACGTCATCAACACAGATATTCTGTGAACGTTTGGGCAGGAATTGTTGGTGATGTCTTGATTGGGCCTCATGTTCTTCCACCTACGCTCACTGGAGCACGTTATGATGATTTCATATGGGATACTCTACCTGTGCTGCTAGAACATGTGCCTTTAAAAGTACGGCACCAACATGTGGTTCATGCACGATGGAGCTCCTGCACATTCCTGTCGACGTGTTCGTACGCTACTCAACAACAGATTCGGTGACCGATGGATTGGTAGAGGCGGACCAATTCCATGGCCTCCACGCTCTCCTGACCTGAACCCTCTTGACTTTCATTTATGGAGGCATTTTAAAGCTTTTGTCTACTTAACCCCGGTACTAAATGTAGAGACTCTTCGTGCTCGTATTGTGGACGGCTGCGATACCATACGCCATTCTCCAGGGCTGCATCAGCGCATCAGGTATGCCATGCGACGGAGGCTGGATGTATGTATCCTCGCTAACGGAGGACTTTTGAACAGTTCCTGTAACAAAGTGTTTGAAGTCACACTGGTACGTTCTGTTGCTGTGCGTTTTCATTCCATGATTAATATGATTTGAAGAGAAGAACTAAAATGAGATCTAACATGGAAGTTAAGCATTTCCGGAGACATGACCACATAACATATTTTCTTTCTTTGTGTGTGAGGAATGTTTCCTGAAAGTGTGGCAGTACCTTTTTGTAGCACCGTGTATTAGCAGCTACAAAGGAATTTGTGGTAAAATGTTGATCAGTTTGAGATATAATGGAAAAAATTAGATATGTAGTTGATCAGTTATACTACGCATTAAAGGGTTAAATACAAAGATCCTCCCGCGGTGGAGTAGCCGAGCGGTCTAAAGTGTCTCGCTGCGGAGCGCGCGGTTGCCCGCCGTGGAGGTTCGAGTCCTCCCTGGGGCATGGGTGTGTGTGTTGTCCTTAGGTTAATTTACCTAGGTTTAAGTAGTTTGTAAGATACTGCCTGATGACCACGCTGTTTGGTCCGATATATTTACAAACATTTGAACATTTTTTGAGCTGGTCAACTGTATAGTGCTTCCATGATGTACCTGATGCAGTAAATGCTACTACTGAGCCGATGATCTTTTCATAAATTAACTGCAACGGTAGTATGTGAGAAAGTAGCTCTTAATGCAACGATAAACGATAGCATGTGAGTGACTTCTTTTACATGGCAAAGGAGGTATACTAAAGTAAACAAACGCACATGTTAGCGAGTAACTCAATGCAGCTAACCGTCGAAGTGATCCAGTAGCACTCTGTGACTTATAATTTATGGGACGTGCTTCTTGTATACAAACAGCTACAAAGGAATTTGTGGTAAAATGTTGATCAGTTTGAGAGATAATGGGGAAAAAATAGCTACACTATGCATTAAAGGGTTAAATATAAAGATATACATCACAACCTAACCGAACCATGTTTTCTTTCGTGTATACATTAGGAGATGAATCATTTCTAGATTTGTTCGAGCAGAAGGATGATTTCCCACGTACGTAAGCCAACTAACGATGTAGTCTCACGCTGAGAGGCTGCCGGGAGTGGCGTGTAATTTCTGATCAGAATGGCCGCTGTCCCGCCATTATGTCCCTCTCGTAACTTAGGGGCCCGCCGCCGCTGAGATAAGGGTTCTGCGCCTGTTGGGCTCTCCCCGCACCAGCACTTTAATACCTCGATGACACTCTCATAAGGGCCGAATAAACCGGTCGGCGCTGCCGCTGGCCTCTTTACAGGTCCGATTACAAATTCGACAAAGCGGCGATACAAGGAGGGCGGCGAGATAAGCCATCTGGCGATTACCATAGAGACGGCCGCCGCCCACGGCCGCCCACGCCCACGCGGCCAGCCGCAGGTTCGACAACGCTACCGGAATTGTGCGCGCGTGCCCCGCGCATGCGCAGAAGCGGCCACCGCGCCGCCCACTGCCCAGCCTGGCCGGCAGAGACGTTTCTAACGGAACGGCCGCCAGCCTTGGCTACCGAAGGTTGTCATTAGCTGTCCCGTGTGTGTGTGCGTGCCGCAGAAGCTGTCCCCGCTTCCGTGTAAATTAGAGGTTGTCTCAGGCCTTGCCGAGACAACACTGCCACCGCACCTAAGTGTGTGTGTCTGTCGATACTGGAACACTAAGACCTCGAACTGACTGCCAAATAAAAGCTTTATTGGATACATTACTAATGTGGACTGTGGACTGCGGCTGGTCATGTTAAATCAAATGCAACCAACAACAGTAATACTGTAACTGTTGATGTACTACTGAATAAAATACGACAAGTTCTCAAATAGAGCACTGAAGTGGATTGAAAGCTAGTTAAAAACAGGCAGCAAAGTTTTGTTTTTGAAAATGAAAATCCTGCTGGAGGAATGGAGTGCCACAAGATTCAGTTTGAGGTCCATTTTTGTTCTCCTTGTAACCATAGGGAGTATACATCTACATCTACGTGGAATACTCTGCAAATCACATTTAAGTGCCTGGCAGAGGGTTCATTGAACCACCGTTATAGCGCGCGGGCAGAATGAACACCTGAATCACTCCGTTCGGAATCTGATTTCTCGTATTTTATTCTGATGACCATTTCTGCCAATGGAAGTGGGAGTCAACAATATATTTTCGCATTCGGAGAAGAATGTTGGCGGTTTTAGTTTCGTAAGTAGCCCACGCCGCAGCGATAAGCGCCGTTGTTATAATGATTCCCATCCCAGATCTTGTATCATTTCCGTAACGCTGTCTCCCCTGTATCGTGACAATACGAAACGAGTTGCCCTTCGTTTGATTCTTTCGATGTCCTCCGTGAAACCCACTTGATAAGGATCCCACACTAGGCAGCAATACCCCACAGAAGGAAGGACAAGCGCAGTGTATGCAGTTTCGTTAGTAGTTCTGTTGCATTTTTTAAGGGTTCTGCCAATAAAACGCAGTCTCTGGCTCGCCTTTCCCACGTCAATAAGAACAAGTTCCCGGATATCTCCTGGAGTTAACGAGTAAAAAGTAAAATTTTGCCCGAACAAAAATTCACTTTTTCATAGTGAAATACACTTTTCCATTGGTGACTTGTGTTTTCTCTGTTATAAGTAGCAATATACTTTGCTTGCAGCAGTAAAACTTATCAATTCTTTAAAAAGTTAATGTGTTATGCAACGGCGCAGAACTTAAATCCACTTACGGTTTTTGTGTGTTTTTCGTAACGTGTAGATGTTGCTAAAAGCGCGACAATTGATAAGAAGTAAGGGAGGCCAGTCATGAGTGAGCTGCAAATAGCCAGTGAGAATGATGATTGTCTTTACTTCTGTTTCGCAAATGAATCTCGCGTGTGTTTCAGTTTTTCATGATAACGAAGATCTTGTAAATTATGAGAAGTTTGTTTATCATTTTCTTCGTTTTTCAAAACACTTTGCAGTTTATATATATACGATTTTGGTGTACGTTGTTAGGCTGGAACTCGATAGCATAGCTTTAATTCCTTGTGAAAAATGTTTCGCTCTTTTCTTCGAATATATCACGATTTTCGATTACGTTATTATGCATAAACCCAATAAAACAAAGAAAGTACTGCAGAAACGCATAATTATTTAGAAATTCCTGATTTCCTGACTTCACTTCCCATAATTTTTAAGAATAATTATACTTTTTCCATCCTTGCTGCAAAATTTTTAATCTATTAAAGAACTAAAATAAATGTGCTGAACTAACCTTGAATCTTCTTCTTTTACGGCGTGTGTTACTCTTTAAGATATGCGAGGGGCGTTTTAAAACTCCGTGCAAACTCTGATAGATGGCACCACAGGCGCAAAGTGAGGTCATGTTAGTAGCATCTTTGCAAAGAACGCACACCAATTGTTATTCATATTGGTCTACTTCTTCGTGTTTGGCATGCGTAAACTTAATAAAACTACGAAAGTACGATAGAAAAACATATTTATTTTGAAATTCTTGGTTTTCTGAATTCACTTCCCATAATTATTAAGAATAATTATACTTTTTGCCATAGTTGCTGCATAATTTGTAATCTAGTAACGAACTGAAATAAATGTGGTGGACTACCTTGAATCTTCTTATTTTAAAGCGTGTGTTACTCTCTAGGATATAGGAAGGGCGTCTGTAAACTCCGAGAGATGGCACAACCAGCGCATATCGAGGTCACATTTAGTTAGTAGCATCTTTGGAAAGTACAGACAGCAAGTTTTAGCCATGTTGTTGTTGTGGTCTTCAGTCCGGAGACTGGTTTGATGCAGCTCTCCACAATACCCTATCCTGAGCAAGCCTCTTCAACTCCACATAAGAACGGCAACCTACATCTGTCTGAATCTGCTTACTATACCCATCTCTTGGTCTTCCTCTGCGATTTTTACCCCACACACTTCCCTCCAATGCTAAATTCACAATTCCTTCATGTCTAAGAATGTGTCCTACCAATCTATCCCTTCTTTTAGTCAAGGTATGCCAGAAATTTCTTTTCTCCCCAATTCTGTTCAGTACCTCCTCATTAGTTACACGATCCACCACCTAATCTTCAGCATTCTTCTGTAGCACCATATTTCAAAAGCCTCAATCCTCTTCCTGTCTGCACTGTTTATCGTCCATGTCTCACTCCCATATAAGGCAACACTCCATACAAATGCCTTCAGAAAGGACTTCCTTATCCTTAAATCAATATTCGATGTTAACAAATTTCTCTTTTTCAAGAACGCTTTTCTACCCATTGCCATTCTGCATTTTATATCCTCTGTACTGCGACCATCATTAGTTATTTTACTGCCCAAGTAACAAAACTCATCTACCTCCTTTATTGCTTCGTTTCCCAATCTAACACCTTCACCATCACCTGATTTTCTTACACTGCACTCCATTACCCTAGTTTTGCTCTTGTTAATGTTCATCTCATATGCTCCTTTCAGCACGCTGTCCATTCCGTTCAATTGCTCTTCCAGGTCCTTTGCTGTATCTGACAGAATTACTATGTCATCGGCAAAACGCAATGTTTTTAATTCTTCCCCCTGAACTTTAATTCCTTCTCCAAATTTCTCCTTGCTTTCCTTTATAGCTTGTTCAATGTACAAATTGAATAACAATGGAGAAAGACTACAACCCTGTCTTACTCCCTTTCCAACCACTGCATCCCTTTCATGCCCTTCAACTCTGACAACCGCTGTCTGGTTTTTGTACAAGTTGTAAATAACCTTACGCTCCCTATATTTTACTCCTGCTTGCTTCAGAGCTTGAAAGAGTTTATTCCAATCATCATTGTCAAAAGCCTTCTCCAAATCTACAAAAGCTAGAAATGTAGGTTTGCCTTTTCTTAATCTATCTTCTAGGATAAGACGTAAAGTGAGTATTGCCTCCCGTGTTCCTACATTTCTCCTGAACCCAAACTGATCTTCCCCGAGGTCGGCTCCTACCAGCTTTTCCATCCTTCTGTATATAATTCGTGTTAATATTTTGCAACCATGACTTATTAAACTGATGGTTCTGTAGTTTTCACACCTGTCTGCACCTGCTTTCTTTGGAATGGGGATTATAACATTTTTCTTAAAGTCTGAGGGTACTTCGCCTGTCTCATACATCTTACACACCAGGTGAAACAGTTTTGTCATGGCTGGTTCTCCCAGAGACTTCAGTAGCTCTGAGGGAATATCATCTACTCCAGGGGCCTTGTTTCATACTCTTTCCACCTTTCAGCTTTCCCTTCCTTGCTGAGAACTGGTTTCCTATCAGTGTCCTTGATATTCATAGAGCTGTTTTTCTTATCTCCAAATGTTTCTTTTATTTTCCTGTAGGCTGTATCTATTTTCCCCCTATTTATACATTCTTCTACATCCTTGCATTTGCCTTCTAGCCACTCCTGCTTAGCCATTTTGCACTTCCTGTCAATCTCATTTCTTAGTCGTCTGTACTCCATTTTGCCTGTTTCATTTACTGCATTTTTATATTTTCTGCTTTCATCGATTAAATTTAGTATCTCCTGTGATATCCAAGGATTCTTTGTAGGTCTTGCCTTCCTACCTACTTTGTCCTCTGTGCCTTCACTATTTCATCTCTCAATTTTACCCATTCCTCCTCTACTGTTTTATTTTCCCCTGTTTCTGTCAATTGTTGCCTAAAGCTCCCTCTGAAATTCTTAAGAACCTCAGGTTCCTTCAATTTATCCAGGTCCCATCTCCTTATTTTCCTACCTTTTTGTAGTTTCTTCAGTTTCAGTCTACAGTTCATAACCAACAAGTTATGGTCAGAGTCTATATCTGCCCCTGGGTATGTCTTACACTGTAAAACCTGGTTCCGAAATCTATGTCTTACCATTATAAAATCTATCTGGTATCTCCCGGTGTCTCCTGGTCTCTTCCACGTATACAAACTTCTTTTGTGATTCTTGAACCAGGTGTTTGTAATAACTAAATTATGTTCCGTGCAAAATTCTACCAGGCGGCTTCCTCTTTCATTCCTTTTACCCAGACCATATTCACCTACTATCTTTCCTTCTCTTCCTTGTCCTACTACCGAATTCCAGTCTCCCATAACAATTAAGTTTTCCTCTCCCTTAATTGTCTGAATAATTTCCTTTAGCTCCTCATATATTTTTTCGATTTCCTCATCATCGGCAGAGCTAGTTGTCATATAAACCTGTACTACTGTTGTCGGTGTTGGCTTCGTATCTATCTTGACAATGATAATTCGATCACTGTGCTGGTCATAGTAGTTTACCCGCATTCCTATTTTCTTATTCATTATCAATCCTACTCCTGTGATACCCCCAATTGATTTTGTATTTATAATCCTGTACTCACCTGACCAGAAATCCTGTTCATCCTGCCACCGAACTTCACTAATCCCCACTATATCTAAATTCAACCTATCCATTTCCCTTTTTAAATTTTCTAATTTTCCCACTCGATTAAGGGATCTAACATTCCACGCTCCGACCCGTAGAATGCCAGTATTGTCTTTCCTGATGATCACATCCTCCTGAGTAGTCCCCGCCCGGAGATCCGAATGGGGGACTATTTTACCTCCGGAATATTTTACCCGAGAGGATGCCATCATCATATGTTCATACAGTAGAGCTGCATGTCCTCGGGAAAGGTAACGGCTGTAGTTTCCCCTTGCTTTCAGCCGTTCGCAGTAGCTGTGTGGCAAAGCCACATTGGCTGATGTTACAAGGCCAGCTCAGTCAATCATCCAGACTGTTGCCCCTGTAACTACTGAAAAGGCTGCTGCCCCTCTTCAGGAACCACACGCTTGTCTGGCCTCTCCACAGATACCCCTCCGCTGTGGTTGCACCTATGGTACGGCTGTCTGTATCGTTGGGGCACGCAAGCCACCTCACCTCAGCAATGTCTGTGGTTCATGGGAGTGGGTTTTAGCCATAATGGTCTATTTATTTGTGTTTGGCATTCCTGTGAATCAAGGAAGTCGAGTGATTGCCAAAGAATGGACGAAAAAGAATTTTGTGTGGTCATTAAACATTGCTTTATGAGAGGCAAAATGCCTCACGAGACTAAAGAGAGGCTTGATAAACATTATGGTGACTCTCTACCTTCGATTAGTTTCAAAATTGTCCGAGTAGCCATAAGGGCACAAACGACGATGAACCTTCGGGAAGCCCTGTGAAGGTTACGACTCAACATGTCAGTGATAAAATTCATGAAATGGTGATGGACGACAGAGGAGTTGAGTTACGTAGAATCCTAGTGCTGTGGGCATCTCGAATGAACGGGTTCACATTATTTTGCATAAATATTTCACATGAGAAAGCTATCCGCAAGATGGGCGCCGCGAATGCTCACGCTTGACCAGAAACGGAATCGTGTGAAGTATTGCAAGGAAGGTTGGCAGCTGTTCAGAAAGAATCCGCAGGACTTTAAGCGTCGTTTCGACACAGTGGCTGAAACGTGGGTACATTAGTATACTCCTGAGGCCAAAGAACAATCTAAGCAATAGGTTACCAAGGAAGAATCTGCACCAAATAAGGCGAAGACCGGTTGTTTAGCCGGAAAGGTTATGGCGATGGTCTTTCGGGATTCGAAAGGGATAATCCTCATTAACTATCTGGAACAGGGTAAAACTATTAAAGGTACGTATTATTCATCGTTATTGTACCGTTTTAAAATCGAGCTGCAAGAGAAACGCCGGCGATTGTCCCATAAAAAAGTCCTTTTACATCACGACAGTGCACCAGCACACGCCTCAGCAGTTGTGGTCGCAAAATTATTAGAAATAGGATTGCAGATCGTTTCACATCCTCGCTATTCTCAGACTTGGCTCCCTCGGACTACTATGTGCTCCCCAATTTGAAAAAATGACTGGCAGGACAAATATTTAATTCAGATGAGGAGATGATTGCAGAAACAAAAAGCTATTTTCCAGACTTGGACAATTTCTATTATTCGGAAGGGATCAAGAAATTAGAACAGCGTTGGGCAAAGTGTATAAGTCTAAAAGGAAACTATGTCGAAAAATAAAACTTGCTTTCCCCAAACACGTTAGAATTTTCATTTTTGCACGGACCTTTCAAACGCCCCTCCAAGTGCACTGAAGTGATTTCAAAGCTACTTAAAAACGGACGGCAAAGAGTTGTCTTTGGGAATGAAAAATCCTGCTGGAGGAATGGAGTGCCACAAGGTTCAGGTTTAGGTCCATTTTTTGTTCTCCTTGTAACCGTAGGGTGTATACTCGGACAATAAGAACAAGTTCCCCGATATCTCCCGGATTTCACGAGTAAAAAGTAAAATTTTTCCCGAACTAAAATACACTTTTTCTTAGTGAAATACACTTTTCCATTGATGACTTGCGCTTTCTCTATTATAAGTAGCAATATACTTTGCTTGGAGCAGTAAAACTTATCAATTCATCAAAACGTTGATGTGTTATGCATCGGCGCAGAACTGAAATGCACTTACGATCTTGGCGTGCTTTTAGTACCGTGTAGATGTTGCTAACAGCGCGACAGTTGACAGGAAGTAAGGACGGCCGGTCATGAGTCAGTTGCAAATAGCCAATGAGAATGATTTTTTTCTTCTGTTTCGCAAATGAAGTTTTCGCGTGTGTTTTAGTTTTTCATGATGACGAAGATCTTGTAAATTATGAGAAGGTTGCTTATCATTTTCTTCGATTTTCAAAACACTTTGTAGTTTTATTGCGAATATGTTACGATTTTCGTGTACGTTGTTAGGCTGGAACTTGGTAGAACAGCTTTAATTGTTTGTGTAAAATGTTTCGCTCTTTTCTTCGAATATTTCCCGATTTTCGATTACGTTGTTCTGCATAAACCCAATAAAACAACGAAAGTATGACATAAACGCATAATTATTTAGAAATTCCCGATTTTCTTACTTCGCTTCCCATAATTTTCAAGAATAAATATACTTTTTTTCCATTCTTTCTGCTTAATTTGTAATCTATTAAAGAACTAAAATAACTGTGATGAACTAACCTAGAATCTTCTTCTTTTATGTGTTACTCTTTACGATATACGAGGGGCGTTTGAAAAGTCCGTGCAAACTCCGCGAGATGGCACCACCGGCGCATATCGTGATCATGTTTAGTTAGTAGCATCTTTGCAAAGAACGCACACCAATTTTTATCCATATTGTTCTACTTCCTTGTGTTTGACAGGCATAAACTTAATAAAACAACGAAAGTATGACAGAAAGACATAATTATTTTGAAATTCTTGATTTTCTGACTTTATTTCCCATAATTTTTAAGAATAATTATACTTTTTGCCATCGCTGCTGCATGATTTGTATTCTAGTAAAGAACTAAAATAAATATGATGGACTAACCTCGAATCTTCTTTTCTACAGCGTGTGTTACTCTCTAAGATATACGAGGGGCGTTTGTAAAGTCGGAGAGATGGCACCACAAGCGCGTATCGAGATCACGTTTAGTTAGTAGCATCTTTGGAAAGAACACACAGCAAGTTTTAGTCATAATGGTCTATTTATTTGTATTTGGCATTCGTGTGAATCAAGGAAATCGAGAGATTGCCTAATAACGGACGAAAAAGAATTCGTGTGGTATTAAAGAGAAAATGCCTCAGGAGACGAAAGAGAAGCTTGATAAACATTATGGTGTCCCTGCACCTTCGATTAGAACAGTTTATAAGTGATTTAAAACACTTTGGAGTGGCCATATGGGGACAACTGACGCCGTACGGTCGGGACGCCCTGTGGAGTTTACGACTACAGAAGTCATAGATAAAATCCATGATATGGTGATGGATGACAGAAGAGTTATGGTGCGTGAGACTTCTAGGGCTGCGGGCATTTTGAATGAACGGGTACATAATATATTGCATAAACATTTGGACGTGAGAAAGCTATCCCAAAGATGGGTGCTGCGAACCAAAAACAGAATCGTGTGAAGTGTAGCAAGGAAGGTTTCCAGCTGTTCACGAAGAATCCGCAGGACTTTAAGAGTTATTTCGTCACGTGGATGAAACATGGATACATTACTGCACTCCTGAGACTAAAGAACAATCAAAAGAACAGGTTTCGAAGGAAGAATCTGCACCAAAAAAGGCGAAGACAGGTCCTTCAGCCGGAAATGTTATGGCGACGGTCTTTTGGGATTCGACAGGGTTAATCCTCATCATCTGGAACAGGTACAACAGGTGCATATTATTCATCGGTATTGGACCGTTTCGAAATCGAGCTGCAAGAAAAACGCCAGCGATTGGCCTACAAAAAAAGTCATTTTCCATCACGACAATGCACCAATGCCTTAGCAGTTGGGGTCGCAGAATTATTGAAAATAGGATTCCAACTGGTTTCACATCCCCCCTACTTTCATACTTGACTCCCTCGGAGTACTATATGTTCTTCAATTTGAAGAAATGGCTGGCAGGACAAATATTTAATTCAAACTAGGCTGTGATTGCAGAAACTAAAAACTATTTTGCAGGCTTGGACAATTCCTATTATTCGGAAGCGATCAACAATTTAGAACAGCGTTGGGCAAAGTGTATAAGTCTAAAAGGAGACTGTGTCGAAAAATAAAAATGGTTTTCCCCAAACATGTTAATAGTTTTTATTTTTGCACAACATTCAAAACGTCCCTCGTCGTGCACTGAAGTGGTTTGATAGCTAGTTAATAACAGACAGCAAAGTGTTGTCGGTGAGAATGAAAAATCCTCCTGGAGAAATGGAATGCCACAAGATTCAGGTTTAGGTCCATTGTTATTCTCCTTATAACCGCAGGGTGTATAAGCGTACAATAACAAAACAAAAAATTCCCGGTCTTCTCCCGGATTTCCCTAGTAAAACGTATAATTTTTTCCGAGTTAAAATACACATTTTCGCAGTGAAATACACTTTTCCCCGGGTGACTTGCGCTTTCTCTGTTAGAAGTAGCAATATACTTAACAATTCTTCAAAATGTTAATGTCTTAAACACCGGCGCAGATCATCCCACTGGTAAATTGAACTTATGATGTGTTTCGTAACGTGTAGATGTTGCTAACAGCGGGACAGTTGATGGGAAGAAGCTCGGCCGGTCATGAGCCATATGCAACCAGCCAGTGAGAATGATGTTTTTTACTTCTGTTTCTCGAATGAAGTTTGCATATGTTTCAGTTTTTCATAATGACGATGATGGTGTAAATATTATGAGAAGGTCATTAATCATTTCCTTCATTTTGCGAAATATTTTGCAGATTTTTCACGAATATGTTACGATTTTCGTGTACGTTGTTGAGCTAGAACAACAGCTTCAATTGGAAAATGTTTCGCTCTTTTCTTCGAATGTATCTCGCTTTTTGATTACGTTGTTGTGGATAAACCATTTAAAACAACGAAAGTACGGCCGAAACGCATGTTTATTTAGAAACTCCTCATTTTCTGACTTCACTTCCAACAAATCTTAAGAATAAATATACTTTCGGTCATCATTGTTACATAGTTTGTAATTTATTAATGAACTAAAATAAATATGATGAACTAACCTTCAATCTTCGTCTTTTATATCGTTTGTTACACTTCAAGATACATCAAACATAAATCCGAAGGTAATTTTCTAAGAGTGAAGTTGTAAGTCAAAACGTTCGCGATTTAAGAAATTCGTAGCATATTTTCACTAATAACGTAATTCATATTGCGTAAAAGTTCATTTACTTTGAAAGTGACGGTTCTCATACCACTATTTGAAATTCCTACCCGCGACGTAAAAAGATATCATGTTTGTCGAAAGTAGTTCGTTGTGAAGTAATGCATATTCTACCTTTTAACGACGTTGACACATTCTGCTATAGGCAGACGCTTGTAGTCTAAGCGCCCGGTGTTACGAAGTTGGGAATCACGCTTTTTGATTTCAACTAAAGTTTTATTTTCGTGTTCTCTAATTTATGTTTTATTACTGAAGTACTATTATATAGTAGCGGATTAAAGTGAAGTTTTTAGCAGCCAAAATTACAAAAAGATATTTTAAACAATGAAAAATTCCCGGAGTTGTGAAAAATTCTCTTATATATCCCCTATTTCTCATGGATGAAAATATCCCCGGCTTTTTCCCAGGAACTCCCAGTTGTCAGGGTACGTATGCACCCTGCAGTGTCAATTGCATCAGTTTTGACTTTCTTCAAATATCACTTCTACGCAGACGACCTCCAGCTCCGCCAAAGTACCAGACCTGAAGGTATAAATACTTCGATTGCCCAGGTAAATGGTGCTGGGATTAAAGTCAAATGCCAAAAGGTCGCAAATAACCTTAGAAATTAATAAGTTCCAAATTACCCGACTAGTTACATTCTATTCAGTTTGACGGTACTGCAAAACCTTATGAGAAAACGGTTAATAATCCGGATGTAATTATAAATGAACAATTAAATTGGGCAGATAATAGAGTCAGCGTATGTAGAAAGATGTTCCCTTGCGTCTATACCCACAAAAAATTTCGTAACATCTTTTCACGAGATGCAAATTGAACACTGGTGCAATCACTCGTTCTACCGAACATTCTCTGTTACGACAGGATTCAGTTCGGAGACTCGTTTGATGCAGCTCTCCACAATACCCTATCCTGAGCAAGCCTCTTCATCTCCACGTAAGAACGGCAACCTACATCTGTCTGAATTTGCTTACTGTATCCATCTCTTGGTCTTCCTCTGGGGTTTTTAACCCACACACTTCCCTCCAACGCTAAATTCACGATTCCTTGATGTCTAATAATGTGTCCTACCAATCTATCCCTTCTTGTAGTCAAGGTATGCCAGAAATTATTTTCCCCCAATTCTGTTCAGTACCTCCTCATTAGTTACGCGATCCACCTACCTAATCTTCAGCATTCTTCTGTAGCACCATATTTGAAAAGCCTCTTTCCTCTTCCTGTCCGCACTGTTTATCGTCCATGTTTCACTCCCATACAAGGCAACACTCCATACAAATGCCTTCAGAAAGGACTTCCTTAGGCTTAAATCAATATTCGATGTTAACAAATTTCTCTTTTTCAAGAACGCTTTTCTACCCATTGCCATTCTGCATTTTATATCCTCTGTACTGACTATCATTTGTTATTTTACTACCCAAGTAACAAAACTCATCTACCTCCTTTATTGCTTCGTTTCCCAATCTAATTCCTTCAGAATCACCTGATTTTCTGATTTTCTTACACTGCACTCCATTACCCTAGTTTTGCCTTTGTTAATGTTCATCTTATATGCACCTTTCAGCACACTATCCATTCCGTTCAATTGCTCTTCCAGGTCCTTTGCTGTATCTGACAGAATTACTATGTCGTCGGCAAAACGCAATGTTTTTAATTCTTCACCCCGAACTTTAATTCCTTCTCCAAATTTTTCCTTCCTTTTCTTTACAACTTGCTCAATGTACAGACTGAATAACATTGGAGAAAGGATACAACCTTGTCTAACTCCCTTCCGAACCACTGCATACCTTTCATACCCTTCAACTCTGACAACCGCTATCTGGTTTTGAACAAGTTGTAAATAACCTTACGCTCCCTGCTTGCTTCAGAACTTGAAAGAGTTTATTCCAGTCAACATTGTCAAAAGCCTTATCCAAATCTACAAAAGCTATATATGTAGGTTTGCCTTTTCTTAATCTATCTTGTAGTATAAGCCGTAAAGTGAGTATTGCCTCCCGTGTTCCTACATTTCTCCTGAACCCAAACTGATCTTCCCCGAGGTCGGCTTCTACCAGCTTTTCCATCCTTCTGTATATAATTCGTGTTAATATTTTGCAACCATGACTTATTAAACTGATGGTTCTGTAGTTTTCACACCTGTCTGCACCTCCTTTCTTTGGATCGGGGATTATAACATTTTTCTTAAAGTCTGAGGGTACTTCGCCTGTCTCATACATCTTACACACCAGGTGAAACAGGTTTGTCATGG
Source organism: Locusta migratoria (assembly GCA_026315105.1). Classification (NCBI taxonomy): domain Eukaryota; kingdom Metazoa; phylum Arthropoda; class Insecta; order Orthoptera; family Acrididae; genus Locusta; species Locusta migratoria. The sequence goes on from CM048744.1 coordinate 943,765,451, forward strand.
CTGGTTCTCCCAGAGACGTCAGTAGCTCTGAGGGAATATCATCTACTCCTCGGGCCTTGTTTCGACTTAGGTCTTTCAGGGCTCTGTCAAATTCTTCTCTCAGTACAGTATCTCCTATTTCATCCCCATCTACATCTTCTCCCCTTTCTACAATATTGCCGCCCAGTTCATTTCCTTCATACAGCCTCTCTATATGCTCTTTCCACCTTTCAGCTTTCCCTTCTTTGATGAGAACTGGTTTCTCATCAGAGTCCTTGATATTCATAGAGGTGTTTTTCTTATCTCCAAATGTTTTGTTTTATTTTCCTGTAGGCTGTATCTATTTTCCCCGTCTGTACTCCATTTTGCCTGTTTCATTTTCCTCAGCATAGTACAAGCAGCGTAAATCCAAGACGGCTAGAGTTAGCAATGAATGCCTGTATACGGTACATATGCAACATTCGTTGTAGTAGTACTTCAACTCAGTTATGGTTGCTACAGGAAGACAAAATACGGGACTACCATACGCTGGCTGTACCTTCTCGACTACTCAGTGAGCAAGCACGCCAATACCTCTCCTCAGAATTTAAGAAATGAAGTTAAAAAAAAAGAAAATAAAAAAAAGAAACTAGAAACATTTCTTTCTGTCATCCTCTTAAAACTCTCCCCAATCTCTCTCTGTTAGTGAAACTAATGCTCTTCTCTCCGTTATTTCTGATCCCCCTCTTTCTTTCACCACAAATTACGACACCTGCTCTTCCGTTACATCTCCTTATTTGTGCTTTATTACACTCACTTACTCTCTCTCTCTCTCTGTTCCACATCTTCCTCCATGCCCATTCCTCGCAGCAGCCATAATTAAAACCCTACCGTATGGTAATGCCTGACATGTTTGTTACTTAACAAATACGAATGTAAACTGTGTGTATGTCTTTCTCTTACCTGCACTGCTTAGTAGCTTTAGTATAACTACTGTAATAATGGAAATGTAAAATATGTAGAATGTCCGGCGAGTAAATAAATAAAAAATGTTTTATAAATAATTTAAACAAGCACAAAATCCCAAAGATTAGCAATCTTTTTAAAAACTTGAAATTTAGTGCGAATTTCAATGCTAGATGTTTATAATAGTTTCCTCAACGAAACCGTGTATCGTAATATGGTAGAAAATCGAAAGAAATTCTGCTTATATGTCAAGTACACTAGCGGCAAAACACAATTTAGACCTCCACAACACAACTGCAATTGTGATGCTACTGTTGACAGTGCTGCTAAAGCAGAATTGCCCAAACAGACCTTCCCGAAATTCCTTCAACAGAGAAGACCAATCAAACACTCCAGAATTGGAACCAAGAACAACTGCCACAAGTTTTATAGGACCCTTACTGTTCCTTGTCTTTATAACCCATTTAGGAGACAATATGAGCAGTCTCTTAACCGGTCACGGATGTTTCTGTCGTTTATAGGTTTTTAAAGCCATCACAAGATCAAAAGCAACTGAAACATGATGTAGATATCCGCATGGTGCAGAAATCTGCAAATGACCCTAAATAATGAAAAGCATGAAGTCTTCCATATGAGTGCTAAAAGACGTAGGTTAAACTTCATTTATACCACAAATCTGCAGGCCGTAAATTCAACTAAATACCCGAGAATTACAATTACGAACAACAGTAATTGGAAAGAACACATAGAAAATATAGTAGGGAAGGCTAACCAAATGCTACGCTGTAATGGAAGATCACAGAGGCTGCAACAGTTCTACTAAAGAAACTGTCTACACTACTCCGTCTTCTTTTGGGGGACTGATGCGCACTGAGGCATCCTCATTACGTGAGACTGACATAGGAGACAGAGAGAGTTCGGAGAAGGGCAGGTCGTTTTGTATTATTGCAATGCAAGAGACAGAGAGCGTCACGGAAATGATGCACGAGCGGGGTTGGAAAATCATTAAGAGAAAGATATAAATCGTTGTTGTGAGATCTATTTGCGAAATTTCTTTCATGCGCTTTCTCCTGCGAATGCGATCATATTTTGTTAGCACCCACCTACATGTTCAGCATGATAAAAACAAGAGCAATCAAATCGAAAACGGAAAGATTTGGTTGTTCTTTTTTCCCTCTCGCTATTAGAGGACTGGGACCGTAAAGAAATAGAATGAAATCGGTTCTATAATCTCTCTGACAAACAAATGTGATCTGCAGAGTAAATATGTAGATGTAGAACTGATTTAGCTACCAGTTTCTGCAGGCTTTATTCATGTTGTTTCACGAGTCTACAGCTGGTTTCGTGGATTCAAAATTCAAATGTTTGTAAAGGTTATGGGACTTAACTACGGGGTCATCAGTCCCTAAACTTACAAACTACTTATGAACTACTTACGAACTAGGACGGCACAAATATCCATGCCCGAGGGAGGATTCGAACCCCCGACCGTAGTGGCCGTGCTGACCGTGACTGGAGCGCCTCAGTCACCTCGTCCACCGGGGCCGGCTTTCGTTTATTCATTAAACTCCTTCACCTTGTAGTGGGACAGATTTTTGACCTCCTACTCTCCCATATCAGCTTTGTTTTACAGGAGATGAAAATTAAAGTTTGCGTACTAATGTAAACGATTTATTGAATGTTGAGTAATGATTTTTATGAGGTGATACTTAAAAAAAATGTTTTGTGGTTTGTTTCTGTTTGTTTCATGGTCGATCGAGGTACTCCAATAAACAGGAGCAGCGTCGCCGCAGCACCGACCGGCATCACAGAGCTGGCACGGGGCAGCGGACGTCTCTGCGCCTTCTTTATTGCGGGACATCGATCGTCCTCTAAGAAGATTATTTGACATTATTATTGCTATGGATGATCGTCAGTTCAGATTATGTCCTTGTAAATGTATGGTCGGATCAGAAGCAAATAGTATATGCTTGTATTTCAAGAAGACCAATAAACATGTGATGTTTGACAGAAGAAGAGTTTTAAATATTACATCATGTATATGGAATGATTTATTATTTAATGTGAAATATGGAAATGTTATTTGATCTTCTACATCCAGGAAGAAAACACCATCAGTTTGAAAGGTTTATAACCGGCTTTTGAATTTCAAGGCGCATTCAAATGAAACAGTGGTATTTTAAATGTGAAACTAAAATATAGTAGGCTGTGGATTTTCGCTCGAACGCCAGTTTCATGACTGAATTGGTGCTAAAGAGTTTAAACTTTGAATGTAAAGTTACATACTGGCCTTTTATCTTTCTCCCGCGGGTATAAGGACCTGTTTGTGTTTTAAGGAAAGACAGAAATATAAACTATAATATATTTTTCTATATTAGGCGGTGAAATAGACTTCGGAGGGACGTTCGGTGCCACGGTTCACGTGACATGTTAAGTTGCTGGGCACATTAGAAAACTGATAAATATTTACTTAGCAACTGAACGTAAGAGCTATAAAGAAGTATTCTTAATAAGATTGAACCATATTTAGGACGAGTTTCGTATGATACGAGATTATTTTGACAATTTAAAGTTCTTCATCAACTTTTCCCTTTGTCCCACCGCAACCTCTCACATGTTGGCATTACATTAATACACGTGTAAATTATTTTTAAAACACCTCGTTAACTATAAAATAGTTAAAGAGGTGGTATGCAGAACCATAACAGAATGTACAACCAAGGGAAAGATAGATACCGCCTACACGAAAATAAAAGAGATATTTGGAGACAAGAAAAGCAGCTGTATGAATATTAAGAACTCAGACGGGAAAGCAGTACTAAGCAAAGAGGGCAAAGCTGAAATGTGGAAGGAATATATAGAGGGCCTCTGCAAAGGTAATAAACTTCAAGGCAGTATTCTAGAAATGGAATTCGAAGCGGAGGAAGATAAGAGAGGAGATATGATACTGCGAGAAGAATTTGACAGAGCGCTGAAAGATTTGCGTCGAAACAAGGCCCCTGGAATAGACGGTATGAACTGCTGATATCGCTAGGAGAGCCAATCATGAAGAAATTGTTCCACCTGGTACGCAAGATGTATGAGACAGGGGAAATACCCTCCGACTTCAAGAAGAATATAGTAATATCAATCCAAAGAAAGCAAGTGCAGACAAACGTGAAAATTACAGAACTATCAGTTTAATAAGTCATAGTTGCAAATATAACACGAATTATTTACAGACGAATGGAACAACTTGTGGAATCAAACCTTTGGGGAAGATTAGTTTGGATTTAGGGGAAATGTAGTAACACGGGATGCAATACTCACATTACGATTTATCTTAGAAGATAGGCTAAGGAAAGGCAAACCTGCATTTTTAGCATTTGTAGATTTGAAGAAAGCTTTTGACAAGGTCGACTGGAATAAACTCTTTCAAATTCTGAAGGTAACAGGGGTAAAATACAGGGAGCGAAGAGTTATATTCAACTTATACAAAAACCAGACAGCGGTTATTAGAGTCTAAGGGCATGAAAGGGATGCAGAGGTTGGGAAGGGCGTAAGACAGGTTTGTAGCCTTTCCCCAATGTTGTTCCATCTATACATTGGGCAACCACTGAAGGAATGTAAGGAGAAATTTGGAGAGAGAATTAAAGTTCAGGGAGAAGAAATAAAAATTTTGCGGTTTGACGATGACATAGTAATTCTGTCCGAGACCGCAACGAATCTCGACGAGCAATTGAATGGCATAGACAATATCTTGAAAAAAGGGTATAAAATGGACATCAACAAGAGTAAAACAAGAATAATGGAATATAGCGTTAGAAAGTCAGGCGATGCTGAAGAAATTAGATTCTACATCTACATCCATACTCCGCAAGCCACCCGACGATGTGTGGCGGAGGGTACTCTGAGTGCCACTATCGGTTCTCCCTCCTGTTCCAATCAAGTATTGTTCGCGGAAAGAAAGATTGTCGATATGACTTTGTGTGGTAATGAGACAATAAAAATAGTAGTAGAAAGTTTTGTTATTTGGGTAGCAAGATAATTTGTGATGGCCGAAGTAAAGAAGATATAAAATGCAGAATGGCTATGGGAAGAAAAGCGTTTCTGAAGAAGCTAAATTTGTTGACATCAATATTAGTGTAAATGTAAGGAAATCCTTTCTCAAAGTTTTCATATTCACAGAATATATGACATCAACTGCAAATGGGCAAAGCTGAAAATATGTACCCGCCGGAATTCGAACCCGAATTAGAAATAAATAAAAATAATAATTTTATGTATAATAAAAGACTGCGCCCTGATGTTACAAGGCGCCTCACAAAATTTGTCGCGACACTAAACAATGTCCACCCGGCGAAGTCTTTTGTTTTCTTTCAGAATAACTCCCTACTTGAGTTCTAATCCTAACAATATAAAGATAAAACTCATTGAATAAGTTATTAAGTAGGCTGATGTACACTTGAATTATTTGAAACTTAATAATTACTTTAAAAATCTTTAAACAATCTTTAACGCGACTTTCTTTAGATAAACTCGATTCATCATCCATTAGTTGCAGCTCCGTCTACATGTTTAGTTTTTCATTTAAGAGAGCTTAAAAAAATAATAAAAAGATCAAAACACAACCTTAAAAACCGCGAAAACAAACTCATTGGCACAGACGGGGAGGTGAGATATAAACATTTTATATTGGATGAATTCCAACGATACGAAGCAGCTTCAGCACTTCTGCAACCTAATGATACTAGTAATATTGCAGCACGTTACGCCTCTCTGTATATATTATGATTTCTTAGAAGGCTTAAATCGCACGTACTGACAGCATAATGACCCTATCAATTTTTATTCAGATGAAACAGAAGTTGCCGTGACCAGGTCTTCTTTCAGCCACTATTTGAATGTAGTTCCAAAACGCCGTAGAACATCTGCCACTTTTGTTGATTCATGTGCAGATTATCGTATTCTGTGGCCAGCTAATATTGAAACACAAGCAATAATGAAGTCACTGAAGAACTGTCAATTTTTCCTAAAGACAAAATAAAGTGGCTGTCTCAAGGATCAGTGATGGCTCCCTGTTTAACGAACATACAAGCAGAATGTCGTCAAGAACAAATGATATTGCTCCAGAAACACAAGTATTTTTTTTTTCTTTTGAAGAGGATGAAATAAAGCAATTGTGAACATGAATCATCAACCGCGGTACAATTTATTGGTGACACATTGAGACGTTACATTGCTCCACCTGATCGATTTTGCCAATTTCTCTTACCTTGCTCATGTTTGCTATCTTCAATATAAATTGATTTAACTTCAGCATCATCATGTGGTTTCATTGCCGACTGGCGAGGGCAAAGAAGTAGAAGCAGAGTTGGCGAGTTTGTGCTTTCTTGTGTTTTATTCCCTTTTCTTTTTATTCATGTCACATTCCCATGTTTCCCATCACAGCGTGAGCGAAAGAGTGGTTGAGCATTTTTGAACCAGTTGGGGTAATCTAGCATAATCGTGGCAGTAGTTTGTGTGTTTATCGCTTTTCCCAACAAGATCTTGTGTAGGCAGCTAGTGGTGCAAAGTGTTTAGCAAGCTTTGCTGCTGGTCGATGGTAGGCATGTGGATTCGCGAACGAGTAAAAGGAAGGTGCCCAGCTGGCTGCACCTGCCTCCGCCAATCAGGGCGCGTCTTCTTGGCGTGGTTCGAATTGGCGGACGATTGACGTAGAGGGAAGCCATCTTTAGGGGAGTTGGAAGGAGACCATCGAGATGTACGGACGCTGGTGCTGCTTGCTACGCAAAATTCTCCAGAATATGTTAAGAAACACGGCACAAGAGATAATTAAAGTCATAAGTGGGAACGTGAAATTTAATTTATTAAAATGTCTTTAGGTAAATTTAGGACTGAGTTTTCGTATTTCTGAGGGACCTTTATTTGTATTTCATTGTGTTGAGCTGGTGGCCCCATTTTCTTCATACTTGTTTGGTGGTTATGCATCTACAAGTGCTTCCGATTGTTCTTTACAAGTGTGCGGCAATTACAAGTAACTATTCAGATGTTAAAGGTGAGAATATCGGGCCATTCTTTTTTAAAGTAATCGTAAATTTTGTTATGTATATTGCGTCCACAAGCCCACTTACTGTTCGACCAGCAGGATTAGTTAGAGTAGCATATGTGTAGAGCTTTGCGCCAATCATGCAATGAGTGATTTGCATGTTTTATGTCCGTTTGTGTGCAGATTTCCTACCCCCCCCCCTCCTCACCCACCATGTGTGACATTGAATAGTGCACAGAGTAGTTAAAAGCAGTAGAAGGCCAGTTGAGCAATATTTCTAGTAAATTGTCTCAAAAGAAAAATACCAAATTGTTTTTTGAAGTAATATTTGGGTCACATTGTTTTAATATAAGGGAATTAAACTGTTTCTTTACCATTCAAAATCAACTTTCTAATTTCAATACTTACTAGTTCCTGTAATTATTAGGTAAAATAAACCCTTTATGATTAAATTTTGTGTCAGAATAACTGATTTACCCCTCAGCTTCTCTTTCTATGCTCCCCTTTTTGGACGGGAAACAAAAGGATCTCACAATCACGAGGATTGAAATTGGTATTTGTACGAATTTACCCTGGGTGTATCCTGGGGGTATCCTTTCTTGAGGTGGATGTGTACTGGTTCCGTTAATTCAAAACAAAAATGCGTTATCCGTTGCGCGCCATTTTCATTTGTCAAGTTTATACCTTTAATCAAGCCGGTATGTTCATGTGAACATAGACCGAAATAAACGTGAACCAGTATAGATACATGCTCAGGATAAAGCCTACGCGAAACTACCAAGCCCATTTCATACTGTGTATGGAAGCCCTTGCTGTCAATTGAACAGTGCTTGGGTAGGCCCATCCAATGGTAAGAAAAAAAGGTTAAACTATAAAGAACAAACTAGAACGAAAGAATTAAGATAAGAGGGTACGTCACAACATGAAAAGCTGTTCCGCCCGAGCTTTCCGCGTTAACAGTTCTGCTCTTCGTACACGCCACAACACATTCTCTGCTACCCGTGAGTGCTCGTAAATTTTGTGTCACAATTAAATAGAGCAGATGATGGTGATAATTACTCGCTATTAGAATACGTTTCTTACTTTCTTTGCAGTTGTAGTCGCTGCAGTATTCGTTTCTTCTGAGAGACATGTGTTTCTTAAGGACATTTTCGTTGCTTGAAACATCACACATGGACAATTCACATTTCGTAGTTATTTTAAATACTTAAACTCCCCCCCGCTTCCAGTAAAACATAGTTTTGCCTATGCAGTATAAGTTACAAGCTCGCAAATACAAAATATTTTGTTAGATCGTGTGTCTCATTAAACTATAGCCTGCGTACTACATTAATTGACATAATATCGATTGCTGTTTGACAACTAGGAAACATCTGTAGACTGATTGACACATAAAGAGAAATAAACTGCAATGATTATTAGACAGTTGACAGAAACCAACTAAGGAGTACTAGCAGATATCTTACATAACACCTGAATGGAGAGGATACTCTGTCGTCGAATGCTGGGCTCTTGAGTGGGCCATAAGAAGTCATATTAGGAAACTTCGTTTGAAGTTAAGCAGTACAATGCGATTTTTAACCGACATCCTACAATAAACATCAGTTCCCTTGCATAGTTCCAAACATAGCATCACCTGGTCTCTAAAGATAACAGGCAGATCTGCAACAAATAAGATATTATTAACTGTCTAAAGAACAAAATTATTTATCACCTTCTCTAAATGGAATCTCAATATACTCGCACGAACCAACCTTTCGCGTTTTACAAGAGGGCGAGAGAGTTAATTAAGGTTGTGGAGAATACTAGCTGCTAAACAAAGCGTGAAGGCGCCTCAAAGATATCACAGCAAGCATCAAGATATCAAAGACTCCTTTATAAATGGGGTATCATACACAACCCGTAATTAGATTGTCCTACAATGGAGCCAACATGTAATTACTGGGCGGCCAGAAGACTTCGCGAAGCTCTTCGCAGACATGGTTAAGTTGCATAGGCGGAGAACATTCTGCAGATATGTACATCGCAGAAGCAACGGTGAAAATAAAGGAAAGTTCAAATAGAAGAGTAAAAAATCAGGGTGAAAAGACATCAATGATACGATTCTGATGACATTACTGCAGGATCTGTTGAATGGAAAGGTCTACCGCGTAGAGAGTACTAATTGATAGTAAGACGTGAAATGAGAATTGGGAGAAACTAAAACAGCCAGAAGTCTGACAGTGGAGATCATCACATAGATGACGTTCGGGAATTCTGCTATATTTGAAACTAAATAAGTTACAAAAGACGCATAAAGGAGAACATAAAAATACTATATACAAAGAGGGAATTCATGGCGAAAGAGAGTTTATTGGTTTCAAACATTGGCCTTAAATGGATTTGTGAATGAATCCACCTTATGCAAGACACTTTGTTTTCTAATTCAGACTTACACGAAACAAATATCTCTTCGCCCACACAGACACACCGACACACACACACACACACACACACACACACTTACACGAAATAGATAACTCTTCAAACCAAGCACAACAAAACCACACAAAACACAATCAGCATAAAAAACATTCTAAAATCGCGCGCCACATCACAGACACGCCACACAAACAAATGAACACCATACAGCCACTACAACAAGTCAAATGGCTATATAAACAGTGCCTGTTCACAACAAGAAGCACACTAAACAGTATGAAACATGATAACATGCCACAAACAAGCAAGAAGAACACAACAGATCGAATGTAAGTAAGCCACTAAACCGCAACATAGAACTATTTTTCAACATAACTTCCTGGCGAATGTACAATAAATCAATTAGTTTTCGTAAATAAAAACGTTTTGTTGTTTGCAGATGAAAAGCTGTTAAAACTTGTCACTCCTCAATTAAAGCAGATGCAAATCCTGTGAAAGATACAATGCAAGTATAGTAGATAAATTATAGAAGAAACACTTGAAAAATAGCTCTTCGGCTGCGAAAGTTTTGGTAAAATTTTTACTTTCCATGGTTTCGGCTTCACTAATGAATCTTTCATCAGATGTACATATGAATGTATAGTCAGAAGATGGTCTTGAGCGATAGGGCTCACGTTAAAAATTAAAAAAGTTTGCACATTGCAACACCCAGAAAATAACTGCGAAAGAAGGTTGTAGGTGCTTCTCCGAAAAAAAGAGTTGGTGCAGGTCATCCTGATTCACGTTTTCCCTGATTTCCTAAATGCCGCGACTGAGCGGCCGAGGGCTACGCTACACTACGATGCGCGAGGCCGTACCCTGTCGGGGGTTCGAATCCCCCTCTGGCATGGATGTTTGTGCTGTCTTTAGTCTAAAGTTAAAGTTCAAATGTTTGTATTGCCTTTGGGACTCGACTACGGGGCCATCACTCCCTAAACTTACAAACTACCTATGCACTACCTAATACTGTCACAAATATCCATGCCCGAGGGGGGATTCGAACCCCCCCCCCGACCGTAGTGGCCGTGCAGACCGTGACTGGAGCGCCTCAGTCCCATCGGCCACCGCGGCCGGCTGTCTTTAGTCTAAGGTAGTTCATAAGTAGTTTGTAAATTTAGTGACTGATGTCCCCGCAGTTAAGTCACATAAGCTTAACAGACATTTGAACATTTGATTTCCTAATTTAGGTTTTCCGTGATTTTCCTAGCAAATCCAGGATGGTTCTTTTCATAGGATAAGACCGATTAACTTTCCCTTCATTAGCAACAAAATAAATCTGAGAGTCTGCTCCGTCTCCAAAATGTCGAGGTATATGAAACCCTACCCTTCCTTTCTTCACTCCTTTTGGGTGGTGTTTTTAAGAACGAAAATCGCGTTTTTAATTGTGTATTTCCAAAAGGATTTTTTCATCCAAATTTGGTAGAGCTTACGGGAGAAGTTCATGGTTGAAAACGTCATTTCCGTTAGTGCATTCAGCATGGCCATCTTTTCATTTATGCTAAATTGAATAGAACCAACAGAGATAATTTTATAAGTAATTAATTTTGCTACCATTTTCGGCTTGGAGGTATCTTCAGGCCCTTAAAAGTAATAAAAGTACTTGACAGTCTTGTTTAAGTCATGTAATAAACTCATGTAGTGATTTACTGGTAGTAAAGTCATGTATTAAGATCAAGATTACTGTCATGTAAGTAATATGTGCAGTAGTCATAATGCAATAAAAATTAATATGTCAAGTAGTCGCAGTTTGTAGTTCCTTTGATATGGAAAGATCCAGGTCAAACTATCAGTAAGGACCTAAAATGTTTATAGCAAGCGAGCCGCCGGCGTGGCAAAAGAATAATAGGTGACGTAATGTATTTCATAGTTCTTGTGTTGCTGTTGCGGTCTTCAGTCCGCAGACTAGTTTGATGCAGCTCTACACGCTACCCTGTCCTGTGCAAGTCTCTTCATCAAAGTTCGGCAACCTGTATCCTTTTGAATCTGCTTACTGTATTCGTTCCTAGGTCACCCTCTACGATTTTTACCCCACACACTTCGTTCTAAGTTCACGATTCCTCAATGTCTCAGAATGTATACCACCAATCTATCCCTTCTCTTAACAGGATATACGAGAAACTTCTTTTCTCCCCAAATCGGTTAAGCACCTCCTCGTTAGTTACGTGATCTTCCCATCTAATTTTCATGATTCATCTGTAGCACCACATTTCAAACACTTCTATCATCTTTTTGTCTGAACTCATCGTCCACGTTTCACTCCCATACAATGCTACACTCAGACAAACGCTTTCAGAAAGGTAAGAACAGACTTCTCTTCTGATCCTGCAGTTGTTACTCTTTCATATTCACGGAATATATGACATCAGCTGCAATTGGACAAATCTGAAAATGTGTACCCAGCCGGAATTCGACCCCAGGTCTTCCGCTTTCTAGGCAGTTGCGCTGACCACTACACCACTGGAGACACAATGATCACCGCACCTGCAAGGACTGCCTATACGGGAGGCGTGCTTAGATAGTCCCAAATATCATTATTCAAAACTAATGCTAAAAATTTCAGCCACATAATCTTCTTTCTGTTTCTACAATCCTCTCTTCAATATTCTCCGTAATATAATACTAAATTCCATTCTGCACCGCACTGCTAATCTAACATGGCTTCCAACGTCTCTACTCACTGCTTATTACTGAAAAACTGCCTCCGTCTCCGTAAAGATGATAATAATGTAGCAAGCGGTGAAGCACGTCTGGGGAGAGTATGCTCTCATGACAGAGCGATGCAAGGGTTGAACAAACTGTGAGAGTGTGGCAGCCATGTTACTAGAACACGAAAAAAATATATTTACATTCCAGCGCCATAACATCCTATTACCGGTACATCGCATATTGACAGAAGTGCCAAACAAGAAGTAACCAAGTAATTCTTTGTCACGTACTATCTTATATATTCGTTTGCCATATTAAAACAAGGCGGACAGTGCAAACCACTGCAAAATATATAAATGTGCAGGCACGCAGCAGTCTATTTTTACAGACCAGAGCTTTTCATCCAGACTGTACGGAGATCACTGAAATGTTCCTTATACGGTCGCAGACATCGAGTACCAAAGAAATGTCAATCTGAACTCAGAAGTATTCACCGTTCACCCTTCTGATTTAATGTGGAGCTGCCACCAGTGGTGACAGTACTCATTACAGCTTTTATTATTTTTTTCATTTCGCGTAGTTCAGTATTTTCAACCACGTTACCTTTATACAAGGTTCTTTAAAAAGAATGCAAACAAGCATAGTTTGGCTATGACGGCTTTAAAATATCTTAATTTTTTGACTGGTTTCGGAAGATCAGTGGCGACTGGCGTTGTGTTATTGATTGAAACAGAATGAAAGGCCATCATTGGAAATGTTTTATATACACCACTGACAATTAAAATTGCTACACCAAGAAGAAATGCAGATGATAAACGTGTATTCATTGGACAAATATACTAGAACTGACATGCGATTACATTTTCACGCAATTTGGGTGCATAGATCCTGAGAACCACTTCTGGACGTAATAACGGCCTTGATTCGCCTGGGCATTGAGTCAAACAGAGATTGGATGGCGTGTATAGGTACAGATGCCCATACAGCTTCAGCACGATACCACAGTTCATGAAAAGTAACGACTGGCGTATTGAGACGAGCCAGTTGCTCGACCACCATTTACCAAGAAGTTTTCAATTGGTGAGAGATCTGGAGAATGTGCTGGCCAGGGCAGCAGTCGAACATTTTCCGTACCCAGAAAGGCCCGTACAGGACCTGCAACATGCGGTCATGAATTATCATGCTGAAATGTAGGGTTTCGCAGGGATCGAATGAAGGGTAGAGCCACGGGTTGTAACACATTTGAAATGTAACCGCCACTGTTCAGGATGCCGTCGATGCGAACAATGGTACCCCATACCTTCACGGCGGGTGATACGCCAGTATGGCGATGATGAATACACGCTTCCAATGTGCCTTCACCGTGATGTCGCCAAACACGGATACGGCCATCACGATTCAGTAAACAGAACCTGGATTCATCCGAAAAAAAGACGTTTTGCCATTCGTGCACCCAGGTTCGTTGTTGCGTAAACCATCGCAGGCGCTCCTGTCCGATACAGCCATGCGGATAAGATGCCTGTCATCTCGACTGCTAGTGATACGAGGCCGTTGGGATCCAGCATGGCGTTCCGTATTGCCCTCCTGAACCCACAGATTCCATATTCTGCTGTCATTGGATTGCGACCAACGCGAGCAGCAATGTCATGAAACGATAAACCGCAATCGCGATAGGCTACAATCCGACCTTTATCAAAGTCGGAAACGTGATGGTACGCACTTCTTGTCCGTAGACGAGGCATCACAACAACGTTTCAACAGGCAACTGCGGTCAACTGCTGTTTGCGTATGAGAAATCGGTTGGAAACTTTCCTCATGTCAGCACGTTGTATGTGTCGCCAACGGCGCCAACCTTGTGTGAATGCTCTGAAAAGCTATTTAGTTGCATATCACAGCATCTTCTCCCTGTCGGTTAAATTTCGCGTCTGTAGCACGTCATCTTCGTGGTGTAGCAATTTTAATGACCAGGAGTGTATTTATTTGATGTACGTTTAGCTTTGACAAGCTGATTACCCCAGAATTCTCCTGCATTAAGCCAGTTCCAATGGTTCTCTTAATTATGTTCTCTTGATTATATATAATTATGTTTTTCTTTTGGAATGAAACTGCCGTTGCAATACTTTTATTTACTACATATGCGTTTCGCCCTTTATTTTAAGGCATCATTAGTGGATTCTAAATATGAAAATTACGTTTTTGCTTACTGATGTAGCCTCAAGAGATTGCGAACAGCTCAATTTGTATTAAACAATTTGTGAAACATAAGATACTCACGTTTTATATCTTCGCGATTTTCGTGGTGATCTTTGCAGCTGGTCACGGAATTCACACAGCTTCGCCACAATTTGTGTTTCTTTCTTCAGTTTTTAATGTTTACTTTTTCACAGAAGGCGTTTCTTGTTTAGGAATTCGTTTGTTTACACGTGTTGGCAACTTCATTGAGTATGTGTATGGAGCGTCTTTGTTTTGAGTGTACGAAAAAGAGTTTGTTTTGCTCTTTTTTGTTGTTTGATGACGGCTTAGATCTGTCGGAATCGGTCAAAGAATGAAGATATTTCAAAGCTATCGTGGGTAACCTATCCCTTTTGCATTTATTTAAAAGCAAAAGAGATTCCCCCTCCCCTGCCCCAGAGGGGCAAGGTTGGATTCCACAAGTTGTTCCATTCGTCTGTAAATAATTCGTGTTAATATTTTGCAACTAAGACTTATTAAACTGATAGTTCTGTAATTTTTCACTTTTGTCTGCACTTTCTCTCTTTGGATTGATATTACTATATTCTTCTTGAAGTCGGAGGGTATTTCCCCTGTCTCATACATCTTGCATACCAGGTGGAACAATTGCTTCATGACTGGCTCTCCTAACGGACGGAATATCGTATATTCCAGGGTCCTTGACTCGACTGAAATCTTTCAGCGCTCTGGGGCAAAAAAGGAAGAATTTTACAGAACCAGTTACCTCCCAAATGAATTTTTCTATGGTATCTGCAGTCCTTCTCGGTGTGAGTTACATTTCGGATGTTCAGTAGTGTGTAGAAAAATTTCGGTAGGTCCGGTCGCGTTATTGAAACTGCGCTAATGTCTGCCTGTGCTGGTAACGGAGTGGAAATTCCCTGCAGCGTGCTGGTTCTGTTTTTGTGACAACTCCACGGCCGTTGCGCATGCGGGACCTGAGAGCGAGTTGATGTAGAGAGCTCCCCACCCAGTGACCTCGATGCCGCACAGAGCTACTGCCTCCCCAGCAGATAAGATGTCGAAGTCGTCCGGACGGCCTTCGTTAAGAAATCGACAACTCCGCCTGGAACAGCGGCCTACACCGGTGTTTCATTCACTTAGGCGCCACAGTTCAGATAGGAGGGACACTGTGGTCGAGCGCTCGTAACGGAACAAAGTCGGAGAAACAACGGCGACTCACGGCGAGGTCAGAGACTCGGGCTCGGTGCAGTCAAATCAAGTGCAGGGAACCAGTTTTCCCGTTTTAAAAAGAAAGCTCGCACAAAGAGGAGGGAGGCGGGTCCCGCCCACCGCGGGCACGCCCACGCCGGCTTAGCCGGCTGCTGTCGCTGTCCCGGCCGCAGGGGCTCCGTCATTCAGCCCGCCGCCGACTCTCTTGTTCCTGCCCGGTAAAGTCTCACTTACTGCACTGTACACTAGCAGTGGCGGCGCGTCCTATACGTTCACTGCTTAAGTGAACCCCGTAGAAGAAAAATAAATAAATAAAGAAAAAAATTATTCTTCGTTTCGTTCTTCTATCAGATCATTTTATATGCACATTCAGGGTATTTTTATCGCATGAGAAACGTTTTACGTTGCGCAGACAGCACGTATACCAGTCGTAACGCGGCTGCCTAATCTATATCGCCTGCCGCGGTGGCCGAGTTGACTGAGGTGCTTCAGTCACGATCTGCACGGCCACTACGGTCGGGGGTTCGAATCCCCCCTCGGGCATGGATATTTGTGCCGTCCTAGTTCGTAAGTAGTTCATAAGTAGTTTGTAAGTTTAGGGACTGATGACACCGTAGTTAAGTCCCATAGACTATACAAACAAACATTTTTATTTTCATGGCAAGAGAAACGATTTACGTTGCGGAGACAGCACGTATACCAGTCGTAGCGCGGCTGCCTAATCTATATCTATAAATGTGAATGTCTGTTCGGTGTACATTTATCACGTCTGAACCACAAGACATAAAGAGATAAAAATTTGTACAGTTACTAATGTCTACCTGGGGAAGGCTTTAGGCACGGTTTTATGGCGATCGGATAGCTATTTATCTATATATAAATATTGGAAACATTTTCGTTTCTCTATGTTTGGGTCAACAGCACTCTTACTTAAATTTATGAATAAAGAACAGTCTAGAATGCAATAATTTATTTCATTCAACTAGTTTATCTATAAATGTGAATGTCTGTTCGGTGTACGTTTATCACGTCTGAACCACGAGACATAAAGAGCTACAAATTTGTACAGTTACTAATGTCTACCCGGGGAAGGCTTTAGGCACGGGTTTATAGCGATCTGATAGCTATTTATCTATATATATTAATGTGAATGTCTGTTCTGTGAACGCTTATCACGTCCGAACGACAAGACGCAGAGACTAAAATATTTGTACAGTTACTAATTTATACCTGACGAAGGTTTTATTGCGATATGATAGATATTAATATTTTGAAGCCGGCCACGGTCTGCACAGCCACTACGGTCGGGGGTTCGAATCCCCCCTCGGGCATGGATATTTGTGCCGTCCTTAGTAAAAGGTAGTTTGTAACTTTAGGGACTGATGACCCCGTATTTAAGTCCCATATGCTTAACAAACATTTGAACATTTTTTGAATAATTTGAAGAATATAACGCGAAATGTGAAACAATAATTACTGTTTGAAAATTAGATTTACTCTTTGAAAATGGTTTTATTGGTTGCATTGTTGTTTGAGGGTTGATAATGATAAAAGGGTGGAGTATATTTGGACGCAAAGTTATCGGTGTATATAAAATTCTGCTTGTGTGTGTGTTAATATTACGCTCTGCAGCGAAAACAACAGAACGCAAACGAATGGTATGTGTGTAATTGTTGTCCGAAATCTCCCGTTGCACTCCATAGCAGTTCCATACCGGTAACCATAAGGGGGTGGAACATATGGTGTTTGAACAAGTGATCGATCTGTGATATTATTGTTGAATTTCGTGATTGGATTCTTTGAAAACGAGTGCGTTTTTACGTGTGATTTCTTATTTCTTATCTGATAACATGTTTCTAGAAAAAAAAGGAGATGGACAGAGAGAGAGAGTGGATAGGAAAAGTACTAACTCAAGGCTCGAATAAGTAAACGCCGGGTTTTCAGCTAGTTAATCTATAAATGTGAATGTCTGTTCGGTGTTCGTTTATCACGTCTGAACCACGAGACATAAAGAGCTACAAATTTGTACAGTTACTATCGTTTACCCGGGGAAGGCTTTAGGCACCGTTTTATGGCGATCGGATAGGTATTTTTCTATATATATTAATGTGAATGTCTGTTCTGTGTACGCTTATCACGTCCGAACGACAAGACGCAGAGACTAAAATATTTGTACAGTTACTAATTTATACGCGAGGAAGGTTTTAGGTATGGTTTTATAGCGATGAAGAGATATTTACTAATTTGAAGAATATAACCCGGAATGCGGAACAATAATTACTCTTTGGAAATTATATTTACTCTTTGAGAATGGTTTTATTCGTTGCTTTGTGGCTTCAGGGTTGATAACGATAAAAGGGTGGAGTATATTGAGATGGAAAGTTATCGGTGTACACAAAATTCTACGTGTGTGTGTGTGTGTGTGTGTTAATATTTCGCTCTGTAGCGAAAACAACAGAACGCAAACGAATGGTATATGTGTAATTGTTGTCCGAAGTCTGCCGTTGTACACCATAGCAGTTCCATGCCGATAGCTATAAGTGGGTGGAACATATGGGGGTTGAATTTCGTCAAATTAGTAAAAAAAATTCGGACTGGATGCCAGCGATGACGTTTGCGACTTTATAGCGAGGAGGTTTCATACAGCGAAACGTGATGCCACAGATCATATCTTTGGTCCACGCGTGCTACAATGTCTTCAGCTCTTTCTCTGTGAGGATAAGCATCCGAATAAGGAAATATAAGAATAAATAAATGAAGCAGTAATAACGAAATTTGTTTTAATACATTTCATTAAAAAATCGATTTGGCGTTTTGCGCATTACACCAAGTGGTCGATCTGTGATATTATTACAATTATTGTTGAATTTCGTGATTGGATTCTTCGAAACGAGTGCATTTTTACGTGTGATTTGATCTACACTACTTACTTTCCTGATAATGTTGATTAAAAATGTTTGTTTATAAAGAAGGTATTGTATTTCATTTCATCCTTCAAAACCAAAACCTCATAGCATACAACTCAAAGATAGCTTATCTATCATAATGAACCAACAAGCGAGCGGAGCCGCGGGTTTAAGCTAGGAGAGGGGGCCCAAATGGACTGCGCAGTACGGGGGAAGAGATTCGTCGTACTGCGCATGACGTCACCGCCGAAGCACCTGGCGGCAGTTGTAGCGTTAGCCCTGCAGTAGCTTGTTGCTTACTGTGTATTAGCGGGAACGTTTTGTTTCGTTTATTCCTGTGTTTCACGGCAGAAAATTTGATGTCTCTAATTCAGTTTAATATGTCAATGATCGATTAATGATGAAAATTCTCCTCAGAGATGATAAATTATTTTTCAAAGGAGATAGATTGGCTGGCCACTACTTACCTTTGAGCTGTACGGCCGATACTTATAAAAGTGAAGAAACAGAAAAAAAGGGGACGAAAAAGGACAATCTTTCCGGACACAGTTCCTTCCTCAGGTGGGAGAGAAGGGAAGAAGAAAGGATGGGAACGGAAGGGAAAGGTAATTCACGACCTAGGTCATGAAGGTGGTGTTTCGGGAGTGTGCACGTCAGAGTTACAGGCAGTGAGGAAGAAACTGTGTTCCGAAAGCTTGTCCTGTTTCGTCCCCTTTTTTCTGTTTCTACATTTGTGGCCAGCCAATCTATCTCTTTTGAAAAATAATTGAATATGTTAATAATTCATTTGACATTTTAAATTCTTGCAGAATCGTTGACAAAAAATTTATCAACAAAATTTATTTGTGCTGTGAAACAATGCAAATTCGAAAGCGAAGGAAGCTGTTAACATTCCACAAAGGACTCTTTAACGTCAATTAATTCTTTATTTGGCCTTCATTCTGACCTTTTGTGCTTGAGGCATAAAGTATATATTAACAGCACGGCTGAACCAGGACTGTTTTGAAAATTTGTTTTTACAGATTAGAGGTCTTGGCCATTTCTATCAGCATCCTGCCCCTAAAGAAGTAAAGCATCGGCTGCGTTTGTTGCTTCTGTGAAAGATGCCCAAGACATTCCACTGTCTAATACTTCATCTATGAGACAGGAAGAAGGCTCATCTAGTCTGCTTTGTGGAATGATGCCGGATATGTTTGGAGCAATGGCCATATCAGATGGGGAAACAGAGAGACAGGAAATAAGTTTTAGTTGTGAGGCTGCTGCACTGTCTGCTGTGACAGACGTTGAATGCCCAGCTGAAGGATTGGTAATTCTGGCAGGCTACATTGCACGCCGTGCTGCGAAATATGTCACTTCACTGGGGGTGTCGTCTAATGAATTACTTTGTCCTCTTCCAAAACACCTCGCAGAATACGGATGGACAGAATTTCTATCACGAGGAGGTTTGTTAGTGCTGTCTGACGAGTGGATGCGACAGACCTCATAGTTTGAGCTGCTGTTCGAGATTAACGGAAGTGACATACTTTCAAAAGAAAAAAGTACTTCTAAGATATTAGCCGATGTAATTTCTCAGAAATATCCTCACGTGGCGCCGGAGGTCATGAAAATATTCTTACGGGCCCGAATTTTTATTCGAGTGCGCTATCTCAACATGAAGAAGAGAAGAAAGAGAAAGAAGCGGCATCACACAGGCGAAAATCACGTCCGGGGAATTCTTCGGCTATCGGAAAGATTTAACGAGTTAAGTATCTGCAATAACCAAAGCGTAAACGGTTAACTTTCGTGTGTTTAGTGGTGTTCTATGCGACGGCGCAGTGCCGCTTCGCGCCCCTCGCTGGCAGTGCTACTTCGCCACTGACGTCATTTCAACGGCCAATTGCAGGTCGTTTCGCTTCGGGCCCAACCTTTAATAGACGGCAGTGGCCGCAGCGTCGCAATGCGCATGCGCGGCTGAGGTTCAAATTCTCTGATCACTCCCGCGGCAGGGAGGGGCAAGGGGAAACGCCGCTATTAGCAATGGCGTTGGAGCTGGTCGAGACACCAGCTCCTCGATACTCGAGCTCTGGCGGTTACGCGCGAATGGTCCCGAAGCAAAGGCAACGGAGCTACTGCGCAACTCGCCTTGCACATATCCTCCATGAAGGCAACATCCACCCTTCATATTTATTTTTGGCGCATTGAACATTTATCAAAAACACGTCATATTTGACAAAATATCTTACAACGATAAATTAAAAACGCAACAACTGTAAAAGCCTTCAGAAGAAAATGTTCAAATGTTCGTATAGTCTATGGAACTTAACTATGGGGTCATCAGTCTCTAAACCTACAAACTACTTATGAACTACTTACGAACTAGGACGGCACAAATATCCATGCCCGAGGGGGGATTCGAACCCCCGACCGTAGTGGCCGTGCAGACCGTGACTGGAGCGCCTTAGTCCCCTCGGCCACCGCGGCCGGACCTTCGGAAGACCCGATCATGAATAATAATGATATTAGTACTCTCTCCCTAGCAAGAGTAGCCGTATGGTTACGGCATCGTGCTGCGCTGTCGAAGGTAGTGGGTTCGAGAGCGACTGAAAGCAATATTTTTAAATCCCATTCTCCTTTTTAACAGATACGGGAAAAACAATGACTTTTGTATTGTTACTTGCCACATATCTTTGGACGTTTTAGCAACCATAGATGATGCGTTCAGTGGCCTCCAACGTGTACTTAAGTACACAGTGTAGGCCCGTGAACGTATCATATGTTTCAATCTATTTTAAATTTCAATGTAGTCACGTATTAACAGTGGACAACGTACAAATTTTATCAGTCATTTGCTTCATGCAGCGTATTGTTATGGTTGGAATAAGGCTTATGGTTTCAAAATGGACGAAGAAGTCCGAAACTAGTCACAAACTTCTAAATAGTGACGAAAAAATAAAAAATAAATTGTTTTCATTGCATATTCAGTTGCTGATCCTCCCCGCCTTCACGATGAATTTTCATAAAAATATGTGTTTTAAACCTTTTGGTCGAACTACTGATTTTTTATGTCATGTATTTCATGCACATTGTATCGAGCTATTGTATTACTTGTATGTTATTTTTTTGATAGTTCACACTGCCAGATCACACTGCCCGTGAACACATCATCTGTTTCAACCTATTTTAAATTTCAATGTAGTCACGTATTAACAGTGGACAACGTACAAATTTTATCAGTCATTTGCTTCATGCAGGGTATTGTTACGGTTGGAATAAGGCTTATGGTTTGAAAATGGACGAAGAAGTCCGAAACTAGTCACAAACTTCTAAATAGTGACGAAATAGTGACGAAAAAATAAAAAATAAATTGTTTTCATAGCATATTCAGTTGCAGATCATCCCCATCTTCACGATGAATTTTCATAAAAATATGTGTTTTAAAGCTTTTGGTCGAACTACTGATTTTTATGTCATGTATTTCATGCACAACACAGTCATTTTTATCGAGCTATTTTATTACTTGGATGTTATTTTGTTGATAGTTCACACTGCTAGATCAATAATGCTAGCATAATTTTCTCCACAGCACCAGAGACAAGACAATTTACTGCTGGAATAAAATAAAAAGAAACCACACTCACGCTTACACTCTCAGCCACGTACAGACGGCAACGCAACACAACCTGCAAGATGGACAGATTAATGCCTCAGAAGTGGCTACACGCCGTACCAAGCGGCAAATTGTCGTACTAGAAGCATGTTGTTCATCAACGAAAATACAGTTTTAAGGATTGATGCGCAGAATATGGTATAAATCAACTTTCAATACGTTATTGTCCAGGAATAACACTTGGAATGAAATGGTTAAACTGTTTTCTGTATAAAAAGAAACATTACGCTTATAATTTTTCACTATAAGACGCTTGATCCTGTACGAAATACTTCACAAGGAAGTAATGGGTATGCATTTGTTAGTATTATATGTTGTTTGATTACAACTCCAACCACCAACCGAGACAATAGTAATCGAACTGAATTTATATTTAGAACTTCTGCAGCGTCAAAAAGCGACGTGTTTCTCTTGGAAAGAATGGACGCCGAATTGGTTAATCGTTCTCAAAGATACTTATTACAGCTCTATCGGTCCATGTACAAGGGAACCTCCCCATCGCATCTCTTTCAGATTTAGTTATAAGTTGGCGCAGTGGATAGGCCACGGAAAACTGAACACAGAACAATCGAGAAAACAGGAAGTTGTGTGGAACCATAAAATAAATAAATAAGAACTAAGAAACCCATGCAAACGATAAGCAATGTGAGTACTTTCGTAGCATAGGAACGCCGTGGTCCTGTGTCTAGCGTGAGGCGCTGCGGACCAATAGGCCACAGGTTCCAGCCATCCCACAGACGAAAAAATTAGTATTTTTCATTTTCAGAAAATTATTATCTGTCCGTTCGTCCGATGCGAGCTAACCGCACCTAAACAAACATATAAACAAATGTTCGACAGAGCTCTGGGAAAACTGTTCTGTGAAACGGTTCTATTCATTTTTCAGTTTATGTGCCAAACTCTATGTTTTCATCACTTTTTTCGGAGTGATCATCACTTCCAAAAGTAAACCTAAATCGTGAAAGTTATAATCTATTTACCCACTCACCAAGTGTACAAGTTAAGTGGGTCGACAAGATATTCCTGTCATATGACGCACAGACCGTCACCAGTCTAGTATAGAATACATCAGACGTGTTTTCCTTTGGAGGAATCGGTTGACCTATCACCTTGCGATTAAATGTTTTAGGTTCCCATTGGAGAGGCACTTACTTTCGTCTGCTAATCGCACAGACACTAAACTGATTACAGCGAAAAGAGATGTCAATGAACGAACGGACAGATAATAATTTTGCGAAAATAAAAAAATAAAAATTAAAAATTAAAATTTTCGTTCGAGAAAAGGCTTGAACCAAGGACCTATCGCGGCACAGCTCCTCTCGCTACGCACAGAACCATGGTGCTCCTACGCTTACTATCTCCTCGACATTTTCCAATTTTTTTTCATCCACACAATTTCTTCCAGGTTTCTAGATTGATCTGTGTTCAGTTTTTCACTGCCTATCCACTGCGCCAACTTATAAAAATCTGAGAAGGGTGCAATGAGGAGCTTTCCTTATTAGTATTCACGTAAGATGCAGTTATATTTAAACGTTTCTGGTTGCTCGATTGACCTGTGTTCAGTTTTTCAAGGCCATTCCATTGCGCCAACTTATGACTAAATCTGAGGAAGGGTGAGGCGCGGAAATCTCTTGTAAGAAGATCGGTAATATGTAATAAATAACTTTGAGAATGATTAACCAATGCGGCATCGATTCTTTAGGAGAGAAATACGTCGCTTTTTGGTGCTGCAGAAGTTCTAAATATAGATTCAGTTCGATTACTATTGTCTCGGTTGGTGGTTGGAGCTGTAATCAAACAACATATATTACTAACAAATGCATATCCATTTCTTTCATGTGAAGTATTTCGTACACGATCAAGCGTCTTCTAGTGAAAAATTATAAGCGTAATGTTTCTTTTTTTACAGACAACACTGTAACCCTTTCATTCCCAGTATTTCTTCTGGAAAACAACGTATTAAAAGTTGATTTATACCGTATTTTGTGCATCAATCCTTAAAGTTCTATTTTTGTTGATGAACCACATGCTTCTAGTATGACATTTTGTCACTTGTTACGGCGTGTAGTCACTTCTGAGGCATTAATCTGTCCATCTTGGAGGTTGTATTGCGCTGCCGTTTATATGTGGCTTAGAGTGTGAGCGTGAGTGTGGTTCCTTTTATTTTATTCTAACAGTAAATTGTCTTGTCTTTGGTGCTGTGGCGAAGATTATGTTAGCATTATTGATCTGGCAGTGTTAACTGTCAACAAAGTAACATCCAAGTAATAAAATAGCTTAATACATAGGTCTGTTTTGTGCTCCACAGATACAACATCTACATCTACATGGGCTACTCTGCAAATCACATTCAAGTGCCTGGCAAAGGGTTCATCGAACCACCGTTATACTATTTATCTCCCATTCCATTCTCAAATAGCGCGCGGGAAGAAAGAACACCTGAATCTCCCCGTTCGAGCTCTGATTTCTAGTATTTTATTGTTCAAATATTCAAATGTTTTTAAATCTATCGGACCAAACTGCTTGGTCATCAGTCCGTAGCTTACAAACTACTTAAACCTAGATAAACTAACCTAAGGACAAACACACCCACCCATGCCCCAGGGAGGACTCGAACCTCCACGGCGAACAACCGCGCGCTCCACAGCGAGACGCCTTAGACCGCTCGGCTACTTCACCGAGGCAGTATTTTATTCCGGTGATCATTTTTACCTATGTAAGGGGAAGTCAACAATATATTTTCGCCTAAGGAGGAGAATGTTGGCGATTGAAGTTTCGTAAGTAGCCCACGCCGCAGCGATAAGCGCCGTTGTTGTAATGATTCCCATCCCAGATCCAGTATCATTTCCGTAACCCTGTCTCCCCTGTATCGAGACAATACGAAACGAAAAAGCTCTTCTTTGGACTCTTTCGATGTCCTCCGTCAAACCCACCTGATAAGGATCCCACACTGGGCAGCACCACTCCAAAAAAGGCGTACAAGCGTAGTGTATGCAGTTTCTTTAGTAGTTTTAAGAGTTCTGCCAATAAAAGGCAGTCTCTGGTTCGCCTTTCCCACGACATTATCTACGAGTTCTTTCCAGTTTAAGTCTGAAGTAATAGTAATTCCTAGGTATTTTGTGCAGTTTACGGCCTTCACTTTTGATCGATTTATCATGTAAACAAAGTTTAACGGATTCCTTTTCGTACTCATGTGGACGACTTAAGACTTCTCATTATTTAGAGTCAGTTGCCAATTTTTACACCATAGTAATATCTTATTCAGATCGTTTTGCAGTTTGTTTTGATCTTCAGATGATTTTACTAGACGCTAAATGACAGCGTCATCTGCAAACAACCTAAGAGAGCTACTTCAATTTTCCCCTAAATCGTTTATGTAAATAAGTAACAACAGAAGACCAATAACATTACCCTGTGGAACGCCCGATATCACCTCTGTTTTAGTCGATGCTTTACCATCGATTACTACGAACTGTGTCCTCTCTGACAGGAAATCCCGTCTCCAATCGCAAATTTGGGGCGATATACCATAACCACGCAGTTTGATTAAAAGCCGTTTGTGAGGTACAGTTTCAAAAGCCTTCTGTAAATGAAGAAATGCGGAATCGATTTGCGAACCCTTGTGGATAG
This sequence comes from Locusta migratoria, assembly GCA_026315105.1. Classification (NCBI taxonomy): domain Eukaryota; kingdom Metazoa; phylum Arthropoda; class Insecta; order Orthoptera; family Acrididae; genus Locusta; species Locusta migratoria. The sequence continues at coordinate 943,791,093 of CM048744.1, forward strand.
CACTCATCACTTCGTGTGAATAAAGAGCTAGTTGGGTTTCGCATGAACGATATTTTCTAAGTCCGTGTTGACCTTGGGTCAATAGATCATTGAATACAGGATATGTTCCAAAACTCTGCTGCAAATTGACGTCAATGAAATAGGCTTGTAGTTTAGTGGGTTACTCCTACTGCCTTTCTGGAATATAGGTGTGACCTGTGCAACTTTACCATCTTTTGGTATAGATCCTTCTTTGAGAGAGCGGTTGTATATGTCTGTTAAGTAAGGAGCTATCGCTTCAGCATAATCACATAGGAATCTAGTGGGTATACAGTCCGGACAAGAAGACTTGTTCTTGTTAAGTGATTTCAATTGCTTCACTAGTTCGAGGATATGTACTTGCAGTGGCGTAACTATGGGGGGGGGGGGGGGGATGAGGGCGATAGACCCCCCCAGAACACGAAAAAAAAAAAAAAAAAATAAAAAAAGGAGAAATCGTATCACAGCAACATGGTAAAGGTAAAGATTGGAAACTTGGGATGTTTTACCATGAGCTTTCTTTGGATGGGAGTGAATTAGTTTCTTCAACAGGAGTAGTAGATGGTAGTCTGTCTGGGAACTGACTAAAATTTTGCTCGTCAAGCAGATCTATCCCCCCCCCCCCCCCCCACCAAAGCCAAGTCCTAGTTACGCCACTGTGTACTCGTACGTTCTCATTACGGCCTCTGTTCGTAATTCGAAATCTGGAATATTGGTTTCGTTTTCTTTGGTGAATGAGTTTCTAGAAGCTATTTTTAGTAACTCTGCTTTAGTAGCGGTGTCATCGGCAGGATCGCTAGCCACAGGACCATGATGCTCCTACGCTTACCACATGCTCGACATTTTTCTTATTATTTTTAATAGTTCCACACAACTTCTTCCTGTTTTCTCGACTGATTCGTGTTCAGTTTTTCACGGCCTATCCACTGCGCCAACTTGTAAGTAAATGTGAGGAGGGGTGCGGTGGGGATGTTCCCTTGTACGTGTATCGATAGAACTGTAATAAATAACCCTGAGAACGATTAACCAATGCGGCGTCCATTCTTTCGGAGAGAAATACGTCGCTTTTTGATGCTGCAGAAGTTCTAAACATAGATTCAGTTCGATTGCTATTGTCTCGGTTGGTTGTTGGAGTTGTAATCAAACAACATATAATACTAACAAATGCATACCCATTACTTCCTTGTGAAGTATTTCGTACAGGATCAAGCGTCTTATAGTGAAAAATTATAAGCGTAATGTTTCTTTTTATACAGAAAACAGTTTAACCATTTCATTCCAAGTGTTATTCCTGGGCAATAACGTATTGAAAGTTTATTTATACCATATACATATAATTCTAACAAATTCATATCCATTTCTTTCTTGTGTACAGGATCAAGTGTCTTATATGTGTAATGTTTCTTTTTCTACATACAACGTTTAACCCTTCCATTCCCACTGTTGTTCCTAGACAACAACGTATTAAATGTTGATTTATACTGTATTTTGTGCATCAATCCTTAGAGTTGTATTTTTGTCGATGAACAACATGCTTCTAGTATGACATTTTGCCGCTTGGTACGGCGTATAGTCACTTCTGAGGCATTAAAATTTTTTTGTAAATCTATCGGACCAAACTGCGTGGTCATCAGTCCGTAGCTTACAAACTACTTAAACTAGGGTAAACTAACCTAAGGACAACACACACACACACACACACACACAAACAAACATGCCCTAGGGAGGACTCGAACCTCCGACGGCAAGCAACCGCGTGCTCCGCAGCGAGGTCTGAGGCATTAATCTGTCCATCTTGGAGGTTGCGTTGTGTTACCGTCTGCACGTGGCTGAGAGTGTGAGCGTGAGTATGGTTCCATTTTCTTTATTCCAGCAGTGAATTGTCTTGTCGTTGGTGCTGTGGCGAAGATTATGCTAGCAGTATTGATCTGGCAGTGTTAACTATCAACAAAATAACATCCAAATAACAAAATACCTCGATACAAAGGTGTGTGTTGTGGTCCACACTCCACAGTTCCTCGCGCTAGCCACAGTTCCACGATGCTCCTACGCTTACTACATGCTCGACATTTTTCTTATTATTTTTAATAGTTCCACGCAACTTCTTCCAGTTTTCTCGACTGATCTGGGTTGAGTTTTTCACGGCCTAGCCACTGCGCCAACTTATAACTAAAAGTGAGGGGGAGGTTCCCTCGTTAGTATTCGCGTAAGATGCGCGCTCGTTCGCAGAGATTGCAGATTTGTCGTAAGTTGTTGCGGTGCTGGTAAGCGGCAGCTTATAAGGCCAGCCGCTCGCCTTTGTGCCCGCTCGGCGCGGTGATATCACTGGGGCTATTCCTGTCGTAGCGAGCGCTAGCGGGCGCCCATTGGCCAGCCGGCTCGCGCGAGCCATTTCTCGGCGCGGCCACACCTCGGCGCTACGTCACGCGGTGTAAGAGTCTATTCATTCGACCTTGTTTGCCTTGACGAGTGGCGGCACGTAAATAGCAGCCACCACCACCGCCGCCGCCGCCACCGCTGCCACGCGGTCGTAACTCCGCTCAGCGGCGCCTGAGATGCGCCCCAGCCGCCAACCGCCGGCGACACTCCATTAGTCAAACCACCCTCCGACAATTACAGAGCCCCGTCCCGCCGATACCTGCGCTGTTCACAAGCCGTCAATGAAGCTGCGCTCCATTCAAAAGTTCTGACCGCGGTCGAGACCTGTCCTGTTGCTCAGGCCGGTATTACACGGTCATATTTCTTTGTCAAAAGTCCGTATTTCTTGATTTCCAAAAGGCTTTAGACTCCGTACCTCACAAACTGCTTTCAATCAAATTTCGTGGTTATGGTATATCGCCACAAAGTTGCGATTGGATAGGGGATAGGGGTATAAAAACACAAACACAAAACACCTAAATGTGGACGCCAGAAAATACACGAAACTTAAGAGGCTCAAAGGCATTAGTTATATGCGTGTAAAACCATTTTTGACAAGGGTTCTTTGAATTAAGCAATTTTAGACAAAAGCCAGAACAATGACTTGCAGGGGGACAAAATTTTTACGTTAGGTAGCTCAGTAACACTCAACTAGTAACAGTCAGGATAACACATAGGGTGGGTAAGCCGGAGCAGTTCCTTTAGTAGTTTGCAATATCATACTAGCCAGTCGTTGCCTCAGGAAACGCACCACCACGCGCACGGACAACTTCGAAACATCGTTCCAGAGTCTGTGAACCGCACTTGTTGTTAAGGCAGACAGGCCCTTCCCGCCGATCTCAGCCGTCCGCTACTAGACAAACCGGAGAAGCAGCGGTAATCTTCACATCAGCGATCCCCATACCATGCTGCCGTAGACGGGTACACTGACACACCTCACCAACTCGTGTGTACCTCCTGGCGCACTCGTCCTTGCCGTCATCGCTCTGGTAAACATACTATCAGGTGGTTACCTCTCCTCCAGGGCAGAGCCCCCTCGGAGCGATCCCCTGCGCCAAAGATAACCAGGCGAGCGCGATCCGATAGATCGATACACAAGAAAATATCGTTCATGCGAAACACAACTAGCTCTTTACTCACTCGAAGTGACGTGTGCTATCGACAAAGGTTCGCAAATTGATTCCGTATTTCTTGATTTCCAGAAGGCTTTTGACACCGTATCTCACAAACGGCTTTTAATCAAATTGCGGGGTTATGGTATATCGCCCTAAATTTGCGACTGGATAGGGGATTTCCTGTCAGAGAGGACACAGTTCGTAGTAATCGATGGTAAAGCATCGACTAAAACAGATATCGGGCACTCCACAGGGTAGTGTTACTGGTCCACTGCTGTTCCATATTTACATAAACGATTTAGAGGAAAATATAAGTAGCTCTCTTAGGTTGTTTGCAGATGACGCCATCATTTACCTTCTAGTAAAATCATCTGAAGATCAAAACCAACTGCAGAACGATCTGAATAAGATATCAGTATGGTGTAAAAATTGGCAATTGACTCTAAATAATGAGAAGTGTGAAGTTGTTCAAAGTTCAAAGATTGTATAGCTTATCGGACTTAACTACGGGGTCATCAGTCCCTAAACTTACAAACTACTTACGTCGTATACTACCTGTAAACCCGGCGTTGCCCAGGTATTTTATTTACACTATTGGCCATTAAAATTGCTACACCAAGAAATGCAGATGATAAACGGGTATGTGTTGTTGCTATGGTCTTCAGTCCGGAGGCTGGTTTGATGCAGCTCTCCACAATACCCTATCCTGAGCAAGCCTCTTCAACTCCACATAAGAACAGCAACCTACACCTGTCTGAATCTGCTTACTGTATCCATCTCTTGGTCTTCCTCTGCGGTTTTATCCCACACACTTCCCTCCAATGCTAAATTTACGGTTCCCGTATGTCTAAGAATGTGTCCTACAAAGCGATCCCTTCTTTTAGTCAAGGTATGCCAAAAATTCCTTTTCTCACCAATTCTGTTCAGTACCTCTTCATTAGTTATGCAATCTACCCTGTAGCACCACATTTCAAAAGCCTCTATTCTCTTCCTGTCCGCACTGTTTATCGTTTCACTCCTGTACAAGGCAACACTCCACACAAATGGTTCCAGAAAAAACTTCCTTACACTTAAATTAATATTCGATGTCAGCAAATTTCTCTTTTCCAAAAATTCTTTTCTTCCCATTGCCATTCTTCATTTTATATCCTCTTTACTGCGATCGTCATATGTTATTTTACTACCCAAGTAACAAAACTCATCTACCACCTTCACTGTTTCATTACCTAATCTAATTCCTTCAGCATCACCTGATTTTCTAAGACTGCACTCCATTACCCTTGTTTGGGTATACACTGGACATACAACTGACTTGCGATTACATTTTCACGTAATTTGGAGGGTATGGAGGGTAGAGCCACGGGTCGTAACACATCTGAAATGTAACGGCCACTGTTCAAAGTGCCGTCCATGCGAATAAGAGGTGACCGAGACGTGAAACCAATGACATCCCATACCATAACTCCGGGTGGATCGCCAGTATGGCGATGACGAATACACGCTTCCAATGTGCGTTCACCGCGATGTCGCTAAACACGGATGCGACCATCATGATGATGTAAACCGAACCTGAATTCATGCGAAAAAATGGCGTTTTGCCATTCATGCACCCAGGTTCGTTGTGTACACCACCGCAGGCGCTCCTGTCTGTGATGCAGTGTCAAGGGTAACCGCAGCCATGGTCTCCGAGCTGATAGTCCATGCTGCTGCAAACGTCGTCGAACTGTGCCTGCAGATGGTTGTTGTCTTGCAGCCGTCCCCATCTGTTGAGTCAGGGGTTGAGACGTGGCTGCACTATCCGTTACAGCCATGCGGATAAGATGGCTGTCATCTCGACTGCTAGTGATACGAGGCCGTTGGGATCCACCACAGCGTTCCGTATTGCCCTCCTGAACCCACTCGATTCCATATTCTGCTAATAGTCATTGGATCGTGACCAACGCGAGCAGCAATGTCAGGATACGACAAACCGTAATCACTATAGGCTACAATCCGATCTTTATCAAAGTCGGAAACGTGATTGTACGCATTTCTCCTCCTTACACGGGACATCACAACGTTTCTCCAAGCAGCGCCGGTCAACTACTATTTGTGTATGAGAAATCGGTTGGAAACTTTCCTCATGTCAGCACTTTGTAGGTGTCGCCACCGGCGCCAACCTTGTGTGAATACTCTGAAAAGCTAATCATTTGCATATCACAGCATCTTCTCCCTGTCGGTTAAATTTCGCGCCTGTATCGCGTCATCTTCGTGGTGTAGCAATTTTAATGGCAAGGAGAGTATTTATTCCTGCCTTGAGTTAGTAATTCTCCTATCCCTTCTCTCTTTGTACATCTCCTTTTTTCTAAAACCATGTGATATTTATCGGAGACTATATAAGAAATAATGCTGTCTTGCATAATAAACAAAATTATAAGTTCAGTATCCAAACAAAGAAAGATAACACCGGTAATCAAATTAAAATGGACACATGAAATTCGTTCGATCTCAATTTATTAAGTTACATGTTGCACCATTGTATAATTTTTCAGATATATATTCATTTGTATAAGTGCTGTATGTCTGCAATATCTGTTGTGAATGCAATAATTTTGTAGTGAAGAAATAATGAATTAAAACTTGGTGCGTGATGGGACGGTTTCTGTTTATGTGCTCATAACGCATGAACTACGTGTCCTACTGTCACAAGGTACATTCAGCTACACGTGTGTATGCTGTCTGTTAAATTGCCTGCGGCTAAAATTTGTAATGAAGAAATTATAAACTGTAACGTCATACCGAAAGCCGCAGTTTTAGTACTTGAACAGCGGAAAAGTAGTAAGCGAGAAACTTTCTTCCTTTCATAATTTTGCTACCTTTGTTACCGAGAAAAAGTTCAATAAAGGTTTGCAATTATGTTTAAAGTTTGTTGCAAGTCGCTAAGTAATCTCGTTCTCATATATTGTATTCAGAAAGTCTTGTCGCATTATGTGGCAGCTTCTTGCAACTCCTATTGTTTATGACTTTATATCTCATGAATCATGTGTCGGATATGATTCTTACTGAATCGTTACCTCACGGTAAGGAATATGTGTACCAAATTTGGTTGAAATCGGTCCAGTGGTTTAGGAGGAAATGTGCAACATTGTCTCGTAATGTAGTCGTTTTTCTCGTAACTCATTGTTTATGACGTCATATTTCCTGAACTAACGGCCCTATCGCAAACTCTTCTCTTAGGTGACATCTTATACACACAATCTACATTTCTGCCAAATTTCAGCTTCATAGGTGAAGTAGTTTTCGAGTTCTCGTGTTGAGTCAGTGAGTCAGTGAATGAGTGTTTTTTTTCGCTTTTATATAAATATTTACATCATAAAATTTGTTACTGTAATTGGGAACTTTGACATTTTGCCTCGCCGTAGATTAGATAATAAAAGTCGTTTGTCTTCCGTTCACTGCAATGCAAATTGTAACCTTTTGGAGCGCTACTATCGCTAGGACCGCGCTGATTTGAAAGCAAACCTCCTTGTTTGAAAAAATGACGTCGAAGTTTAGTTGGTGTTGGAGTTTCGTAAGTAGACCACGCGGTTGTTGTGATGATACCCATCCCAGATACTATATCACTTCCTGTCTCCCCTGAATCGTGACAGTACAAAACGGGCTGCCCTTCTTTGGACTCTTTCGATTGCGTCAAACCCACTTGATAAGGATCCCACACTGGGCACTAGTGGCGAAACTAGGGGGATATAAGCCTCCCCCCCCCCCCAGAACCCGAAAAACAGCAATCTGGTAAAGGTAAAGATTGAAAACTTGTGTTTTACCACAATCTTTCATTGGATGGGAGTAAATTAGTTTCTTCAACGGGAGTGGTAGATGGTAGTCTGTCTGGAAACTGACTAAAATTTTGCTCGTCGAGCAGATCTATTCCCCCCCTCCTCCAAAGCCAAGTCCTACTTACGCCACTGCTGGGCAGCAATATTCCAAATGAGGAGCGTGGTGTATCAGTCTCTTTGGTATTTCTGTTGCATCTTTTATGTGTTCTGCCAATAAAATGCAGTCTCTGTGTTGCCTTTCCTACGTATCTACGTGTTCTTTCCAGTTTAAGTCTGATGTAATAGTAATTCCTAGGTATTTAGTGGAGTTCACGGCCTTCACATTTGATTGATTTATCTTGTAAAAAAAAGTTCATCGGATTTCTTTGCGTACTCATGCGGACGACTTTACACTTCTCATTATTTAGAGTCAATTGCCGATTTTTACTCCATACTGATACCTTATTTAGATTGTTCTACAGATGACTTTACTAGACGATAAATGACGGCTCATCTGCAAACCACCTATAACAGCTGCTCAGATTTTCTCCCAGATGGTTTATGTAGATAAGGAACAATAGAGGACCAATAACGCTACCCTGTGGAACTCCGGATACCACCTCTGTTTTAGTCGATGCCTCACCATCAATTACTACAAACTGTGTCCTCTCTGACAGGAAATCCCCTATCGAAATCTGGGGCGATGTTGCATAACCACCCAATTTGATTAAAAACCGTTTGTGAGGTACGGTGTCAAAAGCCTTCTGGAAATCTAGAGATACGTCTGTTAGCCTCTTTGACTGAAGCTCACAATACGTTGCAATCTGTGGGTACCATATATTAGGTTGATCTCTGGTTTTCCTCCGGCTGTCTTGACCAATCTCTGTATGTATTCAGTCTTATTCTAACTGCTCTCACGTTCGTGACCTAATGATATGATACATGAGTAAAGTACAACGAAAATTTTGTCAACAAAAAAAAAACCATTGTGTAGGAATTGAATGCTATTCATGGAAATATCTGTACTGACTGTTCAATCTGCATGGTGTTGTTGTTGAAATGTGAAGGTGACTAATTTTACATTGTATAGCGATTGTGTTGAATAAACTAATTATTGAAATAGAGTCATTAATGTCATTTATCTAGAGTCATTCATCGTCATCCATGATTTCTGAATCAGTATGGAAGATATCGTGTATTTTAATCCGAAATATGATTTCTGCAAAAGATAATTTAAATGATAGAGTAAGTGGTACTATTTTTTGTTATATTTATTTCAAATGTGTTTTTTGCTTATCTGATTATATTAAATAACACCGTTTTTAATACTGCGGCCATTATTATTTAAACCAGTTTCAGATTGTTTATATGAACACAGTACCGGCAAGTCTTTGTCTTGTGTGATATAAAGGTTACTCATGTAGTATTTTTTTTTTTTTTTTTTTTTTTTTGCAATACAAGTTTCAAACAGTTTGTTCATCTTTTGTTACTAATCAATCAGATTTCGTACAGGACTATTAGTGATTCAGAATAATTTTGATATTCAATATTACGTAATTTATCTCTACCAAACATGAAATGTTATCCCACCAGTCTGCATGCTGGTTTCTTATCGACGTAAGTGTGTGTAATTTCTGTCACGATATGTTCATTGAATTCTGGTTCAGTTAGTTGGTTTAAATTCAGGAAAGGTTCTCAGCGCCATTTTTTTATAATTCACAGTCGCTGTTAGAAGACGCAGTTTGTACACGCACACATCATAGTTAGCCTGTTATCTTTTTTGAACTCTATAGAGTGTATATGTCTCACATTCTCACACTCATTCATCAGTTTTTCAATGTATATTTTATTTAAAAGAATTGAAGTTGGTCAGTATTAGCTCGTCAGTCAGTTTCGTCAGTCACAGGAAGTCTTGCAGCCAATAAATCTTTCCCACACACACACACACACACACACACACACACACACACACACACACACACATCCAGTCACACGGCAATTCAGTTTTGCAACCATTACACACACACACTTTATTTTATTTTATTCGTTTCTTTCAAGTGATAGTAAAATGGAAATTAATATCCTTCTTAACGAAAACAACCTAGATCACTTTTTTCATAAACGTGATCAAGGCTTGTCTTCGTTAGGAAGATTTTTAATAAGAATTTAAAAAAATATGCTGAAAAATAATTACTTGTTCAGGGAATTATAATATACATATGGTGACGTATTTCATTTTTGTTGTCTGTACTTCTGTTTTATAAGGCGTTTACATAGAGCGAGGCATCATGGGGCTACCATAATAGCTGAAAACTCATTCTCATTGCTCTCTAATATGCTATGTGGTCACATCGGACGGAAAGTACCGTTGCACACCTGCGTGATGTGGATAGTGTAACTGTTAGTCAGCTCTGGATGGATATTTTGCCATCCTCCCATGAGTGCAATATCCAACTCTGCAACCGTCGACAAAGGTGCAAGTCTGGCAGCAATGCGTCTGCCAAGTACATCCCAGACATAATTGGATATAAGTCCAGCGAATAAATTGGCCACTCCATTCGTTCAATTCGCTCAGCTTCAAGTGTGAAGCTCTGTGGAGACGAGGGTTATCGACCACCAGAAAGAACCCATCTCCTGTGGCACCAGCGTCGAAGGACCTCGTCTCTACAAGTCTGAGCTGTCAAAGCCCATTCTGAATGACATAGAGGTCCGTGCATCCGCCAACACTGACTCCTGCCCACACCATTCGTCCACCACCATGTTATGGTGATGTTCTCTATACATAATCAGGATTATTCCGAGTACTATATTCTCTCCAGATGAGGGAACGACGATTGTCCGGCTGAACACAAAATGTTGATAGATCTATGAACAGAACCCAGCACCATTCGCTACTAACCCAATCCAGATGTTCCTCCGCCCAGTTTCTGAGGGGTTAACGGTGTCGGGTTTTAATGAGACACACGCCATAGGCTTCCGTGCGTAGAGGCGACTGTTTGTGTTGATATTGCTCGTCCTGTTGCTGCCTGTAGGATGCGTTGCAGCTGAGTTGCATTCAGCGTCCTGTCTCGACGGGCTGTTAACCAAAGATTACGGTCATCTCTTGCTGATGTTACCCGTGGACGACATTGGCCTCGCCTCCTTTTAATGGTGCCTGTGTTCTGAATTGCGCCCAGGGTGTGGAAATCACACTTTCTGGCATCCCAATACCTGAATACCACCTCGCGCTGTGTCTGTCCCGCTTCCAACCTTCCTATGGCTCTCAATGTGATAGCTTCGCTAAGGCACGTTGTTGTTGCGTTTTACTACTTTGTCACTACACTATCTGAACCCAACTGATTGTGTAATTCGTTTGATGGACAGAAGTCAATACCAACCCTCTCTCAGCAAATTTCTGTTATTATCACTATTTTGGTTGTCGTAATGTTATTGTCTCCACTACATAGAACCGACAGAAAGACGTAGAAACATTTTAGTTCATTGTGCTGATGACAATACTTCAGAACCGCAACTGATCTCCTAATTCCATAAAATGCATTTTTAAAAACCATCAGCTGTTTATTCAAAACCTTATATATCTATCAGTTTCGGTCAGTAGACCATCTTCATCGATAAAATGAATGGTAAAATGCATCAAATAAAATACATCTGGCTGATGCATTTTTACCACTCAGTTTTAACACCTTTTTATCCATGAAGATGGTCTATTGACCGAAATTTGTAGATATATAAGGTTTTGAATAAACAGCTGATGTTTTTTAAAAATTCATTTTATGAAATATATTACGGCTGTTGACACTCGCCTCACCAAAGCATTCTGGATCTCCTAATTGTTTCGACTAGTGTATTTACCTTAATAGACTATGCGAATTTGAATGAAAAGATGAGCCCATTTAAAAACGTTTTTCAGGGGCATCCACTTCTTATTTTATGTCAAAAGCTGGAGATAAATGCACTGATTACTATTAAAGACTGCATTCGGTGCATTGTTATTATCAGTTTCCGTATTTGTGGAGGAGACTGTATTGTAAAAACTGCGTTAGTTACTCGGCAATCCAATGTAGAACCGCTACAGTCTTATGGCTTCAGACGTCACGCAGTGGGCAATAATTTTATGATTACTGACCTAAACAATATAATGTTATGGTAAGTCAATATTGTAAAAAAAAGAATGCAGTAAGTTAATCAGATAAAGTTATTTTATTAAATTTACTGATTGTTGGATTTTGTATACCTTAAATCTGCCAGAGTTGGCAACACTGACCGAGACTGTCTCCTTGCTTGTTTGTTCGGTGTTTGCCCTCCAGGCGGACACAAAGAGATCGTCTGTCGTCTCAGATGAGAGAGAGAGAGTGCACAGACGGATATCGTAAAGATTGAAGAATGCGCGGAGGACGGAAGATGGAAGAGAGAGAGAGGGCGCCGTCGGAGGCCATCTCGCGGCGACTCGCTGCCCATTAGTCAAATTACCCGAACGGTGTAATTACCGAGGCAGTTCGCCGCGGATGATTGGTTTCTTCAGCTGAATAAATATTTGCAGAGTTCATAAACTGAGCAACTACCGGGCATTTTTCTTTTGCCTTGAATGACAATGCAGTCCATTCAGTGTTTCCGACCGCGGTCGACGTTTATTCTGTTGTGTTAAAAGGAAGAAAAGGAAAGGGAATGGCGGAGGTCCAGAGGTAAGTCAGAGACAGACATGCCGTCTACGTAGTGGCCTCTAAAGGCAGAATATAACCTCAGATGGACAATAAAGGGAGATGAAAGAAATCAAAGCCAAGTACTCGTGACATTGTGGAAAAAGGAATATGCAATCAAATACATATTCTCCAAAATATAAAAAGAAAATACTTCTCTGGATATCGTATATTATAAGGCATTAAAATTTTTACCTAATTTCTGTTGAACAAGAAATAATCTGAAAAGTACACATGATGAAGTATATTACTTTTTTTGTAGAATATCATGTTGCCCAGAGCTGTTTAATTTATTAGCCCAAAGATAATAAATGAGCAGTCAGTGGAAAAACTTATTCAGGAAGTCAAGTATAATACCAATTTTCAAATGTTTTCAACATTTTACCTTGTCACGTTAATCAACTGGTTTACAATCATATAATTACCGAAACCGGTTGATTTGGGATAATAAATTAAACAGCTGTGGTCAACATCACTTTCTACATATATTTAAAATCCGTTAATCCCCACCATTTCACTTTTCTAACATCACAATAAACATCTTTACTTTCATAAGTTTGTAGTCTTCGAAGGCCGGAGTCATTTTGAATAAAACAATTCTGGGTATTAGGTCGCACCATTTTTAAACACTTTGCAAATTTAATTGCCGACGTTTAGACTACTGTGCAGTCATCCTATTCAGGGCGCTTAACTATTGGATGCTGCTGAATGTACACGCTTATATAATGTGAATGGGTTCTCCCCTTTCACCTGTAGCAGCTGTCATATTTATGAAAGCCTTTGAACAGACAAACACTGCACCGCTACGCACACGCTGTTGGCTGAGGATGTTGACACACGTTCGTCATATGGCCGCATGGAGAAGCAGAACTACACAGCTTCCACCAGCACCTCAACAGTTAGCACAAGAACGTACAGTTTACGGTGTAGATGGAAACTAACGGAGCTATTGTTTGTTTGTAAATCTATCGGACCAAACTGCGTGGTCATCAGTCCATAGCTTACAAACGACTTAAACCTAGGTAAACTAACCTAAGCACGAACACACACACCCATGCCCCAGGGAGGACTCGAACCTCCACGGCGAGCAACCGCGCGCTCCGCAGCGAGACGCTTTAGACCGCTCGGCTTCTCCACCGCGGCACGGAGCTATTCCTTTTCTGGATGTCGAAGTATACAGAAAATCTAACGGAACACTAAGACACAGAGTCTACTGGAAATCGATGAACACCAATAGGTACCTTCATTCAGATTCTTATAATCATCCAACACAGAAGAACGCTGCATTACGTACGCTGACAACACGGGCTGACAGGAGTAGCGACGCTGGCAACTTACAACAAGAACTGAAGACAACATTCCACGCGAATGGATACAGCAACAGGGCCATACGACAAGGTATGAGGTACAAGGAAGACAAGACAGGCAATGCTGCAGAAGAAACTCTTCTTATAACTCGTCTGTCTTATGTGAGATGGCTGATTAGCTGTTGCCTTCAAATCAGACATAAGATTTTGCCTACCAGTCGCTTACAGGGTAGCAAACGTAAGAGCCTACTGATTGGCTACTGCAAACCAATCACCATCTTATATGTATATAATGGTGTACATTCAGCAGCATCCAACAGTTAACCACCCTGAAGAGGACCACTGCACAGTGGTTGAAACGTCGGCAATTCATTTGCTAAATGTTTAAAAGTGACGAGGCTTAATACCCAGAATTGTTTTATTCAAACTCTTAACTTACGTCTTTGATCAGAAACTTTGCTCCGGAGACTATCATTTTAGTCAATGATCACCATCTCCAGAAAACATAGGAAAATCCAGATACAACAATGAAAATTTCAAACTCAAAATATTTCCTGTCACACGTGTGTAGAAGTGCTGTTAACCCTTTCTGGTTCCGAATGACATCGTTCATTATACCTGGACTCTTCGAGCTTCTGAATGCTGGTATCTTGTCGTAGTACCGAGCTTACGAAACTACGTGAAGCGAAGCCCAAGGGCATCATTGGAGCATTCGGAAGCTCAAAGAAGTCAGAAATACTTCACTACGCCATTTGGAATCTTAGACGCAGAAACAATTATAATATAACGGATCATACCTGATTTTTAGAACATGTCATAATACAATAAAACAATGGTGGCACCGTCAAATATAAGTTACAATATCAGCTTAGTCACAAATATTCAAACTACTCTGGGAACCCGGTCAAATTGCAAGCAGAAACACTCCCTTATCGGAGCTGCTGTTATAACAGAGTAACCGCAAATCATACTTTGTCGTAAGAACGTTACATGAGGCGCCCAGAGCACAATCCGTGAAAGTCCAGAGAAAGTGGTTCAGAGAAATCGGAGGATTAAGGTACAGGGGAATACAAAAATTCTCATAAACTTTAGAAACGTATCTGTATTTTAAAACAGAAAATCGTACCTTATGTTTCCCATACAAAATGGAGTACAGAGATTAAATATTTGCGATTGGAATAATTTTTAAACGGACAATATGGAGTTGCTTCTGTTGTCCCCTGACAATAATTCGATACGTCTCCATTTTTTGTATTTCCGTATCAGTTCTTGTAGTCACTACATTAACGTAAGTATTAAATTAATCGTTTTCAGAATTAGCGTCATAGCGCCATCGTCAAGTTGTCTGTTGGTCCTGACATCCATATACATCGATGGTTTTATTGCTGTCAGTCATTTATTTATTGCTTTAAATTTTAATTATTGCAATATTTCAGATGACTTATGTTGTTTTAATTTTAATTATTGCAATATTTCTGATGACGTATTTACGTTGTAATGTGACAGCTTTTTGACATCACAACGAAAATAAGTCATCAGAAATATTGCAATAATTAAAATTAAGACAACATAAGTCACCTGAAATATTGCAATAATTAAAATTTAAAGAAATAAATAAATGACAGCAATAAAACCATCGATGTATATGGATGTCAGGACCAACAGATGGCGCTAAAAGCCGAAATAGGCCTATAGTGTAATAAAATAATTTTATTTAAACCTGCATTTAGGATTTATTGCATTTTTTTTCTTTTTTATTCTGAGCGGCTCATGTGTCACTGTTGTGAGCCAGAACGTATTTTTCACGTAAAATGCTGCAAAGCAGTAACAGAAAATTACAAGCTGGAATCTATTGTGACCCCGGAAAATGTGTAAATTATTACAGCAATAAAATACAGTAAGATGAAACACAACGAAAGGTAAACTTTAAAAACGGAATGTTTAAGTTGCAATATCTGACTGAGGGACACATTTGGTAATTTTAGATTAAAATATTCAAACACAAGAACTTACAGAAGGAGTTCACAAAGTAGTGGCAATGATAAAAAATATTATACAGTGTACAGGTAATATAAACTCATCAATTTATTTAGTTTGGGAGATGCCCGTACCATTTCCAATACAAAAATAAATAAAGATAAACCCAAGTGCTCCAAAATTATACATATCAGATCGTTGTCAGATATGAAATATTTAATATTTCACTGATCTCTCAATAGGTATTGTTACCTTTACCATTCCGTTCTGTAGTGGAAATGTTACACAAACGATCATGTTCCCAGACATGCACCACGCTTTTCTTATGACATTGGCTTTACTTTATTTGACCTGAAAAGTATGCTCAGTCAACTGATACAAGGTACGTAAACATAGCTATAAATGCAATTCTTATTTTTATTTTAATACACTCGTGATCAGAAAAAAAAAACAGAACACCTGAAAACACACTCATAGCAAATGGAAAAAGAACACCATGAATTCACCAACCTAGCAGGCGAAGTTTTATTGCCACATTATTGAGGATGTATGCAACACACGATCACGCAGTCAGAACTGTACGCACGCCATCACAGTCACCAGAGCGTGCACAGTGTCAACGCTAGCATCGATTGCAGTCTCCCCGCCCCCTTCCAAGGTTAGTATAGGCCCGAGGTATTCTTGCCTGTGGTAAAAGGCGATTAAAATGAGTCTTCAAACGTTTCGGCTATATGAACGCGGTCCCGTATGTGGGTTTCACCTCCCTCTTTTCAATTTTTTTTCAGAAGTGTGAGCCATTTGGAGGACACATAGTGCACCATGTAGTTTTTGTGCACTAAGATCTTTGACATCCATTACAGAACGGACTAGTAACACCCTATATTTAGCCATTAGGCAGCGATGCTTCATGGTGCACTACTTACCTCCATTGTGTTTCTCCAATTGTTGCACTACCATCGTAACGGTTTGTAATGCGCCCGATATCCAGCACAGTCGACAGTCCATTATATAGTGATGGTTATTTACCCTGCTGGTCGTAGCCACTAGACAACACAGGAATCACGATGCCAATGCCGGAGCTACGAACTCCTCATACATAGTAGATGCTCCTCTCTCCTGGGCATCAGGATTCCCACCAAAGTTCGTCCCGCTAGGTGACCCTTTCTGTGCCTGGGTAGCGGATGCCTGGGTAGCGGATGCCTGGGTAGCGGATGCCTGGGTAGCGGATGCCTGGGTAGCGGATGCCTGGGTAGCGGATGCCCGCAATCAAGAGGTCGAAATCGGTTCACGCCAGTAGTCGGTCGACTTCTTGTCAACAATGCCAGTGTTCTTCGTTGAGCACTTCGAACTCAAATTTGGAAAGAGTCATTTTCAAAGATGAAAAGCGGGTCTACTTTGATACAAACGGTATCCTCTGCTAATCTAAGACATTACTTCCCTGCGGCAAGCTGGGTGATGTACCTGTATCAAACTGCCTAAGACGCTAAACATGGTCCGACGACGAGTTGCGTGCCAACTTACAGCGACGGTGTTGATAAAATTCTTCTGGGTATTGGACCGCATCGTCAATATATCAAATATTTCACCGACGTTTCGGCCACTATTGCAAGCGGCCATCTTCTGGGTGTTACGTTTCCATTCGTTTACATTACAGCGACGTGTTAACTTCGTCCGGCGCGACTATACGGGACCGAAGACCGCTTGGTTCCCACCATTGCTTTTATCTTGGCCTTTGTGAGGTGACTCATTGACTAAAAAGATCAAGGTTATAATTTACCGGTGCATCAAGTGTACATGTCCTCCCAATGCAATTCCAGCCCCATATACAGGGAATTCGGGCCATCACACACGGACGCTCCGTGTACCCCCTCGTGTTTGTGTGTGTGAAAGAGAGGGAGAGAGACTTGTGGACAGCACCATCCGCCTTGTGCGCCAGACTGTACCATTCTACACAATTAAGGGATGACTATGGAGATAAAAACTCTGACTAACAATCAGCATAAAAGAAATATGAGCGAATTTATCCTGTTCATATGCAAAGGTCATTGTCAGGTCGCATCGTCCCATCTCCCTCAGGGGATGACATCTAGAATATCTCCCAGTGTGGGCTCTGTGGGCCATCAAACTGCCCCGATGGGTTGGTCCCCTTCCACCAATGATCCCGCCCTCCCAGTTTGGGTCTCCCCTTCTAACAATACCCCCCAGCCATCGGGGACATTCGTCTGCGACTCCTCTCGCTAGGAAGGGGTCGCTCAGGGTCACTCCCTTCCGAGGTTTCAGACTGTGAAAAGGAGGATCCTGGCCGGTATCTGAAGAATCCGCAAGCTGTTGGCCGAACGGCTTTCCGATCTTCCTCCCAGCGCTCAACACACACACACGCGCGCGCGCGCGCGCGCGCAAATTTAAAGGAGGAGGAATCACAGCCATCGGCCTCTGAATTTTCCAATTCAGAGAATCCTTGCATCCCCTGAGGACCTAGCACTCGCCCAAAGCTCAGAATCTATGGATATTGATGTCACTATCCTTCAAGCGGTGACAGAAGGTAAACCTGAGTTATGTATTTGCCCCACTAATGGCTTCTAAGAAAGCAACAGCATTATTCTGCAGTGGAATTGCGGTGACTATTTCCACCACCAGCATACATCTGTCGTTCGTGATTATGCAAATTGTGAACCTATGACAGCTTATCCGGAGGTGTTAATGCCCACGCCACTGTCCCCAGTTACATCTACGCATGGCCCTCGAGGCAACTGCTGTCAGGTTCTGCGCATTGAAATTCATCACTGGTCTCTATTCCTCCCGTTGGATGAGGTTGTGTCGCCTGCTGCCATCGATGCCTTGATTTCGCAACTTCCCCCGCCATTTCTCCTTTTAAGCGATTTCAATGCCCACCACCATATGGGGGATGGAACCGGACCAAAAACCATGGTAGGGACGTAGAAACTTTCTTGGCATAGCAGGACATTTACTCGCCTTCCTATTTTCTTATTCATTATCAGTCCTACTCCTTTGATACCCCCAACTGATTTTGAATTTATAATCCTTTACTGACCTGACCTAAAATCCTGTTCATCCTGCCACCGAACTTCTCTAATCACCAATATATCTAATTTCACCCTATCCATTTCCCTTTTTTAAATTTTCTAATTTTCCTACCCGATTACGGGATCGAACATTCCACGCTCCGATCCGTAGAATGCCAGTGTTGTCTTTCCTGATGACAACATCCTCCTGAGCAGTCTCCGGCCGGAGATCCGAATGGGGGACTATTTTACCTCCGGAATATTTTACCCGAGAGGACGCCATCATCATATGTTCATACAGTAGAGCTGCATGTCCTCGGGAAAAGTAACGGCTGTAGTTTCCCTTTGCCTTCAGCCGTTCTCAGTAGCTGTGTGACAAAGCCACATTAGCTAATGTTACAAGGCCAGCTCAGTCAATCATCCAGACTGTTGCCCCTGTAACTACTGAAAAGGCTGCTGCCCCTCTTCAGGAACCACACGTTTGTCTGGCCTCTCCACAGATACCCCTCCGCTGTGGATGCACCAATGGTATGGCTATCTGCATCGTTGAGGCACGCAAGCCACCCCACCTCGGAAATGTCTGTGGTTCATGAGGGTGGGAGCTAGCAGTGTAGTTCCCTTAAAAATTCCAAAAACACTTCGCGGCGCAGTCGTTCGACTACTGGATACCAGAAGCGACCACTAAAGGAGAGTGCTCTTCATGGCAATCACCCCAGATGTGATCCAGCACCACAATATTGTAAATCCTAGGAAACATGAGACAGTGCTTAACGCTTGTAAACTCATCTGTACTGCAACAAGTGACATTTCAAAACAATCACCGCTCTAATTACTGATTTAACAAACTCTGTCACATAAAGAATTCAGTAATCCTTACACAACATTTACTATCTCATGTACATCAGATTTTGTGTGTCGAAATTCCTGAAGCTCTATAGCAATTCGAAGTATTTTTGCTCTTATAATCGTTTTCTCGGATCTGCTAAAAGTCGTTCCTATGGTGACTAGTTTTGTAGTAACCGGTTGTTGAACTGACTAGATAAAATTAGCTTGAGTAACAGCACAAACGCTGTATCAGCAGCAATTTTGCTGTGCTCCTGGCTGAACAAATATTTCTGCACATGTACTTCCTCTGGAATGAAACCATTCACATACGGTTATTGCTAACCAAGCAGACTCATATCAAGAATCAATAACGACAAAAATCGTCATATCAACTAGGAAAAACGGGTGATGAAATATTCGTGTTTACAAGTATCAATTCACAAATCTGAACTTTAAATTACTTATATTTTCCTTTGTTGAATCTGGAACCCTGTTTGGAGTGAGAGTTGTTAGCAGCTGTCGATTACAAGCGCTATACATTTTGTCGATGGTTGACGAAACTGATTTTCGCTGACACTCATGCAAAATGATAAAAAGAAACAAACTTATTTCTCACTACTTTATTAATCGGCTGTTAACGCAGTACAACCAAGGTATGCGACATGATGCTGCAATTTATTGCTCCTACTATACCAACACTTTCACCAGATATTTTACGGACAGTGTGCTGATATACAACTGCATTTACTTTCAGAAACAGAACACAGTACGACATATAGTTCAGGAGATATTTCTTAAATGATAACGTTCATAAAAAAGCGCCCAATCACGGGTGATGTTTTTGTAATTACCTTACTACTGACTCAAAGCTAATGAAAATATTAGGACCATACAGGGAAAACAACGGATATAGAAAGAGACAAAATAGAGTTTTATATGAAAAAAATAGAAGGAATTTTACTGTTATGAAATAATGGTCCTTTTGAATCGTCAAAGGCTCACCCAGAAACTTCATTCGGCAAACTCCCATGAACCACTGAACTCGATTGATGAGGTAAAAAAGTACATTAAGAAGCAATGATCAACGAGAACGAAGTTTACGATAGTGAGAAATTCAGATATTAGGTGAAAGACACGTAGAATCTACTCCTCTCTGACGTCAGTATTAGTGCGCCCCGCTAGTGAATTCATAGAAGGAGGACTACAGACCCACTGCATGAAAATGAAAAGGCACTGGCGAAAAAATAAAGACAGCTGTAAAGAGCTGAAAACACTGTGGTCACTGATTGCTGAAAGGAACCATATAATAAAATAAAACAAAAACCCCATTCACATCACATTTTGTAGGTAGTATGAACGTATGTCAATGAATACATCTTTAAATTATGTCTTCAGCAAAATTAAAAGGAGCAAGAGCCAAAAAAAAAAAAAAAAAAGATAAAGCCAAAGGAAAAGAAAAAACAATAAATCAACAATGAAACTGAAAATTCATAAAATCAAATATATTGAAACTTCCAATTAAAATAATTAATGATAATAAAATCAAAGCCCATCTAACTTCATAAGAAGTATTTATGACGTCATAAACCATGAGATTCATGAAAATCCAACTCATCAGATATCAGTTATCAATTTATAATGTCTTTTCTGTGAAATCCTTTCGCAACAAATTTTGCAGACAGTATCCTACTCTTTTACACTCTATGTATTCCTATTGTTCCACTGCATCAGTTATTACAGGAATGCTGTTTAGGAATTATTCTATCATAAGTGTTGAATTGCGTGAAAACGATACTACAGGCCTATATTAGCAACAGATACAACTGGATCGGACCGATAGTGGACAGAAGACGATGGACAGAAAACGAAGGATAACTAACATTAGACTGGAATAAATACGACAGGTAGTAAGGATAGAAAGAACAATAGGATGACGTGCAGGAGACCATTAGAACAACAATGTCTATGTCATGTATCCATTTTAGTTACAGCGAAGTGTATACTTCACGAATTTGATCTTCAACAAACTGCCCCGAAATTGTAAATCACTTTTCACCAATCATGGCTTGCTACGTTCAAGATTTATACTGGAGACAGCTACATTAACTTTTCCCCACACCGAAAGTTGGCTTGTTCGCATGTAACTGACAGGACTTAAGTCAGTTATGCCATCTTCGTGTTGTTGTGGTCTTCAGTCCGAACACTTGTTTAAAGCAGCTGTCCACACTATCATATCCTCTACAAGCCTCTTTCTGGATAAGAACGGCTACCTACGTCGTTTCGAACCTCTGTGATTTCTACCCTACACGTTTCCCTCCAACGCTAAATCGGCGAATCCTTGATGTCTCAGAATGTGTACTGCCAAACGATCCATTATTCCAGGCAAGATATGCCAAAAAGTGTCTTCTCTTGCCAATTACGTTCATTACATCATTAGTAAAGCTACCTTAGCCTTCTCTTCTACCATCACATTTCAAAAGCTCCTACCATCTTCTTGTCTGAACTCCTTATCGTCCACGTTTCAATCCCTTACAATGCTATATATCAGGCTAATGCTTTCAAAAAGGACTTCATAACATTTAATGTTGGATATTAACAAATTTCTGTCCTTGAGAATTGTTATTCTTCCCTTAGCTATTCAGTTTCGCCATTAGAAGTTGTTGTGCTACTCAAAAAATAAAACTCATTTACCAATTTTATGGTTCCTTACCTAATTTAATTCTTTCTAATTCACATGATTGACTTACATTCTATAACCATTTTTGAGCTCTTGTTAACGTTCACTTTATACCCTCCTTTCGTCGCAGTATCCAGTCCGTTCAACTGCTTTTCCAGCTCCTTTGCTGCGTCAGTCATAATTACACCGACAAACCGCATAATTTTTATTTCTTTACCGTTACCTTTAAGTCCTTCTCCAACTTCCTTGTTGCAAGCCTTCCATGCCTTCAACCAAAGCGTGCTTTTCATGTCATTCTTCTCTCATAACTGCTGTCTAGTTTTGGCACGAGTAGAATATAACATCTCTTTCGCTGTATTTTACCCCTACTACCTTGAAAGCTTCGAGTGCATACAGCACTGTACATTGCCACAAGCGTTCTACGAATCTACAAAATCTATAAATGTAGGTTTACCTTTCCTTCACCTGTCTTACAAATTAATTTATTTGCTAGACACATAATTAATATTCTCAGAAGCGAACAGTCATTTTTGTATTTGAAATTTCCTGGCAGTTTAAAATTGTGTGCCGGAACCGGGCCTCGAACCTGGGACCTTTGCCTTTCGCGGGCAAGCGCTTGCCGACTGAGCTATCCCAACACGACAACCGACCTCTCCCGACACGATTCACTATCCGTTCTCACAACTTTACTTCCGGAGGAAATGCATTTTATACTTAGCTGTCATGTAAGATTTACTTATTATGAAGCTAGTTTCGGGAATATCCCATCATCACGACATTTAAAATTACATAAACAGTTCCGTTTCATACATTTCCTGAAGCAATTAAAGTTTTCTACTTATCCATAAAAAAGAGTCTTTTGTCATACTGATAAAAACATAGCAAGTGGTTCTGCACTTAACCTGAATAAAAATAATTACTCAAATGTAATGATTTTCTTTAGGTTACAGTCCATGTACTGTTAACTTTCCTATTTCTTCTTTGAACTGGTGTAGCGGTTACAAAGCATGGAATGACAGTCTCTGATCCACCCTTTGCTTCAGATGCCTCTGAGCTCGAACTTCCCAGTCAAATTCCCAGTCATCGTGCCGCGGTGAAGTAGCCGAGCGGTCTAAAGCACCTCGCTGCGCAGCGCGTGGTTGGTCGCCGTCGGAGGCTAGAACCCTCCCTGGGGCATGGATGTTTGTGTTGTCCTTAGTTTAGTTTACCTTAGTTTAAGTAGTTTGTAAGCTACGGACTGTTGAAAACGCAGTTTGGTCTGATAGATTTACAAACATTTGAACAATGAACCAGTCATCATCTGCTTTGCTGTCATCAGCCAGTGGATAGTCTAAATCCTCTGGTGGACCTTCTAGTATGTTCTGAAGTAGAGACAAATGCCTACTAGCGATTTTCACAATTTATCATAATCATGTCACAGGTGCATGGAGTCCATTGTAGTGGACACATATTTAACATTTATTCTGTATGATAATACAATGTTAATCAGCATTCAAATCATCTTATTATTATATATTCTAAAGATAAAAATATTTTTCTTTCCGCTTTTAAACCACTTCCACAGAACGAATATGCATCAATTGTGCACACAAGTGCGAGGCCTTTCTATCTTGCTGACATATATCAGTTCTCAGATCAATAATAACCCAAGTAAATAGCCTCACTGGCCGCTAGGTAGCACTACTACGTCGCTAATGTCCAACCCAGTGGACCGTATGCAACTGATTTCTCAGAGGTGGCAAAACCAGGAGATTTTCCATCCAGTGAAGTGGACACTATCAGCTCCCCCTATAGAAGAAAGCCTGCGCACGACGTCACAACATGGCGGCGGGGAGAGGCTTAGAGTCCTCTGAAAGATTGTAACATTAGCAGTGCACGCTGTTTATAGTGCATTCTTTCGTTCAGGACTGTATTTATTACGTAAATCGGTGTTGTGTACGGTGTGATCGCTACGCTGGACGATTTGTGTGTGTGAGAACAACGTGTGATCTCTTTTTTACTGACAAAATGCCGTTTCGCTGTTCTGTGTCGAAATGTAGAGGAAATTACGACCGTGCCCCAAAAGTTACAGTCTTTAAACGTCCGGTGAAAAATAAGCTAATGGGGGGTGAATCGCAATATCCAACGGTAAACAGTCATGACTTAAAACTTTTTTATAACGTTAAACAAAAAGGAAAACTTAGTCATTAACTTGAAGGAGCCAAGTTATCCCGAGAATTCTTGATGTCCATTTCTTCTTTTCCGGACGTTTAAAGACGGTAACTTTTGGGCCACAGAGGACTCTAACAAGGGGAGGCCGCCAATTGTGAAATTAAGATTCGATTCATACTGCGCATAATGAAAGCTCATGGCCAGATGTGTAATTTGGCAAAGCACCAAGATGCACTTCTCAGCCGTTTTCGAGAAAATCGACAATTAAAAGAAGCCGTTGCGATGGAATACTCTCTACGATCTCTATGATTGGTAATATTGTACAGAGGCAATTAATAACATTTCGTGTTCGAAGTCGCCAGTTTTTCCACGACAAACAACTTTCAAAAAACTTATTATATGCAACTGGCGACTTCGAACATCATTATGTTTTCCGCAAACAAAGTTGTATTTCACAAATGTTATTAATTGTCTTCATAATGTTTACCACGTATAGTTAACGCAAGAAGTATAAACGATATTCCGAAACAAATACGTATAGTGTAAGTCAAACCTGACGAACGATAGAACAATTTTTCATAATGTCAAACAGGTGTGTTTCCCAACAGATAATTTAAAAAACAATTGTTCTTGTAAAAACGCATCGTTTATCAGATGTGCTCGATGTCGTACTGTTTTCTGCTTTCCATATTTCTATGATAACTATCACTCCAGTTCGAGCGATATATTTGAATTACAAAAAAAGGAATAATAAAAAAAAATTGCCTGCTGCGAAATTCGATCCGGCGACCTTCCGATTACCAACCCGAGCGCTTACCGCTGCGCCACGCCTCTATACAATATTATTCATCGTAGAGATCGTAGAGAGTATTTCACCGCAACGGCTTTTATTTAATTGTCTATTTTCTGATAAGTGCATCTTGGTGCTTTGCCATATTGCACCTCTGGCAATGAGCTTTTATTATGCGCAGTATGAATCGAATGTGAATTTCACAATTGGCGGCCTCCCCTTGTAAGCCTCTCACCGCCGCCATGTTGTGACGTCGTGCTCAGGCTTTCTTCTATGGGGGATGCTGACACTTTGCGTGAAAGGGTTAAAGTTTCCCCATGTCGATGTATGGCTTGTTTTCGCGGTAACTGACAGGACTTCGGTCACTTCGACAGCCAAACAGGTGTCACCTACGGCGCAGGAATTTTCTGGCGTTCCACAGGGAAGCGTTATAGGTCCCTACTCTTCCTCGTGTTTATAAACGATTTAGGAGATAATCTGAATAGCTCCCTTAGACTGTTCGCGGATGATGCTGTCGTTTTTCGGTTAGTGAAGTGAACAGAGGATCAAAAGCAACTGCAAAGCGATTTAGACAAAATTTCTACTTGGTGCGAAAATTGGCAATTGACACTAAATAAAGAAAAGTGTGAAGTAATACACATGACCACTAAAAGAAATACGCTGAACTTCAATTACGCGATAAATCAGTCAAACATTAAGGTCGTAAATTCTACCAAATACCTAGGAGTTACAATTACGAACAACTTTGACTGGAGAGAACACATAGAAAATATTGTGGGGAAGGCGAACCAAAGGTTACGTTTCATTGGCAGAACGCTTAAAAGATGCACAAGCTCCACCAAAGAGAGTACTGGAGTACTGTTGCCCCTTGTGGGACCCTCACCAGGTGGGACTGACGGAAGATATTGAGGAGGTTCAGAGAAGGGCAGCTCGTTTTGTTTTATAACGTTACGGGGAGGAAAGCGTCACGGAAATGTTGCACGAATTGGGGTGGAAATCATTAAAAGAAAGACGTTATTCATTGCGACGTGATCTGTTTGCGAAGTTTCAATCACCGACTTTTACTTCTGAATGTGAAAATATTTTACTAGCACCCACCTACATAGAGAGACATGACCATCCCAATAAAATAAGAGAAATCAGATCGAAAACGGAACGATTTAGGTGTTATTTCTTCTCGCACGCTATTAGAGAATGGAACGGTAGAGAAGAGTTATGAAAGTGGTTAATGAACCCTCTGCCAGGCACTTAAATGTGATTTGCAGAGTACCGATATAGATGTAGATGTAGAACAGGGCGGTCGGTATGGCCAGGTGGACTCGTCTTGGCGCCTTTCCTTATTCGCCGGTGTAAACACGGCCGCCCTCCCTGGCTACGGTCGAGCCGTCGCCCCCGCATCTGCCGCGGCACGTGTCCGCTCGGCCGACGGCGTGATTAGAATCGGCGGTGTTTACGAGTGTTTCGCAAGTGCGTGCAATATATATTGCGTGATCGGACACCTGCGGGAGGCCGTCCGCCCACGCGCGCGGTGGGCGTGACGCGCTGCCCACGCACTGATGTGCGTGCGACTGCGGCGAGCATCTGCTGCGCGTATATCACCGGACGCTCACCGGCCTTAATTTAATTACGAGTTCCGAACAGAGCCAAGGCGAAAGGAATTACTGTCGCATTGTTTACAGCTCACAGACGTAAATTATGCGGCTTGTGACATTAGCATTTTATCGTTTTCTTTATTAACCCGGCAGTGTATGAGCCCGTACATGCAGATGGTCTCTCTCAGGTTCCATCACTTTCTGTCAGACGACTCAAGGTAGAAGATTAATTTTAGTGGTCACACATAGATTTCGGACAGAGGCTTTAACCAGTAAGGCATATGTAGGGGCAAACACAGACGCTGTCCATATCTTATTGAACTACGGAAAGGTAGAAAAATAAGGAGATGGGACCTGGATAAATTTAAGGAACTTGAGGAAGTAACACAGTAGAAGACGAACGGGTAGTGATGAAATAGTGAAGCCGGCCGCGGTGGCCGAGGGATCTGAGGCGCTCCAGTCACGGTCTGCACGGCCACTACGGTCGGGGGTTCGAATCCCCCCTCGGGCCTGGATATTTGTGCCGTCCTATTTCGTAAGTAGTTCATAAGTAGTTTGTAAGTTTAGGGACTGATGACCCCGTAGTTAAGTCCCATAAGCTTAACAAACATTTGAACATTTTGAATGAAACGTGGGTTTCTTACGACACCCCTGAGAGTAAGCGGCAATCAATGGAATGGAGGCACACTTCATCCTCACCAAAGGTAAAGCCGAAGCAAATCATGACACCTCGGAAAATGATGTGCACATTGTTCTGGGACTGGAAAGGCATCCTACTCATTGACTTCTTCTCTGATTGAGCTCTGAAATATTAGTTTGCAACCTTTCAATCGAATTGGCCATTACAACTAAGTCATCCGCATATGTGAGACTGCTTATTTTGTTTTGACCTATTTTAACCCTGCCAGTCTACTGAAAATCATACAGTGTAGCAGGACATACTCATTTTCACTGATGAGAGGGAAAAAATATTACAAAAAAAAATTGGTAAATATAGCAGCTAAAATGGAGTACAGACGACAAAAAATGACGGCTAGGAAGGAGTGTATAGAGCGCAAATAGAGGTCTGTAGAAGAAGGTATAACTAGGGAAAAGATAGATACCGCCTATCTAATACATAAAAAAATGTATGTTTGTGTGTTCAGGAAATATGACGCAATAAACAATGAAATGCGCAGAAAAGTCTTGCGTCATGCGACATCTGCTTCTAAACAACTGTACCGATTTCAAACAAATTTGGTACACATGTTCCTTCCATGAGGTAACAATTGACGTAGGGGTAAGAACTGTTTACGACATACAGTTCCGGAAATATAACGTCATAAACAATTATATGGTTGAAAACCTGTGGCATCATGCGACATGTGAATAACGAATAACGAAAATCGTCAAGACATTTTGGGCAGAGGAAGGTCCTGTCATAAAATTTTGGATGGTGCATGACGGAGGATACTTTACATGTGGACTTCGTCAAATTCTACAGTTGTATTCCGATCCTGATGAAATTTTTAAATATTATTGAACATTTCAGTTCATCAGTGCAGTTTTAATATAATTTCAATTAATTAACGTGGCAAAACAGTTAATATTCAGATTTCAGCGAAGTTTCGAATTAAATAAAATTTCTGAAAATTCTAGCAGCTCTCTCTCGAAGTTACGCTACATTTTTCAGGTTGATAATCATCAAAGAAACATTTAAAACATAAATATTGTTCAAACCACGTGAATTTTATGTAAGCAATTTAGAGAGTGGAGAGGAGGAGATGGACAAAGAAAAGAGAAGGATAGAGAAGGGATGAGGATGTGAAGATTGGAGTAAATAAGTCCCGAACAACGCCGGATTTTCAGCTAGTTGGGAGTAGAAAAGAGACATTTGAAAACATAAAAAGTTGCAGTATGTATATCAAGAATTCATAGAAAATTAGTACTGAGCAAAGAAGGGAAAACTGAAAGGTGGAAAGAATATGTAGAGGACCTCTACAACGGAAATGAACTTCGAGAAAAAATTGGAAGCTTGGAGTTTAACGTCCCGCCGACAGCGTGGTCATTAGAGACGGAGCTTGCGCTCGGAATGTTTGGGTAAGAATGTGGAAGGAAATCGGTCGTGCCCTTTCATAGGAACCATCCCGGCATTTGCCTGGAGTGATTTAGGGAAATCACAGAAAATCTAAATCTGGAGTCCAGTGTGTTATCACTGCGCCACCTCGCTCGGTAATAAAATATTGTAGAAAGTGAAGATGAGATAGGAGGTACTATACTTAGAGAAGAATTTGACCACTAGAGACCTAAGTCGAAACAAGGCCCCTGAAGAAGACGATATTGCCTTAGAGCTTATGAAGTCTCTGGGAGAGTCAACCATTACAAACCCATCTCACCGCGTTTGCAAGATGTATGACTGGGGAAATACCCTCGGACATAAAGAAGAATGCAGTAATCCGATTTCCATAGAAAGTAGGCGCAGACAAAAAATGAAAATTACAAAAAATATCAGTTTTATAAGCCATGGTTGCAACATTCTAACAAAAAGAATTTACATAACAATGAAAAATTGGTGGAAGCCGATCTCTGAAAGATAAATCTGGTATCAGGAGTGGCACTACTACCCTACGACTTAAATTAAGAAAAGACAAACCAATATTTCTAGCTTTTCTAGATTCAGAGAAAGTTTTGAAATTGTTAACTGGAATACACTCTTCAAACTTCTAAAGTCAGCAGCAAGAGAATATAGGAAAATGAAAGGCATGTTCAACAATAAAATTTATGAGTTTTGTTATTCGTACAGTAAAATAACGTTGTACAGATAATATAGAGTGCAGAATGGCAATGGAAGAAAAGCGTTTATGAAAAAAATTGTTCACATCGAATATTAATTCAAGTGTTAGCAAGTCTTTTTCTGAGGACATTTGTGTGGAGTATTGCCTCGTAGGAAGAAAAATCGACGATAAATAGTCCAGAAAAGAAGAGGATAGATGCGTTTGAAATTTGGTGCTACAGACTATTTCTGAAGGTTAGGTGGGTAGATCGCATAACAACTGAGGAAGTATTGAACAGAATTGGGGAGAACAGAAATTTCTGACACTCATTGACTCAAAGAAGGATCGGTTGGTAGGACACATTCTGAGAAATCAAGGAATCGTAAATTTAGAATTGGAGAGAAGTGTGAGGGGTAAGAATCTCGGAGAACAAGAGATGTTCAAATGTTTGTATAGCTTATGGTACTTAACTACGGGGTCATCAGTCCCTGAACTTACAAACTACCTATGAACTAGTTTACACTAAAGACGGCACAAATATCCATGCCCGAGGGGGGGGGGGGGGGATTCGAACCCCCGACCGCAGCGGCCGTGCAGACCGTGACTGGCACGCCGCAGACCGCTCGGCCACCGCGGCCGGCTACAGTTTCAAATCAATGGGGGTTGCCGTTCGTATAAGGAGATGAAGAGGTGTTTGAAGTATAGGTGAGCGTGGAGAGTCTCATCACACCAGACTGAAGACCACAACAACAACATCAGACGACTCCTATTATGCAACTTTAAATGTACCGTACTGACAAGATAACTTCCTGGAAGAAATTTATTGCTTTGAATCTTTTCTCCCTGGTTTATAAGTCATTGCGTTCGCGTTTAAGTGCATACTACGCTTCATTGTAGCTCGGTGTGATATGAAACTCACGGTAAATAAAAATGTTGTAAACGTACTTGCAGCGAGAAAATATATCAACTAATATGTAACCTGGCCTAAGGAAAAAAATGTTTTCTCAGAAAATCGTTATTGGTTATAAAACTTATGGACTGACTATATTTTATTAATTTGTCCGCTTCTGCATACACATACACATCTGACGGTTTACCGGCTACGGAAGCATGCTGTTATAACTTACTCTTGAGAAAAAGCAATCCTTTTCTACATTCTTTACATCTACTCCCTAGCTCCACTGTTTCCCCATCTCCCCTACCTCTCCTCCCAGTCCTCAAATCCGACTCTGTCTCCCCCCCTTCCTTTCCTTCTGCCTTCCATTTCCTGCTCTTTCCAATGCCCATCAATTCCTCCTCCAGATCTATTTCCTTTGTCGTAGCTGTTAAATATTAGAAAATTACAAAGTAGGCACTTACTTCAAATTTTGAGGTAACGGCGGAAAATGAGCACAAAGTTACTCTTACTGGAATGTAAATTATATAATTATACATATTAGCAAAGTTACTTAGAGATTTCGTACTACAATGTTTGATTTCCAACTTTACAGGCCTGACAGCAATCCGCTATGTGGGTGTTACTGAAAATGAAACCATTTAAACATGACTTTTCGGAGATTGCGACTTCAGGGAAAGTTCTTACTTTACTGTGGCGTTTTTGCCGTATTATCTGATCACTACGTAGGGCAGAAGTTGGTAGCACTTCCATTTTCAATTTACTTTTATTATGACAGGTGATTTTACTGTGTTATAGAAAAGATTACATTGCAGTTACAGATATGAAAACAAAAATGTTGAAACACACAAACCCATGCGAGAGATTGCACTCGAATCCGACGGAAGCAGCTGCGCAATCCGTGACATGGTGCCTCAGGCCGCGCGGCTATTCTCGCTAGAAGAATATGAAACCCTCTTCTTTTTCCACTCTTGTTACGTACACACAGGAGTTTCGTTTCAGGCACGTCTACGGCAAGTCACTTTTTCAGTTGGCCGCAAAAAAATGGGTAGCTCTATTTTTGTGTTCACATATTTATACACTGAAGAGTCAAAGAAACTGGCACAGGGATGCAAATACAACGCCTATATAAGGACACCAGGAGTCCGTTACTATTGTTACAATGGTAGGTTGTCAAGTTTGAGTTTGAACGCGGTGTTATATCGGCACACGAGAGATGGGACACAGTATCTCCGTGGGTGCGACAAGGTGGGGATTTTCCGGTACGACCATTTCATGAGTGCACCGTGAATACCGGGTATCCGGTGAAACATCATCACCACTGATGAGTCCAGAAAAAGATCTTCCAAGAACGGAACCAACGACGCCTGATGACAATCGTTCAGTGCGACAGAAGTGCAACCTTTCCACATATTGTAGCGAATTTGAATGCTGGATTATTTACAAGTGTCATCGTACGAATCATTCCACTAAACATTATAGATATGGATTTTCGGAGCCGATGGCCCACTCGTGATTACACGACATTAAGCTTTACGCCTGTCTAGTGAACACCGTCATTCGACTGCTGATGACTGGAAACATGTTGTCTGATCCGAGAAGTAGTCATCGAGTGAAACAGAAGTGATATCTGGCGTTCCCCAGGGAAGCGTTATAGGTCCCCTACATTTCCTTGTCTTTATAAACTATTTAGGAGACAATCTGAATAGCTCACTTAGACTGTTCGCGGATGAAGCTGTCCTTTGTCGGCTAGTGAAGTCAACAGAGGACCAAAAGCAACTGCAAAGCGATTTAGACAAAATTTCTAAATGGTGCGAAAATTAGCAATAACACTAAATAATGAAAAGTGTGAAGTAATAAACGTGGCCACTAAAAGAAACACGCTGAACTTCAATTACGCGATAAATCAGTCAAACCTTCAGGTCGTAAATTATACCAAATGTTTAGGAGCTACAATTACGAACAACATAGACTGAAGAGAACACATAGAAAGTATTGTGGCGAAGGCCAACCGAAGGTTACGTTTCATTGGCAGAACTTTCGAAGATGCAACAGCTCCACCAAAGAAACTGCCTACATCAAACTTGTGGGCCCTCTCCTGGAGTACTGTTGCCCCTTGTGGGACCCTCACCAGGTGGGACTGACGGAGGATAATGAGAAGGTTCAGAGAAGGGCAGCTCGTTTTGTTTTCAAACACCGACTTTTACTTCTGAATGTAAAAATATTTTGCTAGCACCCACCTACATTGGGAGACATGACCATCTCAATGAAATAAATCAGATCGAAAACGGAATGATTTAGGTGTTCTTTGACCCGCGCGCTATTAGAGAATGGAACGGTAGATAAGTGTTTAAAGTAGTTAATTAACCCTTTGACAGGAACTTAAATGTGATTTGCGCGTATCTAATTGAAATGAGAGGATAAATGTGTACGGATTTGGTAACAGCCTCATGAATCCATGGACTCTACATGTCAGCATATAACGCCATTGCCCAATTTTGATCATTTTTTGCTAATAATATTTCATTCTTTTGCTATATTAGATACTAAATTTAATTCATGTTATAATCGATTCCACTGTTGTATGGTATGTGCTTTGTATGTTTTGCCGGCCGCGGTGGCCGAGGGGACTGAGGCGCGCCAGTCACGGTCTGCACGGCCGCCACGGTCGGGGGTTCGAATGCCCCCTCGGGCATGGATATTTGTGCCGTCCTTAGTCTTAGCTAGTTCATAAGTAGTTTGTAAGTTTAGGGACTGATGACCCCGTAGTTAAGTCTCATAAGCCATACAAACATTTTGAACATTTGTATGTTCTATGAATATCTATATCATGTTCATTTTTGCATAATATATTTGTAATTGTAATTGTTTCGGTTATGTCAATTTTATTTTTGAATCTTTTATGTATTAAGTAAATTTGTAATTTCTCACGACCAGCATAATATGTAAAACATGTAGTGATTCCAATGTGAACGGAATTCCGTTGTAAATGAAAAAGGTGGTGTTGGCGCGCAGCTAACGGAGACAGAGTACTCAGTTGAAGGTTGGCATTCACAGCAGTCAGTCTATGGTGGGAGGTCACAGCAGTAGTGAACCTGAGGGCACAGCAGCAAGACGTAGTGGCAGACTTGTGCTACAGTATTCTGCCCAAATATTTGTTTTACTTGAGGCAGAAGACCAAACAACGTACAATGGCCTAGGTGAACGTGCTGATGCAATGGTAACACTTATACTGTCTGCATATGGAGCTAGATAGAAGCTACTGGAAACCGCTGTTACGATGTCGGCTCACAAACTGCATAAAGATGAAATCTGAGCTGTATACGCTGCGCCGCCACCTCGCCACTACTCCGCATTAATATCAGGTCATAATATTTATTGTTACTGTTTATAAACTGGTCGTTGAGAGATTTAACTTGTGTTTTGAATGTTTTTCAATAGAGGTTACATTTCCGTTAAAAGTAATGTGTACGTAACCCTAATTTATCCCAAGTCACATAACCTAATAGGTATCCTATTTTTTTTAAGCAGTAATCAATTTTAATAATGCAAATTTTTTGGAGAATCTTCTTAGTACAATCACACAGTGCTGCAACTATAAATTTCATTGCTCTTGCTCTTGGTAGGAATAAGTTACTGTTTTGCCACATAACTAATTTAAATCATTTCATATAATTGAAATAGTTCAGACACGAACCTCTATGTTCCTATAAATTGTCAGTACAGTTTGAGTTTCCTCATTCTAGATTCCAGGCTAGCAGATTGAATTGATGAATCTATTCAGCGAAGTGTTACTTAAATAATAGTTAACTGTAACACAATCATTAATTTCGTGGTAGGGAGAAAGATTTCATTATTGTCAACAAAGTGAAACATACTAGTCAGTGTTCTTTTAGTAGATTTTTGAATAGAGGTCATAATCATAACCAATTTCTCACTTATTTACACAGAACATTAGGAACAGCACTTACCATAACATCTGTAGATTTTTTTTACCATTAATTATAAGTGTTTCAGTAACTTTACTTCTGAGTGCCATTTGCATTGCAATACTGCATTCCATGCTGTATTCTGTAGTAACAGAAAGTAACTGATGAGGTGAATCTTACCTTTACAATAATTTAAATAATAACTGCTTTCATTTAAATCTTTATTATTTTTGTGATTGGTATTTTTTTATCTCTTATGAAACTGGTGACAAAGTTTCTTCTACCCTTTATTTATTCTGCACCAAGCTTCTAAATTTAATTGCATTCTTTATTTATCACTGCTTAGTATTCTTATGCCTCATTAGGCTGTTGACCGTGTATAAATTTTCATTAATGAAACATTTTATTAATAATCTTTAATTAGTACAACAATAGTATTGCAAGATTACCTAATTTTTGTTTCATAGTGATCATACTTCTTTTACTCCTATAAGCTACACCTATTTCAAGCATAGTTATCGCTTTCCATAATTTATTTCGTGTTTGGATAAGTCTTTGGGGAGTTTCGATCCAAGTCTTGTCCTTAGGCTAGCACGGGTTCCACACCTAGTGGCCCATGACTGTTCGATTAGTCGCGGTTGTGTCACAAGCAGGGGAAGGTTTCAGCTGGTGGAGCCTCTGCTATGGTATGGGGCGGTGCTGGTGGAGTGCTATGGGGGCCCTGATACGTCCAGATACGTACTTACGCATCCTGACTGATCACCTGCCTCCATATCAATTGTGCATTCCGACAGACTTGGGCAAATACAGCAGGACAATGCGACACCCCGCACTTCTAGAATTGAAAGACCATGTGACTTTATAGAAGCGATTACAAAATGGGGTGAAAGAGACACGGTCGTGGCATTTAGAGGTGGAAAGTTGGAATCAGGTCAGTCGAATTCCTCCCCGTCTCTGGCCACAATGGATTCCCTTGCGTGGTACGGAATGGTGTCAATGCAACGATCATGTGAAACTCATTCTCGCTATTCATACAGGAGATCCAGAGGGCAGCAGATACAGGTTCGCATGTAATGCCGTGTTTCTTGACGTCCGCACCGTTGCCTAATGAACGAAGTACATTGCGAGTTAATTGAGGCGTTACTAGTTAATACAAGAGCGGTTTGATAAATCTCGTAAAAATAGAATAAAAAATTGGTTTAAAGGCGAAAACTCACTTTATTTCTCGACATAGTCTCCTTGCAAAGCTATACACTTGGTCCAGAGAGTTCCCTCAGCAAAGTAGGCTTTGTCAAACTTTGCAAAATAGTCTGTCAGAGCGGCGGACACTTCCTCATTCGATGAAAATTTTTACCCACCAATTTTCTAGTTTGAGAATAAGAAGAACGCACTCGAAGCCAAGTCTGGTGAATAGGGTGGGTGAGGAACCAATTCGAATTGCAGGTCGTGCACTTTTGCCATTGTGGTAGCTGCTGTGTAGGCCGGAGCATTGTCCTGTTGAAACAACACTTTCTTCCGTGATAGTCTTGGACGTTTTTCAATTAGTTCCTGTTTCAAGCGATCCAACAGAGCAGCATAATAGGACCCAGTTATGAATTTCGCTTTTTCCAAATAAACTGTAAGGATTATACCCTTGGAATCCGAAAAGACAGTGGACATCACCTTTCCAGCTGACAACCAATCTTCGCCCTCTTTGGTGCACTCTCCCTACACTTCGTGCATTGTTGGACTGTTGTTTGGTGTCTGGAGTGTATCCACGTTTCATCCACAGTTACGAACCTCTGCAAAAGTCCCGTGGATTGCCCCTGAACAGTGTGAGATTCTGATCAGAAATGTTCTTTCATTTCCGTTTTTGGTCCAAAGTGAGCAGGTGCGGCACAGAGCTTTTTCACGGCCAGTTCTTCATGGAGGATGTAATGCACTCTTTCAGTTGAGATACCTACAACGTTAGCTATCTCGCGAATATATAATCTTCCATTACCATGTCATGCACCTGTCTGGTGACTTCAACGGGCCGAATGGAGAGTGCTCCACCTTCCGTGCTTCTCCTACCACGTTTAAACTCATTGATCCAAAAGTACATGTTCTTCAAGGTTGGTGCAGTACCTACATGGACCTCATCCAAGTCGGTTTTGATCTGACCGCACGAAATTCGTTTCTCTCCATCCTAAGGAAGTAACTACGCAGGTACCACTTCAGCTGGAAGCCACCAATCGACTAATGACAGCTGCCGTTCGAAACTTGCTGTAACATCCGTGGAAGTATCAGGCTTACTACCAGCAGTACAGGTTCCGAAAATTTCCCCATCTTTCATACAAATTTACCTGACTTATCGAACGCAGCATGTCATTCTCTACGGAGAGAAGTCTTCATAACGTAACCTCAGGCGTGTCCCAGGGGACCGTTGCTTTTCTCATGATATGTAAATGACCCCGTAGATAATTCATTGAGGCTTTTCGCGGTTAATGCTGTATTTCATCGAGAAGTCGCAACGCATGATAGGAGGAATGGCAATTGAGTTTCATCATAAAAAGTGTAAAGTGCTGATTTTACATAGAAATAAAGGTCTTTTATTATATAACTATGTGAGGCGTGCCCATGGGCTTGAATATCGAGTGTGTCCAGAGATACTAACGCGCACCATCGATAGCAAGGGGTGTGGTCGCTTCATGGGGAGGATCGAGTATCTTCCGGGGCCTGGAGAGAAAAGTGACAGTTCGTCATCGGCGGTGGAGCGTGGCGCGTGTGGTAAACAGGAGGGCAGCCGACATCAGCTGAGAGAGACGGATTTGACGCAGGAAGCAGCGTCGGTGCGATTTGGAAAGGACACGTGACCGTGCAATCACTAGTTACTATTTCCATTTCTTTTCGCCATCGACGACGGTATTTGAGTGGCTGTACTAACCAGCTTTTATGACCTATGAGTGTACTTGTTCCTGACACCGTGATGGGCACGGCTAGTAGTTATTTGAATAGCGCCAAGTTTCAGAGTGCCGTTCATTTGTTCAAATGTTCAAATGTTTTTAAAGCTTATGGGACTTAACTACGGGGTCATCAGTCTCTAAACTTACAAACTACTTATGAACTAGGACGTCACAAATATCCATGCCCGAGGGGGGATTCGAACCCCCGACCGTAGTGGTCGCGCAGACCGTGACTGAAGCGCCTCAGTCCCCTCGGCCACCGCGGCCGGCTAGTTCATTTGTAGCTCTCGTTTGGTCAGTGGTAGACGTCATTGATATTTATCAGAGCTAGCGATTGCTTGGTACCCCCGTCCCCCAAAAGGAATGTTGTTTAGCTAGTATAAAACACACCGTCTGTTATTGAGTTACGAAGTTAAAGGTATAAAAACATATAGTTTGTGATCTTTTTTTTTTTTTTTTTTTTTTTTTTTTTTTTTTTTTTTTTTTTTAGGCGTCACATGTTGTATGGATATTCTGTTATGTAATACAAGGCGCCAAGTGTGTTTTAACCTGGCCACGATTATGTAACTCAATGTGATGTATTTCATTATCTTGCCTCTCTAATGATTCAAATATTTTTAAAATTAGAAGGTTAAACGAGCTAGTGCTCGTCAATGATAAGGTACTCTGCTACACTGTAGTTATTCTACGTAAATGCCAAGCACCTTACCAATTTGCTGAAATTTAAATGCGCTAGTGTTCATCTTTTGCGGGAACAGGCCAGTGCGCATGTGCAAGAAGTGGAAGAACGCCTTCTGGGAAGTGAAGAGTATTGCAGCGCCACCAGCGGTAGAAGTTAGCCAAAGCGAGTAATCGAGAATTAAGAAGCAGCTGGTCGAAAACTAGACCGTTGTTGTTTAATATCAGATACTCAATCTGATATACTCAATGGAACAGGTTAACCAAACAGATTTTTAAATGTCTCTGGGACAAGAAGTTAGGAAAGATTTGGAATGAAGCAATATAAGTGAAAAAGATGCAACAGAAAGAGAAACTTTTAAGAAGAAAGTGTTAAAAATGAAAGGATTCCAAGGCAGGAAGGAGAAGAAGACAGGAGTAAAGTGCTCTGAGGAGAGAAAAAGGATGCATAGTGAAAAGATGAAAGAATACTTGAGGAAACAGAAAGAAGAACAAAGGAAGAAACATTGAAATTGGTGCGTGGTCCTTAGATGGCCGAAACGAAGAAAGAAAAAGAAGAAATCGCAAGAGGAAGCATTTCAACTCGGACGACGAACTGGAGGACACAGGACTTCTGAGGACAGGGAATCCTTCGGCTCGTTAAAAAGTGGTATAATTGCGCTCAGGCTTCTGGTGATTACTTTTCAATAAAGACTTTAATTACACCCACAGTGTCGTTTCCTAACTTTTCATGTGAACACTCCTCGTATTTACTATTCCTTATAAAAGACTCTGTATAGGCATCATTTTCCCTCGCTCTATTTAGCAGTGGTAATGACTAATTAATTAGTGGAACGAGATATCCTGTACCATGCGAAATATGTATGTATGTTGTTGTTGTGGTCTTCAGTCCGGAGGCTGGTTTTATGCAGCTCTCCACAGTACCCTATCCTGAGCAAGCCTCTTCATCTCCACATAAACACGGCAACTTACATCTGTCTGAATCTGCTTACTGTATCCATCTCTTGGTCTTCCTCTGCGGTTTTTACCCCACACACTTCCCTCCAACGCTAAATTCACAATTCCTTGATGTCTAATAATGTGTCCTACCAATCTATCCCTTCTTTTAGTCAAGATACGCCAGAAATTCCTTTTCTCACCAATTCTTTTCAGTACCTCCTCATTAGTTACGTGATCCACCCAACTAATCTTCACCATTCTTCTGTAACACCACATTTCAAAAGCCTCTATCCTCTTCCTGTCCGCACTGTTTATCGTCCATGTTTCACTCCCATATAAGGCAACACTCCACACAAATGCCTTCAGAAAGGATTTCCATGGGCTTAAATCAATATTCGATGTTAACAAGTTTCTCTTTTTCAAGAACGCTTTTCTACCCATTGCCATTCCGCATTTTATATCCTCTGTACTGCGACCATCATTTGTTATTTTACTGCCCAAGTAACAAAACTCATCTACCTCCTTTATTGCTTCGTTACCTAATCTAATTCCTTCAGCATCATCTGATTTTCTTAGACTGCACTCCATTACCCTAGTTTTGCTCTTGTTAATGTTTATCTTATATGCGCCTTTCAGCACACTGTCCATTCCTTTCAACTGCTCTTCCAGTTCCTTTGCTGTCTCTGACAGAATTACTTTGTCGTCGGCAAAACGCAATGTTTTTAATTCTTCACCCTGAACTTTAATTCCTTCTCCAAGATTCTCCTTGCTTTCCTTTATAGCTTGCTCAATGTACAAATTGAAAAAAATTGGAGAAAGGCTACATCCCTGTCTTACTCCCTTCCCAACCACTGCATCCCTTTTATGCCCTTCAACTCTGACAATCGCTGTCTGGTTTTTGTACAAGTTGTAAATAACCTTACGCTCCCTATATTTTACTCCTGCTTGCTTCAGAATTTGAAAGAGTTTATTCCAATAAACATTATCAAAAGCCTTCTCCATATCTACAAAGATATGTAGGTTTGCCTCTTTTTTAACCTATCTTCTACGATAAGTATTGGCTCCCGTGTTCCTACATTTCTCCTGAACCCAAACTGATCTTCCCCGAGGTCGGCTTCTACCAGCTTTTTCATCCTTTTATACATAATTCGTGTTAATATCTTGCAACCATGACTTACTGATGGTTCAGTAGTTTTCACACCTGTGTGCGCCTGAATTTTTGGAATGGGGATTATAACATTTTTCTTAAAGTCTGAGGGTACTTCGCCTGTCTCGTACATCTTACACACTAGGTGAAACAGTTTCGTTGCGGCTGGTTCTCCCAGAGACTTTAGTAGTTGTGAGGGAATATCATCTACTCCAGGGGCCTTGTTTTGACTTAGGTCTTTCAGTGCTCTGTCAAAGTCACCTATCAGTATAGTATCTCCTATTTCATCCTCATCTACTTCTTCTCCCCTTTCTACAATATTGCCTCTAAGTTCATTTCCTTCGTAGAGCCTCTCTATATACTCTTTCCACCTTTCCGCTTTCCCTTCTTTGCTGACAACTGGTTTTCCAACTGTGTTCTTGATATTCATAGCGCTGTTTTAGTTATCTCCAAATGTTTCTTTTATTTTCCTGTAGGCAGTATCTACTTTTCCCCTTGTTATACATTCTTCTACATCCTTCTAGCTACTCCTGCTTAGTCATTCTGCACTTCCTGTCAATTTCATTTCTTAGTCGTCTGTACTCAAATTTGCCTGTTTCATTTACTACATTTTTATATTTTCTCCTTTCATCGATTAAATTTAGTATGTTCTGTGATATCCACGGATTTTTTGTAGGTCATGCCTTCCTACCTACTTTTGTCCCCTGCTGCCTTCACTATTTCTTCTCTCAATACTATCCATTCCTCCTCTACTGTTTTATTTTCCCCAGTTTCTGTCAGTTGTTGCCTAAAGCTCCCTCTTAAATTCTCAAGAACTTCATGTTCCATCAGTTAATCCAGGTCCCATCTCCTTATTTTCCTACCTTTCTGCAATTTTTTTTTTTTTTTTTTTTTTTTTTTTTTCAGTTTCAGCCTACAATTCATGACCAATAAGTTACGGTCAGAGTTTATATATGGCCCTGGGTATGTATTACAGTTTAAAACCTGGTTCCGAAATCTATGTTTTACCATTATAAAATGTATTTGGTTTCCCCCGGTGTAGATTAGATTATTACTTGTTCCATAGATACGACATTTCGTAATGATGTGGAACGTGTCTGTTTAGTAAATGTTGTCTACACTTGACAGTCTTTTTATTTCTTTTACTTTAATTTTTTAATGTTTTATATAATAATTGCCATTCAGAAATTCCTCTAATTTCTTTTTAAATACTAGTTGGCTATCTGTCAGACTTTTGATGCTACTTGGTAAGTAACCAAAGACTTTTGCGGCAGGATAATTCACCCCTTTCTGAGCCAAACATTTAACCTTGAATAGTGAATATCATCCTTTCTCCTAGTGTTGTATGTATGCACACTCCTATTACTTCTGAATTGGGTCGGATTGTTAATAACAACGTCTGCAACGTCTGCAAGATGCTCTTGGGTAGGCTCCAGCTATTATTACACGCTTTTGTGCAATGAATACTTTTTTTACTCAATGTTGAATTGCCCCAGAATATGCTACGATATGAAAGCAATGAATGAAAATAGGCATAGTAAGCTAATTTACTGAGATGTGTATCATCAAATTTTGCAATGACTCTGATAGCATAAATAGCTGAACTCAAACGTTTCAGGATATCTTCAATATGTTTCTTCCAATTCAGAACCTCGTCAATGCGAACACCTTAAAATTTGGAATATTCTACCTTAGCTACAGATTTATGTTCAAAGTCTAAATTTATTAATGGTGTCAAGCCATTTACTGTATGAAACTGTATATACTGGGTTTTATCAAAGTTTAATGAGTCCATTTGTAGAGTACCACTTAATAACTTTCTGAAAGATATCATTTACAATTTCATCAGTTAATTTCTGTTTGTCAGGTGTGATAGCTATACTTGTATCATCAGCAAAAAGTACTAGCCTAGCATCTTGGTGAATGTCGAATGGCAAGTCATTAATATATATTAAGAACAGCAAAGGATCCAAGACCGAACTTTGTGGGGCCCCATTTTTGATAACTCCCCAGTTAGAGGAATTAATTGTTTCATCTCTATCATGTTAACTGATTATTTCAACTTTTTGCACTCTTCCAGTTAAATATGATTTAAACCATTTGTGCACTGTCCCAGTCATACCACAATACTTAAGCTTATCTAGAAGAATCCCAGGAAAAA
The DNA here is from genome assembly GCA_026315105.1 of Locusta migratoria. Taxonomy (NCBI): domain Eukaryota; kingdom Metazoa; phylum Arthropoda; class Insecta; order Orthoptera; family Acrididae; genus Locusta; species Locusta migratoria. The sequence continues at coordinate 943,832,900 of CM048744.1, forward strand.
CCGTCGCAGACGCACATCAGTTTTCTTTTGTGGGTAAATTGCTTCGCTCGTATATCTTGATTATCCTGCTTATGAGTTCACTGAAAATCTGTCTCGCCATTCGAAAATTTTTCTTTTTATGTAGTCTTAAAGTTCTCTATACAGTGTTTGGAATTCGTCTTCATACATTCTCTTCAAATGCATTTTCTTTACCTTGCTGTACCGAATCTCTTTCTTTCCTTCTATTTTTTTTTTTTTTTTTTTTCGCCATCTCCTGATCTCTTCCACGTATGTATGTATATGTAGATGTAAATCAGCTTGACAACGCTCACTGTTATAAAGCAGCATTTATGAGCCAATGATTAAGGTCAGGAACATTCTTGAAACGACTGTCCTGTTATATAAAACATCAGGAATGAGTCAGAACGTTTACTTCAGTCCAGGCACTTACTGTGGTTTCGGCTCTTGAGGTAGACTAGGGTACAATCCCCCCCCCCCCCTCCCCTCTAAGATATTTAGACACCTCACTTAATGTATGCCAACGGAATTGAAGCGAACATAAAAACATAAATAAGTGTCCACCAACAAGAGTTGGGATAATTTTGAACAGAGAGTATATTCCTGAATGAAGAGCGGTTCCTCTTTGTTACGTTCCCCAGCACGATCCTAAACTGGTACTTCCTGCTCGAATTCAATTACTGGAAAACCTGCACGTAATAACAAGCTTTCCGAGTACCTAACGAATACGGCACAGTGAAAAATAAACTCCGTCTCGAGGCACGTGAAGCTGATCCGATCCTGGAAAGGGATTGGGAATAAGAACAGGAGTAACTCTTAATTAGGGAAGTCGTAGCGCGCCGGCCGTCGCGCGGCACGTGAATTACGCGGCAGTAAGATGCGCGGCGGGCCGGGCCGTTAAGTGATGGGAGTTGTGGCTGACCTCCGTGGCGCCAGCCGCTGGCCGCTGCCTCCTCAGTGATGTACCCGGGCCGCTCCTCGCTGGGCACGCCCTCAGCCGCCAGGAGGTTCGTTAATGCGCCGATAAACGTCCGGCGCGGCCGCGGGGCCGCAAATCAAGCCGACGGCCATTTGCGCAAATTAGAAGATACGGCGCGATTTAAGATGGCCGCCGTTCGGCACCGCGGCAGTAACGCTAAGCAAACAGTGCGGTGTGGCGCCGGCGCATAAAGTCGTATTAAAAATGTGTATGAAAGCAAGTCCTGCGAGATTATCTCATGCATATTGTATAAGAAGAACAGCACAATGTTTTACTGCTTCTTATTTTCAGAATATCGTTAGTATCAGCCTGTTGCGCTACTTACAGCGATTCAAATGTTCAAATGTTTGTACAGCTTATGGGACTTAACTACGGGGTCATCAGTCCCTAAACTTACAAACTACTTATGAACTACTTACGAACTAGGACGGCACAAATATCCATGCCCGAGGGGGGATTCGAACCCCCGACCGTAGTGGCCGTGCTGACCGTGACTGGAGCGCCTTAGTCACCTCGGCCACCGCGGCCGGCTACTTACAGCGACTGGAGACTTCGACGCACGGGTAGAAGACGAACTTTTTAAAAACAGAGATTTCTCTCCTTCTTCTCTTCTCTCTCTCTCTCTCTCTTCCCTTCTCTTCCTCTCTCCGTCTTTCGTCCGGACCCTCCCAGTTTATATAAAGGAAATAGGAAAAATAAATTATGGTAATTCAATTTGGAATTAAAAAGGAGCAGAGAATCAGGGTGAAGTGTCTGGCTTTCGCGGACAATCTTGCTATTCTAACAAATAACAGAGAATAAGCGAGACTCGCACTGGAGAAGCTTAATGAAATCTCACAGAAAACTGGGCTACAAATCTCTTATGAAAAGACTCAATACATAAAAAACAAACCTGCAGATAGTCTCCCCATCACAACTCAGTATGGAAAAGTGGCACAAGTTTCTCACTTCAGATATCTAGGAGAGATGATCCAACCATCAGGACTGAACTCAATAGCCAATCAAGAAAGGGTATGAAGATTACAAAGAGCATATAAGCTAACTTGGAACCATTACAATAAGAAATCTATTTCTGTCAATGCAAAACTAAAGCATTACAACACAGTAATCCTACCAGAGGCACTCTATGCTGCAGAAACTACAGTGATTTATGGTCATGCGAAGATCAGAGAGATTGAAAAACAGGAAAGAAAAATTTTGAGGAAAATATATGGTTCAGTGTTTCGGGAAGGAATTTCGATAAATCTGCCAACTAGAGAGATTTACAAAGAAATGGAAACAATAACGGACACCATGAGAAAGAGAAGAATGAAATTTTATGGACATATCAGCAGGATGAATGAAACCAGGCTCATAAGATAAATATTTGAGATAGCAAACAAGAGCAAAAACAAGACGATCAGTGAAACAGAAGAGGATATTAAAGAACTGGGAATCACACAAGACAACATAAACAATAGAGAACAGTTCAGAAACATTATAAAGAAACACAAACTTAAACAAGAACACACGGAGAATAGAACAGGAAAAATTTGGTCAGAAGAAAACAAGAGAGAACACTGTGAACGCATGAAGAGAATTTGGGAAGAACGAAGGAAGAAGAAGAAGTCATAATTACTCAAGTTCAATCGCTCTCTTTAAAGGGAATAATTGATAATAATAATAATAATGTGTGTGTGTGTGTGTGTGTGTGTGTGTGTGATTCCTTTGCCGTTTCCTCGTTCTCACCCATTCGTACTGTTCTTACAAATATTCCTTCTCTCTCAAATATCTACATCTACATAAATACTCCGCAATCCACCCAAAGGTGCGTTGTGGAGGGTACTTACTACCACTGCTAGTTACTTCCTTTTCTGTTGCACTTCCAATGAGGGAAAAACGAATGCTTGTATACATCTGTATGAGCCTTAATCTCTCTGATCTTTGTGGTCTTTACGCGCAGTAGAATCGTTGTATAGTCCACTTCAAATACCGGCCCTCTAATTTTCTTCAACAGTGTTTCTCGAAGAGAACGTCGTCTCCCCTCAAGCGAATTCCATTTGAGTTCCCGAAGCTTTACGGTAACACTCGCTCATTGATCAAAACTACCAGTAACAGACCGAGACACCCGCCTTTGAACTGCTTCTATGTCTTGCTTGAAACCGATCTGGTGGGGCTCCCAAATACTTGGGCAGTATTCAAGACGGGGTCGTGCAAGTGTCTTATATGCGGTCTCCTTTACAGATGAATCACATTTTCCCAAAATTCTCCCAATAAACAGAAGTCGACCATCCGCCTTCCCCATGACGTCAGTTCCAAAATTACTAAACATACACAGTTTCGCGCCAATGGAGAGAAATTCGATTTGCATCCCTTCACACGCCTCCGCTAAATGTGTAACTGTCAGGAGTTTCATTATTGTACGTCTGTTAGTTATTGTTCTGTGCTGTAATGAGTAGACGGAAGAGTTATGGGAGCAACGCGTCTGCATTACATTTTGCGTGACTCTCAGGAAATTCTTTACACGGACACAGCAAGTGAATCCTACAGTGATAAGCCGTACTCGGTGTTACAAATGTTTCATGTGGTTTAAAAATAGACGAAAGTTAAAAATAAGCGTCATTCAGGACGCCATTCGACGTCTCCTGGAGTCAGGAACGTGCCGATCTAAGACTGTCCGAGAAATTGCAGAAGAATGCATTTCAGTTGCATCACACAAAAGAAATCCTGACACGGCATCGTGGAATGCATCCTACTCCTCAAATCTGGCATCTACTGACTTTTTCTCATTTCCAAATTCGAAAACTCTGTTGAACGGACGAACATTTGCAAGAACAGACGAGATAAAAGAAAATTCGCAGACGAGGCCTCGCACAGTCTAGCAAGATTTGTACCAAGTCTGAAGGAGACTGTCTCGAAAAATACCGTGCGCAATAAGTAAAAGGTAAGAGTAGAAAACTAATTTCTTGGAAAGAATTCGTACCAGCGAATCCGATAATGTTCCGGATTTGCTAAATATGTATGCCAATTGGATAAACATCATAAACTCCCCCTTTCATTCCCCTCCCTCTGCCCATCTCCTCATTCCTCTACCCCTAATGATAACTTTCAGTTTGTACTCTTCACTCTCTGTCCTCAATTCTCATTTTCCCCAAACCCCCTTCGCCCTGTCAGGAAAAGGGACCACATTGTCAATTTTATTTCAGTTCACTATTGAGGTGGAAGAAATGGCTGCCTTCCCTTCCTTGATGTGTTGGTCAGAAGGAAGGTTGATGATCAACATCCAGCTCAGCGTGAAGGAGTATTTCGTACCTTCGTTCGCAGGACCCATGTTATTTCTGACCCTGAAAGTTTGTCAGCTGAGTTTTCCCATCTCGGGTTCACCTTTCGTCAGAATGGTTATAGTGAGAGACAGATAAAACGTGCGTTGCGCTATCAGCCTTCTGTGCGACGGGTCAGAGACGATATTAACGAGGTGGCACCTAAATCTGTGCCCTCTTTACTTACGCAGAAAGCATTTCCAACAGGATTGGTCGTATTTTGCGGAAATATGATGTGAAATGTGTTTTTCGACCACCTTCTAAGATAAGGGTCCTATTGGATTCCGTAAACGATGATCTTGGTTTGCCTAAGGCTGGTATCTGTCGTATTCCTTGCAGTTGTGGCGTGTCATACATTGATCAGACTATCAGGACTGCGGAAGACGGGTGCATTGAACACAAACGTCACACACGCTTACAACAGCCAAACAAATCCGCTGTTGCAGAACACTGTCTTGGCACCGTTCATCCTTTGGAATACAATATAGAGATTCTCGCAAGCACTTCCACCTACTGGGGTAGTATTATTAAGGAATCGGTTGAAATTAAACTAGCTAGCGACCTTATATACAGAGATGGTGGTTTTTGTTTAAATTCTGTTTGTAATCCGGCACTGTCTCTCGTCAAAAACAGAAGGACAGAATTAATGCTGCCTCACCTGTTGATTGAGAGTTACTGTCGAGACATTTTTTATGTTTGGTCATCTTTGGTTGTGTTGACTCTATAGTGACTTGTACTGTGTGGATTACGTTCCTTGTTTACTCTTTGTAAACCGAGGTATGAAATTCGCTTGCACATTGCTTCCTTGAGTGCAGTTATTCCTTGAGAGTGGCAGGTTGTGCTCCTGTCGAAATATCGGCGGTTGTCGACGACGTCAACTGGCAGCATACCCGTAAGTTGATGGACCAATTTTTCCCTTTATATTACCTGGAGTATTACTGATTTTTATTACAAACTAAAAGTCGATTACGAAATGAAAATGTGTGTAAAGCGGTTGGGATATTGTTATCCGGATATGACGATGATTTCTGGGCCGGTTAGATCTGTGAGGGTTGCTCAATGATAATATTTCGTATTGTTTTGATCTGTAAAGGTCTGTGATTACAATGTTCTGGAGGATCAGTTTCCGTATTCACGTCATAAGTCGATGAGGCATAGTTCAAACATTTCGCTTTGCTATCTCATCAACGGCGAGAAGGAGAACAAAACACTTGTTCAAAATGATCAAATGTTTTTTAAGCTTATGGGACTTAACTGTGGAGTCATCCGTTCTTAAACTTACAAACTACTTATGAACTAACTTATACTAAAAACAACACATACATCATTGCCCAAGGGAGGATTCGAACCCACGTCGGGGAACGGCCTCGCGCATTGGTGCATGGCGCCTCAATTCGCTCGGCCACTGCGCCGCGACAAATACTTGTGCAACAAAATGAAACTTTCACTCTGCAACGGAGTGTGCGCCGATATGAAACTTCCTGGCAGATTAAAATTGTGTGCCGGAACCGGGACTCGAACCTGTGACCTTTGCCTTTCGCGGGCAGGCACTCTAACGGCTGAGCTATCCCGACGCGACTCACGATACCGACAGCGACAGGGGGTCAACCTCCTCTGTAATAAAAAACCTGATCCAAATATTCGACGAGCAAACAAGAACGAAATAAACCAGCGACCGCAATGAATAGATCTACCTAAGGAAGAAAAAAAAATTGTCGGTAGATCGCTTGACCGCGAAAGGCAAAGGGCCCAGGTTTGAGTCCCGGTTCCGGCACACAATTTTAATCTGCCAGGAAGTTTCACTTGTGCAACATTTTATTTCAGCTAACTGATTTGGACAAACTTAGTTGTCATCTTCAGATTTCGAAGGAAAAAAAATTAAAAAGAAAAAGCAGACGTCTTCACATCTCTACATTAAAAAAAGCAGAGATCTGAAGTTAACAAATATATTTGTCAAAACCGGTTATCTGAAATATAATATTCAACAAGCGATCTTGGAATATATGTTTCTTAACAAATAACAATTTACATCTCCCCCTTACTTAGAAAATGTCGTGTATTTAGAATACAAATCAACTCAAAATTGTGCGTACAGTGTTTTGTTTCAACCGAAGGAGGTCGAGTATACAGGGGGAAATGAGTTCGTTGTGTGATTACATGCCGGCCGCAGTGGCCGAGGGGACTGAGGCGCTCCAGTCACGGTCTGCACGGCCACTACGGTCAGGGGTTCGAATCCCCCCTCGGGCATGGATATTTGTGCCGTCCTTAGTCTTAGGTAGTTCATAAGTAGTTTGTAAGCTTAGGGACTGATAACCCCGTAGTTGAGTCCCATAAGTTCTACAAACATTTGAACAGTTTGTGATTACATGCGCTGCTGTTGCAGTTAAATCAACAGCAATTTTCGTGACGTTTCACATCGAATCGACATGTACATCATTGTACCCACTATCTCTCTCTCTCTCTCTCTCTCTCTCACACACACACATACACACACACATACTCAACTCCCCATATCGTAAACGCCGTAACGCAGAAGCTATGCCAGCGCCCACCCTTTGTTATTATCACGTCTTCGGTGCCTTAAACAAGTCATTGAAGGGTCTAAGATTCCTGTCGTATGGCTTGGATTTGCAGCAGGCAATTAGAAACGTCTTCAGGTAGCAGGGCACAGTGTTTTACCAAAAGGGTAGCTTGAACATGGTGCGTCGGCAGAATGGTTGTCTTAATGCCTCACTGCCATTCTTCTTCCGGTCTGGTCGATGTTAAAACGGAAACTTTTTGATCGCTGCTAATAACACACTTTCACCACTTTCACTCAATATATATCATACTAAGTTTTGCGATGATTTTGCAAGACCCTCCACGTGTTCATCTTCTCTCTTATTTATTGGAATTCTGTCTGTTAGATTTAAGTGCGCGTCTGGGAAATGTTCATAAGTTAAATGTTTAAAAGAGACACAACGCAATTTTTTTAAATAGTGGAATACATTATTTCTGCTCTAGCATCTCACATAAGGTGAGGGCGCACGGAATGAGAATTACATTTATATATTGCATCTGCTCTTACTCAAACCTACAAACATTTAACGTATCTGACATAAATTGATCTTACATCTTTCCTGTATCGAGAAACACGCAGCGTTCACGAGTTCTGAAGAACAACGGTTCTAATCGACAAAATGGGAAAGAATTCAAATGTTTGTATAGCTTATGGGACTTAACTACGGGGTCATCAGTCTCTAAACTTACAAACTACTTATGAACTAGCTAATTCTAAGGACGGCACAAATATCCATGCCCTAGGGGGGATTCGAACCCACGACCGTAGTGGCCGCGCAGACCGTGACTGGAGCGCCTCAGTCCCCTTTTTTTTTTTTTTTTTTTTTTTTTTTTTTTTTTTTTTTTTTTTTTTTTTTTTAACTTCAGGTAGATCTATGATCTGCGGTCGTTGTTACTGTTCGTACTTGGTCGTTCGTTGATCATTTGGCTCAGCTTTTTTGTTACAGAGGACGTTCAGCACTCTGACCGGGCGCGCTGAGCCACGGCGCCCGGCATTGGCCACCGCGGCCGGCGAAACAATTCAACGTAACTGCAACTGTAGAGGACGAACTTTTAAGGTATCTGTTGCTTCTCCATATCAAAGGAGTTGGGTTGTCACTGATTATGGAAAACTCACTTTCAAATATGTAGAAGCAAACAACATAAATGAAATTCGAAAGAAATTTAATGAAACGATTGGGCTTATACTTTCATAGAAAGATATCATTAAAGTTTTTGAAAAGCTTAGGACCTATATAATGCTCAAAGAAGTCAGTAAAGATGAAATGGGAGCATTTCTTACAAATTTCAGAACAAAGCACGAATATGTCACTCTCACACCCGAACATTACTGAAGACAACTTCGGAAGAGAGCATCCACTCACCAATCAGAACAGCGTTCAAAGAAGAACATAGCATAGTCGTCTTCGAATCACAAGGACAAAGATAACAACTGAGGTGAATGCAGTAGTTATTATGGTTATACTAGCGGGTAAAAGTGGGTCAAGTGGGTTCGCTAGTGCAACAGGTGATTCCACAAGACGTATGTTCAAAATGGTGATGAACTCAATTTTATATAAGAAAATTGTTCATAATCACTTTGTATGTTTTATAATTTAACTAGGTGACTACATGTCCTTGTCTCTTTTGCAAAAAGTTCGCTTTCTTAAGTCTTATTGTTCTTTGTTTATTTTCGCTTGCCATCTACAATAATGTCTCCAGATCTCCCTAACTACAGTAAGAAGTGAACATTCTGCTATATATTCTAATAATTAAAACATTACGCAACCTGTGCTAATTAATATTTCATTCTATCGAAATAAATGTAAAATAGTGATTAAAACTTCCGGGCTGAGAGGCTGTGGTCGAACAGTAGAAATTCTTTCCCCTGACGTTTCGTTGCCGGCTGCGGGCAACATCTTCCGACGTGAGTCGACGACTGGCTGTTGGGCTCACGCTCACGCTCACGATCACGCTTCTCTTGACGGACCTCGACCTTGGTCTGATGGGTTGCAGGGTTGCTGGCTGCTGGGGTGTGGAGGTCCTGCTTATATGGACGCATAGAGGGCGCCACCACTCGTCACGTGATGTCAACAGTATCTCTGGCGGCGTCATTACTCTCGATCAAAGGTAATCGATTGTCACGTCCTAGAACAACGAAAAGTAGTATCAATACTCGCCTAACTGAACACAAAAGGAACACTCGACTGGGACACGGATCAATCGGCCATAGCGGAAAATGTTTTTGAAAACGGTGACCACGAAATAAAATTTAGAGACGAGCGTGCATTATTATGCACGTATATATAGAGAGGCTATAGAGATTTTTAAACACCACAACAATTTTAACAGGGAGGAAGAAGGCTTGAAGTTATATAAGATATGGCGGTCGACTTTGTACCAAAGATGTGACAATCGATTGCCTGCGATCGAGAGTAATGACGCCAGCCAGAGATAGTTTTACTGTTGACATCACGAGACGAGTGGTGGCGCCCTCTATGCGTCCATATAAGCAGGCAGGACCTCCACGGCCCAGCAGCCAGTCGTCGACTCCCCTCTGATGATGTTGCCCGCAGCCGGTGACGAAACGACAGGGGAAGGAATTTCTACTGTTCGACCACGCCCTCTCAGCCCGGAAGCTTTAATCACTGAAGACGCCGGCCTTGAAATCCTACACGTTATGAGAAATGTAAAATACCTGAAATATATATATATATATATATATATATATATATATATATATATATATATATATATATATATATATATATATTAACAGTTGTCCTACAGTTTTAGTTTTTCTCTTAGGGTGTTGAGTTATTCCAAAAATACCTTAACTCGAATCAGTGTTTGAAGTGTAACCTACCGCCCCTCGACGTTATACTAAATACTTAATCGTATTTTATTTTATTTTACTTTGTTTTTTAGACGCTGTCCGTTACTATGGCGGCCTCCTATCACCGCATCACACCGCTTTTTGAACATCCTACACACGGAGTCTCGGCGACCAAGTGGCTCCCTGTCGCCACTAGCTCGTAAAAAAGCAGCCGCTCACAGTCGGCAGTCCTCCAAAGCCTACTCTGGCTACTGGGCCATCAGATTCACTTTATATCTTCTGTCTGACCACCTTGTCATCTCTTATAAAATTTACAGCCTTGGAATTTGTGACGTCAGTAGCTGCGTTATTTAAGGTTACATTTATTCTATTCTCCACAATTACATACAACCCTATGGCCTTGTAGCCACCACCTCGAAAGATTTCTTTTATCTTGCAAGTTTCCCACCCCAGTTACGTAACTGTTGGTTAAATTCTTCTTTCGAGTATCTTTATGGGCGTTATTCTATCACACTACTCATGGAGCTTTTTCACGGATTTCAGTCTTCCTGGAAACTTGCTCACTGTACGGTACATTACACGTATTATGTTGAAGATCGGTTTGAATTTGTATGCACATTTATTCCGGGTCGTCGAGAAAGAAACATGAGCAGCTCTCTACTGTTTATCCAGAGTGTAGCCTGCGAAAAGCTAGTTGTGAAACAAAAAATGACACCTAATTTTCCCGTGTGGTATGGACGTATCTGGACCATAACAGACAAACGTACTGACTGAAAAATGTTCAAATGTTTGTTAAGCTTATGGGACTTAACTACGGGGTCATCAGTCCCTAAACTTACAAACTACTTATGAACTACTTACGAACTAGGACGGCACAAATATCCATGCCCGAGGGGGGATTCGAACCCCCGACCGTAGTAGCCGTGCTGACCGTGACTGGAGCGCCTCAGTCACCTCGGCCACCGCGGCCGGCCCGTACTGACTGATAGGTCTTCAAAGTATAAAAATATCAGCATGCAAACTACTAAAGTTTTCATCGAATAAAATTGTTTTCAATATTCTTCAATAAAATATACTGTTGTTACTAAAATGTATGATTATTTTCTAAAGCGTAATGCCTGAAAATGGCCGGCCGCGGTGGCCGAGCGTATTGCGGCGCTCCAGTCACGGTCTGCACGGCCTCTACGGTCGGGGGTTCGAATCCCCCCTCGGGCATGGATATCTGTGCCGTCCTTAGTATAAGCTAGTTCATAAGTAGTTTGTAAGTTTATGGACTGATGACCCGGTAGTTAAGTCCCATAAGCTCTACAAAAAATGTGAACACGTGTGTCTGAAAATGTAGCAACATTTGAAACTAAACAAAAAAACAATTCTTCCATCTGCTTCAGAGAATTATTTTTATTTGAAAACATGTTAGATGCCACAGAATTACAAACTTACTCCTTTATCAAAGTAAATACCGCTTCTCTCTATGCTTGGTTGTGTGGCCATATTCCGCAGCAGGTCGAAGTGCCGGTCAGCCTGGATGTAGTTTTTAGGCGGTTTTCCACATCACGCTAAGTTAATACAGGGCTGGTCCACAAGTCCCACCTCAGTTACACGATTCGCAAACATTTCGTAACACTTTCCACTTTCACACATACAACACTTTATTATTATTATTATTATTATTATTATTATTATTACGGGGTCATCAGTCCCTAAACTTACAAACTACTTATGAACTAACTAATACTAAGGACGGCACAAATATCCCTGCCCGAGGGGGGATTCGAGCCCCCGACCGTAGTGGCCGTGCAGACCGTGACTGGAGCGCCTCAGTCCCCTCGGCCACCGCGGCCGGCTACAACACTATCCGCAGACATTTGGGGTACCGTAAACGCGGTCTACTTGAGCCCAAAATTGAAAAATATTTTTTGGTTCTCTGTGCACTTTCAACATCAGTATAACTACGTACTTTACTGCTTTACTGGTAGGCGGCAGCACTAAGCAGACCATACCGTGATCCTAGGAGTTTGGGAAGTCTCCCTTATTAGCAGCATGTATTTGTTGTTTATTTCACTTTGCAAATTATCGTCTGTATAGACATCAGCAATGGCCAAAAACTGGAGGTAAGTGCATATATTTCGTATTTATCATCAAAGCCAACTGAAGACTTTCATCTCCTGAATAACTCATTAACTGTACAATATGTGGTTAAGTACAACTGGTACACTTTACCTTCTCATGGGCCACTGACCGCTGAAATCAATCAGACGCAGGTAAAAGTATCGGTGTGCTTCCAAAGGATCAGTTGCCAATGCTGTTACGAACTGTTTTAGAAGAAACTGGTCCACACATGAAAAGCCACATAAAGGAAGGTTTCAAAACAGCTGGATTAGTGCCTCTAGATGAAAATCAGATCATACGCCGTTTTCGAAATCAAGACAAATCCGAGGCAACTGTATACTTGGCTATGATTGGAGATATATTTCTTCAACGACTTCAAAAGAAGAGGGATGATTTTGTTACACCTCACTCTACTAAGAAGAAAAAACTGCAAGTACCACCTGGACAGAGTGTAAGTGTGTCTAACTTCTGCTCTACCAGTCATACCATTTTGAGATCAGGAGGTGACAGCGGCATCAGCCTCCACAATAGTGAGGAACATATAGAACACTTGTCTATGACTTTTTATCAAATTAAAGCCAAATCAACACCATCAAAACGTAAATATGCGGATATGAAACCTCTGTTAAAGAAAGTGAATACTACAGATCCATTTCACTTTTGCCAACATTCTTGAAAATTCTAGAAAAAGTAATGTATAAGCATCTTCTCAACCAGCTGACCACAAATGACATACGAGGGGCTACTTTTCAAAACGTATTATGACCCAAAAAGTACATTTTTCAGTAGAAGCGAAAAACGTATACCGCAAAAAATATTCGATTAAGTTTTCCGAATTTTACACCACATACACAGGTAGGGCTTTTGATCCAAATGTGTTTAATACAAGGAAATTGCGTTAAGCAGATTCAAAAGGATGTAGGTTGCCGAACGTATTCTCAGATGAAGAGACTTGCACAGGACAGGGTAGCGTGGAGACCTGCATCAAACCAGTCTGCGGACTGAAGACCACAATAACAACAACAACAAAGAAACATCTGTTAAAATTACGACGAGAAACAAACACACAATGTGATCCAATGTCAACGTCTTCCACGGACATAATTACCATATAAACTACATTGCATATTTTAAAGGTAAATAAATACCTTCAATTGCATTACCGTGATCCTTATTTTGACAGAAACGTGAACGACTGATTTTGGGTTATAGATCTCATCTCACCTACAACCATTTACAGTTTTTGGGGCGGAGCCTACGACAGCGTAGCTTACTGGCTGGTGGTGATGTTACAGTGGGCCGTGCCCCAGGGGCTAGCCACTCGGCCAGTCAGCTATGCTGTCGCAGCCTCCACCCCTAAACTTTGAACGGTTGTAGCTGCGAAGCTAAAAGTGATAAAAAGTCATTCAAAATTCTTTGTGCACAACTAATGTCAAAAATTTCGGTGCATGATAGAAACAACCATTGTCCCATTTGAAAAATTAATTTTTGCATAAAAAATACACTTTCTAGGTATTTTTACAATCTGTTTATTGGCTAACATTACGAGTCCTTCTCTACCGATCCATTCTGTGAAAACCGCACACCAGTCGCACTTTCTCTTTCTGCAATATTTATGGTGCAAGTGTTAGGTGATTCACCATGTATACTTTTATTAGGGCCCTGTGCCCTCAGTTATAACTGGCTTATAAAAGTGAGTAAATCCCGAAACTGGACAACAAAGTAATTGTGGTGTCGCACAAGTCCAAAGTGCGCGTCACCTACTTTCGCCGCGCGCCGCCATGCACGAACGGCGCGGCGTTCTTATGACGTCAGCCACGAGCGCCCTCTGTTACAACTCCGCTCGTGGCCACCACTAAACGACATCGTTCACTTGGGACTGAGTTAGGAACCAGTAAAGACTTCGGAATCCGATAGACACCAGTGAAGACTTGGCTATCAGTTAGGCACTAGGCAGGACTCTAGCTCAACTATGTATCAACATTCTGCAGTACTATGTAAAAGTTAAGTATTGTATAAATTCTGTGCAATATATATCTCGTTCTAATTTACTCTAGTGTTTCTAGTTTCTGGCTGCTCCTCTCCGTACCTGCACCAGCGTGCTATCTTTATTCCTGTGTCGGTCTCATTCCACTCGGCCACTGACACCTACGACGGAGACGAGACACAAAAGCGGCGACGAGGATGGGACACAAAAGTGGCGACGAGGAGTGATAGACGAACCTTGGACCAGCAGCCAGACAAAAGCAGTCGGTGCACGCAGAAATTGCTCCCGCCCACCCACCCTTATTATAAGATTTTTGGGGGAACATATTCAGTTACGTGTTTTGTGGACTTTTTTGTTGCAGTGCGTCCTCTTTCATATTGCATTTGTGTTTTGTTATAATTTACTTGTATGCGCGGCGCCTAATCGGTCAGCATGGCCAGTACCCCGAACCCAAACTTAATGGAAATTATTCAGTTACAGGCGGCGCAAATAACACAACTCCTGCAGGCTGTGGCCCAGCTCACAGCGCAAGCAGCTAACCAACAACAACAGCCGCCGCTTCAGCAGCCCACACCTGCCGCCGCAACGCTTCCTACGTTTCGCCAGTACAACGAACGTGAGGAAGAATGGAGCGACTACTTCGCACAGTTTCAAGAACTCGTCGCGGCTCATCAAATTACAGGTCAGAAAGTGAAGCATCTGCTATTATCTGTGGTGGGCACCAACACCTTCGTGTTACTGAAAAAACTTTTCCCCGACGTATCTCCTCGTGATGTAGACTTTGAACAAATAGTAGAGGCACTAAATGCTCATTATGAGAGAAAAGTTCTCGTAGCTGCGGCACGGTACCGATTTTTCAGACTTAAAAAATTACCGCAGCAGTCACACCAAGAGTGGATTACGGAATTGAAGGGCTTAACCCGCCAATGTAAATTTACTTGCTCTTGTGGACTTTCGTATAGTGACGTGATGTTGAGGGAGGCGATTACGCAGAATATTCAGGACCCCAGAATTAGAGTAGCAATTCTGAAACAGTCTGACCCCTCATTAGACAGTGTACTGCAGCTTATAGAAGCGCATGATACTTTTGACTTAGCAGATGTAGAAATGCAAAGCCACAGTGTTAATTCAGTGCGCCGCAACGGTCGCTTTCCTAGCCGTAGTTCTCAGTGTAGCACTAGTGATTCTTACAATAGTACAGGCCGTTCTGAACAGACAGTGAACAGTAGCCAGTGTAAAAGTGCGACACAAAGGTCGCCCCGTCGTGTTAGAAACAGTGATTTGAATAACGGGCGCCAACGCTCATTTCAGAAAAATGTACGTAAATCTTGCCCCCAGTGTGTGTCTCGCCACAAGCGTGCTCATTGCCCTAGTCGCAACGCAACCTGTTATCAATGTGGCAAATCAGGACATGTACAGTCTGTGTGTATGCAAATTAAAAACTCAAAGAACGGTACCATTAGAAACAGTGCTTCGCAGAGTGCGAGAACAGTTCATTCTGTAAGTGTTATACGGGCTGTGGAATTGAACAGTGCTTTCCTTGGATCTCAATTGCAAGAAAGTAGTTCTGCGCCTATGGCAAAACTATATAGTGCACCACGTAGCAAGCGCCGACGAGCGCGTAAAACAGTGCAACGGAAAAGGGTTCGGGACAAGCAAAATGACTATGAACAGTGCATTCCTGTAGTGAAAATAGTGCCTTCTGCAACTGCTCCTTGTAATAGTGCCCAGTACTGTGTAGCTAGTGACAGTAGACATCAAGTAGCTACTCAAAAGTGTAGTGCAGTAGTTAGTACATCTGGAGTAGCTTCGCATGCTTGCGCGGACGCCGATCCGGCGGTAGTGCCATCTAGTGACAGTGTTGTTAATCCGCTGCGTGCCGAGTCTGCGCCGCTTACTTCACTACGCGGCCCGCGCAAGCGCAGTAAACAAACCGTAGCAGACGTTGCCCACATTCGCGCACCTGTCGAGCGCCGCAAGCAAAAACTGTTTGTGACTCTCTTCATAGAAAATAAGACGGTGCAATTTCAACTTGATACTGGTTCCGCTGTCACATTAATAAATAAAGATACTTATGAACTTCTGGGTTCACCAAAATTGTCGCCGTCACAGCAAGTGTTAACAGCTTATACAGGTCAAAATATTCCCGTGCTAGGAACGTGTAGCCTGCCCGCCTCTTTTCAAGGTGTGACAAAAACAGTTGCTTTTGTAGTTCTTCAGGCCAAATCGACACAGAACATTTTTGGACTAGATGCTTTTGACTTGTTTGGTTTATCAATTCACAGAGATGTGCTTCAAATTTCGTCAATAGTGCCTCAGGATAAAATCAATGCATTGTGTGACAAATATAGTGACTTGTTTTCGCCGGAACTAGGTTGTGCAAAAGACTTCGTGGCACATGTAACTTTAAAATAATCTGCAGTTCCAAAATTTCGTAAAGCTAGACCAGTGCCTATCGCAATGCGTGATACAGTTGCCGAAGAACTTAAACGTTGGCAAGATAGTGGGGTGATTTCTCCTGTTTCTGCGAGTCAGTGGGCCTCGCCTTTAGTAATTATACCCAAGCCGTCAGGAAAACTTCGTCTCTGTGCGGACTTCAAATCAACAGTGAACAGTCAAACAATTGTAGACACTTATCCCCTGCCCAGACCTGACGAACTAATGGACAAATTAGGACAGTCTCGTTTCTATTCTAAGATTGATTTAGCAGAGGCATACTTACAGATTCCACTTGATGACGAGTCAAAAACGATTTCCGTCATTAATACTCACATGGGCCTTTTTCAATTTCAACGCCTACCCTTTGGCAGTTCTTCCGCCCCCGCTATTTTTCAGCGTTTTTTGGAACAGCTGACAGTGTCTGTACCGTGTTGTTCGAACTATTTAGATGATATTGTGGTATCCGGACGTACAGTTGAAGAACATTTAGCAAACCTGGAGTGCCTTTTCAAAGTTTTGACTGCAGCAGTCTACGTTGCAATAAAGCAAAGTGTTCGTTTTTTCAAACTGAAATAGAGTACCTAGGCCATGTGATTAATGCCCAAGGAATACATCCCTTACAGTCACATCTTCAAGCAATCAAAGACTTGCCTCCTCCTAAGAATGTGCACGAATTGCAAGCAGTAATGGGAAAGCTGAACTATTATTTCAGGTTTATTCCCAATGCCTCTCAGATTGCAGCTCCACTGCATCACTTACGTAGGAAGAATGTTCCTTTTGTATGGTCCAATGATTGCCAGGTTGCCTTTGACAAATTAAAGTCTGCACTACTCAGTGATGCATGTTTGATTCCCTTTGACCCAAAGAAGCCTGTAGTGCTAGCAGTCGATGCCTCGTCGTACGGTCTGGGTGCAGTTTTGTCGCATCGTATTGGATCAAACGATCGTCCTATTGCCTTTGCGTCCAAACTACTGACGCCAACGCAACAGAATTACAGTCAGATAGAAAAGGAGGCCTTAGCAATCATTTACGGCGTCACAAAGTTTCATCATTATCTCTATGGCAGAAAATTCTATTTGTTGACAGACCACAAGCCTCTCACGTCGTTGTTCTCACCCACAAAGCCAAATCCGCCACGAACGGCACAAAAGCTTCAGAGATGGTCCTTAATACTGTCTAATTATCAGTATGAGATTTTGTACCGACCTACCACTAAACACGCCAACGCGGACACACTTTCTCGACTTCCGGTTGGCCAGGATGTGTCGTTTGATTCTTCGGAAATGGCATGTTGTCAGATAGACTCCAGAGATGCTTCCGCTGTCGCAGATTTCCCTTTGAACTCTCGTCGGGTTGCACAGGAAACAGCGGCGGATGCAGACCTAAGTGTGGTAGCACGTTTTGTTCGCTTTGGTTGGTCTGCCAGAGCCAAAGACATTCAACGGCCTCTAGTTCGACGTTATTTTGCACAACGTCATGCATTATCTTTCAGTCAGGGTGTTCTGTTGTTGCATACCGACAACGACCAAGCAAGAGTGTTTGTTCCTCGTTCCCTGCAACGTGAAGTGTTACGCCTCCTGAATCAAGGACATTGGGGTATTATTAGGACAAAGCAACTGGCCAGAAGTCATTGTACCTGGGTTGGTATGGACGCTCAGATAGAGCGCATGACGTCACAATGTACTGTTTGTGTGGAGCATCAGGCGGCTCCTCCGCAACGATTCTCAGACTGGCCACGCCCCAAGGGACGATGGCAACGTTTACACATTGACTTTGCCGGACCTTTCTGGAATACGCGCTGGTTAATTGTTGTCGACGCGTTCAGCAAGTTTCTTTTTGTGATTGCCATGAACTCAACGACAGCTTCTAGTACAATCAGTGCCTTAACATCAGTGTTTTGCATCGAAGGCTTGCCTGAAACTATCGTCAGTGACAATGGACCTCAGTTTGTTAGTGCGGAATTTCAACAGTTTTGTCGTGTGAATGGCATTCAGCATATTACCGCTGCACCTTTTCACCCTCAGTCCAATGGTGAAGCAGAACGTTTCGTTCGAACATTCAAGTCTCATATGGAAAAGATGAAAGGTCAGCACTCCAGGCAGCAAGCTCTTCAAATTTTCCTGTCTACGTATCGGTGCATGCCACGTGACGGCCCGTCTCCTGCCGAGCTGCTACACGGCCGCTGTCACCGCACTCTCCTTCACCTGCTGCAGCCTCCCACGCACCGAGTCGGTTCGTATGGCGCTACGCGTTTTCAGGTTTCGACGCCGGTGATGTACAGGGTGTTTGCTGGCAACAAGAAGACATGGTTGTCAGGCATAATTCAGCGCGTGCTCGGTCGTAATATGTATGTTGTACGTTCTTCCACAGGGTCGGAGCTGCGGCGCCACGCAAACCAATTGCGCTTGCACAGGCCGCGCGATCCTGTCTCCGGTTTCTTGATTCCAGACCCAGTTCACCGCCAGGGAACACAGCCACATCGTTCGCCGACGGGTCCAGCGTCCCCGGACTACGAGATCGTACCCATGGAGGTGGACGCGCCTCCTACGCAGTCCGCCTCTCCGCCTCCGTCGCCGCCGCAGCTGACAGCGTCACCAAGAAGGACTCCGGGACCGTGCGTGCCCCCGCCGCCTGGGCCACGCACCTCAGAAGAAGATGACCTGCTCCATCTGGGTGGAGGGGTGCGCCCTTCCCCTCGTTTTGGCGGGTTTTCCGCAAGGTGGATGCCGGGGCGCGCACGGCGTCTCGATCCCAGCCTCTGCTACGACGCCCGTCCCACCAGTAACCCCCCCGCCCAGGCCCTCCTCCCAGTGCCGTCGCCGTGGCCCTCAGCCCTACGCCACGACGGCGCGGCGGTTTGGGGGGGAGGGGTGTGGTGTCGCACAAGTCCAAAGTGCGCACCACCTACTTTCGCCGCGCGCCGCCATGCACGCACGGCGCGGCGTTCTTACGACGTCAGCCACGAGCGCCCTCTGTTACAACTCCGCTCGTGGCCACCACTGAACGACATCGTTCACTTGGGACTGAGTTAGGAACCAGTAAAGACTTCGGAATCCGATAGGCACCAGTGAAGACTTGGCTATCAGTTAGGCACTAGGCAGGACTCTAGCTCAACTATGTATCAACATTCTGCAGTACTATGTAAAAGTTAAGTATTGTATAAATTCTGTGCAATATATATCTCGTTCTAATTTACTCTAGTGTTTATAGTTTCTGGCTGCTCCTCTCCGTACCTGCACCAGCGTGCTATCTTTATTCCTGTGTCGGTCTCATTCCACTCGGCCACCGACACCTACGACGGAGACGAGACACAAAAGCGGCGACGAGGCTGGGACACAAAAGTAATAAATAGTAACTTTGGTGTATTTATTTAAGGACGTCGTTTTTTAAATGGCTACTTCCACAACAAGAGTGGTTCATGGAGTTATCAGCATATTTTAGAACGCCGGTCTCGGTGGCCGAGGGGACTGAGTCGCTTCAGTCATGGTCTGCACGGTCACTACGGTCGGGGGTTCGAATCCCCCCTCGGGCATGGATATTTGTGCCTTAGTCTTAGTTAGTTCATAAGTAGTTTGTAAGTTTAGGGACTGATGACCCCGTAGTTAAGTCCCATAGATTATACAAACATTTGAACTTTTATTTTTATTTTAGAACTTTGCTACAGTTTTCGATAACCTAATGGTCCATCGAATGCGATGGTCATTCCATAGCCTACTTCCCTAATACGTCATCACTCAGTTAAACTGAATGCGTGACAAAAGTCAGAGCAATCGTAAGGGAAAACTTCACCGGCTGATGAAATAGCTTGCAATTTGTTTACGGAGTGCGCTGTACATTCCGCGCGACAACATTGCTGCGTATTCCCGGAACTCGTGAAGCCCTGGCCGTGGCGCAATGGCAGCTGGTCCGTCCATACTGGGAGGCCTGCGTGCTGGGGTAGCGAGCCAGCCGACTGGGGCCCTCAACTGTCGCGTTTCATCACAGCCAACTAACCACGAATGATTTCCTGCGGTATACTTTAGAATGTCAACGCTAGCTCAGCGCGGCGTCTGTACTAAATTTACTATAATAGTAGGCCTCGAGAAAATACAATTCTTTTTGAAACTTCCTGGCAGATTAAAATTGTGTGCCGGAACCGGAACTCGAACCTGGGACCTTGGGATCTTTGCCTTTCGCGGGCAAGCGCACTACCGACTGTGCTATCCCGACACAACTCACGATGCCGCCTCACAACTTTACTTCCTCCAGAACCTCACCTCCTATTTTCCAAACTTCACAGAAGTTCTCCTACGAAACTTGCAAGACTAGCACTCCTGGAAGAAAGGATATGGCGGAGACATGACTTAGCCACAGCCTAAGGGATGTTTCCAGAATGAAACTTTCACTCTGCAACGGAGTGTGCGCTGATATGAAACTTCCTGGGAGATTAAAATTGCGTGCTGGAACCGGGACTCGAACCTGGGACCTTTGCCAAATGTTCGAATGTTCAAATGTTTGTAAATCTATCGGACCAAACTGCGTGGTCATCAGTCCGTAGCTTACAAACTACTTAAACCTAGGTAAACTAACCTAAGGACAAACACACACACCCATGCCCCAGGGAGGACTCGCACCTCCGCAGCGAGACGCTTTAACCCGCTCGGCTACTCCACAGCGGCGGACTTTTGCCTTTTTCGGGCAAGCGCACTACCGACTGTGCTATCCCGACACGACTCACGATGCCCCCTCACTACTTTACTTCCGCCAAAACCTCGCCTCCTACGTTCCAAACTTCACAGAAGTTCTCCTGCGAAACTTGCAAGACTAGCACTCCTGGAAGAAAGGATATGGTGGAGACATGGCTCAGCCACAGCCTAAGGGATGTTTCCAGAATAAAACTTTCACTCTGCAGCGGAGTAAAAGTTTCATTCTGGGAACAATTATTTTTGTTTTTAGTATCCATACATGTTTCGGACTATTTTTTCCATCTGCAGTGAGTTTCATCCAAGAATTTTTGTATCACAATAATAGCAATTTTTGAGTCGACTCTCGATATTCTGACGCTCATTAATTTGAATCTCCCGATAATTTGAAGTTCTGCCATGTCCCTTGAAAAATACTCGATAAACTGAAAACAATCAATGACATTTTGCTCGCAGTCATTCGATAGCTTGAAGTCGTGATTCACTACTATCCATAATTTGAAGTCAGTAATTTCAGTATTGATATGATGCATAGACATTTACATTGGAAAGAACACGTAGATAATGTCGTGGGAAAGGCGAACCAGAGACTGCGTTTTATTGCCAGAACCCTTAAAAGATGCAACAGAACTACTAAAGAGACTGCATACACTACGCTTCTCCGTCCTTGTATTGCTGCCTAGTGTGGGATCCTTATCAGATGGGTTTGACGGAGGACATCGAAAGAGTCCAAAGAACGGTAGCTCGTTTCGTATTGTCACGATACAGGGGAGACAGCGTTACGGAAATGATACAGGATCTGGGATGGGAATCATTATAACAACGGCGCTTATCGCTGCGGCGTTGGCTACTTATGAAACTAGAACCGCCAACATTCTTCTCCGAATGCGAAAATATATTGTTGACTCCCACTTACATAGGTAGAAATGATCATCAGAATAAAATACGAGAAATCAGAGCCCGAACGGAGAGATTCAGGTGTTCATTCTTCCCCCGCGCTATTCGAGAATGGAATGGCAGATAAAATAGTATAGCGGTTGTTCGATGAATCCTCTGCCAGGCACTTAAATGTGATTTGCAGAGTATCCCATGTAGATGTAGACATCAATAATCAGTTGTATGAGTAAGTTCACAGTCTTGAGTCTTCTTACAAACGTTGAAGTCTGATTTGTTTAACACTTAAAAATACAGCTCATAGGTTGCAAAGCTAGAGGTTGATTACTTAACTTAGGTTTCGGCTTCAACTATGTAAGCACTCGTCGATCATTCCGGGGCAGTAATTGAACAAAGCAAACGGAAAGCTGAAGTTCTACATTTAACATTTAAGAAATCTTTCACGCAGGAGGACCGCACAAATGTACCATCATTTGATCAACGTACTAATTCCGAAATGGAGGACATAGTAATAGGTATTTCCGGTGTGGAGAAGCAGCTGAGAGAGCTAAATACGAAAAAGTCTACTGGTCCGGATGGAATACCAGTTCGGTTTTACAAAGAGTAGTCTGCGGCATTGGCCCCCTACTTAGTTTGCATTTATGGCGAATCTTTAATTCAGCGTAAAGTTCCTAGTGATTGGAAAAAAGCACAGGTGACTCCCTTTTATAAGAAAGGAAAGAGAACTGACCCATACAATTACAGGCCAATATCGTTGACATCAGTTTTATGTAGAATTTTGGAGCATATTCTCAGTTCGAATATAGTAAATTTCCTTGAAACGGAAAAGCTTCTTTCCATGAATCAGCACGGGTTTAGGAAACATCGTTCATGTGAAACTCAGCTTGCCCTTTTCTCACATGACATCTTGCGAGCCATGGACGAAGGGCAACAGGCGGATTGTGTTTTTCTCGACTTCAAAAAGGCGTTCGGCGCGGTGCCACACTGCAGACTGCTAACGAAGATACGAGCTTATGGAATAGGTTCACAGATTTGTGACTGGCTGGAAGACTTCCTAAGTAAAAGAACACAGTACGTTGTTCTCGACGGCGAGTGTTCATCACAGACGAGTGTATCGTCAGGCATACCCCAGGGGAGTGTGATAGGACCGCTATTACTTTCTATCTATATAAATGATCTGATGGACAGAGTAAGTTGTAATTAGCGGCTGTTTGCTGATGGTGCTGTGGTGTATGGGAGGGTGTCGTCTGTAACTGACTGTAATAGCATACAGGACAGGACTTAGACAAAATTTCTAGTTGGTGCGAAGATTGGCAGCTAGCTCTCAATGTAGAAAAATGTAAGGTGATGCGCATGAGTAGGAGAAACAATCCCATAATGTTCGAATACAGTATTAGTAGTGAGCTTCTTGAAGCTGTCGCGTCGTTCAAATATCTAGGCGTAACATTGCACAGCGATATGAAATGGAGCAAACATTTAAGGACAGTTGTGAGTAAGGCGGACAGCCGAATTCGGTTTATTGGGAGAATTTTGCGAAGATGTACTTCATCTGTAAAGGAGACCGCATATACAACGCTTGTACGACCACGCCTTGAGTATTGCTCAGGTGTTTGGGACCCTCAGCAGATCAGTTTAAAGGAAGACATAGAAGCAGTTCAGAGGCGAGTAGCTAGGTTTGTTACTGGTAGGTTCGACCAATGCGCGAGTGTCTCGGAAATGCTCTGGCAACTCAGTTGGGGATCGCTGGAGGAAAGACGACGTTCTTTTCGTTAATTTCTGTTGAGGAAATTTAGAGGGCCGGAATTTGCAGCTGAGTGTAGTACGATCGTGCTACCGCCTAAGACAAGATAAGAAAAATTAGGGCTGGTACGGAGGCATATAGGCATCCTTTTTTTCCCTTGTTCTATTTGGGAGTGAAATAGGAAAGGAAATGCCTAGCATTGGTACAGTGTACCCTCCGCCACGCACCTTACGGTGGATTGCGGAGTATGTATGTAGATGTAGACGTAGATGTAGAGAGAGATCGAAATAGTTTCTTGTGTTTCTAATAGAAGTTTGTTGTGGTTCTTAATCATGATAATTTTCGTGTTACTAAAACGGAACTCGGGTCGAACCTGCTGCCGTGACGTCCTATTAAGGTGGTTTAGGATCAGTCCGATGAATTTGGAAGGATACAGTTCCCCGTGTTTGGGATAGCGCCCGCCACCAGGAAAACGTGTGGTGCTCCACTGTGTCGGCTACCGTAGGTGATTTCTGTTCTGTGGGATAGCCGAACACAACCGTAGGCACAACTACAGTAAAGGCTAGTTTACACGACGACACTACGTTTCATGAAACTGCGCTACTGGCCTGTGCGCATGCGCGGCAGGCGTTCGCGCAACTCGTTGTAGAAACTAAACAGTTTCGGCAACTTCCAACTGGCGAAACTGATTGCGCGTGTTCTTAGGTTAGGTAATAACCAATACAGAACAAAACACAACATAAAGGGGGAAAGGAAGAAATAATTCAGATTTTGAACATATATGCGATGCATAGGTGTTTGTGCCATTTTAACGATGACAATTTCAGCGGTGTGTTAGTTCTCTTGAAGTAATTATTCGTGAATTAAATACTGATGGGTTGACGGTTAGTGAATTGCAGACTAAATTAAATTCCATTCCAAATACCTACACAAACTTGCTATAGCAATTGTGGATTTGGGAACACGGTACAGGTACTGTAGAGACGAATATCTATTTGACAAGAAAAGTAATGCAACTTGTAATTTCAGTTCTGGTAACAATCCTTCACACACAACAGTATCTTGTTTTTTACTGCATTACTAACTCTGTTCAAAAGGAACGTAAACTGCTCTGGTGACATTCTGAGTTGATTAAAATAACTTCTAGGTTCTTCGATCACAATTTCTTTCAGCAAGATCGCTAAGCAACCGATCTGACGTCTTTTCTTAATCCCGTCACGAACCCAAACACGTTTCTTATTCTTTTTATGTTTAGTCTTGTGCAGCGACTTCACACAGAGAATCAATAGCTCCGCCACAACTCTTACAGCTACCAAAACTTTCATTCTACGGCGACTACGGCACTTACAAAACAACGAAACTGAAGTGTATAGTATTGGCGCCGTGTCTCAGACATACACGAAACCATTTGCACGCAACTCATTTCATGAAACGAGTGTCGCAACCTAGTGTCGTCGTGTAGACTAGCCTTAACGCAGTTGCGCCGTTGGAGATAGGCATCTTGCATGCCTGTAATGTTTGTGGGTATGCCGGCAGGCAGGGTCGACTAGCTTGACAGCATATCAGGCATTAGAAAAGACATTAAAATATTCACCCAGTTCATGGCGTTAAAAATAACTGAGGCGTGAGACAAGTGGAGCAATGAGTTGTAAGTAGATTCCCCTATGGGCTGAAGAGAAGGCGACAGGTGAATGTATCCGCGATTGCACAGTCTAACATACACAGTCGTGACACTCACTGCTGTGAAAGTTGTTACCAACTGACAGTCCCTACGACACTAGCGCTCCTAGTGGTGGGTAAGGTGCCATAAGAGTAATGTTTGTTTGTAATTAGTTTGCTGAGCAATTTTTACGTTCCAAGCGTTGGTAAAATATCGAAAGATATAAATAAACATGAAATAAATGTAAGAACAGTCGAATTTGCCTGATTGAGTGACATAAACAACAACTTATTCATGAGGAAATATTTACGAAATGTATTTTGCAGCCTACTACGCTGAAGGTAAGAGAATATTAACAGATGGAAACATTAGTTCGTATTCTGGTCTGTTCGTAAATGACAGGAACATTGTTTGACGTGTAAAAATTCGTTGTGTAGTCTAATGATTCGAACATTTTCACACTTCGCTAGTCTTTCTTATAGACGTATATACATTTGAGGGTAATTTTTTTTCTTACTTAACGAATGTCACGAAGATTCTTGCCATTTGTTGTTCAGATGTAGCAAAAATTGTGGAATTGTTTTCTGCTTTGTTGGTAAACATTTTTCTCGATGTTTTATTGTCACGTTTGTATTTTCCTTCAGCTACAGCTGTAGTGGCTTATCTGGCACATTAAATAATGTAGGTGTTGTATTCCATATAAGTTTCTTACTTGCAATACTTATTGATTTGACTGGAATCGTAGTGAAGATGTTCAAATGTTTGTAAATCTATCGGAACAAATTGCGTGGTCGTCAGTCCGTAGCTTACAAACATCTTAAACTAAGGTATACTAACATACGGACAACACAGACACACACACACACACACACACGCGCGCACACACGCACACACACACCCCAGGTAAGACTCGAACCTCCGACGGCGAGCAACCGCGCACTCCGCAGCGAGGCGCCTTAGACCGCTCGGCTACTCCACCGCGGCTGTAGTGAAGAACCCTTGATGTTTCTGAGTAGGAAACCGACATCTTTCTGCGGAAGGTGGGTTTTCTGTTGATTATTAGTCATTTTTGTTCTTAATAGAAAGTGAAATTCTTGGTTAAAAAGTCCCAGATTTCAAGAAAATGTTAAATAAACTTCCCTGTAAAGTACCGTTTCATACTTCCATTAGTTCTTAGAAAAGTAACTAAAGACAAGTGTGAAGTTATTTTCTAGTCCTTACTTATTTATATGGCACTACGTACCTTTCCAGTCGTAAAAATCAGTTTAAACGATTCTATACACATAAATTAGATATTGTATTGAGAAATGTATCAGTCGAAGTGTCGTGATTATATGTTAGACTGTGGCGATTGTGTGTATATAAGGGTTTTTTTTTTTTTTTTTTTTTTTTTTTTTTTTTTTTTTTTTTTTTTTTTTTTTTTTTTACCGTGAATACCAAGGGCATGGAGGCTCAGGGCACCACGGTGCGACAACTTCGGAAACTAGCGATGAATGGTAGACTCGTGTACTCGGCTGGTCTCTCGGAGCCAGGTGGTGGATTAGAGCGTCATAACTCCGCAGTGTCAGCCATGAGAAATGTTTCAAGCAAAAATTAAAGGACAAGGCGCACCGAATGTTCCAGAAGATACATGATACTCGCCGCACTGGCAATTACAGACTGTAGGAAATGTACAGTCCCAACGTTGGCATACATGCCGTGTCCCTCACTCGATCATAGCAGACTGCAGTTACGTCAGAATGGGCAACTAGGCTCAGCATCTCGCCACACTCACTGCAGAGATAAACGCCCACAGTAGAGCAGCAAGGGGACCGAAATCAGCGCCCATGCCCTGTCTCACGTGCGAGATGAGTAAAGAGAGACTCCCCCTAATTTTCGTACCCAAGGAGTAAAATCGTCAAAGACAAAATAAAATAAAATAAAATAAAGTTTCATAAAATACATTTCTGAAACCATCGGCTGTTTATTAAAAACCTTATATATCAACCGGTTTCGGTCAGTAGACCACATTCTTAGATGAAAAGGTGTTACAACTGAATGGTAAAATGCATCAAATAAAATATATCTAGATGAAACAAACAGGAGTCGGTAAAATTAAAAATATTAAAAATACAGTAGTCATCTTATATAAAACCTATCAGTCAGCACAACATAAAAGGTAAGAACAGATTACGTATTTTATTTGATGCATTTTACCATTCACTTTTAACACCTTTTTATCTATGAAGATGGTATATTGACTGAAACTGGTTGATATATAAGGTTTTTAATAAACATCCGATGGATTTAAAAATGCATTTTATGAAATATATGATGGCTGTTAACATTCGCCTCATAAAAGCATTCAGTAAAATCAACGGTTCTCGGTAGCGGTCTGGATGTGGTGTCTATGGTCGCTAGAACTGGCAGATACACGTATTTCGTGACATTACGCTAGACGACAATGTTGTCTATTAGCACTCTACGAGGAACTTCAACAATACTTTTGTAAGTCTAGGGACTGATGACCACTGCAGTTTGGTCTATACGATTAAAAATATTTGAGCATATGAGTAAACATGCTGTTGGACGGGCTGTGACGATAATTTTAGAACCTTGCGGCAAAGTTTTAAGATTACGATACATGCTGATCTGAAGTGACTTAGTGTAACTGATTACAGTCCGACCGAAACATGATTCGCTGCTGAAACTGAAACCGTAACCGCATATTCCGCTCCTCTTCTTGTTTCGGTGGAATCCGAAACGGTAACCGAAATTTGCGTAATTAAGTTTAAATGTTTGTATATTTACGGTACACCACAAATCACTGGTTTTTCCACATTTTTCAAGTTCCCCTCCCTGTACTAAGCCTTCTTGAGTGTGTGTGTGAGCCCAGTCAGGAAGATGACATGGAAGGCGAACAGGTTTAGACAAATCGACGGTACTTTTATTAATGTGCTTCCAAATTTGATTCTTTTCTCCTCTTTGTGACATTTTCTACCTAAAAAGGAGAAATTAAAGGAACAGTAAGTAAACTGAAGTCGTTACAGTGGAGTCTCGATATTTCGAGTCTCGCAATTACCAGTTTCTCGTAAATACGAGCGTCATAAAACTAAACAACAACCGCGGGTACATTCTATCTTCACAGAAAAAGGCACTCCAACATTATAACGCGTAACAAATAGTGAATAGACTTTAAAACCATTAGGCTGCCAATGTAAATACCATTTGAAAACAAACAAAAAAATTTATTTTTACACGTAAATTCTTTACAAGGTCGATTTTCTTCTTTTTCACACGTAAATTTCGAAAGTTCGAGGTGATCCTGGTCCAGTTCATCTCGAATTAACGAGACTACTATATATTGTTGTTGTTGTCCGCAGGCTGGTTTGATGCAGCTCTGCCGGCCGCGGTGGCCGAGGAGACTAAGGCGCTCCAGTCACGGTCTGCACGGCCACTACGGTCGAATCCCCCCTCGGGCATGGATATTTGTGCCGTCCTAGTTCGTAAGTAGTTCATAAGTAGTTTGTAAGTTTAGGAACTGATGACCCCGTAGTTAAGTCCCATAGACTTTACATACATTTGAACATTTCTTCAATCAGTGCTGCAGAAAGTATTTCGAAAAATAAACTCACAGTTCCGACTAACAGTATGATTGTTGTCAGTATAAATTTGCGCAAACAGAACAGGAAAAGGTTTGTACCACATGAGCAATGTTTCCTGAACTCATATTATTAGAAGAAAAAATAATGTGATCTCGTTGCAACAAATGCTTCACACTTTGCAGAAAATTGATGCTGGTGAGCCTCCCGCGAAAGTTGCTGCGGATTTGAACGTCGGTATGAGTGCGATTACTGATTGTAAAACAAATCGATCAGAAATTTGAACATTTTGTTCCCTTCAAGCGTCAAGCAGCGCAATGAAATGTCGAAAAAGACTGAGAAAAGGTTCACATCCTCAGATAGAAACGGGTTTCCTTTTGTGGCATGAACAAATAAGAACCAAAATGTGCCTGTTAGGGTCCTCTACTTCGTAAAAAAGCAAGGCCTTTTTATGAGCTGATTGAAGGAAAGGAGCAATAATTCCTCGAAAATGATGATTGGGTAGATCGGTTCAAGAAGCGGCGTGGCATTCGCACGTTTTATGATAATACTTCGCGGTATTGACGCAATTCGATGTGTTTCACTCATGAAAACAGTGGACTTTGGTTTTGTCTGAGATATTCGTTATCCGAACCGACCGACGTCCCAATTATTTCGCATTAACGGTAGTTTACAGATTTGCGGACAGTTTTATTTTCCCCATTGCTGCCCGTTATTCAGAAGTTTTACTGTAGTTATAATGTTTGACAAAATGCGAAATACAATCGACAGACCTATTTATCGAGATCAAAGCACGCCAAGAAAGAGATTAGAAGTGAATTTACCAGTTGTTGCTGAGTAGCAATGGTGAATAGCATACAGGATGACTTAGACAAAATTTCTAGTTGGTGCGAAGAATGGCAGCTAGCTCTCAATGTAGAAAAATGTAAGGTGATGCGCATGAGTAGGAAAAACAATGCCATAATGTTCGAATACAGCATTAGTAGTCAGCTTCTTGATGCTCTCGCGTCGTTCAAATATCTAGGTGTAACATTGCAGAGCGATATGAAATGGAACGAGCATGTAAGGACAGTTGAGAGTAAGGCGGGCAGCCGACTTCGGTTTATTGGGAGAATTTTGGGAAGATGTACTTCACCTGTAAAGGAGACAGCGTATAAAACGCTTGTACGACCATGTGTTGAGTATTGCTCAAGTGTTAGGAACCCGCAGCAGATCAGTTTAAAGGAAGACATAGAAGCAGTTCAGAGGCGAGCAGCTAGGTTTTGTTACTGGTAGGTTCGACCAATGCGCGAGTGTCGCGGAAATGCTCGGGCAACTCAATTGGGGATCGCTGGAGGAAAGAATTTCTGTTGAGGAAGTTTAGAGGGCCGGAATTTGAAGCGGAGTGTAGCACGATTTTGCTGCCGCCTACTTACATTTCACGTAGTGATCACGAAGACAAGCTACGAGAAATTAGGGCTCGTACGGAGGCATATAGGCATTCTTTTATTTCCTCGTTCTATTTGGGAGTGGAATAGGAAAGGTAGTTGTACAGTATACCCTCCGCCACGCACCTTACTGTGGATTGCGGAGTATGTACGCAGATGTAGAAGTGTTCGAGCGTGACGTTGGTCACTCTCATTGGAGGAAAGAAGTTCCATCGCGCGAAGTGTGAACTGTGAAGTAAATTTAATCGGACGATTTATATTTTGCACTTAATTGCGGCCCTGCCGCTGCACCCTCGAAGCACGACAACCACTACGAGTAACTCCCACTAGTCTTCACGCCGTTCGTGATGCAAACGCTGTTTACTCCGGATGCTAACAGGTGGTAGCGGCAATCCGCCTGGACAGTGAATAAGGAATTATTTACATGCCCCCAGTAACGGTCTTACATTTTCTTTTCTCCGCGCAGTATAGACACTAACTGATGACCGGCGACCGTTACGGCAGTAACTTACGGCCGGAGCGCGACATGTGTTTGCGGCGCTATCTGCGAGTCCTTGTATGAACTGGACGTAACACGCGACAGGTGGCGGCCTTCCGCATCTGCTGGTTACATCAGAGCGGCCGGTGAGAGGCGGCCGTTGGTCCATGTATGGAGCTGGTGGCCGCCACGTCACGCGGGGGCTGCCCACGCGCTCGTGACGTCACGGGCGGCGGGCCCACGCGCCCCGCCGGGCCGGTCCATTCACCAGCACGGGTCCTCAGCACAGTAGCTGCCTCCAGCACCCGTATTTGCCTAATTGTGCGCCCTGAAAGCCGCCCGCTTATCAGATACCGCCCAGCCCCCACTGGCGTCGCCTCGCGCTGGGGCATTCTTCTCTCGCCAGAGATCGTCCTCTTGTGTCCGCTTGTCGTTATCTATCATCTCCGTAACTCGCAGCATCCTACAGCGCTCTCTGGTTTTCATTGGCCGTAAATAACTCCCCGCGCGAGTCAAGCCTGTTGTGTGTCAGAGTGTTGTGAATGCTTATTGACGGCTTAGGGCGACAAGTAGGGATGCTTGTACTGTACCAACGAAGCTCTCCACTGGAACCCGTCGGCCAACAAAGAAAACAAAATGCAGCCGAGGCCTTCCGAACAGCCACTGGTACCTACTCGGAATATTTTACCCCCAATCCTCTCTCTAGGACTCAAGCTGTAGAACTAGCAACACGTCCCGGCGTCATAGGAATAAAATGGGACATATGCGACGTTCCATAGAGGACTCTCGAACTCTTTGGTCCAACGATAAAAGAACTTTCCTAGATTCATAACTTCTTTTCCTTGACTCAAACGCCGTCTTTTGGTATCTCCCCGTGCGAGTCAAGCCTGTTGTGTGTGTCAGAGTGTTGTGAATGCTTACTAACGGCTTAGGGCGACAAGTAGGGATGCGTGTACCAAGGAAACCCTCCACTGGAACCCGTCGTCAAACAAAGAAAACAAAATGCAGCCGAGACCCTCTGTACAGCCACTGGTACCTACTCGAAATATTTTACCCCCAATCCTCTCTCTCTAGGACTCGTTGTAGAACTAGCAAGCCGTCCCGGTGTCATAGGAATAGTATGGGACATATGCGACGTTCCACAGACGACTCTAGAACGCTTTGGTCCAACGATAAAAGAAGTTCCCTAGTTTCACAACTTGTTTCCTTGACTCAAACGCCGTCTTTTGACATCTACAAAACTTTGAATTTCATGTTAATATAACACGTTGGCAGTTCTTAACCGTTCTTAAATTCGAATAACGAAACATGCTATTATCGTATCACATTATGAAAAAATAAAAGTATGTGAAACCTTAACTCTTCCCGGCGAAGTGAATGTTCAAAGAACATACGGGTATGCTGCCGGGTGATGTCATCGACCACAGCCAATATTTCGACAGGAGACATTCTCCATAGACCCAGCTGCACTGAAGCCAGCAATGTGCAAGTGAATTTCATACCTCGGTTTGCAAAGGGTAAACAAGGAGGATATCTCACACAGTACAAGTCACTACAGAGTCAACACAACCAAAGATGACCAAATATAAAATAATCGATAGTGACTATTAATCAAAAGGTGAGTCAGCATTAATTCTGTCCCTCTGTTTTTGACGAGATACAGTGCAGGATTCCAAGCAGATTTTTAAAAAAATAAATAAATAAAATAAAATAAACCATCTCTGTTTATAAGGTCGCTTGCTAGTTTAATTTCAACAGCTTACTCAAAAATACTATTCCAATATATGTTTTTGTATTCCATAGGATGAACGGTGCCAAGACAGTGTTCTGCAACAGCGGATTTGTTTGACTCTTATAAGCGTGTGTGACGTTTGTATTCAATACTTCGGTCTTCCACAGTCCTGATTGTATGACCAATATATGACATGCCGTTTGCCTGAATATTTAGGAAAATCACGGTTGGCCGGAGGTGAACCACCATCATCGGAAATGCAAGTCCAGTGTGTTATCATTGCACCACCTGCTCGATAACATCATGTAGTGTCTGATAAGGCACTATAAGTGATAGAATATTTGACTTTGGGATAATAAATAAAACTTTTTCGTGTCAGTATTTTCCGTGTGTTCTCTCTTCGCCTATTCTTCGCAAAACATTCGGTAAGTCTAGTGTTGAATATGTATGTGCTGGTTGCTCGGACACTCACTGACACTTGACGAATGTCCATGTGCATGTTTAATTCCAAAGACATGAAAAGCCTTTATATGTACGTTCGTAAATTTCCAATATGTAACAACATTGCGGTTAAGACCAGATGTTTGGTAATGGACTGAAGTCCGAAACTCATCACATATATATGTGATGAATTACAATGAATACCTGTTAATCGTCACATTTATTCTTGGTGTAGCAATTTTAATGGCCAGTCGTATGGCCATTAAAATTGCTACACCAAGAATAAATGTGACGATTAACAGGTATTCATTGGACAAATATATTATACTAGAAATGACATGTGATTACATTCTCACGCAATTTGGGTGCATACATTCTGAGAAATCAGTACCCAGAACAACCACCTCTAGCCTTAATAACGGCCTTGATACGCCTGGGTATTGAGTCAGAGGTTGCATGGCGTGTACAGGGACAGATCCCCATACAGTTTCAATACGATACCACCGTTCATCAAGAGTAGTGACTGGCGTATTGTGACGAGCCAGATGCTCGGCCACCATTGACGTTTTCATTGGTCTGGAGAATGTGCTGACCAGGACAGCAGTCGAACATTTTCCGTAACGAGGCTGTTGGGATCCAGCACGGCGTTCCGTATTGCCCTCCTGAACCCACCGATTCCATATTCTGCTGTCATTGGATCGCGACCAATGCGGAGCATCAATGTCGCGACACGATAAACCGCAATCGCGATAGGCTACAATTCAACCTTTATCAAAGTCGGAAACGTGATTGTACGCATTTCTCCTCCTTACACTAGGTATCACAACAGCGTTTCACCAGGCAACGCCGGTCAACTGCTGTTTGTGTATGAGATATCGGTTGGAAACTTACCTCGTGTCAGCATGTTGTAGGTGTCGCCACCGGCGCCAACCTTGTATGAATGCTCTGAAAAGCTGATCATTTGCATATTACAGCATCTTCTCCCTCTCGGTTAAATTTCGCGTTTGTAGCCCCTCATCTTCGTGGTGTAGCAATTTTAATGGCCAGGAGTATATATATAAAATTTTGCTACTGTGACGGCCATAATAAACAGAAAAGTATATTCAAATTGCTAGTTGCTTCTGCCCATCATTAACCACAATGAGGGATTTTCTCAATACTTCTTTTTTTTATTGAACTGTTGTCAGACTCTATATAAATTTTAAAGGACTCACTTAAATTT
Organism: Locusta migratoria; assembly: GCA_026315105.1. Taxonomy (NCBI): domain Eukaryota; kingdom Metazoa; phylum Arthropoda; class Insecta; order Orthoptera; family Acrididae; genus Locusta; species Locusta migratoria. Next base: position 943,866,942 of record CM048744.1, read on the forward strand.
AAGTTTAAAAAAAATTGGTTGTGACTGGTAAACGGTACTCTTTCAATGAATGTCTTATTCAGCATTTTCAAATTTAATGGTCTCTCATCAGCAGTAATTCAAAAAGTATATTGTAAGCATAAAGCAACAATAATAATCAGAACTGTATTTGTATCTTTTTTGTGGTGGTAATAAGGAATATTTCTCTTGGTAAGATATGTTTGTTATTCAGTGTTTACAGATGTTAATCCTACTAACCCATCAGTGCCTCTTTATTCAGTACATTGTTTCGTTAAGTCACCAACAATGAACGAATTCAAAGGTTTTTTTTTTTTTTTTTTTTTTTTTTTTACAAAAATTGTATGGGCACATTAACATTTTGAGAATCCATTCTGAAAAATAATTAAATTTCGAGGCCATATCAGAAGACTGAACTTAAGGATTTATATCAATAATCAACGAGAAAGGAAGAAAATATGAGTGCAAGAACTACAGAGGATCATCTGTAACGTTATCAGAATTCATGGACATGTTTGGAAACAGAATTTAAGGAAATATAGGCCGAGGAATAGGAAGATTTCAGAGCAGGGACGTCAGCTATAGATATTTTGCTTGTAACAACTAATGGAAAAGAAACAAACTACGAAATCGACTCATACATTTAGTATTTGATAAACTATGATTATCTTATGATAATATACACGAATCTTTATGAACATCTAGTAAGAAAAAGAATTACAAAACTCTCTTTCACCTAGATTTAAGGAATGTGTTACGTCATGGATGTAGTCTGTCACTAACTATTTATAAAATATATACAGAGAAAGCAAGAAGCTGGTAACATACGGTTCAGATGTATGAACAGCTAAATTAATGGCATTTGAGATGGAGGCGATCTGCGGGAATATATATATGCGAGAAAGAATCAGAAATAAAGTCATCAGGAACGAAATTAACGTTACAAATTCGAATACAGGTTTTATAGAAAAAATTTTATGATATGGAATACAGTAGGAGAAATTAACACAGATAATTATGGAATGGCAGACAGCAGGAAGAAAAAGAAATGGGAGGCCGGTGACGGCATGCTTTCCAAGAATTCTGATAACGATAAGAAGAAGAAATACTGAAGAAAATTTATGGACAGATAGACAAAACTCTAGAATTAAAATCAGATTTGATGTAAAACATTCCCCAATTCCCCTTGTTGCTAACACTCGTTACGAAAATGTAATGGTATAGCAAAGGTTAATGTTGCAGGAAAGAAATGAATATGACCCTATGTAGGTTCAAGCCGTCATTCGAATTTCCATTAACTTTACGTACCTCAATAGCTTCACGAAATATACTGGCTAACACACAATGCAATCACACCGACAGAAACTGTTAGTCCTGCAGCCCAAAAGAGATCTGTTGCGTGTTCTGTGGCGTAACAGGCTACAGTAGTCGGCCTTTCTAATAAGTGTCATTTCGAAGTTAATTAAAAGACAAGAATCTAAGTCCGTTAGACGCGCTGCTCCACATAATCCAGAGGTCACGTTCCGAAAACTAGGCGCCCAAACAGATGCACGCGTGTCTCGTTTATTCATCGTCCCCCATCCCCCCCCCCTCCCCACCATACCACCGTCCACTCCCCCCCCCCCCTTCCAAATCCCGCCATCTTTCTGGACAGGTGTGAAGGTTCTTAACAGGAAATAGAGTAGGAATGTTGATACGATTTCTACGAATAGGCGCACTGAGGAAGAAGGATAGTTTATCTAATTTATAAATACCTCGTGAAAGTGAATTATATTGAATTTATCTCCCACTTCCAATATCATTATATAAATACGCTTACACGAAAATTGTGGTACAGTTTACTAATTTATTCTCATTATATAAATACGCTCACACGAAAATTGTGGTACAGATTACTAATTTATTCGTACAAGAAGGCCAATGAAAGTTACATAATTCGAAAGATTGTTTGTCGTAGATTTCATGAATATAAATATTATGTGTGCATTTAGCCATTAAAAGTGGTAATAGGAAGTAGAAATTTTCCTATCTACAGCTTGGATCAAGTTCTACATTCTCCAATAATCAGCTCAGTGATTGGTTATTCGCCTCCACCAAAGACACTGTAATGTAGCGCATCTGCAGTATTAAAATAACGTATTGAAATAAGTGAATATCGAAACATGGAGTGCTCCCAACTCACTTTCTTGTGCCGTTCAAATGCTTCGTTTTCGCAGTGATTAAGAGTGGTGAAAGGAAATGGATGTCTTCATATGAATGTCGATATAAAGGATGATGCCCCGGGAGAGGCATCTAGCGGTGCTCGGGTGGAACTACGAAGTCGAGAATGCCGATATAAATGATGATGCGCCGGGAGAGGCATGTAGCGGTGCATGGGTGGAACTACGAAGTCGACATGTTGTCAACTCTGGAATTCTGAATATCGCAGTATCGAAATAACATTATTTCTTGGCGTTGTATAAATATACGAACACCGAAATTGTAGTTCCATTTCAAATATTGGGCTAATGAATGTTATATAAATCGAAAATGGCGTGAGAAGTATATACTTCCGTTTTTATTTGTTGTTATTGTGTCAGGCATTTTCCTTTACACGTAAAATTTAGCGTTTCGTACCTCCCAGTGCAGGTTAAATTTTACCAAATATCCCAGCGGCCTCCTGCGATAATGTTGGCAACAGATGCTGAATAGTGAGAATCCTGTGAGTCTTCATTTTAGCCATTCTCTTGACAACGCTGATGTTTTCTCATGGAATCTTCGCTTTACGAGGGCAATTATTTTTACTGAGCGGACGAGGGTACATACAAGAACCTGTCTGCCATAAAGCAGGAACAGCATTATTTGTTTAGTTCATAGTCTGTACGATACGCTAATCGAGTCATTCTATGTGGTTCGAACAAATGGGCAAAGATTTTCTATCGTGTTGTTGATGTTGCCAACATAATCACGCGAGGCCGCCGACATGATACGTAAAATTTTACCCCCAGTGACCATTGTAAACACAATTGGTCGATTTTCGACCTCAGGAAATACTAGTTTGTAATATTGTTCGTAGAGTTGTTGATAAGATTAGACTGATAAACGGACTGAAGTGGGAAGTTTCTTTATATATTCGTAGTTTTTTTACCTCTCATTAGTAACTTCCATAAACATATTATGTACAAGAAAACCTCTAAAAAAGATAAAAATAAACATACAAAAGATTATCAGAAAACTAATCTATGTAGTAATCACAATTTAGCTAACAAATTTAAAGGAAGAAAAGCAGCTATATTTGATGATCTCAAAAGAAATCATATTTCAGCTTTATTCACCAAAGATAGCCCTCTCTTGTTTTCTTATAATGTTAAAATTCCTCTTCCTGTGACCGAAAAATTTATTAACACGGTATCCAGAATAATTTTTGTTTGTTTGTTTGTTTTTTTTTTTTTTTTTTTTTTTTTTTTTTTTTTTTTTTTGTTGTCTCTCGGATTGTCACACTGCATGTGGTCGTCATCCTCATCTAGTAACTCACCATTAGACGCCCCATTCCCTCACTTTTTGTAACCTACCTGCACATGATTCATAGGTAACGCTGTTACACAACTCTAAATGTGTGTGCAATTTGCGCTTTAAACGCCCAGTTCTTGCTCTCTGTAGTTTGAACCGTCTTTCGTTATTATATTCCTACATTATCACGTTCAAACGATTTAATTACAATTGAATGTGACATTCAATGTCCCAAATGGCATTCATATCACTTTTAATCTGATCTACATTTGACGTCTTATTCGCTAGTTTTTTGTACTTCTCATAATTACACGTTGGCTGTTTTGCAATTTTAATTACTCGTCAAATACGTTCAGGAGAGAAGTTAGCTTTTCAATAATTATAGGTTTCCTGTGAAAGATATGAAGTTAACTAAGGAAAGTGTACCAAATACGAAAGAGGAAAATTCATTTACAATTCTTAAGTAATCTGCCTTCTAATAAGTAATATTTAGTGTTTCGTTACTTCGATTCGTCCAATTGAATGAAAACTGAACACATCGAAAAATGTTTAATTTATATCTTGGTTAACCCCTTAAGGCCCTGCACGCACAGTTGTGCGGTTCTGGTTTTGCTCGGTTTATTTCTATGTAATTCACGGTAGGAAGTTGGACCTGCATCACGCAATCGTGGATGGGCTGTGCTAACGTGCGCAACGTGTTTTAGTTCCGTGTTTCTGCACTAGGTGGCACCAGCAGTCGGCAACCTTCCAGTACACTTATAATGCCGGCAAGAAAGACTTGTTGACAAGGTGTTGATATCCTTGTTTCGACATGTGAAGCTATCATATCTGACAGCCAGTTGATTTTATATTGTCCTGTGATGTTATTAAGTGATTTCTTTCAAAGGCATGTTCCTGTAAGACGGTGCAGATCATAAAAATTTGTAGTGAAGGCCCAAAAGAAACAACTGTACAATTTATTTATTTATTTATTTATTTATTTATTTAATTTTTTTTTTATTTTTTTTTTTTTTTTTTTTTTTTTTTTTTTTTTTTGCAAATAAATTTATTTTCTTGTTTGTAATTAATGTCACATCACTTAAAACCTTGGATCTGAAAGAAAGTATTGTAGAGAAAAAAGTGTTTCCACAAAGAAAGCTGGTCAGTTTCCACACTGAAAAATCACTCGTAGGTTGGCCACTTTATGAAATTTAAGCTCGTTATGCCGGCTGCACAAAGATAATCATATAACAAGAAACAAGTAGTGCCATATCTTTATTATGCAATCAAAGTGGAATTTATTGCCTATTAAATGCCTATCCAAGAAATTCCACGTTGATTGCATAATATTCCTTTCACGGCCTACGAGATTAGTACCTTATTAGTGATTGACATTAATGTTAAATTTCCAGCAATTCCAAGAAAAGCTATACGACTGTGTCTAGCTGACCCAATCACACCGTAGCAGAGGTGTTCCCGGATTGAAGATCGCCATTTTCAAATATTGTTCGCTCAAACTTACTCGGCTTCGTGACTACACAGATATTAACTAGACCAGGGGCGCCGACTACGTGGGTGCTCTGGTGCTGGTGCACCCCCACGAAATTATTGGGGGAGCTCAGCACCCACAAAAAATAAGGGAGGAAAATAAAGTAGCACAAAAATGGGGAAAAGTCATAGCTGTCAATTATGCTATTTTCCATCGCAGTGTTGTCCTAGCCGCTAGACTGTTGCAACAGTGTCCCAAGGAGCACTCACTGCAGAGACTTGGAGCCCGTTCGGTAGGAGGGGCGAAACCACTGACCCCTGGCCGCATGACGTCGTAACCGATGCAACAATCAGAGTTCAGTGACAGCCATAGTTTTCTGTGGTAGCTCCAGTAATTCAGTTCATTAAGATAGAATGACATCCGCACTGTCTTTTACGTCAAAGTATTTAATTCTACTAACAAGTACCGCATTTCACGACTTCACGTGAAACATCGCGGGCAGGTAGAGGTCGGAGCACCAACAGGGTTAGTAGCCGAGCTTAATAGTGACACATATACAGAAATGAACTGAAAAGTGAACCCAGGAAAGACGCTTTGACTATTCATTGCTCCATTCATGAAGCGCCATTGTCTGCTGAAGGAGTGCAACCAGGCGCCACAATAAAGGCGTCACGTGTGTGGGATCTGTGCTTTGTCGCCATATGAATAACCGCCTTTTCAAAGGTATCCTGAAAGTTATACAAGTGGAGCAACGGTATATACCTTAGCACAGTACAGTTCGTTGGCTTAGTTGTCTTTACTTTGTTTGTCAGTCATGAGGAAATATGTCTCTCTAAATGAAAGGGGCAAAGTTCATTGTCGAATAGATTAAAACTGGATAGTAAATCTAACGTTCCACACTCACATAAATATGCACTTTAAGAAATTAATCATTGCAGGGCAAAGAACATGCATGTTTAAGAAAGCCGAATGAAGTGCAAAAATGTGTACATCATTAGACTCCATACCGAATTGTTGCATGTCAAAGAAGGTGCCTATGGTAATGAAACAGACGATAACAGTAACTTACGTTCATAATCCCTTACTTTCAGGGGGTGAGCGCTATATATTCTTGAGTATTTCTTCGAGAATCAGTTGTTTACGTCACTGGATCTGTTAAATTCAGCTCTTTTCACCGCAGCTCTTTTACAATTAATTCATGATTTTTCATGTCCCGATATTTTAATAATGTTTTCAAAGCAAAAATTATAGTAAGTATTTCCTAAAACTAAATTAAATAGTATGATAACGTAGATTTAGACGTAAGTCGAAACAAGTCCCCTGGAGTAGACGACATTCCGTCAGAGCTACTGAAATCTCTGGGAGAGCCAGCCGTGCCAAAACTATTTCATCTGATGTCTAAGATGTATGAGACAGGCAAAATACCATCAGACTTAACGAAAAATCTAATAATCCCAATTAAAAAGAAAGCAGGCGCAGACAAATGAGAAAATTAGAGAACTATCATCATAACAAATCATGCTACCAAAATTTTAAGACGAATTATTTATAGAAGAATGGAAAATCTACTAGAAGCTGATCTTGGGGAAGATGAATTTGGGTTTAGGAGAAATGTAGGAACACGTGACTTTTCTTAGAAGATATATTAAAGAAAGGCAAACTTTCACTTCTAGATTTTGTAGATTTGGAGAAAGCTTTTGACAATGTTGACTGGAATACACTCTTTCAAATTCTGAACTCAGTAGGGGTAAAAGATAGGGAACAGAAAGTTATTAATAACTTGTACAAAACAGCAGTTATTTGAGTTGAAGGGCACGGAAGGGAAGCATTAGTTTGGAAGAGAGTAAGATAGGGATGTAGCCTTTGTCCCATTTTCTTCAATTTCTACACTGAGCAGCCTGTGGAAAAAAAATTGGAGAAGGAATTTAAGTTCAGGGTGAAGAAATAAAAACATTTCGGTTTTCCGATAACATTGTAATTCTGTCAGAGAGCAAACGGCCTTTATGAGCAGTTGAATGGAACGTACAGTGTGTTGAAAGGAGAGTATAATATTAACATTAACAAGAGCAAAATGAGGGTAATGGATTGCAGTCTAAGATAACCAGGCTATGCTGGAGGAATTAGATTCGATAACGAAACAATAATGGTGGTAGATGAGTTTTGTTACTTGGGCAGTAAAATAACATATGATGGCCGCAGTACAGAGGACATAAAATGCAGAATAGCAGTGGGAATAAAATCGTTTTTGAAAAAGAGGAATTTACTAACATCAAATATTAATTCAAGTGTAAGGAAGTCTTTTCTGAAGGCATTTGTGGGGAGTGTAACCCTGGACGGAAATGAAACATGGACGGTAAATAGTTCAGGAAGAGGATAGAGCCTTTTGAAATGTGATGCTACAGAAGAATGCTGAAGATTAGGTGGGATCGCGTGACTGAACGGAAATGGGGAGAAAAGGAATTTCTGGCATACCTTGACTAAAAGAAGGAATCGATTGGTAGGACACATTCTTAGAAATGAAGCAATCGTAAATTAAACATTGGAGGGAAGTTTATGGGCTAAAAATCGCACAGGGAGACCAAGAAACGAATACAGTAAGCAGATTCAAATGGATGTGGGTTACCTTTCTTATGAGGAGATGAAGTGATTTGCTTAGGATAGAGTATGGTGGAGAGCTGCATCAAACCAGTCTCCGGACAGAATTAGATTAAATTAGATTAATACTTGTTCCATAGATCGTATATTCGACATTTCGTAATGATGTGGAACGTGTCAGTTTAGTAAATGTTGTCTATACTTGACAATCAATATTTTAAGGATTTCTTTTTGTTTTTTTATTTTATTTTGTTTTTTTTAAAGTTTTATATAAAAATTCATCTACATTGTAACAGAAGTTGCCATTAAGAAATTCCTTTAATTTCTTTTTAAATACTAGGTGGCTATCTGTCAGACTTTTGATGCTACTTGGTAAGTGGCCAAAGACTTTTGTGGCTGCATAATTCACCCCTTTCTGAGCCAAGGTTAGATTTAACCTGGAATAGTGAATATCATCCTTTCTCCTAGTGTTGTAGCTATGCACACTGCTATTACTTTTGAATTGGGTCGGATAGTTAATAACAAATTTCATGAGTGAATATATATATATATATATATATATATATATATATATATATATATATATATATATATATATATATTCACTATGCCTCGGTTGCACAGTGATAGAGTGCCAGACTACAAATCCAAAGGTCGCGGGTTCGATCACCGCCAGGTCCTAGGATTTTTATCTGTCACTTTCCACTTCTTTCACCTCCGACAGTATTGCTCATGTGAAAAACACCGAGTAGCACCGTGGTTCGGAACCCACGTTAAACTGTAGGTCCCCCTATAACTGGCTGGGTAAGTCAGTTTGAAGGTCGGAGGAAGGCAACTGCATACCACCTCCAAACAGGACCATGCCTTGTAAAGCACCAATCTTCGGATTGTTGACTGCTTTACCTCATATATATATATATATATTGTGAAGCTACATTGAGTATCCCTAGATCCCTAAATAAATGTCTGCAGGATGCTCTTGGGTTGGCTCCAGCAATTATTCTGATTACACGCTTTTGTGCAATGAATACTTTTTTTTCTCAATGTTGAATTGCCTCAGAATATGATCCCATATGAAAGCAATGAATGAAAATAGGCGTAGTAAGCTAATTTACTGAGATGTATATCACCAAATTTTGCAATGACTCTGACAGCATAAGTAGCTGAACTCAAACGTTTCAGGAGATCTTCAATATGTTTCTTCCAATTCAGAACCTCGTCAATGCAAACACCTAAAAATTTTGAATATTCTACCTTAGCTACAGATTTCTGTTCAAAGTCTAAATTTATTAATTGTGTCATGCCATATACTGTATGAAACTGTATATACTGGGTTTTATCAAAGTTTAATGAGAGTCCATTTGTAGAGAACCACTTAATAACTTCATCATTACAATTTCATCAGTTAATTCCTGTTTGTCAGGTGTGATAGCTATACTTGCATCATCAGCAGAAAGTACTAGCTTAACATCTTCGTTAATGTACAATGGCAAGTCATTAATATACATTAAGAATAGCAAAGGACCCAAGACCGAGCCTTGTGGGACTCCATTTTTGATAACTCCCCAGTTAGAGGAATTAATTGTTTCATCTATATCATGTGAACTGCACTCTTCCGGTTAAGTATGATTTAAACCATATGTGCACTGTTCCACTCATACCACAATACTTAAGCTCTTCTTGGAAATGTCATTCGTTAACAACTTTCCCAGAATCGGGTGTCGCGTGTTACACTGTGTCGGGTGGGTGCTGCCTGACATTCGGTTGCTCCCCGCGGCTGTTGGGCGCGCCGGCGTGCCCTCAGGCCGTTGGAGAGATTCGAATTCAAATGGGACGAGCGGGCCGTAGTTACTGGGCGTGGCGGCAGGCGGCGACACTGAATGCGATTAAACAGGCTCCGGCGAAACGGCGTGAATATTTTAAGGCCGCATTCCGCGCGTACGGGTACTGCTCCCCGTGAGGAAAAAAGAACCTCGGGCTACGAATACCGGATCCTGCTGAATTTGACGGATGCCGTTAACGTGACAAGAGAGATTGTGTCAGCTGCCACTGTCCTACGAATTTCAGCAGTATCGTTGCGGGTTTGAAGTGACAGTAACAGCGATTGGTTATATTATCATCGTCAGTCATTTGACACCTCTGTCAGTTTACTACCCTATCACTGCCAACTGTGAGATTGAAGAAGACCTGTGCATCAATCAACCGTTACATACCGGATGTGGAGCTGTAAAAGGAGATGTCTATCTGCTATAATTACGTCTTAGAGAAACAAGTTGTAGGAGCGCTCTATTGGAAATTATATAAAACACTTCATTCAGCCAAGATCGCTAAAAATTTATTTTTGTCCCTTAACCGGTTTCGGTGGGCTCAGTCACCATCTTCAGAAAGTCAAGTACAATCACTTAGCGTCATATGTAAAAATAGAGACATAACCTTCTAACGCACGTAAACAACTTGTTAAAGTTTTCCATCACAGGGTGGTCCGTCATAATGAATAAAATGTGGTCTTGGCCCAAGCAAACAGGAGACTCACCGAAACCGGTTAAGGGACAAAAATAATTTTTTAGCTATCTTGGCTGAATGAAGTGTTTTATATAAACTGTTGATCGCTCTCCAGTAGATTAAAATGCCTTTTAAGTATAACTATTGGAAATTATTTTACACAAACTACTTGCGTGGTGTCAAGAGCCAAGGAAAGCGTGACATGCGGCATGTTTCCCAACAAATGAATGCTGCACATTCCCAACCATAGACCAAAGATAATATAGACTGCGTATGTCCCGATCTCTGCTGTGTTGTGGTTTGAAATCAACAGCTAATTGCCCCGAGTTACGTGACTGAGGCTGCGTCATTACAAAACACAGTGTTTCTATGTTACAGGCCTTCACTTGTTGATTTTAACAATAAAACGACTTCTCTTATTCCTATTAGACATGTAATATGTAAAGATAATGTGATTTCTCCGTATTACTGACATTAATGCGGTGAGTATCGTTTTTACATGTGACCAGGTGAAAATTATTGTCAGTTGCGTTTACAGGCAACAGAATTACAGATCCTGAATGTTTATGTTGCACTATGAATTTTTTACTTTTTTCCCCAACTGACCAATGTGATTATTTAATGGAAGATTATTTCAGCGTATCTTGACTGAGTATACATGTCAGCAAGTAAGTAATTTCTGGTGTAGATCTGCCATTAATATCGTTACACAACGCTGAAGATAAATACAGACTGTTTATTATCCCTATAAAACCAGTTCTTGTGACGTACATCAATAATTTTTTGATTACATTATTATGTAATATAATAGCCGATATTTTTCTTGTTTTACGTCTTGAATTCACCGTATATGGAAAAAGTCATAAAATGTAAACGCTTGTATTGTATTAAAATCGGACATTATGGATGCAAACCGATTTCAGGTATATATAAAAGCATTACAAGCCATTTCACATGTATTGTTGAGGAATCATATGAAAACTTATACTGCTTGTTAAACTAGTATTTCGTCTCCTGTGTGGGCTACAAACTAAATGACTCACAGTACAATAAAACAGTCATTTATTTAAGAACCGCGGTTCTGCTGCTTATAAAAAGAACTGTGAATACATTTCATCTAGGCACAAGTAAAAACTGTAACAGTTGCATTGATATTGCGAATTACGGAGAACTAACGCCCATTGTACTACTGAATGTCTAATAAGAATACGATAAGACGTTTTATTGTCGAAATCTACACTAGCAAGAAAAAGAATTGCGACTGTTAATGATGACCGGGGTTCCCTGCCCCGAGTCACGTTACTTAGAGATGTTGATTTTAGTATAATGACGTCACGTGCCTTCTATCTTATATTTTGTCTATGTTCCCAACAAATGAACTTAGACATTCTGTTGTAACTCGGGGCTCTGTTGTGTTCCTTCCAGGTCGTAGTTTCCGAGAACGCAGGTCGACCGATCACAATCAATGATCTCCGCTCGAATCATCCTTCTTTTTCTCTACATGTTTATAAATCTTATAATTCAACATTTACTGTTCCTCTGCTTATTGTGATTCCGAATAAGAAATTCATGTAAAACACATCTTATTCTGCGAGTACCGACTACGGAAAATCGTAATCTTTGAAGATGTTATCGAATGTGCTAGAACGCCTCCCGCAATTAACTTCTTATATCTGTTTGTTTGTCATTCTGTCTTTAAAAAATTACTGTCGACTATCGTAAGTGTAAAAAAGAAACCACGTTTCGCACGACGCGTTTAGAAGAATAATTTCCATTTCAAGTGCATTGTTCTCTTTGTAACGTCGTTTATTCGTGGAGTTTTGATATATGAGATTCTGCGTTACTCTCCTGTCGTTACTCCAAGGACAACAGAATAATGGAGAACATTAAACACATTTCAGAAATGGAACTGAACACAAAAAACTTGACTTAAATCTGGGATTAATTTCTTGCAATGTGTGAGAAATACAAATAAAAGAAAAATCGTGACTAGTAGCATAAAAGTTATTTAATAGTAAACCCAAAAGATAGTGTTACAGGTAAGTATTTTAAATCTGACAATTACACCAGCAGCTAGGTAGAGAAAGGAAATTGCCATTTTATCATTGATTTAATACTACATATATTATTTTATCAATGGCACGTTATTAATTTATAAAACGCAGCAACCAATTGCTTGTAAGAATTTATTTTTGTCGACCGGTTTTGGGAGCTTCAGTGCTCTTTTTGTGGTCTCTATACACTCATGTCGAATACCTTTACACTCCCATTTCAAATTTTTGTTACCGACTTTTGTACGTTTTATATCCTTTACTGTAACACCAATGCACTTGTTTGCCTGTATAGAGACCAGAAGAAGGGCACTCAAGCGACAGAAACCGGTCGTGAAAAATAAATTATTACAAGCAACTGGTTGACGCATTTTATGAATTAATAACTGGATATATTGTAAGAAATAAAATAATTACAGAAAATTGATAGCTCTCGCCATGAAACTAACGAAGCCCAACAAAAAATGAAAGGCACTTCCAGTAAGTTATCGGATGCAGTTGTTAGTTCGCTAGGTAACAAATCTAATCAAAACATGATGGATCTGAAACTGAAATTCAGGTAGTAGGATGAACGTTGTTCTGTTTCAAAATAGGAAATGTTGAGAATCAGAACGAGATTAATGACAATCCAATCATACAAAGGCAGTGCCACAAAAGTTACACAAAAATGTTACAATTAGGAGCCCTGTGCGGCTAGTGGAGTTTTAATTGTGTAAAGCAACGTCACTATGGAAACGACTGTCTTAATTTTGTCTTAAAAGTATTTCACGGAATACGTACTTAACGAATTTTGTATGCAATCGAAAAACGAGTATTAGAACTTTACGACGATGAAGTTTCAAAATAACATTGACTTTGTGAAACGTGTAGTTGTGAAAAGACAGGTCTCCTACAAAGATTTAATATGCATATTTCATTGCGGAAAGATGAGCAGGATGTGTATGAAATCAGTGTTTTCGCTGTACAAACGCAGTGCATTTTTACTTTGAAAGGACCTGTGACAAAACGATTTTAAGCGTAGAGCGAGGACATTGTGTAATCTAATGGAAAAGGTGCCACATAGTATTCAGTGAAAGACCATGGAGAACTTCTGACAGATTTATGTGTTACAGCCGTCAAAAAACGAATGTGACGTTTCGAATTTCGTGATTTAAGACCAGTGGACATTAGAGAGTAGCTGCTATATAAGAGACTGTAGTCGTTAGCTGAAGTGGGCTAGTAGTAAATGTGTGTATATTCTAGTGACAGAAGATACCGCAAAACCTGTCTGCGTAATTTAAATCGGACAGAAGATACCGCATACCTGTCTATGTAATTTAAATCGGACACGGTTTGACACTTGTCATAGTAACGAAACAAATGAGAATTCTTATAACGTTCTGTTGAAGGTTGTGGCTAGGTATTTCTGGAATCCGACGCCTATTGAGGAATGCATACGTGGTTCGTCTGCACTTTTCTTGACGGATTTTGAGCCACTGTGCGGTTACGTATATGAATTAGTAACAAACCGCTGGTTTGTTCATGTTGTTAGTGTGTTGATAAACCTTGTTGTTGACATTCACCACAGTATTTTAAAGTGTGCGGCCTGTACAGTGATAACTTATTGTTTAATGTATAGGCCGCACACTTATATACATATCTTTGATGAACTGTCCACCGTACGCCCATGAAGGTTCCTGACCCAAAAACAAAAGAGCACGACACATAGATCAAGAGATGTGACGTCATAAATAATGAGAGGCGACCGCGTTAGAATACCCAGATTTATGCGTCTATTATTGGAAAATGGGAGTATTTATCTACCAGCAGAAAAGTTAGTATGTAATTTCTAACGTTTATGAAGCGTTTTCTAACTGACTGTCTCCCCCCCCCCCCCCACACACACACACATACACACAAAATGATGAAATGAATAGACGTCTACCGCTCACAACAGTTTGGCTGTAGATGCCGTAAAACTGTCATATCAGGCATGACCTTGTATCAAATAAAGTTAGTATTACAGATTTGCATGTTACTATTTATTTTTGTCTGCAAGTCTCCCTTAATTCTCTGGCATTCGAATTTAAGCAATCTGTTTTCTTAATCTCTATTTATATAAAGGCGCAAGGCCACTTACTGACTAAACGCGAAATCTCGAAAACTACTTCACCTATGAAGCTGAAATTTGGCAGGAATGTCGTTTATAGGTAGAAAACGTAAGCTAAGAAAATTTTTTGTGATAGCTGTATGGTGGGGCATACTTCTCCTACAGACTCACGAAATCTAAAGTTTCATTCCAATCACCAAATTTCGCACGCTTGACCTTCAAAACAAGAGAAAGGTCACCGTCTACCTTAAGTTTCATACAGTGCATGGGGGAGGGTACTTTGCAAGCCATCATTTGAGAACGGCTCGATCGATTTCACAGATCATTTATCACTTTCATTTTTATTTTTTATTTTTTTTATTCTCATAAATAAAACTGAAATATTTGGAACAACAAAGTGCGTTTTTCAATGTGACCCTGCGTTTCTATTGCATAGAAATCTATGGTATTGTTCCGATATGGATGAAATTTTGCATACTCTACCTTAAAACATGAGGAATGTCACTGTCTGTATAAAATTTCGTTCGGTACATGGTGGAGCGTACTTGACATACGAAATTGTACAAAATGCATAGTTTTGCTCCAATCTTTATGAATTTTTGCCCACATGACCTTTACACCAAGAGGAATATCACTGCGTGCATAAATGTTTGTATGGTTCCATGACAGAGGGTATCTTGCAGAAAACTTCGCCGAGAGATGGAAAGGTGGAAACGAACAGAGAGATGGGAGAGAAAGCGGTAGTTGCAGAGGGGGGAGGGGGGTAGTATATATATATATATATATATATATATATATATATATATATATATATATATATATATATACCGCTTTTTCTGTTGGTCCCATAGATGCCTGTAAATCGTAATTCTCAGCATGTCGCAGATGTGTTTGGAGAGTGTCCATGTGGCGGCTGATCTTGCATGTGCGGCATGGTTTAAGATCTAAAGCCATGATTGTTGTGTCCAAACGGTTCAGCGTGAATCGATGATTTGGATGTTTATGTGATTACTGGCTTGCCGAACACTTAGAGGCAGCCACGAGACGTCGGTTTTCGACGTACATTAGGCTGCAGAGCATGCAACTTCACTTTCGAAGACTATGGCGGGGACCTAGACACCATGCAGCGAGGCAGAGTGGGGTCCAACAGAAAGCTTAATGGACTCGTCTTCAACGAGACAATCGTCAGAGACGGTTTTAGAGGCAGCCAGAACGACTTAAGACACACCGTCAAGCGATTGCTGCAAGTTGGTGGTTCGCTGATGTTTTGGGGTGGCATCATACGGGGTCCGGTACGTCACTAGTGGTCGTAGAATGCACTCAAGCGATTATACGGTACACGGATGATATCCTCCAACGTATTGGCAGCATTTCAGTGAGGAATTCGTTGAATGGGTAATTCTCGCATTCACCGTACACTTCTTGTGAATGCATTTCTTCATGATAATGTCGTCGCAAGGTTGGAATGGCCATCGAACATGCCTGGGATAGACGAGACGATCCAGCAACGTCAGATATATGTACGCCGAATGCCGTTGAGGATTGGGACAATCTGGACCAAAGCCTTGATGACCTAGTGGACAGTATGCCACGACCGAATGCAGAGAGGCATCAGTGCAAAAGGAGATGCTACCGGGTAATAGCGGTACTGCTGTAAGTTGATATCTGGTACACCAGTATTTCTAGGGTATTGTCGTTCAACTTGTCAATTTCTCGACATTCTATCTTCCATAGGGTTCGCAGCATAATAAAGATCAGCAAGTGACATAATGATAATTAACCAAAACGCTGCAATATACTAATATTTATTTCAACACGACGGTCCCGTTTCGGTTTACAATGCCATTTTCAAGCGACCTGTGGTATAAACTGGTTGTTATTGGGTGGAATAAATTATTACGCTATAGTCTAGTATAACAATATAGAGCATTTACATTCATTTACTGTACTGTCTAGATAGCGTGATATACATATGACATCTAACCGTCTGTATATAGACTGTCAAATTCAATTTTGATTTCGTATTTTGACAGTTAACAGCACGATGTTGTATGTTTGCAAAGCATGTAAACGTCATAATTGCCGTATTTGTGTAATCTTTGGAAGTATTATGCGTCCTAAGAATTTATAGGTGTTTTTGGTGTGTGTACTTGGTCTAAAAATAAAAGATGCCCCATTTTAGTATTGTCGCAGACTCTGTTCTATCTTTGTCTAAAAAGGTCGCAGTGAGGATTTCCGGGTTGTTGTTAATGATTTTGTGTATCAACAGAGTAGTGAGAGTTGACACCTGTTTCCTGAAGGTTTAGAAGGTATGCATTTTACACAAAGATAAATACAACGCCACAGTAGCCAAGAGACAGATTCCCAGCTCGTCCCAGCTCTTGAGATTTATAATTTGGGCCATGTAACAAGATTCTGATCGAAATAATGAACTCTTCCAGAGTCAGTATTTATGTTCCGTTTGTTCTAGCTAATGCTCTGTAAAAATACACACATATAATCGGTTCCATTGCATTGGTTCCAAGTTTTCCAGAACACTGACGTTGAAAGTGTATATTGCAGCCGGCCGCGGTGGCCGAGGGGACTGAGGCGCTTCAGTCACGGTCTGCACGGTCACTACGGTCGGGGGTTCGAATCCCCCCTCGGGCATGGATATTTGTGCCGTCCTTAGTTGCAGCTAGTTCATAAGTAGTTTATAAGTTTAGGGACTGATGACCCCGTAGTTAAGTCCCATAGACTCTACAAACATTTGAACATTTTTATATTGCATCAACAACAAAGCTACATAGATTGTCCATAGATGTCATTCAACCCGCGCAAACACGCTAAAGCGACGGAGTGGCTATGACAGCTGATCCGTGTCAGTCATGACCATAAAAGGTACAGTTTATGTTGATTGTAGTTCTGCCATGGTTAGAAAATCAATTCCATATTTTCATCGTTATTATGGCTCAGTAAGGACTCCCAGCACGTTACGTTTCCGGACGTCTTGGAGTAAACCAAAGTGTTGTTGTTCGCAATGGAGGAGCTACAGAGATATACAGGAATTATCGATGACTTGTCTCGTTGTGGCCGCCCAAACGCTACCACAGCAGCTGATGACCGCTGCTTATGGATTTCACCATGGTGAATGATGATTGTCGTCGAGCCACAGGACGTCGGGTTTCAACTCTACTTAAAGGGCTTCATGATATGAAATTTCACTCACGACGTCCCTGGCTAAGTCCATCTTTGCCCCTAGACACCGTGCAGAGTGGACCATATGGACACAACATCATGCCGAAGGGACCAGTCAGAGCTGGCATTACGTGCTATTCACAAGTGAGACTCGTATTTGCCGTCAATCAGTCAACCGTCGGAGACGTGTTTAGAGGCAGCCTTACCATCCTGAATTTCTTAGACAGCCCAGCGAGTGCAGTAAGATGATGGTTCCCTGATGTTTTGAGGTGGTACTATGTTGGTTACCGCACGCAACTGGTGGCCGTAGACGGTAATAAAACGGTTATACGCTACAAGGATGACATTCTCCGACTTATAGTGCAACCATATCGGCAGCATTTATGTGAGGGATTTGTCTTAATAAATGAGAATTATAGGTTTCATCATGCAAATTTTGGGAAGGTGTTCCTTCATGATAACGACGTCATGCCACTAGAATGGTCAGCATGCTCTCCAGACATGACCCCTATCGAACATGTCTGAAATATATTGTCTAATGCTGACTGTCCTATGGCCTGTCTTCAAAATCTGGACAGACGATTCATTCCACCTTTTATTATACACAAGGATTGATCTGTAGTAAGTTTGAACATTAAAACGATGACTCTGCAGGTGGAACAAACCTACTGCGACACGCAGCCCAAGACATCAGAAAGCAGTGCACGTCCCAACCAAGTTATGTCATAGGTCCTTAACACATTGCGGCTTGGCTGCGAGCTATGCTCGCAGTCCGCGCACTAAGCATTTCCGACGAACGTGGGGTTTTATTGGGGAAAAAAAAGTTCAAAAAATGTTGGACACATGACGCTTGGCAGCAAAACGTCAGTGAATGCGCATGAAAATCGTGTATAAAAGGAGCTGTAATGAGAGAGAGAGAGAGAGAGAGAGAGAGAGAGAGAGAGAGAGAATCAGATGCACCAGCAGTCGCAGCATTTTGACGTTACCTGAAAAGGTGCTTTTAGTGGAGCTGTATTATCAGAATGGGGAATGTGCTAATTCAGCATTACGATCCTATCGCCATAGGAAGGGGACTCGAACGGGTAAAGGTCCGTTGACAAATGCAGCCTTGGCAAGAATGATTTCAAAGTTCGAAGCCAAGGGTTGTTTTAGACGATAGACCCCGTGCTGGCCGACCGAGCACAAGGTGTAATGCTGCTGAGACAGTTCAGGAAGAAATTGAGACTGTAGTGGGGAAGTCAGCGCTCGTGCAGTCGCACGTCGCACCGGCATTTCATACACTATTGTTTGGTTGGCACTTAGGTGTACCCTCCGATGCTAGACTTACAAAATCCATCGGCATCATGAACTGTTACCTGGCGATTTAGTGAAGCGGAGGGAATTTGCAGTGTGGGCGTTTCAAAAGATGGCGGAAGATGACGATTGGTTGAGCAACGTGTTGTGGACCGTCGAAGCTCATTTCACGCTCCGCGGGTCTGTCAACGGCCACAACTGCAGAATTTGGGCTACCGAAAATCCTGTCGTGGAAACTCCATTGCACTACGAGAAAGTCACGTTATGGGTTAGATTTACCACATCTACTGTTTTGTAACTGCTACCGTGACGGGTGAGAAGTACGCCCATATGTTACAGAATCGAACATCCCCAGTCTGGCTGGTAAACACCTGCTGGAACGTACGATTTTTATGCAGGATGGCGCTCCACCCCATATTGCTAGATCGTCGTTTAGTAATGATCGTTTGCTCAGCCACCACTTTCGTCATGCTTGGCCTCCCAAGTTCTCAGACCTCAGTTCGTGCGATTATTGGCTTTGGGGTTACCTGAAGTCGCAAGTGTATCGTGATCGACCGACATCTCTAGGGATGCTGAAAGACTACATCCGACGTCAATGCCTCACCATAACTCCGGGAATGCTTTACAGTACTGTTCACAACATTATTCCTCGAGTGCAGCTATTGTTGAGGAATAATGGTGAACATATTGAGCATTTTCTGTAAAGAAAATCCTTTGCTTTGCCTGAATTTGTTATGCTAATTATCGCTTTTCTAATCAGATGAAGCGCCATCTATCGGACATTTTTTGAACTTTTTTTTCTAATAAAAACCCATGTCATTCCAAGAATGTGTGTCGATTTATACCCCTCTGTCTACATTATTCCGTCATTTATAAAGTTTTCAAATTTATACTGACTTTTCGATCTCCCGGTACATAAGTAATCAGTGTCGCCAAGATGTCACTGTACAGGCGATTGTTTACAGATCAAGAAATTTTGGATGTTCTGTCAATGATTTGGTGTCTGAAGGAGAATTTAGTGACTATTATGAAGATGACAGAGATATTGCAGGTAATTACAACATATTTACTGTAATTTCAACTTTATTATATTTTCGTGTAATATATTGCAAACTTCTAACGATAAGAACTCTTCGAAGACGCAACAGCTCCACCAAACTACATCACACTTGTGTCTCCTCTCCTGGAGTACTGTTGCCCAGTGTGAGACCCTTACCAGGTGGGACTGACGGAGGACATTGAGAAGGTTCAGAGAAGGGCAGCTTTTTATCGCGTTATAGGGGGGAAAGCGTCACGGAAATGTTGCACGATTCGAGCTAGAAGTCATTAAAAGAACGACGTTATTCGTTGCGGCGAGATCTATTTGCGTGATTCCAGTCACTGACTTTTACTTCTGAATGTGAAAATATTTTGCTAGCACCCACCTTTATAGGGAGACATGACCATCCCAATAAAATTATTATAATCAAATAGTCGCCTAATGTAATTTAATTGTGTAATTTGATTTTTGTAAATAAATACGTTTCAGTTTGTTTTTTATAAAACATAAGCAAGTGAAATGTTCTTTCTACCTACAACACATCCTACTATAAAAAAATTTCTTTTTCTTTTTTCATCTACAAACTTGTGATAACAGTGTTACTTCATTTTAAAATTTAAACTACAATGGTAAAGCAGAAAAAATTGCAACGATTTACCTGTAAGGTTCCTAATTTATGATATTTTGAAAAACTAAAGAAAGTCCCAGGCCTTAAAGTATTAATTGTGCTCAGAATGAAACGAATGATTACTCTTGTAAATAGAAAAAATAAACATTAACTGCTAAGGTACCTCACTGGGTACAGAGTGTGGTGTTAGCAGAGCCTAGTAAAATAAAGAGTTTTTCTACAGAGAGGTAAAATTCGTTTTATTAACTTTAAGTGAAGTGGAAAAACAAAAACAAATGAAATTAAAAATAATGAAATGAAATCGTAAGGAAAAGAAAAGGAAAAAGAAGGATAAGATTCGACCGTTAACAGTATGTTTTTGATACCCGAAACCACAAATTAATTATCTAATAAAAGATAAAAACATCTGTTAGGGGGGGACTGAGTTCGCGCCAACAGTTGAATTTACAACTGAAACAGGAGCTAACAAAAACTTTGAGGCTGTCACAGTAAATGCAGAATTATTTTGTTCTGACGTCGGTGTCGTGGCATTGAAGCGACTTGCCAGAACCAAAATCCTAGCTTCGCATCAGTGCAAAATTTACCGTTTGTTGCACCGTCAGATGCTGCATCCACGACTCTCAAAGTCTATCATAACCTGTTCAAATCTGGAACTGAATTGAATCAGCAATGAACCTCTTCACAGTCTTGAAGAAGTCAAGATGCACTAAACTAGTTTAAATGTTTGTGGCAGGGTATGCTATTTCAGCAAATTAGCCCACCGTGGTGCCTCCTTGCTCTTGTCCGCAGACATTAACTAAATGTTGCGGGTGGGGCAAAAGTCCACTGACCGCCGTGTGAAAGGGCTATAATCACAGGAGAAGCCTGCAACTAGACAGTAGGTACCACGTACTCACTGTTTTGTCCACAAGGCAAACCGCAGCGGACTGTAAAATAATCACTGATGCGCTCATGTGCTGCCAATGGCCGTCACCACAAGATGAGCTCCCACCAGAAAGTGGTGTTCTGTAGCAAAGTTAAAATGCCTGTATCTTTCACATCCTCCCCTCCTCTTGCGGGAAATGACGTCCGTTATCTGGTAAGCCTATCAGGAGCGCTGTTACAATCGCCAGTAGCTTCTCCATATTTTGGCTCGTCAATATACGTTAACTTTAAAAGCAAGGTAGGCGTGTTTGGGAAGCTGACGAAATCTGTTTTGGTGTCTGCATGTCGCGTTCTGACAATGAAAAGTGGAACAAGGAGCGAGGAGGGGTGGTTACTGTGCTAGCCCTTCGGCCTGCGACTACCACACCTCCTTTCCATTGTTACTCTTAAAAGCTTTTTCGCTCTGTCTCCCACTGTGAGGGACTGTTTCAGGTAAAGTGCGGAACTTACCAAGCGCTCACTTTCAAAACAAACACGGCCTCTGGCTTCTGCCCCCATGCCATACCAATATAATAAGTACTAGATTAACCTGCGCTGCTTCGCATGCGTAGACTGGTTGATCTGCCCCAGTTATTTCTCCCTCTTAAAATAAATTTTATAGATATAGCTTAAGTACTGTCATAATGAAATGTTGTAATACTACTTGTAGCCGCGGCAGAATGGCCGTGCGTATTGAGGCGCTATGTTGCGTTGCGCGCTGTTGTTCGCCGTCGTGGGGTTCGATTCGCCATGGGTGTTTGTGTTGCCGGCATAAGTTAGTCTAAGTTTAATTTAGTTTAATTAGTTTGTAAGTCATAGGGACTGAAGACCCCGTAGTTTAGCATCTTAAAATTTACAAACGTTGGAACATTTGATTCTACTACTTGAAACCCTCTATGGCACCCCTTTACAGTTGAATTTATAGAAATACCCCAACATGTGACTTTTAAATTCCAACCAAGTATGCAAATGTCATTTTTTGTAATTCTCGGTTCAAAATTGGCTTAGTAGCAACGTATTTTCAAAAAATATTTCATCCCCTATTTCACCCCCTAAATGATTAAATTTCTGAAAATGACGAAACGAATCTGACTCAGCAACACCTATAGTAACTCAGCATACATAAAAATAGTGAGCAGGTACTTTCTCGCCGAATTATTAAGTGTTACCTGCCTTTGATACGATTTCAGAATTAAAAATGTTCAAATGTTTGTAAATCTATCGGACTCAACAACGTGGTTATTAGTCCGTAGCTTACAAACTATTTAAACTAAGGTAAACAAACCTAAGGACAACACAAACACTCATGCTAGAGGGGTTACTCGAAGCCTGTACGCACGGCTAATCCGCCGCGGCGATTTCAAAATTACCTCTCGGACATGCTGTATTAGGAAATAGCGTGTTTAGTCGACCACTTTCAGTAAAGCCAGATTTAATATATTTTATTTGCGGACTGAAAATACTTTACATGATCATCATTTTCGCTTTAAGGATTAGGCAATATGCTTATTCCGACACCATCTACATCTCGGTCGCCCAACATCTCTTGTACTCGTTGACAATAATAATCCTCAAATAGAGACTTTTCAATAGTGGGTCGTAACTTCTGTTATTAGTTTCAAGCGAGTGTTTATTATTTTCGAGTAAACTTTGTAAATTATGTTTGTGCTACCTATACCTCTTTAACTGTGACATGAATTCTTAGGTCTTTTTTAAAAAAAAATAGAAATTACTTCGGCGATTGTCCACTGAGTAGGGATTTTATAGCTTCGCCAGCAAATCCACAAAGAACATAACTACCTGCCACTAATAACGCAAATTTGGAGGCTGTAACGCTGTATGATGTGTTAAGCATATTAGACGCAAAGAAATATGAGAATATACAGGGTGTTTCCATAAATCATCATCATCATTTGGTTGTCTGCCGTACGGCAGGTTTAGATTGCATAGCCCTCCATGTTTCTCTGTCTTTTGCGATCATCTTCGTTCTTTGGTGCCCTCCTAGTGGCTTGCTGACGTCATCCAGCATCTGGTACCTTCTTCTGCCCCTTCCTCTCTTTCCCGGAACGCAACCCTCAATTGCCTCTACCAGAAGGCAATCTCTTCTTCCCAGTTCAGTTTTCCGTTCTTTATCGTCAGCAACATCCTCCGTTCCTCTCCAACTCTGTTCAGTACTTCTTCATTTCTGACTTTATAGATCCAGCTGATCTTTTCCATCCTACGCCATATCCACATTTCGCAAGCTTCAATTTTCTTCTCATCTTGCTTTCTCAATGTCCACATTTCTGCTCCATATAAGGCCACACTCCATATTAGACACTTGACAAGTCTCTTTCTTAATTCTTTGTTTAAACCACTGGTTAGGAGTTTTCTTTGCTTCTGGAACGCTTCTTTTGCCAGAGCCATTCTCATTTTGATGTCTTGTTGCCAATTCATATCTTCCTTAATCCAGACATGCAAAAAATTAATAGGACGTGAAAGATACTTCACGAAACTGATACTCACGGCCATAAATAATCCTTAATGCAATCCATACATCGGCGAACAAGATTCTGACGTATCTGGACAAATATCCCTGGTGCGTTTCGAATCTCAAGCAGCTACAATTCTGGCAAATAATAGCATCTCCGAATCCACTGGGACTCAATACATAAGTGTCAGCAGTGTCCCCATAGGTAATAATCAAGAGGATTCAGTTCAGGTGACGTCACACCCGTAACAGAACGAGATGCATGTTAGTGAGTTCCGCGAAACTGTAGCAGTGCCAGGCGTCTTATTGTACCGTACTTCTCAGAATAGCACTCAGTAATGAATATGTACGTCGTTGATACATAGCATGTTCTGTCATAGGACAATATAAATACAATGCAACACAGCCACAATATGGACACGTGAAATAAAATTTGTATAATTTCCTAGTAATCAGGCTCGTCCTCCAATTTTCCTTGCATGAAATAAAGAATGTACATCATAGATACGCGACGCGAAACATGGAGTACCAATTTTTAATATTAATTATACGAGGAGGCCAATGAAAAAAATTCTAAAGGGGCTTTGTCATTGATGTGTGCAAGAATCGTATGTGAACGCAGCTTCAAGAGTTGTTAAAGAAAGTAGAACTTGGCATATGTAAAGAGGGTTTCTAAAAGACAATTCGCAGGTAGCGGTAGAACAGGTGGAACTACGATGCAACCAAATTGTCAAGAGTGGAAATCTAACCATCGCAGTAACAAAATAACGTTATTCTTAGCGTTATATAAACATATGAACACGAAAATTGAAGCACCTTTTGTTTCGCCATAGATCTGCACAAAACAAAAATCATGAGTGTACAGAGCCATTAAGAGCGGGTAAAGTAAGAGGACGTTTTCATATCTAAAGAGGGTACTACACGACAATACAGGTAGTGGACTGGCACGACAGCATCTAGCAGTAGATTGGATGAAACTACAAGGTAGACCGTGTTATCAGAAGCGGAAATCAAAATTTGGCGGTAACAAAATAACTTTATTTCTAGGCGTCGCTATTTCACGTATTATCCTGAAGGAATAACTTTGTACTCATCTGCTGCTGCTGCTGCTGCTGCTGCTGCCAGAGAATTCAAGTAAATTCCTAATTTTTAATTACATCAGAGTCTCAGTAGTTCGACACATACGGGACCGAGCTATGTCGGATTATAGAAATTGTCGGATTACTGGATTTTCAATGAAAATTGGTGTTTCTTTTAATATTTATATCAGTAGGCTTTCTCTGTGATATGTCATCAGTCTTAGTATTTTCTCTTGCCAGCCTCCTTAAAACTAATATGTCGTACAGTATGTACTGATGAAGTTTACGACGTTCCTGAAGAAAGCATGTGTACAAAGCGTCTTCAGTTAAAGGGTACTCGTCAGTTTTTATCACCTTCCTCTCACTGCTTTTGTTGTTCAAATTGTGCAACTAAATTGCATTTGATTTTTAATGTCGTGATAGCACGCCGGCGTCATAAAATGAAACTCGAGTCCACGTCTTTTTTAATTTATTTATTTTTTATTTAGTTATTTATTTATTCCCCTTAGATATTGCTGCTGCAAGGACTGTCTTGAGGCACATCTCCCTCCACAACAAGCATCAAAAATAATTAAATTCCCTGAGATATATGTTGTCACATTATGTCATATAAGGAGAGGCGCCTCTTTGATGTAATAAAACAATATATATGTCTCAGGAAATTGAATTATTGTTATCCAAAGAAAATTCAGCTTTGGTCGTAAATTTGTTTATTTATTATTACAGATCGATTTCGGCTATTGAATAGCCATCTTCAGTGCAACTTGCACAATCCACTAGAAACATTACTGATTGTACTGATCCAGTCACAAGGCATAGCGACAAGGCGTAGCTACAAGGTTTTAGCTATCTATGCCTTGTGGCTTTACCCATAAAATCAGTAATGTTTCTAGTCGATTGTGCAAGTTGCACTGAAGATGGCTATTAAACAGCCGAAATCGATCTGTAATAATAAATAAACAAATTTACGACCAATGCTGAATTTTCTTTGGATATTTATCATTTTATGGTCTTAGTGCACACTGCTCCTAATGGAGACTTCAATTCATGAATTATTGTTGATATCAGTGTCTTCTGATACATATGAGGCATTTTGTAGAAAAAATAGGAAAGACTCACTAGTTAAAGGGGGTAGTAATAGACAATTAATTGGTGGTCGACTTCTTATTGTTTGAAAAGTGTTGAAGTGTCCCCATCCGTGCACACCGCGTGATCTCAGCTCGTTAGAATACTGAATGTGACGGACTGGAGAAGTGTCACATTATAGAGACTCTACTGCTCTTAATTATGAATACCTACGTCTTTCTAGTTCACTTATTATATAGGAATGCATGGTTCAGGTAGGAAATGAAAATCTACAAAAGTAAATAAATACAAGAAAAAAGAGAAAAAAAGTATCGTTACTTTGTAAACACAATTGGTCATTTTTGACCACAGGTAATTCTAGTTTAAATAAACAGTACTGTACGTGTATGGGTGTATGGGTGTTATTGTAAATAAGCTACGGAACAGTAATGGGAGGCGCCTTCTCCAACCCCGAGATCTGCACCTAAAGTTGTTTAGTGGGGCATTCTGTACGTCCTGTTAAATCTTTGCACGCTTTTACGGAAACACCCTGTAGACAGTATACTACATCATATGACTACAGTTACAGCGAGCAAAAGGAGCGAGGTCTAAAGTGTCAAGTTACGGACAAGGCGGTCGTTCCCGCCGGAGGTTCGATTCCTCCCTCGGGCATTGAGGGGGGTGTGTGTGTGTGTGCGCGTGTGTGTGTTTGTGTATGTGTGTGTGTGTGTGTGTGTGTGTGTGTGTGTGTGTGTGTTGTGTGTCTTGTCTTTATTGTATGTCTAGGGACTGATGACCTTAGCAGTTTGGTCCAATAAGTTTACAAACATGTCGCATATTGCAAGGGAATTCCAATCAAAACACAATGTAACTGATCTCCCCTCCCCACCCTTCCCATTTAATTTACCTGATATAGCCCCTTTGGGTTCTTGTTCCCGCCGCATAGTCAGAGATGCTCTGCAATGAATTGCGCTACAGTCCTTCATCGGATATACGTGTGTTTTCATAACATCAGTTAGTTTAAGTAGTATGTAAGTTTAGAGACCGCTGACCTGAGTAGTTTGTTCCCATAGGTCTTAGACCAATTTCAGAGTTTAATTTCCTTTTTCCGCATACTGCTCGCCCTTACCGTCAACCTTGTCTGGGTCATTGCCTCCTTCCTCTCCAAGCTTATGTTATCGTCCGCAGCACCGACTTCCCTCTTGTTTATCCCTCTGCTGGCATGACCCAAGGGTCCGTCCTTCCTTCCCTCCTTTATTTCCTGTATACCGCAGATATGCCTAAGCCTGCACCCTCCCTCCCCCCTCCCCACCCACGGCCCCATACCCGTTATGTAAATAACACTGCTTTCCTTGCCTTAGCTCCCACCGTTGCCAGTTCCAACCATCTTCTCCAAGAACACCTTGACGTTTTCACCACTTGGTGCAACCAGTAGCTCCTATCTATAAATCCTTCGAAAACCCAGGCGATCATCGTAGGTCGCACTACCCCTTTCTTCAGCCCATGTGATTTCTACCTGACTCTCCATCACCGTCCCATCTGCTTCACTCCAAGTACATGGGCTTCACTACTTATCGCACCCTTTCTGGGACCTCCCACCTCCACACCAACCAAGAAAAACCCGCTTCCATCTCCGCCTCGTCAAACTCCTAGTTAGCCCAATGTAAATGTTCAAATGTTTGTACAACTTATGGGACTTAACTACGGGGTCATCAGTCCCTAAGCTTACAAACTACTTATCTATTACCTTATACTAAGGATGGCACAAATATCCATGCCCGAGGGGGGATTCGAACCCTGTGAGATTACCGCCCAATAGAAATACTGGTAATTAATAGCATTTGATAATTAAACAGTATGAAGTTCACTGCAAACATTGACCATGCCAATGCACTAAATGTTACACAATTTTAATCTTATTAATTATGGTAGCAATGTATGTACACAGTTGGGTGACAACATTTATAGTTAGGCCATAGGTAGAAATTCTCCATGTTGAGATTTGCTGTGTGCTTGTAGCTGACGGGAGGCCAGCGAGCAGGCCGATGTTGGTGGCTTGTTCCAACTTAGGATTTTACAGTTCGTTTCCGGTGAGGGGAGAGGGACAATGGCGAGTGCCAGGCACAGTGCAGTGCACAAATATTGTAATACTACTGGCATTTGAAGTAATACGATGCAGTTAGGAACCTTTAAGGCCCTCATTACAAAATAGCCTGTTGATAAATAAACAATACATTAGCTGATATAGTCACATCTAACGTAATATGTTTAATTGACAATGAAAAGTAATAAATTACCAACGAAGACAAGACAGTTACACAACTAGCATGGCAATGTTTGTTTATAAAAATAATATATTAACTATTGTTCATTTTATTTTCAATCAATCTTTTGTATTTTAACTTGAAATATTCAGTTAAATCAGTTATCTGTGATATAAGAAATTGCACGATTATGATAAACAGTACAAAGGATGTTTATACTAATATAAAAACGTAAGAAAATATTTGTTTAATGTGTAGTGTAATTATTTTGATTTTAAGTAAAGTTTTAGAAATGTATTGGCTGAGCGCTGTACGTTGGCAAATCGGTTACAACAGCTTACATGGGGAAGTTGATGACGTAGGGGAAAAAACCCCGGCAGTAGAGTTTTGGTGCGCGCGCGCGCGAGGGCAGGAAGTGGGGACTCCAGGCCACGTGGTGTGGCTGGCCGGGCAGCGTCGCGCTGCCTCAGTCGGCATGTGGATCTCGAGGTGGTGACTTGAGTTTTGTGTGTGGCAATCGCCACGTGTGGTTGCTCGTCGTAGACTGCACCAAGTTAAATCGAGTGCTACTGTGTGTTTGTGAATAATTAGCCGGTGCAACAAGGTGTGCATCGCATTAAATTAAAGTGACTGTGATTTGTTAATGTAACAAGTGTCATCGCATAGGCATGAACATAAACGGTGTTTGAGACAGCCACGTGGTGTGAAATCAATTCGCGACAAATATTCATTTTGTCTGGGGGCTCACGAGCTATAACTTTATTTGGTACATTTACTGACGTACAGACGCGACAGCCACAGGGTTCAAGTATTGTGAAATAAACAACATAAAGTGAACTTTCACGTGTTTTCTAAAATAGTAGTTAGTACACCCTTTTCTCTCATGAACTTGAATTTATTATGAATTTGTTTTGTTAATCATATGCAGGGAAGGAAAGCTGCGAACGTGTGATATCATCCCCTAGAAAACGAGTCAAACAGTCGCAATAACAGTTCCAGTGTTTTTGCATGTTTAGGAATTTGGTTCGCAGCTGGTGGTTGTGAGTTTCAAAAATTAATCTTTCCCTATTTTAAACTCTCACCCCCGACCGTAGTGGCCGTGCTGACCGTGACTGGAGCGCCGGCAGTCCAATGTAGTGCCTGAATCCTTCCGCTATACCTACAAATCCCTCATCCACACCATCCTCAGTGTCTCCCATCCTGTCTCTATCTCCGCTCCCTCCATCCTTCTACACATCCCTAGAGATCCTGGAACGGCATGCCCTCCGCTTCACCTTCCTTATCCCTTCCTGGACCCCATCCTCCATTCAGCTCCTCTATGACCTCACCCTCTTCCCCCACCTTGTCAGCTTAATTGAACTCCTCCGCCTCTTTTTACCGTAAACTGGATCCGTCTCCCCCTATTGACCATCCTCTCCAGTCCGTTGGCGCGCCATTACCACTGTATCTCCCCTGCTGTCCACCTGTCCATCCTCCTTACCCTTTCCCGTGGCAATTTCCGCACCCTCCCCATCCCTGATGATGCCATCCGCCGAGACATCTATCCCTTTATTAGTTTCTCCGTGACTGGATGGTTGCTGTTGCCGCAACTGTGGTAGAATTTAATGAATTTATTGGTGCTTTATTTAAGCCTACTCTGCCGGTTTCGGCCTCTTTGCTGGGCCATTTTCAAGTGTGATAAACCGCTGAATGTTCCGTTTTTATCTTGACATTTACAATATTTTATTATTGACCTTTACATTTTATCAACTAATGTTTAAAATTTTATGCTTGCAATGATGTAATGTTTATATCAGAACACATCAGAACATGCATTTTTATATATGTAACATTCTATCTTGTACCATGCAATTTTTGTAAACTTATTGCAACACATTATATGCAGGTTTGTCACACTTGAAAATGGCCTAGCATAGAGGCCGAACCGGTAGTGTGGACTTAAATAAAGCACCAATAAATGCAACTGGAGCTGGACTTTCATTAAACATCTATTCCTGCTACCAGCTCTGATCCTGCCCCTCCTCTCTCTTTGATTCCTCTAGAGGGTCCCACATCCTTCCTCCCTCGCCTTCCCCCTACTCTTACTGGCCCCTCTGGTAACTCAGCTTCCTCGGACATCCCACCCTCCCTCCTTTCCCGCATGGCTCTTTGGCGTCTCAAGCCTCCTCCTCCCTCCCCACCCACCACCACTCCTCCACTCCCTCCCCCACCTCCAACCCTCATTCCTTCTTTTCCTTGCAGCTTCCCCATCTACATTCATTATAATCATTTATCATAAGCGTGTGAATTGTCCTTGTTTCATCGGAATGAACGGAGTGAACCTTATCAGTGATTTTCAATGTCCGTGTACCTCAGTGCTATAGTGTTACGTTTCACCACTTTTCGTCGTTTTGTATGTATAAGAACTTCACTTTTTCACTCCATTTACGCATCATGTTTTGTTCCATTTTCGCAGTGTTAATATTTTGATTTCTCCTGTTTGTCCTCCTTTATATTTGTGTCTTCTTTCATGTGTTGTAATACGGCTGAAGAGCGCCTCAAACTCTGCCAGCCCGCCCCACCTGGGGAATGAAATGACAATAAAGGGAATAAAGAAAAGGCTGCTCGGCCTCGCCGCCGTTTCCTCCGCAGGCCCCAGTTGATCGCTGGCGTTTGGCGAGTCGGCGCAGCGGGCATTTCACGGCAGGTAGCGGCAACGTGTAATGAGAGCATTAGGCGCAGTCACACTGAACAGCGCTCCTATGGCCTGGCCGGCCCAGGTGCTTATTTAGACGCACCCACAGCTCGCCCGCGGTCCTGCGCCGGCTGTTGTTGCCGGACAGAGCCACTCCTCGACGCCTGCCCGCCGCCACTTTTCCTAACCACAACATTCACGGCGCTTCTCCGGCGGGAACGAGGATAGCCGACTGCCGCCGCCATAAAATTCACCTAAACCATAATTGCACTTTATTGGCCCCCCATAAAGAAAGCGATAAGAGGCACGACTGCCGTGCTCCGAGCGTGAATGCCGGTGGTCTATCTCTCGTGTGCATCTCGTACAGTGACGTAACACCACCGCTTAAATGTCACGTATGTCCTGAAGGGTTCGTTAGTCTCGTGATCCGTGGGTCATCGTAATGATGTGGAAAGAGCCATTATGCATTTATAGCTAAATTTTCCGGAGGTAAAATAGTTCCCCATTCGGATCTCCGGGCGGGGACTACTCAGGAGGATGTGACCATCAGGAAAGACAACACTGGCATTCTACGGATCGGAGCGTGGAATGTTAGATCCCTTAATCGGGTAGGGAAGCTAGAAAATTTAAAAAGGGAGATGGATAGGTTGAAGTTAGATATAGTGGCGATTAGTGAAGTTCGGTGGAAAGAGGAACGGGATTTCTGGTCAGGCGAGTACAGGATTATAAATACAAAATCATTTCTGGGTGTTACAGGAGTACGTCTGATAATAAATAAGAAAATAGGAATGCGGGTAAACTACTGTGACCAACACAGTGATCGCATTATCGTAGTCAAGATAGATACGAAGCCAACACCGACCACAGTAGTACAGGTTTATATGCCAACTAGCTCTGCCGATAATGAGGAGATCAAAGAAATATATGAGGAGCTAAAGGAAATTATTCAGACAATTAAGGGAGAGGAAAACTTAATTGCTAAAGGAGACTGGAATTCGGTAGTAGGGCAAGGAAGGGAAGGGAAGATAGTAGGTGAATATGGTCTCGGCAAAAGGAATGAATGGGAAAGCCGCCTGGTAGAATTTTGCGCGGAACATAATTTAGTTATAACAAACACATGGTTTAGGAATGACAAAAGAAGGTTGTATACGTGGAAGAGACCAGGAGACACCGGGAGATACCAGATAGATTTTATAATGGTAAGACATAGATTTCGGAACCAGGTTTTAAACTGTAAGACATACCCAGGGGCAGATATAGACTCTGACCATAACTTGTTGGTTATGAACTGTAGGCTGAAACTGAAGAAACTACAAAAAGGTAGAAAAATAAGGAGATGGGACATGGATAAATTGAATGAACCTGAAGTTAAGAATTTCAGAGGGAGCTTTAGGCAACAATTGACAGAAACAAGGGAAAATAAAACAGTAGAGGAGGAATAGGTAGCATTGAGAGATGAAATAGTGAAGGCAGCAGAGGACAAAATAGGTAGGAAGGCAAGACCTACATAAAGTCCTTGGATTTAATCAATGCAAGGAGAAAATATAAAAATGCAGTAAATGAAACAAGCAAAATGGAGTACAGACGACTAAGAAATGAGATTGACAGTAAGTGCAAAATAGCTAAGCAGGAGTGGCTAGAAGGCAAATGCAAGGATGTAGAAGAATGTATAAATAGGGGAAAAATAGATACAGCCTGCAGGAAAATAAAAGAAACATTTGAAGATAAGAAAAACAGCTGTATGAATATCAAGGACTCTGATGGAAAACCAGTTCTCATCAAAGAAGGGAAAGCTGAGAGGTGGAAACAGTATATAGAGAGGCTGTATGAAGGAAATGGACTGGGCGGCAATATTGTAGAAAGGGGAGAAGAAGTAGGTGGGGATGTTCAAATGTTCAAATATTTTTAAGCTTATGGGACTTAACTACGGGGTCATCAGTCCCTAAACTTACAAACTACTTATCAGCTACCTTATACTAAAGACGGCACAAATATCCATGCCCGAGGGGGGATTCGAACCCCCGACCGTAGTGGCCGTGCAGACCGTGACTGGAGCGCCTCAGTCTCCTCTTCTACCGCGGCCGGCGGTGGGGATGACATGGGAGATACTATACTGAAAGATGAATTTGACAGAGCACTGAAAGACCTAAGTCGAAACAAGGACCCTGGAGTAGATGACATTCCCTTAGAGCTACTGAAGTCTCTGGGAGAACCAGCCATGACAAAATTGTTTCACCTGGTGTGTAAGATATATGAGACAGGTGAAGTACCCTCAGACTTTAAGAAAAATGTTATAATCCCTATTCCAAAGATAGCAAGTGCAGTCAGGTGTGAAAACTACAGAACCATAAGTTTAATAAGTCATGGTTGCAAAATATTAACACGAATTATTTACAGAAAGATGGAAAAGCTGGTAGAAGCCGACCTCGGGAAGATCAGTTTGGGTTCAGGAGAAATGCAGGAACTCGGGAGGTAATACTCAATTTACGGCTTATCCTAGAAGATAGATTAAGAAAAGGCAA
This sequence comes from Locusta migratoria, assembly GCA_026315105.1. Lineage (NCBI taxonomy): Eukaryota > Metazoa > Arthropoda > Insecta > Orthoptera > Acrididae > Locusta > Locusta migratoria. Next base: position 943,900,247 of record CM048744.1, read on the forward strand.
ACCTACATTTTTAGCTTTTGTAGATTTGGAGAAGGCGTTTGACAATGTTGATTGGAATAAACTCTTTCAAGTTCTGAAGCAAGCAGGAGTAAAATATAGGGAGCGTAAGGTTATTTACAACTTGTACAAAAATCAGACAGCGGTTGTAAGAGTTGAAGGGCAGGAAAGGGATGCAGTGGTTGGAAAGGGAGTAAGACAGGGTTGTAGCCTTTCTCCAATGTTATTCAATTTGTACATTGAGCAAGCTATAAAGGAAAGCAAGGAGAAATTTGGTGAAGGAATTAAAGTTCAGGGTGAAGAATTAAAAACATTGTGTTTTGCCGACGACATAGTAATTCTGTCATATACAGCAAAGGACCTGGAGGACCAATTGAACGGAATGGACAGTGTGCTGAAAGGTGCATATAAGATGAACATTAACAAGAGCAAAACTAGGGTAATGGAGTGCAGTCTAAGAAAATCGAGTGATGCTGAAGGATTTAGATTAGGTAACGAAGCAATAAAGGAGGTAGATGAGTTTTGTTACTTGGGCAGTAAAATAACAAATCATGGCCGGCCGCGGTGGCCGAGGAGACTGAGGCGCTTCAGTCACGGTCTGCACGGCCACTACGGTCGGGGGTTCGAATTCCCCCTCGGGCATGGATATTTGTGCCGTCTTTAGTATAAGGTAGTTCATAAGTAGTTTGTACGTTTAGGGACTGATGACTGCGTAGTTAAGTCCCATAAGCTTAAGAAACATTTGAACATTTTTTTTTTTTTTAACAAATGATGGTCGCAGTACAGAGGATATAATGCGGAATGGCAATGGGTAGAAAAACGTTCTTGAAAAAGAGAAATCTGTTAACGGCGAATATTGATTTAAGCCTAAGGAAGTACTTTTCTAAAGTATTTGTATGGAGTGTTGCCTTTTATGGGAGTGAAACATGGACGATAAACAATGCGGACAGGAAGAGGATTGAGGCTTTTGAAATGTGGTGCTACAGAAGAATGCTGAAGATTAGGTGGGTGGATCGCGTAACTAATGAGGAGGTACTGAACAGAATTGGGGAGAAAAGAAATGTCTGGCATACCTTGACTAAAAGAAGGGATAGATTGGTAGGGTACATTCTTAGAAATCAAGGAATTGTGAATTTAGCGTTGGAGGGATGTGTGTGGGGTAAAAACCGCAGAGGAAGATCAAGACATGGATACAGTAAGAAGATTCAGACAGATGTAGGTTGCCGTTCTTATGTGGAGATCAAGAGGCTTGCTCAGGATAGGGTATTGTGGAGAGCTGCATCAAACCAGTCTCCGGACTGAAGACCACAACAACAACAGGTAAACTTATAAAATGCCAGATTAAATAAAAAATGTCTTTATGTCATGGGTGTGATCAGATCTATTGACTTATTACACAAAACAACAGCCATGATCTATAATAATAGTAATAGTTATTATTATTATTATTATTATTAAAAGTATTGCCTGTGGTCGAAATTGGATCAATCGTATATACGAAGTAACGAAACTACTGATATACTTTGACTACGTAGGCTTTCCTGGCGTAATGTTTGATAATACTCTTCTCGTGTTCCCTGCCTTCATTTTATGTCCCTCAGTTAGACAGTGCTCAGCTACTGCAGATTTCTCTGGCTGAAGCAATCTTGTGTGTCGATATGACATCCAATGTATTTTTCGTCCACCTGCCAAGGTTAGAGCGTTCCTGGGCTCAGTAAAAGATGACTTAGGATTGAGGAAACCTGGGGTATACAAAATTCCTTGTCACTGTGGAAAAGTTTACACCGGTCACGCAATCCGAACAATTCAAGGTAGATGTACTGAACACCACCGACACACAAGTTTACTTCAGCCAGAGAAATCTGCGGTAGCAGACAGTGGTCTTACTGAGGAACATAAAATGAACTATGACGGGGCAAAATGGTTGCCTTTGCGTCTCGCTATTGGGACTGCATTTTAAAATAATCGATCGGAATTCGTCTTTCTGAAAATATTATAAACACAGACAACTGCTTTCCTTTGAGGAAAATGTGGAATCCTGTAGTGTTTCACATCAAAAAACAACAGTCTCTGCTGAATAGCGATCTATCGTTTACGCCGGCTTCTACCACTGGCGGGGGTGAAACGTAGAGGGCAGAACTGTCCATTCTTGAGCACGCGCCCTCGGCCGTCCGCGGCATGTATAGGGGCCGCCGCTCGCGGCTTGTACTCAGTCTCGTCGAGTCGGTGTACCAGCACTCTCACCTGAAGATGGTGGCCAGGTGGACCGCCGAAATATCGTGTCCAGATGACGTATTTATCCGGCAGGAAACCCGAGAAGAATATTACTGATATACGGGCAAGCCTAGGGACCGATAATCGCAGTAGTTAAGTCCCATAGTCTCAAACATTTGAAAATTTCTTACCTCCTCCCGTTCTACCGATAGATGGCTTTCGCGGCAGTCCTGGCCTTCTCGTGTTGAAGGTGGAGGAAAGTACCAGCAGCTGTATAGAAATTATTTATTCAATTACGCGGCCGGTGGACAATGGACAGTGTTGGATTCTGACACATTCATCCTTTGTAACTTTACAGGTTTTCACCCTACACATCAGGTAGTAAATCTGAGTTTCCACTCTTGTAGGTAACAGACTTCTTGAAGAAGGTGTTCACCACTGCCATATCGCTTGCCACAGCAAATTCCATTACATTCTTTCCTTCATGGTTTATTACTTATATATCTCACCCACCATGCACTCTCTTCCAGGTCCGCTTCGTCCAACGTGGCTATTCAAGTCGCCACTGATGACGCATTTCTTCTGCTGGTATTGCTGTCATGTCCAATTCATTCCAGAAGTCTTCCTTTTCTTACTTTTCACAGCCTGTCTGAGGTGCGTAAACACACACAGTGTTTGTATCTCCTTCATTATCCTGTCATTACTCCTATTCACTCTCACCAGATGGTCCTTCCATTTCCTATCCAGGATTATACCGTTTCTTACTCCTCTGCTTGCACCACAACCGTGTCCCATTTATCTCTCTTTATCACCCTTCCATTGGGTCTCCTGAGTACACAGAACCCCTAGCTTCCTTCTCACCATCATGTGAGCAAGTTCCCTACAGCTTCCTGTCATGGTTCCAAGACTGAGGGACCAAACTCGCGGGACTATCTTCTTTAGCCGCGCCCATCCATGGCGCGGTATCCATAGTCCATTTCTCACAGGTCTCAGGCGAGCACCCTGCGCGTCGCCTACGAGGAACGCCCAAGCCCTCTCACTTCCATCTGTATATGACCCTTCCATATTTTTTGGCGGTGTTTTCTTGACCGGATGTCCTTCATGCCGTCAACCGTCCCCATTTATCCGGGGTTGGGGACCGGCACCTAGTGAGGCTGGCTTGCCTCCCTAGGTGGCTAGGTTAAGCTGTAATATTACACGGAAGTCAGAAAAACTCATCGCACTAGAAATTTTATCACAATCCCCGCGTATTCTGTCCGGCGTCCTACTTGCTGTCTCGTCGTTTGACATGCTACGGATATGTTTAAGAAACTCTCTACCAGAGCGAAACACCTACCACGGGCATATTTTAGGTGTCGCCTTTCCTCTACCTCCTGAAGAAAATATCAATCTCCCTTAACCACTCCACATACAGGGGTTTTATTTTATTCACATCTATGGCAAAGACCCTATCGAATTATATAAGTTTCTTCGGCCTCCTTTTTAAAATTAATATTAAAGTGGGTACTTACTTTAATTTTCTTGTCACGTATTTATATAATGATTACTGGATTCGGTAAGCTATACTTCTATAATTAACATTCTACTCTAAGCACGTAGGAAACTTTCTTAAAAGGAAGTTTTTTTGCCAACACTATCGTTGGCATGTCACACTGCAATAATATGATAATATTGCTGAAAATATTTTTATTTAGTTTCCTACTTGCTGAGAGTAGAATGTTAAGATAGATCCAATGAAGGCAGATTAACCTACCGAAATCGGAATAAAATGAAATAAAAGAATTATTGGTCTTGGCAGTCATTTTGTATAATTCAGAAGTCCCGTGTACAGACCAACTTCAACGTCTGATTACCTTATAAATAAATTAATGTGCTAGATATGATTTTAAATCATATATGCGCACAACTTATTTTGATACGTATTTGTACGTTATTCGCAAATGTCATTTATTACTGACAATAGACAACAGCTGCTAAAGTAGTTGTGAATTCTGAGAGCATATTTTGTTCAGTCGTTCGACAGTGACGCTGAGGTCACATTAATCGTTCACTACCATATTACAGGTATAATAAGAATAAAATATTTTACGCTAGAGTATTATCAGGATTTTGCCGGCCGCGGTGGCCGAGGGGACTGAGGCGCTCCAGTCACGGTCTGCACGGCCACTACGGTCGGGGGTTCGAATCCCCCCTCGGGCATGGATATTTGTGCCGTCCTAGTTCGTAAGTAGTTCATAAGTAGTTTGTAAGTTTAGGGACTGATGACCCCGTAGTTAAGTCCCATAGACTAATACAAACATTTAACATTTATCAGGATTTTTATAGTCATTATCATTAAAAGTAATTGTACAAGGTAGATAAGGAACGAAAAAAATAAAGCAAACCTCAAGTTTTATGTTTCGGCATTTAGTGATTCGTTACAAGCTCTCGAGCTTCAGTAGCCCATTTTTGGAGATTGTAATTCATCGTCTCATCACGCTCCCTCCGTCCTCTTTTTGATTACTTCTGCATCAGTTACCCATGCGAAACGCTCAGCCTAAATGGCTGAATTATAAATAGTGTCGATGTTTTTACCAACTACCCCCACGCTCTTCCCCCTTCCTTCCTATATTCGTCTTTCACAAATTGTTATTCTTGAAAGAAACTTTCCTTCGATTTCATCTTGCATTTGACATCCTGCAATGTGAAAATTGTTTATTATGCTCCAGACATACTGTTGTGGTAGTGACACACACGTTGCGGTGCCATTTCAGGCATTATAATATTTTTCGTAGTTTTTTCAGTTCTCTTCGGATTTTTCGTTAACTTAGTTTGCGTACAAACTTTATATCTCCGCTTGGAAACTTTTCAATTCCTGTCCTATATAATAGTACTGGATTGTTTCATTTGGCTGCTACCGATTATTGCAATACATAATGCAACACAGAATGAACTTCTCATACGAATGAGTTCATAATTATTAACTCAAGTATTGCCTAGACAGCATTATTAACAACTACGTAATCCTTTCACTGTCTGTATGCAAAATATATTTTTTCTCCTTTCAGTTTTTTAACTGAGGTTACTGATATATTATTTAAAGCATTGGCATGTTATCTTTTCTCGTCACGCATCCATTCCGATAAAATCATTTCGATCGATTTCAGTTTTCTTATGAGCTTCAGGCAAGGGTACGAACGATTTATTACCTATATCTGACAATGGACAACACCTCTCTCAAGCAACCCTCTAATCTGCACTTATATGGTGTTGTGACATTACACACTAAACGGTGACCAAGTGGCATTTTCCGCCGGCATCCGAATATAAATTTTCATGGGATTTTTAAGCCGCCTCCGAGTGTGGTTGGAGGATGTGAAAGCAGCGCTGCTTTGCATAATCGGTTACAAAGCGTCGGGCTGTCCGAACGTAGGTTACGACCAAGAGGCACGAAATCTCGAAATGGAAGAATTGGAAGCTGTTTGTTAGTAATAAAGAAGCTACTTTTCAAAAAGAGCTCTTTCACTACTCAGGTAAGTAGCTCAATACAAATAGATCTTATTTACTTGTTAATATTGTAATGGCCTATTCAAGTATCAAATATAGTAGTGACCATTGTAAACTTTCCAACGAGTAAAACAATAATAATAAATTAGGCTCACAAACAAAGGAAGAGCCGTGATTTCTTCGTCTCCAGGACAAATACAGCCAACCAAATAAAATATGTATCAGTCTATATGTCGCAAATTGAGAAATTTTCCGCTCTTCTGAAGATGGACTATCAATCTGGTGTTGTAGGGGTTTTGGAGGGACTAAACGGCTATCGATCTGAAACACATGAAAAGTGGAAGACCCAAGTTCAAGTCCCGTTCCAACACAAATTTTCATGTGTTACAAATCGATGAGCCATTTTAAGAAGAGCATCAGAAATCGCAAAATTTCGCAATTTGCGATATATATGTGTTAATATTTACCATGGGTGTGGACCACCACCGTCTGTTCCTCTAAAACAGACAATTAATAATAATCACTTTTAAATGTTTTGCTGAGCGTCAGTTATCTCAGTTTTATGAAATTCTCACAGAAAACAGTCAATCTGGTTCTAACACACATTTTTTCGTACAGGAAACTTTTGGAACTCTTAATCCCTGATGATTCCTGCCACTTTGGGACGATGTTAACTACAACCCCCAATTTTATTACTGGTTTTTGCTGCCCCCCTCCACTGCGCCAACATCTTCATTTCAGAATACTGCTGGGGCCGAGCGGTGTGTTCCCAGCTTTAGGTCAGGATGAGGCGTGGAACCTGGTGGAGCGCCAAGGGACGCTAGTGAAACAGAATTATAGTCGACACATTTTATTCCGTAACATACATAAGTTTGATGAAGGCACTAGCTCGACAGGAACTAGAGCAGTAGATGGCGTCGCCTTCGAGCTGCGACCTCATGTTTCGTATGCTGGTAGTGCCCGCGCCGCGATGCCGGGAAGCGATGCAAAGACTGTTATTGTGAAGTGCTCTATCCCTTCATCAGGCTATGCAGCGGCCAGTGGATCCACGCAGGGACCCCTCAGAAGTCGGATGTCGTGCTGGTTCCCGACTCGGAACACCGGCTGGCCGGATTAGCACCAGAGTGCTAACTCGACGACAGGAAAATTGGCCATTAGTAACCAACCACTGAAGACTGCGCTGGCCTCAGGCAGCCACCATAGAGGTGTGAAGTCGTCAGCACAGTGGATCACCATCTTCCCAGATGATGTTTAGTGTGAAGTATGGCCTCGACCAATCTCTTAACTGCCTCTAGCAGCTACCCGTATGTACTGCTATCTGTGACAAAGACTGAGCACAACGATTAGGCCAGTGAATTGACGACTACATACTGGGCATCGTCGAAGACTTCTAAATGTGGGAGTATTTATACATAAAATTGGCTGAAGCTATGGCGTATGAAACGGTGTGAATGTGTTCCCTTTGAAACCACAGTGTTCGCCCGATGTGTCTTTACCGCTGACGCATCCGCGGTCTTATTCACTCTTGTGACAGAGTTATTTGTAGTTATAAAATGTTTAATTGCTGCGTCTCTGTCTGACAGCCATTTCACTCACACACAGTTCGCTGACAGTAGGCTTTCCAACTTGCCGACGCAGCGGCTGCCGTCATCACGCAAGGCGGGTGAGCATTTTCTGCTACCGGCTGCTGACCTTATTCCGTCTTGCGAAAGTGAGCAAACCAAGATCTTAACACATTTCCCTGTCACAATGCTTGCGGCGTAACAATACCTGCATCCACAATTATTTGCTCCTTAGAACGATAAAGCTCTTACCATGATGTCTCGTATCATCCTGCTCTTCTTCTTTTCATGGTTTTCCATGTGGCCTTTTCTTCGCCAACTTTATGGAGAACTCCTATTCGTCGGTAGCATTGCATCTCAAATGATCCGATTCTTTTTTCATTGTGTACGTCTCACTTGTGTACAAAGCTGTGCTCAAAACGTACTTTCCCAGAAATTTCTACCTCACTTCGTCTCTCGATTTCCCACTACTTCATTGTAAGTGACGAATCCTTGAGGTCTCAGAATGTTATCCACCAATTGCTCTCTTCTCTTAGTCAGGATCTACCAGAGACTATTTTTCGCCGCACGGGAGTAGCCGCGTGGTCTCACGTAGTGGCGTATACGATGAGACGATTGAACGCGCTCTCTAATAAAGAAACTGAGCTAAGAACCGAACCACCACGCAAGAACAAAAAACGAACAAACGACCACAACGGACCCAACAGCCCGAAAAAAGGCAACATGCCACGAACTCGGTGGCCGCTACCGCCGGAGGTTCGAGTCCTCCCTCGGGGTTGGGTGTGTGTGTTGCCCTTAGTGCCAGTTTAAGCAGTTTGTAAGTGTAGGAAATGAAGGCCATAGCGATTTGGTCCAATAGGTATGCAAACCTTCATTTCGGCTCCTTTACTCCCAAGTTCTGTTAATCACATCCCTATTAGTTGCGTGATCTACCCATCTAATCTTCATCATTCGTCTGTAGCTTCACATTTCAAAAGCTTTTTTCATCTTTTCGTCTGAACTCCTTATCGTCCACGTTTCATTCCCATATTTCCTACACTCCAGACAAATGCTTTCAGACAGGACCTCCTAACATTTAAATTAATATTCCACTCTCATGAATCAGACATTGCCATGGTGGGGTGGCTTGCGTGCCTCAACGACACAGATGCCCCCTCCCATTCTTTATATCAATTTATTTATTCCTCTTCGTCTCCTTACTTCTGCTTCCTCTTCAGCCTACTGCCATCCAACCAACCATCTTCCTGTCTCTTTAATTGTCTTTCTCCGTTCAGTGTCAATCTCCTCCCTCCCCTCCCCTGTATATGAAAAATTACATTGCCAAATTTTATGGTGATAAGTCGAACAGCTGCGACGTCTGGAGTATGGTACCCTTCTCCGTGCACCATTCGAAATATTATGCAGGTAACTATGTTTTCTGGCTTTGAAGGTCAGGTGTACAAAATTTAACCAAGATCCGAACATAACTTTAGATTTAAAGCCTGTAGTAAAGTATCCTCTACCATGCACCATATGAATTACTATGTAGACGGTGTCATTGCTCTTGTTTTTAAGGTCAAATGTGCAAAATTTCATCTCAATCTCATTAACGGTATTGATTGAATCTGTCAGCTACGTCATTTCAGTCGTTAATTATAATCAAGATTATCAGTTGCATCAATTATAAGTTTTCTTGTGATCCCTGGTATGTTACTGGTGCAAAAAATAGATAAAAATCATCTTTTAAGAGGGTTGCGTACCGTGTCAAACTTTGAGCTCATATAACGTGAAATACGGAATAATTACTTTGTGAACACACTATTTACTCTTGTTATGTTCTCTGAACTATGGTTCAACACAATAAATAAAGTATGTGAAGTCGAAACAAAATATCAACGCAGTCTGTGAAGAATTTTCGGAATTTTCAAATTGTGAACCAACGGCCATGATCATTTACATTTGTAAGTGTAGATATTCCTAACCGGAAATCTCCTAAAGTTCTTGACTGAATGCTCTGAAATTTTGACACAACGTTCTACTTGCGCGCATGTTTTAGGTGGCAATTTTTAAAATACATATCGTATATGAATTTATATAAATTTTAATATGGGGAAACGGTTTTACCAAAATTCGCAAAATTAACATTTTTTTATATTATGTATAACATGTTAAATAAGTAAAAACTTTCCTCTGTTAGAATGAAAATTTGTCTCAGTCTTTGACCTCAAATGGTGGAAAACGTTTTGAGTTTTGCATGGATCCACAAACCAGCAGAACATTTCTGTATACAGAGAAGATATGCAAAATTTAATCTGGGGTTTGAACCGGGACTTAGGACGTTTTCTTCGCAAATCAAAGACGCTGTACTAAAGACTAGTTTCAGATTTGTGAGTTTTATGGTAGGCTCTCTGGCATCTGATGGCTGCTGAGCAAAATAAACTTACCCTCTCTTGTTTACCGTGTCCCATATAAGAAATTATTTACGTTTTCCATAGATTACAATTTCAACATTCTTTGTATACTGTATTGCCTGCATATCCTCAATTCATCTAAGTATTACACAACATCTTATAATTTTACCAATTTTTGCCAAAGTGTTTGTAACGCTTCATCGCCAACACCATTTTTTTTCTTTAGATTTTATTAATTGGTTAGCATTTCTAATACCAAACATTTCTTGCCATGGTCTCGTCCGACTAGTTTGATACAGCCACCCTACTCTGTCCTGATCAATCTTCTTCGCCTCACTGATGGCATGGATGTGATATAAATTACTCGCTTCATGATGGCAACTGTTGAGGTTTGTACTTAGGTTCTCGGTCTTCTTGTCTCACTTGCGACTTCATGTTGGTGGGGCCATGCAAGTTGTCCTAGTTTCAAAACTCTGTGACGAGTCTTGCATCACTGCTGATGACCTGGATGATACTTCAAAAGCCCTAACGGTAGATAAACGCAATTTTAGACTGCTTTATAATTTCATCAAGTCTACCATGAGTCTTTTATCCAGTGTGTGCAATAGTATCACATGTCTCACTAATTACTATGTGGTGGTTACATTTGTACTGCAGAATAGTCCTCACCATCTGGTGATTTGTTTTCTGTTGTCCTGTCGGCATGTTGTAGGAGAGCTGTAGCGGAAACTAACTGTACCTCCAAGTTTCAATAAATAGTTTGTTAAGTAATGGGTCTTTTCTAGCTACTTAATCACAGATTTTCTCGGAATGTACCTATTACTGCCAAGCCCACATGATCGCAAATCGACCAACCTTAGCCAATAAGTAGGATGTAAAGAATAGACATTAATTCTGTAAGTAAATTATATAGGAAAACTAAACTCCGCCCCGTAGGCCTCGAAAGACCTATCGGGTACCGACCGGCCGCCGTGTCATCCTCTGCCCAAAGGCATCAATAGTTGCGGTATGGAAATGGATTGGTCAGCGCCCTGAACTCCCAGCCGTTGTATCGGTTTTCGTGGCCGGAGCCGCTACTTTTCAATCAAGTAGCTCCTCAGTTGGCCTCACAAGGGATGAGTGAACCCCAGCGCTCAGAAGACAAGTACGGTGATCCATCCAAGTGCTAGCCAAGCCCAACAGTACGTACTTCAGTGTCGAGAAGGAACCGGTGTATCCACTACGGCACGGTCGTTGGCAAGTAAATTATATAACAGTTTTAAAAACACATGAATTGACCGAAACGTTTAATCTGAATTCGATCTATATATGCATAAGAAAATGTACAAACCTGTATATCCGCATTTGCGAACCACAGAAGATGCTATACAAATAAAAATAAAAACCCTCTGATGCAAAAATTATACTTAAAAGCTGTCATCATAAACTGGAAGAACATGTTATAAGTAATTCTTCTTCTGCTTGGCAAAAAAACGCCATAGCAATTCAGATTGCAGTTTGAATTCGCGCTAACCAGCCTTTTAAAAAAGTGACTAATCATAATGTTTAGTTATTGCAGGAAACGTGTTAACCAAAGCAAAGATCTCTAGCGGCGCTGCTGGGTTTTTATAACAGAGGCGCCAGAATTCGGATCGCAGTGGTTGCTAAGATAGCTGGCAATTCTCCACGCACGTAAGACAGATGGGTTGCCGAACTCACAGGCGTAATGTTGCGTCAAGTCATATTCTATGGACTACCCTTGTATTTCTACTACTACATGTATACTCTGCAAGTCACATTGAAGTGCATGGCAGAGGATTTATCGAACCACTTTCACGATATTTCTCTATATTTTCATTCTCTAATAGTTCGCGCGAAAAATGAATACCTAAATCTTTCTGTTTTCGATCTGATTTATTTTATTATGATGATCTTGTCTTTCCTATGTAGATAGATGCTAACAATATAAGTCCACATTGTGAAAGGGATGTGAAAGATATTTTGCAAATAGATCTCGCCGCGACAAATAACGCCTTACTTTAATGATATACACCCCAAAATGTTCAAATGTTTGTAAAGTCTATGGGACTTAACTAAGGGGTCACCAGTGCCTAAACTTACAAACTACTTATGAACTAGCTAATCCTAAGGACGGCACAAATATCCATGCCCGACGGGGAATTCGAACCCCCGACCGTCGTGGCCGTGCAGACCGTGACTGGAGCGCCTCAGTCCCCTCGGTCACCGCGGCCGGCGATTTCCACCCCAACTCGTGCATTTTTTCCGGTACGCTCTATCCACTATATCTCGATCATACAAACGAGCTGCCCTTCTCTGAATTTTCTCTAAATCGGGTCAGTCCCACCTGGTGTGTATTCCACAATGCGCACCAATGCTCCAAAATAGGACGCACAACTGTGGTGTAGGCAGTTTCTTTAATAGAACTGTTGCATCTTCTAAGCGTTCTCCCAACAAAACGTAGTTTTTGCTTCGCTACTTCTACAACATTTTCTATGAGTTATTTCCAATTTAAGTTGTTTGTAATTGTTACTCCTAGGTATTTAGTAGAATTGACGGCCTGCAGGTCGTGTAAATGAAGTTTAACGGAATTCTTTTACTGGTCGTCTGGATGAGCTCACATTTATCATTATTAAGGGTCAATTGCCAATTTTTGCACCAGGCAGATATCTTATCGAAATCATTTTTCAGTTCCTTTTGACCATCTGCAGACTTTACTAACGGATACATGACAGCATCATACGCATACAGTCTGAGAGAGCTACTCAGATTGTCTCCTAAATCGTTTATAAAAGTAAGGAACAGTAGGGGCCCTATAACACTTCCCTAAGGAACGCCAGATATCATTTCTGTTCTTCTCGATGACTTTCCGTCAACTACAACGTGCTGTGATCTTTCTGAGGGGAAATCACGAATCCAATTTTACAAATGTGGCGATATTCCATAAACACGCAATTTGATTAGAAGACGGTTTTAAGGTAAGTGTCAAAAGCCTTCAGAAAATCTATAAATACGGAATCTATTTGACATCCCTTATCGATAGCACTCATCACATCATGTGAGCTGTGTTTCAAACATGTCCGTGTTGACTACGGAACAATATGTCGTTTTCTTCGAGGTACCTCATAATATTTGAGGAAATTGTATGTTCTAAATTCTGCTGCAAACCTACGTCAATGAGATAGGCCTGTAATTTTGCGGATCACTCCTATTGTCTTTCTTGAATATTGGAGTGACGTGTACAACTTCCCAATCTTTGAGTACGGGTCGTTCACTGAGCGAGCGGTTGTATATGATAGGTATGCGGGTATTGCATCAGCATACTCTGAAAAGAACCTAACTGGTAATCCGTCGGGACCGGGAGACTTTGTTAAGTGATTTTTGTTTTAATACTCCAGGGATATTTACTTCTAAATTACGCACGATGGAAGTTCTTCTTGACAGGAATTCTGGAGTATTTGCATCGTCGTCTCTGGTGAAGGAATTTCGGAAAGCTGTCAGCAATTCTGCTTCAGCAATAATTTAATTAACATTAAGGATTGTTAATCTGAGCTATACTTAATACTTACGTATGTATGGCAGTATTGTCCGTTACAAACTTACATAGTTTATGTTTCACATTTACTTGTATTTACATATTACCATCGTAAAATATATCTCAAGCTAGTTGTCACAGACAAAAACTAATAAACATTTCAAATAGAATGACGATTAAGCACTTAGATTAAGTAGGATTAAAATCATTCTCGTTAAGCATTTGACGGAAATAACTTCAACTGTAGCGCTGTACAATATACTAACATGGTTTCCAGGTTCTGCTGTGCCTCCCAGAAAAATATAGAAGACTGCAATGATCTGCCAATGATTCAGAAACAATGTCAAAGGTGACATACTTCACAAGGACTGTGTTACCCGTCCATTGTGTCCTACAAATATTTTCCAAGTCGACATTTATAAAGCAAACATGGATAGTCTCTTATAACGTAGCAGATCTTTGACGTTTAGCCAGAGATATCTCTGTAACCGTGAAAAAGTGTACTTCTCTGAGACCAACAGCGTCGTCATGGTGGCTGGAAGTCCAGGGCGTTCTCTTTCTTTTGTGGTGTAGAACTGCTCTAAAATGCGGAAGATTCTGCAAAGATCAACGTGTGTAAGCGGAACGCAATATTATCCACTGCATACACTGGATACACAGTTTTTAAATTACAGGCCACTTTTACTGTGGATAAACAGTACAAGTGGCTTGTAAATTAAAAACTGTCATCGTTGTCTCTCCATTGCCAAAGGTTTCTGGAATAATCTCCCATTTGGCTCCTGGAGGGGAAAATTCCAGGGGTAAGTTGAGCATTAGGGGAAGATAACATACAGGGGAAGCCAGAAAACCTGAAAAAGGAAATGTAAATGCTCAAGCCTCACATAGTGGAAGTCAAAAATATTAATGAAAAAGGGCTAAGGATTTCTAGTACGACGAATAAGGGATAACAGTGTCAGCAGCAGAAAATAGTATAACAGGAGTAGCATTTGTTATGAATAGGACAGTGAGTTACTGTGTAGTTAGGTGTATGTAGGGGAATTAAAATCTATTAATTACGGGGAACTTGAACATGGTTGTAGAGGAATAGTAAACGTTATGGGAGGATACAGACTTGGCAGCGGGATCGAGACAAGAGCAATATTAACTGACTTCTTCAATAAATTACATATGTGTTATAGGAAATACTTTGTCCAAGCTACACAAAAGACTTTGGAAAGACATGGATACACAGGAAGACTCCAATTGCACAACATCGTGACAAGACAGAATCCGAAATCAGAGGTTGGATTCTAAAGCATATCTACGAGCAGATATAGACTCAATAACTTAATAATGATAACGTTTAGATTGAAGTTTATGAGAATTGTCAGAAGAATCAATGTGTAAGGAAATAGAGTATCAAAGTACTGAGAAGCATCTCCAATGCCCTAACCACTTTTATACTACACTAAGGAGTACAAGAACAAACAGATCAATTTAAGGGGAGTGAACATCCCTGGCAACAGCAATCACAAATGTGAGAAAGACAAACAAAAGTACAAGGAAGAAAATTGCTAAGAAACCATGAAAACAGAATAAATACTTCATCTGATCGAAGAAGGAAAATATTCAGGGAAACTGGAATACCGAAATACGAGTCAGAAATGAAATAAACAAAAACTGCAGGAAATCAAGTCAAAATAATTGCAGGAAAGAAGTGACGAAGTCGAAAAACAAATGACCATTGGACTTACTCAGCATACAGAAAAGTCAAAAGAACTTTAATTAAAAGTAAAAGAAAGGAAAATAACTTTACAAATTTAATGGTAATTTACCTGTAAAGCCAGAAGAGAGAGCAAATAGGTGGAAATAGTACTACAAGGTCTGTAAGAGGAAGGTCTTGATGACAAACTACAAGAGGAAATTTGAGTTTCTATGAAACACGTGAGAGATCCAGTATTAGAAGATCAACATTAGGATGACCTGAAAACAAAAAGGTAGAAGACATACACAACATTCCATCGTAATTTCTGAAGTCATTAAGCAAATAGCAATCAATCTACTTTCGGAGAATATTACCAACATAATTCCGAAGTGAGCAAAGGCAGATAACGCATCCAATCTACAGACAATACTAATATGCAGCAGACTGGTACAGAAAGTTGTGGCTCTATCAGTTTCGCTATAGCAAAAAGATAAAAACGAAGAAAGGAAAGAAGATTAGTGTTCCGTCGACAGTGTGGTCAATAGAGACGGAAGGCAAGATAAGGCACCAAAAGGCAGTCACGGCATTGTGAGTGATAAGGGAAGACACCTTGATAAAATTTATCACCGTGAAAACAGTGTTAATGTAAAACGGAACAAGTTGGTAGAAATTCTGGAAAAAAATATCGAGTAAGCTAAGTGAAAAGATGACTGATATATATATATATATGTGCTATATACAAGAAGGAAATGAAACTTACATTTTTAGCTTTTGCAGATTTAGAGGAAGCCTTTCATAATATAGACTGGATCACACTGTTTCAATTTCTAATCGTATCAGGGGAAAAATATAGTGGACGAAAAGTTATATATAATTTGCATAAAAACCAGACAGCAGTTAAAAGAGTAAGATGCAGTTGCAGGGTTTTACGTATCCCCAACGTTATTCAATCTGTACACTGAGCAAGCTGTGAAGGAATGGAAACAGAAATATGGAGAAGGAATTAAAGTTCAGGAGAAGAAATAAAACTTTGACGTGTTTCAAATGTTCAAATGTTGAAATGTTTGTTAAGCTTATGGGACTTAACTACGGGGTTATCAGACCCTAAACTTACAAACTACTTATGAACTAGCTAATACTAAGGACGGCACAAATATCCATGCCCGAGGGGGGGATTCGAACCCCCGACCGCAGTGGCCGTGAAGACCGTGACTGAAGCGCCTCATTCGCCTCGGCCACCGCGGCCGGCTTTGACGTGTTTGCCGATGACATTGTATTTCTGTCAGAGAGAGCAGAGGGCCAGTAAGAGCAATTGAAAGGAGTGGATAGTGTGTTGAAAGGGGCGTATAAGATGAACATTAACAAGAGCACAACAAGGTATGGGATGCTGCCTAAGAAAATCAGTCGATGCCGAAGGAATTAGATTAGGAAACGAAACAATAAAACTATTAGATGAGTTTCGTAATTTGAGTAGCAAAATAACTTCTGACGACCGAATAAAAGAAGATATAAAATACAGAAAAGAAATCTGAAGAAGCGAAATTTTTTGACATCCGAAATTAATCTAAATATTAGGAAGTCCTTTCTGAAAGTATTTGTGTGTGTTTCAGCATTGTGTGGGAGCGAAAAATAGAACGATACAGAATTCACACAGAAGTTGATTGAAATGTGGTGCTACAAGCCCATACTG
Source organism: Locusta migratoria (assembly GCA_026315105.1). Classification (NCBI taxonomy): domain Eukaryota; kingdom Metazoa; phylum Arthropoda; class Insecta; order Orthoptera; family Acrididae; genus Locusta; species Locusta migratoria. The sequence continues at coordinate 943,916,802 of CM048744.1, forward strand.
ACGATTAGATGGGTATAATGCGTAACTAATAACAGGTGCTCAACAAAGTAATTTCTAGCGGATATTAAGAGAAGGGATCTATTGGTGGTCATTATGAAATCGTAAGTTTCGCATTGGAGGGAAGTGTGTTGGGGTAAACATCGCAGAGGAAGACCGAGAGACAATGCAATAAGCATATTCAGAGGCATGTGAATTAGCGTTCTTATGAGGAGATGAAGAAGTTTACACAGGATAGAGAAAGTTGTAGAGCTGTATCAAACCAGTATCCGGACTGAAGACCACAACAACAAACAAGACCGGCCGCAGTGGCCGAGCGGTCTGCTGCGCGCCAGTCACGGTCTGCACGGCCGTTACGGTCGGGGGTTCGAATTACCCCTCGGGCATGGATGTTTGTGTCGTCTACAGTATAAATTAGTTCATAAGTAGTTTGTAAGTTTAGGGACTTATGACCCCACAGTGATGTCCCATAAGCTTAACAAACATTTGAACATTTTCAACAAACAAGAAGCAACACGAAGAACGGAGATCTCAGATTAAAAAGCCTGTAAGACATGAGTGCAGTCCTTTCTCTACTGCCGTTCAATATATACTACTAAGAAGCATTGGCGAAAATAAAAGAAAGTTCCAAGCGTGGATTGCAAGTTCAAAGGAAAATAATGATCAAATACGCTGAAATATATTGTGATCCTCAGTGAAAGTGAAGAAGAGTTAAATGGAATGAATAGTCTAATGAGTGGAGCAAGGATTAAAAATAAAACGGGGAAAGACAAAAATGTTAGGATACATAGTAGAAATTAAAGCAGTGAGAAAATTAAGATCAAAAGTGGAAATCATGGCGCAGATGAAATGGAAACTGCAACCTTGCAAGCGTAGGTGGAGGACTTAAAAAGTAGGCTCGCTCTGGAAAATACGACATTCAATGATATCAAACATATAATTAATGTGATAAAGAAATTTATAAGGATGTAAAGAGCGCAGCATTGTATGATATTGGAATACGTACTTTTAGAAATCCATAAGAGAGCAGAATTAAAGTATTTGAGATGTGGTACTATAGTAAAATGTTGATAATCAAGTGGACTGACAGACTAACGAGTGAGTTTCTGCACAAAATCTACGATGAAAGAAATATACAGAAAGCAAAAAGGAAGAACAGGATGATATAATATGTTTTAACGTCCATGGCACTAGAACAACGCATAAAGAGTAAATGCTGTATGCTAAGAAGAAAAATTGGAATACATCCAGGAAATAATGCCGGACGTACGGTGTAAGTGCTCTTCTGAAATGAAGATCTTGCTAAAGAAGAAAAAATCGTGGAAGCTGCATTAAACCAGCCGTAAGACAAAAAGATGAAAACAGGGACGCAATATTGACAAAAGTGTGACTAAAACATCAAACTGTCCCTTAAATACAAGCCTCCCACAACCCCCCACTTCCGAGACACTCTCGGTGCTACCAGAAGACCGTGTTGAGCATTTCCAGTGACTCCGAAAACCATCACCTAAGTAGCTCACGATTTCTGGTCTTGCGCCTGTTAGTAGGCAAGCGATTCCCAGGAGAGTTGAAAGTGTTGCCTGCAGTTAGGCGCTAGACCAGAGTGAAGAGGTACTCAACTGAAAGTTTGACGAAGTCACTGAGAAGGAAATGCTTAAGAAAAGTACATGGGTATTGCCAGTGTATTAGAAGGGGAGTGTGCCGTTTAATTCACGCTTAGGATGTTTAAATTTTGTCTAATGCTGTTGAACCGTGTCGTTACAAGATTACTAGCAGATGGAATAGGTCAGTAGATATGTAATTTATTTTATGTATGTTGTTTTCTACCTATAATACGAACTGACTGACGAAGAAAGCAGTAGTCAGCGGCTGTTTACTGGTGATGCTGAGATATGTGGAAAGTGTCGTCATTAAGTAACTGAAATAACATGCAAAGTGACTTAGACAAAATTTCTATTTGATGTACAACAACAAGCAAGATCGCTACTTTTTTGCTTTGTATGTTATTAGATGCTCGGATTAGACAGGTTATACTACCATCATCGAATCTTTCATATGACCCATAATTTCTCGGACTTAAATTTCACAATTTCAGAAAGTTTTGACATATTCCTGATAATAGCGTTAGCATAATTTGGTACGGTTTTACATTTTATGCAACCCCTGTTGAAGTTGTACAGGCAACAATTTATGATTCTCTTCTTCACTTCCTTAATGCATCTGCTTCCCCAGTAGTCTGGCCGGTAATATTTCATACGAGGTCGTAGTGCTAATTTTGGTGTCATCTGTTCTGTAGAATTAGATATACGACCCATGATTTCTCTGGTTTCACAGTTTTAACCAGTAATCTAAAATAAATAAAAGTATTAGCTATCTCGTCTGTTGCGTATCATAATTCTATTGATCTGATCCTCATCAAAATTATAATGACAAAATTTTATGAAATATTGCCTAGCGAGGCTGTTGAGGAAGCAAATACTTTACTGAAGCTGAAGATGAAAATCAAGAAATATCATCTGCACATCAGCTTCTACAAAGAGTGCGTCAAATGTAAAAATGTACCAAATTATGCTAAAATTAATATCAGTTATAACTGCGAAATACAAACCAGAGAAATTGTCGGTCAAATAACGATACGCTGTTGGCGTAATAACCTACCGAAACTGCCCATCTAAATAAATAACCATAATTATCTTGGTTGTTGTTGGATACCATAATAACAGTTCGAATCGCCACCAAAATTAAAATACCAACTTTCTAGTTTGTATGAAGAACGGCAGCTTACTCTAAAACTAGAAAAATGTAAAGTCATGTAGATGAGTAGGAAAAATAGTCCATATTTTTCGAAAACAGTAACTCTAATGAGCTAATGGTAATGAGCCGCTTAACACAGACGTGTCGATTTAATATCCCTGCGATCTAAGGTGGAATGAATATGTATCTTCAGTCGTGGTGAACTTAAGTTTTTTGGAACAACTTTGGATAGATATTGATCATTTGTAAAGGAGACTGCGTATAGAACGCTTCTGTAACTCCTTCTCGGCTATTACTCAAGTGTTTTGAATCCCAACCAGACAGATTTAAAGAGGGAGAATGAAACAATTCAGAGTCAGGCTTCAAAGTTTGTTACTTGTGGGTTCGAACAATACGCGAATGTTGCTGGTGGTACGAGCTACACTTGGCCAAGCGTCCTATATGCTGTGTTGTAGTGCTTTCATCTTCTATATCAAAGCAAAAACTGCTGTTGTGCTACACTCCGAAGGGGTCTGATCTCTTTCAGTGTGGTTGAACACACGCTGTCCTTACATGTTTGTTCCATTTCATATCGCTGTGCATCGTTACGCCTACATATTTAATTGAGACGACTCTGGCAAGCGGCACACTACTGATGCTGTAATCGAACATTATGGGATTGATTCTCCGACACATCTGCATCACCTTACGTTTTTCCACATTTAGCGCTAGTTGAGATTTCTCATGTTGTTGTGGTTGTTGTGGTCTTCAGTCCGGAGACTGGTTTGATGCAGCTCTCCACAATACCCTACCCTGAGCAAGCCTCTTCATCTCCACATAAGAACGACAACCTACATCTTTCTCAATCTGCTTACTGTATCCATCTCTTGGTCTTCCCCTGCGATTTTTTCCCCATACACTTCCCTCCAACGCTAAATTCACAATTCCTTGATGTCTAAGAATGTGTCCTACCAATCTATCCCTTCTTTTAGTCAAGGTATGCCAGAAATTCCTTTTCTCCCCAATTCTGTTCAGTACCTCCTCATTAGTTACGCGATCCACACACCTAATCTTCTTCTGTAGCACCATATTTCAAAAGCCTCAATCCTCTTCCTGTCCGCACTGTTTATCGTCCACGTCTCACTCCCATACAAGGCAACACTCCATACAAATGCCTTCAGAAAGGACTTCCTTAGGTTTAAATCAACATTCGATGTTAACAAATTTCTTTTTTTCAATAACGCTTTTCTACCCATTGCCATTCTACATTTTATATCCTCCGTACTGCGACCATCATTTGTTATTTTACTGCCCAAGTAACAAAACTCATCTTCCTCCTTTATTGCTTCGTTTCCCAGTCTAATTCCTTCAGCATCACCTGATTTTCTTAGACTGCACTCCATTACCCTAGTTTTGCTCTTGTTAATGCTCATCTTATATGCACCTTTCGTCACACTGTCCATTCCGTTCAATTGCTCTTCCAGGTCCTTTGCTGTATCTGACAGAATTACTATGTCGTCGGCAAAACGCAATGTTTTTAATTCTTCACCCTGAACTTTAATTCCTTCTCCAAATTTCTCCTTGCTTTCCTTTATAGCTTGCTCAATGTACAAATTGAACAACAATGGAGAAAGACTAGAACCCTGTCTTACTCCCTTTCCAACCACTGCATCCCTTTCATGCTCTTCAACTCTGACAACCGCTGTCTGGTTTTTGTACAAGTTGTAAATAACCTTACGTTCCCTATATTTTACTCCTGCTTGCTTCAGAACTTGAAAGAGTTTATTCCAATCAACATTGTCAAAAGCCTTCTCCAAATCTGCAAAAGCTAGAAATGTAGGTTTGCCTTTTCTTAATCTATCTTCTAGGATAAGCCGTAAAGTGAGTATTGCCTCCCGTGTTCCTACATTTCTCCTGAACCCAAACTGATCTTCCCCGAGGTGGGCTTCTACCAGCTTTTCCATCCTTCTGTATATAATTTGCGTTAATATTTTGCAGCCATGACTTATTAAACTGATAGTTCTGTGGTTTTCACACCTGTCTGCACCTGCTTTTTTAGGGATGGGGATTATAACATTTTTCTTAAAGTCTGAGGGTACTTCACCTGTCTCATACATCTTACACACCAGGTGAAACAATTTTGTCATGGCTGGTTCTCCCAGTTACTTCAGTAGCTCTGAAGGAAGAGATTTCTCATACCACCTATAAATTAGGTACACGTCAACCTGCATGCTACTACAGTCAGTGAATGACGACACCCTCCAATACACATCATCAGCAAACAGCCGCAGATTGCAACTCACTCTGTCTTTCAGATCATTTATATAGATAGAAAATAATAGCGGTCCTGTGACATTTTACTGGGACACCCCTGACGATACCCTAGTCTCTGATGAACATTCGCCATCGAGGACAACGCACTGGGTTCTATTTGATAAGTAGTCTTTGAGCTACTCTCGTTTCTCGGTACATATTTCATAAGCTCGTACCTTCGTTAGCAGTCTGTAGCGCGGTACCGTGACAATCGCCTTTCGAAAATCGAGAAATGGATTCTTGTTATTGTTTTTCGCCAAGATAGCTGGTTTCGACTGAGCTTGCAGTCATCTGTGGAACTGTGGTGAATCTAGTCATACCAGTAACTATGTAGATCTGCCTTTACGGCGTTCTGTGCGTTTGTCAAATACATAAAATTGCACAGTCATACAATAAAAGCCATTCATGGGCCCCACAACATACATGGTCGTCGACATGAGTTTCACAGCGCATTGGGTTTAATTGGTGTGAGACGCATGTGACTTTTGAGATAAATTCATAACCAGTTTCTGTACCAGCCACCAGTATGGAGTGGAATCAAATTTATTCAGACACCATATAAATACACTCCTGGCCATTTAAATTGATACACAACGAAGATGACGTGCTCCCGACGCGAAATTTAATCGACAGGAAGAAGACGCTGTGACATGCAAATTATTAGCTTTTCAGAGCATTCACGCAAGATTGGCGCCGGTGGCGCCACCTACAACGTGCTGACATGAGGAAAGTTTCCAACCAATTTCTCATACACAGACAGCAGTTGACCGGCTTTGCCTCGTGAAACGTTATTGTGGTGCCTCGTGTAAGGAGGAGAAATGCATACCATCACCTTTCCGACTTAGATAAAGGTCTGATTGTAGCCTATCACGTTTGCGGTTTATCGTACCGCGACATTATTGCTCGCGTTGGTCGCGATCCAGTGACTGTTAGCAGAATATGGAATCGGTGGGTTCAAGAGAGCTATACGAACCCCATGCTTGATCCCAAGAGCCTCGTATCACTAGCAGACGAGATGACAGGCATCTTATCCGCATGGCTGTAACGAATCGTGCAGCCACGTCTCGATAAATGAGCCAACAGTTGGGGACGTTTGCAAGACAACCATCTACACGAACAGTTCGACAACATTTGCAGCAGCGTGGACTAGCAGCTCGCAGACCATGGCTGTGGTTACCCTTGACACTGCATCATAGACAGGAGCACCTGCACCTGCGATCGTGTACGCAACGACGAACCTGGATGCACGAATAACAAAACGTCATTTTTTCCGGATGAATCCAGGTTATGTTTACAGCATCATCATGGTCGCATCGGTGTTTGGCGACATCGTGGTGAACGCATATTAGCAGCGTGTATTCGTCATCGCCATACTGGCATATCACCCGGCGTAATGGTATGGGGTGCCATTGGTTATACGTGTCGATCACCTCTTGTTCGCATCGATGGCACTTTGAACAGTGGCCGTTACCCGTGGCTCTACCCTTCATTCGATCCCCCCGAAACCCTACATTTCAGCAGGATAATGCAAGACCGCATGTTGCAGTTTCTGTACGGGTCTTTCTGGATACGGAAAACGTTCGACTGCTGCCCTGGCCAGCACATTCTCCAGATCTCTCACCAATTAAAAACGTCTGGTCACTGATAGCCGAGCAACTGGCTCGTCACAATACGCCAGTCACTACTCTTGATGAACTGTGGTATCGTGTTGAAGCTGCATGGGCATCTGCACCTGTACACGTCATCCTAGCCGTGTTTGACTGAATTCCCAGGCGTATCAAGGCCGTTATTACGGCCAGAGGTGGTTGTTCGGGGCACTGATTTCTCAGAATCTATGCACCCAAATTGCGTGAAAATGTAATCACGTGTCAGTCTGGTATAATATATTTGAACAATAAATACCCGCTTATCATCTGCATTTCTTCTTGGTGTAGCAATTTTAATGGCTAGTAGTGTAATTCGATTTGATGACGTTTTGTGACGCAGGCTGAGTTCTGCAATCCGACAATCTCTCTCTTGCACACACCCACTCACACACCAAGGGAAGGGAGAGAGCGTGCTCACTAGGGCGCCGTGCTGAGGTGCGCGCGGCCGTTCTCCGTGGGGGGCTCGAATCCCCCCTCGGGCATGGGTGTTGTCCTTAGATTAGTTTAATTTATTTTCAGTATCGAAAAATTACGGTTATGCTGCCAGGTACAAAATCGACGACGGCCGATATTTCGGCAGGATTTTTCAAGGCGAAACTGCAGTCATGAAGCAATGTGGAACGATCTTTAAAACTTCGGTTTTCAATGAGTAAACAGGAAATACAACACACACCTGCCAGCCGCGGTGGCCGAGGGGACTGAGGCGCTACAGTCACGGTCTGCATGGCCACTACGGTCGGGGGCTCGAATCCCCCCTCGGGCATGGATATTTGTGCCGTCCTTAGTATAAGGTAGCTGATAAGTAGTTTGTAAGTTCAGGGATTGTTGACCCCGTAGTTAAGTCCCATAAGCTTAACAAACATTTGAAACAACACACGCTGAGCAAGCAATCACACAGCGCCGACACGACCATAGATGAATCTGGTCAGAATATCGATAACAAACATCAGTTCTCGACGGATGAGGTCGGATTAGTTTGTGAGTGAGCAGGATTCCAAACGGAATTTAAGGAGAAACCTCCATCCCTATTCATAAGGTTGTCACCTAGTTTTATTTCTATCGCTTCATTGATAACACAGTCCCAATAGTTGGAAGTGCATGCCAGAATTTTCGTTTTATTGTATTCCATACGGTGACCTGTGTCAAGGCAGTGTTCTGCCACAGCAGATTTGTTTTGGCTGTTGTAAACGTGTGTGACGTTTATGCTCAATACAACGGTCCCCAACAGGCCTAATAGTTTGACTAACTTATGACATGCCACAGCTACATGGGATACGGTAGACACCATCCTTGCGCAAACCGAGATCATCCCAACAATGTCTTTATTTTAGAAACAATTATATATTTCTGACGACGTTACAGCGTTCACTTTTAATGAAATAAATCGGAATTTGCGATTACTTATGGCTTCGCTGTACTAGGTTTAGATGTAATACCAATGTGCGGCGAATGAAATTTTGTGCCCGGCCGGGATTCCAACCCGGGATCTCCTGCTTACTAGGCAGACGCGTTGACCACTCCGCCACCGGGGACACAGTGACCAACTCGACTGCAGAGGACTCTTCCCTGCACGTCTCTCGCCACACCCATTTCCATTTGCCACGCTGTCTCTTTCCTATACCACAGTCTATTTGTGGCGAATGGAGATTCTACATCTACATCGCATACTCTTCAAATCACATTTAAGTTCCTGGCAGAGGGTTCATCGAACCACCATTACACTATTTATCTCCCATTCTATTTTCGAATAGCGCGCGGGAAGAAAGAACACCTCAATCTCCCTGTTGCAGCTCTGATTTCTCGTATTTGATGCTAATGATCATTTCTACCAATGTAAGTGGGAGTCAACAATACATTTTCGCATTCGGAGGAGAATGTTGGCGGCATCGTGAGTCGCGTCGGGATAGCACAGTCGGTAGTGCGCTTGCCCGCGAAAGGCAAAGGTCCCAGGTTCGAGTCCCGGTTCTGGCATACAATTTTAATCTGCCAGGAAGTTTCATATCAGCGCACACTCCGCTGCAGAGTGAAAGTTTCATTATTGTAACGAGAGTTTCCGGTGCTGCCTCTGGTGACGGCCCTGAATATTGAGTTCCGATTCCGGCACACAATTGAATCTGTCAGGAAGTTTCTTAGTTTAAGCAGTTTGTAAACTATAGAGTAATAACCTAGCAGTTACGTCCCATAGATTTACAAACATTTGACTTTTGAAGGGGGAGAGTAGTTCTATTAAATTTCCATTCTTTTATTTGAATATTTTGGTGAGTTTTTTCAGGAGGAGGCCGCGGACAACCTGGTGCAGAAGTAAATATTGTAGAGTGAGAGTTTGCAGCGCTGCCCTGAATATTCGGCGTCGGCGCCCCGGTCCCCGCCGTGTCACGCCCTCTGACAGCAGACGTCCGGTAACACGTCCGCGGCCGCGGTCGCATCCTCCTCCGCAGCTGTGCAGACGCCCATGCCCCTCTGGTAGCCGGCTGTCGCCACCACGCACAACAGACGCCCACGCGGCGTGGGAGTGCGCCGATGTGGGTCAGCCGGCAGCAGCGACACAACACGCGTGGCTGATTCCCCGCGGCCGTGAATGTTGCAGGGGCTCTTTTGCAGCGCCCCCGCCACGCATTAGCGCCGAGTGCCGGCAGCGGGGGCGTCGCGACGCCTGCCGACGCCGACGCCACGCGGCGCCCACGTGGCCGCCCCATAATGCACGAGCGCCGGCCGTCCGCCCGCGCGCCGACAGCCATTAGCCAATCACTTGCCACACTGCCCTACATGCGCGGCCGAACCGAGCACTGCACCAGGCCCGGCCCGATGAGCCTGCAACGTAGTCCTGAAGCTCTCGAATCGTCACACGGACGGCTCCGACGAAACGTCAAAGTAAGTACCGAACAAATTTGTTTTCCATGTTCCTAATTGCACTGAGTTTGAGAGAAATCACGTGTTGTTGATATCGTCTACTGCTAACTTGGGCCAGTCAACTGCTATTTATTAATGTTGTCATCTCTAGTAGTAGTAGTAGTTGTTGTTGTTGTTGTTTTTGTTATTGTTGTTGTCTACCTACACTTTTTGTGGCAGTCAAACTTAAAAAAAAAAAAAAAAAAAAAAAAAAAAAAAAAAAAAAAAAGTTCAAATGAAACTTCCTGGCAGATTAAAATTGTGTGCCGGAACCGGGACTCGAACCTGGGACCTTTGCCTTTCGCGGGCAATCGCACTACCGACTGTGCTATCTCGACACGACTCACGATGCCGCCTCACAACTTTACTTCTGCCAGTACCTCGCCTCCTACTTTCCAAACTTCACAGAAGCTCTCCTGCAAACACGCAAGACTAGCACTCCTGGAACAAAGGATATCAGCGCACACTCCGCTGCAGAGTGAAGTTTCATTCTGGAAACATCCCTCAGGCTGTGGCTAAGCCATGTCTCCACCATATCCTTTCTTCCAGGAGTTTGCAGGAGTTTGCGTGTTTGCAGGAGAGCTTCTGTGAAGTTTGGAAAGTAGGAGGCGAGGTACTGGCAGAAGTAAAGTTGTGAGGCGGCATCGTGAGTCGTGTCGGGATAGCACAGTCGGTAGTGCGCTTGCCCGCGAATGGCAAAGGTCCCAGGTTCGAGTCCCGGTTCCGGCACACAATTTTAATCTGCCAGGAAGTTTCATATCAGCGCACACTCCGCTGCAGAGTGAAGTTTCATTCTGGAAACATCCCTCAGGCTGTGGCTAAGCCATGTCTCCACCATATCCTTTCTTCCAGGAGTGCTAGTCTTGCGTGTTTGCAGGAGAGCTTCTGTGAAGTTTGGAAAGTAGGAGGCGAGGTACTGGCGGAAGTAAAGTTGTGAGGCGGCATCGTGAGTCGTGTCGAGATAGCACAGTCGGTAGTGCGATTGCCCGCGAAAGGCAAAGGTCCCAGGTTCGAGTCCCGGTTCTGGCACACAATTTTAATCTGCCAGGAAGTTTTATATCAGCGCACACTGCGCTGCAGAGTGAAGTTTCATTCTAAAAGTTCAAATGTTTGTAAATCTATCGGACCAAACTGTGTGCTCATCAGTCCGTAGCTTACAAACTAATTAAACCAAGGTAAACTAACCTAAGGAGAACACACACACCCATGCCCCAGGGAGGACTCGAACCTCCACGGCGAGCAACCGCGCGCTCCGCAGCAAGACGCTTTAGACCGCTCGGCTACTCCACCACGGCAATTAATCTTCAACCCTCATACTGATGTGATACAGCACCTTAGTCTACTGTGTGCACGAATCTTTCCTCTGAATAACCGCAGCAGCATACACTATTGAGCATTAAAACTGCTACACCAAGAAGAATTTCAGCTGGGTATTCATTGGACAATTATAGTATACTAGAACTGACATGTGATTACATTTTCACGCAATTTAGGTGCATAGATCCTGAGAAATCACTACCTCTGGCCGTAATAACTGCCTTGATATGCCTCGGCATTCAGTCAAACACAACTTGGATGGCGTGTACAGGTAGAGATGCCCATGAACTTCAACACGATACCACAGTTCATCAAGAGTAGTCACTGGCGTATTGTGACGAGCCAGTTGCTCGGCGAACATCGACCAGACGCTTTCAGTTCGTGAGAGATCTTGAGAATGTGCTGGCCAGGGCAGCAGTCGGACATTATATGTATCCAGAAAGGCCCGTACAGAACCTGCAACATGCGGTCGTGCATTATCCTTCTGAAACGTAGGGTTTCGCAGGGATCCAATGAAGGGTAGAGCCACGGGTCGTAACACATTTGAAATGTAACGGCCACTGTTCAAAGTGCCATCCATGCGAACAAGAGGTGACAGAGAAACCAGTAGCACCCCATAACATCACGCCGGGTGACACGCTAGTATGGTGCTGACGAATACACGCTTCCAATGTGCGCTCACCGAGATGTCGCTAAACACGGATGCGACCATCATGATGCTGTAAACATAACTTGGATTCATCCGAAAAAAATGCCGTTTTGCCATTCGTGCATCCAGGTTCGTCGTTGCGTACACCATCCCAGGTCTGTGATTCAGCGTCAAGGTTAATCGCAGCCATGGTCTCCGAGCTGATAGTCCATGCTGCTGCAAACATCGGCCAACTGTTCGTGCAGGTGGTTGTTGTCTTGCAAACGTCCCCATCTGTTGACTCAGGGATCGAGACGTGGCTAAACGATCCGTTACAGCCATGCGGATAAGATGCCTGTTATCTCGACTGCTAGTGCTACGAGGTCGTTGAGATCCAGCACGGTGTTCCGTATTGTCCTCCTGAACCCACCGATTCCATATTCTCCTAACAGTCATTGGATCGCGACCAACGCCAGCAGCAACGTCGCGATACGATAAACCGCCATCACGATAGGTTACATTTCGAGCTTTATCACAGTCGGAATCTTTATGGTACTCATTTCACCTTATACAAGGCATCTCAACAATCTTTCACCATTCAACGCCGGTCAACTGCTGTTTGTGTACGACAAATCGGTTGGAAACTTTCCTCATGTCAGCACGTAGTAGGTGTCGCCACCGTCGCCAACCTTGTGTGAATGCTCTGAAAAGCTAATCATTTGCATATCACAGTATCTTCTTCCTGTCCGTTAAATCCCGCGTCTGTAACTCGTCATCTTCGTGGTGTAGCAATTTTAATGGCCAGTAGTTTATACCCATTTGATCCTGCTAATTGTATCCAAGAATCACTCTCCCTCTAAAATTCTTAGCGCCATATTTCACTCCATTACTAATCCAACGCTTCGTTACTTTAGAATATTTTGAAAAAAAAAAATTATAACATACGTGCTTGTCAAGCTAGTCACTAATAATGTGATTTACTGTTTTATATGAGAACTTTCGACAGTCATTTTCAAATGTATAAATGATATAAAATTGGCTAAACTTGCAGCGCGGTAGTAGCCGAGCTGTCTGGGTCGCCATTTTGCGGATCGCGAGGCCTCCCGCGTCGGAGGATCGTATTCTCCCTTGGACATGGATGTTTGTCCTTTCTTTAGTATAAGTTAGTTCATAAGTAGTTTGTAAGTTTGGGGACTGATGACCCCGCTGTTGAGTCCCATAAACATAACAAACACTTGAACATTTGAAACGTAATCTTGATATATTTTGAATCACCGCAGATGTAACAATGTTCGACCTCGTACCGGAATCCGTAATGGCAAGACGGCATGGACGATGGCGACGCTACAGCCATAGCTTGCAACATGTCCCGTGGCTCAGATCTACCAGATGAACAAAAACCAAAGTAGTAGCTCAGGGGACGGGATCTCCCGGCCAAAAATGCCAAACGATCATTTCATTTTTTGTAGATGTTGAGACGGACGGGAGTCGAGCTCGGGTAAACCCGGTTCGAATCCCGGTCCTTTTCATATTTTCACTTGTCACCATGAACAGGGTGGGAGACGGACGGCTTTTAATGAAATAATACTCAGCCAACTAATGTCCTTTCCTTCCTAATCCTTCTTCATTCCCCTCCTAATAAATAATTTGCAAATGCTGTACGGCTGCAAACCAGATGTGGTGTCTGTTCTTTCACAGAAAAAAAATTATATTCCATACGGCCTGCAGCGTGGTAAAGGTCAGTATGTGATAATAATAATAATTAACCAAAACGCTGCTAAGTATTCCCTGAAGATGCCTCCTGTATTGGATCCGAAACGTTGGAGAAATATATCGTCATGACGCGGCAAATAGCTCAGAAGAATTTCAATTCTAACAATAAGACCGCGAAACCCTATATTCTTACAAAAAGCTGCTATTTAATATTTATTTGAACACGTCGGTCCCGTTTCGGCTTACAGTGTCATTTTCAAGTTACGGTTAAGTCTAGACGACCTTACATACATAAGACGCCTTAGACGTCTTATGTATGTCATGCCACATAGACATAACCGTCACTTGAAAATGGCAGTGTAAGCCGAAACGGGACCGACATATTCAAATAAATAGTAATTAGCAGCATTCTGATTAATTATTATTATTATTATAAAAATATGTGTAGGTAACATTTTCGTGGTGATTGATCGGATAGTGACGAAGTCTGTTGTAAGGTCCTAGAGATTATGTCTTAAAATTATTTGAAATATAAGAAATTTATTACGTTAGCTGCCGATGGGCATTGACTTAAATCAATGAGAGGAGTAGAAAATTTGTGCCGAGCCGGAAATCGAACACGGCTCCTCCAGCTTACTACGCCGCCACGCTGGTCAATGCACTTTTTTTTCTCTTTTGTTCTTTGGGAAGATTGGTTCTTTGCTACCACGCCGACCGGCCACTCAGCGATCGTCGAACTGCGCGGACTACCCTTGCACACCTACCAACTGACGCAAAGTCTCAAGTCTCCCACACACTGCTAATGTATTGCCTCTGCCCATTATCACTCTTAATTTGCGATATTTTGCAGCTTAGTGGAATAGATCGGGCCGGATGTGTATCCGTAAACCATCTCCTTAATTATTATTCACCTAATTTCTTCTTGTCCGATGGGAGAGACAAGCTTATTGTTTCTGTACTCTTCCCACAACATTTTTGGTAACCTACGATTATGTGTCCCGACTTATTCCCCGTCTGTTAACAGGGCAGATGAATGTTCCCACATTTGTATTACAACCCAATCATTTCGTCACAGAGTGTGTTGGTGATCATAATTTCTTGCATTGTCTGGTATTCCACAAACTTTTTGTTCTTCATAACTTCTCCTTAAAGTGTTATTTAACGATAATCAAAATATCCACGGGTGTACTGCCGTGGATATTTTGATTATCAAATACGCAGAGAGAAACTCAAGAATGTTATTTAACGAGCTTATGCAAATTTTGGACTTTCATCTTGGATCATGTTAATCTGGAACAGCAACCTAGTCCTTCTTGTTTCATGTCTAAACTCTTACAGCGCCTCCACGTGCAACGTGGTTCTCTGCTAAGATCCCTCCTGATCGCCATTGACGCCTGCATTGCGCTATGTAAGGCCACTGTCAGTTCTTCGTTTTTAACGTGAACATCATGAACCATTGACCGACTTACCGGAGACTGAAACACTCTTCGCAGTTCTTCACAGTTAGCTTCCTTTATATTTCATTTAGATCTTATGACCTCGTTTACTACGGAATGATGAATTCCTCTTCTTGTGATTACAAATTGTCGTTGTTGTTAGGATTTTGAGGGAACTGAAATACAGGTCATCAGTCCCCTGTTTGTAGCGAAAGGTAACAAAGGAAAAACTAGCGCTCAACACTCAGAGGGAAACCCACTAGGTGTTTAGAGTGACAATGAACACTGCACTGCCAACGCATTAGAAGAAAACACAAAAGGCGCAAGCCAAAGAGGCTAACTGGAATAACAACATTACAGTAGATACCGTGGCTGGCTGATCACAAATGAATGAGCCAGCCACTCTGCACGTACTGGAAACCTCCAATATAAAGCAGGACAGACAACACAAAACTGGCAACAGATTAAAATCTCAACAGAACGAAAAAAAACAAGGGTGCGAATAAAACGCAAAACACAGCGTGGTTATGGTATATCGCCCCAAATTTGCGACTGGATAGGGGATTTCCTGTCAGAGAGGACACAGTTTGTACTAATCGATGGTAAGGCAACGAATAAAACAGAGGTGATATCGGGCGTTCCACAGGGTAGTGTCATTGGTCCTCTGCTGTTCCTTATTTACATAAACGATTTATGGGAAAATCTAAGTAGCTCACTTAGGTTGTTTGCAGATGACGCCGTCATTTACCGTCTAGTAAAATCATCTGAAGATCAAAACCAACTGCAGAACGTTCTGAATAAGATATCACTATGGTGTAAAAATTAGCAATTGACTCTAAATAATGAGAAGTGTGAAGTCGTCCACATGAGTACGTAAAGAAATCCGTTAAACTTTGTTTACAAGATAAATCAAACTATTAATTCAGACTTAAACTGGAAAGAACAAGTAGATAATGTCGTGGGAAAGGTGAACCAGAGACTGCGTTTTATTGGCAGAACCCTTAAAACATGCAACAGAACTCCAAAGAAACTGCATACACTACGCTTGTCCGTTCATTTTTGAAGTATTGCTGCCCAGTGTGGGATCCTTATCAGGTGGGTTTGACGGAAGACATCGAAAGAGTCCAAAGAAGGGCAGCTCGTTTCGTATAGTCACGATACAGGGGAGACAGCATTACGGAAATGATACAGGATCTGGGATGGGAATCATTACTACAACGGCGATTATGGCCGCGGCGTGGGCTACTTATGAAACTCCAATCGCCAACATTCTCCTCCAAACGCGAAAATATATTGTTGACTCCCACTTTCATAGGTAGAAATGATCCTCAGAATAAAATACGAGAAATCAGAGCTCGAATGGAGAGATTCAGCTGTTCTTTCTTCCCGCGCGCTATTCGAGAATGGTAGAATGGTAGAATGGGAGATATATATTATAATGGTGGTTCGATGAACCCACTGCCAGGCACTTAAATGTGACTTACAGAGTATCCCATGTAGATGTAGATGTAGACAGACATAATAGCATCGTCTCCAAGAATTAAAGGAAGTATAGGCGTAGGCGGCTAAAAGTGGACAGTCCATCAGGATGTGAAGGTGCCACAGCGGTACTGTGGCGGCTCCTCTTGACGAAGAAGTACGGGCTATTCAGATCTCTGTTTATAGCCTTCGCAATTCTGGCCCTGGCCTTCGTTTGAACGCCGGGCCACATTGGCATCTCAGGGGAATGAACGCGTCGATCAGTTGGCTAAGCAGGCCACTACCTCCTAGCGTCCGCATATTAGTCTTCAGTAAAGGGTTCTGCAACTCGAGATAAATCGCAAGGTACTTGGGCCGACTCCACTGCACCGAATAAGCTCCGTGTAGACAAGGCTTTCTACGGCCGCACGAAAGTCCTTACTGAGAAACTTTTGTAAGGAGTCAGTTGCGTATTGGTCAAACATGTGATGATAAAGTGTGTGGTATTGTGGTTACTCGTTTTCATTTCCCTGACAACCTTCCAGCCTTTCACACAACAGGCTGCTGGAATGACGCCTTTGTTTAACTTTGTTCCTATCCTCCCTTCATACGTTGGCGGATTGCGAGGTTCATAAAGCATCTATAAATGAAGTTCAAAGATCTTCATCTTCCGCTGTAAACAGTCAGACGGCTATGGAACGATACTTACTTCACATTTGTATCAGTAGGGTAGGTTTGTCCTAGGTGACTAATATCCTTCAGCACATACACTGCAACTGGACTGGTTGTGATGTGTGTAAAGGAGCTACTTAATATGTGTGTATTGGTTTGTCTTCCGTACTAACAGGGAACTACAAAAATGAAAGATCGTATCGGGCTACTAAACTTACGGATCTGACTGCAATACTACTAGGAGAGTAACTTGACAATTAGTGCTCAACGTAATGCTGATCAACATAAGGCAGGTTTGGGCACGCCGAATCCTAGGCTATCTGACTGCAAAATTAGAAAGATTAAAAAGATGCAAAATTTTTGTTGGCTGATTGTCACTTTACGAGAACAATAAAAGAATGTCGTACTGTGTTGTATTGTTGGCCCTGTCTTAGTATTACTATACAATCAGTTTGCAAGAAATATTATTTCGTTATAAAAAGGGAAGTGATACCTCGCTTCACACCAACACACATGCCTCACTTCATATCGTTCATTTCACCCTCTTGTTACAATGTACTTAATTACCATTAAATTACAATTACTTACAACGTCAAGAATAATCACAAACAAAATTAAACCAATCAAACTGAATAAATCTGCATTAAAGAAAATTAGAAAATTAGCAATCAGCAAATTCGACACAAGTAACAGAAACTATAAAAAATGAAGAATGTGCACATTATTGCGAAGTCGTGCAATGAGGCAGTTTCTAAAACAGGGATGCTGCCCTACTCTCAGGAAAGGATTAATTATAAAAAGTCAATATGTCAAAAAGTGAAAGGAACTGCCTTTTTTTATTATAACGTTTGGTTAATGTCCTATCTATGTTATTACAATAATTACAGTGACGAGTCACGAATTAATCAAGGTTGTGTATAGGTTCCTACTGAAGGGAAAGTGACATAAAGTGAAAACAAATGCGATGGACGACCTTGCGCAATGCAAAAAAAAAAAAAAAAAAAAATAAATAAAAAAATAAAAAAAAAATTTAAAAAAAATAAAAATAAAAACATAAAATTTAAAAAATTAAAAAAAATTAAAAAAATAAATAAATAAATAAAATTAAAGTAAATTACCAAAAAATTTGCAGCATCATGAAGAACTCCGGGCTGTGTCCACCGCGAGCTCCAGTGCAGCCGTCACGCTCCGCTACTACTCTCCCACTCTCCCGCGGCTACACTCAGCAAAAAGAAAAGCCCGCCTACCGGCCGCCAAAGATAATCCTTGCGGATGTTTATATATATATATGTTGTTGCCAACATATATAATCCCAAAACTCAAGGTAGGAAATTTCCATTCAGTAGACACCTTACAACACCAGTCACGCGACTAAACTGAAAACAGTTATCAAGCTGCAGCTTTCCTTCCACACAGATTACAGTCACGTTCTGAGCAATTTTGTAATACTACCAAGTTTGATTTAATGTTGAACTCAACTACTGTTTGAAATGTGAAGAAGATGAACAGTAACTGATAAGTAGTTTTCCTTCATTGACTATCTGGGTAATTATAAAGGATTCAAAAAACTTTTCATTCCATTCCATGATGGTGGTGGTGGCGGCTGGTGCAGCAACAGTGTTGAATGTTAAAAAATGCTCAGTCTCTGTTGCAGTATTTTATTTTCCAATTACGCGTTTCGCGCTGTTAGCTCATCATCAGACTGGAAAAAGACAAATATTTTGTTACCGTCCGTGTACCTGGCGCGCAGCGAATCTAATGTGGCTAAGGTGAGTAAATTTGAAAATTCAGACTTACTTGGGCGGAGATGGAGCCACAGAACTATCTATTGCTGTTTAGGAGGTATCTTAACAATGTGTGTTATTGGGCGCCTGCAAAGAGGTAAACGTACAAAGTACGTAAGGGTTATTTGAGCTAGATAGTTCTGTGGCTCCATCTCCGCCCAAGTAAGTCTGAATTTTCAAATTTACTCACCTTAGCCACATTAGATTCGCTGCGCGCCAGGTACACGGACGGTAACAAAATATTTGTCTTTTTCCAGTCTGACGATGCGCTAACAGCGCGAAACGCGTAATTGGAAAATAAAATACTGCAACAGAGACTGAGCATTTTTTAAGATTCAAAAAACGATTTAAAATCGTTCATGGGGTGAGCAACCATTTTTAATGTATAATTTTTTTAACTCTATGCTGATTGGTTGCAAATTGGTTTAATTAATAACGTTATTACCGGTTTCGGGCGTCGCCCATCATCAGATACACTTCGGCACTTTTCTTCTTTGTATGCCGAAGTGTATCTGATGATGGGCAAAGCCCGAAACCGGTAATAACGTTATTAATTAAATTATAAAGGGGACAATTCATGTCTTAGCACAGTTCCTGAAGACAAAATACATCCACCATCAGCGCTTCGGTTACTTTTGTAACCTCATTTGGCGTTCAGCTGTCCAACTTATATCTTCGTTAGGGTCGATGGGTATACATTAGACAATCTGCTCAATCTCTCCTGTATTCATACCCTATACGACCATGCGTCAACAAAGAGTGTTTGTACAAGGTATCTAAACAAAATAATTCCATTCTTCTGGCAGAAATTTGTCTCAGTGAATTTCTAAGTTTTCCAACGTCAGTTAGGAGGTTGTTCACTTTCAGATGGAGTCTGTCTACGAACCTGGTACAGTATAATTAGTTTTCTTCTTGGTCCATATTTAATACTGGAGAAAGACACCGATGTACAGCCGGCGGGAGAGATTTCATAAATGTAACACTCCTTCTATTCCTTTACCACCTACCTACTTGGTCGACCGTGCAATTGTTCTATTACGTATATACAATAAAGGAAAAGCGAGGGTACCCCACACATCATATACAACTAATCAAAAGCCTGTATGAGGATTCAAAAATAGTCATAAACACATGCAGCTCTATAAAATATTAATAAATATCAACATCAATTAATCAAGGTGTCAGACAGGGATGCAGCATGTCACCAACTCTTTTTAACATCTATATTGATTACCTCACAAAAACATTGGAAGAAGGAAGTCCATGAAGGTATACAACTGAAAAAAAACTACCATCTAAATGTTATGCTGTATGCAGACGATGTAATTGTATTACAAAATACAGAAGCACACCTCCAATGCTCTGCGTAGAAGTTGTATGAGATTGGATTTACCACTGCGGTAAATTCTCAGTCATCGAAAATAAGACACTTGAGCAGGTCTCCAGTTTCAGTTATTTAGGTAGTGACATGTGTGGATATTGACAAGGGCATAGAAAAGAAAAGGAACATATTTTAACATATAAGTGGACCTATAAACAAAATTTTAAGAAATAAAGTTAGGAAAGTTAAAAATTGAAATCATATAAAACAATGCCAGTGCCTGTGCTCCTTTAAGGAAGTGAATACTGGATTGAAAGTAAAAGAGATAAAAATAAGATACAGTCAGCAGAAACGAGGTTTTTAAGAACAGTCAAAAGTTGCACAAGAAGAGACTACATAAAAAATTATGACATTGGGGGAGAATTAGGAAGCCTAAATGAAGACTAAATGAAGAGAGAATTACAGTCGTGGAGAACAGTTAAAAACCCTTGGGAAGAAGAGGTACTGGCGACCAAGAAAGGGATGGAGCTAACTACATTGAGTCGGAACTGGCATATTGCCTAATAATTGAAGATTACGATTATTATGTATATTCCTTGAGTGTAATGACGCTACCGGAGAACTGCTCAGGAGGATAACTCATTTACTGTGTTGTTGTTTGGAAGGAGTATTTATGTGTACAGGATCCTGAAATGGTCTGGTCACGAAAAGATATTTACATCGTTTCTTGCAAGTGTAATGCTGCTGGCTGGAAACAGCTTTATTTGCATTCTACAAACGCTACGACAAGTAGTCTGTGGTGCAGTCGATCTGAATACTCACTCATGTAATTCAAATTTATTCCTGACAGAGCCAGCGGTTCGTGATTCACAAGACAGTGTCGCCGCCTCTAGTTCTCGGGGTATCGGGTTCGATTTCCAGATGGATCAAAGATTTTCTTCTGTCAGTACTGGCTGTTTATATTGCATTAATCATTTAATCTGATGTATATATGCAGACTGAAGTGACGAATGAAAATTTGAACCAAGATCTGGATTCTAAACCAGATCACTTACACACTAGGATTGTACAAGTGCATGGACTTAGAGGGGTACGCCGTTTCAGTTATGGAAAGCCACTGTTCCAGGATGGCGCTAAGGTTAGAGCACCTCTCTTGTGTGCAGGAGATCCAAGTTCGAATCCTAGCCTTGGTACGACGTTCCAGTCGCACTTCAGTACGCGTATATACGTCATAAATGTTTCAGACCTGAAAATGTTTTTGGAAGACACAGTTGTATCTGATTAAATTTGATCTTCATTAGGCGTGCAATGCGCTTACTTGGCATCAAATAGGAAGACGAACGAGGCGGCAAAATAACCCAAAAAAAGGATCTCCTGTCGTTTATTTTCAATTTTCTTTTTTAATTTCTTTTTTTATTTTTATTTTTTCCCGACAATCAAATGGTCTATTCAGTAAATTACGAAGACCGCCTGCCAGCTGTCTGGCGATGTATATTATAAATTATCTCTAGTGATACGGTTTAATTCCATAGTCCTCCACAATTTCTTACGTACTAATTATAGTAACGGCACGTCATACTCAAAGTGTGATAAGCGACTTACCCGAATTATGATTAATTTCATGTAGCGAAAAAAATTTCAGGGTTAGTATTTCAACTCTCTGTGTCACCTTCAGCTATTGTCTATTTGATAAGGTGCCGACTGTTGTTCCATCAAACCTTTATGTTTATCGTTGATTTAAACTGAATTACTACGCTAAATTTATGAAAGGCTTTTTTCTTTAGAAGTATAATGGCACTGCCTATTTAAATAAAAATATTTATTTCTCTTTACCGGTATCAAATATTTATATGATTATCTTCTGAAGATAAAAACATCTTTACTTATGAGAACATGTGTTTCTCGTCAAAATGTGGAATGAGTAAAAATGCATAGTCAACATGTTAAAATATACATCAACAAAATTGATCGTCATATCAGATTAAAAGAGAAAACATTACTTACACTATCTTATACTCACGTGAGAAACAGCCATAGTTTATGTTATAACCTGATATGACGATCCATTTTGGTGATTTATATATTAACATGTTGCCTATGCATTTTTAATTATTTCACATTTCGACGAGAGATCCATTATTTTTCATGTTCTCCTAAATGAAGTTGTTTTAAGCCTTCTGATGATGGTGATATAAATCATTGAAACCGGTTAAGAGAAATAAATATATTTCATTGACGATCTTGGCTTAACAACCTGAAGAAGGTGTATTTTTATTTACATTATAAACATATTGCGCTCCACAGGCGTAACAAGCCAGGAAACTATAACTGCCTATTTAGTCAATATTTATTCTATTTATTCTGAAAGTATCCCGTTCTGGTTCTTAAACTACTTTTTACTACTTCTGATCTGCCTTCTGTTGCAACAGATATTTAAAATTTTAAAATTTGGTCCAACCTTAATACATTATTTGTAATAAAAGGACATACAGAACCGTACACTATAAAATTCTTTCCACTGCATTATGTATTTGGTACAACAACGTTCGACAGTAGTTTTAAGTGAAAGCAGTCTTTATTGCAAACGAAATAATACTTTAAGTAAAGCGTTTCATTATTCTGTAAATGTTCACAAGTAGATGGCACGAACGTACGTATAGGAAGAAGGATAAATTCAAGCGAAATTTAAAAGAATGTAGACACCAACAGACCACGCTGTAATGTTTGTTAATATTTATACTGCTAATAATTTATTTATTTATTTTATGTTGTTGTTGTTGTTTTTCTACCTTATAAGACTTTTAGACGAGATAGTTGTAGCAGTTTAACGATTAGTATGTTTCTACCTTATACTGAGTTTTCTACGTCAACTTTTATTGAATTCGTTTTATTATTAATATTCATGTAAAGTATTCTTTTAGTTTACTTATACAGCAGTGCACTTTAGCCCTTAGTCCATATTAGTAATACAGCACCCGCTTAACCAGGAAAAAAGATCATCACTGCGTATCCCAAACGGCAGTTTGTCCTAAAGTGCCATACTCGTCTTAGTTTAATTATTTAAATCCAGTTTAGGATTTCTTTTTTAAAAGTAATGTGTAGCTAGGTGTAGCAATTTCTTATATTTTGTTTCAAGTAACGACAAAGTTTTGCGCTTGTATATGTCACGTATAGCGATGTTATTATGTTAACCGACATTGGGAACAATATTTTTGCATTATCTGATCGGAAAGAGATTTGCTTACTGCACAGATTTTGTTCCGTCTTTTTAAAGCCTATAACTTTCGTTCTATTTCAGCAAGGTTTGTGAACTGTCTGCGGAATGTTTAAGATAAGGTTTAGAGCGTGTATATGTTTTTGTGGTTTTCTCCGCACCGGAGTAGCTGAATGGTACCGTCTTTGTTCCGTAGGTACAAACAACGGTCCGTAAATGTGACAAATAATTCTGCATCATATGGCAGTGAGCTCCCTAGGATTTTTTTAAACTGCTATTATAGTTCTGCAGGATAGAATAATACCCTATTGAATACCATTCCCTTTTTAAACAAAATAAGGAATTTTTGCTAATGTGCCAAGCACAACAGGATATGCTATGATCGTAGCATGACCTACGTTATACTATGGCGGTAAAGTCTGGACCAAAGCAAAAGACGTACAGATTCAGCACGCGATATGAAATTCTTATGTCGAACAGCACATTAAAACAAATATCATCACAAAAAGAACTTAAAATGTAACTCTTCAAATGTTACTTTCAGAATTACTTGCAGAACTTGATAAAATTTCTCTAACGAATGAGCTCAAAAAGGATCACTAAATAAAATGTTCACTACTGACCAATGACGTGAGATTAGGTAGACCAATATAAAGACAGGAGCCAAACTCAACAAGATTGTAGAAGGTTGTATCGGCTAAGGGCAACTTCACTGTTCTGTTCTTGAAAGAATGGCTGTAGCTTCTTAAACTAGTGCTTTGTATGCAGACTGTTGAGAATATCTTTTCCCAGCTGTCATGTAAGATACCGTACTGTTGTGTAACGCAACCCACCTTTCTACGCAATCCTTGTACTTCTGGCCATCGATATTTCTAAACTTGCGTCTCTGTAATATTAGAGCAATGGACCCTATTAGTACATTTTGATAATGACCTGAGTCCGATAAGATTCGTGCAGAATTATGTGCCAAACTTGAGTTAATTTTCTTCTTTTTCGTGTTCGTACAATTTCAAATGCAGGCTGCAGTTTCCTTATCTTGTGCAATAGGCGGTTGGGTATCGAGTTCCGCTTAAATTTCAGACCTGAATTACATGCACGAAGCAGCTATCGTGATAACGGGGCTTTGTGCAACAGAATGGGGAGTTATTATGTTAGAGGGTCTCGAAACAGCAGATATTACTTGTTAACACTCCCTGGAAGCACCAGATATCACTTTAATCAATGACTTTCCGTCAGTTACTACGGTGTCCTCTCTGACAGGGAATCACGAATCTACTCACTTACCCAAGATTGTATTCAATAGGTACGTAGTTTGATCAATACCTGTTAGTGAGGTATTGTTATAAAACCTTGTAAGACGCAACTGTATTGAGAAAGACCTCAAAGAGTTAATGAAATTCCGCTAAAAATTGTTGTAGGTACTAAAACCGCAAATTGGTTTAGCCAAAGTTTTACTAATATCTAGGTAGTGTTCCAAATTCAGTCGAAAGTGGCTTGTTATAGTGGAAGAGGCATAACTACCTTAGTATCTACATCTACGTAGATACTCTGCAAATCACCTTTAGGTGCCTGGCAGAGGGTTCATTAACCACTTTCATAACCTTTCTCTACCGTTCCATTCTCTAATAGCGCGCGGGAAGAAAAAACACCTAAATCTTTCCGTTTTCGATCTGATATCTCTCATTTTAATATGATTTAAGAAAACTGCACCAGTCACTTTTTCTTGAAATGATGTTTATTCCATTCCCACCACAGAGCCAGCATCCAACATGACGCTTAAAATGATATTGTAACATGATCCATCTGAAGATGAACCTGAAAAGGTTTAAAAACCTGTTCATGGAATGAACATCATTTAAAGAAAAAGTGACTGGTGCAGTTTTCTTAAATCATATTGAAATTAACAGTCACGGATTCTGAAACATCCGTAATGGATAATATTATCTCATTTATCTCATTTTATTGGGATTGTCATGTCTCCCTATGTAGATGGGTACTAGCAAAATATTTTCACATTCAGAATTAAAAGTCTGTGACTGAAATTTCGTAAATAGATCTCGCCGCAACGAATAACATCGTTCTTTTAATGATTTCCACCTCAAATCGTGCGACATTTTCGTGACGCTTTCCCCCCGTAACGTGATAAAACAGAACGAGCTGCCCTTCTCTGGACCTTCTCAATGTCTTCCCTCAGTCCCCCTTGGTGAGGGTTCCACACTGGGCAACAGTACTCTAGGAGAGGACGCACAAATGTGATATAGGCAATCCCTTTGGTGGTGCTGTTGCATCTTCTAAGCTTTCTGACAATGAAACGTAACCTTTGGTTCGACTTCCCCCACAATATTTTCTATGTGTTCTCTCCAGTCTTAAGTTGTTCGTAATTGTAACTCCTACGTATTTGGTAGAATTTACGACCTTAAGGTTTGACAGATTTATCGCGTAATTGAAGTTCAGCGGATTTCTTTTAGTGGTCATGTGTAATAATTCACACTTTTCATCATATGCTGTTAATTGCCAATTTTCGCACCATGTAGAAATTTTGTCTAAATCGCTTTGCAGTTGCTTTTGATTCTCTTTTGACTTCACTAAACGGTAAACGACAGCATCATCCGCGAACAGTCAGATATCACTTATGTTTTATTCGATGACTTACCGTCAATTACTACGAACTGTGTCCTTTCTGATAGAAAAGCGCGAATCCAATCGCACAATTGGGGCGATATTCCATAAGCACGCAATTTATCATAGCTATAACTTACAGTGGAGTGTAATTCAAGGACTGCGTGTTTAATGCAAAAAGAGATATTTTCTCAACATTTCAGAATGCTAAAATGCAGCTCTAGCCCTGATTAAGACCATAAGCCTCAAAATTACCATCTCGTAAATTCACTTATATAATATAGGAAAATCATCACTCTCTAAAATGGACAATACATCAATTTCTACAGTTGGATGATCGACACGGGATGCAACCACTGTCTTATCCTCTCACTTTTAAGATAAACCCTCGTAGTCGTAGTATGTGCTTTTATTAGGGAGTGTGCGCTGATGTGAAACATCATGACAGATTAAAACCGTGTGTGTGTGGGGGGGGGGGGGGATTCTAATCCTGGATCTTTACCATTCGCGGAGAAGCGCTCTACCGATTTTTTCTTCTTAGGGTAGATCGGTCCATTATTAACGAGAACTACACTGGTACGCCTCATGGTCCGTCCTTTACTTCCGCCAGTGCCTTGCCTCCTACTTTAAAAACTGCACACACGTTCTACTGTGAACCTTGCAGGACTAGCATTACAGAATACTGTGATGTCTTAGCTACATCTGAAGTAATGTTTTCAGAAAGGGTTAAATTTATTTCACGGCCTCAATGACACTGTGTGTTAATATTGGCTACAAAATGTTCGCTTGACGAGAATAAATAACTGACTGGAGACGTGTATATACAAGAACCTGTCAACAAAAGAATAGGAACAGCATTGAGTATTTATTTCGTGGTAAACACGAAAAATAATTTCATCTCATTCTATCTGCATCTACATGGATACTCTGCAAGACACAGAAGGGCATGGCAGATGGTACATCGAACCTCTTTTATATTTCTCTGTAGTTCCATTCTCTAATAGCTCGCTGGAAAAAGAAACACCTATATCTTTCTGTTTTCTACCTCATTTCGTTTATTTCATTCTGATGATCATGTCTCTCTATGTATTTGGGTGCTAAGAACATATATTCGCATTCCGAAGAGAAAGGTGGTGAATGATTCTTCGTAAACATATCTCACCGCAACACTTATTAATTTCCACCCCAACTCGTGCATCATTTCCGTGACACTCTCTCCCCTATATCGCGATAATACAAAACGAGCTGACCTTCTCTGAACTTTCTGTAAATCGTCCGTCAGTCCCACCTGGTGTGGATCCCAGAGTGCGCAACAATACTTCAAAGTACGACGCAAAAGTGTAGTGTAGCTTTTTTAGTAGAACTGTTGCACCTTCTAAGTGTTCTGCCAATGAAACGTATTCTTTGGTTCGCCGTACAATATTTTCTATATGTTCTTTCCAACTTACGTTCTCCGTAACTGTTACTCCTAGGTATTTAGTAGAATTGACGTCCTGTGGCTTTCACTTTTTTTTATCGTGTAACTGAAGTTTAAATGATTTCTTTTAGTGGACCTCATACTTAATGAGGGACAAATGCCTATTTTTGTACAATGCAGATATTTTATCTAAATCATTTTTCAATTGCGTTTGATCTTCTGGTGTCTTTACTAACCGATAAAAGATAGCATCATCCGCTAACAGTCGAAGAGAGCTACTTATAGTGTCTCCTAAATCGTTCATAAAAATAAGGAACACTAGTGGCCCTATAACTCTTCCCTGTGGAACGACAGGCACCACTTCTGTACTGTTTGATGACTTACCGTCAGTTACAGTGTACTGTGTCCTTTCTGACAGGAAATCACGAATCCAATCGCACAACTGTGACGATATTTCATAAGCACGCTTGCGAGGTAAAATGTCAAATCCTTCCGGTAATCTAGAAATATGGAATCTGACGCCCCTTCTCTACAGCATTCATCACATCACGTGAGTGAAGAGTTAACTGTGTTTCACAGGACCGACACTTTCTGAATCCTTGTTGGCTATGAGGCAATTGATCGTTCTCTTCCACGTAGTTCATAATATTTGAGGAAAGTTCTAAAATCCTGCTGCAAACCGACGTCAATGATATAGTCCCGTAATTTTGCGGATCACTGCTATTGCCTTTCTTGAATACTGCAGTGACCTGTGCAACTTTCCAGTCTTTGGGTACGGAACGTTCGCTGAGCGAGCGGTTGTATATGATAGTTAGCTTCGGGGCAATTCCATCAGCATACTCTGAAAGGAACCTAATTGGTATACAGTCGGGACCGGGAGAATTACTTTTGTTAAGTGATTTAAGTAGATACCTCTGCAGTATTAATACTGCAGAATCGTCTACTTCTAAATTACGCATGCTGGTAGCTGTTCTTGATAACATTTCTGTCTGATTGAGTTTTCAAAGAGCATTCAAAGGCCTTCGACGAAATTAACACACTACGCCGCCGAGGCCGTAAATAAAATGTCACTCTGCAGCAGAATGTGCGCTGTTATGGAACTTCCTGCCAGGTTTGTATCCAGTACCGGGATTCGATCCTGGTACCTCTTTCTTTCGCGCTTTACCGACTGCGTTACCCTGCACGCTTAATATCCGTCCTCACAGGTGTACTTCCGCTAGTACCTCGTTCTTATTTTTCAGACTTCGCAGAAGTTCTCCCCCGAAGCTTGCAGAACTATCAAACCTGAAAGAAAGGATACGATTGGGACAACGCTAGGCCTAGGCTCGGGCATAGCCAGGAAGGGTGGTTTCTGGTGTTCAAACCCCTCCCAAGGTGTTGGCATCATTCTGTATAAGGATAGAGCTCGCCTACATTTTGCCAAGGCTGGGAAGCTGTTACTCCAGCTCCACACAGTAGCTATTTCTCCCATACGTTTTGGAGTCCTGAAGAGAGACATTCACGGCCATCGGTTCGTTTCTGGCGATGAGATACATACCTGCATATAAATAAATCCATGGCACTGTTGCTAACATCAAACATTTGTGCGTGGAGGAATTAACCGTCTTGTCTCACAGTGGGTTAAATGTAGCAACAGTTATGGTGATTATTACTGAAATAATGTGCAGTTTTACTATCAATGAAGCGACTCTAGATACCTGTCTAGTCAAAATCTGTATACTTTTTTTTTTTTTTTTTTTTTTTTTTTTTTTTTTTTTTTTTTTTTTTTTTTTTGCCGTTGACAGCTTACGAGTGCATCTCCGATAAAGCTTCACTCACTGCCGTTCTGGTTGCCATCCGTGTTTTGATCGGAATTTTTCTATCTTACCTTGTTCCTATTTCGGAGAATAGGTAGATTCTTAAAAACTTTAATGATTTGTTTCTATACCCTCATGACTCTCTGATATACAGTCCTTTGGTATAAATTGTAATATACACCGTATTACTGCAATTCAGTCCTATTAAGAGTTCGCATTTACAATGTCCGTTCATTGAAAACCCGTCCTTAAATAATAACTTGGCTACACGTATGGGCCTAGAGGTTGTTTAAATCTGACACTTTGATATCAGGTCACATCAGTGAAAATTTGTGACTTGAAATTTTAACAGCTATGAAAATACTCGTAAATTGCAAAGCGAAAACGTGGAGTACATGCAACATAATACCAAACAGTGAAGATAAGAGATATAGTTCAAATAAATACACAACCGTTCATCTCGTTTGTAGGGCAATTATTAATGACTTATGTAAAATACTTATGGATCAATAATTTTTTACGCGTCCCAAAGTTATTAGATTTAAATTTTACGAACACTGTCAGTATTTGAACTGTTTCAAAAAAGAGGTGATATCAATGTATATTTGTTTTATTTAAATCATTATTTCTACTTTCTTTCATTGTTTAACGCGAACTGTAGAGCAATGGTTACACTGTAATACTTTTATCTTGTTTTCAGTTTGGATAATCTTACAAAGATTTTCTATGAGATTATAGCCTGCTCACGCAAAATTTGCAAAATGTCGCGATAAAAAGATTTCTTTACTTGTGATTCTTCAAGCTTTCTTGCAGGCTGTATATAGTCTTCACGGATTTGCCTCCGAATAACCTTGAGTAAATCCCACAATATTTCTTCGGAGCAACTGTTCGACATCTTCAGGTCGTTGCACCTTGCTGATGGCCATATACGACTGACACTATCTGCATATGGGCGCTGCTGTATATATAGAACACGCTCGCTAAGGATGATCTTGGTCTGAGGAAACGAGGAGTATATGTCAGTGTGGAGCGGCAAAGATAGGCATGTCGCGCAGTGCAAGAACGCTGTGATGAACATCTACATCTACATGGGATACTCTGCAAATCACATTTAAGTGCCTGGCAGAGGGTTCATCGAACCACAATTATACTATTTATCTCCCATTCCATTCTCGAATAGCGCGCGGGAAGAAAGAACACCTGAATCTCTCTGTTAGAGGTCTGATTTCTCTTATTTTATTCTGATGATCATTTCTACCTATGTAAGTGGGAGTCAACAATATATTTTCGCATTCGGAGGAGAATGTTGGCGATTGGAGTTTCGCAAGTAGCCCACGCCTCAGCGATAAGCGCCGTTGTTGTAATGATTCCCATCCCAGATCCTGTATCATTTCCGTAACGCTGTCTCCCCTGTATCGTGACAATACGAAACGAGCTGCCCTTCTTTGGACACTTTCGATGTCTTCCGTCAAACCCACGTGATAAGGATCCCACACTGGGCTGCAATACTCCAAAAATGGACGGACAAGCGCAGTGTATGCAGTTTCTTTAGTAGTTCTGTTGCATCTTTTAAGGATTCTGCCAATAAAACGCAGTCTCTGGTTCGCCTTTCCCACGATATTATCTACGTGTTCTTTCCAGTTTAATTCTGAAGTAATAGTGATTCCTAGGTATTTTGTGGAGTTTACGGCGTTCACATTTGATTGATTTATGTTGTAAACAAAGTTTAACGGATTTCTTTTCGTACTCATGTGGACGACTTCACACTTCTCATTATTTAGAGACAATTGCCAATTTTTACACCATACTGATATCTTATTCAGATCGTTCTGCAGTTGGTTTTGATCTTCAGATGGTTTTACTAGACGGTAAATGACGGCGTCATCTGCAAACAACCTAAGAGAGCTACTTAGATTTTCCCCTAAACCGTTTATGTAAGTAAGGAATAGCAGAGGACCAATAACACTACCTTGTGGAACGCCCGATATCACCTCTGTTTTAGTCGATGCCTTACCATCGATTACTACGAACTGTGTCCTCTCTGACAAGAAATCCCCTATCCAATTGCAAATTTGGGGCGATATACCATAACCACGCAATTTGATTAAAAGCCGTTTGTGAGGTACGGTGTCAAAAGCTTTCTGGAAATCAAGAAATACGGAATCGACTTGCGAACCTTTGTCGATAGCAGCCATCACTTCGTGTGAATATAGAGCTAGTTGTGTTTCGCATGAACGATATTTTCTAAATCCGTGTTGACCTTGGGTCAATAGATCGTTCTGTTCGAGATAATTCATAATATTTGAATACAGGATATGTTCCAAAACCCTGCTGCAAATTGACGTCAATGAAATAGGCCTGTAGTTTAGTGGGTTATTCCTACTGCCTTTCTTGAATATAGGTGTGACCTGTGCAACTTTCCAATCTTTTGGTACAGATCCTTCTATGAGAGAGCGGTTGTATATGACTGTTAAGTAAGGAGCTATCGCTTCAGCATAATCAGATAGAAATCTAATGGGTATACAATCCGGACCAGAAGACTTGTTCTTAAAAGTGATTTTAGTTGCTGCACTACTCCGATGATATCTACTTCTATGTTACTCATTACGGCATCTGTTCGTAATTCGAAATCTGGAATATTGGTTTCGTCTTCTTTAGTGAATGAGTTTCTAAAAGCGAAGTTTAGTAACTCTGCTTTAGTAGCGCTGTCATCGGCAGGATCGCCATTACTATCACGCAGTGAAGGTATTGTTTGTGACTTTCCCCGAGTATATTTAACATATGACCAAAATCTCTTTGGGTTTTCAGTCAAATTACGAGAAAGAGTTTCGTTGTGATAAATGTTGTAGACATCTCGCATTGAAATCCTCGCTAAATTTCGAGCTTCTGAGTACAATCGCAAATCCTGGGGATTTCGTGTTCGTTTAAATTTAGTATGCCTTTTCCTTTGCTTTTGCAACAGTGTCCTAACCTGTTTTGTGTACCAAGGGGGATCGCCTCCTTCTTTTATTAATTTATTAGGTATAAAACTTTCAATTGCTGTCGATACCACTTCTTTGAATTTGAGCCACATCTGGTCTACACCTACGTTTAGTGTAAGAAACGAGTGGAAGCTGTCTTTCAAGAAACAATGTATTTTGTTTCTATCTGCTTTTCTGAACAAATATACTTTGCGTTTATTTTTGGTAACTTTGGGACTTTCGATATTCAATTTCGCTACTATAGCTCTGTGTTCACTAATACCTGTATCCGTTTTGATGCTCATTATGAGCTCAGGATTATTTGTTGCTAAGAGATCAAGTGTGTTTTCACATCCATTTACAATTCTAGTTGGCTCATGAACTAATTGTTCGAAGTAATTCTCAGAGAATGCGTTGAGTACAATTTCGGACGATTTTTTATGCCTACCTCCTGATTTGAAAATATAATTTCGCCAACAGCACACCTGTATCAACCAGAGAAGTCGGCGATTGCTGAACACTGTCTGAACACAGGTCATCGCACGTATTGCGAGGATTGGGTGTATGCCCCAACAGGCAATGACAATTTCAATGCGATCGCATTAATTACGCTCGGTACACTTGCGGAAATACAGTATAGGCTGCGAGCAAGAAGAACCAAGGAACAGGGGACACTGCCATCGTAGTTGGCTGCAAGTCGAGAATTGGGGTTGGAAGAGAATTGTGCGTGGATAGTCACACTGGTTAAGGCTACTGCTGGCCCGATGCGGGAAATTCGGGACCGAATCCCGGTCCAGCACAAATTTTCAACGTCCAGAAACGGTCGAAATGTTTCAGTATTTCGAATTCTGGGAATTTCTGTTGTTACTGTCAACCAACGGTGTCTTTTCTTTCGAACATGTCCGAAAAGAACAGACACCATATCAATAATCATGTTTATCAGATGAAAAACAGAAACACATGTTTTTTTCATTGCCATTTCTTAAAAGAAAACTAAAAATTAATATATTTAGAAAGATAGATGGAACGATTAATTTTGTAATTCTGTTGTAAAAATGTAAAAGATATGAGAACTTGCTTTTTTATTTATTTTTTTTTTTCAGTTCAACATGTATGATTTTCTCTATCACAAATAAAACACAGTAAGTTTCAACCCAAAACCTTCTTACAGGCACGTCAACACGGATTTAGAAAATATCGTTCATGCGAAACACAACTAGCTCTTTAATCACACGAAGTGATGGGTGCTATCGACAAAGGTTCGCAAATCGATTCCGTATTTCTTGATTTCCAGAAAGCTTTTGACACCGTACCTCACAAACGGCTTTTAATCAAATTGCGTGGTTATGGTATATCGCCCCAAATTTGCGATTGGATAGGGGATTTCTTGTCAGAGAGGACACAGTTCGTAGTAATCGATGGTATGGCATCGACTAAAACAGAGGTGATATCGGGCGTTCCACAGGGTAATGTTATTGGTCCTCTGCTATTCCTTATTTACATAAACGATTTAGGGGAAAATCTAAGTAGCTCTCTTAAGTTGTTTGCAGAAGACGCCGTCATTTACCGTCTAGTAAAATCATCTGAAGATCAAAACCAACTGCACAACGATGTGAATGAGATATCAGTATGGTGTAAGAATTGGCAGTTGACTCTAAATAATGAGAAGTGTGAAGTTGTCCACATGAGTACGAAAAGAAATCCATTAAAATTTGTTTACATGATAAGTCAATCAAGTTTGAAGGCCGTAAACTCCACAAAATACCTAGAAATTATAATTACTTCTGAATTAACTTGGAAAGAACACTTAGATAATGTCGTGGGAAAGGCGAACCAGAGACTGGGTTTTATTGGCAGAACCCTTAAAAGATGCAATAGAAACACTAAAGAAACTGCATACACTACGTTTGTCCGTCCTTTTATGGAGTATTGCAGCCCAGTGTGTGATCCGTATCAGGTGGGTTTGACGAAGGACATCGAAAGAGTCCAAAGAAGGGCAGCTCGTTTCGTATTGTCACGATACAGGGGAGACAGCGTTACGGAAATGATACAGGATCTGGGATGGGAATCATTACAACAAAGGCGCTTATCGCTGCGGCGTGGGCTACTTGCGAAACTCCAATCGCCAACATTCTCCTCCGAATGCGAAAATATATTGTTGACTCCCACTTACATAGGTAGAAATGATCATCAGAATAAAATAAGAGAAATCAGAGCTCGAACAGAGAGATTCAGGTGTTCTTTCTTCCCGCGCGCTATTCGAGAATGGAATGGGAGATAAATAGTATAATTGTGGTTCGATGAACCCTCTGCCAGGCACTTAAATGTGATTTGCAGAGTATCCCATGTAGATGTAGATGAACCAACATGTTGCGTGGTATATTTTTTAGAACTTTCTTGATGTATTTCTTTTCTAATTTGTCCCATTATTTTTTCCAGTCACACGCTGAGAAGCGTAATTCCATAGTATCAGCTTACTTCAAACATTATCGAAATAAAAAATCATTTCCGTTGTAAAAAGACTTTTTTATCCACGTTATGAATGACAGACTTGACAATGAGAACGTTTGACATTTAGAGACTTGTAATGTTTGTTAGAAACTATTTTTTTTCTTTATTTCCATACTACCCATTCTTTTCCCCCAGACATCTGCTTTGTCACACATACCTCAAAATTTATAGTAAAATTTCTCTTCCAAATTCCTTTTTTTAATTGGCTCCACTTTCATACTTGGCTACACTCCAGAGAAATACCTCCAAAAATTACTTCCAAAGTCTATATTCGATGTCAATAAATTGTTCTTCTTAGGAAATGTTTACCTTGCCATTGGCAGACTATATTTTTATATCCTCTCTAATTCGGCCACTATAATCTATTTTACTGTCCACTACTTTTATTGTACCGTTTCCTATTCTAATTCCCTCAGTGACGCTTATTTTCTTCAACTTCATCATTATCTTGGTTTTGTTTTTTATCTTATATTTTGCTTTCAACACCCTTACCATTCCGTTCAACTACATGGGGTCTGACCGAGCAGCGTGTTCGGGTGCCCAAGTCGTTAAGGCGGGCGTTCGCGATGAGCGGGAGACCCGGTTTCGAGTCCCGGTCCAGCACAAATTTTCATGTGTTGTAAAAGCACAGACCACGTAAAGAATAACAGCTAAAGTCGTAAATTCTCGCAAATTGCGAATTAATATTTGTATAATTAACATTTAAAGCTGTGGACCATCGGCAATTCTGTTCATTTAGAAGTATCATTGTATACTTTCAGATCCTTTGCTGCATCTGACAGACTTACAACACCATACGAGAAGTTGATTTCTTCTCGCTGAACTTTAATTCATTATCAAAATTTTCTTTCGTTTCCTTTACCGGTTGATGAATGTACAGACTGAATAATATAACTCAATAATATTGGGAATGATCTCCAACCCTGTCACACTCCCATCTGAAGCAATGCTCTGTTTCATGCCGCCACATTCTTATACACGTCGTCTGGGATCTGCACAACAGGAATATAATCTTTCTCTTCTTTACTTTACTCTTGCTACCATAACAATTTTGAAGAGTGTAGTCTTGTCGACATTGTTAAAAGCTTGCTGTGAATCTAGTTCCTTTCAGTAACGTACCTTCTCATAAAGCTACAATAAATTTTTTTGTACGAATAACATTTTTAGATCAATAATAGCTTACGTCATTGTTCGCAAGACATACATACTGAGTACGCACCGACGAATAACCAATAACAAATTAACAGCATATGAACATTACTTGCCGTTGCTTAATCATTGACACAGTGTAATTAAGAGTATAGGCATCGCGCTGGCGTTTACTACACAGGAAACGAATTGAAACACAAATCGTATTTGAACAGCTTGTAGGCTACAGCGTTGGAAAGCATTTTTGGGATTTTACCGAATAGAATTTGAAGACAAACAAAAATTGTCTCATTACTCGACTAAAAGTTGGGGTGGTTGATGGACCATTTCCTGATAAATCATGGATTATTAATGAAGTATTAGAGGAAAGTGTAGGGAGGAGGAGGTTGTCATCTCTAGACGGATATAATATTACAGTTAGTAGGTAAAAAAAAGTGTAGTTTGTTAGAAACGAAGCTACTTGCGAAGAATAGAAAACCATGGTGAACTAAAACAAAACCCGGCTTCGGACTGAAGAGCACGATACACAATAAGCTTAAAGGTTTTAAAACATCGCTTTCAATTTACATATTCAGAATCTTACATGGTTTATATTCTGCATCCATTAAATGTATTCTTCAAACTGTTCTATTTATTAAAATCAGAAATGGGATTGTGATTTGTCCTTTAGACTTTTTCGGTCACATATGAAGTTCATGCGTATCTCCTTTTAGGAATAATTTTTATCCATCATGAAAAGAGTACTATGATGAGCACTACCTATTAAGTTTTATAAAGTAAACCTCACTTCTTCTTTGAGCCAATGGTCGATGGTATTTTTATAATTAGGTTGTAGACAGAAAGGTTCTGCACACAATAACATGTTTAGTTCAGTGTACGTCAATGTTCTCAGAAGCTTACTTGTTTATTACGCAGTAACAACAAACAAAAGAAAGTAAGAGCTAAAACTTTTGCAATGGCTTCACGTTTGAGTCGGTGTTAGTAAGTATTTAGACATCGCCTTAAAGTTTACGCCACAGTAAACGCTGCTGGCTTTTGGGTTGCATAACGTCAAGGCGGTTCGTATCTGCACAGTTGCGGTGTTACAACGTAAAAGACTTTTTTTAGGTGTTCCTTATTAGACATTCCTACTTTACCTCCATTTCCTGCTTCCGTACGTAACTCTAGATTGTGTAATGAACTTACACATTCCACAGCTGTAATTTACAGTGGAGTGTAATTCATAGAAACCAAGTTGAACTTACAAGTGAGAGTTTTTCTCAACAGTGACTGGTGCATTGCTATGTGCTAAAATGGAGCACTACCCCTGATTAAGCCCATAACTCTCAAAATTACCATCTGTAATTATCTACATCTACATCTATATGGGATACTCTGCAAATCACATTTAAGTGCCTGGCAGAGGGTTAATCGAACCACCGTTATACTATTTTACCTCCCATTCCATTCTCGAATAGCGCGCGGGAAGAATGAACACCTGAATCTCTCCGTTCGGCCTCTGATTTCTCGTATTTTATTCTGATGATCATTTCTACCTATGTAAGTGGGAGTCAACAATATATTTTCGCATTCGGAGGAGAATGTTGGCGATTGTAATTTCGTAAGTAGCCCACGCCGCAGTGATAAGCGCCGTTGTTATAGTGATTCCCATCCCAGATCCTGTATCATTTCCGTAACGCTGTCTCCCCTGTATCTGTACGAAACGTGCTGCCCTTCTTTGGACTCTTTCGATGTCCTCCGTCAAACCCACCTGATAAGGATCCCACACTGGGCTGCAATACTCCATAAAAGGACGGACAAACGTAGTGTTTGCAGTGTCTTTAGTGTTTCTATTGCATCTTTTAAGGGTTCTGCCAATAAAACCCAGTCTCTGGTTCGCCTTTCCCACAACATTATCTAAGTGTTCTTTCCAATTTAAGTCAGAAGTAATTATAATTTCTAGATATTTTGTGGAATTTACGGCCTTCAAACTTGATTGACTTATCATGTATACAAATTTTAATGGATTTCTTTTCGTACTCATGTGGACAACTTCAGACTTCTCATTATTTAGAGCCAACTGTCAATTCTTACACCATACTGATATCTCATTCACATCGTTTTGTAGTTGGTTTTGATCTTCAGATGATTTTACTAGACGGTAAATGACGGCGTCATCTGCAAACAAACTGAGAGAGCTACTTAAATTTTCCCCTAAATCGTTTATGAAAATGAGGAACAGCAGAGAACCAATAACACTACCCTGTGGAACGCCCGTAATCACCTCCGTTTTAGTCGATGCTTTTCCATCGATTACTACAAACTGTGTCCTCTCTGAAAGGAAATCCCCTATCCAGTCGCAAATTTGGGGCGATATACCACGCAATTTGATTAAAAACCTTTTGTGAGGTACGGTGTCGAAAGCCTTCTGGAAATCAAGAAATACTGAATCGATTTGCGAACCTTTGTCGATAGCACACATCACTTCATGTGAGTAAAAAGCTAAAATCTTCTGTAATACGCACAATATTCATATGAAGCAATTTTTGTCATTATCATGTTAGAAAGGTAGCTAGTATATATTATTCTACACTTTTTTAAATTCCATATTCTTAACTTATCCACCAAGTGGATAAGTTCATAATTTGGAATTAAAACTCGACCAGGCACAGTCCCTATTCCATTACAACACGAGACTACATCGATTTATACTTTTTGATCAGCTTTAGTGAAATGTACTGCAATGAGTACACTGTAATATTTCTTCATTGCCTTGAGTATGGATATGATAATCTAACTAAGATTTTCTAACAGATTATAGTTTTTACAAGTAGACAACAATTTCGTTATTTCGAAAAATTTCATGCTGAAAACATTTCTTTGCTTTTTGTCATTCTTTTAAATATAGGTCTATTACTGTAAGAATTTATATTAAACTTAATACGTATATTAACATTCCAAATTTCACGACCATCCTGCGGTACGATGGCTTTCCTGTCTCAGTGACACAGGCGGCCGTACCTTAGGCGTAATCAAATTTGCAAAGCTTCTTTAGAGACACCGGTTTAACATACAGTTTCTCAATATGGACAGTAATGTTTATAGTAGTTGCAGGTTTAACAGTTTGGACGATAGATTGTCTAGTGAACTTCGGTGGCTGGAAGAACTTGTACTCAGCTGAGTACAGGTCTATGAACACTAATACGAAAAGATGCAATACAGTTTTATCAACACCTATACTATTAGGGTAATGGAGAAGAAGGTCTGAGAAAAAAAATGAATGCTTTTAAACCACTAAGTTTATCTTAGTGAACACAGTACTGTATCAAGTCAGATATTACACCATCATTTCCCATGATTAGTATACATGGGTTCTATATCCCCA
This sequence comes from Locusta migratoria, assembly GCA_026315105.1. Lineage (NCBI taxonomy): Eukaryota > Metazoa > Arthropoda > Insecta > Orthoptera > Acrididae > Locusta > Locusta migratoria. Next base: position 943,955,739 of record CM048744.1, read on the forward strand.
TATAGTGAGGATATTGGAAACGGTATAAGGAAATAAAAGCAGTTGAGAAAAGCGATTACAGCTGTCTAAAAATGAGACTGGCGGAATGTACAAAGTAGCAAAGCAAGAATGGCTATAAGAGAAAAGCAGAACTGTAGAAGAATGAATGATAATTGGAAATAAAAGTATAAAACTGTTACGCAAATTAAAAAGGAAAAAACTTGAAATGTTTGTTGTGCAGAAAGTTGTGTAAATTACCCGTAGCATTATTCTAATTATATGTGGAACAAAAAGAAAAGAATAGTAAGAAGAAATTTGGAAAAGGAATTCAAATTCAGGGAAAATAATAATAAGACTTTAAGACGTGGCGATAATATTTTAATTTTTGAGACCTTGTATGTCTTTTGCAGATTAGTTGACAGGATGAGAGAGAGTCTGGAAAATAGACGAGTTCAAATGCAAACGAAGTTAAAGAACTGTAGTCGAGTTAGATGATACTGGAGGAATTACATAGGGTCGTTAAAATACCAGATTAGATTTTTTTTTAATAAAACTGACAGTGGCTTAGGTAAAAAGAATATACTAAAAGTCAACCCAAGAAACATTTTTCTGAGTGAAATATTTCAATATCTACTGTAAATGCGTTAGCAATCCCTTGCTTAAAGTATATATTTAGAATTTCGTCTGATGTGTGAGTGTAATATGAATAGTAAAATGATAGTACAAATGAAGTATGTGAAACGCATTGCTACAAAAGAATAGTTCATGAACAACTAAATCGTAGTTGGGGGGCAAAAGGAATATATGGCAGTTTGACTAATAGAAGGAATCATGTAAGACACATCATGCGGTATCAATGTATGTGTTAAGAGTATTTCGAATCTGTGTGGAGATCAGGATAATATGGAAGTAAAACGTAAGCATTACGCCTTAAATAAGAATAAATTTAAGGTTTTTAAAGGTGCAGTTACAAAAAAAATGCTGGATAATGTCTGCGTGGACTGAGTAGCTACTCATAAAGTACTGAATCGAATTAGGAACAAAGAGCTTACGTATAATATGATTAAATCGAGGAATACAGTGATATGCATCATGGAACAGTTACTCCGATAATGCCGAGGATTGTCGAGGAAGAGCAAGGTTCGACTGCAGTAACCAGATTCAAGGCTACATGCATTTTCTGCGTAGGCTTCAACAAGATAATACGGACAGTTCCATCAGTTTAATGTGTGTTCTGCAGATCAAAGTACATTCAAACCCTCTGTATCACACACTGCACCTCCCGTTTTTCTGTTTTTAAAACGTAGCTTATAAATTGCAAACGTTCTGAAGATTAAAATCCAAATTCTGATACAGCAGCCTCACATCAGATAGAAATGACATATTCTGACAGTTTCATTAGTTTATTATTACTGTGGCGTTATTTAAGCGTGCCTTCCGCTTCAAATTTAGGCATTCCCGAAAACAATTGTTCCTTATCGAACTGAAATTCTTTCAAAATGAATTCCTAATTCTCGTGAACTATATTAATAATCTCTTCATGATGTGAAAATTGGAGGGCGTTGTGCAATAAGTGCAAAGCGAATTATTGGACCAATCTTTTTCCACGAAACGATAAATTCTGACAGGTATGTGAGCAATATTCCGCATCCTTTTTCGTTTGGAGAACTTTTACCCAACGAAAAGCTGTACGGTTATTTCATGCAGTACAGTGCAGGGCCACACATCACCATTGATTCTTTGGCAGTACAATCAGGGACGGATTTAAAAATTTTACGCCGCTAGACACACCATATTAAATGCGCAATGCCCCCCTCCAAAAACAAGTTTTAAATAATAACTAATACCCGATCACTTCACAATTGCCGTTTTGACTGGTAGAGCTGGGAGGTGTTTTGGTATTCTGCTATTCTTTGTTCTGAAGGACGCATCAGCGGTCTAGTCGCACTCAACCAAAATATGGCATGGTTCCTGAACTGTGCTTTGTGTACGGCAGCGGATAAGACTAACTTAAAACTGCATTGTGTTAACACATTCTACTGTCCAAATACAATAGAAACGAACACAAAAGTAAGAACTATTCTTTTATGGTCTGAAGAAGACGATCGATTTTTGTTATACATTCACTTTTAATAAGTTCTTTTACACGAAACCATTGAAAATGAAAAAAGAAAAAAAATTAAAAAAGAAAAATTAAAAAAAAAAGTTTTTCAAACGTATTATTGGCAATAAGTGTGAGGGCGTTGATGACGATTTCTCGGTTTTTATGTAGAGTTACCCACGTATCATCTCTTGCTGACCAAAGTGTTATGAATTAACTTTTTGCTGTTTTGCTTCCTGCTTTAATGAAAAGACGTTTATCTCAGCGCTGTGTGGCAGCAGAGAAAAAATTAGAAAGGTTTTGCACTACATTGAAAAATGGTTTCCAGACAACAGTTAGCAGCACAAGTGCCAACTAAATTCAGAGAATTTGCTGCACGAGGCACAATGCGCTTTCGAATAACGTTCAAAATTAAAATTAAACTGACGTTTTAATATCTAACAACTTGAATGCATAGCAGATTAAAAAACACGTTCGGTATTAATACTTGATACTTGCCCGTAATATCTTCAAGAAATTTGTGTTTTACATACTGAGGAACACACATGTTACAGTATTTAAGAAACTGCTGACTACTTTATCACAGGTTTTCAGGAGTCCCGCTATATGGTAGGGTTAAGTAGAATCAGACAACATTCTGGGTATAATGAAGTTTCAAACATTGTATTGTAGATTGCCATCCTGACAGCTTACTTCAAAATGTTTTGAACAACCATGAAGCAGACAGAAACCTAATGTTAAATTTCCATTCAGTCACAGGCCAAATGGTTGACGTCAGTTTCCTTTAGGATTTTGGAGCATATTCTCAGATCGAATATAGAGACGGAAAAGCTTCTTTCTATGTATCAGCTCGAGTTTAGGAAACATCGTTCATGTGAAATTCAGCTTGCCCTTTTCTCACGTGACATCTTGCGAGCCATGGATGAAGGGCAACAGGCGGATTGTGTTTTTCCCCATTTCAAAAAGGCGTTGTCACGGTGTCACGCTGCACACTGTTAACGAAGATACGAGCTTAGGGAATAGGTTCACAGATTGGTGATTGGCTGGAAGACTTCCTAAGTAATAGAACGCAGTACGCTATTCTCGACGGCGAGTGTTCATCAGAGACGAGTGTATCGTCAGGCGTGCCGCAGGGGAGTGTGATAGAACCGCTATTATTTTCTATCTATGTAAATGATCTGATGGACAGAGTACGTTGTAATTTGCGGCTGTTTGCTGATGATTCTGTGGTGTATGGGAGGGTATCGGCTTTAAATTGCAAAATTTATAGCTCTAAATGTAGAATAATGTACGGTGATGAGCATGAGTAGGAAAACTAATCCCATAATTTTCGAATACAGCGTTAGTGGTGAGCTTCTTGATGCTATCGCGTCGTTCAAACACCTAGGCGTAACACCGCAGAGCGATATGAAATAGAACGAACATGTAAGGACAGTTGTGAGTAAGGTGTACAGCCGACTTCGGTTTATTGCGAGAATTTTGGGAAGATGTACTCCATCTGTAAAGGAGGCCGCGTATAAAACGCTTGTACGATCACATCTTGAGTATTGCTCAAGTGTTTGGGACCCGCAGCACATTAGTTTAAAGGAAGACAGAGACGAGCAGCTACGTAGGTTACTGGTAGGTTCGACCAATGCACGAGTGTCACAGAAACACTCCAGGAAATCAAATGGGAAGTTGGAGGAAAGACGACGTTCTTTTCGAGAAATTCTGTTGATGAAATTTAGAGGGCCGGACTTTGAAGCTGAGTGCAGGACGATAGGAAAGGAAATGCCTAGTAGTGGTAAGGTGTACCCTCCGCCACGCGCTTTACAATGGATTGCGCAGTACATATGTAGATGTAGAAGTAGTATTTAAACTAGCAAGTTGTTTAACAATATTAAAAAATGTTGTCATTCGTAAGCATAGTTATTTTAAAACGTAAAAGGTTAAAAAATGAGGACGGAGCAAAAAATGCCCCCCCCCCCTTTAATGTCCCGCTCCTAGGCCCATGCCTAGTAGGCCTACAGGTAATTCCGCCACGGGCAGCAATATGAAGTGTTTTTTATGGCCTCCTCGGACTCCATATACGAATCCGTGTGGCTTTTATCTTTGGGGAATGTTAAAAGACAAGGTATATGCAAGGAATCCCCACACTATCGAACAGTTGGAAGACAGAATTCGTCTACTCATTTCCCAGGTTTCGTCAAATGAAATTCGTCGTGTGTTTGCAAATGTGCACAGAAGATCGACAGAGGAACATCATTTTGAGCACCTACTGTAAATACAGGTAATTTTAAGTTAATCGGATGGCGACGTTGTTTACACTTTAACTCAGTGGATGCGCCGGCGGCGTGTTAAAGAGTCCGAGAGTGGCGCCCGGCGGTTGCCGGCGGATGCGGAGGCGGCTGCCGGGAGCCGTGCCGCGCGACCCGTGGCCGTCTGGCGTCAAACAACCTGTATTTAGGATTGCTACGTGTACGTAAGTGAAACACGAATAATAGACAGTGCATACAAGAAGAGAATAGAAGTACTTGAAATGCGGCGTAGCTGAAGAATACCGAAGGCAGATGAGACAGTTAATGATAAACTGAAATGAATTTGAGGACAAAAGGAATGTGTGTCTGCTGAACCAAGTAGAAAGAACGTAGGCTATTGTGGCACTTTGAATTGCTTCCAACACTACTTTTCGTTATTTGAGTGTTAAACGTTAGGCATTTCTATCAAAATTTAGTTCCATATCAAACTAAAATGCGTTCAGAATAATTTCCTCATGAATTCGAGTGTAATGTACCTACGACAGTATGATATGTAGTTAAAGATCCTGTACGCATTGGTAATTGACGTACGAGCAGTATGCATGACTCTTTTTCGTACTAGCTGTAACAGTTTCAACGCGAAATCTGCACTCTACAAAATTCGTATGCTCTTTTTTGTTTTACAGGAAACACGAAACACATTAAAACTGTAATGTGTGTCTGTAACAAACATAATGTAAATTAGTGATCTACGAGGAAGGGATTTATCATATTTATCTTTTATAATGATTCATTTGTATCCAACATATGAACTGTGTTAGAATTTATCAGGTGTATACTTAGTTTCAACACTGAAATCGCTCATTACATCTGTCGACATACTGTTAAGAAAGACGCATGATTCTATTGATTTATTGCTACAATGTAAATTTAATAATTTGCTGTATTGTTGGTTAATAACATTTTGATTGGTAGATAAACAACCTTTCCTAAAGTTTACACTATTTACTACGGTCCGTTGAAGTAATCGGATCCGTTCTTTTATTGTGATGTAATCTTTACTCAATATACTTGTTTTTAAATATTATTAATATTGAACAGTGGTGTCGAAAGCGTACATTTATTTGAAATGGAAGTGTAGGCACTGTAGATTATCGTATAAATCTGACGGCTTATATACTTATAATGTACATAGGCCAGAGAAAGTAACGTATCAACGTAAGGTCATCTTGGCAGAACAACACGAGAAATCTATATTTAGTGGAAAGAACAAATGGGAACAATTGGATTTGCACACTCAACCAACAGCTGAAAAATTTTTCTTTGGTTATTATCTTAATCAGAGAGTGAACAGCGTTACACAACGACAGAATAGTCAAAAAACAGAAAACAGTGACAGGACTCTAAGAGATAACTCGGTAAGAAGTTTAGAAAATGTGACTTGTGTAACAGACATTAGAGGATTATAGACTTGTGACGGTAGCGGGAATTTAGCCAAGATTACTTTAAAAAACATTGCTAGTTATTCAGGTAACAAAAAGCTGCAAGAAAGTGATGAGGGCGTTTATCAAATATGATGATGTTGATAATAGCGTTAAACGTATTTTCCTGACACGACGATAATATCTATGAGAATGTAATTTTGTTTGATTTTTCGGCACTTACTGTCCAATAATTTAATCGTACTTTGAATTTTGTCTGTTACATTTTTTCGTTTGCAAAGCTTTCTGTAGTACCTGTGGGATTTTTCTCAAATGCAATGTTTGGAATAATACATCATAACATGTATTTTGTTTGTTTTTTTAAAGCAGTTTAAAGAAGGCGAAGTTTTGCCAGCGAGCGGACTAAGGCGCTCCTGTCACGGTCTGCACGGCCACTACGGTCGGAGGTTCTAATCCCCCCTCGGGCATGAATATTTGTGCCGTCCTAGTTCGTAAGTAGTTCATAAGTAGTTTGTAAGTTGAGGGACTGATGACCCCATAGTTAAGTCCCATAGACTATACAAACATTTGAACATTTGAAGTTTTGCAAGGAGTCTGTTCGTTTATTTTCGACTGACAAGAAACGGGCATCTGAATGCTAGCTCTGGTAATTCTCTGCAAAAATATTGGAGAACTACAACTACATATTAATGTTTGATAAAATGTATTTTGTGCTAAGTTGAACGCTAATCTTCCGTGTTCCTACGAAACCTTTTTCAAGTCACATTGAAAAAAGTGACAATGCGAAAATGATGAACAATCTGAATAATAAAACTGCCAGTCGGCTGTAAACAGATATGTGCAAATACCATTTCACTACTTCCATACATTTATTTTCCAGTAGAGGACTTTTTCTGCTATATTCCACTTTTGACACATAGTTGTCGCGCATAACCTCAAGTCACGAAGCTGCCCATTGCCGTAACTGCTAATAGATTTATACCACTATGACAGAACACGCTCTGCTGCCTTCAAGGAAAAATATTGGTAGTTCCGCATCGTAGACGAATTACCTTGCGGGATAATGTCCGTCCATGACACGCCAAGGTTATTTATATTAATTTTTATATTAGGCGGGGAAATTAGTAATATCAGTCGTATGAAAGAGTCACCTCATTTACCATAACCAAGAATTTCCTACAAAAACAGATGTATAATTTAGCTTCTTTTGTACAAAATACGATAAAAAGATTATTTTGTAATCACTGTGGTATGATCACTGCATGAAAGACAATTATATATGCATCCAAAATATGCTACAAACCAGCAGAACAAATTAGGACTGTTTCACAAAACACAACATCAAAAAACAACATTTTCAGGAAACACATGTTTGGATTTGATTTGTGTGAGACCCGCAATGTTAAAAATATCTTTTAATGACATATTAAAGTTTTAAGCGAAAACACTGCTTTTAAATATTGATAGCTTTTATTGGCGCATTGTTATTGGCAATCTCATTTCTTAGTCGTCTGTACTCTTACCTTCTTCAATAACTGCATTTTTATATCTTCTACTTTCGCCACTTAAATTTAGTATTTTGGTAGTGATATCCAAGGATTTTTTGTAGGTCTTGCCTTTCTACCTATTTGGTCCTCTGCTGCCTTGACTATTCCATCTCTCAAAGATACCCATTCCTCTTCTATTGTTTTCCTTTCCCGTTTCTGTCACTTGTTGCCTAAATCTCCCTCTGAAATTCTTAAGAACTTCAGGTTCCCTCAATTTATCCGGGTCCCATCTTCCTATATTTCTACCTTTATGCAGTTTGCGTTTTATTTATTATTAGAAAACTTTTTCAATGTTTTGGATGCAAATTACTTGCGAACAAAAAGAGATAAGTCATTCTCCTGGCAAATGTGAAACTTGACCAATTGGATGTTTGACATTTCCACTCTCAAAATGCTATCTAGAGACGTTTTATGGCGATTAAGTCCCCTGTACCCCTCCTATTCTCTTCGTTATCAAAAGAAATTATTGAAATTTCTTCTCAAAATACATTTTCTAATCACTTATTTTTGCACAAAAACTGTCTTACAATCTCTGTTGGATGTCAACAAATTTCTCTTCCTAAGAAATACTTTCTTACCGGTGCCTGTATAAATTTTATTCCCTTTCTGTCCCGGTCTTCATAATCTATTTTGCTGTTGAATAATAGAACTCATCCACTATTTTCCTAATCAAAGTCGCTTAGCGCCTGTTCTTTAATTCGACTACATTTCATTATTTTCGTTCCGTTTTTCGTATACCCTCCTATACTTGCCATTCCATTCAACACCTCTTCCAAAACATTTTCTACCCGTGAAAGATTTATAACTGTAGAATTCTTCTCCCTGAAATTTTCTTCATTGTCCAAATGTATTTTTCATTTCCTTCGCCAAATCTGAAGGTACAGACTGTATACTACTTAGGAAAATATACTTCACTGACTCACTTCCTTCTCAAGCACTGCTCTGTTTCAGGCCTGTCGATAATTTTAGGGGTCGTCTATTTTATGTAAACTGTAAAAACTTTTTCGCCCTGTATTTTACTCCTGCTACCATCAGAAATAACGAGTGCATTCTAGTCGACAATGTCAAAAACTTTCTCTAAATACACTAAATCTAAAGACGGAAGTATTCCTTATATTCACTTTTCTTCTAGTATTATTTAAAGATTAGATGTGCAGATCATACCAATGAGGAGGTGCCGTACAGAATTTGGTAGAATAAAAATTGTGGCAAAACTTGAGTGAAAAAGGCATAGTTTTATGAAGTTCATTCTTTGACAGCATGCTATTGTCAATGGAGTGTTAGAGTGATGCTTTTGTACAGAAAGGGAGACGTTGATCTGTAGAGAGAGAGAGTACACTGCTTGCGGCTCTATCGCTTTTTCTTGGAAGCGCCTGCTGCTTTGCTTGCCCGGTACTCTCTTGCCGACCTGCTAGGGGCTGCGGTAGGCTGGCAGAGCAATGGCTATCTCCTTTTGGTAATTTTATCCGTCATCAGAACACTTCCTGTTAAGAGAGGTAAAGTAAATGTATCTTCTGTCATCGTTCTCAGTAGCATACACCGTGATTACGGAGTGATGAATAACGCGCAAAAGATAAGCAGAATATGGACTGATGTTACTTCGCAATTTACACTATGTAAATAAGTAGATAGGCATCGCCAGAAAGATCACACCAAACGTTATTGACGCAAGGGCTGCATACCAACAAGGTGGTTCTACGTGGAGACGTAGCAAACTACTGGGTTTAAAAGTTATTTATAGGAGTTTCTTGTTGGTTCGCCGTAGAAACTATAATATTCCTCCTTCAGCTCAACTTAAGTTTCGGTAGTTAACGATGAGTTGTCTAACGAACTTACACAGCATTACTGCAATTTACAGTGGAGTGGAATTCAATGATTCCGTACTGTGTTCATGTGCAAAAAAATCACACAGCCCAAAAATAATAGAAGTGAATTTACCAGTAGTAATTATTACTATCAGGTAAATCCACTTCTATAATATAGTACAATCTCTCTGAAACTAATAATGCATCAGTTTCTACATCGGGAGGGTCACACAGGGTGCGACGAGTGTTGTGTTTACAATGGATATTCCCCTTACTTTTAACACAAACCCCAGGTCTATTAGTATTTTCCTTACGACGCCAACCTGAACTCTTTCGCAGACACAAAAAAGTATGACGTTACGCTGTCTAGCAGTCTAAGGTCGGGTCGGATTTCACCCTCTCATTGTGAGTGTCACATCAGTAAGACACTAGGAGACAGAAATGATGCATTTTTAAAATTATTTTGACATTTTTATATAAATTTAGTGCATTCTATTTTAATACGATTTTCTACGCTGGCTTTCTCGCCCATTGGTCCGTTTTGTAATTTTAAATTAAAATTAATTAAATGGCAGTGCATTATTAAGTCTTCTTGTTGTCTGGCGAAGGGCACATCCATTCTCACATGTCAGACTGTTTGCTAAAATTCTTGAAATTGATTTAATCTTACTTCCTGGAGGATAGCACATAAAAGTTTCAACGTCAAAGTAGCATGTTCAATTATTTAAGCAAAAACTTTACCAGTTCAGATCTGCAAATGCCAGTTAAAAAGCTCACTGCTGCTCTAAATTACTTTATGATTGCCCACAGTACTTGCGCAATGGAAATTTATCTAACTGCTCACTCCTTAAGGGAGCAGCCAACGTTTTGACAAACACAAAATCAATGTTAAAAAATAAATGAATAGGTAATTAAACATGGGATGGGGAGCATGAAATTATAAAGCAGAGGTTTGATACTTTAAATCATCATCTATTCAATAAAATGAACAAGCAAGTAAAAGTAGGGGTACCAAATTAAGCACACCAAACTAAGCACACCTTGTAAAAAAGTGAATTAATCGTAATGTTGCTGCCCGTAATAAAATTGTTTCTGCCCTTTATGAATGTGGAGGTAACGTGGGAGGAAACACACAATTGATAGATGAAAGCACATTCATTCAAACCCAGACACGCGCATAATGCTTGCGACACTTACTCATGCAGGAACAGCTCATAGTAGCGACAAACGAAGCGTTGGCGGCGTTTTTGACGAGATGCACCAAACTCATGTTCGGGGTGGCAGTGGTATCGTAAAGTACCACATGGTGTGCGACCAAGCCGAATAGAATTTACAAATAAGTTACAAAAAACAAATAAAACCCATGCGAGAATTCATATAGAAGGAAGCTAGTATTAATAAAAGCATGGCTGAAGACCGAAGTAATGACCGTTACGAAAGCATGTGGAGCAATCAGTCATACAAGACAGAAAAGACGGACTCCAACTAGAAAGTCTGAGAAATATTTAGCATACTAACAGATACAGATGCAACACAAAAACGTTAGTTGAGAAACAACAAGAATATTTAAACATACTAAGTTTACACAAAGGCTGAATCTCAGGCATGAGTATTCTAAATTGAGAAAAACCAGAAAGAAAATTACCACCGGAATGAAAATTCAAATACTAAATTTACACTGAATTCCTCGAGTTCTGTAAATTAAGAAACACTTTGCCTCGCATAGCGAACGAACTACTCAAGAAAACTATCACCGATTAACCAAGACTGCCTGATCACAAAGAAACACACAGTATGCCTTCCCCTCAGCAGGATTCGACCAAGTACTTACTTACACGGTCGCAGCAAGAGTGAAGCCCTAAGACCACGCCAAAACCTTCCCCACCACACACCGGATGTAGAGCACACTAAAAGCCACCACAGAAACTCTCAAGACTTTCAAGTGGTAAAATCAATTCAGAACAAAGTTCTCGAAAAAGATGTCACACAAAACGTTGACCGAGAAGATTGTAAAGTAAGTATTGGTTTGGTGATGTGTTTTATGATACAGAACAATCTAAGTCAACGAAGGAGAACATCTGTGTGCAAGCATTTACCTCAAGCTAAGGTAATTGAGTCCCATCGTTACATAATACAAGTACGACAGCAACATGGCTATTGCTAACGCGGTTTAGATGCCACTGTTTTATATATATATATATATATATATATATATATATATATATCGCAGAACACCGTTGTTTCAACTTGAAACACGTCCACTGATTGTGTGGTCGTGTTCTATTTTGATTTATTCTTTAACCTAAAGTGTTTCTGCACCATTAATGTTATCTATTTGTGTATCATTATTTTATAATTTTTATCAATGATCAATGCCCCATGTTTATGTATGTTTGCCCCATATTTATATATGTTTCCACCCGTGTGGTTGAACTTGTATGTTCATGTGAATGTGGAAGGTTGACTGACAGCCGCGCAATGGCTTACATGAGCCGCCTATCGCTTTAGGACTTGTTTTGCTGTAGTTAAGAATGCATGGCTTCGTTTGTCGTCTGCTGGATGGACAGAGACAAGCTTACTTGGCAAGGTTGCCAGGTGGCCATGTTCTTAGTGTTGTTCCAACCTAATCTTGGACGAAAGAGGTGACAGGAGACCTCTCTGGGAGTGGTTGTAGAGGGAATTGTCTTGAGCAGGTAGCAATGGTTGGTAAACACTAGTCTCTGAACGCTCTTTTAGCTCGCTCTACATCCGGTGTATAGTGGGGGGAGGTTTTTCCTATGGCCTTAGAGGTTCACTCTTCATTCTGGCTCCGACGACCGTGGAAAGAAGTACTCCACCGAATCAAGCTAAGGCATGCTGATAGATCCTTTCTTTCCTTGTGATCAGGCAGTCTTGGTTTTTCAGTGATAGCTTTCTTGATTAATTCTTTAGATATGTGATGCGAAGTATTTCTTAATTTACAGAACTTAAGTAAGTCCAGTGTAAATTTATTATTTGCATTTTAATTCCAGTAATAATTGTGTGTTCGGTTTTGCTCAAGTTAGAATACAGGTGCGTGGCCTTCTGCCTTTGTGTAAACCTAGTATGTTTGAATTTTCTTCATGTTTTAACTAACTTTTCATGTCATGTCTGTATCCACGACTATGCTAAATATTTCTCAGATTTTTCTAGCATGAGTCCATCTTTCCTGTCTTGTATGACCGATTGCACCACGTGCTTTCGTAATGGTCATTACTTCAGCCATGTTTTTATTAATACTAGCTTTCTTCTATACGAAATCTCGCATGTTCTTTACTTGCTTATTCTAAATTAATTTCTGTTTGTAAAAGTTTGAAATTCCGTGTGGTCGCACACTTAAGAATGGTGAGCCGCTGCCTCCCCACACATGAGTTCATTTAGGGCACAGTACACTTAAAATTTGTGATCAAGACACCTGCTATCTTGTCAAGACGCTACTGACCCTTCGTTTCTCTGCTGTTCTCGAGTGTTCCCACAGAGTAATGTACCACCAAGCATTATGCACGTGTCTTTAAATGAATTAATGGCCTTTCAGCTACCCATTGTATGTTTGTAAATTTCCTCCCACATTACCTCCATATTCATAAAGGGCAGAAACAATATTATTATGGGTGGTAATTCACTTTTGTACAAGGTGTGTGATAATTTAGTCTCCCCACATTTAGTGCTTGGTCATTTTTCTGAATAAATTATGATTTTAAAGTATCAAACCTTTGCTTTATGATTTCATGCTCCCTGTCCCATGTTTATCTATTCATTTATTTTTAACATTGTTTTTGTGTTTGTTAAAACGTTGGCTTCTTCCTTAAGGAGTGAGCAGTTAGATAAATTTCCATTGTGCATGTACCGTGGCCACTCATAAAGTAATTTAGAGCAGCAGTGAGCAGTTTGACTTACATTTGCAGATCTCAACTGCCCGAGATCTTGCTATTTTAATAAAAGGCTACTTTCAAACTGTTCCAAAAAAAACTCCTTGAGGAGATGACTTGAGCGAAAAAACTAAGATACACAGTGATCTAGTTCGTTACAGGAAATGGCAATAACCTTCCAACGTACGCCATCTTTAAAGGGAAGGCATTACAAAACCAATCAACCCCACATGGAACTGACTTTCGAGTGTAGGGAAAGAGCTGGATGTAAGCAGATTTGGTGGGGGATTGGTTGGAGAAAGTCTGGGGAAAACGACCAGGGGTTATATTACAAAATACGATCCTTCTTAACCTACACAGTTCGCGGGGTCACCTTGTGGAAGCAAGAGGTTTCACGTCTGTTACTCAATCTCTAGATGTCAGTATCAACTAACCTTTCGAAGAACATCGTCGACGCCCGTATTCAGAATGCATGGCGGTATAATTCTTTCGCTATCATGTAATTTGCTTGGCTTCATGTTCCGGTATTATGCTTCTGCATGTTTTGGTAATTTTTTTTTATTTGTTTGTTAAATATTTTAGTGGGTTCTTCGGTGAATATGTGCAAGGAATTGGAGTGAGGAGTTGTTTTACTTTCTCAACATTATCGTTTTTCAGAAATGAAAATAACAGTCACCTTGGCAAAAGGTTTTTACAATTTATTTGATAATGGGGTGGCCGGTACCATCTACTCTGAGATTATCAACGACGAATGGCTCTGATCATGATCTCACAGAAGATCGAAACCAGTCACTCTGCTATCAAATAAATTGTAAAAACATTTTTCGAACGTGACTTATTTTCATTTCTGAACCATATACCAATTCGCTGACTTTACAATAGGAAACAACGGTTTCTAAACTCATTAATTATCATTTTTGATCTTGAGAACTGAAGTATTACTTTCATCTGCTTTCGTAAGAATGCTATAGTTTTGGGTAATTTTCTCGGTCAGTTTTCCAGAATGTACAGGTTCATGGAGTCTGGTGTAGGGGTGTCAAATATGAGGTAATTTTGTATTTCACGACTTACTATGTGTTTCGTTGTAATGCCGTTATTTGTACTGTGTTGTGCATCAACTTTTAATACAACTAACTGTTGATTGGTTTATGAAGTGGTACAGATTTGAAACGTCTTCCTAGCACTTCAATTTTATTAGTAAAGAGAACTGTTTCAGGCAGATTTACAACTCGTTCACAGAAGTTTTGTTTTGATTTTATGGTTGTGATTGCACTACTATCATATGTGTTTTTGTTTTGCGTTTTAAGCGTAAGACTATGTCCTATGTTACTCACTTCTTCGTGTATTTCACTGTCAAAAACTTTCATGGGTGCAGGATACTTATGATCCTAATATTACTTTTAGATGGATACTCACGTTGTCTCTGATGCTGTAAAGATCTAAAAGAGATACCATAGGGATCTGAAGACGAAGTTTTCAGTGCAGTGGTACGTCAAATTTTGTTGCTTAGTTAACATGTACAAAATTAAATCGATTTACTATGTAGATAATAGTGTAATGTAAATAAACTAACAATAATCTGCCTCTAGTTTCGTTGTGAAATGAGTTTTATTGTCTTGTGTGGAAAAATAAGTACTTGATTTCTCGCAGATTTATCATAGTATTTCAGTCGCAAAGAAATACTTCTGCAAAACTTATTTTATGTTGTTATGGTATACCAATATGCACTTTATGCTTTTAACAAATCGTTACAGAATCATAGTATTGCAAACGGTAAATAGTTTTAGCCTACATTATTCTTCTACACCCTATGTTTAGCTAATTTTATTTCAATTCCATCGTTGTAACGTAAATAATATTCTATGATATACACATCAAGAAAATTGTATCAACTTGGTTTCAAGGTTTCCTGATGTTGAATGTGCATACTGTATCAATATCACAGTTCCTTAGATTGTCAATACATGACACTCAACCCGCACAAAGATGTACACAACCACGCACGGGCGGCGGCCAATCAGTTCCAGTCATATAACTGGGAAGGAAGTTCACTGCTTGTGTTTGCTGTAGTTTCGCCTTGCTTACAAGGTCAGTTCAGAAGTCTGATGGGAGGGACGGTGTGTCTTGAATTAGATTAGATCAATAGGTTGGTACTCTCAATGGAAGTTAACAGACGTCTCCTAGTGACAATGTCAATAACTACCACTCAATCCACTACTGACGACCTTATCCAAAGTTTTTGAGAAAGTAATGTATTCAAGAGTATCTTCCTATATTTGTAAAAATAAGGTGCTAATAAAATGTTACTTTTGTTTCCAGCAAGGCTACTCAACAGCAAATGCCATATATGATTTCAATGATCAAACATTAAATCTTCTAAATAACCGAACATCACCCATTGGGATCTTTTGTTTTCTCTCAAAGGCTTTTGATTGTGTAAATCATGGAATTCTTCTAGATAAGCTTAAGCATAGTGGTAGTAGTGGGACAGTGCACAAATGGTTTAATTCCTTCTCAACTGGAAGAGTTCAGAAAGTTCAAATAAGTGGTTCTGATAAACTGCATAAAACTTCCTCAAACTGGGGAGCTACCAAGATTGGGGTCCCACAGGGTTTGGTTTTGAATCCTTTTCTGACACTGATATATAGTAATGATTTGTCATTCTATATTCACGATGATGCAAACCGAGTTCTTTTTGCCGACGATACAAGTATAGTATGATGAAATAGTAAATAATGTCTTTCAGAAAATTATTAAGTGGTTATCTGTAATTTTGATAAAATACAATACATACAGTACCATACAGTTAATGGTAAGACATGAATAATAAATATGATCTTTGAGCAGAAGTCTGTAGCTAAGGCAGAATATTCAATTTTACGTGTGTGCATTGATGAAAAATTTAATTTGAAGCAAAACATTGATGAACTACTCACACGTTTGAGTTCAGCACCTTACGCTATTAGGGTTATTGCAAATGTTGGTGACAAACATCTCAATAAATTAGCTTAATTTTCCTATTTTCATTCTCTGATTTCGTATGGCATCACATTCTGGATAATTCGCCATTGAGCAAAAAGATATACATTACACAAAGCGTGTAATTAGAACAATTTCTAGAGCCCACACAAGTTGAGGCGAATAAGTACCTCGCAGATACTTATTTAAAGTTCTAGGGAGCTTCACAGTAGCTTCACAATATGTATAGTCTCTTATGAAATTTGTTATTAATAACCCAATCCAGTTGAAATATAATAGCAGTGTGCATAGATACGACACTAGGAGAAAGGACGATCTACACTATCCAAGGTTAAATCTAACAAAAGGGGGTGGAAAAAAGCTGCCACAAAAGTCTTTGGTCACGTACCAAATAACATCAAATGTCTGATAGGTAGCCAACCAGCATTTAACAACAAATTGAAAGAATTTCTGGGTGACAACTTCTTCTACTCAGTAGTTGAACTTTTACATTGGGCACTTCTCGTTCCTTCATGATAACGACATCGCAATATAAAAATGGCTAGCATGCTCTGGAGACATGGCTATTTCTGACGCGACAACCCATCTACCAATATGAGAGATCTATGCCGAATCTCCGTTGAGGAGTGAGAAAATCTGGACCAACAGCTCTTTGATAATCTAGTGGACAATACGCCACGACGAATGCAGGCATAGACCAGTGCAAGTGTACTTATTACCTGGTGTTAAGGATACTGGTATATGCTGTGATCTGCAACACAAATTCATAATGTCAAGGCTGTTGTCGTACAACTTCTCAGTTTCTGTTTTCTTCATCTACATCTACATACCGGGCTTCATGAGCAATGAAGAGAACTGTATTATTGTTTTTGTATAAGTATCTCTATTCCATTTTTAAGTGAAGGGTCTTGAATCGATAGAATAGTGGTGATGGAACACTTTGTATGTGTGTATAATTAAGGTCATAATGATATGTGCAAAATTCTCTGAGAGAACAACTTCACTTCGAAGATGTTTTCGATAATATCGCCCCTGATTGTGAATATGAAGGAGATTCAGATAAAAAACTTGTTCTGGGGGATCTTCCAGAGACACCAGTAACCACCATATCATATGAAGTTTTCTAAACTGGGAATATATTTGTGTCGATATAACATTGGTTTATGATTTAAAGTACTTATATTTTGAATGTATTTTTACATATGTTTGTAAAATAACTAGAGGAAACAACAAAGAAAGTTTGGTTTCTTTTTTTTCTGCTATTTTAATGAAAGACCTCAGTTTTACGAAGTAGTTAAATTATCTACCTCAAAATGGCTCTTTCACAGTATGGTTTGCTGTCGATATTTTGCTAAGCGTAGAAATTTATGATAAAAGTATAACAATTTTCAAATCACAAGTATTTTTGTTAAGACATTGTATGGAAAGGTAAATTCATTGTGTACACGTTTATTAGCTATCGACTACAGCTGTTTCTGTAGTTGGCCATTATTAAGTGCCTGTGTGTATATAACAATTTCATACTTATTATTAAATTATTTGTACTACTTATGGACTTTAGTAAACGGAATTACGTAAACTAATTTACGTCTACGTTGTCCTGGCGTGCATATATAATATAATTTGTTACTATCTCAGGAATATTTAGTAAAATTTTCAATACGTTTTAATTCTGTGTATAGTATTTCTGTGCTACTATGATTTTATGCAGTGTGATAAATTATTTTAGTCATACAAATTTTAAATAATTTATTTTATGGGACTTTAAATAAATGCACCATGGATGTTTTATATTTAGATAATAATAATCTATGATCAAATATGAGAATGTCTGTGTAGTCGTATCCTAGCTTTAGTTATCATCCAAAATAAAGTTATGTTGATATTTTAAAGTTTTAATTCAGAATGTTTGTTAACATTTATTTTAGATAATGCCATGTGAGCTTAATTTTACGTTGATTTTTTGTTTCTTCCATGTAAATTATTTTGTAACTTTCCACAGATGTTACTAGAGACGTTTGATTATTATATAATTACAGACGTTAATCACACAAGATTGTATCTTTATATATATATATATATATATATATATATATATATATATATATATATATATATGGTAGGTGTATCTTCTCAGTCTTTTTCAACGATTAAATCAATAAGGTTATCTAAATAAATTTGATGCTTGAAATTTGTATATTCATTTATTATTTCGTCTGGATACGTTTATGTGTGCATACATATATCATGTTCCTCCAAAATATTCATTTCTAATCCCTTTGGTAAGTTATGTACTACCATTAAAGCATTTTCTATGTTACGTCCTGAGTGATTTTATTTTTATTTAATATGTATATAGGACCTTATTGGTTGTTTTTCCTCTTCTTTCCTTTAAGTTTCCTTTATTTTTATTTTTAATATAATTTTATAGATGGTATCGCATTTGATACCTGGGGACTCAGCTACTACAAAATATTCATGTAAGGAAAAATACAAATTATGATTTCACTTTGCAAATTTAAGCTGGTATTTTTATGACTTTCTTTGAAACTGCAAGAAACAGTTGCGTTCTGTTGTGATGTATAAAAATACCTTTTTGATTGCTTTCTGTGAAACTGCAAGATACAGTTGCGTTCACTTGTGATGCATAAAAAAAAATTAAAAAAACTTGCATTCTGTGAGGCCCTTTACATCCCGTGAACCTACATTTGAAGCTGCACGTCTGGTAAGAATTTCTCATCTCTGGCAAGTGTAACGCGTTTGATGTTCTAGACTGGACTGGTGGCATTGGCTGAGGTACTCGTGGATGTTTGGGTCCTTGCTGTCCATGATTCTCTTCTGAAATACTCTCATTTTGTTCCGCAGGCCTCTTGTAGAAGATCATATTGTGAGAAATATCAAGTTTAAATGCATAATACTCCTTTTATATCCCTACTCGCCGATTTTTTTTTTGGATAGCATCCTGTCCGTATTCTAGCCATGCAGCAGCTATGGCAAAGTTCACTAAATGATTTATTATTCTTACTGTCCCTTTATGGCTTATCCCTCTCCTTGCATACTTCCCTACACCCTTGTCAAGTACATCTATTCCGCCCATATAGGAATTGTAATGAGAAATAGCGTTTGGCCTAGGAATGCTTACGTGTTTTGTATCCTTCTTTGACCAACGCGGAACCTGTAGTTGAGGTTCAACACCATAGGCAGATGAAGCAATAAAAATTGGTTTGTTGTGTTGTTGAACTTGCGAATTCAACTGTAATCTACATAGATTTGTGCCTCCATCCTATGCTTCGTCGTCGTATTTCACCCAGAAGGACAGAATCGTCTTCCAATTCCGATGATATCTCACTCACTGGGGTTGTTTCCGCCTTGACAGTTAAATCAGAATCGTCTTCATCTTCAGACAATTCTAGATCTGAGCTATTAGGATCTATAACTGCTCCAGAATTTCATTTTCAAACAAGCCTGCAATTAATTAGAGTATTAATTTGTGCACTTCCTTAAAATAATAAAACACACGCTTATAAATTATTTATGTGAAGTCGTGATCTGGAGGTGTATGTAGCTTATCTTGCACATATAAACTGAAATGGCTAACAAACGCAATTGTAGTAATAGAGTCTCGGGGTATCATTGGTGATACCACTGAGAAAACTGTACATTGCTAACAGTAAAACAACTTTCAGACACTGGATGTTTAAAAAAGAAGATATAATAACATCCGAAGTAATAACAATTGATAAAACTGTTTAATTTACCATTTCTACGCCACATTTTGTTGCAGTACAAAGCCCACTGCCACTATACACGGCAGCCACCTTTTAGAGGTCGTTGAGAATGCGAAACAAGTGACAGATGGCAAGCGCATAGGGTATAGCATATGATACCAGCGGTCCAACACGCCAGCGTTAACGAAGGCGAAACGAAAACTAAAGACCTCCGGTATCATATATGATACCAAATGACGCGGGAGCTTATATGTATCTATTTTTTATAAATTAATAAAATTCAGTAACCAGTTGCTTGTAATTATTTATTTTAGACGACCGGTTTCGGACGCTTGAGTACCCTTTTTCTGGTCTCTATACAGACAAACAAGTGCAATGGTATACAGTAAAGGCTATAAAACTTACACAAGTCGGTTTCAGAAATTTGAAGGAGTTTGAAACCAAATCGATTGTAAACTCCTTCAAATTTCTGTAACCGACTTTTGTACGTTTTATAGCCTTTACTGTATACCAATCCACTTGTTTGTCTGTATAGAGACCAGAAGAAGGGCACTCAAGCGTCCGAAACCGGTCGTCTAAAATAAATAATTACAAGCAACTGGTTGTTGAATTTTATTAATTTATAACCTGAACAGTTGCTGAAATGCATAAAGTACTTTATCAATTTTTTCCTATGGTTTTTGGAAAATATTTCTGAATTGTTGTTTTAGTGAGCTACTTTGATGACTTGATTTTCTCCTTTTTTTTTAACGTTTTATATTCTTTGAGAGTATTTGTTTATGCATATGTCATTCCACACCATCTACTATTTTATTTCTTTTTCTCATTTTATAACGTATCTGGCTAACAAATCATACATTTGAGTGCTCTCTTTTACAAGGCTAGGCGGCTGTGTGTCAGTAGGCGGCTCTGAACTGCGCGGCCGCCAGCGGCCCCTGCAGGCAGTGGGGACTGGCGCCCCTCAGGTAGTCCAGCAGGCCGAACTGCGGCCGTGCAGACGGCTCCTGCAGGGTAACGCGGCCCCCGGGCTGCAAGTAGGCCAGCAGCAGGTAGCGGTGCGCGCCAGAGCCCTGAGGCGGCTCCGGCCTCTGGTACTCTGCAACCACACATACACATACTCGCCTCATTACATGACATCTTTGTAAGGAACTTTGCTGTATATAACACGCTGCTATATCACGAAATTATTTATTAATCACGACAGGCCTGTTTCAGCACAACTGCCATCTTCAGTTTTCTGTGAAGATAATATAAATAACATAGGAATAATATTGCAATTTTTAACTTGATAATATAGACTAATAACATACGTACAATAAGTTGCCGTACATTAATCTTTACTTCCTTGTAACGTCGTTGCCTTATTCGCTGTCATGATGATTTGAGAATTTTATTGCAGTTAATAGTTCGAATTCCCCCTCGGGCATGGATGTTTGTGCTGTCTTCAGTATAAGGTAGTTCATAAGCAGTTTGTAAGTTTAGGGACTGATGACCCCGCAGTTAAGTCCCATAAGCCTCACAAACATTTGAACTTCTTTTTTCTGTTAATAGTGAACAGATTTAGTATCGTTCTTATATATAAAATTACGAATTTAGTTTTTTAAAATATATTTCCTGTTTTGACAGCTCAGTCAGCGAGGTTAACATCGTTACAATCGTCTCTATTTCATTGGCATTAATTAATTATATACCTCTATGTATTGTTGTTGTGGTCTTCAGTCCGGAGACTGGTTTGATGCAGCTCTCCACAATACCCTATCCTGAGCAAGCCTCTTCATCTCCACATAAGAACGGCAACCTACATCTGTCTGAATCTGCTTACTGTATCCATCTCTTGGTCTTCCTCTGCGATTTTTACCCCACACACTTCCCTCCAATGCTAAATTCACAATTCCTTGATGTCTAAGAATGTGTCCTACCAATCTATCCCTTCTTTTAGTCAACGTATGCCAGAAATTTCTTTTCTCTCCAATTCTGTTCAATACCTCCTCATTAGTTACGCGATCCACCCACCTAATCTTCAGCATTCTTCTGTAGCACCATATTTCAAAAGCCTCAATCCTCTTCCTGTCCGCACTGTTTATCGTCCATGTCTCACTCCCATACAAGGCAACACTCCATACAAATGCCTTCAGAAAAGACTTCCTTAGGCTTAAATCAATATTCGATGTTAACAAATTTCTCTTTTTCAAGAACGCTTTTCTACCCATTGCCATTCTGCATTTTATATCCTCTGTACTGCGACAATCATTTGTTATTTTACTGCCCAAATAACAAAACTCATCTACCTCCTTTATTGCTTCGTTTCCCAATCTAATTCCTTCAGCATCACCTGATTTCCTTACACTGCACTCCATTACCCTAGTTTTGCTCTTGTTAATGTTCATCTTATATGCACCTTTCAGCACACTGTCCATTCCCTTCAACTGCTCTTCCAGGTCTTTTGCTGTCTCTGAGATTATTACAATGTCGTCGGCAAAACGCAATGTTTTTAATTATTCACCCTGAACTTTAATTCCTTCTCCAAATTTCTCCTTGCTTTCCTCTATAGCTTGCTCAATGTACAAATTGAATAACAATGGAGAAAGACTACAACCCTGTCTTACTCCCTTTCCAACCACTGCATCCCTTTCATGCCCTTCAACTCTGATAACCGCTGTCTGGTTTTTGTACAAGTTATAAATAACCTTACGTTCCCTATATTTTACTCCTGCTTGCTTTAGAACTTGAAAGAGTTTATTCCAATCAACATTGTCAAAAGCCTTCTCCAAATCTACAAAAGCTAGAAATGTAGGTTTGCCTTTTCTTAATCTATCTTCTAGGATAAGCCGTAACGTGAGTATTGCCTCCCGTGTTCCTACATTTCTCCTGAACCCAAACTGATCTTCCCCGAGGTCGGCTTCTACCACCTCTTCCATCCTTCTGTATATAATTCGTGTTAATATTTTGCAACCATGACTTATTAGACTGACGGTTCTGTATTTTTCACACCTGTCTGCACCTGCTTTCTTTGGAATGGGGATTATAACATTTTCCTTAAAGTCTGACGGTACTTCGCCTGTCTCATACATCTTACCCATCAGGTGAAACAGGTTTGTCATGGCTGGTTCTCCCAGAGACTTCAGTAGCTCTGAGGGAATATCATCTTTCGACTTAGGTCTTTCAGGGCTCTGTCAAATTCTTCTCTCAATACAGTATCTCCTATTTCATCTTCATCTACATCCTCCTCCCTTCCTACAATATTGTCTCGGAGTTCCTTTCCTTTGTAGAGCCCCTCTATATACTATTTCTACCTTTCAGCTTTCCCTTCTTTGCTGAGAACTGGTTTTCCATCAGTGTCCTTGATATTCATAGATCTGTTTTTCTTATCTTCAAATGTTTCTTTTATTTTCGTGTAGGTTGTATCTATTTTTCCCCTATTTATACATTCTTCTACATCCTTTTTTGTAGGTCTTTCCTTCCTACCTATTTTGTCCTCTGCTACCTTAACTATTTCATCTCTTAATTTTACCCATTCCTCCTCTAATGTTTTATTTTCCCCTGTTTCTGTCAATTCTTGCCTAAAGCTCCCATTGAAATTCTTAAGAACCTCACGTTCCTTCAATTTATCCAGGTCCCATCTCCTTATTTTCCTACCTTTTTGTAGTTTCTTTAGTTTCAGCCTACAGTTCATAACCAACAAGTTATGGTCAGAGTCTATATCTGCCCCTGGGTATGTTTTACAGTTTAAAATCTGGTTCCGGAATCTATGTCTTACCATTATAAAATCTATCTGATACCTTCCGGTGTCTCCTGGTCTCTTCCACGTATACAACCTTCTTTTGTGATTCTTGAACCAGGTGTTTGTTATAACTAAATTATGTTCTGTGCAAAATTCTACCAGGCGGCTTCCTCTTTCATTCCTTCTGCCCAGACCATATTCACCTACTATCTTCCCTTCCCTTCCTTGTCCTACTACCGAATTCCAGTCTCCCATAACAATTAAGTTTTCCTCTCCCTTAATTGTCTGAATAATTTCCTTTAGCTCCTCATATATTTCTTCGGCAGAGCTAGTTGGCATATAAACCTGTACTACTGTTGTCGGTGTTGGCTTCGTATCTATCTTGACAATGATAATGCGATCACTGTGCTGGTCATAGTAGTTTACCCGCATTCCTATTTTCTTATTCATTATCAATTCTACTCCTGTGATACCCCCAATTGATTTTGTATTTATAATCCTGTACTCACCTGACCACTCATCCTGCCACCGAACTTCACTAATCCCCACTATATCTAACTTCAACCTATCCATTTCCCTTTTTAAACTTTCTAATTTTCCTACTCGATTTAGGGATCTAACATTCCACGCTCCGACCCGTAGAATGCCAGTATTGTCTTTCCTGATGATCACATCCTCCTGAGTAGTCACCGCCCGGAGATCCGAATGGGGGACTATTTTACCTCCGGAATATTTTACCCGAGCGGATGCCATCATCATATGTTCATACAGTAGAGATGCATGTCCTCGGGAAAGGTAACGGCTGTAGTTTCCCCTTTCTTTCAGCCGTTCGCAGTAGCTGTGTGGCAAAGCCACATTAGCTGATGTTACAAGGCCAGCTCAGTCAATCATCCAGACTGTTGCCCCTGTAACTACTGAAAAGGCTGCTGCCCCTCTTCAGGAACCACACGTTTGTCTGGCCTCTCCACAGATACCCCTCCGCTGTGGTTGCACCTACGGTACGGCTATCTGTATCGTTGAGGCACGCAAGCCACCCCACCTCGGAAATGTCTGTGGTTCATGGGAGTGGAGCTCTATGTATAGATATTTTTAAATAACGAAATTGAATTGCGTTTATGTACGTATATAGAAACACAATTCAAACTCGTAATTTAACAAAACCTGTACAGACAGAGATATAATTAATTAATACCAATGAAATAGAAACGATTGTAACCATGTAACACCGCTGACTTAAAAAGAAAAATAATTCGGATTTTGACTGATGTACAGGATGAATTACCTAACGCTTGCACCCAAAAAAAATGGCGGAAACGGAAAGTGCGATTGATGTGCGATTTTCACAGAATGGATTGGTAGTTAAGAACTCGTATTGTTAGCCAATTAACAGATTGTAAATATACCTAGAAACTGTATTTTTGAATGCAAACACACAATTTTTCAAATGGAACAATGGTTGTTTCTATCATGCACTGGGATTTTTGACACCAGCTGGTACAAAGAATTTTTAATGACATTTTTATCACGTTTAGTTTGGCAGCTACAACCATTCACAGTTTTGGGGGCGGAGGCTACGATGGCGTAGCCGACTGGCGGTGGTCGTGAGACATTCGGCCGTGCCCCAGGGACTAGCCACTCGGCCAGTCAGCTATACTACCGCAGCCTCCGCCACCGAAACTTTGAATGGTTGTAGCTGCCAAACTAAACGTGATAAAAATGTCATTAAAAATTCTTTGTACCAGCTGGTGTCAAAAATTCCAGTGCATGATAGAAACAACCATTGTTACATTTAAAAAGCTGTATATTTGCGTAAAAAATACACTTACTAAGTAATAATATCTGTTTGTCAGCTAAAAATACGAGCCCCTATCTACCAATCCATTCTGTGAAAACCGCACATCAATCGCACTTTCCGTTACCGCAATATTTGCGCTGCAAGTGTTAGGTGATTCACCCTGTATAAGAACGATATTAAATGTGTTCACTATTAACAGCAATAAAATAGTCAAATCATCATAATAGCAAATAAGACAAAGACGTTACAAAAATGTTCAAATGATTGTTAAGCTTATGGGACTTAACTACGGGGTCATCAGTCCCTAAACTTACAAACTACTTATCAACTACCTTATACTAAGGACGGCACAAATATCCATGCCCGAGGGGGGATTCGAAGCCCCGACCGTAGTGGCCGTGCAGACCGTGACTGGAGCGCCTCAGTCCCCTCGGCCACGGCGGCCGGCAAAGACGTTACAAAGAAGTAAATGTTAATGTACGTAAAATTATTGTACCTATGTTATTAGTCTATATTATCACGTAAAACTGCAATATTATTCCTGTTTTATGTGTATTACCTTCACAGATACCTCAACACGGCAATTGTGCTGAAACAGGCTTGTCGTAATTAATAAATAATTTCTTCATGACACAGCAAAGCTTCTTACACTGTCGACATATGAGATATATGACGCAGCGAGCCCAGATAAATAGAAAATGATATTTTTAGGTACACTAACAGCACTGTCTCGTGTTTCTGATCATTTCGTTGTGGCACACTCGGTATTTATGTTGGTAATTATAGTCAGTAATTACTGTACTTGCAAAAGTCATTGCATCTAAGTACGCTTTTTACCTCTCAGTAGAACATCATTTTCATTTTACTGAGATACAGCCTAATAACACATTCCCCGTTAGGTAATTTGGCTGTAATAATCGATTTTCTACTTACATTCGGTTCACTCGTTCGGTTCATTCTCAGTACAGTTAAGAACCTATTAACTGTCTTAGACTGAAACATGCAATACTTACTTATATCTGGGTCTACGTGTTACGGTAGATTTGTTCCACCTTCTGAGCCACCGTTTTAGAGTACAGAACATTTCAGATCAACCCTTGCGCGCAATACAAGGTGGAAGAAACTTTTACCCAGTTTCTAAAATAGACTGTTGGCACTTAGAATCTAACGGCTTAGAACATTACTATATATACTGCAGAAAAACAATTAGTTCACCTGGAATGACGGCATCGATTTTCAAGTAATAACGGAATAGGTCACATAGTTGATTGCTAATAATGGTTCAACAATGGCCACCAACAAATGGTCATGAGTTTTTACCTTTTAATAGGGAATGTTTACAAAAATAAGGCTCCGTTTGATACCAACGTGTGAAAGCCGACATGCAACACAGACGATTTCGTGGTTTCCACAGCCAACTGAGCAAGGTTGAAACGGGTCAAATTGTAGCCACCCAAGTGTGGGGATCATCTCAAAGTAAGGGCAGCTGTGGCTATTCACACGGCACAGATAAGAGCGATTGTGAGCCCTGAAGTGTCAACAGGCACTGTTGCCAATTGTGTACTAGCATTGGGAATTCTGAAACGCACACCTCTGACCACAGCATTGACCTGAACGGGTCAAACTGGTGTCAACGGAGGATCACCTAGAAGATGGAATGGTGGGCAGCGATGAAACCAGATTCTGGCCGCACTGAAGACCTGGCGAGTGCTGTCTCTTACAAGGGGAACACCAAGTATGGTACCAACGGAATTTGATGGGTCGTAGGTATGTTGTGAGGTAATTCCTCCAGACCATCAAGCTAAAAGGATTTGTTCCAATGGACCTTGATTCCTACGAAAATCAAATTCGCAGCAAATTACCACATGTCATACATGGCGGTTACCGCTCACCCAGACAGCCTGGTGTAATCGGCAAGATGCGAGGCTGCCATGCAGGCGACCTGGGTTCAAGTCCGACATGGGTCAGTTACTTTTCCCACCTGTCCGAAAACCAACGAAAAGCTGCGATATTTGATGACTGAAAGTATGTCGTACGGTCCGATGAATAATCGTTTACATTACTTGCTACAAATCACCCCGTTTATGTACTGAAAATTGCCAAAACAAGCTAGCGTTATGGCAAGCCTGCATGGTGGAGTTCCCTACATAATTTAGGCATCTATATCGTGATATTCAAACGTTTGCCCTCAGAAGTGGGATAACTGTGAGTCAATATGTCACCATCCTTGACAACAAATTGCTTATCTTGCTGATAAACACTACTGTATTCCAGAATGATAATGCGTCCACACACCGAGCCAAAACGTTTCAGACGTTCATTGTACAGCATCATAAAATAAACAAACGTCTCTCCTAGACAGCAAACTCGCATGTACAACGTAACTCAGCCGTTATGGGAGTTTTAGAGTACAGAGTAAGGATCAAATTTGCAGAGCCAACTTCATTGAAAAAACTATCATATGTTTTACAACAAGAATGCATTATTTCTGATGGAAACTATAAAGATACTTCATGAATTTGTTTCGCGAAGAATTGCAGCTATTCTCAAAGCCAATAGTAGGCTAACTCCTTACTATTCTGTTAGAGGTTCAAATCATTTTGTCCACCCCTTGTTAGTATGAAGAGATAGGAGTACACCTTATATGACGTTCGTTAACATCATCGGTATGATCTAGGTCTTTATAATGTGTGCAGAGATACACAATGGCTTCTATATGTTAGTGTGGCAGACAAACTGGAAAGTTAAGATATTGTACGTATGGAACGGCCTGCGTAGGCCTTGGATCTAAATCCTACAGAGCATGCCTTGCGATGTTGTTGTTCAAGTTTGATCACCGTGGTTCAATGAAGTGTAGTGTTAAAACTATCGAGGGAGTTACTTTCAGTAACTCGTGGACGCCAGTATAATAT
The DNA here is from genome assembly GCA_026315105.1 of Locusta migratoria. Lineage (NCBI taxonomy): Eukaryota > Metazoa > Arthropoda > Insecta > Orthoptera > Acrididae > Locusta > Locusta migratoria. The sequence goes on from CM048744.1 coordinate 943,983,872, forward strand.
GCAGTGAAAATGTGTGAAGGTTACTACTGTTCAATTAGGTCGGAAGGAACAAATAGCAAGTAAAAAAAGAGAAAAGGCTTTTCTAAAAGAATAAAGACCCTTGCGGTACATTCAACCTTTGTTTTTTGAAAATGTGGTAAAAGTAAAAAATAATATTTAGGTACAGGAGCCCTTTTAGAATAATAGAAAATCTGCATCCTAATTTTTACCTAATGTAATATCTTAAGGAATAAAAGCGTTTGGGATTAACAAATATTTTATATTTAAAACGATATTTGCATCATGACTGGCAGGAATAAGGGATGAGGGTGAGCCCGAAAAAGGCTTTCATCGTTTGCAGTGCTAGATGGTTGTCAATCACCAGGTAACCAAGCTACTGATTGCACTGTTACACCGGCATTTCTTGATACGAATCCTCATACGCCTTTCTTAACTGTGTACATTTATCTTACACATTATTCTCTATATATAGTGAATTAGGAACAAGTGTTGCGGAATGTTAAATCAGAAAGTTTCTTAAGTTTAGTTTCTATTTTCTTTGCAAATTTTGATTATATATTAGTCTCAGATGAGATGCCTCTATTTCTCGGTTAGACCTTAGATGTATGATCTGAAGAGCCGAATTGAATTTTCAGTTGAATCTGTTCGATGAATAATTTATCTTCTACATTGTGTAATCCTCTTTCAAACTGACAGTTCACATTTTTAAATACTCAACTTCTTGTTCTATGGACACGGTATCTCCTGCACTTTTGTACATATGCTTTATGTGATGTGGTTCAACGATTTCAAACGTGTGGACAAGACGTTTCATCAATTCATTAAATTTTAATTCGACAATGCTTTCACTTTATTCAATGTGTGAAATTTGCGACTGTTGATAAAAATAACCTGTTTCACTGTTCTCGATGCTATGGACCACTATGTCAGTAGTTGGTATTAGTTATCTGTGAATCATCATATTTTGATAAATGAAATAACTTACAATCTAGTGCCTTAGCTACAATTCTCAACTTTCAGTTTCATCGTTTACGATCAGATATTTCGGCTTTTTGCTTTCTTGTAATGGAATATCGATTATGTTATGCAGGATATCCGGTCTGCAATTCTTACTTGTATGGATGTTGGAACTGTTGATGTTGAATGGAATCACTAGTACCAATTTAACTTTCTACCACTGTTCTAACTATTTTTAATTCCGTTTCAGGAATTACTAATCCCTATGCAATAGACGGTCGCACGAAATTTTACTCAGAATAAGAAGTATAGCACTGAAATGGATAATTCGCTAGTATGCTGAAACTGTATGTCATTCTTAATTGATAATTTAATTATTTTATACTTTTTACCATGGAAAGGTAGAAGTGTATTAGAAGTGAATCAGATAAACACCTTCTCCTCTCCCCCTTCTCTCTCTCTCTCACACACACACACACAAACACACACACACACACACACACACACACACACACACTGCTTTCAGACCAAGTCAATGCTGATAAGGTGGTAAGTATGGTTGGTACCTTCACCTGCACACGTTTTATTTCAATCGTGAATAATTTTTACTATATAGCAAGCAACAGCATGCCATCTGGTGTGAATAAACGTAATTGTGTATGCGATTTAAAAATTAAACTGCCTTCTGCATATGTGTTGTTTTGATAATACATTATGGATTAACGTGAATTTTCAATAGAATATGTACTGGCGAATAATAATAAATTATTGCCTTACTAATGGAAGAATTTTGTATATGATGTGGAGGATGTTGTCACATATTATTCTAGTATGAATGTAGAAAGGATACAAAAGTTTATGTGATGTCCTGAACAATATGATACAGCGTGAGAAAGAAAATGCTACGGAAAATGTGGTACCTAATATATATATTTCTGCATTTCTTAGATCGAAGCCAAAAAATATGGAGAAGTTTGAGAGGCATTGTTGCTGGCAACCATACATGTTAACGTCTATTACTCAAGGAAAGAAACAGGTAAGGCAGTAGCAATTATGAATTGTTTATGTAAAATTAAGATTTTTCTTGGATTATTATTTTTGTAGAGTTATATAAAAAGTTATTGTTTGTTGCGGTCCTTAGTTCTAAGACTGGTTTGATGTGCTCTGGATTCCACACTCCAATCAGTAGAATGTTTTTCCAGATAACGACATCCTCTTGAGTAGTCTCCGCCCAGAGGTTAGAATGGGGGATCATTTTACTGCCAGAATATTTTACCCAAGAGGACGCCATCTATGTAATATATTCATACAGTAGAGCTACATACCCTTGCAAAAAATTGTTTCCCCTTTGATTTCAGCAGCTCGCAGCCACTGTATAGCAAAGCTACGTTAGCTGATGATCCAAGGCCAAATTAGTCAATCATCAAGAGATTTGTCCCTGCAACTGCTGAAAAGGTTGCTGCCACTCTCCATGAACCAGATCTTTGTCTGACCTCTTCACAGATACCACTCCTCTGTGGTTGCATCTGTGGTATGTTGATTTCTATCTTTGAGGCACGCAAGTCATCCCACCTCGGTAATGTCTGTGGTTCATGGGGGTGAAAAAGTAGTGAATCAAATATTCTGAACTAATTAAACAACAATAAAAATTCTTTTATTATCAAGTTCATAATTATATTTTTACTGTCAGAGTACTGTTGAGAGCACTAGTAAGTAACTTTCTCTGTTAATTCACTTTCAGTGAGGACAAAAAATGATATATAAATAGTAGTAAAATAATTTTCATAAAAATGTTGCCTCTCTAGAAGTTGGTACTAAAAATGGAAATCTTAGATGTTTTGTTCACAGGGAAACCCAAAAGGAACACAAGCCTCGACTATATCAAAACACAATGGGAAATGCTTTAGACGCCACACATTAAGGTTTTGTAGTGAGATAGAGAATACATTTATGAAGAAAAAAGAAACTGTAGTTCTTCTTTAAATATAGCACTGAAAGTTGGATTCGATAAACAGGTTCAGGAAAGGATAGGGAAAAGTTTTGAACTCGAACACAAAGAAGATTTGTATCCATGAAGAAAAATTTTCTTCATTGATACTGTTTCTTTTTGCAAATAAATGTAATATTTTTGAAAAATTATTACAATTAAAATGTGTAAAAAATTTTAGAAACTATTGCAAAACATGTGCAGGTTTGACAAACTACAAGTGAAAATATTATGAAAAAAATTATTTTCAACTTCAGCTATGATTTGATGTATTCAAACGGCTGTGGTAGGGATGCCTTGTTTGGTAAGTCAAAAGTAACGTATTTTTAACAAAAACAATCAACTGGTTGCATGGGAATGTTTGAACCGACTGGGACTCGTACCAGATTTCCTGCTTAGATGTTGATTAAGCTGTTTGAGTGAAATTATTGAAATTGTGAACAAATGTGAGTGAACGCGGCAATGATGTGAGTCACAGACATGGGGAAAATGCAAATTATGTAACACTAACTTGCTCAGCATAACATTCTACCATAACTGATCTATTTCTTCTGAACTTTCGACTGCCTGGCACATAAATGGCGACACGAGTAACACAACTTGAAACAAAGTAATGAACACATCAGATCAAACAGTGTTAACCGAATTGTTCAATCTTGTGATTACGTTCGACTGTTCTATAAATAGCGAAAGTGAAAATTGGGACTGATCGCCAAAATACGAGAAACTGGTGAAGCCAACGTCACATTAAGTATATTTGATAATGCTAGTTCTTAAGTACTAGAAAGTTACGAAAACTCTATCTTGGAATTACGAGGGACGTTTGTGAATTTGTGCTCACACAAAAGTAAAACACAATGGTCCGAGAAAAAAAAAGTTCATGAAACTGACTAGAAGTAATGGTCAGTGACACAATCTGGTCTTATCAACCAGGCCTCCAGGAATTCCTTGAACTAATTTCGCATTTTTTTAATTCAAATATTGATCACGATTTCCGAACGGAGAATTTAACTCTGCCCCTTACCGATAAACCATCAGCCGTTTTGACCGCCACATCATCTCGAACAGTCGAGTTCATACAGTGTACAGTAAGATGGTATTCGAATATCGCCGGCCGCGGTGGCCAAGCGGTATGCGGCGCGCCAGTCACGTTCTACACGGCCACTACGGTCGGGGTTTCGAATGCCCCCTCGGGCATGGATATTTGTGCCGTCCTTAGTATTAGCTAGTTGATAAGTAGTTTGTAAGTTTAGGGACTGATGACCCCGTAATTAAGTCCCATAATCTCTACAAACATTTGAACATTCTTCGAACATCTCCAGTTATTAAGATAAAAAACAAAAAAATACTATTTATATTGGCAAAGACTATACGTACAATCGGAAATAAATTTTCAGCGTATTGTAAAAGTTCTTGCGTTACGGAAGCACGAGTTTTATTTTTAAAAAATTAGTAATCAGCGAGAGAAGGGACGGACAAAATACCTTCCACGTAAAATATTAACGTATTATTGCAATAACCTAAATAAATAGCAAAGTATGTGTGGCATATTTACTTTGAAATTACGTGTTTCTGCAGAGTTCTTAGTTAATTTTATCTGAATATTCAAGCAATGTGTTTTATTGCATTATCCAAAACCACTGAATGGAAACTTTGAATGTAGGTCAGCCCATCATCCGTCCTATTAAAGCGTTAGTTGTCACGTCCTCTTGTTGTCAAATGAAATAACGGCCCTATTTGGACTGCTTAAAAGTTTCCACGTAACTGTCTTTACCGTTTTCGACATCTGGCCTCCATCCAACGGAATAACAACATCCTTTGTGTTTGTGGCTCGTCAACAGCTCTGTCAACATTGCCACATCTTATCCGGGTGAGCAGTACGTGTACAAAGCTTCCACGCCGTTTCACCAGCGAATTTCGCAATACTTGCCTGAGTAATCGATTCATATTTCACAAAATTTGTGTGAAAATTTTACAATATGTAGTACCCAGATTCTTTACGATAATGTAATCACAAGACAGCTTTTGTTCGTATTTGAAGGATTAAAAGACTAATTTTGAGATAGCATTAATCAACTTTTAAACATGACCTCTCATCGGAGACAACAGGAACATTCATGTTCCGAAAATCATTGTCATTGGTTTACGCTGAAATTATGTAAATGTACTTCGATACGAAGCTGTTTCACTCCAGAGACCATTAAAAAGTAAAATAAATACAAATGGACGCTATTATGGATTCATATTTTCTTTTTGTCCGAACTTTTTAAACATTCTTATGACAAAACAAATAATAAACGATAATTTACTGAGATGTTTCCGCGAGAAATTCTTCAGTGAGAAATACAATCACTCGAAATGGTCTAGCTTCCAAAACTACATGTTTGGTTTTGAGCTCTGTTTCTTATGACTTTCAGCACCACGCATACAGTGGGGTTGGTTAACTCAATATTGAAAAGAACTTTGATTTTTCCATCCATGTCAGAATCAGACTAACATATTACATAAACATTATCCAATGAAAAGGATCCGAACATCCATATGTAATACATATTGAGTACTAAATGTACATAATAGTCTGAAAACCTCATTAAGGTACATTTCGGAGGGTACCTGGCACCACCACATGTCATTTCTTTTTATGTTCCACCCCAAAATAGAGCCAGGGGATAAACGACTGTCAACAGGGTGTCCTATAAAACAACAACAAACTTCAAGGACAAGTTCCTTAACCTAAAACAAGGCAAAATGTCTTGTTAACATGATCTCCAAAATACATATCTAAGTACCTATAAGCTCTTGTTCAATAGCCAATCCAATAGCCAACATTCTCCTCCGAATGCGAAAATATATTGTTGAGTCCCACTTATGTAGGTATAAAAGATCATCAGAATACGAGAAATCAGAGCTCGAACGGAGAGATTCAGGAGTTTTCTTCCTGCGCGCTATTCGAGAATGGAATGGGAGATAAATAGTATAAAGGTGGTTCGATGAACCCTCTGCCAGGCACTTAAATGTGATTTTCAGAGTATCCCATGTAGATGTAGATGTAGAATTTCACAGCATAGAAAAATGAACAAATCGGTAAATAGAATGTTTATTTTGCATTGTTTGAAATGTTCACACAAGGCCCTCTTTGGATAAATTTTTGCTTCGCACTGTAATGTTTGTCTGTGTAGCTTTGGCTACGATTAAATTAACAGTGGACTTCTTTTTGCATACGTAGCTCTGTTCTAATTATGTTGTCGAGATACAGTAAGTGGTTTTTTTTTCAGTTTTATTCGGGACATACATGTCTAAAGCCTTTTGTAAAATGATCTTAAATTTGGTCAACTGATGTTCAATATTCTCATGCTGAACATATCTATTCATGTTCTGAATGCTCATTTGAATGAGCCGGGTTGTTACAAAGCGATAGGCAAATTTTATTGCACAAAGTTTAGTGCAGAAGTCTGAATACAATAGTGAAGCTAGAAAATGTGAAAACGGAAATGCAAAAGCCCAATATAGATATGAGTTTGCGAAGTAAAAGGGAAATAAGAATTTCTTGTGATATGAATATAACTTTATATCAAAAGCAGCAGAAAATGGTATAATAGGAGTGGATTTAGTTATTAATAAGAAAGAAGGACAGTAAGTGATCTACAGCGTACACTTCTGTAACAGGGTTGTCTTCGTCAGCTGTGACAACAAACCAACCAAAAAAGAGAGAAAAAAAACTTCAGATATGCTTGCCGACGTCACAAGCATGAAATGACGAGGTGGATGAAGTATATGGGGACGTAGACAGGGTAATTTGGTATGCAAAGGGAAATGAGAATCAAATAATCATTAGGGAATTGGAACGCGGTTGTAGGCAAAGGAATAGAAGAAAAAGTTGTGGAAGAATTTCGGCTAGATAGTAGGAATGTGAGAGGAGGAAAATGTCAGGCCGCAAAAGTGAACTTTCTAGTATCACCAGAGGAGGAAGTATACTTTAAATACCTGAAGACATGGTAACGTTCCATTTGGGTTACACGATGTGCATACAGGGATTTAGAAATGAGATTTTGGATTGTGAAACGTATCCAGGAGCAGATATAGACTCTTTAGTACTGATGAAGAGTAGCTTCAAGTTTAGGAGAATCGTCTGTCAGAATTAGTATAGAAAGATATGGAATACCACAGTACTGAAGAATGAGACGCGTTTAAAGTTTTCTATTGATGTACGTTCTCCGATAAGCAATACTACAGCAGGCAGTTCAGTTGAAGCAGAAGTCACAAATATAAGATATACAGTCAGAGGCACAGAGAAGGTAGCTGCGAAGAAACCATGGGAACAGAAGAAATACTTCAACCGATCGATCGCAGAAGGAAGAATTAAAATATTCAGGGAATACAGAAATACATGTCTTCTATGCACTAACTATTTATTTCATTCTTAAGAGACAAGACAAAATGGTTGCAAAAAATGAAGAAATTGAAAGTAAATGATTGTCGGTAGGACTGATGCAAGATACAGAAAAGTCAAGACATTTCCGTGAAATTAAAACCAAGTGTCGTAACATTAAGAAAGCAGTAGGTTTTTCACTGTTAAATATGTTAAAGTTAATTGTAAATATGTGATATGTAATTATAAATCTGTTTAAATTGCAAACTATTTAGGATAGTTAGACGTTAATTACGATGCTTTCCTCAATACCTCTTAAAGTTTCTTTCCATTATATTTAAAAGCGGGTTCTACTACTAACAAGCAGCCTGGGTGGCTGAGACGTGGGATAAGAACACCATGTAGAAAAAAAGTGAATTATCTCAAATTGTTAGAAGCAGTCCTAACTGAGTTACAATATACCATTTCAATCACTATTGAGGGTTCTTAAAATGTTATTACGAATAAAAAACTATGTGTTATGCAAAATGAACAGCTTTTTCTCTGGATAAAATTAAAACCATACGGTCAGTCTTGCAGAAAGTGTACTTCGCCTGTAAAGGAGACCGCGTGTAAAACGCTTGTACGACCACGTCTTGAGTATTGCTCAAGTGTTTGGGACCCGCAGCAGATCAGTTTAAAGGAAATAGAGGCGGTTCAGAGGCGAGCAGCTAGATTTGTTACCGGTGGGTTCGAACAATGCGCGAGTGTCACGGAAATGCTCCGGCAACTCAATTGGGGATCGCTGGAAGAAAGACGACGTTCTTTTCGTGAATTTCTGTTAAGTAAATTTAGAGGGCCGGAATTTGAAGCTGAGTGTAGTACGATCTTGCTGCCGCCTACTTACACTTCGCGTAAAGACCACAAAGACAAGATAAGAGAAATTAGGGCTCGTACGGAGGCATATAGGCATTCTTTTTTTCCTCGTTCAATTTGGGAGTGGAATAGAAAAGAAAATACCTAGTAGTGGTACAGTGTACCCTCCGCCACGCACCTTACGGTGAATTGTGGAGTATGTATGTAGATGTAGATGTAGAGGTATCACCAGGTTGAGGATATATAAGGTCAATGCACGGAAGCTTAGATCCTACAGGGAATTATCTCTTATAAATTAGCTTCCCGATACTTATCTAAAATGCTCCTCCTTGATACTGACAAGGGGAAGAGTGAATCAATAATTAAATCACTAAGGACTTTCATGAATGTGACCAAGTGTCTAGCATAATAGTAACCTACAGTGCTCCATATGGTAGCCCGGTACTTAGCCAAATTTGTAGCGAAGGAGACATTTACAAATTAACTCATTACCATTAGAACAGTATCTGAATATTCGAATTTCGTTTTCGACAATGTCAGTTTTTGTTGATTAATCAACAGAAGGTTTAACCCAAAAAATAACCCCATATATCAGAAACTTTGAAAATTAGCGAAGTTGTGAACAACATCCTTAACATTGGGCCTTCCACAACTGCACACTGTATATCCTAACACCTAGGAATTTGGGCTATTCAGTCTCATTAATGATATAGTCTGTACTTCTGAAGTTGGTCTTTTATGGAATAAGTGGAACGGCTCATTATTTCTTCACCTTTTACTTTAAGAAAAGACAGGAAAATCTCCGCAGTGTTGGAATGGTTATGATGTGTACTCACAATGGGCACAATTAAGTGGGATGTTCCCCAGGGTTCTCTTTTGGGGCTGCTGTTGTTTCTTATTTTTATAAATGATATGCCTTCTACGACTAGCTTAATTCCCGTTATTTTGCACACATAGACTGGATGGTCTTCATTCGTCGTTTCTACTTCTAAATATAAATTTACATAGATTCAGCTTTAAAAATGCTTTCCTAATCAAGTATTTTTATAACAACTTGCCACCCCTATTGCACAATTGATGGCAGAATTCTAAACATCCCGAAACATTGCATATAACCTCTTTGCCATTATAATGTCAAAAGTCATCTCTGGTCTTCAGACCGAATTTTATATAAGCTGCCGACTTTCAATTACGATATCTTCCACCCTCTTATAGCTATCGACAAGGAACTGCTATGGTGTACAACGGGAGACTTTGTACTACAACAACACAGAAAGATCGTTTGTCTCCATTGTGTAGTTTTTGCCGAAGAGCAAATTATTGACACCCACACAGAATTTTATATAAGTCGGTAACTTTCAACTCTCATATCTTCCACCCCCCTTATCGTTATCAACCCTCTACCACCACAGTGTACGATAAGATTCCTTCTACCACATACAAACAGTATTCGTATGTGTAGTTTTGGCTGCAGAGTGAAATATAGGCACAAACACCTCGGTTTTTATGTATATTAGGATTACTCTTTTGTTACAATTTCATTTACTCACTCATTCCGTGAGTAGGGAATCTTGCTCCTCAATTACGCCCAGCGGAACGTGATTTTTTATATATTAAAATAATCTACGAAGACTGAAGTCAGTCCGCCAGACCAAACTACCCGGCTCATTTCCTTCATTTTTGTTTTAAACGAAAGGTATTCACCCACAGATTTGTCATCAAGTATCAGAATTTACGTAACTCTCGCCTTCCTTTTTCTATACTCATCTACATATTTCTTATAGAGATGTCCTTGCTGTAAACTAAAGTAAGTCGGTCAGGTCGTTCTATGCGACCGATTTCCATCATTCTTGCTTTAAAGCGAAAGATATTCATTCGCAGATTTGTCATCAAGTACAAGAATTAACTTAAGTCTCTCCATCCTATATTTTTATTCAAACGCGATATCCTTCTGTTCTTGCATTGAATACTTTAATCGGTTTGTTTTACGATATCTTCGGTTCTAAGGTACGCAGTTCTTTTTGACCTAACAACACTCGGCGAAGCAAGCTTACTTGCGCTTTTAAACACTTGCATTGATTGATCCTGAAGAAAGCTATGCGTAGACATTCAACTTTACTTCCATTATTTCCAAAATTTTTGTCATTCCACTAACGATGCGAAGGATTTGCACGGGGTCTCTAGTTTAATTTAAAATAAGGCAGAAGGCGTAGATACCACTCCATCAGAATTTTTAAAATCATTTGTAGAAATGGAAGCTATATTGCTATTATAGTTGGAGTACAGAGACTGGTGACGTACCATCAAATGGCCGAGAAAAAAATCGACACAAGGAAGATACCAAGGACAGATAATTGTAAGAAATACCGCACAGTCAACTTAACGGTTTATGCATCCATGCTACTGGCAAGAATAATATACAGGAGAATGGTTAAGAAAATTGAACATATGTTAAGTAACGTTCAGTTTGGCTTTAGGAAGGTAAAGAAACCAGAGAGGCTCTCCTAACATTGCGCCAATAGTGGAAGCAACACTGAAGGACTATCACAAGTTCATATGACTTACCGATCTGGAGAATGTGTTCGTCGATATACAACGGAGGAAGATGTTCGAAATTATAAAAAACTGGAGTAAGAAATAGGGGAGATGCGTAACCTGCAATATCCTCAAGAACCAAGTGGGAATAATAAGAACACAAGATAAAGAACAATCAGATTGACTAGGATGTAGGACAGGAAGATGCCTCTGCTATACATATACGGAAATTCCAGGAAGGATTCAACAACATTTTTGAAAAGGATAGGTTGCTACTCGCCACAGAGACGTCTCGATGACTCGTAGAAAGTCACGCATAACAGATTACAACTTAATAATAGCCTTCGGCCATTACGGCCTTCGTCGGGCTGCCTGGGAATGACCGTGCGGTACCAGGAGGTTGGAGTCCTCCTTCGGCCATGCATGTGTTTGTTGTCCTTACGATAGGTTTAAGTTAGTATGTTCGGAAGTCGTTGCACCGATGACCACAGAAGTTTGGTCCCTTAGGTTTACACACATTTACATTTTTTGTCCTTTATGAGATTGTCACACACACACAACGATCTCCGTCTCCATCCGCTGTGGCCAGTGTGTGAGAGTATTCCTCTACATCTACATACTTACTCCGCAGTCCACCCAAAGGTGCGTGGCGGAGGGTATTCAGTACCAAAAAAAAAAAATGTTCAAATGTTTGTTAAGCTTATGGGACTTAACTACGTGGTTATCAGTCCCTAAACCTACAAACTACTTATCAACTAGCTTATCCTAAGGACGGCACAAATATCCATGCCCGAGGGGGTATTCTAACCCCCGACCGTCGTGGCCGTGCGGACCGTGACTGAAGCGCCTCAGTCCCCTCGGCCACAGCGGCCGGCTATACAGTACCACTACTGGTTACTTGTTTTCCTATTCCATTCCCATATAGATCGAGGGGGAAAAAATTATTGCTCGCATCTGTACAACCCCTGAGGTCTCTGATCTAATCTTTTTGGTGTTTACGAGAAATGTACGTTGTCGGCAGTAGAGTCGTACTGCAATCCGCCTCAAATTCCGGTCCACTAAATTTCCTGAACAATGTTTCTCGAAAAGAACCTCGCCTCTCCTCCAGCGACTCCCATTTGTGTTCCCGAAGCATATCAGTAACACTCGCGCATACCTAACCGCCCGTCTCTGAACTGTTTCTAGATCTTCCTTTAAATAGATCTGGTGGGGATCCCGAACACTTGAGCAATACTCAAAACGGGGTCGTATAAGTTTTCTATTTGCAGTCTCCTTTACAGACGAATCACACCTAACCAAAACTCTCCCAATAAACCCACGACTGTCTTTATATGCTCGTTCCATTTCATTTCGCTGTGCAGCTTTACACATAGATATTTAATTGACGCGAGTTTGTCAAGAAGAAGAATGCTGTAGTCGAACATTACGGCATTGATTCTCCTACTGTTCTTCGTCACCTTACATTTTTCTACATTTAGCGCTAGTTGCAATTACTCTCAACAACTAGAAATTTGGTCCACGTCATCCTGCATCCTACTACAGCCACTGAATGTAGACACCCTCTTGTACATCACAGTATCATCAGCAAACAGCCGCAGATTGCAACTTACTCTGACCGTCAGATCATTTATATAGATAGAAAATACTAGCGGTCCTTTCACACTTCCTGGGGAACCACTGACGATGAACACTCGGCATCGAGGACGACGTACTGGGTTCTATTACTTTAGTAGTCGTCGAGCCACTCACATATTTGGGTACCTATACCATACGCTTGTATCTTCGTTAGCAGTGCGGTACCGTGTCAAACGCCGTTCGAAAATCAAGAAATATGCTGTCTACCTGTTGCCCTTCATCCATAGCACGCAATATGTCGTGAAAGAAAAGGGCAAGCTGGGTTTCGCACGATCGATGCTTTCTTAAGCCGCGCTGATGCACGGACAGACGTTTTTCCGTTTCAAGGAAATTTACTAGTTTAGAACTGAGAATATGTTCAAGAATTCTATAGCAAACCGATATCAGTGAAATAGGTCCGTAATTTTCGTGGGTCCGTTCTTTTTCCTTTCTTATACATGGGATTTAGCTATGCTTTTTACCACTCGCTTGGAACTTTGCGCTGGAAAGATATTCGCGATAAATGCAAGCTCAGTAAGGGACCAGTGCCACTGAGTACTCTTTGTAAAACCGGAGGAGATTTAAAATCATGTATAATGAGGTGAGGCAGTTAAGTGTCATGATAACGTGATTGTGTTGAAGGACTGGAACTTGGTAGTTGCAAAAGGAAGCAAAGGAAAAAACAATAGATGACTCTGGACTGGGGAGAAGAAATGAAAGAGGTGATCGTATGCCAGAATTTCGCAATACAAGAAGGTTATATACATGGAAGAGACCAGGAGACACCAGAAGGTACCAAATTCACTTTATAATGGTAAGACAAAGATATCGTAACCAGTTTTTAAACTGTAAGAGACGTCCAGATACGGATTAAGCATAACTTACTGGTAATGAATTATTGATTAAAATTCAGAAACTCCTAAAAGTTAGAAAAGTAAGGAGATGGAACCTGTATAAATTGAAGGATCCAGACTATGTTGGGAGTTAGAGAGGGAGCATTAGGCAAGGTTTAAGCATAACGGGGATAGTAATACAGTCAAAGAAGAATGAGTAGTTTTGAGAGATAAAGTAGTGAAGGCCGCAGAGGATCATATAGATAGGACAAGGTGTAATAGAAATCCTTGGATAACATAGGAGATAACGAACTTAACTGATGAAAGGAGAAAATGTGAAAATGCAGGAAGAGAAGCAAGCAAAATAGAATACAGATGGATGAAAAATTATGCGGACAGAAAGTGCAGACTGGCTAAGCAGGAGTGGCTAGAGAACAAATGCAAGTTCGTTGAAGAATTTATAACTAGGGCAAAGATATATACGACCTTCAAGAAAATGAAAGAGACATTTGGAGACAAGAAAAGCTACTGCATTTATATCAAGATCTCAGAGGGAAAACCAATACTAAGCAAAGAAGGGAAAAGTGAAAGGTATATATTGAGGGCCTATACAAGGGAAATAATTTCAAAATATCCATGTCAGATACAAATTGCAGCTGCAGCGTAAATTGGTGGTTCATTTTCGTTAAAAGAAATTCAATCAGCTGCCTTTATGGATCTTTTTCATTAATCCACTGCAGGCTCATTTTCAGTGGATTACCTTCGCTAAGTGTAGGTTTACGCTGTCATGCTGTCATGATGGTTCTGGTAACATAACAGCAAAATTTCTGTCATGTGTAAGAAAACGTCAGTGCCCAGTGCATAACTTGGTTACACTTACACCAACAATAAAAACACAGTCAGTATATAAAATTATAATAACTTAATGTTTAATTCCGATTTATTCTGTTCTCGATTACAAAAGTTCAGTTATGTTACCAGAACCACCAAGACAGCGTAAACCTACGTTTAGCGAAAATAATAAATGTTCTGTAAAGTATCCACTGAAGATGAGCCTGCCGTGGGTCGAAAACTAGTTCTGGATTAATAAAAAACATCCCTAAAGACAGCTTGTTGCATTTCTTATAACGAAAATGAATAAGGGAAAAAATTGAAGGCAGTATTGTGAAAAGGGAAGAGGAAGTAGATGAAGATGAGAGAACAATTTGACAGATAACTGACGAACCTGAGTCCTGTGAACTGTTGGTAGAACCTTTCATAAAGATATTGTTCCATCTAGAGCACAAAATGTATGAGACAGGGGAAATAATCTCTGACTTCCAGAACAATATTGTCATTTTGAAAGATGCAGGTGGTCCGGAATTCGAAGGCTGGTAGTTAATAAAGTATAACGTTTGACACTTAGAACACGTTTATCGCTAACACAAGCGTACACTCAGTACCGACTGATTCCTGCTTGGAATGCAACGATCTGTGATGCTAACCACCGCGTCACACGCTCTTTCGGAAGACCGTTGCAATATAATAATACCAATTGCAAAAAAATAAAGAGCAGACAAGTGTGAAGACAACAGAACTATCAGTTTAATCAGTCTTGGTTGTAAGGTACGAAACGACACTGTGGATATAATTGAACTCTCTATTCAACTGTAATCACCAGAAGCCTGAGCACAACTATCCCACATTTTAACGAGTCGAAGGATTCCCTGTTCCCAGAATTCCTGTGGCTGTAACAAGAGTCAGTCCTTTACTCTGTCCTCCAGTTCGGTCGAGTTGAAGCGCTTCCCTTTGAGGTTATTTATTTATTTACTTTTTTAGCAGACCAAACAGATGAAAGTCATAGGGGGACATATCCGTGCTCTAGGAGGATGCTCAAGCTGCTCCAACTTGAACATGACTAGTACACTCTGCGTGACCCTGGAGACGCGTGGATGCGAGGAATCATGGGGCAGAATCACTCCCTCCGTAAGCAGCCCAGGCCGTTTGCTCTTGATGGACTTGCGTAGAGTATGGAGTGTCTCACAGTACATGTCACTATTAATGGTGTTTACGTACTCGATGAATTCGATAAGTATCGGACCTCGGACGTCGAAAACCAAGTTGAGCGTCAGCTTGCCTGTTGAGAGCACAGTCCAGAATTTTTTAAGGGGAAGTGACGACACTTGCTTCGCGTCCCTAGATGACGCACTACGTCATTGTAAAGCGGCATATTCAAATTTCAACCGGTTCGGTTGTTAAGACGTTTCGTACCTTTTATTTGAACATTCCTCGTACTGACTAGAATTATTTATAGACGAATGGAAAAACTGGTGGAATTCGACCTCGGGGAAGATCGATTTGGATTTAGGAGAAATGTAGGAACATGTGAGGCAAAACTTACATTACCATTAATCATAGAATATAGGTTAACTAAATGCAAACTTACGTTTATAGATTTTGAGGATTAGGAGAAAGCTTTTTAAAATGTTAGAATATATTGTCTTTCAAATTTTGAAGGCACCAGGGGTAAAGTACCGGGAACGAAAAGTTATATACAATGTGCACAAAAACCAGACAGCAGTTTTAAGAGTTGAAAGGCATGAAAGGGGCTCAGTGGTTAGGAAGGTAATTAGACAGGGTAGAAGCCTTTCCCCAATGTTATTTAATATTTACAATGAGCAAGTTGCGAAGGAATGCAATGAGACATTTGTAGAAGGAATTACATTTCAGGGAGTAGAAACTAAAGCTTTGCGCTTTGCCGATGACATTGTAATTCTGCCAGGGACAGCTGAGGACGTAGAAGATTATGCGAATGGAATGGATATTGTGTTGGAAAGGTGATAAGATGAACATTAACAAGAGAAAACCAGGGTAATGGAATGTAGTGTAAGAAAACGAGGCGATGCTGAAGGAGTTAGATTAGATAATGAGACAATAAAAGTAGTATGCCAGTTTTGTTATTTGGGAGCAAAAAACTTCCGATGGTCAAAGTAAAAAAGATAGAAAATGCAAAATGGGTATGGGAAGAATAGCATTTGTGAAGAAGTGAAATTTGTTAACATTCATAATTACCGTATTTACCGGCGTATAAGACGCACTTTTCTTCCTACAAAAACAGGTCCAAAAACTGAATTTCTTATACGCCGGTTGCCAGTTAAAGTAGGTACCCACAAGTTGGATTTCTTTTCAAGGGATTTCAAAAAATGTTCTAATGCGGGAAATAATATTTTAAGGGGAAAATTTGTTTTAAGTTTCTTTCTTACATTTCGTACTTTTTATCTTATATATGTACATAATATTCAAGAAAATACCCGTCAGGAGCTTTATTGTGTAGTAAAGGTTTACTGAATATTCTAGTAATTGTAGTGCCAAGCGTAACTGAAACAGGTAACATCATAGAAAGTAGAAACTTTCGACGTAATTTCATCCATCCATAATAGGCTTTTTGGACAATACTGAAACGGCGTCATTCATTATTTGAGTAATGAAACACTGCTCACGTATTTGTCCATGTCTCTCCTGACGATATTTGATAATTTATTCGCATTCTCAACTGGAAATATGTAAACAAGTATTTTCGTGATGTTTGCATAGCTTCTGCGTCTCACAGATGTATTTTTGAAGTTATGCCATGCTGTGCTCCATGCAGTGCGCTGGCCAATACACAGACGCAAAACATCCATCATTATGACAGTTTATAGAACGTCACAAAAATACTTACATAAATATTTTGCGCTCTACAATAAATTCTCAAAACGTTTCTTTTTAAAAATGAAAACACTCTGCTCGTCGTGCGAATTTCGCGAACTAATACTTCGCGCGATATCAGATCGGATCAATCATAAGCAGAGCCACCTAGGTGTCAACGTCGGAAACCTTTACGACGCTTTCCTCAACCATCGCTTCATTGTCGGCGTGCACTGTAAACAGCGATAGGCGAAATATCCGTTTGAATAAGCGCAAACTGTCAAGAAACTCGACTGCGTAAAGTTTATGAACACTACTTGAGGGCACCGCCTTAGATGTTTGATGTATGTGAACAAGTGTATTATAATTTTGTTGCAACAGATGTATTAACGTGCGATTTATTTTTTTCCTAATAAAAAAGGGTCTTAAAAGTGGGGTGCATCTTATAAGCTGGTGCGTCTTATATGCTGGCAAATACGGTAATTTAAATGGTAGGATGCTCTTTCTGATAGCATTTGTCTGGAGTGAAAACGAGGACGACAAGGAGTTGAGACAGTAAGATGACAGAATCAGTCGAATGCTGGAGATTTTATCGGTAGGTACTGTAACTAATCAGGGAGTGCTGAAGAGAATTGTGAAGAAAAGAAATTTCTGACAGATCTTGACTAAGAGAAGGGATCGATTGGTGGGACACATTCTTAGACATCAAGGAATCGTAAATTTAGCATTGGAACGAAGTATGTGGGGTAAAAATCGCAGAGGGAGACCAATAGACGAATACAGTAAGCAGATTCCAAAGATGTAGGTTTCCGTTCTTATTCAGGGATGAAGAGGCTTGCATAGGACAGAGTACAGTCGAGAGCTTAATCAGACCAGTCACTGGACTGAAGACGACAAAACAACAAGAAACCTCAGGGTGCTTCAGAGACATCTCTAGTTACTGTCTGCAGCTTATAGGTTATCTGCTCGGATTCTGCATTACTTTCAAATATTCTCATTTTGGTATTTAATGTTATTTCCTTTAATCTCAAAATTCAGAAGTGATCTTTACACATGCGTAGGGCAGCTCGTTTTGTGTTGTGACGATGCAAGGAAGACAGCGTTACGGGAATGATACAGGATCTGGGATGGGAATCATTACAATAACGGCGCTTATCGCTGCGGCGTGGGCTACTTACGAAACTCCAATTTCCAACATTCTCCTCCGAATGCGAAAATATATTGTTGACTCCCACTTACATAGGTAGAAAAGATCATCAGAATAAAATACGAGAAATCAGAGCTCGGACGGAGAGATTCATGTGTTCTTTCTGCCCGCGTGCTGTTCGAGAATGGAATGAGAGATAAATAGTATAAAAGTGGTTAGGTTAACCCTCTGCCAGGCACTTAAAAGTGAATTGCAGAGTATCCCATATAGATGTATTTAATAATAGTTTTCACGAATATCTTTAATCCATTATTATAGACGGCGAAATGCACCACTCTTCACAACGAAGACAGTTTTATTCAAAAAGATATTCTCCTTACTGTTGCTGTATCAGACGGCCATATGGAATACGAGAAGATTTACACGCAGATCTTTTTAAAGTCTTTGTGACCAGTTCTATTGTAATGGAATCTTCCCCAATGGCTTTGGTCTTTTTCAGAACTTGCGCTCTTTGTTTCTTTAATTATTTCTCATGTTCTTCTTGTCAGTCTCTCTAAACGACGTCTCATACCAGGGCTGACAGCTTGAAATATTTTTTCTTATAATGGCATTGTGTGTGAAGTACAATAAGATAGCTACCTTATGCATTGCGTATGAAAATTTGAAAATTTCTTATGACGAATCGTGCTATATCATCAATAATATCCTCCACAGCATCAGACAAGAGCATTAAAACTTCGGTTATTTATTATGAATTTCTTACCTGCTATGACGTCGGCAGAGTTGAATACTCCAGAAGTAAAATCATCTCCCTGAAAAATGAGGAATAGTTTGTTGGAATTTCCACCCAATATTAATTTAAGTTTCTAACTTAATTTTTATAATACGTTATTTATCATAAGAAAGAGATGTATATCTTGTTTAAAAAAACGAAAGTTTACGCTACAGTGTGTTTCAGCAAGAAAAGTAAACTGAGTACCACTACATTCCGGTATTCTTGTACGCCATCATGAAATATATTTGACTCCAAAAAATATATGTTACAGGAAAGTACCTAGCTTTCGCTGGAAAGAGATATTTGACATGTTCATGTAAAGATAGGTTTCTATCCTACTCTCTTAAAATTTTATATTTTTGACTAAATGCGTAATGATGAAAGTCAGTTCGTGTTCTTGACTAATATTAAACTAATTCTTAATCTATACTTGCCAGAAACCAGCATCTCTAGTTAAGAGCTGACAGAAAAAAGTAAATGCTGGGGATAATATTGCGTCACAGTTCAGGTCACATATCTGTTATCTTTTGAGGAAGAAGCCGTGATGTGGCAATTGATTTCTATCCTGGTATAAATGTTCACACAAAACGCAACATTTCGCTTGTACGTCCTCCATGTGCTTAAAAATACTGTATTAGACGCTGTCACTCAGATAGACGTAACAAACAGTTTCACTCCTGATGATATTACTGTATTATAGTTAACATTTAAAAAATTAAAAACAGATTTCTCAAAAGACTGTTACTTGAAAATAAGTTTTCCTTAAACAGTTTTGTAGCCTCTCGAGAATTACTGAATCATCAAAACAATAAATATGTTAAAATTTTCAAAAGACTAAGTAGTAGAAAGTCAGTAGAAAGCGGAGCAAGACAATGCATAAATTGTGTCCATGATGTCCACTAATTACGAGGGTGAATCTGTAAACAAATTTCAAACTGAGGTAGACACGCCAGTACTGAGGCTGTGTAGGGATATTTCTCTACCACCACGACACATCCGTCTTGTGGGTTGCAACAGTTTAAGAAACCAAATAAAGATACAGTTCAAGAGGGTCACTTACAGGATACAAACGCTGCCACGAAAATTCCAAGTTCCGCGCTCTTAAAGCCTTCTCGAACAGTGGGTCGAGTGTTTAAATTTACAGGTGGAGTCAGATGAAAAGTAAAGCAATTTCCAGGCTTGTAAACGTAGTAGTAGCATGTCTACCTGAGTTTGTGTTTTGTTTACTGACGCTCTCTGGTAGAATACTGTTAAATTATATTACGATATGAGTAGGTGACACAAACTCGACAACATTAAAGGTTGAAGATAAATTTAATTTAGACAGAAGCGTGTACTGTGAAATAGTCATCTAATTTTTCAGAGCTATTTACCTATAAATGCACACCTCGTATTTATGTAAACAAACTGCATAGTGTTCAAGAGAGAGGTAGAAAATAGTGGCTTATTGTACAGCACTTATTATAAATTGTAGAAAAGACATTTTCATATATGCACCAAAGCTGCTTTTATTTGAAATACTGACTAGTTTCGGGCTTTGCCCATTGTTTTAAGCCACCTATTACAGAGAACAAAGTGTGTTTTACATGAAAATACATTAATATGGCAATGTTATATTGACTGTACAAGTTGTAATTACTTAGATTTATATATATATTACTGTTTAGATCACGCTGTTTGTTGTAATTACTTTGGCGTAATTTACTGAGCTGTTGATCCAAAGATGTTTTTATTAAATATTCTTTGCTTAATTTTGTTTGTAACAATATCGTTGGTTATATGCAGTGTGACATAAACAGTACCATGACAAATATCTTACAATAAATTTTAGATTTCATTCCGAACTATTTTAAGTGTAATAAATTGCTTTTGTGTACTGTATTGTGATACAGGGATAATATTGCAGTGCTACTATAATTTATCGCATTTTGTTGCATACTTGGAAGTATATTACGGTAGGATGGATTGTACTATATATGCTAGCCAAGGTGTCATGGAAATTTTCGATGAATTTTTTATTGCTCATTTCTGTTTGTTTATTTAACATTTGTTCTGGGTATTTAATCATATAAATATAGATTTATAATTCTTCTAAAACGTCCATTAGTTGTTCTTTGCGCGCGATATGTAAAATTTTGAGATTTTCTTCTATACTCCCAATCGAATGTTTACTTTCTCTGAGGTGTGTGCGGAATGCCGAAACATTATTTTCGCTTGTATTTATATCTTCTCTAAATCTAATTTTGAAAGGTTTGCCTGTCTGTCCAATGTAGGCCTTCTCACATTTACTGCATTCGATTTTGTAAACTCCAGATTGACTATAGCGATCATTTTTTTCTTTTTTATGTATGATATTGATTCCTAAAGTGTTGTTAGTGTAGAAACCTATTTTAAGATTTGTTTTCTTCAGGGCATACTTTATTCTGTCTGAAATTTGTCCCCAGTATGGCAGTATTACAAATTTGTCTTTCTTACTTGTTTCAGTTTTTGTTAAAGTGATTTCATCTTTAATACTTTTCTGTTTTGAATTTAATTTCGATTTATACAGATTATTGCCACCCCCATGAACCACAGACATTGCCGAGGTGGGGTGGCTTGCTTGCCTCAACGATGCAGATAGCCGTACCGTAGGTGCAACCACAGCGGAGGGGTATCTGTGGAGAGGCCAGACAAACGTGTGGTTCCTGAAGAGGGGCAGCAGCCTTTTCAGTAGTTACAGGGGCAACAGTCTGGATGATTGACTGAGCTGGCCTTCTTACACCAGCTAATGTGGCTTTGCCACACAGTTACTGCGAACGCCTGAAAGCAAGGGGAAGCTACAGCCGTTACTTTTCCCGAGGACATGCAGCTCTACTGTATGAAAATATGATGATGGCATCCTCTCGGGTAAAATATTCCGGAGGTAAAAAAGTCCCCCATTCGGATCTCCGGGCGGGGACTACTCAGGAGGATGTTATCATCAGGAAAGACAATACTGGCATTCTACGGATCGGAGCGTGGAATGTTAGATCCCTTAATCGGGTAGGAAAATTAGAAAATTTTAAAAGGGAAATGGATAGGTTGAAGTTAGATATAGTGGGGATTAGTGAAGTTCGGTGGCAGGATGAACAGGATTTCTGGTCAGGTGAGTACAGGATTATAAATACAAAATCAGTTGGGGGTATCGCAGGAGTAGGACTAATAATGAATAAGAAAATAGGAATGCGGGTAAACTACTATGAGCAGCACAGTGATCGCATTATCATTGTCAAGATAGATACGAAGCCAACACCGACAACAGTAGTACAGGTTTATATGCCAACTAGCTCTGCCGATGATGAGGAGATCGAAGAAATATATAAGGAGCTAAAGGAAATTATTCAGACAGTTAAGGGAGAGGAAAACTTAATTGTGATGGGAGACTGGAATTCGATAGTAGGAAAAGGAAGAGAAGGAAAAATAGTAGCTGAATATGGGCTGGGCAGAAGGAATGAAAGAGGAACTCACCTGGTAGAATTTTGAACGGAACATAATTTAATCATAACAAACACGTGGTTTAAGAATCACAAAAGAAGGTTGTATACTTGGAAGAGACCAGGAGACACCGGAAGGTATCAGATAGATTTTATAATGGTAAAACATAGATTCCGGAACCAGGTTATAAACTGCAAGACATGCCCAGGGGCAGATATAGACTCTGACCATAACTTGTTAGTCATGAACTGTAGGCTGAAACTGAAAAAAACTGCAGAAAGGTAGGAAAATAAGGAGATGGGACCTAGATAAATTGAAGGAACGTGAAGTTCTGGTGAATTTCAGAGGGAGATTTAGGCAAAAATTGACAGAAACAGGGGGAAATAAAACAGTAGAAGAGGAATGGGTAGCATTGAGAGATGAAATAGTGAAGGCAGCAGAGGACAAAATAGGCAGAAAGGCAAGACCCACAAAAAATCCTTGGATAACACAGGAAATACTAAATTTAATTGATGGAAGGAGGAAGTATAAAAATGCAGTAAATGAAACAGGAAAAATGGAGTACAGACGACTAAGAAATGAGATTGATAGGAAGTGTAAAATGGCTAAGCAAGAGTGGCTAGAAGCAAAATGCAAATCTCTAGAAGAATGTATAAGAAGGGGAAAACCAGTTCTCAGCAAAGAAGGGAAGGCTGAAAGGTGGAAAGAGTACATAGAGAAGCTCTACAAAGGAAATGAACATAGAGACGATGTTGTAGGAAGGGAAGAGGAAGTAGATCAAGATGAAATAGGAGATATTATACTGAGAGATGAATTTGACAGAGCCCTGAAAGACCTAGATCGGAACAAGGCCCCAGGAGTAGATGACATACCCTCAGAGATACTAAAGTCTCTGGGAGAGCCAGCCATGCAAAACTATTTGAACTGGTGTGTAGGATGTATGAGACAGGCGAAATACCCTCCGACTTTAAGAAAAATGTAATAATCCCCATTCCAAAGAAATCAGGTGCAGACAGGTGTGAAAATTACAGAACCATCAGTTTGATAAGTCATGGTTGCAAAATTTCATCTACAGGACAATGGAAAACCTGGTAGAAGCTGACCTAGGGGAAGATCAGTTTGGATTCAGGAGGAACGTAGGAACCCGGGAGGCAATACTTACCTTACGTCTTATCTTAGAAGATAGATTAAGGAAAGCCAAAACTACAGTTTTAGCCTTTGTAGATTTGGAGAAAGCGTTTGACAATGTTGACTGGACTACACTCTTTCAAATTCTGAAGTCAGCAGGGGTAAAATACAGGGAAAGGAGAGTTATTTACAGCTTGTACAAAAGCCAGACCGCAGTTATTAGACTCGAAGGGCATGAAAGGGAAGCATCAGTTGGGAAGTGAATAAGACAGGGTTGTAGCCTTTCTCCGATGTTATTCAATTGGTATATTGAGCAGGCGGTGAAGGAAAGCAAGGAAGATTTTGGAATAGGGATCAAAGTTCAGGGGGAAGAAATAAAAACAAAAACAAAATGAACATTAACAAGAGCAAAACAAAAATAATGGAATGCGGTCTTATAAAATCAGGCCATTCTGTAGGAATTATATTAGGTAACGAAACAATGAAGGTGGTAGATGAGTTTTGTTACTTGGGTAGTAAAATAACATGCGATGGTCGCAGTACAGAGGCTATAAAATTCAGAATGGCAATGGGAAGAAAAGCATTTTTGAAAAAGAGAAATTTGCTTACATCGAATATTAATTTAAATGTAAGTAAGTCCTTTCTGAAGGCATTTGTGTGGAGTGTTGCCTTGTATGGGAGTGAAACATGGACGATAAGCAGTGCGGACAGGAAGAGAATAGAGGCTTTTGAAATGTGGTGTCACAGAAGAATGCTGAAGATTAGGTGGGTAGATCACATAACTAATGAAGAGGTACTGAACAGAATTGGCGAGAAAAGGAATTTTTGGCATACCCTAACTAAAAGAAGGGATCGCTTGGTAGGACACATTCTTAGACATCGAGGAATCGTAAATTTAGCATTGGAGGGAAGTGTGTGGGGTAAAAATCGCAGAGGGAGGCCAAGAGACGCGTATAGTAAGTAGATTCAAGTGGATGTGGGTTGCCGTTCTTATGAGGAGATGAAAAGGCATGCTCAGGATAGAGTAGGGTGGAGAGCTGCATCAAACCAGTCTCCGGACTGAAGACCATAACAACAACAACAGATTATTGACAATATTTAATTTAGTCTTGCTTCTTTTGAGGAAGAAGCAGTGATGTGATAATTGATTATGCTCTGGTATAAATGTTCACATAAAATTGAACATTTAGCTTGTACGTCCTCCAGATGCTTAAATATAGTGTATTAGACGTTATCACTCAGATACACGTAGCAACAGAATGAAACTGTCACTCTGCAGCGGAGTATGCTCTGATATGAAACTTCCTGGCAGATTAAAATTGTGTGCCGGAACCGGGACTCGAACCTGGGACCTTTGCCTTTCGCGGGCAAGCGCAGTACCGACTGTGCTATCCCGACACGACTCACGATGCCGCCTCACAACTTTGGAAAGTAGGAGGCGAGGTACTGGCGGAAGGCAAAGGTCCCAGGTTCGAGTCCCGGTTCCGGCACACAATTTTAATCTCCCAGGAAGTTTCACGTAACATACAATTTCACTCCTGGTGATGTTACTGTACTGTAGTTTACATTTAAAAAATTAAAAACAGATTAATTAAATATTCTAGAATATTTAAGAGCTACAAAACGCGACATATCAATAACATTTGAGTTATTATAAAATTATTATTTGAGTAATCATGCCTGATTTTCAATAATAACGAATTTCGTAAGTTGTCTTATTTGCAGAAGAATTTCTCTGTAGATTTGTTGGGCCTAAAATTTCCCATAAAAGGAACATGGTAGTATAAAGAAATATAAACTTTTTATAAGTGACTTAGTGAAGGGGTTAAAGGCAACAATGCCGTATATGTTGAGGAGAACATTGTTTGTAAATAAGTTTCAGTTTAGTAACTGTGGCTCGATCAAATCGATTTTTGTGAAAAACACGAAGCGTTCATGCACCTTCGTCGCTACCAATAGAAACAAAATGTTGAGAGGTGGCCCTGTAATTAGACACTAAGTATTGAATCACACAACGATTGTAACAATTCCTGCATTTCTTGAAGATAGTTATTTAATTAACTAGGCCAATCAGGCACAGATTCACATTAGAATTGATACTTCATGAATTTTGCCATTCCAACTATTATGGAACTAATAAATATAATATCAGGAATTAATATGACTTCTAACATTAATAACTTGATTTGAAACTGATTAACTAATGAGCAATTATCAGCTAAAAATAAATGCGACTAAGATTTTAGGGGGCTAAAGACGCTATCAGATAACAAAAAAACTGCTTTGCACCTCTTACCATCCATCAAAAGAATTACGATATTCAGATACATAAAACCTAAAACCCAGTGTTTCCAGGTATCTATTAAAATCTTCTGTTCATACATCCTTCTCTCTTTTTCCATCACCTCCTTTCCCGTTTTCTCTATCCATGTCCCGCTCGCCTTTCCATTCTTCATCTCCTTATCCTCCCCTCTCTCTCGCGTCCAACAACTCTATCACCCCATCCTTAATGTACTTGTTTCCAGATAATAAGTACCTCGTAATGTGTGGACCACTTTAAGTTAAAATCTGTTCAGGGACTTAGGAGACGATGTTGAGTATATGCATGTGTTGCATATACGTCAATCACACAGGTATACAGGTAAATCTGATTCTGTCCTGTTTTACATCACATGACTCCAGAGAAGATGTCAAATGTAGCTATGGTATTCAGCCGCTGTGCCTGATACTGAGTTTCATCCTGCAGTTTAGTTTTCATACAGCTCAATTTTTATGATGTCACATCACCGTAGATGATATAAATTTGCAGGTACGTGAGTGGTATGGGTGAATGTTGACTGCCAATTAGTAGCAAAGAAGTAGTAAATTAGAACGTGCCTGTTGTGTAATTTTTACTATATGAGCACTGACAAGGTAGTAACAGACAAACGTTTTTCCTTTCATCATTCTGTGGGATGCAAACAAATATTGGCCTTTTAAAATGCAGTAAAGATCCAGACCTGTCAACTAGCTATCCACAAGTGTCCCTTCTCTGTCATCTGTCCAAGATATAGAAAGAGTAATTCTAATAAGGATTCAGACACATGTGGATAACATGCTAATCCTAAATTAAGGTGGTTTTCGCTCGGGAGATCATGTACCGGCCAAGTTCCAACACTAACAGAAGATATTCACAGTGGCTTCCGAAAAAAATTAAAAACTGGTGTGGTTCTGCTATATATAATGCTATTCATCACAGAAAACCTCTCCCCAAAACATGAGAATTTACAAGGACTACCAGCAGATAGAGGACAGAGTCCACACTATGAAATCGATTATTCTTGTTACCCTTGACGGAAATTAAAGCTGATGAAGGAAACAAAAAAAAAAGGTTTATGAATCTTCTTGACAGTGTAAGAGATTCACAATGAAACGGTTTGCAAACTTTTTACATTGTTTCATTTGGGACTCGGCTAAACTTTTTACAGCCCCTCTAGGCACAGAACTGTCTTTCTTATCAAATATCATTTTTCTCGTCGCTGTTTGTCTATAGGCTCATGTTTCATCAAAACTAGTGATATTCAGTAGAAATGTACTTTCTAACCAATTTCATGACATCATCATATTTGTGCCTTTTAAGATGTAAAGGACCACTATGCAGTGATTCCTCTGGGAAAGTAATGTCACCTTTTGTTGCCTTCTTTAGTGGTGCAAACTGTGACATAACAGTTATGAGTTGATTCTGGCTGGCTTTAAATATGTATTTGTGTGCGTAACTGTACTGGAAAATTTTATACTGTGAAATTTTGAAAAGCTCATGTACGGTGTCTGTTCGTAACCATATATTTTTGACCAGAAATGGACTTATCTGGTTTTTGCAGCAAGCCCGTCAATTCGATTATTACGTATTTCTTGAAGGCTGAGGGTATTTCGTCTAACTGATACCTTCTGAACACCAGGTGGAATTTTCTTGCCATAGCTGGCTCTCCTAGAGACTTCCATGACTCTGACGGAATGTCGACTACTCCAGGGTTTCCACTTGTCAAATTCTTCTCTCAGTGTAATATCTCCTATCTTCATCTACTTTCTCTTCCCATTCTACACTACTGGCTATTAAAATTGCTACACCAAGAAGAAATGCAGATGGCAAAAGGGTATTCATTGGACAAATATATTATACTAGAACTGACATGTTATGACAATAGATCCTGAGAAATTAGTACCCAGAACAACCACCTCTGGCCGTAATAACGGCCTTGATTCGCCTGGGCATTGAGTCAAACAGAGCTTGGATGGCGTGTACGGGTACAGATGCCCATGCAGTTGCTTGGGCACCATTGACCAGACGTTTTCAATTGGTGAGAGATCTGGAGAATGTGCTGGTCAGGGCAGCAGTCGAACATTTTCCGTATCCAGAAAGGCCCGTACAGGACCTGCAACATGCGGTCGTGCATTATCGTGCTGAAATGTAGGGTTTCGCAGGGATCGGGTCGTAACACATCTGAAATTTAACGGGTACTGTTCAAAGTGCCGTCGATGCAAACAAGAGGTGACCGGGACGTGTATCCAATGGCACCCAATACCATCATGCCGGGTGATACGCCTGTTAAGGCACCCAGGTTGGTTGCGTACACCATCGCAGCATCCGTGATGCACCGTTAAGAGTAACCGCAGTTATAGTCTCCGAGCTGATAGTCCACGCTGCTGCAAACGCCGTCGAACTGTTCTTGCAGATGGTTATTATCTCTGTAAACGTCCCCATCTGTTGGCTCAGGGATCGAGACGTGTCTGCACGATCCGTTACAGCCATGCGGATAAGATGCCTGCTATCTCGAATGCTAGTGTTACGAGACCGTTGGGATCCAACGGCCGGCCGCGGTGGGCGAGGGGACTGAGGCTCTTCAGTCACGGTCTGCACGGCCACTACGGTCGGGGGTTCGAATCCCCCCTCGGGCATGGATATTTGTGCCGTCCTAGTTCGTAAGTAGTTCATAAGTAGTTTGTAAGTTTAGGGACTGATGACCCCGTAGTTAAGTCCCATAGACTCTACAAACATTTGAACATTTGGATCCAACACGGAATTCCATATTACCCTCCGGAACCCACCGATTCCATATTCTGCTAACTCATTGGATAGCGGCCAACGCGAGCAGCAATGTCGCGATACGATAAACCGCAATCGCGATAGGCTACGATCCGATCAAGTCAGTAACGTGATGGTACGCATTTCTCCTCCTTACACGTGGCATCACAACAACGTTTCACCAGGCAACGCCGGTCAACTGCTATTTGTATATGAGAAATCTGTTGGAAACTTTCCTCTTGTCAGCACGTTGTAGGTGTCGCCACCGGCGCCAACCTTGTATGAATGCTCTGAAAAGCTAATCATTTGCATATCACAGCATCTTCTTCCTGTCGGTTAAATTTCGCGTCTGTAGCACGTCATCTTCATGTGTACCAATTTTAATGGCCAGGAGTATATATTGTCTCTCATTTCCTATTTAGAGACTGTATATTCTTTCCACCTTCCAGCTTTCTCTTCTTTGCTCTGAACTACATTTACAACCGAGGTCTTCATTCAGCTCAATGTCTTGTCTCCGACGTCCCTATTATTTTCTGTAGTCGATGTCTATATATCCCCTAGTTATATATTCTACTACGGACTTGCATATGTCCTCAAGCCACTACCGCTTAGCCATTTTGTAATTTCTGTCAATCTGATAATTTTGTCGTTTGTACACTATCTTACCTGCATTTTTACATTTTCTCCTTTCATCAGTTAGATTATTTCCTATGATATCCAAGGATTTGTCTTTCAATCTACTTGGTTCCCCGCTGCCTTCACTATTTCAACTCCCAATGCTAACCACTCCTACTGTGTCACTTCCCCACGTTTCCGACAATTGTTGCCTAAAGCTTCCTCTTAAACTCCCAAGAAACTCAGGTTCCTTCAATTAATCCAAGTCCCACCTTATCATTGCCAGCAGCGGTGGCCGAGGGGACTGAGGCGCTTCAGTCACGGTCTGCAAGGCCACTACGGTCGGGGGTTCGAATCCCCCCTCGGGCATGGACATTTGTGCCGTCCTTAGTCTTAGTTAGTTTATAAGTAGTTTGTAAGTTTAGGGACTGATGACCCCGTAGTTAAGTCCCATAGACTATACAAACATTTGTTTTGTTAACAACCTTATCATTTTCCTTTCTGCAGATACTGCAGTTTACGTCTACAATTCATTACCAATAAGATATGATCAGAGTTTATATCTGCCCCTGAATGTCTTATAGTTCGAAACCCAGTTTGCGATATCCGTGTCTTACCGTTATAAAATCTATTTGGTACCTTACTGCTTACTTTTCCAAATTCATTATTATTACTTTTTGTAGCAGATACTTTTACAAACTATCCGCTTATACGCAACAGGTTTCTCATCCTGTCTTTGTTCTATTGACTACATGTTCATTTTAAACTTTTCGTTTACATATTTAATTTTTATCTCTCTTCCTTACTACTACGCCGGCCGCGGTGGCCGAGGAGACTGAGGCTCTTCAGTCACGGTCTGCACGGCCACTACGGTCGGGGGTTCGAATCCCCCCTCGGGCATGGATATTTGTGCCGTCCTAGTTCGTAAGTAGTTCATAAGTAGTTTGTAAGTTTAGCGACTGATGATCCCGTAGTTAAGTCCCATAAGCTTTACAAACATTTGAACCTTACTACTACCTTGCCAGTTTTTCACAGCAGAAGAGCTTCTTAGAGTTTTCACCTAGAACAGCAGATTTCTTTTTAAATAAATGATTTAAAGCCTTGAACAGAGTCACTGCATAGGGGTCCAAACGTAAGCAGTTCGTTTGCTTTAGTATTTTACGAGGTATGTCCACAAAGTAAGTTCCGTTTGGTTATATAAACCAAACGTGAAAGATACAGAAAAATATTTATTGTATAAAAATCTGCAACTGTTAAACTACTTTTCTACATAACTTCCGAAATTTTGTAGGCACTTGTCACAGCGTGAGACAAGTTTTTGTGTGCCTTCTTCGTAGAAGGTTGCCGCCTGTGCATTCAACCATGTGGCAAACATGTTCTTTCAGCTCATCATCGTTGAATTGTTGACCACCAAGGACAGATTTTAGGTGTAAGAAGAGGTGAAAGGAGTCTTCTTCTTCCCTTCACGTTGCCGCCTGACCTCACAAAGCGAATGTGACCAAACAACTCTTAAGGCAATTTCAATGGGACATGTTTGATCATTCTCCGTACAATCTCGCTCCTAGCGACTTTCTTCTTACACCTAAAACGTGTCCATGGTGGTCAACACTTCAGCGATGATGACGAGCTGAAATGACATGTTACCACATAGTTGAATACACAGGCGGCAAGCTTCTACGAAGAAGGCGTACAAAAACTGCCACGCTATGACAAATGCCTACAAAATTTCGGAAGCTATGTAGAAAAGTAGTTTAATACTTGTATTTTTTTACAATAAATATTTTTTCTGTAACTGTACACGTTTGTTTTATATAACCAAACGGAACTTACTTTGTGGACATACCTCGTATTTTAATCAAATTTACACTGACCTTGGAAGCTTACTATCTTGCAATAGGTAATAAGAAAAACATACTTCGTAATAGTAACAATAAACAATATTTTCGATTCCCGGAGAAACGCCGCGTGGTCTGAGACATCATGCTCCGGACTGTGTGTGTGTTTTGTCTTTAGTATAAGTTAAAGTAGATTGTACGACTATGAACTGAGGACTGTAGAAGTTTGGTCCAAGTGTTATTCAAACGCCTGAAGAAAGTACAACCAATCTGCTTTTTATTGTATTTCTCGTCGTTTATTTATTTCCATTAACGGTTTCGAACTGCCTAGCAATTCATCATCAGAGGGTGCAATTTTATTTTTCATTCATTATGTTGCTATGGTATGCTGTTTATAACTTGCGAGAGACGTTATGTTCGTAACCAGGTGTTCAATAGTTGGTAAAAACACACACTTCACTACGGCAATCTCTTTGCACATGCTTTATAGTCATATACAGACTTTGGTTTAACTCTGAATTGCTACTGATGTTCAAATTTTTAACGTACTGAACTCTGTAATGTATCGTTAGCTAAGCCAGACGTACCAAGGAAACAGAGGGGAATTAGTTTTTCCAATAGTTCTTTGTCCAAGCATTGTTGAGTACGAAGATTATAGTCTGTTATTGATATTGTGATTATCTAATATGCAAGTAATCTAGTTGATACCCATTACAATGCTACAAGTATTTCTCGCGTATCGTTTCAGTTCTCTGCGCACCACAATAAAAATTCCGTTCTCGATGTTCGGTTTTGGACTCAATTTTTCCTTTCTAACGTAAGACAAGCGTTGAGGTGTGACCGTTTTAGTCAAGGATATGTCACTCTGTGGAAGAGATTGCAGAATGACCAGCGTGCTAGTTATCTGCTTTGCGACATTGAGAACAAACCGCGAACCAGTTCACACCACTTAGTGGTGCGTTATCAGGGCCGGCTTCTATTTACAGAGCTTCTAGGCCGGCAGTAACAGGCCGGAGGATGTTGAGAGAGTGGAGTAAACATCTCACTGACCGGGATGTTGGCGACGATCCAGTGCAGCCAAAATCTGCCCGGCCCGTGGCCGGGGACGTCGGGGTCCACCATGATCAGCGTGTAGACGGAGTCCTGCAACACGAGAACCTGAAGTCAGGAAGCGTAATACCATCCACCCACTAGCGACAGCCGTACGGAAAAGTAGGCAGCAGCGCCAGGACGTAAAAAGTTGAAGAGTCCCCGGAACAAAGTTGTATATCACTGTTAGCCACTGTCAGAAAACATCTTGAAAGTACTTGCTCTGATAAAAAGGGTTAGATTTACTTTATGCAAAAATTAACGAGAGTAAAGAATTGTGCATTCTAGGAGAATTGGCTTCATAATTAGTACATATTTATTTTACTATAGAGGAAAACACTTTCATTAAATGTATTTTAAAACCATCAGCTACTTCATTAAAACCTTAAGTATCAACTAGTTGGGCCATGAACCGTCAATACTGGAAAAGGTGTAAAACAGTTCAAGAAAATACATCTTATAAAGTGCGAGTGTTAACAGTGTACCGTCTTAGTTGCATCTGTACACTTAACACTCGCGTTCACACATACTCGTCATTTTTACTGTATAGATTTAGGGGAAAATCTAAGTAGCTCTCTTGGGTTGTTTGCAGATGACGCTGTCATTTACCGTCTAGTAAAATCATCTGAAGATTAAAACCAACTGCAGATCGATCTGAATAAGATATCAATGGCAGGAGGGTGTCCATAATGAGGAAATCAAAGAAAAGCAAGGAATGAACACCATAGATGAAGCAGTTAGAGCGAAGAGAATGAGATGGTGGGATCACGTTAGACGCATGGGAGAAGCAAGGTTACCTATGAGACTCATGAGATAGTCAGTGGAGGGTACGAGGAGTCGAGGTAGACCAAGAAGAAAGTACTTAGATTTGGTGCAGAATGATTTTGAAGTGAAAGGCATAACATCAGACGAGGCATCAATGTTAGCATTGAATAAGTGATCATGGAGGAATTTTATTAGAGGTACTATGCTCCAGACTGAACGCTAAAAGGCATAATCAGTCTCTAATGATAATGATGATGATGATGATATGGTGTAAAAATTAGCAATTGACTCAAAATAATGAGAAGTTTGAAGTCGTCCACATGAGTACGAAAAGAAATCCGTTAAACTTTCTTTACAAGATAAATCAATCAAAAGTGAAGGCCATAAACTCCACAATATACCTAGGAATTACTGTTACTTCAGACTTAAACTGGAAAGAACACATAGATAATGTCGTGGGAAAGGCGAACAAAAGACTACGTTTTATACGCAGAACCCTTAAAAGATGCAACAGAACTACTAAAGAAACTACATACACTACGCTTGTCCGTCCTTTTTTGGAGTATTGCTGCCCAGTGTGGGATCCTTATCAGGTGGGTTTGACGGAGGACATCGAAATAGTCCAAATAAGGGCAGCTCGTTTCGTATTATCACGATACAGGGGAGGCAACGTTACGGAAATGATACAGGATCTGGGATGGGAATCACTACAACAATGGCGCTTATCGCTGCGGCGTGGGCTACTTACGAAACTCCAATCGCCAACATCCTCCTCCGAATGCGAAAATATATTGTTGACTCTCACTTACATAGGTAAAAATGATCATGAGAATGAAATGCGAGAAATCAGAGCTCGAACGGAGAGATTCAAGTGTTCTTTCTTCCCGCGCGCTGTTCGAGGATGGAATGGGAGATAAACAGTGTAACGGTGTTTCGATGAACCCTCTGCCAGGCAGTTAAATGTGATTTGCAGAGAATCCCATGCAGATGTAGATTTGGTACATTTTGGTTTTTACATTACAATGGACAACTTCATACGTTGTATGATCATAATCTCCAAAACGAAAGAGCCAAATAAGAGGAACAAAGTTAGAACAGGTGGACAGTTTCAAGTAGGGCCTACTTAGGCTGTATTTCCTCACAGGATGGCAACATAGTGAAAGAACTGGAATCAAGGTGTAACAGAGCTAACGTAGTGAGTGATCAGCTACGATCTACTTTCTTCTGCAAGAATGAAATCGGCACAAAGGCTAAGTTAGCAGTGCTCCGTTCTATCTTTCGACCAACTCTGCTGTATAGGAGTGAAAGCTGGGTGGAGACAGGTTTCATTATTAATGAAGTTGAGGTTACAGATATGAAAGTAGGAAGGATGATTGCATCTACTAAGAGATGGGAATAATGGCAAGAAGGTATCCATGATGAGGAAATCAGGGCCATAGCGAGAGACGATATTTCATACGTGAAAGAAATGATCAGTTTCTTACGCGGGTCCCCAAGCGAGTAGTAATGAGTGTCCGTGTTTTACCCACTATGCTAGTTTGATTCATCCTAAAGCCCGTCGGTCCTTTTGACCTTTCAGGTGTATGTATTTATGAACATCCAATTGTGTAAGGTATCTTGAATAACAGCAACCAGTCGCCTTTTTATGTAAAATGTGTTTATTACATTTCTCCCATTACCGGTTTCGCTATGCCTAGCACAACTATGTGGCGAGCAGGACTGACATAATAATGTTGACTTAGGCCTAAATGTTCTACATCTACATGGGATACTCTGCAAATCACATTTAAGTGCCTGGCAGAGGGTTCATCGAACCACAATTATACTATTTATCTCCCATTCCACTCTCGAATAGCGCGCGGGAAGAAAGAACACCTGAATCTCTCTGTTCGAGCTCTGATTTCTCTTATTTTATTCTGATATTTCTACCTATGTAAGTGGGAGTCAACAATATATTTTCACATTCGGAGGAGAATGATGGCGATTGGAGTTTCGCAAGTAACGCACTCCTCAGCGATAAGCGCCGTTGTTGTAATGATTCCCATCCCAGATCCTGTATCATTTCCGTAACGCTGTCTCCCCTGTATCGTGACAATACGAAACGAGCTGCCCTTCTTTGGACTCTTTCGATGTCCTCCGTCAAACCCACCTGATAAGGAGCCCACACTGGGCTGCAATACTCCAAAAATGGACGGACAACCGCAGTGTATGCAGTTTCTTTAGTAGTTCTGTTGCATCTTTTAAGGGTTCTGCCAATAAAACGCAGTCTCTGGTTCGCCTTTCCCACGATATTATCTACGTGTTCTTTCCAGTTTAAGTCTGAAGTAATAGTGATTCCTAGGTATTTTGTGGAGTTTACGGCCTTCACATTTGATTGATTTATCTTGTAACCAAAGTTTAACGGATTTCTTTTCGCACTCATGTGGACGACTTCACACTTCTCATTATTTAGAGTCAATTGCCAATTTTTACACCATACTGATATCTTATTCAGATCGTTCTGCAATTGGTTTTGATCTTCAGATGATTTTACTAGACGGTAAATGACGGCGTCATCTGCAAACAACCTAAGAGAGCTACTTAGATTTTCCCCTAAATAGTTTATGTAAATAAGGAATAGCAGAGGGCCAATAACACTACCCTGTGGAACGCCCGATATCACCTCTGTTTTAGTCGATGCCTTACCATCGATTACTACGAACTGTGTCCTCTCTGACAAGAAATCCCCTATCCAATTGCAAATTTGGGGCGATATACCATAACCACGCAATTTGATTAAAAGCCGTTTGTGAGGTACGGTGTCAAAAGCTTTCTGGAAATCAAGAAATACGGAATCGATTTGCGAACCTTTGTCGATAGCACCCATCACTTCGTGTGAATATAGAGCTAGTTGTGTTTCGCATGAACGATATTTTCTAAATCCGTGTTGACCTTGGGTCAATAGATCGTTCTGTTCGAGATAATTCATAATATTTGAATACAGGATATGTTCCAAAACCCTGCTGCAAATTGACGTCAATGAAATAGGCCTGTAGTTTAGTGGGTTACTACTACTGCCTTTCTTGAATATAGGTGTGACCTGTGCAACTTTCCAATCTTTTGATACAGATCCTTCTATGAGAGAGCGGTTGTATATGACTGTTAAGTAAGGAGCTATCGCTTCAGCATAGATAGAAATCTAATGGGTATACAATCCGGACCAGAAGACTTGTTCTTATTAAGTGATTTTAGTTGCTCCACTACTCCGATGATATCTACTTCTATGTTACTCATTACGGCATCTGTTCGTAATTCGAAATCTGGAATATTGGTTTCGTCTTCTTTGGTGAATGAGTTTCTAAAAGCTAAGTTTAGTAACTCTGCTTTAGTAGCGCTGTCATCGGCAGAATCGCCTTTACTATCACGTAGTGAAGGTATTGTTTGTGACTTTCCCCGAGTATATTTAACATATGACCAAAATATCTTTGGGTTTTCAGTCAAATTACGAGAAAGAGTTTCGTTGTGATAAATATTGTAGGCATCTCGCATTGAAATCCTCGCTAAATTTCGAGCTTCTGAGTACAATCGCAAATCCTGGGGATTTCGTGTTCGTTTAAATTTAGTATGCCTTTTCCTTTGCTTTTGCAACAGTGTCCTAACCTGTTTTGTGTACCAAGGGGGATCGCCTCCTTCTTTTATTAATTTATTAGGTATAAAACTTTCAATTGCTGTCGATACCACTTCTTTGAATTTGAGCCACATCTGGTCTACACCTACGTTTGGTGTTAGAAACGAGTGGAAGCTGTCTTTCAAGAAGCAATGTATTTTGTTTCTATCTGCTTTCCTGAACAAATATACTTTGCGTTTATTTTTGGTAACTTTGGGACTTTCGATATTCAATTTCGCTACTACAGCTCTGTGTTCACTAATACCTGTATCCGTTTTGATGCTCGTTATGAGCTCAGGATTATTTGTTGCTAAGAGATCAAGTGTGTTTTCACATCCATTTACAATGCTAGTTGGCTCATGAACTAATTGTTCGAAGTAATTCTCAGAGAATGCGTTGAGTACAATTTCGGACGATGTTTTATGCCTACCTCCTGATTTGAAAATATAATTTCGCCAACAGATCGAGGGTAAATTCACCACCTACTATTATCGTGTGAGTCGGGTACGTTTTTGTAAATAGACTCAGGTTTTCTTTGAACCTTTCTGCTATTGTATCGTCAGAGTCGGGAGGCCGGTAAAAGGAACCGATTATTAACTTTTTAAGATTTTCGGGTACAACCTCTACCCATAATAGCTCGCACGAACTATCAACTTCAACTTCGCTACATGAAATACTACTTTTGACGGCCACAAACACGCCCCCACCTATTTTGTTTAATCTATCCTTTCTGAATACCGTTAGATCTTTTGAAAATACTTCTTCTGAACTTATTTCCGGCTTGAGCCAACTTTCGCTGTTTACAATTACAAAAACAAAACAAGTGAACCGTGTGGAGAGCATAGCTGATACACAAATACCTCAACATACCACGTGCATAAAAAATTTTTTAAAAAATGGGAGAAATGACATAAAATCGTTTTACATAAAAAGGCGATTGGTTGCTGTTATTCAAGATACCTTACACAATTGGATGTTCATAAATACATACACCTGAAAGGTCAAAAGGACCGACGGGCTTTAGGATGAATCAAACTAGCATAGTGGGTAAAACACGGACACTCATTACTACTCGCTTGGGGACCCGCGTACAAAGCTGATCATTTCTTTCACGTATGAAATATCGTATCTCGCTATGGTCACGTTTTGCATTGCCTCTTGAGTCATAAGGTAGGTTTCGATTTTTCCCGATTTTTTTAAAAAAATTATACAATTTTATTTTCCACTTCAATTTTATATAAGTGCTCAGCACACCCAAAAATTTCTTGTGAGGTTGTGAGATTACCGCCCATTAGAAATATTGGTAATTAATAGCATTTGTAATTAAAGAGTATGAAGTTCACTGCAGACAATGACCATGCCAATGCACCAAATGTTACATAATTTCCATCTTAATAATTATGGTAGCTATGTATGTTCGCAGTTGGGTGACAACATTTATAGTTAGGCCTCATTACAAAATAGTCTGTTGATAAATAAACAATACATTAGCTGATATAGTCACATCTGGCGTAATATGTTTAATTGACAATGAAAAGTAATAAATTACCAATGAATGCAAGACAGTTACACAACCAGCATGGCAATGTTTGTTTATAAAAATAATATATTAACTATTTCTCGTTTTATCTTCAATTAATCTCGTGTATTTTATCTTGAAGTATTCAGTTAAATCACTTATCTGTGATATAAGAGATTGCACGATTATAATAAATAGTACAAAGGATGTTTATACCAATATAAAAAACTAAGAAGAAATTTGTTTAATGTGTAGTGTAATTATTTTGATTTTAAGTAAAGTTTTAGAAATGTATTGGCTGAGCCCTGTACGTTGGCAAATCGGTTAGAACAGCTCACATGGGGAAGTTGATGATGTAGGGAAAAAAACACGGCAGTTGGGCTTTGGCGCGCGCGCGCCAGTGCAGGAAGTGACGGAGTCGGGAGCGAGTGGTGTAGCTGGCCGGGCGGCGTCGCTCTGGGCAGTCGGCATGTGGATCTCCAGGTGGAGACTGTAGATTTTGGTGTGGCAATTGCCAGGTGTGGTTTCTCGTCATAGACTGCACCAAGCTGAATCGAGTGCTACTGTGTGTTGTGAATATTTAGCCGGTGGAACAAGGTGTGCATCGCTCTGAATTAAAGTGACTGTGTTTTGTTAATGCAACACGTGCCGTCGCATAAGCATGGACATAAACGATGTTCGAGACAGGCACATGGTGTGAAAACAATTTGCGACAAATATTCATTTTATCTGGGGGCTCACGAGCTATAACTTTATTTGATAAATGTGTTGACGTACAGACATATCAGCCACAGGGTTTTAATATGGTGTAATAAACAACATAAAGTGAACTTTCACGTATTTTCAAAGAAAGTAGTTAGTACACCCTTTTCTCACATGAACTTACTTTATTATGAATATTTTTGTTCATCATATGCAGGGAAGGAAAGCTGCGAACGTGTGATATCATACCCTAGAAAACGAGTCAAACAGTAGCGATCACAGTTCCAGTGTCTTTGCATGTTATGAATTTGGTTCGCAGTTGGTGGTTGTGAGTTTTGAAAATTAAACTCTCACCCCGATCTTCACCCTCGCAAGGTGCACGAGCCCCGAAGCACCCACAGAGTCGGCGCCCCTGGTCCCTGTAGATGGCAGCTGTGCTCCAGACCGGCCCACGGTTACCTGCAGCGCCGCCGGATAGGCCACGACGGGCGCCTCCTCGAACTGCGCCTTGTCGACCTGCTGGTCGCAGCGGACCCACGCGCCGCTGGCGGTGGTGACGGCGAGTCTGGAGGCGAGAGCTTCACAGACGTTGCTCATGCGCTTCTCTCGCGCAGAGCAGGGCGAGCCGCAGCAGCGCCCGGCCAGCAGTAGGGTCACCAGTGTCCACCGCCACGCCATGGTGTCCCAGTCCAGTCTCGTGGGAACGGCGCCAGCCGGCACTAATACTCCAGCCGTGGGAAGGGCAGCCCAGCCGCCCGGAAGCTGGCTTCACGAGCCGCCGACTGCCGAACGCTCGCTTTCATCCCGGGGCGCACGTCCACCAGCTCTGCTTCCGTGAGTGACCTGCACATTCACACGTCTCGTTATTTGCTACACCACCGTGAGCAGGCTACGTATTCATAGCAAAATTACATTATTTGGACCGAAGAATGCACAAAGACTATTGTTCAAATCACTTAACAACTGTTCTCGTTGTAACTT
Organism: Locusta migratoria; assembly: GCA_026315105.1. NCBI lineage: Eukaryota > Metazoa > Arthropoda > Insecta > Orthoptera > Acrididae > Locusta > Locusta migratoria. Next base: position 944,023,405 of record CM048744.1, read on the forward strand.
TTCAGGCTCTCCCGGTGATGTAGTGACATGATGGGTAGTCGGGTATTCTGCCGGATGTCAGTGTCTACTCTGCACAATATTACAGCTACGTAACTCGTAACTTTCATCATTTGCGACCTGAGACTGCTTTCTGATTCGCTTCGCTTCGTTTTTTCTTGGCGGGCCTCGACCATGGCCCGTCTGTGTGGAGTTCAAGCAGGTAGTTGCTGTGCCTCCTCATTCCTTGATGTTTGGTGTGTGTTTCTTTCTGGATTGTTGGAAAACAGAGATGAAAGGTTTGATTCCATTTCCTGGAGGTGCTCCACGACCACCCAATCATGAACACACCAGATGTATTTCGCACCATTGGCTGTTAATGTTTTATTTAAAAAAAACATAGATTGATTTCAATCACCTAGTGATTGAAACTGCCCAAGTTACTGCAGTTACATCCAGGGCATTCATATGGTCGTTTGAAAGACACTTAAGATGATCACTAGGTGATTGAAATCGATCTGCGTTTTTTTTAAATAAAACATTAACGGCCAATGCTGCGAAATACATCTGGTGTGTTCAGAGATGAAAGGATCTATTGTCTCCTAGTTTTTACTAGCGAGAACTCTGCCTGAGCTGCAGGAATATGATGCCGCCCAGGTCTCCCATTGCTCACCCAGTTCATATGGTCTACCGCAAGGCAGATGCAGTTAAACCATGGAGCTGCGGAGAAGGTGGGTGGGAATTTATGAGCTTGTACTCTTTGGCACTAATGATTCCCAAGAGGAAATAGTAAAAAAGTCATTCTGTTGCCCTCTTATATGGTGTGTGACCACCTGGGACGGAAGTTGCACACCTGGGTAGCATGAACGGTAAGCGGTCATCAATCAACTATTGAGGGATGTATGGTCATTCTTCCATGAGTGCAATATCCAGCTCTGCAACAATTGTGGGAGGTGCTAGTTTGGCTGCAATGCCTTTTCGTCCACAACCGTGATATAGCTAAAAAACACAGCGCTTCCCGGGAATTTACTCATTTACTCTATTTCCTCTGCTCACCTCCTTCTCTGTCATCTTTCATCTCCCCATTCATCTCTCGGCCCACTTCGTCTTCTTTCTGTACCCTACTCAAACTCTGTCTGGACATCTCCTATCCCATCTGCTATAAAAAAATTGCATATATCTCCCAGCTGTGGTGAGCTGTGAAACGGTAGAAACGTAACTGCTTTCATATTGATTGGTCAGACGGTCGCCATCTCCTCATCTCTCTTCTCTCTGTTCATCTCCTCTATCCGTCTCTCTGCCCACCTCCGTCATCCCCTTTGGCAATCACCTCGTCGTCTCTCTCTGACGAACCGCTCATCCATCACAGTTCACTGCCCCCCCCCCTCCATTTCTGAAAAATTATACAGGGTGTACCTCAAATGAATGTAGAAGATGAGTGACCTAGTAGAGTGGGTCATACAAACATATTTCACATAGCAACTCATATCCACATCCCTTAGCATACGGCGCTAGGGGTCGTAGAACAGCGTCGCGCGCCGCCAAGAGGGTAGGCACACAACATGCCATACGTGTCGTCACAGTAAGAGGACTGCAGGACGTCTTCAATGTACACTCCTAGCCATTAAAATTGCAACACAACGAAGATGACGTGCTACAGACGCGAAATTTAAGCAACAGGAAGAAGATGTTGTCATATGCAAATGATTAGCTTTTCAGAGCATTCACACAAGGTTGGCGCCGGTGGCGACACCTACAACGTGCTGACATAAGGAAAGTTTACAACCGATTTCTCCTACACAAACAGCAGTTGACCGGCGTTGTCTGGTGTAACGTTGTTGTGATGCCTCGTGTAAGGAGGACAAATGCGTACCATCACGTTTCCGACTTTGATAATGGTCGGATTGTAGCCTATCGCGATTGCGGTTTACCGTATCGTGACATTGCTGCTCGCGTTCGTCTCTATGGTGTACGCAACGACGAACATGGGTGCATTAATGGCAAAACGTCATTTTTTCGGATGAATCCAAGTTCTGTTCACAGCATCGTGATGATCGTATCCGTTTCTAGCAACATCGCGGTGAACGCACATTGGAAGCGTGTATTCGTCATCGCCATACTGGCGTAATCACCCGGCGTGATGGTACGGGGTGCCAGTGGCCGTTACGTTTCAGATGTGTTACGATCCGTGGCTCTACCCTATATTCGATCCCTGCGAAACCCTACATTTCATCAGGATAATGCACCACAGACATTACCGAGGTGGGGTGGCTTGCGTGCCTCAACGATACAGATAGCCGTACCATAGGTGCAATCACAGCGGAGGGGTATCTGTTGAGAGGCCAGACAAACGTCTGGTTCCTGAAGAGGGGCAGCAGCCTTTTCAGTAGTTACAGGGGCAACAGTCTAGATGATTGACTGAGCTGGCCTTGTAAAATCAGCTAATGTGGCTTTGCCACACAGTTACTGCGACCGGCTGAAAGCAAGGGGAAACTACAGCCGTTACTTTTCCCGAGGAAATGCAGCTCTACTGTATGAACATATTATGATGGCATCCTCTCGGGTAAAATATTCCAGAGGTAAAATAGTCCCCCATTTGGATCTCCGGGCGGGGACTACTCCGGCGGATGTGATCATCAGGAAAGACAACAGTGGCATTCTACGGATCGGAGCGTGGAATGTTAGATCCCTTAATTGGGTAGGAAAATTAGAAAATTTAAAAACGGAAATGGATAGGTTGAAGTTAGATATAGTGACGATTAGTGAAGTTCGGTGGAAAGAGGAACAAGATTTCTGGTCAGGCGAGTACAGGATTATAAATACAAAATCAGTTGGGGGTATTACAGGAGTGGGTGAGATAATGAATAAGAAAATAGGAATGCGGGTAAACTACTATGAGCAACACAGTGACGCATTATCGTAGTCAAGATAGACACGAAGCCAACACCGACAACAGTAGTACAGGTTTATATGCCAACTAGCTCTGCAGATGATGAGGAGCTCGAAGAAATATATGAGGAGCTAAAGGAAATTATTCAGACAATTAAGGGAGAGGAAAACTTAATTGTTATGGGAGATTGGAATTCGGTAGTAGGACAAGGAAGGGAAGGGAATATAGTAGGTAAATATGGTCTGGGCAAAAGGAATGAAAGAGGAAGCCGCCTGGTAGAATTTTGCACTGAATATAATTTAGTTATAACAAACACCTGGTTTAAGAATCACAAAAGAAGGTTGTATACGTGGAAGAGACCAGGAGACACCGGGAGATACCAGATAGATTTTATAATGGTAAGACATAGATTCCGGAATCAGGTTTTACAGTGTAAGGCCTACCCAGGGGCAGATATAGACTCTGACCATAACTTGTTGGTCATGAACTGTAGGCTGAAACTGAAGAAACTACAAAAAGGTAGGAAAATAAGGAGATGGGACCTGGACAAATTGAAGGAACCTGAAGTTCTTAAGAATTTCAGAGGGAGCTTTAGGCAACAAATGACAGAAACGGGGGAAAATAAAACAGTAGAAGAGGAATGGGTAGCATTTAGAGATGAAATTGTGAAGGCAGCAGAGGACAAAATAGGTAGGAAAGCAAGACCCACAAAAATCCTTGAATATCACAGGAGATACTAAATTTAATCGATGAAAGGAGAAAATATAAAAAGCAGTAAATGAAACAGGCAAAATTGAGTACAGACGACTAAGAAATGAGATCGACAGGAAGTGCAAAATGGCTACGCAGGAGTGGCTAGAAGGCAAATGCAAGGATGTAGAAGAATGTATAAATAGGGGAAAAATAGATACAGCCTATAGGAAAATAAAAGAAACATTTGGAGATAAGAAAAACAGCTCTATGAATATCAAGGACTCTGATGGAAAACCAGTTCTCAGCAAAGAAGGGAAAGCTGAAAGGTGGAAAGAGTATATAGAGAGGCTCTATGAAGGAAATGAACTTAGCGGCAATATTGTAGAAAGGGGAGAAGAAGTAGATGAAGATGAAATAGGAGATACTATACTGAGAGATGAATTTGACAGAGCACTGAAAGACCTAAGTCGAAACAAGGCCCCTGGAGTAGATGATATTCCCTTAGAGCTACTGAAGTCTCTGGGAGAACCAGCCATGACAAAATTGTTTCCCCTGGTGTGTAAGATGTATGAGACAGGTGAAGTACCCTCAGACTTTAAGAAAAAAAGTTATAATCCCCATACCATAGAAATCCGGTGCAGACAGATGTGAAAACTACAGAACCATCAGTTTAATAAGTCATGGTTGCAAAATATTAACACGAATTATTTACAGAAGGATGGAAAAGCTGGTAGAAGCCGACCTCGGGGAAGATCAGTTTGGGTTCAGGAGAAATGTAGGAACACGGGAGGCAATACTCACTTTACGGCTTATACTAGAAGATAGATTAAGGAAAGGCAAACGTACATTTCTAGCTTTTGTAGATCTGGAGAAGGCTTTGTTGATTGGAATTAACTCTTTCAAGTTCTGAAGCAAGCAGGAGTAAAATATAGGCAGCGTAAGGCTATTTACAACTTGTACAAAAACCAGACAGCGGTTGTCAGAGTTGAAGAGCATGAAAGGGATGCAGTGGTTGGAAAGGGACTAAGATAGGGTTGTAGACATTAACAAGAGCAAAACTATGGTAATGGAGTGCAGTCTAAGAAAATCAGGTGATGCTGAAGGAAATAGATTAGGTAACGAAGCAATAAAGGAGGTAGATGAGTTTTGTTACTTGGGCAGTAAAATAACAAATGATGGTCGCAGAGGATATAAAATGCACAATGGCAATGGGTAGAAAAGCGTTCGTGAATATTGATTTAAGCCTAAGGAAATCCTTTCTGAAGGCATTTGTATGGAGTGTTGCCTTGTATGGGAGTGAAACATGGACGATAAACAGTGCGGACAGGAATAGGATTGAGGCTTTTGAAATATGGTGCTACAGAAGAATGCTGAAGATTAGGTGGGTGGATCGCGTAACTAATGAACAGAATTGGGGAGGAAAGGAATTTCTGGCATACCTTGACTAAAAGAAGGTATAGATTGGTAGGGCACATTCTTAGACATCAAGGAATTGTGATTTTAGCGTTGGAGGGAAGTATGTGGGATAAAAACCGCAGAGGAAGACCAAGAGATGGATACAATAAGCAGATTCAGACAGACGTAGGTTGCCGTTCTTATGTAGAAATGAAGAGGCTTGCTCAGGATAGGGTATTGTGCAGGGCTGCGTAAACCAGTCTCCGGACTGAAGACCACAACAACAACAATGCACGACCGCATGTTGCAGGTCCTGTACCGGCGTTTCTGGATACGGAAAATGCTCAACTGTTGCCGTGGCTAGCACATTCTCCAGATCTCTCACCAATTGGTCAGTGGTGGCCGAGTAAATGGCTTGTCATAACACGCCAGTCAGTACTCTTGATGAACTGTGGTATCGTGTTGAAGCTGGATGGGCATCTGTAGCTGTACACGCCATCCAACCTCTGATTGACTCAATTCCCAGGCGTATCGAGGCCGTTATTACGGCCAGAGGTGGTTGGTCTGGTTACTGATTTCACAGGATCAATGCATGAAAATGTAATCACATCTCAGATCAAGTATAATATATTTGTCCATTGAGTACCCGTTTATCATCTGCATTTCTTCTTTGTGTAGCAATGTTAATGGCCAGTAGTGTATATTCCTGGTATTATGACTGGAACTGATGGCCATGTTACCCACTCCGTCGTATTGGCACTACTCGTACGTGGTTGTTGACATGTTGTGCGGGTGTAGTGACGTCTATGATCAATCTACAGAACTGTGTTCTTCATGCAAAGTACACACTTAACGTCTGTGTTCAGGAGACCTAGAAACCAAGGTAATACAACACCATTTGATGTATTTTCACTGTCAGGGAAAAATTTTGTGACTGTAATTTTGTAAGTAGATGCCACTGCAACAAGAATCGCCGCTGTTGTACTGATTCCCACCCCGCCTCGTTTAACATTTTCGTCACACTTTCTTCCCTATATAGCGATAAGGTAAAAGGACCTGTCCTTCTTTGTTCTCTTTTGATGTCCTCCGTCAACCATACCAGACAACGTGCAGCTATACTCGAAAAGACGTTTGACAATTTTAGTACAGGAAGTGTCTCGAATAATAAACTCGAGCTTTCTGTGATTATCAGCAGCAAAAATCTCTAGCTTCGAGTGGTTTATAATCTTGATACAGAGGATGAAAAAAGTTGTCGAGAACTCGAAAGTTGTATTTGACATAACGTGGTTGGTAAACTGAGAACAGTTTCCTCAATTTTTTAATCGTATAGTTCATGTCGTATTCTTACAGTGATTCTGCAGTCATCTACCTTCTCAGTAACATTTATTTGATTCATTACTAAAATGTGTGTTATATTGTGTGCAATATTCGAATATTCATCTCTTTTGACCATATTCATATATGCGCACGTGGGTCCTTGTGCTTTCCACGCAACCTTAATCGAGATGAAGTATCATATATGCCTTAAAAACAGTGTATAGGCCCCAATCAATGTTGAATTAGCTGTACAAATAATGATAGTGACGTAGTGCTGCAGCGTTCAACAACAAGCTTATCAGCAGCGAGGCAAACAGTCTTCGACAAGTTTGTTGTCCTTCATATGTTGTTTCTATGCCAGTGAGGGTCTATTTTCAAGTCAGCTTTCCGTAGATCCTATTAAGAATAAGAACTTTCACGGTTTCCCCTACCAACAAAAGAGAAGCATATTTAGAAATGCAATCTGTAAGTTTTGTTCAACATCACTATTTTCGTTAATAATACACTGTCAGCTTGGTGTAGCCTAGTAAATTAGCAATAACACCGCAACTGCTACTGCATGTACAGTATTGAGTCAAATAGTTCCTGTTAATTTCCCACTGGTACCTGAACATTCAAATCCTTACAAAGATAGTTTTTTTTTAGAAAAGAAACGCAAAAGATCGGACCCACTAAATTCTATATCATTAACAACAAATTGCTGTAGAATTATTGAACATATTCTGTTCTAATATGGTACATTTACTTGAGACGAAAATGCTTCTGTCCATACATAAGCACGGCCTCATGAAGCATCTATCGTGCTAAAGTCAGCTTACCCTTTTCTCTCTTGACATTCTTGTAAGCTACGGATGAAGGGCAAAAGGCAGACCGCATATTTCCTGATTTTCGGAAGGCGTTCCACGCGGTACCCCACTGCAGACTGTTAATGAAGGTACGAGCGTGTGGAATAGGTACCCAAATACGAGTGGCTCGAAGACGACTTAAGTAATAGAACACGGTACGTTGTCTCGATGGCGAGTTTTCGAGTCAGGAGTGACCCGACGAAGTATAATAGGACCGCTATTATTTTTTATCTATATAAATGATCTGTCGCAAAGGTTGAGATGCAATCGGCGGCTGTTTGCTAATGATGATGATGTGGTATACAGGAAGATGTCATCACTAAATGACTGTATCAGGATGCACGATAACTTGGACCAAATTTCTACGTGGTGTGAGCTAGCTCTAAATGTTGAAAAATGTAAGGTAGTGCTGATGATTAGGAGAACCACTTGCGGAATGTTCGAATACAGCATTACTTGACAGAGTCTCGTCAATTAAATAACGCTGCACAACGATATGAAATGTAACGAGCATATAAGGACAGTCGTGGGGATGGTGGATGGTCGACTTCGGGTTATTGGAAGAATTTTGGGAAGAAGTGATACGTCTGTAAAGGAGAACGCATATAAAACGCTTGTGCGACCTCATTTCTCAGGTGTTTTGGATCACCACAATATCGGTTTACTGGAAGCATTTCAGAAGTGCACTGGGGCGCCGTGCTGCAGTGCGCGCGACCGTTCGCCGTTGGGGGTTCGATTCCCCCCTCGGGCATGGGTGTTTGTGTTTTCATTAGATTAGTTTACCTTAGTTTAAGTAGTTTGTAAGCTACGGACTAATAACCAAGCAGCTGAGGCTGATAGATTTACAAACATCTGACCTTTTGAGACAACAAGGAAATATCAGTTTCGTACTGGAAGGAAATATGTGTGGGGGTGGGAGGGGAGGTTAAAAACGGAGATGTAGACACAAATGCAGTAATCTTGTTCAAAGAGATTAGGGTTACCGTTCTTATGAAGAAATGAAAAGGCCTTCACAGAATAGAGTAATATAGAGTGCATCAAGCCGATCTTTAGACTGAAGAAAACAACAGCAGTTTCTCGGATTACCGTCGGTTTTAGATACAACTATATTTAAGTATTTTTTATTATTTTTGTGATACAAGTTAGCAACGAAAACTGCATACAAATTCGGCGTGCAGTTTCAGAGACTGACATGCTCAAACAGACAAACAGATGCAACTGTTAAACTTTAAATTTTAAATCACGATACTTTCTTTTCCCACAATTTTGTCGAAATAATGCCTTATGTTACCCCAATCATCACTCACGTTACCTGTGAAAACCCCAATGATATTCCTTCAGTAGTTTTGTAGAAACTTTTTTTCTAGCAGGTTTTGGAGAGTCATCGAAGTCTTAGTTTTACAGTAGTATAGAGTAGTAGATTTCCTATTAGAAGTATTCAAAGACTGTCACATATCCAAATTAGTTTTTCGGAGTGTCCCAACATTGTGCTGTAAGTGAATGTAAACAATAACAGACTTACATGATGAAATTAGTGATTCATCGATGTTTATTGCCACGCTGATAATGTGGAAGGCTACGTCGGCGGATAAACATTGGCTTCCTCCGCTGCACTTGTTTTTCCCCGTAGACATTCCCGAATCTTCTCTGACACTACTTCATTGGACATTACTCACTGAACAGACTCAAAAACAATACAAAGTTGATTCGTGGTTGCCGGTAGTACAACCTTCCAGAAAAATATCGGAATGAAATCAATTTAGAGGAGTGAAACATTCAGCAAATGTCTCATGCCTTCCTTTATGGAATAAACCTTACGTAGCAAACGTACGGCGCGCTAAGTTTAAAATGAAAAAAATAAATTATTTTCTTTTACCACAGCCTCGTGAGACACATAGATTAACAAAACGATTCTACCAATTGACATTTTCTATTCATTTCGTGGTGTATTTATTGTTCCTTTCTAAGAAGTATCTCGAGATGCGTTTTCTCTGAGTTTTCTGTGCAGTTTTGTTGTGTACCTCTTACTACTTCATCTAAGCAATTAATTACTACAGATTCAGTACCCTTTCCTGCCCAAAGGAACTTAAAAGTCTCGGTTCATTTCCAGCGTCATAAAACAAAGTGGAAAATGATACCTAACTTGTATTCGTCACGGGACGTAAGTGCCCCTTTGATGTGTCATATGAAACACTCGCTGGCCGAGATTGCCAAATATATCTGCTCACAAAGAACAGAAAACAACGAATTGTTTTATGTCTTTGTGTATGATTTCGTCAGGCGAGTTTTGCTCTCACAAAAAGACGCTGTTGTGTGTTTCCACGTTGCTAATTTGGTTTTGTATTGTTTTAGCTAATGGAAACTGATATTATTCAAGGAATAGAGCTCTTTTTATTTATATAGTGTTCAAAACTATGACTGGACGTTTTTAGTACTGATAGTGTGTCAAAGGAGTTTTGTGCAAGTTATTTATGTAGTTCAATACCAGAATAATTATAAATTATTTTTACACTGCATTAGAACTTTATTATTTCACCAAGAAATTTTACACATTATACAAAAAGGGCCAAAAATGAATATTCTCGAGGAAATTGAACTATATTCCCATATACACAACAACCAGAACAATGTACGAAATGAACAAACCGAACTCAAACATAAAAAATACATCGAATATTTTATTCACATTATAAACAGACAAGAGAATGGATAAACACCAAAGATTCTAAATCCATAGTAAAACTCTAATACAAAACAAATAAACAAATCAAAGATATTAATGTATAAATTACTGGTAACCATGTAAACTTATAATATCGTTGAATGCTACCACTGCAGACTATGCTAGCTGCCACTATAAAAAAAAACTGATTAAAATCGATTAAAATAACCAGTGCTACTGCACATATACAGATAAGCAGCAATAGATAAGCATTACATCAGCTTTTCAAATCAATTGGGCAGCAAATAAACGGCAACAATATTACAAGTAATGTAAGTAAAATATTGTAAAATTTTATGTAATTATGTTATAAGTATATATGTAACAACTCCTCTATATTACTCGTATTTACAGAACACCTGATGATGGCCTAAGGCCGAAATAAGCTTATAGTGAAACAATAAAGTTCTAAAACAGTGTAAAAATAATTTATAATTGTTGTGGTATTGAACATGTCACTCAAAGACATATTCTACACTGCGGGCCCCAGAGAAGGGAAATTTATTTAGTTGTCTTTGTTGGTAAGTGTCACTAACTTATGGTTGTAGTTTCGTTTCCTTTGTTTACGAATTACGAAATATGAATACGGTTCAGGGATAACTACAATTTTCTTTTGTTCCCCTGTTCAGACCAATATCTAAAATAGCATTTCGATATAAAAAGACTGCTATCTGTTTGTTGCTAGTAAATCCTTATGTTAACAGAGATGAGCATTTGCATAATCTCTCCCAATTGCTTAATATCCCCTTGGACGTTGAAGTCCCATTTTTAATTTAATATTTTTTGCATGAAATAAGGATAAAAAATGTGTGCTTTTATTTACTTTGGTAGCAAAATAACCAAATATGAAGGTGGGCAGGAAAGGATTAAAGGACCCAGCCAGGTGGCGCACTGGATAGCGCACGGGTCTTTCATTCGGAAGGACGGCGTGATTCCCCTAAATCACCCTACAGAAATTTCTGCTCGAATTCCTTCCCTATTCTCATCAAACCAATCTGAGCTGTGCTCCGTCTCTAATTGCCACGCTGTCGACGGAACGTTAAATACTAATCTCCCTTTCTTCCTTCTTAAAAATCCAAATCAAATATTCAAGTGTTTGTTAAGCTTAAGGGACTTAACTGCGGGGGTCATCAGTCCCTAAACTTACAAACTACTTATGAATTACCTTATACTAAAGACGACACAAAAATCTATGCCCGAGGGGGGATTGGAACTCCCGACAGTAGCGGCCGTGCAGACTGTGACTGGCGCGCCGCAGACCGCTCGGCCACTGCGGCCGGCTCCTTCTTAAAGGACCCCGTCAATTTCTTTATAAAAATGTAAAATGCCCAGCAAGATAAGTTTGCTAAGAATTAATGGTCCCGCCCAACCACTCTATGAAGTTGTTGCTTTTGGGAGAAGATTGAAAGAATCAGATGTCCTAGGTGTTAATCTTTCTTCGATAAGAGACAAAAGGATTTTCATCTGCCAATCTCCTGTCTGCTGATCTCTTTATACACATCTGTTCTGTTAGGGCGTTTGGTGTAAGAAAAAAGCGCGCAGTCACACCAGTTAAACAAAACACTTCTGGCGTATGTGAACATATTTACTTAGCACCACCTACATAGGGAGACGTGATCATCAAAATAAAATCAGAGAAATCAGCTATGAGTTTAAGCATGTTGAAATTTCTGAAGAAACCTACTTCAGGTGAATCAGCTCCAGAGGCCTCTGATGAATCTGTCCTCCAAATTTCTGTAGTCACTGAAATAGAACCAGGGTGTAATGAATCTGATACCCTTTCTGATACAGCATCAGAATTGGGGCGAAACTGCTGTTATCCAACATTCTGAGCCGAATAAGGAGTTAAGAAGTGAAAACCTTTATGATTCAAAAAATAGAGAGGACATTGTTCATAAAACAGTCTCATTTACAGAATTTGATCCGAGGAAATGAGAGTTTCCAGTAACAGATTCACAGATGAGAGAAATCAGATCGATTCCCGCGCGCTTTTAGAGAATGGAACGATACAGAAATATCATAAAATCGTTTCTATGAACCCTGTGCCATGCACTTAAATGTGATTTGCAGAGTGTTTATGTAGATGTTGTTGTTATGGTCTTCACTTCGGAGACTGGTTTGATGCAGCTCTCCACTCTACTCTATCCTGAGCAAGCCTTTTCATCTCCTCATAAGAACGGCAACCCACATCCACTTGAATCTGCGTACTATACGCGTCTCTTGGTCTCCCTCTGAGATTTATACCCCACACACTTCAATGCTAAATTTACGATTCCTCGATATCTAAGAATGTGTCCTACCAAGCGAACCCTTCTTTTGGTCAAGGTATGGGAAAAATTCCCTTTGTCACCAATTCTCTTCATTACTTATGCGATCTACCTACTTTAACGTCAGCATTCTTCTGTAGCACCACAATTCAAAAGCCTCTTTTCTTTTCCTGTCCGAACTGTTTATCGCCCATGTTTCACTCCCGTACAAGGCAACACTCCATGCAAATTCCTTCAGAAAAGATTTCCTTAGAGTTAAATTAATATTCGATGTTAGCAAATTTCTCTTTTTCAAAAATGCATTTCTTCCCATTGCCATTCTGCATTTTATATCCTCTTTACTGCGACCGTCATATGTTATTTTAATACCCCAGTAACAAAACTCATCTACCACCTTCATTGTTTCATTGCCTAATCTAATTCCTTCAGCATTACCTGATTTTCTAAGACTGCATTCCATTAACTTTGTTTTGCTCATGTTAATGTTTATTTTATGCGCTCTCTTCAACACACTGTCCATTCCATTCAACTGCTCTTCCTGGTCCTTTCTGTCTCTGACAGAAATACAATGTCATCAGCAAAACACAATGTTTTTATTTCTTCACCTTGAACTTTAATTGCTATTCCCAATTTTTCCTTGCTTTCATTCACCGCCTGCTCGATGTACAAATTGAATAACATCGGAGAAAGGCTACAACCCTGTCTTACTCCCTTCCCAACTAATGCTTCCCTTTCATGCCCTCTGAGTCTAATAACTGCGGTCTGTCTTTCGTACAAGTTGTAAATAACTCTCCTTTCCCTGTATTTTACCCCTGCCTACTTCAGAATTTGAAAGAGTGTATTCCAGTCAACACTGTCAAAACCTTTCTCCAAATCTACAAAAGCTAAAAACGTAGGTTTGCCTTTCCTTAATCTATCTTCGGGGATAATTCGTAAAGTGAGTATTTCCACCCGAGTTCCTACATTTCTCCTGAACCCAAACTGATCTTCCCCGAGGTCGGCTTCTAACAGCTTTTCCATTCTCCTGTAGATAATTCGTGTTAAAATTTTGCAACCATGAGTTATCAAACTGATGGTTGTGTAATTTTCACACCTGTCTGCGCCTGATTTCTTTGGAATGGGGATTATTGTATTTTTCTTAAAGACTGATGGTATTTTGCCTGTCTCATACATCTTACACACCAGGTGAAATAGTTTTGTCATGACTGGCTCTCCCAGAGACTTTAGTAGCTCTGAGGGACTGTCATCTATTCCCGGGGCCTTGTTCCCAACTAGGTCTTTCAATTCATCTCTCAGTACAGTATCTCCTATTTCATCTGGATTTATTTCCTCTTCCCTTCCTACAACATTGTCTCTAAGTTCATTTCCTTTGTAGGGCTACTGTATGTACTCTTTCCACCTATCAGCTTTCCCTTCTTTGCTGAAAACAGGTTTTCCATCTGAGTTCTACATCTTCTACAGATTTGGCTTTGGCTTCTAGCCAGTCCTGCTTAGCCATTTTGCACTTTCTGTCAATCTCATTTCTTAGTCATCTGTACTCCAGTTTGCCTGTTTAATTTACCGCATTTTTATATTTTCTCCTTTCATCAATTAAATTTAGTATTTACTGTGATATTCAAGGATTTTTTGTAGGTCTTGCCTACCTATTTTGTCCTCTGGTGCCTTCACTATTTCATCTCTCAATGCTACCCATTCCTCTTCTACTGTTTTATTTCTCCCCGTTTCTGTCAATTTTTTGCCTAAAGCTGCCTCTGAAATTCTTAAGAACTTCAGGTTCCCTCAATTTATCCAAGTCCCATCTCCTTATTTTCCTACCTTTCTGCAGTTTTTTCCAGTTTCAGCCTACAGTTCATGACCAAGAAGTTATCGTAGAGTCTATATCTGCCCCTGGGTATGTCTTACAGTTTAAAACCTGGTTCCGGAATTTATGTTCGATTATTATAAAATCTATCTGATAGCTTCCGGTGTCTACTGGTCTCTTCCAAGTATACAACCTTCTTTCTTGATTCTTAAGCCAGGTTTGTGTAGATATAGAAGCTAAGTAAAAATAAAAACGCGTACTTGATTAACAACGTGTTGGTTCACCTTTGCATCGCATTACAACAGCATAGATTCCGTACGGCCTCGGTAAATTTCCATATGTATGTCGCACTAGAATACGAGTAGACTCACAGGTGACACATTTCCCATAATAAGGAGCTAATGGTATATATATATATATATATATATATATATATATATATATATATATATATGTGTGTGTGTGTGTGTGTGTGTGTGTGTGTGTGTGTGTGTCTGTGTGTGTGTGTGTGTATGTGTGTGTGTGTGTGTATGTGTGTGTGTGTTGTCTTTAGTGTAAGTAATTTTTTATGTCTAGGGACTGACGACGGTAGCAGTTGCGTCAATAGGCTAAAAAAATTTTTTTAAAGAATTTTCGACTTTCTTCGTTTTTTTTAGAGAAATTTGAGATGACTCTACATCGCATTATTAGGCAGGATATGCATCCTTTGCCGTAACTAACATCATTTTCAAACTATTTATAACTTAGTCCTTTTTACAATAATTTATTAATGAAATTTTGAAATTACTTTGATTCCTTTATCTTTAATACCAAGACGGCGTCTTGGATGACTACTAGAGCTGCAGTTGGCCGCGGAATGAAACAAGGTGTCAAGATGGCGGGTGTAAGAAAGCAACGAGCGTCAAGGTATGAGATTCCGGCGAAATTGTTCTATGACGATCAGCAGGAATGGTGAGTAAATTCTCCTTGATTCTGTAGGAATGATGTCACATATTTATGTAAGTTTAGGCCCTCTAAATATATTTTTACGTCCAGTAGAATACACAATGTATCTGTCCACTTGAGTGGACCTCATGAAACTGCGACTTCCGTTCACTACAAGTTCTATGTCGAACATAGTAAAGCATCAGTGAATTTCTTAAGCACTCTGCTATGGGAGTTTTGGTTTTTAAAATTAATTTACAGCTGTGTACATAGGTTTTATTCATTTTAATTTTTTCTAATTCTTCAATTGCAGAGTGTGATAGAAGATCTTCCGTCAGATTCAGGTGGCACACTAGCGGATGACAGCGAAGATGATGAGAAGGAGATTTTAGAGGTAAGATCACCCAAAGTGATACTTGAAACTAATAGTTTAGACTCCGAAGATGAGGACCATAATGTTCAACCCATTGAGGATGAAGTACCTATTACAGAAGCGAAAATTTCTACATCTGTTTGGGAGGATATTGACAGTAATTGTTGTGGCTCGATTCCACCTTTTACATGCACAAATAACATTCATACTCAGTGCAAAAGTCATATAGACATGTTTCTGGCAATGATTTCTTCAACAGTGTTAGACGATATTGTCTTTCAGACGAATATCAACGCGACTCAAAACGGAAAGGGAAAATTTGGTCTAAAAGTACCTGGACTAAAAGCATTCTTGGGAATTAATTTGGTGATGTCATACATAAAATACCCCCGAATCAGGACGTATTGGACAATGGATGATGGGCTGAGAATGGGAAGATGCGATGCCAGTGAATCGATTTGAAAATATAATGCGATGTTTGCACTTCGCAGACAATACATCATCCTATAGCAATGACCGACTGTGGAAGATACGACCATTTCTAACCTCCCTGCAGAAAGCATTTCTTGATGCCACAGATTCTGAAGAGTACGAACGTGTCGTCGACCAAATGATACCATTCAAAGTCCGCAATGTTATAAATCAATGCATTGCAAAGAAAAAGTGGGGTTTGAAAGTTTGGGTCCGTGCTGGTATATCTGGTTACATGAACCGATTCGAAATATACCAGGGAGCCACTGACCGAAGGAAACCCATTAGCGCTTTAGGTGTCTGTGCAGATGTTGTACTTCGGCTTTGTGATGACATTGGAAAAAATCACAAGGTGTTCTTCGACATTTTGTTTACGAGTGTACCACTGCTACAATCACTGAATAACCGTGGTATTTACAGCACCGAACATGCCGTGCCAATCGACTTTGCGGTGCTCAGTTGCTCCCACCTTCAGACAAAGATCTGAAAAGCAAAGGATCAAACAGTTGTGTTACCAACCAAGATAATATTACCCTAACAAAATGGTTTGACAACACCTGCATCAATATTGCCTCAGTTTGTACACGTGTAGCGCCTGCAGGAAGAGTTGATCGATGGAGCAAGAAAGAGGAAAAAGTGATCAGTGTACCACGGCCCTTCGTTGTTGACCTATATAACAGCCACATGGGACGTGTTATGGATCAATGCTTGGCACTGTATTCTCATCGTCGGAGAAATAAGCGATGGTACTTCCGTATATTTTTCCATTTTATTGATGTAGCAGTTGTGAACTGTTGGCTCTTACACAGAATGGCAGGAAATGTTTCTCGCTCCTGGAATTCAAGACATAGATAGCAAGAGGTCTCATAAACCTTGCAGTACATCAACACACACCTGGAATGAGAGGAAGATCAGTAACACCACTAAAGAAAAAGGTAAGAGTCAGCAAAGCAGCAGAAGAAGTCCGATACCACGAAAGGGCACCATTGGCCGAAACTTCTTGATTTAAAAAATGCTACCAGATGGCATGATGCAGCATGTAAAAGAAAAACGAAATATATTTGTATAAAATGTGAGGTACCACTATGTCCTAATTGTTTTGAAAACTTTAATACAAAAAAAGGGAAATACAATACACCTACTGTGAGGAACTGGAAGCATTGAGTCCACTCTAGAGGGCATTAAAGTGTTTTTTTTTTTAATTAAAAATGAATAACACTTAAATTTTCATTAGAGAACATCGTTATTTACTAATCTAAAGCATTTCTCATCTCTTTTCCTACTCCTTAATAATTCATGCATCACAAGGTTGAGAATTGCGAAAGAAGGTTGTATACGTGGAAGAGACCAGGAGACATCGGAAGGTACCAAATAGATTTTATAATGGTAAGACATAGGTTTCGGAACCAGGTTTTAAACTGTAAGACATATCCAGTGGCAGATATAGACTGACCATAACTTATTGGTCATGAACTGTAGATTGAAACTGAAAAACTTGCAGAAAAGTAGGCAAATAAGGAGATGGGACCTCTATAAATTGTAGGAGCCTGAAGTTCTTAAGAATTTCAGACGGAGCTTTAGGCAACACTTGATAGAAACGGGGGGAAATAAATCAGTAGATGAGGAATGGGTAGCATTGAGAGATGAAATAGTGAAGGCAGCAGAGGACAAAATAGGTAGAAAGAGAAGACCTACAAAAAATCCTTGGACATCACAGGAAATAATAAATTTAATCGGTGAAAGTAGAAAATATAAAAATGCAGCAAATGAAACAGGCAAAATGGAGTACAGACGACTAAGAAATGACATTCACAGGAAGTCCAAAATAGCTAATCAGGTGTGGTTAGAAGGCAAATGTAAAAAAACTAGAAGAATGTTTAAATAGGGGAAAAACAGATACCGCCTACAGGAAACTAGAAGAGACATTTGGAGACAAGAAAGGCAGCTGTATGAATATAAAGAACAAAGATGGAAAACCAGTTCTCAGCAAAGAAGGGAAAGCTGAAAGATGAAAAGAATATATAGAGGCGCTCTACATAGCAAATGAACTTATAGACAATATTGTAGCAAGGGAAGAGGAAGTAGATAAAGATGAAATAGGAGTTACTATACTGAGAGAAGAATTTGACAAAGCACTTAAAGACGTAACTATTTCACCTGGTGCGTAAGGTATATGAAACAGGGGATAAACCTCACTGTTTAAGAAAAATGTAATATTTCCCATTCCAAAGAGAGCAAGCGCAGACAGATTTGAAAATTACAGAACCATCAGTTTAATAAGCAAAATTTTAACACAAATTATTTACAGAAGAATGCAAAAGCTCATAGAAGTCGATCTCGGGAAGATCAGTTTGGATTCAGAAGAAATGAAGGAACACAGGAGGTAATCCTCACTTTATAGCTCATCTTAGATAGATTAAGGAAAAGCAAACCTAAATTTCTAGCTTTTGTAGATTTGGAAAAAGATTTTGACAAAGTTGATTGGAATAGACTCTTTCAAATTCTGAAATCAGCGAGTAAAATATAGGGAGCGGGTGGGGGGGGGTATTTACAACTTGTACAAAAACCAGACAGCAGTTATCAGAGTTGAAGGGCATGAAAGAGATGCAGAGGTTAGGAAGGGAGTGAGACATGGTTGTAGATTTTCTCCAATGTTATTCAATTTGTACATTGAGCAAGCTATAAAAGAAAGCAAGGAGTAATTTGCAGAAGGAATTGAAGTTCATAGTGAAGAAATAAAAACATTGCATTTTGCCGGTGACATTGTAATTTTGTCAGAGACAGCAAAGGACCTGGAAGAGCAGTTGAACGGGATGACAGTTGCATACAAGATGAATATTAACAAGAACAAAATAAGGGCAATACAATCCATCTAAGAAAATCAGGCGATGCTGAAGGAATTGAATTAGGTAACGAAACAATAAAGGTGGTAGATGAGTTTTTTTACTTGGGCAGTAAAATAACACATTATGGACGCAGTACAGAGGATATAAAATGCAAATGGCAATGAGAAGAAATGCGATTTTGAATAAAGGAAATTTGTTAACATCTAATATTATTTTAGATGTAGTCCTTTCTGAAGGCATTAGTGTGGAGTGTTGACTAGTATGGGAGTGAAACAGGGACAATAAACAGTGCGGACAAAAAGAGGATAAACGCTTTTGAAATGTGGTGTACCAAAAAATGCTGTGAAGATTAGGTGAATGGATAGCGTAAATAATGAGAAGGTACTGAACAGAACTGGGGAGAAAAGGAATTTCTGGCACTCCTTGACTAAAAGGATTGGTAGAACACATACTTAGATATTGAGGAATCGTGAATTTGTCATTGGAGGGAAGTGCGTGGAGTAAAAATTTGCAGAGGGAGACTGAATACAGTAAGCAGATTCAAATTGATGTAGGGTGCCGTTCTTATGAGGAGATGAAGAGGCTTGCTCAGGATAGAGTAGGATGGAAAGCTGCATCAAACTAGTCTCCGGACTGAATACAATAACAATAAAGCAACTCAAATACATTATTTCGAAGTCCCGTACTTTTTGTATCCCTTCCGTGCTAGTCTAACTTGTCTTTATGATTGTTTTATGGAACGTTACGAGAGGGATTTCAGTTATATTTTACCTCTCATAATTATATTTGTGTATCCATTATTATTTCTACTTAATACATACATACAGTAGTGAACAAAAACAAATAAAAAAACCAACCAGATGTGACAAAAACCGTTTTTTTTCTTACATCTACATGAGATACTCTTCAAATCACATTTAAGTTCCTGGCAGAGGATACATCGAACCCCCTTTATAGTATTTATGTCCCTTACCATTCTCAAATAGCACGCGCGAAGAAAGAACACCTGAATCTCTCCGTTCGAGCTCAGATTTTATTCTGCGATTTTATTCTGATGATCATTTTACATCTACATGGGATACTCTGCAAATCACATTTAAGTGCCCGGCAGAGGGCTCATCGAACCACCGTTAAAATATTTATCTCCCACTCCATTCTCGAAAAGCGCGTCAAGAAAGAATACCTGAATCTCTCTGTTCGAGCTCTGATGATCATTTCTACCTATGTAAGTGGGAGTGAAAAATATATTTTCCCATTCGAAGAAGAATTTTGGCGACTGGAGTTTCGTAAGTAGCCCACGCCGCAGCGATAAGCACCGTCGTTGTAATGATTCCCATCCCAGATCCTGTATCATTTCCGTAACGCTGTCTCCCCTGTATCGTGACAATACGAAACGAGCTGCCCTTCTTTGGACTCTTTCTATATCCTCCGTCAAACCCACCTGATAAGGATCTTACACTGGGCAGTAACACTCCAAAACAGGACGGACAAGCGTAGTGTATGCAATTTCTTTAGTAATAGTAATTGGACTCTTTCTATATCCTCCGTCAAACCCACCTGATAAGGATCTTACACTGGGCAGTAACACTCCAAAACAGTACGGACAAGCGTAGTGTATGCAATTTCTTTAGTAATTCTGTTGCATCTGCCAATAAAACGCAGTCCCTGGTTCGCCTTTTCCACGACATCATTTCTACCTATGTATGTGGGAGTAAACGATATATTTTCGCCCTCGGAGGAGATCAATATGTTCAAATGCTTAAGGGAGTTAACTGCGGGGTCATCAGCCCTAAACTTACAAACTACTTATGAACTATCTTATACTAAAGACGACATAAACATCCATGCCCGAGGAGGGATTCGAACCCCCCGGCCGTAGCGGCCTTGCAGACTGTGACTGGCGCGCCGCAGACCGCTTGGCCACTCCGGACGGTCATCGAAGGAGAATGTTGGCGATTGAAGTTTCATAAGTAGCCCAGGGCGCAGAGATAAAACAAACGTCGGTTATTTTAATGATCCCATCTCATATTCTGTATCATTTCCGTGACGCTGTCTCCCCTGTATCGTGACAATACACAACGAGCTGCCTTTCTTTTGACTCTTTTGATGCCCTCCATCAAACCCAACTGGAAAGTTATATCAGAGACTGTAATTGAGATTGACAAAACACTCCTACGAGACAACTATCATTGAGCATCGCATTCGTTAAAAAAAGTCATAATTTCCTAATCTTTCCACTATCAGAGACGAAAACCTCCAGAATATTTCCTAATTTATCATTCGGAAAATCATGGAAAATCTCACTTCCTAATTAAGATAGTCTAATGATTTCGTACAATTTCCTGCGTATTAACTCTTGATATTCTTGTCGGTTTCCAGCCGGATCGTAGATTGATCTTGACACTATTTTTCTGTGGACCACCTGGCCGCCTTCTTCATATGAGAGTGTTGACGCTGAGCGCTGACAAACTGAGCGCAAAAGTGACTAAACTTTGTCGTCATATGCTGACCTCTATATACACTCCTGCTCATTAAAATTCATTTCTCATACACAAACAACAGTTGACCGGCGTTGCCTGGTGAAGCGTTATTGTGATGCGTCGTGTAAGGAGGAGAAATGCGTACCATCACCTTTCCGACTTTGATAAAGGCGGATTGCAGCATATCACGTTTGCGGTTTATCGTAACGGACATTGCTGCTTAGTTGGTCTCGATCCAATGACTGTTAGCAGAATATGGAATCGGTGAGTACAGGAAGGCAATACGGAACGCCGTGCTGAATCCCAACGGCCTTGTATCACTAGCAGTCGCGATGACAAGCATCTTATCCGCTTGGCTGTAACCGATCGTATAGCCACGTCTCGATCCCCGAGTCAACAGATGTGGACGTTTGCAAGACAACAACCATCTGCACGAACAGTTCGACTACGTTTGCAGCAGCAAGGAGTATCAGCTCGGAGACCATGGCAGCGGTTACCGTTGACGCTGCTTCACAGAGAGGAGTGCCTGCGATGGTGTACGCAACGACGAACCTGAGTGCACGAATGGCAAAACGTCATACTTTGGGATGAATCCAGGTTCTGTTTACAGCATCGTGATGATCTCATCCGTGTTTGGCGACATCACGGTGTACGCACTTTGGAAACGTGTATTCGTCATCGACATACTGGCATTTCACCCGGCGTGATGGTATGGGGTGCCATTGGTTACACGGCTCGGTTACCTCTTGTTCGCATCAACGGCATTTTAATAGTGGCCGTTACATTGCAGTTGTGTTACGACCCGTGGCTCTACCTTTCATTCTATCCCTGCGAAACCCTACATTTCAGCAGGATAATGCACGACCGCATGTTGCAGGTCATGTACGGGCCTTTCTGGATGCGGAAAATGTTCGACTGCTGCCCTGCCCAGCACATTCTCCAGATCTCTTACCAACTGAAAACGTTTGGTCAATGGTGGCCGAGCAACTGGCTAGTCACAATACGCCAGTCACTACTCTTGATGAATTGTGGTATCATGTTGAAGCTGCATGCGCATCTGTACCTGTACACGCCATCCAAGCTCTATTTGACTCAATTCCTAGGCGTATCAAGGCCGTTATTACGGCCAGAGGTGGTTGCTCTAGGTACTGATTTCTCAGGATCTATGCACCCAAATCGCGTGGAAATGTAATCACATGTCAGTTCTAGTATAATATATTTGTCCAATGAATACCCATTTATCATCTGCATTTCTTCTTGGTGTAGCAATTTTAATGGCCAGTAGTGTATTTCATCGAGGCCTATCGATAAACAAAGACGAAACTGAAAACATTATCCGCTAGCGAATCGCCTTGACGCTAAAATGTGATACCATGTGGCTGCAGTAGGAGGCGGCGACGATGAATAAGCTGGCGTCCTCGGCTTATCTCTGTAGACAGGTTTCAGCGACTCCGTGCCGCGTGGCGCGTATCAGGAGGAGACAGTTGGAATAACAGCCACTCAAGGTCAGCTGATATTCGGTCAGTGTACAAGCACCGAGGCTATTCATAGCACCGCCGCGGCGCCGCCAAGATAAGTTTGCATCCTTTTCAACACTCATTCAAAACACTCGTCAATGTCAGTTCATAAGCTGCGTTGCGTGCATACAATTTACTGCAACTTACTCGATTGGCGTATCTTGTTTAAGTGGATTTCTGCCATTAGTCGTCGACTGTAAGGTTCAAGTTTGCCGGTTACTATATACTCACGGGTAACAAGTCATGGTATAGATATTAATATTGCATATGACCTCTTTTTGCAAAGTGTAGCAATGCAGCGTGGTATGTTCGAAATAACATAGACATTATACAAAACACACCGATACGATGGGTGATCAAAATGAAAAGCTACGAAACGTCTTAGCAACCATGTTGTTTGTTATGGTCTTCAGCCCGGTTGTTTGTTATGGTCTTCAGTCCGCAGACTACTTTGATGCAGCTCTCCTGAGCGAACCTCATCATCTCCTCATTAGAATGGCAACCCACAGCTGAACCTGTTGACTGTAGTCATCTCTTGGTCTTCCTACCAATTGATTCCTACATTTAGTCAAGGTACGCAAGAAATTCCTTTCCTTCCCAATTCTATTCAGTACCTCCCCATCAGTTACGCCATCTACCCGCCTAATTTCCAACATTGTCTTGTAGCACCATATTTTAAAAGCCTCTATTCTCTTCCAGTCTGAAGTATTTACCTTCCGTGTTTCACTACCGTACGAGGCAACACTCCAGAAAAGACTTCCTTCAGCTTAAATTAACATTCCATGTCAGAAAATTTGTCCCCATTCTTCCCATTTCCATTTTGCATTTATATCCTTTCTGCTACGACCATCGTATGTTGCTTTGCTATCCAAGTAACAACACTCATCTACCACCTTTATTTTTTCTTTACCTAATCTAATTCCTTCAGATTCGACTGATTTTCTTATACTACATTTCATTACCCTTGATATCCTCTTGTTGATATTCATCTTATACGCTCCTATCAAGGCAGTATCGGCTATTTTCGTTTTCTAGTTCCTTTGCTGTATCTAACAGAATTACAATGTCATCAGAAAACCGGAATTTCCTTCTTCACCTTGAACTTTAATTCCTTCTCCAAATTTCTCCTTGCTTTTCCTACACGGCTTGCTCGATGTATAGATTAAATAACGTTGGGGAAATTATTCAACCCTGTCTTACTTCCTCCCCAATTCAATACTCCCTTTCATGCCCTTCGACTCTTACAACTGCTGCCTGGTTTCTGTAAAAGTTGTAAATAACCTTCCGTTCGCTATATTTCATCCCTGTTGACTTCATAATTTGAAATAGTGCATTTCAATCAACATTGTCAAAAGCTTTCTCCAAATATCCCATAGCTAGTAATGTATGGTGATGTATTAACATTCAAAATTTGGAAGATATTTTTGATTTCATTGAAATAAACATTGTATGCCACTTTGTACAATACAACAAAAGGCTGTTTCATTAATATCTGTAAATAAAAAATAAACTCAAAAATGTATTACGAATTTATTAAAAATTACTAAAAACTACTAAATTCATCAATTGTCCTTGTCTCCGTAACGTACATCAGTGAGAGAGACGAAAGTGTTTACGGTGTTATTAAAGTAAATGATGACTTCATTATTCTACACGATGCTACCTCAGAAAAAGCAAGGCGTATCTGTAAGTGTGGGAGATCGCCCTCATCAATCGGACCACCCCGAGGAACATGTCGGTGGACTGGTTCACCATCCCAGACATCAAATCGTACCCGTGCTCCAAGCAACCATTTGGTTGCTGGGGCATATGCCTAATGCTATTACTGAACTCCAACTGACAGACGGTGTCGGATTTATGTCCTATCTGTGGAACACCCACCACAAGTTGAGTTCCCAAGGCAGTCACCAGCAACAATTTGCGAATTTCTTGTCGACCCCCCCCCCCCCCCCCCACAAAAATGGGTAGCTGGATGTGGTGGTTTTATTTGAGACTGCTATAATTGGTGAATATTTGTTTTCTGTCTTTTTTTCTTTTATTGGAATTTTATTGTGTTGCGACATATTTAAGTGTTGTCAAAAAATAAATACAATAAAAAAGGTGGTTCCTCCAGGATGAGCCTCCTCCATTAAGTGGAAATGTACGCCCTGGGAACAGCCCAGACAACCAGAATTTGTGTTATACCATCCTATGTTTTGGTTAATTTGAAGCAAATAATAAGAAATAAGAAAAACAAAGAAAAAGGCGGTTCCTCCAGGACAAGGGTAAAGGAAAAGAAAAAAAGAAAAAAGGCGTTCCTCTAGGACAAGGCTCTTCTATTACAGTTCGGTTGGGCTGACCCCTGCGATTACCCCTAATGTAGATAACTCGGAGGGGGGGGGGGGTATGGATGGGGAATCTCTATAGGATAGACAACAACGCCGGTAGATGAAATGGGGAAATAACAAAGAACTTCGATAGCTCTACAGTAAAGGAACAGTGAATAGAATTGTACAGAGGAGTACCCCTCAGCAATCAGTGGCTCACAGTGTTTCCTGAACCGACCATAAAAACTCGAGGCAGCAAGACATTGCTGAATAGAACAGCAAGACAATCAGCGGTCCAGAAATCGCTGAAGTTACTTACGGTTAAATTACAGTAAAGTGTGAGTTTGTGTATTCCTCGGACTAAGGTAAAGCGAGAATTAATACACTGATGCAAGACAGTTTACTACTAAACTGTCCTTTGACGATCACTGAGCAGAACAACAGCATAAGTGATCGTAACAGGGGTAGGCTATATTATTACTATAAGTATTAGTAATAAAAGTCTTGGGGTTAGTTCTACTTGGTGTGTAGTAGGGATAGCGCCTCCTAATGTTAGTATTAGTAGTAATAACAATACTATCATTTATTGCTATAAATTATATAGTTGCGTCGTTGTTGCCATAATAGGCTATTTTCCTATGTTAAAAATACTGTTCAAGTTGTTGTTATCCTGAATGATTGTAAAACACAAATAGTATTTTCAGCCATTATTCTTACAAAACATCCGTTATTTTGATGTATTTAAATCTTAAAAAATCATTAAATTTCAAGATTAGATCACATGATCGAAAACACTCTGTTGCTGGCTGAAGCTCTCCTGACGTAACATGACATTACGTAAACTGAAACTACATCTTAGCAGATGTTACCAGGTTTTCTCTTACTTTCTCTGTGAATGGTAATATTTATATATAAATCGCATATAGAATTTTGTGAAGGCAGATAGTGAAAACCTTCCAAAAGTTAATGCGTTTGCGGTATCCGCTTTCATCAAAGACAATCAAGACTTTCACCTGCCGGAAAGAAGATACGTGATAAGTGCAATGTAAGTAAAATATTCCTACATTTTAAAGCTAATTATTGCTAGAGATCTGTTATGCATTTTGGAAAAAAAGTACTTATTCGTGTCAACAGAATGACCCTAACGTCTTCAAATGATGCAATAAAAATACAAATAAACAATACGGACTAAAGACTAGAATACTGCCAGAGCATCATCGGTGGCACTTCCTTGTCGCTCATGGGTTGGCAACGCACACTTCGCTTAGCCAAAGCATGTCAGTTTCAGATAAAACTTTGCTTTCCGTCCCGATGGCCTTGCGCGATTATGTTGGCAGCATCAACAACACGGTAGATGTTAATATTAGAAATTCGAACGACACAGAATGACTTTATTAGTGTTTCGTACAACCATACAGTAAATTAATTTTGCTATTCCTGCTCTGCGGTTAAGAGGTTCCTGTATGTACCCTTGATCGCTCCATAAAGGTAATTTCCATAGTAAAAAGAAGATTTATTGACAAAGAATTTGCGTTGTCACGCGATTAGCTAATACCAACCTCACGTGATTGCCGGCATTCAGCATCCTTTGCAAAATTTCTGGGACGGAAATAAAATTGCCGGCTGTGGTGGCCGAGGGGACAAAGGCGCTCCAGTCACGGTCTGCACGGCCACTACGGTCGGGGGTTCGAATCCCCCTCGGGTATGGATATTTGTACCGTCCTAGTTCGTAAGTAGTTCATAAGTAGTTTGTAAGTTTAGGGACTGATGACCCCATAGTTAAGTCCCATAAGTTCTACAAACATTTGAACATTTTTGAGAAATATACATGATGGTGTTGTGCGTATTCCCTCAGTCCCATAGACTATACAAACATTTGAACATTTTTTTTAAATGAAATTTAATCTCATTTTCACGTAACTAATTACAGGCGAGAAAAGATGGAATGCGTTAGTAGCTACCAAGTTAATGCGATTGATTTCTTTGGTATTTTTGATAGTTGATTTTGAGGATTGTGTTTCATAGTTTCTCCTTAGTATATCACTATTTTCATTGAATATTCAATATTTGTTGTGTTACAACGTGTCTTACATTTTACAATAGACACTAATCATTTACATTCACTCATCCACCTACAGTAACAGAGCGTAATAATTAATAGTGAACTAATAGAATGATAATTATGATGAAAATGTTTTTTACGTCAAAATGATCCTCACAGAAACAAAAGCACAAAGTGACCGCTATCTAATCTCAATCTTTACGAGTGAGTTTCAACCACATATTATGGGTCTTATTTTAATAAAATACCTGCCAAAATATTCCTGCCAGAAATAGGAGCCTCAGCATGAGCTTTAGGAAGTCAAAGATGAAATATCGGCATCTTAACTAGAAAAGCCAAAATAGAAAAAAAACATAAAACAACAAATAAAAATAACCAAAATCAAATGATAACGAATAATAAAGATTATTAAATACATCATTATCCTATGTAACACGCAAAAAGAACTTTTCTGGCATCTTTATAATTGTATTTGTGCAGTGCTGTAGTACGCAGTATCTGTAGCCTATTTTTAAGAAACGTAAATGCCCAAACAATATGTCTGTGTTAATGAATGTGACGGCAGCAGACGCAGCACGATGAGAGCTGATGTCACAGGCAGCCATGACTCTAACACAGCGTTTTTCACTGGCTTTCAAATTATTTCAGTTACATTTCCGTCTTTTTTTTATTACTGAAATTGATGATGAAAAAGGCGATTTATGGGCATAAAATAACAATTAACCATTCAAGATGATGTCTAGAAAACAGTCAAAAATACCCTATTAAACTAATAGTGGTATGTAACAATGAGAGTAATATAAGTAGAAGACAGAGTAAACGGCTCTTTTGTAATAGAAATACACGGCAGTGTAAAAAACATGGAAGACTACAAGTAGAGCAATGCATATGTAATCAAAATTTTAGAGTTGTTGACGTAATAACAGAAAGAAAAAACGTGATAAGGTAATAATTTAGATTAAGTTTCCGTGTAGAAAAAAGATGGCAATAAGCTTAATTGTCATGATGATTTACATTACATCTACATCTTCATAGATACTCTGCAAATCAGAGGGTTCATTAACCACTTTCATAACCTTTCTCTGCCGTTCCATTCTCTAATAGCGCGCGGGAAGAAAGAACACCTAAATCGTTCCGTTTTCGATCTGATTTCTCTTATTTAGGTGGGTGTTAGCAAAATATTTTCACATTCAGAAGTAGAGGTCGGTGATTGAAATTTCGTAACTAGATCTCGCCGCAACGAATAACTTCTTTCTTTTAATGATTTCCACCTCAAATCGTTCAACATTTCCGTGACGCTTTATCTCCTATAACGTGATAAAACAAAACGAGCTGCCCTTCTTTGTCTTCCATCAGTCCCACCTGGTGAGGGCCCCACACTGGGCAACAGTACTCCAGGACGCACAAGTGTGACGTAGGCCATCTCTTTGGTGGAGCTGTTGCATCTTCGAAACGTTCTGTCAATGAAACGTAACCTTTGGTTCGCCTTCCCCACAATATTTTCTATTGAGACTTGAGACGCTACGCTCCAATGCGCGAAGCCGTTCCCCGTCGGGGGTTCGAATCCTCCCTAGGGCATGGATGTTGTTATTCCCTTTAGTTGTAAATTGTCGTAGCTGTGTTGGGAAAATTCCAGAGCTCCAAGCGCTATAGAAAGTACTGAGGCACAAATCGTTATAGGTTCTGAAAGCTGGCTGACGCCTGAGATGAATTCGGCCGAAATTTTTTCAAAGGGCCAAATGGTCTTCAGAAAGGATAGAATAAATAAAACAGGGGGTGGCGTGTTTATTGCTGTTACAAACGGTTTATCCTGCAGCGAAATTGAGGCAGATACTTCCTGTGAATTGGTCTGGGTAGAGGTTATACCTGACCACCGAAATAAATTAATAACTGGATCTTTTTATCGGCCGCCTGACTCAGACGATGCGGTTGCAGAAATGTTCAAAGAAAGCTTGAATCATATTTCAAATAAGTATCCGAAGCATACTGTTATAATCGGTGGCGACTTTAATTTACCCTCGATATGTTGGCATAATTACGTATTCAAAACCGGGGGCAAATATAAAACATCGTCCGAACTAGTTCTGAATGCTTTTTCTGAAAACTACTTCGAACAGTTAGTTCATGAACCCACTAGAATAGTACGTGGTTGCGAAAATACTCTTGATCTCCTAGCAACAAATAATCCCGAGATAGTAAAGAGCATCAAAACAGATACAGGGATTAGCGAACATCGAGTTGTAGTAGCGAGACTGAAAGTCGAAATTCCCAAATTCACCAAAAATAAACGAAAAATAGATCTATTCAATAAAGCAGATAAAAATTCGCTTCACGCTTTCCTGAGTGATAGTTCCAGTCCTTCAAAACTAAAAATGCGAGTGTAGATCAGTTGTGGCTTACTTTCAAAGACATAATATCAGTAGCAATTGAGAGATTTATACCAAACAAATTAATAAAAGAGGGGGCTGACCCCCCGTGGTACACAAAACAGGTCAGATCACTGTTGCAGAAACAAAGAAAAACGCATGCAAAATTTAAAAAGACGCAGAATCCGCAAGACTGGCAATCTTTTACTGAAACTCGCAACCTAGCGCGAACTTCAGTGCGAGAATCTTATAGTTGTTTCCACAACGAAATCCTGTCTCGTAATCTTGCAGAAAATCCAAAGAAATTCTGGTCATATGTGAAGTACACTAGCGGCAAAACACAAACAATACCTTCACTACGAGATAGCAATGGTAATACTACCGACGACAGTACTGCTACTAAGGCAGAATTACTAAACACAGCTTTCCGAAATTCTTTCACCAAAGAAGACGAAGTGAACACTCCAGTATTCAATCCAAGAACAGCTGCCAGCATGCGAAACTTAGAAGTAGATGTTCCTGGAGTAGTAAAACAACTTAAGTCACTAAACAAAAATAAATCTTCCGGGCCAGATTGTATACCAACTAGATTCCTCTCATAGTATGCTGATGCAATAGCTTCGTACTTAGCTATCATTTACAACCGATCACTCAGCGAAAGATCCGTACCCAAAGACTGGAAAGTTGCCCAAGTTACTCCAATATTCAAGAAAGGCAATAGGAGTGATCCCCAAAATTACAGGCCTATCTCATTGACGTCGATTTGCAGTAGGATTTTGGAACATATACTTTGTTCGAATATTATGTACTACCTCGAAGAGAACGACCTATTAACCAATAGTTAGCACGGATTCAGAAAGTATCGCTCTTGCGAAACACAGCTTGCCCTTTATTCACATGAAGTGTTAAGTGCCATCGACAAGGGATTTCAAATCGATTCCATATTTCTGGATTTCCGGAAGGCTTTTGATACTGTACCCCACAAGCGGCTTCTAATGAAATTGCGTGCTTATGGAATATCTCCCCAACTGTGCGATTGGATTCACGATTTCCTATCAGAAAGGACACAGTTCGTTGTAATTGACGGTAAGTCATCGAGTAAAACAGAAGTGATATCTGGCGTTCCACAGGGAAGCGTTATAGGTCCCCTACTCTTCCTCGTGTTTATAAACGATTTAGGAGATAATCTGAATAGCTCCCTTAGACTGTTCGCGGATGATGCCGTCGTTTATCGGTCAGTGAAGTCAACAGAGGATCAAAAGCAACTGCAAAGCGATTTAGACAAAATTTCTACTTGGTGCGAAAATTGGCAGTTGACACTAAATAAAGAAAAGTGTGAAGTAATACACATGACCACTAAAAGAAATCCGCTGAACTTCAATTACGCGATAAATCAGTCAAACCTTAAGGTCGTAAATTATACCAAATACCTAGGAGTTACAATTACGAACAACTTTGACTGGAGAGAACACATAGAAAATATTGTGGGGAAGGCGAACCAAAGGTTACGTTTCATTGGCAGAACGCTTAGAAGATGCACCAGCTCCACCAAAGAGACTGCCCACATCACACTTGTGCGTCCTCTCTTGGAGTACTGTTGCCCCTTGTGGGACCCTCACCAGGTGGGACTGACGGAGGATATTGAGAAGTTTCAGAGAAGGGCCGCTCGTTTTGTTTTATCACGTTACGGGGGGGGGGGAAAGCGTCACGGAAATGTTGCACGAATTGGGGTGGAAATCATTAAAAGAAAGACGTTATTCATTGCGGCGTGATCTGTTTGCGAAGTTTCAATCACCGACTTTTAGTTCTGAATGTGAAAATATTTTGCTAGCACCCACCTACTTAGGGAGACATACCAATAAGAGAAATCAGATCGAAAATGGAACGATTTAGGTGTTCTTTCTTGCCGCGCGCTATTAGAGAATGGAACGGTAGAGAGGGGTTGTGAAAGTGGTTAATGAACCCTCTGCCAGGCACTTAAATGTGATTTGCAGAGTATCGATGTAGATGTAGTATAAGTTAGTTCATAAGTAGTTTGTAAGTTTAGGGACTGATAACCGCGCAGTTAAGTCACATAGCTTAACAAACATTTGAACATTTGATTTACATTAGTAGTGTGATATTTTACCGTGCACTTTTACTGAAAACTGGATTGGACGGAATAAATAATATCAGCATAAAGCTTCTGCTAAAATTTCATTAAAAGATAATCAGTCAAGGAAATACCTAGGGACTTTAGGGACGTGAGTTTCTGAAGGACGCAAAGTTTTGAAATGTATCCGTTGGAGCTCTTCAGTTGCCATACTGTATCTCTTTGCGAAGTACGTTCAGTTGTTTGCTATCCGCAAATGCCACTATGGTAGCTTTCGTTTTCAGAAACATTTCTTCATACGATTGAAACTGTCGCCGATTGAGAATTAACGCGCCGTTATTTGTTTCGTAAACGCAAGAGACAGTTCAAAAGTTTTGTGTAGATTTTTTATGAACGTTTCCTTTTGTTTTGTTTCAGGTGCTAAATAATTATGAAGAACAGATTCATCTCAAGAAAGATGCCAGTCCGTGGTGCGGTACGCAGAAGCTACTTGCAGCTTCGCCACCAATTACCTCAGGACGACGACACAATCTTATAACTTGTTTAAAAAGTTAGTCCTAGCTTCGGTTCGGGAAGCCTCCACAATTTCTGTAGGACATGTGAGAGACAGCAAAAAGATGAATGTCTGGTATACGCTGAAGAGAGACAGCATAGTTGGACTTCTTTTCTTCATCGAGAAAACAATAGTTTATCTGGTCATGCTTGAGTACTTTGCTGTCTTTTAGTTCATTCCCCTTCAGTCATTACATGATCTTCCAGTAAGGTGCAATTCCTCATATTCTTTACTTACTAGTTCTGACATGGATTGGACGTGAATGACCATTTACGTGGCCAACTCGTTCACCAGACATAATACTTCCGCATTTCTGTGCCTGTGTTTATGTGAACAACACTATGTTGTACCTCCGCTGTCCGGAACCTCGGCTATTTTCGCAGAAGAAATTTATATACAACATGTCCCCCCCCCTTTCCCACCGACAGACATGCTAGCATGCACATGGGATGAGACAGACGGATGCCGGACACTTGCCACGCCGGACTTTTGCCACGCCGGACATTTGCCACACCTGATCCTTCGCCAAATAGTCGGATTAGTGAACCCTCAGGCAAGGGACGCCCTTCCCCGTACTGCTGCTGTTTGCTTCCAAACCACCGTCTCCGATCTTACACGATACAGCCAATACGAAAGAGATATTTTTATTCGACATCTCGCCGAAATTAACAAATTCTTTTCAATATCCCGAAATCGAAATATTTATAACTTTTGGGAAACGAAAGCAATGCCGTCGGCTATGTCCGTGTGTAATTCTTCCAACCACAAATATGGATCCATTCTCCCTCCGTTTATACGGTTGCTTTCTGCCACACTTACTGATTGCGATAGAAACAGTCCATCGGCATGGAAGGAATATGAAGGGAACGATATAAAGGTAATTCCAATGTTCGCTTATTATTCAAGTTTGATCACTGCATTTGTACCTATATTAATTGCTACAACTGTGTGACAAAAAAAATACACTTCATAAATTAACTCTTTTGTGGCGAAATATTAGATAATAAAGTGAATTGAGACAATGTTCAAATCAATGACAGAAAACACGTTTATAAAATATAGATAAGAGCGTCTGTCTTTGACAGATCACCTAAAAACGATATACAGATTTGAAATAAAGAAATGAAGGAATATAGAATTGTATGCTTGTTGTTCTACATTGTTTAGCTGAGTCGCAGAGGAAATACCCTAGTTTTTTAATGGAAATGCCGTAATTCCTATGATCTGCACTACAAAAGAAACAAAATGCATAATATTATATGTGTACTAGCTCACAAGCGAAACTGAATTCGATAGTTTCTGTCAGTTAGTGTGAGCAGATGTTATACTCGACTACCGGAATAAATTAATAACTGCCGCGGCTGAGCGGCCAAGCGTATTGAGGCGCTATGCTGCGATGTGCGAGGTCGTTCCCCGTCGGGGGTTCGAATTCCCCATGGGACATAGACGTTTGTGTCGTCTTTAGTATAAGGTATCTCATACGTAGTTTGTAAGTTTAAGGACTGATGACCCCGCAGTTAAGTTCCTTAAGCTTAACAAACATTTGAACATTTTAATTTGATGACCCAGGCACTCTCATAATGCAGCCGCTGAACAGTTCATAGAAAACTTGAGTCTCAACACAAATAGGTACACTACTGATACAATTAAAGTTGGCGGTGACTTAAATCTACCATCCGTATGTTGACAAAAATACACCTTCTGACCAGATACATCTTCCGAAATTGTGCTAAATGCTTTTTTTTTTTTAAATTATTTCGAACAATTAGTTCACAAGCCCATTAAAACTTTAAATGGTTTAGTCGCAAATACTCCTGAGCATCACGACGGATACAGGGATAAGTTAACCCAAAGTTGTAGCGAGCTCAAATCTGTGACAAATATTTTCGCCAAAACTAAACGCTAAATACGTCTACTAAAAAAAAGATAAAAATTCGGTTGACATCTTCCTAGGAGACAGTCTCCATTTTTTTTTCTAAATTAACTATGTAACATTCAAAGGAATAGTATCAACAGCATTGGAGGGATTCCTACCAAATAAATTAATAAGAGACTGAACTGGTCCCCCAATGCACATAAAACAGAACAAAAATCGTTTGCAGAAAATTTAGACGAATTCAAAATCCCTAAGATTGCAGATGTTTTACTGAAGCTCGAAATTTGGCGCTGCAGTCAATGCGACATTCGTTTAATATTTTTCACAACGAAAATCTTCGTAGAAATGTGGCGGAAAATCCAAAGAGATTCTGGTCCTATGTTATCTACAGCAGCGGAAAGACTAAGTGAATGCATTTATTGCGA
The DNA here is from genome assembly GCA_026315105.1 of Locusta migratoria. Taxonomy (NCBI): domain Eukaryota; kingdom Metazoa; phylum Arthropoda; class Insecta; order Orthoptera; family Acrididae; genus Locusta; species Locusta migratoria. Next base: position 944,057,602 of record CM048744.1, read on the forward strand.
GATAGCGACGGTAATGTTACTGAACACAGTGCCGCTAAAGCGGAGTTATTAAATGCAGTTTTCAGAAATTCTTTCATCAAATAAGACGAAGTAAATACTTCACAATTCGAAATGAGAACTGCTGTAAACATAACATAAAAGTAAATACCCTTGTTGATTCTAAGCAAATCACCCTATCAAATAAGTGACGAAATGATCAAATATGTTTTCAAAAGTTTCTAATGCATAAGAAAAATACATCTAATACATTTGTTTATGATATTCTTTTGTGACAATTATTTTTAAACAGTAAGCTCCTTGCCTTGTTTCCATAGCTTTTACTGGCCCGATTAAAGATGATCAACAACATGGAGAGAAACTTTAATTTTTAAGGACTACAGCTAAATGTACTTCAAGAGTTCTACGCCTGCTAATATGTTATTTCTATCCTTGTCTAATTTTGGAGATATGTGAATTATTTCAACACTACAGCTGCCGAACTTGTCAATCTTAAGAGCAGATCTGTTTTAGGGCGTGTATTTTAGGTGCAATTTTCAGATTCTTTTTAAAACCTAAAGTGTACTTTATCAGTTTAACAAAAATGATATTTTTAGGAGCTAACTGCGGCTCTGAAGTTACAGGAATAATTTTAGAACTCATGATCATTGACGATATGGCCATAATATTAGAAGGTGGAAAAAATTCTTTTAACGTGTCAACAGTAGGAGTTTTTACCTATACAGGAAATTGCAAATTGAAAAGCGGTAGATTGAACTATAAGTTCTGTTTGCAGGAGGATCATTTGAGTGATGTTTAATGTATTTGCTTCGTTGAGTCAAATTTCACCGCGTATTGATTAAACGCCAGTGAACCGAACTGTGCCCAGGTAGCTTCGCCATTACGTTATTTAAGAGTACTGACATCTGATACACCTTTTTTATCTTATAAAGGTCGCATCGTTAGGTGGTCCTCACAGGTGTTCTCTACGTTCAATACGTCTCAGTTCTTCGAAAGCAGCTTTCCGTTGCAATGATCCTGTTTTCGGCGTAAGCACATCCACACCTTATTATCGCGTAACCATTGTAGGGGGGAAAAGGCCTGCCCTTGGCCGTTGTAAACTTCCATACTGACGGTCACACTACGAAAAGCGGAAGTGACGATTGTGCATATGTCGGAACACCGTCCACCGAGTTCTCGGGCCGGATGGCAGGAGGGAGGAGGAGAGAGGGGCACCCGACCCTTCGGGGCACGTAAAAGTGTGGCAAATGTCCGGCGTGGCAACTGTCCGGCGTGGCAAGTGTCCGGACACCGAGACAGACTATCGACTCAACATTTTGAGGGTCACGAAAGGAGCCCATTTTAATGAGTATTAACACTTTGTACAAAACTATTTGAAATTACTTTACATAGTTCCACAAAGCACGAGTATCTATACCTCATTGTTTTCTTATGTTAATTGCATTTGGAAATCAGGCAAATTTCATCATTTTATTCGGTATGATGAATGAAGAATATGGATGAGTAGGAAAAACAATCCTTTAACGCATGGATAGAGTATAAGTGGTGTGCTACTTGACCCACAAAATATAGTCATGAAGTTGCAAAGCGATGTGAAATGGTACGAGCACTGGTTCCACCAGTTATTGCGTACTTTCCGGGATTTTTATTTATTTATTTTTTAATGAAGGAAGACGTAGAGGCAATTCAGAGAAACATCGTTGTTTTTATCTACGAATCCCAATTCTTCCTGCATCACAATGATGGTCGGATTAGTCTTCTGAGAGACTGTTGAAACATTACCCTAAACAGATTTACTTCTAATAGGTTTCAGAAATTACAGCAAATTGTCGCCCTTTTTCTTCTCTATTAAGTTATTTATTTAACTATGACCGGTTTCGAGTTGCCTAGCAGCTCATCATCAGATGGTACTTATACATTTCAGTGCAATTAACTGTGTATAGTTAGGAGTTTCATATTAAGTATTTCCATGTGTGCTCCGGTTTTGAATAATATTTTGCACATTTCACAACACTGCACAAACATTACCACAACACAGCGACTCACATGTCTTTCAAATTGTAAACAAACCAAAGAGTGCGTTTATACTACCGGCTAAGAGATTGAGGAAATCTGTATCTTATTTATCTAATATATAAAAATGAATGTGTTCGCATTTTATGCGCGGTCGTACCGTTCAACCGATTGTGATGAAACTTTTTTCAACATATTGCTTGCACTTTTTCGATGGTCATAGGCACCATTAAATGACTGCACGAGAAATAATTCAGGATATACGACGTCATAAACAATTAAATGCGTGTAAAAGTGCTGCATCGTGCGACGTCTGCTTCTAAACCACTGTCCCGATTTCAACCAAATTTGGTACACATATTCCTTCCATGAGGTAACAATTGACGTAGGGCTAAGAACTGATTACGACATATAGTTCAGGAAATATGACGTGATAATCAATCATATGGTTGAAAACTTGTGGCATCATGCGACATGCGAACATAGACACTTTATTCATCTTAAACTCTTCATGTCATTTTCGACACTTGACCTTCGAAACAAGAGGAAGGTCACTTTCACATAAAATTTTGGATGGTGCATAACGGAGGATACTTTACATAGAGACTTCGTCATATTACACAGTTGTATTCCGATCCTGATGAAATTTTTAAATATGATTGAACAATTCAGTTTATCAGTGCTGTATTAATATATTCAGATTACCTTCAATCATTTCATGTTGGACAGAACGTTTCTACCTTTCACATAACTTTTTGAGAAACAATTTAGCCCCATAGTTCATATAGCCCTTCCGTGATCATTTTGGTACATATGTCCCACACACAGATTTATTTACCTGTCTCACATCGCAGAGGTGGTGCGATCTAGAATATAACAGCAAGTTGCAGCGAAAGGCTCAATGTTTGCTACATAATTGTTTCATTTGTGGACTATGTGCCTTGTGTTTCGCCTTTTTTGTACTTTATTTTCATGTCTTCAATTGTCCTTTTTTATACAGACAGATTTTTGTGCATGTAATTAGTGATAAATCACTTTTAATTCCTTTAATGCTTTTGGATTATTGCTAGTGTGCGTAGAAAATTGTATTTGTGGCCTTTTGATCATACTTATTCTAAAATTATTCATTTTAATATGTTATTCGATGCTGTAGACCGGTTAGATCATCGGAAACGAAGAAGTGCCTTAGGCAGAATACCACTCAAATTGTGGCATCGTCATTATCTTTTGTATGTTGCAATAGTAAACAGCTTCATCATGTGGAATTTAATAGCGGAGAAAAATGTACCAACTTCCTTTTCACCTTGCTCTTTTAAGGCAGCTTTCAACTGGGAGAAATGTACAGAGAAGAGAAAGCAAGTATTCGTGACCAAGAAAAGCAAGAGTTACTGGAGTTCTGCACATATGTACTTGTAAGCAGTTGGGAGAAAAGTTCCAGAAGTAAGCACCAGGAGGCGATGCAGAGACTGCAGCAAAACAAGAGATGGGGATTAATATAGCTACTGCAAAGCACTATGTATTTAGACTTGGTTTGAATAATTTCATTAAAATATTGAGTTGTGAATAAATATTTGTTTTGTTTCACATAATAATGTTACTTATTTACTTCTCATACTTCCTAACAATAATTACCCCTTACATTTAGACGCCCTCGAGTCCAATGGGGGCCGCGGTGGAGTAGCCGAGCGGTCTAATCCTGCCATTCTTTCACCAGTGCCTGAGCTCCTGAAGTGTTCTAGGGGTTTGAAGACGTTCAGAAATACGTCGAACGAGAGCATCTCACACATGGTCGATGGGGCTTAGGTCTGGAGAAGAGGCAGGCCACTCCATTCGCCTGATATCTTCTGTTTCAAGGTACTGCTCTACGATGGCAGCTCGGTGGGGCCATGCGTTACCATCCATCAGGAAGAAAAGACGGACATACTGGTGCCAAATGACGCCCTCATGTACGCGGCCTGTTACAGTTCCTCGGTGAAAGTCATGCAGTGGTGTATGTGGACCAATCAGTGCACGCTGGTCGCCGCTAGATGAAAACCCGGCGTGAAGAAGTGTTCAGACTATACCTGGACTCGTCCGTGAACATAGCCTGAGACCATTATTCCAATGACCATGTACTGCGTACTTGACACCAGGCTTCGTGGGCTCTCCTGAGACCAGGGGTCAGTGGAATGCACCTTGCAGATCTCCGGGCAAATATACCATGTCTGTTCAGTCGTCTGTAGACTGTGTGTCTGGAGACAACTGTACCAGTGGCTGCGGCAAGGTCCCGAGACCAAGGCTACTTGCTGTACTCCGTGGCCATCTGCGGACACTGATGGTGAGATTTCGGTCTTCTTGAGATGTCATACACTGTGAACGTTCCGTACTGTAGTGCCTGGACATATTTCCTGTCTGCTGGAATCGTTGCCATAATCTTTGTGGAACACAGAGGACCTACGACCTGCTGTGTTTGACCAGCCTATAGTTGCCCTAGTGTTCTACCCTCGTAACGTGATCAAATGTGCTCTTTGAGCCATTTTTCAACACACGGGCATCATTAGCACGTCTGAAATCGTCTGCACACTTACTCGCTGCACCATACTCTGACATGCACCAACAAGCCTTTGCATATGTCGACTGCTGCCAGCGCCACCGTCAAATGCACCGCATGTTCATAATCAGAGGTGATTGAAACCCGCAAACCGCCCCCCAGAGCGTTGTTTCACCATGTATCAGCATTATCCTTAATCTGTGAGCATCAGTGTAGTTGTAAATGGAAGGTAATCGATCAGTGTGACATGAACTGACGTACAGGATGCCTCGCAGACGTGATGTGCGAACCTGTCACCAAACCAGTGAGATTTTTAAGAGGGTTTATTATTGGTGTAAGAATGTAATACATCTCTCAGGACATTTGCTGCTAGTGTGGAACGGCTAGTGTGAGACGGCTATGTGCAGAAATGATTCGAGGAAGGCCATAGAACACATTTATTTGATAGGTATCTCTTTCTATTACTTGTACCAATGTAATTGCTGTTGTTATACCTTAGTATCACTATATATTATCATTATACTTTACAACTCAATGATTCTCCTCCTTGTATCAAAACGTATCTTTCTAATACCGATTTAGCATCTCGTTGTAGCAATTAATACTAAATATTAACCTAAATATTAACTGATTAGTCAGTAACTATATACTATAATAGATAACAATACCTATATTTAAGTAATAAGTAACCATACCTAAGTGAGCAGTCAGTAACAATGCCACCTCCACGTAGTGGGACCCGGGCAACCCACACCTATTAGACACTGGATATACTAGGTGTGATAGATTAAATGTGATACTAGGACCCTGCATATGCCAATAGATGGCAAGTCATTAAATGAGTAGCAGCAGTGAAAAAAAATGTTGGTGCGTGTCCAGGGCACTGTGAGAAGTTTAACGTAAATGACATCCTGCGACTCGTGGAAACAGAGTTTCTGCGCGACACCATAACGCCATTTTCCAGCAAGACAATGCACGATCACGTTGCTACACTAACACATTTCCTCTTGGATTCACAGGATATCAGCCTTTTGGCCTGTCCCGCCAGATCATCGATTTGTCACATCAGTCGAAAATGTGTTCGCTCTCACCCAATACCAAGTACGATCTTTGAAATCAGTTGAATGTGGCATGGATAACTATACAACAATAGACCATTCGGACATTATACGTGTCCATCCCATCACACATGGAACAAGTAAAGTCGTATGGCATGAATGGGCTGGGAGACCCCGAAGGGCACCTTTCCTCCGCAAAGTGTAAGAACTGTGTGTTGAAGTGTCTGTGTTAAGTGTATATGACTGTAATGGATGCGTGCGTAACGTAGTGTCGTGTTCGTGTTGGAGATGATGCTGGCACAAAGCCTACTCCTCTCGAAAAGCACCAGATGGTGACCGCCGTACTTAACGCCCCATCCGAAGGACGTTGCTAAGTGTCACATGCCGTCACTGGATGAGACACTGCGTAGAGGTATGATGCAAAGACTGGTGATCAGGTAGTTTACATCACCACCCCTCCTGTCCCCTCTGCCGTAAGCCAAAGCGAAAATTGTCAACAGCGCTTGTCGTACCCGGACGATTACCCATCCAAGCACTGGCAACTCAAATTTTCAAATGTTTGTAAATCTATCGGAGCAAAATGCGTGGTCATCAGTCCGTAGCTACAATCTATTTAAAATAAGGTAAACTAACCAAAGGACAACACACATACACACACATGTCCCAGGGAGGACTCGAACCTCCGACGGCGGGCAACCACGTGCTCCGCAGCGAGGCGCCTTAGACCGCTTTTTTTTTTTTTTTTTTTTTTTTTTTTTTTTTTTTTTTTTTTTTTTTTTTTCCTTCTCTCTCTCTATGTGTAGTTCTGTTCGTTGCGGACGTTGATCAAGTTTGTTCGTTTTTGTTCGATGTGTTCTTGGCTCAGCTTATTTATTACAGAGGCCGTTCAGTCCTCTGACCGGGCGCGCTGAGCCACAGCGCCCGGCTACCGCTCGGCTACTCCACCGCGGCTCTGGCAATTCCCGACGGTGCTAAGCTTCGGTGTTCTGGAGGGAACCGGTATATCCCCTACAGCAGGCCGTTATGGAACAAGTTATCGGGCGCTATGGCCATTCCTCTGACTACTAGACAAAATGATACGTGCTGAAGCAAGGTGATTGAAATAATAATCCCTGCAGAATATACTAATGAAGATCTGTGAATATGAATTTCGTCGTTCAGAGTTTTTTTTTTCCTGCTCACATGAGTGCAGAAACATGGCCTAACTACACTGCTCAAAATAATTAGAGGATTCGGTGAGATATCATACACAACAATTTGCTTACAATCTGTGCGTGATACAGTACGATATTTTGCTGTCTCAGCTCTTAACTTGAGGTTTACATGGCGTTTATTTAGAGCGAGGCACCATGGGGCTACCGTAATAGTAAAAAGTCATTCTCTAATATGGTGTGTGATCACCTCGGATGGCCAGTACAGTTTCACACCTGCATGTAATGCACAGTATGAAATTATCAAACAGCTCTTGAAGGATATTTACCCATTCTTCAAACCCAGCTCTGCAATCGTTGTGTGATTGCAGTGCGTCTGCCAAGTGCATCCAAGACATGCTCAATCCGGTTTAATTCCCGTGAACAAACCGACCACTCAATTCTCACAACTCCGTCAGCATCAAGCATATTTGTGGGGACGAGCGTTATCGTCCACCAAAAGGATCTCCTACAGCACTAGCATACGGCACAATACAAGGACGAAGGCTTTCGTATCTACACCTGTGAGCACTCTTAGAGCCATTCTGAAACACATACAAGTCCATACGTCTTACCCACACCATCGTCCCCCACCATGATATGGAAATATTTCCTGTCCATAAGCAGGATTGTACCCAGTTCCATCTTCTTTCCAGATGAGAGAACGATGATATCCGGCTGAAGAGAAAATCTAGACTCATCTCTGAACTCCAATCCCGGTGTTCCTATGCCCAGTTTCTGGTGACTAAATGGTGTCGTGGTTTTAATGGGAAACACACCATAGGAGTCCGTACGGAGAGATCACGTTCCTGAAGGCGATTTCGGTCTGTTTGCGTTGATATTGCGCCTCCTCAGGGGTGCGTTGCAGCTGAGTTGCATTCTGAATCCTGTCTCGAAGGGCTGTTAACCGAAGATAACAGGCATCTCTTGGTTATGTTACCCGTGGACGACCTCGCCTCTGAGATTGCGTCCAAGTCCTGGAAATTACACCTCAATCTGTGTGTATCCTGCTTCCAGTCTTCCTATGGTCCTCAGTGCCATATCTTCGGGTAAGTTACGTCGTTTTTGCTTTGCACTAGCTGCTCAGTACACAATTGAACCCAACTGCTTGAGTAATTCGTTTGACAGAGTTAACACAAGTCAACACCTTAGCACTATCACGGCTGGCGTAATGTTGTTGTCTGCACTCCGTAGAACCGACAGAACTACGCCGTTCGATTTTATTTCATTCTGCCGAAGACAATACTTATATCTAAATCTACATATGTTTTCCGCAATCCACCATAAAGCGCGTGGCGAAGGGTACGCTATCACTACTAGGCATTTCCTTTCCTATTCCACTACCAAATAGAACGAGGGAAAAAAGAATGTCTATATGCCTCTGTACGGGCCCTAATTTCTCTTATATTGTCTTTGTAATCTTTCCCTCTCAATTACCCCAACAGAATTTCTCGAAAAGAAATTCTTTCCTCCAGCGATCCCCATTTGAGTTCTCGGGCTGCTCGCCTCTGAACTGCTTTCATGTCTTCATTTACACTGATCTGCTGCAGGGTACTCAAGCGTGGTCGTACAAGCGTTTTATACGCGGTCTCCTTTATAGATAAAGGACATCTTCCCAAAATTCTCCCAATGAAGTCGCCTTATTGACAACTTCCCTTTGATGTTCGTTCCATTTCATATCTCTCCTCAATGTTACGCCTAGATATTTGAACGACGCGACTGCATCAAGAAGCTCACCACTAAAGTTTTACTCGAACATTCTACGATTGTTTTTCCTACTCAAGTGCATCATCTTGCATTATTCCTCATTTAGAGCTAGCTGCCATTCTTCACACCAACTATAAATTTGTCGAAGTCATCCTGTATGCTATTACAGTCAATTAAAGACGACACCCTCTCATACACCACAGCATCATCAGCAAACAGCCGCAAATTACAAGTTACTCTGTCCATCAGATCATTTATATAGATAGAAAATAATAGCGGTCCTATCACACTACACTGGCGCGCACCTGACCATACACTCGTCTCTGATGAACACTCGCCGTCGAGAACAACCTACTGCGTTCTATTACTTAGGAAATATTCCAGCCAGTTACAAATCTACGAACCCATTCCATATGCTCGTATCTTCGTTAGCAGTCTGCAGTGTGACAACGCGTCAAATGCCTGTTTGAAATCGAGAAAAATACAATCTGCCCGTTGTCCTTCATCCCTGTAAGAAAAATGCAATCTGACTTTCAGACGAACGATGTTTCCTAAAACCGAGCTGATTCATAGAAAGAAGCTGATCTCTATTGATCCCCTAATTATTTTGACCAGTGTATCTATTCCCAGAAAAGGACGCAGTAGTGTATGATATTTTAATTAATTCTGTAATAAATAGGTGATTGACTCTTCGGGGATTATAACTATGTGCTGTGCTGTGATCGGATACTGGACGCCCCCCCCCCCCCTTTTCGAATCGCAGCCTCTCACGCAGTTTCTATCCGCCAGCAATGTCGACACGTACATGTGTATTTGACGTACGTGTGCTCGGCAGCCTTTTCCCGCAGTGTGTGGACTTTGGACTGATAGCGTTGTGGGCAAACACGGCGGCTGCGTGCTTGTACTCGCGTGCCGCCCAGAAGTCTCTGGTCGGTCCCAGCCGGGCGCCTGGGAGTCGCTGTTTGGTCTGCAGTAACCCCTTATCTCGCGCGCTGACGCAAACACCCTCTGCACTCTCACACACCAGCCACCCAGCGCCCTAACGCTCAGCCTAACGCGCACACGCTCTCTCCACAAAGCTCCAAACTGCATAGTACCTACACTCAGAGCAGAACACCGTTATTAACGAATACTGCCCAAAAACAATATACGAACTAAAAAAATCCAATGATATTACTCTACAATCGATATGCAAGTTCCTACATGAAAAGTAGACGTCCTTGACAAGTATGATGTAACCTAAATTGAAATCCCGGAATGCATCCACTTGTAATACTAGAGTGAATGCATCCACTTGTAATACTAGAGTGAATGATTGCAACAATAACCAAAGATAATAATGTACACGACAAAGATATTCCTACCCGATTTTCCCTTGCCGGCCACGGTGGCCGAGGGGACTGAGGCGCTCCAGTCACGGTCTGCATGGCCACTACGCTCGGGGGTTCGAATCCCCCTCCGGCATCGATATTTGTGCCGTCCTTAGTCTTAGTTAGTTCATAAGTAGTTTGTAAGTTTAAGGACTGATGACTCCGTAGTTAAGTCCCATAAGCTATACAAACATTTGAACATTTGAGCTTTTCCCTTAGTTCCCGCCCCCTATCACCTACCATACGTCATATATTATACCTATTATCCTACTTTATTCACCCTATAATATAGGAGGTGTCCTTACCCACGACACCATTTTCTAGGAGTATCTTTGTCGCGTACATTATTATCTTTGGTTATTGTAGCAATGCATTCACTCTAGTATTACAAGTGGATGCATTCCGGGATTTCAATTTAGGCCACTACGGTCGGGGGTTCGAATCCCCCCTCGGGCATGGATATTTGTGTCGTCCTTAGTCCTAGTTAGTTCACAACTAGTTTGTAAGTTTAGCGACTGATGACCCCGTAGTTAAGTCCCATAGACTATACAAACATTTGAACATTTGAGCATTTCAATTTAGGTGTTGTCATACTTGTCAAGGACGTCTACTTTTCATGTAGGAACTTGCATATCGATTGTAGAGTAATATATTTGGAGTTTTTGTTCTTATATCGTTTTTAGGCAAATAAGAAAAATTAGAACCTCAATAGAATACTAATAAAGTCCTTGCTCAGACACACAGCCGTAGGCCATCCGAGAAAATGGTGTCGTGGTTAAGGACACCTCCTATGTTATAGGTTGAATAAAGTAGGATAATAGGTGTAGGATCCCAAGAGACCAATAAAGATTCTTTTTATTCTCCCATTTTTGCTGCTTCCATCTGGTCAGGGATGTTTATTTCAACCCTGCTTATTTATCTCTGATAAGGGCGGAGGAGAACAATAAAACATATCTGGGATCATCATTTAATAGAATACTTTCCTCTCACTTTTTAATAATTCTGTTTCCAAAATAAGTGTAAAGTGCCGACATATTCACACCATGGTTCTTATGCCACCATTATAACAGCAATACGTTATCAATCATAAATTTGGAGCGATAGTTAGAATCTGCAATATTCTATTATCTCCCGAGTCCGATTATTACCATTATTCTTACGCAAATGCCGCTGCCCGCGGAAATATGTAGTTACTTTTGTAATGCACGGTTGTTGGTATAGATCAGGTTTTGGTGCGATTGGCGTCCGAGTTTTTTAATTACGAGAGATTGATATCTATTTCAGGCTTTCTTCACAGTTAAGTTACATTAAAAAATCAGCATTTAAATGGAGTAGGTATCAGCTTGTCGTATATTTATATGTCGTTACCTACAGAAAGTTTCCCCATATTATTATTCCACCCCTTTCTCAAAATTTTGCATTCTATTTATTATCACATCTGTCATTAACAAATCAGATTACGTGGGAATTTTTGAAAATGTTCAAATGTTTGTAGAGTCACAAAATGGATAGCTACATATTTCACTGCGGCCGGGGTTCGGGCTCGGGGCTCGGGCTCGGGGCTCGGGCATGGATATTTGTGCCGTCTTTAGTATAAGCTAGTTCATAAGTAGTTTGTAAGCTTAGGGGCTGATGACCCCGTAGTTAAGTCCCATAAGCTCTACAAACATTTGAACATTTAGCTACATATTTCAATTCAAATATTTGTTAAGCTTATGGGACATAACTGCGGGGTCCTCAGTCTCTAAACTTACAAACTACTTATAAACTAACTTATGCTAAAGACAACACAAACATCCATGTCCGAGGGATGATTCGAACTACCGACGCCGGAGGCCGCGTGATCCGCAACGTGGCGCTCCAGACCGCTCGTATACTCCCGCGTGGTATCTGCATATTTCGTTGTTCATGTTCTGAATGTCATTGACTTATTTTCATCATCTACTGCAAGGAGTAGTGAGGATTGTTCCGGGTACGACTTATTTTAGGGTCGCGGTTCTTTTCAAGCAAATATTTGGCAAACTGAGACCATTCACCGAACTTTCTGTCGCACGTTGCTTAACCTGTCCTACGAATTTCGTTAGATGAAAGGGTTCAAGGAAAATGCTATGCTATCATATTATCTTTTTTGTCAAATAGAAGAGAGTACAGAGAAATCATACTATGGGGGGAAATCAATTGAAAGTACGTTCTGCAAACTGTCGAACACGGCATACCAGGTTTCAGTCTCGCACCAAGCACGTTTACTGTTCACAATGACGTCCCGCAAAATGTTAATCAGAGCCACGGCGGATTAGCCGTGCGCTCTGGTGCGTCGTGCTGCGGTGCGCGCAGCCGTTCGCCATCGGGGTTTCGATTCCCCCCTCGGGCATGCGTGTTTGTCCTTAGGTTAATTTACCTTAGTTTAAGTAGTTTGTAGGCGACAGACTGATAACCAAGCAGTTGAGTCCGATTGAATTTTTGTTACTCAGAATCTTAAAGTGTGTATGTGTGTGTGTGTGTGTGTGTGTGTGTGTGTGTGTGTGTGTGCGTGTATCGAGAATATCCAAATAGCCCTGAAAGGATGAACCTTAATCAGACAGTTATAAAAAGAGAACTTGTTTCTACTTCAATGCACAAGCGGTGGACAAAGTAATATGAACACCATGCAGTATCATGTCCATTAAAATTATCCGGGCTGCTATACCGTGGTCGGCTGAATTTGTTTTCAAAACCAAACGTTTCGTCCCCGTCTGCTGAGGACATCTTCAGGAGGGCCTGTAGGATTGCAGGTTCAACATACACAGTCTCACGGCTGACTGCCGGTAAGTTCGGTGTCCGCGTGTTCCCACGCCGACGCGTGACGTCACTTGTTTTGAAGACGTCAGTGCAATTAGATGTCGTCCGCTGCCGCCGATCGCAGTAGCCATCACACTGTAGTGGAAGGGTGGAGCATCTCTTCTTCAGCAGCGGTATCCATATATAGTTTAGTTTCATGCACTATTCCTTACGATTGAAATTATTCGGATGTCTGGCGATTTCAATTGCCTCCCTTTAGAGGATCCGCTTGTGGCCTCCAGTACTTACGTCTCGTCGAAGCGAATGTGGTGGTTACCTGGCTGGAAAGCATGCTGCGCAACAGCAGTTCGCTCCGTTTCTCCTATTCTACAATTGTCCTTGTGCTGTTCCAAACGTTTTGCGACAGTTCTTTTGGTGGTACCCACATAAACATCTCCGCAACTGCACTGGAGGTGTTCCTGTATACTTCATACTATGAAAGGCTCTATAGGGAGATAATTGAAATCGCCAAACTTCCGAATAATTTCAATCTTAAGGAACAGGGCATGAAACTAAACGGTGTATGGATGCCGGTGCTGAAAAAGAGATGTACCACCCTTCCACTACAGTGTGAAGGCAACGGCGATCGCCACGCGGAAGTAGCCGAGCGGTCTGGAGCACCCCGTTACGGATCGGGAGGCCTCCGGTGTCGGGGGTTCGACTCCTCCCTCGGGTATGGATGTATGTGTTGTTGTTAGGTTAGTTAAACTTAATTTAAGTACTTTGTAAGTCTAGGGACTGATGAACAACGTAGTTTGGTCCCATTGAATTACAAACATTTGTACATTTTGATTTGCAACAGTGATCGGCGCAGCGGACGACGGCCAGCTGCACTGACGTCTTCAAAACACGTGACGTCACTCGTCGGCGCGAGAACGCGCGGTCACCGAATTTGCGGCAGTCAGTAGCGAGCCAGTGTGTGTGTTGAACCTACAATCCTACAGGTTCTCGTGAAGATGTCCTCCGCAGACGGGGACGAAACGTTGGGTTCTGAAAACAAGTTCAACCGACCACGGCATAACAGCCCGGATAAGTTTAATGGACACGTCATTTCCGGCCGTGAAAGTCTACATTTTACTACCATGCAGTATATTACATCGTGGTGCAAGTTGACAGCACTGTCTTAAACAACGAAACGCGACAGCTGCGAACAATTGACGTACAAAGTCTTCGATGTTACAGTATGTTATTCGTTTTGAACTGCGACGTGAAAAGCGTTGATCTATCAGACTTCCAAGGCGCCCAACTCAATGTTGTGGACACGCCTTGTGGAGGACGGTGCTACGGTTCAATTCCACCTTCAGCCATCCAAATTTAGGTTTTCCGTGATTTGCCTGAATTACTCGAGGCAAATATGGCGATGGTTCCTGCGAAAGGACACGGCCGATTTCCTTCCCCATCCTTAACCAAACAATCTCTACTAACCACGCTGTCGACGGGACGTTAAACCCCAAGCTTCCTTCCTTCCTTCTTCGATAGTTCGCAATTAGTAGAAACATGTGTGATTATAAAGGATACTCTAGCTCACGATTTACTAGCGACAATATCGTCGGTGATGATAGCGTACACAAAACAAGTTAAAACATTATTGACGAAGAGGACTAGTAGAGAAAATTGAAAATATCAATGGCATTTATCTAGCTCTCAGCAGCTTACGAGACTGTGGAGAGAAGGCATCATGTACAAAATTCTCTGAATAATTCCTTGCAAATCCATAGCACGCTTAATAGACAGAATACTCAATGATAGAGTGTTCCAAATAATTATGGGCACTACAGAAGCATAAAAAAACTGAAGGATCAGTGCTCGCACCACTGCTGTTTAGTCTCTATATTGCAGATCTGCCGGAAACAATCAAGAAAGTTCGGGTATGCTGACGATTGGGCCCTCGCTACAAGATGTAGCACAATTGAAGCATCTGAGGACATCCTAACGATATACCTGAAGATAATGGTTGAATATTTCCGTAAGTGGAGACTTCAACCAAATGCTTCCAAAACGTAAGTTAGTTGTTTCCATCTCAACAACAAACTCGCTGGAAAGAAACTCAACATACGTTTTGAAAACACCATTCTCAGGCACAATAAAACTCCGCAGTACTTGGGCATGACAAAACACAATTTTTCAAAGAGCACCTAACAAAGACTGCCAAAAAATTAAAGACAAGAAACATCATTATTCAAAAGCTCTGTGCCAGCCCCTGACGAGCAACAGCCTCCACTCTTCGCACCAATGCTTTAACAAATGTATTCTAGGCAGCCGAATACTGCTGAATAAACAGGACCTGGGTTATTATTAAGCAAACCGAGATATACGGCCATTTCTACAGTTCAATTGGATGTTTGTTATGACATAGCCTGAAGATGGTATTAAGGTAATATCGAAAACGGTCGTTAAATAAAACAACGAAAACTTTATGGCTGTTGGTGGACACGTTAATTATTTGGATTAAAACTAGACCAGCCGCATGAGTGTAGTTATGGGGCCATCTAAAAAATATCGTGTACCCTTTCCAGAGTGGACACACTATGGCAACGTATTCATGCAGCATCGTCACCATTGCGACTTTAGCGCTCGTGTGTCAAATATAGCATGAATACGCATACCTTGAGGCACATGAAAAACATTTTCGTCACATACTTTCTGTGGCCAAATGGTACAGCCCGTGACAGGCAACAGTCACTACAGTCACAAACTATGATAGAATAAATGGTCTGTAGCAAGGAAACCATTTATTCCCGGACATCAGTTCATTAGACCTGTTTTTGTTCCGAATCTTCCCCCTCGACCAATCCCCAAAGTTTGTAAACGGTGGAAGAAACCACCCTGTGTACATAAAAAGCGTGTAAACATTTAAGATATAAAATTATAACTCATTTTGTATCCAGCAAGGGGAGCAGGGATGTTACGCATTTTCAGCATATTTCCTAAATACAGTTGCTATTTATATTAATCGATCGGAGATGAACGGCATTAAGTCCAAATGAGCATATTTTGTGTTGTTGAATATCGAACTTTTCTAGGACAAGAAGCATCAAACAGCATTGAAAAGAATTACGTCCATGTTCGTTTCTACGTTAAATAGGTACTGCATGTAATTTGTACGGAACAGAAACGCGTTTAAGTCACGGACGTATTACTTTACAGATGTGTGCATTGGAAGTCGTTATAGCAAACTATGATGAAATTTTGAAAAATGATGGCCATGTTGGTTTAAAAAGACTGTTACATCCACAGAGACTGAGGAGTCCCAAGAGACAAGAACCAGGCGTTTTCTCTCCTAAAATTTAAGCAACTCAAGTACGAGGACAAAAAGATTGGAGATTTGAAGCGTTTGTTTACATCTGCTGTTCTGTTAAATACAAGACAAGAACGCTTCTTTGTCTTACTATGCCGTCTGAAAAAGCGTACAAAGACAAGGTTCCCATAAACTTCGAAAAGGTGCAGGTCATTGCTGAAATAGTAAATTAGTGCCTCAACGCCATAGAGTTTCATGATGTTATTCCAAATTGCTAACGAAGAGTACTTCGTGTGTATCTGGCCACCATTAACAAGTTGAGTGTTAATTTATTCAAGAATTTAAATGGCATTCGATCATACTAACAATAGATTTTATAATTAACACTTGATCATTAATATATATTTTAAAGACATCAGATCAATACAGCTTGTTAAATTTAGTAACCGTCACAGGTAATCGCGGAGCTGAAAAAAATTATGTCCACTATAAAAGGAAAAATAAATGTGAATTGAACGTTGATCTCGTATTTTCACCAACACACTTTATTTTCTGAGACGTTATTTGATAGATAATAGGAATAATAATCTATATCTATTTGGTTCTGGAACATTTATACACTTATTTGCTTCTCCTGAAATGAATAGTTCTAAAAATGGACTTAATGTCATTTATCTCATAGTCGGGTCTGGAGGCGATCTAATCGTTTTATAGTTTTCAAAATGACAAGCAAAGATCGAACACTAACAATTTATTAAATGACGACCGGTTTCGGTGCACTATGTATTTATTTATGTAGTGCAATGTTGCACTTGTTATTTTATACCCAATTTCTTAACAAGATGACCAGTTACAACATGTATGTGACCAGATGATGGTGACACAGTGCACCGAAACCGGTCGTCATTTAATAAATTGTTAGTGTACGATCTTGGCTTATTATTTTGAAAACTATATAGTGACAACAGTGTCACTAGATGAAAGGTGATAAGACATTTCTGGATTCCGACATCTCTTTTAATTTTTGCATTACACAGAGAGATAATTTCAGTGAATACAATGTAGACGACATACCAAAGCGCAGAAACTTTTACAGAGACACTTGTTGTGACATTCAAATAATTTGATTTTATTTTATTTACGACTCTGCGAAAATCAGAAATATAATCGGAACGCAGATATTACGTCGTGCGATCTGTATCGTTATGAAACGCTATGACGCAGACGATACCCTTGCAGTTGTCAGGAATTGTACTCAGGCAAAGAATAAACGAGTCCTCACATACATTATTTTACTGGCGACTAGAGACTTTTATACACTCGTGTTGTTACACGTCACTCAATGACATTTACGAGTAGTTTTTACGTCACTCAAGTCGAGAAATCTTTAGAAACCTACTCGCTAAAGCTACCATCAAAACAAGAAATTGTGGAGAGGGTCTCGTAACGATACGTTTATTTTCGTGAACATCCACTTTTCAACGTCTTCGTTTTCCTTTCTCTCTCTGTCTTGATTCTTGTGAATGGTGCCTGCACAGCTGCTATCGAGCTCCCGCGGGTCTGCGCATGCGCACAGCGCGCCTGGGCG
Source organism: Locusta migratoria (assembly GCA_026315105.1). Lineage (NCBI taxonomy): Eukaryota > Metazoa > Arthropoda > Insecta > Orthoptera > Acrididae > Locusta > Locusta migratoria. The sequence goes on from CM048744.1 coordinate 944,075,110, forward strand.
TATGACATGCGCGCCCCTCGCTCTCGCCCGGACAGTTGGCTGGCAGCCGTCGACCAAGACAAGCGACCGCAGACACTATGGTCCACGCCAAGGCAAGCTCCGGCAAGAAGGACGAGGTGCGTACTTACCAGGCGTCATATTTTAACGCTTGTTCCCTGCTGCTCTCGTTTGCACTAGCAACCCACTGCCTACATGTTTGTCATCTAACTGCTGTTTATATTCAACGATATATGCTACCGACATACGCTTCGCCTATTTGTGGTCAATTGAGGAAAGTTACGCGGAATAATTTAACTGTTTATACACTTCAGTATATTTCCTTAAAATGTGAAACGTTTGTATAGCTTATGGGACTTAACTACGGGGTAATCAGTCCCTAAACTTACAAACTAGCTAATACTAAGGACGGCACAAATATCCACCCCCGACCGAAGTGGCCGTGCAGACCGTGACTGGAGAGCCTCAGTCCCCTCGGACACCGCGGCCCGCTAACTCCTTATTTTCCTAATATTTTCGGATAACTTTTGAGTCATTTGTTTGAAGAAGTGTAAACTGTTCAAACAGCATATTTAGATAGATTACTGCAACGTTGAAATTTTCTCCCGCCATCGCAATTAGTTCGTATCTCGAACGAGACATGTTCAAATTCTGCTCCGGCCAAGTTTCCTTTTTTGGGACTTTCCTAAAACAGTATTTCCAGCAGCCAGAATGAAACCAACAGAGAGAAACCTACTGCATTGACCAAGTTGTCGATGAAACATCTAATTTTTTTTCTGCCACGACCATTATGAAAAGTATTAAGCATCTCCGCAACTGATCTGAGAGACAAAACTTGATCATCATGTTTAGAGACATGTTTTTTAACTCATGGAGATGTCTCTCGAATCGACTGTAGATTCTTTCTAAAACAATATAACTGTTAACAAAAACAATAATGATAAATCTGAAGCATAGAATTAAAATGTGTGATGCGGCTGGGACATTTTCGAGACGAAAATCCATCTCAGGGATTATTTCTATTAAATTGTTAACAAAAACATATTTATGGTTACCTGGACTACTACGCCAATGTAGAGCGATCTGTTTAAATGTTAATAAAAGTACACCTTCTTTAGGTTCTAACGCCAAGATCGCTGATAAAATAAACGTATTTTCCTTGATCGGTTTCAGTGATTTAAATCATCATCTTCAGAATGGTTTACCAAGTCTTCACTCAGGATCACAAATCAAATAAAGAGTTGAGAAATGAAATGAATAAAAAAGCATAGTCAGCTTGTAAAAAATACGTCACCAAAATGGATCGTAATATTAGATTAAAATAAGACGATCCATTTTGATGACGTATTTTTTAACATGTTGACCTTGCTTTTTATTAATTTTATATCTCAACGAGAAACTATTTGACATGTGCTCCTGTGTGAAGAACTTTTAAACCATTCTGTAGATGATGATTTAAATCATTGAAACCGGTCAAGGAAAATAAATATAATTTATCAGCGACCCCGTCGTAACAACCTAAAGGTGTACTTTTATTAACAAAAAAAACATATCTTTATAAATATGGTATCCGAAGACACCATTGATTGACATTAACAGTCGTAAATTTACGAATTCGAAATATTCAAACGTGTCTACTGTTTCAGGGTATTGAATTGAATTCAATGGCGAAGTTAAAAATAAATAAATAAAATAAATGTGCTGGACCGGCATTCGAACTCGGATTTCCCTCTTTTCCTTATCCATTTAGGCTCTTCAGTCACGCTTCAGGTCCTGCCCAAATTCTAAGGTAATCCCACACTCCCCCTGGCTCGAAAGTGATCATGAGTATGTGTGGATCCGCACATAAATTTGACTGTTGGTGGCATACATACGATTGGAGAAATGGTATCTGTTCTTTCGGACATATCATTAAATTTATTTCAATACCTGTAACACTTGAGCTGTTCGAGTATTTCGAATTCACAAAATCCTGTTTGTTCATGTTTTAAAAATCTATACTCCCCAGTAGTTGGCTTTCGTTTGTAAGTCAATTTTTTTACTGTTACGTTGTTGCAAAGGTATTTTCAAGTAAACCGAGTGAGTGGTTAGTACAATGGACTCATATTTTGGAGGAAGGCTGTTGAAACTCGCCACCGACCATCCAGATTTGAGTTTTTCGTGATTTTCCTAAATCGTGACAGGCAAATTACTGGCTAATTCCCTTGATATTCTTCCCGGCCCTCAAACAACCCGAGCTTGTGATCCTCTGTAATAACCAGATTGTCGACGGGACACTAAATCCCGACTTTCCTTCCTCTTTTTTGTCAAGAAAGAGCTGTATAAGTCTATATATTTATTTCTTATATAACCAGCACTTTTACTTACGAAAGTCAAAGAATGGTACGCTAAAATGTTTCTTTCTCTGACAGCATGTGAATTAAAAATCTGTTCGTGTGAAATTGCCTCCTGCTAGACGTATTGAATATAATATATTTAAACGGAATATTTTTCTGTAATTTTTTATCTTCAGTTATTATATACTCATATTCATGGAATGTGTGATATTAACTGCGAATGGGTAGAGTTGGAAACGTGAACCCAGTAAGGATTCGAACCCGGGACTCCTGCTTGCTAGGCAGTTGCGCTGCAGAACTAACCATGCACGCCTCCTGTCAGATACAAATTATCAACTTTTCCCTACCCACTATTACTCAAATTGGGGACCTTCCACGGGCATGTTTGTTTGTGTGTGTTGACGTTAGTGTCAAAGTATTTTTTAAGTCTATGTACCGATGATCATAGCTGTTTCGTTCATAGGCTTACAAACATTTGAATTTGAACTATGACAGAAATTAGCAAAAACAAAGTTCGCAAGCGTAATTCACCTATGTTATACAAAGTTTCTTTAGATTTATATTTCATGATGCTTCAGAGTTGTACGTATTTGATCAGAGGACAAAATATCAATCAGTCTCACTCCTCTTACGTTCAAATTCATATGACTAAGTATGCACAATACTGAAGAAATGACTATTACTACAAGGAAGAGTAATAATGTTTGCTTACGAATTATCGACAACTCTTGTTTCTTGCAGTCACAGAATCCTTTTTATATTTACAAGTCATGGATGACAAATAAAACGAAAATAATGCATTCTATCTACTTTAAGTGAGAATTTAATCCAATATAACAGATAAGAGCCACTATGAAAAAAGGTCCGAATCCCATGTTCGATTCCCAGCAGGGATCACGTTCTATGTTGCCTCATCATTTTCATAACTGGCACACAAGTCGGCAACGTGGCATCAGCTATAGTACTTGCACTAGGCTACACTAGATGGAGCAGTTACTAACAATATGTGTGACTATAAAAACACGTCAGACAACTTTTGGTCGAATATAGAGCTTCATTCTATTCAAGAGCGCCCAGATGACATTCTTTAGGTGAGGGAACAAGTCCTACTGATGTGTAGTTTTCTTTCTTTCTTGTTTTTCCTTCTTTGAGTTACCATAAAAATATTCCAGCCCTTTTACTAAATAATCATTTTGTAGAAAAAATAACCTTTCTAAACTATGAACACATAACACATGAACTCGGTTTTTGCCAATAATGTTCATTAGCAGTGTTTAATAGTACCGTTGTGTTTTCAAAAATTTCATGTAAATAAACAATAAATAGCTATTCAACTGTGCGACGTAGCATGTGTAATTTATGACTTTGATAGATCTGAAGATGGTTTGTTGTTGAATCGAAACCTGTCATTTGAATAAATAATTAATGCAATCATGATACACATTAAATCGGTTTGAAAACCAGTGATTAAGGATTGGTCTACAAGGACGTTATATCATTTTTTTTTTTTTTTTTTAAATACGTGTGAATTGATCTACAGTGCTCAAAATAATCAGATGATCAGGTGAGATATAATACCCAATATACGTATGTTGAAGTATTTTATCCAGATATTGAATACAGCTGGATTTTGTATGTGATACAGTACGATATTTTATTGTCATAACTCTTTGCTTGAAGTTTACTTGGCGTCTACTTAGAGCGAGGCATCATGGGGCTACCATAATAGTGAAAAAGTCATTTTCGTTGCTCTCTTAAATGGTGCGTGATCACCTCGAACAGCCAGAACAGTTGCACACCAGTGTGGCATGAACAGGTTATCAATCAGCTGTTTGGGATATTTGCCCATTCAGCAGAAGGAACGCATCTCCTATGGCACCAGCATAGGTCGAAGGATCTCGTCTCTATACCTCTGAGCAGTCAAAGCACCATTCTGAACGACATAGGGGTTCGCCTGTACGCCAATACTGACTGCTGCCCACACCATTCGTCACCACCATGATATGGTGATGTTTCCTACACATTGTTCAGAATTCCACGGACTCTCCAGATGAGGGAAAGATGACTGTCCGGCTGAAATCAAAATCTTGACTCATCTCTGAACAGAACCTGGCGCATTCATCACGCCTGACGTTCGCTTCTCCAGTTTATGTGGGGCAAATGGTGTCGCGGTTTTAATGGGACACACGCTATAGGTCTCTGTGCATAGAGACCACATTCCTGAAGGTTATTTGTCTTGATATTGAGATTCCTGTTGGTATGTGGGAGAGAGCGTTGCAGCTCAGTCCCATTCAGCCTTCTGTCTCGACCAGCTGTTCACCGGAGATAATGTAGAGATTGTAGAGTCTCTAGGGACCAACTTCAATGAGCGCTAGGAAGAATTCAGAAGTCATTTGAATGGTGAACGTTTGGGCTCTGCTGCTAGGATTGCCAAGATTGAGAAGGCAAAGGCCAGAGAAGTGGCATCCTTTATAAAATGCAAATTAAGAAAACTAAAACAATGGAAAAAATTAAAAAAAGATAATAAAAACATCGAGCCTTCTTCTGCCCGGCGAAGCACAGCACCTCGACGTCATGGAGTCTACAAGTCGTTTGAAATGCCCTGATCAATTACTAAGATATTTCGAAATCTGACCGGTGCAAGATTTTGTGCATGAACTCAATAATGCCCTATAAACGATAGCTTTCATGTCGATGGATGTGGATGGTTAAATCATTCGCTGCAATTTTCCAGAATGTTCTTGCAACTAGTCGCGAACAATTATGCGCCAGTAAAATGGCGCATTGACAGCCACAAAAATTCCATCGTTGTCTGACAACATGAACTTCATAATCACTTCAGATGGTATACAAGCAGCCAGACATAACCATCAGTCAGTGATCGCTTCAGCTGTACCAGAGGATTCGGTTGTTTTCACGTATAAACAGCCCACATCTTTGTGGAGCCGCCGCCACCTAGCACAGTGTCTTGTTCCCAACTTGTGTCTTTGGCTTTGTGGGATTTGAGCCTCAGTCGATTCCTACCATCAGCTATTACCAACTGAAATCGGGACATATCTGACTGTTTTTCAGTCATTTAGGGTCTAATCTACTTGTATACTCTGCAATACACCTAAAGATGTTTTCCTGTTCCACTCCCATATAGAACGAGGGGAAAAAATGCTTGTATGCATCTGTACGAGCCCTAATCTCTCTGATCTTATCTTCGTGGTATTTAAGCGAAATGTAGGTTGGCGGCAGTAGAATCTTTCTGCAGTCCGCCTCAAATTCCGGCCCTCTAAATTTCTTCAACAGTGTTTCTCGAAAAGAACGTTGACTTCCCGAAGCAATTCAGTAACACTCGCGCATTGATCAAACCTACCAGTAACAAACCTAGCCGCCGGGCTCTGAATTGCTTCTATGCCTTCCTTTAAACCGATCTTTTGGGAATCCCAAACATTTGAGCAATACTCAAGACAGGGTCGTACAGGCGTTTTATATGCGGTCTCCTTTACAGACGAATCACACCTTCCCAACGTTCTCCCAATAAACCGATCGACCAACACCCTTCCCCACGACTGTCCTTATAAGCTCGTTCCATTTAATATGGCTGTGCAGCATTTCACCTAGATATTTAATTGAACCGACTTTGTCAGGCAGCAAACTACTAATCTTTATTCGAAGATTTCAGGATTATTTCTCCTGCTCATTTACATCAGCTTACATATTGTACATATGGAGATGGCTGCCATACCTCACCACCTAGAAATTTGGTCCACGTCATCCTGCATACAAAACCTAAATCATGGCAGCACTACCCCCTCCATCATCATCGTCCACTAGAGTTTCCAGTCTCTGACCATGTCTGCTTAGAACATAGGCCTCTCTATCACTCCCTATCCTCCCACCACGTTTCCTCTTGCACTTTGTCCCAGTCTTCTCTCTTCTTCCTTTGCTCCCTTGATCCTTCTATCTCTGTCTCTTGGTCCCCTGCATGCTCTTTCTATCTCAAGAGTCTTCTTTGGAATCCTAGCATCTTCAAAAAAAAAGTTTGTATAGTCTATGGGACTCAACTACGGGGTCATCAGTTCCTAAACTTACAAACTACTTATGAACTACTTACGAACTAGGACGGCACAAATATCCATGCCCGAGGGGGGATTCGAACCCCTGACCGTAGTGGCCGTGCAGACCATGGCTGGAGCGCCTTAGTCCCCTCGGCCGCCGCGGCCGGCCTAGCATCTTCCATTCTCTTGATATGACCGTACCATCTCAGTCTAGGTTTCTCCTTCATAATTTCCCTCGCCTTCTAGTTTCTCATTCTACCCATTCTAGTTACTGCAGTCCTGATTCTGTGGAATTTCATTTTACACATCTGTATACTGCTCACCTGCTTTTCTTCATAACCCACGTTCCTGATGCATGCGTGTTGGAACATAATACTGTCGGTATATCACCTGTTTACTCTTCTGGGATACTTCCTTTCTCCACACCAGACTTCGCACACTTTTCAGGAATCTGTAAGCTTGCTTTCCTCTTTCACTGATCTCCACAATATTCCTCCCGCATTTTTCAACCACACTTCCCAGATACTTAAAACTGTCCACCGTATTTATTATTTCCCCTCCAATCTTTATTTCTGATGCTGCTCTTTCTTTAGTCCTTGTTGTGACTATAATTTCACAATTGATAGTAATAAATTTATTCCATACTAAGCCACTACCTCCTCCCATGCATTTAATCTCTTTTAGCCTCTCTTGTACTTTTCCTTCTCCATTACCCCACACCATTATGCTATTCGGAAAACCATTGTATTCATATCCTCTCCTATTCGTATTGTAACCTGTTCCATTATTTCATCCATTACAATGATGGATAATGGAGGTGATAGAGCACACCCTTGCTTCAGTCCATTATTCTGCTCTTCCTTGGTACATTTCCCTGATTCTCCAAGCGGTTTGCTTCATCCCTTTTCTCCAATGCTTCCCATACTTTTCTTCTTTCCACACTATCATATGCTTTTTTCCATGTCGAGAAAGACAATTACCAAATCTCTACCAATCTCATAATGTTTCTTTTGTAGCTAAAAATCAGGTCTACTGTTGACCTCCCTTGTCTGAACCCATACTGCTCTCCATCTTGCTAAATATGAGTATTCTTAGGAGTATCATACGTTTACACAAAAACTGAAATATTTATTCAACTTTGTGATTGTGGTGCATTAGAAAAAATATTCAAATGTTTGTAGAGCTTATGGGACTTAACTACGGGGTCATCAGTCCCTAAACTTACAAACTACTTGCTAATACTGAGGACGGCACAAATATCCATGCGCGAGTGGAGATTTGAACCCCCGACCGTAGTGGCCGTGCAGAACGTGCCTGGCGCGCCACAGACCGCTCGGCTACTGCGGCCGGCGTGGTGCATTAGACACGTAATTAGTGCGCACTTCAAGTGCTTAGGGTTGACCTTTAAAAATATGAGAAATACACACAAACAGTGTTCCACAGATACCTTAGTGATTTCTTGCATACTAAGAGTACAAAAAAGCCTCTAAAATTGTTCGCTGCGTACATGTTGTAAATTGGTAGTTGGAGTTTTGCGTTAAAACAGTAGAGTTTGAAAGAACACCGCATAAATTAAAACTAAAATAATAATGTCAGCATTTTATAACAAGAAAACTTTCTACAAGTAAGATTTGAAGAAAAGATAATAAGTTTTGTGTGTGTTTAATGCCATCCTATATGGTTCTTAAATGTGGACACTGCGGATGAAAGAGAAAGGCCAGAGGCTTTTGAGATATTGACTGCCAGAAAATGAAAAGAAAGAGTTACTTAGAAAGAAAAATTAAGAGGTACGTGATGAGAAGAATGGGAGAGAAAAGACAATTACTGTAAGTAATCTAAAGAGGGAAAAAACTGGATTTAGCATTTTTCATTACTTACAGAATTCCATCATTGTAGCATCGAATCACGAAATAATTTTCTTAGAAAACTAATTCATTATAGATTTATAACCAACGTTACAATTGAAAATACGTGCAACTGAAAAAAAGAGTACAGACTTTTAGTTCCGCTCGTATTCAATGCTATCTGAAATAACACAGAAATTCGTTAATGAAATTTCCCCTTTAAAGGCGATGTATTAGTAGCTCGTGCGTTGCTTCCCCAGAGATAGGCGCGAGCTAAGACCACAGTCGATAAGCTCTCCGGAAAAATCTGGGCTGGGACATTGTTTGTTCGTTAGATACGTGCTACTATCCCAAACAGCCGACGAGATAGAATGTTTCCTAGACCTATCACCGTCTTTCTTGGCTGCTTGATAGTCTATCGAGTTTTGAACAATCACTCTCAAACACGTACTATCACTTCTTACCTTACATCCCTTAGGAGTGTGGCGACAAGTAAAAAGTCACCACACTTAAACCGACAAAGCGGTTGTTGTGTACGTCTGTAACGTATTACTCGAGTGCAAGAGCACGTACTGCACATAGAATTCAAAATTCTCGTATCTAGACATAGTTTAACGCCGCGTTTATAACACCATTTTTCGCATGAATTCTTTCGTCTTCAAACATATGTTATACATATCTCAGTGTTGTATATAGTGTGACTGTGTGGGGTATTTGTCTCCATCTGGCTGTAGAACATGTAGCGACCGATTACTAGTGCAGTTAGGTCCCATAACTTTTTTTAAAAAAATGTGGAACATGCAACAACAAGATACGACAAAACTTTCAAAACACATTCATTACTCAGAGCATAGGAAAGTTTATTGTGCATAATATATATGTGGTAACAGTTTCATTCCAAGTCACAAATAATTTTCTATAACTTTTCATAGATAAATTATGAAAACATATAGGGACAAGACATACATTTAGAAATTCGAGAAATTTCTCTTCCTAATGAGAGTGTATTTTGTTAGCACTCACAAGGGGAGACAAGATCATCATTCTAAAATAAGAGAAATCAGACCAAAAACGGACAGTTTTGGGTATTCCTTCTTCCCGCGCGGTATTACAGAATGGAACTGTACAGAAATATGAAGGAAACCTTGAAAGATCTCGATGTGCTAACACTCCACGAAACACCCTTAATACGAGGGTTGAAACGGAAAAGGGGGAACACTGCTGTGTAGACACTTTGTTATGGAATCTACAGTTGTCGCTAACAACACAAGTTGTTAACATACCTACCTTACCTCCAAGCAAATGAACTCGCCCGTCCCACGTCACGTCACTGGCGTAAGCACAAACGAGGGAAAAACAGTCACAATGTTTTCGAAACAGGAACAAAGGAGTTTGAACAAGATTGGATGTGCCAGAGATCGTACAGCACGACAGTGTATCAAAGTCTTCAAGAGGCTCGTGGGGAATCGGCATTGCCGTACTTTGGATAAAAGCCCCAGCGAAGGCCGGAATACTGTGGCAGATCGTCAGTGCACAGTATTACTGTTCGTATTTGGAGCATCGCCTGCGACCAGCTTTGCGAAAGAAGAGGCAACACTTTCTGCGCAACCCACCCATCATTTTGCACGACAATGCGCGGGGGCATACAGCGCTATCTATGGCTGCTCTATTCGGTCGATGGGGCTGGAAAGTACTGTACCATCCTCCATACTCCCCGAAGTCCTTGTGACTGATTTAATTCCGAAGATGAACGAACCAGTTTGAGGCATTCGCTTCAGAACTGATCCAGAGATTCGACAGGCAGTAGACCGCTCCATTCACACCATCAACAGTACAGGCTCTACTAACGGTATATTTCGTCTTCCACATCGCTAGGAACGGGGTCTACACAACGCTAGTGACTACTCTGTAGGACAGTAACAGGTGCAAATATGTATCTCGTAGAAAGCTCATAATATACTGACCGAGGGCCTATATTGGCACCCAACAAGACACTGTTTCAAATTTCCGACCGACCTTCCGTGTTTTCCATGTTTTCCCTTATTTCCGGAAGATAAATACAAGGGTGGATTCTGTCACAAGGTAACTACGATATCCTTCCCCCTATATTCCCAGTTGTACACTGTGCACAATCTCTAATGACATCTTAGCCTACGGGAGGTGGAAAGAAACCCTAAAATGTATGGCACAGTACAAAGTACGTACGTTATTTGCTGACGAGAAAGACGACGGCTCGACACCTTCCCGTCGACCGCAGCGTCATCGGCTAACAGCCGCGGATTGCTACTCACTCTCTCAGATCATTTATGTAGACAGAAAATAATAACGGTCGCATCACACTTCCCTGGAGCACTCCTGGCGGTACCCTTGTCTCCCGGTAAGCACTTGCCGTTGAGAACAAGGTACTGGGTTCTATTACTTAAGAAGCGTTCGAACCGCTCTCATATCTGGAAACATGCCCGTATTTTTATTAGGCCAATATGAATCTATCAAAGTATTGGACAAAGAATCGGACGAAAAAATTGGATGAAATATTGGTCCTGTTGTTTGACAAAGGTATTGGTTGAAACGTTAAAGGAGGTATAACACTATCATCCAATATTTTGTCAAAGTTGCTTCAAAATGGCGGTGTTATGCTCATCTGTTGTTTATACTACTGTTGCATTGTGTCTGCATTTACAAGAGAAGGAGAGAAAAGAGAAAAGAAAGCGTACGTGAATGAAAAAGAGTGTCACGGCGAAATAAATAAAGTTTGTTACGAGAACGGAAGGATTTTCTTTGTGTCGTCGACAGTGCAGCCAGGCCGTAATACACTGCTAATTATTTTGTAGCCTTCCATTCTTCATAATTTTCAATAGAGTAACAGAAAAGGCTGACGTAAACAGTGTATGGAAATAATATTGTAAGTTGATAAAGCAAGTTTCATTAAATAACATTTTAAATGGAAAATGTCAGCACTGACAAAAAGGAAAATCTAAGTTGTTTATGACGTTATTGACGGTGTAAAGGGGGGGGGGGGGGGAATAGCTGATAAAGTAAATAGATACATCTATTTCCTTAGAAAAATTTGTATGACTTGTTTATATATTTTCGCTTGCAAACAGACGTCGGTGTTTTGAATGTTGTTTCACTTCTCAGCACTTGTTGTTCTTATGGTCTTCAGTCCGGAGACTGGTTTGATGCAGCTCTCCACAATACCCTATCCTGAGCAAGCCTTTTCATCTCCTCATAAGAACGGCAACCCACAACCACTTGAACCTGCTTACTATACGCGTCTCTTGGTCTCCCTCTGCGATTTGTACCCCACACACTTCCCTCCAATGCTAAATTTACGGTTCCTCGATTTCTAAGAATGTGTCCTACCAAGCGATCCCTTCTTTTGGTCAGGGTATGCCAAAAATTCCTTTTCGCACCAATTCTGTTCAGTAGCTCTTCATTAGTTATGCGATCTACCCAACTAATCTTCAGCATTCTTATGTAGCACCACATTTCAAAAGTCTCTATCCTCTTCCTGTCTGCACTGCTTATCGTCCATGTTTGACTCCCATACAAGGCAACACTCCACACAAATGCCTTCAGAAAAGACTTCCTTTCACTTAAATTAATATTCGATGTTAGCAAATTTCTCTTTTTCAAAAATGCTTTTCTTCCCATTGCCATTCTGCATTTTATATCATCTGTACTGCGACCATCATTTGTTATTTTACTGCCCAAGTAACAAAACTCATCTACCTCCTTTATTCCTTCGTTACCTAATCTAATTCCTTCAGCATCACCCGATTTTCTTAGACTGCACTCCATTACCCTAGTTTTGCTATTGTTAATGTTCATCTTATAAGCACCTTTCAGCACACTGTCCATTCCGTTCAATTGCTCTTCCAGGTCCTTTGGTGTATCTGACAGAATTACTATGTCGTCGGCAAAACGCAATGTTTTTAATTCTTCCCCCTGAAATTTAATTCCTTCACCAAATTTCTCCTTGCTTTCCTTTATAGCTTGCTCAATGTACAAATTGAACAACATTGGAGAAAGGCTACAACCCTGTCTTAACTCCCTTCCCAACTGATGCTTCCCTTTCATGCCCTTCGAGTCTAATAACTGCGGTCTGGCTTTTGTACAAGTTGTAAATAACTCTCCTTTCCCTGTATTTTACCCCTGCTGACTTCAGAATTTGAAAGAGTGTATTCCAGTCAACATTGTCAAAAGCTTTCTCCAAATCTACAAAAGCTAAAAATGTAGGTTTGCCTTTCCTTAATCTATCTTCTAAGATAAGATGTAAAGTGAGTATTGCCTCCCGGGTTCCTACGTTCTTCCTGAATCCAAACTGATCTTCCCCGAGGTCAGCTTCTACCAGCTTTTCCATTCTCCTGTAGATAAAATTTTGCAACCATGACTTATCAGACAGATGGTTCTGTTATTTTCACACCTGTCTGCGCCTGCTTTCTTTGGAATGGGTATTATTACATTTTTCTTGTAGTCTGAGGGTATTTCGCCTGTCTCATACATCCTACACACCAGTTCAAATAGTTTTGTCATGGTTGGCTCTCCCAGAGACTTTAGTAGCTCTGAGGGTATGTCATCTACTCCTGGGCCTTGTTCCGACACTTAATATTCGATGATAATAAATTTCTCTTTTTCAAAAACGCTTTTCTTACCATGGCCATTCTCCATTTTGTATCATCTGTACTGCAACCGTCATTTTCATCGCAGGGTATTGGGCTAAGCGAATTGACATGACGGACAGTTTGAAGTGGCCTTGTAGAGTGTTATACAATGCCCCATTCGATTTATATATTTCTATCAATTTTGCTGTTGCTGGAAAACACTACATAACCTTGCCACTAGTAGCCATGTTTACGAATACGAACGCTATGTCAAACCTTAGCCTCCAAAAAAAAATGTAAATGTTTGTTAAGCTTATGGGACTTAACTACGGGGTCATTAGTCCCTAAACTTACAAACTACTTATCAACTACCTTATACTAAAGACGGCACAAATATCCATGCCCGAGGGGGGATTGGAACCCCGACCGTAGTGGCCGTGCAGACCGTGACTGGAGCGCCTCAGTCTCCTCGGCCATCGCGGCCGGCTAGCCTCCAAATGAAACAGCTGTAGTGGCTAGGAGGCTATACTACTACTAGCGCTCCGAGTGGTCACATTTCTCACTGCAGGAAACAGAAGACGTGCAATTTCTTTGATCAAATCTAAGCCGAGACCTTGGATTTTATGAAATATTGGACGACATTCCCATTACACTACGTCCAATATTTCTTTGTCCAATAATTTGATAGTGTAATACCGGCCTTAAGCCTGCAATGAGGTACCATGTCAAAGGTCTTTCGCATATAAAGAATTATGCAGTCTGGCCCAAAGACCTCGTAAAAATAACTAGACTCCCTAACGGCGCTGCTGTCGCGGGATAATTTGAACCTTCGCCCGGCCGCCATAGTAGTGGCAAGCGTCAGATAATACGAGTGTTGTTAGCAGGTAAATCGTGTATTGTATAGCTACTGCGGAATATATATACAATTGATTGTCACGTCTTTATTGTTTGACTATTGCAGTGTACATGAAGCACGATGATGAAGAGCTGCTCGGCGTTTAAATGCACAAATCAATTTAAGAAAGGAATAAAAAGATCGAATACTGTCTTCCTATTTCTATTTGTCAGGAATACAAGTAGCCCTCCTACTTGTGTTCAGAGATACTCTTGCTTAACAGACTGTTAGTTAAGACAGACTTTTACAATACTGGTAGCTCTTAAAAAGGAGCTACTTTAGGCAGTACTGGTGGAGAGGAAGTTCATATAGCGTCATTTAATTATTGCGTAAAATAACTATTGGAGTCACGAAATTAGTTGTCTCAATGCAATTCGAATTTTTGTTTTTTATGAAATTAATATTAGCAACTTGTAACGCAGAATTTGAAGGTAATTTGCTTTACATATAGGTATAACAACAAAATGTTCAAATGTTTGTACAGCTTATGGGACTTAACTACGGGGCTATCAGTCCCTAAACTTACAAACTACTTATGAACTTCTTACGAACTAGGACGGCACAAATATCCATGCCCGAGGGGGGATTCGAACCACCGACCGTAGTGGCCGTGCAGACCGTGACTGGAGCGCCTCAGTCTCCTCGGCCACCGCGGCCGGCGTATAACAACTGAAAGGGGTTTGCAGACCTGTGTACAGTTCCGTATATGAATGACACACAGCCACACGGGATGCAGTTTGTGAAGTTGAACCCTACGACAATAGTTGTTGACTTTTGAGCTTCTGTAAGGTATTTGGATTACAGCATTAAATGAGCTACATTCTTGCTAGATACCCTAATGATTTTACATGCATTAGTTAAGAAAACGTCATGGTATACTTCGTGTTCTTAAAAGAATTTGGTAGTGGCTGGTTGCTGTATTCACAAGGTATGAAGCTATTTTTCAGTTATGTATCTGGTGACAAATTTCACTTTCACAATCGATTTTAACATTAGCTGTTTCAGGCAGCCCTGTTTGATTTTTTGATGCTATAAAATATCTAAATATTGGAGAATACAGCACTAAAGCAAAGACATAAAGTGTGAAACTCTTCCGAAATTAATGTTTGTACAAAAGTTTCACAATCGTAGAATATACTGAGAAAGTGCCAAAAAACGTGTCTTACGATAAATTCTGTTCATATGCTGCTCTTAGCACGCTAAGAAACTACTTGTTATAGTTCTGTTTCGTTAGAAAGAGGAAACGCTGTTGGTGAATTTCTACACCATATATGTAATAAATTTACACACAACCGATAGTTTCTGTATATTCAAGGAATCTGAAGCTGTTTTGTAGTTACATATTTCAATTAGACATAGTTTTCACGACTTATATATATGGGACTTAACTACGGGGTCATCAGTCCCTAAACTTACAAACTACTTATGAACTACCTACAACTAAGAACGGCACAAATATCCATGCCCGAGGGGGGTTTCGAACCCCCGACCGTAATGGCCGTGCAGACCGTGACTGAAGCGCCTCAGTCCCCTTGGCCACCGCGGCCGGCTTTTCACGACTTAACTCAAATGAATACTCTCCCTAATCAAAAGAAACTTATGCACACTTAAAGTTGGCTCGGAAGTTTGCCACCACAATGGCCGCCGAGGCGCTCTTCAATTGTCCGCTGTTCACAGTCGGCCGCTTACGCGATTGTGGGGGCTTGGTCTGGCCTATTGCCCTTCGGCTATAGCTCGAAAGATGCTTCGATATGCATGAGTAAAATCTTTTCCGCCTCAATAAAATTTATTATATTCGAACTGAGAAAATGTTAAAGGACTCTCCATCCAACTATAGTTAATGCTTGTCGGCTTTTAATTTTGCGGATCCGTTCTTTTACCTTTCTTATAAATACGAGTCAAGCACCCGCGCTTTGTTTTTTCAGTCACCCAGCATCACCTCTGATGCAGCACTTGGTTCAGCATGGCGCCCGCGCAGACCGTGTAGACGCCGCCACCAGACACGTCATCGCGGCTGCCCTTTGCCCTCAGCTGTTGACCTTAGGCGCGGCAGATAGGCGTACGTGAGGGGCGCACGCACCGAATACAATCGCTTACTGTTTACACGCCTTGTTGTTCCTCGGGCAGCAAATTGTCTCGTTTGCTCGGGATGTTTGCCTCTCAGGGGAAGGTAGCCGCCTCGCCTTATCACACAGCGAAGAGTGTCTCGGCTTTAAACCACGCTGCTCGCCTTTAATAAACGACGCCTCAGACGTGCTAGTCAATACTTGAGGTGGACACGCCCCTGAACAGACTGAGATTTCAGCATGATCTTCTCTCTCGAAGTATTACTGACGTATAAATTACGTGGTAGTTCAAAATTTCAACACCCAATTGGGTTTATTAGTCAAAGCGTTCTGAGAAAGTTATGGAAGTATTTCTTATATTGTAGTGTTGACAACAATATTTATAATTGGTTTTTAATATACCAGCAACTATTTGCAATTAAACTGATTTTATTAATCCGGTATCTAGCATACATCGGCAACTTTATACGTTCAGTATCAATATGTTCAAATGTTTGTAGAGCTTATGGGACTTAACTACGGGGTCATCAGTCCCTAAGCTTACAAACTACTTATGAACTAGCTAAGACTAAGGACGGCACAAATATCCATGCCCGAGGGGGGATTCGAACCCCCGACCGTAGTGGCCGTGCAGACCGTGACTGAAGCGCCTCAGTCCCCTCAGCCACTGCGCCCGGGAGTATCAATATGGTTCAAGAGTGCCAATACATGTCTGAAGAAGGGTCCTTAGTGCCCAAAACTTGTCTAACTGGTTTTTGCTATTTTTAAAAACCAGTTGAATAACAGTTGCTATCTTGGGCAATATACTAACTATGCATAATTTATTAACTCAGAAACCCGCATTGTTGGCTATGCTGTTCATTAACATTATTACATGAGAATAATCCAGAACACTGCAATATTTTAAATGTTCAAATGTTTGTGAAGCTTAAGGGACTTAATTGCGGGGTCATCAGTCCCTAAACTTACAAACTAGTTATGAACTGCATGAAATTTTTTTTTAAATGTCTTGGTTGCACTGTTTTTCATTTTATCATTACGCGTTTTGATACCTCTTCAGCAGATCTGTGGCAAAAAAGCAAATTACATTTCGGATGTTTACAGTTCTTAATCACAAAATTCATATGGAGCACAAACACATTATATGAAAATATACTTACAACTTTTTTAAAAACGATGGTAATTAAAATACATCTTATTTGAGATGACTAACTAAAATATAAACCACCATCGTGGCTGTTTAGTCAAGGTGCGTCGACTAGAAATTCATGCCAAACTGTGGTGAGAAGGGGGGAACACCGTAATATGTAAACTAGGTTAAATAGCCGCCGCACAGGGTTGAACTTAAATGTTATTTGAATGAATTTTTGTAACAACATCTTGCGCCATCTGCACTGTCAACTGACATAGAATAGAAACTACGAAAAACACAACTGATATATATATATATATATATATATATATATATATATATATATATATATATATATATATATATATATATAAGAGAAATGATGGGGGTGGGGGGGGCAATCAAGATGTGGATAGGAGGAGGTGGGGACATTTTTCATTCTCTCTCTCTCTCTCTCTCTCTCTCTCTCTCTCTCTCTCTCTCTCTCTCTCTCTCTTTCCATCTCTCTCTATCTTCCTACTCTTCCCTACTTCCCTACCTGTGGGTATGAGAATTTCAACCAGCACGTTGAACACATGACATATCATGTCCAACTTGAGTGGCAGCCCTCCTCTCGGAAGACCACAATTTGACATCTTCAATACTCGCTGATTTGGTTGTAGGATGCACGTGTACGTCTCTGTGGCATGGTGCCTGTTTGCTTTACACGTTGATAACACACTTTACTAATTAGCCACCGGATAACGTTGTGCTAAACGTTCGCCAAAATGATGCGCCCTTTGCAGCGCGGGCCCGTTACAGAAGAATCTTGACTTTATCTTTGTGATTTAATATCAGCCAAGATAAGGTTCTAGGCTGTGCTCAGTTGAAATCCCGTATCCCTGTTGATGAGATTATCAGCTGTACGAATATGTATTGCTCCCTTAGCGAGGCAGTCCCAGAAAGATGAAGCCGGGGATAACATTTCTGTCTTTTCATAAAACATACGATGTCCCGTATTCAGACATTGTTCTGCAACTGACGACTTCTCCGGTTGCCGTAGGCATGTATGACCAAATGTTCGTCGCAGCGTTCTCCTACTGTGCGACATGCATGGTCTATATATGCCGTCCCAGATTGAGAAGGGACATTTCCTCAGGCCAAGATCATCTTTGACTGAATCTAACAACTTCTTCGGTTTTCTATTGGGTCTAAACACACATTGTCATATCTTCCGAAGACTCTTCCAATTTTTGACATAGCACCAAATTACGGCAAGAAGGCCAAGGTTTTGGGTATCACTGCATCTTCATTCTAGTCCATGTATTAAACTTTCAATAATGAATGTTACAGACAACTGGAGTTCTGGAAGCTACAGAGCCTGTAGGCCTATAGGGAGAGAGTGACCAAGAGCGATATCGCTGCTGAGAGCCCGGGACGCCATGTTTTTACCAAACTTGACGGCCTTTGTATGTGTATCTGAAGACCTACTGTGTGCGTTTATGTACTGTAGGGGGTCTTTAATACTTCTTACAGTGATGTCACTGTACAATTAATTACAGAATATATTACGGTAGACATTGGTGCACTTTTGTACGTTTTCTGTCGGTTCTATTTACCTAAATTAACTTACATCAATAAACATACTATTTCTCGGGTCTGTGGCGATAATTTTAGATTTTCGCGGGAATTTGTAAGGTTAAATATTGAAGTGATATACACAGTGTAACTAATAATGTGCATTACATGATTATTATGGTCAAGAGAAATGCCAGATTGTTCCGCCATTGACTGTGAAAACAGAAGTGAAAATTGGCTATATGATGCTTGTGTTCCCAATGAATGAAGAGAAGATGGTTAGTGGGCGGTGAAAGTTAACGGAGAAGGCGGGAACCTTAAAGGCAACTTATGAAAAAGAATGAATTATTCCTCCTGCATGAAGTAAGTATTTTGCTGCCCCTCTCCACATGCAAGAAAGGCTTTGATAAAAGTTAGTACACAAATTAGTGAAAGTGTGATTCTTCTGTGGCGTAGAGAGTGCATATTGACGTCTGAGTTTGAATCCGGTAAGCGGTAACAATACTTTTATAAATATTTTCTTTATTTTGATTTTTGACACATCATGCTACAAAAGATGTTTAACACGGAACCCTAAGAAAACGCCTGTCCGACTAGCACCTCTACTTGGCCGTGTATTGTTGGCTTTTCATGATCCTATTGGTTACGGTATGTAAGACGAAAAAGCGAGGGCGGGATTATTAACTATTGAACAAGAGGTGACAGAGACATGTAACCAATGGTACTCCATGGCACGCCGGGTGATACGCCAGTATGGCGATGACGAATACACGCTTCCAATGTGCGTTCACCACGATGTCGCCAAACACGGATGTGACCATCATGATGCTATAAACAGAACCTGGATGCATCCGAAAAAAATGACGTTTTACCATTTGTGCACCCAGGTTCGTCGTCGCCTACACCACATCAGGCGCTCCTGTCTGTGATGCAGCGTCAAGGGTAACCGCAGCCATAGTCTCCGAGCTGATAATCCATGTTGCTGCAAACGTCGTCGAACTGTTAATGCAGATGGTTGTTGTCTTGCAAACATCAACATCTTGCAAACATCAACATCTGTTGACTCAGAGATCGAGACGTGGCTGCACGATCCGTTACAGCCATGCAGATAAGATGCCTGTCATCTCGACTGCTAGTGATACGAGGCCATTGGGATCCAGCACGGCATTCCTTATTGCTCTCCTGAACCCAACGATTTCATATTCTGCTAACAGTCATTAGATCGCGACCAACGCGAGCAGCAATGTCGCGATACGACAAACCGGAATCACGATAAGCGACAATCCGACCTTTATCAAAGTCGGAAACGAGATGGTATGCATTTGTCCTCCTTACACAAGGCATCACAACAACGATTCACCAGGCAACGTCGGTCAACTCATGTTTGTGTATGAGAAATCGGTTGGAAACTTTCCTCCTGTCAGCACGTTGTAGGTTTCGCCACCGGCGTCACCCTTGTGTGAATGCTCTGAGAAGCTAATCATTTGCATATTACAGCATCTTCTTCCTGTCGGTTAAATTTCGTGTCTGTAGCACTTCATCTTCGTGGTGTAGCAATTTGAATGGCCAGGAGTGTAGTTAAGTATTTTGAGTCAGTTTCCGTGTTTCAGTAGGGAAAGTACTGATATTTTTGCCATTTTTTGTGGTACAGTGCTCCTAAGTACGTACAGTATGACCTTTCGGTATTTCTCAGTGTAGTAAAAGATTATAAAGACGACAGAATCACTTAAAATGCATTGTATTGGGAGGGAAATTCTACAGTAAAATGTGAAATAGCATCTTTTTCAAAAAATCTAATGTTTGTTAAGCTTATGGGACTTAACTACGGGGTCATCAGTCCCTAAACTTACAAACTACTTATGAACTACTTACGAACTAGGACGGCACAAATATCCATGCCCGAGGGGGGATTCGAACCCCCGACCGTAGTGGCCGTGCTGACCGTGACTGGAGCGCCTCAGTCACCTCGGCCACCGCGGCCGGCTAGCATCTTTTTCTTTAAGATACAGCACAAGAAACATCTCTTTTTCTTTCTTTTCAACTGTCAATTGTCGATGTTACCAGAACATCGTAAAATACAAACGTAGACACTGCTTCACTAAACTTTAATTTGCTCGCAAATTTATTGGGGCTATTATGTAAACATAGTCGACTGACATGTATTGAAAGCACCTCTGAGTATTAAGATAGAAGATCTGCTTTAGTTTTATACGTCGAACTGATGCTTTAATTTAATCGTTAAGTGGTTGCATTTCTGTTCGGTCGCTATCTATATGCACATCCCGCGCGCAATCTGGTAAAAACATGGCGGCCACCGATCGATTCGCCACTCTCTGCCTATATAGTCTCTTTACTAGCAGCTATGTTAATGCGCTATCTATTGACGGAAGACTAACCGTTATCAGTACATGTACAACCCCCAGATGCAATCTGCCATCAGCGGATCAAAATCGACATATTCTTTCCAGGTTTACTAATTTTTCCTTCCCGGCAGTACCTTCCAGAAGAATGATGAGATTACAGCTCACACGGAGGCCTGCCGATTGTCATTTTTTCCGCGATACATAGGCGGGTGGAACAGCAAACGTTGGGGACACTGGTAGCATGGTACCCTCCACCAAATATGGAGAGGCGGCTTGCTGAATTTAGATGTAGGGTAAACATACCTGACATCGTGATATTAAGGATTTTAAATTTAAAAAAATCTAAGTAAAAATTAATCTAGAAATTACATATTGATGACCAATACATTGCTCTACTAACCAGTAATAAAAAACATCCAAGAAATAAAAAATAGTGGAAGTTATAACATGTAGAGAACACAGTGGGCATACTACCTAACTTCGTGATAGCATACCTGATTCCGTGACATTATATACCTAACTTCGTGATAGCGCACCAAATTTCGTGATAAATTTGTTTTTCATTTTTAAAGTTCACTTAATTTACTTTTCATTCATTTTCTTCATCTGTATCACTGTCACTGATATTTTCGCAAATACTGCACATAAATACCGTAGCATCTGGTGGATCAATGAACTGACAACTTTCATGAAACCATCTCACACGAAAACAACACTGAATCCAAGCCCTTTTATTCTTTTCACAGCTTTAGCTCTCATTACAAGTGGTGCAGATGTCATGATTTCTTTTGTTGTTTCACTTCTGTTTTCCCTTAGTCAGTTATTTCACTGTACTACAATGAGTTGGTGATTTTATGGCTTGATCAGGAGCAGCCACAGCTTGAGCGGGAACATGGATTCTTGCCTTATTAGGCCTATCTCTTCTCTGTTTACAGCCAGATGGTGGCGTCGTCTTCTCAGGTATCATTAAGTCTGGCACACGTAGAAGGGTATCAACAGACGGTGTGTGGGCTGTTGATGAAGTAGCTGGACTACTACGTTCACCCACAGATCTACATGCTTCTTGCACAGAGATTTGACATTGATGTTGTGAGAGCTACATCGAGAACTGCTTCAGGATTTAGACAGTGATTTCACTGTACTACAATGATTTGGTGATTTTATGGCTCTCAGGAATCATTAAGTCTGGCACACGTAGAATGGTATCAACGGTGTGTGGGCTGTTGATGAAGTAGATGGACTACTACGTTCACCCACAGATCTACATGCTTCTTGCACAGAGATTTGACATTGATGTTGTGAGAGCTTCATCGAGAACTGCTTCAGGATTTAGACAGTGATTTCACTGTACTAAAATGATTTGGTGATTTTATGGCTCTCAGGTATCATTAAGTCTGGCACACGTAGAAGGGTATCAACAGACGGTGTGTGGGCTGTTGATAAAGTAGATGGACTACTCCGGTCACCCACAGACCTATATGCTTCTTTCACAGAGATTTGACTTTTCGGAGATGTTGTGAAAGCTTCATCGGTAACTGATTCAGGGTTTAGAGGAAAAATGCCCCACTCGAAAACGCCTTCAGAAAGGAAGAATTGAACAATGGACGAAAATCGTAACGACCAGGTCTGCGTAAAGGGTTACCTTCTCGAAACTGCCTCATTGTTCTTGCCACGCCTGTTTCAAGGACTTGTACACCGAAACATCCAGCGGTTGTAGAATGTGGCTAGTGTGTGGTGGTATTGTGACAATGATAATGACATTCTTAGAGGCAATTTCCAGTACGTCTGGTGGCACGTCGTACTCACATGAGAGTCCATTAGCAGAATCACTGGTCTCTCTACACTAAGGCCACGAACAAATGCGTTGAACCACTTTAAAAAAGTTCATTGTTAATCCATCCACTCTGTGAAAGGGCTATTGAGGCGTTAGGAAGGGCACCACCTGACAAAGCAGCTGACATTCGCACTCCTTTAAAAATAATTAGAAGAGCGCCAAATTCAACTACAGCATTTACACATGGCAGTACAGTGTGTATGCCTTCTCTGCAATAACACGCGCGTAAACGTATTTTTCCCTACCTTGGTAACCACTTTATCAGATTTTACAACGTAAGAAAGTCCAGTTTCGTCACAGTTCCAGATCAGACTGGGTTTTATAGTGCTGACAACTTTATCATAACACTCCTTTAGTTTATCATAAAAATCATTCAGCACTTCACGATTGGCATTGTTGGCTCTGTAGTAGGATAGATTTTCTGCTGTACGAAGTCTCAAATTGTAACGGTTACTAAAATTTCGCCACCATTTCCAGCTAGCACCGTTTTTCAGTCACTGAATGGGAACCTATCAGCATTCCCACACTGTGTTTCGGCCATTGCATACGCCAGATGCCTTATTCGAACCCTATTTACTCCATTTGTATTACGAAATTAACTAACTTCAAGTTCACTTATAAGGGCAAACGGTCTATCCATTTTCCAATTGTTATATTGCCTTTGTCACCATCATTGCGGCCTACATAGTCTTTTAAAGTACTCCATGATATAGAGAAATGTTTAGCAGCCTTGTATATCGAGCACATATGTCCAAAACCTTATGAAGTACTCCTTGAAGGTCGTCAGATAAATAAGATTGTCTTCTTCACAGATTTGCGTAGAGACGGAGCCATTGCTTCTGAAATGGACATAAAACGTAAGAGTTGTTGCCATTATCCTAAGCGAATGACTCAGTAACGAGGCATTTAAATCCAACTATGACGACTAAGATTATAAGTATGATCCATAGGTTATACATCTACATAGAAATTATTAAATAATTACTTGAAAAACTTACCGTAATGACCTTGAAATACAGGCTCAGCACATCAGTCGACGTGTTTCCCTCCACACTAAGCAGTCTTTCCCGTAAACAACGCCTTTCCTATGTGAAGACATTCCTTCCATCTGTTGAGAACGGTTGGAACTGCGTGTAGAAGGTCTACCTTACTCAGGACAAAGATGTATCTTTTATCACGGAATAGAATATGTCACGAAGTTAGGTAGGTTTATCCTACAAGTACATAAACGATTTATATTTTATTTTTCAAAATCTCCACACATAGCTGAAGATTCTTAAATAGTGTATGAAGTAAGAGTCATTATTATAATACTTATGACTCCCTAACAAACACTATTGTAAAATATAGTTGTCAGTGCGAAAGAAACACTTCAATAAAACAAAGTACTTCCTTAAGGATTGGTTAAATATTTGTAGATAAGACTTGGCATCAGCTTCCTTGTTTTTTGTGCTCTCTCGTACGACAAAACCGTGCTACCGGCAGTATTTCAGTAACTCATCCAGGCGAGATAGTCGACAAGAATAATTTGTGCTTATGGACACGTTATCAAACACTATATGTTAGACGGAAATCCAGTATAAACTGGATTTTTCTGCTCTCGGTTTTATCTCCGTATCCTTGAACTAGAGAGTCAAAAACAGTACTGTCACGGATCATGGGTGATATCGAAAACAACTGTGATAGTGGAAGGAAATTAGAGAAGTTCCCTGAACAACAAGCAACTTGTCTGCGTCACTCCCGCTGTAAGGACGTCAGACCAACCCGAATTTCTTCAGTTTTTCCCCAAACTGTTTCATGTTTCGTTGTTTACGACAACTCGAGGAACCGAAGTTCCTATTAATTAGAGGTGTCATATACATGTCAGTCGCATTATATTTTAGTAATGTTCGAAATTGTTTGTTGTGATTGCCACAAAATATGGTCACCGCATTGGCAGTGCAAATCCTACGAAGATCATCACGGTATTAAAAATTAGGGAAAATTTTTTACACTGGGTTCAGTTTTTTTTTTTTTTTTTTTCGAAAATTTGTACCCTTAAGAATCAAGCCTTTTTATTTGACGACTACAGATTTAATCATTCTTGATGTTGAAGGGAGATCTTTCATCTCCAGCGGAAATTGAGAACACATTTAGAGAAAAGCTAATTTCAATTATTATTTAATAACGGTTGTCAGGAAGCGAACAGCTCTCAGGTGTATTTCATACGGCACAGATCGGAAAGGCAATCAACTGTTCTGTGCGTTATCCTTCTACAATAGCATACTGTTTCACAAACATAATGTCAGCGTAATCTTACTAACAAAATTATCTTCCTAAGAGAATAAAACTGTGTGCTGGACCTAAAATCAAACTCGACGCCCTTACTTTTCGTAGGCAAGTTTTCTACCAACATTTATTGTTTTTCTTTTTCATCTACATTTACATCACACCGATAAACAGTTAGTTTATACAAACATGAACATACGCTGTCATGAAGTAAAGCTTATTTTATTCTTAAGCCCAATAGGTTCATATAGTCAGAACATAGGGGGAAATAAATTTACAACACAAAACAAAATGACACTTTATTTATTTGACTGTCCGTCACAGTTGCCCATTAAGTTGTTGTTATTGTTGATACCCGGTACCGGATTTTAAATCCATCATCATACCAGTGCCTTAATATAGCATCGCGTACATGATCATCCAGACAAAAATAAAACATGTTGGATCATATTCAGCTATAATCTATTAAAATGCTTAATATAACCAAAACTGATATATTCTGTCAGTGACGCCGTGAGGATGGCCCGTAAGACGTACTTGGGTAGCGTAGGCATCACAGCACTTCCCCACACAAGGAAAAAGTTCGATTCTCTGTCCAGCGCACAGCTTTAATATGCCAGGAAGTAAACATCACCGTATGCCCTGCTGCAAAGTGATAAAAATCATTCTGGGAATGTAAACAGTTCGAATCTCACCACTAGAATGGCGTCATACTGCCATGAGTGTCTTTGAAAACATTCAGTAGTATATGTTACTAATGTCTGCAAAATAAGTCGTGGATGCTGTTAGCAGTAAAGACGTAATAAATCGAAACCTCATGCGTGATGATTCGGTTTTTCATTAACCAAATTGTTTATGAATTCATACCTAACTGTGATATAATATCGAAGGAACATTCAGTGGTAAGTATGTGTACTGTCTGTGAAACGTCTTGCGAATACAATTTACAGTGTAGAAGTAATAGCTTGTAACGTCATGCCAAATGCCATAGATATACATCATGAAAATCAGAAAATTAGTAAGCGATAAAGTTTTCTCCTTTCATCATTTTGTTGGGCTTGTCAGCGAGAAAGAATTTCGTAAAGATTTGAAATTATGTTCAAAGTTTATTGCAAGTCTCTAAGTGCTCTCATTGTCAAATCGTTGACAAGTAAATTCAGGCCATTACGATGGGGCAGTTTTCACTGTTCATGGCATGATATCGTAGGAACTGTCGTAGGTAGTTTTTGCCAGAATTGCAGATGATTCCTGACCTTAAAGAATATTTGTTCCAAATTTGGTTGAAATTGGTCCATTAGTTCTGGAGCAGATGTCAAATATTATGAGGTTGCTGTTTTTCACGAATGTCATTGTTTATGATGTCATATCTCCTAGCGTATATATCGTGGATGGTTCTTACCCAGACAGCGATTGTTGCCTGATAGTGACGAACATGTGTGTCAAGTTTACTTGAAATCGGTCCAGAAGTTTAGGAGGAGATATGGAACATTCATACACAGATACACACATACAGCTAATTTTATAAGATGTATAGATTGTGCCAAAACATCCGTTAGTTACGTCAACAATGTTTGTGCTGTAAATCTGATCCCCACTCTCTGCTCTACAACGCCACATAACGGTTCATTTATGTTGAAACATGGAGATTTTGCTGTCCACCGGAGATGTTTTACAAAGAAAGCCTGCATTCCTTTTTGGCTGCTCGTGTTGGCGCATAGTCATTTTGTAATGTATCAATGTTTGTTAGCAGTATGTTACTCAACGTAAGCAGTTTGCTGTCGAGGATGGTGAGAAATTCATTCTCAGTTATCAGACTACCGAGCGTGATGGTAGAAACAGTTGAATACCACGATATAGATGCCCAAATCATGGCTGGATCTCCCCAGTGCATGACTTTAGGGGCAGCCATGCCGTATCGTAATCTTTGGGGTTTTCGATACATAAGCCCACTTGTCTGCAGGAAATAATGTAAACGATGATTCATCGGATCATACCATACACCTCCAGTCAGCAAGTGTCCAGGTTTTATGATCGTGACAACACTTCCTTCGCAGTTTAGCGTTGGATTCCGTTAGTAACGTTTTAGAAATTCTGACCTTCCATTTGCTCTGTTTTAAAGAAAACAATATTGTCACGTTGCAATGGAAGTAGGCTTGACTTCGAAGATAACTAAACACAGCACTTATATTGAAAGCACGTTTATTACGAACTCAACATACACGCAGCACTGACTGCCTCTCAGGCAGAGTGCTCTGCTACTTATACACAGACAGAATTTACCAGAAATTAGAAGAACAGTTAACATAAGTAACAAGTAGAATTTACAAGTGAGCATAAGAAAGATGTAGAACCTTCTGGAATTGTCAATTACAAAGAAATAAATTGTTGCCGGTGGGCGGGATTGAACCGGCGGCCTTCGCAGTCTGTGACGCTATCCCCTGCGCCACGCAGGCAGTTGGCGTTCGACGTCTCTCGCGGCAATATTACTCAAATGAGTGTTGAGTTTTGCAGTCGCATTTGTAGATGTAGTTTGATGTATGGTCACAATCGTTCTTAATTTCCATCGGTCGTTGTCAGTTCACTATTGCCCACTACTCCTGTCCGCCAATAATGTTTTATCATGTTTATTTTTATTTTCATTGTGTGTGTGTGTGTGTGTGTGTGTGTGTGTGTGTGTGTGTGTGTGTGTGTGGAGGATACTGTCACTAGTGACAAACAGCCGTTTTCGTCACAAATGCTCCCCCTATCTTGAAAACATCGAATAGGCCTCTTTACAGCTCTGAGAGATCAAGTATTTGTACTGACCGTCGCAGATTATACATCTACGTAACGTCGGAAACTTCGTACATTCGAAAGTGCAGTGCTATTTGTCTCAGTGTTAGTATGTACCCAGTAGTTGCAGTTTGAAACAAGATATAGTATATGGCACGGTGTTCATATTATTTGGTCTACCGCTTGTATTCTATCCGGATGTACCGTGTTTCCTTCTTTGAATAGAGGTATTCCGGTTATACAGGAGTCTCTGGTCCAGATCTGTACTCGGAACCTTGATGGTAGCATGTCGGCGAATGTTAATTCGCAGAAAAAGAGCCACCTATCTTGCTCTCCTCATCTCCTTTAAGTGGCACGCGCCGCTTTGTTGTTGTGTAACGTGGTATCTCTCACTTGGCGCCGGCGGACGCAGTGACGTAATAGCTGATGCCGTACCTATCTCTGAGGTCGCGACACGAGCTTCTCCGCAATCAGCTAGGATTCGCAATGCTTCCACGCTGGCGGCTATCTCTTTGCCACAGATGAGTGTGCCAGGCTTGCTCATTCGCTCTGTGATCTATTTATCAACACAGAATAGAACTTTGGTTTGCTCTTGGTAAGTAAAATTTATTAAGTTTATGTAAAGCTGAAAGTAAAAGATATTTGATACTGGCTGTAGGTAAATGCTCTGAGATGCGCATGCACCGGTCGTACATTTTGTCTAGATAACAAATACATTGTTTGAAGGTACAAAGAAGCCCCGGTCATCAACATTATTCGCAATACACTGTATTAGTATTTAACGGAATGAGCTGATTATGGTGTTCGCAATTATCGTGCAAATCCAGACAGAAGGTCGATCGTGGGTGATGTGGGCTGAGGTGCCACGTCTCGGATTGTGCGGCCCCTCCCACCGGAGGTTCGAGTCTTGCCTAGGGCATGGGTGTGTCTGTGTGTGTGTTATCCTTCGCACTTTGATCCCTTGAACATTTTAACTGAGTAGGAGTACATTTGCCGCTATGAACCTCAAAGTAATTTAATACTACAATGAGGTTTACAAATCACTGCAAAGACGTACGTCGAGCTTTGACGGGCGCACAAATGAGGCACACAGAACTCAAGCTTTTGGCCATTAGCCTTCGTCAGAAAAGACATTACTCGCTCAAACACACAAGCACACTTCACAAACAATCAACCGTCATCTCCGAACGCCGCAATGCGATTAACGGGATGGGCGGAAAGGGGAGACGAAGTTTCTACGTCGTTGGTGGGTACAGATACAGCACGGCCTAACCAAATGGGTGGAAAGAGAAAGCGGCTTGTTGCGATTGCTCGCTATCGGAGGTTCGAGTCCTCCCACGAACACAGATGTTGTGATATCCTTAGTGTAAATTACTTTAATTTAGTTTAAGTAGTATGTAAACCTAGAGACAGACGACCAACGTAGCTTTACAAACTTTTGAAAGGAGGGAAAGGAAGAAAAACGCACACACGACAGCTCTCAAATGTTCAAATGTGCGTATAGCTTATGGGACTTAACTACGGGTCATCAATCCCTAAACTTCCAAACTACTTATGAACTACTTAACACTAAGGACGGCACAAATATCCATTCCCGAGGGGGGATTCGAACCCCCGACCGTAGTGGCCATGCGGACCGTGAGTGGTGCGCCTCAGTCCCCTCGGCCACCGCGGCCGGCCCACAGCTCTCGGAATGGGAAAGGCACAGGAGTAGGATAGGAACTGTTGGGTGTGGGCAGAAGAAAGGTTGTCGTAGGATGAGGTCTGGATAATTTCGGGGTTTGAGAGTGTACTGTGACTTCCATCTATGTAGTTCAGAAAAGCTATTGAAATCAAACATGAGCTCTGCAGCATATTGTGCGACAGGATGTTCTACCTTATTTTTGACTACAGTTTGGCCCTGGCTATCCATCCAAATGGACAGATAGTTAATGATCATACCAGTATACAAACGCTTGCAGTGACTGTAGCACAGTTGATAAATTAACTGGCTGGTTTCACGGGTGTTCGGACTGTGACTAGGTAGGATAAGTATATGAAGGAACTAGACTACGAAGCGCTGGGTGGGTGGATTGGCAGGTCTTGCAGCGGTGTCTTCCACCGATATATGATCCCTGTGGTAGGGGGCTGGGGTTGGGCGTGCCATAGAGATGGATATTATGGAGGTGGGGTGGGCTACGGGAGGTATAATGAATCCCCGGTCATCACATTATCTTCAATATACTGTAGCAGTGGTATGAGCTAGTTATGGGGTTCGCAATTGTCATGCAGATCCACAGACACGAGGTCGATCCTGGGTTACTGCGAGGGGATGGACAATTGGACCCGAGGTATAAGGAACCACGTCTCGGTTGACGCGGGCTTTCCCACCGGACGAGCGATGGGGAGGATCTTGAGGTAGATATCTTTCACTTCTGGGCATGATGATAGAAAATGTAAACCTTGGCGCAAGATGAGTTTTGGTTGTTACAGTCATTTAATGCAGAATTTACGTATGCCGCACTATTTGGCATCACTGATATTGTATTTACATGAAGCAGGCTGGATGGAAAGCCAACGGCCGTTCCGCAGTGGATAACCCTTTAATGCATGAAATTTTCTCTGAAGCTATAAACGCTATCTCGATTAATATATTGTGTGTATATATCGAAAAAATATTGACAAAAATTCCTTAAAATTATTATACTCTACTAGCAACAAAAAGTTCATAGCTGGTCAGGTACATAGCGCTTCCATGATGGACCCGGAGTAGTAAACGTCACTATTATGCCTCTCATCTTTCGAGGAAGTAGTTGTTAATAGTGTGTGATTGACTACTTTGACATGGTAAAGGAGGAATACTAATATAAATAAACGTATATGTTAGGAGTAACTCAGCTAACTTTCGTATGATTCAGTTGCATTCTGCTATTTATAATTTCTAGGACGAGCTACTAGCATATGTAACACTTTGTATACAAGCAGCTACAAATGAATTTGTGGTAAAATGTTGATCAGTTTGAGAAATAATGGAAGAAATAAGGTATGTAGCTGATCAGCTACACTATGCATTAAAGGGTTAAGTACTTTCTGGCTTGTCTAGCACTCTCCCTCCATACCGCATCATGTGACGCCTTCTGGCGGAGGATGACACGACGGCCGGTCGGTTCCCGTGGAACGGAGTTTACTTGAGTTTTAGGCTGGTTAAAAGCTTCCAGAATGCCGATAAAACACTGAGCGCAATTAAGCAAACACGAAGCTGTCTGACAAACTTAGTACCTTTTTACAGTGAATTCAGCAGGTGATTGGCCTCCACGGCTACACTTCTGCAAA
Organism: Locusta migratoria; assembly: GCA_026315105.1. NCBI lineage: Eukaryota > Metazoa > Arthropoda > Insecta > Orthoptera > Acrididae > Locusta > Locusta migratoria. The sequence continues at coordinate 944,106,136 of CM048744.1, forward strand.
TGGTTCATCCAACAATATGTCACTCCTCATTTCAGTGTAAAATGAGCTCTAACATGGAAATTAAACATTTCCGGACACATGTCCACATAACATATTCTCTTTCTTTGTGTGTGAGGAATGTTTCCTGAAAGTTTGGCCGTACCTTTTTGTAACACCCTGTATATACCGCAGTAACTATATAATACACAGTTTATGTCCTAACAACACTCGTATTTACGGTGTAAAAATTGGCAATTGGCTCTAAATAATGAGAAGTGTGAAGTCGTACACATGAGTACGAAAATAAATCCGTTAAACTTTATTTACAAGATAAATCAGTCAAAAGTGAAGGCCGTAAACTCCACAAAATACCTAGGAATTACTATTACTTCAGACTTAAATTGGAAAGAACGCGTAGGTAATATCGTGGGAAAGGCGAACCAGAGACTGCGTTTTATTGGCAGAACCCTTAAAACATGCAACAGAACTACAAAAGAAACTGCATACACTACGCTTGTCCGTCCATTTCTGGAGTATTGCAGCCCAGTGTGGGATCCAGAACTCTTAAAACATGCAACAGAACTACAAAAGAAACTGCGTACACTACGCTTGTCCGTACATTTTTGGAGTATTGCAGCCCAGTGTGGGATCCTTATCAGGTGGGTTTGACGGAGGACATCGAAAGAGTCCAAAGAAGGGCAGCTCGTTTCGTATTGTCACGATACAGGGGAGACAGCGTTACGGAAATGATACAGGATGTGGGATGGGAATCATTAAAACAACGGCGCTTATCGCTGCGGCGTGGGCTACTTGCAAAACTCCAATCGCCAATATTCTCCTCCGAATGCGAAAATATATTGTTGACTCCCACTTACATAGGTAGAAATGATCATCAGCATAAAATACGAGAAATCAGAGCTCGAACAGAGAGATTCAGGTGTTCTTTCTTTCCGCGCGCTATTGGAGAATGGAATGGGAGATAAATAGTATAGCTCCGGTTCGATGAACCCTCTGCCAGGCACTTAAATGTGATTTGCAGAGTATCCCATGTAGATGTAGATTATCTGACGCTTTCCACTGTCATGGCGGCCGCGGGCGACTGCAGCTCCGCTAGTGGGTCTAGTTGTTGCCGGCCGCGGTGGCCGAGGAGACTGAGGCGCTACAGTCACGGTCTGCACGGCCACTACGGTCGGGGATTCGAATCCCCCCTCGGGCATGGATATTTGTGCCGTCCTAGTTCGTAAGTAGTTCATAAGTAGTTTGTAAGTTTAGGGACTGATAACCCCGTAGTTAAGTCCCATAAGCTTTACAACCATTTTCTAGTTGCTATTTACGAGGTGTTTGGTGGTTGCAGTCGGAGGCGGGTGGCGGCTGCGCGGTGCCGCTGCTGTACGTGCCGCTGTTCGTGGCGGCGGCGGCCCTGCTGGCGGTGATCGTGACGCTGCACCTCATGTACGACCCCTGGCTGCTCGACCCCCGCTACCGACGCTACTCGCTCTACATGGCCTGCGCACTCACCGTCGCCGCCTTTCTCGTCTGCTTCTCCATCGCTTTCTTCATCCGTCGGAAGCAGGTAACTCTAGCCTCTTAGGAAAATGTAGACTGTCACGGCCGGAAATCTCATGTCCATATATATGTTCATATGTTTGTAAAGCTTATGGGACTTAACTACGGGGTCATCAGTCCCTAAACTTACAAACTACTTATCAACTACTTACGAACTAGGACGGCACAAATAGCCATGCCCGAGGGGGGATTCGAACCCCCGACCGTAGTGGCCGTGCAGACCGTGACAAGCGCCTCAGTCCCCTCGGCCACCGCGGCCGGCAATGTCATGTCCATTAAAATTATCCGGGCTGTTATACCATGGTCGGTTGAATTTTGTTGTCAAAATCCAACGTTTCGTCCTCGTCTGCGGAGGACATCTTCAGGTGGGTTTGTAGGATTGCAGTTCTAACACACACATTGTCGCGCTACTGACTGCCGCTAAGTTCAATGTGTGCGCGTTCCCGCACCGACGCGTAACATCTCGTATTTTGAAGACGTCAGTGCAATTGGCTGTCGTCCGCCGATCGCCGTTGCCATCACATTGTAGTGGAAGGGTGGTACATCTCTTCTGTATTTCTAAATAGGTTATATACAGCAGTCAGTCGTTCTTGTTGTAAAAACTGCTTTATTTTGCAGATATAGATTTCGACAAGCGACTTGCCATTATCAATGCTTAAATAGGCCTCTACTTCCTTTGGGTCTCAATGGCTCTGTCAGATTTTCCACCATATTCAATTGGTGGAATAAAAGGAACAAAGTTTACCCTCGTCCGTAGCCTCTTTTTATGACAGGCCATATTGCTGTATAGGCCTATCTCTCATTGATACAGCGCTTAATGTTTCGCTTTCGGCATTCTACAACCGTGCGAACTCACACTGTGACACAGTCTGTTAACAAGCAGTGGAGCAGCGACGGTAAAATAATTCATGGAACCCATCATTTTAAACTAATAATACTTTCAATTGGAATTTTATCTTACTTCCCTTCACAAAAAGCTTCTTCAGCTTCTTTAGCTTGTCCCAGTTCAGGAGTCGCTGTTCCTGATTCTTGCCTTCCATTTCTGTCGGTCCCACGTCTCCTCCAGGATCAGTCCCTCCTCCCTCAGGTCTTCAGTGCTGCAGTCCATCCATCTTCTCTTGGTTCTGCCTCTTCTTTTCCCGCCCTCCACTTGTAACACCAGTGTTCTCTGCAACAGATAACCCCAATCCCTTCTCATCACTTGCCCGTTCCACTGTAGACTTCGTTCCTGAGCTTTCTTCGATGCCTTCTCTGCACTTGTCTTCTCCAGAATAAGATCATTTCTTATTTTGTTCATTCTCGTCCAAAAAGCTCAGAATTGTAGGCACAGCTGTACACTATCACGCGACTGTTGACAAAACAATGGTTTAATGTAGTGATGTTGGTGCCATGAAAACGATTCAATGTCCTGTCTATCAGTATCTACGGACGAAGTCTAACTCGCGTAAATTTTCTCGGCACGCTCAGCCACTACCATGCGGTTGAATGAATTATACACTTAAGTAACGCCGCACATTGGTGAAAATCGTATAAAATCTATTAAATAGTTTTTGAGTTTATCGAGGACAGACAAACAGACGGTGGGAGGACTTTGTCTGCCGCGGCGGAACGGCCGTGCGCACTGGAGCGCCGTGTTGCGGTGCGCGCGGCCGTTCGCCGTCGGGGTTTCGAGTCCCCCCTCGAGTCCGGGCATGGGTGTATGTGTTGTCCTTAGGTTAGTTTAACCTAGTTTAAGTAGTTTGTAAGCTAGGAATTAATAACCAAGCAGTTAAGTCCCATAGATTTACAAATATTTTAACATTTTTGAGGACATTGTTTTGTAGTATGTATAGACATCTATAAAATCGATGTGTATACGTATTTTATTGGTTGCTGAGTTCTACACAACATGATTAAACACAATCCAATCCATGCTTAAAGAAATCTGAGTGTGATTAATTCATATTTTATACTAGTATCACAGTCCAACGTATCTTTAAAAGTCTGTTTATCCTTCGGAACGACAGTAACGGTCCTAGTGGAGAAAGAGTGAACCGTAGTGGCACTATCATCACGATCACACTAGCGTTTCAAGTAGCAGCATTGCAGGTACAGAAGAAACACATACAAACATTGGGCTCTTTCTCCCCTAGGAAAAGCTGTCGTTCCAAGAGCCAGACATAAACTTTTACTTATAAGTTAATAAATATATTAATCCGATCACGAGAGACTTCACAGGATAACCCACTGGGTTAATCTGAAGAATTACCGAATATTTTATTGAAATTGCACCATCCATATTGGAATCTATAGTGACATACATATACACTCACAAACTTTCATTTATATAGATACAGATTTATTTTTTTAGATCTAATGTTATAGTTTACTGCGTTTCGGAGTGTTCGAGATCAGAGATGTTCCTTATCAGAATAATATCAGTACCACTTCTGCTGTCAAATGGTGCATTGTCCTCTTGAAGCGAGCCCTTCGGGACACTGATTTCCTCTCCTGGCTGTTGCAGATGTACAAAAGTAGCAGCTACGCGACGGCACGCACGCGGCTACTGGACGGGAAGTCTTACCTGCCGCTGTACGTGGGCGTGCACACGCCTCCGGCCAAGATGAGCGTGCTTCCAGTCACGTTCGTGGCGCCCCCGGTGAACGCGACGAAACCTGCGGCGGGCTGAGCAACGACGCCAGCGCCGCCTGTCCGCCGCTGCCAGAAGCAGCGCCCTCTCGTTACGTGACGTCAGAGCTGCACACGGCGGGGCTTCCCCGCGGTCGCCTCTACCATCGACTGTGCGCTCTGCGACGTGTGTGTGCGTAATCTGAAAGTCGCCGCCTTTTCTTGCGAGCTGCACGAATCTGTGCTCTCCGCTAGAGCAAAGGTGTTCAGTGTACTACGGATTTCCACTAAACTGTGTGGAGCGTTGTGGATTGTGGTGAAGAAAGAAGGAAGAGTTCTACAGTACAAAGAATCAGTATGGTCCACCGACAAGAAAGACAGTAAAATTTCCTCATTAAAGAGGAATATGTGTGCCTGTACGTATCAATGAACCACCAAGGAGACATTATGAAGTCGTCTTGCCTTTGTACCACATTGGTTCGTCTAGTATGTCAACAGTGAAACAGTGAACAGATCAATTATATTTCGACACAGTAACCCAGTCTCGAAAGTCATGAGTGACTGGGGAGCCAAGATGAAGTAGCTATGCCCATACTTTGTAAGTATGAAATGTTGAAATGTTCAAATGTTTGTATAGCTTATGGGACATAACTACAGGGTCATCAGTACCTAAACTTACAAACTACTTATGAAGTAGCTAACCCTAAGGACAGCACAAATATCCATGCACGAGGGGGGATTCGAACCCCCGACCGTAGTGGCCGTGTAGACCGTGACTGACGCGCCGCAGTCCCCTCGACCACCGCGGCCGGCTTGTACTTATGAAACGTACTAGATAACCAACGTGAGTCACAAAGGTACAGGGTAAAATCAACATTTGTGAAGCTGATATTTGTATGAGTTGCAATGGAAAACAGTGCACATTGAACAGTTCCTAGGAAAAGATAACAAACATACACAAAAAGTTGAACAAGTTAACAATTTGGCAGCAGTAGTGTGTTTAGAACTGAAAATCTGTCAACAAACTGAAAACTGGGTCACTGTATGAAACAATTTAGCTCCATAGTGACGTGCATCCCTAAGATCATATAATATCTGTCTACTTCATCAGGATACAAGGATAATTTTTTTATTATTATTTTCAATTCAATACCATTCAGAAGAGGGGTGACATTCCTTTGATTCTTGTAATGAGTACCTTCCATTTAATCACTCAGTATTTCAAATAGTGATTAATAGAAGAAAATATATGAAGGTCAGGATAATGTGTCAGAGGAGAAATGTCTCGTGGTATCACGGCCCTTAAGTAAACAAAACAAACGGATCAATCTTGTGCTTTCAGTTTCAATATATGCATGCAAAATTGTTTCTATTTTGTATTTACCGATTTAAAAGGTTGTAAAATAGTTCTGACCTTCATATTCTTTTAGCAAATTGTTCTGAAAATGTAAATTTTTATATTATCTTTAAACTGTCATATACTTAATATGCTACTGGTTACCTACACAGTATTTTGTTCCGTCTTATGTTGAGACGATTATTTGTATCAGATCAAAACATTGTTTTTAATGTCTCTTAGATTGTTTCTAAAATTATCTATTATGTTCATCCTGTATTTGATTCCAGTAATCGCAGGAGTTCGTCACCTAAGCATAAATTTGCCAATAAATGAAGTTGTTAAAATATATAATTGCTTTATAGTTTTATTCGTTTGTGTCGTGCTGTGTATGTTCTGTTCCCAATATAACAAGCTAAGTAACAGGCTAGCTTCTAATTACATATGCCTACTGCCCATTGTATCCAGATATGTTGCTTTAGTATCGGCAGCCAGTTTCTGACGAAATACTTTTCTCAGGTATCATATTCATAAACTAAGAAAACTGTCATGCATAAATTAATTTACAGTTATTGTACACTCCATGCTTTAGCATGTGGTAAAATCATTTTGAAAATACTTTGCTTTATCCAAACTAGCTCAGCGACATAATGCCAAAATCTGTAGTTTCACTTACGAAAACATGGAAAAAGCTAGTTATTTAATAACTTTCCTAACAAAATGTTTCATAATGAAGGGAAAGATTTTTATGAAGTAGTGATACCATAAATTTGTACACCAAATATCCTAAAAATCACATAAAATTCTCAGAAAGTAATAAAAACAACCTTTCCATTATTTTTGTACGATAATGACAAATTATAATTCAAGTCTGTTTTTTTAATATTGTCTCAGAACATACCATCAAAATATTTTGGTTTTTATGTTATACAATGGCGTTGTACTCTGTCATTTCCTTCTGTCGTTTACAATTTCGATATGAGGGGATTAGAAGCAAAGATGTATCAGTAAACTTCTTGCAGTTTTGAGAAAACTGAGGTCGAAGTTTCAGAAGCGCCTTGGGTTTAAAAATGTAAATTCAAGCTTTTTTATGTTTTTATTAGACAATAAAATACTTCGTAGTATTTTTCGTTTTCATGTCAGAATAACAGATTAATATAAATGATCGGTTTTATATCACAATTCGTAAAAGTGTATACGCACTTGTGTACCTTTTCGTCCAAAATATTCATATTGTGGATTAAGAATACTGTGATTTATTCTGTGCTTCCTTTTTCCTGACGAGCCCACATATTGGATGTGTTTGAGGTTACAGATGCAACATATTCTTCACCACTGTCTTCCCCAAAAACATCAGACACCAACCCAAAATGAATCTAATTAGTGCAGAAGCATACCAAGTAGGGCATAAAACACACTGTTATTATTATTAGGTCAAAATACTATTTTTATTCCCTTACCTCTAATAAGTAGAACTTTCTTTTCATCAAACAAAAAGAGTAGGAAAAATTACTTACTTTCGTCGCTCATCCCAATGTTTTAAATTTACTGTAGTGAGTAACACTCAGCTTGATACCAAGAAATATTGTGTCACAGCGGTTTTATATTACGACGTGATCATTCGTCATACATTAATAGAGACAATTCATGTGATCTGCTCAGAGGCAAGAAGATAGAAACAGACATGTATCTCTTAGGCGCTAACTGCTTTGTGACATCTAACTAGTCTTCCTTTCAATGACTACGGAAGAGCGTAGAGGGAGTCCACGCCTATCCCCTTTCCTCAATAGTTCTACATGCTAAGATGCGATTATCTCATTTTTTCAGGAAATGTCATTATACTCCTTCATATACTTGAGTTTTCCTTGAGTAAATAGCGCCACCCTGTTGGTAAAATAACTACTTTTAACGCATCTTTCTAAACGAAAAAACCAGACAGCACTATATTTGCCCCCTTCCGGTCGAAATAGACTGGGGGGGGGGGGAGTAGGGCAACACAGCTCCTTCCTTTCCCCTCCCCCCCCCCCCCCTGGCACAGACGCCTTTACTTGCTCTGCTGTTCACACATATGTTGTTGAGAGTAACTCTTCTTTACCTGCACGAATTACCGAAATTCGCCAATTTGGTCACACTCTGCTTTTAAGTACTGCCAGTATAATCCTCCTTGTTATTCACGAACTTTGCACTATCCCCAAACAAAGACAAACACGTCAAATGTCAGAATAAAACTTAGAAACGATCGCTTTGAACACTGTCATGATAGCAGTACCGAACATGATCATGTAACAACATCTGCCATTCTAAGATCCCTACCCGCACTACTCGTAAAGCGTTGTAAAGAACTTAAACTAGATTATATTAGATTAGTACTTGTTCCATAGATCATGAATACGATGCTTCATAATGACATGGAACATATCAAGTTAATGAAAGGTGTCTTTACAGATTATTACTTTCTACTAAATATTACACGACACAAATTTTTTTTTAATTTTTTTTTTCAGATTTACTAGTTTATATCTAAAAATTTATCTATAGTGTAGGACTTGCCATTCGGAAATTCTTTTAATTTATTTTTAAATGCTAGTTGGCTATCTGTCAGGCTTTTGATGCTGTTTGGTAGGTGACCAAAGACTTTTGTGGCTGCAAAATTCACCCCTTTCTGTGCCAACGCTAGATTTAACCTTGAATAGTGAAGATCATTCTTTCTCCTAGTGTCATAGTTATGTACACTGCTATTGCTTTTGAATTCGGTATGATTGGTAATAACAAATTTCATAAGTGAATATATATACTAAGAAGCTACTGTGAAGATCCCTAGCTCTTTAAATAAGTGTCTGCAGGATGATCTTGGGTGGGTTCCAGCAATTATTCTGATTACACGATTTTGTGCAATGAATACTTTTTTACTCAATGATGAATTACCCCGGAAAATGATGCCATACGAAAGCAGAGAATGAAAACAGGCATATCACCAAAATTCGCAATAACCCTAATAGCATAAGTATCTGAACTCCAACGTTTCAGCAAATCTTCAATGCGTTTTTTCCAGTTCAACCCCTCATCAATGCAAGCACCTAAAAATTTTGAATATTCTACCTTTGCTACAGATTTCTGATCAAAGTCTATATTTATTAATGGTGTCGTTCCATTTACTGTACGGAACTGTATGTACTGTGTTTTATCAAAATTTAATGATAGTCCATTTACTGAGAACCACTTAATGATTTTCTGAAAGACGTCGTTTACAATTTCTTCAGTTAGTTCTTGTCTGTCAGGTGTGATAACTATACTTGTATCGTCAGCAAAAAGAATGTAGTATTTAATTACTTTTAATGTCTTCCTTTATAATGACTTCAACTGTACTACACATTCCTCACAACAATGACCGGGTAATCTTGACAATACAAATGCAATTTCAACTGGTAAGATTGACATTTATTGCTGCTAAACATGCTTCACAGGCATAAACATGAATTTCACAATGATACTAAATTTCTGTGTGTCGCTACAAATAAAATAATCGGCCTGATTCAAAACCTCTGCTGGTCAGCTCGACCGCCCTGGCCAACTACTTGACTGCAACTGACAATTGAGCTCCACTGTTGCTACTGCATACCAGCGATATTACAATCATAACTCTGCATAGCAAAGACATTGCCCTATATACAATGATATCTTACACCTGAAGGCTCTGGGAGAACCAGCCATGACAAAACTGTTTCACAAAGATGTATGAGACAGGCGAAGTAACCTCAGACTTTCCAAAGAAAGCAGGCGCAGGCTACAGAACCATCAGTTTAATAAGTTATGGTTGCAAAATTTTAACACGAATTATTTACAGAAAGATGGAAGAGCTGGTAGTAGCCGACCTCGGGGAAGATCAGCTTGGGTTCAGGAGAAATGTAGGAACACGAGTGGCAGTACTCACTTTACGGCTTGAACGGAATGGACAGTGTGCCGAAAGGTGCATACAAGATGAAAATTAACAAGAGCTAAACTAGGGTAATGGAGTGCAGTCTAAGAAAATCAGCTGATGTTGAAGGAATTAGATTAGATAACGAAACAATAAAAAAGGTATATAAGTTTTGTTACTTGGGCAGTAAAATAACAAATGATGGTCCCAATACAGAGGATATAAAATGCAGAAGGGCAATGGGTAGAAAAACATTCTTTAAAAAGAGAAATTTGTTAACATCGAATATTGATATAAGGCTAAGGAAGTCCTTTCTGAAGGCATTTGTGTGGAATGTTGCCTTGTATGGGAGTGAAACATGAACGATAAACAGTGCGGACAGGAAGAGGATAGAAGCTTTTGAAATGTGGTAGTACAGAAGAATGCTGGAGATTAGGTGGATGGATCGCGTAACTAATGAGGGGGTACTGAACAGACTTGGGAAGAAAAGAAATTTCTGGCATACCTTGACTAAAATAAGGTACCGATTGGTAGGACACATTTGTAGACACCAAGGAATTGTGAATTTACCTTTGGAGGGAAGTGTGTGGGGTAAAAACCGCAGAGGAAGACCAAGAGATGGATACAGTAAACAGATTCAGACAGATGTAGGTTGCCGTTCTTATGTGGAGTTGAAGAGGCTTGCTTTGGCTAGGGTATTGTGGAGAGCTGCATCAAACCAGTCTCCGGACTGAATACCACAACAACAACAATCTTATACCATATAGTATGGGAAAACCCCTCTTTGTTTAACCTATACCTAACCTAACTTTCACTTTAAAAAGGAGATCTGTAGCGTAGCCTTAACAAGGTTAGGTATATTATGTGATTCTTCAGTTTCTCCCGGCGTATTTGATAGTCAAAATATCCACGGGTGTACTGCCGGTCTATAGTGTCCAACGGGCACAATATTTCGGCGATCAAACATGTCGCCATCATCAGGTGAACTGACGGACTGAGCTCCTGGAAACGCGCCGGCACGGAGATCCGCACGCTACGGCTGCTCGAAGGGAACTGGGTTCATTTAAATACCCTCGGCCCGCGGAGCGACCCCTCCGCGGTCCGCGCCCCGCGCCGCGCCGCGCAGTGGAACCGATTGCGCCGGCGTCTGAGATGACGTCGGTGTGAGGGCTCTGTCCGCCGTGGTCGTCACTATGTTACGTTTGCTAGATTTACTCTTAATTAACCCATTCGCTGGTTCCCAAGCTTTGCTAAGATTATAGCCACAGTCACGGTTTATGAGGTCGTCAATTGTGCGAATTTCAATGGCCTCTCTAACGACGCAGTCCCAGTATCTCGACGTCTGCACCAGAATCCTAGTGCTAATGCTAGTGCAGAGAATATAAATAAACGAGAAACATTAATTCCTGCTGTGGTCTGTTGCTATATGACAGGAACTTAGTTTGACGTGTAAAAATTCTATATGTACTCCAATGATTAGAACATTTTACACTTCACTCGTCTTTGTTACAAACCCATATACTTTTGAGTATAATTACTTTTGATTATAAAACAAACGCCTTTAAGATTCTTGCCGTTTGATTTTCAGATGTAATAACAATAGTGTAATTGGTTTCTGCTTTGTTGTAAAACTGTTTCTGCTTTCGATGTTTTATTGTGACTTTTGTGAGGACTTCCCTTTAGCTACAGCTGTACTGGCTGATCTGGTACATTTAATTAAATAGGTAATGCATTCCATATACGTTTCTTATGTTCAATAGTTACTGATTTGGCTGGAATTGTAGTGAAGAAATCCTGGCGTTTCTGAGTACAAAACAGTCGTCTTTCTGTAGATGCTTGAGTCTTCTGTTGTTTATTAGCAATTTTTGCTCTTAATAGAAACTGAAAATCGTGATTAAGAAGTCGTAGATTTCAAGATAATCTAATCTTCTGCAAAATGCCGTTTCATACCCTCCAACGGTTCTTAAGAAAATTCATAACGACAAATGTGAGTTTATTTTCTATTACCTGTTTTTATGGTACTACATACCTTCCCCGTTGTAAAAAGTATGTTACAGTAAATTTAAACCACACTATTTACACTCATCTGATATAATGTTCAGCTGCTTGAAGCGCTGCTATCGTGGAGTATAACAACAAGAAGTGGAAGTGTCGTGACTGTAAATATTAGACTGTGTCTCAATTATGAATTGGACGAAAGAATGAAAAGAAAAAAACTACACCGGTTTTACGATGACAGCCTATAATTTGAACATAGATTTCAAATACCTTGTAATAACAGCTGAGGAAAAAAATGTTGCAGTAAGATCCTGACAAGCATAGTTTCCAATTACAAGGTAATCCATACTCAATTCAAGGCACAGTAAGCCATCTGTAAGTTAAGATCTTACCACTGTCAACTTTAGCTGATCTACGATTTTTAATGAAACAGCAAGTATAGTATTACCAGACACTTCTCTTTTTATTTTATTTTTATTCTACTTCCACGGCGCGCGTAGAAAGTTTAAACAGCCATCAACACGAGCGTTTGTTACGTATTAATGTGCTATTATGAGTTTAGGGTAAACTGTACCATTGCCTCCTGTGGTCACAGACTGACTGGTTTCACTATCTCACTTAAACTACGATGCTCTGTAACCAAAGATGGCGTCTCACATTTTACTATTTACTGATCTATACAATTGTTTGGAGACAAGGTTTTATTTAACGCTGTTACCACAAAACTCGAAAAGTATTCGACCGATTTAATTCCAATATTTACACTGTATTTTAATGAACATTTTCTTTAAATATATAAAATATATACATATTATAAATATGTGTGTGTGTACACTCTGTCAGCTTTATCCGAAATATTTGAAAAAGTATGTATTGTCGAGTAGCTTATATTAGTAAAAATGAAGTTCTAACAAAATGTCAGTTTGGCTTTCAAAACAGCTTTTCAACAGAAATTGCTATATATACCTTCAATGATGAAATGTTAAATGCTTTGAATAACCGGACATCACCCATTGGGGTTTTTTGTGATTTCTCAAAGGCTTTTGACTGTGTAAATCGTGGGATTCTTTTAGATAAGCTTAAGTATTGGGGTATGATTGGGACAGTGCACAAATGGTTTGAATCATACTTAACTGCAAGAGTGCAGAAGTTGAAATAAGCAGTTCACGTGATATAGAAGAAACAATTAATTCCTCTAACCTGGGAGTTATCAAAAATGGGATCCAACAATTTTCGGTCTTGGGTCTTTTGCTGTTCTTAATATAAGTTAATGACTTGCCATTCTGTATTCACGGAGATGCTAAGCAAATTCTTTTTGCTGACAATTCAAGTATAGCTATCACTCCTGTCTAACAGTAATTAACTAATGAAATAATTCAGAAAATTATTAAGTGGTCCTCTACAAATGGACTTTCATTAAACTTTGATAAAACCCAGTGTATACAGTTTCATATAGTAAATGCTGTAACACCATTAATAAATTTAGACTTCGAACAGAAATCTGTAGCTAAGGTAGAATATTCAAAATTTTTAGGTGTTTGTATTGATGAAGAAACACATTGAAGATTTGCTGAAACGTTTGAGTTCAGCTACTTATGATATCAGGGCAATTGCAAAATTTGGTGATATACAAGTAAATTAGCTTACTATACCTATTTTAATTCACTGATTTCATATGGAATCATATTCTGGCGCAATTCAACATTGAGTAAAAAAGTATTCATTGTACAAAAGCATGTAATTAGAATAATTGCTGGAGCCCACCCAAGATCATCCTGAAAACATTTTTTAAGGATCTAGGGATCTTCACTGTAGCTTGTTATTAACAATCCGACCCAATAAAAAAGTACTAGCGGTGTGTATAGCTACAACACTAGGAGAAAGGGTGATATTCAGTATTCAAGGTTAAGTCTAACTTTGGCACAGAAGGGGGTGACTTACACTGTCACAAAAATCTTTAGTTCACTTACCAAGTAACATCAAAAGTCTGACAGATAGCAAACTGGTATTAAAAAAATTAAAATAATTTCTGAAGGGTAACTCCTACACTGTACTTTTAAAAAATCCTTAAAACATTGAATGTCATGTGTAGGCACCGTTTACTAAACTGACACGTTCCACATCATTCTGAAATGTCGTATATATATATGATCTTTGGAACAAGTATTAATCTAATCTACTCATCCCCTCCTAAAGCACTGGAGCAATTTCAGATAAACTACGTGTACATATTCCTTGTTATCAGACAATAATCACTTTGGGGGTAAGAACAACCTACGACATGTACTTCGGGATATGTGACGCCATAAACAATAATATTCGCGGAACACTAGCACATCATACGACGATGTTCCACATCTACTGCTAAGCTAATGGACATATTTCAAACAGATTTGACACAAATACAGAATACTGCCACATCTAGTCCTGGACCTTTATGCATTGAATAGGAAGGGGGGATAGGTAAGAGATGAAACCTTTTTCAATAGTCTCAGTTAGGTGGCCTAGTTAACATACTAAACGTCCCCGAACCTGCGGGCTGTGGAATCACTGTTATGACGTCATCAATATGGCCGACCTAAGAATTTGTGCTGTAATTTTTGAACGGCTATAAATTACGACAGAATGAACATAAAAAGGTCCATTTTGAACCAAATTACAGATGAATGGGTGAAACATTTTTATGTAGCAGTATATCACATATGTATATAATATTCCTTCTGAGTTATATTAATCGTAAAGGAGAAAAAATAATTTTTTCAAACATTGTTTGGAGTTCTCGATGAATAATTGGGTAATTATGGAACAAACTGACGATTTCCTTTCATTAATCATGTAGCACATTCTTGTATCACGTCTCGATCCCTGCGTCAACAGATGGTGACGTTTTCAAGACAAAAACGATCTGCACTAACAGTTCGACGAGGTGTGCAGCTGCATGGACTATCAACTCTGAAGCCATGGTTGCAGTTACCCTTGACGCTGCATCACAGACAGGAACGCCTCCAATGGTGTACTCAACGACGAACCTGGGTGCACGATTGGCAAAACGTCATTTTTTTATGAATCCAGGTTTTGTTTGCAGCATCATGGTGGTCGCATCCATGTTTGGCGACATCGCGGTGAACGCACATTGGAAGCGTGTATTCGTCATCGCCACACTGGCGTATCACCTGGCGTGATGGTATGGGGTGCCATTGGTTACATGTCTTGATCACCTCTTGTTCACATCGACGGCACTTTGAACAGTGGCCGTTACATTTTATAAGTGTTACGACTCGTGGCTCTACCCTTCATTCGATCCCTGCGAAATCCTACATTTCAGCAGGATAATGGACGACCGGATGTTGCAGGACCTGTACGGGCCTTTTTGGATACGGAAAATGTACGACTGCTGCCCTGACCAGCACATTCTCCAGGTTTCTCACCAATTGAAAACGTCTGGGCAATTGTGGCCGTGCAACTGGCTCGTCAAAATACGCCAGTCACTACTCTTGAATTGTGGCATCGTGTTGAAGCTGCACGGGCATCTGTACCTGTGCGCTCCATACAAGCTCTGTTTGACTCAATGCACAGGCGTATCAATGCCGTTATTACGACCACAGGTGTTTGTTCTGGGTACTGATGTCTCAGGATCTATGCACCCAAATTGCGTGAAAAGGTAATCACATGTCTGTTCTGGTATAATATATTTGTCCAATGAATACCCGTTTATCATACGCATTTCTTCTTGGTGTAGCGATTTTAATGGCTAGTAGTGTTTATTTTGCTTCTTTTTTCACAGTTCTATATAACTTCGAACTCTTTTCATGGTTGATGTGGTATCCGCTGCATCACGTAACTGCTGTATCATTTTTGCTGCTGTTATGTAAGCAGTACATGGTGTGTAAGCAGTACAGGGAATAAGTAAACGTTGAGAAATGAAGCGGGTGTTTGCGACTCTCTGTTAATTGGTGAGTTCAAAGTAATAGAGGAAGTATTGCATTAGGGTGAAATCAGAATGGTGAGAGAGAAAAATTTGTCACTGAAGAAAAAGCTGGCTGAGCTGAAGCTATCAAATACAAGGAGGGAGCGGGAGGGAAAGAGAGACAGCGAGAGAGAGAAATTTTATTCCTGTTCTGTATAATCCGTAGTCTCTTCTTGGGTCATAGATTGAATGTTCCTTGTTACAATATGTCTCTGAACCCATTTTGAGTAAAGGAAAGTAGTATCGTTGAAAGACATTTAGTCCTATACTTAAAAAATTCCCTTAACAAAATGAAACGTTTCATACTGGCCCTGCAATCAATTTACTTGCCGCTCTTTCTACAAACAGTAAGTTTTAATCCCATCAGAAACATAAAATCTATCAAAATGCAAGTCTCGTGACGAATTCCTTCCACCATAACAAGTCCTGAGATCTCATGGGAAACCAAGTCAGTTGTTTTAATTAGTGTTCATGGAACCACCTATTCAACATCTTGTAATTTTGTATGTAATTAGTTATCTACCAACATCTGTAGTGACTACATCAAAATTATACATCGTTATTTCTATAATAAATATAATGACTTTGCAATCGCATAATAATAAATATAATTATATAAGAATAAACTATATAATTATATAAGAACAAACCCACCCCCATGAACCACAGACATTGCCGAGGTGGGGTGGCTTGCGTGCCTCAACGATACAGATAGTCGTACCGTAGGTGCAACCACAGCGGAGGGGTATCTGTGAAGAGGCCAGACAAACGTGTGGTTCCTGAAGAGGGGCAGCAGCCTTTTCAGTAGTTATAGGGGCAACAGTCTGGATGATTGACTGAGTTGGCCTTGTAACATCAGCTAATGTGGCTTTGCCACGCAGCTACTGCGAACGGCTGAAAGCAAGGGAAAACGACAGCCGTTACCTTTCCCGAGGACATGCAGCTCTACTGTATGAACATATGATGATGGCATCCTCTCGGGTAAAATATTCCGGAGGTAAAATAGTCCCCCATTCGGATCTCCGGGCGGGGACTACTCAGGAGGATGTTGTCATCAGAAAAGACAATACTGGCATTCTACGGATCGGAGCGTGAAATGTTAGATCCCTTAATCGGGTAGGAAAATTAGAAAATTTAAAAAGGGAAATGGATAGGTTGAAGTTAGATATAGTGGGGATTAGTGAAGTTCGGTGGCAGGATGAACAGGATTTCTGGTCAGGTGAGTACAGGATTATAAATACAAAATCAGTTGGGGGTATCACAGGAGTAGGACTGATAATGAATAAGAAGATAGGAATGCGGGTAAACTACTACGAGCAGCACAGTGATCGCATTATCGTTGTCAAGATAGATACGAAGCCAACACCGACAACAGTAGTACAGGTTTATATGCCAACTAGCTCTGCCGATGATGAGGAGATCGAAGAAATATATGAGGAGCTAAAGGAAATTATTCAGACAGTTAAGGGAGAGGAAAACTTAATTGTGATTGGGGGCTGGAATTCGGTATTAGGAAAAGGAAGAGAAGGAAAAATAATAGGTGAATATGGACTGGGCAGGAGGAATGAAAGAGGAAGTCGCCTGGTAGAATTTTGCACGGAACATGATTTAATCGTAACAAACACGTGTTTTAAGAATCACAAAAGAAGGTTGTATACGTGGAAGAGACCAGGAGACACCGGAAGGTATCAGATAGATTTTATAATGGTAATACATAGGTACCGTAACCAGGTTATAAACTGCAGGACATACCCAGGGGCAGATATAGACTCTGACCATAACTTGTTAGTCATGAACTGTAGGCTGAAGCTGAAAAAACTGCAGAGAGGTAGGAAAATAAGGAGATGGGACTTAGATAAATTGAAGGAAAGCGAAGTTCTGGACAATTTCAGAGGGAGATTTAGGCAACAATTGACAGAAACAGGGGGAAATAAAACAGTAGAAGAGGAATGGGTAGCATTGAGAGATGAAATAGTGAAGGCAACAGAGGACAAAATAGGTAGAAAGGCAAGACCTTCAAAAAATCCTTGGGTATCACAGGAAATACTAAATTTAATTGATGAAAGTAGAAAATATAAAAATGCAGTAAAGGAAACAAGCAAAATGGAGTACAGACGACTAAAAAATGAGATTGACAGGAAGTGCAAAATGGCTAAGCAGGAGTGGCTAGAAGCCAAATGCAAATCCGTAGAAGAATGCATAACAAGGGGAAAAGTAGATACCGCTTACAGGAAAATAAAAGAGACATTTGTGGACAAGAAAAGCAACTCTACGAATATCAAGAACTCAGATCGGAAACCAGTTCTCAGCAAAGAAGGGAAAGCTGAAAGGTGGAAAGAGTACATAGAGCAGCTCTACAAAGGAAATGAACCTAGAGACGATGTTGTAGAAAGGGAAGAGGAAGTAGATCAACATGCAATAGGAGATACTATACTGAGAGATGAAGTTGACAGAGCCCTGAAAGACCTAGGTTGGAACAAGGCCCCAGGAGTAGATGACATACCCTCAGAGCTACTAAAGTCTCTGGGAGAGCCAGCCATGACAAGACTATTTGAACTGGTGTGTAGGATGTATGAGACAGGCGAAATGCCCTCAGACTTTAAGAAAAATGTAATAATCCCCATTCCAAAGAAATCAGGCGCAGACAGGTGTGAAAATTACAGAACCATCAGTTTGATAAGTCATGGTTGCAAAATTTTAACACGAATTATCTACAGGAGAATGGAAAAGCTGGTAGAAGCTGACCTCGGGGAAGTTCAGTTTGGATTCAGGAGGAACATAGGAACCCGGGAGGCAATACTCACTTTACGTCTTATCTTAGAAGATAGATTAAGGAAAGGCAAACCAACATTTTTAGCTTTTGTGGATTTGGAGAAAGCATTTGACAATGTTGCCTGGAATACACTCTTTCAAATTCTGAAGTCATCAGGAGTAAAATATAGGGAAAGGAGAGTTATTTACAACTTGTACAAAAGCCAGACCGCAGTTATTAGACTCAAAGGGCATGAAAGGGAAGCAGCAGTTCTGAAGGGAGTAAGACAGGGTTGTAGCCTTTCTCCGATGTTGTTCAATTTATACAACGAGCAGGCGGTGAAGGAAAGCAAGGAAAAATTTGGAATAGGGATTAAAGTTCAGGGGGAAGAAATAAAAACATTGCGTTTTGCCGATGACATTGTAATTCTGTCAGAGACAGCAAAGGACCTGCAAGAGCAGTTGAACGGAATGGACAGTGTGTTGAAGAGAGCGTTTAAAATGAACATTAACAAGAGCAAAACAAAAATAAGGGAATGCGGTCTTAGAAAATCGGGCGATGCTGAAGGAATTTGATTAGGTAACGAAACAATGAAGGTGGTAGATGAGTTTTGTTACTTGGGTAGTAAAATAACATGCGATGGTCGCAGTACAGAGGATATAAAATGCAGAATGGCAATGGGAAGAAAAGCATTTTTGGAAAAGAGAAATTTGCTAACATCGAATATTAATTTAAGTGTAAGGAAGCCTTTTCTGAAGGCATTTGTGTGGAGTGTTGCCTTGTACGGCAGTGAAACATGGACGATAAACAGTGTGGACAGGAAGAGAATAGAGGCTTTTGAAATGTTGCGCTACAGAAGAATGCTGAAGATTAGGTGGGTAGATCGCATAACTAATGAAGAGGTACTGAACAGAATTGGTGAGAAAAGGAATTTTTGGCATACCCTGACTAAAAGAAGGGATCGCTTGGTAGGACACATTCTTAGACATCGAGGAATCGTAAATTTAGTATTGGAGGGAAGTGTGTGGGGTAAAAATCGCAGAGGGAGACCAAGAGACGCGTATAGCAAGCAGATTCAAGTGGATGTGGGTTGTCGTTCTTATGAGGAGATGAAAAGGCTTGCTCAGGATAGAGTAGGGTGGAGAGCTGCATCAAACCAGTCTCCGGACTAAAGACCATAACAACAACAAGAATAAACATAATGATTTGGTAATTGCATGTCATAATGACATATTAACAATTTATACTCCACTATGTAACCAAACGTAATCAGGTAGGAATGAAATACCTGACATTTGCATAAAGTATTTTAAATATTATTTAACGTCGGCATGCGATTGCCAATTCATTACATTTATTACAGAAATAATTATGTATAATTTTGATATAGTCACTAGAAATGTTGGTAGATAACTGATTAGATAAAAAATTATAACAAGGTGTTGAATATGTGGTTCATGAATACTAACTAAAATAACCACCTTGGTTTCCCATGATATCTCACGACTTTTATGGTGGAAGGAATTCGTCGTGAGACTTGCATTTTTGTACATTTTATGTTTTTGATGGGATATTATTTCTTGTTGTAGGTAGTCCTTTTATGTAAAATCTTTGTACAACAGCCACGGATTTTCTTAAAACCCATTCCCTGTCTCCTTGATTTGGTTTGGTTTCTTTTCGTTTGATGTAACAGTATTTGGAAAGTCCGGAAAGTAGATTACATTGTAAGTGTTCAATCCTTTCATCATGTATAGTACTACCGCCTGTGGTGGATCACCATACAAATATCAACAAGTTAGTTTGTATTTCGCATCAGTTTGTGAATTTAATAAGTTGCAGATAAGGTATATTTTCCTATATAAGTGAAAGTAGTATTACACAAATATCAATAATTTTGTCTAGTACACGATAGAATTTTACTTACGGCGTTGGTGGCGAAGTGAGCTGAAGTTGGTAATGACCAACCAATGAGACACTTTGGAAAACCAGCCACGTAGAATGAAGGGCACAGTCTTTCGTGTTGACTATGAAGTAAATAATTAATTCTGTTTCTGCTCTGTAGTTGACAGGTTCTTGTATGTACCCCTCATAAAGCGAACATTTCGTTGCCAACATCTGCACACTACGTCACCGCCTTAAGAAAAATTTAGCCTTTACGTCAAAATGCTAAATTTCATCAGTATATCCCTATTTCTTACGACTGGTATATCCGCACACAAATAATTGTTGCTCCATTGTTTAAAGTGACATGGAGACCAATAATACTGTATTCGGTAGTACCAGTCTACTAGATGGCACTCCCGAGGTCTACCTGTTCACACTTAGTACACGCCAGTCTGATGCCTCCGTGCAGACGGCAGCCCATAGTGGCTAGCTTTTTCTAAAAGTTTCTTTTTAAATTTTGTGACGTACGCTTTACAGCTGAGTTGTATATTTTATTATGTGACTTGTGTTATTTTATAATTTCTGATGAAGGCAATCATAGTTATTGCCGAAACCAGGTTAATTAATTTTTAATTTTGCGACCGGGGGCTGCATTTTTATCCTTTGTCTAGTAATTTGAGTCTGAAGTCCTGCCGAGGATTGTTTCGGCACCAGAAACACTCGGATGTTTTCCTTTCGATGCTGATCGTACATCGATTTCTTTGAATTGATGTTGACATTGAGGTTACCATCGAAATTTTTCTAATTTTTTTTTTTTTTTTTTTTTTTTTTTTTTTTTTTTTTTTTTTTTTTTTTTTTTTTGCGTGGATAATTTAAATCGTGATCCGAGCTGGAGATGGGACGGTTTCGGAACAAATGAAACCGCACAGTGTGACGTTTCGA
This sequence comes from Locusta migratoria, assembly GCA_026315105.1. NCBI lineage: Eukaryota > Metazoa > Arthropoda > Insecta > Orthoptera > Acrididae > Locusta > Locusta migratoria. Next base: position 944,127,083 of record CM048744.1, read on the forward strand.
AACACTGTTTCTAAACCATGAAACCGTGTGGTTTTGGTAATAGAATGGGCCTGTTTATTGTAACATCGTCAGTGTGTAATGTTTAACTATTGCTATAGAACCACACAGTTTGAGGCCAGCAACTGTAGCAGAAAAAAAATAAACTTTTATTCAGCTGCCTCGGCAGTCATATATTTCCTACACCGGCCAAATTGTACCTAGCACCCCGGCGGCCTCACGTAGTTAGGTTTGACAACATCAAGAACACGGTGGAAAATCTTTGCCAAGATATTTCTATTCCTTCTTTTCTGTGACTGACAGGTTCTTGTATGTACCCTTGTCCGCTCAGTGAAGTAATTGTCCTCGTACAAAGAAGATTTCATGACAAAACATTTGCATTGTAACGCTATTCGCTAATGTCAACGTCACATGTGCCAACATTATCACGGGAGGCCGCTAGGATGATAAGTAATAGTTAAACACTGTACCAAATGCACTGCTTTCGGAATAAGTGACGTTCCTGTTTTTCCATTAGCTGAGAACTGACGTTTGTTATGTCTAATATAATGGTTTTTATCAAAGTAGATATAATTAATACATTTTGCTTTTCTCTATTTTATTGCTTAATATTGATAGGTGTTGTGTGTACTAACCTACATGTGGTATTGAGCTAACATTTTTGGAAGGGTTAAGTTTTTATACCTCGTTATCGCACTGCTAGGTACTTAAGTCAAATAAACCTTATCTTAAAAATCGAGTTTTGGAGATATCTATAATGCGCGGTTTCATGTACCGTCCAAAATTTCGTAATATGGAAGCATAAATACGAAATTGGTCAGATACGGCACATTATTAGATTTTCATGTATTTGTAGCTTTTAAAAATATCTTTTGTTTTACATGAGTGTCCGGCCAACATTCCTCGCAAGAAACTAACGGTATAGGGAAAAGTTCTAACTCTTTAAAGCGAGATTAAATTAGCGATCTCCCATTTCTAGTATAACGTGTGTCATTTTAGACTTTATGTGTTAAAAAAAGGGGGAAAAAGTGGTCTAAAGCACCTACCTAGTAATTAGGGGGTCATGGGTTCGAATCCCGACCACAGCATAAATTTTAATTCAATGCCTCTCCTTATGTTTAATAATACGTTATGTCCTTTGATAACTATTTTTGTTAACCGGTTTCACTCTCTAAAATAACAAAAGCGTTTTCAGAATTTACAACTGAAGTAAAGCAGTTGGCCATCAGCTGTAAACCATTATGTTACCTCGTATCAAGTAGCTACGTTTAACTCTGCGTCCACACATTGGTACCAACGCTGGCGCCGACACTGCGACAGCGTCCACACACTTGAGCTAACGAAAATTAATTATGAAATTAGTTAAGTTTTAAAATATGTTACAAGTAACTGTTACGCATTATTAAGACTCAGGCCTGCTACTTTAAATGACCAATTTCTTTTGGTTTGACGCTTTGATTTCTCAAGACAGGAGGAAGTTTTAGAAGCCTACACTTCCGTTTTAAAATAATCATGTAATTGATATCACTGGTAGTGTTTGAAGTTTTCAAAGCAATATGTGGAACTTCACAGGAAATGTTAAATAATGTTAATTTTAAAAATCGAACTCAGAGTGCATCAAAAGTCAAAAGGCTTTTAATTTCACTGATCGTGCCTAAGTTTTGCTGTGGCATTTCGATTTTTGTGGTTTCTTTCACAAATGAATCACTTTATGATAGGCTACAGTTCTAATATTTACAAAGAGATTTTGAATCTTTAAAATAAACGGCGACGAAGAACGAAGGAAAAAAGAAACATTTTCGAGACGAGCAGACGACAAAGACTGACTGAAACGTTGGCGACAATGTGTGGACGACGTACCCATATTGGCCCAACGTCCTTTGATGTTTGATCAAAATACCGACAAGCAACGGAGCCGTGCCAACGTTTGAGCCAACGATGGTTCCAATGCTATTTCACCGATCCATACATGGACGAACACTGTTGGCGGCAACGTTGGTAACAATGTGTGGACCTGGCCTTAAATCAATGAATACAGTGCTACAGGATGGTATGGCCAGCAATATCGAATAATACGCTAAATAATGCGTTATGTTTCCGGATTTCCGCTGCAACACTTCTCATGAGGTGCATGTAGCGAAACATCATTTAATACTTGACGTTCAGTTGTAAAGATCTTTTATTTTCTACAGTTAATTAAAAAAACTATCATCTTTTCGAATTTACACCACAGATATTATTGTGCTTAGTTGTAAGGTGTTTGATTATACCAAAGATCCTAATAAGTCACAGGAACAAGAGTGATTATTGACAAGCTATTGACGACATAAGTAGCGCAAGTTATTGATATTCACATTGATTTTTGTTCGAATTGGTGCAGATAACTGGCCAAAGAGGTCTTAAATAGTGAATGTCAAAAGATATTCGCGAAAAGTAACGTAATCAGAGGTAAGTAGAATTAAGTATAACGTAATAATTATATAAAGTGTTCGAAAAGCATAATTCGCTCTGTTCAGATTTTTGTGATGCTTTTTTGCTACAATTCGTGACTCCAGAATCTTTTGCAATACTTTATGTCATGGATACAACAATCTGTAATTGGAAATTACATATTGTTTGCATCATACCGTGCCGTAGTTTCCTAATAAGAAGGAAAGTTCTATTAAACCTACCCTATACTATTTTTAACAAAATATACTTTCCAGTTTTATGAGAATTTCTTGCATTTCCAAATTTCTGATACGCCGTTTTCGAAGCGTTCAATCCAACTCACTCTGTAACGGCTACTGTGTATGTAGCTCTTCAACTGTAGTCAAACAATGAGGGAATGTATGAATGTGGTGTCTGTTCTTTCATACATGTCCGAAAGAACAGCCATCTAATACGAATATATATAATTAAGGTGAAGACGTTCAATGATACTTTCTTCAGTGCGGTTGCACATGAGGCCCTACCTCTCATGGAAATCTACGAATTGCCGCGAGCAATGAGTCAGAATGAGAAGGGAGACTACGTCGGTCCTGTTTATGTAAGTTGAAAATTTAAGTCTGGTGGGAAGAGTGCTTGGTTAGCCAGCGCTATTACGGTGATCTCTGTGCTTGAATGGCTTAGTAGTCAGCGTGATTACCTACTAAGCAGGACAACCCGAATTCGACACCCAGCTCGCCACAAATTTCCAACGTTCCCCATTCGTTTAATTCATTGTCCACTGGTATCTAATGTAAATTTATTTGTACCTAGAATAGTGAAATGATACCGTAATTCAAATTGTTGCTAATACCCCTTAAAAACACATGTCGTTAGCCGCTGTCGGCAAATGAATTCTATTAGAAACTTTAAAAACAATTTGTCTAAATTTTACTTGCGTCCTCGGCGGCGTAGTGTGGTAATGTTGGCAGCAAAATGTACGTTCTACGAGGATAATTAATTTCCTGACCGAACAAGGGTTCATAACAGGAATCTGTCAACCATACAACAGGAACAGCATAAATTGTTTATTGCACTTTCTATATGAAAAATTACTCCATATCATTCATGTCACAGTTTTAAAGTAATATTCAAAGGTCGTTGCCAACATCAGCACAGTACACCAGCGAGGTTGTAAGTAAAATTTACTAACAATTTTTCCTACACTGAAATTATTTATTGAAACACTAACGAACAAAAGGTAACATGTCTGTTTCGTCATTTCTGCATATCCATCTGATTTAAATAAAATGTTACGCGACTTACGTTTCCGCGGCGTACAAAAAAAGATTTATGCTATCAGACCTCGGGCCTTCACGAATATGTCTAAAACTCTCCACGGCCAAGTCAAAGAAAGCAAACAATACAGAATCAATTGTAAACTTCTGTTTCTATGTAATAACAGTAATTATGACCGTTTAACATAGATTCCTTATTCTCAAAGTTCATTTTTAAAATAGACTATGATCAAAAGCTCGATTACTTTATGTCATAGATCTTTATTACTTATGTGACTCTAATGCCCGGTTTCACCAAACTTCGTCTAAATATGTTAGACAAACGTCAAATTCAACTCCTCGTTTATTTTTGACGTACCGTCAAAAGCTACTACGTTACATCATCGCCAGTCTCAAAGAATTGACGAGGCGTTTATTTTATCAGACGCTCCAATCGAAACAGCGTCTAGTATCATGTATTAAATCGATACTATCGAGTATTATCGTTGTTTTCATTGTTGGTCTCTAGTTTTGGATTGAACAAGTGAATATCGCTATGTAAATAGCGGTTTTTCAGTACAGCCAAAGTTATTGTGATTCGTAAGTTTGGTGAAACCGGGCAATAATAACGCTAAGAAAATGGAACACACCGATGAAATAAAGAAGAGAGGTTCTAAATATTCTGGTGATAAGAAAAGTTTGTTTGTGGGCCTTCTTTCGAAAATAAAACACGTAATTCCTTGCAGGAATTTCACATATAGGCCTAGGGGTCTCAGCGGTGCAATTGCTTCTGAAACCTTCTTGATATATCGGCTGATGGTTGATATCGAAACCCCATTTAAGTCTGCTATTACCATTTCAAGAGATCCAGTATCATAGAATCGCAGAGTTAAAAACAGCTGTTTTATTGGGGTTAATGGGCTGTTTCTGTTTGTTGGATACTCTTGTCTTATTTTCATTTTATTACAGACGTTTTAACGCTACTTTCTTGAACAACCTTAACCTTAAATGACTAGTGTCATTGCGCTCAGAAAGTAGATGTTCAGGCTCTAGATTTTCTAGCAAATCTATGAACAATACTACCGCATAAAAATTATCTCCCATCTTCACAGCCAGAAGACTTGAACAGCAATAAAGTATGTATGTTACCTTTACAAAAACTCCTGAATATTCCAACTGTAAAGCTGTCTTTCATAAACGACTCGTCAAATTGTTTAACGACGCAAAATCGGCGCGTCAGTTTTGACGGCGAGTTTAACGATCGTTACAGTAAACAGACGTCGATGAAACGCAAAAATTAAAATTAAACAATCGTCAAAGATTAAACGATCGTCAATGTCATGAACGACGCTTGGTGAAATCGGGCATAAGATATGTTCATTTTTTGGGTTAAATGCAGTTTACGTGTTGGCCAGCTATTGATTGAGGTGTTGGTGTTGGTAGTGTCACGATAAATGATGGGAGGTACAGGCTGCTAATCAAGAATGGCGTTCACACACTCAATAAGAATGCTTCTTTCCTTTTTTGCATTGTAAAAAATGTTCAAATGTTTATTTTTTAAAAGTATTATATTCAGAGCCGTATTTAGGTAGGTGCAACATGTGCAGCTGCAAAGGGCGGCAACAGTTTTGGGGCGTAAAAATTTGTGGCGTAAAAATTTTGCCATCGAAAATATCAGTTTTCTTCCTTTTCATAATAAATCCTACCCACAAAAATGATTTTGCAATCTTTGTCACAGACATCGATTAAAGCTTAAATTTGTGTTTTAGGTACTGCCATGAACATTTATTCAATAAATTATTATTTCCAAGGTCCCTGAATGATGGCTTGATGACTTCCATTACAGAAATTGATAGAGAATTCTTGTGATGATATTCCTCACCACTAGTAATTGACCTTGGTAGCCACACCACTGTTCACTTCCCGTTGGGCACAAGTTATGGATAGGGTTATTGTCTGTGGACATTTCGAGGAAGTATAAGGCCCAAACTGCATGCTGCGTGTTTTTCTTATTGCCAAGTGATAATATGTCTCAATTTCTTACATAGCTCCACCACAGCCTTGATAACTCATATTACATTCATGATCTGAAATCCCTTTTACACAATATGACATAATTTGCTCAACACTTCAATAACTAGTATGTTGCTAGTGTCAACAAATGTAATTGTTCCATTCAATGAAGAATGGTCTCTTTTATGACACGTAACCAATGAAAGCGACCATTATGTCTCTTCCACCATCATTTTCGGCATAAGATTCTTCGGAAGCTCTTATTTTCTACAATTTATTTTGGTGCACCAAGCAGTAAGCCATAATATCTCAGACTTTTTATGGAAGACGTGGAAGATTCTTTCTTCACTACACAAAGTATTCTTCCCGCCTTCTGTCCTCTACACACAGTCCACATGTCATATGCTGCCCTCACCATGGGCTGCAAGGAGGTGCACTTGCACCCCCTGGCTTGGATGAAAACTCAAAGAAAAAGATGGAGAAATAAAATTTTATTATTGTATAATAAAAATATAATTTTCCCGACGTAAGCTTTGGTGCAAATTACTGTCTAAATAGAAACCTGAAGCGGACAGGATGTTGTCCGAAAGTGTTCATTTAGTTTATGTGCAAAAAGGCCAACAACCGCCAAAACACCAATACAGGCGTTTTCCAAAGATTTATATTCAAATAGCAGTACGTTTCCCGCGTGCCTAAATACAGAGGCCTTACTAAAGGTAATTGTAAGATTGCAATAGTACAAATTATAGCCGGCCGCGGTGGCCGAGGGGACTGAGGCGCTCCAGTCACGGTCTGTACGGCCACTACGGTCGGGGGTTCAAATCCGCCCTCGGGCATGGATATTTGTGCCGTCCTTAGTATTAGTTATTTCATAAGTAGTTTGTAAGTTTAGGGACTGATGACTCCGTAGTTAAGTCCCATAAGCTATGCAAACATTATAACATTAACAAATTATATCATGAGCGTAGTTCTAATCGACCACATTTCACGAGGAGAACACGGTGTCGTCACATCCACCCCATAGTTCATATGGGTAAGTGTTTTATGTAATGGTGCTATGGTGCTACACTCGCGTACTCAATCTAAGTGGGACAACCAGAAAGGAAGGAAGCGCTTCGCTGGGTTAAAGTTTTATATCAGTAGTTTTATAAATGTAATATTGAAGGGTGATGCAGTGAGAGACTTTACGTTTAGTTCTTGTTTTTTTTTTTTTTTTTTTTTTTTTTTTTTTTAATTATTATTACATTTTTTTTAATTTGTAAACATATCTTACATGCAAAATTTTTACATTAAATTAACTCTTATAAACTGTATTTGATGTTTGGTATTGTGGCGCATATACATACATATTTTGCGCTACTCCGACACGTGAAAATGCAACGTAGAGGAACAGCCTTCCTTCAAATTGACTCCGCAGTAGCGAAATGTATGAGCGTGAGCCTTATTGATTGTCATACTGTAAGCTAAGTTCACAGGAAATTGTAAGCTTCTAAAAGAAAACGGCATAGGAGTTGAGATTAATGGGATTCGTGGTATGAACACTGGTTTTCCTTCTTGTTTAACAGTTAAAACTATTGCTTCAATAACGTTATGAAGTACCGTAGTTGTTTGGCACACAATCTTGTGCCATTACCTAATTTGGGCGAGTTAATATGTCTTAATAGTATTATTTTCTCACGTTACTCTTCTATTAGATCATTTCTTATTCATTGAGAATTGTGTCTTAAAACTGCTAGACGTGCTTCTTTCTGCATCGCTTTCGATGTTGCGCTCCTCTTTTGTCTTTTTGACAATATTCGGGATCGCGAAAAGTTGATTTTACATTTGGGCATTTTTCTGTAATATATTTTCAAGTTATTTATTGTGGATAATATGAATTTCACTTGCAGTAACATGCATTCCATAGAATCAGACAATGTTTATTGAAGGATGAAACTACATAAATCTTCCTAGCAAACAATTCTTATTAAATGAAAACATTAGTAGACGCGAAGGACGTCGTTATGTTTTTAATTCGAATGATACCCGTTGAAATACGCACTTTTCCTATCCATGGTATTGCAAGGCATGCGGGATACAGCTAATTATATTTTGTGTCCTACCTGGGTTAAATTTTACTTGCAGTGCCGGCAGTTTAGTGTGCTATCGTTGGCAACGAAATATTCGATTTAGGAGGATCATTAATTTACTGACCGGAACAGCAATAATTATTTATTTCATCACAAACATAATGAATTAAGCCCTTCATTTTACGTGACTTATTTTTCAAAAAGCATTGAACGATGCCGATGCCGTAAGTAAAATTGTAGTGTATTACACCACAGTTATGAGAATGAAAAAACGAAACACGGGCATCTGTTAGCTATTTGGTGTGCTATGTAACGAACATCTTCTCAATTTGTCCTTTCCTGTACTATAGCGGTTTCTAATGAGGATAGGCCTATACCGAAATCAGAAACGTAACTACATAAATGCGATTTTCTTGCGAATAATTCTTATGTAAATACATTCAAAGAATTCACATGGAGTAATTTTGAAACTGGCAATGCATTTTTACCACTTGAGCAGCATATACTTATATATGACTTACGAACTTTCCATCACAGACATACATTAACGAATGTCTACAGTGTGTGTATTGCAATGAGCTCAAAGAAAATATGGAGATGGTACTATGTATTACGAAACCGTGACGCTCGACGTATATTTGTCTCTCCAATCCAGTTGTCAGTATTTTGATCCTAAGCACTACAGTGTCTTTCCAATGTTTATATTGAGATCACTGGTGTATTGCCAGTGTAGTTAATGCTCAGTTAATGAATGTCTGGGTTTCCCAGTGTTTTATCTTTGAGTCGTTTTATCTTTGAGCATTATTGCTCCACATTTTACGGATTTTTTTTCGCCACACTCACCCACCGCCATACACCGCGACCAAAACATCATAGTGCACACCGCAATCCTAAAGGCTAGTCTCATGCATAACCGCCATTGGTCTGCAGTGAATAATTTTGGCTACCAAATGAAATATACGGACACACGTCCCACGTTCCATTTTTATATATGTGTATTGATATGAAAATATGGTTTACTTTCTCATGATAGCTTTCAGATTAGTTGGGTTTTTCCTGCAGCTTTAGGAATATAAGAATGACTACTACATGATTCTAATTTTTAACCACAAGCCATACTATGTATTTGTCTTCAACCTTCTTTTAATATTTTTACGTAAACACTGTCCAGCTTTGTCTATGCAACAACTAGCTTGTCAACAGAGATCCAAAATATTATACACTAGATTCTCGCCAAAACTGACCCTGATTCGCACCACAAAACAGTACGTTTCCTACGAAACAAAAATACGTCTTCTCACAATCTGCTGAAAGTACTCTATATTTATGTGGTCGTTTCCCCCTCCCCAATCAATACCTAGTATTGCAGGTCGAGACGCACCCCCCTGGAAACAATCCTGGCGGGCGCTCATGACCCTCACATTCACATCACATCCTTTGTTTATAATTTTAAATGTCGTGCAAGACGTACCAATGTTTGTCTTGCTGCACTTGACAGATACGTTTGTAGCAAGGCCTTTCCTAGCACTCGCGTTTTCAACCACAGAAACAAAGTGCACACCAAAGCAATGCTTGCACATAACATTGTCCAACAATAACTGTGACAGTAAGTTAATATCAACAAGAATATTACACGAACCTTCAGATTTACAGCTTCCATTTTCATTAGCGCCAAAAACAAGTTTCATTCTTAAAACACTCGGTGTGATTTGTTTACAGGACCTGAGAGACTGTAGTCTCCAGCCATTGGTATAACTTGATAAACGAAATATCGTATCGGAAATTGTTAATGAAAACACGGGTCCCTTCAAAATAGTTAACGTCATTCATAATTGTTTAAATTACTTTCATCGAATGTTTATAAGCAACACTTACATCCCTGTGGAGCTGATATCTACGTCCTCACTCGAGTTGCTCTTGGAGCAGAATGACTATTCTTGAAGCATACCTTACTGTGTATTTGTTACGCCCGTGACGTTGTTTGCGGTTAAAGCAACGAATGCTGGGCATCTTGTGCGATAATATGCCACAAACTAATACAAAACAATACATCCAGTTGAAAATCAATTCGAAATTCACAAAACTTACAAAATAGAGAATAAACCAAATCCGCAACCAAACAACGTACGTCGATAGCAACAGAGAAAGTATCGATATAAATAGTCCTTTGTTACACGTATCACAATCTGCGGATAAGAGGAGATACTCAGAGTGAGGAGGGCTGAGAACATAGACAAACAGAAGGGAACTAGCACAGAAGCAGAGAGAGAGGGAGATAGTTACGGAGAGCAAGAAGTGTAGGATGTATATTCAGTATCCAATCCCAGATTATGGAATTATACTTACCAGAAAGTGCGTCTCGGTTGCACAGTGGTAGAGTGCCAGACTACAAAACCAAAGGTCGCGGGTTCGATCCCCGCTAGGGCCTAGGATTTTTAACTCTCACTATCCACTTCTTTCACTTCTGACAGAATTGCTCATGTGAAAAATACCGAGTAGCACCTTGGTTCGGAACCCACGTTAAACTATAGGTCCCCCTATAACTGGCTGGGTAAGTCAGTTCGAAGGTCGGAGGAAGGCAACGGCATACCACCTCCAAACAGGACCATGCCTGTAAAGCACTCTGGTGTTCAAACCAATCTTCGGATTGTTGACTGCTTTACCTTTGACCTTACTTACCAGAAATGTGTGCTTTTTCTTCGTGTGATGCGTTTCCGGTTACAGTTGGTATTAAATAAATTTTTTACTTCACTTCCACACTCCATCACAGGGCATCCCGACGATATCCCGGCTACGTCACACTGGATTCGCATTCAGAAGTGGTACAGATCAACCTCCGGCCATCCAAATTTAGGTTTTCCGTGATTTCCCTAAGTCACATCAGGAAAATTCCGGGATGTTTCCTATGAAAGGTCAGATTCCTTCCGAATCCTTAAGCCTTAGGCTCACGGAACGTGTGTCTGAACGTGTGTGGTCAACGTGCCGAGTCCACCGTGCGGCTGAACGCTCGAAGACGGCGCAACTTGTGCATACGAGGCGTGTGCCTCAACGAGCTGAACGCGACCGCAGCGCGCTCCAGCGACAGTTGTCGGCGGAATCAGTTGCTGGAATCACACTGTTTACCAAATCAAAAGAGTGGAATTCCTGCTTCACCTCTATTGAACCGCTTATATCAGCGCTTGTGCTTATATTCACTATGTTCTGCGATAGTCCTAGATAACTAACAACAAAATACCTATAAACATAAGACTCTTATAAAAGTTGCATTTTATGTCATTAAGTGCATCGAATGATAAAAGTTTTATGATTAACTGTGCTATATAAAATTAGAATAGGCCTTCATAACACAAAAATTATTGCAAGAGTCTCGCTTTTTTGTAAATCTTAAAAGATCATGCTTCCACTGTCAATGTTACTATTCAGTAGAATCATGTTGAAAACGTGTAAAATGCAATACGGGAAACAGTAAGTGCGTATTTTACTCTAAGTGAGGTGCAAACTGGCTTGTTAATAAAACGAATCCAACAAACTCACTCCTCAGAGGGTGCGCACTTATTTTTACATAGCATCGAATATTATGCAGTATACTTCGAAGTTCAGGGGGAAGAAATAAAAACATTGCGTTTTGCTGATGACATTGTAATTCTGTCAGAGACAGAAAAGGACCTGGAAGAGCAGTTGAATGGAATGGACAGTGTGTTGAAGAGAGCGTATAAAATGAACAGTAACAAGAGCAAAACAAAAATAATGGAATGCGGTCTTAGAAAATCAGGCGATGCTGAAGGAATTAGATTGGGTAACGAAACAGTGAGGGTGGTAGATGAGTTTTGTTACTTGGGTAGTAAAATAACATGCGATGGTCGCAGTACAGAGGATATAAAATGCAGAATGGCAATAAGAAGAAAAGCATTTTTGAAAAAGAGAAATTTGCTAACATCGAATATTAATTTAAGTGTAAGGAAGTCTTTTCTGAAGGCATTTGTGTGGAGTGTTGTCTTGTACGGGAGTGAAACATGAACGATAAACAGTGCGGACGGGAAGAGGATAGAGGCTTTTGAAATGTGGTGCTAGAGAAGAATGCCGAAGATCAGGTGGGTAGATCGCATAACTAATGAAGAGGTACTGATCAGAATTGGTAAGAAAAGGAATTTTTGGCATACCCTGACTAAAAGAAGGGATCGCTTGGTAGGACACATTCTTAGACATCGAGGAATCGTAAATTTAGCATTGGAGGGAAGTGTGTGCGGTAAAAAATCGCAGAGGGAGACCAATAGACGCGTATAGTAAGCAGATTCAAGTGGATGTGGCTTGCCGTTCTTATGAGGAGATGAAAAGGCTTGCTGAGGATAGAGTAGGGTGGAGAGCTGCATCAAACCAGTCTCCGGACTGAAGATCATAACAACAACAATACTTCTAAGAAATGTATAGGAAAGTCTTTTGTCTCTATCAGAAAACCGAATAAAAGAAGAAAAAAGTGGTACAGATCCACCTCCGGCCATCCAAATTTAGGTCTTCCGTGATGTCCCTAAGTCAAACCAGGCAAATTCCGGTATGTTTCCTATGAAATCCGAGCGTGAGGTCCAATGAGAGCACTGTGAATGGGACGTCAAACCGTTGACTCGGTTCCCGGCGAGATACGGCGGCTGTAGCTGCAATGTAACGTGTTGCAGGTAGAGCGAGGCGGCGAGGATGTCGCGGCGGACTTCGCGGCAGCGGCTGGACGAGGACATGGACGCCGAGGACGAGGACGAGGAGGACCCGCGCGAGCTGTCGGACCGCACGCCGCTGACGCGCAAGTCCGGCCGCCGCACGTCGACGTCTGCGCCGCTCCTGCTGCAGGTGCCGCCGGCGCACCAGCCCAGCCGCTCCGACCACAGCCAGCTCCGACCGGTAACCACACCTCTCCTCTACCACCACACAGTGTGTCCGCTAAGTCTCTCCGCAGTGGTGATCTCCACGTGTCTCGCGTTGTAGTCTAGTACCTTTATGCAAAAATAAAAAAAAAAAAAAAAGAAAAAAAAATAAAATAAAAAAAATAAAAAATAAAAAAAAGAGGCCTGAATAGGAAAAGATTAGGGGAGAGATGAAACCTCTTGTAATAGTCTCAGTTTGGTAACCTAGTTAACATCACAGTAACATATACAGTCACAGATTTTTGTTATACACTGCGATAGCAGCGCTCCAAGCGGCCGGAAAGCTACGTTTCTAAATACGATAGTTGATGAGTGCGAATAGTATCGTTTAGATTGACTTCAGCATACTCTTTACATTAGGAAACGTATGTAGTGCCTTATAAATAGGTAATAATTTAAAAATAGCTCCCCATTTGTCTTTCTTAGGTTTCATAAGATCCCTGATAAGGTACGAAACGGTATATTACAGGACAGTTAATTTACAATCATCCTGTAACATACAGGCTTTAAATGAGTAGTTTCATTTTCTATTAAAAATAAAAATGCCTCGGAAACACCAGGAGACATACCCTTTAGCAAAGAGACGTCAATTTATACGCAGGAACGATAAGTATTCTTCATTACAATTCCAGTAAAATCGGTGAGGGTGGAACATAGGAAACGTTTATAGAATGCAATAAATACAGTATTTAACATACCAAATCAACCATCACAGCAGTAGCCTAAGGGAGAACGTCACAGACATGGCAATATAACGATAAGAGCAACCAAACTGTTTTCCAACAAAGAAGAACCCAATTCCATAATTGTTGATGCATCTGACCCACAAACGGCAAGAATCATCAAAACATTGGTTTTTTAAAAGCTGAAGGAATTACACTTAAAAGAATATGCACGTATAAGAAAGAGTGACGTATAAAAATGTGAGAATCATTAGACTCCGTACCGAATTGATACACGTCAAAAACTGGCTGTCATAGTAAGAACAGACCGTAATAGAAATTTATTATACCATTATGTTTATATGCAACTTACTTTCAGCGGAATAAGCTGCAAATATACATATATTTGTAAGTATTTGTTCCTGACAGAGTTGTTCTTTTTTCCATTGAATCATTTAAATGAGGCTGTTTTTATATTAATTTCCGTATTATGTTTGTCTCTCGATATTTTAATAATGCTTGTAACGTAAAAATTATAGTAAGTATTTCGTAAATTACGTACAAAAGCGATTATAAGCAAACATCACTACTTCGGCAGCTTGCCCAGCGCTAGGAGCGCTAGTGTCGCAGCAACTGTCAGTTGGTAACAACTTTTACAGCAGTGAGAGTCGTGACTGTATATGTTAGACTGTGTTAACAGCTCCGGGCTGTAGAATCGCGATTATGATACCGTCAATTAGACTTGTGCATAATAGTTCGCGATCGGGAGCGCTCACTTTAGTTCGTAGCTCTGCCGTGAACTAGTTCGCTCTTTTAGTTCGTCCGCTCCCAGTGACAACTGAGCAGCGTGGTCTGCGCGTTAAGGTGGAGGGAGAAGTTCCCCCACCTAGCTGCTTCATGCGCTTGCTGCTTGAGCCGCTAACGATATCACGCAAACCAAAAGAAATAGTTTGTGGATAATTTCTCGCGTTTTAGAGTTATCTCTATATCTTGGCAATATGGAATTTATTAGTCAGATATTGCAGACTGCAGAACACATCAAAACAGAAATTTTGTAGCGCTGAACTATGTAATCTATCAGGCAGACGCTCACCTCGAAATAACTCATCAGCAGAAGACAAACACGTGATTTTTAATTCTGCTACGCACCCTCTCGCTATTGCCCGTCGATCTTTGGAAAAGAATCCAACGAACTATGAAGCGAGATACGTTTGGCATAATCGTCCGCTGCTCCTAGTTCGTCCGCTCCTTCTAGTTCGTCCGCTCTTTTTGGCTTTTGCTACCGCTACTAAAAGAGCTCTTTTTTTATGACAGCTTTTTTATATAATGAATCAGTGTTGCCAAAGCGTGTGCTATTCCCCGTATTTTCGGGCAATTTGACATCAAATACTTAGGCAAATAAACCAGTTATTTACACGAATGGGTGATACAATGGTATTCAACTACTTTGCATACAGAGTACTCGTTGTACTTTATTTTTAAAATAGATTTCTTGTGGCAGTGAACTATGAAACCAGAGCTAAGCTGTGCGACAGACAAAAAACCTTATTATGCTAACTTGTTCATAGTACTGCACCCATAAATTGGTAGTCCGATTGCTAGATGCTGCTTCCTTTATAAAATTGTATTACTTCTCCATTAACGTGGTTATTGTGGGTACGTTGAAGAAATCTTCAATAGCTTAAATGTTGTCTAATTCTTGCAGGTTTGCAGATGTAGTTTGATCAATGTCCAGATTCTGTATGAAATGAACTCCGAGGCCGAGCGGAGTGATAAAATGAACTCTTAAGGAGCGAGAAAATGAATGTCCAGTTAGCATTTTGACAATATTGTTAGAGGCGGACATAGTCCACTTCCACCCATGATGAATCCAATGCTCCCATGAATGACATAAGTGTGTAGAATCCGCCAAGGCCGACTACAACATTTGACAATTCTCCTGTGTTTTCTCTTTTGGCCACAATCTGTGTAGCTTTTGAAAACAAAGGTTAATAAAATATCACAATGCAGGTTCTTTGCTACAGACGTTTACGCTCGTCTACTGCATATAATAAAGCACTGTAGATGGTATCCATACTAGTTTCAGACTAGCTTCAGACTGAGAAATGGGAGTTTGACTAGAGAACAGTTACACCTACCGGTAAACAAATTCGATAACTCCCTCATTATTAATGCTAGGTAAAACATATTGGTATTATTTTAAAGCTCTAATTATGTGCTACATGATAATGAAAAGAAATCGTCAGTTTGTTCCATATTACCCAGTTATTCATCGAGAAACTCCAAAAAATGTTTGAAAAAATGATATTTTCTCATTTTCGATTAATGTAATACAGAAGTAATGTTATATATACGTGATATAATGTTACATAATTTTTTCACCTTTTCCTCTGCAATTTGGTGCAAAAAGGACCTTTTTATGTTAACTCTGTGGGAATTTATAACTCTTCAAAAATTACAGCACAAATTCTTAGGTCGACCATATTGAAAGCGTCATAGTACGTTAACTAGGCCACCAAAGGGTTTCATCTCTCCCCTAATTTTTTCCTATTCAATGCTTAAAGGTCCTGGACTATTGCGGGGCGTGTAAGGTTGGCATCACAGACAAAGCGCACTTGGACGGGTCCGTGGACCTGCAGTGGTAGTAGGGTGGGGGTAGTGTTGTTGATACGACACGAATGTGCTGCCACCCTTACGCGCCCCGCAAGGCGTCACACGCCGAGCTCACCGCTGCAGAGAGACTTTGCGGAGTGACTGTACTTTTGTGTACTACTGTTACTTCTCTTCCTCCTATTCCAGTCGCGTTTGGTTCCCAGACGAAATGATTGACTGTATGTCTCCACGTGGGCTTTAATCTCTCTAATTTTATTCTTGTGATCTTCATACGAGATATACATAGGAGGAATCAATATATTGTCTGACTCATGGAGAAACGTATGCACTCGGAATTTTGACGGAAGTGTGTATCGTGGTAAAGAGCGTGTGTCTCTTAATGTCTGCCACTAGGGTTCCTTGATCTGTGACGCTTTCGCTCTTACTAAATGAGCCTGTAACGAAGCATGCTGTTCTCCGTTGGATCTTCTCTACGTCTACTGTCAACCCTATCTCTCACGAATTCCACACTGATAAGCAATGTTCGAGGGTCGGCTGAGCGACTGTTTTGTAACCTTCTTACTTAGTTGACATTTCCTGAGAATTCTCCCAATGAATCTCAGTCTGGTATATGCCTTACCCACGATTAATTTTATATGGTCGTTCCAGTTAAAATCGCTCCTTATGCCTACTCCCAGATATGGAAGTAACTGCTTCCAGTGTTTGTCCAGCAACTGCATGATTATATAATAAATGATCTTTCTGGAATTTACTGCACTTTTCCAATGTTGCTGTAAGAAGATAGCCTGTTGGAGGTCGTCAAAAAATCTCAAAATTCAGAATGCGTAATAATATACTCTAGTAATAATAATTTCGTTATTTAATGTTGCAGCAAATCACAACTAATGGGTCGCAACAACACTTTCGCAGTGAAAGTTAAAATTTTGAATAAATAAAAAATGATATTAATTAACTTGAAACAGTCACTGTGGTAATTAATTAAGCTTGGCCCTATCTGACTTAGCATTGACTACAGCCTCCAACTAGCACCTCTTTCGATTCACGAACAGCACAACTTCACTAATAAATGTGTCAGAATTCATGTAGTGGTGATGGCGTGTTCGTGTTAATCGTAATAGCTGATAGACTCTGATTGCAATGATAATAGCTCAGTACTGTGAAACACCGTGGTGCAATGAGCTTCACAAATACTACAGTCAAAGTTCTCAATAATTTTGATAATATTGTTTAAAGCATTCAACTTTCTTATGAAACTTTGCATGAACTATTTTTTGGTAAATTGGTTCCAGGGCCTGGGTAGCGAACGCGTGTAACTGGCTGAGCAGATTTTGGCATTTAACGTATTTCATTAAAAAAAAAACTTACTTCCGTCAAGTCTGGTTAATCAACTATAATACTTTGACTACTGTTAGCCTGGTTACTTTCTACATAAATGAAACCAACTTTACGTGCAAACTCTCTAGCAAGTTAAAAGCTTTGGCATAATAATTGGTTGCAAAACTTAGAACAACACTGCACATTAATTGCTAGTCTCTGTAGATGTTACACGTTTAGCAATTCTTTAACTCGTCTAGAAATTTCTTTATAACTGATCGTAATTACTTTAAAAAATGATTGAACTGGTTGGTCAATGTGCAGGCTTGCATAATCAACATAATCTAATAATGGTGATAATGGGGTGACTACAACTACTTACAAAATTAAGACTGGTTTCAAAATATGTCATGTGTAATTGAACCAAAATTCTGATTGGGTTGACACTACATTTACATGCATACAAAATAAAATGTTACAAAAGTACTCATCTGTTTTCATCGTCTTCGTCGTGAAGTCTATACAAGACAGATATGATTACAATAGGTACTCTTACTGCTGGTTCAAAATATTTTTATCGACAACTCCTTATTCAGCTCGTCTGGCTGAAATCTCCATGCATTGATATCACCTCGATACACCTTTCTAGTCTCCGTAATTACAACAACGATCACACTCGGTGACAATAGACTTGATAACCAAACAATTACTTTTCTTGCACACATGAATAAACATTACTCTGATCACTTTCGAGTATAAATAAACTTATTTCGCATTTCCTTCAATACATTAAACAGTACGCCTCTCAGGCTTATTTCAATTGCATTAAACTCGCGCCACACTGCGCCTACCGTGCCTCTGTACCATCAACAAAACATTTATGTGTTTACTATAGCGAGTCCGCTCCGCGACTGCTTCAGCATCGCGACACTCACAGCTACTACTTCGGTACCAAAGGCAGTCTTTACAACAGGTTCAACATTTTCTCTGGCGCATTGCCAACATACAGCATAAGAATGTCCGTGGATTCATGCGGGTTTACACATACATGATATGTTAACACTAAATGATTCAAAACAGGAAAAGACGATACATAAGGAAATATCTAGCATACAAGAAATGAAAATACGTGAAATGAACAAATTTAAGACAACATATACATTACGTTAAATCAAACTGTAAGATACAGCGACAGGTATACTCTTACATTGCGACTTCCCGATTTATAGGATGAAGCGAAATTCGCGCACTCGGGATTGGCAGCGCGATTCTTCACATGCCAGCAATAAAAAAAATTCTAACTAAATTTTGACCTGCCCCATATTTCTGACACTAAATGGACATCATAGACTGAAACTTCCTGGCAGATTAAAATTGTGTGCCGGAACCGGGACTCGAACCTGGGACCTTTGCCTTTCGCGGGCAAAGTAGGGAAAGTAGGAGGCGAGGTACTGGCGGAAGTAAAGTTGTGAGGCGGCATCGTGAGTCGTCGGGGTAGCTCAGTCGGTAGAGCGCTTGCCCGCGAAAGGCAAAGGTCCCAGGTTCGAGTCCCGGTTCCGGCACACAATTTTAATCTGCCAGGAAGTTTCATATCAGCGCACACTCCGCTGCAGAGTGAAAGTTTCATTCTGGAATCATAGACTGAGATGGTTGTGTTTTCCATACGTACGTGAGTTTCAGCATTACACATTTACATCAAGCAACTTATAGGAGATGTATAAGGCGTCTTGAGGAATAAAATGAGCGTAGAAATCCATGCCCTGAAACGTACTCCAACGACGCTACAGAACGTCGAAGTTTCTGGAGGGGATGTCTAGCGCCAGGCGCCGGTGTCTGTAACTTAAGACTCTCCGTAGCCTCATTGAATGGCGTATCTGGGCATGTGTTTCTATGCTCATTTTGTTATTTAAGACGCCTTCCACATCCCCTGGAAGTTTGTTGTTGGTGTAATTTTGAAACACCTTGACGTATAAAACACTCGCCCATTTCAGTCTTCGACATCATTTGGTTTCGGAAATATGTGCAGGACGAAATTTTGTGAGAGGAATTTTTTACTGTTGGGATGTGAGGAATTCGCTTCACCCTACAGCATCATTCGTGAAAATCCTCACTGAACTTCCGGTGTTATCTACGAGATCATTGTCATTGCTAGGGGAATTCTGGTCTGAACGGGATACTTAACGTTTAACTATTTTTATAAAATGAGGGAACACAAGGAAACACTTCTTAAATTTACAAAAAAACTATGTACCTTATTTTAAAATCACTTAATACATATTGCATTTTTTACAATTTTTTAAAGAAAGTCTTGCATGTTTCCGCCCCATATTCTGCCCCACGCACAGGGCAGAATGGGATAAGGTTATTTTTTGTTCAATTATTGCATAAACGTTGAATTTGAATTACGAATATCTTATTAAACTA
The DNA here is from genome assembly GCA_026315105.1 of Locusta migratoria. Taxonomy (NCBI): domain Eukaryota; kingdom Metazoa; phylum Arthropoda; class Insecta; order Orthoptera; family Acrididae; genus Locusta; species Locusta migratoria. The sequence goes on from CM048744.1 coordinate 944,146,771, forward strand.
TGACAAAATGTTGTAGAAAGGGCAATTCAGACTAAGGAATGTTAAATTTAAACAATTGAAAAGACATTCTTCAAAATGAGAATACATTTTCATGTCATTCTGAAAAATTTAAAATGTTTAATAACCACCAAACAACTAATTACTAGTGCTTTCGACAACAGTCACAAATCAGAATTTCACTGTCTATGCCAGCACATGAATTGTGTGCCCACTTGAAACACATCTGGCGTGTGATCCAACTCTCGTTAGAAACGGAGTAGAAGTCCCCACAGTAGAGACACTCAGCATCTTTTCATCATAGATGAATGTTTTGTGAGCAGTCAGCTTGTACTTATTAATAACATTATTGAGAAGAGAGTCAAACCACACTGTGGTTAAACTGTGAAACTGTTACTTTATTGAATCCCATTGCTCGAGCACCAGAAGTATTTTCTGGCTTGCGCATAGACAGTGTAGGATGCCTCGTAATAAATCCTTTAACCCCGTCTTGTCCAGCTAGACAAATTTGTCAAATCTGTGTAGTACGCTATTTCTTTCGGCTAGTTGATAGACTAGTGATCTGAGATCTTTCATTGTTAGACCAAAAAGTCTGCTTTCCATTGACTTGAGATATATTACCAGCTCTTGTTCGTGTTCTGCAGTGAACACATTTTTAAATTTCCCATCTGATTTGTCAATTATGTAGTCAGAATTATACGCAGCTTTACGACATATCTTTCCAATGTGGTTTTCGGTACGATAAACTGCTTAGATGCTTTTAAAAATCCCATTTGAGAAGTTGAAACGCCTGAAACTGTCATTTCCATCGCTTTTACGTCCCATTGCTGTCTATCAGTCTTTCTAATGTACGTTCGCACCACCTGAACAGCAACGGGGAAAGAAAAAAGAAATAGGTAGCTTTCTACCTGCATCAAAATACAACGGGGCAGAACGGGACACTATCCCATTCTCTCCCGTCCCGTTTCGCCCCAAGAGCACTTTTGAAGATTAAAACTTTTATGGAGTGTAAAACTGACGGATTTAAACGCTTAAATAACTAAAGTATAACAAATTCCATGCACTTTAAGGGAATGTTTCATTTTAGGGCATACAATTAACAGCTTACCTGGCGATGAAATTCACCAAACTTTAGAAAAATGCAAGCGGAGACGTGAAGGACAACAATTCACTTAGATCTCGCATTTGAAACTACATCAAAATGACTGCCCTGACTTCCATTCGGAGAAATAGTGACATGCCCATACGACAGGTTGCAGCCCTGTCCAGTCTATAAAAGAGCAATTTCCGGTTGTGCCCCTCTATTCCGTTCTGCCCCGAGTTCCTCTGCATATTGTGAATAGTGACGGTCCTATAACAGCCCTTTGTGCACGCCAGAAATCGCACGTCTGAAGACCTCTCTCCGTTGAGACATGCTGCGTTCTGTTAGCTAGAAACTCTTTAATCAAGTCACACAGCTGGTCTAATATTTCATATGCATATTGTTCATCAGGCGACTGCGTGGAAACCATAGTTTAGAAAAAAATTAACGTTGATAATTGCGAAAACAACATAATTTTTACACCATGCAAATTTTGTGTGTATTGTTTGAGCAAGAACAAGTTTTTCCTAAATAAATTTTGGTGCAAAGCGTCTTTCATTCAAGTATTTAAATTAAGGTCTTGATTATTCTAATCCACCTCCAGTCATCCACCCTTAGGTTTTTCCTGATTTTCTTCAGTCACTCCAGGCAAATGCCAGGATAGTCCCTTAGTCCCTTTCTAAGGGCACGGCCAATATCCTTCCCATCCTTAGCCAAACAATACGAGCATGGGCTCCACCTTTAATAACCACGCTGTTGACTGGGCGTTAAACCCTAACCTTTCTTCCTTTGATCAGATGCTACACGACTGAATGGTTAATTAACATCTTCTCTCGATGGTAACACTCGCTGTCCTAGTAATTTAGGAGCACTGAAATGTTAAAGTACATTTCAATTTTATAGTTAATTTTAGTATTTCTAGGAATAATAAAAAACGAAAAAGTAGGAAGTAGGGGGGGCCTCTTCCAGAACTATTCGCCTACCTCCAGCGTCACCACATTACAAATACTGCTGCTCATGTAACATTAGACAAGGTGTATATTAAAAGCTTGGTGAATGATCTCAGGAAGTATAGGAAACGAGTTACAAACAAAATACCTTTACTGGATTTCAAAGTAGTCACCATTGGCTACAATACACATCGGACATCGGCTGTACAGCTGTTGGAAACTAATCACCAAGCGCCGGCCGCGGTGGCCGAGGGGACTGAGGCGCTCCAGTCACGGTCTACACGGCCACTACGGTCGGGGGTTCGAATCCCCCCTCGGGCATGGATATTTGTGCCGTCCTTAGGATTAGCTAGTTCATAAGTAGTTTGTAAGTTTAGGGACTGATGACCCCGTAGTTAAGTCCCATAAGCTATACAAACATTTGAACATTTAATCACCAAGCGCTTCTTGTGGAATCGCTCGAAGGATTGAGATCACGCGTTCTTGGATCCCCTCAACCGTTGCGAAGCGTAAACCTCTCATTCTCAAAGACAGCCGCCGATCATCCCCAAACATCCGTTGTACTCATTCCATGTTGACTGGGAATTTGACCGTGGCCGGTCGAACTGAACGTGGCTCATCCTCGACATTTTCCTTTCCGTCTCTAAAGCGTTTAAACCACTCAAACATACACTTTTTACTCAAGTACTTCAACAGCATCACCTTACACTTACTTCCAATGGGTCTCCGGAGCCGTTTCGATTAATTTGAAACAAAACTTGTTAATGCGTTGCTCCAATTCGCACTACTTGCTGCAATAACACGAGATCTTACACTGGCCTTGTTAGCTGGGTCGCAGCGTTTACCACCGCTTCACTGCAGTGCTTTACACGATAGGGTGCACTTGTTGACATGTTCCTCATTGTGTATGCGCGGGCGTTTCACCCTCGCCAGCGCGGTTTGTAAAATATGGGACCATTCACTGAACTTTTCAGACGCACCTTGTACTGTAACATGACATCTATTGCCAGTGTTTTCTCTTTTACTGTGGTCCATTCAGGCGAGATATTTCAGAAATATGAACGATTCATCTAGCTATACCATCTCACATAGTACGAGTGAAATTGGTGAGACCCACCCTGCGACCTCCTTCTGCTTGTAAGTGCATGACACTGTCCAAACGTTTAACGAGCAAAGTACTGTAACCCAGTGTAACAGGTATATAGTTGAATTTACAGCCTGTTGTTTTGACTGATTTATCGTGTAAATGAAATTTAACGGGCTTCTTTTAGTGGTTATATGGATGACTTCACACTTCTCATTATTAAGGGTCAAAAATGTTCAAATGTTTGTGAAGCTTATGGGACTCAACTACGGGGTCATCAGTCCCTAAACTTACAAACTACTTATGAACTACTTACGAACTAGGACGGCACAAATATCCATGCCCGAGGGGGAATTCGAACCCCAGACCGTAGTGGCCGTGCTGACCGTGACTGGAGCGCCTCAGTCACCTCGGCCACCGCGGCCGGCTTATTAAGGGTCAACTGCCATTTTTTTCACCATGCAGATATCTTATGTAAATCATTTTGCAGTTGCTTTTGATCTTCTGGTTACTTTACTAACTGACAAGAGACAGCAGCATCTGCGAATAACCTAAGAGAGCTACTCATACTGTCTCCTAAATTGTTTATAAAAACAAGGAATAGTAGGGGTCCCCTGCGGAACGCCAAATGTCACTTCAGTTCTACTCGATGACTTTCTGTCAATTACAACGTATTGTGTCCTGTCTGAAAGGAAATCATTAATTCAATCGCGCAATTCTAACGATATTCCATAAGTACGCAGTTTGATTAGAAGACGCTTGTGAGGTACAGTGTCGAAAGCCTTCCGGAAATCTAGAAATACGGAATTTGACATCCCTTGTGAAAGAAATTCTGTATGGTTATTATGCAATTAATGATAAAAAACATGTTAACTGGCAAAACGTATATCATACAAACGTAACTTTATTTACACCAATGACACTATATACTAGAACGCATGAAAATCAGAGAGTACAAATATATAAAATCTCTGAAATGTCAATTACAGACCGCTAAAGCCCACAGTAGTTTCATTCAATATCCAACATCCCCACCAAAATGCAAACCCATTTTATTTACACAGTACAAATGTTTGTCATACATTGTTCCTTTAGTTAAAATGTCAGCTACCATCTCACATCCTTTCAAAAAACACAAATTTTATCTTCTCCATCCGTACGTTCTCTCTGAGAAAATGCAGACGAATGTCAATGTGTTTCGTCTTTGAATGATAACAGTCTGTAGCCCACGGTAGTTTGCATTCAATATCCAACACCTTGTCCGTATCACTCATCACGTCAAGATCTAGCCGTGTTTCACAAGAATGATACGATATTCAGTCTCCCACGGTCTTTAGGTAAAATAACACTTTGAAAGGAGCGGAGCCAAATCAGCTCTCGTAACGTATACACAAATATAGCTCCCGTTGTGACGGATCGTTACGTCTGTCACGGTTCGTAGTACACACAGCATTAGGGCCCTGAGCTGCATTAGCATCTCTGCGGTCGCATCCCCGCAACTGGCGAGCGACCTGAGCCTCCGGCTTATCCGGTTAGATCCACCGTCTGCAGGGACACCTGCTCCACAGGTGTTGCCGCTTGCCACGGATTTCCTGGTAGGCTGCTGACAATGGGGTCTGTCCAACGCCACCTAGAGACAAGGCCTCACACCGGCCCGTACTACGTCACACTGAACAGGCCGCGGCCGCCAGCTTACCAGGGGGTTGTAAATTTGACTCGCACGCTTTGCTTCTGTGACGTCACCTGGCAGCAAGCGCCGAGCAGTTGCCATAGTACCCTTATGAAGTGTGCAAGTAGGAAGTTGTGTCGTTTCGTGGCCTGTTAAGTGTTCGTATAGAAAGTAGCATTCTCATATTAAAGAACAATTTTTCCATATATTCTTTCTGTAATTATGAGTAAGAATACTTCGTATTGTGCTGTTGCGGAGTGCAATAAAAGTCGACGCTAGACGGAAAGCATTTTGTTCCATCGGTTTCCAAAAGATGAGTAAATTAAAATATTAAATGTTTGTAAAGTCTATGGGACTTAACTACGGGCCGGCCGCGGTGGCCGAGGGGACTAAGGCGCTCCAGTCACGGTCTGCACGGCCCCTACGGTCAGGGGTTCGAATCCCCCTCGGGCATGGATATTTGTGCCGTCCTAGTTCATAAGTAGTTTGTAAGTTTAGGGATTGATGACCCCGTAGTTAAGTCCCATAGACTATACAAATATTTGATTTGATTTGACTTAACTAAGGGGTCATCAGTCCCTAAACTTACAAACTAGCTAATACTAAGGACTGCACAAATATCCATGCCCGAGGGGGGATTCTAACCCTCGACCGTAGTAGCCGTGCAGACCGTGACTCGAACGCTTCAGTCCCATATTTTTTTTTTTTTTTCTATGTGTAGTTCTTGTCCTTGCGGACGCTGATCGTGTTTGTTCGTTTTGGTTCTATGTGTTCTTTGGCTCAGCTTTTTTATTACAGAGGGCGTTCAGCCCTCTGACCGGGCGCGCTGAGCCACGGCGCCCGGCAGTCCCCTCGGTCACCGCGGCCGGCAAAAGATGAGTAACTTCAGGGCATATGGATCTTTCGCTGTAAACGACAAGACGAGATAAATGTCAAAAATGCCACAATTTGTTTCGAACATTTTTGTGAATCCACTGATAAATTCGTATGTATGAAAGTAGTATGCACTTCATAATAATTAAATGAGTAAAACAAAAGCATTAATGCGAAAATCGGCTGTTAAGTTTGCGTTGTAACGAAAGTTTTCTTTATCTAATATATAAAAATGAAGGCCTCTGTCCGTATGCTATGCCTGTCAATGTCATTCAGTCGATTGCGAAAAAACTCCGTCAACTTATTGCATGAACTAGCTTCACGGTTATACGTTTAGTAAAATTTCGAAATTCGCACTCTAAGGGGGTGAAATCATGATATTATATAAAACAGAAGCAGATTTTCTCTCTGTCTGTCCCTTTAACCTTCTATAACTCGAGAGTTACTGAACGTATCGTGATGAGGTTTATTTTAAACCGTAGATATCACAAAAGATTAAAAAATGTCCGGGAGAGCATATGTCTAACTTTTACGAGTGAAGCATATGTACCATTTTTCTCGCCTAAAGCGCTGGCGCCGGATGCCTTCAGACTACGTAAATAGTGATTGTGGGAAGTCTATAAAAGTTACACATGTCCTCTCACGGACATTAATTTAGATCTTTATGAGCTCTACAATTTTAAATAAACCTCATCACAATACGTTCTGTGGTTATCGAGTTAAAGACGTTTAAATTTTACCCGTGCCAAGTCGCGGGGCGGGACGGGTTAGCTAGTTGTTTATAATGTTTGAAGCTTTTCTTTTTCAGTCCTTTGTATGTTAGTATACATAGATATTAATCACAAGCGTGTTCCACCGCTTAAAAACAATATTTTCCGTCGAATGAGAAAAGAAAGGACGGAGAAAATGTGTTCACGGCGGTCTTATAATACAGCGGCTTGCTGCCGAGTGACGTAATGCAGCGCTAACCAATGACAGTGAAGAAGCCAAAACTGGCATACCTTTCTAGTCTACGTACCTTGCAGCTTACTGGCTGTCCGCTACGAGGCAGTGGGCGTGCCCCAGCGGACAACCATTCCGCTGGCTGCCGCGGCCTGGTCAGTGTGACTTAGTACGGGCTGTTGTGAGGCCTCGTCTCTTAAGTGTTGTTGGTCTGTCTCGCGGGAGTAAGCACTTGGCTTTCCTCACGTTTGGCTGCCGGAAGTTTACGTCACGTGGCTGTACCATCTGTAAACACAAGGTTACAGACCTGCTCCTGACGGAATTTGTTGTTCAAAGTATTGAAGGATTCAGTTTAGCGCGAGCTTTGTAATTCCCATCTCATACTGTATTCGATCATCTACAATAAACAAAACAGTGTAAAAGTTACACAGTTCGCCGACATTGCAATTTACTTAATTTATATTACCTGTACAGCGATTGCCCCTGCTGCGGCGGAGTAGCCGAGCAGTCTAAAGCGTCTCGCTGCGGAGAACGCGGTTGCTCGCCGTGGAGGTTCGAGTCCTCCTTGGGGCATGAGTGTGTGTGCTTGTCCATAGATTAGTTTACCTCGGTTTAAGTAGTTTGTAAGCTACCGACTGATGACCACGTGGTTTGGTCCGATAGATTTACAAACATTTGAACATTTGCGAATGCCCCAAAATTCTCAACGGAAACGTGTTCATTGTTTTCCTTTTCATGTGATAGTAATAGGTATTGCCGGTGTAGAGAAGCAGCTGAGAGGGTCAAATACGAAGAAGTCTCCTGTTCTGATGGAATACCAGTTTGTTTTTGCAAAGAGAATTCTGCAGGATTGGCCCCTTACTTAGCTTTCATTTATCGCGAATCTTTAATTCAACGCAAAGTTTCTAGTGATTGCAAAACAGAGCAGGTGACTCCCGTTTATAAGAAAGGAAAGAGAACTGACCCACATAATTAGAGGCCAATATCGTTGACATCAGTTTCATGTAGAATTTTGCAGCATATTCTCAGTTCGAATATAGTGAATTTCCTTGAGACAGAGAAGCTTCTTTCTATGAATTAACACGGTTTCAGGAAACATCGTTCATGTGAAACTCAGCTTGCCCTTTTCTCACATGACATCTTGTGAGCCACGGATGAAGGGCAGGCGCACTGTGTTTTTCTCGACTTCAAAAAGACGTTTGACGCGGTGCCACACTGAATACTGCTAATGAAGATACGAGCTTATGGAACTGGTTCACAGATTTGTGACTAGCTGGAAGTAATAGAACGTAGTACGTTGTTCTCGACGGCAAGTGTTCATCAGAGACGAATGTATCATCAGGCGTGCCTCAGGGGAGTGTGGTATGACCGATATTATTTTCTATTTTCTCTCTATCCATTATTTTCTACCTGATGAACAGAGTAACTTGTAATTTGCGGCTGTTTGCTATGGTGTATGCGAGGGTGTAGTCTTTAACTGACTGTAATAGCATACAGGATGCCTTAGACAAAATTTCGAGTTGGTGCGAAGAATGGCAGCTAGCTCTCAATGTAGAAAAATGTAAGGTGATGCGCATGAGTAAGAAAACCAATCCCATAATATTCGAATACAACATTAGCAGTGAACGTCTTGATGCAGTCGCGTCGTTCAAATATTTAGACGTAACATTGCAGAGCGATATGAAATGGAACGAACATGTAAGGACAGTTGCTAATAAGTACAGCCGAGTTCGGTTTATTGGGAGACGTTTGGGAAGAAGTACTTCATCTATAAAGGAGACCGTGTATAAAACGCTTGTACGATCACGTCTTGAGTGTTTTTCAAGTGTTTGGGACCCGCTGCAGATCAGTTTAAAGGAAGACATAGAAGCAGTTCAGAGGCGAGCAATTAGGTTTGTTACTGATATGTTCGACTAACGCGTGAGTTGGGGATCGCTGGAGGAAAGACGATATTCTTTCCGTGAATTTCTGTTCAGGAAATTTAGAGGCTCGGAATTTTAAGCTGAGTGTAGTACGATCTTCCTGCCGTCTACTTACATTTCGCGTAGTGATCACAAAGACAAGAGAAATTAGGGCGCGAACGGAGGCATTCTTTTTTCCTCGTTCAACTCTGGAGTGGAATAGGAAAGGAAATGCCTAGTAGTGGTACAGCGTACCCTCCGCCACGCACCTTACAGTGGACTGCGGAGTATGTATGTAGATTTAGATGTGATTATCTGGAAGTTTTAAATCTTGTAATGAAACATGCTAAATATTTCAAAATAACTGTGGCGAAAACGTTGACGCTATGCTACACTGCAGTTTACCACCACGCCTTGTTTCGCATTCACATTGGCTGGCTTCGCCAACTCAAAATAGCTGTCACTATTCAACATAACCTGCACTAGGGATCGCTGTCAATACATCCAAGATTTCAGGTGTGCTGTGGACTGTCACATTTGGTAAAAACAGGCAATATTAATAAGTACTCGATCAACTGTTTTCTGTTGTGCCTACCATGGCACAGCCCTCGTAGCAGAGACAATGCGTTGATGGTTGGAGGAGAATCGCCATAGTCCAACTGTGATTCAAAACTATGTACATTAACTGCCACAATTTGGTACTCGGGCCGAGACATTGGCACAGTTACTGATAGCGACAGCGCCCAGGGATGACACTTAAAAGGTGACCACTGTACGTAATAAAAGCTTAATTCTGGGAAGAGGCATCCAGATAAGAATTTACTGTTATAAAAAAGCTTAATTTTTGCAGTAACATTAGCGAGAGATCTGTGTGAACTACCGGCTACTCCCTGCTGTAAAACCTTGTTCCCTGGCCCTAATTGAGAACTGACTTGGTTCAAATTATTCTAACAACAGGAAGTTAACTATACAGTGGCCAATATACGTAGCAACTCACACGAAATTACACATAGACATTAATAAACAAACAACCACAATTAGTTATTTCATAAAGATGGCTAAGAAAACGTTTATGGCGCAAAAGAACGTAAACATAAAAAATTGCATCTGAGATTGTTCTCAACACTGGTGAAAAACAATGTTAAATAAAAGGGGGAAGGTGTTCTAAAAATACAATTTACAGCCAAGTCAAAATTATTCTGAACTTAACTTGTTTATTCAGATCGAACACAAGCGAAATGGGGAACCAATTTTGATAATACAATAAAAGTGTATCTCCGTACATAAGTTAATACTGACGATGCCCAGCATTGAATTTAACATAAATTACACAAAACTTTAACGCTACTGGGGTGGAGGATTTACAAACAACACTCACTCGCTCATACACACGCAATGCAACAGCGAAACTCACCAAAATCAGCGTGCTGAAACGAGGCAGAATCAGGCGCCGGTATCGTAGGCGAAATTCAGCAAACTCGGAGGTTCCACACAATACAATATGCATTGAAACTGCGAAGATGGCTCTGGTCTGTCGTGCCTGATTCGAGACGGTGCGTGAGTATAGCAAAGTTGAGTTGCAATCAGTTTAAACCGCGAGAAAACTCGCTAACGGCGACACACGGCTATGTTACATGATCGCACTCCACTGAAGGTGAAGTGGTTAAAAATCGGACTCATCACACAAAATCACAGCGGATTCTTAAGTTGCAATCTGCGAGTAAACTATCTAGGCACTGGTTCCATAAGAAGTGGCGTGAATTCAGGTGACTAGCTGCAAGCCCCTGAAGTCGGGTTTTGGGCCCACGTGTTTCCGAAAACCGATAAAAATTTATAAATTCAATTTAAGAAAAACAACGAAAATTAATACGGCATGGAAACTCCTAGAACTGCGTAGAATTTCATAAGGAAGCTACTGAAATGCAGCAACATGCGATTGGGAGCATTCACAGAGACGGGAAAAGTCCAGTCTCAAAATCCGGAAAAATGAAATAATTACAAAGTCGGAAAGCTGAGAATAAGAACTACGGCATGCAACCCTTAGAAATACATAGAATTTAATAAGCAAGCTATTGAAGGAGGTTGTACAAGGCTCGGCGAGAATTACTGACAAAGACTGAGTGCATACTACAAGTTCGGAGAAAAAACAGCAAAATTAAAATAGGCGAGAAGTCAGAAGGATACATCTACATCTACATGGGATACTCTGTAAAACACATTTAAGTGCCTGGCAGAGGGTACACGCTTAGTTACTTGCCTGATGGGCATGGAACAAACAATAGTGAAAGCTGAAGGCTTTGTTCTAAGAACCGACCATGTGGAACACATATCACTCATGGAAGGAAACGATAAAAATTTTACGTACACTGTACAAAAATGAACATATCGTCTGTTAGAAATCTGGCCGCACAAAGCTAGAAAAAAATTACCCAGAGTTCGTACACCGCCACATAATCACAAGAGGTTTGAATATACCAAGCCGTTATCAAACTGCAACTAGTACCACATACACCGCGTTTACATGTGGGGAATCACTGAATTGGAAAACTAGAACACATTTCCGCGCACGATCGGAAGGAATATTCCAAAAAATTAATCTATGTTCAAGAGCTTAAGTTAAACATGCTAGACAACAAATTGCGACCATCTCCGTGGGCACAATAGCAGAACCAATCTTACCTGAAAGTGGTCTGAGCACAAAGTGAGCCGCGGGAAAGCTACCGGAAACTGGAAAATCCAAGAAAACAGCAGTGGTCGGGAGAGAAGATCTCGTGACTCGCCCTGGAGAAGGCTCGCCGATTCGCTTGTAACCAAAGGGTGTAGAAAGCTCTTTGGTCACATCAGCAGCAGGGATTGGTAATGACTAACTATCGACTCTGAGCCAGAGAGAACCATGCAAAGCGACCTATCACTACCCACATTCAAACAGCCATTAGATTCTCACACGCCCACTTAAAAGTAAAACAAATACCTCACAGGGACAATAATAAATTATTAAAATAACAAAATCCTAGCAATATTAACTAATATTTCAGAAACTAATATTTTAAAACATGAAATAAAAATGCTATTCCTCATGCCTTGAAGAGAGTGGGGTTCTAGTTTTAACAAAATGCTAATCTAGCGACATCAAATAAATTACAATTTTATAAAAAATATATGGAATAGTTATAAAATAATCGTGAACTTGTCTTGAGTTGCTCAAGAAATGACAGAAAATTTCGATGTCATCTAAATCACGACTTCATGCCTTGAAAATCACTACAGTTGACATTGGATAAATATGCCCATTGCAAGAGGTGTAGCAATATGTGAAACGAAAATGTATTGAACTCAGCTGTATGTACTTGATAAAAAAAAGTTGAACATGTATTACATGGTATTTTTATTGAAATTCGTCTATAGTAATACACCCTAAACAGAGAATTTCATCCATCACAACAACTGTGGTTTATATTACGTTAAAGAAGACAGTAACCTGTTGTAGGGTCGTGGTTTTTATTTACGACCGATTTCAAGCGATTATTGCCCTTCATGTGTATCATTGTGACCCATACGTTCTTCGTGAACACTGCGGCCGGAAACCTGTCGTAATAAAAATCACGACCCCGCAACAGGTAGCTGCCTTATTTCACCTAATACCTTTCAAATCCACTCCCATGAACCACAGACATTGCCGAGGTGGGGTGGCTTGCGTGCCTCAACGATACAGATAGCCGTACCGTAGGTGCAACCACAGCGGAGGGGTATCTGTGGAGAGGCCAGACAAACGTGTGGTTCCTGAAGAGGGGCAGTAGCCTTTTCAGTAGTTACAGGGGCAACAGTCTGGATGATTGACTGAGCTGGCCTTGTAACATCAGCTAATGTGGCTTTGCCACACAGCTACTGCGAACAGCTGAAAGCAAGGGGAAACTACAGCCGTTACCTTTCCCGAGGACATGCAGCTCTACTGTATGAACATATGATGATGGCATCCTCTCGGGTAAAATATTCCGGAGGTAAAATAGTCCCCCATTCGGATCTCCGGGCGGGGACTACTCAGGAGGATGTGATCATCAGGAACGACAATACTGGCATTCTACGAGTCGGAGCGTGGAATGTTAGATCCCTTAATCGAGTAGGAAAATTAGAAAATTTAAAAAGGGAAATGGATAGGTTGAAGTTAGATATAGTGGGGATTAGTGAAGTTCGGTGGCAGGATGAACAGGATTTCTGGTCAGGTGAGTACAGGATTATAAATACAAAATCAATTGGGGGTATCACAGGAGTAGGATTGATAATGAATAAGAAAATAGGAATGCGGGTAAACTACTATGAGCAGCACAGTGATTGCATTATCATTGTCAAGATAGATACGAAGCCAACACCAACAACAGTAGTACAGGTTCATATGCCAACTAGCTCTGCCGATGATGAGGAAATCGAAGAAATATATGAGGAGCTAAAGGAAATTATTCAGACAATTAAGGGAGATGAAAACTTAATTGTTATGGGAGACTGGAATTCGGTAGTAGGAAAAGAAAGAGGAAAAATGGAGGAAGGGAAGATAGTAGGTAAATATGGTCTGGGCAAAAGGAATGAAAGAGGAAGCCGCCTGGTAGAGTTTTGCACAGAACATAATTTAGTTATAACAAACACCTGGTTCAAGAATCACAAAAGAAGGTTGTATACGTGGAAGAGACCAGGAGACACCGGGAGATACCAGATAGATTTTATAATGGTAAGACATAGATTTCGGAACCAGGTTTTACAGTGTAAGACATACCCAGGGGCAGATATAGACTCTGACCATAACTTGTTGGTTATGAACTGTAGGCTGAAACTGAAGAAACTACAAAAAGGTAGGAAAATAAGGAGATGGGACCTGGATAAATTGAAGGAACCTGGGGTTCTTAAGAATTTCAGAGGGAGCTTTAGGCAACAATTGACAGAAACAGGGGAAAATAAAACAGTAGAGGAGGAATGGGTAAAATTGAGAGATGAAATAGTGAAGGTAGCAGAGGACAAAATAGGTAGGAAGGAAAGACCTACAAAAAATCCTTGGATATCACAGGAGATACTAAATTTAATCGATGAAAAGAGAATACATAAAAATGCAGTAAAAGAAACAGGCAAAATGGAGTACAGACGACTAAGAAATGAGATTGACAGGAAGTGCAAAATGGCTAAGCAGGAGTGGCTAGAATCCAGATGCAAGGATGTAGAAGAATGTATAAATAGGGGAAAAATAGATACAGCCTACAGGAAAATAAAAGAAACATTTGGAGATAAGAAAAACAGCTCTATGAATATCAAGCACACTGATGGAAAACCAGTTCTCAGCAAAGAAGGGAAAGCTGAAAGGTGGAAAGAGTATATAGAGGGGCTCTACAAAGGAAATGAACTTCGAGACAATACTGTAGGAAGGGAAGAGGATGTAGATGAAGATGAAATAGAAGTTACTGTACTGAGAGAAGAATTTGACAGAGCCCTGAAAGACCTAAGTCGAAACAAGGCCCCTGGAGTAGATGATATTCCCTCAGAGCTACTGAAGTCTCTGGGAAAACCAGCCATGACAAACCTGTTTCACCTGATGTGTAAGGTGTATGAGACAGGCGAAGTACCCTCAGACTTTAAGAAAAATGTTATAATCACCATTCCAAAGAAAGCAGGTGCAGACAGGTGTGAAAACTACAGAACCATCAGTTTAATAAGTCATGGTTGCAAAATATTAACACGAATTATATACAGAAGGATGGAAAAGCTGGTAGAAGCCGACCTCGGGGAAGATCAGTTTGGATTCAGGAGAAATGTAGGAACATGGGAGGCAATAGTCACTTTACGGCTTATCCTAGAAGATAGATTAAGAAAAGGCAAACCTACATTTCTAGCTTTTGTAGATTTGGAGAAGGCTTTTGACAATGTTGATTGGAATAAACTCTTTCAAGTTCTGAAGCAAGCAGGAGTAAAATATAGGGAGCGTAAAGTTATTTACAACTTGTACAAAAACCAGACAGTGGTTGTCAGAGTTGAAGGGCATGAAAGGGAGGCAGTGGTTGGAAAGGGAGTAAGACAGGGTTGTAGCCTTTCTCCAATGTTATTCAATTTGTACATTGAGCAAGCTATAAAGGAAAGCAAGGAGAAATTTGGAGAAGGAATTAAAGTTCAGGGTGAAAAACTAAAAACATTGCGTTTTGCCGACGACATAGTAATTCTGTCAGATACAGCAAAGGACCTGGAAGAGCAATTGAACGGAATGGACAATGTGCTGAAAGGTGCATATAAGATGAACATTAACAAGAGCAAAACTAGGGTAATGGAGTGTAGTGTACGAAAATCAGGTGATGCTGAAGGAATTAGATTGGGAAACGAAGCAATAAAGGAGGTAGATGAGTTTTGTTACTTGGGCAGTAAAATAACAAATGATGGTCGCAGTACAGAGGATATAAAATGCAGAATGGCAATGGGTAGAAAAGCATTCTTGAAAAAGAGAAATTTGTTAACATCGAATATTGATTTAAGCCTAAGGAAGTCCTTTCTGAAGGCATTTGTATGGATTGTTGCCTTGTATGGGAGTGAGACATGGACGATAAACAGTACGGACAGGAAGAGGATTGAGGCTTTTGAAATATGGTGCTACAGAAGAATGCTGAAGATTAGGTGGGTGGATCGCATAACTAATGAGGAGGTACTGAACAGAATTGGGGAGAAAAGAAATTTCTGGCATACCTTGACTAAAAGAAGGGATAGATTGGTAGGACACATTCTTAGACATCAAGGAATTGTGAATTTAGCGTTGGAGGGAAGTGTGTGGGGTAAAAACCGCAGAGGAAGACCAAGAGATGGATACAGTAAGCAGATTCAGACAGATGTAGGTTGCCGTTCTTATGTGCAGATGAAAAGGCTTGCTCAGGATAGGATATTGTGGAGAGCTACATCAAACCAGTCTCCGGACTGAAGACCACAACAACAACAACAACAACCTTTCAAATATTTACTATCCCTCCTGAAACACCCTTTACAACGGAGAAATGAAGAGTTGTCGCCCAACTTCGCCAATGTCGGTTTTCTAAGTTAACACATGGTCGTTGGTGAGGACATAATCGCTTTTATCCTATTAATTTCATCTGAGAATCATCTATGTGCTGTACTGTCTTGTATCTTAGCGCCGTATTTCTACAACTGTTCCATGTCTGCAGTAACGCCTCTTTGATTCGAGCTTCAGACTCTAGAAGCAACCTATCGTACAAACATTTTGTACATGATTTCCGTTGCAAATACACCGTACACTACCAAAAACCTCCAATAAACAACTTCGGCATTCTCAAGCTGTTTCAGGTGCCTCCACTGTTTCGTTAAGCATTATTACGTTGGTGACGCTTTGAGCTGCGGTTGACGGCACCAGGTATTGTCTGTTATGTGATGTGTTATCTGCTTGCAGCGCGGGACAGAAGTGCCTCGCCGGAGCATCATACTGCCGACCCTGGAGGAAAAAGAGAAAAGGTTCTTCAGCCTAATCGACGCCGGCGATGTCTCGGCTGTGGACAAGTTCCTGAACGACCAATCTGGATTTAACATCAACTGCAAGAATTTCCAGGTATTTTCGGCCGTCGTAGGTACTGTAGTGCGTAACAACTATACTGCTAAGAACAATAAGTGCATCAGGTGAGATATCATGCACAATATACATATTATAACGTATTTAATTCTTCTTACTTCAGAAGTTACAATCACATGAGCACATCATAGAATCTAATCACTCACAAACAATACAAGGACTATCCTTTACAGTAACATTAGGATTTTATTTTAAAATACTACAAATATACACTACTGGCCATTAAAATTCCTTCACCAAGAAGAAATGCAGATGATAAACGGGTATTCATTGAAGAAATATATTATACTAGAACTGACATGTGATTACATTTTTACGCAATTTGGTTGCAAAGATCCTGAGAAATCAGTACCCAGAACAACCACCTCTGGTCGTAATAATCGCCTTGATACGCCTGGGAATTGAGTCAAACAGAGCTTGGATGGCAGTTTGGGTGCAAAGATCCTGAGAAACTAGTACCCAGAACAACCACCTCTGGTCGTAATAACCGTCTTGATACGCCTGGGAATTGAGTCAAACAGAGCTTGGATGGCGTGTACAGGTACAGATGCCCATACAGCTTCAACACGATTACACAGTTCATCAAGAGTAGTGACTGACGTATTGTGATTAGCCAGTTGCTCGGCCACCATTCACCAGACGTTTTCAGAATGTGCTGGCCAGAGCAGCAGTCAAACATTTTCCGTATCCAGAAAGGCCTCTATAAGGATTTGCAACATGCAGTCATGCTGAGGAGGCGGCAGGTAGCGGCTGCCCCCACCACCACCTCCCCTCAAACGCCGGCACACCGGACACAGCCGTGGACTCGTGGCAGGCGGCAAGAGCTCTCCGCTCAGACTCCACTCCACGCTATCCTCAGAAACGCCTCTAGTGTCGTCTACCGGTACTAAGCCGGAGAACCGTCTGACACCTGCTAGCATCTTACGGAACTACGAGGGCAGCGTAGGATAGAGGTTTATGGGGGGCTTCTCCTCTGTATATGTTACTCTGTGCTCGCGCGCTTTGCGTCTGTGACGTCACCTGGCAGCAAGCGCCGAGCAGTTGCCGCAGAACCCTTATGAAACGTGCGAGCAGGAAGTTGTGTTTTGCGCTCGCTCGTTTCGTGACCTGTTAAATGTTCGGATAGTAAGTAGCTTTCTTGTATTCGGGAACAATTTTTCCATATATCGGCTGCTACATTTTACGAAAGTTTTCCTTATCTAATGTATAAAAATAAAGGCCTACGTTTGTCCGTATGCTATGCCTAAAAAAAAAAGAACCTTATCACGATACGTTCAGTGGTTTTCGAGTTAAAGACGTTTAAATATTACCCGCGCCAAGACACGGGGCGGGACTGGTTAGCTAGTTGTTAATAATGTTTGAAGCTTTTTTTTCAGTCCTTTGTATATTAGTATACATATATATTAATCACAAGTGTGTTCCACCGCTTAAAAGCAATGTTTTTATCGAATGAGAAAAGAAAAGACGGAGAATTTTTTTTCCTTTATTGTGTTTTATACCAGCAGTATACTGTCAGGATGGCAGCAGCACAATAGGCTGCTCTTCAGCCGAGAGTAATTAAAATACATATGTGAGTGGAGAATTAAAATACATAACAGAAGATAAAACAACAGAGATACAATAACATAGACAAGGCGACAGTTTGGAGTACATTACAATAGACAGATGATTAAAACCACATTTAGTTAAAAATGATGAGCCACGGTGACCTAAAAAAACAACGTAGGACGACAATAACACAGGACGGCGAGTACACAGAGACACTAATTAAAACACACGGTGTGACGCTTGTCTGATTGCGGTGGACGCAGTTAAAAAACATACACTTCACTGGAGCACAGCACACAACACTTGACGTAGCACTGTTAAAACTGTCGGTCCAGGACCCCGAGAAGGGGGGTGGAGGGAAGCGCGGGGGAGAAGAAAAACGGCGGGGAGGGAGGTGGTAGGGAGGAGCTGTAGGGACTCCAGGGCAGGGAGGGGATAGCCAAGCGGGGGAGGGGAAGGGAAGGGGGAGAGGGGGCCCTTTATCTACGGGGGGGATCAGAGCTGTTAGGATGGGTATATGTCGGAACGGAGGACGTCATCAGGGAGAGGACATGGAGGGTGTGGAGATGAAGGGAAGGGGGTATAACACGGTAGAGGTGTGGCAGAGACCCAGGGTTGGTAAGGATGGGGTGGACCAGGGGGTTTTGGGAGTCTATTTTACGGGTGGTATAGAGGATACGGATATGCTGGAGGTATTCAAGGAGGGGGGGAAATGGGATCAGGTCATACAGAATCCGCATGGGGGAAGGGAGCCAGATGCGGTAGGCGAGGTGGAGGGCATGGCGCTCAAGGACTTGATGGGTTTTGTAATAGGATGTGGGAGCGGAGATCCAGGCGGGATGGAAGCAGCAAAGGACAGGACGCACGAGGGAGCGGTATGTGTAGAGGATGGTGGAGGGGCTGAGACCCCATGTCTGGCTGGTGATGAATTTGAGGAGGTTAAGGCGGGAGAGGGCTTTCTGTCGGACAGTGCAGAGGGGGGGGGGGGGGGTCCAGGAAAGGTCGAGGGTTAGGCCACAGTGTAACATATACAGAGGAGCAGCCCCCCCCCTAAACCACTGTCCTATGCTCCCCTCGTAGTTCCGTAAGGTGCTAGCAGGTGTCAGGCGGATCGCTGGCTTAGGGTGCCTCTCGCACGTCAGAGGGTAGCGTGGAGGGGAGGCTGAAGGGAGAGCTTGTGCCGCCTGCCACGAGGCCACGGCTGTGTCCGGCTTGCTGGCGTTTGAGGGGAGGTGGTGGTGGGGGGACAGCCGATACCTGCCGCCTGCTCTGGCCAGTTTAAAGAGCTGCTTCTGACCGCAGCGCCATCATGGGACATCTTACGGAACTGCTGGAAACCCTCCCTCCCCGCACCCCTGAGCGTAGGACCGGGCACTTAAAGAGGTTTCCCGGTCTGTATATATTTGTCTGTGGTTAGGCCAAGGTACTTCAGGGTGGGTTTGTGGTGGATAGGGCGGTTGTGGAGGGTAAGGTAGAAATCGTGGAGACGGAAGGAGGGGGTGGTACGACCTATAATAATTGCCTGGGATTTGTACGGAGAAAATGTGTTCACGGTGGCTTTATAATATAGCGGCTTGCTGCCGAGTGACGTAATACAGCGCTAACCAATGACAATGAAGAAGCCCAAACTGGCCTACCTTTCTAGTCTACGTACCTGGAGTAGAGGGAGTATGGGCGACGTGTGCTCGGTGTGGGGCAGGGGACGACGGCGCTGCACAAGGCGGTGGACAGCGACTCGGTGGAGCTGACGGAGCTGCTGCTGTCGCGCGGGGCGCACGTGTCGGACTGCCTGCTGCACGCGGTGCGCGCCGCCAAGCCGCGCGTGCTGGACGCGCTGCTGCGCCACATGGACAACCCCGACCTCGAGCAGGCCGGCTGCCTCGACAGCCCCGACTTCCCCGACCACATGACGCCGCTGCTGCTCGCCGCGCAGTGCGGGCACTACGAGCTCATCGAGATGCTGCTGGAGCGCGGACACCGCATAGAGCACCCGCACCCGCCGGACTGCTTCTGCGAGGAGATCTGCCAGTGAGTCTCCTCCGTCTCTTCTCTTCAGCATTCAAAAAATGTTCAAATGTTTGTAAATCTATCGGACCAAACTGCGTGGTCATCAGTCCGTAGCTTACAAACTATTTAAACCTAGGTAAACTTAACTAAGGACAAACACGAACACCCATGCCCCAGGGAGGACTCGAACCTCCATAGCGAGCAACCACGCGCTCGGCAGCCGAAGCGCTTTAGACCGCTCGGATACTTCACCGCGGAGATACACGCTTCCAATGTGCGTTCACCGCAATGTCGCCAAACACGGTTGCGACCAGCATGATGCTGTAAGTAGAACCTGGATTCATTCGAAAACATGGCGTTTTTCCATTCGTGAACCCAGGTTCGTCGTTGCATACACCATCGCAGGCGCTCCTGTCTGTGATGCAACGTCTTCGACCTAATAGTCCATGCTGCTGCAAACATGGTCGAACTGTTCGTACAGATGGTTTTTGTCTTGCAAACGACATCTGCTGACTCAGGGATGTAGACATGGCTGCACGATCCGTTACAGCCATGCGAATAAGATGTCTGTCATTTCGACTGCTAGTGATACGAGGCCGTTGGGATCCAACACGGAGTTCCGTATTACCATCCTGAACCCGCCGATTCCATATTCTGCTATTCTGCATATACACGGCGAGCAACCGCGCGCTCCGCAGCGAGACGCTTCTGACCGCTCGGCTACTCCACCGCTCCTACAAAGCATTCTCGGGCTTCTTTCCGCGCCATTAGAACCTCAAGCTTTCGACGATTACCTCCGTCTTCTTCGTTAGGATCATTATTATTATTATTTTAATGTTCCGGCACTTTACTTAACGTTATTCGTCTTCTTGCTTCCCAATACAATTTTGTCAAGTCCAAATTACAATCGTACAATTCTGTACAGTCTTTTAAATGAACACTGTTCATTATGGTACCAGTGTTGTGACACAGAACACATTCATGGAGATCTTGTGCAGGTGGATGGCCAAACAGTCATGTCCAGTAGTCAAGTGGAAAGTTGCTACTGCCTCTCTTCTTGGTCCATCTGGTATCAGTTGGTTATCCAAGAGGGTTTCCCAGCTCTTCCCCTGTTGTTGTTGTTGTTGTTGTTGTTGTTGTTATGGTCTTCAGACCGGTTTGATGCAGCTCTCCAACCTAATCTGTCCTCAGCAAGCCTCTTCATCTCCTCATAAGAACGGCAACCTACATCCATTTGAATCTGCCCACTATACTCATCTCTCGGTCTCCCTCTGCGATTTTTACCCCACACACTTCCCTCCAACGCTAATTTCACAATTCCTTGATGTCTAAGAATGTGCCCTACTAATCGAACCCTTCTTTTAGTCAAGGTATGCCAGAAATTCCTTATCTCCCCAATTCTGTTCAGTACCTCCTCATTAGTTACGCGATCCACCCACCTAATCTTCAGCATTCTTCTGTAGCACCACACTTCAAAAGCCTCAATCCTCTTCCTGTCCGCACTGTTTATCGTCCATGTTTCACTCCCATACAAGGCAACACTCCATATAAATGCCTTCAGAAAGGACTTCCTTAGGCTCATATCTCCTGATCTATGTGTCGTGCTCTTTTGTTTTGGGTCAGGAACCTTCGTGGGCGTACGGTGAACAGTTCACCAAAGTTTCATTGCAATTGTGGTTTTGGAGAAGTTTTCAGTAAACAAACTTCCACACAACCTACTGTGTTCTATTACTTAGGAAGTCTTCCAGCCAGTCACAAATCTGTGAACCTATTCCATAAGCTCGTATCTTCGTTAGCAGTCTGCAGTGTGGTACCGCATCGAACGCCTTTTTGAAGTCGAGAAAATCACAATCCGCCTGTTGCCATTCATCCATGGCTCGCAAGATGTCATGTGAGAAAAGGGCAAGCCGAGTTTCACATGAACGATGTTTCCTAAACCCGTGCTGATTCATGGAAAGTAGCTTTTACGTTTCAAGGATATTTACTATATTCGAACTGAGAATATGCTCTAAAATTCTACATGAAACTGTTTTCAACGATATTGGCCTGTAATTGTGTGTGTCAGTTCTCTTTCCTTTGTTATAAACGGGAGTCACCTGCGCTTTTTTCCAATCACTAGGAACTTTGCGCTGAATTAAAGATCCGCGATAAATGCAAGCTAAGTAGGGGGCCAATGCCGCAGAATAGAACTGGTATTCCATCCGGACCAGCAGACTTTTTCGTATTTAGCTCTCTCAGCTGCTTCTCTACGCCGGAAATACCTATTGCTATGTCCCCATTTCGGAATTAGTACGTTGATCAAATGATGGTACATTTGCGCGGTCCTCCTGAGTGAAAGATTTCTTAAAGGTTAAATTTAGAACTTCAGCTTTCCGTTTGCTTTCTTCTATTACTGCCTCGGAATGATCAATGAGTGACTGAACAGTGGGCTTTGACCCGCTTATCGATTTTACATAGGACCAGAATTTTTCCGGGTTCTCGGAAAGATCTTTTGCTAAGGTATGGCTGTCATAATTATTGTATGCTTCGCGCATCGATCTTTTTATAGACGCACGAATCTCTACTAACTTTTGCCTGTCATCATTTGCGTGTTCTTTTATGAATCGAGAGTGCAACAGCCTTTGCTTTCTCAGCAGCTTTCTAACATTATTATTATACCACGGTGGATCTTTTCCATCCTTAATCGTCTTTCCTGGCACATATTTCTCTAACCCTTTGTTAACAATGCGCTGAACTTTAGTCCACAATTCCTCTACATCCATAGTCCCGGAATTAAACGATGTCCATCCATCCAACGATGCATTAAAAGAGGCACCCTAAGCCAGCGATCCGCCTGACACCTGCTAGCATCTTACGGAACTATGAGGGGAGCGTAGGACAGTGGTTTAGGGGGGGGCTGCTCCTCTGTATTTGTTACTCTGTGGCCTAACCCTCGACCGTAACCTTTCCTGGACCCCCCAACTCCGCACTGTCCGACAGAAAGCCCTCTCCTGCCTTAACCTCTTCAATCTAAGTGCGATCGTAACATTTGCTTATCGGTACCACTGTTGTGACACAGAACACATTCTGGAGACGGCAGGATGGAGATCTTGTGCAGGTGGACGGCCAAACAGTCGTGTCCAGTAGTCAAGTGCAATGTTGCTGCTGCCTCTCTTCTTGGTCCATCTGGTATCAGTTGGTTATCCAAGAGGGTTTCCCAGCTCTTCCCCTAACATGAGATTTTATTGATTTTTCTCAATTCTTCTTTAAATATATTCTTAATAATGGGTTTTACTGCGAAATATAACACGGTAATTTTTCCAATGTGTTTAATTTTTGTGCCCTTTTTGGCTAGGAAATCAGCTTTCTCATAGCCATCTACGATACAGTCAGATGGTATCCACTTAATTGCAATTTTCTTGTTGTGTTGCTGTAGGGGCTTAATTATTTCTTGGATATCTTTTACTTTAGCAATTTTTGGATCTCTTAAGTTAACAATTGCTGAGATTGCTGCTGCTTTGGAGTCACAGAATATGACTGCTTTATCAAATGTGTGCAAATGGTTATTTAGCCGGCCGTGGTGGCCAAGCGGTCTGCAGCTCGCCAGTCACTGTCTACACGGCCACTATACAAACATTTGAACATTACGTTTGTTGAAAAACTTTTAAAAAAGAAGCATAGAGAAACAGTCACTACGTAGGCATCGCGTTAATTTTACAGGTTTGAACTGAAACAGGTATTTTAAATAACTAATAACGGTAAATGTGTTCATATTCCATTAATTAGGAAGCCTGTTACATCCATGTAATGGCTGGTTTTTTGTGTAATATTTCCATTACAATCTGAATTCCCAACAGAATTCTACACACTTTGCAACAACAGATAATTCGGTCATTAATTCATGCCATGGGAGAAGAAAATGACATTGTCTGTCTGAACGCCATCCTTGATTGTCTTCACTTCCTATCATTTATCAGGCCAGTGACAACATGGGTAACCACTGGAGTCGGTTTAGACCTAGCTCAGTATATGAGCTATGTTTAGACCCGCTGAGCTATCCATCCTTGCCTGCCCCATGCACTTTCCAAGACCTGTGGTTGGCCAGCGACGCTGCAGCCAAGTCTGTCAAACACTGGTGAGAGATATGAGCTTGCTATAGACATTAATGGCTTGTGACGTGTGAAAATCGTGAAGGTATCATTACTACTTAGTTTTATTTGTAAGCTAGTATATATAGCCTATTAATTAATTGCAGATGTAGCTCAGACACGATTAAATGAAAGTAGTGGCGTGTCACTGCGACGTAACAATTGAATGCGTTTATAGCGTGGGAGTCGAGGCGAGTCTCTGGTTATTTTTGTGTGTTATACTTTGGCGGCGTTAAGACAGACAATTCGATTAAATTAATGGAACTGAGTGAAGTGAGGAATGCTGTTTTATTATTACTATTATTGCAAATGGATCGATACATTTTACAGTTCAAACTGATCCAGTTACGTTCATGTACCCATGTACCGAGCACCCACGTTTTAATTACCAAAATCTAAGGACCTTAAATATTGATCTTTTGTAGTGGACGTTACAATGTGGTGAAAATTTAATATGTTGTCATAAATTTCGTGGGAACAAGATTGTTTCAGTTGGCGCTCGTAAGCAAACAACTGTCCCTGTATGCAGCACAGATACTGCTGCCAACATCGTTACGTAAGTACAGGACGCCACTGTCGGTGATTTGCACTTATACCAGCAACAATATACATACAGGGTGTTTCACTGTGTTTGCCTCTGTAACTTATAAAATAATAGGTGACGGGAAATTTTAATGCGGTACTTCAACACAAGAAATGTTGCACTTTCTGCGGAGCTATGAACATAGTTTATTGTATCATTTTCCAAAGAGTTACAGCACAAAGATATAATTTTTTTAATGGAACGATGGTTTTTTCTATCGTGCATTGGATTCGTTGAAACCAGCTGCGTCCAAATCAATTTAAACTACATTCCTAGAGCTACAACCCTTCAAAGTTAAATACTTAACGACATTTCTTTTCTTATTTTGGCACGTTTCGCCATTTGTATCAAAAACTTTATGAAGATGCAGCATTTTGGACAATGACTTTTACTTACATTTGACATCTTGGCTAGGACAACTGAGTTTTCTGACAGAGCGATCCAACAAGGATTCTATTTTTAATGACTGAGGTCCGTAACCCTAAAAAGCCATGATACACACAGGCCCTCCTTCAACAACCGTTGTGAAGCACGGGTAGATAAGCTATGTGGAATAAAAGAAACAGGTTCGAAAACTTGCAAGTATGACAGTAAGAATTTTTTCATTTCTTCCTGTATTACAATTGATGTCCAGCATTGCTTCCATTCAAGATTGTCGCTATACAATGATTATCAATGTCCTTACCGTAAAATACTGTCCTTGCATTCTACATGTCTTCAGAATTTCATATAAAAAGTATCAACTATAATTTCTCCCGTTGAGTCTTGAAATGATTAAGCACATTGAGTAAATCCCAAGATACGTACGTTAGCATCGTGTAACAAGGCCTAAATTTTTTGTCTTATCTGAAATCAGTATACGCGTGAAAGTAACCTGTCCGGACACTCTTCGACCATATTGGCTGTGAAACAGATGACACAAAAAGGGACGAAATACTAAACCTAACTCTTCCAACAGAATTTCACATATGAAGATATAACTGTAATTATTTCTTTGAACCGTACACAAACGATAAAAGACAGATATCGAAATAAGTGAGCAAGGAATAGAAAAGCAACCGAAAAACTCTACAGAGGAAAGGTCTCTGGATCTACCAGAATACTACTGCTATTTATATAGGGTAAGTCCAGTTTAATAATCGTCTACTATTTACTATTTCAGTTTGAAATGGGTGCTGTCCTACATACTGATATAATTTTGTTGTTTCGTTGCGTAAGTTCCTTTCAGAGCAAAATAACTCTAGTAATGGAGCATGACCCCATGTTAATTAAAATAGTAAGTGGTACAAGACACCCTGACATAATAAGTTATCTTAATGAGCTCTATGCACCTACCACCAGTGTACTGCAAGACTCTGGAGGAGCGAAGTGTTCATTGTGATTAGAAAAAGATCACAGGTCATTCCCGTTTTCAGGAGAGTCGTCTAATGGGCTCTCAAAACCATAAACCAGTATATGCGACGCCGAATGTGGAATTGTGGAACATTTTAGTTTTATTTTTTCATCCCGCTATCACATTATAACACAGGTTGACACAGAGCTGTCTCTTCGACTTTTAGATTAGATTAGCTGTTAGTTCCATAGATCCGTATTGAGGAGATCCGCGTGTATGTGGAACATGTCAAAATATATATTCTTTACAAATGTTCAAATGTTTGTACAACTTATGGGACTTAACTACGGGGTTATCAGTCCCTAAGCTTACAAACTACTTATGAACTAGCTAAGACTAAAGACGGCACAAATATCCATGCCCGAGGGGGGATTCGAACCCCCGACCGTAGTGGCCGTGCTGACCGTGACTGGAGCGCCTCAGTCACCTCGGCAACCGCGGCCGGCCTATATTCTTTACAAGCTGATATAATAATACTAATAGTATGAATACATACTACGCATTATTTGGCTGTATTCAGAATTAGGCAATGGAGTAGAAGGAGTTTGCCATTACTACGTCTTTCAAGCTGCTGTTAAATTGACCTTCATTTGTAGCCAAATTTTTATGGTTGCTGTCAAATTATTCAGAATGTATGTTCCTGGATAGTGGATCCATTTTTGAATTAAAGTATGTGCTTTTAAGTCCTTGTATGGATCGATATGTTCCTAGTTTTGAATGTATGAACTGAGCAGTTTTTGTAAAGAAAGGATATTTATAGTAAATTTCATTTAGGAAAAAATATATTGGGAGGCGGTAGTTAGAATAACCAGTTCTTTGAAGAGGCTTCTACAGGATGTCCGTGAATTTACTCCACAAATAATGTGTTACACGCTTTTGGATTCTAAAAACTTTTGTTTGACTTTGAATGTTGTTGTTGTGGTCTTAAGTCCGGATACTGGTTTGATGCAGCTCTACACAATACCCTATCCTGAGCAAGCCTCTTCAACTACACATAAGAACGGCAACCTACCTCTGTTTGAATCTGCTTACTGTATCCATCTCTTGGTCTTCCTCTGCGGTTTTTACCCCACACACTTCCCACCAAAGCTAAATTCACAATTCCTCGATGTCTAAGAATGTGTTCTACCAATCGATCCCTTCTTTTAGTCAGGGTATGCCAAAAATTCCTTTTCTCACCAATTCTGTTCAGTACCTCTTCATTAGTTATGCGATCTACCCACCTAATCTTCAGCATTCTTCTGTAGCACCACATTTCAAAAGCCTCTATTCTCTTCCTGTCCGCACTGCTTATCGTCCATGTTTCACTCCCGTACAAGGCAACACTCCATACAAATGCCTTCAGAAAGGACTTCTTTACGCTTAAATCAATGTTCGCTGTTAACAAATTTCTCTTTTTCAAGAACGCCTTTCTACCCATTGCCATTCTGCATTTTATATCCTCTGTCCTGCGACCATCATTTGTTATTTTACTGCCCAAGTAACAAAACTCATATACCTCCTTTATTGCTTCGTTACCTAATTTAATTCCTTCAGCATCACCTGATTTTCTTACACTGCACTCCATTACCCTAGTTTTACTCTTGTTAATGTTCATCTTATATGCACCTTTCAGCACATTGTCCATTCCGTTCAATTGCTCTTCCAGGTTCTTTGCTGTATCTGACAGAATTACTATGTCGTCGGCAAAACGCAATGTTTTTAATTCTTCACCCTGAACTTTAATTCCTTCTCCAAATTTCTCCTTGCTTTCCTTTATAGCTTGCTCAATGTGCAAATTGAATAACATTGGAGAAAAGTTACCCCAAAATATTACACCTTTGACACTATGGAATGAAAGTAAGCAAAGTATGCAAGATTTTGCCTACGTCTGCTAACACTTGAATTGCAAATACAGATGTGTTAAGGTGTTTCTGCAGTTCTGTGGTGTGCTACTCCCAAAAGAATTTATTACTGTCAACTTCTTCTATCTGCTCTTCTTCATACATTATGCATATGCTGTATGAAAACCTCTTACATATTCTGAACTTTTTCAAATTCAGTATCAATGAGTTGTTAATATCCATGAAAATATCATTAACAGACCTTTGTAAAACTATGCTCGACATGCTATTTATTGCAATACTTGTATCATCTGCAAACAAAACGAACTATGCTTCTGGCAGTGTAACTGATGAGAGATCAGTAAAACACACAAGAAAAAGCAATGGTCTTAAGATGGGTCCTTGTTGGACACCACATCTAATTTCATGCCAACCTGATGATGACTGACGGTTAAATTCACTAGTCCCTCCCACTGACACTCTTTGTTTACTGTTAGCGAGATATGACCTGAACCATTTAGCAGCAATGTCCATGACACCTAGACTATGGTTGCACATTCTTTTAGTGATAGCTTCGCTCCAAGACACCCGGACTATGGTTGCTCGCCCTTTTAGTGATAACATCGCTAAAGCTTAAGTACATCATTATTCCAGTCCAAAATATAATTAATTGTCCATAAGACTAAAATAAATCGACCACAGGAGTATTTGACTACAGGGTGAGTACCTTCATCAACCAATAATTAACCTGGACTACAGTTGCGCACCCTTTTAGTGATAGCATCACTACTGCATAAGTACATCATTCTTCCAGTCCACAATATAATCACCGTCCATAAGACAACAAAATTCGACCACAGACGTCTTGACTACAGGGTGAAAACCTCCATCAACCAATCATTCATCTGGACTACAGCTACTCACCCATTTAGTAATTACATCGCTACTGCATCTGGTTCAAAATATAATGAATTGTCCATAAGATGACAAAATTCCACCACAAAAATATTGACTTGAATACCTTCATCCAGTGGCGGATCCATGGGGGTGGCTAAGGGGCTGAAGCCCCCCCCCTCCAAAGTACCTTGCTTTTAGGCTTTCTCTTGGTAATTCCCATCCTCGACTGAATCTAGCCCCCTCCAAAAGTACCTTGCTTCTGACTCAACTGGGTCAAGCCCCTCCCAAATCAAAGTCCTGAATCCGCAACTGCCTTCATCAACAAATCATTCACCGCGTAGTGGGACATTCTTGATGTCCAAGCCTCAGTCCAAAAGAAGGCGCTTGGGTACCCATCAGCAGAGGCATCCTGAAATCTCAGTTCTCCCCAATGGTAATCATACAGATGTTTACTGCACATGATTTCTCTTCCCTGTGTGCCGACAGCAACTCTTGTTTGGATTAGCGAAATAGCAGTTACAATGAGCGCTGAGACAACACGGAAGGCTTTTGCAGGAGAGACCTGGAAGAAGACTCGCTGGTGCGCGCGACGAGCCGTCTGAACCAGTACCGGGCCGTCATCAACCCGGCGTACATGTGCCTGTCCTCGGAGGACCCCATCCTGACGGCCTTCCAGATGTGCATGGAGCTGCGCCAGTGGGCCAGCGTCGTGCAGGAGTTCCGCACGGAGTACACCAGCCTCTCACAGCAAGTGCGCCGCTTCGCCGTCGACCTTCTGGGTAAGTACTCTAGTACTGCTGCACGTCCCAACTGAGTCTTCTATATTACGAGGCGCGTCCAGAAAGTAAGTTCCGTTTCAAATTATCTCCGCTGCAGCGCTGCGATTGCAGTTCCGCACATGCGCTGTAGACGGTGTGTATCAAGGAGAAGAACGTGCGCCATTTGGAGATCGCTGTCAGTTACGTACACTTTGTTGTACTTGTTTGAAATGTCGGCGTTGATTGAAAATCCCGCCGCCTGTGAAATCAGGTCGGTGATTCGGTTTCATAATGCGAGAAAAGTGAAACCAAGTGAAATTTATCGACAAATATACGATGTTTACGGACCAAATGCGATGAGTGATTCGATGGCGAGAAGATGGGTCCGACAGTTCAATGGCGGGCGTAGTGATGTGCACGATGAAGAACGAAGTGGGCGTCCACCTTTGGTTACAGAAGAACTGGTTCACGCAATTGATGACAAGATCCAGGAAAACCGTAGGTTTACAATTAGTGCTCTCGCTATGGACATCCCCCAAATTTCACTGTTTCCAACTGGTTGAAGACACAGGCGGCAGATTTCTATGAAGAAGGTATACAAAACCTGGTGCAACGCTATGACAAATACCTGCAAAATTTCGGCATTTATGTGGAAAAGTAGTTTAAGAGTTGTAGAATTTTATGCAATAAAAACTTCTTCTGTATCTGTGTACAATTTCATTTTATTACCAAACGGAACTTACTTTCTGGACGCGCCTCATACATCCGAGCTGTCTACGGAAAGTATTATCGTTTTTGACCTATATATTTATTCTAGAATAGCTGAAAACTCAGCATTCTCAAGTATTTATTTCAGTCTTTTATTAGGCCATCTTCATTCAATCTCCGTCACTCGTCCACCCTCAAACTACAATATGTCTACAAAACACATCTCGATTTTATTTCGTTTTATAAAATAAATACCTTAAGGAATATTGCATTAATTTTTTCGATAAACGTGTAAAGAAAAGGAGTTATCAATCCAAATATTGGTTAGAACACCACGGTACTTTATGGTCTTGGTTGGAAGTGGTATGCCATTGTCTTACTCCGACCTTAAAACAGACTTACCCAGCCAGTTATAGGGGAACCTACAGATTAATGTGCCTTCCTAAGCACAGTGTAAGTCGGCATTCTTCAAAACAACAACACTGCCAGGGTAGAAACGAGTGAAATGAGACAAATAAAAATCCAAGGCTTCACCGAGGATCGAACCCCCTAACTGTGGATTCGCAGTATAGTACTTTACCAATCTGACTCCGAGCAGGACGGTTCATTACTCGAATTCAGTGTGTGCTCCACCTGTCACACGGTAAATATCTAGGGCTTACGGACGATAATCGTCGTCATTCCATGCTCTGGAAAGCATATCCGATGTGATTTTATTGTTAGCTTGACGTGGAGATTGTCCTATCCCCATATCCGCATACTGTGTCTGTTTACCTCACGGTGCAGTTATAAGCCGGCCGCGGTGGCCGAGGGGACTGAGGTGCTCCAGTCACGGTCTGCACGGCCACTACGGTCGGGGGTTCGAATCCCCCCTCGGACATGGATATTTGTGCCGTCCTTAATTGTAACTAGTTCATAAGTAGTTTGTACGTTTAGGGACTGATGACCCCGTAGTTAAGTCCCATAGACTCTACAAACATTCGAACATTTGAACAATCGCAATTATAAGGTAGCTTCATCATTAAGAAGGACGTTCTACAGAAGATTGAGGTGCTATGCTCCGATGCGCGAGGCCGTTCCCCGTTTGGGGGTTCGAATCCCCCCTCGGGCATGGATGTTTGTGTCGTCTTTAGCATAAGGCAGATCAAAAGTAGTTCGTAAGTTCAGGGATTGATGACCCCGCAGTTAAGTCCCTTAAGCTTAACAAACATTTGAACACTTCTACAGAAGATTGTCATAAAAAATGTTCAAATGTTTGTTAAGCTTAAGGGACTTAACTGCGAGGTCATCAGTCCCTAAACTTACAAACTACTTACGAACTACCTTATACTGAAGACGACACAAACATCCATGCCCGAGGGAGATTGGAATCCCCGACCGTAGCGGCCGTGCAGACTGTGACTGGCGCGCCTCAGACCGCTCGGCCACTGCGGCCGGCAAGATTTTCATCGTTTTCTAGTTACTGCTGGAGAGTCGATCAGAATTGCCTTGGCTTTGCTTTTAACTTCTGCATCAATTGCAGCTCCTATGAATGACAGTGTACGCGTTTCGTCAACACCTTGCTTACCGTACTCTATGTTCTCTATTCACTCTGCGCAATAACTTTTTGGGTACCGGGGAAAGATCTGTCTCACACGATCAGCAACTTGCAACGGAACTGTTGTCGACCAGAGTGCCCTTTCCGCCTGTTACCGATGCAACCTTCTTTGACTTGTTCGAAGGTGGTTACACATTAAATTTGTACCTGAAAGAAGACTGAACTGTTTGAACAGCTACATCACTCTTTGTTGTGTGGAGATCTAAAACACACCAGTTGCGTTGCTGTTTGGAGAGCGACTCTTCAATTTACGGCTTTCTGGAAGAAGCTTGAGTAAATGTTACATCCTGTAGATAAGAAACAACAATACACGGATCATATGCAATGCTGCATCATATTGGTTCCAAGATCTCATGAATGATAGTGAATGTGTATATTGCATCAAGAATACATTTTCTTAGATTGTCCATAGATGTTTCTCACACCGCACAAAGATGTAAACAGCCACACATGAGCAGTTTCAATGCTACAGAGAGAATTCAGATGTTCGTAAACCGATGGGACTAAACGACTATGGTCATCAGTCCCTACACTACTTAAACTAATTTACACTAAGGACAATATAAACACTCATGCCGGAGGGAGGACTCGAACCTCTAGCGGCAGAGGCCACCAGTCAAAAAAATGTTCAAATGTTTGTACAACTTATGGGACTTAACTGCGGGGTTATCAGTCCCTAAGCTTACAAACTACTTATGAACTAGCTAAGACTAACCCCCGACCGTAGTGGCCGTGCTGACCGTGACTGGAGCACAACAGTCACCTTTCTTTTTTATTTTATTTTTTATTTTTTTTAAAATTACGAAAAGTGATATATTGATTCTTCTGTTCCATTATGTAAGTGTTAAAACATTATTTATCTTTTGCAGTTCAACTGGCTGTATTTCTCTAGCGTAATAATGACACTTCTAAAACATACTTTGACGAGAGTCCCTCCTGACACAAAGTAACAATGTGCATGTGATAAAACGTCGGAATTAACCTTCTAGATGTGGTAGACTTGCAGCCCTCACAATCAGTGTACTGCCTTCTGTAAGCATACTGTGTGCTACATCTTTGATTGTCCGAGCGATATCGACTGTTGGTCGCGCGCGAAGAGTTGAGTTTTAGATAGTAGCAGTTGGAGTGTGTGGCTGAGAGCGAGCGGATGTAGTTAACTACGGCAGTGGACGAACGAAATGGTTAATCTGACAGTGAATGATATGGATCAGTCACGCTAAACTATCGTATTTCTTTACAGTCAGTGGGAATGTGTCTTTCTGTTAAAGTGTTCGATAACGTGTGTCGTGTCCTCGAAACATCAACCGCACCGCGACGGTAATCGTTTAATGTAAGGATTGGATCGAGATCAAGGCTATCTGGCTAACGTGGAATTTTGATCTCGCAAAATATAAACTTTCGTCGCAACCGTTACATCAAGATTATCCGGGCAACCGCGTCGCGATCGGGGGTGTCGAATGTCAACACTTACCGTAATTAATGTTGGACTGCCATCGCACATGAACAGCATATTGAATCAGCATACAGCGTAATACATGGGTAATACCTCAAGATCTTAAAAAAATGTTCAAATGTTTGTATAGCTTATGGGACTTAGCTACGGGGTCATCAGTTCCTAAACTTGCAAACTACTTACGAACTACCTAACACTAAGGACGGCACAAATATCCATGCCCGAGGGGGGGATTCGAACCCCCGACAGTAGTGACCGTGCATACCGTGACTGGCGCGCCGCAATCCCCTCGGCCACCACGGCCGGCTCAAGATCTTATTTATTCTAGAACTGGACAGTCAATAATTCTCATAGTGTACATTTGATTTAGAACAGTGTGTGAACCTTCAACCTAAACTGTGATTATCTTTGTTTTGCTACAGTGCAAATATACTAGTTCAAAAATTAATTAACTTGTATTAATGAATGACAATCCATTATCGACGATATTGAATCAGGGTGAAGTGCATAATTTCGAAGAGGAGTGTGTTAACGGCTCAAGGGAATAATTGTGGGCAGGCACACGGTCAAATTCAACTAAATATCCACCCAAAATTAGCTAACGAACATAATCAAATCAACATTTCATAACTACGTAACTAAATATTTATACCCAGAGAGCGTTACATTTCCTGCTGTTAAGACTGGAATTGATCGGCCGCCTTGTCGGGCCTGGAGATTTCGGGGTAAAGCGCTTGACTCGAAACCAAATTGCCGCGGATTCGAAACCTAGTCGAATCACGGTATTTTTTAGACTGCGTTATAACCAAGCCTTCACTTCTCACCGATGTGAGGAGTCGTCAGAAACGACACGTGGTTCGGATTGCACGTTAAACTGTAGATCCCCTTTTGTCCAATTGGTTAAATGAGGTAGGTTAGGCTAACGAAAGTCGCCGAATTGGCGTCTAATTGGAAGACTTACACCAGGCTATGAGCCACACGAAATTAATGTTATTATCGAACGTCTTACCCATTCCGTTGAATCCACTTGGATTTGTCACGTGGTATAAGGCATTATGCTACGGGCTGGCGGCCGCCAGCCGCGGGGGCCGAGATGACACATTCCGGCTTGGGCCGTCGTGGAGGGCGGTTGGGTTTACGCTGTGCTCCGTCGCTGCTCACGTCAAGGCAAGTTTACTGTTTCTTCTGACAGCGGAATCTTGTGTCTTTGTGTTACTGGGTGATAATTTCTCTACTAACGTATCCGTCTGGTGTTTGTGGCTGGGAGTGGTCGTTTCGATTATAATATGAATTTGTTTTGAAAATGGCTACGATTTTAAGGAGATATACTTTGAAGCCACCCCCATGAACCACAGACATTGCCGAGGTGGGGTGGCTTGCGTGCCTCAACGATGCAGATAGCCGTACCGTAGGTGCAACCACAGCGGAGGGGTATCTGTGGAGAGGCCAGACAAACGTGTGGTTCCTGAAGAGGGGCAGCAGCCTTTTCAGTAGTTATAGGGGCAACAGTCTGGATGATTGACTGAGCTGGCCTTGTAACATCAGCTAATGTGGCTTTGCCACACAGCTACTGCGAACGGCTGAAAGCAAGGGGAAACTACAGCCGTTACTTTTCCCGAGGACATGCAGCTCTACTGTATGAAAATATGATGATGGCATCCTCTCGGGTAAAATATTCCGGAGATAAAATAGTCCCCCATTCGGATCTCCGGGCGGGGACTACTCAGGAGGATGTTGTCATCAGGAAAGACAATACTGGCATTCTACGGGTCGGAGCGTGGAATGTTAGATCGCTTAATAGGGTAGGTAAATTAGAAAATTTAAAAAGGGAAATGGATAGGTTGAAGTTAGATATAGTGGGGATTAGTGAAGTTCGGTGGCAGGATGAACAGGATTTCTGGTCAGGAGAGTACAGGATTATAAGTACAAAATCAGTTGGGGGTATCACAGGAGTAGGACTGATAATGAATAAGAAAATAGGAATGCGGGTAAACTACTATGAGCAGCACAGTGATCGCATTATCATTGTCAAGATAGATACGAAGCCAACACCGACAACAGTAGTACAGGTTTATATGCCAACTAGCTCTGCCGATGATGAAGAGATCGAAGAAATATATGAGGAGCTAAACGAAATTATTCAGACAGTTAAGGGAGAGGAAAACTTAATTGTGATGGGAGACTGGAATTCGGTAGTAGGAAAAGGAAGAGAAGGAAAAATAGTAGGTGAATATGGACTGGGCAGGAGGAATGAAAGAGGAAGTCGCCTGGTAGAATTTTGCACGGAACATGATTTAATCGTAACAAACACGTGGTTTAAGAATCACAAAAGAAGGTTGTATACGTGGAAGAGACCAGGAGACACCGGAAGGTATCAGATAGATTTTATAATGGTAAGACATAGATTCCGGAACCAGGTTATAAACTGCAAGACATACCCAGGGGCAGATATAGACTCTGACCATAACTTGTTAGTTATGAACTGTAGGCTGAAGCTGAAAAAACTGCAGACAGGTAGGAAAATAAGGAGATGGGACTTAGATAAATTGAAGGAAAGTGAAGTTCTGGAGAATTTCAGAGGGAGATTTAGGCAACAATTGACAGAAACAGGGGGAAATACAACAGTAGAAGAGGAATGGGAAGCATTGAGAGATGAAATAGTGAAGGCAGCAGAGGAAAAAATAGGTAGAAAGGCAAGACCTACAAAAAATCCTTGGATATCACAGAAAATAATAAATTTAATTGATGAAAGGAGAAAATATAAAAATGCAGTAAATGAAACAGGCAAAAGGGAGTACAGACGACTAAAAAATGAGATTGACAGGAAGTGCAAAATGGCTAAGCAGGAGTGGCTAGAAACCAAATACAAATCTGTAGAAGAACGTATAACAATGGGAAAAGTAGATACCGCCTACAGGAAAATAAAAGAGACATTTGGGGACAGGAAAAGCAGCTCTATGAATATCAAGAACTCAGATGGGAAACCAGTTCTCAGCAAAGATGGGAAAGCTGAAAGGTGGAAAGAGTACATAGAGCAGCTCTACAAAGGAAATAAACTTAGAGACGATGTTGTAGGAAGGGAAGAGGAAGTAGATCAAGATGAAATAGGAGATACTATACTGAGAGATGAATTTGACAGAGCCTTGAAAGACCTAGGTCAGAACAAGGCCCCAGGAGTAGATGACATACCCTCAGAGCTACTAAAGTCTCTGGGAGAGCCAGCCATGACAAGACTATTTGAACTGGTGTGTAAGATGTATGAGACAGGCGAAATGCCCTCAGACTTTAAGAAAAATGTAATAATCCCCATTCCAAAGAAATCAGGCTCAGACAGGTATGAAAATTACAGAACAATCAGTTTGATAAGTCATGGTTGCAAAATTTTAACACGAATTATCTACAGGAGAATGGAAAAGCTGGTAGAAGCTGACCTCGGGGAAGATCAGTTTGGATTCAGGAGGAATGTTGGAACCCGGGAGGCAATACTCACTTTACGTCTTATCTTAGAAGATAGATTAAGGAAAGGCAAACCTACATTTTTAGCTTTTGTAGATTTGGAGAAAGCCTTTGACAATGTTGACTGGAATACACTCTTTCAAATTCTGAAGTCAGCAGGGGTAAAATATAGGGAAAGGAGAGTTATTTACAACTTGTACAAAAGCCAGACTGCAGTTATTAGACTCGAAGGGCATGAAAGGGAAGCATCAGTTGGGAAGGGAGTAAGACAGGGTTGTAGCCTTTCTCTGATGTTATTCAATTTGTACATTGAGCAGGCGATGAAGGAAAGCAAGGAGAATTTTGGAATAGGGATTAAAGTTCAGGGGGAAGAAATAAAAACATTGCGTTTTGCTGATGACATTGTAATTCTGTCAGAGACAGCAAAGGACCTGGAAGAGCAGTTGAATGGAATGGACAGTGTGTTGAAGAGAGCGTATAAAATGAACATTAACAAGAGCAAAACAAAAATAATGGAATGCGGTCTTAGAAAATCAGGCGATGCTGAAGGAATTAGATTAAGTAACGAAACAATGAAGGTGGTAGATGAGTTTTGTTACTTGGGTAGTAAAATAACATGCGATGGTCGCAGTACAACGGATATAAAATGCAGAATGGCAATGGGAAGAAAAGCATTTTTGAAAAAGAGAAATTTGCTAACATCAAATATTAATTTAAGGATAAAGAAGTCTTTTCTGAAGGCATTTGTGTGGAGTGTTGCCTTGTACGGGAGTGAAACATGGACGATAAGCAGTGCGGACAGGAAGAGAATAGAGGCTTTTGAAATGTGGTGTTACAGAAGAATGCTGAAGATTAGGTGGGTAGATCGCATAACTAATGATGAGGTACTGAACAGAATTGGAGAGAAAAGGAATTTTTGGCATACCTTGACTAAAAGAAGGGATCGCTTGGTAGGACACATTCTTAGACATCGGGGAATCGTAAATTTAGCATTGGAGGGAAGTGTCTGGGGTAAAAATCGCAGAGGGAGACCAAGAGACGCGTTGCCGGTCTTATGAGGAGATGAAACGGTTTGCTCAGGATAGAGTAGGGTGGAGAGCTGCATCAAACCAGTCTCCGGACTGAAGACCATAACAACAATACTTTGAAGTTTACTTTTGAACGTGGAATTGTGAAACCTGCTGCATATGAAGTTCATATATTCCTTACTGAACAAGTTAAGATTCCATTAGACGAACTTTACGGAATTCATCTGTCTCAGCTTGCGCCGGTATTTTTTATAAAACTTTTGAATGTTGATCTGTGTCTGCGTATTCGTAATTCATCGAAGTTTCCAGAACAACGCTGAGGTTTATAGTAGCTATATGACAATGGAGTATTACAACAATTAAAGAATAAAAGTCACAAGAAGGATTTCGGTAACATGTTGCAAATATTGATAGAGCTGAAGCATTGAATTTAAAATTTGTGGTGCGGCCGGGAATCGAACCCGGACCTCCATGCTTACTAGGCAGACGTCTTAACCGTTAGACTACCACATCACTAACGATTAAGGCGCCTCGGAATAGTCTATGTACGATTTCCCTCCACAACACAAACTTTAATTCAGCTTCTTTTGTTCCAAAGATAATTGCCACTACTGCCAAGGCTCTCCATGCAGCGGAATAGCACCTCAGCAATGGACATGGTGGAACAGTCCTGTTATGGTGATATAAATATCAATTAAATACAATGAAAGAATCCCTGAGACGTATTTTCGTCTCAAATATGTCAAAGACATTATTGATAGAGCTGAAGCATTGAATTTAAAATTTTAAATTCAATGCTTCAGCTCTATCAATAATGTCTTTGACATATTTGAGACGAAAATCCGTCTCAGGGATTCTTTCATTGTATTTAATTGATGTTGAAAATAGTGTTCTGAAAGGAAGGTATAGATGTAGCACACAGTACGCTTACAGAAGGCAGTACACTGATAGTGTGGGCTGCAATTCTACCACATCTAGAAGGTTAATTCCGACGTTTTATCACATGCACATTGTCACTTTGTGTCAGGAGGGACTCTCGTCAAAGTATGTTTCCAGAATTGTCATTGTGAACCAAAGCGGTGTCGTTCGGACATGGAGAAGGTACAAAGGGTATAGCAACCGTCGATGACGTGCCTCGCTGTGTTCACCTAAAGTCTTTCTCATAACAGCTGATTACTGTTAGTTTCGGATTTCTGAGAAGAATCCCATCATCCTGAACAATGATTTTCGTGCAGCCACAGGACATAGTGTTTCGACTCAAACTGTACGTAACAGGCTACATGGCGTGAAACTTCCCTCCTTATGTCCAGCTATGACACCTAGATACCATGCAGTGTCGTGCAGATATGGCCAACAGCATGCTGAATCTATTCATCAGAACTGGCATCAAGTGCTACTCACAGATGAGAAATAGTGTTGTAGTGTGACCGTACGTGATGTAATATCTATCCGAGAAAACGGCGGTCAACCATCTTCAGCAGATATAAAATCATGATTACTTCGTTCACGGTTATTAAAGCTTATTCTATGAGAAAAATCAAAGAGAAAATTTTCAGATACTGTAGTGTTTTCAGTGTCAGTGGTTGCCTGAAAATATCCTCGCATTGCCTAGCGGTTACACAATGGATTATCGTTTGATTCCGAGTGACAGTAACCACCCAGTAATAACACAGCATTGCAGCCTCCAGAGAACTTGGCTTCACGTAAAGCATGCGAAGCTCATCTAATGTAACCTGATATCTGCATGTGGCGTTAAATCATGGCTTACACAAAAGGATCCAGAAGCAGGTGCTTAGTGCTGTGTATGAGTATGTAGCACAGTCTAACATAGACAGTCGCGACACTCACTGCTGTAAAAGTTGTTACCAACTGACAGTTGCTGCGACACTAGCGCTCCTAGCGGTGGGCAAGCCGCCCAAGTAGTGATGTTTGTTTATAATCGCCTTTGTACGTAATTAACGAAATACTTACTAAATTTTTTGCGTTACAAGCATTATTAAAATATCGAGAGACAAACATAATACGGAAATTAATATAAAAACAGCCTAATTTAATTGATTCAATGGTATAAAGAACAACTCTGTCTTGAACAAATACTTACGAATATGTGTATATTTGCAGCTTATTCCGCTGAAAGTAAGTTACATATAAACATAATGGTATAATAAAATTCTATTATGGTCTGTTCTTACTATGACAACCAGTTTTTGACGTATATCAATTCGGTATGGAGTCAAATGATTCTCACATTTTTACACTTTACTCGTCTTTCTTATACGTGTATATTCTTTAAAGTGTAATTACTTTAGCTTTAAAAACCAACGTTTTGATGGTTCTTTTCGTTTCTGGTTCAGATGTAGCAACAATTGTGGAATTGGGTTCTTCTTTGTTGGAAAACATTTGGTTGCTTTTATCGTTATATTGCCACGTCTGTAACGTTTTTCCTTCAGCTACAGCTGTGATGGTTGATTTGGTACATTAAATACCGTATTTATTGCTTTTTATATATGTTTCCTAAGTTCCACCGTCGCCGATTTTACTGGAATTGTAATGAAGAATACTTAACGTTCCTGCGTAGAAATTGACGTCTCTCTGCTAACACTAGGCATTCTTATTTTTATTTGAAAATGAAATTATTCATTTAAAGCCTGTATGTTACAGGATAATTGTAAATTAACTGTCCTGTAATGTACCGTTTCGTACCTTGTCAGAGATCTTAGAAAGACAAATGGGGAGCTATTTTTAAATTATTACCTATTTATAAGGCACTACATACGTTCCCTAATGTAAAAAGTATACTGAAGTCAATCTAAATGATACTATTCGCAATCATCAACTATCGTATTCGAAACGTAGCTTGCCGTCCGCTTGGAGCGCTGCTATCGCAGGGTATAACAAAAATCTGCGGGAGTGTCGTGACTGTACATGTTAGACTGTGTATGTAGTTTGTAAGCAACGTTGTCCATAACTTGTTTTTGTACGGTTATTATTAAGTGATGAATGTAAAATAAAAAGGGCAGACTTATGAATCGGGAACAAAACAAATCAAAAAGAGAGCCAGACAGGGAAATGGAAGTGAACTGAGCAGTTATTGTGGCAGTTTGACAGCTGGGAACGGTTAGGACGTGAAAACAGCTACAGCACATTAACTGTCAACTAGCACGTTATTTTAATCAGACTATAGTCCACAAGTTTCTGCGCAGAAGATACATACACATAGTATAACAGAAAATATATTTGGGCGTAACAAATCTCTCCCTATATGTCACTATAAATATTGGCATTTAGTGGTTACATTGCAAACTGCTTGATGTTGCAGTAAAAGAAAAACATCAACACAGACTGCAATGTAACAATGATACATGTGCACCTGACAGAAGCATCTGTAAACACAAATCGACGAACTGCTCCAGTACTTATACAATCATGAATCCCTATTTTCCTAATTGTTGGGCCTGCAGCATCATATATGTTGTAGAAAGACATTGCAATAAAGTTCTGGATTGTTGCTTATGTTTTATTTAATAGTGCTACAGCTGTTTCGACAGTTTGTCATTCTCAAGCGCCTGCGTATATAAGAATTACATTAATTACAAATCAAACAATAGGAAAATATACGTACATTTGTTTGTTATAAATTTTGCTAATAACTTACGTCTACGATGTTTGGATGTTAATTAATGTTGACATCTGGCGTAACTCTTGCATAAATTACATGGAAATATACACGTATTTAGTTGTTGTATACAGTTTTTAGCTGTCAGGTATTATGCAGCTTTTTACGTTAAAACTTTAAATTAAAGAAACTTTTATATTTTTTCGTAATTAACAACAGCTTCGCCCAAGATGTTTACATATATAGTAATCAACTAAGTTATGACATACTTTTTTAACTTTAACATTGGTCAGAGAGGCTTATTCCGTTTTTTCCTCTGTTCATTTAGTATATCTTTGCTGCAGGCCCAACAATTAGGAAATTAATGACATCAATGTCATATGACACATTGGGAAATGTCCATCAGTCATTCCCCATACTTAGAGCCAGGTATTTACAAAATCACATGTGACAACTGTAACAGCTTTTACATTGGTCAGGCTGGACGTAATTTCCTCACAAGATATCGTGAACACGTAAGAATAAGTGAAAACAACCAATCTAGTTCCTATTTACATCTCAGAAACGAAAACCATTCAGCACGTAACATCGAAAACGCACTTACGATTTTGCATAAAATACCAAAAGGAATAGAAATGAATATTTTGGAGGAATTTGAAATATATATTCACACTAAAAATTATCCGAACGAAATACTTAATGAACACACTGATTTCAAACATAAAAATTGTCTGGTTAATTTTATTGACTTTATCGATGAAAAATGCTGAAAAGCAAAGATATACTAAATGAACAGAGGAAAAAACGAAATAAACCTCTCTGATCAATGTTAAAGTTAAAAAAGTATCTCATAACTTAGTTGATTACTATATATGTAAACATCTTTGGCAAAGCTGTAGTTAATTACGAAAAAATAAATAAGTTTCTTTAATTTAAAGTTTTAACGTAAAAAGCTGCATAATACCTGACAGCTAAAAACCGTATACAACAACTAAATACGTGTATATTTCCATGTAATTTATGCAACAGTTACGCCAGATGTCAATATTAATTAACGTCCAAATATCGTAGACGTAAGTTATTAGGAATATTTATAGCAAACAAATTTATGTATAATTTCCTATTGTTTGATTTGTAATTAATGTAATTCTTATACACGCAGGCGCTTGAGAATGACAAACTGTCGAAACAGCTGTAGCAC
The DNA here is from genome assembly GCA_026315105.1 of Locusta migratoria. NCBI lineage: Eukaryota > Metazoa > Arthropoda > Insecta > Orthoptera > Acrididae > Locusta > Locusta migratoria. Next base: position 944,189,060 of record CM048744.1, read on the forward strand.
TATTAAATAAAACATAAGCAGCAATCCGGAGCTTTATTGCAATCATGAATTCGCTACTAACTTTTACCACCCACAATTAATTCCTAACGCCTATATTAACCTGTAATGAGAACATTTATCATAACCGTGAAAAACTGTCCCCTTTTTCATCGTCTTTGTTAGATATCAAAAAATATTCAAATATTTGTAAATCTATGGGACCAAACTACTGTGGTAGTCTGTTCATCAGTCTCTAGGCTTAAAAACTACTGAAACGTAAACTAACCAATGGATAACACACATACATACACACACACACACACACACACACACACACACACACACACACACACACATGCCCGAGGGAGGACTCGAACCTCCCGGGGAAATATATTCGCTGTCCCTGACAAGATGCCTATAACCGCTCGGCTTTTCCCGCGCAGCTGTAAGATACCCAAAAGTTACGTTACACTCATGACCAGAAAAAAGAACATCTTGTAACATTGGAAACGGGAAGTTAATATTCACAGTACATGTTCATAGGTATGTTCTGAAGAAATATTAGCATTTGTCACCTCGGTTTTCCATGTGTCCTGTTGCCATGGGCCTTGATAAACTGTTCCATTCGTGCTGGAATCACCGCATATAAGCCGGGAATGGCGTCCTGTGCTATAGTCATCCTGCTACATGCAGCTGGTTCCGAAGTTCATCTGTTGTAGTTGGCGTAGGTCACAGCACTGTACCCGTTCTGTTGTCGATGTAGTCTAATAGTTTCAGTATTTAGCTGCTAGTTCTTAACAACGTAATGTTTCTTTATCCCCCGTGTCCACAGCGTGTTGCCGAAGCTCAGAAGAAGTGCAGTTGATCTTGCGACGACGCGAGGGCTGCAACATCCCGGGTAACGTGCACTTCCCACGCCTCATGCTCGCCATGGATCTCATCCAGAAGGAGTTTGTCGCTCATCCCAACACGCAAACGGTGTGTATATTGCATGTTAATTCGCTGTACTGTTCATATGTATCAGTAGCTTATCTTAAAGTTAAGCGAATATCACATCCTTCACGTTTATTCTCAGCAGTAACTGCATGATTGGACAGCTTCTGTGGTGAAAAATGTAGTGGACATAGTATATGCAACAAACCCGATTAACTTTAATTCACACATTTCACGGAATCACACTTTTTGGATTTCACTCTCACAGTAGTCTTCCTCAGTTTGGCAGCCTAGCGTTTGCCAGCTGTTGCCAAATCAACTGAAGAACTATCTTTCTCGTAATTGATGTAGATTTTCAGCCTGTAGAGAGACCTTCTGTTGATCATAGTCCGCAATTCCAATGCTTTATTTCGAATGATGTGTTATAATGCATAGATGGATTAAGTGAAACATCTGACTGTTTCGATACACATGAAACGGTACAGTACTTGATACAACGTAATGCTTCGGAACAATGTCTCAAAATAATAAAACAGTTTTTGTTTTGTAATAGTCTATTTTATATAAGGGTGTTTCACTAAGTGTGTTTGCCTCTGTAACTTATAAAATAATAGGTGACGGGAAATTTTAATGCGGTAGGTCAACACAAGAAATGTTACGCTTTCTGCGGAGCTATGAACATAGTTTATTGTATCATTTTCCAAAGAGTTACAGCACAAAGATATAATTTTTTAAATGGAACAATAGTTTTTTCTATCGTGCATTGGATTCGTTGAAACCAGCTGCGTCCAAATCAATTTAAACTACATTCCTATCACTGTTAGTTTGGGAGCTACAATTCTTCAAAGCTGCGATAGCGTAGCTGACTGGCGGAGTGGCTATTCCCTGGGGCACGGCCCACTGTCTCATAACCACCAGCCAGTCAGCTACGCTGTCGTAGCCTCCGTCCCCTAAACTTTGAAGGTTTGTAGCTCCCAAACTAACAGTGATAGGAATGTAGTTTAAATTGATTTGGACGCAGCTGGTTTCAACGAATCCAATGCACGATAGAAAAAACTATTGTTCCATTAAAAAAATTATATCTTTGTGCTGTAACTCTTTGGAAAATGATACCATAAACTATGTTCATAGCTCCGCAAAAAGTGTAACATTTCTTGTGTTGACCTACCGTATTAAAATTTCCCGTCACCTATTATTTTATAAGTTACAGAGGCAAAGACACTTAGTGAAACACCCTGTATATCATCAGTCTATACCGTATAAATATTACTATATAAACACAAATGGGTTACTTAAAAATCTTACCGGTGTGCAGCCAGTATTGCAGTATTGCCTTGAGAATGGCATGGTGTGCTCCTGCCGAAATATCGGCCGATGACGAATTTTGTGCTTGGCTGCATGCGCGTAGGTTTTTTGAATAAGCTGTATGCTGGGAGAAATAAAGGAATCACATACGTTGGTTAACTTGCTGATACAGCGCCTCACTTTCCAATATGCCAGTTTAGTAAATTCTGACTGCAGTTTTCTCAATGAAGTGACCTTAAAGTCATCTAGTTTTCATTTTTACATGTGTGCATCCATCAGTCGTCATTCACAAGTAGTATGCGGCTTTTAATGCAGACATTGAGTGTGTTGTGTATGCTGGCTTCACCATTGTCTACATTCATAAAAATTAGTTTTGAACCAGTTTCACTTACATTACAGTAAACGTGGAATGTTAGTGGTATAAATGTCTACTTAAGCGATGTCGAACCACCTTTAACCTAAAGCACTGCGCATCACACTTGTTAACTTCATTGCGATATACGAGGCTCGTTCCAAAAGTAATGCAAAGATGAGCGTGACATAGTGAAAACATGTCCGAGGCCTTTCAGGTATGTTCCCGCCATCGTTGAATCCAACAATCGAAACCTCTTTGGTTAAATTGAGGTTTGCATTGTCGAACCCACTGCTTCAAAGCCAGTTTCATCTCATCTGTGTCCTGAAAGTGTTGTACCCGAAGACTGTCCTTCGTTGGACAAAACAACTAGAAATCGGAAGAAGGTGGGCTATGGCGGATGAGGAACCACTGAGCAGCCCAATTTGCCAATCCCCTGTCTTGTGGTCAAAGACGTGTAGGTTTTGGCATGGTCATAATAAATTCGGATCTATTTCAAATTTTGTTTGGTCTTTCTCTTCCTTATGGCATCTCGAAGCTTCACCAGTGCTGTAATATACCTGTTGCTGTTCACTGTACAACCATGTTCCAGGAAATCAACGAAAATGACTTCCTTTTCACCCCCAGAATCTGTCGCCATTTGTTTCTTTGCTGTTCGCTGACTCTGGAACATTTTAGTTCTTGGAGAAGAGGTGTGATGCCACTCTGTCGACTGATTCTTTGTTTCCGGTTGATAAGCATATCAACATGTTTTATCTCCTGTGGCCAGATCAGGGAAAAACGTTTCTTCGGTAGCTTCAAATGCTCCAAGCAGCTCAGAGCAGACTTCCACCAATCTGTCCTTCAATTTTCGTGTTAGCTGCCACGGTACCCACTTCACCGACACTTTATGATACGCAAAGTTTTTCATCATCTCATTCGTGGCATTGTGGTCACAGTCCAGTTGTGCAACAAGATCACGAATTGTAATTTTCCTGTCCGCACGAATCAATACATCCTGCCGGAGATGCTCGTCAGTGCTCGCAGTTAGGACCTTCCACTGCGTTATTTATATTCATTGCTGGTTTCTCCTTCTATTTTTTTTTTTTTTTTTCGTCGACGCACAGGACACCGTGCCCACTGTTGCGGTTCATGTAGGGGGATGCTTGTCCATTGTAGGTCGAGCTGATCTCTACGAGATTACGAGAGTAACTCGGGCGTCCGATCTTTGACTGTCGTGAGGGCATTCGTGTTCTCTCGATAATCCATTTTTAGTCCGGGGCAAGTCCCGGAGATAAATTAAATTGGTCCCAATTCCCCGGTTCCGACCAAGGTTTTCGGGAGGTTTTCCTTGGTTGTAAGGCGTATGCCGGAACTGGTAAGCCCCTCCCATTAATTCCCAATTGGGATTCCCCCTTTGCCCCACTATCAGCTTGTCTGATAATTGGCTGAATAGAACCGCGACTCTTTATGGGCCGGATCTCAAACAGCCCGCTCCACTCCTCGGAGTGGAGAATGAAAAGAATAAGTTTTTTGTTTTTTTTTTCCTCCTTCTATTAACTTCTTCATCCATCGCTACACATAGTTCTTGTCAATCATGCTGTCTTCGTGGATATTTATCAGCTTCGGATGGATCAGCAAAGTCGTACACTTCCTACGCCCTACCTCGATGACAGCACCCTGTTTCAGCTACGAATTCATGTCCATTTCCTGCGAAAATAGAAAATTACGGAACATGAGTATCGAAGATGAGCTACTCTACAAAGATGTAAAGTTTCAACTACATACGTCAGTTAAAGCCCGGAGTTGCATTGCTTTCGTCACGGCCCTCATATCTTCCTAAAGAAGACCCACATGGATTTCGTAATGACACAGTTGAAGAAACTAGAAACGATGCTAATTAAATAGGAGCAAATTTCAGAAATCCACAATGCTTAATACCCGTCCTGTAAGAGGGATCAAAAAGCTAATTTCTATACCTACAAAAAGAATCAGTGTGGATAGTAATCCACATTGCAACCAGAAACACAAATAGTGACCTGTTATTGCAAGCAATAACAAAACAACTTTTTTTTTTCACAAGGTGATTCAAACCAAAATAAAATATTCAGCAAACGTATAAGTCAGGCGCCTTAGGCATTACACCACTGCCATAATTCTGCGATCCAGTTCTACTACTAATACCCTACTTCCATCAAGTACACACGTATTTCAATGTAATAAGTGCCCAGGCAAAAATGTACCGATGATACGTTGTTTCCATTCTGCTCACAAGCAATTATAGAAAAAATCCCGACTCTTAAGTATGAATTTCATTTATGTTGTCCCTTTGCTAGTAGGAAAACTACTACTCAAGGTCTAATATTGTTTATTAAAAACGTAGTACATTTATTCGTTTTTTTAACATATTAATACTGTTGTGAATAATTAAGCCTATAATATGAGAGGTCTGTAATTCAAGCGCCGCTCACCTGAAACTCAGTTTGCCCTTATCTCACATCATTTCTTACAAGTCATGGATGAAGGGCAATAGGCAGACTATATGTACCTTGTTGTCTGAATGGCGTTTGACACGGTGTCGCACGGCAGACTGCTAATGAAGATACGATCATATGGAATAGGTCCCCAGACATGAGTGACTGCCGCGGTGGAGTAGCCGAGCGGTCTAAAGCGTATCGCTGCGGAGCGCGCGGTTGCTCGCCGTAGAGGTTCGAGTCCTCCCTGGGGCATGGGTGTGTGTGCTTGTCCGTAGATTAGTTTACCTAGGTTTAAGTAGTTTGTAAGCTACGGACTGATGACCACGTAGTTCGGTCCGATAGATTTACAAACATTTGCGAATGCCCCAAAATTCTCAACCGAAACGTGTTTATTGTTTTCCTTTTCCCTGTGATAGTAAAACGTATTGCCGGTGTAGAGAAGCAGCTGAGAGGGCTAAATACGAAGAAGTCTCCTGGTTCGGATGGAATACCAGTTTGTTTTTACAAATAGAATTCTGCGGTATTGGCCCCTTACTTAGCTTTCATTTTTCGCGAATCTTTAATTCAACGCAAAGTTCCTAGTGATTGCAAAACAGCGCAGGTGACTCCCGTTTATAAAAAAGGAAAGAGAACTGACCCACATAATTACAGGCCAATATCGTTGATATCAGTTTCATTTAGAATTTTGGAGCATATTCTCAGTTCGAATATAGTATATTTCCTTGAGACAGAAAAGCTTCTTTCTATGAATTAGCACGGTTTCAGGAAACATCGTTCATGTGAAACTCAGCTTGCCCTTTTCTCACATGACATCTTGTGATCCATGGATGAAGGGCAACAGGCGGACTGTGTTTTTCTCGACTTCAAAAATGCGTTTGACGCGGTGCCACACTGCATACTGCTAACGAAGATACGAGCTTAGTAGGTTAGTTTACCTAGGTTTAAGTAGTTTGCAAGCTACGGACTGATGACCATGCAGTTTGGTCCGATAGATTTACAAACATTTGAACATGAGTGACTCGAAGACCTCTTTAGTAATAGAACTAAATACTTTGTTCCGACGGCGAGAGTTCATCGGGAGTCATGGTATCGTCAGGAGTGCTCCACGAAAGTGTGATAGGACCGTTATTATTTTCTATACAGATAAATGGTCTGATAGAGTAAGTATCAATCTTTGGCTTTTTGCTGGTGATGCTATCTTGTACGGTGAATGGCTGTAGTAGGATACAATACGGCTTAGAGAAAATTTATAGATATGCGTGAGGAATGGCAATATAGCTGTAAGTTTAGCAACATGTAAAGTGTTGCAGATTAGTAGGAAAAACAATCCCATAATGTTCGAATATAGCATTAGTAGTACGCTGCTTGACGCAGTCGTGTAGGTAACGTTGTAGAGTAATATTACCTAGGAATTACTATTACATGAGAACACGTAGATAATTTCGTAGGAAAAGCGAACGAGGAACTGTGTTTTATTGGCAGAACTACTAAAGAGACCGTGTACACCACGCTTGTCCGTCCTCATTTGCAGTATTGCTGCCAAGTGTGGAATCCTTATCAAATGGGTTTAACGCAAGCAATCGGAAGAGTGCAAATAAGGGCAGTCCATTTCTTATTGCCACGATACAGGGGAGACAGTGTCACGGATATGATACAGAATCTGGGATGGTAATGATTACAACAACGGCAAACATATGTTGTTGACTCCCACCTACATAGGAAGAAATGATCATCAGAATAAAATCTTGAAATCAGAGCTCGAACGGAGATATTCAGATGTTATTTCTTCCCGCGCGCTATTCGAAAATGAAATGGCAGATGAATAGTATAAATGTTGTTCGATGGACCCTCTGCCAGGCACTTAAATATGATTTGCGGAGTATCCCACGTAGAATATAAAATAAAACGAGCATGTAATGGCAGTCGTGAGGAAACCGAATGGTCGACTTCAGTTTATTGGGAGAATTTTGGGGAAATGTGGTTCATCTGTATAGCAGACCGCTTGGGCCTATGTAACTTTTGTGCGACGCTTTCCCGAGTATTACTCAAATTTGAAATCAGTTGAAAGGAAGACATAGACGCAATTCCGATTCAGACTGCTAGATTTATTATAGATTGGTTCGATCGAAGGTAAACTGTTAGAGATGCTTCTGGAACTCAAATGGAGAAAAGGCGAAGTCCTTTCCGAGAAAAACTACTGCGTAAATTTAGAGGACCAGGATTTGAAGCTGACTTCATAACGATTGTGTTGACTCCAACTTACAGAAGCGACTGAAAGCTAGTAGATAAAGGAATGAAATGTACCTCCTAGTAGTAAGTGTACGACTCCGGATCGATTAACTTGAAATTTCCTATTCCCACCGGAAGTGGGCTATACATAGGGGAAGTCGATTTTTTAAAAATCGAATGGCATATTTTTCTTACTTAAATTGATTCTATGCCTAAAATGGAGTATTTTTTGTTAAAAAAGTTCTAAATAGCCGTTTTCCATTCCAAAATGCCTTCTGTAGTGCGATGGCCCATCTGGAAAGTGGCATGCATATTTTACTCTATATAGTTAGATACTAAAGCCAAATAAGTTACACACATCTAATAATGTAAAATGTTATTGAGGAGCAAACATTGTATACAATACCTTGAAACGCTAGGCAATCGTCCGTGCAGAGATAATCGCCCACTAGGATTCTAAGCAGTGTACGGCCACATACATACATACTGGCGCTTGTAAGCTAGAGTGATTCAGATCAAATCGAAGGCCATTTATTGAACACATCCTTACAGTAGGAAGAACAACCTCGTTGATGTCCCTGTTAGTACTGTGGTTCATCTTTTCGTGTTACTTTCCAGGAAACACCTACATTTCGAAAGGGATTTGTAAGTGAAGAACGACGATTTAGATTTTATTTTATTTTATTTTTAATTTTTTAATTTTTATTTTTTTATTTTATAATTTTTATTTTTTATTGATTTTTATTTATTTATTTTGCCAAAACATTCTCCATTGTTGGCATAGAATTGAAATGAATAAGACAAAGTATGTCATTCCATTTTTTAAAATATGACTTCCGCTTCGAATAGCCCACTTCCGCTGGGAATTGGAAGCTGAAAATGCTACCATTCGATCCGACATTGTATACTTACTAATAGGACATATTGCATTTTACATTTCATAAGAGTCCCAATTGTTTGTAAGAGGTGGACGGGTGGTCAAAACACTCTGTATATACAGGGTGAGTCACCAACTATTTCCACCAAGAGGAACACCGAAAGAATGATTGGAGCTGAAAAGTTTGTGGGACTAACGTTGCGTGGGACAACGGGGGTCAGAAAATGACGTTGGTTTTTCGTTGTTGCGAGTAGGTGGGTTCGCTTCAGAGATATGTAGGTCGACTTTGTTTTTCTAAATGGGATGTTATAATTTGGTACTTATTTTCCGATAGCGGTTATCGAGACGCAACCAATGATGTGTAATAGTAAAATCTTTGAAGATCAATGAAGGTCAAAAAGGTGTCATGAACGTCAATTTACAGAAGGTTTTCGAAGTGATGATCATTGGTATCAATGCAGCGCAGCAATCGTCTTATCATGGACTGAGTGGTATTTCGTATCACCTCGGCTCTTGCAGGCTTTGCCATGGCAGTTAGGATGAAAATTTCACTCCCCAGAATACCGCCAGCGACCTACTATGACAGCCTCCTCATTGATTTGTGCGACACTTCTGCGGTCCAATTTGGAGTTAGTGAGTGTGGTAGCAGATGACAGTCGAGTGCTTTTGTTAACAGCACATTTCCTGCAACACCACTCCTAGGCTCATACAATATCGGTTGAACGCTACACATCTCGAAAATCATGGCTTGGTCTGATGCTTTCCGATTTCAGTTTGTAACAGCCAATAGTAGGATTCGAGTGTGGTCTAGAACCCAGTGATGATTGGAAGTGGTGTTGTTCAGCTACTTTGAGTGGACGATTTTAGTATGATTAGGCCACCCAGATCGCCTGACATGAATCCCACTGAATAGATATAAGACATAATAGACTGGTCCGTAAGACATAATAGACTGGTCACCTCATCTGTAAAGACCTGAACCAGGAGTAATTTGGCATTAATGGAAGGCTGTAGCGTAAATGAATATTCCAGCGTAAGTGACATTACGTCCCCTGGGCTAGCATTTAGTGCTTTTAAATGCTTGGTGACCCAACACCTTCCAATAATAGGAGGCGATCGCTGCGTTCCATACGTGCTGGCGTTGTCTGATTGGGAAGTGCGTGCAAGCATGGCTGCAGACACCGTGCCAGCGCCTGGATGTCACGCGACTGGTAAAACCGACGGTGGCTCTTAGTACGAACCAACCCTGCAGCTGACCTACTGTCACAGATAGCCAGTACTCTGACAAGTAAAATAAAAGAACAGAAAGAAATCAGTTACTTGCAAACCAAGAGCGCTAATGGAACTCCAATATCCTCAGACTGAGGAGAATGTTGAGACGAATGACCTACTGTCACAGATAGCCAGTACTCTGACAAGTAAAATAAAAGAACAGAAAGAAATCAGTTACTTGCAAACCAAGAGCGCTAATGGAACTCCAATATCCTCAGACTGAGGAGAATGTTGAGACGAATGACCTACTGTCACAGATAGCCAGTACTCTGACAAGTAAAATAAAAGAACAGAAAGAAATCAGTTACTTGCAAACCAAGAGCGCTAATGGAACTCCAATATCCTCAGATTGAGGAGAATGTTGAGACGAATGACCTACTGTCACAGATAGCCAGTACTCTGACAAATATAATAAAAGAACAGAAGAAAATCAATTACTTGCAAACCAAGAGTGCTAATGGAAATCCTGTAACCTCAAGATTTAGGAGAATGTTGAGACGAATAAAGTGGTTGATTAAAACACAAGGTATTTCTGTTATCAGTCATTATTCTGTATTATTCCCATGATGCGTTTCAAGGGTTTTAACCCCATCATCAGGTGAAATTTTATATTATATTCTGTACATGTGGGTTGTATGACACACCGCGGTGGAATGGCCGAGTGTTACAAGGCGCCTAGCTGTCGAGCGCGCCTCCGTTCGCCGTCGGAGGTTCGAGTCCTCCCTCGGGTATAGGTGTATTTGTTGTCCTTAGCATAAATTAGTTTAAGTAGTTTGTAACCCTAGAGACTGATAGCCACAGTAGTTACGTCCCATAGATTTACAAACATTTGAACATTTGATTTTTTTATGACAAAATTCGAAATGTTTGTAATTCTATCGGACCAAACTGCGTGGTTATCAGTCCGTAGCTTACGAACTACTTAAATCTAGGTAAACTAACCTAAGGACAACACACACATCCATGCCCCAGGGAGGACTAGAACCTCCACGGCGAGCAACCGCGCGCTCCGCAGCGAGACGCTTTAGACCGCTCGGCTACTATTTTGTATGACAAGAATATTCTGTTGCACTGTCTACATGAGAAAATACAAAATACTATGTCATAATGTGACTTTGTACAATTGTTTACTGAAGTTTAATGTAAATATATATGAAGGTGGAAAGATAAAATAGCGTACCTCCGGTGGTCACAGGTTCTTTGCGCCGTCGTAACCTCACTCATATACAATCAACCCTTGCAAACAACCACAGACTCCATCTTTAACAGATACCAAGAACTTACACTAAAGACGTAATGCACTAAAGATTGACCAACATTTTATACAGATAGTGTCGTTGACACAGTAAAAGCATTAAAACAGTAATGTGCAGACAGATAATAGTTATGCTTTAAATGGTGATAATCTGAAGACAATTTTACAATGCACATTATACACTGATATATACATTTTTGAGCTGGCAAGGAGTGTGTATTATTGACTAGATTAGATTAATACTTGTTCCATAGATCATGAATAATACACTTCGTAATGACGTGGAACGTGTCAAGTTAATAAAAAGCATCTGTACTCTACACAAAATATTACAGAAACTAATTTTAAGGTTTTTCTCTTATTTATATTTAAAAATTCATCCAATGAGTAGAAGGACTTGTCATCCAGAAATTCTTTTAATTTATTCTTAAATGCTAGTTGGCTATCTGTAAGGCTTTCATCTTTCTCCTGGTGTTATAACTATGCACACTGCTATTACTTTGGAACTGGGTTGGATTATTAACAACAAATTTCATGAGTGAATATATATACTGTTAAGTTACTGTGAGGATCTCTAGATCCTTAAAAAGATGTCTGCAGGATGATCGTGGGTGGGTTCCAGCAATTATTCTGATTACACGTTTCTCTGCAATGAATACTTTTCTACTCAATGATGAATTACCCCAGAAAATGATGTCATACGAAAGTAGAGAATGAAAATAGGCATATTAAGCTAATTTACTGAGATTTGCAATAACCCTAATAGCATATGTAGCTGAACTCAGACCATCAATGTGCTGCTTCCAGTTTAATCTCTCATCAATGCACACACTTAAAAATTTTGAAGATTCTACCTTAGCTAGAGACTTCTGTTCAAAATCTATATTTATGACTGAAGTTGTGCCATTTACTGTATGGAATTGTATATACTGTGTTTTATTAAAATTTAAAGAGAGTCCGTTAGCTGAGAACCACTTAATAATTTTGTGAAAAACATTATTTATAATCGCATCAGTTAGTTCTTGGTATTTGGATGTGATTACTGTATTCATATCATCAGCAAAAAGAACTAACTTTGCGTCTTCATCAATGTGGAATGGTAAGTCATAAATATATATTATCAGGAACAGTAAATAACTTAAGACCGAACCCTGTGGGACCCCATTCTTGATAGCCCCCCAATTTGAGGAATCAGCTGATGTTTTAACATTGCATGAACCACTTATTTCAACTTTCTGCATTCTTCCAGTTAAGTATGAATTAAACCATTTGTGCACTGCCTCACTCAAACCGTAATGATTTAGCTTATCTGAAAGAAATTCCATGATTTACACAAAGGCCTTTGAGAGATCACAAAAAATACCAATGAGTGATGTCCGGTTATTCATAGCATTTAATATTTGACCAGTGAAAGAATATATAGCATTTTCTGTTGAAAAGCCTTTCTGAAAATCAAACTGACATTGAATGTATGTGTCTCAAGTATGTCCAGGTTTTTGCCTTTCATTTAAAGAATAACTATTTATCTCTCTGCACGTCACTGTTTTAAATCTTTTACTGTGTGAATGACAATAACTGTATAAAATGTTAGTCTATCTTTGGTGCCTTATGTCTTTACTGTAAGTTCGTTTCCCATCAGGAGTTCGAATCCTACCTCGGGCATGGATGTTTCTGCTGTCTTTATTATAAGTTAGATCATAAGTAGTTTGTAAGTTTAGGGACTGATGACCCGTAGTTAAGTCCAATAAGCTTAACAAACATTTGAACATTTTTGTACATTAAACGTAAGTGTACAGTTGTACAAAGTCACATTGTCAGTGTTTTGTATTTTCTCTTGTAGACAGTGCAACAGGTCATCTTGTCATACAGCCCACATGTACACAATATAATATAAAATTCCACGTTGCCGGAATAACAAAGAATAGTGACTGGTAACAGAAATGCCTTGTGTTTTAATCAGTTTCATAAGACAGTCATGGTAAAGCCTAAATCAAAATTTTTTTCTAATAAAGAGGTGAAAACACACTATGGTGTCACCCGTAGTTTTCTATCGATTATAACGTTAAAAATTTGTAACTAGGGAACCGGCGATTTGATTTTAATAAATGTAGTGCCAGTGAATAGATCCCGCAGAGATCTATCGGACTGTAACATCAATGATGTTGTAATATTTACCATTTACGAATTATTTAATAACTAATGTTGTGACATGTTTATTTCTATTTATTACTTTTGTTTATATAGGACCACTTCCGTGAGATCAAAAGACGGTTCAATAAACATTGTTCACCTGAGTTACCTGGCGTTATTAATTAATCATTTGCTTTATATTTCATCTTTCCAAATGTTAGCCTATGGACACAGTGTTTGACTGTAGGATGACAGCTATTGTAGTTGCTGGGCATGAAAGCTGAAGTGTAAAGTTGGACCCTGAAACTACATCGAGCCATATTTCTACAATAGAGCCCTACATAGCTCAATATGTGTGTGTGTGGTGTTTGGCCAATACTGCACAGTTTGGGGAACATGCAATGACACGTAAAGTCTTGTTGTGTTAGTGGGTATATGAGAGGGGGGGGCAGGAGGGTTGCCCCCTCTCCCCCAAAAATAATGAATATGAAGAAAAATAAGTACGTTATCTGATTATTTTAATGAAAGATGTATGAAGACATCGCTGTAGTAGTCATACTTCCCTGTATTGGTGACGGGAGTGAGGTGCTAGTGCTGTGAAGTAGGTGCCAATTTTTCTTACTAGCTATATATTTTGACTGAATGTAAACAATAAGAAAGCTTGACCTCAGATAAGTAAATTCAGCTCAAATTATTCCCGAATATGAGGAGCAACACCGATCTACCTACACTTATCTTTCCATTAATCTTGTCCTCCCCCAAAAATATATATTTTGCACTGGTGTTAAAGATTTTTGTACGGCTTATGGCCAATCAAATTAGCAGATTCAAGAGTTGCTCAGTTCCTGTACTTCAAACAAAGCTTTAGGTTTAGGACAATGTTAGTGTTAAATTGTTTTCCGTATTTTACAATTATGTTTCCGGTCATTATATTATGATAACTGATTATTTGGCCATTTCAGTTACAGACAAGTTCTTAGTTCTTTTAAATTACTAATGTAGACGTTCTATTTGGCGTTGATACATAAAATATGAGCCTTTGAATTGGCGTTTATAAGTAATGAACAGAAATTGCAATATAATCTGGCTCCAGTGTAACAAGAAGGGTTCTTGCTGTGTGATTTCTTTAAATTATTGGCGTGGAAAAATGAGTTTTTTGGAGAAAAGTTTCTGTATTTTAGTATAAATTCGTGTATTAGTGTGGGCTGTTTTGAAGTTATTGGTTTGTGTTGTGGGCTGCATGATCTGAAACTATTGTTGACATCAACATATTTGTACTAGATGAAGACCTATTGATTTTGTTGTCTATGTAACCGGTAAATCTTTTACTAGTTGAGAACGCAAGGCAGCTTAACACATTATAAATTTCTTTGACTGCAAGATTGCTATAAATGTTTGAGGCAACCTTCGATTGTGTAATATTATAGTTATCTTAATTTCACTGTATGATTCTTCATTTATTTAAGTGACAAATTATTTTGTCCTAATTAAATTTAATCGAATGCCTGCCTTGGTGGAAAATCTTAAAGCAACCGGTACTGTTGAATTTCTCAGGTTTGAGTAATCTTTGGCGTGATAAAGTTCCTCATTGTTCATAAATTATAGTAAATCTAGTTATCCCACTGTTGTCTGCGAGTTCTGTGTCATTCAAGTATTCTGTAACCACGAACTCTGAAACTAGTAAGGATACTGAGTTTGTTTCATAAATTTGTAGACTGTGGAGGACATTTTAAGTGCTTTAACATAACGGTTCAGAATCCTGAATGCTCTTCCGCGTCATCTTACGAATCTTTTCAACTCATTACCTGTATCCTGAGAAAGAACGCTGCATTTAGGTTATTTTGAGTAATGTATCGTCTGACTGGTTATGGTATAGTTGTAACTTTTTATTTTTTACGTAATTTGACGGTTCTGCATAATCTGAAGATGCCCAAAAAGTCGAAACGTTTTAAAATATAATAATCTTGCAACCAAGACTGGCTTTAATTTACAGTCTACATCTACATCTACATTGATATTCTGCAAATTACATTCAAGTGCCTGGTAGAGGGTTCACTAACCACTTTCATAACTTTTCTCTACCGTTCCATTATCTAATAGCGCGCGGGAAGAAAGAACACCTAAATCGTTCCGTTTTCGATGAGATTTCTCTTATTTTTATTGGCATGGTCATGTCTCCGTAAGTAGGTGGCTGCTAGCAAAATATTTTCACATTCAGAAGTAAATGTTGATGATTGAAACTTCGCAAACAGATCACGCCGCAATGAATAAGGTCTTTCTTTTGATGATTTCAACCCCAATTCGTCCAACATTTCCGTGACGCTTTCCCCCCGTAACGTGATAAGACAAAACGAGCTGCCCTTCTCTGAACCTTCTCAATGTCTTCCGTCAGTCCCACATGGTGACGGTCCCACAAGGGGCAACAGTACTCCAGAAGAGGACGCACAAGTGTGATGTAGGCAGTCTCTTTGGTGGAGCTGGTGCATCTTCGAAGCGTTCTGCCGATGAAACGTAACCTTTGGTTCGCCTTCACCACAATATTTTCTATGTGTTCTCTCCAGTCCAAGTTGTTCGTAATATTAACTTCAAGGTATTTGGTAGAATCTACGACCTTAAGGTTTGACTGATTTATCGCGTAATTAAAGTTCAGCGGATTTCTTTTAGTGACCATGTGTATTACTTCATACTTTTCTTTATTTAGTGTCAATTGCCAATTTTCGCACCATGCAGATATTTTGTCTAAATCGCTTTGCAGTTCCTTTTGATCCTGTGTTGACTTCACTAACCGATAAACGACAGCATCATCCGCGAACAGTCTAAGGGAGCTATTCAGATTGTCTCCCAAATCGTTTATAAACACGAGGAAGAGTAGGGGATCTATAATTCTTCCCTGTGGAACGCCAGATATCACTTCTGTTTTACTCGATGACTTACCGTCAATTACAACGAACTGTGTTCTTTCTGATAAGAAATCGTGAATCCAATCGCACAATTGGGGAGATATTCCATAAGCACGCAATTTCATAAGAAGTCGCTTGTGGGGTACAGTGTCAAAAGCCTTCCTGAAATTCAGAAATATGGAATCGATTTGAGATCCCTTAACGATGGCACTTAACACCTCATGTGAATAAAGGGCAAGCTGTGTTTCGCAAGAATGATACTTTCTGAATCCGTGTTGACTACTGGTTAATAGGTCGTTCTCTTCGAGGTAGTTCATAATATTCGAACAAAGTATATGTTCCAAAATCCTACTGCAAATCGACGTCAATGAGATAGGCCTGTAATTTTGGGGATCACTCCTATTGCCTTTCTTGAATATTGGAGTAACTTGGGCAACTTTCCAGTCTTTGGGTACGGATCTTTCGCTGAGTGATCGGTTGTAAATTATAGCTAAGTACGGAGCTATTTCATCAGCATACTCTGAGAGGAATCTAGTTGGTATACAATCTGGCCCGGAAGATTTATTTTTGTTTAGTGACTTAAGTTGTTTTACTACTCCAGGAACATCTACTTCTAAGTTTCGCATGCTGGCAGCTGTTCTTGGATTGAATACTGGAGTGTTTACTTCGTCTTCTTTGGTGAAAGAATTTCGGAAAGCTGTGTTTAGTAATTCTGCCTTAGCAGTACTGTCGTCGGTAGTATTACCATTGCTATCGCGTAGTGAAGGTATTGTTTGAGTTTTGCCGCTAGTGTACTTCACATATTACCAGAATTTCTTTGGGTTTTCTGCAATATTACGAGACAGGATTTCGTTGTGGTAACTACTATAGGCTTCTCGCATTGAAGTCCGCGCTAGGTTGCGAGTTTCAATAAAAGATTGCCATCTTGTGGATTCTGTGTGTTTTTAAATTTTACATGCGTTTTTCGTTGTTTCTGCAACAGTGACCTGAACTGTTTTGTGTACCAGTTGGATATCGTTGCTTGCCAGTCAGCCTGATAGGGAGTAGAGAGTTTTTATGAAAATAAAAGGAGTAAAGAGTGAAATCCTGCGAGAGCACTTACTGTAGTCCTCTCAATCAATCAGCTGTCACAACGGATGAATCTCCATCGGCATTTTCCGTTGCTGCTATCTGAATGTGATATCCAGACCTATGCGTGTAATATAACACAACAAACTAACTACACACTCAAAAGACGTACATGGATCTGACTGAATGGAATTTGCTGCGATGACCCTATTTCTGCGGAGAGGGATTGGATTTCAGAACTACCGAAAGTGGGTTCAGAACGGGAATCCCCAAGATATTTCTTGTATATGTGGTGTAGAGGCAGCACACGTTTCTCACTGGCAGAGAGGCCTGACATCGGATCGTACCAACTCAGCCCAGGATCACAACTTTGTAATGTAGCTCACCGTAAATGCGTGAAGTGTGTTTAGAAAGGAACAAAAAGTAAGGGCTCAGCCGGGATTTGAACCCGGGACCTCCTGCACCCAAAGCAGGAATCATACCCCTAGACCACTGAGCCCGGTATTAAGGTGCTGCTGCTTTCTGTAGATAAACACATTCCAGCGCTTCGAGTGCTGTTGAGTCACGAAGTAGCGTGGCGATCTCGAGTGGGGATCTGGTTTGACAGCATGCGCGTATGAATTCTGTCCTTTTCAGCGTATTTATTCTGTTAATCGCGAAGTTATCGGGTATAATTTATTTAATTATGTTTATTGCAGAGTGTGGCCAGTCCTCTGATCGGTCACTCTGAGCAACCATACCGGCAAAAAAGGAAAACGTTGGCAGCGGTGGGATTCGAACCTACGCCTCCGAAGAGACTGGTGCCTTAAACCAGCGCCTTAGACCGCTTTTTCTTTCTTTTTTTTCCTTTCTTTCTTTTATTTATTTATTTTTGTCCCCTTCAACCCGTCCTTGCACTCGCCAAATGTGGCCTTCTCGGCCTGGCTTCTCCGCCATTTTTATTGATTTGGTACCTTCTGTGTGGGCTTTTGGGCACTGTAGAGTATAAAATTACTTTGTTACTTATATTTTTCCAAATAATTTTTCAATTTCGTTTTGGAAACCTGGCCTCCGTCTTATCCTGTGATCTTAGTCTGTGCATCATATATTGATAGTTCCTCTTGGTCTTGTCCAGTAAAATGCAACTCATATATCTGAGCTCTAAGTAATAAGTACTTATGTTTCAATTTGTAATTAATTGCATTTATATTAATTGGTGGCTGAAGACTGTCACGTTTAAACAGGTTGAATAACTGTGCTGTAATACCTTTAGGCTGGCTTTCCATTAGCTGTAAGGATCTCTTAACAAATAAAGCTGTCGATTTTTTCTGAATATCAGTTAGTCCTAGTCCTCCGTCTTCCGGTTTTAACGTTGCTGTCCATACTGAAACCCTAAAAATCGCTCCATGCCAAAGATATTGGCAAACTATCGACATAATAGCTTTTGCTATTTCCTTTGGTAAGGACAACGCAATTGATGAGTCTAACTTTTTGCTTGATGTTCAGCTCCCTCAAATGATTTAGTATAACTGTGCCCCGAATCGTATCTAGAATCTTCTTTCACTTTGACGCTATCATTCGCAGAGGGCAGCTGCAGAGAGTAAGCTCCAGGGCAGTGTGCTGTTCTACGCGCTGTACCCAATTAATCTGGGGGTTCGTGACACCATTTACATTGAGGAATGCACTCTTGGCGCCGTTTATTTGTGCTCCCGACGCGTTGCAATAAAGATTTACGATGTCTGTTAATTTCTTCAAGTCAGTCTGTCTCCTGACGATCACACCAACGTCATCAGTATAAACGTTGGTTACATATTTCAAAATGTTCAAATGTTTGTAGAGTCTATGGGACTTAACTACGGGGACATCAGTCCCTAAACTTACAAACTACTTATGAACTACTTACGAACTAGGACGGCACAAATATCCATGCCCGTGGGGGGGGGGGGGATTCGAACCCCCGACCGTAGTGGCCGTGCAGACCGTGACTGAAGCGCCTCAGTCACCTCGGCCACCGCGGCCGGAGGTTACATATTTCAAGCCAGATAGTGAAATGCCTTCAAGAGCATCCGTCAACCTTCTTAATAGTGGTTCCTGTGCTGCTACATACAGAATAATCGAAAGTGGACTTCGTTGAGGGACGCCACTGTCAATTGATATGTCCTTAGTATAATGTCCATTTATCGTAATCTTTGTTTTTATACCTTGTAACATATTCCTTAAAATTCTGACATTGCAGTCGTTTAGTCCCATTTAAGTCAAGGTTGATAAAAGATATCCGTGATTTTGTCAAAGGCTTTTGCAAAATCGATAAAAGCAAGTCCTCCGTGTTCTACCGTGTTGGCAAAAATTGAAACAATGTCCCTGTATTCACTGACGGTCTTTAAGATATTGCGCCCTGGAAAACACATCTGATGGCTGCCAATAATTTTTAAGGAGCAGAACGAAACCTCTCTTTGATGACCCTCGCTACGATTTTATAATCGGAATTCATCAGTGTAATTGCTCGCAATTTAAGTATATCTTTCGTTTCCGTTTCCTACCTTTCGGAAGCACAGTAATACTCTGTTTAAAGTCTATGGGGACTGCCACCCCAAGTAGTGTTTCATTGACAATTTCAGTAAATTTACTTCCTATTATGTTCCAGTAAGTAGTATAAAATTCAATGGGCAATCCGTCTGGGCCTGATGATTTTTTAGGAGGTGAGGACTTTAAAATATCTAAAATTTCCTCTTCTGTTATTGCTCTTTGCATATCACGGTTGTCTTCATCTGTGATGAATCTGATAAAAACTTCCTTATTACCATTTCCTCTACGGGTCTGTTACCATAGAGTCTAGTGAAATAACTGAAGGCCGCATGTAGAATGTCTTTTTGATTGGTTAGGACACTGTGATCCTCGGCCCGAAGACATTCTATAAAACTTTTGCGTCGAAAATTTGCATGGCGTGTAAGGTGATAGAGCGAGGCAGTTTCCTCTTCCACAACAGTCTGAGTGTGTGATTTGATTTTTAGGCCGTCTAGCTGTGACTTCTTAATTTTTATGAGCTGAGCCTTTATCATATTAATTTCCATTATGTTTTATTGATTCACTGGTTGTTCGTAAAGATCCCGGAGAGAAGAGTAATAGAATTCTATTGTGTGTCTCAACCATCTCGCTCTCTCCTTACCGTATGCTATCAACGTGGCTCTAAGTTTCTTCTTTGTTTCCGTGGTCCACCACTCAACGTTCGATCTGTACTTGTGGCGACGTCGTAAAGCGGTCTGCCAGGCCTCGTTCATTGTGTCAGTAAGGGCTGTACCTGACAACATGTTGATATTCAGTTTCCAAACCGGCCGACCCCAATATGTTTTCTGTTTCTCTAACTGAACACTGCATCTTAACGGAAAGTGGACAGAGAAGGCGGTCGGTATGACATCAATTGCTGACACTTTATTTTCAGGTTCGAAGAAACATAGATCCTATCAATTCTATCAATTCTACTTTGTAACCTACAGGTGATGTAAGTGTATCTGACTAAGGTTGAATATTTAATTTCTCATGCATCTTTCCAGCGCAGGTAAGTAACAAGAGCCTCGAGGTCCCTGGATTTATTGAAATTTGGTCTCTGTTCCTTTTCGTGTAAAACACAGTTCCAGTCGCCCCCTATTAAAATTGTTGCAGGATTGTCTTTAAGTAATGTTGAAATATCACTCTTAAAAAACTGTTGTCTGCAAGTTCTGTGTCATGCACGTTTCTGTAACCACGAACTGTGATATTAGCAAGGATATTGAGTGTGTTTAATAAATCTGTAGTCTTTGGAGAACAATGTAAGCGCTTCAACCTGGGTCCTAACGCTTCAGAATCCTGATTGCTCTGCCGCGTCATCTTACGAATCTTTTCAACTCACTATCTGTATCCTGAGGAAGAACACTGCATTTGCGTTATTTTAAGTAATTTATCGTCTGACTGGTTATGGTATAGCTGTAACTTTTTATTTTTTACGTAAATTGATGGTTAGACATAATCTGAAGATTTCTGAAGATGACCAAAAAGTCGAAACGCTTTAAAATATAATAATCTTGCAACCAAGACTAGCTTTAATTTACAGTCCAGTTGGATATCGTTGCTTGCCAGTCAGCCTGATGGGGAGTAGAGAGTTTTTATGAAAATAAAAGGAGTAAAGAGTGAAATCCTGCGAGAGCACTTACTGTAGTCCTCTCAATCAATCAGTTGTCACAACGGATGAATCGCCATCGGCATTTTCCATTGCTGCTATCTGAATGTGATATCCAGACCTATGCTTATAGTATAACTCAACAAACTAACTACACACTCAAAAGACGTACGTGGATCTGACTGGATGGAATTTGCGGCGATGACCCATTTCTGTGGACAGGGATTGGATTTCAGAACTACTGGAAGTGGATTCAGAACGGGAATCCCCAAGAGATTTCTTGTATGTGTGGTGTAGAGGCGGCACACGTTTCTCACTGGCAGAGGCCTGACATAGGATCGAATCAGCTCAGCCCAGGATCACAACCCTGTAATGTAACTCACCGTAAATGCGTGAAGTGTGTTTAGAAAGGAACAAAAAGTAAGGGCTCAGCCGGGATTTGAACCCGGGACCTCCTGCACCCAAAGCAGGAATCATACCCCTAGACCACTGAGCCCGATATGAAAGGTGCTGCTGCTTTCGGTAGATAAATACATTCCAGCGCCTCGCGTGCTGCTGAGTCACGAAGTAGCGTGGCGATCTCGAGTGGGGATCTGGTTTGACAGCATGCGCGTTTGAATACCGTCCTTTTCGTTAGTGGAAGGAAGCAAAATTGCATGCTATTTTTTTCTGTGCGGGGTATACCAGTTCTTTACGGACGTGGGATCGTATTTGTTGTGTTAATCGTCTAGTTATCGAGTTTAAATTATTTAATTATTTTTATTGCAGAGTGTGGCCTGCCCTCTGATCGATCATGCTGAGCTACCATACCGGCAGAAAAGGAAAACGTTGGCATCGGTGAGATTCGAACCCACGCTTCCGAAGAGACTAGTGCCTTAAACCAGCGCCTTAGACCGCTCAGCCACGCTACCACAGGATGCTAGGAAGAGGACAGGCGAGTCAGCTGCAGCTCGCTCTCCATATCAGGAGTGTCGTTGAGTCATGGTAACGTCCTCGCCTTCCGCCCGGTTTGCTAAATGCAAGCGGAGGTCCCACAGCCGAAACCGGTAGTATGCGATTAGTCTGTCCGGCCCGCGGTAGGGATACGTGGGAAAGAGAATTAGATGCAAGGATACAATGTAAAGCGCTTAATTAAAAGAAAACAGACGCAATGGCGTAGACATGATATGAAATGGTTTTTGTCGTCATGTGTTGGTGTGGAGAAATGGGTGCCGTTTATATCGGTGCGGTACTGTGAGGTAGCTTTGACAATGAAATAATGACAGCCGCCGAGGATTAAAGATGTAGAATGACGTCTAATAGAAATGTTCAGACAACAGCATATTCTGAAAGCAGAAAATGTAAAAATACAGGTAATGAAGCAGGCAAAGGGAGGTCAACAAACGGCTAAAAAAATTAGGTTCACAAAGAGAGAGAGGAAGTAAGGAAGATTTGTGGTTAACGTCCCGTCGACCACGCGGTCAATTATGACGGGGCACTCGCTCTGAATGTCAAGAATGGGAAGGAGATCAACCGAGTCCTTTGAAAGGAACCATCCCAGCATTTGCAGGAGTGAGTTACATTAATCACGGAAAACGTGAATGACAAAGGCCGAAAGTGGGTTTGAATCTCCATCGTCCCGATAGCTAGCCTATTGCGTTAGCACTGCGTCACGTCGCTCGGTTTGGCAAACACCAAACTGACTAAGAAGGTGTGCCTAGAGGGTAAATTAAATTCCATAAAGACGGCCGCGGTGGCCGAGGAGACTGAGGCGCTTCAGTAACGGTCTGCACGGTCACTACGGTCGGGGGTTCGAATCCCCCCTCGGGCATGGATATTTGTGCCGTCTTTAGTATAAGGTAGTTCATAAGTAGTTTGTAAGTTTAGGGACTGATGACCCCGTAGTTAAGTCCCATAAGCTTAACAAACATTTGAACATTTTTGAAAGTCCATAAATGAATGTGTACCTAGGGGAAAGCAAAGTAGGGAAAGCTGGGGGAAGAAAGGATATAAAAAGTAAAGCAGTCATCAATCCGAAAATTGGTTTGAACACCACAGTGGTCCTGTTTGGAGGTGGTATGCCGTTGCCTTCCTCCGACCTTCGAACTGACTTACCCAGCCAGTTATAGGGGGACCTACAGTTTAACGTGGGTTCCGAACCACGGTGCTATTCGGTATTTTTCACATGAGCGATACTGCCAGAGGTGAAAGAAGTGGAAAGTGACAGATAAAAATCCTAGGACCTGGCGGGGATCGAACCCGCGACCTTTGGATTTGTAGTCTGGCACTCTACCACTGTGCAACCGAGGCGCATTAGAAAGGATATATAGACGATATAAAACGAAATGAACTTAGAGGCAGTTCTGTAGAAAGCGAAAAGGAAGAAGAAAGTAGATGTAGATGGGATAAGAGGTAACATATTGCGAGGAGAATTAGAGTGCACAGAAAGATCTAAACTGAAACAAGGCCCTGGGAGTATATGATATTCAACCTGAACTGCTGATATCCTCGGGAGAGTCATGCAAGGTGTATGAGAAAGGGAAATACCCTCAGACTTCAAGAAGATGATAATACCGATTCTAAGAAAGGAGGTGTAGACAGATGTGAAAACTACAGAAGTAACTTTTTAAAATGTCATGGTTGCAATATACTAAATAGAATTTTACAGGAGGTTAGAAGAAATCCTAGAATCCGACCACGGGGTGTTATGACCTCGTCGCCTTTTGTTGTTTACTCGTCCCCGTCTAGTTGTCAATAAAGGTATTGGTGCAGGATCCTGTGACATCCAAAACATTGATACAGTTAGTATTACAAAATATTTATTGACTGAACTTTACAATACTCATCTTTAAAATATTGTTTCTTCTCTCTTCTTGCTTTTTGCGGCGGCGTCCTTATGATACTAGCTGCGCTGTGACATAGCGCTAAGTTCTGAACAGTAACTGTCGGAGTTCTAACTAGTAACTACCCAATTTCTGACTTCGTAGCTGCCTAGTAACTGCCTGAGTTCTTACTAGTAACTGACGTATTCCCGAATAGTAACTGCTGGGCGTCCAGGCGTATGTCGGCCTAGATATAGCCGCTTGTAGAGGGCGCGCATCTCCCTCCAGGATGCGCGGGGCCTGCTTGCTATTGGCTTTTGGTCGATCACTGCCTTCTACACGATCGTTCTCTACGTCTGGTGGGTGGCGTTGACTTTACGCCACAACACGGGGAAGATCAGTTTAGATTTACATAATTGGATTAGTCTCGATAGCCGCTATCAGAAAAAAATTACCAAACCATACTACCCCATTTAAAAATAACAATATTGATCTTCATATCTCTAAAGCGACCCCACCTAACAACCAAAAACTAACGTCAACGTCATATTCTGGCCCCCGTTGTTCCATGCGACTCTTGTTCCACAAACTTTTCAGCTCCGATTACACCTTAGGAGTTATTTTTCGTGGTAATAGTGACTCACCCTGTATATATGTTGTGTACGACTTTCAGTACGCTCCAGATAAAAATCAGAACAATTTTTAAAAATTCATGTTTACCTCCTGAACATTGAAAACATATTGCGAGGAGCCGGCAGTGAGCTTGACAAAGGGACACGTTGCAGGTTGTACAGTTCTATTGTTGAAAATAATAAAATATGTGAGAATTAAGTAATTTGTTTTTGGAATAATGTTCAGATATAGTTACGTTCACTGTAATAAAGTGGTAACTTGACCTTAAAAATAATCATATGTTAGTCAATTTCTATAGATTAACATTAGTATTAATTATGAAATGATTTGATAACAGACAATTTGAGCGGATACGATTTTTTTTATTCGTGTCAGTAGCATCATGTGTACAGAAGTTTATAAAGGTATAACATATAGAGATTACTTACATACATGTAAACTACGAACTATAAACAAACAGACAGTTTTTTTCTACATCTCATGGTATGTATTTCGTCATAGTTTTTCGCCTAGGTATTGTAGGTGTGGTGTCGCACAAGTACAAAGTGCGCGCCACCTACTTTCGCCGCGCGCCGCCATGCACGCACGGCGCGGCGTTCTCACGACGACAGCCACGAGCGCCCTCTGCGACAACCGTGGCCACCACTGAACGACATCGTCCACTTGGGACTGAGTTAGGAACCAGTAAAGACTTCGGAATCCGATAGGCACCAGTGAAGACTTGGCTATCAGTTAGGCACTAGGCAGGACTCTAGTCAAATATGTATCAGCATTCTGCAGTAGTGTGTAAAAGTTAAGTATTGTATAAATTCTGTGCAATATATATCTCGTACTAATTTACTCTAGTGTTTCTATTTTCTGGCTGCTCTCCTCCACACCGCACAAGCGTGCTTCCTTATTCCTGTGTCGGTCTCATTCCACTCGGCCACCGACACCTACGACGGAAACGAGACACAAAAGCGGCGACGAGGCTGGGACACAAAAGTATGGAGTGTTGTCTTGAATAAAAAATGATGGAGTTTGCGACACTTTTTGGTAAACACGTCAATATATAATACTTTTAAAAATGAATACATAACAAGACATTTACACCAAATGAAAGTAGGCACAAGACTATATTCCGTTCACCGAATCGAGAGACGTACAGTAAACACACTGAGGCGCGTCAGGAGGGGTGGACTTTTGTGTCCCAACTTCGTCGCCGCTTTTGTGTCCCAGCCTCGTCGTAGGTGTCGGTGGCCGAGTGGAATGAGACCGACACGCTGGTGCAGGTACGGAAGGGAGCAGCCAGAAACTATAAACACTCGAGTAAATTAGAAAGAGATATATATTGCACAGAATGTAACAATACTTAACTTTTACATAGTACTGCAGAATGTTGATACATAGTTGTTAGAGGCCTGCCTAGTGCCTGTACAATAGCAAAGTCTTCACTGGTGCCTATCTGATTACGAAGGTCCTAACTCGTTGCTATCTCAGTCCGAAGTGGCCGATGTCCTTCAGTGGTGGCCACGAGCGGCGTTGTCCCAGAGGGCGCTCGTGGCTGTCGTCGTGAAAACGCCGCGCCGTGCGTGCATGGCGGCGCGCGGCGAAAGTAAGTGGCGCGCACTTTGTACTTGTGCGACACCACACCCCTCCCCCCCCCCCCCAAACCGCCGCGCCGTCGTGGCGTAGGGCTGAGGGCCACGGCGACGGCACTGGGAGGAGGGCCTGGGCGGGGGCGTTACTGGTGGGACGGGCGTCGTAGCTGAGGCTGGGATCGAGACGCCGTCCGCGCCCCGGCATCCGCCTTGCGATCCTCCAGGGAACCCGCCGAAACCTGGGGAAGGGCGCCCGCCCCCGCCCAGAGGGAGCAGGTCATCTTCTTCTGAGGTGCGTGGCCCAAGCTGGGGGGGGGGGGGGGGCGCACAGTCCCGGAGTCCCTCTCGGTGACGCTGTCATCTGCGGCGGCGACAGCGGCGGCGACGACTGCGTCGGATGTACGTCGACGTCCATAGGGATCTCGTAGTCCGGGGACGAACGATGTGGCTGTGCTCCCTGGCGGTGAACTGGGTCTGGAATCAAGAAACCGGAGACAGGATCGCGCGGCCTGTGCAGGCGCAATTGGTTTGCGTGGCGCCGCAGCTCCGACCCTGTGGAAGAACGTACAATAAACATATTGCGACCAAGCACGCGATGAATGGTGCCCGGCAACCATGTCTTCTTGTTTCCAGCAAACACCCTGTACAGCACCGGCGTGGAAACCTGAAAACGCGTAGCGCCATACGAACCGACTCGGTGCGTGGGAGGCTGCAGCAGGTGAAGGAGAGTGCGGTGACGGCGGCCGTGTAGCAGCTCGGCAGGAGACGGGCCGTCACGTGGCATGCACCGATACGTAGACAGGAAAATTTGAAGAGCTTGCTGCCTGGAGTGCTGACCTTTCATCTTTTCCATGTGAGACTTGAATGTTCGAACGAAACGTTCTGCTTCACCATTGGACTGAGGGTGAAAAGGTGCGGTGGTGATATGCTGAATGCCATTCACGCGACAAAACTGTTGAAATTCCGCACTAACAAACTGAGGTCCATTGTCACTGACGATAGTTTCAGGCAAGCCTTCGATGCAAAACACTGATGTTAAGGCACTGATTGTACTAGAAGCTGTCGTTGAGTTCATGGCAATCACAAAAGGAAACTTGCTGAAAGCGTCTACAACAATTAACCATCGCGTATTCCAGAAAGGTCCGGCAAAGTCAATGTGTAAACGTTGCCATGGTCCCTTGGGGCGTGGCCAGTCTGAAAAACGTTGCGGAGGAGCCGCCTGATGCTCCGCACAAACAGTACACTGTGACGTCATGCTCTCTATCTGAGCGTCCATACCAACCCAGGTACAATGACGTCTGGCCAATTGCTTTGTCCTAACAATACCCCAATGTCCTTGATGCAGGAGGCGTAACACTTCTCGTTGCAGGGAACGAGGAACAATCACTCTTGCTTGGTCGTTGTCGGTATGCAACAACAGTACACCCTGACTTAAAGCTAATGCATGACGTTGTGCAAAATAACGTCGAACCAGAGGCCGATCAATGTCTTTGGCTCTGGCAGGCCACCCTGAGCGAACAAAACGTGCTACCACACTTAGGTCTGCATCCGCAGCTGTTTCCTGTGCAACCCGACGAGAGTTCAAAGGAAAGTCTGCGACAGCGGAAGCATCTCTGGAGTCTATCTGACAACATGCCATTTCTGAAGAATCAAATGATACATCCTGGCCAACCGGAAGTCGGGAAAGTGTGTCCGCGTTGGCATGTTTAGTGGTAGGTCGGTACAAAATCTCATACTGATAATTTGACAATATCAAGGACCATCTCTGAAGCTTTTGTGCCGTTCGTGGCGGAATTGGCTTTGTGGGTGAGAACAACGACGTGAGAGGCTTGTGGTCTGTCAACAAATAGAATTTTCTGCCATACAGATAATGATGAAACTTTGTGACGCCGTAAATGATTGCTAAGGCCTCCTTTTCTATCTGACTGTAATTCTGTTGCGTTGGCGTCAGTAGCTTGGATGCAAAGGCAATAGGACGATCGTGAGATCCAATGCGATGTGAGATTACTGCGCCCAGACCGTACGACGAGGCGTCAACTGCTAACACTACAGGCTTCTGTGGGTCAAAGGGAATCAAACATGCATCACTGAGTAGTGCAGACTTTAATTTGTCAAAGGCAACCTGACAATCTTTGGACCATACAAAAGGAACATTCTTCCTACGTAAGTGATGCAGTGGAGCTGCAATCTGAGAGGCATTGGGAATAAACCTGAAATAATAGTTAAGCTTTCCCATTACTGCTTGCAATTCATGCACATTCTTAGGAGGAGGCAAGTCTTTGATTGCTCTAAGATGTGACTGTAAGGGATGAATTCCTTGGGCATTAATCACATGGCCTAGGTACTCTATTTCAGTTTGAAAAAACGAACACTTTGTTTTATTGCAACGTAGACCTGCTGCAGCCAAAACTTTGAAAAGGCACTCCAGGTTTGCTAAATGTTCTTCAACTGTACGTCCGGATACCACAATGTCATCTAAATAGTTCGAGCAACACGGGACAGAAACTGTCAGCTGTTCCAAAAAACGCTGAAAAATAGCGGGAGCGGAAGAACTGCCAAAGGGTAGGCGTTGAAATTGAAAAAGGCCCATGTGAGTATTAATGACGAAAAACTTTTTCGACTCGTCATCAAGTGGAATCTGTAAGTATGCCTCTGCTAAATCAATCTTGGAAAAGAAGCGAGACTGTCCTAATTTGTCCATCAGTTCCTCAGGTCTGGGCAGGGGATAAGTGTCGACAATTGTTTGACTGTTCACTGTTGATTTGAAGTCCGCACAGAGACGAAGTTTTCCTGACGGCTTCGGTATAATTACTATAGGCGAGGCCCACTGACTCGCAGAAACAGGAGAAATCACCCCACTATCTTGCCAACGTTTAAGTTCTTCGGCAACTGTATCACGCATTGCGATAGGCACTGGTCTAGCTTTACGAAATTTTGGAACTGCAGATTCTTTTAAAGTTACATGTGCCACGAAGTCTTTTGCACAACCTAGTTCCGGCGAAAACAAGTCACTGTATTTGTCACACAATGCATTGATTTTATCCTGAGGCACTATTGACGAAATTTGAAGCACATCTCTTTGAATTGATAAACCAAACAAGTCAAAAGCATCTAGTCCAAAAATGTTCTGCGTAGATTTGGCCTGAAGAACAACAAAAGCAACTGTTTTCGTAACACCTTGAAAAGAGGCAGGCAGGCTACACGTTCCTAGCACGGGAATATTTTGACCTGTATAAGCTGTTAACACTTGCTGACACAGCGATAATTAATTATTAATTAATGTGACGGCGGAACCAGTGTCAAGCTGAAATTGCACAGTCTTATTTTCTATGGAGAGATTTACAAAAAGTTTTTGCTTGCGGCGCTCGACAGGTGCGCGAATGTGGGCAACGTCTGCTACGGTTTGTTTACTGCGCTTGCGCGGGCCGCGTAGTGAAGGAAGCGGCGCAGACTCGGCACGCAGCGGATTAACAACACTGTCACTAGATGACACTACCGCCGGATCGGCGTCCGCGCAAGCCTGCGAAGTTACTCCAGATTTACTAACTACTGCACTACACTTTTGAGTAGCTACTTGATGTCTACTGTCACTAGCTACACAGTACTGGGCACTATTACAAGGAGCAGTTGCAGAAGGCACTATTTTCACTACAGGAATGCACTGTTCATAGTCATTTTGCTTGTCCCGAACCCTTTTCCGTTGCACTGTTTTACGCGTTCGTCGGCGCTTGCGGCGTGGCGCACTACATAGTTTTGCCGTAGGCACAGAAATATTGTCTTGTATTTTAGAATCAAGAGAAGCACCGTTCAAGTCCACAGCGTGTATAACATTGACTGTATGCACTGCTCTCGCACTTTGCGAAGCACTGTTTCTAACGTTACTGTTCTTTGAGTTTTTAATTTGCATACACACAGTCTGCACATGTCCCGATTTGCCACATTGATAACAGGTTGCGTTGCGACTAGGGCAATGAGCACGCTTGTGGCGAGACACACACTGGGGGCAAGATTTACGTACATTTTTCTGAAATGAGCGTTGGCGCCCGTTATTCAAATCACTGTTTCTAACACGACGGGGCGACCTTTGTGTCGCACTTTTACACTGGCTACTGTTCACTGTCTGTTCAGCACGGCCGGTAGAAAAATAAGAATCACTAGTGCTATACTGAGAACTACGGCTAGGAAAGCGTCCGTTGCGGCGCACTGAATTAACACTGTGGCTTTGCATTTCTACATCTGCTAAGTCAAAAGTATCATGCGCTTCTATAAGCTGCAATACACTGTCTAATGAGGGGTCAGACTGTTTCAGAATTGCTGCTCTAATTCTGGGGTCCTGAATGTTCTGCGTAATCGCATCCCTCAACATAACCTCACTATACGAAAGTCCACAAGAGCAAGTTAATTTACATTGGCGGGTTAAGCCCTTCAATTCCGTAATCCACTCTTGGTGTGACTGCTGCGGTAATTTTTTAAGTCTGAAAAATCGGTATCGTGCAGCGGCTACAAGAACTTTTCTCTCATAATGAGCATTCAGTGCATCTACAATTTGTTCAAAGTCTACATCACGAGGAGATGCGTGCGGGAATAGTTTTTGCAGTAACACGAAAGTTTTGGGGCCCACCACAGACAATAAAAGATGCTTAACAGTCTGACCTGTAAGTTGATGAGCCGCGACGAGTTCTTGAAACTGTGCGAAATAGTCGCTCCATTCTTCCTCACGTTCGTTGTATTGGCGAAACGTAGGAAGTGTTGCGGCGGCAGGTGTGGGCTGCTGAAGCGGCGGCTGTTGTTGTTGGTTAGCTGCCTGCGCTGTGTGCTGGGACACCGCCTGGAGGAGTTGCGTTATTTGCGCCGTCTGTAACTGAATAATTTCCATTAAGTTTGGGTTCGGGGTAGTGGCCATGCTGACCGATTAGGCGCCGCGCATACAAGTAAATTATAACAAAACACAAATGCAATATGAAAGAGGACGCTCTGCAACAAAAAAGTCCACAAACACGTAACTGAAAATGTTCCCCCAAAAATCTTATAATAAGGGTGGTGGGCGGGAGCAATTTCTGCGTGCTCCGACTGCTGCTGTCTGGCTGCTGGTCCAAGGTTCGTCTATCACTCCTCGTCGCCACTTTTGTGTCCCAACTTCGTCGCCGCTTTTGTGTCCCAGCCTCGTCGTAGGTGTCGGTGGCCGAGTGGAATGAGACCGACACGCTGGTGCAGGTACGGAAGGGAGCAGCTAGAAACTATAAACACTCGAGTAAATTAGAAAGAGATATATATTGCACAGAATGTAACAATACTTAACTTTTACATAGTACTGCAGAATGTTGATACATAGTTGTTAGAGGCCTGCCTAGTGCCTGTACAATAGCAAAGTCTTCACTGGTGCCTATCTGATTACAAAGGTCCTAACTCGTTGCTATCTCAGTCCGAAGTGGCCGATGTCCTTCAGTGGTGGCCACGAGCGGCGTTGTCCCAGAGGGCGCTCGTGGCTGTCGTCGTGAGAACGCCGCGCCGTGCGTGCATGGCGGCGCGCGGCGAAAGTAAGTGGTGCGCACTTTGTACTTGTGCGACACCACATGGACAAAACATGGTCGCTCGCTCAATTTCAAGATCGTTGTGTGTCTTGTGGTATAGCAGTGATATTAGGTGTTGACTGTGAAATTCATGCCGGCCGCGGTGGCCGAGGGAACTGAGGCGCTTCAGTCACGGTCTGCACGGCCACTACGGTCGGGGGTTCGAATCCCCCCTCGGGCATGGGTATTTGTGCCGTCCTAGTTCGTAAGTAGTTCATAAGTAGTTTGTAAGTTTAGGGACTGATAACCCCGTAATTAAGTCCCATAGACTAAACAAACATTTGAACATTTTTTTTTTTTTTTTTTTTTTTTTTTTTTTGTGAAATTCATCTTAAAGGTCCAGTTGCTGAATAGCAACGTAGCGTTTACAATGACATTCAGGTTTCATAGCGTATGTGTCTCTTTTTCTCTCTTATTGGTATCACGTAAGACTAACCTCATTATGTCTTCCTTCAATTTGACTCCACCCAAGAGGCGTTCGAAGAAGACGTAATAAAGTTCTTTAGAGAAACGCATGGTTCAAATGTTCAAATGTTTGTACAGCTTATGGGATTTAACTACGGTGGTCATCAGTCCCTAAACTTACAAACTACTTATGAACTACTTACGAACTAGGACGGCACAAATATCCATGCCCGAGGGGGGATTCGAAACCCCGACCGTAGTGGCCGTGCAGACCGTGACTGAAGCGCCTCAGTCCCCTCGGTCACCGCGGCCGGCAACGCATTGTTCCTAATGTGTATAAAACGCAACTGTTGTGTGCAGAACAGTCAATGACTTACATTGTTATGAAAACACTCAATAGAAAGCCACACACTCTTTGAAGCCACGAAGGAGGGGGGGGGGGGTGGAAATACGACAGAAGCTGAAATACGATACGAAGAAAAGTTTATCGTAAGATATTTCCAACACTTGACAAAGTGCTTGCTGTGTTAAGCCAAGATGCAAATTTGGGAAATTGTTGAAGATCTTCACTTTTTATAAAGTATTAAAATAAATAAAATTCAAGTTTTTGGCTTCTAATAGCACTGCTATATAACAAAACATACAACGATCTTACATCTGAAACGGGTGCAGCGAAATTGAGCGAACGACCCTGTTTTGTCCACCCCTGGTCACACGCGTCGGTGTGTTTACAATACGTGTCTCGTTTCGGTGAACGGAGTATAGACACGTGATACATCAGCTAATTGACCATCATATGTTTTTCAAACATTTGCTTATCATTCAAAGTTTATCGTTTTATTACGACTATTATTATAACATAAAACTACTTCTCCGACACATCAAAAAATAATAATAATTACTCTGGAATTGTATAATACAGATAGAGAAAATACCAAATATTTAGAAATTCTTACGTTAAAATTATATTTATTTATTTATTTACACGAAGTGGCTAACTAAGGACCGCGTTACAAATTTTATTTCATATTCAGTTTCTTCTTTCTCTTCTCTAGGGCTGCTCTTCTGCCTGCTGCCATTTTTGCCAGATGTTCAGCTGTCAGTTTCCTGTTGATCTTTCTTGGAGCCTCCTGAAAAACCTCGAATTCAGTTACTGCCTTTCTGTAACTCTCCCTATTCATCGCGTCCATTTCTGTGATTCCAAGTTCCCATAGGTCTTTCTTTATTCTTTGCAACCAACAGTTGGGTGTTTTCCTCTGTTGAATTAAACTGAAGATTTTCTTCGTTAACCTGCTGTTATCTATTCTCACCACTTGACCGAAGAACATGAGCCTTCTCTTTCTCATTTCCATTGTAACTGGTTTAATAAATTGATAGACCTTCTCATTGCTCATCTTTACCCATGTTTCGCCAATTCTTTTGTCCACCTAGAAACTTCCACAGAAATGCCCTTTCCTTCCTCTCTACTAGTTGTTCTTGAGGGAGAGTGTTTCTGATGCATATTATACTTCTATTCTTGTCACTGTCTTGTAGTGTAATAACTTCGCATTTCGAGATAAGCATTTTTTGTTGTACAGCTTCATTGTTAAAATTTGCGCCCTCTTGAGTTTAGCTACTCGAAGTTTGACAGCTTCTTTTTCTATGCCAGTATCAGTTATTGTTTCTCCCAAATATTTATAACTAGCTTATATGCCCGTGCTTCGCAACGGTTGTTAAAGAAGGTCCTGTGTATATCATGGTTCTTTGGGTTCTGGACATAGGTCAGCAAAAACCCAATCCTTGTTGGATCTCTCTGTCAATAAACTCAGTTCTCCTAGCCAAGATGTCAAATTTAAGTAGAATTCATTGTCGAAAACGATGAATGTTCATAAAGTTTTTCATACTAAGAGTGAAATTAATTTAAGTCCGTGCTTCGGAACAATGTAAAATCAATGTTTTGTTCATAAAGTTACACATTGCAACAGCAGCGCCGAAAGCGGCTGGCAAATTACATTTCTGAAAACGATATTGGATAAGTGCGAATATTGATTTGTAACAGTTTTCACAAATATCTTCTTTGATTAGGAATTTGGAATGAATTGTAAAACTGTGTGAATCATGAGATTCTAAACAAAAGAGTTTCGCGTGAAAGTGCTGGTCATAATGAGATGTGACAACAACGGATGTATCTGATTCGGTAAAATTTTACTTTTTATCCTGGTGGCCTCGTGTTTTTATGTTGGCAACATCAATAACACGATATAAAACCGTTGCAAGGATGGCCGAACCACATAGAGTGTAGATAAATACTGCTGTTCCTGCTGTATGCTTGATTTCACGACAAAATATTTGTGTGTCACTCTATTGGCTTATGACGATGTCACATGATCCTCGTTATTCAACATCTGTTACCAACATTATCTCAGGAAGTCGCCGGGATATGAGTAGGACTACGTCGCATAGTTTTTCTTGACCCGGCTGTCAAACGATAACAGCTTTCACAGCAGAGAGTGTCGCAGCTATATGTATCAGAGATCACTGATTAGCACAGACCAGTGAGCTTACTGTCACAGGAATATCAATATCTATGGCCTAAGAGACATTCATTAATGTTTGTCTGTGTTTCCACCACGCTTCCACAACAGTAATCAATGTTCCATGAGTATTTTTATCTTTGAGTCTATCTGGATTTTTATCTTTCTTTTGTGTCTCTTTCATAGTCGGTAATGTGTGGTTGGCGGAAACATGTGATCTATTTAAAAAGTTGCGTATTTGATATTCCTCGTCGTTATTAAAGTCTGAAAGGACCGCATTGTCTGACGATTGAAAGAATAAACAGATTTTGATTCGTACCGAAAGTTCGTAAGTCACAGAGTATATAGGTTTTCCTACGAGTATTTATTGCATATTTTGCGAATTTTTGCTCGTCACACTCACCCACTGCCACGCACCGCGACCAAACTCCCTTACTAACATCATTCGACCAAGGGCTATCTACCACCACAACCACGAGTAGGTGGCAGTATGTGGTCATGGAGAAAAGTCTGTCAGCACGTACACACACAAGCCTTTTATATATAGATATAGATTGTGTGCAATTTGTTGATTTCCTTAAATTTGTTCGACATGAATTTAGTTTTTTCTTGTGATATCTGTAAACCAAATAAATTAAAGAATGTTATTCGTTTCCTCCCCTGGAATATGAGCCGTCTACCTGACAAGGTGCTGGCGTGGGAGTGGACGGGCGACTGGGTGGAGTGGCGCACGCGGTCGCTGGCGATGCGCGCGCTGGACGTGGTGACGCGCATCCCGCTGCTGCCCGTGATGGCGGGCTGGTGCGTCGTGGCCCCGCAGAGCCGCCTCGTGCGCCACTGGTCGCTGCCCATCAACCGCCTCATCTCCTGCGTCGCCGCCGACGCCGTCTTCCTCACGCTGCTCTTCCTGCAGTCCAACACCGACAAGAAGTTCCTGCACCGGGGACCCCCGGACACTGGTCAGCACCGTTCATCATCACGTTCTTATAGTAGTCTTCAGTCCTAAGACTGGTTTGGTGCTGTTCTCGACACTTACATATCTCTCCAACTTATAATGTTTCTTCTGCACTTGCTCTACGCTCAATTCTTCTGAATAATCCCAAACATAAATAAAATTCACTAAACTCCGTTCACCGAAACGAGACACAGACTAGGGATGGGAAAAACCGACCGGTTAAAACCGATACCGGTATTTTAGTTTTGAATAACCGGTTTTTTTATATTTATTTGATGTCGGTTGTAACCGGTTTCTTTTATTTATTGCCAAGAACCGGGTAAAAAAACCGGTACGACTACTTCCTGTAGTAGTGGTTCAAAATATTTTTTTTTTTATAATTTTAAAAAATTAAAGCTAGTAGACCCTAATATTTAGGGCTATAAGAATTGGCATCGATGCACCTGTTGCCGTGTGGCGTGGCCTATTAGACGACGCGCGTGCGCCGGCAGTGTACAAGACTTGCCTCTGTCTGGTCATGCGGCAGTTCCTTGCTGTCGTCGCCAGACATCGGTTGTGTCTTAAATGGCACCATCCCGAGTGTGGAAGTACTTCACGAAGTACGGTATCAGTGAGGTACAATGCTCCATTTGCTTTAAAAAGTTGAAAGCGTGTGGAGGTACTATAAAGATGCTGTGTCATTTAAGGAGAAAGCATCCCAAATGTTTCTTGGAAGACAAGGTAAATTCGATTCATATACCTATTATGTAAGCTTGGAATAATAAGTTTTAATGTATCATCATATTGTTACGCTAACAAGTTTTATTAATGTGATTCCTTGAAAGAGAGGGGCTTTTTTAATAACCAATATGGGTTTGGATAAGATTAATGATGTGCCTCGCGAGGTAGCCGTGCGGTCTGAGGCTCCATGTCACGGGCTGCGCGGCTGCTCCAGTCGGAGGTTCGAGTCCTCCCTCCTCCCTCGGTCATATGATGGTCAATTAGCTGATGTATCACGTGTCTATAGTCCGTTCACGGAAACGAGAGACGTGTTGTAAACACACCGAGGCGCGTGACCAGGAGTGGACAAAACAGGGTCGTTCGCTCAATTTCGCTGCATCCGTTTCAGATGTAAGATCGTTGTATGTTTTGTTATATAGCAGTGCTATTAGAAGCCAAAAACTTGAATTTTATTTATTTTAATACTTTATAAAAAGTGAATTTCTTCAACAATATCCCAAATTTGCATCTTGGCTTAACACTCTGTCAAGTGTTGGAAATATCTTACAATAAACTTTTCTCCTTAGGTCAGTTAGTTTAAGTTAGATTAAGTAGTTTTTAAGTCTAGGGACCGATGACCTACGCATTCAGGTCTCATAAGAACTCTCACCCATTTGAACATTCTTTCCTAGTTAAATTTGCGTAAATTTACACTGACTACAATCATACTATTAATCGGAACTGTGACTTTACTTTTCGAAATACTTCTGCAGCACTGACTGGAGTTCATTTACTGACAGTAACTTATATATATATCGAGATATTCGTATGCGCTGGCTCACAAGTCCAGCTTACGGAGTGGTTGGCTCGATACTCGCAACGGCCAGATGGAAATAGGCAAGTAAATCTGTATGCTTCGTATATCGTCTTCTACGGACTCCTTGCTAGGCTTACACACACTCAGGAAGGCGTAGTATTGGGAGGGGATCTTGCAAAATAAGACTAGTGATTTGTCGTATAATGTAAATTTACCGAAATTTTAACTAAATTTCGTATGTTTCGGTTTCGGCCGAAACTAGAAGAACCGAAAATGATTACGGTTTGTTTCGGCCTCAAAATATGTTTCGGTCGAGCTCATCTGAAAATAGTAGCAATAAAAAACCGAAAACCGATTATTGGAAAAACCGGTTATCTTGACCAGTTTTTACAGTGCGGTTAAACTGGAGAGGAAAAGAACCGGTCTAACCGAAAACCGGTTGTTTCAGCAATAACCGCCATCCCTACTACAGATTAGGTTGTGGAAATAAAATCCGCTACCAGTCACAATTTTTGGTGATTTATTAAAACACTACAGGTTTCGGCTTGTGCCCATCTTCAGGTGTTTACATTCAGTGTTGTTAACTGTTTAAAGAAAACGTAAATTACATTGTGCTTAACATACAGATACAAATATACAATTATATAGATATACATATACATAAAACAAGTATGGTACGTGGTGGTGTGATTTGTGTTAAGGTTATAAGTGTACTCACATATAAGTAGGGTATCCAGTTCGTGTTCGTAGATTTCTCGTGGATATCGGTCGAGAATAATGCAGTAGCAGCAACATAATGCTAATTTGCACTCCCATGTCCAGGGTTTTGCACAATATGCGTTACACGTTATTACTGTTGATCAGTAGTCGCTCACAGTACACAGTACACTTTACAACTGTTGATCAGTAGTCACTCACAACTCGCAATGTTTTCATTCAGGCATATGTTATGGTCAAAGAACTTACTTCAATGTATACAGAGATATTGCACACACAGAGATATATCAGATGTTACAAATCCCAAAAGCGATATTTGTTATATTATTATTGTGGAACCGCACTGTCATTTATAACATGTAGAATAGTTGCTAGCAAATTAGATTATGTAAACTGGTCATTATGAAATACAATGCCAATAAATTCGACTAGAGTGAAAGTGGTCTTTACCATATTTTCGTTTTCAAAGGATTTGTATAAATTTCGGTGTGGGCTTTTTTGTGGTTTATTACTAATAACGTCTGTTTCTGTTTTGTTATGTGTTTAGTGGTGAGAGAGTAATGAGTTACAGTTTTTGTTTGTGAATAATTCGTTGAAAATGTTCAGAAAATATTTATTTGCTAGCTCCACCTGTTCATAAAGAATGAGATGTGGCGAGTTGGAACTACGGATGTAGATTTCAAGCTCTTCAAGGAGATTCATTTTCTTCCCTTTGTTGACAATGTGTAATATTTTTAGGTTGTCTTCAATGGCTGTGGCAGAGTGACCGTTATGTTTCAGATGTGTTGCGAAGGTGGATTTATGCAAATGATTTAACCTGAAGGCATCCATGTGATCACGGTAGTGTTTTAATAAACCACCAATAATTGTGACTGGTAGCGGATTTTATTTCCACAACCTATAAGGAACAGTCACGGATTCTTCAGCATTCCTAATGAATAAAATTCACTGAGAGACTGTAGACAGACTGGGACGCGTGACCAGGGGTGGACAAAAACGGGTCGCTTGCTCAATATCGCTACCTATGTATCACTCCATGTGGTTCCATGTTGTAATGGAATAGAGACTGCGGTTGTTGATCGAGTATTAATTCCAAATTATTAACTTATCCGCCAACAGCAGTAAAGTTTGTGTTGTTTCATTTAACGATTGGTTTCGGTACTACACTATGCTTCTTTATATTTTGTATGACATACGCGCAATATGACGTTATAGCTACAAGACTGATTTGCAACTTGATTTGTATAGGGCCTGCAGATGGTATTAATGCAATACCGAAACCGGTCGTTAAATAAAACGACATAAACTTTACGGCTGTTGAGGATAAGTTAATAATTTGGAATTGAAACCTGTGTATCGCGTGTAAAGCGGTCGTGTGTTTTGCCACGCCTCGGATATTCAAGATTCTTTTCTTTCAATAATTCATGTAATCTCTGAAAA
Organism: Locusta migratoria; assembly: GCA_026315105.1. NCBI lineage: Eukaryota > Metazoa > Arthropoda > Insecta > Orthoptera > Acrididae > Locusta > Locusta migratoria. The sequence goes on from CM048744.1 coordinate 944,228,078, forward strand.
TTGCACAAATCGCCATTTTCGTTTACGACAGTAAGAACGATGTCAACAAAACAAGAAATTATGTACTTTACTTCGTATCACTATTTTTTGAAAGTCATCAACACTTTCTGTAAGCTTCAATCGTGATGTTTTTTTGGAGACTTGAAAGATTGTGTGACTTACCATATACGATAAACTGAGGAACCACCAACACTGGTCATTTATTGTTCTGGACACGACAGCTCTGTTTTATACACATAAAGAACTTAATGATTTCTTCTTTGATAGCTATTTGCTCCACCCCCATGAACCACAGACATTGCCGAGGTGGGGTGGCTTGCATGCCTCAACGATGCAGATAGCCGTACCGTAGGTGCAACCACAGCGGAGGGGTATCTGTGGAGAGACCAGACAAACGTGTGGTTCCTGAAGAGGGGCAGCAGCCTTTTCAGTAGGTACAGGGGCTACAATCTGGATGATTGACTGAGCTGGCCTTGTAACATCACCTAATGTGGCTTTGCCACACGGTTACTGCGAACGGCTGAAAGCAAGGGGAAACTACAGCCGTTACTTTTCCCGAGGACATGCAGCTCTACTGTATGAAAATATGATGATGGCATCCTCTCGGGTAAAATATTCCGGAGGTAAAATAGTCCCCCATTCGGATCTCCGGGCGGGGACTACTCAGGAGGATGTGATCATCAGGAAAGACAACACTGGCATTCTACGGATCGGAGCGTGAAATGTTAGATCCCTTAATCGGGTAGGAAAATTAGAAAATTTAAAAAGGGAAATGGATAGGTTGAAATTAGATATAGTGGGGATTAGTGAAGTTCGGTGGCAGGATGAACAGGATTTCTGGTCAGGTGAGTACAGGATAATAAATACAAAATCAGTTGGGGGTATCACAGGAGTAGGACTGATAATGAATAAGAAAATAGGAATGCGGGTAAACTACTATGAGCAGTACAGTGATCGCATTATCATTGTCAAGATAGATACGAAGCCACCACCAACAACAGTAGTACAGGTTTATATGCCAACTAGCTCTGCCGATGATGAAAAGATCGAAGAAATATATGAGGAGCTAAAGGAAATTATTCAGACAGTTAAGGGAGAGGAAAACTTAATTGTGATGGGAGACTGGAATTCAGTAGTAGGAAAAGGAGGAGAAGGAAAAATAGTAGGTGAATATGGACTGGGCAGAAGGAATGAAAGAGGAAGTCGCCTGGTAGAATTTTGCACGGAACATGATTTAATTGTAACAAACTCGTGGTTTAAGAATTACAAAAGAAGGTTGTATACTTGGAAGAGACCAGGAGACACCGGAAGGTATCAGATAGATTTTATAATGGTAAAACATAGATTCCGGAACCAGGTTATAAACTGCAAGACATACCCAGGGGCAGATATAGACTCTGACCATAACTTGTTAGTCATGAACTGTGGGCTGAAACTGAAAAAACTGCAGAAAGGTGGGAAAATAAGGAGATGGGACCTGGATAAATTGAAGGAACATGACGTTCTGGTGAATTTCAGAGGGAGCTTTAGGCAACAATTGACAGAAACAGGGGGAAATAAAACTGTAGAAGTGGAATGGGTAGCATTGAGAGATGAAATAGTGAAGGCAGCAGAGGACAAAATAGGTAGAAAGGCAAGATCTACAAAAAATCCTTGGATAACACAGGAAATACTAAATTTAATTGATGAAAGGAGAAAATGTAAAAATGCAGTAAATGAAACAGGCAAAATGGAGTACAGACGACTAAGAAATGAGATTGACAGGAAGTGCAAAATGGCTAAGCAGGAGTGGCTAGAAGCCAAATGCAAATCTGTAGAAGAATGTTTAAGAAGGGGAAAAGTAGATACCGCCTATAGGAAAATCAAAGAGACATTTGGGGACAAGAAAAGCAATTCTACGAATATCAAGAACTCAGATGGGAAACCAGTTCTCAGCAAAGAAGGGAAAGCTGAAAGGTGGAAAGAGTACATAGAGCAGCTCTACAAAGGAAATGAACTTAGGGACGATGTTGTAGGAAAGGAAGAGGAAGTAGATCAAGATGAAATAGGAGATACTATACTGAGAGATGAATTTGACAGAGCCCTGAAAGACCTAGGTCGGAACAAGGCCCCAGGAGTAGATGACATACCCTCAGAGCTACTAAAGTCTCTGGGAGAGCCAGCCATGACAAAACTATTTGAACTGGTGTGTAGGATGTATGAGATAGGCGAAATACCCTCAGACTTTAAGAAAAATGTAATAATCCCCATTCCAAAGAAATCAGGCACAGACAGGTGTGAAAATTACAGAACCATCAGTTTGATAAGTCATGGCTGCAAAATTTTAACACGAATTATCTACAGGAGAATGAGAAACCTGGTAGAAGCTGACCTCGTGGAAGATCAGTTTGGATTCAGGAGGAACGTAGGAACCCGGGAGGCAATACTTACCTTACGTCTTATCTTAGAAGATAGATTAAGGAAAGGCAAACCTACACTTTTAGCTTTTGTAGGTTTGGAGAAAGCTTTTGACAATGTTGACTGGAATACACTCTTTCAAATTCTGAGGTCAGCAGGGGTAAAATACAGGGAAAGGAGAGTTATTTACAACTTGTACAAAAGCCAGACCGCAGTTATTAGACTCGAAGGGCATGGAAGGGAAGCATCAGTTGGGAAGGGAGTAAGACAGGGTAGTAGCCTTTCTCCGATGTTATTCAATTTGTACATTGAGCAGGCGGTGAAGGAAAGCAAGGAAAATTTTGGAATAGGGATTAAAGTTCAGGGGGAAGAAATAAAAACATTGCGTTTTGCTGGTGACATTGTAATTATGTCAGAGACAGCGAACGACCTGGGAGAGCAGTTGAATGGAATGGACAGCGTGTTGAAGAGAGCGTATAAAATGAACATTAACAAGAGCAAAACAAAAATAATGGAATGCGGTCTTAGAAAATCAGGCGATGCTGAAGGAATTCGATTAGTTAACGAAACAATGAAGGTGGTAGATGAGTTTTGTTACTTGGGTAGTAAAATAACATGCGATGGTCGCAGTACAGAGGATATAAAATTCAGAATGGCAATGGGAAGAAAAGCATTTTTAAAAAAGAGAAATTTGCTAACATCGAATATTAATTTAAGTGTAAGGAAGTCTTTTCTGAAGGCATTTGTGTGGAGTGTTGCTTTGTATGGGAGTGAAACATGGACGATAAGCAGTGCGGACAGGAAGAGAATAGAGACTTTTGAAATGTGGTGCTACAGAAGAATGCTGAAGATTAGGTGGGTAGATAACATAACTAATGAAGAGGTACTGAACAGAATTGGTAAGAAAAGGAATTTTTGGCATACCCTGACTAAAAGAAGGGATCGCTTGGTAGGACACATTCTTAGACATCGAGGAATCGTAAATTTAGCTTTGGAGGGAAGTGTGTGGGGTAAAAATCGCAGAGGGAGGCCAAGAGACGCGTATAGTAAGCAGATTCAAGTGGATGTGGGTTGTCGTTCTGATGAGGAGATGAAAAGGCTTGCTCAGGATAGAGTAGGTTGGAGAGCTGCATCAAACCAGTCTCCGGACTGAAGACCTTAACAACAACAACAGCTATTTGCTGTGACTGGGCGGCGACATGGTTTGGTTTGTGACTGGGGCGACAGTTGTGTTGACTTCGTTTTATATTAGAGTTTTAACTTGCGACTTTTAAGCTGTAGATTATGTCTTAATTTCCACCGTTGTATTGGATGTGTAGGTTCAAAATTCTATTTGTCACCTCAGTATGAAAATTCAGTTTGTAGCCCTGGTACTTCTTCGCAGTTAATAAAATTTATATCTTTGTTGAATTTTTCACTATAAATAATGGTTCTTGATTTCATTATACGTAAAGACCTATTTTAATGTTTGAGCATGAATATCTGTTTCTCAGGAGCTGATATTTAATAAACCAATGAATAAAAATTTGAATCATCGAGTCCCGGTAGTTCAGATAATTTGACGCCCATCACAAAAATAATGTTTCTGCTTGATCCTTTTCCTTTATAGAATTATTCTTTAGAAAATTTCTCCACGTTTCTCCTGATCACTACTGTTAGATATATTCCTTCACTTTTAGAATATGCTGGGACAATATTAGGGAACTAAATATTCGAATAACTGTTTAAGATTTTTTTAAGCTTCTAGATTCTCTATTCTGAAATCAATAGTTAACATTCACTACACTTTCACAGTACTCACTTTATAAGTTCACAATTCGTTATTATTTTCATCAAAGTTTGATTGTATTAATCTTTTTTTTTTTTTTTTTTTTTTTTTTTAAGCTGAGCACAGCATAGAGAAAGCTAAGCACATCGAGATAGCTAAACACATAGAGAGAGAGAGTAACTCAACTGTGTGTACTATTTATAATAGGAATCTGACAAATGATCTATGATATACGAGATGTTTTGGCCTAAGTATTCCCTGGATACTATTACTCTGAATTACACTGATATAATTTGATTTTACTAAAAATTTTGAATAATGAGAAAATTCTGCCTCTTAACAAAATATTAAAATTACCTAACGATGAAAAATGTCGGAATACCGTGATTCTAATGCTATGGCCGCGATGTGGTGTTACATTGCCTAGATTCAAAATGTAGGATGACACAATGAGTTTACACTTGTGCGATACAGATGAGAACGAGAAAAAGAGATAGAATATGAAACCTTAATACTGACGCTGCTATTCAGCAAGTGGTCCTTTAAGGTGAAATTTCCAGCCAGCCTCATAAAACACACACAAACGCTTTACACCTGAAACGGATGCGGCGACATTGAGCGAGTGCCCCTGTTTTGTCCACCCCTGGTCACACGCCTCAGTCCATCTCTCGTTTCGGTGAACGAAGTATAGAAACAGCTTTGACCTCGTCGAAACTTTGGGGGTATCTGCTTTCGTGCAGTATTATCCTGGGAGGGATATTCGAAAGAAGAAATAAATATTTCAAAACACCCTCTCTATGAAACTTCGCAGCAGATTAACATTGTGTGCCGGGACCGGGATACGAACCTGGGAACTATGTCATTCGCGGGCAAGCGCTCTACCAACTGAGCTATTACGGCACTCGCTTGGAAAGTAGGAGCCGGCCGCGGTGGCCGAGGGGACTGAGGCGCTTCAATCACGGTCTGCACGGCCACTACGGTAGGGGGTTCGAATCCCCCCCCCCCTCGGGCATGGATATTTGTGCCGTCCTTAGTCTTAGGTAGTTCATAAGTAGTTTGTAAGTTTAGGGACTGATGACCCCGTAGTTAAGTCCCATAGACTATACAAACATTTGAACATTTTTGGAAAGTAGGAGGCGAGGTACTGGCAGAAGTAAAGTTGTGAGAACGGACCGTGATGCGTGCCGGGATAGCTCAGTCGGTAGAGCGCTTGCCCGCGAAAGGCAAAGGTCTCAGGTTCGGAGAGGCGCGGGAGTAGCCGAGCGGTCTGGAGCGCCACGTTACGGATCGTGCGGTCTTCCGTGTCGGAGGTTCGAATCCTCCCTCGGGCATGGATGGGTGTGTTGTCCTTATTTTACTTTAACTTTGCTTAAGCACTTTGTAAGACCAGGGACTGATGACCACCGTAGTTTGGTCCCACAGAATTACAAACATTTCAACATTTCTACGTTCGTATGCCTGTTCCAGCACACATTTTCAATCTGCCAGGAAGTTTCATATCAGTGCACACCTCGCTGCAGAGTGAAAGTTTCATTCTGGAACCCTTTCTATAATTTCCATTTCGAGCCATTAATTCCAAAAGATAAGACTACATAGTTTCAAACACCTTCAACAATTACCAGGACTACACGCACTTTGCAAAGGACAAACTTGACTCAAAAAATCAACCAACCCTGGCGGTACACACACACACACACACACACAGAGAGAGAGAGAGAGACATACCGCGTAACTGACAAATTGCCGATTTTTCGTTTTTCATGCTGGTTATGTCGACTGTACGCGCATCTGCTCTTAACGGCATAATGTCGAATTTTTAATTATTTACAATGAAAAAATGGTGTAAAACAATTCAGTCCCCGTGAAATGTATTGGGCATTTTAGACAGTTTTTGTCTCTGGTGTAAAATTCTTATTTTGCTACTTACGCGGTATTGTTTCTTTACCGCGATATATATATATATATATATATATATATGCTCGCAAACAATGAGTACAGTAGCAGACATTATTGAACAGTACATGAAATCTTAGCTACAATCATTAATTATCAATGAAAGATAAATTACATCAATAAATACATGTGTTAAAAACAGTATATTATATGTATATGATAAAATTGTATATCTCTTTCCAGCGTCTTTGTAAATCATAAGAAGAGCACCTAACCAACAATACCCATTGTAAGAACTAATTAAACACATTACAGAGATTATGAAAATTGTTACTAATATATACACAGGTTCTATGTACAAAGTTTTACATAATCATGCGGTTAGTTATTTGTAAAATTTAGGATTACATAATTGCGAGATGTCATGGATTCACTAATAATTGTCTATAATTGATTCCATCAATTAATTACGACAACCAGATGGGCAATTCTTAGATAAGGTTCAGAAATAAATCCTATGAGCAAACTGTAACGTTATTTTTTATACAGCAAACGTTTTATACATTGCCAGATTGTTCTAGCTCGATCATGCATTGTTTCTATATTCCTTAATTATAATTAACATTCTTTTCTGCTTAACTACACATGAGAATTAACCCGTTTAATGTATTTTATCACCGTCATTACAGCTGTCCGGTTAGTTTTGTAAAAGATATCTATGATGGCACTAGTCATTTATCTCATGAAGCATGATAATCTCCAGTACTTAAGTGTCACTCAATTATAGATATCACCTGATAAATATTGCTCATTGATACACATCATATAGTTTTACAACTGTTCTTGTTTAAACCAATCTTCCTACAGTGCCGTTATCATATAATATAATAGTCTTTTTAATATCATCGACAACTTGAATAATGCTGCTGGAGATTGTGAAATCGAGTTGTTCCCTTTACGCTCCAAATAACAACGGCAACCTAAATCCTGCTGAACCTACTCAGTTTATTAGTCTCTCGGTTTCCCTCAACGGTTTTTCCCCTACACACTCCTCTACAGTTCTAAAACGACTAAGAAGGAGCAAAGTCAAAAAAAAAAAAAAAAAAAAAAAAAAAAAAAAAAAAAAGGCGCAACACAGTCGGTTAAAGTTAAAAAAGGAACAGATAAAAACAAGGCTATCCCTAGGTTTTCTAATCGTCCACGTCCAACGGATATAGTCACGAGGACAGGAGACGAACTACTGACGATGTGTTGCTCTTAGCAAAGGTAGCCCATTAAAGCCAAACTGAGCCGCTCTCTCCAAACGTATACTTCGTCGTGTGTCCCACATTGATTTCTGTACTTATTTCACACGATGTTGTTTGTCTGCTGGCACTGACAACTCGACCCTAGAAGTGCGAAAAGAAGGGAAGATTAGGGTTTAACGACCTGTCGACACCGTGGTTATTAGAGACGGCATTAGGTGCAGGCTATGGCCATTGCGTTGCTCATGGTTACAGCTAAAGCCAGTCATTTGGTGTGCCTCTTGCCTCTGTGAATCTGGCAATCGATTTTCAAAATGGAATCTCCCATATGTGTAATTCCTACTACCATTCCAGTTTCAAAGTTTTAATTCCCGTTGTGCGACTATAATGACAGCCCTGTCAATTTAGTACTCTTTTATACCGTACCAGGTGACGCGGCGAATTTAGTAACGCCAGTCAATCAAAAAGTATTGTGATAACTTTAATCTGAAGATAATTAAGTATTTTATTAACGTAACAAAATTAATTTAGTTAGATAATTTATTTGGAAAATGTATATAAAGAAAATAAGAAGTCAATAAAATTATGTTGTTGTTGTCGTCTTCAGTCCGGAGACTGGTTTGATGCAGCTCTCCACAATACCCTATCCTGAGCAAGCCTCTTCATATCCACATAAGAACGGCAACCTACATCTGTCTGAATCTGCTTACTGTATCCACCTCTTGGTCTTCCTCTGCGGTTTTTACCCCACACCCTTCTCTCCAATGCTAAATTCACAATTCCTTGATGTCTAAGAATGTGTCCTACCAATCTATCCCTTCTTTTAGTCAAGGTATGCCAGAAATTAATAAAATTAATAAATAAATAAATTAATTAATTAATTAATTAATCCAATATTTCAGTGTCAGTTCAGCAAGGGTTGCATTCGAGTTGATTCTGTTCGCTGAAGAACCTTTCGATAGAGTATATTTTTCTTTTTCTTGTCAGGCGCAAGAACAAATAAATCTGATGGTTTGCCGAAACGTGAACATGCCATGTATAACTAACCATGAGAAAAACATGCATTTTGTAGATACAGAATTGGCCTTATGATTTGTTAATCATCATAGCGAATTTCACATTGCCATTAAGACAGCACAATCCAGGAGTTTCTCCAGCGAACTTACATGCACCACTACGAACAACATCCATTGGACCAATTCGAACGAAAGGATGAAAGCTGTAATCAATCGTGCAGTCATGTAGAAGCACTGCTCGATTTACATCAACACTTAAAGTATCTCTTCTTGAGTGTCGAAGATTATCTCGTTGGTGATCTGCGCGATAAGGTCGTCGGCTTCTCTTTACTCTTGAGTCTGAGAACTACAAAGTCGGTCATACTAACGCGGCGCTCTTCTCGAGCGATTTCTAGATCTTCTTCAGTGCATTGATTCGCAATGTTTCGAAGCCTTTTTGCATTAATGTTGTGTAGGGAAATATTATATCATCTTTTGCTCGGCATTGTTAAAAATAAGATTTGTAATAGCAGTCGCACGACACCAACAAACCGCCCGGTAACCTTTATATGCTTGTTTCAAAACAAATCACAGACCATATGTAGCAAAATGATACCTAAATGTGTGGTGGCGAACACATGGTGGAATATCAGAGTCTTTCATGTTAAAATATTCAGGAAGAGTACTTTTTAGAGCAAATTGAAAGTCTTTCAAAGAATACATCTTTCAGTCTATCGGCTCTTCCCTGTCAATGAAAACTCACACATCTACCAACTTTCAGTCGGTGAAACGGTGTTGCTGCGTTTACCAACAACCATAATAAGTTTAGTTAGACTACAAATAAAGATCAGTGTAAGAGGAACCTAAAAGACTTTCTAGTGGCCAACTCCTTCTACTCCACTGACGAATTCTTAAATAGAACTAAATATGCATGCATCTGTAGTCATACTATTATTATATTATCAGCTTGTAAAATGTGTATGTACCTGTATTAGTAATATTATATTTCAACTTGTAACAAGAAGAAAAAAAAAGAAAAGAAAAATGACATGTTCCACATCCACGACGATCCCTGATCCTCCAAGACAATTTTCTCTACTCGAAACATCACGTCGTCATAGTGGCTGGCGCGAGGCCGAGTGTGTGTTGTCACACGACGTTCTGCCTAATCTGAATTGTCGCGCCCACGAACGCACATCGGACACATCCAGGACTTCACCATCACACAATTCACTCAACTGGCTATGAATTTAAATTGGTGGGACACCACACAAATGGGGAAAACGAATGATTACACTCTGTTCTTGAACCGTGAACACCGCCATTTTAAGCAACTAAAACAGCAGTGTTGCCAACTTAGTGGATTTTCCACTAAAACTGCTGGTTTCTACCCTCCCATTAGTGGCGAAATATAGCTTCTAGTGGCTGGTGGATTTTATAGTGGTTTAGAAGAATTCAGTTTCAGTTACTGAAAATGCGATCTCAAACCACTAAACTATTTATGTGTTTCTAAATATTTTACTTTTACTTGGAAGACAACAGTGACACATTACAATATGACATCAAACAAACCATCGCACCCCACCCATTACATACGGGATTCCCGTAAAAGGAATCGTATTTAGTAGCAGCTAGTTCATTTCACGAGGGAAGGCGGCTTGCGCAGGTTCAGGGAATGCAGCAACCAGTTTCAAACAGTGGGTGTTTACTTATTTCATTGTCGCTTCGAATTACCAGTGAGCGCTACTTGGCTCACGCAGGGTGCGTCACGTCACATGTGCAGAAAAAGTACTCGACTGTCGTCGTTCGTGGTGTGCACTGTACATTATTGTGGTTCTCGGTGTATGGTATTATTTCACGACTTCATACGTGTATAACTATGTCGAAACCGTAATATAAGCAAAAGTTTCGGGATTCTTGACTTCAAAACCCACATTTAAAAGATTGGCTTCAAGTTACTGAAATAACCACAGGTCAGGTAGCCAAGGTCAAAGTTTGTGGTAAAACTTTAAGGAGTCACTATGGAGATTGCAAGTCTCATGGGATGCCAAAGTAGCATCTACAAAATAAAATGGTAAGCAATCTTTCTTTTATTAAATTTTAGTTCCTATCCCGGCGGCCTTGCGTGATAATTTTGGCAATGGATGCCGAATCCCGGCTATGTTAATGACGTAACAAAGCGAATATTTTGTCACAAAATCTTTGTTTTACGAGAGAAATTAGAGCCATTATTATTGGGCCGTTTGATTAAAACAGAGCATCTACTAATGATTATGATTATTTTATTACTTAAGAATAAAGGAAACTAACTACTAATATACTTAATGTTTTCTTTCGTAATAATTTAAAAAGCATTTCGTGGAAAATTTAGTGATTCTGAGAGTAGGGGCATTTTTATCAGTGGTTTTCTACTTGAAACTGGTGGGGAGATAACGTTCACTGTTGGCAACACTGTAAAACAGTCCTAATTCTATCTGCTGCCTTACAGTGAGGCCATCTCATTCAGAATGAGTGCAAGCGTATTTTAAAACAAACCACATCTTTCTATCAGTAATCATTCATGAAAAACATTGAGATGTTGTAACTTGAATGCATCCCTCTATTAATAATTAATGCACATTACAAGAAGCTTTCTTCGTTGAGTCACATTATTTTTTATCAATGATCGAAAATCTCCTCAGAGATGATAAATTATTTTTCAAAAGAGATAGATTGGCTGGCCAGTACTTACCTTTGTGCTGTACCGCCGATAGTGACACAAATGAAGGGCATGTAGGGCATGAAGAGATGCTGATGCCTTCCTACACACGGCGGCTGTGTGCTCAGCCCAATGTAGTTTGTCGTCTATTATCACTCCCAGACTTTTTGCCGAGGGCGAAAAATAGATAGGTGTGCCATTTGATATTAATGGTGGTTGAGATTCGCGGTATTTGTGGTTAATGAGCCTAAGATGACCTACCAGAATCGCTTGTGTTTTACTTGGATTGAGCTTTAAACCTATATTCTGTGCCCTGTATGATATCTATCATTACTGACCACTCAAGATGTTTTACTATCAGTAAAACGAAACGCGTCTGGCAACAAAAAATTCGCCTCTTATTTGTAGTTTCAAAGACGGACAAACATCCCCATTATGAGATTATCAAAAGATTCTCGTTAAAAAGGTTATTATTTAATAATACGCTATCCCCTGAAAAGGAGCTTCCGTTACATTCCTTCCAGTGATCAACTCAGATGGAAAGAAGTCACTTCGCTAAATGTGTGGTGAAATACAATTTAATATTCACTAAGTATTGAAATAATTAATTACAACCGCATTTTAACGCAGGTTCTGTCACTAACAAAATATGAGACTCCCAATCTCTGAAGGAACAGTTCTTAAAATTTAAATGAGGAAAGTTTTAAAATCAAAAATCAAAAGTTTGTAAATCTATCGGACCAAACTGCGTGGTCATCAGTCCGTAGCTTACAAACTACTTAAACTAAGGTAAACTAACCTAAGGACAACACACAAATCCATGCCCCAGGGAGGACTCGAACCTCCACGGCGAGCAACCGCGCGCTCCGCAGGGAGACGCTTTAGACCGCTCGGCTACTCCACCGCGGCAGTTTTACAAAATAATTTTTATATGCCTTTTTACTAGCTGAATATTAAAAAAAAAATTCCTTTAACGTGTCATTAGACGCCATTTGAAATTTAGTTACAATTATCTCTCATGTGAAGCCGGCCGCCGGCCGCGGTGGCCGAGGGGACTGAGGCGCTCCACTCACGGTCTGCACGGCCACTACGGTCGGGGGTTCGAATCCCCCCTCGGGCATGGATATTTGTGCCGTCCTAGTTCGTAAGTAGTTCATAAGTAGTTTGTAAGTTTAGGGACTGATAACCCCGTAGTTAAGTCCCATAAGCTTAACAAACATTTGAAATTTTTTTTTTTTTTTTTTTGAAGCCGGCCGCGGTGGCCTTGGAGACTGAGGCGCTGCAGTCACGGTCTGCACGGCCACTACGGTCGGGGGTTCGATTCCCCCCTCGGGCATGGATATTTGTGCCGTCCTAGTTTGTAAGTAGTTCATAAGTAGTTTGTAAGTTTAGGGACTGATGACCCCGTAGTTAAGTCCCATAAACTATACAAACATTTGAACATTTTTTCTTATGTGAAGCTCCCTTCAAACACGGCTACCCTCGCCAGCCAATCTAAACAAAGAACTTCCCTTTTACAGTAATTCCTATGGTCAGTATAAAGAAAGTAAAAATAATTACAGCAATCTGAAATTATAATGCTTAGACCGTCTCAGGGAATTTGCAGTCTTTGACATCGCCAGTTAATAACTTTCAAATGTTTCACATCACGCTGCACTCGCAGCAACAAGTGCTACGAGATCGTGAATTTATAATGTTTGAATTATTTTGAAACTTTTATTAAGGAATTCCATAATCACATGTGAGTCAGTGCACATGTAACCCCCTCCTCCTCTTCCCCCTCCACCCCTCTCCCCCCTCCTTTACGTGAATCCACTGGGGCACGTTCTGTGAATGTTCCTAAGGATAGGGTTATTATAGTCCTGTAGAGTTCCGAGAGACTCGCGGGTGAAATCTGAATCAACACACTGTTTATATGCCGCTTCTTCCCCCATTTTGACGAAACTTTGCAACAGGTCTCTAATAACATCTTAACTGGCGGTACTTCCTGCAGAAAACTCCGGTTGATGTTTCTGATGTTGATCTATCTGCTGCAGCAATGACAACCCTATTTGATTCGCACTGCCCATATTCAGTTGGGTTGGGCACGGGGCTTAACTCCCTTCCCGCCAGGCCTCGATTGAACATATGATCACCCTACGTTGCCCCATTCCTAGATTAAATCGTCTCGAATCAGAATAAACGTTTTCGATTGAAACATGCAGCTTCACTCAAAATTTGAAAAGCAGAAAGAATGTGTAATAGCTAGAGATGAGAGTCCTAGTTCCGTCATGAATTGTTATGCGACGCGATTGTTCAACAGATATATATTTCGTACTATGAATGTCAACAGAACAGATCCTGAACTAAGTTTCGCAGCGTTGTGTCAATTTGTATATATTCCCAATGCAGACGCATGCTCTTGGAAAACACGAGACATGTCGTTTCATGATTTTTCTCTCCCTGGATTTTCTACATGATGCCATGTAGCATCTGAACATCTACTGGAATTACATTGTTTCATATATTGCAGTAAAAGCCCTATTGGTTGCACAGTGTTCTTCTATGGCACGTTTCGCTCTTTATGAGGGCATCATCACATCATTTGCTGCACAGCTTTTACACAAAATTACAAACAGAGTCCACCCGAGGGGTGGGATGCTAAGTGGAATATATAAAATGGCAAGAAAATTTAAAATACATTGTCCTTGGGGTGACATCGTCCTTCGACGTTTCGGTGTCTGAACGTTTTTTGAATTTGTGAAGTTTTTTGTAGCCATACTAATGATCGAATAGTAAAGAATTAGATAAGAAACAGACGCGTCAATTTTGTGAAAAGAACAAAAGTGATGTTGAATTACCTTACAAGGAGCGGTGGTACCTGTAGACACAAGACAAGCCCATGTTTACAGTTTCAGTCATGGGCGGTGAGCGCGCGTGGTGTGATGCTCCGCCGATGTGTATCTACATCTACATCTACATCGATACTCTGCAAATCACATTTAAGTGCCTGGCAGAGGGTCCATTAACCACCTTCATAACTTTTCACTGCCGTTCCATTCTCTAATAGCGCGCGGGAAGAAAGAACACCTAAATCGTTCCGTTTTCGATCTGATTTCTCTTATTTTATTGGGATGGTCATGTCTCCCTAAGTAGGTGGGTGCTAGCAAAATATTTTCACATTCAGAACTAAAAGTCGGTGATTGAAACTTCGCAAACATATCACGCCGCAATGAATAACGTCTTTCTTTTAATGATTTCCACCCCAATTCGTGCAACATTTCCGTGACGCTTTCCCCCCCGTAACGTGATAAAACAAAACGAGCTGCCCTTCTCTGAACCTTCTCAATATCTTCCGTCAGTCCCACCTGGTGAGGGTCCCACAAGGGGCAACAGTACTCCAAGAGAGGACGCACAAGTGTGATGTAGGCAGTCTCTTTGGTGGAGCTGGTGCATCGTCTAAGCGTTCTGCCAATGAAACGTAACCTTTGGTTCGCCTTCCCCACAATATTTTCTATGTGTTCTCTCCAGTCAAAGTTGTTCGTAATTGTAACTCCTAGGTATTTGGTAGAATTTACGACCTTAAGGTTTGACTGATTTATCGCGTAATTGAAGTTCAACGGATTTCTTTTAGTGGTCATGTGTATTACTTCACACTTTTTTTTTATTTAGTGTCAATTGCCAATTTTCGCACCAAGTAGAAATTTTGTCTAAATCGCTTTGCAGTTGCTTTTGATCCTATGTTGACTTCACTAACCGATAAACGACAGCATCATCCGCGAACAGTCTAAGGGAGCTATTCAGATTATCTCCTAAATCGTTTATAAACACGAGGAAGAGTAGGGGACCATTAACGCTTCCCTGTGGAACGCCAGATATCACTTCTGTTTTACTCGATGACTTACCGTCAATTACAACGAACTGTGTCCTTTCTGATAGGAAATCGTGAATCCAATCGCACAATTGGGGAGATATTCTATAAGCACGCAATTTCATTAGAAGCCGCTTGTGGGGTACAGTATCAAAAGCCTTCCGGAAATCCAGAAATATGGAATCGATTTGAGATCCCTTGTCGATGGCACTTAACACTTCATGTGAATAAAGGGCAAGCTGTGTTTCGCAAGAGCGATACTTTCTGAATCCGTGCTGACTATTGGTTAATAGGTCGTTCTCTTCGAGGTAGTACATAATATTCGAACAAAGTATATGTTCCAAAATCCTACTGCAAATCGACGTCAATGAGATAGGCCTGTAATTTTGGGGATCACTCCTATTGCCTTTCTTGAATATTGGAGTAACTTGGGCAACTTTCCAGTCTTTGGGTACGGATCTTTCGCTGAGTGATCGGTTGTAAATTATAGCTAAGTACGGAGCTATTTCATCAGCATACTCTGAGAGGAATCTAGTTGGTATACAATCTGGCCCGGAAGATTTATTTTTGTTTAGTGACTTAAGTTGTTTTACTACTCCAGGAACATCTACTTCTAAGTTTCGCATGCTGGCAGCTGTTCTTGGATTGAATACTGGAGTGTTCACTTCGTCTTCTTTGGTGAAAGAATTTCGGAAAGCTGTGTTTAGTAATTCTGCCTTAGCAGTACTGTCGTCGGTAGTATTACCATTGCTATCGCGTAGTGAAGGTATTGTTTGTGTTTTGCCGCTAGTGTACTTCACATATGACCAGAATTTCTTTGGATTTTCTGCAAGATTACGAGACAGGATTTCGTTGTGGAAACAACTATAAGATTCTCGCATTGAAGTCCGCGCTAGGTTGCGAGTTTCAGTAAAAGATTGCCAGTCTTGCGGATTCTGTGTCTTTTTAAATTTTGCATGCGTTTTTCTTTGTTTCTGCAACAGTGATCTGACCTGTTTTGTGTACCACGGGGGGTCAGCCCCCTCTTTTATTAATTTATTTGGTATAAATCTCTCGATTGCTACTGATATTATGTCTTTGAATGTAAGCCACAACTGATCTACACTCGCATTTTTAGTTTTGAAGGACTGGAGACTATCACTCAGGAAAGCGTGAAGCGAATTTTTATCTGCTTTATTGAATAGATATATTTTTCGTTTATTTTTGGTGCATTTGGGAATTTCGATATTCAGTCTCGCTACTACATCTCGATGTTCGCTAATCCCTGTATCTGTTTTGATGCTCTTTACTATCTCGGGATTATTTGTTGCTAGGAGATCAAGAGTATTTTCGCAACCACGTACTATTCTAGTGGGTTCATGAACTAACTGTTCGAAGTAGTTCTCAGAAAAAGCATTCAGAACTAGTTCGGACGATGTTTTATATTTGCCCCCGGTTTTGAATACGTAATTATGCCAACATATCGAGGGTAAATTAAAGTCGCCACCGATTATAACAGTATGCTTCGGATACCTATTTGAAATATGATTCAAGCTTTCTTTGAACATTTCTGCAACCGCATCGTCTGAGTCAGGGGGCCGATAAAATGATCCAATTATTAATTTATTTCGGTGGTCAGGTATAACCTCTACCCAGACCAATTCACAGGAAGTATCTGCCTCAATTTCGTTGCAGGATAAACCGTTTGTAACAGCAATAAACACGCCACCCCCTGTTTTATTTATTCTATCCTTTCGGAAGACCCTTTGAAAAAATTTCGGCCGAATTTATCTCAGGCGTCAGCCAGCTTTCAGAACCTATAACGATTTGTGCCTCAGTACTTTCTATCAGCGCTTGGAGCTCTGGAATTTTCCCAACACAGCTACGACAATTTACAACTGTTACACCAATCGTTTTTATGTCTACTTTCTTCCCGTGTCTGACCTGCCCCCTTTGAGACTGAAACCCATTTTGTGTATTCCCGAGGCCATCTACCCTAAAAAACCGCCCAGTCCACGCCACACAGCCCCCGCTACCCGTGTAGCCGCTTCCTGAGTGTAGTGGACTCCTGACCTATTTAGCGGAACCCGAAAACCCACTACCCTTTGGCGCAAGTCGAGGAATCTGCAGCCGACACGGTCGCAGAACCGTCTGAGCCTCTGATTCAGACCCTCCACTCGGCTCTGAACCAAAGGTCCGCAGGCAGTCCTGTCGACAATGCTGCAGATAGTGAGCTCCGCTTTCATCTTGCAAGCAAGACTGGCAGTCTTAACCACTTCTGATAGCCGCTCAAAACCAGAGAGGATCTCTCCCGATCCAAAGCGACACACATCATTGGTCCCAACATGAGCCACCACCTGCAGTTGGCTGCACCCTGTGCTCTTCATGGCATCCGGAAGGAGCCGTTCCACATCCGGAATGACTCCCCCCGGTATGCACACGGAGTGCACATTGGAATTCTTCCCCTCCCTAGTAGCCATTTTCCTAAGGGGCTCCATTACCCGCCTAACGTTGGAGCTCCCAACTACCAACAAACCCACCCTCTGTGAGTGCCCGGACCTTGAAGGCAGAGGGGCGAGTACAGGACAAGCGACACCATCCGCATCAGGAACATCCCCTGCCACAGACAGCGCCTCGAATCTGTTGGCAAGACTAACCGGGGAGGCCTCCACTTCGGTCCCCCGGGAAGTCTTACGCCGCCTGACACGCGCTGAGGGGACCTCCCAATCCACCACGGATTGGGGGGCTACCTCCTCGCGGGCAGTGAGCGGGCTGGCCACAGCCGCAGGCCGATCGGAGGGCACAACAGACGCACAGGGCGTCTGCTGTACCCCCGCGAGCGGCCCACAACAGCGGCGCCCACCCACCGCAGTCTCAAGCGTTGCCAGCGAAGCCAACGCCGCCTGAAGCTGCGAGCGAAGAGTCACCAACTCTGCCTCCATCCGTTCGCAGCAGTCACAGTTCCTAGCCATTCTAAAAACCTTTGTTTGTTCCAAGTGAGTACGTCAGAGGACTCAGTTGTTTGATAAACAGTGAGCTTTGTAAAGTATAGACCTAACGCTGAACTGTTTATTAACGGCGAATCTGAAAAATATATACGCGAGCTAATAAATAAAAAATTCAGTAACTGAGCTGACAAATAAACGCGATTCTTAATAAACAAACACGCGAGCACACTAAAGTATAAAGAGCTGCAAGAGAAAGTACACACGAAATGTAAATAAGTCGCTTCTATTAAGGAGCCGGTTACCGTACAATGTAGAGCTGCTGCTGGTCACGTGTGCACTGGCCGCCGGTCACTGAGCAACTGACTGACTAAGGGAGTGTGCGTAAGCAGTGACGTAGGAAGCCGGTGTAGAGGAGCTATCTGTATAGAAATGTTACGAAAAGAAGAATATTGCGCAAATAAGAAGTTCGTAGATTTTTTGCGTAGAAAAAGGAATTCCAATGTATTGTTTGAATAGAGTCACCTTAATATCTAGAAAAGTTGATATATAGGAAAGTTTGATATTTGCATACCAACTGATCATTTAAGAGGTATGAGTGTCCAAAGTAAGGGCGCTGCGCTATTTCAAATTCTTCCAGTAAATTTAACTTCCGCCCCTTCTGCGCAAGATGTAATATTTGCATATTGTCAATGGTAGGTCGCTGATGTTCGGAGAGCTTAGTGTGTTCCTCAAAAGAAGAATATTTATTGGTCTGACTTTTTTTGTAAGAAGATGCTCGGCAAAACGTACTTTAAAAGAGCGATCTGTCTGGAGGAGAGGTCGAAATGTAGTACCGCTTAGGCAATTGATCTGTAAATGCAGTCATTTCGTGTAAGCAATATGCACTGTTTCAATAACAAATCTTGGGTGAAATTGAAAATTCCAAAAGCTTTTTTGGTGGGCCCGCAGCATACACCAAGTCAGCAAATTACATTTTAAACTTTTATTCCATGGAAAAATAGTGGAGTGAACTGTACTATGAAATTAATAATAGTACAAAAAATAATAACTTGCTCAATACATCGTATAATATATATGAGCACAAAAACTGCAAACAACAGCATTCCACGACATTAAACTTTGACTATAGACTGACCAAAAGCCGAAACGGTCGTCGTTATTAAGTAACACCTATAAATGAAAGTGAAGCATTCGATGGAATAAAAATTTAAAATAAATTGAAAACTCTAAGAGCGTATGCTAAGTTTGAAGATAACTAGTTTCCCTCGCAAACTGGATGAAACTGCCTTCTCGGCTGATAATCTACCACGTCCATACACCTCCTTTTCCCCTCGGACGAAAAACAGCACAGTTCAGAATGAAACTTCCACTCTGCAGCGGAGTGTGCGCTGATATGAATCTTCGTGGTAGATTACAATTGTGTACCGGAACCGGCACTCGAGCCTGGGACCTTTGCCTTTCGCGGGCAAGTGCTCTACCACTGAGCTATCCCGATACGACTCACGATCCGTCCTCACAACTTTAATTCTGTTACTGCCTCGCCTCCTACATTCCAAACTTCACAGAAGCTCTCCTGCGAATCTGCGGAACCGCCGCACAGTGAAAGTGTCATTCTGGAAACATACCATAGGCTGTGGTTAAGCCATATCTCCACCATATCCTTTCTCCCAGAAGTGTTAGTTCTGGAAGGATCGCAGGAGAACTTCCGTGAAGTTTAGAATGTAGGAAGCGAGGTACTGACAGAATTAAAGTTGTAAGGACGGATCGTGAGTCTTGTCGGGATAGCTCAGTGGTAGATCACATGCCCGTGAAAGGCAAAGGCCCCAGGGTCGAGTCCCAGTTCCGGCACACACTTTTAATCTACCAGGAAGTTACAACAGCACAGTTATTTAGCTATCGGTATATTACGTTCACTATAAAGTGAGACTTTCTGTATTACACTATGGTCTTTTTCAAAGTTCTGAGCGCATATAATCCTTGAACATGGACATATATATATATATACCGGAACTGGGATTCGAGCTCGGGACCGCCTGTTTACGAAGCAGTTGCGCTAAACTCCTGCGCCACTCCAATCACACTGCCTTAACACACCTGCATGGACTATCCAAGCACGTACTCCATTGATCCAAACTTCCGTTAAGTCCTCTTACTTCGACCTGACTCTATATTCCCGCCAGGGTTGCGATCCTCGTGTCCATCCACATTGCAAGAAGCATCACACCTCGACTAGAACAGATGCCGCAATTCTTAAGTTAGTTATTATTACGCTGTTCAGTTAAATACTGTCTCCTTTAAATGCCGTTTGAGTCACGCCAGACATGAACAAACTGTTTGTTGCTCTACAGGGCTGGAGCCTGTTCTGATCGTGATCGTGGGCGCGCACGTTTGGAGCTCGATAAGAATGTGTCTCCTGCAGGGGCCGCGCCGCTACTTCAGAGTGCTCACCAACTGGTCAGTAAGCTACTACATAATTCCTGTTATCTCTACTACTATGTAAAGGCTGATACCAAAAACTCGAAACGTTCTGGACAGATTAACTCCAAACGTTTGTACGAAGCTCTAATACACATTCTGATCGACATAGGCTATATACCAGTGGCGCAAAAGTCACTGGGCACTGATGTAAACATTTTTTGTGAAACCTTGTTCCCCGTATACTATATTACCTATTTTAAGTCTTTTTTTACTACTGTTACATACCCCGTGGCATAGCGCGGTATCACTGTCCAAAATCAAGAAAAACTTCGAGTATGTAGTCTTTTAGTTCAGCAAAGGCCTGAGGCTTTTGAGAATAAACAGAGTCCTTGACCGCACCCCACAGGAAAAATACGAGGTACGTCCAGAAAGTAAGTTCCGTTTGGTTATTAAAACAAACGTGTACAGATACAGAAAAAATATTTATTGTACAAAAATCTACAACTGTTAAACTACTTTTCTACATAGCTGCCGAAATTGTGTAGGCACTTGTCATAGCGTGGCACAAGTTTCTGTATGCCTTCTTCATAGAAGGTTGCCGCCTGTGTATTCAGCCATGTGGTAGCATGTTCTTTCAGCTCGTCATCGTTGAAGTGTTGACAGGACAAATTTTAGGTGTAAGAAGAGGATTTCCATCAAAAGGTGGTGTTTGTTTCCACGATAGTATCCGACCTCACGTGGCGAATGTGACCAAACAACTCTTACGGGAATTTCACTGGGACGTGTTTGATCATCATCCATACAGACCGGGCCTCGCTCCTAGCCACTTTCACCTCTTCTTACACCTAAAAATCTGACCTTGGTGGTCAACATTTCAACGATGATGACGAGCTGAAAGAACATGCTACCACATGGCTGAATACACAGGCGGCAACCTTCTATGAAGAAGGCATACAGAAACTTGTGCCACGTTATGACAAGTGCCTACAAAATTTCGGCAGCTATGTAGAAAAGTTGTTTAACAGTTGTAGATTTTTGTATATAAAGTAAATTTCTTTAAAATTTTCAACACGCGTTTTAAGTCCTGGTATCACGTTATTCTGAAGCATGTCAAAATAGTCATCTCTCGTCACTGTTGCATCAAAACAACATGGTCCAAGTTCGTCAAATAATGACTTCACCCCCCCCCCCCCCCCCCCCCGCGCCAAACACTCACACCAGATTCCTTTGTTGTTCCAACAAAAGATTTTGATCGTCAGTATACCAGTAAGAGCAGTTATGTCTGCATAACTTAAAATTGACCTTGTTAGAGTACACAGTTTTATTCAGTAGACTAGTATCATGTTTCTGTTGGTCAAGATTCAATTGAAAAACGTCGATCTGGATCATCTTCAAGTAACTCTCTTCGAAAACGTGAAATGTAAACTTTAAACTTCTTTATGATAAATCGAGCTCAGTTTCTAATAAGGTTGATTTTCGTGGACTTTTAGTCTCAGCTAAACATACCCAACCATTCATTTTCCTATTGTGAATGTTCTTGAGTTGCCAAATCTTGGTGCTTCCATAATACATCCATGTCATTCAGACGTTTCTCGTATATCTTACACTGTTGGTCTAGACGGTGATTTCTATCTGAAATGTCTTCCACATTCATTAGCTACTCTAGCAGCACCACTTATACAAAATGTTTTTAACGCGAAATGCCCTTCTTGTTTCGTTAACATCGTGACAATTCGGAAAACTCCTTTCACAGATAAAACTTTCGACAATTCACTAGTTTGCTTCACTAGTTTGTCGTTGCATTGTGTACCAATTTTGGAAGGCGAAATTATCACCATTTCGTAATAACAAATTAACGTCTTACAATTTCCCCTTGTATTACATCTTGCTGTTACTTTTGTTTTCGCTTAACTAACTGTTCAGTGACTTTTGCACCAACCTGTATATTGTAAATTGAAATATTTATTTAATATATAAGGAGAAACATTTTTAGTAAAAAAACTCGAGAATTATTAACTGATTTACTTAAAATATTTACACAGTATTGTAATATACGTTGTGGCGCATTTAGGTTTCATATTTTTCGAATATGTATGTTACATGGGGTGGAGAAAAACTGTGTCACGAAATTTTAACATTCGAATAGCTGATGCCAATAAGAAGCAAAATTACTAATGCTGTGTAGGTCCAAAACGCAGTATTTTAGAATTGCGAAAACTTGGCGTCACACGCCTCAATTGACCGCGAGATGGCCATGTTGCCGGTCGCTCTGGACAACGCATGACAGCCGACAATCGGAGCAACTGGGCCCAACTTTTCGTAGTTCTAAGATGGTGCGTTTTACACCACATTAGTAATTTTGTGTCCTTTTGGTATCAGCTATCCAAGGGTTAAAATTTCGTGACAATTTTTGTCCATCCTTTATAAATATACCTATCTATTCTACATCACTATATAGTAAGGGCCGACCGAATATTCGGTTACGGCCAATTTCTGCCAAAATATTAGTTTCCGCCGGAGTTTCAGTTTCGACCAGAAATCAGCCAAAACTTCGGCTTGGCCGAAATTACCTTTCTTGGTATCCGGTCGCGTTCTGGATGGATTCAGTCAACAATAACGCTTTACCTCAGTTGACAGTGCGCCATTTAACTGCTAGGAGATTCTCCTCCCACGTAAAAATTATGGGTATGTTGTAGTTAAGCATAACATTACGCAATCGTATCTAATAGCGATATTCTTATAGTACAGGGTGTCCCACGAAAGACGCCTGCCAGGCGTCCGCAGATCGCACGGTACGGCTCCCAGCCGCCACCACCGCATCCGCCGGCCACGGCAGCGCCCAATTCTCGGACTCTGTTGTGCCACGGCCGCCTACACTGAGTTAAAGACTAAAAAACATTGCCATCTGAGTAACCTAAGCTTACCTTTATTTACAGTAGATGTTCAAAATGGTGTCCCTCTATGGGACGAGCGGCCTGACATCTCTTGAACACATTTGCGAACAGTCGACGAATTTCGGCTGCCGAAATCTAGGAAATGACTAGTCGAATCTTTTTTCACGAAATAATAAATTCTGACAGGTAAGTGAACAATTTCCTGCATCAATATTTTCAAGAACTTTCACCCAACGAAAAGCTGTACGGTCATTTCATGCAGGACAATGCAAGACCATACATTGCCAGTGCTTCTATGTCAGCAATAGGAAGTGTTTTTGATGATAGAATAGTTGACTGGCCTCCTCGATCTAAATCCCTATGACTTTTATCTTTGGGGAATGTTAAAAGACAAGGTGTATGCAAGCAATCCCCATACACTCGAAGAGTTGGAAGAGAGGATAGGACTAGTCATTTCCCAGATTTCGGCAGCCGAAATTCGTATAGTGTTCGCAAAAGTGTACAAGACATGTCAGGCCACTCTTTCCATAGGACATCATTTTGAACATCTACTGTAAATAAAGGTAAGCTTAGGTTACTCAGATGGCAATGTTTTTTAGACTTTAACTCAGTGTATGCGCCCGTGGCACAATAGAGTCCGAGAATCGGGCGCTGCCATGGTCCGCGAATGCGGTGGCGGCGGCCGGGAGCCGTACCCAGCGATCCGCGGACGCCTGGCAGGCGTCTTTCGTGAGACACCCTGTATGTTAGTAACAATTTAACGCCGCGGCGGAGCAACCGAGCGCATTGAGGCGCTATGCTGCGATACGCGAGGCTGTTCCCAGTCGGGGGGGTTTGAATTCCCCCTCGAACATGGATGTTTGTGCTTTCTTTAGTATAAGGTAGTTCAGAAGTAATTTGTAAGTTTAGGAACTGTTGACTCCACAATTAAGTCCCTTAAGCTTATCAAATATTTGAACATTTTTTGAACAATTTAACTTACTCAGTATTGTATGTAATGGAAAGGGTTATCTTATTGTTATGCTGTAAAATTTTATTAATGAGTTTCCTTGAAAGTGAGGAGCTTTTTGTAGGAATTAATATGAGTTTTATGAGTTTAGGAAACATTAATCATGTGGTACACACCTTTTCCTGTTCAGTTTGCGTCATACTGTTAGTCGGAACTGTGACTTTATATTTTGAAGCTATGTATTCAGGAATGCCAAAAATGGAAATATGCAAAGTTGTTTGTCGATTGCAAAAAAAAAAAAAAAAAAAAAAAAAAAAAAAAAAAAAAAACTTGAAGTTAAGATGGCATTTTGTATTCTGATAGTCATGTTGAGGCTCAGACATTTCTTAGTATCTTTGTAGCATGTTTGTTGTATACCTAAAGACCATCTTCCTACAAGATGGTATGCAGGACTGTCGAATTTGTGGTAGCTATACAGTAGTTTCATTAGTTCGAGATGAACGGACTTGGATCGCATTGAACTGTCGAAATTTGCGTGTGAAAAAGTAGAAAATCGACAGTGAAAAGACTCAGGTGTAAAAAAATGTGACCTTTTTTAAAACAAAGTTTTTAAATTGTAAATTACATTGCTTTATAACCTCGTATTTATGGAAAACTCGTAATTCCGTGACACGAAATATCGAGACTCCACTTCATCGAGTTCAGTTTACTTATTGTCTACTTTCCTTTAATTTTTCATTTTTAGGTAGAAAATGTCACGACGAGGAGAAAAGAATCCCATATGGAAGTACTTTAATAACCGTCGATTTGTCTGAACCTGTTCACCTCCCATGTCATCTTCTACGGACTCCTGCCAGCCTTACAGACAATCAAGAAGGCTTAGTACAGGGATGGGATCTTGAAAAATGTGGAAAAACTAGTGATTTGTGGTGTAGCGTAAATATACAAAAATTTTAACTTAGTTACCCAAGTTTCGATTATGGTTTCGGCCGAAACTAGAACAAGAGCCAAGTATTCCGTTTCAGTCACAAATAATTTTTCGGTCGGACTCTACTATATAGGGTGAAGCGAAATTCGTCCACTCGGGCTTCGCAGCGCGAGTCCTCACAAACCAGAGATTAAAAAATGCAATTCTAAGGAATCTGCGGAAGGGTTGCACTTCTGCCACGTTGAATTATCCTGTCCAGTCGTGGTTGCTCCTTTTCTTGCAGGATCTTTTTCCGCCCGCAGCGACATCGGATATTTGATGTTTCTTTTTAATTATTATTATTATTGTAATTTTGAAGCCACCGGGTGGTGGCAGTATGGCAGCAGCTTCATTGCCGCTCTTCAGCCGAGAGTACATACAGTTTTTTAAGAAGAATTAAAACATCGATGGAGAAAAATAATTCTAAATTTAAAACAATGCAAAGGAGATAAATCTTCAGAATTACAAGAATACATAACGAACAGGAAGATACATATGCTGAGTTGTAAAATGGCCAGGTGGTTGAAATAGGGTTACAAAAAGGTACGGCCAAACTTTCAGGAAACATTCCTCACACACAAAGGAAAAAATATGTTATGTGGACATATGTCAGGAAACGCTTAATTTCCATGTTAGAGCTCATTTTATTACTTCTCTTCAAATCACATTAATCATGGAATGGAAACACACAGCAACAGAACATACCAGCGTGACTTCAAACACTTTGTTACAGGAAATGTTCAAAATGTCCTCCGTTAGCGAGGATACATGCATCCACCCTCCGTCGCATGGAATCCCTGATGCGGTGATGCAGCACTGTAGAATGGCGAATTGTATCACAACCGTCCACAATACGAGCACGAAGAATCTCTACATTTGGTACCGTGGTTGCGTAGACAAGAGCTTTCAAATGCCCCCATAAATGAAAGTCAAGAGGGTTGAGGTCAGGAGAGCGTGGAGGCCATGGAATTGGTCCGCCTCTACCAATCCATCGGTCACCGAATCTGCTGTTGAGAAGCGTACGAACACGTCGACTGAAATATGCAGGAACCATTCAAGACATCACGAACAATTCCTGCCCAAACGTTCACAAAAAATCTGTGTTGATGACGTGATTGCACAACTGCGTGCGGATTCTCGTCAGCTCACACATGTTGATTGTGAAAATTTACAATTTGATCACTTTGGAATGAAGGCTCATCCGTAAATAAACATTTCCACTGAAATGAGGAGTGACACATTGTTGGATGGACCATTCGCAGAAGTGTACCCGTGGAGGCCAATCAGCTGCTGATAGTGCCTGCACACGCTGTAAGTGGTACGGAAACAACTAGTTCTCGCGTAGCACTCTCCATACAGAGACGTGGTCAACATTACCTTGTACAGCAGCAACTTCTCTAACTCTGACATTAGGGTTATCGTTAACTGCACGAAGAATTGCCTCGTCCATTGCAGGTGTTCTCGTCGTTCTAGGTCTTCCCCAGTCGGGAGTCATAGGCTGGAATGTTCCGTGCTCCCTAAGACGCCGATCAATTGCTTCGAACGTCTTCCTGTCGGGACACCTTCGTTCTGGAAATCTGTCTCGATACAAAGGTAGCGCGCCACGGCTATTGCCCCGTGCTAATCCATACATCAAATAGGCATCTGCCAACTCCGTATTTGTAAACATTGCACTGACTGCAAAACCACGTTCGTGATGAACACTAACCAGTTGATGCTACGTACTGATGTGCTTGATGCTAGTACTTTAGAGCAATGAGTCGCATGTCAACACAAGCACTGAAGTCAACATTACCTTCCTTCAATTGGGCCAACTGGCGGTGAATCGAGGAAGTACAGTACATACTAACGAAACAATTGGTTATTTTTACAATTGTCTGCACGAATTATTACAATCTACATTTAAAGAGAAATACTAAAATAAGCTCTAACATGGAAATTAAGCGTTTCCGGACACATGTCCACATAACATATTTTCTTTCTTTGTGTGTGAGGAATGTTTCCTGAAAGTTTGGCCGTACCTTTTTGTAACACCCTGTATACGGTGTTGAAACTTTCGAATTATAAAATACACTCAGTGGAGGACAAGAGACGAAGACGAGAGCATAAACTTAAAATCACATGGTAATTCGAATATTCGGCCTGATCGGCGGCTGCAGAAATTTTAAAAAACACCATTTGAGCACGTAGCAAAACCACTGGCACAATACTAAACGGCGCACCGGTAAAATATGTCGACACAGGTGGCCCCAATGGGAAAAGGGGAGGAGGGGAAGCGGGGTGGGTAAAGGACGGGTGGAATGGAGGAGAGAGAGGGGGAAGCTCAAGGAGTCACTGGAGGAAGAAGCTGGGAGAGAAGAGCCAAGAGTGGGAGGGGACGGATGGGAGGGGGCAGGAAGGGAGACGTACAGGTACGGGATGGACTAAGGTTGAAAGGAGGGCTACGCGTTGGGACGTAGGGCGTCATCTGGGAGAGGGAGTTGACGGAAGCACAGACAAATATATACAGACGGGAAACCTCTGTAAGGGCCCGGTCCTACGCACAGGGGTGCGGGGAGGGAGGGTTTCCAGCAGTTCCATAAGATGTCCCATGATGGCGCCGCGGTCAGAAGCAGATCTTTAAACTGGCCAGAGCAGGCGGCAGGTAGCGGCTGTCCCCACCACCACCTCCCCTCAAACGCCGGCACGCCGTAGCCTCGTGGCAGGCAGCACAAGCTCTCCCCTCAGCCTCCCCTCCACGCTACCCTCTGACGTGCGAGAGGCACCCTAAGCCAGCGAACCACCTGACACCTGCTAGCATCTTACGGAACTACGAGGGGAGCGTAAGACAGTGGTTTAGGGTGGGCTGCTTCTCTGTTTGTTATTCTGTGACGGAAGTCACCCTCATAGAGGACGCGGAGAGGGTGAAGATGAAGGGAGGGATTGATGTTTTGCCGGATCACCTATATTCACGCTGCACTTGCGAAATGCTTATACAGGAAAATCCCTACCCCATGGGTACCTTGGAGATTGTGTGTTCCGTCTCTCTTGCACTGACTGTAACCACGTTCAAACTCTTAAATCGTGATAACTGGCACTGCAGCAGCAGTAGCCGATCTCACGCCTGCGCCAGAAAATTGTTGTCTTATAGAGACGTTGTCGACCGCAACGCCTCCTCTGAGCGTTTACATATATCTGTGTTTTCATACACATGTCTGTGCCTATATACCTTTCTGTGGCTCTTCATCGTAGAATGCATCATTAACACCAAGACTAAACAATGTCACAAATCTTATTAATTTCACCATTAACGTGTCCAAAATAAATTTCCTACCGGACATGTTTCTTTTCATGAATAATATTCCCTTTGCCAATTTTAAATCCTTATTTTCATGCTACATTTCATTATTCTCTCTCTCTCTCTCTCTCTCTCTCTCTCTCTCTCTCTCTCTCTCTCTCTCTCTCTCCGAATAGGCCGACTAAGAAGCTCGATATTCATCTTTTTCGCTGGGTGCGTGATCTGATATTTGCCCAGCACGCACGCATTCTCTGGCTGTGATTCTCCTTCCTCTCATTCGTCCAGAGGGCACCTGTCTTCTTACGGGATGGATTGTCCTGTAACCTCTTTTGATTTAACATCATTCTGAAGGATGTTCTGTCTCTGATGTCGCTGTCCAGTATTCCCAACTCTTGACGATCTTTTGACACTTTCTTTAACTATGGAGACCTAACATTTCTCTTCTGCCAGTAGGATAGAATCTGACTGGTCACTGTTGGGAATCATCCTCTAAATGTGGCCACAGAAGATAAAACATCTCATTGTGATCCTCTCTACTAGCGACATAGTTCCTGATTGTGACGTCAACTGCATTCCCCAACTGCTTTCACTCGCCCCATTATCTTCCTCGGTTATCTTCCTCTCCTTAATTGCCAGTGTTTTATTAATGAGATTCCTGTTCAGGTCGAGGCATTCAGAAGCTTACATCCCTTCTGGACGTGGTAATGTCTGAGCTTGGTAATGCACGAAGGACATCTCTTATTGCATATTTTCTCTGCAGACGATATGCCAGTCATGTTGTTGTTGTTCAGGCCGAAGACTGGCTTGATGCAGCTCTCCAAAATAGCCTATCCTGAGCAAGCCTCTTCAACTCCACATAAGAACAGCAGCCTACATCTGTCTGAATCTGCTTATTGTATCCATCTCTTGGTCTTCCTCTGCGGTTTTAACCCCAAACACTTCCCTCCAATGCTAAATTCACGATTCATTTATGTCTAAGAATGTGTCCTACCAATCGATCCCTTCTTTTAGTCAAGGTATGCCAGAGTTCCTTTTCTCCCCAATTTTGTTCAGTACCTCCTCATTAGTTACGTGATCCACCCACCTAATCTTCAGCATTCTTCTGTAACACCACATTTCAAAAGCCTCTATCCTCTTCCTGTCTGCACTGTTTATTGCCCATGTTTCACTCCCACACAAGGCAAAACTCCACACAAGTGCGTTCAGAAAGGACTTCCTTAGGCTTAAATCAATATGCGAAGTTAACAAATTTCTCTCTTTCAAGAACGCTTTTCTACCCATTGTCATTCTGCATTTTAGATCCTCTGTACTGCGACCATCATTTGTTTTCATTTGTTATTTTACTTCCCAAGTAACAAAACTTATCTACCTCCTTTATTGTTTCGTTACCTAATCTAATTTCTCGGTATCACCTGATTTTCTAAGACTGCACTCCATTACCCTAGTTTTGCTCTTGTTAATGTTCATCTTATATGCACCTTTCAGCACACTGTCCATTCCGTTCAATTGCTCTTCCAGGTCCTTTGCTGTTTCCGACAGAATGTCGTCGGCAAAACGCAATGTTTTTAATTCTTCACCCTGAATTTTAATTTCATCTCCAAATTTCTCCTTGCTTTCCTTTATAGCTTGCTCAATGTACAAATTGGATAACACTGGAGAAAGGCTACAACCCTGCCTTACTCCCTTCCCAATCATTGCATCCCTTTCATGCCCTGACAACTGTCTGGTTTTTGTACAAATTGTAAATAATCTTACGCTCCCTATATTTTACTCCTGCTTGCTTTATAACTTGAAAGAGTTTGTTCCAATCAACATTGTCAAAAGCCTTCTCCAAATCTACAAAAACTAGAAATATAGGTTTGCCTTTTCTTAATCTATCTTCTAGGATAATCCGTAAGGTGAGTATTGCCTTCCGTGTTCCTACATTTCTTCTGAACTGAAACTGATCTTCCCCGAGGTCGGCTTCTACCATTTTTTCCATCCTTCTGTAAATAATTCGTGCTAATATTTTGCAACCATGACTTATTAAACTGATGGTTCTGTAGTTTTCACATCTGTCTGCGCCTGCTTTCTTTGGAATGTGGATTATAACGTTTTTCTTAAAGTTTGAGGGTACTTCGCCTGTCTCTTACATCATACATACCAGGTGAAACAGTATTGTCATGACTGGTTCTCCCAGAGACATCAGTATCTCTGAGGTAATGTCATCTACTCCATGGGTCTTGTTTCGACTTAGGTCTTCCAGCGCTCTGTCAAATTCATCTCTCAGTATAGTATCTCCTATTTCTTCCTCATCTACTTCTTCCCTTCCTACAATATTGCCTCTAACTTCATTTCCTTCTTTCCACCTTTCAGCTTTCCCTTCTTTGCTGAGAACTGGCTTTCCATCTGTGTTCTTCATATTCATAGAACGGTTTTGTTTTTTTTTTTTTTTGTTTTTTTTTTACCTCCATATATCTCCTTTATTTTCCTGTAGGCTGTGTCTATCTTTCCCCTATTTATACATTCTTCTACATCTTTGCATTTGCCTTCTAGCCTCCTTCTTAGCCAGTCATTATGTTTATTAATTCGAGTTGTTAGAGCTACCCGTTCTGCCAGATTACGTTCAAGCCTCTCTCCTAGGTACATGAACCAGTTAATGTCATCTATTTTTCCCTCTTCCAGAAACAGTTCTCTAGAAGGAAGGAAGGAAGCTTAGGGTTTTTACGTGCCGTCGACAGCTTGGTCATTAGAGACGGAGCTAATGCTCGGAGTTTTGGGTAAGGATGGGGAAGGAAATCGGCCGTGCCTTAGAAAGGAGCATTTGCCTGGAGTAATTTAGGAAAATCACGGAAACCCTAAATTTGGATGACCAGAGGTGGATTTGAACCACTATCCTTCCGAATGCGAGTCCAGTGCGTTACCACTGTGCCACCTCGCTCGGTACAGTTCTCTAGAGCTTGCATAAATGTTAGAGATATATTTGGTCTTCTCTACGGAAACTTGCAACCGTACTTTAACCTCCTGGCATTTAAGTATATGAACCTGCTGCGCCGCCATGTCTGTCGAGCTTATTATGAATAATTTTATTACAGAGTGTACATAAAGTCCGGGAACATTTTCTAATAATTATTGCGCAAGAACCAAATATTGTACAGATATCATACATATGTCAATTTGAAGAGAAACCCTGTCACACAGCATAGTTTGGCAATTTGCTGATAGCGATAGTCGCAAATATGGCGATTTCAGGTGCTATACCAGTTATGGAGCGCCCCTATGGACAGGCAACACTCATGGCACAGGCGTGTACCGGGAAACATATTCAAGAGGCTCCAATTTGAATGATTTCAAAATGTTCAAATATTTGTATAGCTTATGGAACTTAACTACTGGGTCATCAGTCCCTAAACTTACAAACTACTTATCAACTAGCTAACACTAAGGACGCCACAAATATCCATGCCCGAGGGGGGGGGGATTCGAACCCCCGACCGTAGCGGCCGTGCAGACCGTGACTGGCGCGCCGCAGTCCCCTCGGCCACCGCGGACGGCATTGAATGGTTTCATAAACAGCTTCTGTCTCAGGACTTTCCACACTGTCATTGGAGCAATTTCCAATTCCCAGAACGCACTTTAGCGACTAGCACTGACTATCGGCACTTTTCCTGTGGCGGGATACACGAAGAAAAATTTCAGAGTTTCTCTTGAAAATGAGATATGTATGATATCTGTACAATTTTTGGTTCATGTGTAATAAATAATTGAAACTGTCGCAGGACTTTAGGTATGCCCTGTACTATTAAATGCTGTGTAGACACAATAGTGGTTGCATTGGGTCGCTAAAAATATAGCTCAGTGGTAGAGCGCTTGCCCGCAAAAGGCAAAGGACCCAGATTCGAGTCCCGGTTCCGGCACACAATTTTAATCTGTCAGGAAGCTTCACATCAGTGCACACTCCGCTGCATAGTGAAAGTTTCATTCTAACTACGACGCTGTTTTGAAAAGTCAGTAGCTACTAAGGGCTTTCCTAGTAGCTAACCTACTCAGCCATAGTTTTAGGTGTTCAGGTCGTCTACATACACTGACACAACACATGAAATTAAAGATCCCAAAATGTTTTATATAACTGATTTCGAAAACGAAAAAAAAGTTTCACAGTGGGATTCGAACCACCGATTCTATGGTTGTGAAGGCTGAATGCTACTACCTGAGCTACACCGACAGATGCTGCAACTATTTTAATTATTGGTACTTGCGTGTACTTAGCAAAACTACAAAGTCGATTTTCTGGAGATTTTTTTTTTTTTTTTTTTTTTTTTTTTTTTTTTTTTTTTTTTTTTTTTTTTTAGGGTTGCGTCGAATGGCTTTGGCTGATTGGTATTTAAGTTCTGAACTTCACAGACCATTCTAAAATATGATTTGATTTGATTAGATAAGATTAGTACTTGTTCCATAGATCATAAATATGACACTTCGTAATGATGTGGAACGTGTCAGTTGTGTAAATGTTGTCTACACTTGACAATCAATATTTTAAGAATTTTCTATTACTTGTTTTCAACTTTTATCTAAAAATTCATCTACATTGTAGAAGAAGTTGCCATTCAGAAATTCCTTTAATTTCTTTTTAAATACTAGCTGACTATCTGTCAGACTTTTGATGCTGCTTGGTAAGTGACCAAAGACTTTTGTGGCAGCATAATTCACCCCTTTCTGAGCCAAAGTTAGATTTAACCTTGAATAGTGAATATCATCCTTTCTCCTAGTGTTGTAGCTATGCACACTGCTATTAATTTTGAATTGGGTCGGATTGTTAATGACAAATTTCATGCGTGAATATAAAAATATTGTGAGGCTACAGTGAAGATCCCTAGATCCCTAAATAAATGTCTGCAGGATGCTCTTGGGTGGGCTCCAGCAATTATTCTGATTACACGCTTTTGTGCAATGAATACTTTTTAACTCAATGTTGAATTGCCCCAGAATATGATCCCATATGAAAGCAGTGAATGAAAATAGGCATAGTAAGCTAATTTACTGAGATGTATATCAGCAAATTTTGGAATGACTCTGATAGCATAAGTAGCTGAACTCAAACGTTTCAGGAGATCTTCAATATGTTTCTTCCAATTCAGTCCCTCATCAATGCAAACACCTAAAAACTTTCAACCTTAGCAACAGATTTATGTTCAAAGTTTAAATTTATTATTGGTGCCATGCCATTTACTGTACGAAACTGTTAATACTGGGTTTTATCAAAGTTTAATGAGTGTCCATTTGTAGAGAACCACTTAATAACTTTCTGATAGATATCGTTTACAATTTCATCAGTTAATTCCTGTTTGTCAGGTGTGATAGTTATATTGTACTAGCTGAAAACCCGGCGGTGCCCGGGTATTTAGTTATTTATTCCTGCCATTATTCAGGTATATATCCATTTGTATAAGGGCTGTTTGTTTCTAAAATCTCTTGGGAATACAATTAGTAATTAAGAAGTAATGGATTAAAGCTTGGTGCCTGATGGGGCTGTTTTCCATGAACGTTACTGTCTATGTGCTCATATCTTATGAACTACGTATCGTACTGTGATATAATTTAGAAAGTACATTCAACTATATGTGTGTATACTGTCTGCAAAATTTCCTGTCGCTACAATTTGTAGTGTTCAAATTATAAATTGTAACGTCATACCGAAAGCCGTAGTTTTACGCCATAAACAGTGGAAAAGTAGTAAGCGAGAAACTTTTCTCCTTTCATCATTTTACTATGGTTGCCAGCGAAAAAACGTTTAATAAGGTTTGAAATTATGTTTAAAGTTTGTTGCAATTCGCTAAGTGTTCTCGTTCTCATAAAGCGTATTTATAAAGTCTCGCAGCATTATATGGTTTTTTTTTTCGATTCCTATTGGTTATGACGTAATATCTTTTGAACCATGTACCTTATGTGATTCTTAACCATGCAGCAATTGTTACCTCACGGTACCTCGGTCCAATGGTTTAGGAGAAAATGAGCAGCATTGTCGCAAAATGCAGCAGTTTTTCGCGCATCTCATTGTTTATGACGTCATAGCTCGTGAACTGTATATCGTATGTGATTCTTACATTTACGTCCTCATGGATTGAAGCTTACATGTACAAAATTTCATAAAGATTTGAACAAAACTGTAGATTTGTATGCAACACGTACAAATATGGAAAGGATGGGGCCCCTCCACGCCCATACCAACGTGGTGACCATCACAAAAGTTCTACTTTCACCTCCGTAATTAGGTTAGTTTGCTAAGGTGGATCACGGGATGTGGGGACCGCGATGTTATCCGTACGTGTGGGCACGATCACCCATAATACGGTGCATCTGGAGATAGAATTGGTCGAAAGGTATACTAAGGGTAAAGGTATGTAAGGGCAGAGGAAAAGGCAAGAGGCAATGGGAAAAAACCTCTGCGACAGTGGGCTAGGTTTGAAGGGCAGAAGCGGTAAGCTATCTGCGACAGATCATGCAAGGTTTGGTAATGTTAGTAAAGGGTATATCTCAGTACCGTTAACTTTGCTAGGTTCGTCATAAAGAATCAGTCCGGTTGATGCGAGGTTCTGCTGCAGCTGAGCTCCTGTGAAGTCTCCTGAGTCGGCTGCGGCAGAATACCTGTGAACATCGGCTGCGGCAGAATACCTGTGAACATAGCCAAGTTTGTCATGGTAGTTAGACAGTTCGGTCATAGAACTGGCTAAGTGTGTGGGACTGTATAGGTTTGTTTGTGTTTAGTGCGCTGAATATGGTTTCCCTGCCTTGCCTGTAGGTCGGCTGTGAGCTCAGCTGGCATTGCCAGTCAGTTTGCTGTTCTGCAGGGGTTTGCCATATTCATCGTGTTTGCGAGTTAGTGGTCCCTATGACCGTAGGTGGTTAGTCCCTGAGGAGAAGTGTTTTGGGGCGTTTATGTTTCCAACTATGGTTGTGATCGTACGGATACTCTGCTTTATATATTAGATCATCAGCAAAAAGTACTAGCTTAGCATCTTCGTGAATGTAGAATGGCAAGTCATTAATATATATTAAGAACAGCAAAGGATTCAAGACCGAACATTGTGGGACCCCATTTTTGATAACACCCCAGTTAGAGGAATTAATTGTTTCATCTGTATCATGTGTGCCGTGGCGCGCCCCGTAGAACCACGACGTGGCGCCGCAGCGCAGCCCTGCGCGCACCAGCTCAAGAGACGCACACGGCGTGCACCGATAAGTCGGCAGCGGCGGATGGTTCGAACCGCGCGCCACGACCAAGTCCCGGCTCCTTCCGGCAGGAGGCACTGGACCGTCCCAAGTCTCCAGGTCCGCTCACCGCGCAGACGCGAGGAACCTCTTCGCACCTCGCACGAAGACAGTATGACTGTCTCAGCGGGCAATCAGCGGTCGCGACATGCAAATAGCGGCGCAAGGACACTAGCCGCCGCGGCCTTAAGTATCCGCACCACGGCTGAGACCGGCGACTTCTGACACCACGGACCACGAGGGAGCACCGCCGCAGCCGGACCGTCGCCGAAGCCACGTCTCCGCTACGCCTGGCCACCGACTGCCGGACTCTGCCGATGCCGCTTCCTGCCGAGGTCCCGAAGCAGAGGACACCGATCTTCGAGGAACCTCTACTTTGTACAAGAGTCAGAAATAATTATCAGGAAGACTTGCTTCTAGGGAATTATTTTAATCTATCCAAAGAAGTTGTGTTTGGTTTTGGTTATTGGTAATTGAAATATTATTTTTCATTGTACTTGTAACGTTTCTGCTATATTGCAAACTCCTAAAAATCAGTTGCCAACATAGAAACACGAAATATCTGACACCTAAAATAAAACTTCATTATCGGACATGTAAAATATTACATTTTCGACTTCTGTTTGAAATTCTATTAACACTATTAGTAAAATGCTTTTAAGAAATAGTACATTGATTTAAATATAACTTTGGCTGACCTTTTACGTAATTTTCAGTTTTTAATACTTTCGTAAATAATAGCTGCAAACACTAAAAATGCATTACACTTAGTTTCGGAAATTGCTGAACCTATATAGATACTAATTTGTATAAAAACAACAATACTACATGTTATAAACTATTGCACAACATGATTTCATATATACCTTTTGTTTAAATAAATTAGGGCAGACCATGTTTTATATATCACTGGATCCTAAATTAAATACTGATAATTTTTCATGCACTAAAATTAATAATCCGTTTGGTACTAAGAAACTATCTTCGAAATTAACAAAACTACGATAACCATATACAAATCCGTATTAATAAATAATTTGACCGCAAACTGAAACACATTAAAATTCCATGTCACAATAATATTACGCTTACACAATATTGGCAAAACAAATATGTGTGCACTTCGAAAACACAAATAATGCAAATAATTTGAGCACAGTAAACACTAGTCAAAAGGATGACTTTAAATTTGTGTACCACATTTAAATACAAATTTCATGAAACGAGTACATACATTGACATAAATAGTCAAAGCTTAAATATAATGTTTTAATTTCTGTATTTTGGCATATTTAATGTAAAAGAATACTGTTTAATTGTGAATTACAAAACTTTGTCATCAACCTTATTACGCGGTTATGTAGAAAGATGTTTGAGAGAAACCATTGTTTAGTTAGTCTTGGATAGAGTCTTCTAGCAGCCACAAGCCTGTAAGCAGTTGGCTTGCCGCTGCATTTTTTTATTGTGCAATGTTTAAGTGGAAAGAAAATCGTTTCCATATCAACTGACATGCTTTTAATTTACGAAAAGATCCTGTAAAATCAAATGTTTTAGTGAATGCCTAAGACAGCTCACAACGAAATGGACTTCAGCCAGCATATAAGTTCAACTTCACCTACAGTGGAATGACTTTGTTATAGACTGTGAACTAATAAAAGTTTCCGTGGTTCAGGAAAATATTAGGGCTCAGTTTGAGTCATTCCGAAAAGGGGTGATGGACGTTAGATACTGTGCACGTTAAGCAGAGAATATACTCTGAATTATAAAGAGATACAGATCATCTCGTGTTTCTGTTGTATATAACAATGTGAACTGCTTATTTCAACTTTCTGCACTCTTCCAGTTAAGTATAATTTAAACCATTTGTGCAGTGTCCCGCTCATACCATGAGGTCTCGTTGTATGACGATGGGCCGGCCGCGGTGGCCGAGGGGACTGAGGCGCTCCAGTCACGGTCTGCACGGCCACTACGATCGGGGGTTCGAATCCCCCCCTCGGGCATGGATTTTTGTGCTGTCCTTAGTTCATAAGTAGTTTGTAAGTTTAGGGATTGATGACCCCGTAGTTAAGTCCCTTAAGCTTAACAAACATTTGAACATTTAAGACGATGGTGGTGGCAGGTACGACGTGGTGACGCAGCTGCTGTTCGTGGCGACGTTCGTGTCGTGGTTGTGCGCGCTGCTGGACGTGCAGGCGTCGGACCAGCAGCTGCTGGCGCGCGAGTACTGGCACTACCTGGACCCCACGCTCGTGGCCGAGGGGCTGTTCGCCATCGCCACCATCATGGCGTTCGGCCGCCTGCTGCTGCTCTTCCAGCTCAACTACCACCTGGGCCCGCTGCTCGTCTCCGTCGGCAAGATGACGCGCGACATCGCCAAGTACACCGCCATCTTCTCCCTCTTCTTCCTCGCCTTCACTGCAGGTACATCACACCAAACTACCAGATAGCCTCCAAAATACTCACTTGTGCGTACTTTTCTCAGACCAGCACCAAGGTCCAGTTCGAATATAGTAAATTTCCTTGAAACGGAAAAGCTTCTTTCCATGAATCAGTACGGGTTTAGGAAACATCGTTCATGTGAAACTCAGCTTGCCCTTTTCTCACATGACATCTTGCGAGCCATGGACGAAGGGCAACAGGCGGATTGTGTTTTCCTCGACTTCAAAAAGGCGTTCGACGCGGTGCCACACTGCAGACTGCTAACGAAGATACGAGCTTATGGAATAGGTTCACAGATTTGTGACTGGCTGGAAGACTTCCTAAGTAATAGAACGCAGTACGTTGTTCTCGACGGCGAGTGTTCATCAGAGACGAGTGTATCGTCAGGCGTGCCCCAGGGGAGTGTGATAGGACCGCTATTATTTTCTGTCTATATAAATGATCTGATGGACAGAGTAAGTTGTAATTTGCGGCTGTTTGCTGATGATGCTGTGGTGTATGGGAGGGTGTCGTCTGTAACTGACTGTAATAGCATACAGGTTGACTTAGACAAAATTTCTAGTTGGTGCGAAGAATGGCAGCTAGCTCTCAATGTAGAAAAATGTAAGGTGATGCGCATGAGTAGAGAAAACAATCCTATAATGTTCGAATACAGCATTAGTAGTGAGCTTCTTGATGCTGTCGCGTCGTTCAAATATCTAGGCGTAACACTGCAGAGCGATATGAAATGGAACGAGCATGTAAAGACAGTTGTGAGTAAGGCAGACAGCCGACTTCGGTTTATTGGGAGAATTTTGGGAAGATGTACTTCACGTGTAAAGGAGACCGCGTATAAAACGCTTGTACGCTCAAGTGTTTGGGACCCGCAGCAGATCGGTTTGAAGGAAGACATAGAGGCGGTTCAGAGGCGAGCAGCTAGATTTGTTACCGGTAGGTTCGACCAATGCGCGAGTGTCACGGAAATGCTCCGGCAACTCAATTGGGGATCGCTGGAAGAAAGACGACGATCTTTTCGTGAATTTTTGTTAAGTAAATTTAGAGGGCCGGAATTTGAAGCTGAGTGTAGTACGATCTTGCTGCCGCCTACTTACATTTCGCGTAAAGATCACAAAGACAAGATAAGAGAAATTAGGGCTCGTACGGAGGCATATAAGCATTCTTTCTTTCCTCGTTCAATTTGGGAGTGGAATAGGAGAGGAAATGCCTAGTAGTGGTACAGTGTACCCTCCGCCACGCACCTTACGATGAATTGCGGAGTATGTATGTAGATGTAGATGTAGAAGGTGTCACGAACCACATTGCCAGCCTTCATGACAAAGAGGTTAGGTACAAATAAAATAATTCTTACTTTTCTGACGGCGGATTCAAATCATATAAAAATGGCGTTTCATTTGGTATATTACAAATTTGGGTCCGATTTATACAGGGTGTTTCACTAAGTGTTTGCCTCTGTTAACTTATAAAATAATAGATGACGGGAAATTTTAATGCGGTAGTTCAACACAAGAAATGCTACTCTCTGCGGAGCTATGAACATAGTTTATTGTATCATTTTCCAAAAAGTTACACCACAAAGATATAATTTTTTAAATGCAACAATAGTTTTTCCTATCGTTTATTGGATTCGTTTAAACCAGCTGCGTCCAAATCAATTTAAACTACATTCCTATCACTGTTAGTTTGGGAGCTACAACCCTTCAAAGTTCCGGGGGCGGGGGCTGCGATAGCGTAGCTGACTGGCCGAGTGGCTATCCCCTGGGGCACGGCCCACTGATGACCACCAACCAGTCAGCTACGCTGTCGCAGCCTCCGCCCCCTAAACTTTGAAGGGTTCTAGCTCCCAAACTAATAGTGATAGGAATGTAGTTTAAGTCGATTTGGACTATAGAAAAAAACTATTGTTCCATTTAAAAAATTATATCTTTGTGCTGTAACTCTTTGGAAAATGATACAATAAACTATGTTCATAGCTCTGCAGAAAGTGTAACATTTATGTTGACCTACCGCATTAAAATTTTCCGTCACCTATTATTTTATAAGTTACAGAGGCAAACACACTTACTGAAACACCCTGTATTTAGGAAATGATAAAATTAATCGCCAATTAACTTATAAAAATTATTTTTCACGTCAATCTAGTATTACTGTGAGACGTTGCGTGGTCTGTGTGAATGGGGCTTAGGTCGTCGCTGGGTTGCTTGTTACTGAAGCACTCCAAGCCACACAACGAATCAAACTTCAAAAAAAAAGAAGTTCTTGGTCAAGTTAATAGCAGCACATTCTCCGAGGTTCTTCTACCAAAATAAAGTCGTTGTTAGATGAGATCGGATTTTTATTGATTCTTCCATCACACTACAGCACTGTATACATCTGGTCTAAAGCTCCTGGCAACCAAACTTACAAGAATGTACCACAGCTGTCTACGATTTCAGCAGCTTACAACTGCTTACAACGTAGAACTGCCCCTTGCCGTCAATAGCGGCATGTTTAAATACATAGATTTTGGCGCACAAGTCCCAAATACGTCACGTGACATTTACAGATTCTGTTTCAAATAAACTGACTAAAAAATTTTGAATAAATGCATACAGTTCGATTTAGTGGTTAACAAATAATATAACTGGTTACAAAAGTTGGTAAAAAAGGTTACAAGTCATGAAATAAATTAATTATTTAAAGGCAAGTTGTGCGTATTTCACTACACGGCCGCTAAGTGATACAATAACCTTTGAGCTGTACGTTCATGTAGACAAACGAGTCCGCACCTGACGTCTTATGATTGATCTTCAAATTGAAGATTTTACCAAAATTTTAAGGTAACGACAATTTACAAGTGAAAAAATGTTCATAAAGGTGTATGGTTTATCAAAACTTAATAGATGACCATTCTAGTTTTTCGTAAATAGTTCGAAACTGATATAATCGTTAGACAAAATGTTAGGTTCATAAAATTTACAATATTCTCGTTTAAAAAAAATCTTTGTAGTGACTTTTATCGTGAGGTTTTTAACTCAGGATCTTTGATATTTCCGATGAAACGTCACAATCGTCTGCTTGCCTGACCAGAGGACCATCGTCTCGTTGGGGCGAAATACTTTTCCGGGTACTGGAATGATTAATACATTAAACTGGCACCTTTGCGATCAGCCACAGAGGCTGCCAGAGCAATTCGGGGATGTGAGAAAATTGGTTCGGCCACAGTTTAAGCTTGGCGTTTTCTGGATTTCATGAGAGAATATCCACTGAAGTGGCTCAGGAATGACTGGGTCATCAAGAGTGACATTATTAATAATTTTGTGACTGTAAATGAGAAGACACTTATACAGGGTTTTCAGGAGGAATGGTAATTTTTTAGGAATTTTATCTTAGACGAGTTGGAATGATAATGCCATATAACATGTGTCCAATTTTTATTAAGTACTGACATACAGGATGAATAGGATTTCCGGTCAGGTGAGTACAGGGTTATAAATACATCTACATCTACATGGGATACTCTGCAAATCACATTTAAGTGCCTGGTAGAGGGTTCATCGAACCACCTTTATACTATTTATCTCCCATCCCATTCTCGAATAACGCGCGGGAAGAAACAACACCTGAATCTCTCCGTCCGAGCTCTGATTTCTCGTATTTTATTCTGATGATCATTTTTACCTATATAAGTGGGAGTCAACAATATATTTTCACATTTGGAGGAGAATGTTGGCGATTGGAGTTTCGTAAGTAGCCCACGCCGCAGCGATAAACGCCGTTGTTGTAATGATTCCCATCCCAGATTCTGAATCATTTCCATAATGCTGTTTCTCTTGTATCGTGACAAAACAAAACGAGCTGCCATTCTTTGGACCCTTTCGATGTCCTCCGTCAAGCCCACCTGATAAGGATCCCACACTGGGCAGCAATAGTCCAAAAAAGGACGGACAAAAATAAATAGAGGAGAACGCTGGAGTTGGTCTAACAATGAATAAGAACGCGGTGAACTACTATTAACAGCATAGTGAACGCATTATCGTAGTAAAGGTAGACACGAAGTCAACAGCGACCACATTAGTAATAGTTTATATGATTACTAGATCTGCCAGTGATGAGGAGACTGAAAAAATATATGAAATAATTCATACAATTGAGGGAGAGAGAAACTTTATTGTCATGGGGGACTGCAACTCGGTACTAGTAAAAGGTAGAACAAGACAAATAGTATGTGCATATGGGCTGGGAAAATGAATGAAAGAGTAGGTCGCCTGGTAGAATTTTGCGTAGAGCACACTTTAATAATTACAAACACTTGGTTTAAGAAACATGAAAGAAGATTGTATACGTGGAAGAGATCAGGAGACATCGGAAAGTATCAAACTGATTTTATGATGGTAAGATAAGATTCCGGAGCCAGGTTTTAAACTGTAAGGCACATCCAGGAGCAGATATAGACTTTGACCATAACTTATTAGTTATGAACTGCAGATTAAAACTTAAGAAACTGTAAAAAGGTATAAAAGGAGATGGAACCTGGATAAACTGGAGGAACCTTAGGTTATTGCGAGAGGGAGCATTAGGCAAAATTTGAACTAAATTGGGGAAAGTAATACAGAAGAAGATGAATGGATAGCTTTGAGAGAGAAAGTAATAAAGGCTGCAGAAGATTATATAGGTAGGAGGACAAATCTTAATAGAAAATCTTGAGAAACACAAGATGTACTGAACTTCAGTGATGAAAGGTGAAAA
The DNA here is from genome assembly GCA_026315105.1 of Locusta migratoria. Taxonomy (NCBI): domain Eukaryota; kingdom Metazoa; phylum Arthropoda; class Insecta; order Orthoptera; family Acrididae; genus Locusta; species Locusta migratoria. The sequence continues at coordinate 944,270,767 of CM048744.1, forward strand.
TATAAAAACGCAGCAAGTGAAGCAGACAAAAGGGGGTGCAGACGGCTGAAAAATAAGGTAACCCGAAAGTGTAGATTGGCTAAGCAGGAACGGCTAGAGAACAAATGCAAGTCTGTAGAAGAATGTATAACAGGGTGAAAGATAGGTACCGCCTACAGGAAAATAAAAGTGACGTTTGGAGACAAGAAAAGCAGCTACATTAATATCAAGAGCTCAGATGGAAAACCAGAACTAAGCAATTAAGTGAAAGCTGATAAGTGGAGGGTCTATACAAGTGAAATGAAAGCAGTAGAAATGGAAAAGGAAGTAGGTGAAGATCTACATCCACATAAATACTCTGCAAGTCACATTGAAGTGCATGACAGAGGGTTCATCGAACCGCTTTTATGATGTTTCTCTACGGTTCTATACTCTAATAGCTCGCGAAAAAAGGAACACCGAAATCTTTCCGTTTTCGATGTTATTTCTCTTATTTTATTTTGATGATCATATCTTCCTATGTAGGTAGGTGCTAACAAATTATGTTCGCATTCGGAAGAGGAAGTTGGAGAAAGAAATTTCGCGGATGAGATAGTAAATACTGCGAGAAGAATTTGACAGAGCACTGAAAGATTTGAACCCAAACAAGGCCCCTGCAATAGATGATACTCCCTCTGCATTTCCTGTACCGTTGGGAGAGCCAGCCATGAAGAAAGTGTTCCACCTTGTGTGCTAGATGTATGAGACAGAGGAAATACCCTAGTACTCCAATAAAAATACAATAATTCCAATTCCAAAGAAAGCAAGTGCAGACAAGTGTAAAAATTACAGAACTGTCCGTTTTAATAAATCCTAGCTGCAAAAGCCGAATCGAATTACTTACAGATGAATGGAAAAACTGATAGAATCCGACCTCGGGGAAGATCAGTTTGGATTTAGGAGAAATGTAGGAACAAGAGAGGCAATACTGACATTACGACTTACCTTAGAAGATAGGTTAAGGAAAGGCAAACCTACGTTTTTGGCATTTGCAGATCAGGATAATACTTTTTGACAATATTGAGTGGAATACACTCTTTCAAATTCTGAAGGTAGCATGTGTAAAATATAGGGAATGAAGAGTTATATTCAACTTGTACAAAAACCAGACAGAAGTTATTAAGAGTTGAAGGGCATTGAAAAGGTCGCAGTGATTGGGAAGGGAGTAAGACAGGGTTGTAGCCTTTCAGCGATGTTGTTCAATGTGCACAGTGAGCAAGCTGTGAAGGAAAGCAAGGAGTAAGTTGGAGAAGGAATTAAATATCAGGGAGAAGCAAAAAGAACTTGGAATATGCCGGTGACATTGTGACTATGTCAGAGATAGCAAAGGATATAACAGAGCATTTGATCGGAATGGACAGTGTCTTAAAAGGACGTTATAATATGAACATTAAGAAGATCACAACAAAGGTAATGGAGAGGAGGGGAAGAAAATCAGGCGATGCTAAAGGAATTATATTAGGTACGGAGACGATAAAAGTAGTAGACGGATTTTGTTATTTGGGTAGCAAAATATCGTTTGATGGCCGAAGCGAAGAAGATATGAATGCAGAATAGCTATGAGAAGAAAAGCATTTCTGAAGAAGCGAAATTAGTTTCCATTCAATATTAGTTTAAATGTTAGGAATTCCTTTCTGAAAGCATTTGTCTGGAGTGTAGCATTGTATGGGAATGAATCATGGACGATAAGGAGTTCAGACAAAAAGATGATAGAAGCTTTCGAAACGAGGTGTTACAGATTAATGATGAAGATTAGATGGGTAGTCGCGCAAGTAATGGGAGGTTGCTGAAAAGAAATGAAGTTTCGGACATATCTTGACTGAGAAGGAGACCACACGTGTATTGGATTTTAGAATTTGTTTATATTTATGGTACGTGAAGTTCAGAACTTAAATAACAATCAGCCAAAGCCATAAGACACAAGTCTCAAAAATGATCGAGGAAATAGACTTTGAAGTTTTGCAATTACACGTAAGTACCAAGAATTACAACAGTTGCAGCATCTGTCGGTGTAGCTCAGGTGGTAGCGTTCTGGCCTTACAACCAGAGAGTCTGTGGTTCAAATCACACCGTGACAGAAGTTTTTTCCTTTTCGAATTCAGTTATATAAAACATTTTGGGATCTCTAATTCCACGTGTAGTATCAGTTTTTGTTTACGTGTATGTAGGTGCTGAACACCTTGTCGTCACCTAAAACGACGGCTGAGTAGGTTAGCTGCTTGGAAAGCGATTAGTAGCTATGGAGATGACTTTCCAAAAACCTTTTATGAAATGTAGAAAATTACGAATAAGCAAAGTACCTGCTTATTTCGTAAAAATTACCATCAGATATTAAAATTGTGTAAGTATTCTAACACAACGAAAAACAAATTCTACCACGGCAGGATTCGAACCACCGACCTTCCTCCCCTTGCCATCCTTGCGCTCGCCAAATTTTGCCTTCTCGGCCCGGCTTCTTCAGCTTTAAAACAATTTATTTCCTCTAGGTAAGATCCTTCCTCTCTTCATTGAGGATGTACAGAATCTGTTTCCGTCAGTGAAGTCACTGCTTAGAAACTGATTTTAACGAAAAGAAACTGGAAATTTCTTCAGGAATGCCAGCTTGGAAACTTTTTCTCTCAGTACCTTTTAACTGATTGATTTTTTAAATGTAGTTTGGTCCCATAGGATTACAAACATTTGAACATTTGAGAAGGGATAGTTTTCCCTACTCCTTTTAATTTGGATGAACTTCTCCGGCGTCACAGTCGACGAAAGTAAAATTTAAAAGTTTCTTTCTGTAGTCGGTTTCTCTCATAACTATAAGCCTTCAAAACGCTGATCAATTTAGGTTTTGCGTAGTGGCACCACCACAACTTTACTGATGGGAAAGTGTGTTGTCGTTGTAAACGGGTATGCCAGGCCTCCTGCAGACGTTCTCTGAACTCATGCTCCTTGAGAATGTCGACGTTTAACTTACATCCCGTTCTGTCACGGAACGTTTTCTGTCGTCTCATCCGAATGGTGCAGTGGCACGCCGAGTGATCTGAAAAGTATAGTGGCCACACTTCAGTTGCAGATACCGACCCCCGCACGGCTTTACTTACATAAATTCTATCCAGGCGATTGGGAGTTGTCGCAGTGTGATACATAAAACATTGTTGGTCGCCGTTTATTATTTCGCAAGTATCCACTAATTATAATAGGTGTGCCATTTCTGCAAGAGATGGCCATCCACTAAAATTCGATCACTTGTCCTTTGGCTTCAATGCACAATAATTAAAGGTGCCTCCGATAAGGACTTCCTCCTGATTTCGCCGGAGAAGATATAACAAATCACTGGCAAAGAACTGGGCTCTTGTTCTATTTTAGTTCCCGGAAGGGGCATAGATATTTATGAATCTAAATCCATTAACAAGACTCGACATCCCTCTGCCATTTTCCAATCGTTCGATATCCCTCTTTGGTTATGAGAGCAGTTCCTGAAGTACCACCTGGGGTGATGTTGCTGAGTACTTCGCATCCCGTAATATATGGGTGAAATTCGTCGTCTACCTCTTGCAGCATAGTGATATCAGCATCACAGCGAAGACCGTGTATCTTCTGTTGAGAGACGATCTTGTTTATATTTACGGTGGCTTCCTTGTAATCCTGAAATGCAGGCATTAAGTGTTAGTATTACACTCTCCAACCAGGGCTCAGAGGCACGGTAAAGGCATTAATAGTTGTTAGAAAAGGTGCGGCGGCGTGACCGAGCACATTGAGGCGCTATGCTACGATGCGCGAGGCCATTCCGCGTCAGGGGTTCGAATCCCCCCTCGGGCATGGAAATGTGTGCTGTCTTTAGCATAAGCTAGTTTATAAGTAGTTTGTAAGTTTAGGGACTGATGAACCTGCAGTTAAGTCCCACAAGCTTTACAAACATTTGAGCATTTTACTCTGCATCACCCGTCGGGACTGTAGAGGCAGGTCGTAGAATTCTTCTCCCGTTTTGGCTGACACATCTTCTGTTGGTGGTCAGCGCTATCCGTTCCTTGCTCCATTGACACATCTTCCCCGTCATCTTCCCAGTTCCGTACACTGACTGCGTCAGTCTTGCTGTGTGTGCCGTCTTCCGTTTGACTTTGCCTCTCTCTACCGACATGTAATTTCGGAGGTTCTTCTGCAGCTACATAGTCCCCCGGCTTGATGTTAGGTGTGGTAACTGCCGACACCAGTTTTCTACCATTTCGCTGCTTCGGATCAGAGTTTGCTGATGTGGTATCAGTTAAAGTGCCCCCAATTGCCGTCGGTTTTTCGAGCAGTATTGGCGTCGTTTTTTCTGCGCCTTCATGGGCTATTCTTCGTTTTCTTGTGTTTCTTAGGAGAGATTTCCACTGTTTGATTTCCTGCAGAGCAGATATTCTTTCCCTGAGTTCGTTCTTTGTTTATCACTGGGTTGGATTCCAGTTTGCTGCTGTTACTTGGACGCTTCCGTTTTCTTGGGTTGGCGTACCATATTGAAGGCTGACCGAACTCGTACCCTCCGGTTGATCATGTTCCATTGTGACACCTTCGGTAGAATCTTGGATAGGAATTTCCATAGGCGTCTCTCGATCATCTTCTGTAGTACCTGAAGTTTCACTGAAGTGAGGGTGCCCCGGCCTGGCCGTGCTCAATCGTGCAGCAGCCACATAAGAGATGGGGAGGAATGTGATCCTGTCAGCTGGCGCTGTACCTGTGTCACCCTTCTCTGTTTGCATTGGGCTCGAACATGACCAGCTGAACCGCACCGTAAGCAAGTACGAGGTTGACCGTCGTACATGACAATCGCCCTATAACCACAGATCGAAATATATGATAGAAAATGCATCCTTAATTCTATCTTCACCTGCCGAACACCGTTCAAAATAGTTACTTTAACTGACATCAATTTTTCGGCAACATTACTGATGGCCTTTCAATATTTCCTCAAAACGGCATCAATTTCGTCCGCAGGAACTTCAGATAGTTGTTCGAATATCCGAACTGTCAGAAAACCACATCCTGCGTTTATCTTCACCAACGTTCCCGTCACAGTGCGCGAATTTAAGATTACCATCACGTGAGTTCACAATTTCGTTGCAAATTTCTGGACTTTTGAACTTAATATACATAGCACTGCTAACTGTTGAGAGATGGACACGAATAATATCATCAAAAGAACTTGTCAGTGATACCTCAATCCATGATTCCGTTTAATATGACTTCGGTCGTGCATATTTAGAATCAAATACAAACTTCAAACTATCTCTTCTTCGTACTTCAAAAAATGTTCAAATGTTTGTAAATCTGTCGGACCAAACTGCGTGGTCATCAGTCCGTAGCTTACAAACTACTTAAACCTAGGTAAACTAACCTAAGGACAACACACTCACCCATGCCCCAAGGGAGGACTCGTACCTCCACGGCGAGCAACCGTGCGCTCCGCAGCGAGACGCCTTAGACTGCTCGGCTACTCCACCGCGGCTCTTCGTATTTCAGTCATGTTTGTGTTCTAGTCATTATTCACACAATAACACGTTATTGTGGCCGCTTCAGGAGAGTGAACACACTCGGAATCAGCGCTCAAACGACTGCAGCAGAGACGTAAACATCATCGCGTCCGCTCGCTACAGTCTCAGCCGGCCGACTTGCACCTGGCCGCTCCCCGTCGGGGGTTCGAATCCTCCCTCAGGCATGGATGTTTGTGCTGTCTTTAGTATAAGATAGACCATAAGTATTTTGTAAAATTAGGGACTGATAACCCCGCAGTAAAGTCCCGTAAGCTTAACAAACATTTGAACACTTGATTTGAACTGGCACCTGAGCTACACCGACAGATGTCGCAACTGATTTAATTATTGGTACTTAAGTGTACTTGCAAAACTTCGAAGTCGTTTTTCTCTGTAATTTTTAGAGTTGCATCGAATGGCTTTGGCTAATTGGTATTTGAGTTCTGAACTTCGCGTACCGTAAGTATCAAAAAATTCTAAAATCCGATGCCCATGTGATCTCGTGAGAAAAGGGATCGATTAGTGGGACACATTCTGAGATATCAAGGAAAAAGGAAGTGGGTCAAAAATCTCAGCCCCGCGGGAGTAGCCGAGCGGTCTGGAGCGCCACGTTACAGATCGCGCGGCCTCCGGCGTAGGAGGTTCGAATCCTCCCTCGGGCATGGATATGTGTGTTGTCGTTAGGTTCGTTTAAGTAGTTTGTAAGATTACGGACTGATGACCAACGTAGTTTGGTCCCATAGAATCACAAACATTGGAATTTTTTCAAAAATTGCAGAGGGAGACCGTGCGACGTATACAGTAAGCAGATTCAAATGGATGTGGGATATCGTTCTTTTCAAGAGATAAAGAGGCTTGCACTGGCTAGTAGAGAACGGTGGAGAGATGCATCAAATCAGTCTTCGGACTTAAGATCTCAGCAACAACAAATAAGATGCAGCTGAGTTAATGCAGTTTTGTTCCGTGTCTTGGTACACCGGTTACTAAGGTTTGCTATAGGTGTATTTATCGAATTTTTCCAGAAGACTGTTGATGTGCTTTAGTATACACTGAAGTTTTCATTGGCATTTGTTGACAAACTCTACTGTGCTGTAACGTGTAAACATGCTTCACATATTTACACATGCTGAGTATGCCAATATTGTATTTGTGTGTAGATTTTTTAAATGCTAGTAGAGAATACGGCATACGATTTCCTAACCGCAGACTATCAGATTCAAAAGTGTTGACTCGTGTACTCAGTACACGGGATGACGAGTGTAGAGTGACCAGCAGTCATATTGCATCCAAACGTGTAAATTAACAGATTGTAGCTGGAGTAGAAGACATTCAGTCGGTAGTACGTCGTCCTTGAACAGGCACATATAGAATTTCTGCACGTATTGGTGATCGACGTCTGAGAATGAAGGACATTACGTATGCTGCACGGGATCTACCCATATTATTCACAACTCATTCAACACTTCGAGCAGGAGAGGAAGATAGAGGTTGGAATTTCGTCGTTGGATACTTGAAAACCGCCAGATAATACCATTTCTACTGTTCACTGATGAAGTCTCTTTCCCTCGTGACGGCATCAATAACACTCGTAATTCATATCAGTGCTCCGAAGAAAACTCACATTCCATTTTGGAGTCATAATTTCAAGAAAGCGTCTTCGTAAATGTATGGTTTGGTTTGACAGTCAGTTGATTAAGCCTATTGTTGTGGTGGATGTTTGGTTTATATTTTAAAGGGACCAAACTACATAGCTCATAGGTCCAAAATGTTCAGATGTTTGTAAAGCTTATGGGACTTAACTACGGGGTCATCAGTCCCTAAACTTACAAACTACTTATGAACTACTTACGAACTAGGACGGCACAAATATCCATGCCCGAGGGGGGATTCGAACCCCCGACCGTAGTGGCCGTGCTGACCGCGACTGAAGCGCCTCAGTCACCTCGGCCACCGCGGCCGGCCTCATAGGTCCCCCGGTAACACAGTTGACTAGCATTCGGGAGGGTGGTGGTTCAAATCCATCTCCGGCCATCCAGATTTAGGTTTTCCGTGATTTCCCTAAATCACTCCAGGCAGATGCCGGGATGGTTCCTCTCAAAGGACACGGCCGATTTCCTTCCCCATCGTTACCCAAAACTCCGAGCGTTAGCTCCGTCTCTAATGACCAAGTAGTCGACGGGACGTTAAACCCTAAGGTTCCTTCCTTCTTCCTTTTTCATAGGTCCCCCTATTGTGTTACCGCGTCGTCTTACAGAATCTCGATATCTACACTTTCTTGAAAAAGAGTTTCTAGCATTTTTGGAACAGATTTCTTTGCCACAAATATGCGTATGCTCCTGCACATTCCAGGCGTGAATCAACACATCATCTAACCCTAACATCCTCCGGAAGATAGGTTGGTACATATTGGCACTTTTCTCGGCCACCCAGTTCCCCTTTAGATTTTTCTCTGTGGGCGTGGTTGAAAGGCGAAGACTGCAAGGAAAAAGAAAACACAAGAACCGATTCGATCTTTCCGATTATGAATAGCGCGTTCCTCTAAAACGAACGCACGGACGATCTCAAAGAACTACACGTGGTGTCATGTAGAGAAGTCAAAAGTGCATTGTAGTTGGTGGTAGATTTTGTTTAATCAACTTTGAACGTCCTCGATGATGTTGATGATCGTGTGACATTTATCGCCGTTAGACCCCAACTGGGGTCGTGTTCTGCCTGCCTGGGGCAAGTCTTTTCAGCTGACGCCACTTAGACGACTTGCGTGTCAATGATGATGAAATGATGACGAATACGACACAACATAATGCCGCGGCGGAATAGCCGTGCGCACTAAGGCGTCTTGCTACGGTGCGCGCGGCCGTTCCACGTCGGAAGTTCGAGCCGTCCCTCAGGCATGGTTGTGTCTGTTGTTCTTAGGATAAATTTGTATAAGTAGTTTGTAAGTTTAGGGGCCGATGACCACTGTAGTTAGGTCCCATAACTTTACAAACATTTGAACCTTGAACACAACACACTGTCCCCGATCGGAGAAAATTTCCGACCCGACCGGAAATAGAACACGGCCCCCCTACATGGCAACACACCATGGTGTTCACTAAAGTACGTAGGAAGACTTGAACGTCCCCATTTTCCCTTCGATTTAAGTATGTTTCGGGTCCTTACTAAAACCTGTACGTCTGCCATCAATAAAAATTGGACACGTCTTATATGGCATTTTTATTGCAATTAGTCTGCACTACCACCTACTAAAAATTATTATTTATCCTAAAAAAGCTTGTATGTTGCGATAAATTGATGCTGCACAGTAACTGTAGCAAATAACGAAAATAAAACCAACCTTTGATCGAGAGAAAATAGTAAACTTTAAGATGTAGAAAACTCAGTTTTGTCGCTGAGTAGAGTTCTTAAAACCAGATTTTTTAAGTTTCATAATGGTCGGCAAGTTAGCCCTCAGCGCAATCGCCACTTTCCTTACCCAAATCATGGATTTTCGGTTGTATCTTGATAATGACTAAATATTTTCTAAGATGGGAAAATGGCATTTCTAGACAAAATTCTACAGAATATTTTGTTAGAATTTGAGCCATTTTCTATGGTTAGCTATTTAGATATTTACGTTCCAGGGCAAAGAAAAATGTTCAAATGTTTGTATAGCTTATGGGACTTAACTACGGGGTTATCAGGCCCTAAACTTACAAACTACTTATGAACTAGCTAACACTAAGGACAGCACAAATATTCATGCCCGAGGGAAGATTCGAACCCCCGACCGTAGTGGCCGTGCAGACCGTGACTGACGCGCCGCAGTCCCCTCAGCCACCGCGGCCGGCCACGATAAATAAACGAGTACAAAACGATTTTTCGAATTTTGTGCCTAAGTACGATAGATCTGAGCCTCAAGATTTCGGTAACAGATAAAGGTGACAAAGTAATAATAATAATAAATGGTTTGGGAATATAATATTAACAAAATATGGTAAAAAATTGGACTATTTTAATTAATAAATGTTGTACAAGTGGCCATCCCCACAGTTTGAATTTTTTGTATCTCAGAATCATGGTTTTCATCAGGGTTTACTCAGGAAGGGCCCGCGAACACATGTTGCTTTTACAAGCCGTATGATTTTCACCCTGGTCCACACGTAATACACAAATACCAATCAGTTTGCTCTTTTTGGTTGATCAGCAGTTAGTGTGTAATATACAGTTTACATTTTAATCCTGTAATGCAGAATAGCCGCAATATGCTGGTGTTTCTGATAGCTTTACAAATTAACCTGATTAATTAAATAATTCGCAGTATCCCTTGCAATATTCTTTATTATATCCAATAACGCGTTTCGCACTGTTAGCGCATCATCAGACTAAAAACAGACAAATGTTTTATTACAGTCTGTTTATAACGTTGCCCTTGCTTCGTATGATGCCATAATTGTTAAAGTAGATTCCGCGATTATATTTTTTGGACAAGGAATTGATGGTACCGAATTTTTTGAATTTTGAAATAAGTTAGTTAAATTACAGCACAAAATGAACATTAAAGCAAATAAACCGCGGGTTGCATATTAAAGTCGAGCAACATACAAGCAACAGCACATTATAAGACTTACGGAAAGCATCTCGCTGGATCCTGCGCTTCGTGTTGTAGAAGCTGGAAATAATAACTTTTTTTTTTTTTTTTTTTTTTTTTTTTTTTTTTTTTTTTTTTTAATATGTGAACGTTAGAGATACGTTCCGTAGTAGAGCAATGTTCATACTGTTCACTTCGCTTTTCATTGTTGTGTAACCGTGGGTGGAACATGAATTTACTGGTAATGATAGAATAATAATAAAAAAAATGATCGAACTTCGTGAAATTACAAAAGAAATGACTGCAGGTTCTAAGTTCAAGCAAAGTATAGTATAAGGATGATTGATTGACTGAAATTTTGCAGACAATGCGAAGCGATTGTAATGGCGTCTGAACATTAAACTATTACGGACGTCGACGAGCTGAAAACAGTAGAAAATAAGTATTTAACGTGGAGGGGTTCATTTAAATAAAAGGCAAAGAGAGGGGATGATTTAAATTTAAGTAATATATTTTTACAACAACTTGCATCACTTACATTAGTGGATACAGGTATGAAAGACGTCTACACCGATTAGATACAGACCAGAGAGTGAGTAAAACTACTATCACGGTTCCGTCTTCTCGCTTGTTTTTAAGTAAGAAATGACGAACAAAATCAAATGTTTGTAAATCTTATGGGACTTAACTACGGGGTCATCAGTCCCTAAACTTACAAATCACTTATGAACTATTTATGGACTAGGACGGCACAAATATCCATGCCCGAGGGGGGATTCGAACCCCCGACCGTAGTGGCCGTGCAGACCGTGACTGAAGCGCCTCAGTTCCCTCGGCCACCGCGGCCGGCAAATGTCGAACGAAATTAAATTAGTTGCATTGCGAGTCAGAGGGAACCGGAGGCGATAAGCATCGCTGATCAAAGATAAATAAAAAATTAAAAAAAAAAAAAATAGTGTATCGTTACACGTGTACCTGGCGGGCAGCGAATCTGATATGGCTAAGATGAGTAATTTTGAAAAGTCAGAACTTACGTGGGTGGAGATGGACCTATAGAACTATTTAAAGCTGTGGTGGAAGTAGCTTAACAATTTGTGTTGTCATTGGGCCCCTGCAAAGAGGTAAACGTACGAAGTACGTAACGGCTATTTGAAGTAGAATAATTAGGGACTAAAGGGGTACAGTAGGGAAATTAATAGAATGATAGGATGCTTTTTATATGATAAAACTCACCATAGCAGCAGAGAGTCGCTGTCGTGGCAGGTCCACGTTTACAACTGGTAGTACTGTTAATAATTGCGGAACATAAATGCGACCGTTAAACAAAACGGTATGGGCAGAGTTACGCCTGCGAGAATGAGCGGCTTGCCAAGCGGCAGCTTAGTAATATCAGAGATGTGTGTGACGTGCAGGAAATGAAAGGTGAGGGAAAGGAGGTGGACGAATATGTCGGGAATCTGTCGAATCTAGTGAAATGATACATGGTGGTAATGAAACAATAATAAATGAATGAAAACAAAGTTATTAGAGGCCTGGGGGTGGGGTGGAAGAAAGATGTTGTGAATTGTCAGAAGGGAGGTCATATTGGAAAAAGATGGATAACATGATATCGTAAAACGTTTGATTTTTTGTAATAAGCTGTTCGTTAAGACCGTGTTCTGGGGACCGTTTCACGAAATTTGTGATTTCTAAATCTTCCAGAAGTGTTTTTTTTTCCCCCTTTGGGGACGAAGTGAAGAATTTGCAATTTGTCTGGGGGGTGGGGGGTGGGGGGTGGGGGGAGGGGGTTTACTGAGCCGCAGCGGAGTGGCCAAGGGGTTTGAGGCGTTACGCTACGATGCGCGAGGCCGCTCCCCTTCGGGGGTTCGAATCCCCCTTGGTCATGGATGTTTTTGTCGTCTTTAGTATAAGGTAGTTCATAAGTAGTTTGTAAGTTTAGGGACTGATGACCCCTCAGTTAAGTCCCTTAAGCTTAACAAACATTTGAACATATGGGTTGACTTTGTTTGCTTCTCTTGAGATGCTCGGAAAAGGCCGAATTATTTTTAGCAGCGCCTTTCTTAGTTAAGAGATGTTCTTGGAACCTAGTTTTGAAGGCTCGTCCAGTTTGGCCAATGTATGATAAGGGACACTGCAAACATTGTATTTCATATATGCCTGACTGACTAAAAGGATCTTTAACTAGCCGTTCACTGTGGTGAAAACGATACTGGGTCTTGTTATTGAGCGTGAAGGCTACTTTTACGTGGTTGCTTTTAAGAAGTTCAGCGAGTCTAAGAAAGATTTCCTATGAACGGTAAGGAGACATAGATGGATTCAGTAGTGATGGTGCTAGGGAGGAGGGAGGTATTATTTTTAGAGATTTTTCTGCTGTACAATCGGTCTAGCCTGGTATCCATTGGTTCTAGCAATATCGGACGTGTACCTTCCATTATCATGCTGATAACTAATTTTCCCCCTTTACGACATAATAACGGGATTGCAAGAAATATTCTTTCGAAAAACATAAGACGCAAGTTTCCGCTGATGAATGGTTATTCGATATTATCTTTGTGAAATATGTTTGATTACTAGCTATCATGAGTACTACGATTAACTTCTTGTTTCTTTCTAAAAAAAAAAAAAAAAAAAAAAAAAAAAAAAAAAAAAAATAGCACATGGAATTTCAGGGAAGCACTGGATTCTGTGGTTTGTCCGTCTGCAGCACAACAAAAGAGTTACATCACTTCCACCTCTCTTACACAGCACGTGGCATATGCTGTAGGTATCAGACAGCTGTTTCCGTGTGATGATGTAATAACACACCTGCTCTCATTTCTGATCCTAAAATAGCGTACTTCTTTTTCACGTCAACTGCTGTTTGTAAATACTCGTATCTAGTCCATCGTTGGAATGGAGACAGGTGTAGTCTGTTCAATGGTGAAGGAGCAATATTTCTATTGAATGAGTTAACATCTTTAGAGAGCACCGTTCTCGTCTGTAGGTGCTTACATAAACATGAATATTTGTGTAAATTGTTAAAACCGCTAAACACTCGAAATTTCATGGTAATCCTCCACCTATTCTACTGTTATAGTAAAAGAAACGCAAGTCGAACGTCTCATATCGATACCCTAAGCATTAAAAATTGTCACGCGTCTCACCTTTGTTCTTATTCGTATAATCCACACCAATTTAGTCCTCAACTCCCAACAACGACGACAACAATCCACTCCTGGAACACCCTGTCAGCTGCACAAAATGTGTCACAAATGTTCAAATGTTTGTAGAGTCTATGGGACTTAACTTCGGGGTCATCAGTCCCTAAACTTACAAACTACTTATGAACTACTTACAACTAAGGACGGCACAAATATCCATGGCCGAGGGGGGATTCGAACCCCCGACCGTAGTGGCCGTGCAGACCGTGACTGGAGCGCCTCAGTCCCCTCGGCCACCGCGGTCGGCAAATGTGTCACAAACGTCAGTTGAATATAAGGGCAGAGGAGGAGAGAAGTAAGAAATGGATGGCGTTGAAGGCAGAGTACAACCAACTTCTGCGAAACAATCTATCGTGGAGCTTATCGTGAAACTGGCTATCCTTTAAGGCTGTGGTTCCCCTTATCGACTGCAAAGAGTCTATTACTAAGTTTATTATGTTATTATTTTATTTATCACTCAATAAAGAAAAATGATACTCATGTTTTATCGCTTCTTTATTTAAAACAATAATGCTTACGAGTTAATATTTTTAACAGTAACCTTTTTACGAACTTACATCTTTATGTTAAGCCCATGAAAAGTAGTTTGTTTTAGAAGCTACTTCCGAAGAATTCTTGGGTAATTCTTATAGATAAGTAATTAATCTGTAGAGTACATCCTTTAAAAGCTACAACTTTTAGCATCTGAGGAAGACTCCGTCAGGAACTAGCATGTGATTCCATATTGAAAACTTTCTTTAGAGGCTAAAGCTGTGTCCTATTTTGGATCGCAATAAAGGGACAGTATCGAGTTACTTGCAAATATAGCTTTGAAACAGTTAATGAGATTCGCAACGGCTTGCGACGGAATCGCTTTATAATAGTTCCAATGGTTGTACTTGGTTACGAAAATTTGTATAAAAGATTGTTGGGCCCATTACGAAAAACATTGGGATTGCTTTAAGGTGAAGCTGCATGACATCCATTCAATCAATGCAATGATATGAATTTATATAAATTCTTTTACTGATTTTTTTAAACTATGGTAACACTCTTTCCTCTTCTTCGGCCATCAGGTATTTCACTATTTCTCCACACACCTGCCAATACTCAATAATCAGCCATTCTCGCTGTTATCATGTCTACTGATACTTCGTCAGATCCTGGGGCTTTTCTCTCATTCATTTTCTTCACAGCTATTTCCATTTCTTCCCGTGAAAGTTGTCCTAATTGTAACTTCCTCGGTTTCTCCATTATGTGGTGTTTTCTTACGTGCCTATACCTTAGTATGAAACAGCTTCTTAAATGTTCTCTCCAGAGATCTTTTATACTATACTCCCCGCCTCTTCAGTCACAGTACCATTGTCTGTTTCCTTTTTTATTGATACTTCAGAAGCCTTCCTTTTATTAACCATCATCTTAATAAAACATTTTCCTATTGCTGTTCACATCATCTTCGAGTCTCTTAGTTTCTCACCACTTTCGCCTTGCCCCAAGAATCTGGAATTTGTCTTTTGGTAGGTTTGATGAATTATTCATTATCAGTGGTCTGCTACACACACGCAAGCGCGTATAAAACTCAAAATAATAATAATAATTTTGTACACATTAATCGCATGGTCATAACTTAAGAACAAATGTGCAAACTTATTGTACTTCATTGGTCTCTGACACGTATGCCATTTTTGTACTGTGTGGAATAAATATCTAAATAACTAAACATAGCAAGTGATTCAGATTTTTAACTGTATATGCTTCAGATATTTATATAGAAATGCTATTTTTCTCAAATACAGCTCCTGGTTTGCCGCACAGTAGTGCGTCTCCCACAGTTTTTTTGTCAATACTTGAAAGATCATGACGTTTGACTGAAAACCCAAAGAGATTTTGGTCATATGTTAAATATACTAGGGGCAAATCACAAACAATACCTTCACTACGTGATAGTAATGGCGATCCTGCCGATGACAGCGCTACTAAAGCAGAGTTACTAAACATAGCTTTTAGGAACTCATTCACCAAAGAAGACGAAACCAATATTCCAGATTTCGAATTACGATCAGATGCCGTAATGAGTAACGTAGAAGTAGATATCATCGGAGTAGTGCAGCAACTAAAATCACTTAATAAGAACAAATCTTCTGGTCCGGATTATATACCCATTAGATTTCTATCTGATTATGCTGAAGCGATAGCTCCTTACATAACAGCCATATACAACCGCTCTCTCAAAGAAGGATCTGTACCAAAAGATTGGAAAGTTGCACAGGTCACACCTATATTCAAGAAAGGCAGTAGGAGTAACCCACTAAACTACAGGCGGTCGTTCACCGTCGGAGGGTCGAGTCCCCACTCGGGCACGGGTGTTTGTTTGTCCTTAGGTTAGTTGACCTTAGTTTAAGTAGTTTGTAGGCTACGGACTAATAACCTAGCAGTTGATTCCGATAGATTTGCAAAGATTTGAACATTTTTCATTCATGAGATATCAGCCCATGCGCGACAGTGCATGATACCAATATGTTCGTAAGAGGTACATTACGCAAACGCTATATATAAGGTGGTTATATCTTGGTTTTTTTTCTTCACAAAGTGTCCTTATTGTGAACATTTTTCTTTATGTGTATGTATTTGTGTATTATTGGTGCAGTCTGTTCACTCATGGCAGTAAACAATGCAGATGTAGTGATAAAGTAATAACCCTGGGCTTTTGTATATCTATCAGAAAAAATATCCCAAGCAAATTGAGAAAATTGGAGTTTCTTGCATGAAGTGTTTTCTGAAATGGGCTTTAAATGACTTATGAAAGGACCATTTCGTAGGTGAATACAGCATTTTGGGGGGGTGGGAGAGGGATTAATGTAAAGATGAGACTTTTTAAGTAGACACCTCATGATATTTTGTATGTTTTGCTACGGTATCAAAAGCCACCCAATACCCAAGACTTTTATTTAAATGTCTTGGTACCCTAACAATATTCAGAGGATAATTTTCTGAAATGGGCTTTAAATGACTTATGAAAGGACCATTTCGTAGGTGAATACAGCATTTTGGGGGGGTGGGAGAGGGATTAATGTAAAGATGAGACTTTTTAAGTAGACACCTCATGATATTTTGTATGTTTTGCTACGGTATCAAAAGCCACCCAATACCCAAGACTTTTATTTAAATGTCTTGGTACCCTAACAATATTCAGAGGATAATTTTCACTGGTCTCCCCTTTACTTTACCGAAATAAAACTTTTTATTGTTGATAATAAATCATAAAAATATAGCTACATTTAAAAAAGTGAATACCCTGAAAAAAACATTATCTTTTGGTGCCAAAAGAACCAGTTGGAAGGTAGGTCACTTGTGTTGTATATATAAACCATTCATTCGATTGCAATGAAACTTTGGTGAACTGTTCACCGTACGCCCACGACGGTTTCTGACCCAAAAACAAAAGAGCACGACACATAGATCAGTAGATATGACGTCATAAATAATAAGAGGCCACGGCCTGAGAATACCCGAATTTATGCGTCAAGTATTGGAAAATGGGAGTAGTTATGGAACTGAAACAAAGTTAGCATATAATTTCGGACTTTATGAAGCGTTTTGTATCTGACCCCTCCCCTCTCCCCCCCTCCCCCCCCATACACACACACAAAATGATGAAACGAAAAGAAGTTTACCGCTCACAACAGTTTCGCTGTAGATGCCGTAAAACTGTTACATCAGGCATGACCTTGTATCAGATAAAGTCAGCATATTACACATTTGCATGTTACTATTTATTTTTGTCTGCAAGTCTCCCTTAATTCTCTTGCATCCAAAATTAAGCACTCTATATTCTTCATCTCTATCTATATAAAAGCGAAATGACACTCACTCACTCACTGAATAATACGAAATCGCGAAAACTACATCACCTATGAAGCTGAAATTGGCAGGAATGTAGTATACAGTTGGAAGACGTCAGCTAAGATATTATTCTGTGATAGTTGCATGGCGGAGCATACTTCATCTATAGACTCACGAAATCTTAAGTTTCATTCCAATCGTCACGAAATTTCGCACGCTTGATCTTCAAAACAAGAGGAAGATCACCGTCTACCTTAACTTTCATATGGTTCATGGGGGAGGGTACTTTGCAACATAAAATTGGATCTCTAAATACCTTGGTCGCGCCATAACTTGAGAACGGCTCGACAGATTTCACAAATCCTTTTTTTTTTTTTTTTTTTTGTTGTTGTTTTTGTTATTATCAGATTAAGGGTTGTATGAAATAAAACTGGATTATTTGAGAACAACAAAGTGCTTTTTTTCCATGTGCCCTGCGTTACTATTGCGTAGAAATCTATAGTTTTGTTGCGATATTGATGTAATTTTGTACACTCTACCTTAAAAACAAGATGAATGTCACTGTCTGCATAAAATTTCGTTCGGTCCATGGTGGAGGGTAATTAACTTACGGAATTTTTGCTCCAAACTTTATGATTTTTTTCACACATGACCTTTAAACCGAAAGGAAGATCACTGGCTACATAAATGTTTGTATGGTACATGAGAGAGGGTACCTTGCAGAAAACTTTGCCGAGAGAGGGAAAGGTGGAAACGAACAGAGATGGGAGAGAAAGAGGTGGCTGCAGAGAGGGGGAGGGGGGGGGAGGGGATGTGGACTACGAGAGTGTATGACAAATAAACAACCGGGCAACGCCGGGTTTACAGCTACTATCATATATTCATGAGATGATGTTTGTGGGGAAACTTGAAACTTGTTTTCATAATTTTATCCGACACCAAGATCAAAAGTACAAGTTTAACATGTTTATATAACAAAATATTGAACATTTTTATGAAATGAAGTGTAAACTGATGACACTGTGTTCACTTTCCTGGCATATTAACTGATCAAATTTGTGTCACGTCTTTAAGTGGATGAAACTGTAATCTGTAGACAATATTTCTGTCGTTCATTGTTTTTATCAGTCACAACGAGAGTAGCACATCTTTTCTCACCTGATGACGGCAGCCTGGTGGACTGCAGAAATATTGTGTGCAGATTCATCTGGCCAAAGAACTAACATGTGTAGTGTACAGTGAATTTGTTGTGGATGGAAGACAATATTGTGTACTTACTTGTTTTTGTGTATCAAAGTATGTAAATATGTCAAATCATCATTAGAGACTGATTATGCCTTTCAGCGTTCAGTCTGGAGCATAGTAAATCTAATAAAATTCCTCCATGATCCCCTATTCAATGCTAACATTGAAGCCTCGTCTGATGTTATGCCTTTCACTTCAAAATCATTCTGCACCGAATCTAAGTACTTTCTTCTTGGTCTACCTCGACTCCTCTTACCCTCCACTGACGAGCTCATGAGTCTCTTAGGTAACCTTGCTTCTCCCATGCGTGTAACATGACCCCACCATCTCAGTCTGTTCGCTCTAACTGCTTCATCCATGGTGTTCATTCCCAGCTTTTCTTTGATTTCCTCATTATGGACACCCTCCTGCCATTGTTCCCATCTATTGGTACCTGCAGTCATTCTTGCTACTTTCATATCTGTAACCTCTACCTTATGAATAAGGTAACCTGTATCCACCCAACTTTCACTCACATACTACAAAGTTGGTCGAAAGATAGAGCGGTGCACTGCTAACTTAGTCTTGGTACTTACTTCCTTCTTGCAGAAGAGAGTAGATCTTAGCTGAGGTATATAAATAAAATACCGTTCTTCCCCAGTATCATCCAAGTAAATTGTCAATCGTACTAATTTTTTGCTGCTACTTTTGATGTCTATTCCTGCTGCCTAGTCTCGCTGTCGAAAGAGCATAGGCACTTTAGAGTCACTCCTCTATGCTTTGAAGTAGTTTCCACAGTGTGTGTGTGTGTGTGTGTGTGTGTGTGTGTGTGTGTGTGTGTGTGTGTGCCTTACATTCTGCCCCATCATCTCCATCTCCATCGCTGTTTGCTGTTGCCACCACCACTGTTTCTGCCTCCTTTATCTGTTCATAATTACCATGTCATCTTGGATATTGCTGCAGCCGTCTCTGTTACATCGGAAACTCCACCATACTGCATCACGTCTTTCTACCACTACTTTGGTGGGAATTCATACCACACCAATGTCTGTTTTTCACTTTCTACCATACTGGATCATCCCACAACAATTATGATTTACAGCTTCCCATCTGCTGCTCTCATTGTCACCACTTAATCCTGTTGAATAACCCATACTAATGTCAATTCTGCCACATCTACAGTTTCCTTTCCCACCACCGCAGCATCAGTACCTCTCCCTCAGTTCCCTCTCTATAATTCTCTTTCAGACAGGCTTGAACCGCCAGTTCATTCATCACTACTGCATGTGTAACAGCCCATTAAGCAACATTATCAACGAATGACATCACCAACACCATTCCATCAAGCATGACTGTACCAACTAACATCAGCCCTGATCAGGGATCTTCACAACATCCAGGTCATCCTCATCAATGTCACATTCCCCCATCTGACAACCATTGTTTCCTACAACAGCTGTTAAGAATACAACAAGTTATCACCAAGATGGACCTTGAGATCACAGATGACAGGAATTTAAATTGAGGAAAAATATGTCAATTTATAAATCCATCCTCTTGGATAACAATGACCTTGGCCCACTTGTCTCGTCCATATGTTTCTCAAAACCATTTCCACAACAGAGCATTTCCGTAAATAGGAAGTCCTCATATACAACCAGTACCTCAAAGTGGATCCCTCCAAATCCCACCCTCAACCTTAACCTTGCTTCCACTACTATGTGAATTAAGTTCTCCCCATCTATTCTTATTGCACCATGATAATCCCAGTAACTTCCTCTGTCCATTTCTAAAGACATCATCAATTTTATAACACTCGACCTCCAAAAGATCCACCCATTCCAATATTCACATACCCTCCAACAAATCTCCCTTACTGCGTGTCCCGCCTTCCACCTCAACACTCATCTCTCACACTACTCTCACAAACATGTCCACATCATCTACATTCTGTTTCAACCACTTCTAGTCTTCACCCAATCAAACAGTTGTAACTTCTTATAATGGTAGGACAGCATTACAATATTCTTTACCATAAAATCCATCCCTGCCCACCAACAAGTGTTTTTTCATGCATACTGTCTCCCAAAATGACATCCATATCGTTATCCTTAATTAAACAGCCCTCCAACCAATCAACCTTCCGATATCATCAGCTGCACAGATAATCCCATCCCCTTAGCCAAACGTGCAGTTGCGATCTGCCGTGACAATAACATCCCTGTTCAGCCACAACCATTATACAAAATTCCGAGTGATGGCTTATACTTAGCCTGTTACCTGAGCTGCTACAAATTCTGGTTAACTAACTTGATCTTCTACAGATTCTTCACCCATATTGACCACACACAAAAGATTTTCACATTCCTTGATGATCAATATGGTGAATGTGAAATAGACTATAACACCAGTTGACTGTCACCATGAAAGTTGGCAGACATGTAATTTGTAACAGAGAGGAAGAATGAAGAACTTAACATAAAAAAGAAGGGGGGGGGGGGAAGTGGACAGAGATAGGGCAGAAGTCAAAATTGACTGAGAAAGGGCAGCAGAGTGATTGAGGAGATTAACAGAGAGATGGATAGGTGGAATCAGAATGAGAAGGTGCTGGGTGGAGCAATAAAAAGTTCTAAAATGCATATATCTTTATATTGTTCTTTTTTTTAGAGAAGTAATACATGGGTGCTTATGACACACATACTCAGGACCCTGGCCACAATAGTAACAACACACAGCTACCAAACAGGTGTTATTAGGTTTTGCATTTTACATCTTATTTAAAAGAACATAAACTTAGGAAGTATGGTACTAACAGAAGAGTGCCAAATAATAAAGGGACATACTGCATAACTAATGAAACATACTGAATCAAAACTGAGAGAGATAGAAGTTACGGCACAATTCCATTAAAAGAAGACTTAACTGAATAGTTAATTTAATAGAGAGAAGAGATTTCAGAGGGAGATCTGGGTCTGTCTATGATAAGCAGGTTCAAATGAATGTAGGTGTAGTAGTTAGGTGGAGATGATGAGAAATGACAGCGTGAAATATAACTAAATGTTGAGGGACTGTCACTGTACTCCTTGTTTCTCGTCCAATCTTCTTATTCAAAATTTTTGCACACAGTCATTTTGTTCAAATTACACCCTTGACTTTAGCAAAAACGAGTGCTCGGAGCATTATTGCCCTTGTCCCTCTCTCCGTGCTAATGATATTAATTGATCAACTCGCAAACAATCCATCCTTGGAACGAAATATCAATGGAAGTTTTGGTGAAATACCTACAAAAGAAAATATCTTTAACGTCCTTTACAATGATGTAATCAAGTTATAACATGACTTGAAATACTTTCAGTCTTTGAACAGTATATATATTTCGCAAGTTGTGCCAAACAAAAATGGCAACAGTTATAGACCTAAAAAAAGTCAATGCCTCTATTCAAAGTAAAACCATAAGTGAAACTGCTCAAGTGCCATCGAAAAACCGCCAAAGCAACGTACAGGGAAACAAAAGTGTAGAAACTTCGATCAAAAGTGCAAAAGATACATGACGAGAAAGGTAGGCAACCGGTCTTTCAGTGTAAATATTCACTCTGATAGCCACGATCATAGACATTCGGAAATTCTATGTGATGAACTTGGAGTAAACTCTTGCAGTTACGTTAAACCTGATGCGCCTATGTTCGAGGGGGGGGGGGGGGGGGTGCCAATGAAAGAATTACAAACTGCTGTACAAAACTTACAGTTAGTAGTGGAATCATATTCGTGCAAACAACTTATCTCACCCCAACAAACAGTAATTAAATTAGAAAAATAGTAAAGCCTTTACGAAATTCGAAACCCGCCGGATATAATGGGCTGAACATAAACATCCTAAAATCCTGCATTGACAGCATATCAGGACCTTTATCCACTGCAATTAACAACATCCTGACATCAGGAAGTTTCCCTGACTCATTGAAAGTAGCACAGGTCACACGAATTTTTCAAAAAGGTGACAAATTGAAAAATTGAGAACTATAGACATGGGCGCCGGGAGGGGGTTGCAAGGGGATGCACTTGCACCCACCTGGCTTGCAAGAAAACACAGAAATAGATGATAAAATAAAATTTTATTTTTGTATAATAAAAAACCGTAATTATTACAGCGTAGGGGGGGGCTAAGCTTTTGTGCAAATTACTATCGAAATAAAATCCTGAGGCGTCTAGGCTGTTTCCAAAAGTGTTCATTACTTTTTGAATGAATTCAATGTCCTCTTTTACCCTTTTTCGGTGAACGCTGAGCATGCACAGACCACTTTTGCCTCGCGTCACCCATTGTAGACCGACTCCGCTTCTTGACAGGTCGCGGAGTACTAAAATGCACGCTCTATACTACATGTCGTCGCTGGAATTGTTAGACCAATCTTTATTGCCTCACTCACAGCCGGGTAGGACAGGGTGACCAGATATCCGAAATCAAAATACGAGACTCAAATAAGAAGTTGAAACGAAGCCACATTTATGAATTGTTTCGTAAATACTGTATCAGTAAAATAGATTTGAGATGTTTCGTCCATACATCATCATACCTTTTTGTTAACCCTCGCACATAAAAAAGCGTAAAAATACGGTGCGTTACTAATGCCGTAATTATTTTATTGTTGTCACACGCAAACACAATACGTCAATTTTATATAACGACATAATTCATTAGGCCCGGAAGCTATTATTTTTTACATAGGTTACTTGTTTCTCACTCTCTGAACTATTTTTTTTTTTCAGAAGAATACATGTGTGATAGTTTTAAATGCAGTTTTGTGAAAGTTAAGACGTTTAGCATTGAAAGTGTTAAGGATATAATTATAACTAAGACTCATATGTTGTTCCCATCAGTCCATAAAGCAATGATATCAGATACAAACTGTGCAAGGGTAATTATGAGCTGCGAATTTTTTCTGCAGATATCACTACATGAAATAAGTTGCAGGAGATATTTTTCACAAGACAGTTCTTCTAAATATGTGGTTTATCGCTACACACACATTTTTAATATCGTTCAATTAGTTCACTCCGTTAAATTCAGGGAACAGTATGTTTCGTTGCATGGAAACAAGGAAGCCTTCCTAAGCAGCAACACGCTTACTTCATAGTTTATAATGACGCTATTAGTACGTTTTGCACCAAAAGACATTACACTTTACTAGCTGAACCCCCGCTGCTTCACATGCGTAGGCTGGTTGGTCTGCACCAGTTGTTTCTTTTTAATCCTGATGAAGAAACCATATCTTAAGTTTCGTAGTTATAGCTTGAAATTTGAGTTAACAGCAACATATCTTTGAAAATCATTTTTTGCATCTCGTATTTCACCCCCTTGTTGGTCGAATTTCCAAAAATACCGAAACACGTGTCTTTTAAATTTGAAAACCGAATCCAAATCCGAAAATTTGTAATTTTAACTTCAAAATTGCCTAAATAGCAACAGATTTTCGAAAAACACCCCCTCTCCAATTTAACCCCCTTGGTAAAATAGTCCCCCATTCGGATCTCCGGGCTGGGACTACTCAGGAGGATGTGATCATCAGGAAAGACAACACTGGCATTCTACGGGTCAGAACGTAGAATGTTAGATCACTTAATCGAGTAGGAAAATTAGAAAATTTAAAAAGGGAAATGGATAGGTTGAGGTTAGATATAGTGGGGATTAGTGAAGTTCGGTGGCAGGATGAACAGGATTTCTGGTCAGGTGAGTACAGGATTACAAATACAAAATCGGTTGGGGGTATCACAGGAGTAGGATTGATAATGAATAATAAAATAGGAATGCGGGTAAACTACTATGACCAGCACAGCGATCGCATTATCATTGTCAAGATAGATACGAAGCCAACACCGACAATAGTAGTACAGGTTTATATGCCAAATAGCTCTGCCGATGATGAGGAAATCGAAGAAATACATGAGGAGCTAAAGGAAATTATTCAAACAATTAAGGGACAGGAACACTTAATTGTTATGGGGGACTGGAATTCGGTAGTAGGACAAGGAAGGGAAGGGAAGATAGTAGCTGAATATGGTCTGGGCAAAAGGAATGAAAGAGGAAGCCGCCTGGTAGAATTTTGCACAGAACATAATTTAGTTATAACAAACACCTGGTTCAAGAATCACAAAAGAAGGTTGTATACGTGGAAGAGACCAGGAGACTCCGGGAGATACCAGATAGATTTTATAATGGTAAGACATAGATTTCGGAATCAGGTTTTACAGTGTAAGACATACCCAGGGGCAGATAGACTCTGACCATAACTAGTTGGTTCTGAACTGTGGGCTGAAACTGAAGAAACTACAAAAAGGTTGGAAAATAAGGAGATGGGACCTGGATAAATTGAAAGAACCTGAAGTTCTTAAGAATTTCAGAGGGAGCTTTAGGCAACAATTGACAGAAATAGGGGAAAATAAAACAGTTGAGGAGGAATGGGTAAAATTGAGAGATGAAATAGTGAAGGCAGCAGAGGACAAAATAGGTAGGAAGGCAAGACCTACAAAGAATCCTTGGATATCACAGGAGATACTAAATTTAATCGATGAAAGGAGAAAAATTAAAAATGCAGTAAATGAAACAGGCAAAATGGAGTACAGACGACTAAGAAATGAGATTGACAGGAAGTGCAAAATGGCTAAGCAGGAGTGGCTAGGAGGCAAATGCAAGGATGTAGAAGAATGTATAAATAGGGCAAAAATAGATACAGCCTACCGGAAAATAAAAGAAACATTTGGAGATAAGAAAAACAGCTCTATGAATATCAAGGACACTGATGGAAAACCAGTTCTCAACAAAGAAGGGAAACCTGAAAGGTGGAAAGAGTATATAGAGGGGCTCTACAAAGGAAAAGAACTTCGAGACACTATTGTAGGAAGGGAAGAGGATGTAGATGAAGATGAAATAGGAGATACTGTACTGAGAGAAGAATTTGACAGAGCTCTGAAAGACCTAAGTCGAAACAAGGCCCCTGGAGTAGATGATATTCCCTCAGAGCTACTGAAATCTCTGGGAGAACCAGCCATGACAAAATTGTTTCACCTGGTGTGTAAGATGTATGAGACATGTGAAGTACCCTCAGACTTTAAGAATAATGTTATAATTCCCATTCCAAAGAAAGCAGGTGCAGATAGGTGTGACAACAACAGTTTAATAAGTCATGGTTGCAAAATATTAACACGAATTATATACAGAGCTGGAAAAGCTGGTAGAAGCCGACCTCGGGGAAGATCAGTTTGGGTTCCGGAGAAATGTAGGAACACGGGAGGCAATACTCACTTTACGGCTTATCCTAGAAGATAGATTAAGAAAAGGCAAACATTTCTAGCTTTTGTAGATTTGGAGAAGGCTTTTGACAATGTTGATTGGAATAAACTCTTTCAAGTTCTGAAGCAAACAGGAGTAAAACATAGGGAGTGTAAGGTTATTTACAACTTGTACAAAAACCAGAGAGCGGTTGTCAGAGTTGAAGGGCATGAAAGGGATGCAGTGGTTGGGAAGGGAGTGAGACAGGGTTGTAGCCTTTCTCCAATGTTATTCAATTTGTACATTGAGCAAGCTATAAAGTAAAGCACGGAGAAATTTGGAGAAGGAATTAAAGTTCAGGGTGAAGAATTAAAAACGTTGCGATTTGCCGACGACATAGTAATTCTATCAGATACAGCAAAGGCCCTGGAAGAGCAATTGAACGGAATGGACAGTGTGCTGAAAGGTGCATATAAGATGAAGATTAACAAGAGCAAAAGAAGGGTAATGGAGTGCAGTGTAAGAAAATCAGGTGATGCTGAAGGAATTAAATTAGGCAACGAAGCAATAAAGGAGGTAGATGAGTTTTGTTACTTGGGCAGTAAAATAACAAATGATGGTCGCAGTACAGAGAATATAAAATGCAGAATGGCAATGGGTAGAAAGGCGTTCTTGAAAAAGAGAAATTTGTTAACAGCGAATATTGATTTAAGCCTAAGGAAGTCCTTTCTGAAGGCATTTGTATGGAGTGTTGGCTTGTATGGGAGTGAAACATCGACGATAAACAGTGTGGACAGAAAGAGAATAGAGGCTTTTGAAATGTGGTGCTACAGAAGAATGCTGAAGATTAGGTGTATGGATCGCGTAACTAATGAGGAGGTACTGAACAGAATTGGGGAGAAAAGGAATTTCTGGCATACCTTGACTAAAAGAAGGGATAGATTGGTAGGACACATTCTTAGACATCAAGGAATTGTGAATTTGGCGTTGGAGGGCAGTGTGTGGGGTAAAAACCGCAGAGGAAGACGAAGAGATGGATACAGTAAACAGATTCAGACAGATGTAGGTTGCCGTTCTTATCTGGAGATGAAGAGGCTTGCTCAAGATAGGGTATTGTGGAGAGCTGCATCAAACCAGTCTCCGGACTGAAGATCACAACAACAACAACGATGGTTGAATTTCCAAAAATACCGAAACACGTGTTTTTAAAATCATAACGAACAACACAAATACCAATTTTTGTAGCTATAGCTTCAATGTGTTTTCGAAAAGAATATTTCATCCCCTCTTTTACCCCCTTAGTCGTTGAATTTCCAAAAATACCGAAACACGTGTCTTTTTACTCATGATCAAGAGTCTATATCCTAAGTTTCCTCGTTATAGCTCGAAATTTGAGTTAACAGCAACATATCTTTGAAAAACAATTTTTTGCGTCCTCTATTTTACCCCCTTATTGGTTGAATTTCAAAAAATTCCGAAACACGTGTCTTTTAAATTCGAACCCCGAATCCAAATACGAAAATTTGTAGTTCTAACTTCAAAATTGCCTAAATAGCAACATATTTTCGAAAAACACCCCCTCTCCAATTTAACCCCGTTGATGGTTGAATTTCCAAAAATACCGAAACACGCATTTCATAACGTCCAACCAACTATACAAATATAAATTTTAGCAGCTCTAGTTTCAAAATTGTATCAATAGCAACGTGTTTTCAAAAAGAATTTTTGATCCTCTATTTAACTCTCTTACTTGTTGAATTTCCAAAAATCATGAATTTTTAATCCTGACCAAGATTCCATACCCGAAATTTCGTAATTGTAGCTTAAAATTTGAGTTAAGAGCAACATATTTTTGAAAATCAGTTTTTTGCGTCACCTATTTTACCCCCTTATTTGTCGAATTTAAAAAAAAAAATGCCGAAACACGTGTCTTTTAAATTCGAACCCTGAATTAAAATCCGAAATTTTGTACTTCTAGTTTCAAAATTGCCTAAATAGCTAAGTATTTTGATAAAACGTATCATCCCCTATTTCACCCCCTTACGGACGGAACATCGAAAAATCGCTTCTTAAATGACGCCTACAGAGTAAGGTAAACACCCTCCACAAATTTCAAGTTTCTATTTTCAGTGGTTTGGGCTGGGCGATGATGAGTCAGTCAGTCAGTCAGACTTTTTATTATTATTATTATTATTATTATTATTATTTTTTTTTTTTTATTTTTTTTTTTTTTTTTTTAATGGAACAAGGTGGAATGGGGCAGCATCACTATCCAGCGATCTCCAACCCCAGATGGAGCAGTGTAGGAGGAAGGAAGGCTAACTTTATTTCTTTATTTTGCCATAAACTTTCGGGGCTGACTTTTAAGGGCCTGCAGGGCTTAAGCCCTCGACCTGTAAGGCACCCCGGATAGATGGAGTGCGAGAGCGCCGAAGGTCCAAGTATTCCTGGGCTATTTGGGCTATCTGTTTAAACTGCTCTTCCGTGAAAACGCAATAATTATTCAAATCATTAAAACCTTGACGGCCCACTAACCGCCAAATAGGACGCTGAATTTCTTCAGCTAATTGAACTTGGTGGTGGGGGGTGGTGGTATTTTCGATTCGGGTAGGAACGGGTAATGGAGGTGTTCGTCGTCGCAGTCCTTGTTGCGGATCTTCGTCAATACTCGTAGCAGGACTCGTTTGACGTCATGTTTCGTCGGCATCTCCAAGTAGGTCGCGTCGTCTTCCGACACGTCCTCTCCCTCCACGTGCGCGGCGGCCGCCCCCTCAGGCGCAGCCTGTCGCCAGTTCGTGTCGGAGGCACGTCCACCTCCATCTTCGCCGCGCCCGCGTCCCCCGTCATGGCGGACTCGAGGGAACCGGTTTCAGTCGCAGTATCAGTAGAACTGCAGGTCACCCCAGCATGTGGGGGCGGGATGTGGCTGATCGTCGCTTTGACGAGCCTCAACTCCCGCTCGAGGTCCGCAATTCGTCGCATCGCGGCGTCGAGGGCGGCTCGATAGTGCTCCCGTTCTGCCGCCATCGCGGCCTGAAGACGAAGCAGGGCGTCATCCGCCGCGGGATGCAGAATAACGTGACGGCGTCGCCACCAGCCGACCCTCGAACGTTCCCACGTGGTACACGAGGCGCAGGGGACGGGACGGCTGCGGACGCGGCCGGCGTCGCAGTGCCCGTCCTCGACTTCTCCGCATGTCCCGACTTCTGCTTCGAGCGCCATTTTTCAATGTACGGGTAGCGGCGGAAGTTGGCGGCGTGGGGACCGCCACAGTTGACGCACCGCTTGTCGGCGTCCCGCGGGTGCGTGCAGTCGCGCGTGTCGTGTGCGCCCGCGCAGCGCAAACACGCAAACGTCGCCGTGCAGTCACCGGCCACGTGGCCGATATTTTGGCAGCGGAAGCACTGCACAAACTTCCGTGCCCTCCGTCGGCGCTGCCTTCTACCCGCGCTTGCCAAGGCCATCACCTCGGCAGCGAGGTGGACTAACGCCGCTAGAACGCCACTTCGTGGCTGTCCCCGTCGATTCCTTGTCGCAGCTCGATTTGCCATCTCCGGCGAGAGTTACTCGCTTTTTCCGCGGCTAAGTGCAGCAGCGGCGCGACGCTCCTCTCCTCACGCTGGCGAGTCAGCTACGACTGTACTCTGGTGCTGAGTCAGTCAATCGGGACACTTCCTTTTATATATAGAGAAGATGACTACGTTTTGTTCAAAAGAGCTAGGCCGTGTGTTACACAACGTCAAACCGACCTCCACTGCCGACCAAAAAAGTACTTCTATAAAACGTAAAACTAATTTCTTGCTTTGCTGTTCTAACTTCTGAAATGAAAACTCGCCTTAATTCCTTTTGGTATTTATGTGAAAGAGTAGCGGAGCTAGTGACTCTTATTGGTTTAACACGACAGACCTAAATTATATGTCCTGAAACAATAATGAATGCACAACTGATCGCCATGTGAAAGCATTAGATAGTAATAAAGAAAGAACTTCATAAATCGTTCCTCGTACACTGTGCTTTAATTAAAAAGTGTACTTTTGTTTATCCTTTGGCTAAGATTACATATCGAGCTATCCGTTTAATTGTGGTATATGTTATTAAAAACACAACGTTTCAATAACACGGGACGGTTAACGAAATACGGACAAAACACGTCCCGCATTTATTTTGTCGGGACAACGAGACACTTAAGTTAAATACGAGACGATCCCGTAAAATACGGAACGTCTGGTCACCCTAGGATAGGACGGTGTGGCTTGTGCAACCAAATCTGCATTCTCAACAGACTTCGAGGTTAAATTACTCGCATAATTCGACTTATACTGTTCGAATTACGTCGTAGCTTCAGCCACAAAATTTTGTAAGAAACTTCCGTAAAAGTTATGTATATCTTCTGCAATGGCTACAAAAGAAGATTTGTCTAATATTCTTAAATTTTCGGGATGCAGCTGCATAGTAGAAAATGCTTTTTGTAGCTAGATGAAAAGTATCTCAGGAAAGAGGGTGATACGAGTCCAAGTATGGGATGAAGATAGATATTCTGAAGAAGTCTTCCACACTTTAAGGCGGTTGATTTGATCTGTAAGCTGTAGATTTGTTTTGACATCAATCGAGGACGTTTAAATTTACCCTGTAGATCCTCGCAAATTTTTATAGCTCTCTCAAAGATGTTTTTAAACTCTGTCGAGGCATTGTCACGATTAGATTGAATTGTCTTTGTTAATCTATGTGATCGTGTACTGCCTTAATATCCGTGTTTACTTGTTGCAGTTGGTTGCACACGGATTCAAGTTTGACAAAATACTTATCAATTATCAAGTGAGTCATAATGTAAATTGGAGTTGTTGCAATCGTGTAGAGCTGATACGTCCCTTTTTGAGTTTGATGCGTTGTGCGAAAATTCTTCCAAAGCTTGTACAATATTAATAAAGTTCTCAGTGAATATACTGATACTCTTGTATTTTGCTATCCAACGTGTTTCGCAGATCAGAGGGATATTTAGAACTTTATGACAGCACCGTGTGCTTCCTCTAAAAAATTGTATGATATCCTTTGTTGTGGCCAGCAGCATTTCTCACTTCACTGACATCATTTAGATCATTTATGACAAAATTTAATATATGGCTTGCACAGTGGATGAAAAGGGTTGTAGGATATCGGTCATTAATAATTTTTTTGACGCCACCTATGTGACCAGCCATTTCAACACAACCGTTGTGCCGCGGCGGATTAGCCGTGCGCACTGGGGCGCCGTGTTGCGGTGCGCGCGGCCGTTCGCCGTCGGGGATTCAAGTCCCCCCTCGGGTGTTTGTGTTCTCCTTAGGTTAGTTTACTTTATTAAGTAGTTTGTAAGCTATGGACTAATAACCGAACAGTTGAGTCCGATAGATTTACAAACATTTGAACAATTGTCGTACCCTTGACCAACAAGTTCGTTCAGATCCAAATTACAGTCTTATAGAAACAGAATAATAGTTTTAGAAATGGTTTTTGCGTTGAGTTGTTGGAGTGGTACATATCCCAAAAATTCTTCACTGATAATTGGCTTTTTTGTACCTTCGTCGCAACGCGAATAGCAGACTCCAATTGATAATTGTTCTGCACCACTAATATCAGCAGTCTCGTCGGCCAACACTTAAAAAGCAGATGCCTGGTCACCTCCTCAATTATTTTGCTGAATCAGTTCATTTTGAATTTGATGAAATGTGCAACGAGTTTTTCTCTCCCGACTCTAAATGAGTTTTCAAAATCTCGTCCCCACATTCAGCTCGAAAATAAGGAGATCTGTGAAAACCGAATCATCATCAACTTTCCCACGAAGTGGAAGGTGAAGTACTCTCAGACTTTAAGAAAAATGTTATAATCCCCATTCCAAAGAAAGCGGTGCAGACAGGTGTGGAAACTACAGAACCATCAGTTTAATAAGTCATGGTTGCAAAATATTAACAAGAATTATTTGTAAAATGTAAACTTTCACTGCCAGAATGGTCAAAATTACTAAAAATTTCCGGGCTGTTATGTCGTGGTCTAGTGGATTTATTATTAAAACCCAATGTTTCGTCCCCAACTGCGGAGGACATTCTCAAGGGGGATCGTGGCACTTTTGGATGTCCGATTCACACCCTGGCTCACTACTGACTGAAGCCAAATTCCGTTTACAATGGCTCGCACGCAGTGGTGTGACATCAGATGTTTTTGACATGCGCGCGCAATTCGTCGTTGCCGATTGCCTCCGTCCGTTAATGTCGTCCCATGGTGGAAGACTGTTACATTTCTTTTTCAAAACCAGAATCCAGATATCATTTAGTTTCATGCCCTCCTCTGTCCTATTGAAATTATTGGGGTGTTTTACAATTTCTATAGCCTCTCTATACAGTCTTTCGTGGTATCCATTTGTGGCTGCTAAAACCTGAGTCTTATCAAATTGAATAAGTGTCATTTTTAAAATTGTATGTTTCACTAGGTCTCCAAGGATTTCTTAGTAACTTCAAATGCATATCATCATTGATTTGATAATTAGGGTCAAAACACAACCCAAATCCAATAAGGAAATGGTTGAGTCATGTTCTGTAAAATCATGGGATCCATCTTTCACTTCTTTACTGGTACAGTTGGTACCTATAACCAAACGAAGAGAAACTATAGTGAGTACACTCCACTATGGAACTAATGAAAGATTAATATAAAATAATGCACTGTAATTCCTTTTTGGAAGTGATAATGAGTAAAATAATAAACCCAGAGAACTTTCCACGTACAATCATATTCTATGCACACAAAAGTACAGAGAAATTTCAGAAGTAATGAGATATGATTATGAAGAAACCTATTGCTGCTTATTATTAATAAATGCAAAACTGACAAACCTATTTAAAAAGGAAATTACTGGAGAGGAAGCTAATTTCCATCTCTTGATTGTCAGCTAAAGTAACTACAAAACATTATTTATTTTTGGCTTCCTCAGAGTTAGGCAAAACAGTTACACAAGTTTATAACATAGTGCATTCCACATTACATTTCTGTGTTATAACTTCACCCAGTACATTTTGTACAGCAACCATAGAAGCATTCACATAGCTAGAGGTATGAGTGTGTAAGAAAATCAGTATCCGAATCTGCAAGGCACTTGTCCTTATCCGCGACACCTTATCCGCATCTGCAAGTTCCTTATTCTCATCCGCAAATATTAGAGTTTTGAATGGGTAATAGTAATAGACAGCAGTATTTAAAATCATGATATTTAATGATAATTATTTTAGGGTGTCATTACTGCGATAACTTAACTACACCTGAATTCTCAAATCACGGTAGCTGTTCTATACATATGTGGAGGTTTATAGGATCGGGTCGGATAAGACACGAGACACTCCAACTTTCATACACTGACTTTATTATAACACGTTTACACTATACAAATGTCAGGCGGGAACTGGTGTTTCCGCTTCCTTACAGCAAAGACCTTTCGTAACACAGAAAGATACTACACTTGTCCAAAGTTGTTAGGTATCGATCCCCACATAGCCCCCCCCCCGGCAGTATGGAGTACATGAAGAAAAAAAAACTTAAAAGATTAAAATTACACAGCTGGTAGGGGATGCAGAAAGGTGACTGGCAGCTCTTGTGCATCCTCAGGTAGGGGGCGGTTGGTGGGTGACCGTGGGGCAAAACCCGGCACGGTAGTCTCGAAGTCCTCGAGGGTGGATGGTGGGCGAAGCCGACGTCCAAATCTTGTCGATTGTTGTGGGGGGCCTCGATGATCAGCTGGGAACCGCACAATGACGGTTCCGTTCGGGCGGACGAACGCACGTAGATTGCCTGCGGAGGCGAGGTGGGAAGCTGTGATGCGTCGAACCACACGTTGCACTACACCACCTTCCTGATCACTTTTATCGTCACACGCGAGCATGATGAACACTGAAACACCCTGCACTAACACGCTGAGGTTACAGATATGATCTGGGTCAACCCTAGTTTTGAATTCTACCTCGGTAGCAGTGGAGGGAGGCGTACTTCTGCAAGTGGGGGTGGCAAAACCCCGACATAAGGAGGGTGATGCATCCGAGGCGGGTGTGGTAGGAGTAGTTGTGGCAGGCAAACGGCCAGGGGAAACAGGTGTGGAGGACCGATGTGGACACAATTTCTTGCCGCTTGATGGGCGCAACGAACTTGTGCAGGAAGAAGGGGTTGAAAGGGTGAAGTTTTGTGAGGAGGGAGTCATGCGAGGTGAAAATCCTCGGAAAGGATGGGGATCAGAGGGCTGACTCGAATGTTGTGGACCACCAGAAAGGTAGTTGTTCGAAGAATGGGTGAGGGGTTGTGAAGAAGAATGACTCCGATTGCCTGAGTCGTTCGAAGAGGGTGGGGGTGAGGGTGTGGGGGAGTCATCGGAAGCGGGCTCAACTAGAGCCGGTTTCACTCGGTTCAGTGAAACGGTAGTTTTGGAACCATGCAGGAGAATGTCCATGGTGTTTGCCGCACGACGGAGCACCTTGTGAGGGCCAGTATAAGGCGGCTGAAGGGGGGCCTTAATGGTGTCGTCACGCAGGAAAACATATGTGCACGAACTAAGTGCAACGGGTACATAAGTACGAGGTGGTGTGTGGTGTGCCGGAGGTTGTGGGTGAAGTTTGCTACAATGTAGTTTGACGCGTTCTACCAGGGATGGGAGCTCTGAAGGCGAAGCCACGGGCGTGGGGGCAACTAGTTCACCTGGTAAAACAAGGGGTTGACCATAGACAAATTCAGCTACTGAACCTTTTAAATCTTCTTTAAAAGTGGTGCGTAACCCCAAAAGTACGAAGGGCAGGGCCTCAGTCCAAAGAGGGCCATGGCAGCGTAAGGCAGTTTTAAGAGTCCTATGCCATCTCTCGACGAGTCCGTTGCTCTGAGGATGGTAGGCAGTTGTATGGATCTTGGAAATGCCGCACAACCTACAAATGTCAGAAAACAGAGCGGATTCGAATTGGCGCCCCTGATCGGTTGTCAACACTGCCGGGCACCCGAAGCGTGCTATCCAAGTGTCTATAAAGGCACGAGCAACAGTCTCAGAAGTGATGTTCGGGAGTGGGGTGGCTTCGAACCAACGTGTAGTCCTATCTATGATGGAGAGTACGTATCTGAACCCTTCAGAAGGAGTGAGTGGGCCTACCAAGTCTATGTGTAGGTGTTGGAAACGTTTGTGTGGTTGGGAGAAAGTACCCAGCGGGGGGGTGGTGTGCCTGGAAACTTTGTTTTGCTGACATGGAATGCACGATCGGGCCCAGACTTGGCAATCGCGTCGCATGTCACGCCACACAAAACGCTCAGTAACTAGTCTGGTGGAGGCTCGCACTCCAGGATGGGCTAGGCTATGCAGTTTGTCAAAAACTTGTCTCTGTAGGTTCTTGGGAATGAAAGGTCGCAGAGAACCGGTAGATTCGTCACACCACACTTCTCCGGTCACACCTGGGAAAGTAGTTTTGACAGGTTTAAGGGAAGAGTCGTGGTCATTGATGAGCTGCATTATGTTTGGGTCAGCTGACTGCCGCTGCGGGAGGTCTGATAGGTCGAGAACCGAAGTGACAGCTCCGACACGGGACAGGAAATCTGCTACAATATTGTCTGCACCTTTAATGTATCTGACGTCACTTGTAAATTGTAGGATGTAATCAAGATGACGGAAACGTCGTGGCGGAGGGTCAGACGGAGGTTTCTGGATGGCGGCCACAAGGGGTTTGTGATCCGTGAGGATATAAAAGCCACGTCCCTCAACTTCCGTACGAAAATGTTTCACTGCCTCATAGACAGCCAGCAATTCTCTGTCAAAGGCAGAATATTTCTTTTGCGCGTTATTCAGCTTCTTTGAGAAGAACTGGAGGGGGGATGTAACGTCTCCGACAGATTGACTCAAAACAGCACCTATAGCACAGTCACTTGCATCTGTTGTAATAAAGAGGGTGGCATCTGGATGCGGGTGAGCCACAGTTACAGCATTTGCTAATAGATGCTTCAGTTTCTCGAAGGCTGTTTCCATTACTGGGGTCCACGGAACCTGCCGGATGCCGGTAGTGTTTTGGCCTGCCAAGGCATCTGTGAGAGGTGCCTGAACCTCAGCAGCAGCTGGCAAATGTTTCCTATAATAGTTAACTGTTCCTAGGAAACGACGTAATTCTTTATAAGTGTCAGGTCGTGGTAATTCTAAAACAGGTTTGACCTTGTCAACAGGGGGTGTGAGGCCCTCAACTGAAACAACATATCCCAAAAACAGAACTGAAGGTTTATGAAGTTGCAGCTTCTTATTATTAAGCTCTACACCAGCTGCAACGAGAGTGTCCTTAACTATCTGCAAATGTTCCTTATTCTTTTCCACAGTAGGGCTGAAAATCAAAATATCATCGAGGTAGACGAAACAAAAGTCTAAGTGGAACAGTACCTCGTTGATAAACCTTTGCCAGGTTTGAGCAGCATTCCGCAACCCGAAAGGCATGAATCTGTATTGGAACAGTCCGAAAGGTGTGGTGATTGCCGTTTTTTCTATGTCCTCCGGGGCCATAGGAATCTGGTGATAGGCACGTTTACAGTCTATCACCGAGAAACACCGGGCGCCGGCCAAAGCGTGGTTAAAGTCTGACACGTTGGGGACGGGATATTTATCGATGATGGTACGAGAATTAAGCTTCGTATAGTCTCCTACCATGCGCCAAGTGCCGTCTTTCTTTGCGACGAAATGAATCGGACTCGACCAACATCCCGAAGAGGGTTCAATAATTCCACCTTTTATTAGTTCGTCGATCTGTTCGCGAGCAACGGGCATAAGTTCGGGTTTGAGACGACGAGGGCGGCACGAAATAGGCGGTCCGTCAATCAGGCGTAGTCTATGAATAGTTCCGTTAGTCACTAAGGCAACGCGGGGCGCCGTGTGCGAGGGAACAGTTTGTATAGGCGCGAGCGTATCGGCCTCCGAGCGAAGCTGCGGCGCTGGCGTCGAGAGTTTACACGATTGCCAACTGCCCGTAGGTAGAGAGTTGCAAACAGGCGAGCCGCGTTGGGTTGAGTTGGTACACTGAGTAATAGTTGCGGAAGGCGCCGCTGGCGAGGCTGAGGGCAGCAGCGGGCGCATAGAAACAGCTGATTGCTGTGAGTTATTGACACTAGCCTGCGCGCGGAAATTTGACTGTCCGGGTAGGCGGGAAGGCGGGGTAGCACTCGTAATAACACTGTCAGAATGAGGACGAGCGCAAACGCAGTTACAGGTAGAGGAATCCCTGTCACAGTTGCGCGCGGGCGCAGGATCACTAGAACACTGACTAACCTGTAGTACTGAAGGCGGGCAGGATGCTTGAAGACTGTTGAGCTGTTCGCGGACAGATGACAGCTCTGAGCTTAAATCCTGCAGCCGACGATGAAGTTCGTGATTCGTAGATTCGATTCGCTCTGTGAGCCACTTCTTTGACCACTCGAGAGACTCGCCGGGGAGATTAGCGCTTTTGGTAGCTAGGCGAACGTTATCTTTGTCCTTAGTTAGAACACTGGCAGGCACACAAGAAATATACAAGTTGCACGCCGGATAGAACACGCGATCGCTTGCTAAATCTATTGTTATTTTGTAATGCCTAAGAAAATCTATACCTATTATAGGTTCTTCGACTTGCGCAACTAAAAATCTCCACTCTAACTCGCACTTGGGGGCGAGAGTGACATTAAAAGAGGTTAGGCCGGTGCACTGGAGATGCGATGCGTTGACTGCTCGAAGTGTAGTCTTCTGCCGGTGAATCTTCCTGTTAGCGAGGCGAGCAGGGAGCAGTGCACATCGGCTCCGGTGTCCACTAGAAAATTTGTTCCAGAGGAGAGATCTTTCACGTACACCCGGCCATGGTTTCTAGTGGCGTGTGACACAGAATGTAAAGTTGGGTGGCGCTCGTTTAGTTTGCAGGAGGTTGCGCCGCTGCCTACCTGCGATTGTAGTTTGGGAAGGAGCACGGTGGTTTGCAATTGCGTGCTTGCTCTCCAAATCTATAATGGAAGAAACAGTATGTCATTGCTGGGGGCGGAGGAAGCTGCGACCCATGATCTTCCGTGGCGTCAGAAGCGCCGTCGCTGCGTCGAGATGAAGGTGCCGGTAGAGCAACTGACTTGACAGGTCTTGTATTAGACGGTCTAGAAGCGCTGGCGCGGAGTTCGCGTAGCCGGGCAGAATGGACTCTATCGGCGGCGCGTAAGAGTTCGTTAACTGACCTGTCCTCGTACGCGGAGATTGCAGTCTGTACAGGCAGAGGCAGTTTTTCTGTCCAAATCTCGGTGAGTGTATCGTTTGGCAAGTCGTGTTCGCTGACAAGTAAACGGAGGCATCGCCACAACTGTGATGGAGACCTGTCGCCGAGACGCTCTTCATATATTAGTTGTCTGACATTCTCTCTCCTTGTTTTGGACACACGTTGCAGAATCGTCTGCTTGGCTGCCGTGTACTTCCCTGTCGAGGGAGGGTTCTTGACAAGGTCGTAGATTAATTCGACGCGCTCGTGGAGATGGTTCACAAGGCAGTAAAAACGCGCGTCGTCGTCAAGCCCGTAAACATTGAAAGTTTGCTCTACCAAGTTAAACCAAAACTCTGGGTGAGCAGGTTTGAAAGGAGGTAGCGTGGGCATGTTCTCCAACCGTCGAACAACAGTCTGTGCGAGCGAATTGTCCCTGTGAGCAGGCGATGGATTCTGGAGAAACTGCGGCGACATATTATAAAATTGGTGAAAAGGGTTCGCGTGCAGAGCCTCAGAGGCAACATCGTGTGTCGGAAGTCGGGTAGATGGGTCCCATTGGCGTGGCGGATGAATATTGCACTGCTGATGATTAGGAGTTTGAACGCCGGCTGCCGCATTGTTCGTGTTCAAAACATTTCCGACCGACGCAGGAACACTGAAGTTATGGTCGTAAACGTTCGAGGCACCCTCATGAACCCTATTACACACGTTATTTACACCCGGTGTGGCGAAAAAGGTGTCCTGCACACGAGGTTCAACAGGCGCGGAATGATATGTAACGGGCGGCCTTTCAAATGCCGTAGCGTTCTGTTGAGTAGAGTTCAGCCTTAAAAATTCCGCTGCATTAGCGGGATCGGAAGGAAACCTCGGCGTAGAGGAGAGAACCTCTCCAGCACTGCTGTCCCTTGTAAGATTACATTTTGGCGGGCTAACAAAGCCGGAGTCCATAGTAGGCACGGGTATACTGACGAAGCTTGCACACGGAGTAGCATTCCCGGAGCTGTAAGAAATTTACTGTCCTTGTCGGTATTCGGCAGGTGGAGGCACACTCACGGGACGGCAGAATCCGGGCGGCGGAGGTCCGTTAGGTGAAGCCATTGTGCACAGTACGGACAATAGGCGGCATGCGAACGCGGGAGCGCGAATATCGCGGTAGACGCGGATGGAAAGCACTTCGGGCGGTAACTCGAAAGCGACACTTGATCGGGGTCACCAATGTGGAGGTTTATAGGATCGGGTCGGATAAGACACGAGACACTCCAACTTTCATACACTGACTTTATTATAACACGTTTACACTATACAAATGTCAGGCGGGAACTGGTGTTTCCGCTTCCTTACAGCAAAGACCTTTCGTAACACAGAAAGATACTACACTTGTCCAAAGTTGTTAGGTATCGATCCCCACACATATTCTAA
Organism: Locusta migratoria; assembly: GCA_026315105.1. NCBI lineage: Eukaryota > Metazoa > Arthropoda > Insecta > Orthoptera > Acrididae > Locusta > Locusta migratoria. Next base: position 944,310,003 of record CM048744.1, read on the forward strand.
AATAGGCCATTCAAAACGGAAAAGCATTGGCGCTTTAGGCAAGAACAGTACGTCTCAGAGCCCGTGTGGTCGGAGCACTATATCAGCTGTTCAGTTTAGGCAATTTCTTAATTTTCACTGCTTAAAACTGATCAGCATAAAGGAGATTCTACTGTGTTTACACTAACAACAGGAACCGGTTCTTTCGGAGTTTTACAAAAGGCACACTTTATTTTGTAGACTTCTTAATATCTGTACGCTCTTGCATGAATTAGTGATATTAATGGATATTCACTTGTCTACTGTACTTGGATGCAACGTCCAACCACCATATCTTCCACCCTTTTTGGTTATCAAAGTCAAACCACTATAGTCCACAATGGGAGACTTGGATTTACTTCTAAACAGCATAATTATTCTGCAGAGTGAAATATAGGCACAAACATACATACAAATTGAGGTGTTTGTGCATAGATATGGGGTGGGGGGGGTTTCAAACCCAAACCGCAGATTTTATTTTTCTTTTCTTCTTGGTTTTAACTCCCATATCTTCTTCCCACTTATTGTTATCAATGCTCAACCACTACAGTGCACAATGGGAGTTTGATAACTGTTACCACATACAAAATTATTATCAAAAATGCATATCTTTATCTGCAGAGTGAAATATAGGCACAAACACCTCAGTTTTTATATATGTAATAGAAGATAGCAGATAAATGGTGTTGGAAGTAGCAAAGATTGAAGATTGTATTTTATAGCAACATTCATAATCATATATGGTGTACAGTGAAAGTCACCCGTTAATTAAGTATACAGTGTTAGAGTGTATAGTCTGGCCATAGCTGCATTCGAGATTGTCTCTTTTTGCTGACAGGTACAAGTTAGAAGCAGAGGGCCGAATTAATACTTGAAATGACATTCTTTGCTTTATGTCAGATAACCTCTTGTGCAGTAATATGAAAACATACAGGAATTAATCCTTTCAAACAGAAACATACCTAGAGTGGATGTCGAAATATGAGTTGTATCACAGCAAATGTCTTATGTCACTCACAGTTTGAACAAACAACTGTAGCAAAAGATTACTCGTTTGGTACTGGATAAGCTACATTCAATGCATTGTTTAGTTTATGAGCATGAAGGCCAACAATGTGCAGTGCCCAAAACAGCAACTTAGGCATGTTTCAAAGATTTACATTCAAATACTGGTACTTTCCCACATGTGATATTACAGGTTGAGATGCACTCCTCTGGAAATAATCCTGGTGGCACCCATGACTATAGACCTATCTCTATCTTGCCTGTCCTCGCAAAGAACATAGAAAAAGTAATACACAATAGAATTGTCACATTCTTAAATACAATCTAATCTTTGAGAACCAAAATGGCTTCATTAAAAGCAAATCAACTGTAACAGTTGCCGCACAGTATACTGATGAAGTAATAACTGCTATCGAGAACAAGGAATGCGTGATAGGTATTTTCCTTGATTTTGAAAAGGCATGTGACTGTGTAAATATATCCTTACTCCTAGACAAGTTATGGAATATTGGCATCAGAGACATAGCTCATGATCTAATTAAATCTTATCTTACCAACAGAAAACTATTCGTACTTCTAAGAACAGCAATTGGCACATACAGATCTAGTGTTACTTATATGAAATATGGGGTACTCAAGGGCTCGGTGATGGGACCTCTTCTCTTCTTGATACTGAACCGATTAGAAATATTGTCCAACTGTCACACAAAGGAAATAGTTCTGTATTTCAATGAAAGTCTTCTCAGTGTCAGCACTAAAAAACAGCAGTAATGGATTTTAACCCAACAAGACAAACAGATACTGCCTCCAAAGAAAACTTTGTAAAATTTCTGGGAATAACAATACAAGACACACTTAAATGGGATGTACATGTTGACACTCTGGGAAGCAAACTTGCTAAAAATATATTTTCAATACATAGGCTGAGTAAATACTGCAGTGATACCCAAGTACTTTGGACTGCTTATCATACACTGATGTCATCCAATATTACAAGATGTATACGTGGACTAGAAGGGGGAAAAAATCCCGGTTTTTCCCTGATGAAAATACTTTTAGGGTAAAATATGATTTTTCCTAGATGAATTGCCCTTTTTCTGTTATACTTTGCTTGGAACAGTAGAATGTAAAAGTGTTATGTTGTCAGTGGTGTTGTTCTGGTAATTCTTCAATCGTATTTGTAAAACCGGAGACAGGTCGTATCAATTCATGGAGCAACATCAGAAGAACAAAAGCTGGAATCTGGAGTACCACAAGGGTCCATCATGTTCCTTATTTATGTGAATGACATGGGTTGTTACAACAATATGTTACAGTTTGTTGATGACACCACTCTTGTTGCCAAAGGAAGAACTGCTGCTGAATCTCTCCAAGCAACAGATGTATTTTTCCAAAACATTAAAGAAGGGTTCATGAAAAATAAAATGAAATTGAATGAAGAAAAACACAACACCTGATATGCACCCTTAGCAACATTGGATGACATGAGAACATGTAGGCTGTCAGATTGCTGGGCTTCATGGTAGACAGCAAACTAACAATGAACGAACACACAGTGTATGTGTGCTCCAAGCTCTCCTGTGTAATATACCTTCTGAGGAGGTTAAAACGTATATTAAGTGACCAATACCTCATAACAGTGTATTATGCTTTGTTTCATAGCCACATTAGTTATGGGGACATTCTGCAGGCTGTAAGGATGTGTTAATTGTACAGAAGAAAGCTCCCAGAATAATGACATCAAGCAAAAGACAGGAGCACTGAAGGCCTATATTCAATCAGTTAGGAATTATGACAGTCTTCAGCCAGTATGTGTTTTTATGTCTCATCAGTGTGAAAGAAAACCAAGGAGTCTTCAACATGAGAGAAGATATACACAATCATGATACCCATAGCAAGAGGATCATCGAACTATCCAGGTGTCGACTGACAGGAACGCAAGACAGTTTTCCAGTGGTTGCCCTAAAGACATTCAACTCACTGCCTCAAGAAATACAATCCCTGCCACTAGCAGCATTCAAAAGCAGAGTAGCATAGGACCTGAAAGAACACCCATTGTACTCCATTGGTGAATTATTTAATAGTGACCAAAGTGAAGGAACAAACTAATATTTTTTATATTAGGTACAAATCTCTTAATTCTGTGAATATTTTTAAATGTATATATGTAATTAATCTTGACACAGTCTGTCCGGTCATGACAGGTAAACAATGCAGATCTAGTAACAAAGTAAAGTAGCCTAATAATGGTGCGACAATTCATGGGAAGTAAGAAAGGCCACTCAAGTGTTGTATTGAATGGGTGTTAAACAGTTCGTGATTTAAGAAAATCATTGCATATTCTCACTATTAACGCAATTCATATTGAATAAGGGCCATTTACTTTGAAACTATAGTTTCTCCAATAGTCGCAGTTTTTACATGCGAACTGCTAGAAATGTAAACATATGAAACATTACGCTTATTGACAAGAGTTTGTTTAGAAGAATTGCATACTCTTCGTCCTGATGCCTTTGACACATTCTGCTCCTGGCCGATACTTGTAGGGTATACGCACGGTGCCACGGTGGAGTGGCCTAGCGTTCTATGGCGCCTAGCTGCGAACGGGCTAGTGCTCTCCGTCAGAGGTTAAAGTCCTCCCTTGTGCATGGATGTATTTGTTGTCCTTAGTATAAGTTAGTTTAAGTAGTTTGTAAGCTTAGGGACTGATGACAGAGTAGTTAAGTCCCATGTTTTTCAAACCATGCCTTGTTTCCCAACTAACGTTTTATTTTTGTGTTATTCTCCTGTTTATGTTTTTTTGCTGCAGTATTATTCTTCAGTAGTGGACTAAAATAAAGTTATTAACAGCCAAAATTTTAAAAATATATTTACCGGTAACATAAACAATGAAACATTATCAGAATTCTAAAAAATATCCTGGTAATTCCTGGATTTCTCCAGGATGAAAATATTTCCAGGTTTTTCCTGGATATTCCAGTTGGCCTGGTGCGTATACACCCTGTATTATCTATGGAACTTAGTAGGAGTGCAACAACACAAACCAACCTTAACAAGATTTTAAAGTTACAGAAAAAGGCTGCAAGAATAATTTGTGGTGCAAAACCAAAAGACTCATGCCGTTATCTATTCCCTAAAGCTGGCACATTAACTGTTGTTGATTTGTATATTTTTAAATCAACTATGTTGACCTGTAATTTGAACCTAAACGTGGACTTTGAGACACACAACTACAACACTAGAAATAAAGATAAGTTTCATCTCATAAGCCATAGGACTGCTCTTTACGAATATGCAGGACTAAAACTTAACAATATGTTAACCAAGTTCCTTCATGTCACTTCCCACTAAAAAATTTAAAGTCAGACTAAAAAGAATATTAATTACTACTCCACACTGCTCTCTAGATGAGTATTTCTGTTTGGCAAGAATAAAGACAATTTTATAGCAGATTCATTGTGAATATTTAATGTCTGTTAATATAAACAATCAACTTAAGTCTGATGTTGTTTCTTAAATAGGTACTCAAAATTGAGCATATTAGTATTGTTGTAAAGATTGTATTATAATACCTCACATGTATTCCCCTTGTAAATATGGTATTATGTATCTCACATGTATTCCCTTGTAATCAACTGACATATTCAGAAAAATGATACTTGTATCATTTGACATTGAATAAAGTTTATTTAGTTATTTGTTTGTTATTATATTCAGATGACTAACTACTCTCTTGTATTAGCTCCAACTATAGCCAAGCCCTTGCTCTGTTGTAGGACTGTGCCGGTTCTACCAGTATTATGAAGGCATGGTGCGTGTGGATCCTGTCACCAAATCGACCACAGCACAGATCAGCAGCTTTGTCAGCCCCACAGCCACACTCAAGACACTTTTCTGGGGACTGTTCACCATGTCACCCCTTGAGTCAGCTGATGTTGTGATACAGAACCTGCCAGACTCAGATGTCATCAACCGCCACTACTTCACTGAGAATGTTGGATACGTAGCATTTGCATGTAAGTAGTTGTATCTCGTATTTCAAAGACTGCTGTAAGTCATACAATTATAAGGTTCTCTACTGGTTTCACTTCAACCTAATCTATTATGAGGGTGATTCAGAAAGTAGGTTCCAGTCTCTTATGCCATACAAATGAGTGGCACTAACCACTTGATTTAGTATGCTCTCGGTGGTAGAACTGTGAGGTTGTATTCACCCTATCTCTCACCAATGCAGTTATTTAAAATCTCTGCAGCAATAAATGATCCTGCCAAGTACAGACATGGAGTAGTAATATTTCTGTAGCTAGATCAAATGACAGCAACAGCAATTCATTGACGTGTGTGGGAACATTATGTAAGACAATTTTATTTGATGCTGATGTCATGCATTTAGTGACAAATACATTAACACCCATGATGAACAATGAAGTTCAAAACTATTTAAATTACAAACTATTTCTTTCAAAGCTACTATTTTACAGAAAGTATAGCTAGTTTTGTCAGAAGTTACTATGTAATTTTGTAGTCTAGAATAGTCTTATTTAACAAATTTTATTATTGAACTACTCGGTCAAATACATACAAAGTGTTGACATATTTAAGATACTGTACTTGAAATATCAGCGATTTGAGTAATTATAGCTAGATACATTTCTTTTAATTAAAATTAAAAAATTGTAAGATTTTCTGCCAAAAGGGTATAGAGGATATTCCTGAAACTTTGTCATTACTTTATAAAGGATTATGATGCCACATTGTTTCTGGATTAATTTACTGTTTCATTAACTATCACATTGCTATTAATATCATAATTACTACAATTTTCTTTCAACATGTAGTATCAGTATACAATTTTGATTTTACTTTAAATTATTTTGTTATTTCTCAGGTCAACAAGTTAAAAAGTGAAATCAAGAATTGTATTTATATTATAAAAATATATTCATAGTGTACATGTATGATTGATGGCTTTTAGCTTTTTAAATATTCTGATAATATACCTACAAAATATTGCATTGATAATCAAATGTAGGGATAAGTGTGATAAGTTTTCATGTGTTCCCATGTAAAATAAGCTCTCAGGGCATGATGAAATTTCAGACTAACTGATTCAGTTATACACTTTTAGATTATTATCCATACACTCCTTGGATATTTTTTTTATCCATGCCTACTTATCAGCCCAAGCAGACTTATGAAATGATCAACAAAATACATTGAGAACTATTTAAGAACATTTTTTGATACTACATGGTAGTCAAGCCACAGTCATTGTAATTATTTTATATTTATATTTTTTGGTAGATAACTAATTTTGATGTACTTAGACACCATTTTCAAATATGATATGATAACTAATGGAACTCTTTTATAAGTAAATAATACCCTATCAGATTTCCAGTAGTTAACATGTCCTTAACAAATACGGTACATCATAAGTAGCTCAGAAGAAATTTTAATTTATCAATATTTTATGACAATAGCAAATTTCTCTTAGCATCACTGTATAAGGTATGGATGTTCTACCAAATGGTGACATATGAAAATTTGTGCCGGGGTGGGACTTGAACCCGTATTTCCCATTTTTCCATACCTTATACAGTGACGCTAAGAGAAATTTGCTATTGCGATAAAATATTGATAAATATATCAACACTGTAATTTGTCACAATACAGTAATTCAAATGTTAATTCTTTAATTTTATGGGATCCATAAGGTCTTCTTATTTAATGTTCTAAATACATGCTTGTAGCATCAAGGCATCTTTCTGATCAGTCTGATTAACACAATAATCCAGTGAATTAGCAACCGCATCAGTACAAAAAATATCAATTTTTGATCAACAGATTATCTTGTATGATCTAGCAAAAGCATCCTGTATTCTATTCTAAAAACTTACTCGAATGATCACTATCCATGAGAGGTTGTCATCAAACTCAGTTAATAAGCAACTGCATCAGTGCAACAAGCATTGCGGACCACAGAGGTGCATATTCAATGTGTGCTAGGCGTGTGCTGCACGCTTTGTCAAATGCTGTCCATTTTATGAGCACTTCTGGTTTTCTTATTTAATCTTTGGAAAATAATTAGCAGAGGAACAACAATGTTTTCTGCACTTTTACTGGATATGAGTATGATGAACTGCGGTGATGTCACTCCAGGCATGCGGCCAAGCCAGTGCACACCTCACTAGGATTTCGCACGTGAGCTTTGTGGAGAGGGAAGCATTCTGTGGCAAGGCTGAGAAACTGTGGGCACAAGGGGTAGGATGGGAGGGTGCACGCAAACACAGTTCTCAGAAGAGGGCTCGGTTTGACTTCACTCTAAGCGTGTGGTGAATGTGTCGCATGACTCATTAGTAGCCAACTCGCTGGACGGTCTTTCGTACAGGGGCATTACATATTCTAGACATGTTTACCAAGCTGTTTTCCATTTTTCTCCTAAATTGTAGATGTTACTTACTATTTAAAATACAGTGTACCATATTGTTCAAAAAGTGTTTTAGTTTTTAACAGTGTTTCTTCCAGTTCAAAACCTACAATAGAAGTAAATGCACCAGTAAAAAAACTAGCTTGAAAAACTGTTTTTGATGAGAACTCTGCAAGAAAAATTGGGAATAATGAGGAAAGGTTGGCTGAAGCCAACATTACCTTACCTAATATCAGAGATTAAGGGCAAAAAAGACTGTTATATTAGACACTTTTCTGTTTATCAATATGAAAGTGTTATGGTTGACAGGCTGCCCTGATTCAAATAAACTTTTCTTTTGGCCATGTTTGCTGTTTTCCAAAGAAAAATCTTCATGGAATAAACATGGTTTTTTAGACTTCCAAAAGCAACAATCATGTGAAATCATCCACAATATCCAGAGGGCAGATGATACAGGATCCGAGGTAGACACTGTGTTTCTTGACTTCCGCAAGGCATTTGATACCATTTTGCACCATTGCCTGATGAACAATGTGTGAGCATAAGTAATACCATATCAACTGTCTGACTGGATTGAGGCATTTCTAGTTAACAGAACACACACGCCGTTCTTAGCGGAGAGGTCTTCAGACGTTAAAGTGATCTCAGGTATGTCCCAGGGGAATGTTATGGGACCTTTGCTTTTCACAGTGTACATAAATGACATTTACGTAACATCGGAAGTTCAATGAGGCTTTTCGCAGATGATATTGTAGTTAATCAAGAAGTCGCAACATGCAAAAAGGGTAGTGAAATGCAGAATGATCTGCAGCATATTGATGCATGGTGTAGGCATTGGCAATTGAGCGTGAATGCAAACAACTGTAAAGTGCTGCCTGAAAATGGAAAGAAATATTCTTTATTATGTAACTATTCTGTAACCATTCTGAATGACATAGAAGTCCATAGATTGATTTTCTCCATCTTATGCATGAACTCCAGAGCTTCAGCTGTATATATATTAATGAATGTAATGAATAATAACACCATCAGCTGTATTTTCATATTTTTATTTACTAGCAACCAGTTTCGATGGATCATGCCATCATCATAAGGCCCTTCAAATAGGGTAAACTGTATTTTGCTGCATTAAAAAACAACAAAATGACTGGTGTCGCACAATCATAAGACATAACAGTAAGAAGGATCAACAGGGACTGTCTCTAGACAATAAAGTTGTTGTTTCTTTCTGAACAAGACTTTATTTGTAACAAAGTTCCATTAGTTACTTATCACATCACATTTGAGTGCAGCAATAAAATAAATGCAATTACAGTTGCTGTTGCTTAACTGCCATATGGTGTCAAAAACAACTCTCAAATAAATTTACAGTCACACTCATAAATGGAAATTATGTTGGCAAACAACAGTGAGAGCAGTATCAACACCTTGATGTAAGAGCTGCCAATCACATAAGACAACATCACATCTCTCTGAAACACCAACCCATGCTGCCACACCAAATTTAATAATTAAGTTAATATAACAGTTCAAAAGGTACTATTGATTACATAGTTTATATGCTATTTATAAATTACTGACATTATAAGAGTTCAGATCTGTCTTTATGAAAATGAAACAGTTCACAAAGGGAATAATGTTTGCATGATGGTGTGTTTTATCTCCACAGTGTTTGAGGTGATTTCAGTTATTGTGATGCTCAACATGCTCATCGCTACGATGTCCAACACTTTCCAGAAGGTGACGGACAATGTTGCCATCGAGTGGACGTTTGGCAAGACTGAAGTATGAAACTAAACAATAAATATTTGTTTATATATAGCTGCATCTAGCATCTTAGGGTGTGTTATGGCACCATGTACAAAACATCACTTTTAGAAACACACATCGAATATATTAAATGAAAAGTATGCTGTAAGTATTATCCATTATCAGTTTAAAGTAGATCTAGGACAGGGATGTGAAACTAAATTTTGAAAGGACCAAATGCCAATAAATCACAATTTTCCTACTTAGAGAGTCTATATATATTTATATTAAAATATTATGAACTTCAGAATCAAAAGAATGAAATGATATTTTTGTGAACCACAGGTTGCTACTCACTACAGAGATGTCTGGTGAGCTGTGGAAAGGCACACATAATAGGATACAACTTGCAAAGCTTTTGGCCGTTATGGCCTTTGTCGGTTGGAGAAACATATGTACACACTCACTCACACAGACAAAACTACCATCTCAGGCCACTGCAGAGACAGTCGTCCTGTCCGTGTTAGTGTGTGAATGCATGTGTTTCTCCAACTGACGAAAGCCATAACAGTCAACAGCTTTGCAAGTCTGTAGTGGTGACCTGTTCTTCACAAAAATATTATTGAATCCTTCCTGGAGTCCCATTATTTGAAAAGAATGAAATGAAAACTTAATTAATCAAATAACTTTTTTCCATACTAGATGGAATTTGGACCAGAACAACATTTATTGATATAAATATTACATCAGCACATCTGGTTAACGTGAGAGTTGATTATACACTACAGCAATCTTAGTACAGAGATATTGTACTTCCTTTTTGGCAAAGAGAGTCATTATTGGTTGTTGTTGGGTAACCACTGTCATGATGCCCACAGTGTACTGCCCTTTAGTGCAAAGCATGGGGAGAAGTAAACTGATGGCATTGTCATCATGAACCATAGCATGAGGGTGCATGTGTGGGGCCATATCTCATAGGTGAGGTTCAGTGACACAGATCTGAATGTCACCGCACGATATCCAATCAGGCCCATTTCTCAAAGATTTTGATATCAGAGCTGTATCACAATTATCGGCCATTGCTGAGGGCCTTGTGCTACATAATATAGGTTGAATACCTGTCACAGCTGAGAGTGTCATCTTCAATGATGTATGGCAAATACCAAGTATGGTCAACAGCGCCATGTTCGGTCCTCTTGTAACAGTTGCACTGCTTGGCATCTGATGTCACAATATGTGGGAATTGCATGACATAAGTGTGGTTAGCTCACAGATGTGGGGCATAGCGTTGACCGTATTATTCACTGAAGATCGGACAGGGTTCAGCCAGAGTCGTAAGTGACTCAGTCTTGTTCGTCGTGACTTGTGATCAGTGGAGGCACCTGTTCGCGGTGAAAATTTTTGCCTAATTTTGTCATTTTAAAAAGCTAATTTTGATAGATTTTTCACATTTCTTATTTCACTTCATTAATAATTTGCTAAATGTTTCTTCAAGTTTTCAGCAATGTTCATTGATTTCAGCTCACTACTCTTTATATTTTGCCATGCTTAATATCAGAATAATAAATAAAATACTGAGTTAAGGACCACGTATTGTGCTCAATGCATAAAATGATAATACAAAAAAATTATTGAGAGGCTTCTGATTGGCAATTATGTCCTAATGGTTCATCATAATGGCCAACTCGTGGCAATGTCAATAGAGTGATACCAACTTTGGTACATGTCCCCAAAACTTCATGCAGTAAACATTTAGCAGCACATGAAGGTCTCATTTTTTCTGACTCGCAAGGTCTCAGTTTCTTCTTGCTTAAAAATTGAGAATAGTTTTCAAGGGGGATGGTAGTTTAGACAACCAAGATGAAATTATATTCAGTCCTAACAAGAATTACTTACATAAAATTATGTCTGTATATTATTAATGAAAATGAACAAAAAAATGCTGCAGCAATTTCCACTGCACAAACGTGATCGGTATTTGCTCATAGACTTTCTGTGATTTGGATGATCAACATTTCTCCACCAGAATTTTAGCCTAGAGGAAACCTCAAGTAGTTGATAAAATGAATGTTGTTTATTATTTTTCACTCATTTTCCCATTGCACTGATGTCCGTGAGACTAAATTGTCTTTGGACACCTGCTGTCATTATTGTTTTCTCCATATTCGTTTGTTTACTATGTTATTGTTGTTATTGTTCCTGTTATGTTTTGGGAGCATGTCCTTTCTCTCTCCCATTCAGTTCACACACATAACTATCTTTCTAGTTTTGTTAAAAACTTAAAACTCACTACCATATTAATAAACTGCAGAACTAATCAAAACATCACACTGAATGCACTGGAAGATCAGCATCAATTTCCAACAAGCAATTCGCCACTACATCAAAGATACGATAGGAGATACCAATACAGTGGTGGACTAAGGCTGTCAGAGGCCCGGGACAGCGACAAAACAAAATGAGGCCTTCTCCCCCCCCCCCCCCCCCCCCCCCCGTTCACTAGGAAGTACTGTATATGTATTACTATAAAAAAGTAACTTTTGAGATTTGGAGCCCTCCAGGATGGGAGGCACAGAACAGTCTAAAAAGAAATAGCTTTCGAGATTTGGAGGCCTGAGAATGAAAGGCCAAGGCACTCAAGGGGGGGAGGGGGGGGGGGGACAACAATGAAGAAGAAGAAGAAGAAAAAGAACATGATGATGATGATGAAACTTTTTGAGGCCCTCAAGTCTAGAGGCCCGAGGTGGTATGTATCAAAATGCTGTAGAAGTAATTGTCATTGATATTCGGATTTCATTAACATGAACTTGAATCAAATTGCCACTCCTAAATTCAAATGAAATAATTCAATACAATTTCGACGTTTATTTCGTGATGCTGTGTGAAGGTAAATAGTTTCATATTTCAGTAAAAACTGTACAATTACATTAAAAATTTGCAATTTTGCACTTTGCAAAAAACAGGTGCCTCTAGTGATCAGGAATGAATATGCATTGTGAACTATGTTCAGGAGCTTGTTTAACCACAAGGCACTGCCCTCAATGTTGCAATGTGACATTCACTGTTGGGTGCAGTTTCTCCACTGTCAAAGCTGGGTAATTGAGATAAGTCTGTGGCACTGTAAATAAATTTGTGCATCGATACTAACACATGTATGCTCATCTTTGGTGACCATGTTCTTTGGGCAGATTTCCAGTGACAGAATCTGCCGCCATGTTTCAAACAGTTCATATTTGTTTGTTGTACAGTTCAGCTGAATAAATGTGTGTTCCTATAAAATGTATTCAGGACTTTCACACCGGTTTTTCACTGAAATACAACTGACCTTTGTACAACGGCCACTATCTACAATGACCTCACCGCTTCGGCCACCGCCAGGATTTGACCTTGCATCTTTCCATATGTTGCAAGGATCTGCTCTTCTTACTTTGTCAAGCATTTGATCATCGCCTTCGCAACACAGACTTTCCCAGGACATGTTCTACATGCTGAGAACCATGTGTAGTGTGAGGTAATGTAATGGCTCTCGTTTTGTGACTCCCAGTGTTTTTTCCAGTGTCTCCCCTGCATTTAGTGTAAATGGTTTACCAAACTACCATGCTAGTGCTCATAATGTGTAAAATGTGGCTCTTTCAGATTTGCAAAATTTGAACAATAGATCTTCTACTGCACCTCTGTGCATGTTAGGATCTCTCTCCGCTGACCATGTGGTTGGTCAACAGGGCACGAATTCTTTGCCCCACACGAACTTTTTTATTTCTTCAGGACATGGTGATTTATCTAACACTGGGACTTCAGGTTCAATCTTGAACCATTCTATCAATTCGGTACAGTTTTCTCGTGCCTGGGTGCTTTTTTTTCCCATCTATGCAATGAACTTTGAGAACAGTGCTGTAGCTGCTAGTCGGGTGCAACCATTATTTTCACCTGTGTTCAACAACAACTTTGTTGCCCCTAGCCACCAATCCAACAGTGCAACTCTAACCTTAGTGTCAATGCTTCCTGTGTGTAACTGTGTTCCACATCACGTGTGATGCGTCTGTCACACCATGATCACAACAGATGTTACCGCATATATGGACTACTATGGCCGGTGTTGTTTGTGCAGTCGCCCATTTTCATGGCACAAATCGGTGCCTCTGCTGCACCAGACTAGCATGCCATTGCTTCTGTCAGTGCTGCTGCTGATCTGGGACACATGCCATGCCATGCCATGCCATGCACCATTCAAACTTCACCTCCGCAAATGAGCATCGACCCTGATGTCGGTGAGGCTCCAACTTTGTACCTGATCCATCAACATATCTGCCTCCTGGTCGACTACCCAAGATGACACTTTTTTCTTTCGAGGTTTCCACAACTCAGTTAGCTCTTGTTGAGTAAATCTTCGGCCACTATTCGCTCAATACCGTTGCTCGCTTACTGTGTCTGATCATTCACCTTCATGAACATGTTAACCTCATATGTGACCTTGTAACCTCTCCTCCAATCACCAATCGCTATACCGCTGCCAAGAAGACCATCCTGGAGAGGGTCGCCCACACTCCTAACGAGACAATAAGACACATTATCCATGAAGAGCCTTTGCAACTGTGTTGCCAGCTCCGATTGCTAGTCAGTAAACATAACTGACTCCACCCTCAAGGCAGTCTGGTTGAGCAAACTCAACTTGCTGTGCAGACAACTCTCACCAGAACATTCTTTAGCATCTGAACGAATGCATCCACATTACTGACAGGGTGTACAAGGCCTATCTCTGTGAGGCACATCAGCCCCGATTCCCCTCTGAAGGATAACCGTTCCAAAGTCAGTACTTGTGTTCCCTCCATGAGTGTTATCAGTGACATCAGCTTACCAGTGCATGTGACAGTTCCGTGTCTATGTGTAGCTCCTATGCATACATATGTAAACAAAACATGGTTGCCATTCCAACACCTTGCTCGGATACCCCACTAGCATTTCATCCCACTCTAGCAGCTGCCTCCAGTACTGCTTCTCCCCCACCTATATGATGATCTTCTTCTGTTTGGCTCATCTGCTCCATTGGTCGAGCACTTGTCTGGAACTTTAACTTCTCCAACTCACATACCACCACCTGCGTGTGGTCTCCCTAGGAACTGTGTGAACAGATTTTACACAACGCCCTCCTGTCCTTGCACTGCAGTGCCTCTCTCGGGCACACCTGCAGCCAGTGCGGTTACTACTTTGGCACCTCGGCATCCCTTGGCTCTCATGAACTCTTCGGAGACACATCTCACCAGTGTGCCTGTTTCGGCTGCTGCCCCACATCAGGTGTCACACAGTGCCACACTCCCTGATGGTGTACATGACCTTATGTCGCCTCACACCACCACAACAAATGTTGCATGTGCTTGTAAACAAACACTTGCCTCTGAATCCAATTACATTTCGGTTAACATGAAAGGAACTGTGATTAGGCTTGATTTGATTTTCTCAGGGAAGCCAAAACAGTCTTGGTCCAACCCGCCGCTGCCCGCACCGAAACTAAGTTTATATCTAGTTTATATCTAGTAAAGCCAACCAATGCCCTTGAACAGTGCAAGGTGTCCCCTTACCAGTTCTTTATTAGACACAATTTCTTCGGGTCTGGTTGTCCCAAATGTTCTGTGCCTTTTGCTCTCCAATGCAATGCATTCGAAGATTAGATGTGATGCAGTTTCATCATTGTCATCACAGATCCTACATTTAGGGTCCTCTTCTGTTATTCCCATTGTATGTAGGTTTTGAAATTTCCATGGCCTGTCAGCAATCCAACCATGAGTCTAATCTCTCTCCTG